>JASUAD010000012.1:11385037-14060074 GCA_037013555.1 Sextonia rubra
GAACTTGAAATCATCCTTAGAGTGATTTGACCAAATCTAGATTGGCCATTTGATGAATTGTATGGATCGGTTGTCAATCGGGCACTAAATCTTTTGCCTTGTTTTTTGAACATTTTAATTTGTTTTTCTTTCCAAGCTTTAGAAGAACCTTCCTATTTTTGTCCTTGAGCTGCTTGCACCTTGGCTTGATGATGTACTTGGACTTAGTTTCGCTTGCTCAGTTACTCTCTTACTTAAGTTTTCTTTGAAGTTTTTGTTGAAACATTTTTGTGTGTCAACAAGAAGAAACTTAACCCATTTCCTACTGGACCATGACAACCATTAAATTCTTCTTTTACAAAAGAAAAAAAGAAAAGATAGAATGCTAAACAATGGAGCCAAAATAATGAATATCATAGCATAATTATAATTAAGATTAACAAGAAACTCTAAAGTCAATTGCTTATCCATCTATTATAAGGTAAGTTCCTTTCCACAGTGAGGACTAGGGTTCAATTCCGATTGTGTTGACCTATTGGCTATGGATGTCTAGTGTGTACATGAATATTCACCAAAGGAAAAAAAAACACTAAAGCCAAATCCTTCAAGTCAAATCTTACTTGCCAAAACAAAACACGTCGCTAGCATGAATCAATTTTTCTATTAACATTCTCGACAATGGAATCATGTTTTTCAACTTGGGAGAAGCTTTCACCTTGCTTTGACCTTCCAAAAATGGGTACCAATGTTGACTGTGCGATCCATATCTGGTCAATATGAACTTATTGGACATGGATCATATTCGCAATGTTTTGGCCTTCTTTTGCACTTTAGATGGTTTTTGCCTTCTGTGGGCTTCTCTTGACTATTGAAAACATCATTTGACTCTTGTTTTGATGGAGTAGGAGTATAGATCTTTATGTTTCCTTCCATGTTTGTCTTGACTACTTACTGTCCTTTTTGTGGAACATCTATGATTTTTTTTATGTGCCAACATTGAGGCTTTTTTTTTTGTAGCCACATAAAAAAGATGAACGGTTTTGGATCATGAATTGAAAAACATAAATATTTTTTCATTGGCATCACATGAAAAAAAAGTACCATGTGGATTATGTTGGGAGGCGGCCACCACTTGATATTGCGTATAGATTACTGCGGAAATATCTTTAGACGATGATGATTTAAGGATTTAAGAATCATACCTGTGAGGTTTCTCTGATTTGATTTTAGTCTTACAGCAACTCGAAAATCTTAAGACCTTCTATTGTATTCCTCTATACTCAAACTCTCACAAGTGTGTGGACCTTTTTTGCAAACTCTCTTTGCTCTAAAAAATTAGATTTCTCTTGTTATATTTCCTTGAGAGCAATAGAGTAAATTTATAGGCTATAATAGGGATCTTAAGAAGAAAATAAGAAATAGGCCTCTTATGGAAATAGGAAACCCTAATTTGACCCAAATTAATATTGTAGTTCCATAAATTACAATTCAGTCTACTAGAGAATTATAATTGCACTTCTGTCTTTATTCTCAAAATAATATTTCAAGCTTCTTATTATTAAATGCTTATTAATCTTTCCGCATTAAGATTTCAGATATCCATTGATTAAATAATTACTAACATCTATATTTAATCGATATCTTTGTAATTTCTCGAGACCTTACACTTAACTTATTTGATATGTTGAATATAAAGTCCACCTGCAAGGTTTGATATAGTTAAAACTTATAAGCTTCATTAAAGGGGTATCGTCAATCCCTATTATGGGACATGGATTCCGTCAATAAATTAATATCCATCATGCACATAGTGTAGTTATCAATTTACTAAGATTATTAACCCATAAAAGGTCTCACTCTTTTGTGAATCAAAATGTCAAACACTAAATGTATGTGTCTATTATTTATATCGGGATTAAAAGTATAAGCACTCATAATAACCATTTGAATGCTAAACCAAACTCTTTCACTGCATGTCTAAACCAAAGAAAAAGGAGACAGTACTTAACACTAATTACGAATAAAAAGAGAAGCATAGTTACATGATAAGTATGATGCGTACGCATAAGAGTTTGTACATGTCTTTACAAAAAAAAAAAAGATAAAGTTTATGGACAATGACCAAAGGTACACATGTCCTAAAAAGAGAGGGGATTATGAACTATGCATAACAAAATAAAACTAATACAAGTCATGAAATCCTAATGCATCCAAAACCCCAATTCGAAAGGCCTTATAAAGATCGCGTTGCACTCCGCAGGTGGATCAGTCAAATCATTGTTGCTGTCCACTCGGTGAGGCTTGAAGGGTCCTTGAAGGCCTCTTCTGGAGTCTCCTCGATCTTCACAAGATCAGGATTGAGATTTGATCCTGTAACACCATTAGACAACTTATGAATAAAACTATTCGGCTAAGTATAAACAAAATTAAAGTAACACGTATTGTATCTAAAGAAATTATTAACAGTGATCATAGAAGTCAATTTGGTATATTAGGCATGTTGAGAATCAATAAGAGAAATACATTATTATTTGGCTACTATGTTTGCTATATCCTTGATAAGTCTTTAAAAATGCATTATTTTATATGTATTTTCAGGAATTTTAAGGACTTATTCATTGGAAATCTCTTCATTTTGTTGGAATTCATATTTTTATAATTTTAAAATTCATTTTAGAGTTTTCTTGTAAAAATCATTGGAAATCCTCAATTTTTCATTAAATCATAGAACTTTCCATTTTTAGAAGTGTTTTTCAATTTTATGATTTTACATGGAATGATAAAATTTCTTATCATCATTAGTCAAATAAAGTTAAATCATGATCAATGATGTGGACTGATGTTGTCATTTTATGTGAACCATCATTCCACGCCAGTCAACTTACCCAACCCACTTTCCAATCATCACAAGTCCTTATCATAGCCAATAGTAGTCCTATCCAATTTCAACTTACTATTCCCATACCCACAAATTCACGCCACTCTCTTTCTTTCCATCTACTGTACTTCCTATAATCTATATATCTTCTTATATATAAGGGGAACAAGTACAACAGGAGCCGTACTCATCTTCCCCTCATCTCACGTCCTCACATCTCTCCCATCTCTTTCTCTCCATACCATATTACATGTTCACAGCACCTTTCCATCACCTTTTTATCTTTTTCTTTTTCCATACTCCACCATACCACATCAACTCCTACACCCACTTCTTCTCTCCTCTCCATTTTATCTCCTCCTTTCATCTAATCCTCCTGGGTGTGAAGATTGAAGAAAAGAGCTAGGATTGTGCGCAGAGTCCTCTCTTTTTGATGTCTTGATCTAGGGTAAGGGTAGATTTTCTATTTCTAGTTGTAATTATTTTTGGAGTTTATTGGGTGTATTGGTTTGTTTAATTATAAATACACAATTAGTGAGGTTAAGGTGTTCCGCCTTGGACTGGCGCCGTGTGTTTGTGTGTAGTGACAGCACGCACTTGGTGTGGTGTTTTTATGGATTTTTTTATTCTACTAATATAGTGTTTTAATTTTCCAAAAATAAGAGAAACTAGCATTCTTTTTATTATTTTTATTATTATATCTGAATGTTTTATTTCTGATTTTTTTATTTATTGCATGGTTATTTATTCATTTATATTGGTGGTTTGATCTATTTCATTGTCTTGCAGTTTCTAGTCTTAGGATTGTTTTAGTTTAGGATTTTTTAGGTTAGATTTAATTTGTAATTTTTTTCAGATTTGGATTTGTAATTTAATTTTAGTTTTCAGAAGTAGTAGTGTGTAATTTTTATAGATTTTATTAGGGTAGCTTTAGTTTTTCAAATAGGACAGGTTTTCTGTGAATACCAGCTCCCTGTGGATACAATCCCGGACTCACCGGGTAAAACTACATCGAGACCTTGCACTTAGGGTCCATGTTGATCAATCCTCCCTCTACGGATCTTTGTATTGAGAACACTAATACTCTGGCCAAAGGTACGATTGAGTCTCTACATACCTGGACTCCAAAAGCTCCAAAGGCACACTGCAGTAAAACAATAAGTGTTTTTCGTGCAATTCGTGCGAGTAAATCATGTAATTTGTTTTGATTCATTATACGTTCAATTCATTCTTACTCAATTCAACATTAACATTAAGAAAACCATATATCAATGGAAGTTCATAACTAAAATTAATTCATAACATAATCATTTCAAAACCATTTTGATAATAGAGAGCAATGAAAATAATTCAATATACTATGCAAATTCAAATTAGTAGAATCAAGGTAATTTACAAGCCAACCCTAATTTAGTCATTTATTGTTTCTAACCATGCATTATGATATAGTTTTAAGTTATTTGATACACAATTATCTCTATTTAATGTTATATCCTATGATGAAAAATATGTCAGAGTCCCTCAAACCAATCCCTTTGAGGAGGTGGTTAACAGATGGACAACACTACATAAATGAGTCTCAGCCCTCAAAACACTTCATGTTAATAAATTTTTATTGGACCAAATGATTAGGTAAAGGGATCTAAGGGATTAAGGTCCTATAATAGTTACTAATTAATCCTAGTTCAAGGGTCTTACGGCTTAGCCATGGGTGACCTACGATTTAGCCGTGGGTAACCATGGCTTAGTCGTGGAATACACGGCGGTTTAGCCGTGGCTCTATGCATTGCTTCCCAGCATCCATGGCTTAACCGTGTATTGGTTTATGGCTTAGCCATATGTGACTTATGATTTGGGCAAGGCTTACATACGGCTTAGCCATATTTTATTTTATGGCTTTGCCGTGAGCTCACCCATAGAAGAAAGGTCAAGTTTGGCTCTCTAGAAATCTAGCCATGGTAAATCTTATGGCTTAATCGTAAGTTTTAGGATTTCTGAAGTAGATTTAGTTATAAAAGGTTCTCTTCACCCATAATGCTGGGATCCTGAGTGCATGTCTACCCTCTATTTTTAAATGGTCATTCTTACTTCAATGAATCACTTAACAATTATAAATCCACTTCATACTCATTTAGACAATCTAATCATGCATTTTAAACAAATAAAAAGGCTGAAAATAAAACCCATATTTAAAAGACTTATAGAAATTAAAAGTTATCAATATGCATTCAACATTAAATAGCTTATACTTACCTTAGATTTTGTATTAAACTATTACTCTTCCTCTTAGCTCAATGAGAGAAGGAGAAGAGCCCATTGCTTCTGGTCCTATAATGCCATGCATGGAGAAAGAAGGGAGAGAATGAGTGCATGCAGTGGAAATAGAGTCCCTCAAACTCCATTAGCCCAAGAAGTTTGAAGTTTGGTAGTAGATCTTACCTAGAAACTGATTTGGAAGAGATTCTACACTACAAGACTGTAAAGAAATGTAGATTGAAATGAATATGAAAGTGGAAACTCCTATGCACACAAGCAAGTTACAAGACCTTCGGTTGTTGAGGGAAAATGGTGATAACAAGAAAAAGGAAGAAGAGTTATGGAGTAAGGAGAGTAACAGGGAGAGAAGAGATTAAATGGCTATAGTTGGCTTTTTTAATACATAAGAATTTCTGAAGTTTATAAGAAGGTCCACATTCCTTCATGTATTTTCAATTTAAGTCAAATAAGGGTCCAATTAATTTAAACACCATCAAATGTATTCAAATTAAGCATGAAAGTTGACGAGCTAAATAAGATGAACGCGACAATATCAATATGATGCATGAATGATGTAAAACCATGAAATCTAAAATTAACTACATTTACCTAATTAAGGTCAAACTTGATCCAAACTACCTATCCATGACCCAAACTTGACCCATTAGA
Source organism: Sextonia rubra (assembly GCA_037013555.1). Taxonomy (NCBI): domain Eukaryota; kingdom Viridiplantae; phylum Streptophyta; class Magnoliopsida; order Laurales; family Lauraceae; genus Sextonia; species Sextonia rubra. The sequence goes on from JASUAD010000012.1 coordinate 11,390,820, forward strand.
CTCCATGAGACAAAATAAACTAAATCTAACCCAATTAGATGTTTCACATCATTATTTAGATTAATACTAATAACTTATTTAATCAGCTGTTAATCATGCTTAATTGAGATCAAAGTGTTACACCCGTGCACTCAGGCTTTAGCTTGATTTTGCTTCAAGTAATTACCCAGGTGAATTAGGTTCTTACACTTTCCCCCATCGGAAATAGAGTCATCTTTAGCTTTGCTACCAATTGTCATAGCCCTGCCCAACTCAGCATGATATTCTTGACTCTGCTTAATTGTGATTTATATTAATTAATCATGATTTTGAGTTAATTAATGTGTTTTGGCTTTAAATTATCTTGTTTTTAATTTAGTTGGGTCATGGATAGGTAGTTGGGTTGAATTTGAGCAAACTTTGGTAGCAAGGAGGACCTTTTCGTAATTCCTAGTCTTATGATTTTCCATCATTTTCATGTCATTTCAATGTCATCATGTACAGCTCATTATGTGCATCATTTTCTATTCTTGATACAACTCTATTTGAGTCCATTTAAGCCAATTCAAAACCCCATTAGACCCAAACTATAAATACTTTAGAACCTAAACTTTTCTGTAAATCTAGAGGACTACATAAACAAAATCAGCTCAACACACATTCAATTGATCATTTCCTCTCTCTTCATTGGCTAGGGCTTCTTCTCCTCTCCCTTATCTCCTTCTTCTTGCAAGATTCATAACCAGGAGCCTTTGCATGCAAGTTTGGATGTGATCATCTTCTTCCGAATCCTCTTCTTCATATTCTCACGGTCTTCACTTTGTGAGAACCCTTCACTCATCTCAGCTGGGAGCTCAACTTCGATCTCCTATATCTATTTTCTTCTCAAATCAAACAAGGGGGAGCTTGCATGCCTAAGTGGAGCACTCCACCATCATTTCCATCACCGTCTCCATCTTCTCCAAGCATTGGGTCTGGCATAGATCTCATCTCTTTCTCTCTACAAATTTCTACATGTAAGAAACTCATATTTGTTACAGTTATTTGGGTTTAGATGAGTCAAGGAGACTCAATGTGGTTGCAGGCATGACATCTCATCTACATTTCATTCATCTCTCATGTAGACTTGTGTAGGTTAGGGTTTCTTCTCTAATTAAGCCAAGACAAGGGCATTCAAGGGTAGGCACTGCACAAGGAAAGTATAAGCATTTATATTCAATGCATGTGAGGTTTAATTGTTTATTTCAAGAGTAGTCTGTGACTTAGATTTAAACATTGTAATATCCTCTATATGTACTGTTTTGGTTCAATATTGTATCAATGATTAAAAAACCCAATGACTCGGAACAAGTATGGATGTAAGATATGACCATTGGTTATTTATTGACTCGTATGGGTCAGCATCACTCGACTTTTTCCTTTATGAAACTTAGCTCGGCTGAGTTAGGATTTTGCATCTTTTTCCCTATTGTAGTAGGTTATTTAGGAGTTAGTCGGCACTCCATCGAGTACCAGGAGGCCTCCTGGTACCTGCCCATAGATTTGCTCTATTTGAGGAGAATATAGCTAATGTGGATGCCAACTAGTAAGTTATGCATGTTGGAAGTAGGTGGGTCTCGTGGATAGATTTTCAAAACTTTTGATCCACTTGACACAGGATCAAATATACATAAGACCAAAACCCAATCCAGGATGCGTTACCTTCAATCTCGTGACCATGTACAGTAAAAATTCTACCAGCACTAAACATCCAAAATAATCTACGACATGCAAGAAGTAGATCATACCTTTTGAGATTCGTAGTGCTCTAATGGATTTCTTCAACACCTCTTAGCCTTCCACGCTATGACCCCCGAATAGGATTTCTTTTCTCAAGAAGAATGGTGGAATCTTCAGGAGAAAATCCCAACTCGAAACTCCAAGGAACTAGAAGAAAGGAGAAGAGAATAACTCGTGCAACTCTTACACGAAAGGGTTTTGGGCGTGAGGGAGAGTCTTATTGGACGTCCAAGAGATTTTATAGACTTCCAAATCTCTCCCTTGTCTAATTGAAATAGAAGTCTTACTTCCAAAGCAATTAGCGGCTTTCTCCTTTCCAAACTCTTATTTCTAGAGTCCAAGTCGGATTAGTGTTTTCCAATATCTTGGGCTAGCGTGGGGACCACTAGGGATTCCTTAGAAAGCTGGCTCCAACTGGAACACCGCGACCCCACATCTCATGTGCAATCCGGGCCCACAGTTAATTACAAATAACACCACTATATAAATGCAATTGCACTCCAGTCTTAGGAATAAATTACAATGAAGACCCTAAACTTCCCAATTACCACAAGTAGGCCCCTCTATCAATATCCGTGGATCAATTGGAATAAATCCGTCTCTTCCAATCTAAGTTCCACATCTTATTATCCTTGAGCCCCAATTAATCACAGTAATCATCAGTACCATCCAATTAACTCTTAATTGAGATGGGTGCGCACTTACTAATGACAAATCCATTAATTGGCACAAGGGGATAATAGAGATAGATTCCATCTTGATCATTCAACGTTCCCACAGTTCTACTACCATATACCCAAGACACCGAGGTGTTAACCTATAGTCGGCCTCACTCATTGGTGACTCAAAGAAAATGAATAGATAGAAACTTGAGTTCGTCAATGTCTCAGGATTGAGAGCCTATTGCTAGGGAATTATGAGAGCATACCTTATTATTGAGACGGAATTCCATAAGGTGCATCTCATGGTCCTTCAATACATCTAATGTACCAGCACCGTGATCCAGAATCTTACATTCTGATGATCGAGACAAATCACACTATTTCATAGTGATCAAAGTGCTGCAACCTTATCAAATGAGATGCCCGGTCTCATTACTGGTTGTGAAGCTATTTAAGTATAAGATTTGTGACATATATCTCCCGCGTGTGGATCTCATCCATGCACATATATCACATCTAATATACTAATGGGACCTGTTTCAACTCATGAACCATTATGTCATATGTAGTGGTCATGTGCATGAATTAGTAAAATAACACTCATCTTATGAAAGCAAAGCATGATTTTATTGATAAATAAAGAAATTAATCAATTTATTATATCAACTGATGGATTGAGTCCACAAAATCTAATAATGCACTGGTAAATATGATTTTTCCATCATACTTATTTTTTATATGCACAATCTGTTTAGTAGACATTTAATGTTCGCTTTTAATCATCATGCCCTTTAATTCTATTTGATACAACATGATATATTTTTATATTTGCTTATTCTTGCTAAATCATCGTATTTAAAGTGCTACTCTTTGTGTTACTAGTTTGGACACTGATCCCACCTCAAACGCACCCGTAGAGGTGGTTCCAATGACTCCTTAGGGTATAAAGGAGTGGACCACAGGTGTGTTCTCTAATCATCTGATCTATAAAGTGTCACGGGATTCCTTTTTCGACATATATAGGATTTAGCCATTGGATTAGCTGTGTTTATGCATCATATCATCATATTTCCCCTTTATTTGGTCATATGTTATTTATGGACTTTATTTGATGCATGAACCTATTTTACCATTGACTCTGATACATGTTGACCGTTGGTACATAGATATGCATTTTTGGACATGATAGATATGCATGGGCTCATATTTCATATAAGTGACTTTTTTAAGTTCTATGTCTTATGTTATAATTGAAATTAATTGATGACTCCATTTATGCTCGGTACCATATCCCAGGTTATGAAAAGTTTAGGCTATTGATTTCTATCAGTTTTGCGAATTAATTAAATTGTTCATGTGTTTATGGATCTTCCTCACATGTAAATCATGTGGGATTTCCCTTGTAGCGGCCTGTAATTATCTTAGTACCACATTGATTGCCGTCGGATTACGTATGTCGCTTCTTAAGGGTCGTCCTAATCACCTAATCTCAGGCTTGAGGTCCAACATATGTAAGTAATGATATTAGATCATGGATAAATTTGGGATAAAAGACTTAGAAATCTTGGGAACATGGTGAGGACACGATAGGTACGATGGGATATAGATTGTTTGGGTTATTTGAGTCTATTAATATCCAATTTCGAATTAACAAGATTCTTTTGTAGACTAATGGCTCCTACACAAAGAGTTAGGAATACTCGCCACAGTTTTTCAAGTAATAACCAGAATAGTGCCTCAGAAGATGTTTTCATTTAGGGCTTGGAACACTACCTCCTTCATTTGTAGATTATCAATTTCTGTTGATGATGTAAAGCATGCAGACGATGATGATTGAGCAAGAATCAAGGATCAATGAGAACCAAGCTGCAATACAGATGCAGATAGTTATAATAATGGACAAGCAAGATCAATTGCAGCATAATTTGGTGGCGATGGAGAAGCGTCTACTGGATGTCTTGAAGAAAGAGCCTAAGAGGAATGCATCTAGAAAACGCCATCAGCAGTCGAAGAAGCAGAAGACCAACGCTAGTGGTTTCAAAAAGTTGATGTGTGATCTATGTAGTAAAGGCCATGAGATGAATGATTGTTAGAGAAAGACTAGAGCATGTTTTAGTTGTTTCTTAATAGAGCATCAGCTAGTAGAGTGCTAGAGAATGAGGAATGATAGTAAAGCTCTATAGGCTCAGCAGCAGAAGCTAGTCCAGCAGCAAAGTTAGCATCAGGTAGGTCTGGTGTTTGTGTTGTCTCGTAAGGAAACAAAGGCTGCAAGCAGTGTTAGTGAAAGTAATCTCCTTGTCAGTGATCTAATTCTTTGTTATTCCTTTTCTATGTGTTGTTAGAGAGTAGACTATCAGTTTTGTTGCCAAAGCTAGTTCTTCAAGGTTCTTGTCGTGCATGAGTTCTCAAATGAGATTATGAAGTATCTTATGCCTTGTGCTCCTGTGAGGAGATTTGGTGTTATTGTTTGGGAGATAGTAGGCATCCTTCAGATGTGTTCTAATTTAGGTAGTTGAATTGGTGGCTATTGAGAATAAATGTTCACTACATGGTATTGATGAGTTGTCCAATGAGTCTTCGAGTGCAGGCAATTCCCTAAAATGATTTGGTTGAGAGCTATTCATCATTAGTAAGATGTTTTGCAGTTAGTCCCTAAGATCAGATTTGAGCAATTAGGAGTTTTAGTTAGATCTTTTGGGTTGTCGAATGCCCCAAGTGTAATTGTGGTTCTAAGGAATAAAATCTTTGTTCCATTCATAGATCAATTTGTGGTCATGATTATTGATGATATATTGATGTATTTCTAATTTATTAATAACCATATTAATTGTTTGAGTGTTTCTCTTTATCTTTTGAGGATTAATTAATTCCGCTAATTGAAGGGATGTGATTTCTAGTTCGAGTAAGTTGTATTCTTAAGTCATATTATATCTTGTTATAAATTGTAGTGATCCAGTGGATTTAAGGTTATCATTAGTTAGCAGAGTGTGTGGTGAGTTACATAGATTCAAAGCTCTTTAGGCCTTGCAGAACATTATTATGAATTGTAAAGGATGTTTCGAAATCTCAGCTTTGCTTTCTAAGATGACTTAGAAGAATGCTTCTTTTGTGAAGGCAGAATTAATGTGAGTCTAGTTTCCAAGGTTTGTGATTTTCTTTAATGATTCGAGACTTAGTTGAGCTAGGTGTTGATTTTAAATAGCAGAATTAATTCAGTAGATGTAATCAGGCAGTTGAGGATTTAGATCTGATTAGAGTTTGTGGTCATCTAATTGAGAGATCTAATTCAAAATTGGTTGCTGGTGGAATGTATTTCAGAGATAGGTATTGTGTGCTAGTTATCGAGAATTTAAGGATTTAGTCATGTCTAAGGTTCATCATTTTATCCAGGGAGCACCCAAAATGTATTTTAAATCGAAAGGCAAGTTTGATGAAATATTGTGAAGAGTGAGTTATTACTTTGTGTTTAGATGTTCTTCCTGCTAGAGGATGAAAATTTGAACAAAAAGTCTCCCTGCTTATTGTATCTTTTGCTGATTTCTAAAGCTAACCGAATTTTAATTTTACAGATATGTTCAAGGTTTCCACAATAAGCAAGTGTAATGAAACTATTTGGGTGATTGTTGATCATTGACAAATCAGCCCTCTTGTGTCATGTAAGGGATATGAGCTTATTGTTTTGGCATAGACCTTCATTCGTGTGGTGATTTGGTGGCAAGATTCATAGGTTGGATAGTGTCTGATTAGGTTAGTAGGTTTGTTTTACATTTTAGGTTGATGTTTCAGTAGTTTTTGGTGCTGAGCCTTAAGCTTTCGATCATTGCCAATTCAACGAAGGCAATGCGTGAAGCTCAAAAAGGCTGACGATCATCATTCCAGGCAAAGAAGCTTTGCTGACAATTGCAAAAGCGACATCGAATTCCAAATCGATGTCAGAGTATTCCTAAAGATTTCTTTGAGGAAGGCAACCCATTTCAAGTGTCGAAGCTCCGAAAGCTTATTATAGATCTATCTCGCAGTATTGAGTATGAATGGATCCAAATTAAGCCAGAAGCAATGCTTGAAGAGCAGTCTCTTCACATCATCAACGTAATGAGTTGGTTCTATAAGTAACCCCGATTTGTTTTCTTAGTTTGTTCTATTTGGAGGACCGAATGATCCTAAACAGGGAGGGATGTAAGTTCCCAACCCGACTTAATTGTGATTTATATTAATTAATCTTGATTTTGAGTTAATTAATGAGTATTAGCTTATGATTTTCCATCATTTTAATGTCATCATGTGTTCAGCTTAAAAAAGGAATTGAGGTGTGCGGCGCGTATCCCGACTCTTTTTCCAATAAACATGAAAAGACCCAAAAAAAAAAAAAACAAGAATGCTGATCTTTTCGACTATTCAATTCTGAGTTTATTTTTGTAGGTTTTTTTTTACAATCTAACCTTCTAGGTGCAGGCTGTTTTCATGTAGTTTTTTATACAGCCCCTCCGTTTGGTCTCAAATGATCAACATGAAAGAAAAATAAAGTACATGAGAATTATACTTGAAATTACATAAAGAATATAAGAAAAGAAAGAGTAGCCGATAGTTCTAAGGATCAACCGACTACCTAAAAAGGTGATCGATCTTGTGTGTATAGAGTGCTGGCCATTTTTGGTTTGTTTAAGTCGATCGAGCAGTTTTCGTTGATCGCGCTTATAAAGTAGGCATGGAAAATGAATTATGAAATCAAGGTCCGACATTCACGCATTTCAAGCGTTAAGAAGAATGAGAAATAATTACAGTTCATCATTAATTTCCCTTTGTTTACATGGGTTCAAGTGCCCTGACCGCAGGGATGCAAGTTGTTTACATGCATTTTGAAAATTTACAACCCCTCCCTCAAGTCTTAGATGTGATCTTAATTTGGAAATTACAAGAAAATGTACATAAGGTGGAAAAAATGCCAAAAAAAGATGAAAAAATGGGGTGACCGTGACCCGCGATCACTGCCCCATTCCAGTGACCGTGACTCACCCACAGTCACTGGGGCCTTCCAGTGACTGTGGGTCACGGTTACTGGTAGACGGTGGCTGTGAAGCCACTGTTTGCCTCCGTTTTTTGTGTTGTTCATGCTGGTTCTTCCTTGGAACTTTTTTCAAGTGTTGGAACTCCATTTTTATGACATTGGAGTGGTGGACAACCATCAGAAAGATCACATTTAACCATGGAATCAATTAAAACCTTTGTAACTCATCATTCGTGCTTACGGACTGCGTTTTTGTTTTAAGTCCGAAATGGGCAAATATGAAGCCGAAGTTGTGTCATTTTGAACCTATCATTTTCAAGGAACAAAATGAGACCGAGAGAGACTTCTTGCACAACTCTTGCGATGGCTAAGAGGCCCTACGAATAAGAGAAACAGAGGTGACAATGTCATCCTCTCAGAAATTGCCAACGTACGAACATAACATGAACTTTGGCCATTCCACTTCCTTCTCTTCTTCTGAATTTTCTTCCTCACCTTCAAAACTGAGAAAAGAAGGTGGGAATGGTCATGGAAGTGCTGCTGGAATTTGCTTCTTTGTTGCTTTAAGTGCTTCTTTCTTTGATTTCTTCTCTTTTCTTCTTTGTGTATGTGTTCCTCCTTTTTTCCTTCAAAATTTGAAGCTTTTATAGACTCCCAATCAGTTTTGTGCAGTTTTGGGGAGTTAATAGCAGTTGTGGGGAGTTGGATTTCAAAGAGGAGTGGAGGGAAACTGCCCAAAATCATGGGAAACATCTTTTGAAGATCCATGACCGCAGGCTGGGTCACGGACGAGGCCCAATTTCGGGTTTTCGCGTATGTGGCCCATTTTCATCTGTTTTTGGTCAAACGAAGTCCGATTGCCACGAAACTTAGAGGGATGCTTCTTGACACTATTTTCTACATGTCATAAAAATTTCATCCCGTTTTGACTTCAAAAAGTTGGTCAACTTTTTCATTAATTGGGCCCCGGTCATGGACAAGGCCCACTTTTGGAACATTGCATATGCGGTCTATTTTCCATTGTTTGAGATCCGAATGATGTCCAATCATCACGAAACTTGGAGAGATGTTGCTTGACACTATTTTAAGTGTTTCATATGAAGTTTCAGCTCTGTTTGAGCACCTGAACTTGGTCAACTCCTTTTGTTTGTGGGCCTCGGTCACTCCCAAGGCCCATTCTTGAACTTTTGCATATGTGGCTTGTTTCCGTTTGTTCGGGGCCCAAACGGTGTCCAATTGCCACGAAACCTGGAGGAATACTTCTTGACACTATTTTGAGTGTGTCAAAGAAGTTTCAGCTCTATTTGACCACCTGAACTTGGTCAACTCCTTTTGTTTGTGGGCCCCGATCACTCCCAAGGCCCATTCTTGAACTTTTGCATATGTGGCTTGTTTCCGCCTATTCGGGGTCCAAACGACGTCCAATGGCCACAAAACTTGGAGGAACACTTCTTGACACTATTTTGAGTGTGTCACAGAAGTTTCAGCTTTGTTTAACCATCTGAAGCTGGTCAACTCCTTTTGTTTGTGGGCCCCGGTCACTCCCAAGGCCTATTCTTGAACTTTTGCATATGTGGCTTGTTTCTGCTTGTTCGGGGCCCAAACGGTGTCCAATCGCCACGAAAGTTGGAGGAATGCTTCTTGACACTATTTTGAGTGTGTCACAGAAGTTTCAGCTCTGTTTGACCACCTGAACTTGGTCAGCTCTCCAGTTGACTTTTTTTATGACAGTGGGCCCTTGTTTCAGCTGTTTGAAGCCCAAATGACCTCAGTTTGATTTGAAACTTGGAGGGACTGACGTCAAGAACATCTTGGAATATTCATCCAAATTTCATGCAGTTTCAATCTGAGAAAGTAGGATTTCGAACAGTAGCCTATTCATTGCATGCGTTAGGTCACTATTTACTCCACATTGAGATAGTTAGCCTGTTTTCTATCTGAACAGCCTCCACTTGACTCGAAACTTTGGGAGAATAACTTGGGGCATTCTTTGAGCATTCGTTCCAAATTTTATCTGCTTTGGATTTCTGGAAGTAAGATCTTAGCTGGTGACCCCCAAATTCGGGATTACTGTCCTCTAAGCTGACATGTAATGAAATTTAGACAAAATGGAGTCTTTTCGACTTGAAAATTTGCAAAGTATCTTCTGAGCATGATTGAAGTTTTGTGCCCAAATTTCATCAATTTTGGACATTGGGAAACAGGACTTTGGTCAGTGACCCCCTGGCATGTTCTGTGCTTTTTCTGGTCGAATGATGCTGTTTTGTCTTGAAATTTTGCAGAGCTTCTCTCAGTCATAACTGGTTTAGTCTTCATGAGATGTCACTCTACACAAAGACTCACAGAGCATAGTATATCATCACTTCGACATGTAAGAATACCGGGTCTCACAGTGATTCCCCAGGATCTGGCAAATAACCTCTGTAGCCTAAATTAAGCTGAGATCAGGTGTCTTCGCTGCAGTATTTGCAATTTTTTATGAGTCAACAAGTGCTCCCTCGAGGTGCAATGATTATAGTATAATAATCATTGTGCCTCGAAATAGCCAATTTGTGGGAATGATGGATGGCTTGATGAAAAGACAGTTTGTTAAGGTAGGTTGTAGGCCTAAACTTGGGATTTGAAAATTTTGATAAAAACCATAAAGGGTTTGATGATGGAATTTTGAAAAGACATAAGAGATCTGAGTTTCTTTGCCTTATTTTCACGGATATCAAAAGTAGCATCTCCGTGGGGACTGTGGGGAACACCCACAAAGGAATCCCTTAGGTATTTAGAAAATTCAGAAGTTTATGAATTTTGTTTGGATTTTGAAAATGAATTTGATTTTCTTGTGACCTATTTTTCACAGATATCCAGAGTGGCGTCTCTGTGGGGATGTGGGGAACACCCACAAAAAGAATCCCTAAGGTTTTACGAAAATCAAAAGTTTTAGTAAAAATGGATTTGGGTTTGGATCTTCATGGATTTTTGGTTCATTTTCAAAGATCAAAGTTTGGGTTTTGACTTGGCTTGACATGATTTAAAATGAGATGCAATTTTGATAAAATGAGATGTAATTTTGAAAGAGATTGGCTTTTATGGGTTTTGATGAAAAACAATTTGAGACATTGGTTTGAAATCAAAATTTGACCCAAAGTTGATTTGGAAAGAGACTCCGCATCTTTTCTTTTTGTATAATTTCCCTCAAAATACCCTAAAAATAGGGTTATTTCTTTTGTAAATTAGCCCAAGTGGACCCATCATAGGAATTTCAAATAATGGGCCATCATGTTAATGGATTTCATTGCTTAGTGGATCTCGATTCTCAAGTGCGTCACGACCGTGAGCAAGGGGTTAAGGAAGACTGTGAGCAAAGGCTCAAAAGAGAGAGAGAGCGATCGTGGGTTTTTCTTTTTTTTTTTTTTTTTTGAAAGGAAGTCTCGTTCCTTTTTTTTTTAAAGGAACTCTCGTCCCTTTTTTTTTGTTTTAACTGTCTGACCCAACTGGGAGAGAGACTGGGAGAGAGAGAAAAAGAAATTGGGAGAGAGAGGGACCGAGAGAGAGAGAAATTGGGAGAGAGGGAGAGAAAGACTGAGAAAGAGAGAAAGACCGAGAGAGAGAGAGAACTAAGAGAGAAAGAGAGACTGATAGAGAGTGAAAAAATGAGAGAGGGATAAAACTGAGAAAGAGGGAGACAGACCGAGAGAGAGAGAAAAAAACTAAGAGAAAGGGAAAAACTGAGAAAGAGGGGAGAGACCGAGAGAGAGAAAAAACTGAGAGAAAGGGAGAGAAAAATCGAGAAAGAGAGAGACCGGAAGAGAGAGAAATTGGGAGAGAGGAAGAAAGACCGAGAGAGAGAACTGACTGGGAGAGAGAGAAAAAGAAATTGGGAGAGAGAGAGGGACCAATAGAGAGAAAAAATCGGGAGAGAGAGAAAAAGAATCGGGCGAGAGAGAGACCGGGGAGAGAGAGAGAAAGACCAGGAAAAAGATAGAAAGAAATCAGGAAAGAGGGAGAAACCGGGAGAGAGAGAGACCAGGAGAGAGAAAGAAATTGGGAGAGAGAGAGAAACCGAGCTAATTGGGGAGGAAGAGACCGCACCAACTGGGAGAGGGGGAGACCTAACTGACTGCAAGAGGAAAAGACGAGCCAAGGTGCAAAGGACCCAAGGGCGTCTATCCACTCTGTTCGATCTCGTTGCAAATTTGTTAACTGAAGATCACCATGGCTGGTAAAACTTTTTGCTGTTCTCAAGTTCTGTTATGGCTGGATGCATCTTTGGTCACGTCTTTGGACAATTTGAGGGAGTTCTCGGCCATGACTGGGACAATTTGAAATGGGTTCAAGGGGTTCACAATCATGACTAATTGTGGTTCTTTTCTTCTTCTCTCTTTTTCATTTTCCTCTCTCAAAAACTGATGTAAAGTGATGTTTGTGAAATCACCTCAAACTCACTAGTCTACTGACCATATGAACCCATAATGATTTGTCACAGCGACCACCTGTTGATGGAATGCCCAATTAAAAAAATTCTAATGAATTCACTTCTTGTCTTTTGCTGTAGTGCTTGTCCAAGTGCATTCTCAATCACAACCATTGCTGTCTTGGCTTGGTAAGTCTTATGCTCACAGAACACCCATAGTCACGGTGTGCCTACGGTCAACGGTCTAAGCAAACCAAAGGGGGTTCATAGTTTTAAGAAGATTTTTTTTTTTGTTTCTTTGATGCAAAACCTGTGAGTGAATTCTGGTATTGATCTCCCAGACTTGAAATATAACTGGTCTTAATGAACCCATGGTGTTGGCCACGGTCACCAACTGTTTGTCAAAAGAAATTTGTTTACTTTGCTGGATTCAACCAATTTTCTTGGCACATGATGGAGCCCTGAATTTCATTCTCTGGTGGAGTTCACATCGAGCAAACCCATTGCTAAAACCACTATTGTAGTCCACGGTCGCTTGCACATACTTTTTTTTTTGAAATATTGGTACTGATACCCATCTTTTCTTTCTTTTGATTTGTTTTGCAGATAGAAAGGGTAAAGCAACTGCAACTGCAACTGCTAGGGCACCTAAAAGTCATGCCAAGGGTAAGACCACAAGAGAGCCTGATCCAAAAGACCCAAATGAAGCATCTGATGTCAACTTGTGGCTCCAGAGAACTAAGGCTTTGTTAACGAGAAACTGGTAATAAATGCGGAAAAGGCCAAGCTGACACATGAATTGGCTGTGCATGCGGACCGACGTGCACACATTCAACAACAGATCGTTATATTGCATCATCAATTATCTTCCGTGGACAATACCATGGAAAATTTGTAGAAGTTTGTTTCAGAGAGAATTCGTCGCCAAAATGATCTTTTCATGCATACAGAAGCGAAACGTACAGCCTTGAATGACTTCGTTCAATCTTTGGAGATTGAATTGAATATTAAACTGGACGAGATTGACATTAGTACTGCTATCCCAGCTTATGAAAGCTACAAAGGGTGCATCCTCATGGCAGAAATACTGAATGCCAAGGGGAAACTGGAGAAGTTCCTGGACTGAGATTCTCTGCTGCACCTTCCATTTGATGGTTTTGTTTTTTCTGATTAGCCCTGAGGGCCATGTGTACATTGACTTCACTGCTTGTATTCAAACTTTAAGATGGATATCAATGGAAAAACTTTCTTTTCCTCCATTTTGTCATTGTTATGGGTGTTTTGTTTGATTTTTTGTGGATGTTTGATGTGGTTTGTGTGGATGGTTTGTTTGGTTTGGTTTTCTCAGACTTGTATGAGGGTGTGATTTGCGATCTTTTGGATCCACAAATCGAAAATAAGGGAGTCATATAGGTGGACGTTATCCGGTGCCCATGTGTGAGGCTTTCTCCGGGGTCCATGACTTGATCCTTTCGGTGTCGAAAGGGGTCAAACAAAGTGGATGTTGTCTAGTGCCCATGTGTGAGGCTTTCCCCGGGATCCTTGACTTATTCCTTAGGACAAAGATTTGGTTTAGGTTTTTTGTTTAGATTTTGGTTATACAGGGTCTGCAAAAAGACTCATTCTATATAACCAAAGGTAGTCATATAGGGTCTACAAAAGACTTGTTCTATATAACTAAGGATTAGCTATATGGGGTCTGCAAAAAGACTTATTCCACACAACTGAGTTTTGCTATACACGGTTTGCAAAAAGACTTAATCTATATAGCAGGATATTACAAGGGGTCTTATAAGGACGTTATCCAAGTAACGAAAGTTTGACTAGAGGGGTCGATGGAACTTGATTTTCGTCGTAGTCATTTTATACAAGTCTGAAGGATTTTGGTTAGGAGTCTTAGGTTGTGAGGCTCGAAACCAGAGAATTTTGGTTTTGATTGGGAGTGAGAATGTACACTGTACATGGTTTGGGTACATTGTATGTGGTTTAGGCATACCAATGACATTCAAGTATATTATTTCTTGAGAAGTTTTCCATTGATAAGCATCATGCATTTATCTCCTTCGAGTGTGAGGAGTGCATGTGTACCATTAAAGCAAGCCTTGCTTCCTCATTGTTCTTTTGAGCTGGCAATGTGCTCAGAGAGTGATCAAGAACTCGAATGTAGAAGATGAGTGGTTTGCCTGGAATTAGAGCTGAAAAGATCAGTGGGTTTATGAGACACCATTTGATATCTTCACAAGCTTTATCCCACACAAATTCAATTCCTTTTTTTTATGAGCCTGGATAATACTTTACACTTCCCAGATAAGTTTGAGATGAACAGATAAATGTAGGCAAGTTTGCCTTACAATCCCTTGAGTTATTTAAGAGTTCTCAGAGAAGGCATCTTCAATATAGCTTTGACTTTGACTGATCTCTTTGAGAGTCAGTTCTGCATCAGTGGCAACTTCAACCAATCGGGCCAAAGACTTAGTTTTATGACTAAGTATGATAGCCTTGATTTCTGGTCGCAAATTGGTTTTGCACATTTCGATCGTTGCCCTTTGAGATGGTTGTTCCAAGCATTTATAGGATAATGCTCTCCATCTATTGATAAAGGCCTATGCAGTTTCGTTGTCTCCCTGCCTTGTGCTGCTGAGCATAGCAAAGGTGACTGTTTGATCCTCCTCCTGAAAATGGAGTAAGAACTTTTCTTCTGTGATCGGCCATGTCATGAGTGAGAGTTCTGGTAACTGTTTGTACCAATTGAAGGTGACGCCTTTCAATGTGCCGACGAATAGTCTTATTTTTAGTGCATCTAACTCGGCAGGCTTCCTAAGAGTGATTTGAAATGCACAATATGCTGATATGCTGACCCTTTCCCAAGGTACAGTTGGAAAGTTGGAAGTTTATAATCTGGTGGAAATGGAACCAGATCAAATTCCGGGGGATACTTGGGTGTAATACCTTTCTTTTTCATTCTGGTCTCCACTTTTAATTTTGTCAGTATTTCTTCAACTTCTTTGAAGGTCACATGTTTTTCAGGATTTGCATGAAGACCAAGGATTGATGAATGATCACCACCAGTAAAACCTGTAGCTATTACCTTGTCTGTTAGGGACTTAAATTGGGTTGTGAGAAGGTCAATTTTAGTGGCATTCTCCATGATCATTGCTTGCTCTCTTCTGTTGGCTAATAGAGGATTTATTTGAGCTCCAACCGGACCACCTAGCTGATCTGTTAAGATTTTCACTTGCGCAGTTAAGTGGTTGATCATAGCTCCTTGTTGTTTGACAACATCACTGACATTGTCATTTTCATTTTCACTAGCATATTTTTCGTCAGCATCTTTACTTCCACGAGCAACGTCATTTCCATCTTTGCTAGTTCCACTCCCTTCAGCCATAAACACAATGTACTGACGAGGATAAGATGATGTTAATGCTTGAGGAGTGCAATGACTATCTTTTGCATTCAAGATAGTGATAGGATCATCGTCAGAATCAGTTTCGATATGACCTTCCGAAGTATTGTTTGAATGGGAGTCTGAATCAGACCCTTGTGATTGAGTTCGAGTCATACTCCGAGTAATTCTTCGAATGGAACCCGGCCTGACCATGTAAGACGAGGTCAAATCCGAATCATCTTCTTTAACCACCCATTTTGAGTGATCTTGCACTGTGACAGCTTCTAAGTTTGGTCCTTGTAATGAGCTAAAGCTTTCTTCTTGAGTTGGTTAGCCATCCTGGCTGCTGAGGTCTGATCTTTAAACTTTGTAACCAACGGCCTGGAAGTGCTTGTCACTCTTTCCCAATCCATAGAATCTGAAGTGGGAAGTGAAAGGATGTCAATAGCACCCCCTTTTCTTTTTTTTTGCTCTTTCTTTTGTTGGAGCGAATCTTTGAAATGAGCGAGATCGGTCGAATTATTGATAACCAATCGCTCAGCTTGTTTGTGGCCTTCAGCGCCATATGATAAGCCTTGGGGTGAAGATAACGGAGAAGGTGCCACTATGATAGAAGGTAGATGCCCCCTGCCAAACCTCCGTCCTTTTTTTTAAGTCAGAGGATAGAAAGTATTATCTTCAACTGAGGCCAAGAGTTTGTTCTCAGCCATATTGGATTTTGGAGTGTGTGGTTGAGGTGACCACGTGCTGTATCTGGGGATGGATGCACCCTTCTGGATCTTTTTACAAGTTAGGAATTGCTGGAAATCCTTTGGTGTTTGCTTGATAATGACCCGCTGTTTGGGCCTAGTAGGTGGTGACTTTAAGCATTGAGCAGTCACTGAATGTGACTTGTCAAGTACCACTGATTTATGATTCGTGGACTGGACCTGCCTTGCCCATAGACGAGGCTTGGTGATATGAAGATTGTTGCCTTCTGACTTTAGTTTGTGATTTGGTTCCTTCTGAACCTTGTTGAAAACTCCAAATGGATTCTGGGCGTATTTGGAAACTGAGGATTTGGGAGTCTCCGTCTTCTTGATAGATTTAAGGGTCACTAATGACCCATTTGGATCAGCCGAAGTTATAGAGCCTGTTGGAATAGAGAGTCTTTGAAATATTGAGACTATTGACATTGGGGCAGTAAAGTCCATTTGAGCTTTTTTTGATGCTCTTACAGTTGGTTTGTTTTGGGTCATGGATATTTTAGAGAGCCTTTCCTTGGCCACATCAAAAGTGATGATCAGGGAACCCATGATGTCTCTGCAAAAAGTAAGCCCACAGGACTATATTAGTGGTATAACAAACATGGCTGTCTCTTGGGCTAGCCGGATGGTTTATAGATGCCATCTAAACCAATATGGTTTTGAATTGGAATGGTTAGATATAGGCATAAATCCCTTCTCATTATGCTATGCTGACTATTCCTGCTGTCAGAATTTCTGCAGCATTTCGGGTTTATCGAGTAAGGCTTAAAAGCATGCTATGTTGACTAGACCTGGCTACCAAAATTTCAGCAGCATTTCAGGACTATCTGTGTCAGACTTATAAGCAAGGGAGGGTTGGATCAATCAAAGGAATAGGGCCCACAGGATCAAGCCTGCACAACTATCACAATGACCACACAAGATCCATCAGTAGTTGACGCCGGACAATGCATAATTACAATGTCGTTGTCTTATCACTGATTTAATAAACATTTTATATGGGTTAGAAGCCCTTTGAACTGAATCATTACTCTTCTAAAGTGAAAAGGGTGATGATTTGGTCCATGCATATCAAGGTGCGAATTCATTCAATCAAGTTATGCACATCAAGGTGCAAATTCTTCCAATTAAATGGTAAGTGTACACACATCAAGGTGCCCAATGCCTTCATTTGTATGAACAATATGCACTTCAAGGTGCAAAAGTCATTTAATGATATTTTTAAACCCATTGCAGACGTCAAAGGTCTTGTATGTGTGTAATTGGAGGTTAAATAAGCCTTTGTCATCATAAAAAATAGGTAAGTGACCGGGTGCCCCGGTCACAGGCTTTTAGCAGCAGTTTTCAGTGAAACAGCAGCACTTATAGTGCAACAGCGGCACTTTCAGTGCAACAGCAGCAGTTACAGCGCAATAGCAGCAGTTTTCAGCACAACTGCAGCACTTTCAGCGCAACAGCAGCAGTTATAGTGCAACAGCGGCACTTTCAGTGCAACAGCAGCAGTTACAGCGCAATAGCAGCAGTTTCCAGTGCAACAGCAGCACTTTCAGTGCAACAGCAGCAGTTACAGTGCAACAGCGGCACTTTCAGTGCAGCAGCAGCAGTTATAGCACAATAGCAGCAGTTTCCAGCACAACAGTGGCAGTTACAGTGCAACAGCGGCAGTTTTCAATGCAACAGCAGCACTTTTCAGCAATTTTCAGCACTTTCATGCATTTTTCACCAAATTTGATCACAAATTAAGGCATATAAGGTTTCCCACAGACGGCACCAATCTTCTGATCATGCTTAAAAAGTAGGCGTGGAAAATGAATTACGGAATCAAGGTCCGACATTCACCCACTTCAAGCGTTAAGAAGAATGGAAAATAATTACAGTTCATCATTAATTTCCCTTTGTTTACATGGGTTCAAGTGCCCTGACCGTAGGGATGCATGTTGTTTACATGCAATTTGAAAATTTACAACCCCTCCCTCATGTCTTAGATGTGATCTTAATTTGGAAATTACAAGAAAATGTACATAAGGTGGAAAAAATGCAAAAAAAAGATGGAAAATTGGGGTGACCATGACCCACGGTCACTGCCCCATTCCAGTGACCGTGACTCACCCACGGTCACTAGGGCCTTCCAGTGACCGTGACTCACCCACGGTCATTGGGGCCTTCCAGTGACCGTGGGTCACGGTCATTGGTAGACGGTGGCCATGAAGCCATTGTTTGCCTCCGTTTTTTGTGTTGTTCGTGCTGGTTCTTTCTTGGAACTTTTTCAAGTGTTGGAACTCCATTTTTATGAATTTGGAGTGGTGGAAAACCATCAGGAAGATCACATTTAACCATGGAATCAATAGAAACCTCTGTAACTCATCATTCGTGCTTACGAACTGCGTTTTTGTTTCAAGTCCGAAATGGGCAAATATGAAGCCGGAGTTATGTCATTTTGAACCTATCATTTTCAAGGAACAAAATGAGGCCTAGAGAGACTTCTTTCACAACTCTTGCGATGGCTAAGAGGCCCTATGAATAAGAGAAACAAAAGTGATAATGTCATCCTCTCAGAAATTGCTGAAGTACGATCATAACATGAACTTTGGCCATTCCACTTCCTTCTCTTCTTCTAAATTTTCTTCCTCACCTTCAAAACTGAGAAAAGAAGGTGGGAATGGTCGTGGAAGTGCTGCTGGAATTTGCTTCTTTGTTGCTTTAAGTGCGTTTTTCTTTGATTTCTTCTCTTTTCTTCTTTGTGTATGTGTTCCTCCTTTTTTCCTTCAAAATTTGAAGCTTTTATAGACTCCCAATCAGTTTTGTGCAGTTTTGGGGAGTTAATAGCAGTTGTGGGGAGTTGGATTTCAAAGAGGAGTGGAGGGAAACTGCCCAAAATCGTGGGAAACATCTTTTGAAGGTCCATGACCGCAGGCTGGGTCACGGACGAGGCCCAATTTCGGGTTTTCGCGTATGTGGCCCATTTTCATCTGTTTTTGGTCAAACGAAGTCCGATTGCCACGAAACTTAGAGGGATGCTTCTTGACACTATTTTCTACATGTCATAAAAATTTCATCCCGTTTGACTTCAAAAAGTTGGTCAAATTTTTCATTAATTGGGCCCCGGTCATGGATAAGGCCCACTTTTGGAACATTGCATATGCGGTCTATTTTCCATTGTTTGAGATCCGAATGATGTCCAATCATCACGAAACTTGGAGAGATGTTGCTTGACACTATTTTAAGTGTTTCATATGAAGTTTCAGCTCTGTTTGAGCACCTGAACTTGGTCAACTCCTTTTGTTTGTGGGCCTCGGTCACTCCCAAGGCCCATTCTTGAACTTTTGCATATGTGGCTTGTTTCCGTTTGTTCGGGGCTCAAACGGTGTCCAATTGCCACGAAACCTGGAGGAATACTTCTTGACACTATTTTGAGTGTGTCAAAGAAGTTTCAGCTCTGTTTGACCGCCTGAACTTGGTCAATTCCTTTTGTTTGTGGGCCCCGATCACTCCCAAGGCCCATTCTTGAACTTTTGCATATGTGACTTGTTTCCGCCTATTCGGGGTCCAAACGACGTCCAATGGCCACAAAACTTGAAGGAACACTTCTTGACACTATTTTGAGTGTGTCACAGAAGTTTCAGCTTTGTTTAACCATCTGAAGCTGGTCAACTCCTTTTGTTTGTGGGCCCCGGTCACTCCCAAGGCCTATTTTTGAACTTTTGCATATGTGGCTTGTTTCTGCTTGTTCGGGGCCCAAACGGTGTCCAATCGCCACGAAAGTTGGAGGAATGCTTCTTGACACTATTTTGAGTGTGTCACAGAAGTTTCAGCTCTGTTTGACCACCTGAACTTGGTCAGCTCTCCAGTTGACTTTTTTTATGACAGTGGGCCCTTGTTTCAGCTGTTTGAAGCCCAAATGACCTCAGTTTGATTTGAAACTTGGAGGGACTGACGTCAAGAACATCTTGGAATATTCATCCAAATTTCATGCAGTTTCAATCTGAGAAAGTAGGATTTCGAACAGTAGCCTATTCATTGCATGCGTTAGGTCACTATTTACTCCACATTGAGATAGTTAGCCTGTTTTCTATCTGAACAGCCTCCACTTGACTCGAAACTTTGGGAGAATAACTTGGGGCATTCTTTGAGCATTCGTTCCAAATTTTATCTGCTTTGGATTTCTGGAAGTAAGATCTTAGCTGGTGACCCCCAAATTCGGGATTACTGTCCTCTAAGCTGACATGTAATGAAATTTAGACAAAACGGAGTCTTTTCGACTTGAAAATTTGCAAAGTATCTTCTGAGCATGACTGAAGTTTTGTGCCCAAATTTCATCAATTTTGGACATTGGGAAACAGGACTTTGGTCAGTGACCCCCTGGCATGTTCTGTGCTTTTTCTGGTCGAATGATGCTGTTTTGTCTTGAAATTTTGCAGAGCTTCTCTCAGTCATAACTGGTTTAGTCTTCATGAGATGTCACTCTACACAAAGACTCACAGAGCATAGTATATCATCACTTCGACATGTAAGAATACCGGGTCTCACAGTGATTCCCCAGGATCTGGCAAATAACCTCTGTAGCCTAAATTAAGCTGAGATCAGGTGTCTTCGTTGCAGTATTTGTAATTTTTTATGAGTCAACATTTGTAACCTATCACTCATTGTCCTTGGATATGGGATCATAAGGGGAGTTAAAACGAAGTACTTACGGTCAAGGTTGCACCTGTGGATCGTTTATCCTGTCATACCAATAGGTTGGCCATAGTTGTACCCATATTTCCTTCTACTCCTAAGTGAAGAGAATGAAGAAAGTCTCGAATGACTTATCTTCTTTGGAGATTTGTTCAAGTCATGGTACTATCCTTCTAATCATTTTCAGAAGATCAAGTACCTTATCTTTGATGTCGGTGTTGTTGCCGAAGGAGTTGAAGTGTTGGAGAATTTCTGAGGCCTTGGTGGCAGTGTCCAATGGTGGTGGTAATGATGATCTGGTGTTGTGTGGATGCCTCTACAATAGATGTCCAGGGGTGGTATTTATAGCCTCAAAGAGTCTTTTTCAGTCATTTGTGGAAGGGAGAAGATTGAACAAAATTTAATTTGTAGGGGAGTAGTTGACTATCATTTGTATGGTCGGTTACCATCCCAAAGTCAACTTTGTGAAGTGATAGTCGGATCTTCATCTCTTGAATCATGCTAATTAGCTTAAAACATGCTAGGAATGATTTGACATTATTTGGATCAGATACTTGATGAGCAGTCAAAATTTTCAATGGTTAGCTAATCACTTTATTCAATCAGCCACTGTGCCATTGGCCATTGCTTTGTTCGATTGGCCAGTGCACATTCGGCCACTGACTTATTTAATCGGTTGGTGCACACTTTCTTCATTTTTTTCAAGTCTTTTGACTTTTTTTCCTTTCCAAACCTCAAGGAATCCTTTTGGGCTTTGTCCTTGAGCATTTTGGGTTTTGTTTTGCTGTGTTTGAGCCATGTTTGAGTCTTGACTTGATTTTTACATAATTGATTTGCTAGTGGATTTCCTCTTAACTTTTTGCGTATCAACAAATGCCCATTCGAGATGTAATGATGAAGGGTTTTTCCTGTAATCGTTGTGCCTCAAAAGATATTGATTTGGAAAGGATGATTATCTTTTTTATTTGTTGTTGTAGTCTATGGGAACTGGTTTGTCATGGTTCCTGAAATTTTAAAGAGGATAGGGAATCTTGTTGTGGAGAATGGAAAATGGGTTAAACTGTGGAAAACTTTCTTCCTTAATCCTATTTTCCACAAAAATTGTTTGTTTTTCCATGTGAGGGTTTTTCCCGAGGTTTAAGGTATTTTGAGATTTATCCGAGGGTTTGTATGGTTTTTGAATGGAAATTAGGTTGGTTTTTGTGCTTTTGTTTTCCCCTAAAAATGGTTTTTGGGGAAGTTCAGGGTGCTTTTATAGAGGATAAAGGACTTTTGAATGAATGAAGGTGCTTTTGACCGGGGATTTTGAGGTTGGTTTTTTTTATTAAGGGCATGGAGAAGGCTTTTATTGCCGAAGAAGAGAGATGATTGACTATCAAAAGGTTAGAACTAGCAAGTGAATTGCTTTTTCATTAGCTATGGATCCACCTTAAATATCCTAAGGAAGATTTCTAATTTTCACTTGATTAAGGGTTTAGAGGATCAAATGAAGACGAAACTGATCATGTAGCCACATTTTGAAGGTATTTTGGAGGGGAATATCAAAGAGAGAAGGAGTTTTGGAATTTTGAGTTTTTGAAAATGCCAAAAAGTAGGGCGATTAGAAAAAACACTGCCTTTCGGCTATTGCATGTTAACAGTTTATAAAAGGCAATGCCTTCATCGAATTCTCACTTTGCGAAATTTCATCTATTGGATTTGAGTCTAACATTCACACACTTAAAGTGTTAAGAAGGATGAAAAATAATTACAGTTTATTCTTAAACTCCCATTGTTTACATGGGTTCAAATACTCTGACCGCGGGGATACAAGTTGTTTATAAGTTTTGAAAATTTACAGCCCCTCCCTCTAGTCTCAGATGTGACCAAAAATGAAAATGACAAGAAAATACATGAAAAAGGGTAGAAAATACAAAAGAAAGAAAGTAGGTGTTGACCCATAAAAATTTGTAAATAATGCAGCGAAGACATTACAAGCTTTGGATTATAAAGTTCCAAAGTTTTCAAAGCATTTGAACCTCAACTTAGTTCAAGTTAGGCTTCGGAGGTTGTTTGCTAGCTTCCTGGGAATAACTGTGAGACCTAGCACTTCCACATGTCGAAGCAATCTCTTATTCAACGAAATGCTTTCAAGTACATTTGAAGACTATCCTTCAAGGATTCAGAGCATTTGGACATCAATCGGATCCAAACTCGGTTTAGATGGTTATATACTATGCTCTGTGGGTCTTAGTACAAAGCGACACCTCGCGAAGATCAAACTAGCTGAAATTCTCAAAGGAAGCTCAAATTATGCCCAAGAGAGGCCCTACAAATTTTGAAGATAAACAAACATCATTTGACCCAAAAGCTACAAGCGTGTCAACTTGGGATCAGTCCCCCCCAAGCCATGGGGTCATTGATCAAAGCCCTACTTCCCGATGTCCAAAATTGATGAAATTTGGGCCCAAAGCTTCAGCTATGCTCAGAAGGTGATTTGCAAATTTTCAAGTTAAAAGGACTCCATTTGGTCTAAATTTCACTATATGTCAGCTTGGAGGATAGTGACACCGAGTTATGGAGGTCACTATCTAAAATCTTACTTTCAGGAGGCCAAAGTTGATGAAATTTGAAACAAATTCTAAAAGAATGCCCAAAGTTACTCTTCCAAATTTTCAAGTCAATTGGATGTTGTTCGAGTAGAAAACAGGTTGACTACCTACAGTGTCGGGTGAATAGTGACTTAACACATGCAATGAATAGGCCACTGTTCGAAATTCTACTTCCTCAAATCCAAACTGCATGAAATTTGGTTGAATGCTCCAAGATATCCCTGATGTCAGTTCTTTCAAGTTTCGAACCAAACCGAAGTCATTTGGGCCTCAAACAGCTGAAACAAGGGCCCACTCACATAAAAAGTCAACTAGAGAGTTGACCGACTTTCAAAAGTCAAAACAGGTTGAAACTTCTATGACATGCTCAAAATAGTTTCAAGAAGCAACCCTCCAAGTTTCATGGTGATCAGACATCGTTCGGGCCATAAACTGGCGAAAACGGGTCACATATACAAAAGTCTGAAAATGGGCCTTGTCCATGACCGCGGCCCAATCAATGAAGGAGTTGACCAACTTCAGATGGTCAAAGTGAGCCAAAAATTCTATGACACACTCAAAATAGTGTCAAGAAGCATCCTTCCAAGTTTTTTCAAGATGCTACTTTGTTCGGACCGCAAACAGGAGAAGATGGGTCAAAAATGCAAAAGTCCAAAAATGGGCCTTGGGAGTGACCGCGGCCTGTTCATAAAGGGAGTTGACCAACTTCAGTGGTCAAAATGAGCTGAAACTTCTCTGACACACTCAAAATAGTGTCAAGAAGCATCCTTCCAAGTTTCGTCAAGATTGGACTTCATTTGGACCCCAAATTGGTGAAAATGGGTCATAAATGCAAAAGTCCAAAAATGGGCCTTGGGAGTGACCGTGGCCTATTCATCAAGGGAGTTGACCAACTTCAGGTGGTAAAACAAGCTGAAACTTCTAAGACATACTCAAAATAGTGTCAAGAGACATCCCTCCAAGTTTCGTGAAGATTGGACTTCGTTCAGACCCTAAACAAGTGAGAACGGATAACAAATGCAAAAATCCAAAAATGGGCCTTGGTAGTGACTGCGGGTTGTTCATCAAGGGAGTTGACCAACTTCCGATGGTAAAAATGAGCTAAAACCTTTATGACATCGTCAAAATAGTGTCAAAAAGCATCTCTCCAAGTTTCGTGGTGATTGGACTTCGTTTGGGCCCCAAACAGGTGAAAACGGGTCGCAAATGCAAAAACTCGAAATTGGGCCTTGTCCGTGATTGCGGCTGCGGTCACGGACCCCCAAAGGGCACTTCCTACTGTTTTGGACTGTTCTTCTCCACTTCCTTTCGAAGTGTAACCTCCCACAACCTCCCTTAACTCCTTAGAACTACCAGAAACTGTTGGGGGAGTCTATTAAATGCTAAGATTTGAAAAGAAAAAAAAAGGAGGAGAATAGAAAATAGACAGAGAAAATTCCAAGAACAAAAGCACTCAAAAGGCATCCAAAGGAAGAGATACGGCAGCATTCCATGACCCTTCCCTCCCCTTTTCTCAACTACCAAGGTGAGCAAGAAAGTTCAAAGGAGGAGGAGAGGAAAGGGTGGGTAAGGAATAAACCATGTTCATGCATTGATGACTATTCGGAGGATGACGTTGTCATCTTTGTTTTTTCTCATTCGGGGGGATTTCTTAGCCATTACAGTCATTGTGAACAAGCCCCTTTGGGCCTCATTTTGTTCCTTGAAAATGATAGGTTCAGAGTGACGTAACTTCGACTTCTTACGATGCCCTCTTCGGACTTGAACAAAAGACAAACCGTAAACATGAATGATGAATTACAAAGTTTTCAATCGATTCCATGGTTGAATTCAATCTTCTCAATGGTTATTCAACACCCCAAGATGTCATAAAAGGGAGTGTCAAACTTGAAAAAGTTTAAAAGAAGAATCAGCATGAACAGCATGAAAATAGAGGCACAACAGTGACCTTAAAGTCACTGTCTGCAGTGACCGTAACTCACGGTCACTGACAGGTGCCAGTGACCGTGACCCACTGTCATTGGCCTGGGGCAGTGACCGCGTGTCACGGTCACCCCCATGTTTCCTTCTTTTTTTTTCATTTTTTCCCACTTTGTGTATATTTTCTTCTATTTTCCAAATTGAGATCACATCTAAGACTTGAGGGAGGGGTTGTAAACTTTGTAAGTTCATGTAAACAACTTACATCCCCGTGGTCAGGGCATTAGAACCCATGTAAACGAAGGGAAATTAATGATGAACTGTAATTAATTCCCATTCTTCTTAACGCTTGAAGTGCGTTAATGTTGGACATCGAATCCATTACACATTTCCACGCTATCATTTTTAAGCACGATTAGCAGGAAGGCAGTACTGTGGCTCACGGTCACTGACAAACAGTGGCTTTGTCCCCATTTTTTCCCTGCTTTGCTTTTGTGATCCTTTAGAGTGCTGAAGCTTATGTTTTTCAACTTTTGAACCATTGAATAACCACCAAGAGTGCTTAATTTGCCGTGGAATCGACTAAAACCTTTGGTAATCATCACTTTTTGGATATGGATTGTTTTTGTACAAATCCAGAAAGGGTGCTTTATACAAGCAAAATGAAGCCAAAGTTGTGTCATTCTGAACCTATGGTTTTCAAAGAACAGAATGAAGCCTAAATAGGCTTGTTCACAACTTCCTAGATTGCCCAAAACCCTTCTTAGCGAGAAAAACAAAGGAAATAGTTTTCATGATTTTTATGTTTTATGGCCCTTGCACTTATTTTCTTTAAATGATATGCATGCTTCTTCTCCTTATTTGAACCATTTCTCACCTTAAGTTAGTGAGAAGAAGAAAAAGAAGTAGAGTTGGAGTGCTTGAAGTACCTCAGAAGCCTTGTGACCTTGCTTGGAACTTTGGAATCCTTGCTTTTGAACTTTCAACCTTGCTTTAAACCTTCTTTAGAGCCCAAGTGTGCTTTTTATAGGCTTCAGAGGAAGTTGGGATAGTTCCCAGTAGTTGTGAGGGAATTACACTTCAAAATAAGGTGAAATAACTTTCAAAAACCATTCGGGACCAATTCACAAGTGCTCATGACTGCGATCATGGCCATGGTCACGAACAAGGTCCAATTTCGGGTTTTTGCATATGTGACCCGTTTTCATTAGTTTGGGGCCCGAACGATGTCCAATCTTGACAAAACTTAGAGAGATGTTTTCTAACACTATTTTGAGTGTGTCATAGAAATTTCAGCTTGTTTGGAACTTTTAAAGTTGGTCAACCCCCCTGTTGACTTTCATGAAAATAAGACCTTGTTTCAGTTGTTTGAGGCCCAAATGATCTCGGATTGATTTGAAACTTAGAGGGATTGATGTCAGGAGCATCTTGAAATATCCATCCAAATTTAATTTGGTTTGGACTTGTGGAAGTAGGATTTTGAAGAGTGACCCACTTGTTGCATGTTCTAAGTCAATGTCTTTTTATACTGCAAGCAGTTAGCTTGTTTTCTATTTGGATGATCTTCAATTGATTTGAAATCTTGGGGAATTGACTTTGAGTACATTTTGAGTCTTTGAGCCAAATCTTCTTCATCTTTGGCCTCCTAGAGGTAAGATTTTTAGTCAGTGACCCCCATGACTTGGGTTCGTTTACTCCTAACTGACCTGTAGTTAAAGCTGGGTTAGACGAAGTCCTCTCGGCTTGAAAATTTGCAGAATCACTTTTGAGTATGACTTAAGCTTTGTTTCCAAATTTCATCAACTTCAATCACCCGGAAGTAGGGTCATTGACCCCATGGCTTGGGGGTCACTGATCCAAAGTTGACATTTTTGTTGACTTTGGGTCAAATGACATCCACTTGACCAAAAATTTTGTAGAGTCCCTCCTGAATATAATTTAAGCTTCCTCTATGAGTTTCAGCCGATTCTGACATGTAGAAGTGTCTATTGCCATAGTGACCCCAAAGAGCTGGAATACAGTCACTGAAGCTTGAATTTGAACTGAAATAAAGTCTAAGTGCTTTGAAATTTTGAAATATCATTCCTAAGCATAATTTGGAGCTACCATGTGATTTTTTAGCCACTTTGGTAATTAAGAAGCTTGAGTGTGTTCAATGACCCCTAGAATTTGACCCAATGAACCTTGAATTTGAAGTTTGGTGAGTTGAGTGACCAAATGAGGTCCACTAACTTTGAGATTTGAATTACTGTACTTTGGGCTCATTTGAAATCTTCTGAGTGAGTTGCATCAGTTTTGAACTTTGGATGCAGTATTGACTTGTCATTCCACAGTCCTAAAGTTTATGTGCCATTGGCTTGAAATTTGCTTGTAATGTTTTTACTGTAGCATTTCTTGTTTTTTATGGGTCAATAAGTGCCCCCTCGAGGTGCAATGATTAAAGTATAACAATCATTATGCCTTGAAATAGCCCATCTGCAGGAATGATTAATGGCTTGATGAAAATGTAGTTTGTCAAGATAGGTTATCGTCCTAGACTTGAAATTTTGATTAAAAATCATGAAGGGTTTGATTGTGGAATTTGGTAAAAAAAATAAAGGTTCTAATTTTCTTTGCCCTATTTTGTACAGATATCAAAAACTAACATCTCTATGGGGACTGTGGGGAGCACCCACAAAAGAAATCCCTGAGGTATTAGAAATTCAGAAATTTATAAATTTGGTTTAGATTTTAGAAAGTGGATTTGACTTTCTCTTAACCTATTTGTCACAGATATCCAAAGTGGCATCTCTTTGAGGAATGTGGGGAACACCCACCTAATGAATCCATGAGGTGTTAAAAAAATCAAAGTTTGGATTTGAAATGGATTTGGGTTTGGAATTTCATGTGTTTTTATTTATTTTCAAAAAACCAAGGTTAGATTTTGACTTAACTTGACATGAGTCGAAATGAGATGAAATTTTGAATAAGATTGGCTTTTGTGGATTTTGATCCAAAGCAATTTAAAATGACAAATTTGGCTCGAAATTGGGTTTGACCCAAGATGAATTTGAAATTTGGATTGGGTTGGTTTTCAAGAAAAACATACATTTTTTTAGCAAAATACCCAAGGTAGGCTCACCATGCTATAGGAAACCAAACATCTTTTTGTCTTGAGTAAAACACCCAAAGTGGGTTTGCCATGTGTTGTGGGAATTTGGATGTTCACACTTGAGAGAGTGGGCCACTAGTAGTGGGTCCTACTGCTCAAAATAATAGTGACCAGGGGTAAAAGGTTCACCGTGTGTTAAGAGGGTTTGAATCACTACACAAGATGACTTTGGTCACCAAACAGTGGCTCCCCTTATTGAACCATGTTGTGTCCATGGGAAAAAGAGTGAAATATTAACCATGGGCTTGAGAGGAGGAGCTGTGTCTGTGAGCAAGGGGGACAACATGTTGTGCACTCTTCTGCTTCAACAGAGCTGGGTTCATGGGAGAAGGTTTGTAGAGAGCCCATCCTTCAATAAACTTAAAGTGAACAAACTTCGTCTGGGGAATGTACAAATTTGGTAGAACATTAGGCTTCACCATCTCACCATTGGACTTAGTGAAGGCACACCCACCTGTTCTGCTTGACCACTGATATAGTCTGAGTACACACCTGGCTTTTGCAGCATATGAGAAGTGTGGGGGGTTGAGAACTGATAGTCCACCTGATCTTTAGCATAGTGTAATGTACAAGTTAGGTCACTATGGCTTTTGTGGGAATTTTCCATGGTCAATAAGCTGATCATGCCCAAAACGCATTTTTTTGCTTTTTGATGAGAATGTTATTTCCCTTAAATCTTAACAAACATGAGAAGTAAAAATCTTATAGATATGAGTGACTGGTTAGAGAAACTGACGAAGATAGGATTAGCCTCCAATCACATGTAGCTTTAAGTATGATCACTAATGAGCTTTTTACAGTATCATTCTCAACCATAACCTGCAAGGGTAATTCATCCTTCCCTATCTTTTCTGTGTCCGAGTGAGTCCGAATGATGTTGACCGTCTTTGTGGGAATCACGTCACAGAACATTGATGATGTATTTTGCCTAAATTTGAGTGTACATTTTGAGTGAGGAGTTTGTGAGATGATTTTGCATTTAAATTACATTATCAGACTCCCACAAGAATGTCTAATGGTCTCATCATAGCAAGTCACCATGGGACTTTGGTTGCTAACATAATAACCGGTTAAAGTACATGTTCGAGCACTTTGCTTGTGTTTGTTGAAGATGTCGTCTTACGAATGTTGGGTCCTTCTGTAGACTTCGACTTTGAGTGTGGAGAATGAAATAGTTGAGTGTGGAGAATGAAATGGTCTCTAATAGTTGCTGGTAAGTCTAATCAAACCACAGGATATGACCGAAGATGGGTGCCATCAGACCATCAGCATTTATTTTTTATCGTCAATGCTTGAATTGTTGTTCTCTTGTTGAAAATATGCCATCTACTTTTACATTTTGCATTTTCATATATGTTGAGTTTGTTTGCACTTTGCGATGTATGTAGTTGCTAGCATGCCTTGCTTGTAGTGTACAGGCATATCTTGCATTTTATGTTTCATCCCTTGTGCCAGAGTGCACACCAAAATGCCTCCTAAAAGGTTGTAAGGTGCTTAGACATCTATTTGCACTAGGAGCCTTAGTTCTGGGACTTAAGTATACCTTGATGCCAATTCTTGGTTTCAAAACTAAGTATTATTTTCTCATTTTGGCCTTTTACTAAGGGGAGATGCGGCTAAAATTTTGGTAAAATTCCATGCCTTAGCCAGTTTTTGCTGCTACTGATGTCTTTCCTTTTTTGTTTGTTTTTTGCTTTTCAAATAGAAAAGGCAAAGTACTAGTGACCTCAACTTTTGGCTCATCAAAGAGCCGCTCTAAGGGTAGAGTTGCAAGTAACCTTGATGTAAGGGACCCGAATGAATTGTTTGCTGCTACTTTGAAGAACCAAAAAACCAGAACTTTAGCTTTGAGGAAGATGGCAACAATAGATCATCATATTGCAGTAATAGCTTTCAACCTTAAAAGATGATACTTTGAAGCTTTTAGGCACCATAGATGGCTTGGAGAATTCTATTTTAAAGAATCGGGCCCGCAAAGAGCGTATTTGCATCAAAGTTAAAGTGAAGCAAACAACCTTGAATGACTTTGTTCAATCCTTCGAGAGTGAAATGAGTATCAAACTGGATGAAATTGACATTGATGCTACTGTCCTAGCTTATGAAAGTTATAAAGGGCGCGTCTTGAGGGAAGAAATTCTAAACGCGAGGAGGCGACTTAAAAAATTCTTAGACTTGGTCTCATTGCCACAGCTTTTTGTTTGACTTTTGTATCTTGATCAGCTTGGGTGGCCATGTATACACTGACTTCATTCTTTGTATATAAACTTCAAATGTATAGCAATGGAAAAACCTTTTCTTTTGCTCCATTTTGTCATTGGTATGGATGCTTGGTTTGATTTTGTGTGGGTGTTTGATGTGGTTTGTATGGATTATTTGCTTGGTATGGTTTGTTTGGTTTGGTTTTCTCAGACTTGTATGAGGCTGCGACTTGCGATCTTTTGGATCTCTAAATCAATAGTAAAGGAGTTATATAGGTGGATATTATCCGGTGCCCATGTGTGAGGCTTTCTCCAAGGTCCATAACTTGATCCTTTTAGTGTCGAAAAAGGTAAAACAAGGTGGATGTTATCCAGTGCCTATGTGTGAGGCTTCCTCTCAAATCCTTGACTTATTCCTTAGGACAAAGATTTAGGTTTGGTTTTTGTTTAGATTTTGGTTATACAGGGCCTATAAAAAGGCTTATTCCATATAATTGAAGGTAGTTATATAGGGTCTGCAAAAAAACTTATTCTATACAACTAAGGGTAAGCTACATAGGGTCTGTAAAAAGGTTTATTCCATATAACTGAGTTTTGCTATACACGGTCCGCAAAAGGAGTTGATCTATACAGCGGAATGTTATAAGGGGTCTTGTAGGGACATTATCCAAGTAATGAAAGCTAACTAGAGGGGTCAAAGGACTTGATCCTCCTAGTCATTTTATACAAGTTTGAAGGATTTTAATTAAGAGTCTTAGGTTGTGAGGCTTGAAACCAAAGGATTTTAGGAGTGAGGACGTACATTGTACATGGTTTGGGTATACTAATGACATTCAAGTATAGTATTTATTGAGAAGTTTTCCATTGATATGCATGATACATCTATCTCCTTTGAGCGTGAGGAGTGCGTAGGCACTGTTGGAGTAGACCTTATCGATCATGAAAGGTCCTTCCCATTTAGATTTAAATTTGCCTTTTGACATATGTGTGGCAAACATTGGCCTTTTGAATGCAAGGTCAAGTCTCCTTTCTTGTAAGCTCTCTGTTTGACCTTCTTGTTGAAAGATCCAACCATACAAGCTTGATAGAGCTCGATGTTTTATCGAGCAGTAAGCCTCTACTCATCAAGGTTTTCTAACTCTTGAAGTTTGAGCTGGGCATTCTTTTCTTCAGTGTGTTCATTTATCATAGCTACTCGAACAGAAGGGAGTTGAATTTTCAAGGGTATCACAGCTTTACAGCCATAGACTAAGGAATTTGGTGTTGATTTGGTTGGACCAGGAACTATAGTTCTGTAGGCCTATAATGCTTTAAGAAGTTTGGTACTCCAACCCTTTTTGTTGTCAGAGACCATTTTTTTTCAGAATTTTGCAAATAGTCTTGTTAAAAGCTTCAACTAGTTCATTAGTTGCAGTGTTATATGTCATGAAGGGACAACATTGGATTTCGTATTCGTCACAGAATCTATAAAATTTGTCATTGTTGAATTGAGGAATATTGTCATAATGTAGACATTTAGGTACTCCAAACCGACAAATGATATGGGTCTTCAAGAAGTTGGGGACTGTATCTATTTTGACTTTTGCAAGGGGTACTATTTCTGCCCATTTGGAGAAGTAATCCATTGCTGCCAAAATGAAATGATGACCACATTCTGATGGCGGATTGATTTTTCTAATTATATCCATTCCCCAAGACTTAAATGGCTAGCAGGTGGATATAGGATGTAGATATTTAGGTGGTTGATGGATATAATTGCTGTGGATTTGGCATTCATTGCATCTCTTTGCAAAATTAATGGCATCAGACACTATGGTATGCCAGTAGTAGCCTAACCTTCGAGTATGATCATGAAGTTTTGGTCCGGCCTGGTGAGTCCCACATAAGTTAAATGAACTTCTTTGAGTGCTTGATTGGCTTTTTTGGTGACAAGTAACGGAGAATAACTCCGTCGTATGACTTATGGTAGAGAGTCTTCGAAGGCATATCAAAGTGAAATTTTAGAGCTCACTTTTGAACACTCGTTATGTTCTTAGCATTCTCTAGTAGGACTTAATGAAGAATGTAATCAATGAAAGAATCTCTCCAGTCTTTGAATGAGTTTTGGAAGGATGAGATTTGATTCTTGATCACATCAAAGCAATCTGCTACTGCTTTATGGGTGTCCAATAGAGGTAAAAGTCTATTCATTTGTTTGATTATGAGTTGTGAATCTCCATAGACTCCAAGCATATTAATGCTTGATAAGGCTAGCTCAAGACCCATAATCAATGCTATATAGTCTGCCATATTGTTTAAACATGGCTTGATCAATGAGAAGGAGTGAGGGACATAAAAACTTTCTGGACTACAAAAAATGATTCCAACCTTGAAAACTGGATCTCCTAACTCATTAGTTCTGAAAGCTCCATCGAAATGAATGATCCAATGTAAGTCTAGATCAATGGTGGGTTTTCATATTTGTTTAACAAAGAAGACCGGCTCATCAGGGAGATTGTCTTTGAATTCAGAATCTTCCAGAAGCAGATGCTCTGCCAGAAAATCACTGAGAGCCTGTCCTTTCAATGCATTTGCAGGAGTGTATCTGATGATATATTGAGGGAGAATAATAGGCCATTTGGCTAGACAATCACTCAATGCACTAGCTTTTGTCACAATCATCTTCAATGGGTTGTTATTGGAAACTAAGTACAGCACATTAGAAAGGATGTAGTGACGTAGTTTCTGTACTGCAAACATCAATGCCAGACATTCTTTTTTTACTAAATGATAATTATGTTTAGCACCAACTAGCATCCGTGACAAATAATAAAGAGCCACCACCTTACCCTCATCATTCTTTTAAGCTAATAATACCCCTAAGGAGTGATCAAGAGCTCGGATGTAGAGGATGAAGGATTTGCTTGGAATTGGAGCGGAAAGAACCGGTGGGTTTGTGAGACACCGTTTGATATCTTGAAAGGCATTTTCGTAAGCTTTATCCCATACAAATTCAACTGCTTTTTTCATGAGTCTGGAGAATGATCTGTACTTCGCAGATAAGTTTGAGATGAATCAGCTAATGTAGGCAAGTCTGCCCTACAATCCCATAAGTTTTTTGAGAGTTCTTAGAGAAGGCATCTCCAATATAGCTTTAACTTTGACTGATCTTTTTGAGGGTCAATTTTGCATCAGTGGTAACTTAACCAATCGGACCAGAGACTTAGTTTTGTTACTAAGTATGATAGCCTTGATTTCTGGTTGCAAATTGTTTTTGCACATTTCGATCGTTGCCTTTTGAGATGGTTGTTCCACGCATTTGTAGGATAATGCTCTCCATCTATTGATAAAGGCCTGTGCAATTTCATTGTCTCCCTGCCTTATGCTGCTGAGCATGGTGAAGGTGATTATTTGATCCTTCTTCTAGAAGTGGAGGAAGAACTTCTCTTCTGTGATTGGCCATGTCATAAAGGAGAGTTCTGGTAACTGCTTGTACCAGTCAAAGGCAACTCAAAGTGTGTCGACAAATAGCCTGATCTTTAGTGCATCTAATTCTAGCAAACTTCCTAGAAGTGATTTGAAATGCATGATGTGCTAATAAGCTAACCCTTTCCCAAGGTATGACTAGAAAGTTGGAAGCTTATGGTCTAGTGGAAATGGAACAAGATCAAACTGGAGGATAATTTGGTGTGATATCCTTCTTTCTCATCCTAGTCTTCACCTTTGATTTTGTCAATATTTCCTAAAACTCCTTGAATGTTACATGCTTTTCAGGATCTGCCTGTAGACCCAAGATCGACGAATGATCACTAGAGGAACCTGCAATTGTCATTTTGTCTGTCAAGGATTTGATTTGAGTTATGAGCAGATTGATTTTAGTTATATTCTTCTTGATCATTGTTAGTTCTCTTTTATCAGTGAACAAAGGATTGACTTGAGCTTCAGCTGGACCACCTAGTTTATCTTTTAAGATTTTCAACTGGGTAGTCAAGTGGTCGATCTTGGCTCATTGTTACCTGACAACATCATTGACATTGTCATCTTTATTATTACCAGCGTCTTCTTCATCGGCATCTTTATTTCCACTAGCATCGTCATTTCCATCTTTGTTAGTTCCACTTCCTTTAACCATGAACATAGTGTACTGACGGGGGTAGGATGATGTCAATGCCTGAGGTGTGGGTTGACTATCTTTTGTGTCTAAGATAGTGATAAGATCCTTGTCAGAATCTGTTTTGACATGACCTTTAAAAGTCTTACTTGAATAAGAGTTTGAGTTAGACTCATGTGATTGAGTCCAAGCCATACTCCAAGTAATTCTCCGAGCTGAACTTGGTTCAACCATGCATAACGAGCTCAAGTCCAGATCAAGACAACTTTTGGGTTTGATCCTTATAGCAAGCCAAAGCTTTCTTCTTTATTTGATTAGCCGGTTTGACTGCCAAGGTTTGATCTTTGAACTTGGCAACCAGTGGCCTAGAAGTGCCAGCAACTTGTTCCTAATCCATTGGATTAGAAGTGGGAAGTGAGAGGATGTCAATAGTACCTTTTTTGTCTTTTTCTTCTGCACCTTCTTTTGTTGGAGCTAATCTTTGAAGTGAGCAAGATCAGTTGACTCATTGAGGATGAATCGCTTAGCCTTCTTTTGGTATTCAGTGGCATGTGATGGACGCTGAGGTGAAGATGGCGGGGTTAATTCTATAATGATAGAGGGTAGACGCTTCTTGCCGAACCTTTGTCCTTCCTTTGAGTTAGAGGGTAGAATGTATTTTCTTCAAGCGAGGCTAAGACTTTGTTCTCAGCCTTGTTGGATTTTAAAATGTGTGGTTGTAGTGACCACGTATTGCATTTGGGAATGGACGCATGCTTTTGAGCCTTTTTACGAGTTAAGAGCTGTCGAAGGTCCTCTGGTACTTGATTATTAACAACCCATTGCTTTGGCCGAGTATATGATGATTTTTAGCCTTGAGTAGCCACTGAATGAGGCTTGCCAAATGCTATTGGCTTGTGATCCATGAACCAGACTTGTCATGCCCCCAGATGAGGCTTGGTGATGTAAAGGCTTACTACCCCCGACTGTATTTTGCATTTAGGTTCCTCCTAAACCTTGGTGAAAATCCCAAACAGATTCTAGGCATATTTGGAAACCCAGGGTTTGAGAGTCTCTCTCTTCTGAATGGACTTAGGGGTCACTGATGACGTATTCAGATCAGAAGAAGTCATGGAGCTCATAGGAGTAGAGAGTCTCTAGAAGACAGAGACTCATGAGGTAAGAGTAGCCGGGTTAGTTCGAGCCCTCTTTGAAGTTCTTGCAGATTGGTTATTCTAAGTCATGGAGATTTTAAAAAGCCTCTCCTTGCCTTCATCGAATGTGATGATTTGGTTTCTACAAAACAGTAAGCCCAAAGGACTGTATTAATTTCATAACCAATATGACTACCTCTTGGGCTAGTTAGAATGGTTTGTGAATGCCTTCTGAACCAACATGGATTCCTTATTGGATGAACCAAAATGGTCAGAAAATAGGCATGAACCCAATCTCATTGTGCTATGTTGACAGTCCTAGTTGTTAGAATTTCTGCAACATTTCAGGGCTATCTATGTCAGACTTATAAGCAAAAGAGAGTTGGATCTGATCAAAGGGATAGGGCCCACAGGATCAAGCCTGCACCACTACCACAATGATCACACGGGATCCATCAGTGCAAGGCGCTAGACAATGCATGACTACAATGTCATTGTTCTTATAACTGATTTGATATAAGCATTTGTTTAGGTCTTATAAACAAACTAGTGATCATATAGCCAGTAATGTAAAGCCTTTTGGATAGAATTAACACTCTTCCATTTCATGAATGGGTGTTAATTTGGTCCATGCACTTCAAAGTGCAAGGTTCCTTCATTTAAGTGGCAAAGGATGCATTTCAAGGTGCAATATTCCTCCATTTGAGTGACAAAAGGATGCACTTCGAGCTACAAAATTCCTCTGTGAATGCTCCCAAATCCATTATAGACATCAAGATCTTGAATAGGGTGTCTTCAAAGTCAAATAGGCCCATCTGGAGTCAAAACAGGTTAGTGACCACAGGCCCACTATCACTACTCATTTTGCACAACGCTCTATGATCACAACACTTTTTACACAACATCTTGCAGTCGCAACATTTTTTACATAGCATCCTGCAGTCACAACACTTTTTACACAGCACTTTGCGGTCATAGCACTTTTTACACAGCACTTTACGGTCACAGGCCATTTTACACAGCATCTTATGGTCACAGGCCTACAGCAGTACTTTTTAGCACTTTTTCAACACTTTTTCATGCATTTTGGCACTTTTTCATGTCTTTTGGCCAAGTTTGATCACAAATTAAAGTAAGATTTCCCACAAATAGCGCCAATCTTCTGATCGCGCTTGAAACGTGATGTGAAATGCAACGGATTCAAGTCTAATATTCACACACTCCAAGCTTTAAGATGAATGAGAAATAATTACAGTTCATCATTAATCTCCCTTTGTTTGCATGGGTTGAAATGCTCTGACCACAGGGATACATGTTGTTTACAAGTTTTGAAAATTTACATGATGTGATTGAAACTTGAAAATCATAAGAAAATACATGAAAAAGGGGCAGAAATTGCACAAGAAAGAAAGTAGGAAGGTGGTGACTGTGGCCACGGTCATTAGTTCCCTGCCAGTGACGTGATAGACAATGGCCGAAATAGCCACTATTTGTTCCTGTTTTTCTCTATTTTGCTTCTGTTATGCCTTCAGAGTGCTGGAGCTTGTGATCTTCAACTTTGGAGTATTGAATGACCATAAAGTGCTTAATTTGGCCGTAGAATCAACTAAAACCTTTGGTAATCATCACTTTTTGCTTACGGATTATTTTTGCTTAAATCTGGAAAGGGTGCTTTATATAAGCAAAATGAAGCCAAAGTTATGTCATTTTGAGCCTATGATTTTCAAGGAACAAAATAAAGCCTAAAAAGGCTTGTTCATAACTTTTAAGATGGCCCAAAACCCTCCCAAGTAAGAAAACCAAAGAAAATAGTTTTCATCAGTTTTATATTTTATGGCCCTTGCACCTATCTTTTCTAAATGATGTGCTTGCTTCTTCTCCTTCTTTGAACCATTTCTCACCTTAAGTTAGTGATAAGGAGAAGAAAAAGTAGAGTTGGAGTGTTTGAAGTGCCTTAGAAGCCTTGTGACCTTGCTTGGAACTTTAGAATCCTTGCTTTTGAACTTCCAACCTTGCTTTAAACCTTCTTCAGAGCCCAAGTGTGTCTTTTATAGGCTTTAGAGGAAGTTAGGATAGTTTCTAGTAGTTGTAATGGAGTTACACTTCAAAATAAAGTGAAACAACTTCTAGAAACTGTTCAAGACCATTTCACAAGTGTCCGTGACTGCGATCGCAGCTGCGGTCACGGATAAGGCCCAATTTCGGGTTATTACATATGTGACTTGTTTTCATTAGTGTGGGGCCCCAAATGATATCCGATCTTCATGAAACTTAGATGGATGCTTTCTAATACTATTTTGAGTGTGTCATAGAAATTTCAGCCTGTTTTGAACTTCTGAAGTTGGTCAACCCCCTCAGTTGACTTTCATAAAATAGGACCTTATTTTAATTGTTTGAGGCCCAAATGACCTCATATTGATTTGAAACTTGGAGGGACTGGTTTCAGGACAATCTTGAACTATCCATCCAAATTTAATTTGGTTTGGACTTGTGAAAGTAGGATTTTGTAGAGTGACCTACTTGTTGTATGTTCTAAGTCAATGTCTTCTTACACTACAGGCAATTAGCTTGTTTTTTACCCAGATGATGTTTAATTGATTTGAAACTTTGGGGAGTTGACTTTGAGCACATTTTGAGTCTTTGGTCTAAATTTCATTACCTTTGGCCTCTTAGAGGTAGGATTTTTAGTCAGTGACCCCCATGACTTGGGGGTCACGGACTCCTAGCTAACATATAGTTTCAGGGTCCTTCCTAAATATAATTTAAGCTTCCTCTATGAGTTTCAATCGATTCTAACATGTAGAAGTGTCTGTTGCCACAGTGACCCCAAAGAGCTGGAATACAATCACTGAAGCTTGAATTTGAACTGAAATAAAGTCCAAATATATTGAAAATTTGAAACATCATTCCTAAGCATAACTTGGAGCTGCCATGTGATCTTTTAGCCACTTTGGTAACTAAAAAGCCTGAGTATGCTCAATGACTCTTAGACTTTCAGCCAATGGACCTTGAATTTAAAGTTTGGTGAGTTGAGTGACTAATTAAAGTCCACTAACTCTAAGATTTGAACTGCTGTACTTTGGGCTCATGTGAAATCTTCTGAGTAAGTTGCATGAGTTCTAAACTCTGGAGGCAGTATTTGACTTGACATTCCACAATCCATCGGTTTATGTGCCATTGGCTTGGAATTTGCTTGTAATGTCATCACTGCAGCATTTATAATTTTTTATGGGTCGTAGATAAGAGTAAAAGATTGTTTCCTCATCTTCTACTAAGGGCAAGAAGTCTTCTTTTTCTTCTAGCCCTCTTATTTCTCCACGAGCTATTACTCGTTAGGCTAGGGCCCAATTTGAGGAAATTCATGAGAATATTGAGGAGCATGCTAGTGAAACGCTCACCGAATTGAGGTCTCATTTGCTAGCTACTTGTAATTTACTATTTATGAGGACATTCTTGGTGATTTTCTTTAGAAGGATGATTGGCAAGTGATTTTGAGGAAACCCGTTTACATTTTCAGAGGCGATGACAAATGTCAATATAATTAGAGTGCTCACTTCCTAGTTTACTAGTTTTTTAACAGACATGGTGTGCGAGTTGACCTTTCAACCGAGCATCAGTATAAGAAGGGGTCCTCAACTATTAGAACTATCAGCCTTTCAAGGCGCAACAATCTGGCATGGTGGAAATTTATACCCCACTACACAATGGGAGTTTTTATGAACAAGTTCCCTTATTATGCCGACGGAGAAGGGAGGTGCATTAAGATGCTAGTGCCCAATCACGTAACTTTCAAAATGTAGAGCTAGATTTCCCCACTTTGTAATGTTGGCTTAGGGATTCTTTCTAACGATGGCAGTGGTTGGATAGAATAACATGTTCCATAAAGGTGGTTTGTCTCCTCAAAGGCTTGGAGTCCATGGATTGATGTGGTCCTTAAAGAGTGCAAGGGCCTGCTAAAGAATGTTGGTATTTATGAAGCCATTTTAGTCATTAAGGACTGGGTACCTCAAGATAATAAGCAGGTGTGTTGTGCTATCATTGAGAGCTTTTGCTTGCCCACCAACACCTTCATCACTCTTGATGCTAAATTAGGGCTTTTCTTTATAAGAAATACAAGAAATTTTTGGGCTACCAATCTTTGGTGCCCATTATGAAGAGCTTGTTCCTTATAATAGTTCTCTCAAGGCGAGGAGAAACGAGTTCAAAGCCATCTATTTCCATCTATTTGTTATATAGGAGATGTCATGAGACAATTGCTTGAAGGTGGAGACCCCATTGTTTGGGTGGCGAATGCTTGTAAAAAAGATGCCCCTTTTTTGTGAAGAAGGATGTATTCAAGTAGTGAGTACTAATTCCCGGTGACACTCTTGAGGACCTTGAAATAGTGGATATGGTTGATAGTCTGGACTTCTTAGAAATGATGGGGAAAAAGTTTTCTGAAGGCATGAGCAGCCGCCATCTCTTGGCCATGTATCTTTCGGCATAGTTTTTGGAAGTGATTTTCATAGCTATCAGGAAGGATGTCCGAAATAGCTGCATCCTTCCTCCTTGCCATATGGATTTTGGGGATAGATTGTCCTTGGGGCCTGCCTTGGCCAGCTATTTGTATACTGAGTTGAAGCTTGCATTGTTTTTGGTACGGGAGAGGTGGGCGAACCACATAGTTCTCGGAGAACCTCATGTACACTTGGTTTGTCTACCACTGCACCAAGTTACATATACTAGGTGATCGTGAAGACCTTCCTTTTTATAAGGCCATGACCAGCTATAAAGGAATTAACTTATCTCTTAGTGAAGCACGGTGCCAACTGTAGGATTATCGTAATCTCATGATTTGTAGGATGCTGCCGAGGTCTTGGAGGCAAAGAGGGTGGGTATAGTTGGAACCCAAACTTCTCTTGATTGTACAACAGACTAGCTAGCCTTTCCCCTCTAATTGCTAGAAAAAGAATGGTTGGTCTCTATTAGGCCAGGAGACCTTGTGTACAGAAGAGGCATTGTTGCTAAGATAGAGCCTTATGTGCCTTCCAGATTAGGACATCAACTTTATTTTTCTCAGGGCGTCGTGGGAGGCCCATGTAGTTTAAAAGGTGGCCAAGGCACCATGTTGGATGCTAGAAATGCTTGGAAATTCTTTGCTATTGAGACCGGTGCTACCTTCCTTTATTTCCAGGGGGCAAATGCCAAGGTGATATCCGGCTTTGATTAATGGTATGTGAAGAGCTATTCACGCGCTTCAAAGAGAACAAAATTAGTGGGGTGTTCCCAAAGGCCAAGGCTAATCAAGATAGGCTTGAGAAGGGAAGTTTTGAGCTTTTTATTGAGGGTCAATCTAAGTGTTGATCGGGTGTCGAGGAGATGAGGATACTTGCAATGCTTTCGATGATTAAGTAATGGAGTCTCCTCGTGTTGACGGCTAGTTGATTCCCTCCACACCGGCTCAGGATGTTAAGGGGTTATTTTTCCAAATCTACCCTTTCTACTCCCAAAGTGGTGACAAAGTTGGTTTTTAGGCAATTACTGAAGAATAAGGTAGGTTGTCTTGGCAAGCCTGTAGCTAAGCTCAAGAAGAAAGAGAGACCCTCTCGCTCCGGGACTCGTAAGTCTGCTCGAGTTGCAGCAGCTAAGTTTTGTATTTTCTCCTTTTGCCATCTTTTGTTATATGTTTCTTTGCATTTCGTGTTAGCTTCCCACTTCCTTTTTGTAGAGGGAGTGGTTGTCATTGATGAAGAAGAAGTAATGAGAAACCTTATTTCAAAGGATGAGACAATGATGAATACCATCATAGAGGCCGGCTAGAGTTATGGTATCTTACACCATCTTTCGTTTTGCTCATTTTTTTACCTTCTTCTCTTTTTGTTTGACGCCCTTTTCTTTTTTAGAGTCTGGTGGTGAAGGCCGAACATTTGTTGTAAGTTCTCTAAGATCTGTAGAGATTATCTTGCCAATTCCTGAGGCTCTTCCTATGTCAGAGTCATCAATTGAGAAGATAATCATGGAGGTTACTCACGAATCTGCCCTCGTAGCTGACAGTGATTGCTTTCCTTTTGTTTGTTTGTTCTTTTTTTCTTTTTCTTTCTTCGATCTTGATGAGCTTATCCTTGTTTGTTTCCAAAACAAATGAGCCGCAACCTAATCAGACCGAGCCTATCGTATAAGTGGCAGATCCGGTTATTGAGCCAAGGTCAAAGCCAACTACAAATCATGAGCAGTTTCCACCTCCATGTAATGGTGCTACATAGGCTGAGCCAATTGTCTTGGATGAGAGTCATTCTCAACAGGAGCTTTCGACTGCGTGTGACTTTGCAAAAGACCTCGCTGAATATCTTGACAAGGATTTCTAAAAGGGCAGTTGTTAGGAGAAGCAGCTGCCATGGACACTAGTATCGTGCTTGAGGAAGCTGTTCCACATGTTGAAGTTGTACTGAAGGTCACAGCTATAAGTAGTGAGGAGATCCTCGTCACAGTTGCAAAGCCTATTCAGACGACTTTGGAGGAAACTACTGTGAAATATAAGGATGACGCTGTGATGGTGATGGGGTTTACCGGCTCAAGCCTGGATGTTGTTCCCAAAGAATCTAATAAAGAGGGCTAGGGTCAAGGAAATCTTATCGTGGCCTAAGATGCAGGTGTCCAGGTGCCTTTGGCTGAATTGTGTCAGGAGGTTTTTGATGCCGGGACCATGAAGGCAAATAGTGTGGAGGGGATCCAACAATAGCCTCGGGCGGAAAACATTGAGCATTCCCCTATTGTTCAGGGTGAAAAAGGTAAGGTTATTTCACCGACCTTCGTAGCTTCGGGTAATAAGGGACTGATCTCTTCGAAGAGAAAACGTTCTACTGAAACTCCTGTGCCTAAGCGTGATTGTTATTGCAATTGGGACGGGAGGGTGCCAACAACCTTACTCAAGTTGTCATGGTGGGCTTGAGCCATTCACTGGAAGAATAACCTCCTCATAAGAAGTATGTTATTCAAGAGGAGGGTGATTCTGTTGAAGTTGCCAAAGAGGCCATGTGGCTTTTGCTGAGCTGTCCTTTGCAAGCCTTGTCTTTTGGCAAGCTTAAGGTGATTGGTGCTCTCCGTCACTCGGTAGACGCAGCTTTGAGTATTGGGGCTGCTATGATAGATGAAGCCATTGACTGTGCTTTTTGATAGACATTTTGAGCTAGCGGAGGCATGGCCACGGCGAGTGGGTCAAGAGCCGTCAAGCTATTACCACAGTGAAGTGCTTGACAAGAAGAGGGTCCTTGACCGGGAGATGTTAAAACTCTGGCAGGAGGAGACTCATTCTTTTTAGTAGAGTCGCCTAGAAAAATCCTTGGCATTCTAGAGGAAGCATATTGAACAGGCTGAGAAGTGGCTGTCTGATCTTTGGGTGACCTATGCTTGTGACGAAGCAACCTTCACAGTTGTGACTGAAAAGCTCGAAGGTGTGGATGGCAGTAGGCGTTGAAGAAATGGACTTGAACACCCTTTTCAAATCTATGGAGGCAATCCTTGGAATGAAAATCACTGAAGCCGCTCTTGAACCTGCCACTCATGCCTACATGGCTCATCTCGATTAGCAGTCAAGACCTAACCTCCAAGAGATCTCCGAGCAAATCGAGCAATTCTTTATGTAATTTTTGGAGAATGTAAT
Organism: Sextonia rubra; assembly: GCA_037013555.1. Lineage (NCBI taxonomy): Eukaryota > Viridiplantae > Streptophyta > Magnoliopsida > Laurales > Lauraceae > Sextonia > Sextonia rubra. Next base: position 11,434,180 of record JASUAD010000012.1, read on the forward strand.
AGATATTTTTGAATAAATAAAGACTTTTTTATGAATGTCTCCATTATTCTTTTTTTTCCTTCTCTTCGTTGGATGATTTGGGATTGCATCTGGCTAGAATCTTTTAAGATCAATGCAGGTCTTGTAGAATGGATTTTGGTTGGGGTCTGAGTATATGAGTTTATCCAGGGTCCATGACCTATGTACTTTTGCTTTGTCGAGAGGGGTCAAATGAGTGAAAGTTAACCTGTGTCCTAGCATATGACTTTTATCTGGGCTCCTTGACTTATTCCCTAATTGAGCATTATGGAAGATTGTTTGTCTTACTATAAGACCTCCTGCTTGTTTTGTAGATGAAAAAGGTGGTGCTTTATGAATAGTACCGCTTCAAACACTTCCCATTGATCAGCATCATGCATCGATCTCCTTCAATGGTGAGGACGGTGTAAGCGCCATTAGAGTAGACCTTCTTGATGACAAATGGTCCCTCCCATTTTGATTCAAACTTCCCTTTTGACCTGTGAGTCATAGTGATTGGTCTTTTGATAGCTAAAACTAAGTCGCCCTTTTTGAATGACCTTTCTCTCACCTTTTTGTCGAAGGCCCTAACAATTCAAGCTTGATATAATTCGATACTTAGCAGAGTTGCCAATATTTTTTCGTCAAGATTCTCGGGTTTTTAGAATCTCAACTTTGCATTCTCCTCTTGTGTGAGCTTCTCACTAGGGCCATGCCAAAGGAGGAAAGTTGTATTTTTAGAGGTACCACTGCTTCATAGCGGTCCATCAAGGAGGATGGTGTGGACTTCGTGGGACTGCGCACGGTAGTCCAATAAGCCCATAGTGCTTTGGGTAGCTTTATGCCCCATGACCTTTTGTTGTAAGAGACCTTTTTTCTCAATATTTCGCAAATTTTCTTGTTGAATGCTTTAGCTAATTCGTTTGCTGTAGGATTATAGGTCGTGGACGGGGTAACACTGGATCCCATGCTTGTCATAAAACTTATAGAACTTGTCATTGTTGAATTGTTGTCTATTATCGTGGTATAACCGTTAGTGTTTGTTGTCACAAAATTAATAACTAGGCTTGTTTTGACTTTGGTTAAGGGTGTTGCTTCGACCTACTTAGAGAAGGAATCCATAGCAGCTAAAATGAAGTGATGTCCCTGGTTTGATGGTGGGTGAATTTTCTGATAATATCCATTCCTCAAGCTTTGAATGGCTAGGAAACGAAAGTTGGGTGTCAGGTCTCTAGAGGCACATGAATGTAGTCTTCATGAATTTGGCATTCCCTGCATTTTTTTTGCAAATTTTATAGCATTGGAGACCATTGTCAAGTGTCAAGTATGCTTTAGTATAAATTTTCAATAATCTCCTACTTAGACTCAAAACCATGCTGACAAGTATTTTAATCATATTCCCTCCATATGACTATTAAAGCTCTTTACTGATAAGCTCTTTGTAAAAGGATCTGCCAGGTTGTCCGCCAATGTAATCTTGGTCACAATTATATCACCTCTCTATATGATTTTTCATATGAGATGATACATACACTGGATGTACTTACCCTTCTTATGCATTCTGGGTTCCTTTGCATTAGTAACCGCACCGGTATTAGCACAATAAAGTATTATAGGTGATTTTAATGAAGGTGTTATTTCTAAATCTATCAAGAAGTTTCTGAGCCAAACTGTCTCTTTGGCTGCTTCAGAAGCTACCACATATTCAGCTTTCATAGTAGAGTTAGTAGTACATGATTGCTTGACATTCCTTTAACTTATGGTTCTTCCTCCCAAGGTAAATACAAATCTTGAGGTCGACTTTGTGGCATTATTATTTGACTAGAAGTTCGAGTCGGTGTACCCAATGGGTATCAAACTCCCAGCCTACTAAATCAACATATAATTTCTAGTCCTCTTAAGGTACTTAAGTATAAGCTTTACCGCAGTCCAATGTTCTCCCCCTGGATTAGACTGGTATCTGCTAACATGCCAATGACAAAACAAATATCAAGTATAGTACATAGCATTGCACACGTGAGGCTTCCCCACCGCCGAAGCATAAGGTACTTCCTTCATTTTTTCTATCTCATCATTGTCTTAAGACACTGATCCTTAGATAAAGTAATTCCATGCTTGAAAGGAAGAAATCCTTTCTTGGAATTATATATGCTAAATCGGGCAAGAATTGCATCAATATGAACCGCTTGAGATAAGCCCAACATTTTTTGTTTCCAATCTCGCAGGAGCTTGATCCCTAGAATGTGAATGGCTTCTCCTAAGTCCTTCATATCGAACTACTTGCTCAACCATACTTTAATCGAAGACAACGCCCCAATATCATTCCTAATGAGTAGGATGTTATCTACATAAAGTATTAAGAAAACCACCATACTACCGTTGCACCTCTTATACACATAGGATTAATCAGGGTTCTGATCGAAACTATGAGATTTAATGGCTTGATTAAAGTGTATGTTCCAAGATCTAGATGCGTGCTTAAGTCCATTAATGGACCTCTTAAGCTTGCACAACATGTGCAAACAGTCTTCAGCTACGAATCCATCTACTTGCACCATATAGATGCACTCATCAAGATTTCTATTAAGGAAAGCTGTTTTGACATCCATTTGCCAAATTTTGTAATTGAAATAAGCCGTAATGGATAAAAAAATCCGAATAGATTTCAGTATGGCTATTAGCGAGAAGCTCTCCTCATAATCGATTCCTTTTTTCTAAGTAAATCCTTTCACAGCAAGCCTGACTTTGAAGATCTCAACCTTTCCATCCAATCCTCTTTTCTTCTTATAGACCCATTTACACTAAATAGGTTTTGTCTCCTCTAGTGGTTCTATAAGATCCTAGACTTGATTAGAGTACATAGACTCTATTTCTGATTTTATAGTTTTCTACCATAGTTCTGCATCTTTGTCTTGGAGTGCTTCATTATAGTTATAAGGTTTGGTATCTAACCCATCATGGACTCTGTTGAATGATTCTCCTAAGAACATATACCGCTCAGGTTGACGACCAACCCTCCCACTATGACGAGGAATATCCCGTGTTTATGTATGAGTAGTGTTACACTGTGCTAAAACTAATCTTGATGTATCACCATCTACATGCTGATCCGTCTCATCATCCAGCATGTTGGTGGGATCACCTGGAGTATCATTAGCTTGAGGCTCGGTAATCCTCCCATAACGATGAGGTAATGGAATGTCGAACTCTCCATCTTGTGGTGTCTTTTCCTATGCTACTGGTAATGGAAAAGCTTGGATAGGTCTCTCTCCTCTCAATTCCTCTAGAACAATTCTACTTTTGAGTTTGTGGTTCATTACATAGTTCTTTTCTAAGAATTGGGCATTGATGCTAACAATGACCTTTCGATCTTTAGGATCATAAAACAAACCACCTTTTGCTCCTTTAGAATATCCAATGAAAATGCAAACTTTTGTTCTTTATTTCAACTTATCTGTATTCCCTTTCATCACGTGGGCTGGACTACCCCAAATCTAAACATGCTTTAAAAAATGCAAACTTTCGTTCTTTGTTCCAACTTATCTGTATTCCCTTTCATCAAGTGGGTTGGACTACCCCAAATCTAAACATGCTTTAAATTAGGTTTGTGCCCAGTCCATAGTTCTGTGGGTGTAGTAAGTACTAACTTAGATGGAATTAAGTTTAGAATGTATGCTGTTATTTCTAGAGCATACCCCGAGAACGAATTAGGCAAATCTGAACAACTCATCATTGACTTCACCATATCCATAAGAGTCCTATTCCTTCTTTTTACTACACCATTTTGTAAGGTGTACATGGTGTAGACAACTGGGATGTAATCCCCTCTTGTGTTAAATAATCCCTAAATTCTCCAAAGAGGTACTCATCACCACGATCAGATCGTAGTGTCCTGATACTCTTACTTAGACGCTTCTCTGTTTCTGATCTATACTCCTTGAATTTTCTCAAAGCATTCGAACTTATAGCACATTAAGTAAATGTACCCATACCTTTAGTAGTCATCAATAAAAGTGATGAAATACTCAAAGCCATGGGTTCACACAAGTCAAAGTGAACCAATTCCAATGGTTCTTTGGCCCCATAGCCTTTTGTAGAAAAAGGGCGGTTGGTCAATTTCTCCTCTAAACAAGATTCGCAGACTAGAAGTGCCTCCACTTCCAATGAATCTAATGGTCCATTTACAACCAGTCTTGAAATCCAGTTTAGATTAATATGACCCAGGCATAAATGCCGAAGATATGTTTGGTTCAATTATGAATGTAGCTTTCTCTTACATAAATTGTGTTATTCGATTCAGTCAGTTGCAGTTTAGGAGAGTTGGAATCAACAGTATAAAGATCATCTACCAATGAACAAGAACAGATAAAACGCTTATTGTACTTAATAACCACGACTTTATTAAAATAAACGGAACATTCCTCTTTAGTAAACTTAGAAAGAGAAATTAAATTCTTCCTAATGGAGGGAATATATAGATAATTTTTTAAAATTAAAGTCTTGTCTCTATTAAAACTTAGATAAACATCTTCTACTGCAACTGTTGCCACTATCGTAGCATCACTCATAAGCAAATAAATCTCTCTATCACTTAGCTGCTTGGTTTCCCGGAACCTCTACAAAGAATTGCAAACATGATTAGTAGCTCCCATATTTACACATTAGGTATTGGTAGATTTAATCGCCAAACATGATTCAACAACTAGTGAATGAAATTTACCTTTATTGTTTGCTTTGTTGATATAAGTTGGACATTGCTTTTTCCAGTGCCTTGCTTGCTTACAAAGAAAATACTTGCCCTTGGGACTTTTCACTCCTCCCTAAGGTACATTGCCCACTTAAGGAATTGCATTAGGATTTTGACCCTTTTTCTATTTCTTCCTCCATTTTGGCTTAGAAATATAACCCTTTTCAGCAATGTGAACACTAGTTGGCTTTTTCAAAAGGCCTTTAGCAGCTTGAAGTTCCTTGAGTAATTCCGCCAGAGAAAAGTTGAGCTTGTTCATGTTGTAATTTAGAGAGAAATTCTCAAAGGAATCAGTCAAGGACTGGACAATGATATTGATCTAGGTTTTCCCATCAATTTAAACTCCACGGACCTCTAATTCATTGAGGTGTCCCATCATTTCAAGACATGTTCTGTCACAACCTGAGCCCAAGAAATCGGGGATTAGGTTGAACCTAATCAGTGACACACGTACTCCCATGCATATACACTTAGACCCTGTTTAAATGCACACGCATAAGGGAAACTCACACGTGCAAACACCATGTACGCGGAAGCTGTAAGTATCTTTGCATGAAAAGAGAATGCATTAATAGAAACAAGATGGACAAATGATTCCAATAATTACATGATACACAAAGAAAAAGAAACTCTGTTGATACAAGAGTGAAAAGATTGTTCTAGAGGACTAGTATCAAAGTGCAAAACGTCAAACTCATTGAAGACAAACACATAATGCATCCCACAGAAATTCCTAGAAGAAACCTATTATGCCATGTCGCTTTCCGGTGGAGTGATTACATCCACTCTCTAGCCCTGATGGGGCTTCTATAGTCTCCCCTGGAGTCTTGCCTACCGACGAGGGGTCGACAGGAGAATCTGAGCCTACAACACTAAGGACAACTAGTAAATACAACGATTCAGCAAAGTATAAGCAATAATAAGGTAACATGCGTTGTGTCTAAAAGAAGCATTAACAGGTAGTATGTCATCGAATTTCAATTTCATATATTAGGCAAATTATGCATTTGAATAAAACATGCTATAAGGATCAATAAATGGATATATTATACTATGTGGCTACTATATTTGCCATATCCTCCATTTAAGGATTTATACAGGAAGAAAACACCATTAACCGGGCCAGGGTACGAATGGGTCTCAGGTTCCCGGGGTCCGAAAGCCCCAAGACATAAACACACTGCAGTGGCACCATACATACTATACCAAAGTCAACCCCGTCGGGTATCATGAGGCTGAGGCTGAAAAGTGCCAGACCATGTCAATTCAATAATATAGTTGGACTTGAGGAATTACGTTCAATGCATTCGTGATAAACATTCATACGCAAATTCATATCAATAACCAATATACATGGAATAGTACTTATCAAGGACATGTCAAGCAAAGGTAGTGCATACAATATCAAAAATAAATATGTTGAACAATCAATCCATACATAAGAGTAGAGGACAACAATCGTCGTCCAATATGCCCTGCAACCCAAATTGATAGAATCAAAACAATTTACTAGCTAACCCTAATCTAGTCATCCAGTGTTTCTAATCGTGCATGATGATATAGTTTTAAGTTATCCGATACACAGTTGTCTTTTCTTTGTATTGCATTATATTGTAAAGGTGTATCGAAGTCCCTTAAACCAACACACATGGGGAGGTGCTTAACAACTGGACAACACACATGAATTAGTCACAGCCCTCAAGACCATTCATGCTATCCCCGTTTTCCATTGGACAAGTTAAGGGTACCCTATATTCCAACACGAAGGCCCTATGAGGTTTTTTAAATACCTACCTTCTTTTACTCTTCAATGATCTCACGGCTTAGCCATTGGTGACCTACGGCTTAGTCGTAGACATTTTACGGCTTAGCCATATTCTGCACTACGGCTCAGCCGTGGTTCCTTAGAAACTTTCTGCAGTTACAGCAAGCCATGGCTAACCCGTGTTTCCTCTAACGACTGGACTGTGATTACTTCACGGTTGATCTACGGGTGAGTACGACTTAGCCATAGCACGCCACACGGCTTAGCTATAGCTGAACCGTAGAAGATTTCTCATATTTTCTACTCTCTGGATATCAAGCCGTAGCTTGACCTACGGTTGGGTCAAGGCTAGTCTACTGTTTAGCCGTAGTACATTCTATGGCTTAACCATAGCTTGACCTTAGTGTAAAGTCAGGTTTTGTAGCTCTCTGGAGAGTAAGCCGTGAAGCTCTACAGCTTAGCCGTAAGCTTTAGAAATGTTAGGGGATGAACCTGTTACAAACAAAACTAGATTTGCCCAAAATTGACACAGCGAGAACAAGTGTATATAATTGGACACCAATGGGTTGTAAAACACAAAGCGCATGTAAGATTAAAAAGAATAATCGCTATCATCATGTACCAACGTGTGTTCATCAAAATCGTGCTTATACTTACCTTAAATAAGCGTTTTCAAGTTACTTGTTGTCCTTGGGCTCAAATTCAACGTCTAGATGAAACCTACTATCCATGCATGGAAAAAAAAAGAAGCTCAGTGCATGTACGTGCATGAAGAAATCACCCGAGTCCAAGATGTGAGAATTCCAACAATTCTTACCTGAGTGCACACAAGAGATAAAGCGTGGAGTGATGCAAAGATCGTTTCAACGAGAAAAGAAGAAACCCTAAGAAGAATTCATGAGAGGAAAAAAGAAGAAAGAAACTGACATTAAGGGAAAGAGAAGAAAGGAGAGTCAGTGCATGATATATAAGATAAGGTTGAATTGGCTTTTATAAGAAAGTCCAACAATTTGAGATAATTGTAGTTTGAGCCAATTAACCGTCCAACGGAAATAATCGAAGTCGTTTGTATTTGAGTCAATTGTGGAAATTGACAAGCTTGATGAGATACACATGATGACACCAAGATGATGCATGAGCGACGAAATCATACAAAATCTAAAATTACGAAAAAAGGGCTCATGTCTACGTAATTTAGGTTAAACTCAACCCTACTACATATCCATGACCCAAAATGAAATGGAAACAAAACCAAAGTGACAAGCGTGAAACAAATTCACTCGAAAAAGATCAAAAGAAGAATAATTAAACGGTAAACGGGATTAAGTTGGGTCAGAGTGTTACATGTTCCCTGACGAAGGTACCTTTAGCTATCTTAGTGTAAATAGTCCTTTCATAGCAACCTGTCTAATGGCCCGATCCTAATCACTTACATCTCCTTGTGACTATATATGATGTCATAAGCAGTAGGCAAAGACTAATGTTGATGTTGCAAAACATTTGACATAGATACCAAAATGTAACATCGCGCCACCTCATTATCCTTGATCCATTTTTGTATGCCTAGATGGCCATCTCATCGATACAACCATCCACAAGTTTCTTTGGGTGCACCTCGGTAAGTACATATTTGCACTCTTCGGCAGTTAGCATAATATCCAAGTTTCTTTTGCAGTCAATGTAATTGGGTCCAGTGAGTTTGTGTTCTTTAAGAATAATAACAAGTGGATTAAAAGAACCTATCTTAAATCTTGAGAATTACATAATTAGCAAAATTATGATAGGCAAATAAAATTTGGATTCAAATAAATGGAAAGTGGCTCCCCTTGCTAATTAATAAAAGAATCCAACAACAATCTAGAACACCAATGTATAGTATGCCTTGATATAAGGACTTCTACCATACTTATTTTGTTCAGATAGGACATAACCTATTAAAATTACTATCAACGCAACAAACCGTGCTAAGTAAAACCAAACAGCTGCCATGACTTTGGTCCTATAAATAATAGCAAAGACTCAAATGGAGAGCATACTGTTATTTATAACTAAGTGTACACCATCATTTAATTCAAGGTTCATTATTTTGTATTCGGTCCCGTTAGATGGAGAAATGACTTATACTAATAATAACCCTAAATCATTCATATGAGAGTTTATACTGGAGATTCCATAATTAACTTATCCGATGAAGTGGAAGACTCCAAGGTCGACACATAAATCAATTATATCTCCTACAAAACAATGATGAAGACCGTAGGAACTAAAAAGTTTTCTCTCCTACTTAGTTATTTAACACTGAGGGTTCTTCTAAAACAGTTTAATTAAAATCAGTTTAGAATCTTGAAGTAATATGTTACTAAGATGTCTAGATTACCTTTCTTTATGCATCATAGCATTGATGTGATTAATAAAATTTTGAGAACCCATGATTTTTTTTAAAAAAATAGAGTTCAATTTTATCTGCAAATCACATGAACGCAACCTACTTCACCATTCCAAACATTATTAAACCAGGCTAATATCATATTTAGTTGGTTATGATAATAATAGACATCAAAGCACAAAAGAAAGAGAACCATCAAAAGAGTCCTCGCTATCATGGTTAAGTAGAATCCTTTGTTTTCTTGATTGCCACTTCTTCAAAACATGCACTTTGCAAAGGAGGTCCAGGGTACCCCCACGGTAGGGATCGAGCATTGTTAGAGGCAGCTGCCAGGATCCCTAGATACCGTGTAAAGATTACTGCAGAAATAACTTTAGATGATAATGATTCAAGATCCATACTTGTGAGATCTCTCTAATTTGATCTTGGTCTTATAGTAAACTAAAAATCTCGAGACTTTCTACTATATTCCTCTACGCTTGAACTCACACCAAGGTGTGGGCCTCTTTAATGAATTCTCATTGCTCTAAAAAATGAGATTTCTTTTGTTATATTACTTAGAGAGCAATAGCACCTATTTATAAGCTACAATAGGGACCTTAATAAGGAAATAAGGAATAAGTTTTTTATAGAACTAAGAAACCCTAATTCAACCCAAATTAGAATCCTAGTTCCACAAATTATAATTTAGTCCACTAGAGAATTATAATTGCACTTCTATCCTTATGCTTAAAATAATATTTCATGCTTTTTGTTATTAAATGTTTATTAATCTCCCCACATTTATATAGTCAGCATAAAGACAATAAACCTAAAGGCGGTCCTGTACAATACACACAAAGTGTACTAGCATAACAAGTCACAACTATACTGTTGCTTATAGCCAAGACATGTCAGGTAAAACATCATACTACAATTGTACTGATGGTGTGTCTAACTCCATCTAGATTGTGAACAACAATAACTTGTATTCTATAAGAACCGACAAACGAGTCTTTCGAGTGTAAGCTAAACTCTACACACCAACTTGTCTACTTTAAAGAATAAAATACACACATATGCATAATAAATAACAACGCAACCATTTGCCCATATAAATTCTCATTAAGATGAAAAAAAAACATTACTAATAGATAAATCAATCAAAGATAAATACATAAAAGTATGCTTTTAGTATAAATTCTCAACAATTTTGGTCCTGGCAGATGTGCTCAGCATAAGCTGGCGTTTTCCTCTTTAAGGGTATTTTCTGCTTCCTTTCGAGATAGGCAGTGAAGAAAAACCCCATCATACAACATTGTTGATAGCATGTCAAAGCGTAACTTAAGAGCTCGTCTTTGAATGCTTGCTTTATATCTAGGGTTTTCCGGTAGGACTCCATACAATATGTAATCGAGGAAGAGTTCTCCCCAGTCTTGGAATAAATTCTCAAAGGAAGAGATTCGGCTTCTAGTTGTTCTGAAGCATTCTACTAGAGTTGGGAAAGTTTCCACAGGAGGAAGAAACTGTCATTTGACAATTGAAATTTTAACTTGATTGCCTTCTGGTATAGCCAACGATGACACTAGACAAACCAGTGAGTTTGTTTTGGCATTTTGATATTGCAAAACATTATTAAATCCCACCAAGGTGAATTATTCCCATAGCTGTTGAGCCTAGTTGTGGTATGGCAACAAATTTGGTGTCTTTACTTCATATTTTGAGTTCATTTGTTTGATAACAAGTTAAGAGTCCCCATAGACTCCAAGGAGACCAATACCAGATTTCAAAGCAAGTTCTAGTCTTATGTTTAGGGTTGTGTATTCTGCTTCATTATTAGAGCATGCCTTAGTTAGCAAAAAAGAGTGTGCTACGTATGTCCTTTCTAGGCTATAGAAGACAATTTTGTCTCCTGTTACCAGTTGACGATGATCATTGTTTCTTAAAGCCTTGTCAATGCACATGCCCTAGTGCATATATGGATTTACTTCACTTATGGGTTCTTCTTCAAGGAACATAGGCTCATCTGGCAGTTCCTCTTCAAACTCAAGGCCTTCTAACATTGGGTGTTTAGCCAGGAAATCAACCAGGGCTAGCCCTTTAATAGCTTTCGTTGGGACATATCTAAGGTCATATTGTGTTAACAAAATGGACCATTTTGCCAGCCGATTGCTTAGATCTCCAGCTTTTGAAACCAATACTTTTATCGGATTTACCTAGGAGATCAAGTATATTGTGTCAGATGGTAGGTAGTGCCGCAGCTTTTCAATGGCAAACATGAGAGTTAGACACACCTCGATTGGGGAATATTTGTGCTCTACTCCTATCATAATCCAAGAAAAGTATTAGAACAACTTCTTTCCCTTAATCTTTTTTTTAGGCGAGCAATTCCTCCAGTTAATATTCTAGGGCCCTTATGTAGAAGATGAAAGGTTTTCCGGATATAGGGGCTGCAAGAACAAGTGGGTTGGTAAGATACCTTTTAATATCTTGGAAGACATTGTCACTTTCTTTGTCCCATATGAATTCGACTCCTTTTTTCACCAGTTTAGAGAATGGTTAGCATTTTCCTAATAGATTCAAGATGAATCTCTTGATGTATGCCAACCTTCCTTGCAATTGTCTGAGCTATTTAAGCATTTGAAGCAGAGGCATTTCCAATATAACCTTGACTCTGTTAGGATTGAGTATGATTCCCTCTTTTAGAATAATTAACCCTAGGAATTTTTCAGAGGAAACTCCAAAGAAGCATTTTAAGAGATTCATGTGAAGGCTGATTTTTCATAATTATTTAAAGACCTTGCAAAGGTTCAACGAGTGATCAATTTTTCTTGCTTTTAACAGCCAAATCATTGACGTAGCTCTCGATAGTCTTATGCTTCATATCTTTGAAGGGTTCATCATAGCCCTCTGATAGGTGGCTGTATCATTTTTTAGTCTGAAGGGCATGACAGTGTAGTAGTAGGTTCTGAATGGCATTCAGAAAGAGGTGTGCTTTCCTACTTCAAGATGCATCTTTATCTGATTGTACCCCAAGGACCCATCCATGAGTAACATCCTTTCATATCCAAATGTATTATCTATCATGAGTTTTGGAATGGGTAGTGGGAAGTTGTCTTTTGTACATATTTTGTTAAGGTCTCTGAAGTCAATGTAGACTCTAATTTGATCTTTTTTCTTTGTGACTGGGACTGTGTTAACCAGCCAATTTGGATGTTGCTCTTCACGAATGAACTTGACATCCCTAAGCTTTTGAACTTCTTTCTTGATTTTGTCAATCTGCCTTTTATTTAATTTTACATGCTCCATATCTGGAATGATGTTTACCTATGGATTGAGACTTTTGGCTCGAGTTTGGGTGTCTTTGTATTAGTCCAGGCAAAACAATCCACACTCATGCAAGAAACCGATATACTCTGCAAGCTCTTTTCCTTTTATTTTCAAACTTACAAAGATGGGGCAAGGATTTTCTCGGGTTCCTAGCTTCACTTCCTAGACCTAGTCCTCTATTAGAAAGTTAGAAGGAGGCTCTTCCACTTTTCTTTCGGAAGTTTCCAACTCTGTAAATCCTTTTGGAATATCGTTTTTTGGTTTAGGCTAGGGCATTATCCCTTTCCAGGGGTTTATTTTTATTGGCCCTTCAGCTTTTACATTTAGTACAAGGTGATCCTATCCCCCTTGACTTTAGTTACTTTTCCCTTCACTCGAGGCCCATGTTGTTTACTGAGGAGTGTTGTCACTATCCCTATCTTCTTCATTACGTTGCAAAGAAACCTAGTCATTAGGTTCATAGGCCAAAATTGTTTCTTCAGAATCATCTGTCCATACCCATCCAGAGAGTCGGCAGCTTCTTCCTCAAAGCCAGGAATTTCTTAGGGATATTACTTTAAGGAATGAATTGGAGGCCATATATATGAATGTCGATACAGCTTTCACTTCTATACTCCTCCCGTTGACTTGGAGTCATATCATCGTAGGGGACTAGGAGACCTTTTTTTTTATTTCATAGTCTGGTTGGCTTCCTAAAGTCATTCTCATCTTTCTCATTATCTCACAGGACTGCCAACTGTAGAGTTCAAACATCACCTATCCTCGATTTGTAATTTCTTCAATGGGGTGTGCGAAAAAATGATCATCTACCCGGGAGAATATGATTGAATGTGGATTGTACTGAGTTGACCCAACCACGAAAATTGACCTTTCAGCGTTATACATGGGACTGGGGTTGGCCATGGGTGCAGAGATGGAAGATGATATAAAGGTCCTCCCACTACAGGCTCAATTGTGCTTTGCTCCGATTTAGTGTCAGAATCATGTGCAATGGACACAATGAACATGAAGTAGCATTTTTTTAGCCTTTTTATTGGATGAGTAGCACTTCTTTGGATGTTTGCAGCCATCTGGGATAGTTCCTCATGTGATTGGAATTACACGCCCACATAGTCCTTCGGATGTAATATCAAAGTCCATGTTAACATAGGGTTATGCAAGTCTTTTGTGATGGTAGCTCGGCACAATGATTGGCCAAGTCTCTCCATCTGTTAATGAACTTTTGAGATGATTCCCCTTGTTCTTGTTTTGTTCGGAGAACAAGTCCCAGGCTGACTAACTGGCCTATCTTCACCCTGCTGGTTTCATAATCAACTCGATGACTTTGTTGTGAGCTTGATAGAAGGTGTAAGAGATTCCTTTTCACTCTTGCAACGATCTTGGCTAGCTGATTAAAGGTTTTGATTTTCATACCGATCATCTTAGGGCGAATGCGACTTTGGAGTCTATGCCAGCACTAGGTATCGATTTGTTTTGAAAGGGGGTCTTTACACCTTTCAGCCATTTCTACCCATATGTTGATGAAGTCGAGTATTGGCTCATCATTTTCTTGTATGACTCTAGCCAAGTGGATAATGGAGATCTATCCATGAGTATTTGTACGGACTGGTGTCGTCACCATAACTGACTTGCCTAGTTTTTTAGTCTAGATCACGAAGGCCTAATCTCGGAATTTTTTCAACGAAATGAGGAGTGGGATATCTTTGTCATTGATCACAATTGGCTATTCTATGAATCTAATAACCTAGGGTTTGTTTTCTTTTTTCTCCTGAAGAGTGTGTATTAGCTTTCTTGTTAGAGGCATTTTACTTCGTTTCTTTTAAACTTTAGGTTTTTCGACTTTTCCCTGCACATAACTGTGTCTGTGAAGTACATCTCCTTTTTTTGAAAGGTTGCTTACAAAGACGCTGTGGACCTTGCCACTGTCATCGATATACTTGAGGCACTTATGTAGTGTGGAAGGGATGATAGTGTAACCATGGAACCACCATCTCTCTAGCAAGATGTTGAAGTAGGCTCTAGTTTTGATGATATGCACTATGGCTTCGTGCTTTAGGTCCCCCAATTGGAACTTGATACGTATTTTTCCAATTGGATTTTGCACTTAGCCATTGTATCCTTATATTGATCTATTTATGCTGCATAGTTTGCTAGTTGGGATGCTTAACTCTTGTAAGGCCGCTATGATGATGAGGTTAAGTGCTAACCTGGGATCAACATGTACTCTTGGTATTGGCATCTCTTTCCAATGAGCTGTGAAGTAGAGGGGCCGAGTGTCTTTGGTTTCACCTAACAGTAGCTCTTCTTTTTAAAAGGAGATTATTGCCTTGGCCGTACTTTGAATGGAAAGGCATTCTTGACACCTTTTTTACTTCTCAGTTTTTTTATATTGATATTCCTTCTCAATTTGGTGGACCTATTCCACATAAGACAGGTTTTTTTGGTTGAGCACTTGTACTTCCCATATCAGTTTATCACCAGTTTCTTTTGATATTTGGAGCAAGTCAAGGATGTGTAGGTGTGTTGGTGTGTGTTTGAGTGTTCTATAACATCAAACTTGAATGCATTTGCCGGCTTTTCATTATTATTTTCGGTAACATTTTCATCAGTACCCCTTTGTGTGGAGTTTACAAAAGAAGCAGAAGGCTGGCCGTATCCCATCTTTTAAGAATGGGCTTTTTTTAGTTCTCGGAGCCTTATGGGTAGTAAAGACTTGCTCGTCCTCTGATGGACTTGAATTAGTTTCTTCATTTCCTGTGTCTTCAAAGTTTGAGGGTTGACAAGGGCTAGCCACATCAAGCTTGACGCCACTAGTGTTTCTTCCTTGGACTCTTAGTCTTGCTTTGTATCTTCCTAATTTTGAAGCTTGTCATTGAGGCGAACTTGGTTGACTTAGCTAATTGATGAGGTGGGGGTTAGTGTTTCTTTGTGATGAAACTGTTGTTCCTATCCCCCATTCAACCGGCTAATCATCCTTTACTGGTGTATAGGGGTCATAGAGGGAGACAGTTACTTCAGGCATTTTTAGGTAGAAGATGTCCTCTTTATTTAACACTTCATCGGACAAATATTCTTCTTCCCCCAGATCATTCCATGAAGGTAGACTCCTTCTATCTTCATTTTCGGAATCTGAGGGATAGTTAGCATAGGATATCTGGTTGTAACTAAAGACTTGCGGATCCTTTTCGTTACTACTGCTAACATGGACCATGAAATCTCCTAATGTGAAGGGTTTTCTGACTTAAATGGGGGAGGTCTCATCTTCTAGGGTCTTTTCATGCTTTTTGTTTGCCGAAGGAGTTTGGATCACCCATGTACCCTTTTGGCCTTCTTTTTGGCCTTCTTCTTTTATTTTGGTGATGGGATTTTGACCATCTCTCAGTCTTCATAGTTGACCAGGTCTAGGAGGAACCATAGTTCTTCTATGGAGTTGGTTTTGACTGGTATCAGGCCATTTTTGTGATGGACTTGATTTATGATTTGAAACTCCATTTTTTTTTTTTTTTGTTGGGGACATAGAGAGTGGTACGGGTTCAAACTGCCCAAAAGATATCATGTTAACGGGAGCTGAATCATACTTTTGATCAAAAGTGATCACCCTATTTTTTCACATCTCACTGATCTTTTCCTTGAGGATGAAGTAGTCTTTTAGGGAATGCGAAATGACTCTGTGGTATACACAGTAGTTGGGGTAATTAGCTTTGCTTTTTTGAGTTGGCCTTTTGGAAGGAGGGAGTTCAAATTTCCCGTTTTCGACCAAGGATCAAAAGATGATTTCGATATCCTCGTTGAAGGGAAACTTTGTATTCTTTCTTTTCTCGTACTCCTCTTTGCGAGCCTGTTCATTGTCAGGTTTTGAGTTTTGTGTGGGGCTTTAGAGGTTTAACATTGTATACCTCTTGTTTCTTTTTCCCATTTTTTTGGTGCCGTTGAAGTAGTGCTGTCACTTCTCTTTCCTTCTTTCTTGTCCAGCTTTTTGCGGACGTTTTCAACTAGAACAGCTACTTCAATGAGCCTAGATAGGGACTTGGTTTTTAGACCCACCATCATAGCATGAATTTCTGGCTTGAGATTATCCATGCACATTTCCACTATGGCTTTTAGCGATGGAGGTTCCCTGCATTTGTAGGAATGCCCTCCAACTCTTGATGAAGGCATGAGTAGATTCGTCATCTTCCTATTTGGTGTTACTGATGAAGCTAAAGGTTACTACTTGATCTTCCTCTTGAAAGTGTAGTAAGAACTTTTCCTCGAACATTGTCCAGGAAGTGAGGGAGTAATCAAGTAGTTGCCGATACCAATCAAAGGTGATGCCCTTGATGGTGCCAATGAATATTCAGATCTTTAGAATATTTATATTCGGCTAACCTTCTAGCAATGATTTAAAGTGCACCAAATGCCGATGTGTTAATCCTTTCCTTGTGTAGGCCTACATGGTGGGTTGCTTGTAGTTTTTTGGGAATAGGACGAGGTCGAATTCTGGGGGATACTTAGGCAACATCCCCTTTTCTTCAATTGATTTTCCTTTTTGGATTTAGTCATTATATTGGCGACCCTCTTGTATGTCATTGGATTGTTAGAGTTAACATTATGATTGCTGTTGGAGGAATGATCCCCTTAGAGTCCTTTTTTGGTGCTTTATCAACGAAAGCCTTGATTTGAGTCATGATTTGGTCGACTTTGTGCGCTATGCTTTTGCTTGACTTGCATCGGGGGTTGGAATCATTGACAACATCGTTTCCAAAAGGACTTGTATTAAAGTGACAATCTGATCGATTTGCTCCCCTTGTTGTTTAATGAGGCAATGAATGTTAACTTCTTCATCACCTACATTGTAGTCAAAGGCTCATTTGTTTTCCTCTGCATTCTCTTCGTGGTTTGTCCCACTCCTTCCAACCATAAAGATTGAGTAATGGTGGGGTTCTGCCAAGGAAAAGGTAAGGGAGTTAATGCTTTCTGTTGCATCAACATCATCGTTTGAGTTGTAATCTATTTGAACATGCCTATATAACATCTCTTATGAGCTAGAGGGTGGTTGTGTGGCCTGGCCATGGGCCATATTTCAAGTCCGTCATTTGGGCCAGGTCGGATCATGTGAGTAGGTGCAATGTCTGGGTCAGATTCTTTAATAATCCATTTCTAGACCACCTTTTGCTATGAGGGGTGCGCTGCTGCTTCTTCCCCTTTTCTTTTTGATGGGAACTTAGCCAGCATGGGTTTTTTCCCATCTGGTAATGATAAAATTTCAGCAGTTGTTGTTTTATTCCGCTCACTCTTCTGCACTGTGCCTGGCCTTTATATTGGGTAGTTTTCTTTTATTTAGGAACTTGGCTAGCATCCCTTTTCGGGCTAAAGGATAAAAGGAGTTGCCCTCAAGCCTTCCCAGGGGTTCTTTAGGTTGAGGCATCTTCCAAACCCTTTAGGGCCCGTTTGTTAATTTAACTGGTAGAGTGAAGTAAAGTGAATGGTAATTTTAAAAGATAAAAAAATAAGAGGGGTTAAATCAATCAAATGATTAGATTTTGTTTTTTAGTGAGAAGAAAATGTAACTTTTTGACTTTTTGTGTTAAAAGTAGATATTTTTTGTTAGTTAGTGGGATGGAAAAGTCACTTTTTGACTTTTTTGTGTAAAAAGGTAAGGGAATTTTTTTAAAATGTGATATTTTGATTTGACTCTTTTGGGTTGTTGTGTTATGAAATAGAGATAACTTTAACTTTACAATGAGGGGGAATTAACAAACGGGCCCTTAAGGCTCTGGGGTCCAAAAACTGTATCTTGGTATAGTAGACTCCTATCAGGCTCTCTTCTTTTCCCATGTCTTCCTTGGGGTAAGTTGAGCTGTCTGGCCTTACCTGCTTCCTTGGAGATGCAGAGGCTAGATGTGTAATTAGACTGCTATGTGGGTGCCCTGTTTTTGATGGGTTGCTTCTTGGGCCATAGGTGTACCCCTAATGGATTCTTGGCATACTTAGAAACCTAAGGTTTTGATGGTAGCCCTGAGTTCTTTGGAACATGGGGTTTGGATAACGGTGACATGCTTGTTGCAGATGCGGGCCCTCAAGAGGCTGAGACCCTAGTTGTGTTAATGCTGGGCTGGCTGGGCCTACTAGATACATGTTGACTGTTGGTAAGGGAGAGCCTGAATGAATGCTCGTTAGTTTCATTGAAGATGATGATTAGTGCTGCCATTGATTGTGAGAGACAAACCAATTGAGTGATTTTATTTAGCGTTACCCCTTTCTGTTTGTTCCATTCCATTTGCACTTTTTGGTGCAAAGGGAATGGTCTCATCGTAGGAAGAGAAAGGGTTGGGTCTGACTTGGTTCAACCAAAGTGCAATCATTTACACGATGGGTTGGAATTAGCCACATGAACTTTGTCCGTTCCAAGGACTACAATGAATCAATGTTCACTATGCCACCTAGACAGACCTCAGAATACTATAATCTCTCTTTTATTCCAATCCCATTACATATTACAATGCAAAGGGATTGGCCCAAAAAGGGATAGAAAGGTTTGGTCCAGCTTAATCTAATCGAAGTGCAAATGTTTTGTATAACCAATTTGGACAAATCATGTGGACCTTATCTAATCCGAGGACTTTAGCTAGTCAATGGTCACTACACCACAAGGACAAACCTCAAGTTGGCTCATTAGAAAAAATAGAATAGCCACCTATATGGGTTGCACCAGAACTGCAAAAGCTTAAGGGAAGATCCCATTTACGTGCTTGTTGGGAGGGTAACCCATCCATGCATGGGTTGATAACTCTCCATGTCGAATCTCCACGTACTATATATATTTTTAAAGTGTTGATCTAAATAGGATCTTGATTGCCTTGTTTTCCTACAAATGATGCCAATCTTTTCTGTTAGCTTGAAAAGGAAATCGACGCGCACGAAGCATATCCTGACTTTTTTTCTAACAAACACGAAAAGAAATGAAGAAGAAAATGAGAATGCTAATCCTTTTGACTTTTTAATTCCGAGTTTATTTTTGTGCATTCTTTTACATTCTAGCCTCTCAGGTGCAGGCTGTTTATATGTTTTTTTTTAATACAGAGTGGTCTCGAATGACCAACATAAATGAAAAATATAGTACATGAGAATTATACATGAAATTACATGAGGAATAAAAGAAACTGAGGGACAACTAACTGTTCCAAGGAACAACGAACTACCCAAAAAGGTAGCCGATCTGGAGTGTATGTAGTGTGCGCCATTTTTTGTTTTTTAAGTCGATCGAGCAATTTTCATAACCTATCACCTATTTTCCTTGGATATGGGATTGCAAGGGGAGTTAAAATGAAGGATTTACCATCACAGTTGCCCCTGTGGATTGCTTATCACATCATACCAACAGGTTGGCCATAGTTGTACCCACATCTTCTTTTACTCTTGAATGAAGGGAGCAAAGAAAGTCTTGAAGGACTTATTTTCTTTGGAGATTTGTTCAATTCAATGCACTATCCTTTTGATAACTTTTGTACCTTGTCTTTAATGTCGATTTTGTTCCTGAAAGAATTGAAGTGTTGGAGAATTTATGAGGCCTTGGTGGCTGTTCATTGGTAGTGCTGATAATGATTTGGTGTTGTGTGGATGCCTCTACAATGGACGCCTAAGGGTGATATTTATAGCCTCTAAGAGTCTCCTCTGATCATTTGTGGAAGAAAGAAGATTGAGCAAAATTTAATTTGAAGGGGTAGCCGACTATGCATTTGTATGATCAGCTACACTCCAAAAGTCAACTTTGTGAGGTGGCAGCCGGATTTTCATCTCTTAAATCATGCTAATTAGCTTAAAATCTGCTAGGAATGATTTTACTAGATATGGATCGACTACTTGATGAGCTGTCAGAATTTTCAATGGTTGGCTAATCACTTTCTTTAATTAGGCACAGTGCCATTGGCAACTTCTTTGTTCAATCGATCAATGCACATTTGGCCACTAACTTGTTCAGTGGTCTAGTGCACACTTTTTTCATTTCTTTTGAAGTCTTTTGACTTGTTTTCTTTTCCAAACCTCAAGGGCTCCTTTTTGGGTTTTATTCTTGAGTAGTTTGGGTTTTGTTTTGCTATGTTTGAGTTATGTGTGAGTCTTGACTTGACTTTTGTATAGTTGATTTTCTTGTGGACTTCTTTTGAGCTTTTTGTATATCAATATCACGTATATCGCATCATGTGAATCATCTTCTATTATTGGTCCGACTCCTTTTGAGTCCATTTAAGCCATTTAAAACCCCATTAAACCCAAATTGTAAATACTCTTAAGAACTTGGACTTTTCTTTAAATCCAGAAAACTATATAAACAAAAACAACTTAATCCCTTTTTGATCAATCATTTCCTCCTCTCTTCATCAGCTAGGACTTCTTCTCTTTTCCCTTATCTCCTTTTTCATGCAAAATCCATGAGTAAGAGTCTTTACATGTAAGTTTGGGTGTGATCATCTTCTTCCCAATCCTCTTTTTCATATTCTCTTAGTCTTGGCTTGGTGAGAACCCTTTCACTCATCTCAGCTGAGAGCTCAACTTCATCTCTTATCTCCATCTTCTTCTCAAATCAAACAAGGTGGAGCTTGCATGCCTAAGCGCTCCACTATCATTTCCATTACCATCTTCATCTTCTCCAACCATTGGGTCTCTCATTGCTCCCATCCCTTTCTCTCAACAGATTTCTATAATTAAGAAACTCATCTTTACCGCACTTATTTGGGTTTAGATGAGTCAAGGAGACTTAGTGTGGTCACAGACATGGCATCTCATCTTCATTTCATTCATCTCTCATGTAGAGTTGTCCAGGTTGGGGTTTTCTTCTCCTATTGAGCAAGGAAAAGGGCATTCACGAGTAGGCACTGTTCATGGCAAGTATAAGCATTCATATTCACTGCATGTGTGGTTTGATTGTTAATTCCAAGCTTTGACTTTATAAATCATGTAAATTCAGCTCAATGCATTAGATTATATATTATTAAAACTATGGAAAGGAATTGGATGCATTTAATAGGATGTTCAGGTGTTCTAAGATGGAAAATGCACTCATATTTTCAATTCTAAGGTGGTAACTAAGTCCCAGCTGAATGGAAAAAGATACATAACGTACCCAGTTTCGAATTTTGATATTCGCCTAGGCCTGTTCGAGTGAGCGAGGATCTTGGGAACCATTTTGTCTCATGTTTGCTTGAGCGAGCTTGGGGTCCACTCGAGCTAACCACCCTTCTGCTTGAACTATTTTTAGTTCATCTTATAACCAACTTTGGCTGATTTAGATGGGTCAATCTTTTTTCTAGGCAACCTTGGGGTTGTCCATGGGTTTAATTGAAATCATAGGGGTTAGGTGGACTCAAGGACCATGTAGGGTCCAAATTTTGGAACCTTCACCCTTGTAATCTGTCCAATGGTAATTAACTTATATAAAAGTAAAAGTGTTGAGCTATCATGCATCCCTTTGATGTCCGAGTTAAATTCTGATGCCACATCATTGGTGTTATCATATGGAGTCTGATGTCGGTTTCATATGCAATGTAGCACCAAGACAACGATAGCACATTGACATTGTGACACCTTATGATTACGTCAAGTTGAGTGGCTAGGGAAAACATGTTCTCATTGATTAGGGTTGGCTAGTAATTGTGCTTGATCCCTTTCAATGATTTGAAGGCATTCATATCGTTAAATTAAGTCCATTCTCTCAACATGATTTAATCGTGTTCTTCATACCTTATGCATCAATCCAGAGTAATCTATGGCTTAGATTTGAACATTGTAATATCCTTTATACATACCATTTTGGTTCAATGTTGTATCAATGATTAAGATACCTAATGACTACGAATGACAAGTATGGATGTATGATATGACCATTGGTTATTTATTAACTAGTATGGGTCAGTACCACTGAGCTTCTGCCCTTATGAGGCTGAATGGATTTGCGTTAGGGTTTAAGGTCGGTTTCATCATTGTAGTAGGTGATTTGGTAGTTGGTCGGTACTCCATCGAGTACCAAAGGGCCTCCCGGTACCCGCCGGTATATTTGCTCCTCTAGGGGAGAATATAGCTAATGTGGATATCAATTAACAAGTTATGCATCGTTAATTACAATTTTTCTATCATGCTTGTTTCTTATATGCACAATCTACCTAGTATAGGTTTAATGCTCTCTTTTAATCATCATGCCCTTTAATTCTATTTGATACAGTATGATATGTTTTTATATTGGCTTATTCTTACTAAATCATCTTATTTACAGTGTTACTCTTGATGTTACAGGTTTAGACATAGACCGCACCTTAAAAGCACCTATAAAGGAAGTCCCAGTGACTCTGTAGGGTATAAAGGAGTGGACCACAACCATATGTAGGATTTAGCCATCAGTTTGGCTATGTTTATGCATTATCTCATCATATTGCCTTTTTGTTTTATCATATGTTATTTACGAATTATATTTGATGCATAAACCTATTTTACCATTGACTCTAATACATGTTAACCGTTGGTACAAAGATATGCATTTTTGGACATGATAGATATGCATGGGCTCATATTTTATATACATGACTATTTTAAGTTCTATGTCTTTCATTACAATTGGAATTAATTGATGACTCCATTTATGATAATTGCCATACCCCGGGTAATGAAAAGTTTAGGCTATTGATTTGTACAAGATTTTTCAAATTAATTAAGTTGTACATGTGTTTATGGATCTTCCTCATACGTGAATCCTGTGGGATTTCTCTTGTGGCGGTCTGTATGCGTCTTGGTACCGCATGGATTGCCACATGATTACATATGCTGCACCTTGGGGGTAATCCTAATCACCTAATCTTAGGCTTAGAGTATGACATTTGTTTTAGTTATGCGATAGAAAAACTATGCAACAAATCTCCAATAACGATCCATTATAAAACAAGTTTTATTTAAAGAAAAAGATCTCTTCAAATAAAGTATTTGAGAAAATAAAGTAAAAGGAAAGACTAGAGCTCATTTCTATAAATAGCTAGATGCCAACTCATGGGTAGATGGCTACTTCGATGTAACCAAGGAATGACCTCAAAATGAGTCTCTCAAAAATCCATTGTTGGAGAAACAAGAATCCATTTTATCTCTTTGTTCTTCTTCTTTTTCCTGCTCCTCCTCTTTTCTTAATTTGTACATTCTTTTCATTTAATTTAGAATGTTGCTTCAAGTAACCTACTTAAAAGAGAATTAGAACTTAAAATTTATTTGAGGCTGTTTGTTTAACATAATTTACATATGTAAATATTATGAAGGCACAACAGCTACACAAGCTTACATTTTTTTTGAACTAAAAATGTGATATGTAAACTGAGATGTGAAGACGATGTGCGAATAACAATATTTTTTCATGAAAATTTAAACACTTAAAAAAAAGTGGTGAAGTGGTTTACGCATGGTGTTGTAGCAAAACATAAGTATACATAGTGATGCTCAATTTACTCGAGTTTGAATCCCACTAGCAACATTTAATTTTTATTTTTTTATGCCCCAAATTTATGATCCAATCAATTTATTTTCTAATCCAATTACTTTATTTTCTTTGTCTGGCTCAGAACAACCATAAATAAAAAAAATTATGGTCTAACTCTTCACGTATATTGAGAAATTTGTAAAAAAAAACATCTGATAAATCTTATGCATAAAAATCTAATTTTCTGTATTTTCGTGGGACCTCAATTGATGATATGAATTGTTGTCTTTTTTACATGGCCAATGAGAACTAGGAGGTAAATTTCATATATTAATTCTTCATAGATTTTGAGGAATTTACAAAAAGAATCCAAGAAATCTATGGTACTATTAACATCCTTTCAATAAACTTATTTATGCTTAACATTGTGATTTTGATAAACATGGTAAGTTCTTTTGCACTAGTAACACTAGCATATATAAATGTTTAATATGTTTGTTAAACTTGTTTTCTTATTACATACGTAAAATGCGAATGATCCCTACATATGCACATGTGTTTGTAAATGTTACACATGTGAAATAATACATTATCATATTTGTCAAATCACCATGTTCACATGAGTAAATAAGTATATACAATGGTTTTAGAAGCTTTTAGGTTTTTTTCTTTTTTTTTTTTTTGAAGTTTTTCATAATTTTTCAAGATTCATGAAAAACTAAAATTTGAAACTAAATGAATCAATATTTACCACTAATACAAGAATATTGAATGATTCAAATCATGAATTGGAGCACATGGAAGTGAAGAAAAACTAGATTTCTAGGTTGGGACTGTTTTAACAAATTACTTAAAACATACGAAGATTTAATATAATAAGCTTCTAGGTATTAGAATTCATTAACTCAATAAGGGACTAAACATGTTAGATTACAAATATGGGGCCTATAAGAGTAAAGAAAATTAAAAGTGGCTAATGAGACCTATAAGAATATAATATCGTAAGAGATTGCACTAGTACCTTTGATGAGCGAGGCGTGAAAGTGATTCTCACACCTATTTATGTGTGAAGACTTTGGGACATAAATGGCTTTATTTACCTTGTTTATGCATCACATGCATAAATGACTGCAAGCGATCATGAATAACAAGTAAGGATTATGTAAGTGCGTTATTTATATATGAAAAATCACTACAAACAAATGAACCCCCCTTATTTTGCAACTTCTAAAGAAACAGTGAGAGAGCCAGCATTGGGGCGTGTTTAGATGCATATTAAAGTGCAAGATCTTTTTATTTCTAAGAAAGTTCTATTACCTTTCAACTTTGGGCAATTTGGGTAACTTGAGAATTTAAGATTGTTGCCCGAAATTAATTGCAAAGAAAGGAGATTTCGCAATTATATTGAACAATTGAGAAGACACGAGAAAGGGAAAATTGAATGCACTACATGATGGTGACTTTATTTCTCTTCTCAATTTTCTTTTTTACATGGGCTCTTCCCCTGTAACCTCCTAGGTGCAAGATTCTTACAATGTATTTTTTATTTTGTTCAACTCCCCTATTTGGTCTCGGATGACCTTAAGTTAGAAAAATATGTAAAATATATAAAATTTAAAATAGAGAAAAAAACATACAAAGGCTATCGATGGGTAGTCACCAAACCAGATTCCTCTCTCCAGCTCTTTCTCTGTTAAAGAAGAGCCAAAGGGCCTGTTTGGCATCATTTCTATTTTGAGAATGTGCTTATATTCTAAAAATGAGTTTTGCTGGGAATGTTCCCATTCTTAGAATAAAAAGAGTTGAACTTGTTCCCATTTTATCTTTTAGAATTTTTTCAAAAAGAACAAAAACAACAAAACATGTTTGGCATAACCCTCAAAATACATTACTGAAATCATTGTAACATATCATCCATAAATTCAAAAATAGTTTAAATTTAAGCATTAAGGTAAATAAGATTCAATTACCTTGTCCACCATAATAGGTAATTGGGGCCTTTGCTATTTCATCTCAAACACGCACAATCTCTTGTTGTCCCTGTGCTGTCCCTAACTCTAATGGTGCTGATTGACCTACATCAATATTCTGAGATCCATTATTGTTCTCAACAACTAAATCCTCATTTTGAAATCAATTAAAATCCTTATTGCTTTGCATTTCCATTTTTATAAAATTGTGAAGTGTACATGCAACAATTACAATTTATTTCTATTTGCATAATGAAAAAGGCGGCATAAGCTTCAAATTTGGAAATTTTGCCTTTAGCAAACTAAAACACCACTCAATGACATTTTGATTTTTCAATGATGAATGGTGATAATTAACAACTATTTTTTTCATATAAGCCTTTGTCCGTGTCCTGCGTATTGTGATAAGTGATATCACTCCCCTATATAAGGCATGAGATAACCTGGCATGCTAATGTAGCCAAAGTCAACAACATAGTATATACCTACAATGATATATTAACTATTATTTTCATTATTTTTGATATTAATATATATGTATATGTAATATATATAAATGAAATACTAACATGCAGGTGGATGTGGAAAATGCGTTTCAGTGTTATTTATAGTTTTTACAAAAAATCGAGAGTCGTTTGTTGTTCCTCCCCAACTAACATATACAAAAGTGAAATGTAAGTCAAAAGAACATGCACACATTACGTTTATGTAACTGCATTTTTTTCCCCTTGAAATGGAATCTGTTCTTTTACAGGAACTGATGTACTAATATGTGTTCCATGAATGGTCCAAACACAATCCTTCATGAAGTGGTAAAAAACTATAATTAATTATAAAAAATTCCATGTTAACTAAAAGAATATGAAAAAGTATGGCAATAAAAATGTACGTTAAACCATCGATAATATTTAGGATTGCATGCTTTCATATAATATCTCTGCAAATGTCGAAGGAGTGATAACTTTTTCTCCAAAATTAACCACAGCCTTTAAAACTTTTTTAAAATGCCAACTAATAGTTTCACCTAAATGTTGAAAATAGTATGCTACCATTCAGTTCCTAACACTATGGCCAATAATCATTAAAACTAGAAGTGTACAAAAATCCATTGATCCATAAAACCAAACCAAACTGATGCTTAATGGTTTGGGGATGGATTGAAAATATCCATTAATAACGGTTCAGTGACATATTTTATTGTTCGTCGATGGATTAAATCCAAACCGAACTGTTGACATAAAATATATTATATATATTTTTTATATGGGGTTTGATTTCTATGTCTATTTTGTTACCTAATGGATTGAACAGTTTTAACTGAACCAAACCATTGATCTACGGTTTGGTTTTCAAGTTTTCAATAGGGATTGAATTAGTTATGGATTACAAAACTGTCAATCCATAAGTAGCGAATTGGTGGTGGATTAGGCTCAATCTAATCCAATACGAACTGTGTACACCCCTATTAAAAACATTGCTACTTGCTCCCTTACCAGTACAAATTTTGAGTCTTTTAAAAGGTTTTTTCTTTTCAAAGCACTACAAAATTTAATGAAACACATGTTTTTCCATATGAAATAAGTCATAATTTCTATTTGGCCGTCCAATTAGCACTTTATGCATAAATTCAATCCTCGTTTCACTAGCATCTTTAATTGGTTCCTTGTATATGCGTGAAGTATAATAACCTATCATCCATAAGAAATTTTGACTAATAACACTTTCCTTTTCACCAAATGTCATCTCAATTCTAGGCTGATCCATCGAACCTGAATGAATTATGACCATATCATTCAACAAACACATTTTCAAAATAAAACTCAAATTACATATTAAATACATCAATAAATTAGGCTCAATTATAAACATTTATTACATTAAAGCCAACTCCTGGTAGCTTAAATCTTAAAAGTTTTATTCATATTAAAGTCATAATATTGGTCTAGATTATCAAAAGTTTTATTTAAATAAAAATTCTAATATTGCTCTTGATTTCACAAGTCTTATTTAAATTTAACCCTAATAAAGATCTAAACTTTGTAAAAGTAATATTTAAACTCAAATCCTAATACTGGTCTAGCTCTAAAGGTGTCAACATAATCTCCTTATATCTTTGGGTAAATACATAAAAGCTTCTCTCCAATTTTGGTTCGCCACGATAACTTTCATTGCCTTTAAGTATATTTCTTTATCAATGCCTGAGATGGATGACAATAGTGTAATGAAATTTTTGATTGAGAAAGCATCCACACCCTCAACACCTTCATTCAAAGCTCGCAATTCTCTATTGATAGTATTTCATGAAACTAGTGCAAGCTTGATCGAAATAGCTCATTGGCTTTGATCCCCATCGATAACGAAGAGTCTTAGAATGACTACAAACTTGATTCTCTTCAAAAAAATCGGCATCATCATCAAGTCCTATTGCTATATCATTACTTTCATAATTATCTTTTCTCTTGGCTTTTGAATATACAATCTCCTCATCCATATTCACTACTCCTTAGGTTGAGGCACTGGCATTTTCACCTCGGTCAATGGTATCACCACATATTATTTCGAGCTCATCAAACATGGGGTATCCTTTATGACGGAAGGAGTTTGTTTTTGGATTTATCTGTAGATGAGTATTAAATGTGCATTAATATTTGTTACAATAAAGTTTTTAGTAAAATAATAAAAGTTTTAAAAAAATTTTTAACTCGTACTTTCAATCTCATCCCATACATCATCGGGTGTTATAACCATCTTTGTGACAGGGTTCCAACCAAATCCCGTTGGATTGTCATGGAGTTTCTTAAATTCTCCGAACACTAACTTAGGGCTCGTTTGGATGTTTATAGAAAAAAAATTATAGATTTAAATATTGTAAGAATAAAATAGTATAGAATAGAATAGTGTAATATTAAAATATTATAATATTTTAGCTATTTTGCAATTTTTGATTAATAATTATTAAATTTTAGTTATTTACATGGTGCTATGATTAAAGTAAAGTAAAGTTCATTACAAGAATAATTTCTTATTAAGTACTTTAATATATATAATTTATAATGTTTGGATAAATAAGTAGTGTGGTAAAGTTAAGTTCAACAACCACATTTTTTTTTACTATAAGTTGCTTTTCTTTTATCATGTAAAATCATGGTAAAGTGTACTAAAGTAAAGTAATTACAAAAAATAAAACCTTTACAATTCTCTTTTTCACTTTACTTTGCCACATACTTCATCTCACGTTATTTTATCTCACCTTTTACTATGAGGTGATATTAATCTTTATTTTACTTTACCACATATAAACAAGTCACTTTCTATTTACCACATAAAACTAAGGTAAAATGTGATAAAGTAAAGACTATAAAAAAACTGCTTTACCATTCCCACCCACTTTACTTCACTATATACTTTATTCAACTTTTACTTCACCCTATCTCTATCATGACATGATATTTACCTTTACCTTACTTTACCATATATGTAAACAAATATATCATAATAGATTTGGTGAAGTAAATCATTTACTTTACTCTACCACTTTGTTTGACTTATTTTACCTTACCATATTTTACATTGCCTTCTATCATGATGTGATATTAATCTTTATTTTACTTTATAACATATATAAACAAGTCACTTTATCACCAGTCACTTTCTATTTATCATATAAAATTATGGTAAAATGTGATAAACTAAGGACAAATAAAAAGAAACTATTTTACCATTTCCTCTCACTTTACTTCACTATGTACCTTATCCAACTTTTACTTTATCCATCTTTACAATGATGTGACATTTAACTTTACATTACTTTACCATATATGTAAAAAAAATACATCATGATAGATTTAGTGAAGTAAAATGTCTATCTTACTCTACCACTTTTTCTAACTTATTTTACCTCACCATTTACCATGATGTGATACTAACCTTTATTTTACTTTACTAAACATAAAAACAAGTCACTTTATTATAAGTCACTTTTTATTTACCATATAAAATTACAGGAAAATATAATAAAGTAAAGTCAAACAAAAAGAAACTACTTTACTATTCCTACCCACTTTACTTCACCATATACATTATCCAACTTTTACTTTACATTCTCTTCATCATGATGTGACATTTACCTTTCCTTTACTTTACTATATATATAAACAAATATGTCACGATAGATTTAGTGAAGTAAATTCTTTACTTCTACCACTTTGAAATTGCCATCTTGGGGAAAGTTTTCTACATGGGGGAGCTATAGGAAAAAATATTGAATTTTTTTTTTGAGAAAAATGATCTTTTCTTAGTATTTTTCTTGGGTAACCAAACATGAAAGATTTTTTTCTTTAAAAAATGAAACTATATTCTACAAAATATTACTTTCTTGTGTTTTATTTTGCATTGAAATAGGCCCTTAATTTATTGAATTTGTTAATAAACCAAATCTTTTGTGTACTTATTTCTAGTCCTTCTATAATTCCTCTATAATTTCAGACCATACTTTATTTGAAAAGGTCGTAGCCAGCCTATTCCCCTTTTTCACTTGCTCAACCATAGGTTCTATAAGAATTTTTTTCCTCCTAATAGTTCCACTTTGCAACAACCATGACTTCCTTTTCTCTTACACTATAAGTTGTCATCTAAAATAAAATAAAACAATTCTTAAAAAAATAAAGAAAAATAAAAAAAATAACATTACACTACGATGTGAATTTAATCAATCTACTTAAAGTTACAAGTGCACAGTTGTTTTATTGAGAATATAGCAAGTACAGGTTGAACCCACAGGAAGCACTTTTGAAATGTCTTTTTAATTAAAATCTAATTTTTTTATAACAATAAAAAAATGAAAGAGATAAAAATAACTGGAAAAATCTAATTGTACAGTGCAAAAAATCAATAATGAAACATAGATCAAAATGTCATGAATTCATTAAGTAATTACACCACCATTCTATGCAACCAATAAAATATATCTATCTCCAAAAATCCTTCAGATCCGAAACAAATCAATGTTTCTGATCTGGATAATTGGTCCATCACAAAGCATAATTTTTTTACAATTTATTTAAGGCAAAAATCTTCTTCACCTGATAAAATTATGAACTAACTAAATATCATTTATTAATCAAAGATAGATTGTCAAAGAACTTAATCTAAGAATAATCTATTAAGAAAATGTATATGAATAAAGCATTGTTCAATACAAATTAAATGGCATAAGTTGTTTAAGACAAAAGGTAGATTTATTACTCTAATTAAACATGCAAGGGACCAAAACATTTAAATTAATTCACAGAAAAGAATGGTGAAACGTACTTAACTTCATCAACACTTTGATCAAGTGATCTACTCCTCCATTGAAAAAGATGTGAACTTCACTGAAATTTCTAGATGATTACTAGCTCTCAATACTCTTTTATAGGCTAGCTTTTAGGATAAGGCTCCAGAATACCCAAATTAATTATTTATATTTTCTACACTAGAGAAAGAAGAAGAGAAAGGAGACAGAGGAGAGAAAAGTGGATAGAGAGCATTGAGAGTGGATGTGCTTGGATGTCCAAGGCGTTCAATTTATGGGGTTTAGAGCCCCTTTGTTTCCTTATTTTTTCCTCATTTGTAGCTGGTAAAGTCTTCTTTTGGAAAGGTCTCTTCGCTTGGCCTCTAAGTTAGCAAAAATTTAGCAACTTTAAAGAGATTCTTTCTTGCTTTCCTTTAGAAACCAATCTCTACACAAGCTTCCCATATTTAGAAAATTCTCCTCTCATGTATAAGTAAATCTTCTAAATAAGCTTTCCTTCTTTGATTTCTTGAGGATTTTCTCAAAATCTTTTAGATTATCTTGAAAAGAATAATGTAAAGATGGTGGACCCCACTTTGATCTTCAATGCACTTCACTTGAGGAAAGATGGACCCACCCAAACTAGGTAACATAGAGAAAATCTTCAATCCTTTTGCAATCCTGTTTAAAAATACATAGCCAACTTCCCGAAGCCATAACTTTGTCGTTTCAAATCTAATTGATGCAATCTTAGATCCTACAAATATCTACTAAAAAAAAGCTTTCCAATGGTAGGTAAATTGTCTAATTCCAACAGCTAGTTTGAAAGTTATGATCATTTTAATCTATGCTGTCCAAAGAAAAATGGAATTGACTTTTTATTTTTAAATTCCTTTTCTTTGATTTTCTTTTTCTTGAATTCTCTCCATCTTATCTTTCTTTTCTTGATTAAATTTGAATTCTTTCGACAAATTGAGAGTGGGATCCTACTTTGACCACCAAGCATTTGTGCACATGTGTGTTCACATCTTCCTGCACTCTCTAAGCAAACCCATAAATATATTGAAGAGCCATATTGAAGAGGGACCCATCCAGATAGAATTTTATTTCAATTGGGACTCTTTGGAGAAAAATTATAAATTCCTAAATTAATGCAAAAGATGTGTAAAATTTGTGAGAATTCCAATGCATAGGTGAAAATGCTTGAAATGATAAAAATAATTGGAAATTCATGCAAATCACCTAATTAAGTCCCTAATTCACATTCATTCATGCTAAAATGTTACAATTTCATGACCTTAACAACTACTATCAAAACGATGAGCATCAATTCTATTTTTTATCCATGTCCACTTCAATACATGACAAATATTTGCAACTTGATATACTACTATTAACACCGATGAGTATTATTAAGTTATATAAAAAGTAACATATCTATCATATCAAAACAACAAATATGCGTGTAACTTGTATAATCAAAATGCCCAAGTGTTTAAAAGGAAGAAAAAATCATGCTTACATTAAAATTATGTTGTTGGCCTTAACTTTTACTTTTGAATTTAGTTGTTCACTTCCGGATGATCAAGTAATTCAAAACCTCTAAATTTATGGAGAAAGGCAATGCTTGCATAGCACGGTGACCTTTTCAGGGTCGTTCTCATTTTTTGAAGTTAACATGTAGACGTATTTCTCAGAATTACTTTAGGTCCATCAGTAGGGGCTCAAACATCAATTACTTTTTTTAAAAAAGGACAAATCCATGTGTTGCATGATAAATGCAACTTGGAGAGTTGAAAAGAAGACAAATACATTGCATAAAGCACAAATTTGCTTCCATTAGTGGGTTACATGTTATAAAATCCTTAGAACTGAATAGGATCCCTGTCAATGGATCTCTGTGAATGATCTCATCCATGTAGTTGAGGAGGGAGATGTCTTCCTGGATGTTGGCGGTGAAGAACTAGATGGTTTTTGTCTTGAAGGCAAGCATTGCCATCAGCAAATACAATTTGTAAGGCTTACTTTCAAATTACTTAGTCATGGTTTAAGAGATTTGAGTGAGGGGGTTTTTGGGAGAAAGATTGAAGATGATGATGAGAATGGATTTGTCATGCCTTTATCTTATAAAAGTCTCTACTTTTGGGTTTTGGGGTGATTGCTTGAAGCAAGGGATGATCTGAGTAGTTCAGTAGAAGATAATTTTGGAGAGCTCACATTCACAAAGAAAAAAGGATCTAAAGAAAGTCATTTTTTAATCTTCTGTTGGTACTCTTGGTGGGATGCTTATCTAAATAGAGTGTCTACGGTCATTTTTTTATGATTTGGGATGCTCTTTTATCTACAACTCAGACATAAGAAAGAGGAGTAAATCCCCCATCTTTTGCTTAGAGCAGAAAGAGAGAAGTGCATATACATAAGAGAAAGGAGAGGCTATATAATACATGAGTGATTGGAGAAGACAACTACAGCAATTGATAATTGACCAAGCTTTGAGAAAGCAAGATGCTAAAGGACTTTGCAAGACTACGAATCTGACTTTGAAAGATGTAGCAATTTATGGTAGTGATTTTCTGACTAGTTCACAAGATATGAAATTTGCGATCTTTGAAGCTATTTGTTTTGAATGAAAAATGAAAAAAAAATTCATTTTGAAATTTTCGTGCCTACAAAATATATTTCTTTGAGACAGTTTCGGGAGAACATGTCATGAGGTGGTCCTAAATGCTATTTCTCCTTTCTTATTCCTTGGAATTACAAAAATGTTCCCTGAGAAGGATGTTAAATGGGCCATTTTTTGTGAACTTGCCAAAAATGATATGGGTGTGGGTAAGATGCCTCCTTTCATGTCAATTGGGCATTCTTCATAACCTATAACTTGTTTTTTAGGATGTCTATACCGTGAATTCTGAGGTAGCTATGGGTTTTTGATACCAAAGTGAGTATCCAAGGTTATGCCATTTAGAGGCCATTGTATGTTAAGTTAGAATGATGTACATAATGGTGTTATGGATCTTGTTGACGCTTAGAGTGAAGAAGATGAAGAAAGTCCCAAAAAACTCAGGATTTATATGGTTTCTTATGGAGTGTTCTTTGGCTTCAAGATAGTAAGTAGAACCTTCTAGTTATATTTTAAGAGGTTCTGTGCCTTACAGGTTTGATGAAGATGGGATGGTCTTTTCACGAAGCTACAAGGACTTTTTCTTTTTTGATTTTAGATTCATAGAGTATGGGAATCTTATTGCAAGTGTCGCTCATGGGGGGTGATTATAGGCTTGAAGAGGGCCTATGACATTTGAGGAAATGAAGACATCTACATCCTTGAAATTATGCTTTGTGATAGATTGTCGACCTTATGATTTATATGATCAACGGTTGGTCTGACTGATCAAAATTTGATTGCTTGTCAAAAACCCACTTATTCGTAGAAAGAGGGATTTTGATTTCAGCCTCACAAAATTCAACATACAGAAAAATGAAAATAAATTGCTTATGTTCATTCATTCACTTTTGTTTTACATGGATTCAATGGCTTTAACTACAGGAATTGATAACTTCTTAAAAATGCATATTTTCATACATATTTTAGACCATTTTAAGGACTTATTAACTTGAAAGAGCCTTATTTAGTGTGATATCATGCTTTTAAGCATTTTCAATTCATTTTAGTGTTTCTTTGCATAATTTGCTTAAAAATCACACTTTTTGCATACATTCATGAAACCTACTACTTTTGGAAAATCTATTTTTGGAAAGTTTTGTGAAAATAATTTTTCTTATGAATTAATTGAATTTTCATTACCATTAGTTCATTCACATATAATCATGAAGAATGGTGTGTATTTTCATTATCATTTCATGAGAAATGAGCCCGCATTCATGCACTTGTGATCTAGGGGTAAAATTGTCTTTTCACATGAATTCACATTTGTTTTGTAGGAAATTGATAATATGGATCCCATTTGTAAAGAATTGAGGCAAGGAATTGATTTTCAAGAGAAAGGAGAGAAGAGTTGAAGAGAAAAAGAAATTAAAAGAAAATTGCAAAAAAGTCGGCTTCATGGTCCCACACACACATGCACATGTATGGGATACACTTGTAAAACATCCAGATGAGGTCCATTTATTTGTTGCACATCTTTAAGAGATTTTGAAGTGAATTTGAAGAATATCTCATCAAAGATGGACAAGAAAAGCCACATAGGAGTTCTTTTTGGAGAATGAGAAGATTTAATTGAAAAAAAATAAAAATAAATATCCAACTAAGCATTCCACATTCAAAAGAGGATTTAATTTAGATTTTTGGCTGAAAAAGAAAAGGAAAAAAAACCAAGAGGGTTATCTTCAAAGATCTCTTCAAGTTTGGAGACAACAAAGAGAACTTTCCAAAAAAGGAAAATTGATAATGCAAAGAGATAAAAGGAGAAGTTCTACACCTCATGTGGGCTAAGTTTGATTTTAAGCGAGGATTCTTATCCCTAAATTATCTCTCCAAAGATCTCAATGCAAGGTGGCACATACAAGAAAGGAAAGAAGCATCCCAGAGGAATTTCCAAACAAGGCAGGCAAAGAAAGAAAAGAAAAAAAATAGAAAAAAACCCCTAAGAGCAAGTCACACCCAATGCTTTGTATGGAGCCCATTTTCTTTTAATTTCTTTTATTATTTTTATGATATTAGAGTTGAGAAGGAATAGGACTTGAAAAAGTATAAATAGGGCACCCCTCTCTTATATCCTTCATGGAAGAATTACCCAACTCCCACCTCTAGAATTTCTACACTCCAACTTTTCCTCTCTTGTTCTCTATATCTCAAGTTATCAAGGAGGCTTAGCACTAAAGCCACACCACCAACCTTGAAATGTTAACTAGAAGGAGGGATTCTCATCCATCCTAGAATGTAATTGTTTGCTTTTTATTTTCAATCTTTTGTATAACAATTTCATGTTAGTAAAGTTTGTTTCTTTTCAATTGTTCTTGTCTTTGATTTTGTAGTGTTCATAATTTTAGTCTTGTTTGTGATTAGGTTAATTTTCATTCTTGTTTAAATATTGGGATAGAATTGAAATCACAACTAGCAACCCATCTTAGTAACCTTTTTAATATACTTTGTTTCTTCGAATACATTGTATGTTTCGAGGCAATGTAAGATGGAGTTAAAGAGGTTTGAGTAAAGAAAGATTAGAGGCCAATTCTAAAATTTATTTCTACATGGAATGGAAATTTGTTATTCTCACTTAGATTGACAACCTAAGATGAAGAATAGGGCCTAGGGACAACACTTCTAATCTTTTTGAACAAAAATTAAGATAAGGAATTGAAATGTGCAATCTACCACCTTTGACTTCTTGTTATTACTGCCTTTGACTTCAGTTGTTTACCGCCTTTGACTTTAATTATTTTACCGCCTTTGACTTCCTACAATGTTAATTTATTTTCTTGCGCTATTGATTCTTATTATTTGCACTTTTATTTCAAATTTCTGCACATGTATGTTTATGTTATTTCATAGTTTGTCTATTGCTGAAAATTTCATTGGGTTTCATGCATATTAAAATCATATTTAGGGATGTTGGTAAGATAAGATTTAGAAATCAGATCTGAAAGTTGAATTGTTTATATATGAAAAAAGTCTACAAATTGAATAAAATTCAGATTTGAAAGTATTCCAAAAGTGTGCAGAAAATTAGTTTCAATGAGGTTCATGTTGGACGACTGTTATCAACAGTTTATACATGTTTAAAATGGTTGAATGTTTGATGGTTTCAATTAATTTAAACCTGAATTCAGACCTAAAAAATCAATGAAAAACAGTACAAAATCATTTATGAAACAGTGGTGAAAGTTCACTAATATTCAAGTGATTGTGTGAATTGTTTTAACTATTTTTAAAAACTGATTCTCTGCACCTAGAAAATTGAAGATTCAAATCTGAAAAGGAATTAATTTTGTAGTAAAAACCTGATTTCTGAATGTTTATTGGCATCACACATCATTCTCACACATCACACACATCATACACACACCCCACCCTTCTATTCACTCATGTAGGTTCTTTTTATTTTGCATTCATTCATTCATAGAGTAGTTTAGGAAATTTTAAGTTTTAGATTTTTATTCTTATTTTTAGAAAGATTCATGTGTGGTAGTTTAGGATAAAAGCATTTTCAATTTAGGCAGTTGTTGTACTGTAGAACACTTGTATAGTTGTATTGTATGGTTTGTTTTAGAAACTTGCTTAGCATTAGGTGATTACTAATTAGATTTTAGGTTTCCCTTTAGAGTTCTTTCTAAACTTAGACCTCTTTCTAATTTTGAATAGGATTTAGAAATCTTTTGATTCTTAGCTTAATTTAATATTTAACTTAGGAAAGTTTTTGTTTTCTTTAACTTTTGTTTATTTTGTTTCTAACTTTGTTTAGTTTTATTTTTAGTAAGTTTCTAATTATAGATTTAGTTTTATTGGAAGTTCTAACATATGTTTAGTTTTGCAGTAAATTTAATTTTATTTTTAGGAACTTTTTGATGTAGGATTTACTTTCTTTATTTGAATTGTGATTGTAATTATTTTTTTAGGAATGTATGTATTTTTTAGATTTTAATTAGGATAGTTTTAGAATTTTGTTTAGGCAGGTGATAAGTTGAAAATATTTTAAACATAGCTCCCTGTGGATTCGACCCCGTACTTACCGGGATATTACTACATTGCAGCTCTGTACTTCGAATTGATGAACAAGTTTTTGGCGCCATTGCCGGGGAGCGCCATTAAAGGTAACTTTTCTAACTTTCCTTATTTACATTGCTTTGTGGGTATGGTTTAATTTTGGCATCTTTCTAGAAATAGGAAGACATGCATGGAATGATGAACTGCCCTCAATTGGAAAAAGGAGGTGCATTGATTGTTAGAAAACTCACATCATTGCTATTTTAAAAAATTTTCTAAAATAAAAAAAAGTTACTGTTTTTCAACTTGCCATAACTTCTTTGGGAAAGAAGTACATCAAAAGTGATCTAATCATTGTCCTTAATCTTCTCGGTGTCCAAGAAAACCTTTGCCCTTGTAGCACGCGACATCTTGACTATTCGGGAAATTGGTTCTTCAAACGGGTCCATCTGTGACTCTACCACTTCCTGGTGGCTAACCTGGCCGAGTTAGTTTCATAGGACCAGATTAGAGAACTTAAGGGAAACTCTTCAACCTTAAAGAGTTATTTAGATTCTAGGATTTTGTTCATTTAAAAAAAATTAAAAAAATTTTAAAAAAATTCCCAAAATTCCAAAAAGAAAGGATAACCCCTCTTAGCCAATTTGACAAAGAGGATCAGTGCATATATTAGAAAGAAAAGAATCTCCTAGACCCTCTAGTCCTTCGAGATTTTCTCCAATGGTGAGTGGGTCTGGTAACAATGATACCCAACTCAGGAATGAGAATAATAATGGGGACCGCAATAGTGTGGAGGTTAATCAGCCACTTAGGACTCTACGTGATTACTTAAGCCTTGCTCAAGACAATACACCATCATGTATAGTTATGCCCCCAATTATGGGTCAATTTGAGATCAAACCAGGTATGATCCAACTTCTACCCAAGTTTTATGGGCTTGACTTTTAAAGTGCATACTTGCACCTAAAAGAATTTAAAGAAGTATGCTCAACACTTCAGTTACAAAATGTAATGCCGGATATAATCAAACTCCGATTATTTCTGTTTTCTTTGAAAGATAAAGCTAAGACTTGACTCCACTCTCTTAGACCAAGTTCAATTAACAACTGGAAAAGCCTAGAGACTGAATTTTTGAAGAAATTCTTCCCACAGCATAAGACCAATACTTTGAAAAGGGAAATCATGATGTTCACACAAAATCTCAAGGAACCCTATTATAAATGTTGGGAAAGATTTAACAAATTGATCCATGCATGTCCTCATCATGGATATGAAACATATCGTCTCATTGAGATTTTTATTGAAGATTTAACTCTTGACACCCGTCAATTTATTGAGATGATGTGCAATGCTCAATTTTATCAAAAGCAAATTGATGAAGCATGGGAATTTTTAGAACTAATGGCCGAAAATGCACAAAAACAGGCCTTATTTGATGGGGCAAATCAATCCAGGTCATTAAACCAGTCTAAGGGAGGAGGAATCTATCATTTGAACAATCAAACTGAAATTCAAGCCAAGCTTACTGCACTTACAAGAGAAATAGCAACCCTAAAACTTGGAAAGAACAAGGATATAGTCATGGTTTGTGGTATTTGTGCTTCTGAAGATCATTTGTAAGTAGACTGTCCAACTGGACTTGCATTACAAGAAGCAATTTAAGAACAGGCTAACATTTTGAACTCATACCAAAAGCCGTTCAATACAAATACCATAGGGAACACGTATAATCCTTCATAGTAAAACCACCCAAATTTTAGTTGGAGGAATGGACCAACTGCTACACCTAAGTACAATCCCCAAAGACCATCAAATTATGGTGCATACATGTCTCCACAGCATAATACATCTTATGCAGCACAAGCTCAGAATA
The DNA here is from genome assembly GCA_037013555.1 of Sextonia rubra. Lineage (NCBI taxonomy): Eukaryota > Viridiplantae > Streptophyta > Magnoliopsida > Laurales > Lauraceae > Sextonia > Sextonia rubra. The sequence goes on from JASUAD010000012.1 coordinate 11,473,588, forward strand.
GGCCATTGGAGGAGTCCCTCAGTATGCTAGTACAATGTTAACAACAATTTATGCAAAACATACTATCCAAAGGTTAGAAACTTCTGTCGAACAAATCAAACGTAGCCTTCAAGCTCAAGGGAAAGGAACATTTCCTGTTCAACCTCTCCTGAGCCCAAAAGGCCAGTTTGAAGTGAACGACATAACTAACCCAAACTATCAAGGGCATTTTCACGTAGTCACTCTACACAGTGGCAAAGAGCTTCAAGAGAATCCAAAAAGAGATAAATAACATGTCTCCTTGGATTTGATTGAAAAGATTAAAAATGATAGTGCTAATGTAGAAACTGTTGTTGAAAATGAAAAAGGTCTTGACCTACAACTATCACACCCATTGTCCTTTTTCCACAAAGATTGACCCATCCCAAGAAGCCAATCCCAAACCAGGAGACCTTAGACATTTTCAAGGATGTTAAAATCAATATTCCTCTGTTGGATGCAATCAATCCAATCCCAGCTTGTGCTAAGTTCCTTAAAGATCTTTGCATTGTCAAGCATATGACGAATGTATAAAAAAAGCTTTTTTTTACTAAGCAAGTTAGTGCAGTCCTAAGAGGTAGCACACCCCAGAAATATAAAGATCCAGGATGCCCCACTATATCGTGCACCATTGGAAATCACCAGATTGGTCAGGCTTATTAGACTTAGGGGCCATTGTTAATCTATTACCATACTCGATTTATCAACAACTAGGGCTAGGCAAGTTGAAACTTACCAAAGTCACTCTACAACTCACAGATCATTCGGTGAAGAAATGGAGGGCGATAATAAAAGACGTACTAGTGTAAATTAAAAAATTATATTTCCCTACTGATTTTTATGTATTGGACACTCAACCAGGACATAATAACAATGCTCAAATTCCGGTAATTTTGGGAAGACCAGTTTTAGCAACATCAAATGTATGAATCAATTGCTAGAATGGGATGTTAAAACTTTATTTTGGAAACATGACCATTGAACTAAACATATTTAATTTATACAAGCATCTTGAGGATATTAATGATGATCTCCTTGAAATGAACTTTGTGAATACTGTGCTGGAAGATGATTTGAAGGAGTGTGTTAACTCCCACATTGCGCTGATGCTTAAGGCCAGTGAGGATATGGACTTTCTTGAGGAATTGGATGATGACACTGTGGAAGAAGCTCATGCTATTTGGACACCCAAGTTTGAGAAGCTTGTACCAAATGGTGCACCATCTCTTCCATCTCAGGTTAAACCACCTAAACCTGAGTTGAACCCCTCCCTTCTAACCTTAGATATGTTAACCTCGGGGATGAGGAGACCTACCCAATAGTTATTTCTTTGTTTCTTACTGAGAATCAAGAAGCCCAGCTATTAAAAGTAGTCAAACAACACAAGAATGCAATTACTTGGAATGTGGCCGACATCAAAGGAATTGACCTTTTAGTGTGTACGCATCGCATCTACCTTGAAGAGGATGCAAAACCATGTAGGCAAATGCAACACTGGCTTAATCCTATCATGCAGGAAGTGGTTAGGGCCAAGGTGCTTAAACTGCTTGATGTGGGCATAATCTATCCAATCTCGGAGAGCCAGTGGGTCAGCCCTACCCAAGTTGTTTTGAAAAAAGCTGGTGTCACTGTAGTCAAGAATACTCAAAATGAACTTGTTCCTACCTAAGTCCACACAGGATGGAGGGTATGCATAGACTATAGGAAACTGAATGTAGTCAGACATAATGATCATTTCCCTCTACCCTTCATGGACCAGATTTTGGAAAGGGTAGCTGGCCACCAATATTATTATTTTCTTAATGGATATTCCGGATATAACCAAATAGAAATCTCCCCTGAAGACCAGGAGAAAACTACATTCACATGCCCCTTTGGTACTTTGGCTTATCGGCGAATGCCTTTTGAGTTATGTAATGCTCTCGCCACATTTCAACATTGTATGTTGAGTATTTTTAGTGACAAGGTGGAATGCATTCTCGCGGTCTTCATGGATGGTTTCTCTGTGTTTGGTGACTCATTTGAGGACTGTTTGACCAACCTCGAGATTGTTCTCACTAGATGCAAAGAAAAGAACTTGGTACTCAATTAAGAAAAATGTCATTTCATGGTTCTCTAGGGAATTGTCCTTGGTCATATTGTATTTGAAAAAGGTCTGGAAGTTGACAAGTCTAAAATCAATTTGATTGGGGCATGCAGGGTTCTATAGAAGGTTCATTAAAGATTTTAGTTCTATATCTCGCCCTCTCTGTGAACTGTTATCCAAGGATGAATAATTTGAATGGACTACGGCATGCCAAGTGGCTTTTGAGAAATTAAAAGGTATGCTGACGTCTGCTCCAATTATGCAACCTCCGGATTAGAACCTTCCTTTTGAACTCATGTGTGATGCTAGTGATTATGCGGTTGGGGTTATTTTGGGACAACGAAAGAATAAAAAGCCTTACGTGATTTATTATGCAAGCAAGAGCTTGAATAGTACACAGCTCAACTTTTAACCACTGAGAAGGAATTATTGGCAGTGTTTGAAAGTGCAATAACTAGATCTCACCAAGTCCTAGAGGGGGGGGTGAATAGGACTATTAAAAATTTCTTTTCAAGACTTAGGTGTTATTAAAGAACAATCTGAAAGATTATTAAAATTGAGAGAGATATTCAGAGTTGTGAGTGTCTAGAGATGCAACTAGAGCAACAAAGATGTAGCTTATAAAAGATCATCAACTCAAGTGACAAGAAAGCAAAGCAACATCCACACACAATAAACAATAAACACAATGATTTATAGTGGTTCGGTCCTAAACCTACATCCACTCTCAAGAGCAATCTCTCTTGGTTCCACTAAATAAGAGGTACTCACATAACATACACCTCTTGCAACAGTTTTTTGATTCGGTGGTTTGTCTTCCACCAATTAGAGTTTTTGATCAGGTGGTTGATCCTTGATCTAGTCCACCAATTACAACAATCTTTGATGCGGTGGTTTGTCTTCCACCAAATACAGCAATATGAATTGAAATATTAAAGAACACCTAAACAAGGAATTGTATACCTTGGTTTTGAGTGGTGCTCTTGATGCTTGAAGACTACCTCCAAGCTTTGGCCTCTTGTTCTTGCTCCTTGGAGATGAGGATCTTCAGATGTGAGCTCAGCCAAGGGAAGAGGTTACAAGAGGGTTTGGAAGGCTAAGGTATTCTCTCAGATTTAATGAAGCTTTTCCTAACTCACCAACTACTCTACTTGTAACAATAATGGCACTCTTTGATGTTGGAGAGTAGGTAGTTGTGGGAGCTTTGAAGATGATTTTAATGGAGGTCCAAAGGCTCAGCTATACTAGTGATTTTCTCAGCAATAAATTCAGTAGTTGGAGCAAGGGAGAGGTCCTCTTTAAATACAGATGAGCTCCAACGGATAGTTCTACAGCTAAGAACAGAATGGCCTACGGCTTAGCCGTAAGTTCTGACAACATCCAACGGCTAGTTTGACCAGATTCAACACAAATTCCTTCTTACGGTTAGGCTTACGGCTTAGCCGTAAATCCTTATACGGCTTAGCCGTGAGCACCTTTTGGCCTAGCCGTGGGTCAGCCGTAAGCTCAAATTTCTCAGAAACTGCTCTCTGGAGAGTGGCCTGTAATCTTTACGGCTTAGCCGTGAATAACCTTACGGCTTAGCCGTGAAGGCCTTTCGGCTTGGCCGTAAGGTCAACCGTAAGCATAATATGACCAAGTACACTCTCTGGATTGTGGCCCGTAGATTTTACGGCTTAGCCGTGAAACACACTACGGCTTAGCCGTAACATTTTTCGGTGCAGCCGTAGGGTCAGCCGTAGAACAAAAGGTTTCAAAATATACTCTCTGGACAGTGAGCCGTAGGATCTACGGCTTAGCCGTGGTCCAAGCCGTAGAACAAAACAGGGTGTTTGAAAAACCTAATTTCCTAGTTTATTTCCATGGACACTTAGGGATCACAGATACCTTATCCCTTCGCACTCACAGATGATCTTCTTTGAATGATGTTGAACTTCTTTGCTTAGTCTTCATTGATAGGTTTTCCTTGAATGGTCTTGAACTAGCTTGAACTTCTTTGAACTTGACTTGATCTTCAATGAACTTCCGAGGTGAACTACATCGTTCTAGAACCGAACTACACTTTGGTCACGTAATTGACAACACACTCTTACAATGACACTAACAATCTCCCCCTTTGTTAATTTCGTGACAAAATTACATAAAGTTAAGAAGATACAACATATGAGCTCAACATTTGAGCTACAACAAAGTATTACAGTAGGGAATACACCGTAAGCACCCACATCTACATACACAACACTTTGAAACTCCCCCTTTGACGATGCTTAACCTGGAAAAGGCTGCAAACACAATCTACTAGAAAGGTGGGAGGTTAGAAAGCTCCCCCTAAACACATGCATACAATTCTCCTCCTTTTTGACACAATATTGACAAAGAGATAAAGCATAATTGAGAATAGAAATGCACACAAAGAGAAACAATGGCTATTTTAGATGTAGAAATGAAGAGCAGTACAACCATAGCAAAACAATACATCACCCATAAGCATACATGAGATAACAATCAAGACTAACAGGTGAGGTACAGCCAGTTCCCAAAATACAAACAAAACAACAAGAACAGACATCAGTCCGAAGGAGGAGAAGGGGAAGGAATCGCCACATCGTCGCGCCGGCAGCTCTTGGAGATCTTGGACAAGTACTGAAATGATTTCTTCAAGAGCTTCTCCATCTTAGTTTGCCTCTGTTCGAGGGCGGCCAACCGAGCTTCAAACGAAGAAGAGGAAGAAGCCGGGGGAGGAACCGGAACCGGAACCAGAGAAGTGGTAGAGGGTGCTGCAGAAGGAGGTGCAACCGGTGAATCTTCTTCATCTCCGGAGTCAAGAAGTCGGGGACCAGCTGCCTGCTGTTTGGAGAAGCGCATGTTCTGGATGTTAATGGTGCCAAAGGTGGGGTGAGACTCAGGAGCCTCATCTGTAGGTAAAGTGACCCCACACTGAGAGGCGAGGCGAGTCATGAGATACCCAAAGACACATGCATTGGTGCCTCTGCCTGGGCACTGCCAAAAGCGAATAATGGTGGCACAGATGAGCGAGGGAAGACACACTCTGACCCCCATGTGGACGGAGTAGAGGACATTCACCATGAACGGGGTGAGGTCAGAGAAATTCCCCCTCCGAGGGTAGATGTTATAGGTGAAGATGGCATGGAGGATCCGATAGTGAGGAAGCAATGAGACTGCAGGAAGGAACCCCTTGTCCTTCCATGGAATGGAGGCGCCACAAAGGGCGAAGGTGGCAGTGTGTCTTTCCTCTTCGGATAGAGAATCCGAGATGACCGAAAGGGAATCGGAAAGAGGCACACACAACAGAGAGGAGATGATGGCAGGGGTGATGGTATTGGTGCCATCACTGAACCCAATGTCAAAGGACAGGGTGTCTATCGATGCGTGGGAGATAGATGCATACATGGTACGCACAAGAGAGGGGAAGCCAGGACCACCCCACTTCAGAATGTTTTCCCACCCAACGTGAGTGAGAAGTGTGTGTACTCCGTAGGCCTCAACAGCGAGAATGTTAACATCCCGCTCGACAGTGATGGGTCTCGAAAAGAAAGACCGATCACGAGTGGGTTCCCGTGGAACCAAGACTCGGGGAGAGGGTGGAGAGGGCTGTCGAGCCCAGGAGGAGCTACCAGAGGCACGAGGCCTCTTACCAGGAGGGTATGCATTCTTGGAGCGCGGAGGCATAGTGAGACACAGAGAGAAGACCACACACCAAAAACAGGAGGAAACAGTGAGCCGAATGAAACAGTGAGGAAAAAAGGAAAAAAATAGAGAAGGGAGAACAAGACAGTAACCAATAAGAGAGGAGGACACCGGAGAAGAATGCCGGAGAAGGAGGGCATCGGAGAAGGAAGAGGCCGGAGAGAGACGAGGAAGACAGAGAAAGGAAGGAAGAGGAGGACACGGGAGGAGGAAGGCCGGAGGAGGAAGACGCACGCCGGAGAAGTAGGGCCGGAGAAGGAAGACCGGAGGAGAGGTACGCCGGAGAAGGAAGAAGGAGGAAGGCCGGAGGAGGAGGAAAGCCGAGAGAGGAAGCGAGGGCAGAAGAAGAAGAGACGGGCGAGCAGCGTGAAAAAGAAGAGGAACAGACGGATTAAAAAGATCTCGGCGCGCAGAACGAGGGTACGTACGGCTTAGCCGTAGAGTGTTTTACGGCTCAGCCGTAAACGCGTACGGCTTAGCCGTAAAGTGGTGTATGGCTTAGCCGTAGACCCTGGGCAAAAACACAAGTTAATCCAAACAGCAAACACCAATAGATTTCCTTAAATTTTCAAATTTTAACACATCAAGAGGTTTAGTCAAGATGTCTGCAAGTTGTTTTTCAGTCTGAATATATTCGAGCTCAATTATTCCTTCTTCAACCAATTCTCTAATGAAATGATGTCGAATATCAATGTGTTTGGTGCGAGAGTGCTGGACCGGATTTTTAGAAATGTGTATGGCACTCGTGTTATCACAATACAAGCTCATTATTCCTTGTGTAATGCCATAGTCCATAAGCATCTGCTTCATCCACAAGAGTTGAGAACAGCAGCTTCCGACAGCTAGGTATTCAGCCTCGGCAGTGGAGAGAGATATCGAATTTTGCTTTTTACTATGCCAAGCTACTAGATAATTTCCAACATAAAAACAGCCGCCACTTGTGGATTTTCTATCATCTAAGTTTCCTACCCAATCAGCATCTGAGTATCCAGCAATGGAGGATGAGGAGTCATGAGGATACCACAGACCATATTCAGTTGTATCGGCAATGTATTTAATGATTCTTTTGACAGCAGTTAGATGAGATTCTTTTGGATCCGCTTGATATCGAGCACATGCTCCCACGCTAAATGCTATATCTGGCCTACTTGCAGTAAGGTACAACAGGCTACCAATCATACTTCTATATAGGCTAGAGTCAACCCCTTTACCATTTGCATCTTTAGTAAGTTTGATAGTTGTACTCATGGGGGTTTTGACATATTTCCCAGTCATTAGACCAAATCGTTTCACCAGTTCTTTAGCATACTTGGACTGGGAAATGAAGATGCCATCACGTAATTGTTTGACTTGTAGGCCTAAGAAGAAATTCAATTCGCCAACCATACTCATTTCGAATTCAGATTGCATTAGATTAGCGAACTGAGTAGTCAAGTCATTAGATGTGGAACCAAAGATGATATCATCTACATATATTTGCGCTATTAGCACTGACTTTCTTGTCTTTTGGATAAAAAGGGTTTTATCAACACTACCTCTTTGAAAATTATTGTCTAACAAGAATTTTGTCAACCTTTCATACCAAGCACGTGGTGCTTGCTTAAGACCATACAAAGCTTTCTTCAGTCTAAACACATGGTCAGGAAATTTTGAATCTATAAAACCTTTAGGTTGTTCAACATATACTTCCTCATTCAAAATTCCATTTAGAAAAGCACTCTTAACATCCATTTGAAACAATTTGAACTTTAAAAAACAAGCTATAGATAGTAAAATTCTAATTGATTCTAAACGAGCAACTGGAGCAAAAGTCTCGTCAAAATCAATACCTTCAATTTGAGAATATCCCTGCGCTACCAACCTAGCTTTGTTCCTAACAATAACTCCATTTTCATCAAGTTTATTTTTGAAGATCTATTTAGTGCTTATCACATTTTTATCCTTTGGTCTTGGAACTAGGTACCAAACATCACTTCTTGTAAACTGATTCAATTCTTCTTGCATAGCTTTTATCCAATCATTGTCTGAAAAGGCTTCATCAACGCAGGTAGGTTCTAAAACAGAAGTAAAACACAAGTGACTCATAATGTTCTCCAATTGTTTCCTAGTCTTTACTCCTGTGAGGGGGTCACCAATAATCTGATCTATAGGATGATCTTTTACATTCACCAAATTTTCAGTAGCGATAGGTGCATCAGTTTTTATTGTGGATCGTGTGGGTTCAATCATTGAGGGCACTTCCACTTCATCCACATTATCAAACATTGTGGATTCATCATCTATAATGACATTTATTGACTCTTGAATGACTCCGGTTCTCATATTTAGAACACGATAGGCTCGACTCCGTGTTGAATAGCCTAAGAATATACCTTCATCACTTTTTGAGTCAAATTTACTCAGTTGTTCTCTATCCTTCAAGATGTAACATTTGCTTCCAAAGACCTTAAAATATTTTACATTTGGTTTCTTCCCATGCCACAATTCATAAGCTGTCTGATTTGTACCAGTCCTAAGATAAACTCGGTTGATGATGTAGCAGTTAGTATTAACAGCTTCGGCCCACAAGTCTCTAGGAAGATTCTTACTATGAAGCATGACTGTGGCCATGTCTTGGAGAACTCTATTTTTTCTTTCAGCTACCCCATTTTGCTGGGGAGTTTTGGGGGCCGAATATTCATGATGAATCCCATATTTCTCACAAAATTTGTCAAATTGATCATTCTCAAATTCTCCACCATGATCACTTCTGATTCGGGCTACTGAAGTACCTTTTTCAGTCTGAATTTGTTTTACAATCCTTTTGAATTCTCCAAAGGCTTCAGATTTTTCTCTCAAAAATGCAACCCAAGTAAATCTAGAGAAATCATCTGCCATAACAAGAAAGTACCTTTTCTTACCTCGACTCTCTCTTTTAGTTGGTCCAACTAAGTCCATATGAATAAGTTCTAGAGGTCGAGTAGTTTTCATAGCATTCACCATTTTATGGGCACTTCTAATTTGTTTTCCTTGAAGGCACTCTCCACAGATCATCTTTTCTTGACTACTGATCTTGGGCAGTCCTTCAACATATTTGTTTAGATGGGATAAGTCTCTGTAGTTTACATGCCCAAGTCTTTGATGCCACAACTTAGCTTCATCAATACTAGTTAGTAGGCAAGAAGCAGAGGATGAAGCATTTGTTTTTCCCACCACATAACAGTTATCAGTAGTTCTAAGACCTCACAATATTATCTTTCCATTCCTTGAGATCTCACAACTATGACTACTAAAGTTTACGGCATAATCTTTATCACAGATTTGAGATATGCTAAGTAAATTATGTTTTAACCCATCAACGCACAAAACATTCTCAAAAGGTGGTAAGTTTGGAACATTTAAAGTTCCTTTCCCAACAATTTTCGCAGTACTGCCATCACCAAAAGTAACTGTGCCTCCATCGAATTCAATCATTTTAGACAAACAAGATTTATCACCAGTCATATGTTTTGAGCATCCACTATCCAGATACCATCTTGATTGTTTTGCAGCTTTAAAAGCTGTGTGAACCACTAGATTCTTGTTTTTGGGATCCATTTAAGTGTACTAGTAGTAGGGATCACAGTTGATTTTTGGTGTTTCACTTGAAAAGTTTTATGTTGGGGAATAGGAATGTTTGCTCCATTCTTTTTGTATATTTCAAATTGTTTTCTTAACTTATGGACTTCTTTTAATAAATTATTCATCTTTTGGTTTAAGGGAAATGTGTTTATCTGAGACTTTTGTTTTTTGTTTTCAGGTTCCACTTTCTTCGTGGTGTTTTTCTCAATTTTCTGACTGATGTTACAATGAATTTTTCTTAATTTGCACTCCATTTTGAAATGACCTCTTTTTCCACAATAATGACAGAGAACATTTGACGAAACAGTATGAGTACTAGTAGATGCCTTATCTACAGTGTTTTGAGCACTAATATCTTCATCCTTTAAAGCACTTTTGACAAAAACAGTTCCGGAACTTGGAGGCTGATTAGCATTTTTGTCATATCCAAGACCAGTCATGTCTTTATAAGCTTTCCCAATTTTGAATAGTCTAATGTATTTCTCATCATTTTGAGTAAATCTGTACTCATACTTTTCTTTATACCGTTTCAGAATAGTCACTTCATTGTGGAGAGCATTATTTTCATCTTTCATTTTTAAAAGGGATTTTTCATGTTCTCTTAATTTGAGTACATTTTCTCTTTCAGTTGATAATTGAATTTTTACACTTTCGAGTTCTTTGAGCAATTCTTCCTTTTCAGCATTAATACTATCTACCTTTTCCTTTAAATTTTTAATTTTGTTTTGTTGATTGCTTACAGTTTCAACGAGCCTACATGTTCCCTCATAGAGTAGTTCATAGGAATCCGTGGTGTTGTCATTATCCTCATCATCTGAATTTTCATACTCACTCTCTGACTCACTGCCTGAGATTTCTTCATTCGATATTTTAATCATTTCTTCAGAAAGGTTGAAGGTGGCAGTGGTAGCCATCAGAACTGTATATTTGTCTGATTCATTTTGATGTGATTCATCTGAGTCAGAATCTGATTCAGATGAATCGTCCCAAGTGGCTACAAGATTCTTCTTTTTGAATTTCCCTTTTTGAGGACAATCGGTGGAAATGTGTCCAATTTTCTTGCATCTGTAACACATAGGTTCCTTATGTTTACTTCTAGAGAGAGAACTTGACTGACCTTTGTATTTATCATTTGTGGTTTCATTTTTATACTCTTTCACCCTCTTTTTCTTAAATTGTTTCAAAAATCTTTTAGCTAAAAGGGCCACATCTTCATCCTCGTCATTACTAGTTATTCCTATGTCATCTTTAGAGGAAGATGTGTTATGAGAGGTGATTAGAGCGATTGATTTCTTTTTGTCATTGTTAAATTTGAGTTCAAAGGTTTGAAGGGATCCCACTAAATCTTCAATTTTCATTTGTTCCGAATCCTTGTGTTCTTCTATAGAGGTTACCTTAGGATGGAATCTTTCCGGAAGTGATCTCAAGATTTTACTACAAATTTTACCTTCCGGAAGAGTTTCCCCAAGAGCCCACATTTCATTTACAATTTTCATGAGCTTAGTATGGAAGTCAGTAAACATTTCATTTTCTTCCATGCGAATGTTTTCGAACTAACTTGTGAGCATCTGGAGTTTAGATCTTTTGACAACTGAGGTACCCTCATAAGTTACTTCAAGGATTCTCCATGCCTGTTTTGCATTAGTGGTTGTCATGATCTTTTTAAACTCTTCTTGATTCATGGCACACACTATAGCATTGTACGCTCTAGCATTATTTTGTCTAAGATTTAGCTGAGCTTGAGACCATTTGGCTGGATCTAATGGTTTAGTGGTTGTGACACCATTTGTAGACACATCTTCAGTGGGTTCCGTCCAACCATTCTCTATAGCCTCCCAAACAGCCCAGTCCATGGATTTTAAGAATGCTGTCATCTGGGCTTTCCAAAATGCATAATTTGTTCCATCGAAGAAAGGTGGTCGGGTGATAGAACTTCCTTCAGGATTCATGGTGAATCTAGCAAAAGATGGATCTACTTCAGGTTATTACACCCTTACGAAGTAACCCGCTTTAATACCAATTGAAAGTGCAATAACTAGATCTCACCAAGTCCTAGAGGGGGGGTGAATAGGACTATTAAAAATTTCTTTTCAAGACTTAGGTGTTATTAAAGAACAATCTGAAAGATTATTAAAATTGAGAGAGATATTCAGAGTTGTGAGTGTCTAGAGATGCAACTAGAGCAACAAAGATGTAGCTTATAAAAGATCATCAACTCAAGTGACAAGAAAGCAAAGCAACATCCACACACAATAAACAATAAACACAATGATTTATAGTGGTTCGGTCCTAGACCTACATCCACTCTCAAGAGCAATCTCTCTTGGTTCCACTAAATAAGAGGTACTCACATAACATACACCTCTTGCAACAGTTTTTTGATTCGGTGGTTTGTCTTCCACCAATTAGAGTTTTTGATCAGGTGGTTGATCCTTGATCTAGTCCACCAATTACAACAATCTTTGATGCGGTGGTTTGTCTTCCACCAAATACAGCAATATGAATTGAAATATTAAAGAACACCTAAACAAGGAATTGTATACCTTGGTTTTGAGTGGTGCTCTTGATGCTTGAAGACTACCTCCAAGCTTTGGCCTCTTGTTCTTGCTCCTTGGAGATGAGGATCTTCAGATGTGAGCTCAGCCAAGGGAAGAGGTTACAAGAGGGTTTGGAAGGCTAAGGTATTCTCTCAGATTTAATGAAGCCTTTCCTAACTCACCAACTACTCTACTTGTAACAATAATGGCACTCTTTGATGTTGGAGAGTAGGTGGTTGTGGGAGCTTGAAGATGATTTTAATGGAGGTCCAAAGGCTCAACTATACTAGTGATTTTCTCAGCAATAAATTCAGTAGTTGGAGCAAGGGAGAGGTCCTCTTTAAATACAGATGAGCTCCAACGGATAGTTCTACAGCTAAGAACAGAATGGCCTACGGTTTAGCCGTAAGTTCTGACAACATCCAACGGCTAGTTTGACCAGATTCAACACAAATTCCTTCTTACGGTTAGGCTTACGGTTTAGCCGTAAATCCTTATACGGCTTAGCCGTGAGCACCTTTTGGCCTAGCCGTGGGTCAGCCGTAAGCTCAAATTTCTCAGAAACTGCTCTCTGGAGAGTGGCCCGTAATCTTTACGGCTTAGCCGTGAATAACCTTACGGCTTAGCCGTGAAGGCCTTTCGGCTTGGCCGTAAGGTCAACCGTAAGCATAATATGGCCAAGTACACTCTCTGGATTGTGGCCCGTAGATTTTACGGCTTAGCCATGAAACACACTACGGCTTAGCCGTAACATTTTTCGGTGCAGCCGTAGGGTCAGCCGTAGAACAAAAGGCTTCAAAATATACTCTCTGGACAGTGAGCCGTAGGATCTACGGCTTAGCCGTGGTCCAAGCCGTAGAACAAAACAGGGTGTTTGACAAACCTAATTTCCTAGTTTATTTCCATGGACACTTAGGGATCACAGATACCTTATCCCTTGGCACTCACAGATGATCTTCTTTGAATGATGTTGAACTTCTTTGCTTAGTCTTCATTGATAGGTTTTCCCTGAATGGTCTTGAACTAGCTTGAACTTCTTTGAACTTGACTTGATCTTCAATGAACTTCCGAGGTGAACTACATCGTTCTAGAACCGAACTACACTTTGGTCACGTAATTGACAACACACTCTTACAATGACACTAACAGTGTTCTTTGCACTTGACAAATTTCGCTTTTACTTGACAAATTCCATGCTAAAGTTTCTTTTTTCTAAAAAAGATGCTAAGCCCAGACTGATCAGATGGATCCGTCCACTCCAGGAGTTTGATTTAGAAATCAAAGATAAAAAAAGAGTGGGAAATGTTGTGGCAGATCACCTTTCTAGACTTGTCATTTCCAATCCTATTAAGCCAACACCAATCAAGGACAATTTTCCAGATGAACACCTTTTTGCATTGTCCCAACCCCTTTGGTTTACAGATATAGCAACTTATCTTGCTATGGGCAATATTCCTAGCCATTGGACTAAGCAAGATAAAGATTTGTTCTTTTCTGAGGTCAAACATTTTTTCTGGGATAATCCATACCTGTCCAAATACTGCCCAGATCAAATTATCAGGAGGTGTGCCAGATGATGAGATTCCTAGTGTCATATCATTTTGTCATTCACAGGCTCGTGGAGGCCATTTTTCTGATAAAAAGACATCATGCAAAATTTTGCAATGTAGTTTTTACTGGCCCACACTTTTTAAGGATGTTAATGAATTTTGCAAGACCTGTGACCGCTGCCAAAAATTGGGTAATATTTCAAAGAGAAACATGATGCCTTTGAACCCAATTTTGGTAATTGAAATTTTTGATGTATGGAGTATAGACTTTATGGGACCTTTTCCTCCTTGTTTTGGTTCCATTTATATCTTGGTTGCCATTGATTATGTCTCAAAATGGATAAAAGCTATTCCTTGCTAGAATAATGATGCTAAAACCGTATAGAGATTTTTGAAGGATGTGTTTTCACGATTTGGAACCCCTTGTGCCATCATAAGTGATGGGGGATCGCATTTTTGTAATAGAACTTTTAAGGCCCTTATAAAGTAATATGGAAATACTCACAAAGTGGCCACCCCTTATCACCCGTAAACCAGTGGACAAGTAGAGGCATCAAATTGTAAAATCAAGCGGATTTTGGAGACTACCGTAAACCCTAATCGAAAAGATTGGTTTACTCGGCTAACCGATGCATTATGGGCTTATCTGACAGCTTTCAAAACTCCCATTGGAATGTCTCCTTACCGATTAATTTATGGGAAAGCTTGTCACTTGTCAGTGGAACTTAAGCATAGAGCTTATTGGGCTATTAAACAGTTCAACCTTGATATAGATAAAGCTGGATCTAATAGGAAACTACAAATGAATGAATTGGAAGAGTTGCGTAGGGAAGCCTATGTTAATTCTAAAATATACAAAAAGAGGACAAAGGTTTTTCATGGTAATCATATCCTCAGGAAAAAATTTCCACCCTGAGCAAAAATTCCTCCTTTACAATTCTAGGCTTTGTTTGTTTCCTGGCAAGCTCAACTCTCGATGGACTAGTCCGTACATTGTCAAAACAGTTTTTCCATATGGTGCTGTTGAGATTTTCGATCCAAAGGATGGCCAAATGTTCAAAGTTAATGGCCAAAGATTGAAGCCATTGGAAATCACACCACCTAAAGACGACGAAATTCCTCTTGATGATCCTGTCTACAAGGATTGATTGGCCCTGGATCTTACAGAAGCCTTTTGCTGTGTATATTATGTATATTATGGTTTTTTTTTTTTGTTATTTTTGTTTTGTCTAACCTTGGACAGGAAGCCGCTCAGACATATTTTCAGGTGACTTCTTCTCTATACCCTCCTTTACATTTTTGTTTCCTTATGTTATTCTTATTGTTTTATATTCCATTCATATACATCGAGGATGATGCACATAATTGGTTAGGGTGGGAACAAGCACGTTTGTCCAATTTTAGGCATATAGGAATTTTTTTTATTTTTGTCATTTTCAATTTTTTTTTAATTTTTAGACTTTTATTTTGGTTATAGGAATTTTTACCGGCATTTATTTTTCATTTGTTTTTCATTTATTTTTCATTTGAGAAAAGAAAATTTTCAAAAGAATTGAAGCGATTTGAGAATATATAGAAATCTGGAATTTTCATACTTTTAGAAGGAAGTAAAAAGAAAGTTTGCATTTTCTAAAGGAGGAAACCTATCAAAAGATTACCAAAATTTGCTTTTCATATACACACACATATGAAGTGGTTCCCGATAGGTTTTAGTAGTTTGCTCCACTTTATTTCGAACTATAACTTCCCATGACTCCCTCAACTGCCTTTGAAGTCTATAAAAGGCAAGTTTTGGCACTTGGGAAAATCTTCAACAACTAAGTTTCAAGAAGATTAAGGCAACATTCAAAAAGTTCCAACAAGGATTTGAAGCAAAATCAGTAGTCTTCTCAAGCCTTCCAAGCATTCAAGTTCACCCTTCTTCTCCTTTTCACTAACTTAAGGTGACAAATAGTTTAGAGGAGGAGAAGAAGCATGCATATCACTTAGAGAAGCTGAATGTTAAGGCTATTAAGCATACTAACGGATGAGACCGCATTCCTTTGGCTCTTTCACTTAAAAGCACTTTAGGGCATTCTCAAAGTTGTGAACAAGACTCTTTAGGCTTCATTCTATTCCTTGAAAATTATTGGATCAGAATGATACAACTTTGGCTTTAGTTTACTTATGCAAAGCAGCTTTTTCGGATTTTCACAAAGTGATCCATAACAAAAAGGTAATGATTACCAAAGTTTGTATAGTAGATTCCATGGGCAAATTAAGCACCCTTAGGGTGGTCATTCAACACTCCAAAAGTCCAAAAGCACAAGTTCTAGTACTTTGAAGGTATTACGAAAGTGAAACGAAGTAGAATGGGGACAAACAGTGGCCAACATGGCCACTGTCTATCAGTGAGCATGGGCCACGGTCACAGCTTCCTGCATTCTTTTTTTTTCCTGCATTTTATCCTCTTTTTCATGTATTTTCTAGTATTTTTCAAGTTTGGATCACATTTGAATCAGAGGGAGGGGTTGTAATTTTTCAAAACTCATAAACAACCTGCATCCCTAGGTCAGAGCATTAAACTCATGTAAACAAAGGGAATTTAATGATGAATAGTAATTATTTTTCCATTCTTCTTCCGCTCGAAATGTGTGAATGTTGGACTTGAATCCATTGTATTTCACATCACTTTTGAGTGCAGCCAGAAGATTGGCACCATATGTGGGAAATTTTGCTCTAATTTATGATTAAACTTTGCCAAAAGACATGAAAAAGTGCCAAAATACATGTATAGTGATTAAAAGCGATGTTGTAAGCCAATGACTGAGAGTTACTATATAAAATAGCATGTGATTGCGGTATGCTATGTAAAATATCCTGTGACCATAGGAGACCATGCAAAAAGTGCTGTGACCTCAAGGGTTAAGGCAAAATAGTCAGTAATTGTTGGTCTACGGTCACTGACCTGTTTTCACTCCAGTTTGACTTGTTTGACTTTGAAGACACCCTATTCAAGACCTTTGATGTCTATGATGGGTTTGGGAGCATTTATGGAAGAACTTTGCACCTTGAAGTGCATGTTTTTATCACTTAAATGGAGGAATTTTGCACTTTGAAGTGCATCAACTTCATCTCCTTAAATGAAGGAACCTTGCACCTTAAAGTGCACGGACCAAATTAACACCCTTTTATGAAATAAAAGAGTATTGATTCAGTCCAAAAAGCTTTACATTAAGAGGCTATAGGATCATCAGTTCATTTATAAGACCTAAACAAATGTTTATATCAAATCAATCATAAGAATAACGACATTATAGTCATGCATTGTCCAAAGTCTTGCATTGATGGATCCTGTGTGATCATTGTGGTAGTGGTACAGGGTTGATCCTGTGGGCCCTATCCCTTTGATTGGATCCAACCCTCTCTTACTTATAAGTCTGACTAAGATAGTTCTAAAATGCTGCCAAAATTTTAGTAGCCAGGTTTAGTCAACATATAATGCTTCTAAGTTCGACTACATAGTCCCGAAATACTGCAAAAATTCTGACAGCTAGGATTGGTCAGGCCTATTTTTGACTATTTTGGTTCATCCAATAAGGAAACCATGTTGGTTCAAAAGGTATTCATAAACTATTTCAGCTAGCCCAAGAGGCAGCCATGTTGGTTATAAAACTGATATAGTCCTTTGGGCTTACTGTTTTGTAGAAAATACCATGGGTTCTCTCATCATCACCTTTGATGAAGCCAAGGAGAGGCTTTTAAAAATCTCCATGACTTAGAAGAATTAATCTGCAAGAATAACAAAGTCGACTCGAACTAACCCTGCTACCCTACATTAAGAGTCTTAGTCTTCCAGAGACTCTCTACTCTTATAAGCTCTATGATTTCTTCTGATCTAAATGGGTCATTAGTGACCCCAAAGTCCATTAAGAAGACTGAAGCTCACAAACCCTGGGTTTCCAAATATGGTCAGAATCCGTGTGGGATTTTTACCAAGGTTCAAAAGGAACCTAAGCACATGATGCAATCAGAAGGCAGTAGCCTTAACATCATCAAAGCCTCGTCTAGGGACAAGATAGGTCCAATTCATGGATCATAAGCTAATGGCACTTGGAAAGCCACATCTCATGGCTGCCCAGCTCTCAAAGTCATCATACACTTGGCTTAAACAACAGGTCGTTAACAATCAAGTACTAAAGGACCTTAGGCAATTCCAAACTCACAAAAAGGCCGAGAAGGATGCATCCATTCCAGAATGCAGTATGTGGTCACCACAGCCATACACCTCAAAACACAATAAGGCTAAGAACAAACTCTTAACCTCACTTGAAGAAAATTCCTTCTACCGTCTAACTCAGAAGGAGGGGCGAGGGTTTAACAGAAGATGTCTACCTTCCATCATCGTTGCACCAACTCTGCCATCTTCACCTTAGCGTTTGTCATATGCTGCTGAATACCATAAGACGTTTGAGCGATTGGTCATCAATAATTCAATCGATCTTGCTCACTTTAAAGATTTGCTCCAACAAAAGAAGTAGCAGAAGAAAAAAAACAAAAGATGTGCTATCGACATCCCCTCATTTCCCACTCCGATCTAATGAACTGGGAATGAGTTGCTATCACTTTTAAACCATTAGTCACCAGGTTTAAAGATCAAATCTCAGCAACCAGGCTGGCTAATTAAATAAAGAAGAAAGCTTTGGCTCCTTGTAGGGATCGAACCCAGAAGCTGTCACAGCACAAGTTCACTCGAAAATGGGTGATTAAAGAAGATGATCCTAACTTGACCTCATCTTGCATGGTCATGAAATGTTTTGCTCAAAGAATTACTTGGAGCATGGCTCGGATTCAATCACTAGAGTCTGATTCAAACTCTTATTCATGTAACACTTCTAAAGGTCATGTTGAAACAAACTTTGATGATGATCTTTTCAATATCTTGGATATAGAAGATAGTCAGTCCACACCTCAGGCATTGACATCATCTTGTCCTTGTTAGTATACTGTGTTCATAGCTGAAGGGTGTGGAACTTGCAAGGATAGAAATGATGATGCTAATGGAAGTAAAGACACTGGCGAAGAAAATGCTGGTGAGAATCAAGATGGCAATGTCAGTGATGTTGTCCAACAACAAGGAGTTAAGATCGACCACCTAACCACCCAATTGAAAATCTTAACAGATAATCTAGGTGGTCCAACTGAAGCTCAAGTAAATCCTCTGTTCGTTGACAGAAGAGAACAGGCGATGATTAGGAGGAATGCAACTAAAATTAATTTGCTCATGGTCTAAATCATATCCTTGACAGATAAAGTGATAGCTGCCGGCTCCTTTAGTGATCATTCGTCAATCCTAAGTCTTCACACAGATCCTAAAAAGCATGTAACCTTCAAGGAGGTTGAAGAAATATTAACAAAATCAAAAGTGGAGACCAGGATGAAAAAAAAAATGGTATCACACCAAAGTACCCTCCGGAGTTCGATCTTGTTTCATTTTCACCATATTATAAGCTTCTAACTTTCTAGCCATACCTTCGGAAGGGATAAGCTTATCAACACATTGTGCATTTCAAATCACTTCTGAGGAGTTTGTTAGAGTTGGATGCACTAAAGTTTAGGCTATTTGTCAGCACATTGAAAGGATTGGCCTTTGATTAGTACAAGCAGTTACTAGAACTCAATTTCATGACATGGGCCATCATCGAAGAAAAGTTTTTACTCCACTTTTAAGGGGAGGATCAAACAATCACCTTTGCCATGCTCAACAGCACAAGATAGGGAGACAATGAAACTGCATAGTCTTTTATCAATAGATGGAGAGTGTTATTTTACAGATGCTTGGAATAACCATCTCAAAGGGCAACCATTGAAATGTGCAATAACAATTTACGACCAAAGATTAAGGCTATCATACTTAGTCACAAAACTAAGTCTATTGCCCAATTGGTTGAGGTTACCACTGATGCATTACTGACCCTCAAAGACATCAGTCAAAAGAAGGCAATTTCTTGAAAAACAGAGCTGTCTTCATTTTCTGCTCCAAAACTAAAGAAGAAACAGGAGGTCTTCAATGTGCAAATCTCCAAACCTCCTTGGAAGCCTCAAAATACAAAGACTAATCAAACCAAGAAAGAGGAATATGAGAAAAGGAAGAAAACTAAGTATCCCTTTGATGGAGATATTGAAGTGATCTTCTTGTCATTGATGGATAATAATAAGATTAAACTTCTGCCAATGAAGAAACCTGAACAAGCAGGTCGAGTCAATAACCCAAACTACTGTGCATACCATTGGATGATGTCACATCCACTTAATGACCACTTTATTCTAAATGAGAAGGTCAACAAGATGTGGAAAAATGGAGTAATAACTTTTGATTTGAAGTATTATCTTGCTCTGGTCAACATGATCTCCTTTGGACAATTTGCACCTGTAGTGGTATGTTCTCCACCAAAGCCAATAATAGTTGAATTTTGTGTTTTCAATGCAGTACATGACGAACAAGGTTTGATACAGGTCAAAACCTCTTCAGGAGAAGAAATGTGGGTCCACCAAGACTTAGTAAATGTATGCTAGGAAAAGGTTAAAACCAAACTCACACCTGCAGAAACGCGAAAGGTTAAAAGGCAACTTAAGAACCTTCAAAGAGCTGCCCAAAACCACTTGATCGAATAAGAAAAACAAGCCCAAACAAAGAAAGAAAAGGTGGTCAAAGCTTCTGTTCCAGAAGAACCTTCCAAGCCGGTCAGAGGTCATTTTACTTTGGCTGACTTCATCATTCCAATTTCAAAAAATTAGGATGAACCACCAATATTTAGTTGTAACAAGATATCATGTGATGGCACGCCTCCTAATTCGGATGTTGTGGAAAATTGGTCATACTACTCTGATTTCGAAGATGATCAGTGGATTTTTGACTACCTCACTAATGAATACTCTTCTGATGAGGATGAGAGTTTTGAACAAACTTTTGATCCTAAAATTGATACTCTCAACATTAAACATGGTCTCAACACACTGTCAGTGGCTTTTTACTATGTACATAGACCGAGTGCAAGTGGTTGGTTGAATTATCCTCCTCCTTTTTCACTACCTCCAGAAGTTCATCCGGATCCTTTGCCACTGGTCGAATCCAATAAAACACAACAACAATAGGCATTGTCTTCTGGTTCACAAGCAGTACCCTCTAGGCCACATATTTCTCCTGAACTAAGTGTTGAACCAATTTTTTTGAAGCTCGGCTCTGAACTAAACACTCAACTTATTGTTCCTAAAACAAATAGTGAGCTTGAGTCACAAGAAAAGCATAATGAACTCAGCATTGGCAGTCCTGTTATACCTCAGAAAGTCTTCCAAGTTCCGGATAACCTCTTTAGGAAGAAGAAATGCCATTGCCGCCTACTTTGGTAGTCATTAGTACTTCTGTCGATGAAGTTCTAGCATTTCGAGCCACTTCTAACAACGCAAACTAAGAGGCAGGCTTGGAAGAAGTCAGCCAGGTCATTACTGAATCGAAATAAGTCAATGTCATAAAAAGAGATACCCGTCCACAGGTTGACTAAAACAACATAGTCAAGGATATCACTCGCTCCGGTTGCAACTATAGAGTCAACTATAGTAGGCCTTTTTCTTCTTCTTATGTATACTTTTCGGGGAATAATTCAAATGTAAATGTAACTTCTTCAGATGCCAATGCTAATGAAAGGCCACCAAAGCCATTCATGTATAATGTTGTTGAACACCTCAAGCATATACCTACATGACTTCATATTTTTTATCTTTTGTAAATATTTGAGGAGACTCACAACAACTTCATACGAGCTCTACAGGCTTTGAATACAAACAATCTAGCTCATGTGGCACAAGTTCATCTGATAGAGAAAAACTATCAAAGCCAAAGTCCAAGAAGCCTCAGAAGCAATATATGGAATGTCTTTCCATTCACAATGCTTCCAAGGCTACCATTTCCTTTGCCAAAGATGATCTCCTCTTAGGTGACATGAAGCACACAAGGCCACTCTATTTCACAGCCTACACCAAGGACATACCTATTCGAAGAGTTCAAGTTGACCGAGGATCAACTATGAACTTCATCACAATTATAGCTCTTTAGGAACTTGGCATTCTAGTAAGCAAGCTATTTGTTACAAAAACTTCGATCCAAGGCTATGATGGAGAAGTCTAGGATCTGATTCGCAAAACTCAAATTTAGTTCCAACTGGGTGATCTAACTTCAGAAGCCACTTTGTGCGTGGTAAAGGCACGTGTTTACTACAACATCCTCTTTGGGAGTTGATGGCTTCATGATTACTCCATAGTAGCTTCTACTCTTCCTCAATGCCTTAAATACATTGATGATGAGGGTAAGGTGCATCGTGTCTTCACAGATGAAAGGCCGTTCAAAGGCAAGGAGGTTTACTTCACTGATGCAGCCATGTATCAGGAAAGACATATAAAGTCTAAACCAGACACAATCAATTCTCCTGTGGATGATGAACCAATAGAACCCTTCACTATCTTAATAGAAAAGAAAACTTATCTAGGTTCGGTAAAAGATCTGAGCCTACTAAGAAGTTGGAGTTTACAAAGAAGCCATTAGTTATATTTGTTAATACCAAAGCTCTTTTGATGTTCTAGGTCAAATATGAAATTAAACAATTAGATCAACCTTTAGTCATATCCACAAAATTGTCAAAAGGGAAGCAAATGGCCATTGTTATTCATATAAGCAAAGCATGTAGTTCAATTATGTATATAATGCCTACTCAGAATCTAGCAATGTCACTTAGGAATGGCAAACCACCTATTGTAAGACAACCAAGGCTCTCTTACCCTACAAATGTAAGCTCCTTGGTTTGTGGCACAGATTCTGATCAAGAAAGCAATGACGTACTAGTCAGGGGAATGTCACCAATGAGGCCTAATTTTCCTATCACCTTCAGTCAACTCATGTTGACATCACAACGTAAGGGTGAGTCATCTTACAGATATATTAATAGATGGCTTCATTTTGCTAAAAGATGTGAGATCCGCCACACTACTCAGCATGGATTCATCAATACTAGATAGGTTTACGGCCGGCCCTTCGTACTTGACAGTGGTAATGGAGTTTCAAACCTTCGATGAGATGTCTCAAATTTTTTTATCCCTTAAAGTGGCACTCTATCGTTTGCGTGGAATGTTTAAATGAACACACCCAATTCATATTATTTCAGTGGTCAGAGATTCAGATTCTTAGGATACTAAAAAGATGTACACTTCCATGTATTCTATTGCAGATTGGGACCCTCCACTCTTGTCGTGGCCACTTTATCCCAAATTTATGATTTTGGAGGTTCTTGCTTCTTCATGCCTCCATCTAAGCAGCATAATCACTCGATAGTTTTCCATCGAGCCAAAGATAATTCTGCTTTTTATCCTATTGACAAAATCACCAATGATGGGAGAATAAGACTTGACATCTACAAACTTGTGGTTTGTAACATAATGAAGAACATTGGATATAATCTCAAAAAGCCCACAGGCCTCAGGATGAGTGCAATGAGGTTTAGGTATGTTTTGATGTTTTCACTCCAGAAATGAAAGAAGATCTCCAGAAAGGATACAGAATCGAATAGCCATAACATTGCATAGGATACGTTTCTTACAGCAACATTCCTAAAATAAATCAAGATTTTAGAGTAAGATTTGTGGTCTTCACTAAGGGGTATGACTTTGATGACTCTCAGGAGACTATTGTCTTCTAATATCCTACTGATTGGGCTATTTTTCAGCATCTTGAAGGGGTAAGTGACGATGATGACATCATGTCACAAATCATTGAATATTGGCCACCTGAACTAAACGAAAAAATAGACCCATCTCAACACATTCATTGGGAATATCTAGCTCTTGATGTAAAAACTAAAGAGCCTAAAAAACCGAATCCATGGAAAGGGATCAATGCTTGGATTAAACCCCCAAATGAAACCCCAAAAGGTTTTGTAGAGTTGAAAGCTTCTGAAAATACTGTGGAAGAACTTCCTCCCAAACCTCCAACTGAGGACCAAGAACAAGAACTAAACTTGGGAACCCCAGGAAATCCTTGTCCTACTTTTGTAAGCTCTCAAATCAAAGGAAAAGAACGTAATGTGTATTTGAGTTTCTTGCGAGAGTTCATGGATTGCTTTGCATGGACGAATGCAAAAATGCCGAGTTTAGATTTAGAAGTTTCCGTACACAAATTGAATATAGTAGACAATTCTAAATCCTTAAAGCAAGATCAAAAAGGGGAAAAACTAAAAATCATAGATAAAATAGAAAAAGAAGTTCACAAACTCAGAGATGTTCACTTCATTTGTGAAGAGCAACAACCCGACTAGTTGGCAACATGGTGCTAATCACTAAGAAGAATGGGCAAATCTGAGTCTGCATTGATTTCAGAGATCTAAACAAAGCCTGTCCTAAAGATGATTTCCCATTACCCATACCAGAAATCATGATTGACAATACTTTCGAATTTAAAAGGATGTCATTCATGGATGGGTTTTCGGGATACAATCAAATCAAGATGTACAAGAAGAACGAGAAGCACACATCCTTCAGAACCCCCTTCAGTGTATACCATTATACCATCATGCGCTTTGGCCATAAAAATGCTGGAGCCACATACCATAGGGTGATGATGAAAATCCTAAAAGACATGCAGCACAAGTCCGTCAAATGCCATGTCAATGACTTGGTAGTCAAGAGCAAATAGAAGTCAGACCATCTAGCTAATCTTCGCACAGTCTTCGAGAGCATGCAAAAATTCAACCTTCGCACAATTCGACCATCTAGCTTTTTTGAGTTTCCTCCGAGAAATTCCTAGGATTCATTGTTAAAAAGGCAGCATCGAACTGGATCCAGTCAAAGTCAAAGCTATATTAGAGATGTCATCTCCAAGAACTCTCAAAGAACTTAAGGGATTGTAAGGCAAACTCTCCTACATTTGTAGGTTTATGTTAAATTTAACTAGGAAGTGCATAGCATTCTCCAGACTCATAAAGAAACGAGTAGACTTTGTGTGGGATAAAACTTACGAGGATATTTTTCAAGATATCAAACGGTATCTCACAAACTCACCAGTTCTTTTAGCTCCGATTCCAGGCAAACCTTTCATCCTCTACAATCGAGCTCTTGATCACTCTTTGGGGGCATTATTAGCTCAAAAAAATGATAAGGGTAAGGAGGTAACCCTTTATTATTTGTCACAGATGCTAGTTGGTGCTGAGCGTAACTATCATCCAATGAAAAAGAATGTCTTGCACTGATGTTTGTAATATAAAAACTACATCACTACATCCTCTCCGATGTGGTGTAATTGGTTTCCAACATCAACCCATTCAAGACACTTGTGACAAAAACTAGAACACTGAGTGATCATCTACCCAAATGGTCTATTCTCCTCTTTCAGTATGACATCAGATACACCCCTGCAAAGGCAATAAAAGCACAAGCTCTCGCTAATTTTCTAGTGGAACATCCACTTTAGGAAGATTATGAATTTAAAGACAATCCCCCTGATGAGCTATTTTTCTTTGTTGAACAAATATGGAAACCCAGCATTGATCCAGACTTACATTGGATTGTGCATTTTAATGGAGCTTTCAGAATAAATGAGCTAGGAGATCTCGTATCCAGGGTTGGAAACATCTTTTGCAGCCTAGAAAGATTCTTTTTCCCTCACTCTTTCTCATTGATCAAGCCATATTCAAACAATGGGGTGGAATACATAGCATTGATAATGGGTATCGAGCTAGCAATGGAATTAGGCATCAATATGCTTGGAGTCTATGGAGATTCACAACTTGTAATCAAACAAATGAATCTTGAATATGAAATAAAAAAAACCAGACTTGCTTCCCTTCTTCAACAAAGCTTATGAACTCAAGGAAGGGTTTGTGCTAATTAAGTTTCACCACATCCCAAAGCTTC
This sequence comes from Sextonia rubra, assembly GCA_037013555.1. Lineage (NCBI taxonomy): Eukaryota > Viridiplantae > Streptophyta > Magnoliopsida > Laurales > Lauraceae > Sextonia > Sextonia rubra. The sequence goes on from JASUAD010000012.1 coordinate 11,499,021, forward strand.
AAAATGTCAAAGCAAATGCACTGGCAAGATTGGCGGCATTAATATTAATCCCTAAAAATGATAAAATGGCATTGGAAGTAGTTGAAAGAAGGCTTCTGCCTCCACTTGACACCCATAAAGCAATAGCAGATTGCTTCGATATAATCAAGAATTGGATTTCATCTTTTCAAAATTCATTTAGAAGTTAGAAAGACCCTTTCATTGATTACATTTCTCATGGAGTGTTGCTAGAGAATGCTAAAGATAGAATTAATATTCAAAGACGAGCTCTAAAATTTCACTTTAATCTACCTTCAAAGACTCTTTACCGTAAATCATATGATGGTGTTCTTCTCCGTTGCTTGTCACCAAAATAAGCAAATTAAGTACTCAAAGTAATTCATTCTGGATTATGCAGTGCTTATCAAGTTAGACCAAAGCTTCATGATTAGATTCCAAGGTTAGGCTACTATTGGCCTACCATGGTATCCAACGCCGTCAGTTTTGCAAAATGATGTAATGAATGCCAAATCAATGGCGATTATATCCATCAACCGCCTGAATATCTACATCCTACGTCAACCTCTTAGCTATTTGAGTCTTGGGGAATGGACATAGTTGGAAAAATCAATTCGCAATCGGAACATGGTCCTTAATTCATTTTGGCTACACTAGATTACTTCTCCAAATGGGTAGAAGCGGTGCCTCTTATAGAAGTCAAAATAGATACAGTCCTCAGCTTCTTGAAGACTCATATTGTCTGTCGTTTTGGGGTACCAAACTATCTACATCATGACAATGGTCCTTCATTCAACAATGATAAATTCTACAGATTCTATGATAAGTATAGAATTCAATGGTGTCTTTCTATAGCATTTAACCTTGCAACTAATGGACTCGCTGAAGCTTTCAACAAAACCATTTGTAAAATTCTAAAGAAAATGCTCTTTGACAACAAAAAGAGTTAGAGTACCAAACTTCCTGAAGCTTTGTGGGCTTACAATACTACAGTTCGAGGTCCTACAAAATCAACACCCTATTCCTTAGTTTATGGCTGAGAAGCTATGATTACCTTGGAAATTCAACTACCTTTTCTTCAAATAGCTGTGGTAAACAAATATACTGAAGAAAAGAATGCCAAACTCAGACTTCAAAAGTTAAAAAGCCTTGATGAAAAAAGGCTTGTTACTCAACAAAGCATCGAGTTATATCAAGCTCATATGGCTAAGTCTTTCGACAAAAAGGTTAAATACAGAACTTACAAGAAAGGAAACTTAGTCCTTGTAGTCAAGAGACCCATGTTCTCCACACAATAGTCAAAAGGCAAATTTGAATCCAATTGGGAAGAACCTTTTGTCGTCAACAAGGTCTACTCCAATGGCGCTTATGCACTCCTTACACTTGAAGGAGATAGATACATGATGTTTATCAATGAAAAACTCCTAAATAAATACTATACTTGAATGTCATTAGCATACCCAAACCATATATAGTGCACATTCTCACACTAAAATCCTTTGGTTTTGAGCCTCACAACTTATGACTCCTAACCAATTCTCTTAGACTTGTATAAAATGACTACGAGGACAAAGCCCATTGGATCCTCTAGTCAACTTTCATTAGTTGGATAATGTCCCTATAAGACCCCTTATAACATCCTGCTGTATAGACCAAGTCCTTTTGTGAACCCTGTATGGCAAAACTCAGCTATATGGAATAAGTCGTTTTATAAACCCTATATGGCCAACCTTTAACTATATAGAATAAGTCTTTTACATACCCCTATATGGCTACCCTCTGTTATATGGAATAAGTTTTTTTGCAGATCCTATATAACCAAAACCTAAACAAAAACCAAAAATAAATTTTTGTCCAAAAGGATCAAATCATGGACCTTGGAGAAAGCCTCATACATGGGCACCAGATAATGTCCACCTATATAACTTATTTCTTTGTTGATTTGTAGATCCAAAAGATTGGAGGTCACACCCTATATAAGTCTAAGAAAGCAAACAAAAAAAAATCCAAACCATACATACATCCAAAACCATCCATACAAACCACGTCAAACATCCATACAAAATTAAACCAAGCATTCCATGCCAATGATAAAATGGAGCAAAAAAAAAAGGTAAAAAATTTCCGTTGATATTCATTTGTAGTTCAGTACAAAAATGAAGTCAATGTACATGGCCATCCAAGCTAATCAAAATAAAAAGAAAAAGACAAGAGAGCTAGACAAGAACAGCAGCAATGAGAAAATAAGTCCAAAAATTTCTCGAGTTGCTTCCTTGTATTTAGAACACCTTCCATCAGGAGTTACCCTTTATAGCTCACATAAGCAGGTACGACCATATTGATGTCAATCTCATCTAGTTTGATGTGCATTTCACTCTCGACTAAATAAAATCATTCAAAGCCATCCGCTTCGCCTCCGCATGCGAAGTAGATCATCTTTGCGCTGATTGTCCTCTGAGATGGATTTCTTCAAGTCCACAATATTATCTTACAAGGAAGAGTATTGTTGCTACAACATGGTGATCTGTTGTTGTATATGTTCACATTTAGTCACATACATAGCTATCTCGTGTGTCTTCTTGGCGTTTACTTCGTTAACCACCCGTATCTCTTCTTCAGTGCTCTCAATCTCTACGGCCAACTAGATTCTATGCCTTAGTACTTCATCTTGAAAAACTTTGGCACGATCAACACTTCTGTCCCAAGTATCCTTTTCTTCAAGCTTGTTGAAGAGGATGATAAAAGCATCGCAAAGGCTACTTAAATCTGTTCCAGTAGTAGAAGATATCAACATATTAGCTAATGCTTCGACACCCTGGATCTTGTTAGTGGTGAGATCTCACAAGAAGAGTGTGGCCAAGATGCAGTGAATCGTTATCTTCATGGTAAAGTTTATAACAGATTGAGGGTCGGAGCATCACCAAACAAAATGGACTCCTTAGGGGTAGAAAGATTTAACTTTCGCTTTTGCGAATTTGACTGAATTTTTGAGCTTGAGTGGTCATTTCCTCCCTTTTCAACATTTGCATCCTCACCCGCATGAGTAGTTAAGGCTGCTTCACAAATAGAAAGCGAGTCATGCGACCCTTGTGAAGACAAAGTGGTGAAAGGATCTCAATTTGTATGTGGTGTTACTATAACATTCAGTAATATTTTCCAAGAACCTCCACCTTAAGCAGCAGAAGCTTCATCTGATATTTTTGGTGCAACTAGATCACAATTACTTTTGTAGGTGACGGTGGGTCAGCCTTGAAATGCACTTGTGGAGGTGTCATAGCCTTGGGTGGTGTGAAGCTATCAGTAACTGGCAGCAAGCCGTTAGCAATTAGCATCATGGGAGTATCATCTTCCATAAGATCCATAACTTCATCTTTAAGAACCAACTTCCTTTTAGCAAGAGGGCTAGTCCTCGCTATGATCGGCTATGTCACAACAACCTCCTTAGCTAGGATCATCTCAGCATCAACCTCCTTTTCCACTATGCCAACAGGTTCGACACATGGCTCCATCTTAGTATCCAAAGTTGTATCGGTCCTTTGCACTTTATTAGTCCTTAGAACATCAGTAGCCACAAGAGATTCACTTGCATGTGATCTTGAATCTAAATCCAAACTCACCAGAGGGATCACACTTGGCATTAATGCAGGCTTAATGCGGAAAAGCGGTAAAATGAGTGCCGATGACAACTTTGGATCATTGTTTACACTTTTGGTTAGCAAGTCTAAGGAAGAGAAATCTTCCATAAGCCATGGCAAATCACTCTTCAAAGTACTGGTCATAGATGCTCGAAGTATCCACTATGGATAAAAATGTTGTCCAAATCAATTGGAGCTTTGACACCCTCTCTCCCTACTGGCTCTTCAAATGGTGACCAAAAGGCTTTCTCGCTAAAGTGGGAGGCACAACAAGAGCACCCTCATCCACTTGGGTACCTAAAAAGGAAAAAAAAGGAGATCAAATCATGATGTTGGAGTAAAACTTTCAACCTAAATATTTAAGTCAATATTGCCTATAATTTTTTCACTTTTTATTAAACAATTCACAAGTATCATTACAGCCATGAAACAGTCCAATCTTAATATTTAAAGAACATAGGATAATTATATCAATTCGGTTTATACCCTATACAACCCACTCATGATGTACACATAGATGCATCTATACCAAGGATGAAACATCTAAACAGGTCTCTATATGGAAAGTATAACTATGATGCACAAGGAAACAAAAGACATATGTAACGAAATCAAGTTATGCAAGTAATAGTCTACATGGATACAATTATTTGTATATGCTAAAAGTCCCAAAAATACCCAATATACACATTCTTAAGATAATAATGTGTCACTTTTGATATATGGATCAGGCAATAAGATTTTGTTATCCATTCGTTAAAGCCTGAAGGAACCACTGCGATCTCCTTCTCTAACTCTTGGGTCTCTGCCAGACCGAGATTGGGATCTAGGCCTATAACAACATTAGACAACTGTGAATAAGACTATTCAGCAAAGTATAAATATAATTAAGGTAATACGTGTTGTATATAAAAGAATTAATGACAAGTGATCAATAGAAGTCAATTTAGTACACTAAACATGTTGTGTATTGAATAAAGCATGCTATGAAAATCAATAGGAGAAAATAAATCACTATGTGGCTACTACATTTGCTATATTCTCCCCCTAGGGATCTATGCGTTAAGAATACTACTGACCCAGCCAAGGTACTAATGGGTCTCTACATACATGGAGTTCGGAAGCTCTAAAGGCACACCGCAGTGGCACCATGTCACATACTACACTAAAGTCAACCCCGCCGAGTATCATAAAGCTGAAGCGAATTAGAGCCAAACCGTTTTGATTTATATGATTGAATTTGAGTAATTCATACAATTCGTTTCATTAAGAACCATACATAAGTTCATTGAGAACCATACATTACACGTTTAATTCATCCTTACTCAATTCAATCTTACAATAGGGAAATGTATATCAATAAACATTTCAAATAAAGTCAATTCATTCTATGATCATCTCAAGAATATAAGGCAATAATGATAATCCAATGTGCCATATAATTCAAATTAGTAGAATCAGGGTAATTTACAACCTAGCCTTAATCTAGTCACCCAATGTTTCTAACTGTCCATGATGATGTAGTTTTAAGTTATCCCATATACAGTTATCTCTCTTTTGGTATCATATTGTGTAAAGAATATGTATCAAAAACCCTTAAACCAACATCCATGGGGAGCTGCTAAACAAATGGACAACACCTTATGAAAAGGTTTCATCCCTCAAGACCTTTCAAGGTATTCAATTATTCCGTTAGGCTAATGAGTAGGGTAAAAGGATTCAGGAACTAAGGTCCTACAAGGTCTTTAGGATGTCCCTAATTAATTTTATAGTTCAAGTGTTGATCCCATAAAAAATTTATAAATGTGTAGTGAGGACATTACAAGCAAATTTCAAACCAAGGGTGCATAAACCCCAGGATTGTGGAATGACAAGTCAAGTACTGCATCCAAATATTTAGGGTTAATGCAACTCACTCAGAAGACTTCAAATGAGCTTAGAATGTAACAGTTCAAATTCCAGAGTTAGTGAACTTCATTTGGTCACTTGACTCACTAGACTTCAAATTTAAGGTTCATTAGCTCAAATTTGAGGGGTCATCGAACAAACTCAAATTTCTGGGTTGCCAAAGTGGTTGCAACTCTCATGGCAACTCCAAAACATGCTTGGGAATGATGTTTCAAAGTTTCAAAGTATTTGGACTTCATCTCAGCTCAAATTAAACTTTAATGACTATCTACCAGCTCCTTGGGGGTCACTGTGGAAATTGATACTTCTACATATAAAAACAAGCTAAAACATAGAGGAATGTTTTCAAATACATTCAGAGACTATTTTTCAAAATTTCAGAGCATTTGAACATCATTTGGACCCAAACTCAATTCGGATGGTTGTCTACTAAGCTCTATGGGGTCATTATGCAAAGTGACGCCTCATGAAGATCAAATCAGCTAAAACTCTTAGAGGAAGCTCAAATTATGCTTAAGGGAGGCTTTGCAAAATTTCAAGTCAAACGAACATCATTTGACCCAAATTCAACAAACATGTCAATTTTGGGTCTATAACCCCCAAAGCATGGGGTTACCGACCAAAGTCCTACTTCTCGATTCCAAAAATTGATGGAACTTGGACACAAAGCTTCAGTCATTCTCAAAAGATATTTTACAAATTTTCAAGTCAAAAGGACTTCGTTTGATCCTACTTCAACAACATGTGAGCTAGGAGTCTGTCACTTCCAAGTCATTGGAGTTACTGACCAAAGTCCTATTTTTAGGAGGCCAAAGCTAATGAAATTCTGAATAAAGATTCCAAATATGTTCAAAATTAATTCCCCAAAGTTTCAAGTCAATTGAACTTCATTTCGGTAGAAAACAAGCTAACTGCCTACAATGTAAGGTGAATAGTGACTTAGAAGATACAACAAGTGGGACATTATTCGAAATCCTACTTTCATAAGTCCAAACTACATGAAATTTCAACAGACACTCCAAGATATCCCTAACATCAGTCCCTCCAAGTTTCAAACCAAACCGAGATCAGTTGGGCCTCAAACAACTGAAACAAATGCCCATTTTCATGAAAAATCAATGGGGGCGTTAACCAACTTTAGAAGGTTAAAATGGGCTGAAATTTCTATGACACACTCAAAATAGAGTCAAAAAAGATCCCTCCAGTTTTTGTGAAGATTAGACATCATTCGAGCCCCAAACAGGTGAAAATAGGGCACATGTGCAAAAATCTAAAACTAGGCCTTGTCAGTGACCACGGCCCGCAGTCACGGACACCTATGACTTGGTCCCAATCAGTTTCTGGGAGTTATTTCACTTTATTCCGAAGTGTAACTCCCTTATAGCTGCTAGGAATTGTCCCAACTTCCTTTGAAGCCCATAAAAGGCACACTTAGGCTCTGAGGAAAGGGTTGAAACAAGATTCGAAGCAATCGATCACTTTCAACATGTTACAAGCCTAGTTCCAAGCATCCACAAGATTTCTGAATTACTTTCTACACTCCAAGTCTACATCTACTTCTCCTTTCTCACTAATTTAAGGTGAAAAATAGTTCAAAGAAGAAGAAAAAGCATGCATCTTACGTAAAGAAGACAAATGCAAAAGCCACTAGGATGAAAGCTTTTTTTCTTTAATTTTCTCATTGGGGAAGGGCTTTGGGCTATTCCGGAAGTTGTGAATAAGCCTTCTAGGCTTCATTCTATTCCTTGAAAATTATAGGTTCAGAATGACACAACTTTGGCTCCATTTTTGCTTGTATAAGCACTCTTTTCAGATTTGTGCGAAAACAGTCCGTAACCAAAAGGTGATGATTATTAAAGGTTTAAGTCGATTCCATAGCTAAATTAATCACTCTTAGTAGTTATTCAATGCTCCAAAATCAAAGAAAACAAGTTCCAGCACTCTGAAGGCGTCACAGAAACGAAACAAAGCAAAAAAGAGAGCAAACAGTGGCCTCTTCGACCACTGTCTGCTAGTGGCCGTGAGCCACATCACTAGCAGGGAGCCAGTGACTATGGCCCATGGTCACTCCTCATTGTCCCCCTCCTTTTTGTATTTTTTCCCATTTTTCATGTATTTTCTTACACTTTTTGAATTTAGATCACATCTAAAGCTAAATGGTGGGGTTATAAAAAAACTTGTAAACAACATGCATCCCCATAATCAGAGCATTTGAATCTATGTAAACAAAGGAAAAATAATGACGAGCTATAGTTATTTCTCATTCTTCTTAACACTTGAAGTGTGTGAATGTTGGACTCGAATCCGTAGCATTTCACATCATGTTTCGAGCACGATTAGAAAATTGGTGCAGGCTGTGGGAAAATACATTTTTGCTCTAATTTGTGATCGAATTTGGCCAAAAGACATGAAAATTGGCTAAAATGCATGAAAAGTGCTGAAATGTGCTATTGTGAGCCAGTGGCCACAGGATGCTATGTAAAATAACTTGTGGCTGCGAGATGCTATGTAAAATGACTGTGGCCATGGGAGACTATGCAAAAAGTGTTGTGACCGCAGGACTGTGGCCGTGGGAGACTATGCAAAAAGTGCTGTGACTGCAAGAGATAATGTAAAATAGGCAGTGGTCGTGGGCCTACAGTCACTGACCTGTTTTGTCTCCAAATTGACTTATTTGACTTCTGAAGACACCCATGCAAAACCTTGATGTTTATGATGGGTTTAGGAGCTTAAATGAAGGACCTTTGCACCTCGAAGTGCATCCTTTTATCATTTAAGTGAAGGCATTAGGAACCTCGAAATGCATACTTTTGCCATTTAAGTGAAGGAACTTTGCACTTCAATATTTACAAACCAAATCAACACCCTTTTATGCAATAGAAAAGTGATGATTCAGTCCAAAAGGCTTTGACCTAAACAAATATTTATATCAAATCAGTGATAAGACCAGGGACATTGCAATCATGCATTGTCCGGTGTTATACGCTGATGGATCCCGTGTGATCATTGCGGTAGTGGTACAGGCTCGATCTTATGGGTGCTATCCCTTTGATTAGATCCAGCCCTCTCTTGCTTATAAGTCTGACACAAATAGCCTTGAAATGTTACCAAACTTCTAGTAACCAGGTCTAGTTAGCTTAGCATGCTTTTAAGCCTGACTATATAGTCCTAAAATGCTGCAGAAATTATGATAGCCAGGACAATCAGCATAGCACAAGGAGAAGGGTTTATGCTTATTTATGACCATTTCGGTTCAAAACCATGTTGGTTCAAAAGGCATTTAAAAATTTATTCCAGCTAGCCCAAGAGGCAGCCATGTTAGTATGTAACACTAATATAGTCCTTTGGGCTTACTTTTTTGCAAAGATATCATGGGTTCTTTAATCATCACTCTTGATGAGGCTAAAGAAAGGGTCTTCAAAATCTCCATGACCCAAAACAAACCATTTGCAAGAGCACTGAAGAGGGCTCGAACTAACTCCACTACCCTTACATCAAGAGTTTAGTCTTCCAAAAACTCTCTACTCCTATGGGCTCCTTGACTTCAATTGATCTAAATGGGTCATCAGTGACCCTAAAATCCATCAAGAAGACCAAGACTCCCAAACCCTGGGTTTCCAAATATGCCCATAATCTATTTGGGGTTTTCAACAAGGTTCAGGAGGAACCTAAACACAAACTGAAGTCATGAGGCAACAACCTCCATATAATCAAGCCTCGTCTAAGGGCAAGGCAGGTCCGGTTCACGGATCACAGGCCAATATCACTTGGCAAGTCGCATTTAGTGGCTACTTAAGGCTCGAGATCATCATCTACTTAGCCCAAACAATGGGTCGTTAACAAGCAAACACCAGAGGACCTTCGGCAACTTATAACTCGCAAGAAGGCCCAAAAACATACGTCCATTCCCATATGCAATAGGTGGTCACCGCAACCACACATTTCAAAATCCAACAAGGCTAAAAACAAACTCTTGGCCTCACTCAAAGAGAATACTTTCCACGCTCTAACTCAAAAAGAAGGACGAAGATTTGGCAGAAGGCCTTTACCCTATATCCTTGTAGCACCACCCCTTCCATCTTCACCCCATCGTCTATCAAATAGCTAAAGACAAAAAGAAAGCTAAGCGATTAGTCATTGATAATTCGACCGATTTCACTTACTTAAAGGATTCGCTCCAACAAAAGGAGCAGAAGAAAAAGAATAAGAGAGGTGCTGTTGACATCTTTTCGCTTCCCACTTTCGATTCCATGGATTAGGAACGAGTTGCCAGCACTTCCAGGCCACTGGTCGTCAGGTTCAAAGATCAAACCTTTCCAGCTAGACTAGCTAATCAGATAAAGAAAAACACATTGGCTCGCTACAGGGATCAAACCCAAAAACTATCACAGTGCAGAATCACTCAAAAATGGGTTATTAAAGAAGATGATTCGGACCTGACCTCATCATGCATGGTTGGACAAAGTTCAGACCAGAGAGTTACCCAGAGTATGGCTTGGACTCAATCACAAGAGTCTGACTCCAATTCCTATTCAAGTAGGACTTCTAAAGGTTATGTTGAAATAGACTCTGATGAGGATCCTATCACTATCTTAGACATAGAAAATAGTCAATCCACTCCTCCTACATTAACATCCTCCTACCCCCATCAATACACTATGTTCATGGCTAAAGGGAGTGGGACTAACAAGGATGGGAATGGTGATGCTAGTGGGAGCAAAGACGCCGGCAAGGAAGATGCTGATGAAAATCAAGAAGACGACGTCAGTGATGTTGTCGAACAACAAGGAGCTAAAATTGATCACTTGACTGGCTAATTGAAAATCTTGGTAGACAAGTTAGGTGGTCAGCTGAAGCTCCAGTCAATCCTCTGTTTGCTAACATGAGAGAACAAGCATTGATCAGGAGAAATTCCACTAAAATTGACCTACTCACAATTCAAATCAAGTCCTTGACGGACAAGGTGATAGCTACAGGTTCTTCTAGAGGTGATCATTCATCAATCCTTGGTTTTCATGCAGATCTTGAAAACATGTAACCTTCAAAGAAGTTGAAGAGATACTGACAAAATCAAAAGTGGAGACCATGATGAAAAATAATGGTTTCACACCTAAGTATCCTCCAAAATTTAATCTGGTTCTATTTCCACCATATTATAAACTTCCAACTTTCCAACCATACCTTGAGGAGGGGTTAGCATACCAGCATATTGTGCATTTCAAATCACTCCTTGGAAGCTTGCCAGAGTTAGATGCACCAAATGGAAAGCATGTCTTATAGATGCTTGGACCAACCATCTCAAAGGGCAACCATTGAAATGTGCAAAGATGATTTACGACTAGAGATCAAGGCTATCATACTTAGCCACAAAACTAAATCTCTGGCATGATTGGTTGAGGTGGCCACTAATGCAAAGCTGACCCTCGAGGAGATTAGTCAGAAGAAAGCAAGTTCTCGAAAAGCAAAGCCGTCTTCCTCTTCTAGTCCAAAACTGAAGAAAAAACACGAGATTTTCAATGTGCAAACTTCCAAACCTCCTCAAAAGCCTCAAAGTGTAAAAACTGACCAAACTAAACAATAGGAGTATGAAAAGAGGAAGATAACTAAATATCCTTTTGATGGAGATATTGAAGTGATTTTCCGATCATTGAAAGAAAACAATAAAATTGAACTTACACAAATGAAGAAACCCAAACAAGCGGGTCGGGTTAAAGACCCAAATTATTAAACTACTTCATTTTGAAAGAAAAAGTCAATGAGATGTAGAAAAATGGAGTGATAAGTTTCGATCGGAAATATGATTCTACTCCAGTCAACATAATCTCCTTTGGACAGTTTGCACTAGTATAAGTGTTTGCTCTACCAAAACCAATGACCGTTGAATTCCAAGTTGTTAAAGCAATACATGAAGAACAAGGATTGATACCCGTCAAAACTTCTTCAGGGGAAGAAATGTAGGTTTACCCGGACCTAATAAATGATGAAGGCTGAGAGAAGGTTAAAACCAAACCCACACCTATAGAAAGAAGGAAGGTTAAAAGGCAACTTAAAAACCTTCAAAGAGCTGCCTAGAATCACTTTGCCAAAAAAGAAAAATAAGCTAGAAAGAAGAAAGAAAAGGTGGTCGAAGCTTCACTTTCAAAAGAACCACCTAAACTGGTTAGAAGTCACTTTACCTTGGCTGACTTCATCATTCCAATTCCAAAGAATGAGGAAGAGCCACCAATATCCAATTGCAACAGGATATCATGGGATGGCACACCTCCTAATTCAAATGATGAGGTGGATTGGTCAGACTATTCTGATTTCAAAGATGATCAGTGGATTGATGACTATTTCACTGATGAATAACCTTCTGATGAGGATGAGAGTTTTGAACAAACCTTTGATCTTGAAATAGGTAATCTCAATATCAAACACGGTCTTAATACACTGTCAGTAGCTCTTTCTAACATATACAAACCAAGTGTAGTGGTTGGTCAAATGAGCCTCCTCCTTTTCCACTACCTCGAGAAGTTCATTTGGATCCTTTGTCATCAGTTGAATCCGATGAAGCGCAGTAAAAACAAGCATTGTCTTCTTGTCATTAGTTATTCCTGACATAACTAATGAGCTTAAGTTACCAAAAGAACATAATGACCTTAGCATTGGCAGTCCTACTGTACCTCAGGAAGTCTTTCAAGTTCAGGATAACCTTTCTGACTCAAAAGAAGAAATGCCATTGGCTCCAGCTTTGGTGATTCTTTGCACTACTACTAATGAGCCTTAAGCATCTCAAGCAGCTCCTGACAATGCAGATCAAGAAGCAAGCTTGGAAGAAGTGAGTCAACTTTTTGTTGAACTTGAAGAAATCAATGCAATAAGCTCATCCAAAAGTTGACCAAAGGAACATACTCAACGACGGCACTTGTTCCGGTCGTAACATAGAGTCAACTATGATAGACCCTCTTCTTCCTTTTCTTCTTATGTAAACCGTTCGGGGAACAGCACAAATGTAAATGTAACTTCTTCAGTGTAAATGTTAATGTAAGGCCACCAGAGCCATTCACGTGTGATGTTGTTGAACACCTTAAGCACATACCTACACGACTTTATATTTTTGATCTTTTGTTGATGTCTAAGGAGACTCATAACAACTTCATACGAGCTTTACAGGCTTTGTATACAAACAATCAAACTCATGTCGCACAAGTTCATCAAATAAAGAAGAACCATTTGAAAGCAAAATCCAAGAAGCCTCACAAGAAATGTATAGAGTGTCTTTCTATTCACAATGCTTCCAAAGCCACCATTTGCTTCGCCAAGGATGATCTCCTCTTTGGTGACATGAAGCACACAAGGCCGCTCTATTTCATGGCCTACATCAAGGACATACCTATTCCAAGAGTTCAGATTGACCTAGGATTAGCTCTGAACCTCATCACAATTATAGCTCTTCAGGAACTTAGTATCCCAGTGAGCAAACTATCTGCTATAAAACCTCAATCCAAGGCTATGACGGGGAAGTCCAAGATCTGATTGGCAAAATTTGGATTCGGTTTCAATTGGGTGATCTAACCTCAAAAGCCACTTTGCACGTGGTTAAGATACATGCTTGCTATAGCATCCTCTTGGGAAGGCGATGGCTTCATGATTAGTCCATAGTATCTTCTGCTCTCCACCAATATCTCAAATATATTGATGATGAGGGTAAGGTACATTGAGTCTTTGCAGATGAAAAGCCATTTAAAAGGAAGGAGGTCTATTTTAACGATGCAGCCATGTATTAGGAAAGGCTTGTAAAGTTTAAGCCAGATACAAATAGCTCTCCAATGGATGATAATCTAGTAAAACCTTTCACTATCTCAGCAGAAAGGACGACCTATCCAGGGTTAGGCAAAAGATCTGATCCTATCAGAAAATTGTAGTCCACAAAGAAGCAAGCAGTGAAGTTTGTGGATACCAAAGCTCCTTTGGTGATCAAAGTTAAATATCAAATTAAACAATTATATCAACCTTTGGTCATATCTACAAAATTGGCAAGGACAAAGCAAACAGGCTTTGTTATTCGTACAAACAAGACACGTAGCCCAGCTATGTATATAACACCTACTCAGAATGGTGAACTATCTGCTACAAGACAACGAAGGCTTTCATATTCAGCAAATGTGATTTCCTTGGTTGGTAATCCAGATTCTGACTAAGAAAACAATGATATACCTCCTCCTACTAGGGGAATGTCACCCATGAGGCCTAATTATCCTGTCACTTTCAGTCAGCCCGTGCTAACATCACAACAAAGGGGTGAACTGTCTTATAGATATATCGATAGATGGCTTCATTTGGCTGATAGATGTGAGAATCCTCCACACTATTCAGCATGGATTCATCTGTGCAAGGTATGCTTCCGGCTAGCCCTCTGCAGCTTGACAATGGCAATGGAGTTTCAAACCTTTGATGAGATATCTCAATTGTTTCATCTCTCGAAGTGACACTCTATCATTTACTCGGAAGGTCTAGATGAACGCGTCCAGTGCATGTCGTCACAATGATTAGAGATTCAGATTCTAAGTCCAATTCTGAGGATACTAAAATGATGGATAGTTTTGTGCACTCTATAGCAGATTGGGTTTTTCCACTTTTGCCATGGCCCACGCCATCCCAAATTTATGATTTTGGAGGTTCTTGCTTTTTCGTGCCTCCCAAATTTATGATTTTCAAGGTTCTTGCTTCTTCATGGCTCTGTCCAAGCAATACAATCATTCAATAATTTTTCATCAAGCCAAAGATGCTTCTGCTTCATATCCTATCGACAAGATTACTAATGATGGGAGAATAAGGCTTGACATCTACAATCTTATGGTCTATAACATGATGAAAAACATGGGTACAATCTTAAAAACCCCACAGGTCTCGTATTAAGTGCGGGGTTTAGATTTCTTTTGATGTCTTCACTCCAGAAATGAAACAAGAACTCAAAAAGGGATGCAGAATTGAACAGCTACCGCATTGCATAGGGTACGTTCCTTATAACAATGTTCCTAAGTTAAATCAAATTTTCATAGCAAGATCTATAGTTGTCATTGAAGGGTATGACTTGGATGACTCTCAAGAAATTGTCTTTCGAGATCCTATTGATTGGGCTGCTTTTCAGCATCCTAAGGGTGCAAATGATGACGATGATATAATGTCGCAAATCATTGAATTTTGGCCACCAGATCTCAATAAAGAAATAGATCCATCTCAATACACTCATTGGGAATATTTAGCCCTTGATGTAAAAGCTAAAGAGCTGAAAAAACCAAATCCAGGGAAAAGATCAAGCCTTGTCTTAAACCCCTAAATGAAACCCAAGAAGGTTTCGCAGAGTTGGAAACTTCCGAAAATGCTGTGGAAGAACCTCCTCCCGAACTGCCAACTGAGAACCAAGTACAAGAAATAAACTTTGGAACCCTAGAAAATCCTCGTCCTACTGTTGTAAGTCTCAAATCAAAGGAAAAGAACTTGATGTGTATGTGAGTTTCTTGTGAGAGTTCATGGATTGCTTTATATGGACCTATGTAGAAATGCCAAGTCTTTATCCAGAAGTTTTCATGCACAAATTAAATAGAGCAGATGATGCTAAGCCCTTAGAGCAAGATCAAAGAAGGACAAAACCAGAAATTATGAATAAAATACAAAAGGAAATCTAGAAACTCAAAGATGTTCACTTCATCCGTGAAGAGCAATACCCTGACTAGCTGGCTAACATAGTGTCATTCACCAAAAAGAATGGGCAAATCAGAGCTTGCATTGACTTCAGAGATTTGAACAAAGCTTGTCCTAAATATGATCTCCCATTACCCATATTAAAAATCATGATTCACAATACTTTCAGATTTAAAAGGATGTGATTCATGGATGGGTTATTGGAATATAATCAAATCAAGATGTACAAGGACAACGAGAAATGTACATCCTTCAGAACCGCCTTTGGCACGTACTGCTACACCATTGTGCCTTTTGGCCTCAAGAATGATGGAGCCACATACCAAAGGGTAGTGATTAAAATTTTCAAAGACATGTAACATAAGTCTATCGAATGCTATGCAACGACTTAGCAATCAAGAGCAAACCGAAATCAAACCATCTAGCTGATCTTTACAGTCTTTGAGAGGTTGCGAAAATCCAACCTTCGAATGAACCTTTTGAAGTGTTTCTTTGGAGTCTCTTCTGGGATATTCCTAGGATTTATGGTTTGAAAAGGTAGTATCGAACTAGATCCAGTCAAAGTTAAAACTATATTGGAAATGCCTTCTCCAAGAACTCTTACAGAACTTAAGGGATTACAGGGCAAACTTGCTTACATTCGCCGGTTCATCTCAAACTTGTCCAAAAAGTGCATAGCATTCTCCATATTGGTGAAGAAAAGAGTACACTTTGTGTGGGATAAAACTTGCAAAGATGCCTTTCAAGATATCAAACTGTATCTCACAAACCCACAAGTTGTTTTAGCTCCAATTCCAGGCAAACCTTTCATCCTTTATATTCGAACTCTTGATCACTCTCTAGGGGCACTATAAGCTCAAAAAAATGATGAAGGTAAGACACTGGCTCTTTATTATTTGTCAAGGATACTGGTTGGCATTGAGCATAATTATAATCCAATGGAAAAGGAATGTCTTGCATTGATGTTCACGATACTAAAACTATGTCACTACATCCTCTTCAATGTAGTGTACTTAGTTTTCAATATCAACCCACTAAGGACATAGGTGACAAAAGCCGAAAAACTCAGTGATCATCTAGTCAAATGGTCTATTTTTCTCTCTCAGTATGACATCAGATGTACCCCTACAAAGGAAGTAAAAGGACGGGCTCTTATAGACTTTCAAGCTGAACATCCATTCTCAAAAGGTTCTAAACTCAGAGAAAATCTCCCTGATGATTTAGTCTTCTTCATTAAACAATTATGGAAATCCACCATTGATTCAGGCTTACATTCGATCATGCATTTTGATGGAGCTTATAGAACTAATGAGCTAAGAGATCCAATTTCAAGGGTTGGAATCATTTTCTGCAGCCCAGAAAGATTCTATGTCCCTCACTCCTTCTCATTAATTAAGCCATATTCAAACAACGTAGCAGAATACACATTATTGATTATAGGTCTCGAACTAGCCTTGGAATTATGCATCAAAATACTTGAAGTCTATGGAGATTCACAACTTGTAATCAAACAAATGAATCTCGAATACGAAGTGAAGAAACCAAACTTAATTCCCTTTTTCAACAAAGTTTATGAACCCAAGGAGAGGTTTATGCTAATTGAGTTTCACCACATTCCAAGACATCAAAATATCAAAGCAGATGCACTAGCAGGATTGGCAATCTCAAGGTCGATCCTTGAAAATGACAAAATGGTGTTGGACGTAGTTGAAAGAAAACTTCTACCTCCACTTGATAACCATAACAGAAGTAGCAGATTGCTTCGATGTGATCAAGGATCGGGTTTCATCTTTCCAAAATTCATACAGAGATTGGAGAGATCCTTTTATTGATTACATTCTTCATGGTGTCTGGAGAGATCCTTTTATTGATTACATTCTTCATGGTGTCTTGCCAGAGAATACTAAAGACAGTGTTAGATTTTGTGGACTCAATCCATCAGTTGATGTAATAAATTGATTAATTTCTTTATTTATCAATAATATCATGCTTTACTTTCATGAGATGAATGTTATTTTACTACTTCATGCACATGACCAATACATATGACATAATGGTTCATGAGTTAAACTGGGTCCCATTAGTATATTAGATGTGATATATGTGCATGGATGAGATCCACACGCGGGAGATATATGTCACAAATCTTATACTTAAATAACTTCACAACCAGTAATGAGACTGGGCATCTCATTTGATAAGGTTGCAGCACTTTGATCACTATGAGATAGTGTGATTTGTCTCGATCATCAGAATGTAAGATTCTGGATCACGGTGTTGGTACATTGGATGTATTGAAGGACCATGAGATGCACCTTATGGAATTCTGTCTCAATAATAAGGTATGCTCTCATAATTCCCTAGCAATATGCTCTCAATCTTGAGACATTGATGAACTCAAGTTTCTATCTATTCATTTGCTTTGAGTCACCAATGAGTGAGGCCGACTGTAGGTTAACACCTCAGTGTCTTGGGTATATAGTAGTCGAACTGTGGGAACATTGAATGATCAAGATGGAATTTATCTCTATTATCCCCTTGTGCCAATTAATGGATTTGTCATTAGTAAGTGCGCACCCATCTCAATTAAGAGTTAATTGGATGGTACTAATGATTACTGTGACTAATTGGGGCTCAAGGATAATAAGATATGGAACTTATATTGGAAGAGACAGATTTATTCCAATTGATCCACGGATATTGATAGAGGGGCCTACTTGTGGTAATTGGGAAGTTTAGGGTCTTCATTGTAATTTTTTCCTAAGACTGGAGCGCAATTGCATTTATATAGTGGTGTTATTTGCAATTAACTGTAGGCCCGGACTGCACATGAGATGTAGGGTCACGGTGTTCCAGTTGGAGCCAGCTTTCTAAGGAATCCCTAGTGGTCCCCACGCTAGCCCAAGTTATTGGAAAATACTAATCCGACTTGAACTCTAGAAAGAAGGTTTTAGAAAAGAGAAAGTTGCTAATTGCTTTGGAAGTAAGACTTCTATTTCAATTAAGCAAGGAAGAGATTTGAAAATATATAAAATCTCTTGGACATCTAATAAGAGTCTCTCTCACGCCCAAAACCCTGTTCGTGCAAGAGTTGCCCGAGTTTCTCTCTCCTTCTCTCTTCTAATTCCTTGGAGTTTCGAGTTGAGATTTCTCCTGAAGATTCTACCAATCTTCTTGAGAAAAGAAATCCAATTCGGGTCATAGCGTGGAAGGTTAAGAGGTGTTGAAGATTCTCATCATCAAACAGAGTCGCAACTTCTCTATTAGAGCACTACAGATCTCCAGAAGTATGATCTACTTCTTGCATGTCGTAGATTATTATGGATATTTAGTGCTGTTTGATTCTGTCTTTTAGATAGAATATGTACTGTACATGGTCACGAGATTGAGGGTATTGCATCCTGGATTGGGTTTTTGGTCTTATAGATAGTTGATCCCTGTGTCAAATGGATCAAAAGTTTTGAAAACTATCCACGAGACCCACCTACTTCCAACAGACAGAACTAGTCTCCAAAGACGAGCTCTAAAGTTTCACTTCAATTTCCCTCCAAAGACTTTTTATCGCAAATCATATGAGGAAGTTCTTCTCCATTGCTTGTCACTGAAAGAAGCAGATCAAATACTCAATGAAGTTCATTCTAACCCGTGCAGTGCTCACTAAGTTAGACCAAAGCTTCATGACCAGATTTCAAGGTTAAGCTACTGTTGCCCTACCATGGTGTCTGATGCCATCAATTTTGCAAAAGACTGTAATGAATACCAAATTCACGGTGATTACATTCATCAACCACCTGAATATCTACATCCTACATCCACCTGTTGGCCGTTCGAGTTTGGGGAATGGACATAGTTGGAAAAATCAATCCACCATTAGAATGTGGTCATTAATTCATTTTGATTGCAACGGATTACTTATCCAAATGGGCAGAAGTAGTACCCCTTGCAGAAGTCAAAATAGATACAGTCCTTAGTTTCATGAAGACTCATATCATCTATCGTTTTGGGGTGCCTAAACATTTGTATTATGACAATGGTTCTCAGTTCAGCAATGACAAATTCAACAGATTTTGTGAAAAGTACAGAGTCCAATACTATCCTTCCATGGCATATAACCCTATAGTAAATGGACTTGCTGAAGCTTTCAACAAGATTATTTGCAAATTTTAAAGAAAATGGTCTTTGACAACAAAAAGAGTTGGAGCATCAAACTTTCTGAAGCATTGTGGGCCTACAAAACCACAATTTGAGTCCAACAAAATCAACACCATATTCCTTCGTTTATGGCTATGAAGCTATATACCCTTGGAAATTCAACTTCCTTCTCTTCGGGTAGCTGTGATAAACAAATACACTGAAAAAAAGAATGATAAGCTCAAACTTCAAGAATTAGAAAGCCTTGATGAAAAAAGGTTTGCTACTTGGCAAAGCACCGAATCATATCAAGCTTGTATGGCTGGGTCGCTCGACAAAAAGGCCAAATATAGAGCTTACAAGAAAATGAGGCTTACTCCTTACAATGAAAAGGCCTATGTTCTCCATGCACTTGTCAAAAGGCAAGTTTGAATCCAAATGGGAAGGACCTTTCATCATCGACAAGGTCTACTTCAACAGCGCCTATGCACTTCTCACCCTCAAAGAAGACAGATGCATGATGCTTATCAATGAAAAGCTTCTCAACAAATACTACATTTGAATGTCATTGGCATACCTAAATCATGTACGATGTGCATTCTCACCCCTAAAACCTTCGGTTTCGAGCCTCACAACCCATAACTCTTAACCAGAATCCCTCAGACTTGTACAAAATGACTACAAAGATAAAATCTTGAACCCCTCTAGCTAACTTTTGTTACTTGGATTATGTCCCTACGAAACCCTTCTAACAACCTACTGTATAGACCAAGTCCTTTTGAGGACCCTGTATAGCCAAATTCAACTGTAAAGAACAAGTCTTTTTGCAGATCCTATATAGCTACCCTCTGTTATATGGGAATAAGTCTTTTTGTGGACCCTATATAACCAAAACTCAAATAAACCTCAAAACCAAAATTTTGTGTAAAAAAATCAAGTCATGGACCCTGGAAAAAGCCACACACATGGGCACCGGATAAAGTCCACTTATATAACTCCTTTTCTTTATTGATTTGTCAATCAAAAAGATTGTAAGTCACACTCAATAGAAGTTTGAGAAAACAAAGACCAAAACAAACCATCCAAATCATACACACATCCAAATCATCCATAGAAACCATACAAACATCCATACAAAATTAAACCAAACATTCCATGCCAATGATAAAGTGGAGCAAAATAAAATTTTTGTTGATATTCATTTGGAGTTCAAAACAAAAATGAAGTCAATCAACATGGCCACCCAGGCTAATCAAAATGGAAAGAAAAAGACAAAAGACCCAAATAAAAGCTGCAGCAGGGAGAATCAGTCCAGGAATTTCTCCAACTGCCTCCTCACATTCAGCACACCTTCCATCAAGGCACACCTTTTGTAGCTTTCATAAGCAAGTATGGCAATATTGATGTCAATCTCATCCAATTTAATATTCATTTCACTCTCCAGAGACTGAACAAAATCATACAAAGCTGTCCGCTTTGCCTCTACATGCGCAAGAAGGTCATCTCTATGCTGATTGCCCTCTGAAACAGACCTCTTGAAGTCTCAATGTTTTTTCCAAATAAGACAATTGTTGCTGCAACACGTTGATCTGCTGTTGTATATTTTCATGCTCGGTCATACGCACAGTTATCTCCTGTGTTGTTTTGGCCTACACTGCATTCACTACCTGTATCTCTTCTTCGGTGCTCTCAATCTCTATGGCCAGCTGAACTTTATGCCTCAGCACTTTATCTTGAGAAGGTTTGGCATGATCAACACTTCTGTCCCAAAAATCCTTTTCTTCAAGCTTACTGAAAAAGATGACAAAAACATCATGAAAACCACTCAAATTAGTTTCGGCACCAGAAGATATCAACATATCGGCTAATGCTTTGGCACGCTGGATCTTCCCGGGAGTAAGATCTCCTTGGAAGAGTGTGGCCAAGATGCTATGAATCACCATCTTCGTGGTAAAGTTCAGAGCAGATTGGGGCTTTAGGGCATCGCCAAACAAACTGGACTCCTTAGAGACAGAAAGATTTGACTTTTATTCTTATGAATGTGATTGAGTCTGAGAGCTTAAATGGTCATCTCCATCTTTCTCAATATTTACACCCTTGCCCCCATGAGCAACCAATGCTTCTTCACAGATAGAGGGCGAGTCATGCAACCCTTGCGAAGCTAAAGTGGCCAAAAGATCCCTATTTGTATGTGGTGTTACCATAAGATTCAAGAATGCTTTCCGGGATACTCCACCTTCAGCAGCAGAAACTTCATCTGATATCTTTTGCATAGCTGGGTCTTCAATAATCTTCATAGGTGATGACTGATCGGCCTTGAAATAAACTCTTGGAGGTGTCATGGCCTTAGGAGGTGTGAAGCTGCGAATAACTGGGGGCAAGCCATTGGCAACTGGCATTGAGGAGTATCATCTTCTATGAGATCTGCAGCTTTATCTTCTAGAACCAACTTCCTCTGAGTAGGAGGACCAGTTTTGGCTATGATCGGTTCTGTTATGACAGCCTCCTCAGTTGGGACAATCTCAATGTTAGCCTCCTTTTCTACTATGCCAATGGGTTCAACGCTTAGTTTAGTCTGAATATCTAAAGCTTCACTAGCCCTTGGTACATCATCAGTGCTTGGCATATCAGTAGCCGCAAAAGTTTTACTTGCCTAAGTTCCTAAGTCCAAATCCAACTTCACCAAGGGAACCACACTTGGAATGAATGTAGGCTTAATGCTGATAAATGGTACAATGAGTGCCGATGATAACTGTAGATTATTGTTGACACTTTTGGTTGGCGAATTTAAGGAGAAGCTTTCCACGAACCATTGCAAATCACTTTTTAAGATACTATTCGGAGATGCCTCGAAATATCCACTATGGCTGAAGATATTGTCTAAACCAATCGAGGCTTCAAGATTCTCTCTCCCTGATGGCTCCTCAATTCGTGACCCAAAAGGCTTTCTCACTAAAGTAGGGGCACAACAGGAACACTCTCCTCCACGCGAGTACCTAATAAGGAATGAATAAAATCAAATTACAATGTTAGAATAAAATTTTCAATTTCCAAACAATCAAGTCAAAAGTTACCTTCAGGAGTTGGATTAACAGAACTCCTTCGGCAGTACTGGGGATTTCTCTCTCTTCCATTGAGACTTTGGTGGTTGGTCCCTCAAGAGTTTCAGGAGGAATCTTTTGCTGCTCAGTTTGAGGAGCATACCTTTCAGAAGTAGTAGCGTCATCCATCTAAACTCCGCCACTACTCATCTACTCCAAAACTGGCCCCATGGGTACATCACTATAGGTTGCTTTATCAACAGTAACAGCATCCCCACATCATCGTTAGATTTCTCCACAGTAATGGACTCTACCAGCATATCCGCTATAGTTCTTCTTTCAAACTCAGGCGTCATTACTTGGTCAAACACAGACGAATTCGATATTAATATCATTATTGGTTCGTTCCTCGGTGGTAGGAGCATCAAAGCTGCTATCTCTCTCATCGCCTTCGTCTGAGGCATAATCTTCAACGATTTTAACTACTTTTTTTACGACTCCTCCAGTAGTTGAAGTTTGAGCTGATAAGATTACAAAAAAAATGTAGACATCAAAACAAGAGTTAAAGAAATAATGGTGTCATATAAAGAATTAAAGAAATGTTACCAGCTTTTAACCTTTGGGAATGACGAGTTCTACCCTATCTCTTCTTTGAAGAAGCTCCTTTGCTAATAGGGGATTTGGTTCCATGTTTTGAGCGTATAGCTCGAAGCTTCTTATGCAGAATCGGACCTACTAAAGGTTTTATTGGCACTATAACTGGTGGCCTTAATTCGATAGTTGCTTCGGTTGACTGAACTACCTCTGCTAGACTTGGAACTGTCTGTGTCATTGTTGGTAATGAAGCAACGGTAGTGGTCTTTGGCAAATTTCGGCGAGCAAGGTCTACTTCGGCGGCAGCACGCATGATGATTTGTTCTTTTTCAAATGGCCTTGTCTGCTCACCAACCGAAACTTTGGTTTTAACAAAGCAAAAAGCAGACCCAAAATCTAGCGTAGCTCTACCAACCCACCCAATCTCAACAAGACTCTCGCTCTCCTGCAAGTTCTCATCCACAGCCCGTTGTGTCTTTACTGCAACCACATTAGGAGGAGGCAAGAATCTCTTATCTTCTTCACCTCTCAAAGAGCGGTGAGCTTTGCTGACATCAGATCCAGCCACCAAGTTAATTCACCATTTATCTTCATCATATAGCTAATTCTCAAAGTTAACC
This sequence comes from Sextonia rubra, assembly GCA_037013555.1. NCBI lineage: Eukaryota > Viridiplantae > Streptophyta > Magnoliopsida > Laurales > Lauraceae > Sextonia > Sextonia rubra. Next base: position 11,522,634 of record JASUAD010000012.1, read on the forward strand.
AGGATGAAACGATCTTTCTCCACGTTCTCTCCTTTTTTAGAAGCAGCCAAAGGGCAACATTTGACATGGGGATTGCTCGTACACGTCTCTACAATGGTAGTGGTCCTTTTGGCATACCATTATGCAAAAGCAATCGTGTATCTAGGATTTGGGAGGCGAGGGTAGCCAAAACGAGCCCCACTGCCAAACGCTTGATAAAATTCCCAAACATTTCAAGCATCTTGCAAAGAACCAGTAGTTCTTCGAATCCAGCCGGGTACTCCCACAATCGCTTGAAAAAAGTCAAATTGTCTGCAAAACCTGGCAGGTATATAAGGTTGAATGTTGATATATGAATTATTCCTATATATCAAATCCACACGTCTTAAGTTCAAAAGCCAACTCTTCTCTTAATCTAACAAGCCAACATCTCAACCACCCTATCCGATTTTGTCAATCGGTGTTCTACAGCATTTCTCATGCAAGTTGGAACTTCAATATTAGGTACAGCGTCACGATAAGTAACATAATTATTAAAATTACACAAATGTTGGCGTAATTTAGTCCTGGAATAGGTGTTGATCAAATAGCTACCGCCTACTATACCCTCCGTGTAGATGCTCCCTAATGCACCGCTATGTGAAAGAATTTCGTTACAGTGATATGTGAACTAGGTGTACAACAAATACTCAGTATAATACCGGTTGAAAGGTTTCCCCTCTTTGACTGTAAAATCTAACAGCTTTAACTTGGTAAGCATATATGCTATAAAAGTAAGGCCCAAGGCAAGACTGTGTCCGAATACCATTCTGAGCGCTGGATATATGCAGCCAGACCTAAGGTTGCCCCCAAAACTCAGGAAAAGAATATCAGATAACCATGCCGTTAAAAATGTAGCAAGCCAGCACTTCCTCTTTAAGTCTGGATACTTGGTAAATACATGGTAGGAAGTCTGGATCCTCATGATAGATAATTGTTGGGTCCTTCTTGGGGTCCTTGCTAGGGATAATCTCTTTCCATTTAAAATATCCACATCATTTATGAAGAAAGGGCTGGTGATACTCTTCACCTAGCTCATCCATTAGACAACTTTGCATTGACTCCAGCTAGCCATTTAAATTGAATCTTCAAGGGCAAAAAGGAGATAATATGTGGCTTGAAATTCATCGTCCATGGTAGCTAATTCTTCACTCGATAAAATGGTTTCATCATAAATTTAACCATATTGTGCTAAATCAAAATTTTTCTTTACTTCCCATAAAGAAAACCCCAGCTCCATGTTCGAAGTAATGACGGTCCTAGTTGCCAGGCAAAACAATTCTGTAATAACCGTACATATGTTCTTGTTCTCGCAAGGGACTTTCTGTGTGGTGGCATTTATAGCGTCAAAGATTTCGATCGCTTTAAAGTCCTCTGCATAATAGTGCTTGATCAGAGTCACCTAACGTTGCCAGTCTCCAACACAGTTAAACCATCTACAAGACTGGTGTCTTTCGTTAAGCCAAGCACTCCCATCTCCAGTGTGGATACCAAGCCCAACTTTCCTCAATTGTGAAATCGCTGTACCCACTACAAGGTTTAGAGTACATGGTTCTATTGCCACTATTTCAGACCTTAGGAACTCCGTGAAGTAATATGAAAGCTAGCGCATGAACTTACCAGTTCTAAAATAGATGTGATGCTTTATCCACGAAAATGGATCATTCCTTGCTGGGATAGTTGGAGCCATCGACATTATCTTTGGATACTGCCTAACAGACCAAACAATAGTCAATTCATGAAAAACTCCCGCTAAGTCTACATAGCGATACTGCACGTTATCAACAGGATGTTTTAGGTTCTCCTTCGTGGCACCTCCGAATATATAACGTATCTTGTTAAAGCTCACTTTATCATTATTCTCCCAATCAGTGTTATTCTTCAGACACCAGTATGTGTACCAATTCCTCCTTGATAGGGCTTTGGTTCTTTGACTTTGCAAGGTAGCAGCAAGTACTTCATTTGGATTGAGGTCACTTGTAGTCTTACCCTTTGCACAGCTTTTTGATGCGCTGGCAATTAAAGTCACAGGTGCTTTACCTTTTTTGTCTACAAAACAAACAAACGATAAGAAAATATCAGTTTCCACAAAACTAAGCAAGGCATGGAATTCTACTGAAATTTCAGCAACATCTCCCCTTAGCAAGAGGCCCAAAGGAAAAAATAATACTCAATTCTGAAATAAAGAATTGGCATCAAGGCACACTTAAATCCCAAACCTGAGGCTCCCAGTCCAAACATGTGTTCAAGCACCTTAAGACCTATCAGGGGGCAATTAGATTTATGTTTGAACAAGAAAATTACAGCATCCAATGCAAGAAATTCATGCACAATACAAGCAAAGGATGACGGTAGCTATATATAGCACAAAGCATAAACAAGCTCAAATGTGTATGACAGTACAGCATATCAAAGTTTATGGTATGACAGTACAGCATATCAAAGTTTATGGCATGTTTTCAATAGAGTCAGCAAAAGGCAACATCAATTTTACAGCATTGGAAACAAAAGTAAGTGCTATCGGTCTACTGGCAACCATTTTCAGTCACTCCTACTGGTTTCATTAGACTTACCTGCAACTATATTGGATATTGTTTTACTCTCCACACTCAAATTTGAAGCCGACTACAGGATTTCTACATTCCCAAGGCAGCATCTCTAACAAATTTTAGCAAACAAAGCCTCAGGTGGTGATTTGCTATGATGGGACCATTAGAATTCTTGTGGGAGATCGGAAACGCACTATTTTCAGTGTATTTAAAGCTAATTAAGGAAATGTTGCTTTGCAAAGTTAATTTCAAAACAAAGATCATCAACTGCCATCGATGATCGGAGGGTGATACTGTATCCGTTAGCTTCCTATAAAGACGATCGGCATCACTCAAATTGACTCAAATAATACATCTTCAATCGGCATCGAAAAAGGCAAGGAGGGTGAATTAGCCTTGGAAGTTGTAGTTGAGAAAGACAATGTAAAACAGCTCATTCAAAGCTACATCCAACCACTCGACCAAAGGTTTATCCTATTTTTGTCAGTTTCTTTAACTGGCCGCTCATACCTGGGTGATTTTTATTTCTCATGTTTATTGAGATTTAAGGGGAGTAACCTTCTCATCAAAAACAAAAAGAATGTGTGTTGTAGGCATACCTAGTTTTGATGATCATGAATGAACTCCCACAAAAGCCATGTTGATCAAGTCCGTATTCACAACATGCTAGTGACCGAGCAAATTACTACAAACCAATCCCCTGTGATTCCAACAGAGGCTGTGATGACTCAATGTCTACTGGCACTATGCTAGGAATCAAACAGGCTATCATTTCTCAACTCCCCATGCTTTTCACAGTTTGCAAGAGCCGGGTGTGTACTGAGATTGTGTCAAATATTCAAGCAAAGCATGTGGGTGTGCCTTCCACTAATATCAACAATGAAAGGATCAGGACTAAAGCTCTACCAAAGCATACATTCCCCGGGATAGAGCTTGTTCACTTAAAATTTCTTGAAGAAAAATTTTGGCTACCCAAAGACATCTTGAAGTTCAAAGTTCCATGTGTTGCTCTTAAAAAGGGTAACAGTCATTAAGGAGTGGTGACCATGAGCATACCTAGATAACAGTGGCTTGGTGTTGGAATTAGGATGATATCTGTCAAGTCCCAAATTTTTATATTGGGTCATACCGGTTTGTCGGGTTTGAGTTGGGTTAAGAGGGTCAAATGGATTGAATTAACACAATTGGGCCTGAGTTGGCCTTTTAGGCCAAAGGACTCTTTTTGGAATTTCTTAAAACCCACTAGAAAGCAGGGAACCCTCCCTTGTAATTTGAAAAAACCCCCTCTCTTATATAAATTCTGCTCTTAGGGTTTCTCCCCCTTTCTCCAACCCTCTTCTTTTCTTCTTCAACCAAAACCCTAGAAGCTCTCTAAGGGGGAAACCAAGGTGGGCTCTTCCAAGCTTTGATCTTCAGATCTACTTTGGTTTCAAGATCCAGGTAAGTGGATAGCTGCAACCATGGTTTTTGGTTCTTGCAATATGTTTTAGTTACTACTTGTTAACATGCTCGTTTGTAGGATTTCTTCACTTAGGTTTAAACCTTTTGTGTGATTTCTTTGCTCAGATTTTATACTTGATTTAACGATTAATCTCAGAGATTTGATCTCTTCTTCTTTCATAAATGTAGCATTTGATTATGTTTAAAAAAAATTATCGGACGTGTGCAGCTGCTGCCCAGGTAGCGGCGCTGCCTGGCATGCCTGGCAGCTGCTGCTGCTGGGCAGCAGGCCGGGCCTAGGCCGGCTAGGCAGCGGCCCGGCCTGGATGGGCTGGGCCGGCTGCTTGGCGGGCCCGAGTGCGGGTCTGGGCTCGGGTGCGGGTCTGGGCCATCAGCCTATTTTCTTTTCAAAAAAAAAATATATTATTAAAATATATTTATACACAATATTACTAAATAAACAATTAGGTTAGGATATTCTTATAAAGAATTAAAAGGTTTAGTTTTGATTAATGGTTTAGTATTTTAATGGAGATTAGGTTTTATTAAATTATTTTTAATTTGATGTATTTGAGATGTATCTTGGATTATTTATAAATTTAATTGAGAATTATGAAATTTTGATTAATGTTCATTTAGGTTGATTGAAATAAACAAAAAAGGTATTTGGTAGCGATTAAACCGTAAATAGAATGTATTTATAATTTTAAATTGGATTCTTAATTGAGTTAGATTTCAAATTGGGATCCGAAATTTGTACCTTCTATTTTGTATAAAATGATAATGTGTATTTGTACACAACAATGATATTAAGGAATTAATTATTTTCTTTCCCCTTTTTGATCGTGACTTGATTTAACTTTGGATTCAGAAATTGAACATCTTTTACCTAATTTGTAAAACACACTAATTATATATAATTGGATTAGATGAATTATGTCTTTTAGGAATGTTAGTTGAATGTTCACATGAGAATTAGACTAAATGCAGAATGGGAATGTGAGGCTCGGGATACACCACATGATAGGCACCAAAAGTAGTATATCGGCATCGTGGACTCATATTTCATTGTGATAGAGAGTTAGTTCTCATGTGCATATTTATCTAACTTGACCGTTGGTGGATTAGTGCTTACCCTCAAGAATTTGAATTGACACACGTTCATAATACACTTTCAAATTTAAGTACTCTAAATACTCAAAATGGTATTGGATTGAATGTTGGGATTGAGGGTTTCATATCATGGTTCATTCTGCATCAATATACGTATGTATTTGTATATATATATCTGACCGACTGCAGTTCGGAGGTGGAAGTACGCCATCGGGTCAGCGTATACTGTGGATAATAGTATACAGCTGTGCCTTCTGTTATTATCTGCGGAATTAACCGTTTCTGTTATTATTTGTGGGATTACCCGTTTCTGTTATTATCTGCGGGATTACCCGTTTCTGTTATTATCTGCGGGACTACTCGTTTCTGTTATCTGTATGCGGGATTTACCTGTTTCTGTATATTTATCCGTGGGAATACTCGTTTCTGTGCATTCATGCCATTGGGATTTGCATTTGATATATTTTTGGTCATAATGAGTACTTCTGTTTAATTCAGTTGATTAATCCATTGCTTGCAATTTACCCTCTTGCCAGATTACGTCAATCTAACCCACTACTTTTGGTGTCTAGGTTCCGTTACCGGTGTCGAACCAGAGGGTCAGGTTACGCAAGAAATTCCGCCAGATGGCGGAGTTGTTAAGTGGAGCACCGATGACATCATCTGAGGTGTCCTAGTGCGGTGCTGAGTTCGAAAACTTTAGATTATATAACCAGGCCATGTCTGGGCCATCAGTTTATTAATTTAAGTTTGGTTGTTTTGAAATTTTAACTCTAATTGTAATGCTTCGAAGCACTTGACTCTGGTTTTATTATTAATGAGATTTGTTACCTTATTGCGATGTGATATCCGTCTGCGCTGAGTATGGATTTTAGTTCCGCGTGTGATTATGGTTGCTTGATCACCAAGCATAGCCTCACGAAGGACTTCGATCCACCCAAAATTGGGGCCCGTGCTGTTTATGTTTAGAAAAATTTTAATTGGCCCCAATTCTCACACCCCTGGAACCGGGTTTGGATCGGGCCCAGTTTTGGGGGCGTGACAATATCTATGAGCCATCTTGCATCAAGAGGATTGAAAACAAAAAAAAAAGAAAAAAAAAAAAAAAGAAAGGAAGGTCACAGATTGGCAGTGACCGTAGTCCTCCATGGCCACTATTGGCAATAATCGTGAGCTAGCACAAGTGGTGTCCCAACATGGAATATTTCCGTGAACTTGCAACCTTAACCCATGTTGATCACCATGAAGAGAGTCACAGCAGCACCCTAGCATAGTCAGATGAATCAAGTTGAGCATTAAAATTTGAATGCTGGGTTTATTATTGTGAGCTAATTCCCCAAACTGTGAGCTATGCTTGGAATTTTGAGTTCGTGTTTGTGCCAGTTTGCAAGTAGAGCATAGAAGAACTTTTAGCTGAAATCAAAGAATGCAAGCATAGGAAACAACAAAAAAAAATTCAGTCAACCATTGCATCATATCAGGTTGTGACCGTGGGACTTGCCTGGGCACTACTTAGTAAACATTCGTCACACCTTGCACAAGGGTGAATTTCAAAGCACTATCACGCATCAGAAAAAAAGGGAGAGCACAAACAGCCACAAGTAGGCCATGACCGTGGGACTCGCCTAGACTGATTGGTCGTGACTGTGGGAGTTGCTCGGACAGTGTCTAACTTTGACAAAAATCCCTCACAGCAGAATGCTCAGACATGATTCTTCCATCAACAGCATATAAGAGACATGAAAGAGGAGCATGGAAGTATAAAACAAAAAGGAAATCAGTCAAGCAATTCATAAATGGGTGGTGACCATGGCCACCACTGTGGATTCATCACCTCCCCGCATAGTGCCCAGATCGGAAAAAGGCCTCAAGGTTCTAATTCCCAACTGAGTAGTACACCATGGGCAGATTCTTCACATCAAGGGCTGGCTGTAAACATGGGAAAAGAACCAAGGAAAAAGAGGAAAGAAGCACAAAGCCCATTCCCAAATCCTCACGCATGAAACCTTTCAAAACCGCATGATTCGATCAGAGTTCATAAGCACGAGCCAATTGCAGTTTTTGTAAAGTGTTTCACCATCACATTAGAGTGTGCAAAAAAAATCATCATGAAAAGCTCAAAGCAAAAACTCAAGAGAATGCCGTCGGCCATGGATGAAACAGAAAGAGGATGGGAACCGAGACCCTTATCAGCCATGACAACCTTCTGCAGTTAAGAAGCTTGCAAACTAGGAAAAAGAAATCAAGAGGAAGAAGAGTTCCAAATTCTACTGTCTCTGATTTCTGTCAAACAAATTCAAAATGGCAATGGGAGATAGAAAAACAAGACCCACATCTTATAAGAACTGTTCACGAACACGGGACCATCCCCACGGTCACTAAGTGGAATCTTCAATGAGGTCCATGAGTTGGTGACCCACTTCGATGGTCCACTCCATCTCACATGGCATGTCTTAGTAGTGGGGTCCACGGCCTGTTGCCCTCTTGCTTACGAGCACAGCTGCCTCTTGCCCCTCTACCATGATCACTGTCGTTGCTCCTGCTTTAGCTCATGCGCACAACAGTCTTGAACTTGTGGGGCCTACTGTTTAGTAATTCACTCCCACACTCACTGTGGCACTGCTCTATTTCCCACAGACACTACTGTGTAGAGCAGTGGGCTCCACAACTTCACTCCTTGGGCCACCATCATGACTGCCTTACCCTTTATCTCCATGAACAAAGTGATGAAGTCCACGGTCACTGATGCTCCACCCTCTTTCCCACAGACACAAGTTGTCTTAACAATGGGGTTCATTCATTGGCCAAGTCCATAATCACTACCTCTGTCATCATTTTACCCTCACGATCACTATGATTTTGAGCAGTGGGGCCCAATGTAAGTAGGTCCACTTCCTCCAATGTGATCATTCAAAATTCCCACTTAGGGTATTTTACAAAAGAAATTAATTTCCCACAACATGATGATCGCACTTCGGGTATTTCGCCCAAAACAAAACAAAATATACATGTTTTCTCACAACAAAGTGAACCTATTTTGGGGAAAGTATTCAAAAAACAGAAAGGGGTTTTTTTTCCAAAAAACCAACCCAAATTTCAATTTATCATGGGTCAAACCAGATTTTGAGCCATCATCTCAAATTTTTTTAAATCAAAACCCACAAAAATCAATCTTTTTCAAAATTCCATTTCATGTTAACTCATGTCAAGCCAAGTCAAAACCTTAACTTTGATTTTTGAAAATAAACTAAAAATCCATGAAAATCCAAATCCAAATCCACTACAAATCCAACCTTTGATTAGCTTAAAAAAACCTCAAGTATTCTTTTTGTCTCCATAACCCCCACAGAGATACCACTCTGGATAACTGTGATAAATAGGTCAAACAAAAATCAAATCCATCTCTAAAATCCAAAATCCAAAAGCAAATGCTTAAATTTTTGAATTCTCTTAAAACCTCAAGGGTTCTTTTGTGGGTGTTCCCATAGTCCTCATAGGGATGCTACTTTTGATACTGTGAAAATAAGGCAAAGAAATTCAAATTTCTTATGTTTTTACCCAATTCCATCACCAAACCCTTCATGATTTTTATTAAAATTTCCAAAATCCTAAGTTTAGGCCTACAACCTAGATTTTCAAAACTATATTTTCAACAAGCCATTCATCATTCCCACAGATTGGCCATTTCGAGGCACAATGATTGTCATACTGTAATCATTGCACCTCGAGGGAAAACTTGTTAACCCATAAAAAAATTATAAATGTTGCAGTGAAGACATTACAAGCAAATTTCAAACTAAGGATGTATAAACCCCAGGATTGTAAAATGACAAGTCAAGTACTGCATCTAGATGTTCAGAGCTAATGCAATCCACTCAGAAGACTTTAGATGAGGTCAGAGTGCAACAGTTCAAATTCCAAAGTTAGTGAACTTCATTTGGTTACTTAGCTCACCAGATTTCAAATTTAAGGTTCATTGGCTCAAATTTGAAAGGTCGAACAAACTCAAATTTCTGGGTTATTGAAGTGGTTGAACCTCTCATGGAAACTGCAAAACATTCTTAGGAATGATGTTTCAAAGTTTCAAAGCATTTGACCTCATCTCAACTCAGACTAAGCTTCAACGACTGTTTACCAACTCCTTAGGGTCACTGTGAAAATTGACACTTCTACATGTAAAAACAAGCTAAAACTCAGAGAAATATTTTCATATACATTCAGAGACTTTTTTTCAAAGTTTTAAAGCATTTGAACATCATTTGAATCCAAACTCAATTCGGATGGTCGTCTACTGAGCTCTTTGAGGTCACTACGTAAAGTGATACCTTATGAAGATCAAATCAGTTAAAACTCTTGGAGGAAGCTCAAATTATGCTTAAGGGAGGCTCTACAAAATGTTAGGTCAAACGGACATCATTTGACCCAAATTTAACAAACATGTCAATTTTGGGTCCGTGACACCCAAGGCATGGGGTTACTAACCAAAGTCCTACTTCTCAACACCCAAAATTGATGAAACTTGAACACAAAGCTTCAGTCATTCTCAAAAGATATTTTGCAAATTTTCAAGTTAGAAGAACTTCATTTGATCCTACTTCAATGACATGTTAGCTAGGAGTCCGTGACTTTCAAGTCATAGGGGTCGCTGACCAAAGTCCTATTTTTAGGAGGTCAAAGCTGATGAAATTTGAAACAAAGATCACAAATATATTCAAAGTTAATTCCCCAAAGTTTCAAGTCAATTGAACTTCATTTCGGTAGAAAACAAGCTAACTGCCTACAGTGTAAGGTAAACAATGACTTAGAAGATACAACAAGTGTGTCGCTGTTCGAAATCCTACTTCCACAAGTCCAAACCGTATGAAATTTAGACGGATACTCTAAGATACCTTTAACATCAGTCTCTCCAAGTTTCAAACCAAACCAGGTCATTTGAGCCTCAAACAACCAAAACAAGGGCCCATTTTTATGAAAAGTCAACAGGGGAGTTGACCAACTTTAGAAGGTCAAAATGGGCTGAAATTTCTATGACATACTCAAAATAGAGTCAAAAAACATCCCTCCAATTTTTATGAAGATCAGACATTATTTGGGCCCCCAAATAGGTGAAAACAAGTCACATGTGCAAAAATCCAAAACTTAGCCTTGTCAGTGGCCACGGCCCGTGGTCACGGACACCTATGACTTGGTCTCGGATGGTTTCTGGGAGTTATTTCACTTTATTTCGAAGTGTAACTCCCTTGTAACTGCTAGGAACCATCCCAACTTCCTCTGAAGCCTATAAAAAGCACACTTGGGCTCTAAAGAAAGGGTTGAAGCAAGATTCGAAGCAAGTTCCAAGCAATCAATCACTTTCAACAGGTTACAAGTGTAGTTCCAAGAAGCCGCAAGATTTCTGAAGTACTTCGAATGCTCTAAGTCTACTTCTTCTTCTCCTTAGTCTACTTCTTCTTCTCCTTTCTCACTAATTTAAGATGAAAACAGTTCAAAGAAGAAGAAGAAGCATGCATCTCATGTAAAAAAGACAAATGCAAGAGCCACTAAGATCAAGGTGCCTTTTCTTTGATTTTCTCACTTGGGAAGGGTCTTGGGCCATCTTGGAAGTTGTGACCAAGCCTTTTAGGCTTCATTCTATTCCTTGAAAATTATAACTTCAAAATGACACAACTTTGGCTCCTTGCTTGTTTAAGCACCATTTTTGGATTTATACAAAAATAGTTTGTAACCAAAAGGTGATGATTATCAAAGGTTTAAATCGATTCCCCTACCAAATTGAGCACTTTTGGTGGTTATTCAACACTAAAAAATCGAAGAAAACAAGTTCCAGCACCCTAAAAGTGTCACAAAAACAAAACAGAGCGAAAAAAGGAGTAAACAGTGGCCTTTTCAGCCACTGTCTGCCAGCGACCATGAGCCACGGTCACTGGCCGTGGCCCACTATCACTACTCATTGTCTCTCTCTTTTTTGTATATCTTTCCCATTTTGCATGTATTTTCTTACACTTTCTAAATTTGAATCATATCTTAGACTAGAGGGATGGATTGTAAATGTTTCAAAACTTGTAAACAACCTGCATCCCCACAGTCAAAACATTTGAACCCATGTAAACAAAGGAAAAATAATGATGAATTGTAATTATTTCTCATTCTTTTCAACGCTTGAAGTGTGTGAATGTTGGACTGAAATCCATTGTATTTCAAGATCATCAGGGTTTCTTTGGCTTAGCCGCATTTGTTTTACGGCTTAGCCGTGGATTCCTTATGGCTTAGCTGTAAATTAAATTATGGCTATTTGTAGTTTCTCTACTGTTCACCCGCACCAATGGCCTAATCGTAGAATAGCCTACAGCTTAGCCTTAGAGGAAACTGCAATTTTTCGGCTCTCTGGATTCTGAGGTGTAACGTGTTTATAGCTTAGCCGTAAGCTTCAGGTTTTCAGATTTTCTTTCAGTTACAGAATTCTGTCTTCAACCCATAACACTGGGTAGTCTACAATTGAACCCAGTTCAGAGGATTTCTCTGCTCTACATAGTAATGTCCATTTTAATTCACACTTAATCATGCATTAACGAAAGCTCATCATGCAGTAGGAATTTGGAAGAATGAAGATACAGGGGTTGATTTTCACATTCAAAAGTCAATAGATTTACATGAATCATAAAATACCAATATGCATTCAACCAAAATTAGTTTATACTTACCTTTGATTTCGAGTTCCACTACTACTCCTTCTCTTAGCTCAATTGAGAAGAAAAACTCACTGTTCTTGGCCTAAAATGACATACATGTAAGAAATGATAAATAAGATGAGTGCATGCTTGAGAAAAGAGTCTTCTTGACTCCCTGAACCAAAGAATTCTGTACATTAGGAAATGATCTTACCTTAGTGCCTGACGAGAAAGAGAAGGCACCTAAATCCTTCACTTCATAGAGATGAGGAGCGGAAGGAAATAATAGAGAGGGAAAATGGAAACCTCCAATCCCACATCCCACATGCACACTATTGGCCCCTTTGATTTGATAAGAAGCTGAGGATGAAAAGAAAAAGGAGGAAGAGTTGGGAGGGAGGACCTACTATAAAAAAAGAGTCGAATGAGATGGGTACTAGAACCCATTTAAGTATATATATATGTAACTTGAGGTTTTATAAGAAGGTCCTTCTCACCTAAGATTATTATAATTTAAGTTATTTAAGTGGCCAACTAATTCAAATGAAGTCAAATACATTCAAGTCAAGTACGAAAGTTGACGAGTTCAACAAGATAAACGTAATGGTATCAATATGTTGCATGTATGACACGAAATCATGAATTCTAAAATTATGAAAAAGGGCTTTCATCGACCTAGTTAAAGTTAAACTCAACCCAAACTACCTATCCATGACCTAAACTTGACCCACTAGACTCTATAAGACTAAAATAGTCTTAGTTTAATATAAAACTAAATTAATTAGCCAATCATTCAGTCCTCTGAATTAAAAAAAATTTACCAAACAGTTAGAGTGTTTAATGTACTTGTCTCCTCGAAGTCAAATTGCTCTCTTGTAGATGTTGATTTTTGCCCTTCAATGAAAGTTGATTAGAGCACCAAGCTGCTACTCTGAAACTCAAGTCTTCACTATTATGTTAGCAAGGTTTTTTAATTGGAATGATACTCCTCAATCTTCCTTGGACTTGTATGCCGATGATACACGACATTATGAAGCCTTTGCTATCTGGATACATTTTATCCAATTTCTCTACGGTGTAGTGGTACTGTGTTGAATTGAATCTCATCGCTATAGATTACTACACTATAAACAATTATAAGCATTAAATGAAAATCCGTAAAGCCAAAACGAAATCTTTTAGTTCATTAAAAGATAGGAACCGAAAAATTTACGCAAAGGATTTTTTTTCTGACATGAAGACCTATAGAAAGGAAGAATAGTGAATTTCCAAATATCATAGGTTGAAAACATTGAAATGAATGTGGAAAGGAAATTTTGATTCTAATTTGCACATTAAGATCTTAAAGTCTGTAGTTCATGAAGAGGGAAACTAAAGAAGGAAGGAACAGTTCAAATCATGTACAAGGAAGAAAAAGGTCAAAGGAAGATCTCTTAGATAAGTAAACATTTCTTTGTTCACACTCTCAATTAGGAAACGAAGAATGAAGACAAAGCAAGCTTCTCAAAAGGACAAATGTCAGTGGAAACAATGAGATATCCAAGAATTTAGGATTACATACAAACATGATTATTCAATTAATTAGATCTAGATGTTGTTATCACCAGTTGAGGGTGATTGTTGTTATCACCAATTGCCTTTAAATCAAGGTACGGCCACTATGAATTATAGTGATGCCTTTTGAGTCTTGAGCTTGACTGATGCACCGCAGTGTTTATAGCTTGATGAATAGTGTTTTTACTTTGAAATTTTGGCGACATTATCTGTACATAGAACATTTGAAGTTTATTTTAGATCATTGCGGCTTACAATACCCCTTCGAATTGTACACATGACTCAAATATGAGGCAACAAAGATAACTTGAATTCATTAAGGATTAGGACTTCCTTATCGGGTATTGTCTAGGAAAAGGGAACGTTGTGGCAATGCTCTTAATCGGAAGACAGTAACTTGAATGCCTAAGGAAAAGTTTATTTTTAATTGTACTAGATGTAATACTTAATGGATTTGATAATCTGGGTATAACAAGTTGAGCTTCCAAATAAAAAAAGGCATAGGATAGAGAAGAGAATTAAGTTAGGAATGGGGGACTGATTGAACTTGGGTTCCAATTTCCAAGAAATAAAACAAGACAAAATAATACAGGAACTAAGATTACATATAGAGATAGAGAGAATAGAAAAATAGTTCTGGTCAAAATAAAAAAGGAACAACAAAAACTTTTCCGGTGAATTTCAAACAGTGACGTAAGAAATGAACAAAGAAGATCATTTGAATGACTATGTCATGAGGAGAATTATTTCTAGGAGAAGACTTAGCTGATTTCAAATCTTTCAAGGAAATTCCCCAATGAATTTATATTCTAAAATAAAATACTATGTAAAAAGATTTTGGTCATGTTGGTCAGAATCAATAATGATGCACCAGATGAGTTAATGTATGATGTGCTTGCTATAAGATAAAAATAATACTAATAGTAATGTTATTTAAGATATCTAACTAAGGATTGAAATACCTCACTTAAGGATCATGGGTTCACTTTCTAAGTTTTCAAATCAGAATACACAATTTTCTTTCGAATTACCTGATCATCATCATCCGATCTAATATTAGATCTCTTATAAATACAACTACATCTTTAATCAAATTTAAATCCACAAATTGCCAAGTTATCCCAATAAATCACTTTTATTTTCCCACCTCAGTCTTCAACTCACTTTATTCTAAGATATGCATAAGATAGAACTTAATTCGTACTCATCTAGCAAGCAAGAGAAAATTCTTCAATTATTCATTAAAATAGAACTGTCATTTTAAATATAGCTTCTGTAATCAACGATAACATCTTACACAATTCCAAAGCTCCTAATGTAGTAACTTCAATTGCAACCTAATGATGCTTAAATCAAAATTTTATTTCTCCCTTGTTTTCCTTGAGATTGATTAATCTGCATAGTAAAAACAAATCTAAAATTGATCATTACAAGTAACAATGAATTCTCATTTATGTCATGGTAACATTGAAACAAACATTTTTAATCCTCCGATATCGTCACTAAGAGATTTAATTCATCTGAATACTATTGATGTTGTTCACTTCTGTTTCATTTAGTAATGAAACTGAATTTCATTTTTCCTCCGTGCGTGTTGACATCTAACCATTCAATCAAAGGATCTAACTAATAACTCCCAATACTTGTCTCTGATTCTCACATTTATTTTAATCCAATCCAGCTTGGTTTTCTAAGCTAAAAGGCATCAAATCTCAATTGATTCACTAGAATCATTTTACACTTCATATTGATTGAATAATCTTAAATAAGTGAATAATAAAGAGAATATTCCAATTATCAAAGATCAACATTCATCAAGGTAGTAATCAAAGCTGCAAAAACTTCTAAGGATTTTCAAAACCTATATTTGATCTCAAAACATTCTTCTCCAATTAATAACCCTTAGTCCATGAAATTCAGCCTCAAGTGTCTTTAGGAAATTTGCAATGCACCTTCTAAATGAATAAATGTTCAATTCTACATCCATACAAAACAATAAATATTCATACTTGCTAATTACTTAACTACTCACGATTCAATACTACATATCTAAGGTACAATCTGATATCTTTATATGTACACCACAACACTCAACTTAGAATAGTGAAGTACTTAAAATATTGAAGTAAGGAAAAGGATCAACAAAGATGCTTAAGAAGAAAATATAGAAAGAAAATTGATATCAATTAATGTTCTAACTCAAAATAAGGAGCTTCAATATGGTGCGATGAAAGCATGCGATCCTCTGTGAAGGGCATACCAGATAAATATTTCTTAGATGGTGCTGATGTATTCATCATGCTGTTCTATCAATGTTTCAATACAGGAGTTCTAGGATGAAGTTATTGTTGCTCAGCATCCAAACTCTATTCAGGAGGAAGTTGGAATGCATCCTGAGTATCTCTCGTGCTCTGAATACTTGCAATAGAAGTCATCTCCTTCTGCACACAACTTTATACGAATCTGGGAAAAGACGCTTGATACTCTCTTCCAGAGTATATCTTTCTCTAGACAATTCTACTTTTTAAAGAAGGTTAACTAGGGTTGTCATCCAAATGGCGAAAGGTTTGTTTCTGAAAGACCCCAACTCCATTTGAGAACATCTATGTAAGGCTCCAGAAAGCCATTGTCTACCATGAGTTTTTTTTTTTGGAAGATTCTATTTCACTATTTGTCTACTTTACTTCTTGATAATTACCGGTAAAAGAATTAAAAGTAATGTAGCTGTAACACCTAACTTGCCTACCCAGTCAACTTGTTAGAAAACAAAGTCAAACAATTGATGATTAGACCAATTCTAACATATTCTCGCCATGTTCCTACATTTTAAGTCTTCTATAGAAACTTCATCATGGCCTGTTCATAGCTCTAATACCATACTATACATATGTCACAACCCGAACCCGAGAATCAAGGGATTAGGGCAACCCCGAGGCATAGCACACATACTCCCGTATAATTCACACCCAAACCAAAGTCTGAATGGAATTATATAAGGGATATTCACATTCTTACACATGTGAGGTGCTTTAAACGGATATCTGTCCAAGTATTCAATACGCGGAAGCCTATTAATATCGCTTATAATTTTTTTTTTCACTTTTCATTAAACAATTCACAAGTATTATTACATCCATGAAACAGTCCAATCTTAACATTTAAAGAACATAGGATAATTATATCAATTTGGTTTATGCCCTATACAACTCACTCATGATGTATACATGGATGCATCTATGCCAAGGATGAAACATCTAAACAGGTCTACATAAGGAAGATATAACTATGATGCACAAGAAAACAAAAGATATACGTAACGAAATCAAGTTATGCAAGTAATAGTCAACATGGATGCAATTATATGTATATGCTAAAAATCCCAAAAATAACTAATATACACATTCCTAAGATAATAGTGTGTTGCTCTCAGCATATGGATTAGTCAATAAGCTTCTGTTGTCCACTTGTTAAAGCCTGAAGGAACAACTGCAGTCTTCTTCTTTGACTCCTAGGTCTCTGCCAGATCGGGATCGAGATTTAAGCCTGTAACACCATTGGACAACTGTGAATAAGACTATTCAGCAAAGTAGAAGCATAATTAAGGTAATACACATTGTATCTAAAAGAATTAATGACAAGTGATCAATAAAAGTCAGTTTAGCACACTTTACATGTTGTGCATTGAACAGAGCAGGCTATGAGAATCAATAAGAGAAATACATCACTATTTGGCTATATCTTTCCTGTAGGGATCTATGCATTGAAAGCACCATCGACCCGGCCAAAGGTATGAATGGGTCTCTACATACATGGAGTCTGGAAGCTCAAAGGCACACTGCAAGAGCAACATATCATACATTACACCAAAGTCAACCCCGCCAGGTATCATGAGGCTAAAGCTGAGTAGAGCCAAACCATTTCGATTCATATGATTGAATTTGAGTAAGTCATACTATTCGTTTCATTGAGAACCATACATACATTCATTGTGAACTATATATTATACGTTCAATTCATTCTTACTCAATTAAATACTGATAATAGGGAAACGTATATCAATAAACATTTCAAATAGAATCAATTCATTCTATGATCATTTCAATTCAAAATCATCTCAAGAATATAAGGCAATAATGATAATTGAATATACTATGCAATTCAAATTAATAGAATCAAGGTAATTTACAACCCAACCTTAATATAGTCATCCATTGTTTTTAACCGTGCATGATGTTGTAGTTTTAAGTTATCTGATAGACGGTTGTCTATTTTTTGGTGTCACATTGTGTAAAGAATATGTATTGAAGTCCCTTAAACCAACACCCATAGGGAGGTGCTAAACAAATGGACAACACCCTATAAAAGAGTTTCAGCCCTCAAGACCTTCATGGTATTTAATTATTTTGTTAGGCCAATGAGTAGGGTAAAAGAATCCAGGAACTAAGGTACTACAAAGTTTTTTGGATGTCCTAATTAATCCTATAAAACAGGGTGTCTCCTACTTAATTGTATTTGTTTTAAAAATTAGCCGTGAATTCCCAACGGCTTAGCCATAGACTACACTATGGCTAGCCGTAGTTTCTTTACTGCTCACCTGCACCCACGGCGTAGCTGTAGAATAGCGTACAGCTTAGCTGTATGGTACCTACAGCTGAGCCACGGCTTAACTACGGCTTAACCGTAGCACATCTTATGACTTTGCCCTGGCTTAGCCATAGAGAAAACTGTAATTTTTAGGCTCTCTAGATTCCAAGCCGTAACATGTCTATGGCTTAGCCATAAGCTTTAAGTTTTCAGATGTTCCTTGAGTTACAGAATTCTGTCTTCAACCCATAATACTGGGTAATCTACAATTGAACCCACTTCAGAGGATTTCTCTGCTCTACATACTAATGTCCATTTTAATTCACACTTAACCATGCATTAACGAAAGCTTGTCATGCAGTAGGAATTTGGAAGAATGAAGATACAGGGGTTGATTTTCACATTCAAAAGTCAATAGATTTACATGAATCATAAAATACCAATATGCATTCAACCAAAATTAGTTTATACTTACCTTTGATTTCGAGTTCCACTACTACTCCTTCTCTTGGCTCAATTGAGAAAAAAAACTCACTGTTCTTGGCCTAAAATGACATACATGTAAGAAATGATAAATAAGATGAGTGCATGCTTGAGAAAAGAGTCTTCTTGACTCCCTGAACCAAAGAATTCTGTACATTAGGAAATGATCTTACGTTAGTGCCTGACGAGAAAGAGAAGGCACCTAAATCCTTCACTTCATAGAGATGAGGAGCGGAAGGAAATAATAGAGAGGGAAAATGGAAACCTCCAATCCCACATGCACAGTATTGGCCCCTTTGATTTGATGAGAAGCTGAGGATGAAAAGAAGGAGGAAGAGTGTCACAAACCGAGCCCAGAATTCGGGGGTTAGTAAAAACCTAACCAGTGACACACGTATTCCCGTGCATATACACGTAGACCTAATCCACGTGTACACACACAAGGGATCATTCACATGTGCACATACAGTGTACGCGGAAGCTGTAAGTATCATTGCATAACACAAGGATATATAAAAGGAGCAATGACTGCAAAAGATTAAACAGATGTACAAAAATTTACATCAAAATAGGGGTAAACAGTCATAGGAATCAAAATAAATGTGTGATCCAAACCAACCGCTCTCCAAGGAATGAATCAACTCCACTCCTCTAGCCCAGACGGGGCCTCGTGTGCTTTTCCTGAAGTCTGACCGACCGACGAGGGGTCGGGAGAGGGATCTGAGCCTGCAACACCAAGAACAACTAATGAGTACAGCGACTCAGCAAAGGATAAGCAGCAGTAAGTTAACACGCGTTATATCTGTTAGTGATCAGAATAAATAACATGTGAAGATCCATAGTGGTCATGTTCATATGCTAGGCAGATTGTACATATGAATAGGCATGCTATCAGAATAATAAAACAGAGAAAACAAATATACTGTACGAGGTGGCTACTACATTTACCATATACTCCCTTACGAGAGCAATCAATATGAGAACACCATCGACCGGGACAGGGTACGCATGGGTCTCTGTTTCCCGAGGTCCGAAATCCCAAGACGGTAGCACTCTACAGAGGCGGTAAATAGTCTACGCCAAAGTCAACCCCGTCGGGTGTCCTAAGGCTGTGGCTGAGTAGAGCCAGTCAGATAAAATCAGTCAAGTCATATGATGCATGTCAATCAATATCAGTAACGGTAGCAGTATCAGCCGGTCAAGCAATACAATACAGTATGCAGTATAACATGCATCACACGAGAATTAAGCATGAACTCAAGTCTTGCAATAACTTTACTGTACAGATAAATAATTACCAATCTGTACACGAACAAAAACATAGAATCGGCTATTCTGCCTTGGATATACCATGGACAGCGCCCTCAGGGAATAACCAATCGTTGCCCCAACGCAGAACGCGTACCATGTGATTAGGAGAGCAAAACCGAGATCAATATGCAATGTAACTCAGATTACCATTAAGGAATCAAGGTTGTTTACTAGCCAACCATAACCTAGTTGTCCAATATTTCTAACCGTACATGCTGATGTAGTTTTAAGTTATTCGATACACAGTTGTTCACATGAGGTGTGTTGCACTATATCGAGAAAAGTGTATCGAAGTCCCTTAAACCAACACCCATGGGGAGGTGCCTAACAGCTGGACAACACACATGAATGAGTCACAGCCCTAAAGACCATTCATGCGATATTTACCTTCCGTTGCGCAAGTTCGGGTCACCTACATTCTAACTCGAAGGCCCTAGATAGTCTCGATATTAAACCTGCTCCTTTTATTTATTTCTCAGTGGCTTACGGCTTAGCCCTGTTCTATGCTACGGCTCAGCCACGGCGAGGATACGGCTTAGCCGTAGAATACTTAACGGCTTAGCCGCAGCTGGACCGTAAAAGAGCAGCAAAATGCCAACTCTCAGTTATTTCAATTTGTCACCCTGTATTGATCTACGGCTAGGTCACAGCTAGGTTTACGGCTTAGCCATAGCTTAATTTACGGCTCAACCGTAGTACAGTTTACGGCTTAGCCGTGACTGCACTAGGTCGACTTCTTGAACTTGTTACAAAACAACTGCAATGACACTTTCTGTAACTACAAAGGAATAACAACATCACATCTCACTCAATAGGGCTGTACAACAATAAATCATGCAAGAACAGTAAGAGTAAACACGATCAAATCACTACCAACAAGTGTTTAATCGAATTGTGCTTATACTTGTCTCAAATGGATTTCTCATACGCGTAGTTGTCCTTAGTCTTAATCCACTATCCAAACACAATTCTACTCATCATGCATGCAAGACAATGAAAGGGATGTGAGGATAGGCACAGTGACTGACGTGAGAAGAAGGAGAAATGGGAGAAACACAGCGAAAACACAAGACATACCTTAAAAGACACAAGAAGATGACGAGTGCACAACTCCTCTCCTAAGCTTGATCAAGAAGGAAAAAAAAGAAGAAGAAAGAAAAAAGAACGAGAGAGAGAAGAAAGCAAGAGACGTTGAAGAAGGATGGAAGAAAAAAGGCGGTAGTTGGCTTAATAAGATAAAGATGAATGATTTTTCATGAAAGTCCAGGCATTTACACAATTTACAGTTCGAGTCAATTAACGATCCAACAGAAGTAAACGAAATCGTTTGTGTGCAAGTCAGTTACGAGATTTAACGAGCTCAGCGAAATATACATGTTGACACCAAGATGATGCAAAACTGACAACATCTGACAAAATCAAAAATTACAAAAAAGGGCTCAAGACTACCTAAACTCGGGTCAAACTCAACCCATTTACCTATCCATTGCCCGAAACAAAACAAAAACAGAACCAAAACGCAATAGACAACTAATCAGTCATTAATTAGTCGTTAATCCAGATTAAGTTGGGTCAGAGTGTTGCATCCTCCCCCACTAAAAATCATTCCATCCTCGGAATGAACGCAAACCTGAACAAAGAGATGTGGATACTGTCGCGCCATCTGCTCTTCCAATTCCCACATAGCTTCATCAAGTTCATGATGTTCCCATAGTACCTTGACCCATCGTATGGTTCTAGTGCGCAAGATCTGTTCTCTGGTCCCGACAATACGAAGCGGACGCTCAACGTATGACGCATTCGGTTGAATCTGCACATCGTCGTAACGAATGACGTGAGTCGGGTCTCGAACATACTTGCGAAGCATCGACACATGGAATACATCATGTACTCCAGAAAACTCTACTAGAAGAGATAATCTGTACGCCAAGTCACCAATCCTGCTTTTAATCTCAAATGGACCCACATATCTTGGAGCTAGCTTACCCTTTTGGCCGAAGCGTATCGTACCTTTCATCGGCGAGACCTTCAGAAAAATCCAATCTCCCACTTGGAATTCTAAAGCTCTTCTGCGATTATCTGCGTAGCTCTTCTGTCTCGACTGTGCAACCTTTAAATTCTTGATTACTTTCTGTACCTTTTCTGTCGTTTCAGCAATAATTGTCGATCCGTGAAAACTTCTTGTTCCACCCTCTTCCCAACACACAGGGCTTCTACACTTGAGCCCATACAAAGCCTCATATGGTGCCATACCAATACTCTCGTGAAAGCTATTATTATATGCGAATTCGCACAACGAGAGGTGCAAGTCCCATTCTCTCTCAAAACTGAGTACACTGGCCCGCAACATATCTTCTAGCATTTGAATTGTTCGTTCTGATTGTCCATCTGTCTGCAGGTGATATGCCATGCTGAAACTCAACTTAGTCCCCATGGCCTCCTGAAATGCCTTCCAAAAGGATGAATCAAAATAGCTATCCCGATCAGACACAATAAATACGGGCGTACCATGCAACCTGACAATCTCATCAACAAACTTCTTCACCATGTCAGAAAATGTCATGCCCTTGTAAGGTTCCGAATCCCACTAATCCTAATCTACGTTAATTAATCACGTTCTATGTTATTAAACCTTGTTAAGGTTAATCTAGTTTAAAAACGATTGGGTTTGGGTCTTGGACAGGGAGTTGAGCAGAGGTTGGACGTTACCTCAGTAGTGAGGACCTTTTTGTAAATTATCTCGCATCATATGGACAACTCGTTAATTACTCCTCATGTAATTTTTCGTGTAGATTATCTTTCGTGTTGGGCTTGATCTAATCCGAACTCATTCTGGGCCAATTGAGGTCTATTTGGCCGAAACTGGAATTTCATGAAAAAGCTTGGATTTGCATGTGAAATGTAGGAAAAACTTGAGTTTAAAGGGAACTCAACATCCCATTCTCTCCTCTTCCATCTTTTGGTGCTGGAGCTCTTCCTCTCCTTCATGAATCCTTCTTTTTCACTTCCAAATTGAAGTGCCATAAGGCTGGGAGTCTTGCATGTGCTAGGGATCGTTCCACTCATCTTCCTCTTCTTCTTCTTTGTGCATTTCTCTCATTAGAGTATTCCCTTCTCCAAGCTATAGCTACATAAGGTGAGGACTTACCTCCATTTCATGCATTTGGGTTTATAAGAGAATTAAGGGCCCAATTACATGACATGCATGCCATTCCATGTTCCATTCATCAATTGTGTGTTTTACTGGTAGAGAACCCACTCTCGTTTGGAGGTTTTCCCTTAGCCACACAACAAGGACTTAGGAAAGGGCAAACACTATTAAAAGGCAAGTATTAGAGTCTATATGTATTGCATGTGTGATTAAGTTATGGATTCATAGGTTAGATCTCTAAATTCTCAATTTCAGTCATTCTTCATGGTTTAATAGTGTACAAATGTGGTATGGATTGAGTTAGAGTGATAAAAATGGGATAGAAGAGTTGTGGGTATTGAACACCAACAAGTATGCCATAATCAAGTCATGTAAACTCCTCACAACTTAGATTCTGTATTGATCCTGCAATGAAATTGAGCTACAGAACCGAGTTCAAATTTCTAAAGTGTACAGCAAAGCCACGGCAAAGCCGTACATGTTCACGGCTCAAAGTCCCAAGAACAACAAAATTGGCTTTTGTACTGCGGCTTACCCATAGCTGCACCGTAAAATGAGCTACGGCTAAGCCGTGCCCAGCCCATACCCAAGCCGTAAGCCTTTTTATGGGAGACTTTCCAGAGAGCTCCAAAAACCCATTTTCTGCTACGGCTTGCACACAACTACACTGTGAAATGCCTTACGGCTAAGCCGTAACCCAACAGTAGCCTAGCCATAGGCTTCACCCGGCTAAGTCGTAAGCTAATATACAGCTAAGCCGTAAATGCGCTTGGATTTTTAGAGGAAACCTGAGCCACTCGGCTAAACCGTAGCATTATACACGGCTAAGTCGTAAGAACCCAGTGAAATTCAGGATATTAGAAACTTTCACTAACCTTGGAGGACCTTAGTATTGGCACCTTCCTACCATCACATTAACCAATGGTGAATACATGTTAAAGAGAATGAGAAATTCCCAAATGATCTCCAAAAGTCAAGTCATGGATGTCGGCATAAGAAGGGGTATCTTTTATGTACATAAGGTAATACCAAGATGTGGTAACATGATGGCACCGGACGTTTTATGAGTGCATCGGATTAAATGACCTTGGGGATCATGGGTTGCCTAACACAGGGTAAATAGTGATTTCTTAGATATTTACGCAACCCGAATGCATTCATATTGTTAAATACCTTGCTTCAACATGATTTGTTTATGCATTTTCTCTCTAGTCAAACCCTGAGGCTATTCAGACCTGAGCTTCTAATGAGTGCGTGTCTGACAAGCTAGAGCTTCTACTGAGTACGTGCTTGCTAGCCATAAGGGTATAGTCGAGGTTCAACCCTTGTAGCTCATATGTATATGCTCATTTAATTATTCGTCTGTTCATAATTGGTTACACTTTCAGATGATTATTCCTTATGTATGATATGACCCATATGATTGAATCCGAGTCGGCACCACTTAGCTTATGCCCCTTTGGGTATTATTATGTCACTACTGCAGTAGTTTACGGAGGAGTTGTCCGCACTCCTCGGGGAGTTAACTTGATCTCTTAGCAACCCATATGTATGTATGCTTCCTTTTGGAAGAATTGAGCCTCGTGGATGCCAATTAGTAGGTACTATATCTTAATTTGATTCCTCACTTATTGGTACTCATGCCCATCAAGTCTAGTAGACTATTATTGCTCCTATCCAGAGTATATTAATAGGTTCATCTGATATATCCTGCTAGTTTCACATGCGTAATACTCGCTTAACCGTCGTGTTAACAGTGTTACTCTTGGTATTGCAGGTACAGAACCAAATCCCAACCCGGTTGTTGACGCACCCTCGGAGGGTACCCCAACGGTACCTCGGGGTATAGATGAGTGGAAGGATGGCGATGTTTTCTATTAGTCATCCTACGGAGCGTGCCGGTTTTGGAGGTGTTATAGTCGAAATTGTGGCCTACCCTCCGGAATATGCAATTTGGACCTTTTGTACCCAATTTCCTTAAGTAGCAGTTTGGATTGTTCAACTTGTATTTAAGTCTTAAACACTGACATATTTATTTATATCTATCTATGAATATCTGAAGATATGTTTCTCTTGTTTTGGCTTTTGATCATTACAGAGTATTTCGCAGAAGTTCGTTATGATGAGTTATATTCCTACGTGTGTTAGCATACCTCACACGTTCCTGTGGAATCTCCCTTGTAGGAATTCGTGCACAATCCTTCAGGGCACAGATTACTACGGGATTACATATTCACTCCCTGGGGGCCCACTCAAATCCCCAACTCCCGGGATCGGGGCATGACAGCCCTTTCTGAATGGAATAAAATAGGCTAACTGATGAGTCTTTAAAAATGCATATTTTCATACACAATTTGACCCATTTTAAGGACTTATTAACTTGAAAGAGCCACATTTAGTGTGATATCATGGTTTAATTCATTTTAAATTCATTTTTATATTTTTCTACATAAATTGCTTAAAAATCACACTTTTTGCATAAATTCATGAAACTTGCTATTTTTGGAAAGTCTATTTTTGGAAAGTTTTGTGAAAATAATTTTTCTCATGAATTAAATTGAATTCTCTTCATCATTAGTTCATTCATACAAAATCATGAAGAATGATGTACAATTTTTATTATCATTTCATGAGAAATGGGCCCACAGTCATGCATATGTGATGTTAGGGGTAAAATTGTCTTTTCACATGAATTCACATCTGTTTTGTAGGAAATTGATTATATGGGTCCCATTTGTAAAGAATTGTTTTTGGCGCCGTTGCCGGGGAGCACCATTTAAGGTAACTTATCTAACTTTCCTTACTTACATTGCTTTGTGGGTGTGGTTTAATTTTGGCATCTTTCTAGAAATAGGAGGACATGCAGGGAATAATAGGCCGCCCCAATTTGGAATAGGAATGTGCATGGAATGCTAGAAAATACACATCATTGTTATTTTTAGAAACTTTCTAAAATCAAGAAAAGTTACTGTTTTTGAACTTGTCTCAACTTTTTTTTTTGGAAGAAAGTATACCAAAAGTGATCTAATCATTGTCCTTAATCTTCTCGGTGTCCAAGAAAGCCTTTGCCCCTGTAGTGCGCGACAGCTTGTCTGTTCAGGAAACTGGTCCTTCAAACGGGTCCATCTGTGACTCTACCACTTCCTGGTGGCTAACTGGCCGAGTTGGTTTCATAGGACCAGATTGGAGAACTAGAGGAAACTTTTCAACCTTAAGGAGTTGCTTTGATGTTTATTGTCTAACTTAGGTTTTTTTTCTCAAAATCTCAAAATTCAAAAAAAAAAAAACAAGTGATTCCAAAAAAAAAAAAAATGGATTGGTGGGAATCCACAAACATGAGGAGACTTAATAATGGGCAAACTAATGGGAATGGAATCAATCCTGATGGCCCACCAAAGTCTTGGCGTGCCTTATGTGAATAAGAAAGAATTGAAAAGTTACATCAAAGAAATTGTTCAGCTGGATCTTATGAATGGGAATGGGCCAATCACTATGATCATTGGTACAATGAGGAATTTGAGGATTTTAATGGAATAGTTAGTTTAGATGATCAACTAATAAGGGTCCCACATGATTACCCACACCTCACACAATCATCCACTCATTCTGATACGGATGTGGGATTTCCATGGTGGACAGAATCAAATCAATGGCATTACCATAATGAAATGGATAACATGTGCGGTCCAAATTGGGATGATCACTCACTAAACAATTGGCGTAATGTGCCCAATATGGATCATGTCTCTTATTCCCAAGAATTTACTCAGGCTGGGTCGTATGACTATCCTCGCAGGATACATCATATGTACCCCCTTCTTCTCCCTGGTCATATGCACCTCATAATCCCTCTCCGCCTGAATGGTCATATGAACCACCACCACCCCTGAAGAATTCTTTGGAGGATACTTTAGCCAAATTGGTTGAGTTCACACACAATGCCATGCAAACCATACAACAAAATGAACAACACATGAAAAGCCTAATGACTTCGATTAATCAAACCGGGCTTGAAATGAGAAAACAAAATGCCACTCTTGGAATTAAAGATGATCCTACATTCATTGAAAATCTCGTAGATATGGATCACACAAACACACAGTGGATATCTAAGGGTGTACATGAGTACATGGATGGTGGTGTGATGCATGAACCAATTGATGAATCACATGAGCCTATGTGCCCCACTTTTCCTCAGTACCAGCCATTCCATTTCATTAAAGAGGAATCTATGCCCTTTTACATAAATCCTTTCTATGATTCAGATTCCTTTGATGAAATTGGCATTGCAGTCTTTCACAAATTTGATGTTCCTACAATTGAAGAAACTGCAAATGAACCTACTAAGCCCCTGATGAGTCTTTAAAAATGCATATTTTCATACACATTTTGACCCATTTTAAGGACTTATTAACTTGAAAGAGCCTCATTTAGTGTGGTATCATGGTTTAATTCATTTTAAATTCATTTTTATATTTTTCTGCATAAATTGCTTAAAAATCACACTTTTTGCATAAATTCATGAAACCTGCTATTTTTGAAAAGTCTATTTTTGGAAAGTTTTGTGAAAATAATTTTTCTCATGACATAAATTGAATTCTCTTCATCATTAGTTCATTCATACAAAATTATGAAGAATGATGTACATTTTATTATCATTTCATGAGAAATGGGCCCACAGTCATGCATTTGTGATGTTAGGGGTAAAATTGTCTTTTCACATGAATTCACATCTGTTTTGTAGGAAATTGATTATATGGGTCTCATTTGTAAAGAATTGAGGCAAGGAATTGATTTTTAAGAGAAAGGAGAGCAGAATTGAAGAGAAAAGGAAATTAGAAGAAAATTGTAAAAAGTCGGCTTCATGGTCCCACACACACATGCACATGTGTGGGGCACACTTGTAAAACATCCAAGATGGGGTCCGTTTATTTGTTGCACATTTTCAAGAGATTTTGAAGAGAATTTGAAGAATATCTCATCAAAGATTGACAAGGAAAGCCACATAGGAGTTCTTTATTGAGAAGGAGAAGATTTAATTGAAAAAAAAAATGAAAAAAAAATATCCAAGCAAGCTATTCCACGTCCAAAAGAGATTTTGGATCAGATTTTGATTGAAAAAGTAAAGGAAAAAATCAAGGGAGAATTATCTAGAAGATCTCTTCAAGTTAGGAGCCAATAAGGAGAACTTTCCAAAAAAGGAAAGTTGACGATGCAAAGGGATAAAAGGGGAATTTCTACACCTCATGTGGGCCAAGTTTGATTTTAAGAGAGGATTCTTATCCCTATTTTATCTCTCAAAAGATCTCAATGCAAGGTGGCAAAGACAAAGAAGGAAAAGAGCATCCAAGAGGGATTTCTGGACAAAACAAGCAAGGAAAGAAGAGAAAAATAAAAAGAAAAAAATCCCCAAGGATATTGCACGTCCAAAGCATTGGTTGGAGCCCTTTTTTCTTTTATTTTTTATTATTTTTAAGATTTTTAAAGTTGAAGAAGGAGTAGGACTTGAAAAAGTATAAATAGGGCACCCTTCTCCCATATTCTTCATGGAAGAATTACCCACCTCCCACCTCTAGATTTCTTCATCCATCTCTCCCTCTCTTGTCTCTCCATCTCAAGTCATCAAGGAGGCTTAGCCCTAAAGCCACACCACCAACCTTGAAGATCAACTAGAAGGAGGAATTCTTTTCCATCCTAGTATGTATAATCTTTTGGTTTAATTTTTTTTTTCATCTTATGTAAAGGATTGTCATACTAGTTCAATAATATTCATCTTCTTATTCTTCTTATTCTTATGGTTGTATGATTGCTTGATTTGTGTTTTTTATCTTGTTTGGATTGACGACCCAAATAGAAGAGCATACTTTAAGAAATTATTAGGCCTAGACTAAGGGAGAATTTGAGTGAATATACCGCCTTTGACTTCTATTGTTTACCGCCTTTAACTTCAGTTATACCGCCTTTGACTTCCTGCAATTTTTATTTTCTTTCATTGCACTTTTAATTTTAAATTTCTACAATTTTATTTTCCTGCACTTCTATTTCATTTTCTGCACTTTTGTTATTTTCTTGTTACATTCACATTGATTTTAAGTTTTGTTTTTGCATAGTTTGATGGTTGGATTAGGAATCATTGTATCTATTTTCTTATCATAAGATTTTGTGCATATTTAAGTTGATGAAAATTAAGCTTTCAGATCTGAATCTAATGATTAAATTCGGACTCAAATTACAAACAGCACAACTTAAAATAGTTTCAGCAAACTGCAAAAAAACAGTTTTTGACAAAAAGTTCGAAGTGGGTAGACCAATCAAATCATAGTATTTTTCTTTAAAACTTGGCAAAATTAAAGTTTAGGATGTGGTCTTTCATTCCCCAAAATTTCAGATCAAAATAATTTCGGAAGGTTTGTGAACCAGAGGCTTAAACTTTGCTAATCAGTCAACCCGAATCAGAATTCCTGCACAGAATTTTGCAAGGTTGTCATATTCATGCATTCATAACTTTTTCGTTTGAAATCCTTTTTCACTTCCATTTTTTTTGTTGGTTTCTTGCATCAGTAGATCATGAATTCCAACCATTAAATTTAAATTTAGGATGCATTATAATAGTTCAAATCATGCATAAAATTTGCATCAACATACTAGTTTTTCATACTTACAATTTTTCAGCATCTCATGGCATGCATTGCATTACTAATTTTACTAACTTTCTAATTTTAATTTTGTTTCTAGTTTTATGTTTTTGATTGTTTTAGTTAATTTTCAAAATTAAATATCTTTCTAAAATTATTTTAATTGAAGATTTTCAATTGGAAAGTTTATTAGTTTTGGAAATTCTAACTTAAAAAAGTTTCTAACTTTTGTTTATTTTGTTTTAAACATTGTTTAGTTTAGTTAGTTTCTAATTTTAGATTTAGTTTTATTGGAAGTTCTAACGTGTGTTTTGTTTTGCAGTAAATTTAATTTTACTTTTAGGAACTTTTAGAATTAGGGATTGTAATTATTTTGTTTTAGGAATGTATGTATTTGTTAGATTATAAATTAGGCTAGTTTTAGATTTTTATTTAAGACAGGTTACAAGTTGAAAATACCTTAAACACATTGCTCCCTGAGGATCGACCTGGTCTCACCAGTTTTATTACTACATCGCGGTTCTGCACTTGGAACTCACGATCAGCCCCCAAAGGAAAATTACAATTGGGAGGATGACCCCATTTTTCAGATTTCTGAGTCGGATAATCTGGAATCTTTGGAATCATGTACTGACTTCTTTATGAAATCTGATGATCCAACCCTTAGACAAATTGCCCTCGCATTTCTTGGCCCTCAATGTTATTCAGAAAAACTTACAGAATTGGAGAATAGTGGTCCCATTCAGACACCCAAGTCCGACAATTTGAAATCCTTTGAGCTCGTGCCTAAACAGACTGTGGAAATCAATTTAAAAGAATTTATGGCACGGGAGGACCTAGGGCCGCCCAGTTTCTCATTACTTCCTCTCCTATCTTTCAAAGATCCATTTTTAAGAAAGGAGGAAAAAATTTTCTTTGTGGTCCTTTTTCCATACAGTGTACAAGAACATGCGGTCCTCATGTTCATTGAGCCCGCTACCGACATGGTTTCATCTTTTTCTGTGCTTCTTGTAAATTGTGTGGAGGAAAATTTCATTTGGGATCCGGGTGGACTCATGGTTTTAAATCCAGTAGTATAGGTTTTTCTTTCTTTTCTTTTTAGAGTAGATATTTCCTTTTAGAGTAGCTTCTTGTCTTTTTGTTCTTGTTTTTCTGTTTTGTCTAACTTTGGACAGGGAGCAGCTCAAACACATCTTCAGGTGACTTTTTCTCTCTACTCTCATTTACATTTATATTTCCTCATGTTATTTTTACAGTTCTGCGTTGCATGCAAAAACATCGAGGACGATGTTCATCTTAAGATGGGGGGTGGGAACAAGCACGCTTGTCCCGTTTTAGACAAAATTTTTTTTATTTTTCTATCACTTTTATCATTTTAGTTAGTTTTTTTTTACAAATTAGGACCTTTATTTCTTTTTCTTTGTTATTTATTTTTCATTTTGGAAAAGAAAATTTTTAAAAGAATTGAAGCGATTTGAAGATATATAGAAATATGGAATTTTGATACTTTTGGAAGGAAGTAAAAAGAAAGTTTGTATTTTCTAAAGGAGAAAACCTATCAAAAGATAACCAAAACTTGCTCTTCATATACATACACGTATACATTTTTTTTTTGACAATTTCGGATATGAAGCTTTGATGCTATTTGTTTTTGGAATTTTTTTTTTGGAGAATACAATGTGAACTTGAAATTTAGTTTGTAAATTATTTTTGTTTCCTGATTCATTTTTGGTAAATTGTATATATTGGAACCAAAATGAATTAAAAGAATTGAGGCAAGGAATTGATTTTCAAGAAAAGAGAGCAGAATTGAAGAGAAAAGGAAATTGGAAGAAAATTGTAAAAAGTCGGCTTCATGGTCCCACACACACATGCACATGTGTGGGGCACACTTGTAAAACATCCAAGATGGGGTCCATTTATTTGTTGCACATTTTCAAGAGATTTTGAAGAGAATTTGAAGAATATCTCATTAAAGATGGACAAGGAAAGCCACATAGGAGTTCTTTTTGGAGAAGGAGAAGATTTAATTGAAAAAAAAATGCGAAACAAATATCCAAGCAAGCTATTCCACGTCCAAAAGAGATTTTGGATCAGATTTTGATTGAAAAAGTAAAGGAAAAAATCAAGGGAGAATTATCTAGAAGATCTCTTCAAGTTAGGAGCCAACAAGGAGAACTTTCCAAAAAAGGAAAGTTGACGATGTAAAGGGATAAAAGGGAAGTTCTACACCTCATGTGGGCCAAGTTTGATTCTAAGAGAGGATTCTTATCCCTATTTCATCTCTCAAAAGATCTCAATGCAAGGTGGCAATGACAAAGAAGGAAAGAAGCATCCAAGAGAGATTTCTGGATAAAACAAGCAAGGAAAGAAAAGAAAAATAAAAAGAAAAAAAATCCCCAAGGATATTGCACGTCCAAAGCATTGGTTGAAGCCCTTTTTTCTTTTATTTTTTATTATTTTTAAGATTTTTAAAGTTTGAGAAGGAGTAGGACTTGAAAAAGTATAAATAGGGCACCCTTCTCCCATATTCTTCATGGAAGAATTACCCACCACCCACCTCTAGATTTATTCATCCATCTCTCCCTCTCTTGTCTCTATATCTCAAGTCATCAAGGAGGCTTAGCCCTAAAGCCACACCACCAACCTTGAAGTGTCAACTAGAAGGAGGAATTCTCATCCATCCTAGTATGTAATTGTTTGCTTTTTATTTCCAATCTTTTGTAAAACAATTTCATGATAGTAAAGTTTGTTTCTTTTCAATTGTTCTTGTCTTTGATTTTGTGGTGTTCATAATTTTAGTCTTGTTTGTGATTGGGTTAATTTTTGTTCTTGTTTAAATATTGGGATAGAATTGGAATCACAACTAGTAACCCATCTTAGTAACCTTTTTAATATACTTTGTCTCTTTGGATACATTGTATGTTTGGAGGCAATGCAAGATGGAGTTAAAGAGGTTTGAGTAAAAAAAGATTAGAGGCCAATTCTGAAATTTATTTCTACATAGAATGGAAATTTGTTATTCTCACTTAGATTGACGACCTAAAATGAAGAATAAGACCTTAAGACAACACTGCTAATCTATTTTAGCCCAAATTAAGATAAGAAATTGAAAGAGCAATCTACCGCCTTTGACTTCTTGTTATTACCGCCTTTGACTTCAGTTGTTTACCGCCCTTGACTTCCTGCAATTTTATGTTATTTTCTGCAAATTTTACTAACTTTCTAATTTTAAATTTGTTTCTAGTTTTATGTTTTTGATTGTTTTAGTTAATTTTCATAATTAAAATATCTTCCTAAACCTGTTTTAATTGAAGATTTTAAATTGAAAAGTTTTCTAGTTTTGGAAATTCTAACCTAGGAAAGTTTCTAATTTCTTTTTATTTTATTTCTAACATTGTTTAGTTTAGTTAGTTTCTAATTTTAGTTTTTATTTTTGGAAGTTCTAACTTGTGTTTTAGTTTTGCAGCAACTTTAGTTTTATTTAGGAATTTTTAGATTTAGGAAAGTTTCTTTCATTGGTTTGTAACTAATTTAATTTTGGTAAGTAGGACACTTGTATTTATTAGATTTTAAATTAGGCTAGTTTTAGATTTTTATTTTAAGGCAAGTCAAGTTGAAAAAGGAACCTTAAAACACATTGCTCCCTGAGGATCGACCTGGTCTCACCAGTTTTATTACTACATCGCGGTTCTGCACTTGGAACTCACGATCACTAACTTCGTTAATCTATCCACAATCACCCAAATGGCATTATTCTTCTTGCTTGTCAAAGGTAAGCCCGAAACAAATTCCATCGTAATGTGCTCCCATTTCCACTGAGGGATATGCAATGGATGCAAGGAACCTGGAGGCCTCTGATGGTCAGCTTTCACTTTCTGGCAAGTCAAACATCTGGTGACGAACCCGGCGATTTCGCTCTTCATGTTGTTCCACCAAAACCGGTCTTTCAAGGCTCAATACATTTTCGTGCTACCAGGGTGCATCGTATAATGGGTATAGTGTGCTTCAGTCATCAGGCACTCTTTAAAATCATCGATAGTTGGTACACATAACCTACTCCGAAAGTACAAGACACCATCTACCATATGAAAGTCTGGTCGCTCTCCGATACTATCTTGGATTCGCTTTAACGTCGCATCCTCAAATTGCCGGTCCTTAATTTGCTGAATTACTTCAGGTTGAAAAACCATGGTGCTAGCAAGCATCATATAATTCTCCTCCATTCTCACTTCAACCGGCTAATCATGTAGCACAAAGTAGAGGCTGTCTAAAGCATAGAGAGTCTTTGTCTTCCTACTTAAGGCATTGGCTACAACATTGCCTTTCCTTGGATGGTATTTGATAGGAAAATCATATCCTTTGATAAATTCAAGCCACCTGTGCTGCATCATATTTAATTCATGTTACATGAACAGATATTGTAAACTGTGATGATCGGAGTGCACTTCAAACTTCATGCCATACAGATAATGTCTCCACAGTTTCAAGGCAAATATGATGGCTGCTAACTCCAAATCATAGGTGGCATAATTCTTCTCGTGCTCCTTGAGTTGCCTCGAGCCATAAGCAATTACCTTACCATGCTGCATCAAAACACAACCCAAACCAACTCGAGAAGCGTCAGAATAGATCACAAATCCTTCGCTTCCATCAGGTAGCATCAAGACCGGAGCAGTCGTAAGCTTTTCCTTCAAAGTGTGGAAACTGTTCTCACATTCTTCAGTCCAAAGGAAAGGGACATTCTTCTGCATTAGCTTGGTCAATGGAGGGGATATTTTGCAAAATCTTGGACGAATCTACGATAGTAACCGGCAAGTCCAAGAAAACTCCTCACCTTTGTCACAGTCTTTGGGTTGGGCCAATTCACAACTGCCTCAATTTTCACCGGATCAACTGCCAAGCCTTCTCGTAAAATGATATGACCAAGGAATGCCACCTACTCGAGCCAGAAATCACACTTCGATAACTTGACATATAAGTGATGTTCTCTCAATAACTGCAAGGCTTGCTTTAAATGTTCGGTATACTCCTCTGTTGTCTTCGAATACCCAAAATGTCATCAATAAAGATCACTACGAATTGATCTAAGAAAGGAGTAAAAATCTTGTTCATCAAGGCCATAAAAGCAACAGGTGCATTAGTTAATTCAAACGGCATCATGAGAAATTCATAATGTCCATATCGCATCCTAAAGGCAGTTTTAAGAATGTCCTCTTCTTTCACCCTCAATTGGTGATACCTAGACCTTAAGTCAATCTTCGAAAAGTATGCTGCACCTTGAAGCTGATCAAATAACTCGTCAATTCGTGGCAGAGGGTACATATTCTTGATAGTGACCTTATTCAACTGCCGATAATCGATACACATCCAGAATGTGTCGTCTTTCTTCTTAACAAATAGCACCAGAGCTCCCCAAGGTAACACACTCGGACGAATGAAACCCTTATCCACAAGGTCATACAACTGCTTCTTCAATTCTAATAATTTGGCGGGGGCCATATGATATGGAGCTTAACTAATCGGTGCTATGCCTGCACCAGATCAATGGAGAATTCCACTTCTCTGACAGGGGGCAAATCGGGCACCTTTTCCGGAAATACATCCGGGAAGTCACACACTACCAGAATCTCCCCCAACTACTTCAACTCCTTTTTCTCCTAGACGAAGGCAAGAAAACCTGCCCAACCCTTGCATATTAGTCGATCCGCTTTGCATGCGGACATAATACGCCTGGGGCATTTCTTCTATTGCCCTCAAAATGAAACCCTTTCCCCATATCAAAATAGATCGTCCTATTGTAACAATTGACACAGGCACGATACCGTGCTAGCCAGTCTATTCCAAGGATCACATCGAAATCCAACATCGACAACAGGATCAAATCAACTGGTAGCTGACGACCTTCGATTCGCACATCACATTGAGAGTAGTATACACTACACTCCACTCTCTTGCCAACATGAGTGGACACCACCAGTACGTACAGTAACGGTTTAGGGGGCTGCTGTAACTGCTCAACAAACGGAGGTGCTACGTATGAGCGCGTAGACCCCGAATCAAAAAATGTAAGGGCTTCTGTCTGAGCAATCAGAATCTTACCTTCCACCACATTTGCATCTTCTGCACTTTCCTGGGCGTCGGCGTACACACGAGCGGTCTGGCGCTGTGGTTTCTAGCCCTGGCGAGGTTACTGGGGTTTACTTGGGGTTACAAAGGCAGTAGACCTGGATTGTTGGGATTGCTGGGAGATATTGGCCTTCGGGCACTAAGCCACTCTGTGCTCCATAGAACCACAGCCTAGATAGGCTCCGGTTTTCTTCTAGCATTTATCTGACGGGTGTCCTCGGCCACACTGCTCACATCTAACTCCAGCAAAACTGGAAGTTCCTTATCTTCCTTTCCATTTCTTCAGCACTTGCCCTTTGGACCTTGCTGGTGCACTTTTTTTGACGTATGTAACTCTTTTTTGCTTGATAATTAGCCTCAACAGCATAAGCTCTATCCACTGCATCGTCAAAGGTAGCTGGCCTCTGAAAGGCTGTAACATGATTCGTATACCTGGGGTGCAGGCCATTGATGAAACGGTTCACCTTCTTCTCCTCGTGTTAATCATGTCCTCTGCAAAATGGGACAACTGAGTGAACCAGTGTACATACTCAGCCACTGTCATCTGTTGCTGTTGTAAAGCCAGGAACTCAACCTCCTTCGCTCTCTACACATGGGCTGGAATGAACTTCCTTCGAAACTGTTTCTGAAAAGTCTCCCACACTGTTACATTAGGCATGGTTGTATAAGCATCGCTGACGCTCTTCCACCAAGTCTTGGCCACCTCCAGAAACATCGAAGCCGTGAGCATAACCTTCTGCTTATTAGTGCAGACAATTGTAGCAAAGAGGTCCCCAGTGTGCTCCAGCCACTGTTTGACCTTCAGCGCATCTTCATTACCATAAAATTCCGTGGCCCCGCATTTTCGGAATTTATCATATAGGGCATTGGGATCACTCTCCTTCGGGTGGAAAACGACTTGTTGCTCTACATGTGGTGGTCCTGATGCTTGACTCTGTCTGTCGACCATAGTCACAACTTATGCTTGCAAGGACTGAATGGACTGAGACTGAGCCTGCATGGCTTGCAACAAAACGAGAATACACTCATCCATACTCATGGACTGCAGTGGTAGTGCTGACCCACCTTCATTGTCTCCGTAATTATTATTGTTCGTACCGGAAACAGATGCCATAGCCTACAAAACTCAAGAGTCAATCTCCTATCACAAAAGTTATTCCCACAACATCACGGAAAGAAAGCAAATAGCAGACGAGAAAGTCAAATAAACAACTGCATAATCTCACTACGTCCTGTACGCCTACATGCTTAGGGACTAAGACAAGCAATGCTCTGATACTATACAATACGTATGTCACAACCCTAGCCTAGATTTCGGGGGTTAGTAAAAACCTAACTAGTGACACGTATTCCCGTGCATATACACCTAGACCTAGTCCATGTGTACACACAAGGGATCATTCACACATGCAAACACAGTGTACGTGGAAGTTGTAAGTATCATTGCATAACACAAGGATATACAAAAGAAGCAATGACTGCAAAAGATTAAACAGATGTACAAAAATGTACATCAAAATATGGGTAAACAATCATAGGAATCAAAATACATGTGTGATCCAAACCTTGAGTACAAACCAAAATCAATGCCACTTCCTACGACCCAACAAAAACTAATATAATGAAAACCGCTCTCCAAGGAATGGATCAACTCCACTCCTCTAGCCCAGATGGGGCCTCGTGTGCCTTTCCTGAAGTCTGACCGACCGATGAGGGGTCGGGAGAGGGATCTGAGCCTGCAACACCAAGAACAACTAATGAGTATAGCGACTTAGCAAAGGATAAGCAGCAATAAGTTAACACGCGTTATATCTATCAGTGATCAGAATAAATAACATGTGAAGATCCATAGTGGTCATGTTCGTATGCTAAGCAGATTGTGCATATGAATAGGCATGCTATCAGAATAATAAAACAGAGAAAACAAATATACTGTACGAGGTGGCTACTACATTTGCCATATACTCCCTTACCAGAGCAGTCAATATGAGAACACCATCGACCGGGACAGGGTACGCATGGATCTCTGTTTCCCGGGGTCCGGAATCCCAAGACGGTAGCACTCTACAGAGGCGGTAAATAGTCTATGCCAAAGTCAACCCCGTCGGGTGTCCTAAGACTGTGGCTGAGTAGAGCCAGTCAGATAAAATCAGTCAAGTCATATGATGCACGTCAATCAATATCAGTAACGGTAGCAGTATCAGTCAGTCAAGCAATACAATACAGTATGCAGTATAACGTGCATCACACGAGAATTAAGCATGAACTCAAGTCTTGCAATAACTTTACTATACAAATAAACAATTACCAATCTATACACGAACAAAAACATGGAATCGGCTATTCTGCCTAGGATATACCATGGACAGCATCATCAGGGAATAACCAATCGTTGCCCCAACGCAGAACGCGTACCATGTGATTAGGAGAGCAAAACCGAGATTAATATGCAATGCAACTCAGATTACCATTAAGGAATCAAGGTTGTTTACTAGCCAACCCTAACCTAGTTGTCCAGTATTTCTAACCGTACATGCTGATGTAGTTTTAAGTTATTCGATACACAGTTGTTCACATGAGGTGTGTTGCACTGTATCGAGAAAAGTGTATCAAAGTCCCTTAAACCAACACCCATGAGGAGGTGCTTAACAGCTGGACAACACACATGAATGAGTCACAGCCCTAAGGACCATTCATGCGATATTTACCTTCCGTTGGGCAAGTTCGGGTCGCCTATATTCTAACTCGAAGGCCCTACATAGTCTTGAAATTAAACCTACTCCTTTTATTTATTTCTCAGAGGCCTATGGCTTAGCCCTGCTCTGTACTACGGCTCAGCCACGGCGAGGATACGGCTTAGCGGTGGTTGGACCGTAGAAGAGCAGCAAAATGCCAACTCTCAGTTATTTCAATTTGTCACCCTGTATTGATCTATAGCTAGGTCACAGCTGAGTTTATGGCTTAGCCATAGCTCAGTTTACGGCTTAGCCGTAGCTCAATTTACGGCTCAACAGTAGTACAGTTTACGGCTTAGCCGTGACTGCACTGGGTCCACTTCCTGAACCTGTTACAGAACAACTGCAATGACACTTTCTGTAACTGCAAGGGAATAACAACATCACATCTCACTCAATAGGGCTGTACAACAATAAATCATGCAAGAACAGTAAGAGTAAACACGATCAAATCACTACCAACAAGTGTTTAATCGAATTGTGCTTATACTTGCCTCAAATGGATTTCTCATACGCGTAGTTGTCCTTAGTCTTAATCCGCTATCCAAACACAATTCTACTCATCATGCATGCAAGACAATAAAAGGGACGTGAGGATAGGCACAGTGACTGACGTGAGAAGAAGGAGACACGGGAGAAACACAACGAAAACACAAGACATACCTTAAAAGACACAAGAAGATGACGAGTGCACAACTCCTCTCCTAAGCTTGATCAAGAAGGAAAAAGAAGAAGAAGAAAGAAAGAAGAACGAGAGAGAGAAGAAAGCAAGAGACGTTGAAGAAGGATGGAAGAAAATAGGCGGTGGTTGGCTTAATAAGATAAAGATGAATGATTTTTCATGAAAGTCCAAGCATTTACACAATTTACAGTTCGAGTCAATTAACGATCCAACAGAAGCAAACGAAGTCGTTTGCGTGCAAGTCAGTTACGAGATTTAACGAGCTCAGCGAAATATACGTGTTGACACCAAGATGATGCAAAATTAACGACATCCGACAAAATCAAAATTACGAAAAAGGGCTCAAGACTACCTAAACCCTAGTCAAACTCAACCCATCTACCTATCCATTGCCCAAAACAAAACAAAAACAGAACCAAAACGCAATAGACAACAAATCAGGTATTAATTAGTCGCTAATCCGGATTAAGTTGGGTCGGAGTGTTACAAAGAGTTAGGAGGGAGGAGCTGTTAAGTTGAATGTGATGGGTACTGGAACCCATTTGAGTATATATATATATAACTTGAGGCTTTATAAAAAGGTCCTTCTCACCTAGGGTTATTATAATTTAAGTCATTTGAAGGGCCAACTAATTCAAACAAAGTCGAATGCATTCGAGTCAAGTACGAAAGTTGAAGAGTTCAATGAGACAAACGTGATGGTATCAATATGATGCATGTATGATGTAAAACCATGAATTATAAAATTATGAAAAAGGGCCTTCATCTACTTAGTTAAGGTTAAACTCAACCCAAATTGCATATCCATAACCTGAACTTAACCCACTGGACTCTACAAGACTAAAATAGTCTTATTTTAATATAAAACTAAATTGTTTACCTATTAATCATGATTAATTACTCACTAAGCAAGCTAATCTTAGGTCGAAGTGTTACAGTTACTGCTTACTACACCTTCCATGTAGATGCTCCTTAGTGCACCGCTATGCGAGTGAAACCCGTAGTAGTGATACGTGAACCAAGTGTTCAATAGATGCTCTGCATAATATCGATTGAAAGCTTTTCCCTCTTTGACAGTGAAGGCAGATGGCTTTAATTCAAAAAACATATATGCCATAAAAGCTGAGCCCTGGGCAAGACTATGTCCAAATGCCATTCTGAGCACTAGATATATACAACCAGGCCTGATGTCACCTCCAGCACTTGGAAAGAGAACATCCGATAACTATGCCATCAAGAATGTAACAAGCCAACACTTCCTCTTCAAATCTAGATATTTAGCAAAAATATAATGCATGAAGTCAAGCTTCTTATGGTAAATAATCATTAGCTCCTTCTTGGGATCTTCATGAAGGATAACCTCTTTCCAGCTGCAGTATGCCTCATTTGAAAAGAAAGGACTGGTGGCTGGTTTTACCCAACTTATCCATTTGGTAACTTTGCCTTAACTTTGACTAATCATTTGGATTAAATCTTTGAGAGCAAAAAGGAGATAATATGTAGCCTAAAACTCATCATCCATGGTAGGCAATTCTTCATTGGGTGGAATGGTTTCATCACAACGCTCACCATATAGTGCTAAACCAAAGATTTTCTTCACTTCTCATAGAGAAAACCCTAACTCCATGTTCAAAGTACTAAAGGTATTGGTTGCTTGGCAAAACAATTCAAGAATAGCCCTGCATATGTTTTTGTTTTCATATGGCACTTTCTAGGTAGTGGCGTTTACAACTTCAAAGATACGAACTGCTTTCAAACCCTTTTCATAATGGTGTTTGATCAGAGTCGCCCAACTCTGCTAATCCCTGATGCAATTAAACCATCTACGAGACTGGTGCTTTTCACCAATCTAGGCACTTCCATCTTCATTGTGGCTGCCAAGCCCAATTGTTCTCAATTGCAAGATCACGATACCGACAGCAAGGTTTAGGGTACAAATAGCTATGGTCTTTGTCTTGGATCTTGGAATTTCCATAAAGTAATATGGATGATGACGCATGAATTTACCAGTCTTGAAGTGGCATGATGCAATACCTATGAAAATGGATTGTTCCTTGTGGGGATTGCTAAGTCATTGTCATTATCCTCAAATATCTCTTGACAGATGATATGGTGGTGAAATTAGAGAAACTCCCAAGGTGTCTACATAGTGGTACTGTACGCTTTCAACTGGTTGTTTCATAGTCTCCTTCGTAGCATCCCCAAATATGTAGCGAGGTTTATCAAAGCTCACCTTGTCATTATTCTCCCAAATAGTGTTATTGGCCAGACACCAATATGTGTACCAATTCCTCATTATTAGGGCTTTGGTTCTCTGGTTTCTCAAAGTAAAGGCAAATACTTCATTCGAGTCTTTCGGATCAAGATTACTTGCAATCTTGCCCTTCAAGCAACTCTTTGATGCCCCAGAAGTTGAAGTCTAGGTGCTTTGCCTTTTATGTCTGCAAAACAAAAAAGAGATGGGAGAGGAAAAATATCAATAATAGCAAAAATGCCTAAGGCATGGAATTCTACCGAAATTTCGACAGCATCTCCCTTAGCAAAAGGCCAAAAAGAGAAAATAATACTTAATTATGAGGCCAAGAATTGGCATCAAGATACACTTAAGTCCCAGAACTAAGACTCCCAGTCCAAACAGGTGTTCAAGCACCTTAAAACATTTTATGGAGCGATTTGATTTGTGTTTAAGCACAAAAGTTATAGTATCCAATGCAAGAAATACAAGCACAATGCAAGCAAAGTATAACAATAGCTATATACAACACAAAGCATCAACAAGCTCAACATGTATGAAGGTACAGCATGTGAAGGTATATGGCATGTTTTCAAAAAGAGTAACATCATTTTAAAGCATTGAAGGCCACTAAATAAATGCCGGCCTAATGGCAACCACCTTCAGTCATCTCCTATGATTTCATTAGACTTACCTACAACTATTGGAGACTGTTTCATTCTCCACACTCAAATTGAAGTCAACTATAGGATCTCTATATTCCCAAGACGGCATCTCTAACAAAGTCCCATATGGTGATTTGCTCTGATGGGACCATTAGACATTCTTGTGGGAGTTCGAAAGTGCACTATTTTCAATGCATATAGAGCCAATGAAGGAAATATTGCAATGCAAAGTTAATTTCGAAACATTTTCATCAACTGTCATCAATGATTAAAACGTGATATTGTGTCTATTAGCTTCCCGCAAAGACAGTTGGCATCACTCAAATTGACTCAAAGATCATACTTCAGGTCAGAACTGAAAAAGACCGAAAGGTGAATTACCCTTGGATGTTATGGTTGAGAAAGACAATGTAAACAACTCATTGGTGATCGTATTCAAAGCTACATCGACCACTCAACCGGAAGTTGAACCTATCTTCATCGGTTTGTTTAACCGGCCACTTATATTTAGGTGATTTATACTTCTTATGTTTATTGAGATTTAAGGGGAGTAACCTTCTCATCAAAAGCAAAAGAAATGCACCCTATGGCTATCCAAGTTGCTGACCATGAAAGAATCCCCATAGAAGCCACAGTGGTCAAGTCTTTGTTCACATCGTGCTAATGACCAGCAAACTACTACAAACCAATCCCCTGTAATTCCCATAGAGACCGTGGTGACCTAACTTGAATAGGTAGGTGTGCCTACACTAGGTCCAATGGTGAAGGAGTGAAGCCTAATGTTCTATCAAAAGCATACATTCCCCCAAACGGAGCTTATTCACTTCAAATCTCTTGAAGAATGGATATCCAAGGCACTTTTGAAGTTCAAGGCCTCATGTACTAACCCAGGTGGTGACCATAAATTTCCCCAAACAGTGCTTAGACAAGAGGAAGCCTCATAGAGTTCTACTTTTGGGTCGTGGGGGTGGTTGTTTTTGTGGGGGGGGGGGGGGGGGGGGGGGGGGCGTGTTCATGAGAAGTGCCCAACTACACTACCAATGACCGTGGGCTTGCTCGAACAAAATCTGACTTGGAAATTTCAATCCCAAGCCACCATGGAGAAAGTTCAAATAGGGTCGTGGGGGTGGTTGTTTGGGTAAGGGGGGGTGTGGGTGGGGGGGGGTGGGTGTGTTCATGAGAAGTGCCCAACTACACTACCAATGACCGTGGGCTTGCTCGAACAAAATCTGACTTGGAAATTTCAATCCCAAGCCACCATGGAGAAAGTTCAAATAGAGCCCTCACAACAAAAGCAAAAGAAAACCATGGTAGAAAATAAAGGTGGTGAGAGTTAAAATCTAAAACCGAGTTCAAAACCCCTCAAAACCATGGACATTCATTGAATTTAGAGTGTGTTTCGGTGTAAACTTATGAAACAAATGAAGTACTATGTGTGAGAAAGGCTAGCATTAGTCGAGATAGGAAAGTACAAAAAAACAAAAAAAAAATCAGACAGACATTACATCAAACAAATTGTGACCATGGGTTTCCCCGGACACTATCCTAGCTTGAATAATCTCCATGAGTTATAGCCCCATTCACGTCATCACTATGAACAGAATTCGGGCATTACTTTTGCATCAAGGTTAGATGAAATTGAACATTTGAATTCAAATAAATCAGTTCCCATGCCTTCGTCCCAATCTGTCACATGCAGGACCCCAAAACTGTGAGTAAACCATGGGATTTTGGGTCTGTGTTTGTGTAAATTTGCTACCAGAGAGAATGTGATGTGAGATGAGCTCTTGGCTTATATTGAAGTATGAAGCATTAGCGAAGTCATTGAAAAAATAAAATAAAATCAAATGATGCCATATGGGCCCGAAGTAGAGGTTCGGCTGCTAACAAACAAGAAGAGGGTGAGGTAGAAAACCTAACCGGCCATTGGTGGAGCTCAGGGAGAAGAAGAAAACTCGAAATCCACTTAAAAACTTGAAGAAGAAGGTCACTAGAAGCTATTGGTGCTCTTGGTCTCCACCCAGATAACTGAAACAACAGAGTGAAAGAAGAAGGAAGGCACAAGCTTTATAGGTTGCTCATGCTATGGTCACCATCTTCCTTTTTCTTTTTTCTTTCTCGCTGACGGCTGTCTGAAGCAATAGGGTCCACAGCTCCTCTCAACTCTATCCAAAGCTCACGGTCACTACTGCTGGTCACTTCATCTATAGATACTGCATGGTTTAAAACAGAGGGGCCCATGGCTTGGTGGCCCAGGTTCTCTTGCTCACAAACACC
The DNA here is from genome assembly GCA_037013555.1 of Sextonia rubra. NCBI lineage: Eukaryota > Viridiplantae > Streptophyta > Magnoliopsida > Laurales > Lauraceae > Sextonia > Sextonia rubra. The sequence goes on from JASUAD010000012.1 coordinate 11,566,861, forward strand.
GTTGTTCCTCTCAAGCCTATGGTCATTGATGCTTCACCCTTTTTCCCATAGACACAAGTTGTTTTAACAGTGGGGTCCATGACTTGGCCATGTCCACAGTCACTGCCACTCCATTCTTACTTACCCACAGTCACTATGTTTTTGAGAAGTGGGACCCACTAACTAGTGGCCCACACTCTCTCAAACATGATCATTTAAATTCCACAACATGTGGCAAACCCACTTTGGAGATTTTACCAAAAAACATGGTTTCCCATAAGCAAGGGGGACCCCCTTTGGGCATTTACTTAACAAAATTGATTTTCTTTCAAAGCCAAAATTCCACCCAAACCTGGGTCAAACCCAATTTTTGAAGAAAATTTGTCATCTCAAATTGTTTTGGATCAAAACCCACAAAAGCCGATCTCCTTCAAATTTTCATCTCATTTTGACTCATGTCAAGCCAAGTCAAAACCATAACTTTGATTTTTTGAAAATAAACCAAAAATCCATAAAAAATCCAAACCCAAATCCATTTCAAACCCAAACCTTCATTTTTCTTAAAATCTCAGGGATTCATTGGGTGGTGCCCCACAGTCCTCTCGGTGATGTTACTTCAGATATCTGTGATAAATAGATCATGAGAAAACCAAATTCATTTCTAAAATTCAAAAACAAATTCATAAACTTCTGAATTTTCCAAATACATCAGGGATTCTTATTGTCAGTGTTTCATATAATCCCTACAAAGATGCTACTTTTGATATCCTGTGAAGATAAGGCAAAGAAAATCAGATTCCTTATGTTTTGACCAAATCCCATCATCAAACCCTTCATGGTTTTTTTATCAAATTCTCAAAATTTCAAGTATAGGCTTACACCATATCTTGACAAAACCACATTTTCATTCAGCCATTCATCATTTCCACAAATTGACTATTTCGAAGCATAGTAATTGTCATACTTTAATCATTACACCTTAAGGGGGCACTTGTTGCTCATAAAAAAATCACAAATGTTGCAGTTAAGACATTACAAGCAAATTCCAAGCTAAGGGCACATAAACCCTAAGATTGTGAAATGCTGGGTCAAGAATTACATCCAAGTGTTCAAAATTGATACAACTCATTCAAAAGACTTTAGATGAGCTCAGGATGCAACAGCTCGAATTCAGAATTAGTGGACTTCATATGGTCAGTTAATTCATTAAACATCAAATTCAAGGTTCACTGGCTCAAAGCCAAAGGGTCATTGAACGTACTCAAGCTCTGAGTTACTAAAGTGGCTGAAAATCACATGGCAGCTCCAAAATATGCTTAGGAATGATACTTCAAAGTTTTAGGGATTTGGACTTTATTTCAGCTCAAACTCAAGTTTCAGTGGCTATTTACTAACTCCTTGGGGTCACTGTAGTAATTAATACTTCTACATGTCAAAATCAGCTGAAACTCTTGAATGAAGTTTAAATTATATTCATGAGTGACTCTGCAAAATTTCAGGTCAAGTAGACATCGCTTGACCCATAGTCAACAAACATGTCAACTTTGGGATAGTGACCCTAAGCCATGGAGTCACTGACCAAAGTCCTGCTTCCAAGTGCCCAAAGTTAATGAAATTTGGAAAAAAAAGCTTAAGTTATGTTCAAAAATGGTTCTGCAATTTTTCATGCTAAGAGAACTTCATCTGACCCTACTTTAGCCATGTTAGCTCAAGGTCATTAACCCTCCCTCCCCACCATGGGGTTACTAACCAAAAACTTACTTCTTGGAGGCTAAAGTCGATGAAATTTGGTTCAAAGACTCAAAATGCGCTCAAAGTCAACTCCTCAAAATTTCAAATCAATTGGACATCATTCAGGTCGAAAACAAACTAACTGCCTGTAATGTAAGAGGACATTGACTTAGAACATGCAACAAATGGGCCACTGATCAAAATCATACTTCCACAAGTCCAAACCATCTGAAATTTGGATGGACACCTCAATATGCTCTTGACATCAACCCTTTTAAGTTTCAAGTCAATTCGAGGTCATTTGGGCCTCAAACAGCTCAAGCACAGGTCCATTTTCATGAAAAGCCAGGCTGAAATTTCTATGACATACTCAAAATAGTATTTAAAAACATCTCCCCAAGTTTCATGAAAATCAGACATCGTTTGGGCCCCAAACTAATGAAACGGTTCACATATGCAAAAATCCCAAAATTAGGCCTGTACGTGACCATGGCCACGGTCACGGACGCCTATGAAGTGGTTCCCGGCAGGTTTTAGTAGTTTTCTCCACTTTATTTTGAACTATAACTTCCCATAACTCTCCCAGCTGCCTCTGAAGTCTATCAAAGGCAACTTTTGGCACTTGGGAACTGCTTCAATGGTTCAAGCAAGTTTCAAGAAGATTAAGGTTCAAAGAGTTCCAACAAGGATTTGAAGCAAAATCACTAGTCTTCTCAAGCCCTACAAGCATTCAAGTTCACCCGTCTTCTCCTTCTCACTAACTAAAGGTGAGAAATAGTTCAAAAGAGGAGAAAAAGCATACATATCACTTAGAGAAGACGAATGTCAAAGCTGTCAAGCATACTAACGGATGAGACTGCATTCCTTTGGCTCTCTCACTTGAAAGGGCTTTAGGGCATTTTTAAAGTTATAAACAAGCCTCTTTAGGCTTCATTTTTTTCTTTGAAAATTATAAGGTCAGAATAACACAACTTTGGCTTCAGTTTGCTTGCGCAAAGCAGCCTCTTCGGATTTGCACAAAAGTGATTCATAACAAAGAAAGTAATGATTACCAAACGTTGTAGTCAATTCCATGACCAAATTAAGCACCCTTAGGGCAGTCATTCAATATCCAAAAGTCAAAAAGCACAAGTTCCTCTACTTTGAAGGCATTATGGAAGTGAAACGAAGCAGAATCGGGACAAACAATGGCCAAAATGGCCACTATTTATCAGTGAGCATGGGCCATGAGCCACGGTCACTGCTTCTTATGTTCTTTTTTTTCTGCATTTTATCCTCTTTTTCATGTATTTTTTAGTATTTTTCGAGTTTGGATCACATCCGAGACCAGAGGGAAAGGTTGTAATTTTTCAAAACTTATAAACAACTTGTATCCTTGAGGTTAGAGCATTAAACCCATGTAAACAGAGGGAATTTAATGATAAACAATAATTATTTTTCCAATCTTCTTTAAACTCAAAATGTGTGAATGTTGAATTTGAATCCATTGCATTTCACATTACTTTTGAGTGCGACCAGACCATGTTCTTCTTCCTCTTTCCTTACTTTGTTCTTTCAAAAGTCATCAAGCAACTAAAGGCTAGGGTAAGCTTTTGACGCTTCTTTTCTTCAATCTCCAAGCAAGATTCAAGCTTCTTTCACTTCCTAAGTTCTATCCATGGTAGGTAAGTGCTTCGAGCTTCACCTTTTCCATACATTGTTCATGGCTGCACGCATGCTTTGGATTTTGTATGCATTTTTCTCAAACTTTTTCTTTTTTACGATTTTATGATGCTATTGATGTAAAGATTTTTCCATTTACTGCAAATCATCTTCTTCTCTAATTTGTGTCAAAACTCACCCAAATTTTGAAGGTGACCCTCAGTTTGGGGGGTTTCTGTGCATGAGGAGTTAGTAGCTAGGGTTGGCCCTTTTCTGCTTCAGAATTTCACTCCAAGATTCGAGCTCGCTTCAATGTAAGGCTACTGTTTGGACATCATTCTAAGTCTTTGGCATGATTTGACAAAAAACTCCATGGGCTCCCCCAAGTTTTAATTCGGTTTTGTCATGCCGTTGGTCATAAGGAGCTGAGTTTGCGATTGTCCTGAACTTAGTGTCACAACTCGAACCTAAGAATTCGAGTATGAGGGTAGGCCCCAAATAGTGACATACGTACTCCTATGTAATACACACCTGGACTCGAGTTTAAGCGGAATTACACAAGGGAGAGTCACATTACTTACACGGGTGAGATTTTTATGAGGGACATCCGTCCAAACATTCAAACACAAAAGCTTGTGAGTAACATTCATGAAACAAGATAATTTTAACCTAACAATTAGACATATCTATGCTATGATATGAACATGATTGGTGTGGAACATGTAATTACAAAAGGAAAGAAAGTTTAGTATACAAGAGTGAAATAGTTCCCAACACATAAGGAATCATGAATTGTACATGACAAAAAAAATTTTAATGCAAGTCATGATACCCTAAATGCAATTACATTCCAAAACAAAATCTAGTATGCTCTTTGCGCACTTCATGATGGATCAATCAGAGATGATCCGCTGTCCATTCATCTAGGTCGGAAGGGTTCTCGAAAGTCTCCTCTAGAGTCTTCTCGATCTTCGCAAAATTGGAACCGGGAGCTGAGCCTGTAACACTATTGATTGCACTTAAAAATGACGTGGAAATGTGTAATGGATTCGATATCCGACATTCACGCACTTCAAGCGTTAAGAAGAATGGGAATTAATTACAGTTCATCATTAATTTCCCTTTTGTTTACATGGGTTCTAATGCCTTGACTGCGGGGATGCAGTTGTTTACATGAGTTTGCAAAGTTTACAACCCCTCCCTCAAGTCTTAGATGTGATCTCAATTTGGAAAATACAAGAAAATATACATAAAGTAAGAAAAAATGGGGGTGACCGTGACCCACGGTCACTGCCCCAGGCCAGTGACTGTGAAGTCACTGTTCACCTCCATTTTTTGTGTTGTTCGTGCTGGTTCTTCTTCCAAACTTTTTTAAGTGTTGAAACTCCCTTTCATGACATCTTAGGGTGTTGGATGACCATCGAGAAGATCAAATTCGACTATAGAATCGATTGAAAACTTTGTAATTCATCTTGTTTACGGACTGTCTTTTGAGCAAGTCCGAATAGAGTATCACAGGAAGCCAAACTTGTGTCATTCTGAACTATGATTTTCAAGGAACAAAATGAGGCCCAAAGGGGCTCATTCACAACCTCTATGATGGCCAGGAAATCCCCCCGAATAAGAAAAACAAAGATGACAACGTCATCCTTTGAATAGTCGTTACTGCATGTACATAGTGTGTTCTGTAATTACCCCACCCTTTTCCTCTTCCTCTGAATCTTTTTGCTTACCTTGGTGACTAAAGAAGGAATGGAATGGTCGTGGGATGCTGCTTTTCTTTCTTGAATGCCCTTGCGTTTGTTCAGTTCTCTTTTTTTCTCTCCTGTGTGTCCTCCTCCGTGTCCACCTGATTCCTTCAAACACTGTCCTTTTTATAGAGGCCCCAGGTGGTTTTTGGTGGATCTTGGGAGTTGAGGGGAGTTGTGGGAAGTTGAATTTCAAAAAGGAGAGGAGAAAAACTGCCCAAAACAGCAAGAAGTATCCTTTGGGGGTCTGTGACCGCAGCCGCAGTCACGAATAAGGCCCAATTTTGGGTTTTTGCAGTTACAATCCGTTTTCACCTGTTTGGGGCCCAAACGAAGTCTAATCGCCACGAAACTTGGAAGGATGCTTCTTAACACTATTTAAACCATATCATAAAAGTTTCATCTCGTTTTGACCATCTGAAGTTGGTCAACTCCCTTGATAAACAGGTCACGGTCACGGACAAGGCCCAATTTCGAGCTTTCACATTTGTGACTTGATTTTGCCTGTTTAGGGTTTGAACGATGTCCAATCTTCACGAAACTTGGTGGAATGCTTATTGACACTATTTTGAGTGTGTCATAAAAGTTTCAATCTGTTTTGACCTTCTGAAATTAGTCAACCCTCTAGTTGACTTTTAATGAAAATGGGCCCTTGTTTCAGCTATTTGAGGTCCAAATGACCTCTGTTTGGTTTGAAACTTGGAGGGACTGACAACAGGAACATCTTGGAGTATTCCTCTAAATTTCATCAGCTTTGGATTTGGGGAAGCATGATTTCAAACAGTGGTCTATTCATTGCATGTGTTAGGTCACTATTCACCCCACATTGAGGTAGTTAGCTTGTTTTCTATCTGAACAATGTTCACTTGAATTGAAACTTTAGAAGAGTAACTTAGAGCATTCTTTGAGCATTTGTTCCAAATTTTATCAGTTTTGGCCTTCTGGAAGTAAGATCTTAGCCGATGACCCCATAACTCGGAATTACTGTCCTCTAAGCTGACATGTAATGAAATTCGGGCCAAACGGAGTCTTTTCGGCTTGAAAATTTGCAGACTATCTTTTGATTGTGACTGAAGCTTCGTGCCCAAATTTCATCAATTTTAGACATCGGGAAGTAGGACTTTGGTCAGTGACCCCAAGGCTTTGGGGGGGGGGGGGGGACTGATCCTAAGTTGACATGCCTGTAGCTTTTGGGTTCGATGATGTCTGTTGAACTTGAAATTTTGTAGAACCTGTCTTGGGCATCATTTGAGCTTCCCCTGAGAGTTTCAGCTAATTTGATCTTCATGGGATGTCACTCTGCATAGGAACCCACAGAGCATAGTATACGATCATCTGGACCAAGTTTGGATCCAAATGACGTCCAAATGCTCTGAACCCTTGAGGAATGGTCTTTAGATATACTTGAAAGGATTTTATTGAATAGGAGCTTGATTCAACATGTGGAAATGTCAAATCCCGCAATGATTCCTAAAGAGTTAGCAAAGAGTCTTTGAAACTGATTTGAGCCGAAATGAGGTTCAAGTGCTTTGAAAATTTTGGAAATTTATAGTCCAAAGCTTGTAATGTCTTAAATACATTATTTGCAAATTTTATGGGTCAACAACTATATACAACTAATGACTAAAACTATTCAGCAAAATATAAGCAAAACCAAGGTAACAGCATTGTATCTACAATAATCATTAACAGGTGATTAAAGAGGTCAATTCAGTATACTAGGCATGTTGTGCAATTGAGTAATCATGCTATAAGAATTAAAAAATAGAAATAATTTACTATTTAGCTACTACATTTGCCATATCTTCCCTCTAGGAATTTATGTGTTGAGAACACCATCAACCTGGCCAAGGTACAATGGGTCTCTCGTACATAGAGTCCAGAAGCTCCAAATAACACACTGCAGTGGCAACGTTCGTGCTACACTAAAGTCAACCATGCCGGGTATCATAAGGCTGAGGCTAAGTAAAGCCAGACCATTTTGATTCAATATATAATTGAACTTGAACAAACATGTAAGTCATTCATTGAGTGAGAAAAATAACAAAACGTACACATTCAGTTCCTTCGTTCAATACGTTCGTATTCAATTCAATGTCAATATAATATCAAGACTATTAAGAAACGTTTCAAAAAGATTTAATACAAACAATGATCATTTCAATTCAAGTCATTGTTAGAAGAGTAGAAGTCCATACATATGATGATCATTTCAATTCAAAGCATGAAGTGGAAGACAATAATAGTCATCCCATATGCCATGCAATTCAATTTAATAGAATCAAGGTAGTTTTACTAGCCAACCCTAATCTAGTCAAACATTGTTTCTAAAGGTGTATGATGATGTAGTTTTAAGCTATCTAATACATAGTTGTCTTCTTTTGGTGTTACATTATGTCGGGAATGTGTATCGAAGTCCCTTCAACCAACACCCATTGGGAAGTGCTTAACAAATGGACAACATCACATAAATAAATCTCACCCTCAAGACTTTTCATAATATTTTATTATTCCATTAGGCCGATTAATAGGGTAAAAGGATTCGGTGACTAAAGTTCTACAAGGTCTCATACAGTGCCTATTTAATCCTAAGTCTTAAGGGTTTTATGGCTTAGCCGTGGGTGGCTTACGGCTTAACCACGTGCATTTTATGGCTTAGCCATAACTTGCACTACGGCTTAACTATGGGTGACTTACGGCTTACCCGTGGCATCTTACGATTTAGCTTTAAGTTGCACTACAAGCTTAACCATGGGTGACTTACGGCTTACCCGTGGCATCTTACAATTTAGCTTTAAGTTGCACTATGGCTTAGTCGTAGGTACCCAATTCTCCTACGCATTTACGGTTTAACTGTGTACTATTCTACGGCTTAGGCATATATGTCCTACGACTGAGCCATTGGTTAGCTATAGCTTAATTGTAGTATATTCTATGGTTTAGGTCTGGCTTAGCTGTAGAACAAAATTCAAAATTTGTGCTCACTGGATTGTGAGCCATAACCTTCTTATGGCTTAGCCGTAGACTTCAGTTTTTGAAACATATTCACGTCTGAAGCCACTTTCTAAAGCAAGGTTTTCACAACTTAAGTTTGTACTATGGTATGCCCTTTCTGCCCATTCATTCAGTTATCTTTATTTAACATCATACTATGTCAGAAAGATTAAACTTCATCATATGGTGAAATTGAGAAAGGGAAACATATTAGGGCTGAATGCACAAGAGTGAGTAATCTACAAGAATCATCACATACCAACATGTATTAAACCAATATTTGCTTATACTTGCCTTAATTTCGAATTCAAATCACTATGCTTACTCTTAGCCAACTTGAGGACACTCTAAGTCTCAAACCTAAACTAATATGCTCAACTGCTTCACTTCATTGCTTGTGAGTAGATTCAAAGACACTGAAGATAGACATATGCAATATCAATTCTCTGGATTTGATGAGAAAATCTTAATAAGGGAGAAAAATAAGAATTTAGGGCAAAAACATAAGAGTGTTAGAGGGAAAATTATCGAGTAGGAACAGTAGGGTCTTATATATACAAGATATTTTATGGAGTTTTTAAGAAAGTCCCCATTTCTTAAGGTAATTACAGTTCAAGTCAAAAGAAGGTCCAACTAACACAAACGAACTCAAATGTATTCAAGTCGAGTATGAAAGTTGACGAGCTCAATAAAATGAATGTGATAATCAATATGATGCATGAATGATGTAAACTTATGAACTCAAAATTATGAAAAAGGGCTTCCACTACCTAATTAAGGTTAAACTCAACCCAACTACCTATCCAGGATCTAAACATAACCTACAAAGACAAAACAAATTAAATCCATCCTAATTCAATGGTAATTAGTTAACAACTTTTTTAATTAGTCGCTAAGCATGCTTGGTTAGGGTCGGAGTGTTACACTTGGCAACTTGAAGGTTGGCAATTGCCTCTTTTACTTTGATGTTACTTCATGCATTGACTTTTTTAGATGCAAGATGATCATCTGTAGGATATCCTTGATTTTTGGCATGATAGAATGAATTCGCCAAGCTATAGGCATATCAATGGGGCTAAGCCAACTAACTTGAGTTTTCTCTAAGTCAGATGAATTAAAGTTTGATTCCCCTTTTTTGCAATTTGCTTTACTGCCTTATAAATATGTTGTTCTTGATCTTTGCATGATTTAAGATGAATAAGGCTATGAATTTTCCACTTTCAACTTGACTATGATAGTTTGCATGATTGTGGCAAACTGTGTTTGAGTGCCCTTGAGTATGGCAAATGGAGAGTTTGGTTTTGCCTCCTTTGCTTTGATTTTACTCTGTAATTTTATTCTTTTGAAGTAAAATCATTGCTTCAGCCATACTTCTTGGTGCTTGACAAGAATAAATGCGAAGATCCAAAGATCCTTCAAGCTTAAACATAGTCTTAACATGCCCATCGGCTGAAGCCAACTGAGTTGAAGATGCTTGTTGTTTATTTTCCTCACACTTCACTCAATTAGGTGGCCATAATTTGAAGTTTTACATCTACCTTGGACTTCGTTTGATGAACACGCCCCTTATACACGAACCCCTCGAAATTAATGCTAACCGCGCTTGAAAAATGGGTTAAAATGTGTAATGGATTCAAGTCCCACATTCACGCATTTCAAGCATTAAGAAGAATGGTAATTAATAATAATTCATCATTAACTTCCCTTTTGTTTACATAGGTTCAAATGCTCTGACCGTAGGGAGGTTCAAATGCTCTGACCGTAAGGATGCAGGTTATTTACATAGTTTTGAAAAGTTTACAACCCCTCCCTCAAGTCTTAAATGTGATCTCAATTTGAAAAATACAAGAAAATGTACAAAGAGTGAAAAAAATGCAAAAAAGATAAGAAAATTGGGGAGTGACCATGACCCACGATCACTAGCTCCCTGCCAGTGACCATAGCTGCCAGTGACCGTGGCTTCCTGTGACCGTGACTGCCAGTGACCGTGGGCCAATGACCGTGGCTTCCTATGACCGTGACTGCCAGTGACCGTGGCCCACGGTCATTAGCAGACAGTGACCGAAAAGGCATTGTTTCGCCTACTATTTTGCATTGTTTCTTCTTTGTAATTTCTTCAAAGTGTAGAAGCTTATTTCATTTGAATTTTGAGTGTCGAATGGCCACCATAAGTGCTTGATTTGGCCGTGCAATCGACTTAAACCTTTGATAATCATCACTTTTTGGTTTACGGACTGTTTCTGTACAAATCCGAAGAGGGCACTGTATGAAGCTAAGGTTATGTCATTCTGACCCTATGATTTTCAAGGGTTAGAATGAAGCCTAAAGAGGATTGTTCACAACTTCCGGTGTGACCCAAGACCCTTCCCAAGTCAGAAAATCAAAGGAAAAAGATGTCATCCAAGTGGCCTTTGTATATACCTTCCTTAAGTGAAATGTATGTGTCTTGCTCTCCTCTACAATATTTCTCACCTTGAATTGGTGAGAATGGGAAGAAGAAGTATGTTGGAGTAAGGAAAAATGCCTTGTGGCTTGCTTGGAGTTGCTTCAAACTTCTGAGATTCAATTCAGGAACTTGCATTTGCTCTTTCCCTTCACCATTCTTTTGAGCTAATAATGCCCCCAGAGAGTGATCAAGAGCTTGTGTATAGAGAATGAAAGGTTTGCCTGGAATTGGAGCTGAAAGAATCGGCGAGTTTGTAAGACACCATTTGATATCTTGAAAAGCATCTTTACAAGTTTTGTCCCATACAATTCTACTCCCTTCTTCATCAATTTGGAAAATGGTCTACATTTTCCAGATAAGTTTGAAATAAACCGACAGATATAAGCTAGTCTTCCTTGCAATCCTTTTAGTTCTTTTAGAGTTCTTGGAGAAGCCATTTCCAATATGACTTTGATTTTAATTGGATCTAGTTCGATACCACCTCTTCGAACCACAAATCCTAGAAACTTTTCAGAAGAAACTCTAAAAAAACACTTCAAAGGATTCATCTAAATATTGAACTTCCGCAATCTTTCGAAAACTATGCGAAGATCAACTAAATGATCTGATTTCTGCTTGCTCTTGACTGCCAAGTCATCAACATAGCATTCAACAGACTTATGTTGTATGTCCTTGAAGATTTTCATCATTGCTCTTTGGTATGTGGCCCCAGCATTTTTGAGACCAAAAGGCATGACAGTATAGCAGTATATGCTGAAGGGAGTTCTGAAGAAAGTATGTTTCTCATCCTCTTTGAACATTTTGATTTGATTGTACCCTGAGAATCCATCAATGAATGACATTCTTTCATGCCCAAAAGTATTGTCAATCATGATTTTTGGTATAGGCAATGAGAAGTCATCCTTAGGACAGGCTTTATTTAGATCTCTGAAGTCGATGCAGACTCTGATCTGTCCATTTTTTTTAGTAACTAACACTATATTGGCTAACCAGTCGGGGTGTTGTTCTTTGCGGATGAAACCAACATCTCTGAGCTTCTGAACTTCTTTTTCTATTTTATCCATGATTTCAGGTTTTGTCCTTCATTGGTCTTGCTTTACAGGTTTAGCATCATCTGTTATATTCAATTTGTGTACAGAAATCTTTGGATCTAGGCCTGACATTTCTGCATAGGTCCACACAAAGTAATCCATGAACTCTCGTAAGAAACTCACATACACATTAAGTTCGTTTCCTTTGATTTGAGAACTTACAAAAGTAGGTCGGGGATTTTCTAGGGTCCCTAAGTTTATTTTTTGCACTTGGTCCTTATTTGGAGGCTCAGGAGGAGGTGGTTCCACAGCATTATCGGAAGTTTCCAACTCCGTGAAGCCTTCTGAAGTTTCATTTAAGGGTTTAAGCCAAGGCCTGATCCCTTTCCATGGATTCGATTTTTTAGGCTCTTTAGCTTTTACATTAAGGGCTAAGCATTCCCAGTGAACATGTTAGGATGGACTTATTTCTTCATTAAGTTCAGGTGGCCAATATTCAGTGATTTGTGACGTGGCATCATCATCATTGCTTGCCCCCTCAGGATGTTGAAAAGTGGCCCAATCAGTAGGATCTTGAAAGACAAGAGTTTCATAAGAGTCATCTGATTTATACCCTTTGGTGAAGACCACGGGTCTTGCTCTGACATTTTGGTTGAGTTTAGGACTGTTACTATATGCAATGACGTAGCTGTTCAATTCTGCATCCCATTTCAAGATCTTCCTTCATTTTTAGGGTGAAGACGTCCAAAGGAATCTGTATCCCATTTGCATTCAATCCAAGGCCTGTGGACTTTTTAAGATTACACCCCATATTCTTCATCATATTACGGACCATGGGATTGTAGACATCAAGTATTATTTTTCCATCATTAGTGATTTTGTCAATAGGATCTGAAGGAGAAGCATCCTCAGCCCGATGGAAAATGATTGGATAATTATGTTGCTTAGATGGAGGCACTAAGAAGCAAGAACCTTCAAAATCATAAATATGAGATGGAGTGGGCCACGGTAAAAGCGGAGGATCCCAGTCTGCTATAGAGTGCATAGAGACATCCATCATTTCGATACCCTCAGAGTCCAACTCAGAATCTAAACCTCTGATCATTAAAACGACAATCTAGACCTCCCACGTAGACGATAGAGTACTACTTCAAAAGATGAAACAATTCAAGACATTTCATCGAAGGTTTGAAATTCCATTGCCATAGTTACGTTACGGAGAGCTGGCCGAAAACCTATCCAGCATAAATAAATCCATGTGGAGTAGTGTGGGGGATTCTCACATCTTTCAACCAAACGGAGCCATCTATCAATATATTTGTAGGATCGTTCTCATCTTTGTTGTGATGTTAACACAAACTGACTAAAAGTAATAAGAGAACCAGGCCTCATAGGTGACATTCCCTTGGCGGGAGGAGGTACATCATTGCTTTCTTGATTAGAACCTGAGTTACCGACTAAGGAAACTGCATTTATTAAACATGAGGGTTTTTGATGTCCTGCTTCCTTTATCCTTAATGATTTTGTGAATATGACCAGAGGTTGATCTGATTGTTTGATTTCAGGTTTTATCTTAATCACCAAAGGAGCTTTGGTATCTACACACTTTGCCACAGACTTTTTCGTAGGTTGCAACTTTCTAAGATGATTGGATTGTTCGCCAATTCCTGGATAGGCTCTTTTTCTACTGAAATAGTGAAAGGTTCTACGGGATTATCATCCACTGGAGGGCTTTTTGTATCTGATTTAGACTTTACATGTCTTTCTTGATACATGGATGCATCAGGGCTTCTTTTCCTTTGAATCGTTTTTCATCCGCAAAGACCCGATGCACTTTACCTTCATCATCAATATATTTGAGATATTGCTGGAGAGTGGAAGGTACTATGGCATAATCATGAAGCCATCTCCTCCCCAAGAGGATGTTACAGCAAGCACGAGTCTTAACCAAGTGCAGAGTGGCTTTTGAGGTTAAATCTCCCAATTAGAATCAAATTCGAATTTTACCGATCGGATCCTTAACTTCCCCATCATAGCCTTGAATAGAAGTCTTTGTAGCAGATAAGTTGCTTATTGGAATGCCAAGTTCTTGAAGAGTCATAATTGTGATGAGGTTCATAGTTGATCCTAGGTCGACCTGAACTCTCGGAACAGGAATGTCTTTGATGTAGGCCGTGAAATAAAGTAGCCCTATGTGCTTCATATCACCTAAGAGAATATCATCTTTGGTGAAAGAGATAGTAGTTTTAGAACCATTATGAATTAAAAGACATTCCATTCACTGCTTTTGATGCTTTTTTATTTTGCCTTGAGGTAGTTCTTTTCTATCTGATGAACTTGTGCTACATGAGTTTGATTGTCTGTATTCAAAGCCTGTATAGCTCGTATGAAGTTGTTATGAGTCTTCTTGGTCATCTGCAAGAGATCAAAAATGTGAAGTCGTGCAGGTATTTGTTTGAGGTGTTCAACAACATCATATGTGAATGGCTTTGGTAGCCTTGCATTAACATTTGCTTCTGAAGAAGTTACATTTACATTAGTATTGTCGCCTGAAGGGTTTACATAAGAAAAAAAAAGAATAAGAGGGTCTATCATAGTTGACCTGTAGTTGCGACCGGAACAAGTGCCGTCATTAATCATGTTGCTTCGTTCAATTTCTGGACGAGTATCTCTTCTTATGGCATTAACTTCTTCGGGTTCAAAAAGTTGACTGATTTCTTCCAAGCCTACTTCTTGACTTGTATTATCAGGAATAGCTTGAGATGCTTCGGGCTTATTAGTAGCACTAAAAATCACTAGGGTAGGAGCTAATGGTATCTCTTCTTCAGAGTCGTAGACATTATCTTAATTCTGAAATTGAGAAATTTCCTGAAGTGCGGCAGTGCCGTCAATATTGAGGTTATTATGTTCCTCTGGCGATCCAGATTCATTAGTTGAATTAGACATGACCAACTAGGTGCTTAGCTTAGAATCCGCATCCAGATAAGTCAGCTACAAGTTTGGTCGAGGAGGAACATCTGATACAAGGGTTACTGTGTGTGGAGAAGAAGGCACCGCCTGCTATGTTGTGCTTCATTAGGATCAATCAATGGCAGAGGGTCTGGATGAGTTTCTAGGGGTAATGGAAAAGGAGGAGGGTCATTCGACCAGCCACTTGTGCTTAGTCAATGTACATCATAAAGGACCACCGAGAGTGTATTAAGACCACGCTTGATATTGAGTGTATCCGTCTCAGGATCAAAGGTTTGTTCAAAACTTTTATCTTCATCAGAAAGGTATTCATCAGCAAAGTATTCAAAACTTTTTGTTTCTCTTGTTTAACTAAGCAAATCTGGACATCTTTCTAAAGATTTTTGAGTTGTTTTTTTACTTTTCTTCTTTCTGCAAGTGTGGGTTTAGTTTTCACCTTCTCCCAGCCTTCATCACATACTAAGTCTGGGTGAACCCACATTTCTTCCCTTGAAGAGGTTTTGATCGGTATTAATCCCCATTCATTATGTATTGCATTGATGACCCGGAATTCAACAGCTGGTGGTTTTGATGGAGCGGGTACTGCTACAGGTGCGAATTGCCCGAAAAAAATCAAATTGACTGGAGCAGCATCATATATTCCGGTCAAATGTTATCACTCCATTTTTCCACATCTCATTGACTTGTTCTTTCAAAATGAAGCCGTCTTTAAGATGATGAGATACCATCCAATGATATGCACAATAAATTGGGTCATTGACGTGACCTGGTTGCTCTGGTTTTTTCATTGGTGGAAGCTCAAGTTTGTTATTTTCCATTAATGATTGAAAGATTATTTCAATATCCCCATCGAAAGGGTATTTGGTTCTCTTTCTCTTTTCATATTCTTCATTTTTTGTTTGCTCTGTTTTGACATTCTGTGGCTTTTGAGGAGGTGGTTTGGAGGTTTGCACATTGAATACCTCCTGTTTCTTTTTCAAGCTCGGAGCTGTTGATTTTGGAGCAAAAGATGATGATGATTCCGCTTTTCGGGAATTTACCTTCTTTTGACTGATTTCTTTGAGAGTTAGTTCTGCATCAGTAGCTTCCTCAACCAATCGGGCCAAAAACTTAGTTTTATGACTAAGTATGATAGCTTAATTTCTGGTCGCAAATTAGTTTTGCACATTTCAATGGTAGCCCTTTGAGATGGTTATTCTAAGCATCTATAAGACAATGCTATCCATCTATTGATAAAGGATTGTGCAGTTTCATTATCACCTTGCTTCATGCTACTAAGCATAGTGCAGTTTCATTATCGCCTTGCTTCATGCTACTAAGCATAGCGAAGGTAACTGTCTGATCTTCCTCCTATAAATGAAGTAAGAATTTCTCTTCTATGATTAGCCACGTTGTGAAAGAGAGTTCCAGTAATTGTTTATACCAGTCAAAAGCAACTCCTTTCAACGTGCCAACGAACAACCTTATTTTTAGTGCATCCAATTCTGGCAGGCTCCCAAAGAGTGATTTGAAATGCATTATATGTTGATAGGCTGACCCCTTTCCCAGGTAAGGTTAGAAAGTCGGAAGTTTGTAATATGGCGGAAATGGAACCAGATCAAATTCCGAAGGATATTTGGGCATAATACCTTTCTTTTTCATCTTGTTCTCCACCTTTGATTTAGTCAATATTTCTTCGACTTCTTTAAAGGTTACATGCTTTTCAGGATCTGGATGAAGACCAAGGATTGATGAATGATCGCCATCAACAGAACCTGCGGCTATCTACTTTATCTGTTAGGGACTTGATTTGAGCCGTGAGCAGGTCAATTTTGGTGGCATTCCTCATAATCATTGCTTGCTTTCTCCTGTCAGCAAACAGGGGATTAACTGGAACTTCAATTGGACCACCTAACTTGTTTGCCAAGATTTTCAATTGAGCAGTTAGGTGATCAATTTTAGCTCCTCGTTATTTAATGACATCACTGACGTCATTTTCTTGATTTTCACCAGCATTCTCTTCGTCGGCATTTTACTCTCACTGGCACCCTCATTTCCATCATTACTAGTTCCACTCCCTTCAGCCATGAATACGGCATACTGACGGGGGTAGGAGGATGTAGGAAGCGTGGACTGACTATCTTCTGTGTCCAGGATAGTAATTGGGTCGTCGTCAAAATCTATTTCAATATATCCTTCAGAGGTTCTGCCTGAATGAGAATTGGAGTTAGACTCTTGTGATTGAGTCTAAGCCATGCTCCGAGTGATTCTTCTGGTTGGGCCTAGTCCAACCATACATGATGAGGCTAGGTCTAGCTCATCTTCTTTAATCACCCATTTTTGAGTGATTGTATGCCGTGACTGTTTCTGAGTTTGCTTTTTATAGTGAGCCAAAGCCTTTTTCTTAATTTGATTGGCCAATCTGGCTGCCAAGGTTTGATCTTTGAACCTGGCAATTAGTGGCTTAGAAGTGCTGGCAATTTATTTCCAATCCATAAGGTCGGAAACATGAAATGAAAGAACATCACAGTACTTCTTTTATCTTTCTTTTTCTCCTCCTCCTTTTGTCAAAGCAAATCTTTGAAGTGAACAAGATCAGTCGAATCATTGATGACCACCGTTCAACTTGCTTTTTGTTTTTAGTACCATATGATGGATGCTAGGGTGAAGACAGTGTGGATGGTGCTATAATGACAGAAGGTAGACACCTCCTGCCGAACCTTCGCCCTTCTTTTTGAGTCAAAGGGTAGAAGGTATTCTCTTCAAGCGAAGCCAAGGATTTGTTCTCAGCCATTTTGGATTTTTGCATATGTGGCTGTGGTGACCACATGTTGTAGCTTGGGATGACAGTATGTTTTTGGACCTTTCTGCACGTTATGAACTACTAAAGGTCCCTTGTTACAGCCCATTATTTGGGCCGAATAGATGATGGTTTTGGAGCTTGAGTAGCCGCTTAATGCAACTTGTCAAGTGCCATTGATTTGTGATTCGTGCACCAAACCTGTCTTGCCCCCAGTTGAAGCTTGATGACACGAAGACTGCTGCCTCCTGACTTTGGTTTGTATTCTAGGTCCTCCTAACCCTTGTGGAAGACTCCAAATGGGTTCTGAGCATATTTAGAAACCCAAGGTTGAGGGGTCTCAGCTTTCTTAATGATTTTTGGGGTCAATGATAACCCATTTTGAGCTAAAGTGATGGAGCCTGTTGGAGTAGAGAGACTTTAGAAAACTGAGACTCTTGATGTAGGGGCAATAGTGTCCGTTCGAGCCCTTTTTTGTGCTCTTACAAATGATTTGTTCTGTGTCACGGAAATTTTGAAAAGCCTCTCCTTGGCTTCGTGAAATGTGATGATTAAGGAACCCATATATTCTTAAAAAAAGCAAATCCACAGGACTATATTAGTGTGACAACCAACATGGCTGCCTCTTTGGCTAGCCGAAATAGTTTATAGATGTCATCTGAACCAACATAGTTTTGAACCGAAATGGTTAGATATAGGCACAAGTCCCATCTCATCGTGCTATGCTGACTGTCCTAGTTGTCAGAATTTCTGCAGCATTTCGAAATCATATAGTCAGACTTAAAAGCATGCTAAGCTCACTAGACCTAGCTACTGCAATTTTGGTAGCATTTCAGGGCCATCTTTGTCAGTCTTATAAGCAAGAGAGGGTTGGATCTAATCAAAGGGATAGGGCCCGCAGGATCAAGCCTGCACCACTACTACAATGATTATATAGGATCTAACATTGCTTGACGCCGGACAGTGCATGCCTGCAATGTCGTTGGTCTTATCAATGATTTAATAAAACATTTATTTGGGTTGAAACACTTGGATTGAATCATCACTCTTCTAAAGCATGAAAGGGTGTGATTTGGTCGATGCACATCAAGGTGTTCTTTCAATTAAATCCTCCAATTAAATGGCAAAAATATGCACTTCGAGGTGCTTAATGCCTTCAGTTGAATGATATAAAGATGCACTTCAAGGTGCAAATTTTCTTTATTAATGTTTCCAAACCCATCGTAGATATTAAGGTCTTGCATGGGTGTCTTCAAAGGTCAAACAAGTCATTTTTAGCAACAAAATAGGTTAGTGACCGTGACCCACGGTCACTGCCCATTTTCCATTGATTCCCGCGGTCACAACACTTTTCACATAGTTCTCCACAGTCACAGGCTTTTAGCGGCACTTTTCAACACAACGCAGCACTTTTCAGTACAACAGCGGCACTTTTCAGCACTTTTAACCAATTTTCATGTCTTTTAGCCAAATTTGATCACAAATTAGGATAAATAATTCCCATAGACGGGACCAATCTTCTGATCACACTTGAAAATGGGTGAAATGTGTACAACAGAATCGAGTCCAACATTCACGCACTTTAAACATTTAAGAAGAATGGGAATTAACTACAGTTTGTCATTAATTTCCTTTTTATTTACATAGGTTCAAACGCTCTAACCGCAGGGATGCAGGTTGTTTACATAGTTTTGAAAAGTTTACAACCCCTCCGTCAAGTCTTAGATGTGATCCAAATTTGGAAAGTACAAGAAAGTCTACACAAAGTGGAAAAAAGTGCAAAAAAGAAGAAAAAACATGGGGGAGTGACCGTGGGTCACTAGTAGACAGTGACCATAAGGCCATTGTTTTACCTTGTGAATTACACTGTTCCATCTCTATGACTTCTCAAAAGTGCTAAAGCTTGCTTTTTTTATCCTTAGGGTGTTGAATGACCATCGAGAGGATTAAATTCAACCGTGGAATTGATCGAAACCTTTGTTGATCATCACCATTGTTTATGGACCATTTTTTGTACAAGTCCGAAAATGGTACTGTATGAAGCCAAAGTTGTGTCATTCTGAACCTATTATTTTCAAGGGACAAAATAAAGCCTAAAGAGGCTTGTTCACAACTTCTATGATGGCTAAAAAACCCCCAAGTGAGAAAAACAAAGGAAACAATGTCATCCCTTGAAGACATGCTATAGCTTTCTTTTACATAATACCTATACTCTCCTTCCTTCTTTGAACCATCCCCCACCTTGAATGACTGAGAAGAAGAAGCAAAAGTAGGTTGGAGTGCCTGAGGATGCTTTGCTTGAACCTTTTTGTAGAAATGCTCTTGCCTTTTCCCTGTGTCTTCCTCCTTGTCCTTCTCTCTTCGAATGTAATCCCTTTTATAAACTACCAATGTGGTTTTAGGGAGTTAGGGGAGGTTAAAGGGAGGTTGATTTTCGAAAAAAAGTGGGAGAAACTACCTGAAACCACCAGAACTGCTCGATGGAAGTCAGTGACCGCAGCCACGGTCACTAGTAGGGTCCATTTTTTTGATTTTTGTGTATGCAACCCATTTTCTCTTGTTTGGGGCCCGAACGATGTTTGATCTTGACGGAGCTTGGAGAGATACTTTTTGACACTATTTTGAGTGTGTCATAAAAATTTCAGCTTATTTTGACCTTCTGAAGTTGGTCAACCCTCCCGTTGACTTTTCATTAAAATGAGGCCTTGTTTCAGCTGTTTGAGGCCCAAATAACCTTGGTTTGACTTGAAACTTGGAGGGAGTGACGTCAAGGGTATCTTGGTATGTCCAACCAAATTTCATAAATTTTGGTTTGTAGAAGTAGGATTTCGAGTCGTGACTTAGTTATTGCATGTTCTAAGTCACTGCTCACCTCACACTGTGGGTAGTAAGCTAGTTTTCTACCCAAGCAGCGTTCAATTGACTTGAAACTTTGGGGAACTAACTTTGAACATATTTTGAATCTCTGTTCCGAATTCCATCAACTTTGCCTTCCTGGAAGTAAGATTTGATCAATGACCTCCATGGCTTAGGGGTCATTTGACTTTTGAGCTGACATGCAGTGGAAATGGGATCAGACGAAATCCATTTGACTTGAAAATCTGCAGAACATCTTTGGAACATGACTGAAGCTCTGTGCCCAATTTTCATCGATTTTGGGCCTTAGGAAGCAGGACTTTGGTTAGTGACCCTATGGCTTAGGGGTCATTGACCCAAAGTTGACATGTTTTTAGATTTTAAGTCAATTGATGTCCGTTTGACCTGAATTTTGGCAGAACCTCCCTTGAGCATAATTTGAGCTTCCTCCGGGAGTTTTAGCTGATTTGATCTTCACGAGGTGTCACTTTATACAGTGACCCCACATAGCATAGTAAATAACCATCTGGATTGAGTTTGAATCCAAATGATGTCCAAATGCTCTGAAATTTTAAAGGATAGTAATTCGGTGCATTTGAAGCATTCCCCTGAGTTAGAGATTGTTTTGGCATCTAGCAGTGTCAATTTCTACAGTGACCCCAATAAGCTGGCAAACAATCACTGAAGCTTAGTTTGAGCTAAGATGAAGTCCAAATGCTTTGAAACTTTGAAACATCATTCTCAAGCATGCCTTAGAGTTGCTATGAAACTTTCATCCACTTTGGTGATCCAGAACCTTGAGTGTGTTCAGTGACCCCTAGTTTTTGAATCAATGAACCCTGAATTTGGCATTTGGTGAGTTGAGTGACGAAACGAAGTCCACTAACTCTGAAGTTTGAAATGTTGCATTCTGAGCTCATATGAAGTCTTCTGAATGGATTATACCAACTCAGAACATCTGGACGTAGTACTTGACTTGTCATTCCATAATCCCAAGATTTATGTATCCATCGTTTGGAATTTGCTTGTAATGTCTTTGCTACAATATTTGTAATTTTTTATGGGTTAACAAGTGCATTGGTATTAGGACTTTGGAATCCAACTTGCATATGGAGTAAAGATATAATCTCCATTTTTCCCAACCAATACTCAGTCACCATGATTGTGACGGTTTCTTTAATAAATGGGACAACTGTCGACCAGACTCTTCCTTTTGCTTTGAAGAGAAGGTTGCTTCCATTAATCTGTAACACTCCGATCCCCTTTGAGCCGGATTAGTGGCTCATTAGTGTGTGTTTTGTTTTGTTTATTTCTTTCGAACTTGGTTTTGAGCCTTGGATAGGTAGTTGAGTGACCTCTGACCTGAGATAGTTAGTTCTAAGCCCTTTTTCGTAATTTTGCTTTTGTTTTGCTCATATCATCTTTGCATCATCTTGGTGTCGGCACGCGTATTTCGTTGAGCTCGACAATTTCCGTAACTGTGTCAGATCCGTTTGGAGTCAATTGGAGAAGATGGACCTTCGTGCGACTTAAACTGTAAATTGCTTAAACCTACCGGACCTTGTTTTAACTTCCCAAACTATATACATAAGTCAGCTTCCAGATGTCTTGCCCATTTGTCTTCATCGACTGCATGCAATCTCCAGAGAAGCCACGTTCTCTCTCCCTCTTCACTTCGGTTCTCTCTCTCTCTCTTTCTCTCTTCTTTTCGTTCTTGTTTGGTGTTGGGGAGCTTGCACCCATTTTGGATTGGGTTTCTTCTTCTCTCATCTCTGTGCTTAGTCTCTGTCTGTGGCTTTGGTGGTAAGTGGGTTCTCTCCCAACTCTCCCTTCTTCTTCTCCAATTGTAGCTCTTTTCCTTGTTGATGTGTCTTCATCTCATGCATGTGCTATTGCTTTGATTTGTTTTGATTTTTAGTGGATTGGAGCTTGATTTCGGAGGATTTGTCAGATTTGAGGCAAGTATAAGTACAGACTTTGATAACACACATGGGTGCTCTGTTTGAATGCTTTGATTTCCATCTTCTTTAGTGTATCTGATGTTTACAGCCAATGCTTGTGAATTTGGAACCTCTGTAGCTTGTTTGGAGATGTTTCTGTGTCAAATTTCAGTTTCTGTACTCCGCCCGAATTCATCTCTGTATTGTACGGCTAAGCCGTGAACTTCTACGGCTTGATTTCCAGAGACTCGAAATTGGAGTTTTGTTCTACGGCTAGGCTACGGCTAAGCCGTAATTTGTCCTACGGCTGAGCCGTAAGACAGCCGTGACCCAACCGTACCCCAGCCGTGAATTAAATCTCTGATCAGTCGAAACTTTTCTGATATCAGTACTCCTACGGTGAGGCTACGGCTAAGCCGTGGAATGCTACGGCTAAGCCGTGGATTGGTCTACGGCTAAGCCGTATACTGACTGTAGCTCAGCCGCAAAGGGCATTAGATCAGAAATGGAAGATGACCAGTTTAGCTGTGTTTTGAATGGAACCAAGGTTAAGCTGTAGTGCATAATACATCGAGAGCGTAAGATGTCTTCGGCTCAACCATAGGTCCCTCATAGCTAAACCGTTAGGCATAGCAATTCTGAAACATAACTTAGGATAATGGTGAGACTTGTAGGGCTCAAACACGTGTTGACCACTCATGTAAACCAGCCCAATGGATTCTTGGAACGCATGAATAGTCTGTTAGGCTGTGACTTATTCATGTGAGTGTTGTTTTACTGTTAAGCACCTCCCCATGGGTGTTGGTTTAAGGGACGTCGGTGCACGCACAGATTACATTGCAACACTTTGATGGCAACGGTGCATTGACTAACTTAAAACTACATCAACATGCACGGTTAGTGACAGTGAACAACTAGCTTAGGACTGGCTTGTAATGAACCTTGACTCCGTATGAATCTGAGATGCATTGCATATTGTTTATGGTTTTGCCCTCTGTTCTGTTAATCTATGTTATGCATTCCGTAGTCATTTTTGCTTCCGTCCTGTATGTCTGTTTATTCTTCGATCTACACTATGCTCTGATCTATGCTATGCTTTGACTTAATCTATGCTCTGTCTTTGGCTTTGTATATCTCTGTTCGGTTTGGGTATTCCCTGGTGGCTCTGCCCAGAGGTTAATACGTGAGGATAAGATCCGGTCTTTGTCATCGGTGAGTCCAAAGCGGATAATCTCCCTTTCTATGGATTTGATTTGATTGGTATTGGTCTGGCTCTACTCAGCCTCAGCCCTAGGATGCCCGACGGGGTTACCTCCGGCTTAGATCTCCGTATCCCTGTATAACTGCAGTGTTGCTTTGTCTTGGGACCCCGGAACCCAGGAACCGAGACCCGCTTGTACCTTTGGCCTGGACAGCGGTGTTCTCCTCTGCTCTGCTCTGCTCTGCTCTCTATTGGAGAGAACATGGTTAACGTAGTAGCCAACTAGTTCAGTATTCTATGTTTTAATTCACATATCATGTTTTACTTCTATGCACGATTTGCTTAGTTTCCTAATATGGAACTCTGTATTTAATCTTCTGTCATTATTATATCCCCTTTGATACTATGCGTGTTTCACCCCTGTTACTTGTATTTGCTGGATCGTTGTATTCATTTGTGTTGTCTGTGGTGTTGCAGGCACAGATACCTTGCCCAGCTCCCCGGCGGTCGAGGAGGCTGCAGGGGCAAGTGTAGAGGCACCCTCAGGTTTGGCAGAGTGGGCCTGATCATCTCTGCCGAGTGCGTTCATGCATGCTTTCCAGTGGCTTTTCGTTTTGGGATTTTGAGTTTTGGTTTCAGGGGATTTGTATTTGGACTTTGGACTTTGGATTTGTATTCTGTGTATTTTGTATGTATTGTTTTTTGTGTGTATTCGGTTTTATATCAGTGTATTTGTCTTGTCTTTCCTGTTCGTATTTGCTTTGGCTTCCGCTATTTTCTTTGTTGCTTGCTATGATAAGTACAGCTTCCGCGTACGCTTAGTTCGCACGTGTTAGATCCCTTGTGTGCGTGCATCTGGACTGGGTTTGGGTGCACGTGCACGGGAGTACGTGTGTCACAGGTTTAGCTTTTCGCTAACCCCCGATTTCTGGGCTCGGGTCGTGACAAATCTTAGTCATTTATAGGAATTGGTAGATAATAAATTGTGTGTGACATTAAATGCCACATAAATGTAACTATCACCACCTTTGGAAGGTCAACCGATTCACCAACCACTAGATGTCAATCATTTATAGGAATTGGTAGATAACAAATTGTACGTGACATATAAATGTCACATAAATGTAACTACCACTTATACTTAATGGCCGACCGATTTGCAAACCGCTGAATGCGCACTAGTGGTTATCCAGATACAACATCACCTTTCACTCATTGACTTTGGTCATTGACTCCAATTTCGAACATTGCTTTTGAAATTAACTTTGCATACAATATGACCTTCATTAACTCCCATACCCAACTTTGTTTAGGGATAATTAAAGAAATATTCTTTTATACTAAATTTCATACTACAAATAACCACTAGGGAATCTAGTATATACCCATGTAGAGGTACCGTAAAATTCGGTCCATCCCATAGATCTTGTCCAAGTTGAATTATCGAAACTCCCACAGTAATGTCTAATGGTCTCATCACAGTAGATCACAACGTCTCTAAGAATTACCATTAAACAAAATACTTGGCTCTATTAATTCTCTTAATGATCGGACCAACACTTCCCTGGAAGAAATGGAATGAACAAATGCTTCGTAGGAGTTCAAACCTTTAATGAATGAACTCCTGATCAATCCAAATGTTTCTGAGAAGTAGTCCGCTCCACTGGTATGACACTTATCAGCTCCACTAGTGTGATGCTTACTCTGAAAATATAGATTCATATCCTGAACTAAACCTTTAGAGTAAAATTTCCCATGGAAAAAAATTGCGGGTGTATGAGGCTGATTTGTTGAAATGATTTGGTGATGGCAGAATCACTTTCTGAGTCAATTAAATTACCCATAACAAGGCTATCACCTTAAAGGTGGATGAGACCAGTCCTGGCGTGTTGTTTGAGGGTGTGAAGAGGCATTTGGATATGCAGTTTGTTTCAACCCTTAAGGAAAAGAGGTTGATGCAAAGTGGCTGTGAAAGATATATAGCCTTTATTGCGTAGAAGAAGCAGCTCAAGAAGATTGAAGACATTCCTATAGTATGTGAATTTCAGGATGTATTTTTGAATGAGGTCCTAGGGTTACCACCTGTTTGGGAAGTAGATTTCACTATAGAGTTGATGCCTAGTACAACACTGATTTCTAAGGCCTGAAATAGGATGGCACTGGTAGACTTACACGAGCTGAAGATTTAAGGGTTTCATACACCCTAGTATTTCGCCTTAAGGTGCCCTAGTTTTACTTGTGAAGAAGAAAGATGACAACATTTGGATGTGTATTGATTATATGCAGTTAAATCAGGTGACAATAAAGAACAAATATCCATTGCCTCGTATAGATGAGTTGTTTGCCCAATTGTAGGGTGCAACCCATTTCTTTAAGATAGACCTACGGTTAGGTTATATCAACTCAAGGTTATAGAACAAGATACACCAAAGACTATCTTCAGGATAAGATATGAGGATTATGAATTCTTGGTGATGCCATTTGTGTTGACAAATGCCCTTGGAGTATTTATATCCCCGATGAACATGTTTTTTGCTCCATATTTAGACTAATTCATGGTTGTGCTCATTGATGATATCTTTTTGTATTCTAAATCGGTAAATGAGCATGCTAGTCACCTGAGAACTTCATTGTAATTACTCATGGAGCATCAATTGTATGCTAAATTGGAGAAATGTGAATTCTAGTTGGAGCAAATTGCATTATTGGGATACATCATATCTATTGATGGACTTTTAGTAGATCCTTCGAAGATAAAAGCAACAATCAGTTGGTAAAGCCTGAAGGGTGAAGTAGAGATTCAGAGCTTCTTGGGTTTAGCCGGATACTATTGGAGATTAGTGAAAGATTTTTGAAGATTTCAGCTCCATTGACTAAGCTCACCAAGAAGAATACTCCCTTTGTATGGATAGAAGATTGTGAGGTTAGCTTTTAATTGTTTAAGGAGAAATTGACCACAACCTTAGTGTTGTTGTAACTTTCAGGCAGCAGAGGATTCATGATATATATAGATGCATCAAAAGTTGGTTTGAGCTATGTGCTTGTTTGCACTCATTTATTCATCACATGCATAGATTTTGGTGCATAAATGAGGCCATTATTACATCAAAATCTTATACCTCTCTTAGTGTGAAACCATTACATACCTCACCCCTCAAGGAGGCATTGGTAAAATCACTCCTTGCAATGTATAGTGAGATCAAAACTTATTAGTGACTTCATTTATTTATTTATTTTTGTGGCAAGTCTTATGGTCGCCAAGATTGCAATCAAAGTCTTTATGATACTAATAAGCCCTAAGACATTTAGTTTCACGTGTTAAATCTTCATGAATTTTGAGAAATATTTAAAATGCCCAAAGAACCCCAACTTATATAGCTTTGCTTCTATGGGTGCACAATTGACGCAACTCAGATCCGCAATCAAAGAATAGATCAATCTCCTATGAGATTAATTGAATCAAACATTGGATTCAACTACTATGACACACTCATGATGAGAAGAAATATCATAACTGAGATAAAATCTCAGAATTTAGAAAAACTCAAATTTAATTGACGATAAGCATTATATTACAATTAGGCTAACATCTTTATATAGAGAAGTTGACTTGATCCCTGTGTAATAACATTTTCTAATATTTGAATAATTATAAACAAAATAGGAAACTAACTAATATTAATCCTAATCAAAATCAAATTACTTATAAGATTCCTAAATACCTAGATGTCCGATTAGGCCTATGGATTGGACCCAATGGGTTGGCTGACCCAAGCTCTAACTTCCATCAATTCTCCTCGGCTTATAAAAAAACTCGACTTCAGCGAGTTGCTAGCTCGATAAATGCTGAAAGGAATTCAAATGCAAGTTCAGAAAATGTCCTCATGGGTCAAAAATTAATCACACAAACTTATGTCTTTTCTTTTGATTTGCATTTGTGTGATATATCAGGAAAGCTTGAAATTGGAGGAGATTTTATAGGGATTCAAGTGGAATTGAGTGGAGTCTTTGGGATCCTTGCCAAAGGGGTGGATCTACCCTTTTATAAAGTTGTGGGAGTAGTTGAGACAATTTTGTGAGGTTGTAGTTCAAAATAAAGCGGGAACTACTTGAAATTGCCTATAATTGCCTTACAAGGATCCACGATCGATTGCACTCGTTATAGGTGTTTTCAACCAAAATGACCTCTGATTTTGGTGAAAGTTGGAGGAATGACTCTGAAACTTTGAGGAACTCTCTTTGGATATGTTTTGGAGCTCTATGAAGATTTCACATGATTTTGGCTTATGGAATTGCATTTTTGTTCCCAACAACAAGATGTTGATTTCGCGACCATATGGTTTTGGGTAATTCATGGATTACGGTCCAAATGGTTTCCAATTGCTGTGAAGTTTTGAGGGGTTGATCTTAAACATGTCTGGGGGCCTTTCACATGAATTTTAACTGATTTGGCCTTCGGGAGGTGTGTCTCTATCAGTGACCACAAGGGATTGGTTCTGCGACCGCTGGGCTGACTTCTATGACCATTAGGCATTAAATGAACCTAAATAACACGAAATTCTACCAGGTTGACCTTGGGAATGCTTTTAAGACTTTAATATGAATTCCACTCACTTTGGGCTTCTGGAGGCTAGTTTAAATCCTGTGACCACTCAAATGCAACAAGGCGCTGCCTTCTTTGATCAATGTCCAAATGAACCCCAATTGTCTTAAGACTTTGAGGAATTGTTCCTCACCATGTCTCGAGGTCTTCATATGAATTTCACTTGATTTAGTCATTCGAAAGCAAGCTTAACTCTGTGACCATAAGGAATGAATACTTTCTAGTTTAAGTGACCACATTGAGTCCTAATGCTTTGAACTTCAGGTTGGTGCATAGGCGTTATGTCTAGAGCCTTTTGTGGGAATTTTTATCAGGTTTATCCATTCAGAAGTGGCATTTTACCTTGTACCTTGAAAACCCTAGGGTTTGTAGAAATGTTGAATTGAATGAATGCTAAATTCTTCATGTAGCCTTCCAATGATGAGCCTGTGATGGTTTTTGACTTTTTATGAGCAACAATTCCCACGAAAAAGGTATGCACGTTCGCCTCTTAATAATTGTACACTTTCTTGTAAAAAACCAACAACATCCAAAAAGAATATGAGTATATAGATCACAACATACCAAATTTTGCCCTCATAATGGCCAATTCTAAATGACACAAGCATTTATGAGTCACGGGGATAATATAACTATTAGACCATATGGCTTGGTAGGCTTAGGAAGCTTCTCAGTTAGCAAATGAAGTTTGTCAATAGCGTCTTGCGCAACAAAATTTATTGCACCACCATTGTCAATTATCAAATTTATAACCTTCTTTTTTTACTCTTACCCATATGTGGAATTTCTTAGTTAGTCTATATTCTTTTTATTCCTTCTCATTTGTATTAAAGAGTCAATGAATGATAAGCGTGGATTATTTTTTCCAGTAAAAAGTTTCTCCACAACTTCAGCTCTTGGTCTCGCATGCAAGATCATTTGAGCACACACTTAATACGGAATACTTCTAAGGGTTTGTTTGGTATCTTTACTTTTTTTATTATAGACCTATCCAAATAGAGCTATTAAAAAAAGAGCTATATAAAAAAAGGCTAGAATCAAAACATGTGCTTGGTAATTCAAGGATCTATTTTAAAAAAGACTTTTTTAAATCAATGATTAAAAGTTTTTCACAAATTTTTCAAGATCTACAAAGTATCAAGCTTTGATAATTGACACCATGGCTATGTTCACCCTTCAAATGAGATCTAATGGTTTGGATCTTGTGTTTGGGGCCTACAAATTTCAAAAAATAGTAGCAAATAATTTCTGTTTTTATTAGCAAATATCTCAATATTGACGATGATCCAACGGCAGAAATTCACTCTTCTAATATCATTAACCTTACAAAACATTTTTAACTATTTGGATCATGATATATTGTCTCAGAAATAATAATAAAAAAGAAAGAAAGGAAGTACCTATGGACTAATCCAAAATTGAGAATGTTACATTATTGGTAGAAATTTTTTTTACAAATTTCTCGAGGTCCACAAGGAATTAAGCTCTGAAATTTGACCCCATAGCCTTCTTAAGTGTAACGACCCAAGAATCTGGAGCTCTTCAGATTCTTAAGCCGCACTCAAATTTTAATAACAACACCACATAAATCAAAT
Source organism: Sextonia rubra (assembly GCA_037013555.1). Classification (NCBI taxonomy): domain Eukaryota; kingdom Viridiplantae; phylum Streptophyta; class Magnoliopsida; order Laurales; family Lauraceae; genus Sextonia; species Sextonia rubra. Next base: position 11,596,375 of record JASUAD010000012.1, read on the forward strand.
TCTCATGAGCATCAAGGTCATAAACAATCAAATTTCATTGTATTTCAACTATTATGTAAATATTAGAAGTCTTGATAACACTACTGAATAAGACAATTTCTATTGGAGAAAAAGAAAATAATAATAATGTCTAAATCTTGGGCTACTCCCGACTATAAATCTATTCTTTTGCTTTTCCGCGCTCTGGATCAACCACGCATGCCAAAGTCTACTGGCTAATCCCCGTCACTTCCCGTAACCTCCACAACTGCATTACCTGAAGTGGGGCAAACCACTAATCAGTAAAACTGGTGAATAGAATAAGAAATATTAAGATAAAGCATATTTCAATCATTCAGAGAACATATATATATATTCAGTGACGTAATTTCAGTAACATTCTAATTAATTTCTTTCTTGAGTGATTTTTCCACTGTGGCATTAAATAGTTCCGATACCCCATACGGTGTATCTACATTTCTGTCAACGACATGGTTTGTCATCCACCATGAATGTTGAACCTGTTCTGATACTCCCAACTTGAGTATCTATATTTCTATTAACAACATGGCTTATCATGCCACCATGATTGCTAAATCTCTTCCCCTCGACCAACATCCACGAGGGAAGTTCTATACTCAGTGCCAGCAGTTGGTATCATGCTTATTTCAATCAACAATGATAAATTCATTCCAATAATTTTAGTATAGATTCATCTCCACCATAATTGGCTTCATTGTTTTATTCTTTTCTTTGGCCAGTACCACATAACACTGGTTAATCCTCGCCCCACTCCGAGTCGGAGTTGGTACCAGGCTGTGGCATTGCCCATGTCTTACAACGGAAATAAGTGTTCATCATAAAATTTTTCAACAACTAATTCAAAAAATATATATAATAATTTCAATTGGAAATATCTTATTAGAATGGGCTAAATATTCATTATAATTTTATCAAGGCGTAAGAAATAATTAATTGATACGGAGAGCCCATATAATGTTCAAATAATTAATCCCTTACTAGTTCAGTAGTTAGATAACATTGGATTCCTAATTATCATGCTGTAATTTTTATCATAAAACTTTAGTGGGGTTCTTAAGATATAAATACAAATAGCAGGGGCTAATTTGTAATTGCAAAAAGATTTATAAATATCTCTCCCTAGTCGTCATCCACCCCATCTGTTTCTCTCGGTTGCTGGTTTCGTTCGTCAGTAAGAGACACCGCCAAGCTCAGCTGGAGGAAATCGCAGAGTGGGGCCCAACGGTCCAATGCACATGGAACCTTCACCATCAAGGTCGCCCAAGGGTCCACACCAAGATGTATGGACCTGATCCTTGATCGGGGAACCCCGATGGACCTACTACCACTGACGACCCAAACCCATCTCCGACGGTCTGAAATCCCAACTCTCAGTTCAGATCTGATATTCCAGAGCTACCATCCCTCTTCCCACCCTAAATCGAAAGCTCAGGGGTGTGCTAATCAGAAGATATTATCACAGCAAGTTTCCATCTTCAGAGTGGGCTTTTTCTACACTGTGTTCCGATTGGTGCCAAGTCGACAACTACCGAAAGGCTTCATCTTGTCATCAAGGTTCCAGGTGAGTGGATTTCTAACCCATATAAGATTAAAGGATGTCAATTAGACGTCATCATGCATATCAGCGGGTCTGATTACTATTTTGGATGATCGATGTGGGCTCTAAAATAAATCTGGCTGATAATCACTGTAGCAGTACAATACCTGATAGCTACTGTTTAACGGGAAATCAAATAGGTCTAATCTTCTATTCTCATTCAGATAATCAAGTTAGATTCTACTCACCTGGTGTAAACGCGTGTTGATTGGGCAGTGATCGGTCTCTCGTCAGGCATCCGCCGCGCGTCCCGCTATTGATCTTCTTCTCCTCCTAACAGATTGACGGCCAAGTTAGTTGTCTTCCCTCTCTCTCTCTATGAAATCTTTACTGTTGCGGTACATACGATGGGTCCTACTAATCTATATATATAGTGTTTGGAGGGAAATCCTGTTTGGAAACTACAGGGAGTCTTATAGGAAACATATTCTGAGAGAGGGAGTCTATTGGGACTCCTACGATGGACTTACCAAAAGTCCTGATTCAATGATTTACAAATATTCGAATCAAATTAGGACTCCAATCATGGTTTGGACCATCATGGCCCACCCATAAGGCTTGCCCACCAAGACAGGTTGGGTTATTAGATACTCCCCTCCTTTAGGAAATTTGGTCCTCCAAATTTAAATCATACCTAATGGAAAAAGTTGCGGATATTTGTCACAGACCTCCTCCTCTGACTCCCAGGTGGCTTCGAGTTGATTATGATGCTACCATAGGACCTTAACTAATCAAATAGTCTTGTTCCGCAGGGCTCTTTCCTTTGTCTCTGGAATAGCCACCGGCTTCTTTTCATAGGATAAATCTTGTTGTAACTGGATAGGCTCAAAGTCAATAACATGCGAGGGATCTGAGTTATATTTCTTTAGCATAGACACATGAAAGACATTGTGGACACTTGACAATTGAGGTGGTAGTGCAAGCTCATAAGCATTCCCATCACTGACTCGTCCCGTTACTTCGAAAGGTCCAATATAACGTGGACTTAACTTACCCTTTTTCCCAAATCGCATTACTCCCTTGGTCGGGGATACTTTGAGAAAAACATGGTCTCCTACGGCGAATTCCAATTCTCTCCTGCGATGGTCAGCATAACTTTTCTGTCTACTTTGAGCAGTCTTTAGCCTATCTCCGATTTTCTTGATATTGTCCGTCGAAGTCTGTACCCAATCTGGTCCAAGTATTCTTCGGTCACCTACCTCCTCCCAGCAAATAGGAGTTCGACAATTTCGTCCATACAACGCCTCAAAAGGTGCCATTTGAATGCTTAAATGATAACTATTATTATAAGCAAACTCCACAAGTGGTAATTGCTCATCCCAACTGTCTTTGAAATCTAAGGCGCATGCTCGCAACATATCTTCAAGAGTTTGGTTAGTCCTTTCAGTCTGGCCGTCAGTTTGGGGATGATATGCCGTACTAAAACGCAATTGTGTTCCCATAGCCATCTGTAGTTTCCTCCAAAAATTAGACACAAACCTGGAATCCCTGTCCAAAACAATAGAGACCGGAATGCCATGTAACCGAACAATTTCCTTGACATATTTTTGCGCCAATTCCTTCATCGAAGTCTTATTCTTGAGAGGAATAAAATGTGCGGATTTAGTTAAACGATCCACAATAACCCAAATAACATCGTTGTTCCGAAAGGTTCGTGGAAATCCCGACACAAAATCCATAGTGATATGTTCCCATTTCCATTCAGGAATAGAAAGTGGTTGTAGCAATCATCCTGGCTTCTGGTGATCTGCCTTTATTTGTTGACAAGTTAGACACCTTCCTACAAATTCAGAAATGTCATTTTTCATCCCAATCCACCAAAATCGTTTTCTGAAGTTTTGGTACATCTTGGTATTTCTTGGGTGTATGGTGTACCGAGTATGGTGTGCTTCCCGTAATATCTCATCCTTGATCTCTCGAATATTAGGAACACATAGCCGATCTCAGAAATATAAGGTACCATTGGCAAGTGAAAATTCTGGCTTGTTATCCATCTTGTTGAAAATTTCCAAAAGTGCCGCATCATCCCTTTGGTGATCCTTGATTCGCTGTATGAGTTCTGGCTACACCTTGAAATTACCCAATAAAATCTTATCACTTATGGGCCAAAGAGTTACTTCTAGATCTTTGATCTCTTTTAATAATCTCCATTCTGCGGTCAAACAGGCTAATTGAATTGATTTCCGACTCAAAGCATCGGCTACAACATTTGCTTTACCAGGGTGGTAGGAAATAGAAAAATCATAATCTTTTAGAAATTCCAACCATCGCCTCTGTCTCAAATTCAAGTCTTTCTGAGAGAAAACATATTTCAGGCTCTTATGATCTGTATATACTTGGAATTCTTCTCCATAAAGATAGTGTCGCCAAATGTTGAGAGCAAAGACGACTGCAGCCAATTCTAAATCGTGTGTCGCATAATTTTGTTCATGAGTCTTCAGTTGTCTGGAAGCATAAGCAATCACTTTACCATTTTGCATGAGTACACATCCCAGTCCATGAAGAGACGCATCGCAAAATATCACAAAACCACCACTGCCTGATGGTAGGGCTAGGATTGGTGCTGAGGTTAGCTTGTCCTTTAATGTCTGAAAACTAGACTCACATTTATCATCCCAGTTGAATTGGACATCCTTCCTAGTAAGCCAAGTCAAAGGTCCCGCAACAGAAGAAAAACCTTTCACAAACCGCCTGTAATATCCTGCGAGTCCTAAGAAACTTCGGATTTCTGCCACCGTGGTTGGTCGTTTCCAATTAGTGATAGCTTCGATTTTTGCAGGATCCACTGACAAGCCTTCGCCTGAAATGATGTGGCCTAAGAAATTTACCTGCGCTAACCAAAGGTCGCATTTACTCAACTTTGCATACAACTGATTATCTCTTAGCAATTGCAGTGCAGTGCGCAAGTGATTCTCATGTTCCGCTTCCGTCTTTGAATAAATTAGGATGTCATCAATGAATACCACTACGAACTGATCCAAGTATGGCTTGAAAATTTGATTCATGAGTGCCATGAACACCGCTGGTGCATTTGTTAGCCCGAACGGCATTACTAGGAACTCGTAATGTCCATACGTGTCCGGAAAGCTGTTTTTGGTATATCTTCATTTCTCACCCTTAGCTGATGGTATCCAAACCGTAAATCAATCTTTGAGAAGCATCTTGCACCTTGGAGCTGATCAAATAATTCATCTATCCGCGGTAGAGGATACTTATTCTTAATGGTGACCTGGTTTAATTGCCGATAATCAATGCACATGCGCAAGGTTCCATCTTTCTTCTTAACAAATAATACAAGTGCTCCCCACGGTGAGACACTAGGTCTAATGAATCCTTTATCTATCAATTCCTGCAACTGTTCTTTCAGTTCTCTTAGTTCAGCAGGTGCCATGCGGTAGGGTGCCTTAGAGATTGCGGCTGTTCCTGGCATCAATTCAATAGTGAAATCGGTCTCCCGTACCAGCGGTAAACCGGGTAAGTCATCTTGGAATACATCGGGAAATTCTCTCACTACCGGTATATCCTCCAACTCAGGCTTTTGTTTCTCCTCAGTGACGAATGCAAGGTATCCCCTGCACCCATTTCTCAGTAATTGGCTGGCTTTAATTGCCGATATTACCCTAGATTCCATGGGTCTCCTGGTTCCCACTATCTGTACATCCTTGTATCCTTTTGATTTGAAGCGAACTATCTTATTGAAACAGTCTAACACAGCCCTATACTTTATTAACCAGTCCATTCCCAAAATAATGTCAAAATCATGCATTGGTAATACTATTAGGTTTGTGGGCATGACAATCTTATCATGATTCAGGGGGCAATCATAGAATATTATTCTAGTGTTCACTTGTCCTCCAGTGGGGGTTGATACAATTAAAGCTTAGGAAAGTTTAGAGGATTGCATGTTTAGTTTTGGGACAAACACATGTGAAACAAAGCTGTGTGTAGAACCAGAATCAAATAGTGTAATGGCTTTAGTACCAAAGATAAAAAGCGTACCCTCAACTACATTGTTTGTCATGTCTGCCTCCTGCTGTGTGATTGCATAAGCCCTAGCATTGGGTTGCTGTTTATGCTGATTTCCGCCTTGATTGTTCCTTCCCTGGTTAAAATTTTGCCCCTGTGGCGGATTCTATGGATATCCCCTCTGCTGGTGCTGACCGTTCTGTTGGTTCCTCTGTGGTGGCTGATTCTGTTGATTACTCTGCTGTGGGTTTCCTTGATTTCGAGGAGGGTAATTTTGGTGGTTCTGGCGTGATTGTGAGAAATTTTGTGGGTCCTGCTGCGACTGCTGTCCCTGTTGCTGTGTCTGATTTTTCTTTTGCCATTTTGGACAGTCCTTATGCCTATGACCCACCTGGCCACATGTAAAGCACGTACCGCGCTGCCATAGGCACTGCGCCAATTCATGGTTCTTGCCGCAGCGACTGCATTCAACTCGAGAATCTACCTTTTGCTTCTTCCGGGATGGATGGTTTTCTCGTTTTCTCTTTCCATTTTCTGTCGTTGTTGGTGGAGTCACCCCATTGATCTCATCGGTAGCTTCTTCTGATACATATGCCCTTTTTAAAGCATCCGCATAAGTTACTGGCTGTCCCAGCCGTACATCCTTCTTAATATCCGGACGCAACCCTTCAATGAACTTATTACGTTTCATCTCCTCTGTTGCTATCAAGCCCTCCGCAAAATAAGACAGCTCAGTAAATTTGTTATTATATTTTGTCACTGTCATGTCTCCTTGCACTAAATTCTGGAATTCTCTTCTCTTCCTTTCCTTAATATGCTCTGGTATAAACTTCATAATGAATTCTTTTTTAAAGAAAGCCTAAGTAATCTCGCCCTCTGGACCTGGATAGGTTTTCTTTGCAGATTTCCACCACTCTTTTGCATCTCCTTCCAGTTTAAATGCTGCCAATAGGGCTTTCTGGTGATCCGTACAGCCCATCACTTCAAAGATGGTCGATCATTGTCATTTGGTCGCTGCGCCAAGGTCTGTATCTGCTCTTGCACCTGATTATATGCTCTCATGAAAGTATCAAACATAGTTTTCACATATTTAGGCACCTGAGTCTGTCCCTCGTTCAGATTCGAGGTACCACTTTCAGTTCCATTCTGATTGGAATTACGGATGGAGTTTCCTTGGGAAGTCATGTTCTTTCTCCTACAGTGAAAGTACAGTTGTTAGTACGTAGTAAATAAATTCCTTATCTAAATACCCAATCCACAACCTCACTACGTTGCCTAGTGGTTTCTAAGTATTTTAAGGTTTGCCCAAGACCTTGCTCTGATAACACTTTGTAACGACCCAAGAATCTGGAACTCTTCAGATTCTTAAGCCGCACTCAAATTTTAATAACAACACCACATAAATAAAATTCTCATGAGCATCAAGGTCATAAACAATCAAATTTCATTGTATTTCAACTATTATGTAAATATTAGAAGTCTTGATAACACTACTGAATAAGACAATTTCTATTGAAGAAAAAGAAAATAATAATAATGTCTAAATCTTGGGCTACTCCCGACTATAAATCTATTCTTTTGCTTTTCCGCGCTCTGGATCAACCACGCATGCCAAAGTCTACTGGCTGATCCCCGTCACTTCCCGTAACCTCCACAACTGCACTACCTGAAGTGGGGTGAACCACTAATCAGTAAAACTGGTGAGCAGAATAAGAAATATTAAGATGAAGCATATTTCAATCATTCAGAGAACATATATATATTCAGTGACGTAATTTCAGTAACATTCTAATTAATTTCTTTCTTGAGTGATTTTTCCACTGTGGCATTAAATAGTTCCGATACCCCATACAGTGTATCTACATTTCTGTCAACGACATGGTTTGTCATCCACCATGAATGTTGAACCTGTTCCGATACTCCCAACTTGAGTATCTATATTTCTATTAACAACATGGCTTATCATGCCACCATGATTGCTAAATCTCTTCCCCTCGACCAACATCCACGAGGGAAGTTCTATACTCAGTGCCAGCAGTTGGTATCACGCTTATTTCAATCATCAATGATAAATTCATTCCAATAATTTTAGTATAGATTCATCTCCACCATAATTGGCTTCATTGTTTTATTCTTTTCTTTGGCCAGTACCACATAACACTGGTTAATCCTCGCCCCACTCCCAGTCGGAGTTGGTACCAGGCTGTGGCATTGCCCATGTCTTACAACGGAAATAAGTGTTCATCATAAAATTTTTCCACAACTAATTCAAAATATATATATAATAATTTCAATTGGAAATATCTTATTAGAATGGGCTAAATATTCATTATAATTTTATCAAGGTGTAAGAAATAATTAATTGATACGGAGAGCCCATATAATGTTCAGATAATTAATCCCCTACTAGTTCAGTAGCTAGATAACGTTGGATTCCTAATTATCATGCTGTAATTTTTATCATAAAACTTTAGTGGGGTTCTTAAGATATAAATACAAATAGCAGGGGCTAATTCGTAATTGCAAAAAGATTTATAAATATCTCTCCCTAGTCGTCATCCACCCCATCTGTTTCTCTCGGTTGCTGGTTTCGTTCGTCAGTAAGAGACACCGCCAAGCTCAGTTGGAGGAAGTCGCAGAGTGGGGCCCAACGGTCCGATGCACATGGAACCTTCACCATCAAGGTCGCCCAAGGGTCCACACCAAGATGTATGGACCTGATCCCTGATCGGGGAACCTCGGTGGACCCACTACCACTGACGACCCAAACCCATCTCCGACGGTCTGAAATCCCAACTCTCAGTTCAGATCTGATATTCCAGAGCTACCATCCCTCTTCCCACCCTAAATCGAAAGCTCAGGGGTGTGCTAATCAGAAGATATTATCACAACAAGTTTCCATCTACAGAGTAGGCTTTTTCTACATGTGTTCCGATTGGTGCCAAGTCGACAACTACCGAAAGGCTTCATCTTGTCATCAAGGTTCCAGGTGAGTGGATTTCTAACCCATATAAGATTAAAGGATGTCAATTAGACGTCATCATGCATATCAGCGGGTCTGATTACTATTTTGGATGATCGATGTGGGCTCTAAATTAAATCTGGCTGATAATTACTGTAGCAGTACAATACCTGATAGCTACTGTTTAACGGGAAATCAAATAGGTCTAATCTTCTATTCTCATTCAGATAATCAAGTTAGATTCTACTCACCTGGTGTAAGCGCGTGTTGATCAGGCAGTGATCAGTCTCTCGTCAGGCATCCGCCGCGCGTCCCGCTATTGATCTTTTTCTCCTCCTAACAGATTCACGGCCAAGTCAGTCATCTTCCCTTTCTCTCTCTCTCTGAAATCTTTACTGTTGCAGTACATACGATGGGTTCTGCTAATCTATATATATATAGTGTTTGGAGGGAAATCCTGTTTGGAAACTACAGGGAGTCTTATAGGAAACATATTCTGAGAGAGGGAGTCTATTGGGACTCCTACGATGGACTTACCAAAAGTCCTGATTCGATGATTTACAAATATTCGAATCAAATTAGAACTCCAATCATGGTTTGGACCATCATGGCCCACCCATAAGGCTGGCCCACCAAGACAAGTTGGGTTATTACATTAAGCTTGGATTTTGTGTTTGGGCCTGTAGAATTTAGAAAAAAAATATCCAAAGATTCACTTTTTTTTTTGGCACATATCTTGAGATTGGTGATGATCCAATGACTGAAAATAGGATGCATGACTGTGTTTGACCTTTTGAACATTTTCAATGGTTTGAATCTTTATTTACGCTCTCGGATTTGAATAAAAATAGAAAAAGAGACCAGGTATGATAACCCCATAACACTATAGCTGCGCCGCTTATTTTGATAGGTAGAATGCCTCTGATTTTGAAGGGCTCAAATTTGAAGCATTTATTTTAAGAGGTTTTGCCTCTATTTGTCTAAAGAGAGTAAAGGATATAATTACATGCCGAATACTCTTATTTTTTAGAACTCTACCAATTTTAGATATCAAGACAAATATAGGCAAAAAACGGTGATGCCAAATATAGGCTAATTTTGCCTATTGGATGGTTTCACGGTAATTTACATTCTTCATGATGTATGATCTCAATCTTTTGACATAACAAACCAAATTATGCATCTCCTTATCCTCCAATTCACGTATATCTTGCTCCACTTGAAATTAGTGGATGTATTCATCAACCATTAAATTTTTTTGCTTCAAATTAAAAAACTTCTTATAATACCAATTTTTATTTATTTACCAATTTTCATTTGTTTACCAATTTAAACTTGTTTGTTGTTCGATTAAATATATATCAAATCTCATGGTGACTCAGATTCAAGGTTATCAAGATTTAAATGTCTTTGAAGAATGTAATAGCGCATTATGTGAGTTTTGATGAATGGACTAAGTTGGCAAAGACTGATCGGAGGACCCTAATATTACGGCTCAAAGATCAAATGGCCGAATGTCGATGCCTTTTTGTAGAATGGACTGGGCCAATATCTATCTGCCTTGGCCAAATTGCAATAGGCTTCTTTCTTTCTTTCAGGCTTCTTTTTCCAGTTTTAGGGATTGAGGCCGAAGCCCTGAACTCCAAAGCTAATGCCGGCTCAACCGTGGGCTTCTGTTGTCAACTGATAAAGGCCAAAACTCTTGCGGAAAAGAGAGCCTCCTCCTCTTTTGGTTCTGGTTTGAACCCCATGCAGAGGAGATAATAGCACTCTCTCTCTTCTTACCTTCGATTCGATTGGGACTTTGATAATAGGAGTGAAGATGATACACGTCAAAGCAAGCTTCGACGCTGGAAATGGAGCGCGATGATGGCGCCTGCTCGGTGGGACGATGCTGGCAGTGGGAATGGTGGTGCGGCAGAACTTGGACGATGGACAGTGGGACTATGACGACGACGACGACGACGAGGAGAAGTTGAATCTGATGTCACGTGAGGGCAGCGATCATCCAGCAGGTACGCTTCTTTCTTTTTCTTTCTTTGTGTGTGTGTGTGTGGGGTGGCTTTAGGGTTAGGGTTTGAAGGGCTGCGACTGGGGGTTCGGGTTTTTAGGGAGGAATAGAGTTCGGATTCAAAGCGATTTGGGATTTAGGGTTCGAAAGTTGGGGCTTCTGTGGAATCCGGGCTTTAGGGTTGCGGGAGTTTGTCTGGTGGTAGTTGGAATGGTTTTTTCGATTGGCTTGGACTTGGGTTGGAGTGGTTTTGACGGGGCTGGAAATGGTTTTAGGATTCGGATGAGGATGCGTTTTGCAAAACGGTGGGAATGGTGTTTTCTGGCGGTGGCGATGGAAAGGCTCCAGTTGGAGCCATCAGATTTTGGCTTTGAAAGGGGAATTAGGGTTGGGGTGATGGGTGATTTTTTTTTTTTTTTAGAGTGGGATGAATGATGAATGGGATTTCTTGGTGGCTGTTAAGGTGATAAGGAAATCTCTGAAATGGGTCTTATGAACGGGGGACATGGGCGAGAGGATAACTGCTACTCTATTTAGTGTTGCTTTGTTAATTTGAACACGTCAATAGGCAGTAGTTGTTGTAGTTTGCTGTATAGATGTGCTTGTTGTAGTTTCTGTAATTGTTGTCACTGTGGAGTCTCGTTTGTATTTAACTGCAGTCTATCTAATGAACATGGATATGTGTGTGTCAGGTAGGGAGTTTGCTATATAGATGTGCTTGTTGTAGTCTCTGTAATTGTTGCAACTGTGGAGTCTCGTTTGTATTTAACTGCAGTCTATCTAATGAACATGGATGTGCATGATCTTATCCAAAAACCCTTGTCTCTGATGCAATCTCCCTTGTGATTATCTAAATTTAACCTCTTGAGAAGTGTCAATCTCTGATGCCATAGCTCAAGGTAAAAAGAAAGCTCCTCGCAGAGCTATAAATCTCTGGTCTTCTGAGGAATACCATAACAATTTGGTATCAGAGCAGCGATCTGGAATGGCAGAGGGAACTCAAAATGCTCAGATGGAAGAAAGACTGTGCATCCTACAAACTTCCCAAGCTGAGTTGAAAGAAATCTCTAAGCACCATGGTACTCTGCTGGCTGAGATACTATAACGTTTGGAGCAGTTACACAAGGTAGAAAATTCAAATGGGCATTTTCGTTTTTCTGAAAATGGACATCAGTTTGGCAACAGTGGGTTTGGCAATAGTGGAGGCATCGTCACGTGCACAATGAAGCTGGAATTTCCAAAGTTTGATGGCTCAAATCTGACCATCTGGCTCTTCAGGGGAAAACAGTATTTTGCCTGTCACCAGGTACTCTGAAACCAATGCTTAATCATCGCTTCTCTTAATATGGAAGGGGATGCATTGGAATGGTATCAATGGTACATTCACTACCTACCAGACGCCGTGTGGGCCCAATTCATTGATACCATGGACATGCATTTTGTCCATCCAAAAGTGAAACCTTTGCGGGGAGGGTCCAAACTTAGACAAGTCTCAACAGTATTGGAATATCAAAGGGAATTTCAACGACTCTCTAATTGAGTCCGTGTTTGATGCAGGACCCTAAACAATGAATGAATGATATGCAAAGAGAGAGATCAAATCAAAATAACATGCACATTAAATCGCATAGATTGGCACCAGCACAAAGCAATATTAATTTCAGCAATAGGTATTTAGTTTGATTCGTCATACAAATCAGTCCCGCAAATATGTTCCCTAAATCAGGAGATGGATCTTGCGGAGGGAGAACTACCACCTATTCTAGGGATTTTTGAAATCATCTAAATTTCAGATCTAATAATTGTAAATTCAGATCTGAATGCGGAGATGCAGCAGTAATCTGAAGTTCTAGGTTAATTTCAGTAGTTGGTAAAGTAATCTTCAGATCTGTCCAAGGTATTCAGATCTGTCCAAGGTTCTTCAGATCTGTCCAAGGTATTCAGATCTGTCCAAGGTTCAAATCTACAGGCTATTAGACTGTATTTCTTGAGATTTCAGATCTGGAAGGCTTATGATGTCTGAAACTCAGATCTGGGATTGTTAGGATGACTTCTTTTCTTAACTTGGGCTGATTTTAGAAGAAGAAAAGAAGGGTTTCCTGGACTGAAAGGCTGGATGTTCTTTACCAAAAGAAAAGAAGGAGGAAGAATACCTTAGAGAAGATGATTTACTTGGCCTCACGCCAAACTCCCCAACTAGGGCGAGGAAGATCCAAAACCTCTCAAGAAGACTTGGGAAGCTTTCAGCAAAAGAAGAGTTGTTTTTTCATTCATCAATAATGGCTTCTCCAAGATGGAGTTACATATTTAAAGAAGGGAAAACTCAGCCCTAATCAACCAATGGCTGAGATGGAAAGATGTAACTTCACTTAAGACAAAAGACATAAAAGAAATAAAACAAAAAAAGGAAAACCAAAGGGGCCGAATGGGGGAGGACTTGCGCATGGGAAAACGTGCGCAAGTCCCCCTTGCACGCATTCCCATGTAGGGTTTGTAAGTTGTGGCCCCCCCCTCTCAAACATTAAAATAAAACTACAACTATTGGGACCCCTTTTTAATACATAACTGAACTAACACAACTTGGGGCCCTTATTAAAATTAAAACATCAAAATTAAAACATCAATAACTCTTCTATTCTCCCTTGGCACATCCCAAGATGGGGCCTTCTACTTGCATGCCTTGGGAGCCCTCCAACGATGGATCTTCATCGAGGCTATGATCCAACGGTGGATCTTGTAATCCAAGATGAATTAACCCTAGAAAAGGATAATCCATCCAAATTGAGTTCATGCTACGCACTTTCCTTCTTGGTTTGATGCCCCTATCAGTGTTCTTTTTGAAGAATACTGCATCAGTTTGTACCTCAGTGGATTAAAGGAGGAAATCAGATTGTGTGAACAAAAATTAAATCCCAACAGTCTCCCCGATGTTTGTGTTTTGGCTTGATGGCGTAGCCACGAATCTACGATCAAAATATAGACTTATCTTCCGAAAGATTGATCGAATCCAAGATGGATTTAGCCCCTATGTCACCCTTGCAAGAGGAATAAACACCGTAAGAGATAACATCACAAGAGATAATTTTTATTAATTGAAATTGAGTATGTATAACAATGAGGCCTAACATCCTTTATATAGAGGAGTGGGCTTGCTTCCTAAGAAACAAAGTTACTAATATTATAATAAGCCTGAAAAAAAAAAGAATTGACTAATATTAATCGTAATCAAACTAAACTACTTATAATATCCCTAACTAATTGGAGGTCTTGTTAGGATTATAGATTGGGCCAACAGGTTGGTCGACCTATAGTTTGCATGCATCATCTCTCATTGGCTTGGAAAAACTCAACTCCGATGAGTTTACCAAATTGAGAAATGCCAAGAGGAGTTCGACCGCAAGGTGGAGAAAACTTCGTCCCGGATCGAAAATCAGTCACACAAGCTTTTTTCTATTTTTCAGATGCACATTTTCATGACATAGCTTGAAAGCTTGACGTGGCCATTTACTCCATGGAAAAAGGCATTGGACATGTCGCTGCTTTTGATGAACGAATTTAGCCCGAATGTATGATCTGACTTGTTGATGCTGCAATTGTTGGCTGTCTAGCATCCATGTTTGGTCTCCGAAGATGAAAGTCAATGTGAGGAAGTTCAACAACTTGATCTGTTTTTGAAATGACTAGAACAATTGATTTGACTTTTGATGACCCAATGTGAGTTGTTAGAAGTGGAGTTACAATCGAATCTCCAAGATTTTCAATGCCCTTGCTAATCTGATCAAATTCTTTAATAGCTACTTGTTCTTGTCCTTCTTTTGAAGCCTTTTGACCAAATTCTTCAATGTGCACTTGTTTTTGTTCTTTCTCTACCTCTTGTGGCCCTTGATTAACACTATCTTGATTGGATTCTACTTGTTCTGAATTTTGTATGAGATTAGCTTTGCCTTGACCTTGCTTAGGTGTTGCATCGTGAATGTCAACTGCCATAGTTGGCATATCCTTTGGTGCAATTATGATGTTAATTTCTTCTTTTTGCACTTTTGGTGGCTTTTCAATTGGAGATGAGGATGTAGAGGATGAAGGAGTTGATGACAATGGAACAGATAATCCGTTTTCCATCCCACACAATTGTATAGGTGTTCATTCCATTATTATTGTGCACTTTCCAATGAAAAAGCCATGGTTTTCCAAAAATAATATTAGTAATATTCATATGGATCACATCACACCAAATTTTGTCTTCATAATTGCCAATCTTGAATGATACGTAGCATGTGTGAGTGATTAGAATGACATTACTATTAGACCATGTAACTTGGTAGGGCTTGCGAAGGGGCTCAATGGGCAGCTGAAGCTTATCAGTGACCTCTTGCGCGACAAAATTGAATGCACTGCAATTGTCAACAATCAGATTGGCTACTTTGTCTTTGACTCATACCTGGGTATGGAACTTTTTAGATTGTCTCCATTTTTCTTCGTCTTTCTCATTGGAATTGAGAAGCCTATGAACGACAATTGTGGGATTATTGTCTTCAGCAAAGAGTCTTTGCACAAATGAGCCCGTTGTCTTTATTGCATGTGAGACTGTCTAAGCACACGCTCAATAAGAAAGGCTTCTTAGCATCCTTCGTAACTGTTTTTGCAATAATTCATATGCTCCAAGATATCCGGTCGCAATCCTCTTATATAAAAAGCCACATTATGTATATAATTTTCATGTAATGCACAGGTATCGTGCAACTCCCAAAACTGGCGGGTATATTTATTAACTGTCAAGTGTTCTTGCTTCATATTAACAAATTACTCAACATAGAACTCATTCAAAATACCAATTGCCATATGCAAATTTATACCAAAATGCTTGGAGTTTATCGGAGTTTCCAAAAATCTTCATGATGATGTCAGATGAGGGGGCAATAAAATTCAATTCACTTTGAAAAAAATTGAACTTGACTCGCTTGGTTGGGTCTTGACTAAGGTCAGGTCCGACCCAAGCTTCAGGTCTAATTGGGCTTTGGGTCAAGTTAGACTCAAATCAGACCAAACTGTAGCAAACTAGGTTGGTTCAAGTCAGGTTGGGTCAGGTCAAGCTGACTTGTGCCCAACTGCTAATGAAGAAAGGGCAATCTAACTTGTGACTTGTATCACGTGGGATTGGCTGCCCCCCTTCTTCAACTGCTGTGCAAAGGAAGGAATAGAGATGGGGCTCTTCAACTACACTGAAAAATGAAAGAAGCAGGGATGGAAGAGCTTCTTTGTTTAAAGCTGAAGATGATGGTGCTTATTTATTTGAAAGGTTGGAAAAGAGAGAGAGGGGTCGTGGAGGCTTCGTGGCTGATGACGATGGTGATCCGGCTAGGTTCTGGCAACTCGAAGTTGACGACGATCGTGCTGGCCGTGGTGCGACGGTCCATGGTCCTAAGTACGCCCTTCTTTCCTTCCTCGTCTACCTTCTTCTGCCGTTTTTTTTCTTCTTTTTCTTCTTTTTTTTTTCCTCTACTGATATAGGAAGGTTGGGTGGTCAGATTGGTGTGGGTGGTTTTAGATGTTTGGTTGGTTGAGAGGGGTTGGAGGGGTGTTGATGGTGGACTAGCGGTTTGTTGTCATGTCGGTGAAGAGGATGGAGGTCTTGGGTTCACGATTGGGACGGAGATGGGTCGGCTTAGGTATTAGGGGTGGCAAATGGGGTCGGGAATGGGCTTTGGATAGGGGATGGTTTAGTTGGGGTCAAGCCTAGAGTTGGGGAAGGTTGGGTTAGGGTTTGGGGAAGAATGTGGCTTGGTTAGGGTTTTGGAAAAGGAGGATGGGGTTGGGAAGGGTTTTGTGGGGAAGGCAAGGATTGGGAATGGGTTTGAGATGGGTCCATTTGGATTTTGGGAGGTGCGAGGGATATGGGATTAGTGCCATTGGAGTCGGGAATGGGTTGGGCGAGGAGGTGGGTTTCGGCTAGGGATGACAATAGGTTTGTGTGGGTTTTGGATAGGAAAGTTTGGGGTTTATGGGTTCAGTTGGGGCTGCTGGGTTCGACAGGGATCGGGTGAAGGATTTCTGCAGGTGGGGCAGGGATGGATGAAGAAGATGGGTTTTGGGGAAGAGTGAGGCTTCAGTGATGAGATAGATGGATGGATGAGATCCGGGGAAGACAACGTTTTGCCAGTGATCACAGGATTTCGTCTTTGATACCAATTGGTACAGCTATGAATCCACGATCGAAAAATAGACCAATCTCCAAAAGGATTGATCGAATCCAAGATGAATTCAGCCCCTAGGGTACCTTTACAAGAGGAACAAACACCATAAGAGATAACATATCAAGAGATAACTTTTATTAATTGAAATTGAGCATGCATGACAATGAGGCCTAACGTCCTTTATATAGAGGAGTGGGCTTGATTCGTAAGAAACAAAGTTACTAATATTAGAATAAGCCTAAAAAAAAAAGAATTGACTAATATTAATTCTAATAAAACTAAACTATTTATAATATCTCTAAATAACTGGATGTCCTATTGGGCTTATGGATTGGGCCCAACGGGTTGGCTAACCTATAGTCTGGCTTGTATCACTCGATTTCAATAAGAGGAAGTTAATGTTCAAAATAAAGGAATTGAGATTGATGATGGGCGGGTCAAATCTGGAGTCATCAACAATACAATCAGACCTCTTATTCCTATAGTGAAGAAACTTACACCAACATATGTTAGGGAACAACGGGAAAAAGGACCGTGTTATCATTGCAATGAGCACTTCACTCCAAATCATTGCCACAAAAAACAAAAATTATTTTTGGTAGAAGGATTGCTAAGTGACAATCATGAAGATAACATAGGGGAGCTATTGCAACCTGAAGGCACACTTGAAGATGATAGTGAAGCTCAAGCACTAACCATTCCTCTAGATGCAATTAGTGGCGCAAGGCCCCACAAATGATGCGGATTCTGGGCACGTTACAACGTTGTCAACTCACAATCTTAATAGTGGGTTCACGCACAACTTAATCGATTCGAGAATTATCAAGAAGGCCGACGTTCCCATTCAGTCGGACGTTATCTTTGAGGTGATGGTAGGCAATGGCAATTGACTTAAAGGGAACAGTAGATGCAAAGGAGTCCTCATTCAATCACCAGGGTTCCCCATTAAAAATGATTTTCATTTGTTAAACCTAGAAGGCTGTGATGTTGTGTTGGGGGCATAGTGGTTGCGCACCCTTGGACCTATCTTGTGGATTTTTTCTTCCTTCCACATCCTTTAAAAGTCAAGGAAAACAGTATTTTCTCAAAGGCATTCCAGCCACTTTGATGCAGGACATACCCGTGGTCCCCCACGGGTCGACCCACCTTTGGGCCCATCTCACCTATCTTAGTCTATTTAGGGTTTTATCTATTTATTTATGTTTTAAGTAATGCTTAAGTGGATGTTTTGAATCTCAACCATAGGATTGTTTTAATAGTTGAGATCGGTTTAGGGTAGTTTGCTTTTTCTAATTAAGCATTGTAAAGCCTCCTTGGCTATTCACTTATTGATTAATGAAAAAAAGAAAACTTTCGGAACTGCTTTTGGGTTTCTCGAAGTTGTCTTCTTCCTCGCAATGGGGAGTTTAGCATGAGGCCAAGATTTTCAAGGTTTCCCTGACCTACCCCCTTCACCTCCATCTCTACTTGCCTGTTTCTGGTCCCCCCCTCCACATCATTTGACATTAGAGCCGAAGATCGATCCAATCACGGATTTGAGATTCGGCAATCCACCACCCTTAATGAACAGGACATCAAATCCATGTTCGCCAATACCAACAACACCCCCATTTCCAAAGGCCATTCCACAATGACCGATCATCACCATACGACTTAGATCCCATCCCTGCCCAAATCGTGGATCCAACCTCCACATCTCCACCATCTCTACATCTAGATCCTGCCCCTCTCTTGAACTCCATTAAAACCCTAATTACCAAATCACACAAAACCCTTTCACCAGTTGCAATCCAACCCATCTACATCCAAAAATATCAAATTTCCTAAATCCCCAATTGACACGAAATCTGCCAAAACCCAAAAATCCAACTAAAGCCGGCATCGCTAACCCCAACCCTAATCTCCATTAATGCCATTCAACATCACATATCAAAAATATATATATCCCAAAAATATATATACCCCCTTCACCTCCATCTCTCCTTGCCTGTTTTTGGTCCCCCCCGCCACATCATTTGACATTAGAGCCGAAGATCGATCCAATCACGGATTTGAGATTCGGCAATCCACCACCCTTAATGAACAGGACATCAAATCCATGTTCGCCAATACCAACAACACCCCCATTTCCAAAGGCCATTCCATAATGGCCGATCATCACCATACGACTTAGATCCCATCCCTGCCCAAATCGTGGATCCAACCTCCACATCTCCACCATCTCTACATCTAGATCCTGCCCCTCTCTTGAACTCCATTAAAACCCTAATTACCAAATCACACAAAACCCTTTCACCAGTTGCAATCCAACCCGTCTACATCCAAAAATATCAAATTTCCTAAATCCCCAATTGACACGAAATCTGCCAAAACCCAAAAATCCAAATAAAGCCGGCATCACTAACCCCAACCCTAATCTCCATTAATGCCATTCAACATCACATATCAAAAATATATATATCCCAAAATAATCCCACCCCCCCCCCCCCCAAAACAATGCCCAACCTCAAAACCACCATCGAAATGCCAATTTTACCCCACTCAAACCCAACATCCAAAACCCAAGCACCCTTTCCCAACCCATCTAGCCATAATTCAACTCCCAACCCTTGGCCTCAATCCATTGCTCTGCTCTTCAAAAAAAAAAAAAAAAAAAGAAGAAACAAAGAAAGAAAGAAGAGCAGAGGCCAGCAAGAGAGAGAGAGAGAGAGGTGTATTGGACCCAGCTGCAGTAACATGTGTCGCCAGAACCTCCATACCTTACCTCAATCCTGCCCTGTTCGCTAGCACCTCCCTCATGACTTTCTCATTGGGAAGCAGTAGCAATAGTGAGTTGAGGGACAACGCCACCTTTTTTCCATCGTTGCCTTTGCCGAGCATCATCACCGCAGAATTAGCCTCATCCTCATCCTTTACTGCTTGCACTGTGGTAGAGCGGAGTAGGCATCATCATCTTCACGACCTCACCTCGCCATAGCCTTTGTCACCCTCATCTTCACAGCTTGGCATCGACCCCTTCTCCTTTTCGTCGATGCCAGCAAGGGAGCTTCCTCCTCTTTTCTCTTTTGTGCCCAACGCATGAGGCAAATACACTATTGAGTCTTTGACAAGTGTTGGGCCTTGCTTTTGGACTTTAGTTGGCCTAATCTAAAAAAAAAGTGAGTGGGCTTGGTTTTGTATTTGGGTCACTGAGTCAAGTTGGTTCCGACCAACAACAATAGTGAAAAGAAAAAAGGAGGCTTAACCATTCAATGCTTCAACTGAGCCTAGCTTGTGGGCTTGAGTTCAGTTTGGCCCAAATCTGACCAACAAACAGGGAAAAGAAAAAAAAAAAAGGCCTTTTCCACTTTTGGGTTGTGTTGACCCCAAAACGACAAATGAAGAGGCCATCGTGTCATGTGGGGCTCGGTACATATCAGCTTTCATTGGGTAGAGCATAACAATCGCAAAAGTGAGCGTGGGCCCCTATTCAAGCAAGTTTCAACCGTCTTATCTTCAATTAGTGATATCTTTACCATCTGAAATCCAATCAACAATCTATCTTCATCGGCAAGCTCCAATATGAGAGCTCCACATATCATGTTAGTTAGATTTTGAAATATATATGTACATATTAGAGGTCTTCAATTATAGCATCGGAAGAGGAACTGCTATAGAAACTTCGCAATGATATGGTCAGAATAACATATTCAATTAAGTGTGGACAATAGTATGCTGATAATAAAGCTTATTTTGATCAATTTCTTAATTTGAGCCAAGGCAAGTTATCAGTCGATGAATATGGTGATGAATTTTCAAGGCTATGAGAATTGTGTGGATTAGATAAAAGTGATGATAGTATGCCATTATCTTTACTAGAGGTTTGAGACCCAGTGTACGGAATAATATGAAAAAAGAATGTAAAGATATTTATGACTCATTTTGGGAAGCAATCCGTGTTGAGCGCTTGATAAAACTCCGAAGAGCTAAGAGAAATTTCTACATACCACAAAAGCCTGTGTTGTGGAACAAATTATGGAGAATGAGGAACAAAAGCAAGGAACAATTGATTCAACATTAAATTTTGATGATGTGGAAGAAAAAGGACTTGAGTACCATTCTGACAGTGTTGATCAGTTGGTGGAACATAAAGAAATAACTAATGAAGAAAACAGCATGGATTCTAGTCATCTGGTGGATTTTATCATGGGTCCACTCCCTAAAGAGTAAAATGAATCATCAGAAGAACATGTTGCTATATCAAAGGTTGAAAATGATGATCAAGTGATTGAGGTTCCATGTATTGATTTCATCTTCAAGGACTACTCATTCATATATGAAGATTGTGTGCAGCCCGTTGGAATTGAAAATTTGATGCATTTAATGGTTAGATCGTACATCCATTAGAATTCAGAAACTTGAAGAAGCAATGCTTGAGTTGGAAGAATAGATCCCATAAAGCCTCCACACTATACCCACAAAGCAATGGTGAGGTGGAGCATCAAAAGTTTGTGCGATTGTTCTTTGATCTTGGAGGACTTCTATGGAACTTGAGGTTGATTTCTCTCCAACAAGGGGATAGTTGATGCAGGACACACTCGTGGTCCCCAGTGAGTTGACCTGCTTTTGGGTCTAGCCTACTTGGTCTATTTAGGGTTTTATTTGTATATTTATGTTTTAAGTAGTGCTTAAGTGGATGCTTTAGTCTCAACCATAGGATTATTTTAACGGTTGAGATCAGTTTAAGGTAGTTATCTTTCTTTATTTAATCCTTGTAAAGCCTCCTTGGCTATACACTTATTGATGAATGAAAAATAGAAAATTCTTATAAGTGTTTTTAGGTTTCCTGGAGTTGTCTTCTTCCTCGGCCATAATGGGGAGTTTGGCGTGAGGCCAAAATTTTTAAGGTTTTCCTGGCCTACCCCCTCCATCTTCCATCTCTTATCTATTCATCTTTGCCTTCTCGCATCTCATACCCTGCTCTGCATCACACTACCTCGAAGGTGGTGGATGCACCTCAGGCAGTCAAAGCTATGAGGCACTTGAGAGATGGATATTTGCTCCAACTTTGCAGTGTAGAGATGCTACCCAAATCGATAGAATAAAGGCCATAACTACAATTGTTGTTGGATGAATTTACAGAGGTGTTCAAGGAACCGCAAGGCTTCCCACCTCCACGATCACAAGACCATTACATTCCATTATTTGAAGGCACAAAACTGGTAAGTGTTTGCCCATATAGGTATCCTCATTTTCAGAAATCAGAAATTGAGAAGATAGTTAATGACATGCTCAAATCTGGGATAATTTGAGCTAGTGTCTTCGCATTGTCCTCTCCCATTCTTTTAGTAAAAAGGAAAGATGGACATGGCGAATGTGTGTGGATTATAGGCCTTAAATAAAGTGACTGTGCAAGATAAATTCCCAATTCTTGTCATTGATGAACTATTGAAGGATCTCACTGGTTTTGAAGTTTTTTCAAAATTGGACTTGTGATTGATTTATCATCAAATCAGAGAGAAAGTTGTTGATATCCCCAAAACTGCTTTTCATACCCATGAGGGTCACTGTGAACTTATGGTTATGCCATTTGGGTTGACCAATGCTCTAGCCACGTTTCAACCATTGATGAATGAGGTTTTTAAACCCTTCCTATGCAAGTTTTTCCTAGGTTTTTATTTAATGGCATTCTAGTTTATAACAAAAACTTTTGTGATCACTTAAATCATCTCAGGCTGGTTTTGGATGTCATGCAAAAAAAATAAACTTTATGCTAAGGCCTCAAAATGCATTTTTGGTACCCATGAGGTGCTCTATTTGGGCCAAATTATATCCAATGCTAGGGTAGCGGTCGATACACAAAAAATTGAAGGGGTATTGCACTGGCCTACACCTACTTCGGTCCAAGCCTCAAAGGGATTTTTGGGCCTGACAGGTGTAACAGACTGACACATCATCGACAAAGTGGCGCCCTGTGGATGCTTACTGGGCGCCATACAGACATCCTAGTTGGTAAAGTTCTTGGGAGCCTTGTAGAAATATGTAGAACTCTCTAGAACCATGATGTCATGGCTTATGTCAAATAGATGGTGATGTCATGGCTTATGTCAAATAGATGGTGATGTCATGACTTATATCAAATAGATGGTGATGTCATGGATGATGTATATACCAATCAAATGTAGCCCTTGGATCGTAAGAATACTCTAGAAGCAAGATCCAAGCCATCGATGTACAGGGGGGTTTTGCCTATAAAAGGAGACCCCCACCCTCACTTGTAATCCATCCAAAGCAAGAGCATTCTTTGTATTCTCAGAGCTTCTCTCTCTTCTTGTGTGTGGGTTTTCTCTTTGAGTTTGTCTTGGGGTTTCTAACTAGCAAGGCTCTACTTGCTAGGGGGAAAGGCTTACTTAGTGCATCCAATCGGTGGAACGTGCTAAGGCCGCACGGGGTTTGCTGCGCAAAAACACTACCCCCGTGACAGTTGGTATCAGAGCCAAAGCTTGCAATGGCTGATTCAAGTCTCGCTCACATCGAAGAACATCATGGAAGGGAGAAGGATCGCGGTGGCAAAGGTCGAAAGGATAAGTCTATGCAACCAGATCCTCTTGTATCCATGGAGGCACGACTTGCCAAAGTGGAGATTGCTGTGGCCAATGGAAGGGATCGGTTTGAGGAGCATGCCCAACATATGGATACATTGGGCGAAAGCATCAGTGAGCTCGGTTCAAAGGACGATGAGCTACGAGGTGAGATGCTGGAACTCCTTAACTCCACAGCTGATTCTTTGAGGAAAGATTTGCACAGTTTCGAAGAACGACTTGGTGGAGAACTTGCTGCCATGAAGGAAGAGATCAAGGAGATCAAGGCAGATTGGTCTCTTTGTAAGATGGCTATCACCCAAGGGGGTGTGACTAGCCATTCGGTGGCCAAGCTCGATGTGCCAAAGCCCAAGACCTATGGTGGGTCCAGGGACGCAAGGGAGCTAGATAACTTCCTTTAGAGCCTTGATCAATACTTCGAGGCAATAGGCATCATGGAGAATGCCAAAAAGGTGAAAACTGCCCCACTCTATCTTGTGGAGAGTGCATTGCTATGGTGGCGACGGAGGCACTCAGACATTGAAAGAGGTACGTGCACAATCACTACTTGGGATGATTTTAAAAGAGAAATCAAGTCCCAATTTTACCCTGTAAATGTAGAACACGAAGCCCGGGCCAAGCTTCGTCGTCTTTCTCATAAGGGTACTATCCGGGACTACATAAAGGAATTCTCTGAGTTAGTATTAGAAATTCCAAACCTTCCGGAAAAAGAGGCCTTCTTTGCCTTCATGGATGGGCTCCAACATTGGGCTAAGAATGAGTTGGAGCGACGCAGGGTGAAAGACCTCACCTCAGCTATAGCAGAAGCTGAGTCCCTGATTGAACTGAGGAAAGGGGACTCCTCTAAGCCAAAAGGAGACTCCTATAAGCCAAGGGAGCAAAAGCCACACAAAGGCAAAGGTGGGGGAGAGGGCAACCATAAACCACCCAAAGATCAAGCCAAGACCAAATTTGGAGGAGGCAAGGGTGGGGGTGACAAACCTAAACTCACCTGCTTCTTATGTGATGGTCCTCATTGGGCTCGGGAATGCCCAAAGCGAAGCAAACTCTCGGCACTCATCCGGGATGATGAACCTAGGCCGGAACCTGAAGATAGGCAAATGGGTTCCCTTCAATTGCTACATGCAATCAAGGCCAAGGTTGAAATGCCCACATCAGGGAACAAGGGCAGGATGTATGTAAAGCCCAGAGTGAATGGGACAGAGACGCAGGCATTGGTTGACACTGGTGCAACCAACAACTTCATTGAAGTGAATGAAGCCAAACGACTAGGTATCAAATACAAGGAAGAGCGTGGGTGGCTCAAAGCGGTGAACTCCGAGGCCAAGCCTATCTTTGGAGTTGCTCACAATGTGGAGATGTGCCTTGGTGAATGGAAAGGCATGTTGAATCTCTCTGTTGTGCCTATGGATGATTACCCTATTGTGCTTGGCATGGAATTCTTAGATGAAGTTCGGGCTATACCAATTCCAAGCGCCGATACAATGTGTATCATGGATCAAAGAAAAGCTTGCATGGTGCCAGTGGTTTTAGAGGGAGAACTGAAGGCAAAAACGTTATCAGCTATGCAACTCTCTAAGGGCTTCAAGAAACAAGAGCCCACATTCCTGGCCACACTGAAGTTGGACGAAGGTATGCCTTCCATCACGGATGCACCAACTGATATTTTAAATGTTCTTGATGAATATAAAGATGTTATGCCTGCCGAGCTTCCCAAAAAGCTTCCACCCCCAAGAGAGAGGTGGATCACAAGATCGAGCTAGAGCCAAGCTCAAGGCCCACAGCTGCTGTTCCATATAGGATGGCACCTCCAGAATTGGAGGAATTAAGAAGGCAACTTAAGGAGCTACTAGATGCAGGGTTCATCCGGCCATCAAAAGCTCCATATGGTGCTCCTGTGCTGTTCCAGAAGAAGCATGACGGGTCTTTACGTCTATGCATAGACTATCGTGCCCTCAACAAGATCACGGTGAAGAACCGGTATCCCATTCCTCTTATTGCTGACTTGTTCGATCAACTTGGGGGAGCACGGTGGTTCACAAAACTTGATTTACGCTCGGGATATTATCAAGTTAGAATTGCCAAAGGGGATGAGGAAAAGACGGCATGTGTAACAAGGTATGGATCATATGAATTCTTAGTCATGCCATTCGGACTTACAAATGCTCCTGCTACTTTCTGCACACTTATGAATAGAATTTTCCAACCCTTCTTAGACCGCTTTGTTGTAGTATATCTTGATGATATTGTGATATATAGTAACACTTTACAAGAGCATGTAAAGCACCTACAACAAGTATTTCAGGTCTTAAGAGAAAATCAGCTATATGTGAAGAAGGAAAAGTGTGCATTCGCCCAACAAGAAGTCATGTTTTTGGGCCACAAAGTAGGAGGTGGGAAGCTTTGCATGGATCCAGCCAAAGTTAAAGCCATCCTCAAATGGGAGCCACCAAAAAGGGTACCGGACCTTCGATCATTTCTGGGACTAGCAAATTACTATCGCAGGTTCATCAAGGGTTATTCTTCCATTACAACACCCTTGACAAACCTACTAAAGAAGAACCAGTCCTGGGAATGGACGGAGCAATGCCAAAATGCCTTTGAAATGTTAAAAGCAGCAGTGACGAAGGAGCCAGTACTTGCCTTGCCAGACTATACAAAACCGTATGAGGTACATACTGATGCCTCTAACTTTGCCATTGGAGGTGTGTTGATGCAGGAGGAGCATCCAATCGCCTACGAGAGTCGGAAGCTCAACGACACCGAACGGAGGTATGCGGTGCAAGAAAAGGAAATGACTGCGATAGTTCATTGCCTTCGGGTTTGGAGACACTACTTGCTGGGTCAAAGGTTCGTAGTGAAGACGGACAATGTTGCCACCAGCTATTTCCTCACCCAGAAGAAGTTGAGCCCCAAGCAGGCTAGATGGCAAGACTTCCTAGCTGAATTCGATTATGTCCTAGAATATAAACCGGGCAAGACCAATCAGGTAGCAGATGCACTAAGCAGGAAGGCCGAGCTAGCTGCTATCAGTCGGCCCAAATGCCCCTTAATGGACAAAATCAAGGAGGGCATGAAACATGATCCACAGGCCAAGACCTTGATTGACTATGTCCACCAAGGCAAGACACGAAGGTTCTGGCTTGAGGATGGGTTGCTGTATACAAAAGGCAACCGTGTCTACATCCCCAAGTGGGGAAACTTAAGGAAGGAGGTCCTCAAGGAGTGCCACGATTCAAAGTGGGCTGGTCACCCAGGAATCGAGCGTACTGGAGCACTGTTGGAAGACTCATACTACTGGCCGCGGATGCATGACGATGTAGAGGCCTATGTTCGAACTTGTTTGGTATGCCAGCAAGACAAAATCGAACATGATCATCCAGCAGGCTTATTGGAACCGCTGCCCATTCCAAGGAGGCCATGGGAGAGCGTCTCCATGGATTTCATCACGTGTTTGCCAATTTCGGATGGGAACGGCACGATCCTCGTGGTGGTCGATCGGTTCTCCAAATATGGCATATTTGCAGCAGCACCAAAGGACTGCACAGCGGAAGTAACAGCCCAATTGTTCTTCCGGCACGTGGTGAAGTATTGGGGCATCCCACGGATAATCGTCAGTGATCGCGATGGGCTATTCACAGGGCGGTTTTGGACAGAGCTATTTCGACTAATGGGGTCAGAACTCAACTTCTCAACCAGCTTTCACCCCCAGACAGATGGACAGACTGAATGGGTGAATGCCTTATTGGAAGCTTACTTAAGGCACTATGTGAGTGCCAACCAGAAGGATTGGGCAAGATTGCTTGATATTGCCCAATTCTCTTATAATCTGCATCGAAGTGAGTCTACCCATTCCAGTCCATTCGAGGTAGCAATGGGACAGCAACCACTTGCCCCCAACACACTAAGTGTTGGCTACGGAGGAAGAAGTCCAGCTGCATACGAGTTCGCCAAAGGGTGGCACGAGCATGCTGAGATAGCGAAGGCCTACTTGGAGAAGGCTGTCAAAAGGATGAAGAAATGGGCTGATAAGAAAAGAAAACATCGAGAATTTCAAGAGGGAGACCTTGTCTTGGTCAAACTCCTCTCACATCAGTCCAGAACTTATGCCAAACTTCATAAAGGCTTGGTGAGGCGTTATGAAGGACCATTCAAGGTGGTGAAACGGGTTGGCAAGGTGTCCTACCAACTTGAATTACCTCCAAGAATGGAAATCCACAATGTTTTCCATGTGAGTCTGCTCAAGCCGTATCACGCAGACATGGAAGACACTGAACGTGGGAACTCCAAGAGAGCTCCAACAGCCATCACTACCGCGCATGAGAAGGAAGTGGAGAATATCATCTCACACCGAGTTATTCCAAGAAGGGGAAATCATTCAAGTTATTCGGAATACTTGGTGAGATGGAAGGGTCATCCGGATAGCGAGGCCAGCTGGGAGCGTGAAGACACACTATGGCAATTCAAGGATCAAATTGCCAAGTACCACCAAGAAGCCACGATGAGGACATCACGGAATTAGGTGGGGGAGGATGTAACAGACTGACACATCATCGACAAAGTGGCGCCCTATGGATGCTTACTGGGCGCCATACTGACATCCTAGTTGGCAAAGTTCTTGGGAGCCTTGTAGAAATATGTAGAACTCTCTAGAACCATGATGTCATGGCTTATGTCAAATAGATGGTGATGTCATGGCTTATGTCAAATAGATGGTGATGTCATGGCTTATGTCAAATAGATGGTGATGTCATGGATGATGTATATACCAATCAAATGTAGCCCTTGGATCGTAAGAATACTCTAGAAGCAAGATCCAAGCCATCGATGTACATGGGGGTTTTGCCTATAAAAGGAGACCCCCACCCTCACTTGTAATCCATCCAAAGCAAGAGCATTCTTTGTATTCTCAGAGCTTCTCTCTCTTCTTGTGTGTGGGTTTTCTCTTTGAGTTTGTCTTGGGGTTTCTAACTAGCAAGGCTCTACTTGCTAGGGGGAAAGGCTTACTTAGTGCATCCAATCGGTGGAACGTGCTAAGGCCGCACGGGGTTTGCTGCGCAAAAACACTACCCCCGTGACACAGGATAGTACATGAAGTTCATTAAAGGATAGGGTAACTTTGCAGCCCTTTTTAACTGCTTTGTTAAAAAAAATGCTTAGGGATGGAATCAAGATGCAGACTAGGCATTGCACACGTTGAAAAACACCATGACCCAAGCTCCCATCCTTGCACTTCCAGATTTTAACCAGCCATTTGTGATTGAATGTGATGCAAGTGTTGGAATTGGCGCAGTTGTTATGCAAAATAGATGACCTATTGCATTCCTAAGTGTGCACTTAGCGGAAAATCCTCAACACCACGCCCCCCCCCCCCCCCCCCCCCCCCCCCCACACAACAAATATGAACAGTAGTTGTTGGCTATAATCATCGCCATATAAAAAATGGAGACCTTACATTCTTGGCCACATATTTGTAATACAAACTAACCAAAGGAGTTTAAAGTTTTTGCTCGATCAAAAAATAACCACCCCTTACAACAAAAATGATTGTCCAAACTAATGAGGTATGATTGTACCATTGAATACAAGAAAGGTTCAGACAACAGTACAGCTGATGGTCTTTCTCAAATGCCTACTATGTGATGTAGGTTGATCTCGGATCCGGCTTAGATCACATGCTAGCAGACATTGATGGGCCCCACTTGATCCATGATATCCTCAAGATCAAGGATCCCTATCCTTAGTTAGATAGTTCTAATTAATTATTTCTTTTCAATTTTATGTTGAGCTGAGATTGTTACTTGCTTAATTTATTATTGTAAGCTATGATTGTTTAGAGATAGTCTTTCCTAGTTTAAAAATAGTTACTCGTATATAAGGAGTCTTTCATTATAATGTTTATGCTTATTCAAATTAATAAATTAGATTTTCTCTCAAGGACGGTGTCTACCGTGAGTTCCTTTGTGCCATAGGGGTTGGCATCTATTTTTAGATTCGATCAATCCTTTGGGAGATTGATCTACGCTTGATCGTAGATCCGGGCCTGCACCAAATTGGTATCAGAGCCGAGATCTGATCGCCGGGAAGACATTTGTTGATCTCGAAATTCATCTGTCCACCTAACCGTCCCCCCAAGAGCCCTGCAACCTCAGGAGTGTCAAACTCATCTCCATCACCTATCCCTGTCCCTCCCACAATCCAAAACACCAAACCCAAACCCACAGAAAACCCATCTTAGCCTTCTTCCGAACCCATTCCCGATAACCGTAACCCTAGACCCATATTTAGCCACACCACTGAAACTCAAATCCCCTTCCAAACCCACTTCCTTCCCCAACCTCACAAAATCCCCACACCCCAGCCGGCCCATCCCATCGCACTTGCGACCCATCCCAGACTCATTCCTGCCCATCAGAACCCACTTTCACAAGCCCCTAGTTGCCTCAAGCCCCCCCTCTGACTTCTGTCACAACCCCAATCTTGACCAAAAAAAACCAAAACCCACAATTACAGAAACCCCTCACTGGTACCCATCAGCTCTCGACCCAAAACCCACAACCACCTCTCTCAAGTGAAGCCTTAATTGAATCCATGCCCCAATCCCCAACGAAACTTTTTCCCTCCATCGACACCCCATTGACACCATCAAAACTCCAAACCCTTTCTGCGACAACAACACCACCCCACCCCCACCCCCACCCACAACAGAAAAAAAAAAAAAAAGAGAGAGAAGAGGGTAGCAAAAGTAGAGGAAGAAGGGAGGATCTGTACAGTGCACTTTTGTCGCCCAGCTAGAGCCTTGCCATGACCATCATTGAAGTCTCCATTGCCCGTGACCATTGCTGCAGCTAACTAGTCGCTCCATCGCTGAGGCGCCAAAATTTGCACTGCCCTCGTCTTTAGCAACAAGACCCACCCTCTCTCTCTCTCTTTCTTCATTCGAAAAACAACATCAACAAGTAAGAGAGCCTCCACACCTTTATTTTTCCTTTCTGCACAAATCCTGAGGCACTACTAAGGTCTCCATTGTGCACGTGCCATCTTTTCAAAGCTAACTTGGGCCTCTTTTGTTGAACCTACAATTAGGCCCAAGTGGGATTGATTATTGTTGGGTGGGGGTGTATACAGTTCTGATTGAATTGGATTGTGCCTAATCCGTCACTAATCCATTATCTACAGATTGGCAGTTTTGTAATCCATAACCAATTTGTTACCCATTAACAACTGAATCGTGGATCAATGGTTCAGTTCGGTTAAAACTGTTCAATTTATTAACGGCAGTACCAGCTGTTTCCTCACTATTTTATATGGAGAGTGAATGATTGGATGATGACTGGCTAAAAGGTTGCCTTTTAATATTTTCTTATATAAAAATAAATATATATATTCTTTCAACAGTTCGGATAGGTTTAAATCCATGGATTAAGGGTCAAATCCATTACCAAACCGGTACTAATGGATTAGAATTTTTTCTATCCGTCACCAAACCATTAACCATCGGATCGGTTAAAAATTTGTGGATTAGATCAAATCGGATTGGTTTTACGGATCAATGGATTTTTTGTACACCTATACTGTTGGGCCTATATTTTAGGTCCAACTTGACCGAACCCACAATTTTTTTCAAAAAAGAAACGAAAAGGAAAAAAAAAAAAAACAGAAGCAACCATGCCTAGATGAGGTGGTGATTTCCAACATTGGAGGACCGACAAAGAGAGATGAGACCATGCTTAAATTAAGCCAGGAATTGGAATCTGTATTTGAAAATTTAAAAATTGTGGAAATTGCCATTGCTGAATTGCAAAATAAGCAGTTTATCAGTCAAGAAGGGTCATCTAGTCTCTCTCTGGCATACACGCTTGTCCGACCAGAAAGAGCTAAGAATCAAGAATCCATTTGTGATTTTGTGTAGCGCCTTCTTGCTAAACGAGACCCCCAGGGTCCCCTTGCTTCACCTCAACCTAATGACATCGCAAGGAAAATCAAAATTGATATTTGCTGACTTTAGAAGACTATTTTGCTTGGTTTGATATGAATGATGAAGAGCATATAGCTTTTACGAAGGTTAAACTCAAGGGTCCCGCTTGAATTTGGTGCTATGATGTTGAAAATAGTGAACTAGCAGTGGGCCAACCTATTATTCATTGGAATAACATGTAAGATAGGCTCAAAAGCAATTTTCTACCTTCTGACCATATGGATACATGCTACCAAGAGTGTCTAACTATCCAACAAGGTAATTTAGCAGTGAAAGAGTACACAAATAAGTTTCTTGAATATGTTGTTCGCTGTAACTTGAAGACAGATAGCTAGCTAACTATCACTAGATATCGAGATAACTTATGTTGTGATATCAGACAAGAGGTAGCAATGTTTGACTATACTACAGTTGATAAAATCTTCAATAAAGCCTGAAAGGCCCAATATGAAATTCAATTGCGGAAATGCAATGCTTTTTAAGCCGGAGAGTCTTCCACAAGAAGAGGCCCTGACCCTACTTATATCCGCAGCAAAGTGCGAGGTTATAGGCCCCCTCCTCAGAGGCCAGCTTAAGCAAGCACCTTAGAGTCTTCAGCTAGGTATTCAGCAAAAACAGGTTATCCCATAACAAAAATCAGCGGTTTCCACAAAATCGAAATGATAATCATGCTCGTGGCCATATAAATAGAAGAGATTGTTTGTCATGCCTCCAAGCAATGAGGGCATTTTGCAAATGAATGCCCACATAGAAACTTATACACATCCAATGAGCCTGATAGTGATGTCCAGCATAATGAGCATGTAGAAATAGAGCTAGTTGACACAGATCTTCCTTATGAAAATCCAGCAAATCAATTAGATCATGCAGACGCTAATAATGGCACTCCACTGCTTTTTCAGGATCGTCGTCTGTTAGTAGTTGATGCAAAGGAGGAAGAAGAATACTGGAATCATGCTTCTATTTTTCAGTCCCGAGTTAATTGCATGGGCAAATCATGCAATATGAGTATTGATCGTGGTAGTGCAATGACTATCATTTCTTAAGTGGCGCTAGCAAAGCTTAAATTACGAATGGTGAAGCATCCACAACCTTATCATGTTGCATGGGTCGACAATTATTCCATTCTTGTTTGTTAGTAAGGCTCCATTCCCTTTGAGATAGGCAAATATGAGGATACTATCCGACGTGATGTCAGCCTAATGAACACATTCTATTTGGACGACCATGGCTACGGAGACTTAAAGTCATCACAGACCATGAGCACAACACTTATACTTTCAACTGAAAAGGTGGAAGAATCATGTTGTGTCCTTTGCCAACTCCACTGTCTTCACCTGCATCTACAGCCTCTTCTCTAGCACCTCATATTTTAACTATACAAAGATTTGAAGATTAAAGTAAAGAGCAATGTTTCGTGTATGCCTTAGTTACAAAAAAAGTTGCAAATGATTCTCCTATCATGTCCATTCCACATGAAATGAAGCCGCAATCGAAGAAATTTGCTGATTTAGTTCCTGATGAATTGCCGAAAGACCTACCCCCATTAAGAGACATTCAACATGCCATTGATCTTGTTCCAATGGCCTCATTACCAAACTTGCTTGCATATTGGATGAGTCCAACGTAGCATGCTGAATTAAAAATACAAGTTGATCTGCTTATGAAAGGCTATATTAAGGAAAGTCTCAGTCCCCGTGGTGTCTCACTCCAAAGAAAGACGGAAGCTGGCGTATGTGTGTAGACAGTTGTGCAATCGACAAAATCATAGTAAAATATCACTTCCTTATTCCTCGGTTTGATGATATGCTAGATATGATAACTGGTGCATGCATTTTTTCTAATATTGATCTGCGGAGTGGTTATCATCAAATCCGCATAAGACCAGACGATGAACGGAAAATTGCCTTTAAAATAAAGGATGCTCTTTATGAATGGATGGTTATGCCATTCGGCCCAACCAATGCTCCTAGTACTTTTATGTGGGTTATGATGCAATTTTTGCAGCCTTATATTGGAAAATTTGTCGTCGTTTACTTCGGTGATATCCTAATTTACAACAAATCAAAAGAAGATCACCATCAACATTGGGATAAAGTCTGCCAATTGCTTCGCTGGGAGCATTTCTATATTAATCGTAAGAAATGTACTTTCATTAGTGAGTCCGTTATTTTCTTGGGATATATTGTTTTTGCACAAGGTATCAAATTGGATCCTAAAAAGGTTAGGGCAATTCTTGATTGGCCTATTCCTACTACCATTATTAAGGTTCGCAGTTTTCATAGTCTTGCCAATTTCTACAAAAGGTTTATTAGAAACTTCAGTAGTATAATGACTTATGTTACTAACTGTATGAGAAAGGTGAATTCACGTGGACCAGCGCAGCCACTAAGGCTTTCAAAAAGATCAAGGAAAAGATTATTTAAGCGCGAATTCTACATGTTCTTGATTTTAACAAGCTCTTTGAAATTGCTCGTAATGCCTCAAATGTAGGCATTGGAGTTGTTCTTAGCTAGGAAAAACATCCAGTTGTATTCTTCAGTGAGAAACTTTCTGATAATGAAAGTGTTCTGCCTATGATTTGGAATTCTATGCTCTTGTCCAAACACTTCGTCACTAGAGGCATTATTTGAATGTCGATGAATTTGTGTTTTATTCTGACAATAATGCCTTGCAACATCTACATTCCCAACAGAAGATCTGTGCTAACCATGCTAAATATAGTGCATATATACAAGAGTTCAAATTTAGCATTTGACATAAGGCAGAAAAGGGTAACATGATAGCAGATGCATTAAGTTGGCGGAAGCATCTTTTAACCGCCATGTCTATTAATGTGCCAGGCTTTGCGCAAATTAAACAAGATTATGCAATTGAGAAGGACTTTGGCTTTATTTATGCAGACCTCATCAATGGTGATCATATTCAGCATCCCCATTATAGTTTCTTATTCAAAGTTACGCAACTCTGTCTCTCAACTACTTCTATTTATGATTATGTTGTGTGAGAGTTGCATGTAGGAGGATGTGGTGGACATTTGGGTTGTGACAAAACGTTTGCGCTTGTTAGCGAGAGGTATTATTAGCCTCACATGGAGACCAGTGTGGTTCATATTTGCAGAAGATGTAGGATATGTCAGCTCGTTAAAGGAAACAAGAAGAACACTGGATGATATCTGCCTTTACTTGTTCCCCCCACTCCCTAGGAAGACATTAGCATGGACTTTGTGCTAGGTTTTTCCATGGACTTTATTCCTTATACTACAATTGCTGATGCTTACAAGGTGGCTAAATTATTTTTCAAAGAAGTTGTTTAGCTACATGGTCTCCCAAAGACTATTGTTTCTGATCTGGACACGAAGTTTATGAACTATTTTTGGAAGACCTTATGGATGTTGTCCAATACCAAGATTAACTTTTTCACTACTTATCATCATCAATCTGATGGATAAATAGAAGTTTTGGACAGTTGTTACGTTGTTTTGTGCATGACCATATCAAAAATTGGGATCTAGTGTTACCTATGTCAAAACAAGT
The DNA here is from genome assembly GCA_037013555.1 of Sextonia rubra. NCBI lineage: Eukaryota > Viridiplantae > Streptophyta > Magnoliopsida > Laurales > Lauraceae > Sextonia > Sextonia rubra. The sequence continues at coordinate 11,631,218 of JASUAD010000012.1, forward strand.
CACTGGGCCCGCCCGATTGATGGGCCTAGCCCATTGGGTCGAACTCAGCCCATTGGGTCGGTCCAATAGACCCAAGGTAGATCTGGCTTTGGCTCTTTCAATTAAATCAGATCTGCACAGATCCTCTGTAGATTATCCTATCTTTGTACAGCTCTCTCTCCTGTATTTTTCTATTTTTACCTTTAGACAGCCCCTTAATTTTGTACCTTATATAGATAGTGAATCCTTTTTTTCAAGGCATGCTGTGATAGTATCAGGCATGCAATTTTCCCATCCGTTCAGCTCTTGCTTGCTTCTTGTTTGGCGTCAGTTTTCGTTTCATGGTATCAGAGCCATCGCTGTTAGCCTGCGATCTCTGTTTGAAGATCCTCTGTGCAGAAGCATAGCCTGCAATCTCAAAAAAGAGCATCTACAAGAGTCTGTATCTAAAGTGGAGCCCACAACAGATCATCTACTGCTTCCAGGCAGTCCATCAGCACCTTCGGCATCTGCTGTAGCTTGAAACAGAGCCTGATCGTGAGTTCTGCCAAAACTGGTGTTATCAGACGATGGGACCCACACTTGATCTGAACAAGGGCGCTTCATCCCACTATGGTCGACCACCTAAGAGAAGTTTATTGGTGATTTTTTCAGAATTTTTGGACTGCTGTCAGGTACTGTTTTGTGGCCGTTTTTGTTTTGAATTTTTCACCTGTTAATTTTAATCAAGATCGTTGATCTTTGTGGCCTGTTGTTGGATTTGGTTGAAACCAACTTTGTTGGGTGCGAATTTTTGTTATCTCCTACTTCTTGAAACTTGATTTGAGGATCGGTTAAGTTTTCATACTCAAAAAGGGATTCTACCCCCTGATTGTTGGACGCCCAGACTGCTTTTCTTTCTGTTCTTCCGGTTTTCGTCTCTGTTTCACTTCAGATGGCAGAAAAGATCACTGGAATTAGTGTGGTGTTGGATGGGACCAATTATCCCTATTGGTCTCACTTGATGATGAATTTTCTAAAGGGACAGAGACTGTGGAAATATGTATCTGACAAGAAAACCAATCCTAATGAAAAAGATCCCAATTTTGAAGATTGGGATGCTTCTGTGGGAAAAATAAATTCATGAATTGCAAATTCTGTAGTTCCATCCATTGGGAGTCAACTGTCCAAGTTCTCTCATCCCAAAGATGCCTGGGATTATCTAGCACGACTATATACTCAGTCTAATTCCGCTCATCGCTATCAGTTAGAATCTGAAATTAAAAATGCTGAACAAGGTTTAGATTATGTACATGATTTTTATGTCAAGATGACATCTCTTTGGGATCAACTGGCCTTGATGGAACCACAGTTCAAGACTCCCGATGATTCTGCCACTTTTGAAAAATACAGACAGGAAACAAGATTAGTACAGTTTCTTATGGCTCTAAGGCCAAAGTATGAACATGTAAGAGGACTGTTGCTCCATCTGTCCCCCTTGCCACATGTTGATGCTGCTTTAGCAGAACTTTTGGCAGAAGAACAAACTCAAAAGACCTTAGCCAAAAGAAAGGCTGTAGACACTGATCAAGTCCTTGTTGCCTCCAATCCTACAGTTGCGGCAAAAGCTACAGTTTCTACTTGCAACTATTGTAAGGAACCAGGACACTGGAAGAGAGATTGTCCTATATTGAAAAAGAAGAATAATCCTAAAGAAGCTAATCGTCGGGGCAATCAGAAACCAGGACACTATCGAAGCCCTCAGATGGTTGCAGCTGCCCCTGTAGATCTTTCCATTCAACTTCAAAGCATGATTGACGAACGTCTGCAACAATTGCTGCTTTCCACTTCTGTCTCTCCCAGTACAACTTCTAGCGAACCAACTGCCTCTGGCATGACATCTTTCTCAGGTAAACCACAACCATGGATATTTGATTCAGGTGCGTCTTCACATATGGCCTCAGATTCCTCAATTCTGTGCTCCAATCAACCTGTACTTGTACCTATGAATATCCAAACTGCTAGTGGCTCTGTTATTCCTGCCTCCTTTGTTGGTCCTGTACACACAAAAACTACATTCGGGTCTTTGTCCCTGCCTAGTGTTCTTTGTGTTCCTGGTCTGTCTGTAAACTTGATCTCAGTTGGTCAACTTGCAGATTTGGGATATCTAATTCTGTTTAATTCCAATGGTTGTATTGTGCAGGATCCGTGCTCAGGGAAGCAGATTGGGACAGGCCGTAAAGTTGGAGGACTATATCACTTAGAGACACTGCATGTACCTGCCTCATTGCATCTTGCTTCTTCTGCCCTTTCATCTATTTCTTCCAGTTTGTGGCATCTTAGACTAGGCCATTTATCTAAGAATAAATTTGATTCTTTGGTTTCTTCCAATTGTCTTGGTAAAATTCGTCCTGGTGACTTTTCTGGTTGCATTGGATGTAGAGTCTCCAAACAAGTTACTTTGCCTTTCAATAAAAGTACTTCAGCTTCTCTTGCACCTTTTGATCTTGTACATTCTGACTTGTGGGGACCAGCAGTACAACCTTCTAAAGGAGGATCTTTGTACTATGTCTTGTTTGTGGATGATTGCACACGATACACTTGGCTGTATTTGTTAAAACATAAATCTGATTTGTATGACATATATGTTGACTTCACAAATATGATTGCCACACAATTTTCAGCCAAGATTAAGACATTCCTATCAGACTCCGAAGGGGAGTATCGGTCCCATAAATTTCTAAATGTACTTGCTTCTCATGGCACATTGGCACAGCTCTCTTGTCCAGGAACTCCCCAACAAAATGGGGTGGCTGAAAGAAAACACCGTCAACCACTAGATCCATGCTGCACTCTTCATCTGTGCCTCTTTCATTGTGGGGTGAATGTGCTTTTACCGCCACTTATCTCATAAACAGAATGCCTTCATCAGTTTTATCTGGTACCACACCATTTGAAAAACTTTTCGGAACAAAGCCTGATTATTTCCATCTTTGTGTGTTTGGCTGTACTTGTTTTGTTTTGCTGCCCTCTAATGAACGTCACAAATTGTCTCCAAAATCTGCTGTGTGTGTCTTTTTGGGTTATGGATTGGAACAAAAAGGGTATAGGTGCTACGACCCTCAATTGAACAAGCTTCGTGTCTCACGAAATGTGACCTTCCTTGAACATGTTCCATACTACTCCTTACCCTGTGCTAAACAACTAAATCCTACACCAACTGTTCGTTCTCTTAACCCATTTCCAAATCTTTTTCCACAGGACTTACCCTTGTCTGACCCCACTCTTGCACCTAAACCAATTTTAGTTTATCAAAGGCGCCCACCACCACCGTCTCCCACCTCTGACAAGGTTGATGTCCCTTCTGCTCCTGACGCTTTGGATCATGCACCCGTTCGACGGTATCCCTTACGTACACGTACACCAGTGCAAAGGTATGGGTTTGTTTCCACTAGTTGTTTCTCACCACAATATTCTACCTTTCTTTCTAAGGTTCACTCTCATTTTGAGCCACACTCTTTTCGAATAGCATCTCAATACCCTGAGTGGAGAACAGCCATGGCAGAAGAACTTGCGGCTCTTCAGAGGAATCACACCTGGGATCTTGTTCCCTTAACCCCTGGAAAGAAAGCAGTTGGGTGCAAATGGATCTATAAGGTGAAAACTAAAACTGATGGTTCCATTGAAAGGTACAAAGCTCGTCTTGTTGCTAAAGGATACACACAGGACTATGGTATTGACTATGAGGAAACGTTTGCACCTGTTGCCAAGATGACTATGGTTCGCACTTTGATATCTGTTGCAGCTGTGCGATAATGGGCACTTCATCAGTTAGATGTTAAAAATGCCTTTCTTAATGGATATTTTCATGAAGAAATTTATATGGTCCCTCCCCCGGGATTTTCACACTCCTCCACGCAGGTTTGCCTTTTGAAGCGTGCACTGTATGGTCTTAAGCAGGCCCCCTGGGCATGGTTTGAGAGGTTTACTAACGTCATCACCTCTTTTGGGTATAAGCAAAGTATGCATGATAGTGCCTTGTTCACCTGTCAAACTGGCAATGGCTTGGTTCTACTTCTCTTGTATGTCGATGACATGATCATCACCGGGGACGATTCTTTGGGGATTTCCAAGCTCAAACAGTTTCTTCATCAACAATTTGAAATGAAAGATCTGGGTCCTCTTCGTTATTTTCTTGGCATCGAAGTTGGATATTCCAAAGACAGATATATTTTGTCTTAACTCAAGTACTGCTCTGACATCATCTAGTGTGCAGGACTCTCAGATCCCACTTCAGTTTCTACTCCGTTGGACATAAATGCTCGGTTACGCAGATCTGAAGGTGTTCTTCTCGACAATCCTACAAGATACCGTGAAGTAGTAGGCAGTCTTGTTTACCTTACTATCACTCGACCTGATATTGCCTTCGCTGTTCATATTGTTAGCCAATTCATGGCTCAACCAACCTCCGTACATTGGGGTGCTGTTTTGCGCATTCTTCGCTATCTTCAGGGCACTCAACACTATGCCTTACTTCTCTCTTCCAGCAGTTCACTGTCTCTTTGTGCCTTCTCCGATTCTGATTGGGCAGGTGATGTTAATGATAGGCGCTCTACTACTGGATTTTGTATCTTTCTTGGCCATTCTTTAATCTCTTGGAGAAATAAGAAACAAACACAAGTATCAAAGTCTTCGGCAGAAGCTGAATATCGTGCACTCGCTGACACTACTTCTGAGATCATATGGATTCGATGGCTTTTGCAAGATTTGGGAATTCCTCTTCAAAGTCCTACACCTTTGTATTGTAACAATCAGAGTGCTCGTCAAATCACTCAGAATGAAGTCTTTCATGAACGAACCAAGCATATCGAAATTGATTGTCATCTTGTTCGTCAACATTATAAACAAGGCACTCTTTCCCTCCATTCAGTGCACTCTGCAGATAATGCGGCTGATCTTTTTACTAAAGCTCATACATTTCCGCACTTCTCTTCATTGTTGCACAATCTCTTACTGCTTCCGCATGCCGAGCTTGAGAGGGGGTGTCAAAACAAGTCACTGGGCCCGCCCGATTGATGGGCCTAGCCCATTGGGTCGGACTCAGCCCATTGGGTCGGTCCAATAGACCCAAGGCAGATCTGGCTTTGGCTCTTTCAATTAAATCAGATCTGCATAGATCCTCTGTAGATTATCCTATCTTTGTACAACTCTCTCTCCTGTATTTTTCTATTTTTACCTTTAGACAGCCCCTTAATTTTGTACCTTATATAGATAGTGAATCATTTTTTTAAAGGCATGCTTTGATAGTATCAGGCATGCAATTTTCCCATCCGTTCAGCTCTTGCTTGCTTCTTGTTTGGCGTCAGTTTTCGTTTCAACCTATGGCAGAATTTTTGTACGATAACTTAGTCAATTGGTCAATTGGCACTTCACCATTTGAAGTTGTTAAAGGAGTTCGTTCACAGCTACCTGTTGATCTCATGCCTTTGCCCGTCGATGCAAGAATTAATGCAGATGCTGAATATTTCTTCGAACACATTTAACAATTGCACAATGAAGTACGTCGCCATATATCTGCTAGCAACAATGTTTATAAAAAGCAAGCTGACAAACATCATTGATTTGTTGAGTTTACTAAGGGAGATATGGTTATGGTGTATATTCAACCTGAAAGGTTGCCTGCTTGAGCTAATAAGAAGTTACACGCTCATATCTCTGTTCCATTCAAGATTCTGTAGAAGATTAGCCCCAATGCATATGTTCTCGACATTTCTTTTGATCTAGGCTTTAGTTCTTTCTTCAATGTAGATGATCTTGCTCTCTACCACGACCATGATAATGAGGGAGATAATGGAAAGCAACTTATTTCCCTACCAGTTAATCTCCCACCTATTGATGAGATTGTTAACGTCCTTGATGATTAAATTGTCTCTACACGTCAAGGAGGTTACCAAAAGTTTTATGTTCGATGGCTGAATTATCTTCTCTCTGACGCTATATGGATCACTCTTACAGACTTCTAGTGTATTAATTCTGATCTCTTTGAGAGATATCAAGCGCTTAACTCGTGGAGTCGAGTTTTTTCAAGCTGGGGAGGGCTAATGCAGCCCGACTCCAGATTCGGCCCAAATCACATGCCCACAAACATTGATGGGCCCCACTTGATCTATGATCTCCTCAAGATCAGGGATTCCTATCCTTAGTTAGATAGTTTTAATTAATTATTTATAATGTATTTTATGTTGAGTTGAGATTAGTACTTGCTTAATTTATTTTAGTAAGCCATGATTGCTTAGAGATAGTCTTTCCTAGTTTAGAAATAGTGACTCCTATCTAAGGAGGAGTCTTTTATTGTATTGCTTATGTTTATTTAAATTAATAAATTAGATTTTCTTTCAAGGACGGTGTCTACTGTGGGCCCCACTTGATCTATGATTCCCTCAAGATAGGGATCCCTATCTTTAGTTAGATAGTTCTAATTAATTATTTATTTCCTATTTTATGTTGAGTTGATAGTAGTACTTGCTTAAATTATTTTAGTAAGCCATAATTGTTTAAAGATAGTCTTTCTTAGTTTAGAAACAATCACTCCTATATAAGGAGTCTTTCATTGTAATTCTTATGCTTATTAAATTAATAAATTAGATTTTCTCTCAAGGACGGTGTTTGCCATGAGTTATTTTGTACCCTATGGGCTAGAATCCATCTTTGGATTCGATCAATCCTTCAGGACATTGATCTACGTTCGATCGAAGAAATGGGGTTGCGCCACTATGGAACACTTTGCTACTTCTAAACTAGAACCAACATGGCTGGTCCAGATCAAGAATGAGCATGACAATTCAACTCACTATCAGCATGTCAGGGAGAAACTAAAAGCAGACCATTTGAAGACATCAAAATATCAAGATTCTGATGGAATTATATGGCGGAAAGGGACACAACTTATTGGCTCCAAATTCTAATTTATTAAAAGCCATTTTTGTAGAGTTGCATTCTTCCCCAGGACATTCTGGTTACCATATCATAGCAAAATGAGTGGCTGCTTCTTTCTATTGGTTGGGTGGCGCTGTGACGTCAAGCAATGGGCTCGTAAATGTGACATGAGTCAGTGTGCAAAAAATGAAAATGTACCATCGCTGGGCCTTCTCCAACCTCCTCCAATTCTAGATAAGGTGTGGCGTGACAGTTCCATTGATTTCATTGATGGCCTGCTAGTTTCATCTTCTAAATCAGTCATTCTAGTTGTTGTAGGCCGCCTTAGCAAGTATGCACCCTTCCTTCCACTGTCTCACCCCTATACGGCTCGATCAGTGGCAAAGATTTTTTTTGACAATGTGTTTAAACTTCATGGAATGCCAGCCTCTATAGTCCTAGACCATGATCCATTTTTTACTAGTACATTCTGGAAGGAACAAGGAGTCACACTTCAAATGAGTTCCTCTTACCATCCTCAGTCAAATGGACAAACATAGGTGCTTGACCAATGTCTAGAAAATTATCTCCAATGCTTCATTGGTAAGGAGCCCAAATCCTGGGTTCTTTGGCTTCCCTTAGTGGAATGGTGGTACAACACCACATTTCATTTAGCTATACATACAACACCGTATGAAGCTGTCTATGGGGTTTCCCCACCCACTCTTCTCTCCTACATTCCCGAAACTGCAGAGGTTCAAGCAGTTGCAGATGAACTAAAAGATAGGGACCAAGCATTGTTGTTACTCAAAAGAAAATGCTCAAAAAGATCTATCACGTATGAATCAACAAGAGGACAAACATTGGTCTGAGCGCCATTTTGACATTGGTGATTGGGTATATCTTCGGTTACATTTCTACAGGCAAAACTCAATCTAAGCAAGGTCTCAAAAGCTCTCTGTTTGCTACTTTTGACCCATTCCAAATTTGCAAAAAATGAGAACATTCGCCTACAAATTAGCACTACCTACAACCAGCAAGCTTCATCCAGTTTTTCACAAATCCAAATTAAAGAAAAAGCTGGGCAGCGACATTATTCCTGATCCCACTTTTCTGCCACTCACAAAACTTGGCACCTTACACCCACCCTGAAGCTATTTTGGCACGCCAACTGGTCAAGCATGGGAATACAACTGATGTCGAAGTTCTCGTTCAGTGGCAATGAACTTGTGATGCTGTTGCAATCCGGGAAAGATTCAACTGGCTTGAGGATCACTTCGCTGGTGCTATCCTTATGAGCAAGGTTTGTCTAGGGGGGAAGGATTGATAAGGAAATCTCTGAAACGCCTTGCGTGGGTCTTATGTACAGGGGACGTGGGCTAGAGGATAACTGCTACTCTATTTAGTGTTGTTTTGTTAATTTGAATTAGTCAGAAGGCAGTAGTTGTGTGTCAGGTAGTTAGTTTCCTATAGAGATGTGCTTGTAGTAGTTTCTGTAACAGTTGTAATTGTGGAGTCTTGTTTGTGTCCTGTATTTTACTGCAGTCTATCTAATGGACATGGATATGAATGATCTTAATCCAAAAACCATTGTCTCTGTTGCAATCTCCCTTTAGATTATCTAAATTTAACCTCTTGACTCTTGAGCAGTGTCAATCTTTGACGCCATAGCACAAGGTAAAAAGAAAGCTCCTCACAGAGCTATAAATCTCTGGCCTTTTGAGGAATACCATAACATAAGGCTTAAACAAAGCCGATGTAATGGATGGGATTGATGGTGATGGAATATCTATAGGGGATAGAATCACTCGGCTATCGCTCTTCGGCTCTGATACTAATTGACGCAACCCTTGGATCAGCGATCGAAGAATATATCAATCTCCTGAGGAATTGATCGAATCTAAGGGTGGATTCAACCACTAAGGCACACTCATGATGGGAAAAAACACCATAACTGAGATTGCTTTGCATTATAACGACGCCTAACATCCCTATATAGAGGAGTTGACTTAATCCCAAAGAAGTGATACTTTCTAATATTGAATAATAATAAGCAAAATGTAATGCAGACGAGCTAAGGCCAAGTCCATTGGACCAGGCCCATGAGCTATGGGGTTACCCTGGCCCAAACCCATTAGATCAGCCCACAAATCCTAATGGGATTAGAAAGTTGTTTTCTATAGGAAGTTGATATTAGTTAGGACTTTTAAATTAGTTTCCTATTTGCTTTAGTATTTTGGTTTTTGATCAAATTAGGTCTTATTGATTTAGGTATTTGAGTCCTAGTAGAAAGTAGTCCTTTCTTTTCTATAATATGTAAATCCCCTTCTAGGATAGACACCTTTGTTTTGATTGATGAATTGAGAATTTAATGGTTTGAGTACTTGTTCTTGTGATTATGGTTGATCTTGAATCCTTTGGATTTGGCCAAATCCTAGCCATGGATTTGGTCCCCTTTTATCGTGATCCCAAGCTGCATCAAAATGTGAAACTAACTAATATTGATCCTAATGAAATCAAACTATTTATAAGATTCCTAAATAATGGGATGTCCTATTGAGCCTATGGATTGGGCCCAATGGTTTGGCCAACCCATGGTCTGGCCAACATCAACAATTCATGATCTAAAGAGTTCAATATTCTCGAGTAAATCTAACTTAAGTCCTCATGGTGTTTGAGGAAAATGTAAAAATCCCCATAACATTTGCTCCCATGAAAATTGTGCTTCTAAACAAACATGGTTATATTTTTCACTTATGAAAATCAACATAATATAAATCCCAATTTTGTATCCCTTGGGTAAAAGACAATTGGCGTCTTAATGAACCTATGGAGACTTGAAAAGTGGTGGTCCTACTGTTGGGAGGATAGGAAGATACAAATGTATTATTCCCTTGGGCTTTTGTTTTTATTAAATACCTTCTTCACCTTGTAATGGTGACACCACACAACTTGAGAGAATTTTTCCACACATTTGAGGTGGTGTAATCTTATAAGGAAAGCAAGCGATGTGAAAGGTTTTGAAATGATGAAGATGAGAAATTAATCTAATCACCGATTAGCAACTCAGTCTCATTATTTTCTAATATCTCTAATGCTCTCTAGTGATTGAGCAGTCCTTTTAAGAAAGGACAATGTGAATGGTCATATCAAATCAAACATTTTTTATCTCATTGATGCCCTACCAAAATGTCCTTTGAGCTTTATTAGTGATCACTATCTGTCTATAGAGTCTGTCACTGTTACATCCCGCTCTTTTTTAATTTTTTGGTGTCTGTGCCCACTGGATCAGATCTGTCATTATCTCTATTAGTAGCATATGATCATGCATCTTGATGAAAATGATGAGATTGTGAGGCTTGGATAGATGAGAGGAGATATTTGACTTTTATTCAAGAGGAAAAGAAAAACTGAATGGTGAGATTATTCTAGTAGTGTAGGAGGTACGGCCATGGCTGGCCTGATTGTGAGGATGCTACCAGCGATGGCCATGATACCATGTAACGATACAGTTTTGGAGAAATTTCACGCACTTTTAAGAGTTGTGGAATCTGATGAGGAAAGCAATGCGGAAGATTGAATATGTTAAAGGTTTGAAATTCAATCTCATCATCTATTCCTCCAAAAAAAAAAGGAAAATATTTATTTACTTAATTTCTAAAAAGTTTGAAATTCTTAAACCCCAACTAGAGTAAATCCCTTCTCTGGTTTTTTTTGGCTGGTGGTTTCCTATGAAATTCTAGTTGTGAATAATCTCAAACAAGAAAAATATGTGCCTCTTTTGTTTGTGGGTGGAGGAATTCATTGATCATTTATTCATCCATTGTACATTGGCTGGAGACTTAGAGTGATTTGGTTGTTGTTTTTTTTTTTTTTATTAATTTATAGAGCTGTTCTTTCATTTCCTTTGCCTTCTTCCCTTTAAGACTTATTAGAAGAGTGGTTCAGGGGTAACCTTTTCTGTCACTCATGCATTTTGTTTGTTGAAAATTTTGATGCTCTAGCTAGGAGTGGGTTGTTCAGACTTTTAGGAGAGTCCCTCTTGTCCTCTTTTTGCTTCTTGCTATGATAAATACTTTGTTTCTGTACTGGTCAGAAATGTTCTGTCTCTTCATAGTTATATACTCAGTATATGTTCTCCTAGAATGTTTTATAAAACTACTAATGGGTTTTCTGAACTTTTCTCTCTCCATTAAAGTCAACTTACTCATTCAACTTAAACTTTCATCGTTCCATATTGGATGACAGCCATTACAGAATAAACATTGATGACTTGACAAGAATTATATCTTTCGAGTGTTGCATTTCATAGATGCAACTTGTACTGGTGACTTCCAATTTGGCTGTGTCCTAGACTCAAGAATGATGCAACTTATATCTTTTGAGTGTTACACTTCTTCATGCTGTTGCCTATGTGCAACTAAAGTCAAATATTTTTTTGGAATATGTCTTCCTTTTATTTCATTTTCATGGCAGAGTTAATCCAATAGCACATAGCTTTTAATTAGGTTTCTAAAATTTTTGACTCATGCTTTATGGGTTGCTTGTGGGCATTGGTTTTTCAGCATGACGACTTATTATGTCTTCTGATCCTTATTTTCTTTGCATAGATACTAGCAAAGATGTGGGTTCTGATAAGAATGATGAGGATCCTAGAGCTACTAGTCTGACACTGGATATATCCAAAAAGAATCTTGTGTTTAATGGCCAGGACATTGGTGTTTGTGTTGGTGACTTACCTACTGTAAATCACTCAAATGAGCTGGCAGAAAAGCAGTTTGAGGAGGTTTGTAATGTGGATGATAAGAATTTCATTCCTGCAACTTCTATAGCTCCTGATGAAAACAAGCTTTTGGATAAAACAAACGAGGCAGCCATGCTGGAAACGAGAATGTCTACTGGAGCTTCTGACGATATTGTCCAAAATGATGTCAGTGAAATTGATGAAGTTGTTCAAGATGATGGAACTGCTATCAGTTCTGACAATACTAAATTGTTATGTGCTAAAGAGGATGAGGTAGCGGTTGGAGCTCTGCCCAGAGATGGCTCTGGTGACTGCGAGCCTAGAGGCATTTCATGCTCTGAGAAAGAGATGAAGAATTCCCAACTGCAAAATGATGTTCAGTCAGCAGATGACTTAAAACTAAATGCATCTAGGTGTGGCTGTACTTCTTTGCTGATGGCTTGAAATATTTGCTTACACGTGGGTCCAAGTACTGGTTTAAAACTAATTTGGATTTGATCTTATTTTTCAGATCACAAACTCCTCAGCAAAGATCTAGAAGTTTGACCCCTGAAGCTGAATTGGGTAACACAAGCAAACGACCAGCAGTTCTATGTGACTTTTTTGCTAGGGGTTGGTGCATAAAGGGAAACTCATGTAAGTTTCTTCATCAGAACTCTGAATTTGACAATGAGCGACAGTTGACTAAAGGAAATGTTGCTGGGACAGGAGAACTTGTGGGAAGTGATTATGCAGGTATTTCATGATCTTCTCTTATTGATGTCCATCTTTCATTACCGTGAACTTCTCTGATGGGTCCAATTGTCATTTGTTCAGGTTTAAGAATCGGAGCTGAGAGATTGAGACCATCTATCTCAGTTGAGCCATCAAATGCTCATAATCTGTCACATCTTTCGGAGAGGTTTTTACCCCATGAGTTTGGCCAAAGTCGACAGCACCATGTGCTTCATGAAGGGGGCAAATCGTCGTTGTTTCAGAGAGAGGATTTCTTTCCTCACAGTCATGACAGTTCCTTGAGCATTCAAGATGATTTTCTGAAATTTGATAGCCATGGCAAAGGTTGGTCCTTTGGGACACCTTCCTCATGCCAGAAATTTGACCCTCACTTGAACACTGTAGATGAGAGACAATTGGGCAATCATGATATTTTCCATGGAAACTACCCAACAGTGAGGATGCACCATGAACTACGTGGAGGAGGGCGTTTGAATGATGAGCATTCTGCACGAGGTTCAACTTTATTTTCACCTATGCATAACACAACTCCTGGATGTAGGACATTATCAAGTGGCACATTTATTCCTTCAAGAGACTATGGTGATGACAATTATATGCCACGTTCAACTATTCAAAACAAACAAAGCCAGATATCACTTCCTGCTGTTGGTCATGCGTCTACTCTAAACAGTTCATTGATGCCAGGTTTTGGCACTTCTCTTCGATCCATATATGTTTCACCATCACAACTGGGAACTATGTCGACTCGTGGATCTGTTCCTTTCAGTGCTGACCACTTTAGTGCCCAAAATCATTTGGATTATGATAAAGGATTATCTACTGATTCTAGGTCTGCTTCATTGCCTCGCAGTTCTTCACCATACTACCCAAGATCTGAATCAGAAGATCTTGTAGTTTCTGTGGGTCTTAGATCGAAGCCTCAATTATATGACTGGGAGCCATCTGTACCCTTTCGATCATCCTTTCATTGTCCACCAGCTAGTGTATCATCTCCTGGAAGCCAATATGATCCTCTTGTTGATAGTATCACTAGTCCTCTTAAGGCTTCCACTGTTAGCCGAGGAACAGTCAGCTATAATACAGCACAATACCAACCAAATGGTGATGCTGCCTCAGCTAGAAGTCACGGCCCAGATTACAATGCTGAGAAGTGCTTGTATTCCTTCCATGAATCCCGTGAAGGCTTATTTGACAAGAATGCTTGTAGACAGGAAATCGGTGTGCATACCACTGAGGTAGAACCAAAGGGAAAATCTCATATGGCTGATGTGGAAACCGGAACTTCTGTGGCCAAAGCTGGGAAATCATTAGGAGACCACGATCACCTAGTTAGTTCTGCAAATACAGATAAAGTGAACCTTGATGGCAGTGCCAGACATCAAATGGAGAAAAGTAGACACAGCAAAAATGCAAAGGCAACAAAACTTTTTCATGCTGCCCTTGTAGATTTTGTGAAAGAACTAGTAAAACCATCTTGGCGTGAAGGTCATTTGAGTAAAGATTCTCACAAAATGATAGTGAAAAAGGCAGTTGATAAAGTCCTTGGCACATTGCGCTCACATCAAATTCCAAGTACTACTGAATCAATTAAAGAATATCTTTCATCATCCCGACCAAAACTTACAAAGCTTGTGGCGGTATGTCTGCTGGACAGTGTCAATGTTTTTTTTTGTTGAAAGCTTAGAAGTTTGGGATATTTTGCATCTCAAAATCTGATATGCACATGCTTTCTTCCCACAGGGTTATATTGATAAGTATTCCAAATCTTGAGCTGTCAATGGCTTAATGGCTTTGAATCTGTACGCTCATTTTCATGTGATGGCAATCTAGACATTAAGGGGCTATTTTGGGCTGACCCTCACATGGTATGTGTGGATTTTGTCTAGACTTCCTTGTCCGTGAATAATTTTTGGTTCCTACTTAGAGTGCACATTAAGGAATATATGGTAGAGTTTTTATTTTTGTTGTTTAACATATACAAGATTGATTCCCATGGCTCAGAATATATGCATGTGTTATAGTTTCAATTTGATGGTTCAGAAACATGATTGATTATCTACAAGTTATTTGGTCCCATTTTTTTATAATTTCAGTAACATGTTTTTATGGTTGTGGGCTTATGCTATTTGTTATTTACTATTTGCTCCTTACTTTTACTGTCTTCCGTTAATGTTTACTGTTTTTCTTTTTTTCTTTTTTTTTTTTTTACATCAAGCATGCAAGGAGTTTCTTGTTCAGGTAATGATTTCTGGTACGCTCCAAGGCCATGGCATTCAGATTTTCTAGGCAGCCGGCCTAAGAATCTACATGTCCAACTCAGTATGCCAATTGAAAGCCAGATTACAAAGAGGCCTACATGTCTTTCAAAAGTTGATGAAGACTCCTATGTTGATCATATAATTCTACTTGTAGAAGGGTTTTGGACCAGTTGAGGGCTCTAGGGTTGGTTGGGGCATTGACGGCTTTAGAGCAGAAAATAGGCCAAAACAGTCCCAAATATTTGATGAAATCTATGGGACAAGGGCTGTTTAAATAAAATGGAAAATTGTGGGGGATTTTCTTTAAAATCTGGAAATTCCTGCAGAAATTATAGCAAACAGGCTGGGTTTGGGCCTCAGTTGGTCCAAATTGGCCGAAACCCGAACAAGATAGATATCAGTCCAGTTGCTCATCAGTGTAGAATATATTGATAAGGTCCACTTGTCCAAAAAGTGGGCCACCCGGGCTCCACACATAGATGTGCAGTAATGTCTGTTTTGTGAGTTTCCCATTTTTCTCCTTAGTTTAGGACTTCTATATGTTAGGGGACTTGGTTTGCTAGATCATTGATCAAGGGTTGAGATTAATTGAGGGTTTTAAGAGAGTTTTATGTATGTGATATGAATAGGGCAGTAGTTCACCATTCTCAGTTTTGCTTCAGTTTTCAATAAAGAAAGTCCTGGGGCTCTCTTCTCCATAGGGATTGAGAAACTTTTTTTTGGGATTGAAGATATATAATGTGATTATATATTCATAAATAGCAGTGAGTAATCTTTTTTTCTTCTTGTTTTTTTTTTTTCTTTGTTTGTTGTTGATTTGGTTTATGACTGGAATTTTGGGTTTTCATTCAAGTAGGGCTTTCTTTTGGCTGCATCAGATTTGATATTAGAGCCAAATGAGCTCATTTTTTGTTGACTTTATGCTCCATTATCAAACTGCCTACCCGTAGAATACATGGTCATAGTTCTCATGTTTAAATGAGCAAGAAAACCCACAGGACCCTAGAGACCTCAAAATCGAAGTCCCGTGAAGCAAGTTGAGATATGGACTTGGCGTTTGGAATGAAAAGAACCCCAAAATTAGCAGTTGAATGAGGAATCAGATTCCGAGATGGCATTTTGTAATCCATTTTACAATCGTACACTAGTTACAATTTGGAGATGTGTAGAAAGGAGTCATGAAATTGGAAATCAAGATGAGAATCTTAAGATAAAGATAGAGATCCTTGATTTTAAAGGCGGTATGGAAGGCATTGATTTTCTACAATGGCTTGGAGAGGGGGAATGAAGTATTAGTTATTTTATGTGCATTGGTTTCATTTTTGATGTGGGGTAAGTATCTTTACAACATATGGTGGGATATTAATGCGGAATGGATGAGATATAGATGATGAGAGAAATAGAGGATAGATCAGGCGAACCTGAAAATTAGCACCATGCCAAACTCGAGTCCAGGAGGCAAAAGCGAAACTCAAAGAAAACTTAGGAGCAAAGTTCATGAATATGAAAAACTATAAAGATATGCATGAAGCATATTGGGAAGCAATTCTTGTTTAGCGTGTGATAAAATATTATCACCTCTGAAAAGCTAAGTTGCAAGAATGAAAGTCTACACAAACAACCAAAGCGTCAATTTCCGTAATCATTAACCTTCTACCTAAGCCAATACGCTTTACATCCTCATATAGGAAAATAAAAAACATAAAACTAATCTGAACCATCCAAACATATTGGTGGTCATGATTAAAATGTCCAACTACTTAAAACGTAAACCATAAAATAGCATAGCATAAAACTCTAAATAAAATAAAACATGAAAAAAGATGGGCTGAGCCCAAAGATATTGTTTGAGATAAATGGGTTGGGCCACAAATGTCGTCCCTGTGGCTGTGTGCCGCATACTGCAGGAGACCATGACAGCATGACCATCATGCTATGCTTGACAGATATAAAAATGCTGTCACTGCTATGAAGGACAAAGTTAACATTGTACTGGAACCCACACGGAGAAAACTAATGAAATTCACTTTATTAGGGGGCATAAATTTTCTCTCAGAATCAAAATTTATTGAAGAAGCATAAGAAAGTGAGACCATTTATATTGTTTAAAGGAAGTTTCAACCAATAAAATTGTGCCTCTACCGGTAGTTTTTTTTTTTTTTTTTTTTTTTTTTTTGGTGGTGGATAACCTATACTGGTAGTCACTGGTGGATTTTTTTTTTCAACATTCCTTGATAAGTTGTCACCGGATTGCTACCGATGAGGGATATTTAATATCATAATGACCACACTCCAGGTGTGAATTTGCCAAAGAGTTGAGTTATCAAAGTAAACAAATTGTTGAAAATGGATTATATCCATGAGAACATGAACCCTTGTGGAGTGCCGGGCCTATAGTCGCAAAAAATTGGAATTGGCAAATGTGCATAGATAGCTGAGCCATCAATCGGATTATGGTCAAGTTTCGTTTTCCGATTCCATTGTTCGATGATATGCTAAACATGTTAATGGGGCAGATAATTTTGGTCTAATTGATCTATGTAGCATCAGATATGGATAAGGCTAATAGGTGAATGAAAGATTGCATTTAAAACATGGGAAGGAGTGTATGAATGGTTGGTGATACTTGGTTTGTCCAATGCGCCTAATACTGTAATGCATATGATGAACTAGGTGTTGAGACACTTCATTGGAATATTTGTTGTCCATTTTGATGGTATCATTGTTGATAGCCCCACGGTTGATGCCCACCTGATGCATTTATGCGATGTTTTCAAAGGGCTATGACAAGAAAATTTATGTGCCAACTATAAGAAATTTGCTTTCTTACCGAAAGCATATTATTTTTGGGCTACATTGTTTTGGCCAATAGCTTTAAGGTTCATGAGGAAAAGGTGAAGGCTATTAGAGAATAGCCGACTCATTACAATGTACATGAGGTGCAAAGTTTCCATGGATTTGCGACTTTACTGTTAGTTCATTAGGAACTTTAGTACCATTTCTGCTGCTATTACAGATTGCATGAGGAAAGGTGGCTTTGTGTAGACCAAAGAAGCAGAAGCTGTCTTTAAAATCACCAAGGAAAAATTATCAAAAAGCCCCACACTTGCATTGCCAGATATTGACAATCTCTTTCAAGTTGACTGTTATGCATCACGTTGGTATTGGTGTTGTGTTATGTCATGAAGGCATGCCCATAGCTTAGTTTAGCGTGAAGCTAAATGTTACACAAATGATGTACCTGTGACATAGAAGTCTGTGCCATAATCCAAGCCTTGCAACATTAGTGACATTATTTAATACATGCCAAGTGGGTTGCATCTTTGCAAGAATATACATTTACTATAAAACAAAAGATAGGTACACTGTACACACAACAAATTGGACGATTTACTAAGTCAGAAGGATGCGCTGTTGACTACATTAGCAATAATAGGGCATAGTTTTGAATTCTGTTTTGGATGCTCTTTCGATTTAGCAGCCAGACTGAAATGTTTCGTCCGATTCAGAATTTTGGCTACACGTTTCATAGTTATGTTTCAGAAAAATATTAAAATTTAAAGATAAGATATAAATATTGGTGATTATCTTGGTAGGACCTTATTTCGTATTAGAGTGAAATTTGGCTTGACCCATACATTAGTGAGACATTTAATGTGGTCTGATTCTTAATATGTGGGCTCCAATAAGGAGCCTGTGAATTTTAATTTAGGAAATAAATGGCCTTATTTCCCCAAAAAATATTTTTTTAAAAAACCAAATAGTTTTTTTCAAAAATAAATGACTCATTATAAAATTTGCTCGGCTCCCTTTTAAGTCTCGCAGCAACCCAATCCCTTTTATAAAGTCAGGCAGGCCCATTTATAAAGTTGACCAGCCCTCACCTTTGCCCTAAAATAAAAATAAAATAAAAAATTGTTGCCAGCCCTAACCCCTTTTACGAAGAACCAAATGGAACTTGCTAGAGAAGAAAGAAGAAGAGAGGAGGAAGGAAAAAAGGAAAGAAGAGGACGACAATGGCAAGGGATGGCAACACAGACAATGATGGTAGTGGCAGCAAGGGTCAGCGATGGTCGTGGCTGAAGGGGACAATAATGTGGGCACCATCCCCCTCTATCCCTCCATTTTCTTCATTTTCTCTCGTTTTTCTCCCTTTCCTACAACCGGCCCTTTTGTCTCTGTTTTTAGTGTTTTTTTATTATTTTAAATTGGCTGAAACCATGTATTTTGGCCAAACTCTGAAATGGTCTGAAATCCAGGCCAAAATTTTTTAGGGAGGTGTCCAATTTGGTCCACTGAGCGCATCAAAATTATTCTGCAGTTTCAGCCTAACCCGACCAAATCCTGAATCATGCAATAGGGTGATTGGATCTGTTCTTTTTCCTATGTATCAAATGATTAATACTTTGGTGAGATTTAGTCAGCAATACAGAAGGGTCACAGTGTGACTATAATATATAGGATGCCTTGATGGAACAAGCCCATTGTTGGCTGACTTATTGAAGTGATGTGGCTAGACTTGTCTTCCAGTGTCGAATTTGTCATGTTGCGAAATGAGAGTCACAAAACACAGGTCTTTACAACTTAATTGTCTGTTCCTTTGGCTTCTTGGAAGGATGTTAACATAAACTTAGTTTTGGGTCTTCCACCGACTTAACAAGGTATGGTCGCTATTTTTGCTATCCTGGATAGGTTCTCGAAGGTGACTCATTTTATTCCATGCCGTAAGATGTCCAATGCGACCTATGTTGCTAACCTCTATTTTAAGTAGGTAGTCTGTCTACATTGCATCCCAAAGACAATTACTTTAAATAGGACCATAAATTCATGAGCCAATTTGGTGGACTTTATGGTGACAAGTTAGGACAGTTGCGATGTAGTAGTGCCCAATACCCAGGGAAAGATGGGAGGTGGATCACAAATATGGGGCCCACGGGAATTTAAAAAAAAAGGATTGGTTTATAAGATTTGATCACATGACAAATTGCATAGCCAAATGCAATCAATCACCTTGTGAAACTGTATTGCCACATTTTTTGCAAGTGGGAGATGTGAAAGTGAGTTTCACATTTATTTAGTTGTGAAAATTTTCATGTGGAAATGGCTTGATTTACACATGTTTTTCACATCTCATTTATGCATCATATGTGTAATGAGCAGATACAAACTTGATATACGCAATTATTATGCATGTGAATCATTGACGTATGTAAATGATTGCAAACAAATGATCCCAAAGGAGACTCTATCCCTATTGAAAGTACCCAAGTAAGTCCTACACTACTCATATCAATCTGAATGATATTATGAAAATTTTCTACCAAAAAAATGACATTATGAATTTTTTTAAGTGAAAGTTGAGGTAGGTTTCCCTATTTTATTTTGGGTGGTGCAATTTCATTTCCTGCTTGGTGTGAAATCATGAAATCATCTTGTAAAAGAATAAAAAAAGTGTTCAGCAGTCTCCTTCCTGCATTAATTTGGTCTTTAGAAGGGATAAGACTTTGTTGAGGTCTACCTGTAGTCTGTTATCAACCAATTAATTCTAGGATCAACATCATTCTCTTTCCCTGTCCTTGAATAATTTAGTCCCTTATTCCGAGGATTTTTCCCATAATAGTTTGGAATGACAAAAAGAATTCATTTAGGTGAATCCAACGTAGTTGGCACAAGGCTTTGATAATGATGAGCTTTTCTTTCTTTTTTTTTTCCTTAGTACTTTGGCCCATTACCCTTGTCTACATCCTAGTACTTTGGCCCATTACCCTTGTCTACATCCTTTGTGCACCTTAAACCACCTCAGCGCCTAAACCCTTCTGCCTCTATTGGTCAATCCCTTATCATCTCATGTCCTTTACAATAGAAGTAGAATCCAAGAAACCTCGGAAAAATAAAAAATAAATCATCCCACTCCCTTCCAAATATAGAACCTTTGAACCTAAGTAACTAAACTAACCTCAAAATCTGATGCCTTATTCTCTAAGGGCATGTTTGGTAACGGAAGAGGAATCCCCTCTTCAAAGGAATATTTGGTTCTACCGAATTAGACTTTCTTCTTTGAGGATATGTGGGAGAGGAATCATCGCATTCCATTTTGGTGAGCATAGAGAAATCAATGATGATTCCTTTATATCCAAGTTTGGTAATGGGAGAGGAATCCACACACACACACACACAAAAATGATGGGTAAGCTCCAATTTTTCAATGTTCTCAACTATTTTGCCAATGAAAATATTAAGTTTTCAATAATTCCTCTCATTTATTAAGTTTCATGGTTAAAAAAATTTTAAAAAAAATCCATAACTGCCATCATGCACTACCATTATGGCTCTGGCCTTCTCCATTTGATGTAGCTGCACATATTATTTTGCTACATATACCAGAGTCTATATATTACAGATTTATATATCAAGTATTGATTCAACATGAGTATATTGTGGAACCATTGCTACCACACTTGTATCGTCTGATTGATACCCAAGTTGATCAGAACCTTGGCTTCCTTACTGTGTATTGATTCTGACACGAGTACTTTGACAGACTCATACTAAAAACCAATTAGAAACTATTTTATTTTATTTGGATTGGAAACAAATGGGCCACAGGCCCACAACTCACTCATTCATATTAATGCACATTCATAATAAAGAATTTCATCAATAGTAAATTTCGTTTATCATATCATTAATCTATGACAAAAGTTGTCTATAACATTTTTTTTCAAATGAAACAACATTCATTACAAAATAAATCCGACCCAACAAAATAATTGACACAAAATGTAGCCAATCCTACTAAAAACCTACTAAAAATACAAATATAAAATGACACTAATAGCAGAAGCAAATCCCTAATAGCAGAAGCAAATCCCAAGCGTGATACAAGTCACTTGTATCAGTCTGCTATCATGTTCTAAAAGTTGGCCTTAGCACTCCAGACCTGAGAACAGAATGGAAAATATTAGTAAATTACACCAATTAATTTTCTTTATTCATAGATTTACTAACAGAAAACTACTATTTGATTCCCTTGATTAAAAATATATCAGTAGAAATCAGCATGAGAGTGAGGAACTGATAAGGAAACTGCATGTACGGGCCTTGATGCCCTTCAGACCTCAGCAATAAAAGATAGGTAGTATCGAAAAGTGTAAACTCACCCCCCTCTTATAATTGTACAGCTGCAAACCTTCTTGAACTCATCCCATTCGAATGTAGGCATCATCTTGTCCACAACACTCATACTAACCTTGCTTCTTTCAATGGAACCATTCTGTTGCAAGTTCCTCCACTGACGCGCCCCCCATTCTCAAGGTACTGTGGGGTTGAGGTCCTAAATAAAATCAACTCCCTACAATCAAATTTGGTGATAACAATGGAAAGCACCAACTGAAGGGTTGGTCCTGTACTGAATATGTTGCAACCTCTTGCTATCATTTGCTTAATTTCTTTTTCAAATGATTTGCGCCACAGATGAATCTCTGACAAAGTCAAAACATGAGATTAACCCCTTTTCACCAGCAGTCTGCTTGATAAAAAATCACTATCCTTGAATTATTACCTGCCTGAATATCACTAAGATAGTATTAATTGCAGTCAGATTAAAGTCACTTACACCGGAGGATCAATTCAATTTGATGGAAAATTTGTCATTCTATTATTATGAGTCATTTTACACCATTGTGTTTGAGCTGATCCAAGTGTGCAGACCTTCGATAGGGATCTCATATCATATGCTTACAGAAATCAAGAGATTGAAAACAGCTACCTGCTATGAATAAATGATTTAAAAGCTCAATTAGTTTGCCAAAACTTGGTGCTGTTTAAGTTTTAGCCAGACCCAGACAGGACTTGTTCAAGACCGACTTAACTCAGCGAAGACTTGGTCAAGACTCATTTACTATTTTTTTTCTTGTGTTAAGGATCTTATATAGTCAATCTCAGCAATATCAAAACACCCTTGGTCAAATATTAAATGATTAATTGTAACTCGAACCATCCGACTCTGTAAACTTCCACTGGCACTTGTGTATTGCCATTTCAAGACTTGAATGCTCAAAACATCCTCATGCGGATGGTCTTTGGCCTGACCAAAAGTTGTTGAGCCACTTCACACTTGTTAAGTGAAACTCCAAAAAGGTTGATAGGATCATCCAACCTACTGTTATTTGAATATGATCATTCAAGCTAACTCGATTATCCAAACTGCCCTCTGAATCATCATTCACATAATAGCAGAAATAAAAATCAGATTTGCAGAAGAAATACAGGTTACCAAGATGAAACACCAATGGCAGCAAAGAGATCTAAAAGTGACCACGGAATGAATCAATCAATAAAAATATCAACATTCACCACAAACAACATCTAAAATATCCTTCATATTCAACCACAAGCTTTCCTTCTGAAATTTCACACTGTTTTTTTGGATTTTAGTGCAACTAAGAAAATAAAGTTCTGCGTAAATCAGATGGCAACAAAAACAAACCAGAGATAATTCTAAAACACCAAAGTAGAGAATAAAAAAATAATGCAGATTTTAAGTGCGAGCAATCATAAAAAACAAGGGGAAACTTAATCCGAAAACTGAATCCAAACAAAAAAGAAAAAAGTAATCTTTAACTTAAAATCTTGTAGAGGCCATAGATCACATACATGTATTTGGTAAGGAAGAATCAAACTTTTGAAGAGATCTGTGAAGTGGAAGTCTAGATTACTTGAAATCTCATAGAAGCCATAGATCACTTACATCCAAAAAAGGGAAAAATTGACCATAATTCAATTGGAGCTTAGGCATTTTAAGTGCTGAAAACCACTTTTCATCCATCAAACAGATGCAGTTGTGAACAGAACGAAAATGTGTTACAGTTAGAGAATCTGATCTGTGGCCTGGTTGCATTCATCAATCACCAAACTTATTATTTGAGCAGCAAATTGTCTTGATCAGCATTCATATGTATGACACAGAATTTTAGAAAACTATTTGCAATCCAAAGGGGCATATCTACAATATCGGATGTTTCATTCATTCATTTTGACTTCACTCAGTTCACTAACATGATCCATTCAAAAACATCTACAGAAACTATATAAAAAAATTCAGATCCAAAGAAACAGATCTAGCCTCATAAACAAAGTTGCATCAAATAATAAAAACAGTCACTAGAAAAAAGAGTGTTGAAATCATTCATATTAAATTCTAGAACAAAGAAATCAAGATCAACAATAAACAAAATCCTAGCACCAACAATCAATGCAGAGAATGAAAAAAAATCAAAGCATGGATATACATTTCTTGATGGTATCAATCCCGGTGCCGGAGTGGCATGGCTTTCTCGTCTTCCTTAACGGCAGAGTTGAGACCTACTCCCCTCCTCTTAGTTGTAGAAGACAAAACCCTAAATCCTAACTCAAACATGAGATACCTTTTTCTTCTCAAATCATCATGGTTACAGCTTCAGAATCCCACAGATTGAGAAGGAATGGTCACAGCTTTGGAATCCCTCGTCTCTCAATCTCATTGAGTTCGTCTCAATCTATTTCTCTTGGGATGGCCACGTGATGAAGTTTGTGTAGAAGAACAAAAGAAGAGGAATGAAAGAAGAAAGAAGAGAGGAAAGAGTTTGATGTCGGGATAGAGAAGAGGGTTTGATGGCAACCACTGACAGTGGACGCCTCCCATTGTAGCAACGTAATCCGGTCCAAATGCCTCCTGTCTGACGAGTAGCAGAGAAGAGTGATGTCGAGGGAGAAGGACTCGATGCCAAATGAGAAGGTGGGGTGAAGTTTTTGCGAAAAAAAGGGGTTTAAATACAAACCCCTTTAAATCCGTTGATTTTATGAATCAGATGGGGGGTGGTCAGACTGGGCAATAACGCAACTTCATGGAAAGAGAATGTCAACTTTCTTTGATCCCAGATGCAGCTAAACATGGGTTTTCCATGCAATCAAAGAAAAACAGCCAAGAATCTGCCCTGAAGACCATTCGATGTGGGTATCAAGCCAAAGAGCAAGAAGAAATTAAGCCACATGGTCCCATTATGGATGGATTACCCTTTTATGGGGCTTATCCATTACAGTTTAAAAGACCCAACATTGAAGACCTCCCAAGGCATTCAAGATGAGGGCCCCACACTGGGATGTGCCAAGGGGGAAGAATTGTTGCTGATTTGAAAGTGTTTTATGTTTAAATGAGGGGCCTAGGTGTTTAGGAGAGTTATTTATTAGAAAGGGTACCATATTATTTAGTTTGAATTAAGTGTGTGAAGAGGAGGAGCCCACAACTTAAATAAAACACAAGGGATTCGTGAAAGGGGGAGACTTGCGCACACCTTCCCATACGCAAGTTCCTCCCCATGTACGGCCTCCTTTTGTTTGCTGTCTTTTTTATTTATTTCTTTTATTTTCTTTATTTCTTAGGTTATCTCATTTAAACTCTATTAGATCTTTTAATCTCAACCATCCAATGTTTAGGGTTGAGTTCTCTTCTCTTTTAAGTTGTAACTTCATCCTTGGAGGCCATTTTTTATTAATGAAAAGAAAATATTTCTCCCATGAAAGCTTCTTTGGATGTTACCATGCAAGTTTTTTCATCTTTCCTCGCCCTAGTTGGGGAGTTTGGCGTGAGGCCAAGGAATCGTTCTTTACACAAGGTAATCTCCGTCGTCTTCTTTCTTTTGGTTAAGATTTCCCACCCATCCATATAGATTTCTGCAATCAGCCCCAAGAAAGTCATTGATCTCCTCTTAGATCTAGCCACGTACTTCCCAAACGTAAGAAAACCTTCCCAACAGTTCTAGATCCAGAGTTTGGCCGTTTAAAACCCTGCAACTAGGTCTGAAATCAAGTAAGATGTAGCCTAAACAGCCATTGGATCTGATTATCCCCCATAGTGAGCACTCTCCATGGATCGATCTCCACTAAACCCTAGATTTGGGCCCAAAATTCCCTCATATTGGCTAAACACTATATTAATTTATTCCATTCAGATCTGAACCCTGATTTAACCCTAGTTGCGTGGAATATATATTGTTGAGGTTTGAATTCCACTTTGAAATTAATTGGATTTGAATCCCTAGATTGGTTGGGAGTTCTAGCTTCTAAGGATCCATCTTCACACCTTGGGAAAATCACTTGCAGGACTGTAATTTAAATTGCGGATCAAAACAAGTAACTCTTACTGAATTTTAATTATGATCTTGTGCTGGTGCCAACTTTAAATTAATTAGTGTGCATATTATTTGGATATTTGATCTCTATTTGCATTTCATTCAATATTTCTTAAGTCCTGCATCACCGTTGCCAAACATACCCTAAAAGAAATCCAAAATTTCACCATCAAATCCTTGTCAAAATCTTTCAAATTTTGGCTTAGAATTTACCGTGATTCATGCCTATTATCAAATCCCTAGCCTTTCCTTTCCATATCCGATCAATCTAAGTGTTAAATCTTGACCAAAACTATACCCCTGAACCCTAATCTGAAACTCTAGTATTTCCAACCTAGCCAGGCTTGAGGCTGAACTGTAGGCCCAAAAGAGGGACTCATGAGTGGATGCTCAAAGCTAAAGTAATCCTTATTTCCCTTGACTTTTATTTATTTAGTTTCTTGATGGGGTGTCCCTAGGATTATCTTTTTAATTCTAGTAGGACTCTTTTATCCTTGTTTCATTAGGATCTTGGGTTGTAGGGTCTGTTTTCCTATATATATGAGCATTGTTAGACATTGAAGTAGCTTTTGGAGATTACTAAAAATTTCCTCCGTGGATCCATTTTTCCCTTTGAGGTTCTTTCTGTTTTAGTATCTTGGGGACATCTTTTCCTTGCTTCGGCACTGATAATTCAAACCTTTAGGGTTTCCATCAATTTGGTATGAGGCTTGAAAACAAACTCATTAAGGGTGTTTGCAGGCAGATCTGCAGGCAGTCGACCAACACTGAATAATCACAAAATTATTTCAGGTTCATGCCCATGGAAATAAGGCCGTTGCAACTCAAGGACTTTTGTCTGTTGTGCTTCACCTATAGTAGCCAAATGACGACTCATCCAATTTTTTCTGTGCATGAGTGGATTAATGATGGTCCCTTTGTGGTGGTCCATTTCTGCAGTTTTAGTCCTTTTGCTTGACCATCCTAGAGATGCATCTCCTTCTGTGGCCCCTTTCTCCAAGCAAACATTGTGAGAGCATTTTATTGGTGCCTCATAAGACTCAGTCTGTTGTCCCTTCTGTATGTATTGCTATGGATTTTATCACAGATTTGGTGGAGGCTTGTTGTCATTTTGTTAGTTGGTAGTTAGAACACTTTCCCAAACCAAGCTTTGTTCTCCTAACATTTCTAGGAATCTGCTATAACTGATGACATAGAATGATTCTAGAAAGGTTAGTGAGTCCATTACAAATTTCTTTGTGCAAATTGGTGCCAATGTCTGCTCAAATTCCTGTTGCCTGTTGTAATCTCTGGCAGGGTGACGCACTTTATCATTGCACAATGCTGGATGGTGGTTATTTGTTTTTATGTTCTTTTACACTGTATCTTAGAAAACTGGTAGTGAAATCCGATCATCCACGACATATGCCTATTTTAGTTGATTTTTTTTATTATTTATTTATGGTAAGAGGTTTAGTTGATTGTTGATATGTTCTTTTGCACTGTATTTTCAAAACTTGAAATGAAATCCCATTGTCTCCTGCATGTGCCTATGTTTAGTGTTTCTATTTTTCGAATTGCCTTTTGAATATTGATGAACAATTAGACTTGCAGGCTGCAAGCACAACTTCCATGTGCTTTCTGGTGAACCTTGTTGTAAGCTCTTCCAGTAGCCAATGCAATAGCCTCTTGGCTTCCACCTGCAGTTCTCGGAGGTCAAAATCTTGTTCAAGTACATGATTGGCCTTAATGTCTACACAGGCAGGCCAAAGAATAGGCCCATAGTTGGCTATCAGACCTTAAGTTATTGTCAGCGGGCCCTGTCCATAGACTATTAACACATTAGCCTAGCCCATGATTAGTCCATCCAATGGCACAACTATGTCTACTTTTTTAATTTAGATATTTTCAACAAAATTTCCTAAATGTACTGTGCAAATTTTCAATTTTTTTCTAGACATGCTTTCTAGGCTTGGAAAATCTTGAGAAGATCTAACATGATCTTGATTTACATGTAATCAATAAGAGAAGAAATCCTATCTAGTGCTAAGAGATTGGTGTGTTATCATGTCATGGAGTGAAGAGAATCCGGATTAAAATTTGTGAGTCACGATTGTTCTTCCATCTTCTGTAAATTTCTTGGTAATTATTGTGAATTATGTATTTGGCAAGTGTTTTCCCTAATGCGAAAGCTTCTTAGATTGCCAATGGTGATGATTCAAAAGGCTAAACATCCATGGTGGATGTGTGAAGACTCCATCCATCATTAGGTCTGATAGAATGTACCTGAAGGAATCTAAAGTTCTTTTGCTAGGGTTGTCCAAGCTTCTTAGATTGCCAATGGTGATGATTCAAAAGGCTAAACATCCATGGTGGATGGATGAAGGCTCCATCCTCCATTAGGTCTGATAGAATGTACTTGAAACAATCTAAGTTCTTTTGCTAGGGTTGTCCATAGCCTGCACCATCCTCTGATCAGCTTAAGCTTATCCCACACTGGCTGGAATTGGGCTGTGCTTTGAGGCTCATGGCATGGTTCCATACATGTAATCTATGTGGGTGAGACTGGGTCTGTATTCAATCAGATGCTCTGTTTGGAGACTAGACCTGTCATTTTGATGATGTCTGACTTTCCGGGCCAATGGCTAGACGGCCCTTTTTGAGTGATTTAACCAGTGTTCATTCTCGTTTCACCAGTGGGAACCTTTTGGTCGACCCATTTGTTTGTGTGATTGGATTCTTAGGAATTCATATTAAATAGGGCTCAAATGATGGAATAAGAAAGAGGTGAGGGCCAAGGGGTGAAGGGAATATATGGTGGGGATGATGAATTTCTGACGATGTTTGGCAATTCATTCTCTACTTTGATAGCCATCTTTGGATCTTCACCTATAGGAACACAATTTTTAGAATTCCCTAGGAATTCAATTCCATGCAACAAACAGCTCCTCAAGAGGCTATTGGGCTGAAAGAGACGGAAATAGGCATGTAATAATTTGGATTTTTGTTTTTGGGTTTTTCTTTTTCCATGTATAGCTAAATTAACAGTTTTTAATCCTATGCATCTTTATGCTTGCCCTCAACAAGTGCGAGACATGTAGTTATAATAGGATTTTGGGAGAATATTAACCTCTCCATCATTGGACGTATTTAACCTCTCCATCATCAGACGTATGGAAGGTCTTTATCTTCCCCTATTTGGGCTGACAATTGAACTCTCTTACCATAAATAGTCATAATACTTTGCAAATGACATGTGGATTCCTACTATTCAAGAGTATGGCTCGTTAGATCTTTGCCACTTGTTTCATTGTGTGATCCTTAGCATTCATGCAGTTAACATTGAGAGAGTCAAAACAGGCACAGTATCAGTAAAGGAAAATATTCTAGTGAGAATTGGCCTCACCGTTTTCGCTTGAGAATTATAGGTGGAGCTCATCTAACACCTAATCCAAACCCTTACAGTGGAGAGGGACTCCCTTGATAGTCACAAGCCCCACGTTTGGCATGCATCTGAATGGATTGGACCGTTGGATAGTTTGTACCTATGATGCCCAGATACGAACATGGGTACGGACACAGATACAGGGATCGAAGATACGACTTTGCACTTTGAAAATTTTAGGACACGGATATGGTTACGGGTGTCTTTAATTTTTCTTTAAATTACGATTTAATTAATGAAATTATCATTGTTTATATTTAATTCTAACATTTTCTATGTTGAAAAGTAAGAAAACTTAAAGAAATAAATGAAATAATGGACTTGCTAAATAGGATATACTAAACTTATACCCCGAAAGTATCGGTGCAGTATCAGGTACCCATACAAGTATCGTATTTGTCCGATATGAATACGTTGGGCTTTTACAAGTATTCGGGTATCATAGGTTTGTACACCCATCTGAATGGACTAGACTTGTGGGCCATGGGTGAAGAGCTTAGGGTCATATGATTGGGGTCAAACTTGATATTTGAGGTAGTCTTGCATGGATTTTTTCATCCCTCCCAGTCTTATCATTTGATGGGGTCCACAATGGACCCTACAGACAAGTGCGCACGAACTGCCATGAGAGCAGTTTGCATAGGAAAATCACCCATTAGTAAATGTCCTCTAAGATTTGTAGTAACTTATTACCCTTGCTTGCAAAGCTGGAAGCCATTTTGTGGTGCCTGTATGAGGTAATCATTTGAGTACGTTTGTGTAGCAAGAGGATCTTGCCATAGAGTGGGTTCTGATTTCTTTTCCCGTACCAACTCTTTCAATATTTTGGACGACACTTTCTGTACAGAGAAGAAAAATAAATAAATTAACTTAACTCTATAGAGAGGATTTTGATTTTCAATGGGAGAAATAAGAAACACGATTTCTCTCATTGAAAAGTGTTACTCTGTAAAACATAGAATCCTTTCCTTGCACAAATAGGCCATAAGATCTAGAGAAGTTCTATGTGTAATCCTTTCCTTGAACAAATTTGTCTTCAGATCTAGAGAAGTCAAATTGGCATGTAGTGAGGGAACTAGGAATTTCTTCTAGGTGGATAAGGAGGAATTAAGAACCCTCGCTGAACTGTAAGATGTATAAAAAAAAAGTAGCACGGTGGATAAAATATTAGCAAGTAGTACATTATTAGCGATTCAATTATACAAAAGTTGATTTTTTTTTTGGTGGATAAAATATTAGCAAGTAGTACATTATTAGCGATTCAATTATAAAAAAGTTTTTTTTTTTTTCACAATCGTCTTTGGCGCACTTTCGTGGTTTGGAACCGTTGCATGATTGCCTCACTATCGATGTCATCAGAATTATCTTTTTCAATTTATGTGACCAATCATTCATCAATTCATATCTCATTTGATTATGCAAACAATTCTTCACAATATGCAAAGTAGAAAATGCCCTCTCAACAATAGTAGTCACAATTGGGTAAAATTAATACCATCAAGTAAGCTAATGGATATTTCATCATAAAAAAAAAGTAAGCTAATGGATATAAAAAAAGATGTCCCTTTTCGTCTCAACCATCTTCTTGGCAAGACTGCCAACCCATTCATTCTTGTAGACTCACTATTGGAGTGGATATCCATAACGTAAGACTCAAGTTGGTTATCAAGTGCTATAAGATCCAGTGTGGAATATTCAACTGGATAGAACTAAGTGGGATAGACCCAATTTTTTCTTGTTGAACGTAGTGAATGAATCACTTGTATTTAGGCATGCGACACAAAGAACAATTTAGAGAACAATTTAGAGCCCATCTCAGTGAAATAGTTGTTCAACTCTTGAAGTTGTTTTGCAATTTCTTGAGCTCCGCAATGTGGTCACCTTCAGGCTTTGAACTTTGTGTCGGAAATAATAATTTCACGTTTGGTACAAAATGAATAACTTCATTGAGAAGAGAATCCCACTCACTATCTATTATTTGCAGCTATTGCTTAGATATTTTGACTAGCGTCATTGCGTCAGAATATCCAATTATTTGCATTGCAATGCCATTGAAAGTTCATTAGTGATTCTCAATATATTTTTATCAGATGTAAGTTGGATGCAAAATCAAATGACAACATTGAATCCAAAGGTACACGTGTCGGCTTTTTGTTCCAAGTTGGAGCCATCTTCCCCAATAATCTCAAGCACTTCAGTCATAGTAGAAAACATGATAGTTAAGTTAATAATTATACCATGATGTAAACCTTAACATGTGTTGATGGACCGTCTCCTAATTTAAGCATTGTCCACTTGAAAGTTCACTATTAAGCCCCTCAATAATTTTAGCAACTTTTTTATCTCGGAGAATGTCATAGTGTTTGCATGAGGCTCCAACAATATGCAACACATTAAAAACCAAGTTAAAGAGTAAGGCAATTTGGATGTAATTTTTTTCAACAATCACCATAGCCGATGGAAGTTCACGTGCAAAGCAATGATCATAAGATGCATATTAGTTCTCTTTCATGATGAGTGTTTTGAGGTCATTGAATTCAACCAGCATATTACTAGTCTCATCATAACCCGGTCTACACAATCTTGCTATACTTAATACATGTTTGAAAAATAGCACTTTGATTGTCGCCTTATGTGATACAGCTTTGCTTTCCATAACATATATGATTCACATAAAAAGGCTCAATTATACTTCTTCGCTTGTCTACAAAATGTAATCGAAGAGCCAGCTACTCTTTGATAGATATCTCATGAAATTCATCAATTTAGATAGTAAATAGAGCATCTCCAAGCTCATTGATGATAGCATTAGCGATTTCAATCGTAACAACACTCACTACAATTTTTTGAGTATCAAGTGCCATCAATGTCATATTTTCAGAAGCATTTTTTTTTTTTTTTGGGAATTTGCCCATGCCGAGTATAAAAGACTTGGTATTCTTCAAAACATTGTTGACCCAAAAAATATCCCATATATGGATATCGTACAGGGCAGCCTCTTTATTTATTCTAGCTTTGCCCCTGTGAGTTAAAAGCTTTACTTTTAACCTTTCATCATTTTATCTATATAGAAAAAAAACTTTCAACAGCAAAAGAGAGCACGGACGTGAGTTGCAGAAGGAAGAAAAAAATAACATTCCGAATTCAAACTGGTTCTCAACTGCTGCCACTGCTTCCTATTCACTGTTCGCGTGTGCCGTCGCTGGAGAAGCATCTCGTCGGTACATACTGTAGACGCCGTTGTGAAGCTGTTGTCATTCATTGTTGCAATGAAGGACTTGGTTTTAGTTTCTGGGTTGCAAGACAAGACTTACGTCAAACAAAGGATATCTCTTTAAACTTTTGGTAAATGTTGCTTCTGCATCTACTCTCGCCATGTTAGACTAGTAAAATTTCTTACGGCTTAGCCATCCATAAATTCACCCACATTTACAACAAAGCAGTAGGTGCTGTTCTACGCCTTAGCCGTTTATACGATATCGCCCACTGTGCGATATCGCACAATAGCTAAGGAGCCTAAAATTGCTAAGCCGTGGATTGTGCTATGGCTTAGCCGTAAATACGGCTAAGTCGTAGCCTAGTATACAGCTAAGCCATAAATGTGGGTGAATTTGAGCACACTTAGCCCCACGGCTAAGCTATTAATTGACCGTGCCCTAGCCGTAGGATTCATATGGCTAACCCGTAGAATAGCATCCGGTGGAGTCATAAATGCAAGTGAATTTAGGCACAACTTAAGTCCCATGGCGAAACCACAAATCAGCTGTAGGCTTTATACCGCTAAGCCATAGACTAGCATACTGCTGAACCGTAAATGCAGTTGAATTTAAGCACATTTTAACGTACGGCTAAAATATGACTAAGCCGTAAGAATAGAGTGAACTTAGAAAATTAAATACTTGCAAGCAATGCAAGAAAAGAAAAAAAAATCCTACAAATATGCAATTCATGATTTTGCAATCTTATCATTAGATGAAAAAAATAAAGGTACAAAATAGTTGTTGGGGAGAAACCTTCAAATTTTTGTGAGAAAATACAAAATTAAAATCTTTCTTGAAAGCTTTTTTAAATGATGAAGAAATTTGAAGAACACAACGGAGAAAACTTAGGAGAGCCAAAAGGGCAGTGCGATATATGTGATATCGCCCACTGTGCAATATCACACAGAAGGGTATATTTAAAAAAAAATTCATGAAACATGAGAAATACCCATATTTGGTATTAAATTTTGGTCAACACCATTTTGAGAAAATTCAACTCTTTTATACCCTGAATGGGCAAATTCTCTTTTTTTTTTTTTCTACAGGACACTATTAATATCTTTATTGTGATCATCAACAAATTTCGATAGTTCAAGAAAGTTTCCCTATTCAAGTCTAGATTCATCACAACCATGAAAAGCCAATCCATGATATAAAATAAACTGAATGCAATCAGTTAATGCATTAAGATGGGTCTTATATTCCATTTGAGATTCGTCCGATTGCTTAGTATCTAAAGCTGTTTCATTTAATTTAACGAATCTTGATATTTACAGTTGGCTTGATCATGAGCATCGTTAAACCCTCTAACATCAGCTTGAAGTCTCTCTCTCTAGCTTGTAAATCCTTTAACTAGGAAAGCACCGTCACCCCCGAGCTCTCCATTTTTCGGTCTAAAGTGATAACGATATTAGCTAAGGTGTCCTCCAACAACTTAGGGTCATTGTGTAAGCTTTTAACGTCATGGAAGGTTTGATCAGAAATGATTAGGCCGCTACAAATACAAATATAAACCATGTATCAGGTAGGAGGGTTGACAATAGAGATTTGACCACTAGAGGTTTATCTCCCTTCGCTCCTCACGATTCAAGGGCTAACACATGCACCCTCATAGTCAAACTAGAGAAGAGATGGTTCTGATTGACTCTATGCATTCATTCTTGTTACCGAGCTTCTTCCCTCTCTTCTGGCTTCATTTCCAAAGCATTCTATGGCTCAATGGGGGCAGAAGGAATGGAACATCCAACCCTTTCTTTGGGAGATTTGTTTTGACTTTGATTGAGATGTTTCCTTACCTTTTTTTACAGATGAGTTAATCTTTCTATTTCTCATTAAATAAATTACAGAAAGGATAATCATGAATAGTTATCCCCAGTGGGCATTCCCCATTTTATAACCTACATCCTGGATCAGGATATCTCCTTCCGATTCAGCGTGGTCTCACCGCTTTGTTGGAAGGAGTGTTTCATCAGGTAATCTCAAATGAGATTTCCTAAGAACCTCATGCAAGTGGGATGTCCTTAAAGGAAAAAGATGAACAATGTTTCTACCCTCCTACTTATTTCTCAATTGTTGATCTCAATCAATTGTGTGTAGGGTAGATTTCATGCCTAGATTTCTACCATCATGGTAAAATGAGTCCAACTCAATTACAACTTGTGCCACAGAAGATGACAATGACTCCAAGACCACTTCAGCTGCCAGTAATACATTGCCTTCACCTAAAGAAAACCCCGTGATTGGTTTCCCATTTTTTGACCAACAAATGCCTACAATCCACGGAGAAATTCTTTCAGAAGTTTGGAATGAGATTGACCTTAGTAGGCATCCTTGAACTACTTTGAGGAGGAAGATCCCAATAAGAACTTATGTTACAAGGAATTTTTAGACCAAGAAACATTATTCTGCTTCGGATCTGATTTATAATTCTTTTCAGGACAGTAGTGAAAGGAGCAGCTTTGTTTCTATAAATTATAGCATTCCGTTCCTGCTATACATTCCAAACATATGCTAGAAAAACTAATTACCAGTGTCTGCACATCTTGATTTTGGTCCAATCGTTGAGGGATGGATTCTATCATATCGATAGGAGAAAGAACTGGAATTGGCTGTAAATACAGTCCTCGTCATAAATGAGGAGCACAAGAACAATGTAGAAATAGATGACTGCTAGACTCCCAAGCCTCATCACAAAACACACACCGAGCACACAATGAACATTCTCTGAATTAGGAACTCCTTGGTTTTCAAACACCCTCTATAAGAAGCATCCACGAGCACACAAAGTGCTTGCTAATACACCCTTTGAACCACAAATAATACAACCAGACAATCCGTTGTTCAATCTGCGGGGAAAATAAATGATAAGCTGATGTTACACTGAATTTCTCATTGCCTTCAGGTGTCCAAACAACTTCATCCCAAAAAAAAAACAAAAAGGCACTGGAGAATTTTCATTCTGTATCATCTCCCACATTTCGATAAGATCGCCCGATTTTAGACGGGGTAATTGCCATCGGCCATCCACCAGGAATCTGCTAACTGGGATTGTCAAACGAACCCCCAAGTCATAAGCTGCCCTATATATCCCCATAGAGATCAAGAAGTTGTCCCTGTGGCAGCCACCTATCAGTCCATCCCAACCAGATGCTAGATATGTGGAAGAATATGTGACCTGATTGATAAAATCCCACGCCATCCCCATGTTGAACTGGCAACAGAAGGAATCTCCCAAAAGGACGTCCATTTTATGTGTTTTGCATAGACCCACTTATTCCAACATGAGAACCCCCACAGTAACAACTTTCCAAACTTGTTTTAAAATAGTTGCCTTGTTTAGAGCATAAACTGATTTTACCCTCAATCCTCTATTTTCAATAGGTTGTTAGATAGCAGCCCATATTATCAGATATAAATACCTACCCTTACCCCCATTTAATCTGGAAGCAATCTCTCATAATCCTCTCAATGCTGCCAAGAACAGCCTGAGGGAGCAGATAAATGGAAGCCCAGGATAGAAGAAGCCCTGCTGGAAGAGACGCCCTACATATGAGAGATCCTCAGAGCACCATCCTGTCAGCCTCTTTTTTATTTACTTTCTCCAATAATTGTTCGCAATCACTATAGGATAACCTCCTATTAACGAAAATGAAAACTTCCTTCATTAATATGAAAAATGCACTTTACTTGATTTTTCACCTCCTTTGAGCAATTGGAAAACAATATTGAACTTTTGTTCCAGATCACCGCCCACCCCGAGACTCTATGGAAATCCGAGAACAGCATCCTAAGATTGTAAGTTGCATAGGGAGATCCCCTACAAAAAATGATCAAATCATCTGCAAAATTAAGGTGTGAGATACTCATTGTCCCTTTAGTAAAAGGGGTTGAAATAAGATTCGATGTAGCACATTTAGGCATCATAATTGAGAAAAACTTCATAATAATTGTGAATAAGAAAGGTGGTAGAGGACAACCCTGACGAAGACCCCTTATGCCTCTCAAGAAGCCAACAAAAGTACCATTCAAAAGGATTGAGTAAAAAGGATGCTGAGCACACTCCATAACCAGCTTAATAAAATGAGTAGGAAACCTCAATACTCCCATAGAAGCCTCCAACAATTCTCACCTCACACTATCATAGGCCTTAGCCAAATCAAGCTTTAAACACATTTTTCTAAGGACCACAATTTAGGAGCAATAATATTACAAATCCCATTACTAAGTGCAATGGGTCTAAATTTATTAGTAGTAGCATCATCACTCTTTGGGACTAATATAATGAAAGTAAAGTTAATCTGTTGGAGCATTCTTCTTGATCTGAAAAAGTCGAACACAACTTCACAAACATCATTAGCCACAATTGGCCAACATAATTTGAAGAAATGGAAATTAAACCCATCCGGACATGGTGCTTTGTGAGGACTTTGCCATTGTTACAACCATCTCAATTTCATCAACTATAACTAGTTTAAGCAATGAATTTGCATAATCATGTGGGAGCATATTCTCAAGAACAATATGGTTAAATCCGAATCAAC
Organism: Sextonia rubra; assembly: GCA_037013555.1. Taxonomy (NCBI): domain Eukaryota; kingdom Viridiplantae; phylum Streptophyta; class Magnoliopsida; order Laurales; family Lauraceae; genus Sextonia; species Sextonia rubra. The sequence goes on from JASUAD010000012.1 coordinate 11,668,224, forward strand.
ATGATCTAGTTGAGGGATCAGTATTTTTTTAAAATGCTTAATGAATACTGTACAATATCATTATAAGCAGTAAACTTTGTTCCTTCATCATCATAAATATGACCAATATTGAACCTATTTTCTCTTGCTTTGACAATGCCATAAAAATATCTAGTGGTATCATCACCAAGAATAATATTCAAATTCCTTGTTTTTCATTTCAACTTGCTCTTTTCCATATATAACACAGGATAATTTATCACTAGTACCTCGCTCCCGCTGGAACAAAATTTCATTATTTGGATCGTCTTTCAGTGCCATCTGAATCTCTTCCAGAGATTGTCTAGCCAGCTGAATCTGAACATTTATTGAGATATGAGATTTGTGCCAGCCCTTTAAAGCTAATTTTAACCTTTTCAATTTTTTGAGCCACTATATATAGGGCCACAACAGCAAAAAAAAACCCTCACACGTTTCCCAATAATTGAAGATTTAAAAGAAGCCCGGACATGCATGCCACTAATATAAGAAAGTAATAGAGGAGAATGATCTGAGATGCTTGGAAGTGGAACAGTACCTTGCAACGGAGAGCCAGTATGATACTGGCAGATGACAAATTTCAAACTATAAATAATAAAAATTTTATTTCAATAGTTTAATTTTTCACCCTAACATTGCTCATACCACCCAAATGAAAATCTCGAGTCTTCTTAAGTTAGAAACTCTTGGTTGACGAGTACCCCATCTAGTTTACAGTAGATACTGGAGTCAGGAGACCTAGAATTTGACTATTTATACTTTGGTTCCTAAAGATGAAGATCATCTAATGCAGCCATAGTAATGGACTCATTAAATTCTTTAATCGGCCATAGTCTTGGCATACCTACAAGTTCTTTTTTTTTTTTTAAGCTACTCTCACCACATTAAAGTCTCTTGCCACTACTCAAGGAGAATGAATTTCACCTGCCAACTCACCAGTTTTATTCCAAAGCCTGCGACGTGGAACATAAGAGTTAGCTCCATGGAAAACAGTAAGGAAAAAAATTATAATTCATTATAAAGACTCAACAATGCAAAAATCGAAATCCATCCTCCAAAACTTGAAGCCTGACCACCCGAGGATTCCATAAAATCCAAATCCTAGCTGAATTGAGATGTTATGCATAGAATTATTCAAATGTTAAATAATATAATTAATTTCTTAAATTAGTTATTAATTAAATAATTAAATAAATAAATAAACATTCGGCTATGAAACCTACCGAGTTCATTGTGATTGAAAATAACTTCACGAATTTTATCTTTTTTAAAATATCGTGGCATTACATAACATCTCCCACACTCATCAAACTTGCTCAATCACAAGCATCCATTATTGTCAAATTCTAGGATATATCAATCAGACCTAAGGAATTGGACTTCCACAACCCCAATGCTCATCCACAGACAGCATGTGCATTTGACTACTACAGATTACCTCACCAACATATTCACCGTCTCTTGACACTCACATACATGGATGAAAATTGCGGTATCGGCTGGTCCTAAAAACTGATACGGTATCGGTATCAGTCGCCGTTCACGGCCCGACACGATCATTTTGGTGTGATTTTTTTTTTTTTTTGCTAGAAAAAATTTGAAAAAATGTCTAAAAAATTCAAAATATTAGAAAGGCTGGAAAACAATATTTTTTTTCATTAGTAATAAGTATAAATCAAATTATCATTCCCCCTAAGTCATGACATCTTATATCACTAGCTTGTCTGAAATTGTAATTTTTATGTATAAGAATCATAATTATGACTTATGAACTATCTATTACTATGAAATTTTAGAAAATACAATTTATTTGTAATTTGTGTATAGTGTTGGTAATCGGTATCTTGTATAGTATATGCCAAGATCGTCCACACCTTGAAACTCTATGTATTCTACTACTAGATCTATCCAGTTTAATTCATTAAATCATGTATTTTTACACTAATACAATAAAAATAATAATTAGTACTCTTAACATTAAAAAATATCTAAATCTCAACAAGTGAAAACTAGTTAAATCTTAAAAGTTGAAGGCCTCTATTTTTAAAATACTAAATAATAGATCCATACAAGAAAAAGAGTAGATGAAATTAACATATTCATGGCTCATTTTTAGCTTTTACCAAACAAATATTTACAAAAAAAATACAAGAAGTAAAATATACCTATCTTTGTAGAGTTATTTTGGTGATTTCTTAGACCAAATCCACCAAAATAAAGATTTTTTTATTTATTTGCAAGTGAAAGGAAGAGTAATAGCAATTGGAGCATGTTTGGGATGGAGAAGATGAGTAAAAGGATGAGAAAGAGGGAAAAAAATTAGGGTTACACATTATTTTATTTTATTTTATATATACTGCCGATATTTTGAAAATATCGGCCGATATATCATGATATTTCTGCGATATTTTAACTTTGTGGTACCAATACCAATTTTTTATCATTTATTGGTATGATACCGACCGATGTCGGTATGTATCGGCCGATACATACCGGTATTGGCTGATATTTTGATCTATGCTCACATAGTCATGTCAGACCAATTACAAGCCATGCCATACGCACTTATTTTAGGGGGTGTTTGAAACCAAAGATTATTTAAGAGTGTGGAAGTCCAATTTTTCAAACTTAATTAGATAGAAGTCTACCTCCCTTATTCTTAGTTGCAAGAGTCCACTAGTGCTATAAGGTTTAACTAGCAACAAAAGGCCGTGCTTAGCCCGGGTCTTAAAATCAACATTTTAAATGTTGTCTTATTATTCAATATATTATGTTAATGCATTAAAAAAGAATCTCTTAATAAGAATTACTATTGAACTTATTAGTTTCAACTAAAAGTAGACCCGTGGGGCAAAAGAATAAGTTAAATTAAATTACTTCAATAGTCAAAACTTTAAAAAAATCTATTATCATATTAGAGAATTTTAGAAGGAAATGAAATAAAAATCGAGGTTATAATTTCATGGTAAAAGAAAGATATTATTAAGGAAATTAATAATGAACACTAATATTTTTTATAACAAATTAAATGAAAAAATAGTATAAAGTACTGCATCATAAAAAATAAGAGCAAAAAGATGAAAGTTAACCCCAATTTAAAAAATTCAAATTCTATATCTTCAAGATATTAATTAAGAATGGCCTGAGAAACTATTCAAAGAAAATGTTATTTTTGAAATGACAATGTAAAGATTCTTTAGTGAATGGGAATGGTAAAGAAAGTAAATAAAATATTAGTAAAAAGAAGATATTCAAACAAATGAAAAACATGAAATAAGTGTAACAATAAACAACTTTAAAAATAATATATCTGATGTTATTTTTCAAGATTAAAAAAACGGGGTGCATGGCCTATTTTATGAAAGAAATGAATTTTGGGAGAAAATCTTAATATCTCATTTTAGTAAATAAAATGAGCTTACATAATAAAAATATTAAAAAATTATAGAAAAAAATACATTAAAATCAATAGTAAGCGAAAAAAGAAAAGTCAAAACATTAATTGTCTATTTAGGTCATTGTTTTAATAGCCAAAAAGATTGACAATTGGCTAAGCCCCACCAAGATAACACTGCATCATAGGTTTATCAAATCATCATCCATGTAGGGACTCATCAAATTCAGCGAGCACTAAACATACTGAAATTGTTGATCAGGAAATGTGCAATATTCTTAAAGCAACCAATTTTGCCCATACATATTTCAGTGTATATTGTTCAATAACCTAGTTATGCATTTGAAACAAATGTTATTCAGATAAGATGAGAGAGAGGAGAATAGAGGGAGAGATTTTAAGGATTTCTTGAATTTTTTTAGAAGATGATGTGGCACTTTAGAAAAAAAAAATAATAAAGAGCGCTGATGTGGCACCCTCCATAGACCTCCATTCTTGTAACTTCAATATATATAATGCTTCAAGTTCATTCTATTCTACTTAATTTATGATAATGGTCATTCTGCCCCTAGGGTTCACTTATTTCTTTATAGGGTTTATTGTTTTTTTAAAAGGTTCACTTTTGAAATAGTGGCCCGCTGGTGACCGACGGGGCGTATTGGAAATAGGAACATGAGACACAAGTACATTAAGAATTCCAAAATTTTCGGTGCACAAATTGAAGAATCAGGAACATGAGACACATGAACATTAAGAATGTTGAATTTTTTAGTGCACAAATTTATGAATCAAGAACATGAAACACAAGAACATTAATAATTCTAAATTTTTCAATACACAAATTGAAGAATAGGAACATGAGACAGAGGAATATTAAGAATTCAGAATTTTCAATATACAAATTGAAGAAACAGGATCATGTATTAGTGTACATGTTAAATAGGAACATCAATCAGATATATAAGAAAATGAACATGTTTGAAATAGGAACATTAAGAATTTTGATTTTTCAATATACAGATCGAAGAATCAGGAACGTGAGATATAGGGATATTAAGAATTCTAAATTTTCAATCCAATTAAAGAAATATGATCACGTATTAATATAAATAATAAACAGGAATATCAATAAAGATGTCTTAGAAATATGAACATGAGATATATGAACATTAAGAATTTTGATTTTTCAATGTACAAATTGAAGAATCAGGAACATCAGATACAAGAACATTAAAAATTCTGAATTTTCAATGTATAAATTAAAAAAACAGGATCATATATTAGTGTACATGATAAAAAGAAATATCAATCAGATGTGTCAGAAACAAGAACATGTTTAAAATTGATTAAATAAATTACAAGATTAAAAAGAGGAACATGTGGACATGGTGTGTAAACAAAAAAAATTAGAAAAAAAAAACCTGGACCAGTCAAACTGTAACGTGACTTTTTTTTAAATTTGTATTTTTATAATATAAAAAAAAGGAATACAATGGTAGTTTTTTAGTGTTTCAAGGGCAAAAATATCCTAGTGGAATTAAAACTCTAAAATCTTTGAAGGTGAACTTAAAGCTACATGACTTTTAAAAAATAAACTTGGCCTAAGAGCCCCAAAAAATTTAATTTTTATTTTGTAATGTTTCAAAAGTATAGATTATAAGTAACAATATGGGATTTTCTTTAGAAATTGTAGATATTGTTTTCTTTAGGAGAGGGGTGAATATTGTAAATTCTAATATACTGTAATATCTCAAAACATAGGAGAAAAGATTTTGCTTTCTCAGGCTACCCAATTTTTTGCACAATTATGACCTTTTTTACACCACAAGTATATCTCCTTCGATCCCTCCCACAAAATCTCTCTCTCTCTCTCTCTATATATATGTATATATATCTATGTGTGTGTGTGCACGCGCACTCACACAAAGCTCTCCATCCCTTTGCAAGTTCTCTCATTTAATAGGTATGTACTATCAAGCCCCAGATCTTTTAATTTTGGGTTGAATTAGTTTGTCATGTTTGAGTCATGTTGAGGGTTAAAAGGATGTTTGATAGACCATTTTAGATGGTCGGGTCATTGCATGTAGGGCATTTTGTTTGTAGGTCCCATTAGGGATGAACTGGATAGACCTTCTTAAGTCTTGGACTTGAGTTATTTGACCTTTTGAACCAAAAGCCATTTTCTGAAATTTTCTAAAATCAACTAAAGAGCAAGGAGCCCTTCTTTGTAATTTAAATAAACCCTTACGTAGCCTAACCCTATAATTCCCTGATTGTCTTTTCCTTCTATGCACATTTCTTCTATTCTTGTTCCTTTCCTCTGCAACCAAGCCGTAGCAATTCTGCGAGGGAACCAAGGTTTGATCCAAGAACTTAGATAATGCCATCACCTTCATCTTCTTTCTCTCCCTCTATAACACTCTGAACCTAAGTAAGCATGATTAATGACTAATTAAATAAGTTATTAGCTAATTAGTATAACATTGATCCCAACAATAATTTTTAACATCTAATTAGGTCAGATTTAATTCATTTTTGTCTCATGGAGTCTAATAGGTCAAGTTTGGGTCATTAATAGGTAGTTTGGGTTGAATTTAACTTTAGCTAGGTAGTTGAAAGCCCTTTTTCGTAATTTCAAATTTTATAATATTACGTCATACACACATCATATTGATATCATCTTGTTGAACTTGTCAACTTCCATGCTTAATTTGAATGCATTCGACTTCGTTTGATTTAATTAAGCCCTCATTTGACTTAAAATAAGAATACCTCAAGACATATGGATTTTCTTATAAATCCTACAGAACTGAGATTTAAAAAAGCCAAGAATCCACTTCATTCGATCCCTTCTCTTCTCTCTACTACAGAACTTTTCCTCCTTCTTCTTTCCATCACGGTCTCCTCATCAAATCAAGGAATTAGTGCCTTGCATGTGCAATTGGAGGCTCTTATCTTCCATCTCCATCATCTCCTACTTCTCCCCATATCTTTAAATGTGTAGAGTCTAAACATCTCCTCTCCCAAATCAATTTTAAGGTAAGGCTTCGTACTCACATACATATTTTTTGGTTTAATGGAGTCAAGGAAACTTCTATCACAAACATGCACTCATTCTCTTCATCAATTCTTACATACATGTCGTTTTAGGTTACACATTGGGTTTTCTTCTCAATTGAGCCAAGAGAAGGAATAGTGGTTAGAACTCATAATCAAATGCGAGAATAAGCTAATTAATGTTGAATGCATATTAATAACTTTTGATTTCTGTAAGTCTTTAAAATCCGAGTCTCATTGTCAGCCCCTTTTATTGGTTTAAAATGCATGATTAGAATGTCTAAATGAGTATGAAGTGGATTTAAATATGTTGAGTGATTCATTGAAGTAAGAATGACCTTATGAAAATAGAGGGTAGACATGCTGCCACACCCCAATCCCGGAAATTAGGGATTAGAATGAGCTCCCAATGTGTGAATACGTAATCCCGAAGTAATCCGTGCCATGAGAAGATATGCACGAATTCCTACAAAGGAGATTCCACAGGAACATGGGAGGTATATCCTCCGACACGTAAAATTTAATTTTATACATAAGCAAAACCTATGGAATGCACTTATAATGATCATCAGCAACCATAGAAAGGATATCATACTATCATAGCATAACTTAAGTCTTGTAGTTAACAATTTCTCATCACCAACATAAACACAGAATTCTTAACAAGTCTTATATGCAATATCCAGTTCAAGCGTATCCATACACCAGACCAACTTAGCTAGCCCAACATAACTACTTGACATACTTAGGAAGACAACTAGTATAACACATCATCATCTTTCCACTCTTCTATACCCCTAGGTACTATTGGGGCACTTTCCGGGGACACATCAACTTTCGTGTTGGGATTTGATTCCGTACCTGTAACACAAAGGGCAGCACTATTAATAAGATGATTAAGCAAATACAGAGACATATGAAACTATCATAATGTATTAAGTGAATTCAAAGTATATACTGATTAAGGAAGGCAATAACATCCCACTAAGCATATTGGGCATGAGTAAACATGTGTAACGAATCATAAACAAGATATCATACATACTAGTTAGCAATCATGAGGCTATTTTCTCTCAAAGGAAAGCATACATATGGGACATTAGGGGATCAAGCTAGCTTCCCGAGAAGCGCCGACAACCCCTCTGAGGACTACTGCAGTAGCGACATAAAGATATCCAAACTGGTCCCATCAAATCTAATAAGGGCACAAACTAGGTGGTGCCAACTCAACGTATTAAGACCGACTTGAATTCATATCTTTCATACATTTTATTCATACTTATTATATCATACATAAGGAAACATCAGTCTTAAAATCATATTCAATCATGAAAATCAGAGTTAACAAAGTGACTAATAATTGAACAATGCATACTTATATGAGCTAAGAGAGCTCGAATCCTCTCAACCTTAGCTACACCCATTTAACTAATAGGCACACACTAAGTAGAAGCTTAGGTCTGATTGTCTCAACGTTTGCCACGAAAAGTGGGTACATGACTAAATCATGTTGAGGGCAAGGTGTCTTAATGATATAAATGCATTTAAATCGAAAAGGTTTCAAAGGGATTTACTAGCTAACCCTATACTAGATAATCCGTGATCCCGAGGTCATTCAATACGATGTATTTATAAAATGTTCGGTGTCATTGTGTTACCAATCTTGGTATTACATTGTATATACAAATGACACCTCTTCTTATGCCAACACCAATGACGTGATATCGAGAATTCATCTAGAAAATCAAAAAGGATAATTGACAGCTCTACAATTGTCCTCCTCATCATTTGAGTACCGTTGGGCTAATTTAATTGTGGAAAAGGGACCATATCTAAAGCCCTACAAAATCATTTATAATCCTTAATATCCTAGGTTTAAAATGTTTTTACAGCTTAGCCGTATACACGTTACGGCTTAGCCAAGTGGCTTAGTTTTTCTCTCAAATTCCTGCGCATTTAGAGTTTAACCATACATTAACCTACGACTTAGCTGTACTAAGCCTACAGCTAGGTTACGGCCGAGATACGGCTCAGCCATAGTACAATTCACGGTATAACCGTAGGTAAGCCATGGAAAGAAGTTGGATTTTTAGGCTCTCGGGAAATCTCGCCGTAAAATGGCTTACGACTTAGTCACGGGATGGGTACGGCTTAGCCATAGTTCATTCTACAGTGCAGCCATGGGTTAGCCGTAATACAAGAATGGGTTTAGTGCTCTCGAGACGTTGAGTTGTACACATTTACGACTTAGCCGTAGCTTCACCGTAAGTTTCAAAAATTCTAAAGGTGATTCTGAAGCTTGGGTTAAATACAAAACTCTGAAGTGTGGAGGTGAAATGAGCTTTCTATGACTTCAAAATGTCACTAAGGGTGTTCAATGATCACACAACACCCACATTACCTACTCATTCTCTAATTTATTCAATTAAACACATATACATACTTAAATCAAAGAAGAAGAAAGAGCTGTAGATTAAGATTTGGAATAATCAATCCAAGGGCCAATAAATAAACATACATACAATACCATATATACTACAATACTTGCCTTACACAGTGCTTGACCCTACTAAACTCCTCCTTGGTATGTGATTAGGGAAAATCCTCAATGAAAAGTGGGTTCTCTATATGAAAGACATACAAATAGTGAATGTAATGTAGAATGCATGCATGTCATGTAATTGATTCTTCTTGACTCTAACAAACCCAAAGAATTGAAATAGAGGTTAAGTTTTCACCTTAGGGAGTTATAACTTGAAAGAGATGGTGATTCCTAAAGAAAACGTGCACAAGGGAGGATGGGTGGAAGCTATCCCTATGACATGTAAGGCCTCCAATCCTTGTTTACAACTCCAAATTGAGGTGAAGATGAAGAAAGAAGAAGAAAATAGGTAGCTCCAGCAAATGAAGAAAAGAAAAAGGGAAATGGACGTTGGGTTTCCTTTTTAACTAAAATTCTTACTACAGTTTATATGCAAGTCCAACATTTTTGGGGAAATTATAGTTTAAGTCAAATGAGTCCGAATCAAGTTGAGCCCAACATGAAAAATATTCTAAACGAAGGATTACACAAGATGCAACTAATGAGGTGTCTACATGATGCAAAAACAAATTACAAATGAGTCCTTAACTACTTAGGTAAAGTTTGAACCCGACCCAACTACCTATCCGAGACCCAAGCCCAAAGGGTTTGAGTTAAATTAGCCTAAACATAATTTAATTAATATAAAATAAGATAAATTAATATAACTCGAGGTTAATTAGGATCAAGACCTTACACTTGCACTCAGGATCCTAGTATTATGTGTGAAGAGAACTTTCTATAACTAAATCTACTTCAAAAATCCTGATGTTGATGGCTAAACCGTAAGATTTACTATGGGTAGATTTCTAGATAGTAAAACTTGACTTTTCTTCAATGGCTGAGCTCACGGCTAAGCCGTATCCAAGCCGTGCCCAATTGAAAGTTTACACACGGCTAAGCCAAGAATGCGGGAAAACTTCTGTATTTATGGTTAAGTCAAGTTATACCTATGGCTAAGCTGAGAGAATTTCACGACTAAGCAGTAAGAACCCTGAAAATTTAGAAAAGTTAGGGACATTTAAAAAGACCTTGTAAGGCCTAGTCCTTGGATCCTTTAACCCAATCATTGGGCCCAATGGGAAATTTCTTCCAATGAAGGGTCATGGGGCTGAGACTCCTTCATGTGATGTTATCCATTTGTTAAGCACATCCCCATAAGTGTTGGTTTAAAAGACTTCGATACACATTTCTTATACAATGTGACACTAAAAGGAGATAATCGTATGTCAGATAACTTAAAACTACATCATTATGCACGATTAGAAACAATAGATGACTAAATTAGGGTTGACTTGTAAATCTCCTTGATTCTATTAATTTGAATTACATAGCATATTGGATTATTGTTGTTGCTCTCTATTATTGAATGATTTTGAAATGACTACCATATGAATTGACTTTAGTTTAAACATTTCTTGATCTACGGCTTTCCTATTGCCAATGTTGAATTGAGTAAAAATGAATTAAATGTGAATTAAATGTATAATGAATTATTTTCAATAAAACAAATTACATGATTTACTCAATTTCAATTATATGATTAACAATAGTTTGGCTCTATTCAGCTTCAGCCTTATGATACCCGACCGGATTAACTTTGGTGTAGTAGATTATTATGGTGTTGCTGCAGTGTACCTTTGGAGCTTTTGGACTCCATGTACGTAGAGACCCAATCATACCTTTGACTAGGGCATTGGTATTCTCAATGCAAAAATCCCTAGAGGGATGATATAGCAAATGTAATAGCCAAATAATAATGTATTTCTCTGATTGATTGTAACACTCCGATCCCCTTTGAGCCGGATTAGTGGCTCATTAGTGTGTGTTTTGTTTTGTTTATTTCTTTTGGACTTGTTTTGGGTCATGGATAGGTAGTTGAGTGACCTTTGACCTGGAATAGGTAGTTCTAAGCCCTTTTTCGTAATTTTGCTTTTGCTTTGCTCATATCATCTTTGCATCATCTTGGTGTCAGCATATGTATTTCGTTGAGCTCGACAATTTCCGTAACTGTGTCAGATCCGTTTGGAGTCAATTGGGGAAGATGTACCTTCGTGTGACTTGAACTGTAATTAGTCTTAACTCTCCGGACTTTGACTTAACTTCCAAACATATATAAATATAAGTTAGCTCCAGATGTCCAACTCCCTGCTCATTTGCTTGATCGTGCATGCAAGAGGAACTCCAGGAGAAGCTCTCCACGTTCTCTCTCTCTCTCTTCTTTCCTTCTCTTGATCGTTTGAGGATTGGGTCCTTTGTTTGATTTGGGTTCTTCTCCATTCTCTCATCCTTGTGTATTGCTTGAGGTAAGTGGGTCCTTTGTGTTTCTTCTCCCAATTGCACCTCTCATTCTCTGATTTCTGTGTTTCCATCTCATGCATGGTTTCTTGCTTTGATTTGTCTTGATTTTAGTGGATTTGGAGCTTGATTTCAGAGGATTTGTCAGATTTGAGGCAAGTATAAGTACAGACTTTGAGAACACACATGGGTGCTCTATTTGAATGCTTTGATTTCCATCTTCTTTAGAGTATATAATGTTTTACAGCCATTTTCTAAGCTATGAGAATCAGTTGAGCTTGTTTTATTCAGTTTCTGTACAAAAATTTCGTTTCTGTAATCTTCCCGAACTCGTATTCTGTATTGTACGGCTAAGCCGTAAATTTCTACGGCTCGCTTTCCAGAGACTCGAAAATCTGAATTTGTTCTACAGCTAGTCTACGGCTAAGCCGTAATTTGTTCTACGGCTGAGCCGTAAGCTAGCCGTGACCCAACCGTACCCCAGCCGTGAATTAATTCTCTGATCAGTCGAAACTTTTCTGATATCAGTACTCCTACGGTGAGGCTACGGCTAAGCCGTGGATTGGTCTACGGCTAAGCCGTATACTGACTGTAGCTCAGCCGTGAGATGTATCAGATCAGAGGTGGAAAAGCTGACAGTTTAGCCGTGTTCTGAAGGGAACCACGGCTAAGCCGTAGTGCATATTGCGGCTACGCCGTAGGATGCCACGGCTAAGCCGTAGGTCACCCATGGCTAAACCGTAAGACCTGTTAAATATCAGTTAAACTTAGGCTAATGGTGTGACCTTGTAGGGCTCAAATACAGGTTAACCATACCCGTACACCGGCCCAAATGGATTCTTTGGAGCGCATGAATAGTCTGTTAGGCTGTGACTTATTCATGTGAGTGTTGATCACTGTTAAGCACCTCCCCATGGGTGTTGGTTTAAGGGACTTCGATGCACTTGAGGATTATATTGCAACACTAGGATGGCAACGGTGCATCGAATAACTTAAAACTACATCATCATGCACGGTTAGTGATAGTGGTGCAACTAGATTAGGCTTGGCTTGTAATTAACCTTGATTCCGTATTAATCTGAGATGCATTTCATATTGTTTATAGTTTTGCCCTCTGCTCTGTTAATCTATGTATGCATTTCCTCAGTCATTTTGCTTTCGTTCTGTATATCTGTATCATTCTTTGTTCGGCACTAAGTTCTGATCTATGCTGTGCTTTGATTTAACCTATGTTCTAATCTGTAATTCGACTATGCTTTGTATATTCTCTGGCTTTGTATATTGGGTATTCCCCGGTGGCTCTGCCCAGAGATTAAACGTGAGGACGAGATCCGGTCTTTGTCATCGGTGAGCCCAAAGCGGATAATCTCCCCTTTCTATGGATTTGATTTGATTGGTATTAGTCTGGCTCTACTCAGCCTCAGCCCTAGGATACCCGACGGGGTTACCTCTGGCGTAGATCTCTGTATCTCTGTTTTAACTGCAGTGTTGCTTTGTCTTGGGACCCCGGAACCCAGGAAACCGAGACCCGCTTGTACCTTTGGCCTGGACAGCGGTGTTCTCTGCTCTGCTCTGCTCTGCTCTGCTCTCTTTTGGAGAGAACATGGTTAACGTAGTAGCCAACTAGTTCAGTATTCTATGTTTTGATTCACATATCATGTTTTACTTCTATGCACGATTTGCTTAGTTTCCTAATATGGAACTCTGTATTTAATCTTCTGTCATTATTATATCCTCTTTGATACTATGCGTGTTTCACCCCTGTTACTTATATTTGTTGGATCGTTGTATTCATTTGTGTTGTCTGTGGTGTTGCAGGCACAGATACCTTGCCCAGCTCCCCGGCGGTCGAGGAGGCTGCAGGGGCGAGTGTAGAGGCACCCTCCGGTCTGGCAGAGTGGGCCTGAACACTTCTGCCAAGTGCGTGCATGCATACCAGTGGCTTTTATTTTGCATTTTGGTTTTTGAGATCTTGTATTTGGACTTTGGACTTTGGACTTGTATTCTGTATATTTTGTGTATATTGATTTTGGTGTGTATTCGGTTTTATCTCAGTGTATTTGTCTTTGTCTTTTCCGTTTCGTATTTGTTTTGGCTTCCGCTATTTTATTTTCCTTTGTTGCTTGCTATGATATGTACAGCTTCCGCGTACGCTTAGTTCGCACGTGTTAGATCCCTTGTGTGCGTGCATCTGGACTGGGTTTGGGTGCACGTGCACGGGAGTACGTGTGTCACCGGTTTAGCTTTTCGCTAACCCCCGAATTCTGGGCTCGGGTCGTGACATACGTATTGTATGGTATCAGAGCATGCTAGTTATAAGCATGTAGGCATCTAAGATCGTGGTGAGATGACGATATCAACTATTTGACTCGAGGTCTCATATGTTGATTTGGGGTTTGACTAACTCAGGGCCTTTTATATTTGTGTGTTGTGTTTCTTTTCCTTTTTGCAGGATGGCATCAGGATCAGGATCTCGAGATGAGAATCAACAGGGCCATAACGGTGATAGTGGATCAGTACCCCCACACATCAGTAGTGAGGAGCGGATGATGATGATGATGCAGTCTATGATGCAATCATTACAGGCGCAGATGGCATCCATGGTAGATAGACAGAGTCAGGCTGCCGCAGTAGCATCACCTCGTATAGATCAGCAAGTGATTTTCCAGCCCAAGGAATCAGATCCTAATGCTCTTTTCGACAAGTTCCGTAAGCGAGGGGCGACCGAGTTTCATGGGATAGAAGATGCATTGCAGGCTGAGCAATGGTTGGAGCAGACTGAAGAGCTTTTTGATACGATCGTGTGCAGTAACAAGCAGAAGGTAGTTCTCACAGCCTCTATGCTTCGGAGTGTAGCCAAGACATGGTGGAGGAGTGTTAAGACCTCATTTCAGACTATGCCCAGTGCCACAGTTTGGGAGACCTTCAAGCAGCAATTCCGTCGTAAGTTCATGCCTCTCCATATTCAGCGAGCCAAGGAAGTGGAATTCTTCAACCTTCAGCAGAGACAGATGTCAGTTGCAGATTATGTACACAGGTTTACAGAGTTGTCTCATTTCGCAGAGGACATGGTGAACACAGAGCATAAGAAAGTGACTCGCTTCGTCAACGGCCTGAATCCGAGACATAAGCGCCACGTGGTTGCTTGTATGTGGCCGGCTACCTTGGATGACGCTATTGACAGGGCTTATGATGCAGAGGCCATCTTTGAGGAGGAGCGAACAGAGGCTAAGAGGGCAGCAGGTTTCAGTGGCAGAAGTCAGTTCCAGAAGAAGTTCAAGGGTAAACAGGGCAGTTCGAGCAGTTCTCAGATAGTTTGCAGTCACTGTGGGAAGGATCACCCCACAGACAGATGTTGGAGGAAGAGTGGGGCTTGTTTCGGGTGTGGCTCTACGGACCACAGGCGGGCCCAATGCCCGAAGTTTCAGTCCTCTCCACAGACGAGACAGACAGGACCTACCTCACAGGGCAGATCCCAGCCAGCTCGCCCAGGCCAGAAGCAGAACCGCCAGACAGCCCGAGCCTATGCTGCTACGCATGAGGGCGCGGAGGAGGCCACGGTAGTGGAAGGTAAAATTTTAATTTCCGATGCAGAAGCTTTAGCTTTATTTGACTCCGGGTCTACGCGTTCGTACGTAGCACCCCATTTTGCTGTGCAGCTTCGACAGCGACCCACACCACTTCCATACTTGTTGCTAGTATCCACTCCGGTTGGTAAGCGGGTGGAGTGCAGTGTGTTTTACCCTCAGTGTGTTGTGCGGATAGCTGGTCATCAGCTCCCAGTAGACCTCGTGTTGCTCACGACACTGGATTTTGATGTGATCCTTGGTATGGACTGGCTTGCGAGATATCATGCGTGTATCAATTGCTACAGTAAGGCTATCTACTTCGATTTGGGCAGCGGATTCCGATTTGAGGGCAGCCAGATGAAGTGCCCAAGACGTGTGATCTCTGCTTGTAAAGCAGACAGGATGCTTCGTAGGGGATGTGAGGGATTTCTTGCATTCATTTCAGAGAAGAAAGATCAGCGACAGCTCAGTGAGATTCCGGTAGTCAGCGAGTTTCCGGATGTCTTTCCGGAAGATGTGCCAGAGTTGCCACCAGTTCGGGAGGTAGAATTTGCTATTGACGTGGTACCAGGTACAGCACCTATCAGTAGAGCTCCATATCGTATGGCACCTGCAGAGTTGTTGGAATTGAAGAAACAGTTGCAGGATTTGTTGGATAAGGGGTTTATACGCCCGAGTGTTTCACCTTGGGGAGCACCTGTTTTGTTCGTCAAGAAGAAGGATGGCAGTTTCCGGATGTGCATTGACTACAGGCAATTGAACAAAGTGACCATCAAGAACAAATATCCATTGCCTAGGATTGATGAGTTGTTCGATCAACTTCAGGGTGCAGCTTACTTCTCTAAGATTGACTTGAGGTCAGGATATCACCAGCTCAGGGTGAAGGATGAGGATGTTCCGAAGACAGCTTTCAGGACTCGGTATGGACACTACGAGTTCCTTGTCATGCCATTTGGTTTGACGAATGCACCCGCAGCTTTCATGGCATTGATGAATAGGGTGTTTACTTCCTTCTTGGACCAGTTTGTTGTGGTCTTCATAGATGACATATTGGTCTATTCGAAGACTGCTGAGGAACATACAGACCATCTGAGGAAGGCATTGCAGCTGCTTCGAGATCACAAGTTGTATGCAAAGTTGGCTAAATGTGATTTCTGGCTAGAGCAAGTTGCATTTTTGGGACATGTGATTTCTAGAGATGGATTGATGGTGGATCCAGCTAAGATTGAGGCAGTAGTCCATTGGCCCCGTCCTAGATCAGTGACAGAGATTCGGAGTTTTCTGGGTTTGGCGGGATATTACCGCAGGTTTGTGCAGGATTTCTCGAAGATTTCAGCTCCGCTGACTCAGTTGACTCGGAAGAAGGTCCCGTATGAGTGGACAGAGAAGTGTGAGCGCAGTTTCCAGATGTTGAAAGAAAAGCTCACTACGGCGCCAGTGTTGACTCTCCCGGATGGTAGTGCGGGATTCGTGATTTATTCCGATGCTTCTCGAGTTGGACTAGGCTGTGTACTGATGCAGAATCAGAAGGTGATTGCCTATGGATCCAGACAGCTGAAGGAGCATGAGAAGAACTATGCCACACATGACTTGGAGTTAGCAGCCATTGTATTTGCATTGAAGTTGTGGCGACATTACCTGTACGGTGTGAAGTTTGAGGTCCATTCCGATCATCACAGTCTGCAGTACTTGTTTGATCAGCATGACTTGAATATGAGGCAGCGAAGATGGTTGGAGTTCATCAAAGACTACGACTTTCCGATCAAGTACCACCCAGGCAAGGGCAATGTAGTTGCAGATGCACTCAGCAGGAGGACAGACAGTCTTCAGGTGTTAGCAGGATTCTATATGCTTGTGCATGATCAGCCTGTAGAGGTTCAGATGGTAGGAGACTCGGTGACATTAGCTACTACTGTCGTGTTTCAGCCTGAGGTGATTCAGCAGATCAAGGATCGCCAGTTTGAGGACCCCCTCCTGGTGAAGTTCAGAGATCGGATTGCAGATCGACCGGATTTCAGCTTGGTGGATGGAGTTTTGTACTTCAGGAACAGATTGTGTGTTCCCGCTGTGGATGAGTTGAGAGAGAAATTGATGACAGATGCGCACGATGCCCGATATGCGATGCATCCCGGGAGTACGAAGATGTACCGGAACTTGAAGGATAGATTTTGGTGGAACAATATGAAGCGGGAGATCGCAGGGTTCGTAGCTCGATGTTTGACCTGTCAGAGGGTAAAAGCTGATCATCAGCGACCTCCAGGATCATTGCATCCATTGCACACCCCGCAGTGGAAGTGGGAGCACATTACGATGGATTTCGTCTCCGGTTTTCCGCCGACCAGTAGAAAAAATAATGCTATCTGGGTCATAGTGGACAGATTGACTAAGTCAGCACATTTCCTTCCGTTCAAGAAAGGGATGACATTCACAGAGATGGCCAGGAAGTTTGTTGACGAGATAGTCAGATTGCATGGTACCCCAGTATCGATTGTGTCAGATCGCGATAGTCGTTTTGTATCTTCATTCTGGAGAGCATTTCAGGAAGCTATGGGCACGAAGCTGAGTTTTAGTACGGCATACCACCCCCAGACTGATGGACAGTCGGAGCGTACCATTCAGACGTTGGAGGATATGCTCCGAGCTAGCGTGCTGAACTTTGAGAAGGAATGGGATACGCATCTAGCATTGTGTGAGTTTGCTTACAACAACAGCTTCCATGAGAGTATTGGTATGGCACCTTATGAGGCTCTATACGGACGCAAGTGCAGGACCCCAGTGTGCTGGGAAGAAGTTGGAACTAGAAGTTTCCATGGTCCGACCATCATTGCTGAGACGACAGAGAAGGTGCAGAAAGTGATAGAGAATCTGAAGATTGCTCGGTCCAGGCAGAAGAGCTATGCTGATACTCGGAGGAGACCTTTGGCATTCCAAGTCGGAGATTGGGTATTTCTTAAAGTTTCTCCGATGAAGGGCACAGTTTGATTTGGTCAGAAGGGCAAGTTAGCTCCGAGATATGTAGGACCGTTCGAAGTCAAGAGCCGAGTTGGAGATTTAGCCTATCGGTTGACACTTCCAGTTGAGTTCTCCGGTGTTCACGATGTGTTCCATGTGTCGATGCTCCGTAAGTATGTGCCAGATCCGAGCCATGTGATTCGCTACGATGACATTCAGATTCAGCCTAATGCGACTTACGTTGAGCGTCCGCTTCGCATCGTTAGGACACGAGAGCAGATTCTCCGTACCAGGACTATCAGATGGGTTAAAGTGTTGTGGGAGCATCACGGTCCGGATGAGGCTACTTGGGAGCTAGAGGAGCAGCTAGCGCGCCAGTACCCCCAGCTCTTTGCGCAGGTAGGTAGTCATTCCGAGGACGGAATGATTCCTAGTGGGGGAGGATGTAACACTCCGATCCCCTTTGAGCCGGATTAGTGGCTCATTAGTGTGTGTTTTGTTTTGTTTATTTCTTTTGGACTTGTTTTGGGTCATGGATAGGTAGTTGAGTGACCTTTGACCTGGAATAGGTA
Source organism: Sextonia rubra (assembly GCA_037013555.1). Lineage (NCBI taxonomy): Eukaryota > Viridiplantae > Streptophyta > Magnoliopsida > Laurales > Lauraceae > Sextonia > Sextonia rubra. The sequence continues at coordinate 11,686,665 of JASUAD010000012.1, forward strand.
GTTCTAAGCCCTTTTTCGTAATTTTGCTTTTGCTTTGCTCATATCATCTTTGCATCATCTTGGTGTCAGCATATGTATTTCGTTGAGCTCGACAATTTCCGTAACTGTGTCAGATCCGTTTGGAGTCAATTGGGGAAGATGTACCTTCGTGTGACTTGAACTGTAATTAGTCTTAACTCTCCGGACTTTGACTTAACTTCCAAACATATATAAATATAAGTTAGCTCCAGATGTCCAACTCCCTGCTCATTTGCTTGATCGTGCATGCAAGAGGAACTCCAGGAGAAGCTCTCCACGTTCTCTCTCTCTCTCTTCTTTCCTTCTCTTGATCGTTTGAGGATTGGGTCCTTTGTTTGATTTGGGTTCTTCTCCATTCTCTCATCCTTGTGTATTGCTTGAGGTAAGTGGGTCCTTTGTGTTTCTTCTCCCAATTGCACCTCTCATTCTCTGATTTCTGTGTTTCCATCTCATGCATGGTTTCTTGCTTTGATTTGTCTTGATTTTAGTGGATTTGGAGCTTGATTTCAGAGGATTTGTCAGATTTGAGGCAAGTATAAGTACAGACTTTGAGAACACACATGGGTGCTCTATTTGAATGCTTTGATTTCCATCTTCTTTAGAGTATATAATGTTTTACAGCCATTTTCTAAGCTATGAGAATCAGTTGAGCTTGTTTTATTCAGTTTCTGTACAAAAATTTCGTTTCTGTAATCTTCCCGAACTCGTATTCTGTATTGTACGGCTAAGCCGTAAATTTCTACGGCTCGCTTTCCAGAGACTCGAAAATCTGAATTTGTTCTACGGCTAGTCTACGGCTAAGCCGTAATTTGTTCTACGGCTGAGCCGTAAGCTAGCCGTGACCCAACCGTACCCCAGCCGTGAATTAATTCTCTGATCAGTCGAAACTTTTCTGATATCAGTACTCCTACGGTGAGGCTACGGCTAAGCCGTGGATTGGTCTACGGCTAAGCCGTATACTGACTGTAGCTCAGCCGTGAGATGTATCAGATCAGAGGTGGAAAAGCTGACAGTTTAGCCGTGTTCTGAAGGGAACCACGGCTAAGCCGTAGTGCATATTGCGGCTACGCCGTAGGATGCCACGGCTAAGCCGTAGGTCACCCATGGCTAAACCGTAAGACCTGTTAAATATCAGTTAAACTTAGGCTAATGGTGTGACCTTGTAGGGCTCAAATACAGGTTAACCATACCCGTACACCGGCCCAAATGGATTCTTTGGAGCGCATGAATAGTCTGTTAGGCTGTGACTTATTCATGTGAGTGTTGATCACTGTTAAGCACCTCCCCATGGGTGTTGGTTTAAGGGACTTCGATGCACTTGAGGATTATATTGCAACACTAGGATGGCAACGGTGCATCGAATAACTTAAAACTACATCATCATGCACGGTTAGTGATAGTGGTGCAACTAGATTAGGCTTGGCTTGTAATTAACCTTGATTCCGTATTAATCTGAGATGCATTTCATATTGTTTATAGTTTTGCCCTCTGCTCTGTTAATCTATGTATGCATTTCCTCAGTCATTTTGCTTTCGTTCTGTATATCTGTATCATTCTTTGTTCGGCACTAAGTTCTGATCTATGCTGTGCTTTGATTTAACCTATGTTCTAATCTGTAATTCGACTATGCTTTGTATATTCTCTGGCTTTGTATATTGGGTATTCCCCGGTGGCTCTGCCCAGAGATTAAACGTGAGGACGAGATCCGGTCTTTGTCATCGGTGAGCCCAAAGCGGATAATCTCCCCTTTCTATGGATTTGATTTGATTGGTATTAGTCTGGCTCTACTCAGCCTCAGCCCTAGGATACCCGACGGGGTTACCTCTGGCGTAGATCTCTGTATCTCTGTTTTAACTGCAGTGTTGCTTTGTCTTGGGACCCCGGAACCCAGGAAACCGAGACCCGCTTGTACCTTTGGCCTGGACAGCGGTGTTCTCTGCTCTGCTCTGCTCTGCTCTGCTCTCTTTTGGAGAGAACATGGTTAACGTAGTAGCCAACTAGTTCAGTATTCTATGTTTTGATTCACATATCATGTTTTACTTCTATGCACGATTTGCTTAGTTTCCTAATATGGAACTCTGTATTTAATCTTCTGTCATTATTATATCCTCTTTGATACTATGCGTGTTTCACCCCTGTTACTTATATTTGTTGGATCGTTGTATTCATTTGTGTTGTCTGTGGTGTTGCAGGCACAGATACCTTGCCCAGCTCCCCGGCGGTCGAGGAGGCTGCAGGGGCGAGTGTAGAGGCACCCTCCGGTCTGGCAGAGTGGGCCTGAACACTTCTGCCAAGTGCGTGCATGCATACCAGTGGCTTTTATTTTGCATTTTGGTTTTTGAGATCTTGTATTTGGACTTTGGACTTTGGACTTGTATTCTGTATATTTTGTGTATATTGATTTTGGTGTGTATTCGGTTTTATCTCAGTGTATTTGTCTTTGTCTTTTCCGTTTCGTATTTGTTTTGGCTTCCGCTATTTTATTTTCCTTTGTTGCTTGCTATGATATGTACAGCTTCCGCGTACGCTTAGTTCGCACGTGTTAGATCCCTTGTGTGCGTGCATCTGGACTGGGTTTGGGTGCACGTGCACGGGAGTACGTGTGTCACCGGTTTAGCTTTTCGCTAACCCCCGAATTCTGGGCTCGGGTCGTGACATTGATTCTCATATCATATTTTACACAATGCACAATATGCCTAGTATACTAAATTGACTTTTATTGATCATCTGTTAATGATTCTTTTAGATACAATGCGTGTTACTTTAATTATGCTTATACTTTGTTGAATAGTCTTATTCATAAGTTGTACAATTGTATTAGAGGCTGAAATCCCAGTCCTGATCTTGCGAAGATCAAGGAGACTTCAGAAGAGGCCTTTGGGGACCCTTTCGGCCTTGACAAGTGTCACAACCCGAGCCCAGGAGATCGGGGGTTAGCAAAAGCCTAACCAGCGACACACGCACTTCCGTGCATATGCACTTAGACCGGGTCTAGATGCACACGCACAAGAGAAAACACACGTACAACAAGTATGCGAAAGTTACAAGTATCAACATGCGACACGAGACACACAAGAAACAAAGGAATGATATCCAAAGACTGACATAAAGGTCGAAACATACAAATTGGGATCCAAGCACGATGTATAGAACATGAGTACAATCAATGACATGAAAAGAAAGCAATATGCAGGCATGCAGAGAATAGTCGCGCTCTAGTGGAGTGATAACACACACTCCGCGAACCTGAAGAGACAGCTGGAGTCTCCCCTGCAAACTGACGACCGACATGAACACGATCGAGGATACCTGAGCCTGCAACACCAAGGACAACTCATGAATACAATGATTCAGCAAAGTATAAGCAGAAACAAGTTAACACGTGTGGTCTCTAATAGAATAAAATACATAAATAATCATAACATGTCAATCTAGTAGTCTAGGCAGTTGTGCATTCAAAGTAACATATGCTTCGTGAATCAATGTGTAAGTACATACGAGGTGGCTACTACGTACGCCATATGCTCCCAAAGTAGGGATCTTGTTAACGTGCTGAGAACACCATGGGCCAGATAGGTCTCGAGTTCCTGGGGTCCGGATTCCCCAAGACATGTCCTTCTACAGTAAGGCAATACAAACTACACCAAAGTCACCCCGTCGGGATCCTAAGGCTGAGGCTCAGTAGTGCCGGACCATATCGAGTCAATCAATATAAGAACATGCATATCATATCGTGCATATCATTACATGCATAGCTTAACATGTCTATCTTATCAGAATGTGACGTGCATGTCTTGTTAAGCATATATCAAGCAGATGCAAGAGATTATATGAATTCAACTAAACAACAACCACATCAAACTGAACAGATCAAACAAACAATATAATAGATGCCAACAAAGTAGAAAGCATGCAGGTAATTAAGGATGATGACATATTAGCTCATGTGCATCAATTCGTAAGATCGAACATGCAAGATCGCTGTTCCACCCGGGATTAACCATGGACAGAGCTAAAAATATCCAATCGTGTGCCCCAGCATAGAACACGTATAAGAGGGCAAGAACTGAAGTCAATATATACCATGCAATCAGGTTATCGTTTAGGAATCACGATCTTTTACTAGCCAATCCTATTCTAGTTATCCAGTGTTTCTAACCGTGCATGATGATGTAGTTTTAAGTTGTCCGATGCACCGTTGTCTAGTGTTGCATGGATCCGAAGGTGCACCGAAGTCCCTTAAACCAACACCCATGGGGAGGTGCTAAACAACCGGATAACGTGCATGAATGATTCGCAGCCCTCGAGATCATTCATGACCTACATTCAGACCATTGGACAAGTCTAGGTGATCTACATTCTATCATGAAGGCCATATCAAGCTCTTTCTTAAGCCTATCATTGTTATTCATTTTTTAGGGGTGATACGGCTTAGCCATAGGTGAACATACGGCTTAGCCGTAGGCATCTTATGGCGTAGCCGTAATCTACACTACGGCTTCACTGCGATTCCCTTTACTGTTCATCCGCAATTATGGTTCACCCGTAATTTGTTCTACGGCTTAGCCGTGTGCTGTTCTACGGCTTAGCTGTGGCTGGGCCATAGAAGGTCTACCAATTGCTTACTTTCAATTAAATCAGAAAAAGGCACCCTGTACTGATCTACGGCTGGGTCACAGCTGAGCTACGGCTTACCCGTAGGACAATATATGGCTTAGCCGTATCCTGGCCATAGAGGAAAACTGGGTTTTTCCCTCTCTGGACTTTAAGCCAAAGGTGACTTACGGCTTAGCCGTGGTACACACGGAGGTCTTTCCGAACTGATTACAAAAACACTGAAACACATCCAAACTGACGAAATCACATGAAATAGAGGGAACTGATCACAAGATGGGCTGTACACATCATTCATAAGCAAGAATACTCAACGTAATCACAATCAAACACATACCCACATGGTTTAGCCAAGTTATACTTATACTTGCCTCAAATGATTTCAAACACACTCTTTGTTGTCCTTGGGCTCAATTCACACTACTAACAAGCTTCAAATAGCCATGCATGCAAGGAAAGAAGAAAAGAGAACCATAAGTACAGTATCAAGCGATCATGAGAACAAGAGGAAGAAGGAAGGGAAGAAGCACAGCAAGAAACTCAAGCTCACCTCCAATCATACGAGGGATGCTCAAACATGGACATGCACAACTTCTTTCCCCAGCTAGATCAACGAAAAGAAAGGAGGAACGAGCAGCAGAAGAAGACTCTTGAGAGAGAGAGAGAAACAGAACAATGAGAGAGAGAAAGAGAAGAAAAAGGTCGGTGGCTTATAAAGATAAGCATAAAGCCAATTTGCAATAAAGTCCAATCATTCCAATTTAATTCCAGTTCGAGTCAATTGCAGGTCTAACGGAAACAAGTAACATATTTGGCAAACGACATAGTTACAGAAATCGACAAGCATAATAAAAGACACACGTTAATACCAAGATGATGCATGAATGACGACATCGAAAAAAATTGAATATTACGAAAAAGGGCTTATGTCTACCTAAACCAGGTCAAACTCAACCCAACTACCTATCCATGACCTGACACCAACCAAAAACAAGAACAAAACACAATTAGCAACCAAATCATCAAGAATTAACCGCTAATCCGGATCAAATCGGGTCGGGGTGTTACAACAAGTGGATAGCAGCAGTGATCTGACCGATCCACCTATAAAGTACGACACGATCTTCGTAGGGATTTTCTATTTTAGGTTTTTTGATGCATTAGGATTTTATTACTTGCATTAGTTTTATTTTGTCATGCATAGTTCATGATCCCCTCTCTTTTTAGGACATGTGTATTTTTTGTTAGTGTCCATAAACTTTATCTCTTTTTTTTTTAAAAGACACGTGCAAATTGTTATACATACACATCATACTAATCATGTAACTATATATCTCCTTTTATTCATAATTAGTATTGAGTATTTTCTCATGATTTGATATATTCGGAATTGTTTAATTATTGAAAAAAATTTATAGGTGATATTGATAGGTTTCTGAGTAATAAATGCTTGAACAGTTGTCCATCAAAAGCACCTCACACGTGCAAGTAATGTGAATATCTCTTGTATAATTCTACTTAAACTCCGATCTAGGTGTGAATTACATTGGATTACGTGTGTCATGTTTGGGGGTTAACCTTAATCCCCGAACATACTTGGGCTCGGGTTGTGACACCCTATGTCCATCTTGTTAGTGACTGCAACTCAGGTAAGTATCCGTCTTTTACCACCATTAGATCCTTTCATTTCTTTAGGGCATATCTTGATAAAATAGAATTGTGGTGTTGTATGTGGGATCATAGGAAGGATTCGATCAGTAGTTCCGATTTGGAGTGAGGATTTGCATGCAGATCAACCTTCTTGCATTTTTCAGATTTGGTTTCGAGCATTGCACCCCAAAGCAAGTGGATAACTGTAAATAATGTCAACTTATTCCGTTTAATGATTGATATAGTTAAAATCTTACGTAGATGGTTGGTTTGATCCCTTTAGTTGAGAGTTGGAATTGTGATTGTACATGATTGAGTTTTAGAGAGAAAACCAAAGAGGGGACGAGCTGTGTGTATCTACGGCTAAGCAGTAAATGAGCTTACAGCTAGGCTACGGCTCACATTCTCATAAGCCGTTTTGGGGATATTAATTTATGATGAGCCTTACGGTAGCCATAAGCCCGGCTAGCCAAGCCATAGAATAACCACAGCTAAGCTGTGAGTACCCTAGAACCCTAATTAAATAGGGTAGCATGGTAGGTTAGGATAGGTGACCATGATTGAAGAATTCGGCAGCACGGACTACACTGCAGGTAAGTATCCCCAAGTAAGTGACTTCTAGGGTGTAAGATCACTTACCCTGATGTCATGCCCTATGGTTAATTAATAAATAGATTAGTATGTGACTTGGACCTGAGAATATGATGAGCTTCATTCATAAAAGAGGGTTAGTTAATATACACACGGAATTGAATTAGACTAGAGATGGAAATGTAAGTTTCGAGATGCACTACATAATAGACACCGAAAGTGAATCATTAGCATCATAGGCTCATATTGTCATTTCAAAGAAAGGTTTGATTTAATATATATACCTAACTAACCATAACTATTAGGTAGTGTAGAGCTTACCCTCAATAATATGAAAAATACCACATGAGCATAATACACTTTTAAATTATACAACCTAAACTCATTAATTATTAATAGTGGGTGTTGTGCGTTAGGCATTTCATGGCATGATTCATTAAGCATTTGTATACAGTATGTATTTGTATACATATATATGACCGCCTGCAATTAGAGATGGTCGTACACCATCAGGTCAGCATGTACTGTAGGATATAGCATACGGCTGTGCCATTTGTTATATCTGGTAGGAATACCCATTTTTATATATTATATCTGACGGGAATACCCGTTTTTATGCATTCATGCCATTGGATTGCATTCCGAACATTTTGGGTAGGATGTAAAATATGATTTCATTCAGTTGGCTAATATCATTACTTGCAGTTTACTTCTTACCAGATTGCATCAATCTAACCCACTATTTTAAGTATCTAGGTTCTGTTGCCGATACTGAACCAGAGGATCAAGCGACGTAAAAGGTTCTGCCAGATGGCAGGGTTGTTGAATGGAGCACAGATGACATCGTCAAAGGTATTTTGATGATGGTGCTGAGATCGAAACACTAGACTTTATTATAAGGCCATGTTTGGGGCCATTCATGTAGTCATTTAATTTATTTGTTTTGGGAATCATAACTTTAATTGTTATGTTTCGAAAATTCTTGACCATTTAATTAATTATTATTGAGATTTGTTATATGATTGTATATGATACTCAGCTCTACAGATTTTGGACTTTATTTCTGCATGTGATTATAGTTGTTTGATCAACAAGCATAACCTCATGAAGGACTTTGATCCACCCTAAATTAGGGCTTGAGTTGTACTATCAATAAAATTTTAAATTGGCCCTAATTCTCGCGCCCCTAGGACCGAGTTTGGATCCGGCCTAGTCTTAGGGCATGACATGTACTCCCTTTCTTTTTTATAGATCCAATGCATCTTCTCTCTCTCTCTCTCTCTCTCTCTCTCTCTCTCTGGTAGGCCTTACATGTTCATCTGCTTTTCTTTTTGTTTGCTCCCCATTGACAAATTTTAACCAAACAATGGTTACCTTCCGCTTCATTGGCAGCGAGGACGATGGACCATGAGGTCACCAATCGAAGATGGGCAGAGAGGATGTGGTAGTCACGAAGACAAATTGCAGATGCAATGTGGGAAGAACATTGCGTTAATCATATGAATAGTCTGCAAGAATAATTATAGCTTTACATGTTGGTGATTTTATATTTAAGAAAATTAAAGAATACTTATAAACTTTCATCTTAAATTATTTCTTCATTATGTTTATAGCATTCTTTTTAAAATATTTATAAAAAACCAAACACATTTTTTTAGAATATGGAGAAATATTCTATAATTCTCAAACACAAAAAGTATAAATTAGTGAAAATCTGCAAAAATTGCCAAACGTTCAATATTATATGTCAATATCGTAGTATATGAAATAAGAATCTATTAATATTTAAATCTATACATATATTATTCTGCTTATCAAGTAATATTGGCTTTGATAACACTTTTTTTTTCTTTTTCAAAACTAAAATGTCTACATATGTTATTTTGAATAGAATATCTTTTCATATGTACTTGTTTGAAAAATTGTTTGCTTTTCAAAACATTTAAATCACTCGATATAGCTCAAGCTTATATGCATTACAAGCACATCTAAAATGGACTGTGATGCCATAGAGTCTTTCTTGAACATAAAACAATCAGAATAGACATGGTTTCTTCTGAATACTATAGCCATGGTTTCTTCCAAATACTATAGCTTATAAGCTTATATATCTGTCATAGCACTTCTGCAGCTAAACTATATCTCATCCTCCTAGTAGAGGTAGCATAAGACCTCAAGAATTGATTCACACAGTTACCAATTTCAAGCTCAAGAGTCACTATAGGACAAGTACTCGCTCGCACACCAATTATCCATTAGTCATAAGTAGGGTTCAAAACAATAAACTCATTCGATGATAAACATCTTAATGTGATTAAAGTCGTAACTACATAAGGAGTCCATGCAATTGCAATTAATCCAAACAGGAGGCCATGCAAGAATGTTGTTTAACTGTTGAACTTGACAATATTTGATTAGCTATGACAATCACCTTGAGATTTGAGAAATCTGGATCCCGGTGCAGGACATCTGATCATCCTAACCCCTTTGATCAACACTGACAAATTTCAATGATTTTTTATTAAAAAATTGTAGTCAATCTAATGATGTAGTCTATTATTATATATGAAGTGAATCGGTTTCAATTGAAAAATTAGTAAATTACATCTAATTGATTTTGACTCCGTGTGCCTCTTAATATTCCCTTGGTGACTCTCACAGTGCCTCTTCACATTCCTTCAACTGTTAAGATGCTCATTTTTTAACTTTTTAAAATATTTTTAAAACTGGGTTATGTTTGTATTTGAATTTAGTTTGTGAGTGTTGAGAATTTTATGGATTATTGCTTTGATTTCCACTTTATGTAAATTTCTTTTGGATATCTTTTTATATTTTTATTTTTATGGAGGCACACACCAACCAAAGGGGAATGCATGTGTTTCCTACTTGACCTCCCTCTTTCTGTTTATATTTTTGTTTAATCTTTTGTCTTGAGATTCTATTGGTAGATTTTGAACTCATGGACTTGTAGTCATCTTTATTTCCTTGTCAATTTATTTGTCGGCTTTTGTTTTATTTTCATAGGTTTATGGGTATTCTTTTATTGCTTTCCTATATATTTCTTTTGTGGATCTAAATTTTTATTTTCCTTTTTAATTATTATTTAGATGGATCTGAAGTTTATGAAGAAATGTTAGGAAGCACAGCAATAAGGCATATGGGGAACCAAATGAATGAGAGGGAATAGATGAGGGAAAAACATAAAGATTTAGACTTTGGTTTTTGACTTCTTTAGTTAGGCTTGATTTTATGGATGTTTATGTTTTGCTATTACACTAATTTTGCAACAATGGATTTGTTTGCTCACTTCCTTTTTGGAGTATAATTAAATCAAATCTTAAAATGATGAATTGTTTCTGCTAGAAAATTTTGAAACTTTTCTTAACCATTTGTATTGTCCATGCTATTAGTTTTTGACTTACTCATTACACACTCCTTTTTGTGATGTTGATTTCGTTATTAATAAGAAATGAATGTCATAACTGTTCTATAGATGGAAGGTTTAAAGTCTTATCAACTTTATTCAAATATGAACAACTTCGTGAAGAATGAGGTAACTTAATTATTTGTAAGATGTGAACGCCTACAGAAGAAGTGAATGGAATACATGTTTCAAGGGTCATTTCATTAAGTTTACTCTATTATATCAACTGTAATTGTAAGAATGGGGTTTTTTTTATTCTCTGTGATTTTTTTTTTTTTTTTTGCCTTCACAAGAAGTCAATACAATTCATGTTATTGGGGTGAATTTGAAGGTTTTCTTTTTTCTCAATCACATTTCATGTTGTTGAGACCAAACAAATCAACTCCATTGGTGAATTATGCATTTTTATTTAATTTTTTGTATTGCATCTGTTTATATGGAATCTTTGGATGGAGTTTTTCTGCTGATATGAATAGTCCAACAAGTGTATTTCCGACACTTTCAATAACAAAAATATGTGTTATAGGTATTTTATTATGCAATTTTATTTAAATTGTTGAATTGCATTTGTTTATATGGGATATTTTGAGGGAGTTTTCACCCATCTTCTTAGTACTTTCAATGAGTGTATTTTGCGATTGATAGGAATGTTCTTTCCCCATAACATAAAAAAATATTCTTTTACTTGATTCAATTATGTGCTTCAAGGAGACTAAATGAGTGTATTGATGTAAAATCCAAATATAATAATGCATTTCGCCATCTTCTCAACATTTTTTTGGTTTTTCTTTAATGGGGTTTTTCTATCTTTAAAAAAAAAATCTTACTGTTCTAAAGGTTTATCTGCAGGGAAATTTTGGGCTTTGCCTATTTTATATTGATTCTAACTTCTAAGTTCTAATTTTCATTTTAAATATAACAAAAATGCACATACGGATATAACAAAGGCAAGTTTAAGAGACTTATCTAAGTGATTCTCCGATTTTAGTTTTGGTCTTTTTTCTTTCTTTTTTTTATATTATTTTCACATCTATTTTTAAATGATCATTGTGCATCTAAAAAAATAACATAATTAATTCCCTAATAGTAGGCAAAATCAATGGTCCATATATAATAAATTTAGCATCAATAAAAATGTTTTTCAATTTTTTTTAGTTTGTTCTACTTTTTTCGTTTTTTTTTTATTTTTTTGTCTCAAACTATTTTTAGCTGATCCTCTAACTTCTGCTTGATTTAGGTAAACACCTTTTGCTGCTACTCTCTCTTTCCTTTCAATGGTCTTCGAGTATGTTTGGGTTCAATGTCAGCTCAAAAACAATCTAACTGCTATTTAAATTTGCTTGTAACCACTGAATTTGTGCATCCAAACGTCACCATATCAATTGATTAAATTATTTAATAAATTTGTATATATGAACAGTAAATAAAATTGTATACGTGAATAGTAGGAAGGGTGCTCCTTTCTTTTTGGTGTGTTATTGAACACTCCAATTTTTAATGTTACTGCAAACATGTTGTTTCAAGTCCCTTAGCCAACGTTTTTCCCTATTTTTATCTTTGTGAATTTGTGTTACCATCAACTTTGGAGAAACAAGCTCATGGAATTTAATTGGTGGAGTTGCAAGTCATATTGCGCGGCGGTGACTTGAAAACTACACTGAATTTAATGGCACGACACAATTACCATCAGTGAATAGCTCAACTTCAAACAAATGTTACTATTGTTTTTTTATACTTCCGAGCAAGTGATTATTACAAATTGCATTCATTAAATTGATTAACGACTCAGTTTTTTTATCATTTATTTAGCTTTCGTGATCATTTTTTATTATTTGTTTAGATTCCGTTAGATTAAAGCAATATGCTCATTTGATGACAAACATCTTAATGTAATTAAAGTAACAACTCCACTCGGAAGCCAGCTATTGCAATGACTCCAAACAGGAGGCCACACAAGAATTGTTATTTAACTATTGAATTTGACTATATTTTATCAACTTTGACAATCACACCTCGATATTTGAAGAAAAATCTGAATCTTGGTGCATGGAACGTAATCATCTTGACCCCTTGATGAATAACCACAAGTTTCACTGATTTTATATTAAAAAAGTGTAGTCAATCTAACGGCTTTGTCCCTTTAGATCAGTGCAAACCTCGGTATCTAGTGATTTGTAGGAGATTCCCATTTTGTGGTCCACTCAAAGCAGTTAGGTCTCCCCACTGCGTTTAAAATCACGGTCGTGAACGGCCCTAAAAACCATTATAAAGTGGCATTGCATTGCGGTTCGCCGTAATTGCAGTCCATCCCGGTGCAAATGTTTATCTTACCCCAATAATTTAAGAAAATATTCAAAAAAATCTAAAATATTATATAATGCTAAGAAAGTAAAATATTTTCCCTATTAGTAAACACTTTAAAGAAAAATATGAATCCCCTAAGTCATATTATCGTGTATCGTTGTCTTATATGAAACTAGTAAATTTTGTTTTGAATTAAATATATATAATAAGTAAAAATATCACAAATTTTACAGTATGCATTGCAACCATTTCAAACAAACTATTAGTGTTAAATACTTAGGATGTGTTTGGAAGCGGGGTAAGTTCTTTGTAGAATTGAATAGCCAATACCATCCAAGCCCATCCAATAATATTATTGTATGGGATGGGATTCCATCTATCCAAAAGATAAATCCTATCCGATGTTTGGTTACATCTAAATAAATGGGGGACAAGGGACAAAAAGACCTAAAAAACATAATCCCCCCCACCCCCTCCTCAAAGCCATCCCTGTTAGCCAAAATGGCCCATCCTGGGAACTTTGAACGGATTAGATTCGCACACCAATGGTATGATTAAACGTAAATGAATCTCCAAAATTTTAGGGCATACCTGAATCCATCGCTAACGGAGACGGAACGAATGCCAAAATGGGTGTTACGACTCCCTCAGCCTTCTCTTAATGCCAGCAATTCGATGGTGATGCTTAACCTTTGATTTTGAGTCAGTATGTGTGTGAAGATGAGGAAGTTTCCCAGCTTTTATAGTCGTCTGTCCATCAATGGGCGACTGCAACGTCTCCCATTCATTATGGACCGTTGCAAGGTTTCATTCATGGAGATTCAACACAAGAGAAACTGAAAAACGTTATGCATGGGCAGTGAATGGCAATAAAGGAGAGAAAAGAACCATTACAGTCATGGGCGGTGGTCATTTGGACCACCACCCTCGTCTTCCAACAATCTCCCACTTGGTCCATATGACCACCATACAGCTGCTTAGTTTATATATATATAGAAAAAACTTTATTTTGCAAATGAATTTTGAAAACGACTCCAACTGATGCGCATTATTTGAAAACACCGATCATCCATGAAAACTGTAATACTAAGGTCTTTAATCTGTAATTAGGTTAGTTTACTAATGCGAACTGTGGCGATTACACATCTTTACGATATATTTCCTTCCACAATCACAACACCAGTATCCTTTCCTAATCAAGAACTTAACTTTAATATGACTACTTTAATGGGAACTATAATGTCATAACACTTTTATATTCTTACTTCATTGCATAATTATCACATGTGAATATATAACAAAGTAAGAGTTGCAAAATCATTTCTTTAATTGGTCAATGAATAGTGTCATACATCATTAATTCCTTCAAGGCATATCTATCAATCCCATGCTCAATACATGGTCTTTAAAATCATTTGGCGCCAATGCCTTTATCAATGGATCAGCAACCATGAGCTTCGATGGAGCTCCAACAATTGACACTAAACGATCTCGCACCTTTTCCTTCAAAACAAGGTATTTTACTTCCAGAAACTTTGATTTACTGGAACACTTGTCATTGTGTGCAAAAAGTCAAGCAGCATTGTTATCGCAATAAAGTTTTAGCAGTTCAGAAACACTGCCCATAATTGTAAGTCCCTTGATGAAGTTACGCATCCATAATGCGTAACCCGTGACTTCAAAGCACGCCACATACTCTGCATCAAATGTGGATGGAGTGACTAGCGTTTGCTTTGCACTCCTCCACGACACTGCCCCGCCAGCCAACAGAAAGATGTAACCAGATGTTGACCTTCTAGTATCGAGACAACCCACAAAGTCAGAATCTGAATATCCAATGACCTCCAGCATATTGGATCTCTGATATATGAGCATATATCTTCTAGTGCCGTTGAGATAACGCATCACTTTCTTGACAGCTACCCAGTGAGTTATGCCTAGATTACTTTGATATCGACTTAACATCCTAACTGCAAAAATAATATCTGGCCTCGTGCATGTCTGTAGGTACATTAGACTTCCTACTGCTGCCGCATAAGGATATTTATTCATTTTTAACTTTTCTATGTCAGTCATGGGGCATTAATCTTTACTAAACCTATCTCCCTTAGACATTGGGGCATTTTGTGATTTACTCCTTTCCATTCGGAAACGTTTGAGAATACTTTGCACATATGCTTCTTGACACAACCCAAGTAATCCTCGAGATCGATCTCTGAATATCTCGATTCCTATTACAAAAGTTGCTTCACCCATAACTTTCATGTCAAAATTATTCTCAAGGTATACCTTAGTTTCTCAGATCATACTAAGGTCATTGCTGGCTAGTAAAATGTCATCTACATACAGGACTAAAAGGATAAACTTGCTCCCACTGATCTTAAGGTAAATACAATGGTCAACTGGATTTTCGGTAAAACCAAAAGATGTAATAATATGATTAAACTTTAAGTACCATTGTCTCGAAGCTTGTTTCAGCCCATATATCGACTTCTTTAACTTACAGACCAGCCTTCGATTATTACCTTGTTGAACAAACCCTTCAGGTTGTTCCATGTACACTTCTTCATCAAGATTCCCATTCAAAAAAGCTGTTTTAACATCCATCTGATATAGCTCTAAGTCATAATGAGCTACTAGAGCCATTACAATCTTGAATGAGTCTTTCTTAGATACCGGAGAGTAGGTTTCGTGAAAATCGAGACCTTCTCTCTGAGTGAATCCCTTAGCCACTAGTCGGGCTTTAAATCGTTCAACTTTACCTTTAGAGTCCTTTTTGGTCTTAAAGACCCATTTACAACTGACGGTCTTGGACCCTTCAGGTAGTTCAACGAGATCCCAAACGTCATTTACAGCCATGGTTTCTAATTCTTCTTTCATAGCATCTAACCATTTATCAGAATTGGCACTGTGTACAGCTTCATTAAAAGTTTTTGGATCTTCTTTAATTCCAATATCCGATTCTTCTAGATACACAACATAATCATCCGAAACAGCAGGCCTTCTCATATAAGTCGACCTTCTCAATACTTCCGGATTTTCTTCAGGAATGTTTGGTTGTATTGGAGGAGTTGGTTGTGTATCTTGAGGAATTGGATCAACAGATCGTTCTGGGAATGCCCCTATATCGAGTGGAATCATTAATCCATCTTGAGTAGAGCATTGAGGCTCATCTCTAATCTCCTTATATATAATGTTTCTAGCCTCGCTACTCCCACTGTTGTCATGATTCTCCAAAAACTTAGCATTATGGAACTCAACTATTCTTAGTGAATGATTAGGACAGTAAAATCAATATCCTTTAGACCTTTCTGGATAACCAATAAAATATCCGTTCACAGTTCTAGGGTCTAACTTCTTTTCTTGTGGATTATACACTCGCACTTCAGATGGACATCCCCAAACTCTGAAATGGTTTAAGCTAGGTTTCCTTCCAGTCCATAACTCGAAAGGAGTTTTGGGAACTGCTTTACTAGGAACCCTATTTAAAATATAAATGGCCATCTTCAGTGCTTCACCCCACATAGACTCGGGTAACGAAGTATTACTAACCATACTCCTAACCATATCTAAAAGAGTTCTATTCCTTCTTTCAATAATTCCATTCTACTGAGGAGTTCCAGGCATTGTGTATTGGGCAACAATACCTTCGGATTCTAGGAATCTTGCAAACGGACCAGGGTTACGGCCCGCTTTAGTGTACCTACCATAGTATTCACCACCACGATCCGATCTCACAATTTTGATCTTCCTATCTAATTGCTTTTCTACTTCTGCCTTGAATATTTTGAACATAGTCAAAGCATCAGACTTTTCTTTAATGAGATAGACAAAACCAAAACGTGAGTAATCATCTATAAATGTGATGAAATATTGTTCTCCTGTAAAACAAAGTATATCTATTTTTCCACAAACATCCGTATGGATTAACTGCAGGAGTTCAGAACTTCGTGTGGCAGTTTTCTTAACTGTTTGTGTCTGTTTTCCTTTAATACAGTCAACACAGACACCGAAATTAGTGAAATCAAAGGTTTGTAATAACCCATCCTTCACTAATCTCAACATCCTCTCTTTCGAGATGTGTCCTAACCGTTTATGCCACAACATGGAGAAGTTCTCTTTTACCAGTCCTCTTTTCATGCCAACATTCATTCCACAAGAAACATGGTCTGTAGTCAGTGATTGTGTATATAAAGTATCTAACTGTAAATTATATAAACCATCACACAATAAACCACTACCAATCATTATATTATTGAAAAATAGTTTCAAAGATCCTTTATCAAAATTAAAGACATATCCTTTCACATCCAATTGAGAAATAGAAACCAAATTTCGGGAAATCTCTGGAACATAGAAGGTGTTCGGCAGATCTAAAACGAATCCGGTATCTAGCACCAGCTTATATGTGCCTACTGCCTTGACTCTTGACTCCTTCCGGTTCCCCATAACGATGGTTCGTTCCCCATCACTTGGCCTCCGGGTTGAAAGGAATCCCTGCATACAACCAGAAATGTGAACGGTTGCACCAGAGTCTACCCACCATGTATTAGATGGGACATTAATAATATTGGTTTCACATACAAGAGATAAATTTCTTTGCTTACCTCTTTTCTCAAACCAATTTTTCCTTTTGAGGCAGTCCTTCTTGAAATGTCCTTTCTTGCCACAAAAGTGACATTTTTCGGAACCTTTCTTTCCCTTTCTCTTCATCGGTTTCTGACCTTTCGGATCTACCTTGGGCGTGTTGGCATTGTTCTTGAGGTTTCTAAAACATTTCCTGCCCTTAACTTGGGAGACTAAGTTTACTTGAAGTTGCCCCTCAACCTTAAGCCTCCTCTCTTCTTGATCACATCTTGCGATCAGCTCAGTTATGGTCCACCGACTAGAGCTCTGATTGTAAGTTACCTTAAACGGGCCAAATACAGGGGGAAGGGAATCCAGAATAAATTGGATCAAATATCCGTCTGAGATATTCATGTCTATATCCTTCAACTTGGATGCTAGGTTAGACATGAGTAGGATATGTTCCCTAACTCCCTTCGTCCCATCGTACTGCATGTTAGTTAATTTGTTCATTAATGTGGCACCTAATGCCTTGTCAGTCACTTTAAATTGTGACTTAATTTGTTCTAAGAGTTCCTTGGCATGTTTTCTTGGATCAAGTGATCCCCTAATACTCTTAGAAACTGAAGTCATAATAATCTTTTGGCATTTCTTGTCACATTTGTGCCACTGTTCATGTTTGGCCTTTTCAGGTGCAGAACTCTGTTCGGTGAGGGCAGGAGGCATGGGCTCATCTAAAGCCATTTCTAAGTCGAGAAAAGTTATGGTCAATACTAACATGTCTAACCATTCAGGATAGTTTGATCCATCTAATAAGGGAATGGTTCCTAAGCACGAGAGAAGAGTCAATGATCTGGAGGAAGAAGCTGTAAAAGAAAGAAGATATAAACTATTACTTTCACAATTCTATAATGCTTTGAATTCACAGGGAATCTTACAACAAAAATAATAATTTGACATCATTACAAATAACTTTTGGGTCAAATGCAACATGTTAATTTTATTATTCTCAATTATTTGATAAAACCACAATTTATTAAGTGAATAAGTGAGATCCCACCTTTGGGCATGATCAACACGAATTCACAAAACATCTTTAATGTGTTTTATCCCAATCTTCAAATAATCGAAAGATAAACTCCTTTGGGTCGATTATCTATCCTTTAAGTGAAATTGCAATTTAAGTGTCATATGTGGTATCTTTTATTCAATATGTAAAATATAAGTTTCATCGTAACTTAGCCACTTTGGTGACTACCTAGTTAACTCATAATTTAAAATTAAAACCTATGACACTAATTTATTTATCAAACATTTATGCATGTAACAAATTATAACTCAAACAACATTAATCATGTAAACAATAAGCGGAAAACATAAATTTAAATGAGTTAAACATGCATAAAACCTTATGATATTATCATTGAACCATTGGATCGGGAATTAAATTTACTAATATGGTAGATCTCATCATAAGGAACACAATAAAAGAAACGGATCGAAAATCCGATATCATATGTGTCCGTAATGATCAAAATAAGATTTTGATCGTTCATTTTTCCTTGATCTGGCCTTGATCTGATCACATTTAAATGATCCAATCCCATTAGAATGATTACAGCATTTAAATACATCAATTGGACGGTTCTGATCGGAACGGATCAATTTTATAATGACCCAATTATTCAAATCATACAATTATCAAAATTAATAATACTTTATTCAAATCAGGCCAGGCCAATGGGTCGGGTCAAACCCATGTCATAAAATAACCTGTTCAGTCCAGTCGGGCTTGACAGGTTGGGCTGAGTAGGAACCGACCTATGAAATAACAATAACTGAAAACCCAACTCTGCTGGGTTCAGATCAGGTCGAACCTGACCTGCCATTAATATATTCTGTTATGTTGAGTTGGGCCAGGTCAGTCGACCCGGGTCAGTCTAAAACCCGAATCTGAGGCCCAATTATCTTTAATTCCAGTTGAGCCAGGTTAGTCGGGTCAAGTCTGACTTGTAAACCGAAATTGCAAGCCTGACCCGCAAGTCGGGTCGGATCCAAATCGGGTTTGCAATTCCGGCTCGTATATGGTCCGAGTCGTGAACATCGGGTCAGGTAGTTCAGCGGGTTGACCCATCTAAAAACCCAGACCCATATTTAATTGGGTTAGCTTCCAGGTCATCGGCCTGACCCGCAAAGCGACCCGGCAGACCCAAAAAACGACCCGGCACTATTCATCGTCTCCTTCAACAGAGACGGTGAATAGCCGGGGTTCCCAGACACGCCGGCAAGGCCGCGGATGGCAACTGGGGTCCGGCGCGGGGCCGGCGACGGCTGCGGCAAGGACAGCCGGCCCTTTCTCGTCGCCGGCCGGCGGCTGCAAATTTTTTTTTTTTCTTTCTGTATAGCGCTACGCAGGCGCAGTGTTGTGCTTGCGCCGCGCGCAGCCTGCACAGCGCCCTCGCAGTGCCTGCGCGCCCCTGCGCAGAGTCATGGTCGTCGCCCCAGGCGACGGCCAAGCCCCCTGTTTCGGTTTTTTTTTTTTTTTTTTGAACTCTGCTCTATTTGATTGTTCTGAAAACGGAAAAACAGAGGTTCCGTTTTTCTGCAATTCTAATCCACTCAACGCATTAACCGTGTGCTCTGATACCAATTGTTAGCCAAAATGGCCCATTCTGGGAACTTTGAACGGATTAGATTCGCACACCAATGGTATGATTAAACGTAAATGGATCTCCAAAATTTTAAGGCATACCTAAATCCATCGCTAACGAAAACGGAACGGATGCCAAAATGGGTGTTACAACTCCCTCAGCCTTCTCTTGATGCCAGCAATTCGATGGTGATGCTCAGCCTTTGATTTTGAGTCAGTATCTGTGTGAAGATGAGGGAGTTTCCCAGCTTTTATAGTCGTCTGTCCATCAATGAACGACTGCAACGTCTCCCATTCATTATGGACCGTTGCAAGGTTTCATTCATGGAGATTCAACACAGGAGAAACTGAAAAATGTTATGCATGGGCAGTGAATGACAATAAAGGAGAGAAGAGAACCGTTACAGTCATGGGCGGTGGTCATTTGGACCACCACCCTCGTCTTCCAACAATCCCAAGTTTTCCCACCTCTTAGGTGGGATTATCTATTACTTTACTGTAGCGTCGATGTTTACACCCCCCACCCCCCCCCCCCCCCCCGACAAAAAAAAACAACTATGCTACTTCCAAACACATCCTTAAAATCAAGAAACTGCTAATTGTAGTAGTGCAATACTCGATCACCAAGTTGAGAGTGAATTTTAGGTTTCAAGTAAAATTTATTGCTACATCAAGATAAATTAACTAATTAAAACATCAAAGTATGAACATAAGGATACTGTGGTTGAGGAGGGAAGAAGCCTTAAAACGAGAATTCACCAATATATTGAGAATCACTTGAGTTTTGGTGAATAACAAAAAAAGTTCAAAAAGATTTAGCACAATCTCATAAAGCTCCATAAATGGTTTGGAAAAGAAAATAAAGGGGAAAGAAAATTAAAAAAACAAAACTTTGTCAGCCGTTATTTTGACTGTTTGACTGTTATTTTCAAAATAACGATATTTTGACCATTTTGGACCATTATTTTCATTGTTTTTAAAGGCTTTCACTGTCATGTCTGTTATATTGAAAATAAAATAACGGTATAGACCATTACCATTATGAAACAGTAATGGCCGTTTTTTCAGAACATGGGTCTACGCCGTAAGGTCTGTGCACAGTGTGCACCGGGTCATCCATCTATCTATACACGGACTGCACACACGCATATATAAAATGAGGCAGCGGCTACGGTTGTTTATGGGCTCGGCTATGCTAATGAATATCCAGGCCTGGCCCAATGAGGGGTAAATCTTTCACCCTCTCCTCTTGTGTTTTGCCCAGGCCCAGCCAGTGCCACAAATGACTGGCCTGAGTCGGCCCACCCAAAAATTTGTTAAGCGGCCTGGCCCATCTAGCTAAGTGGGCCCAGCCCGATTAAAACCTATCTAGTTAGTCACATCTAGAATTTAACATAGATTTGTTAAACAGGCCAACATAGAATGAGGAGTGTTTTGTGATAATGAGATGGGATTACAATTATTTATATGATTTGATTGGATTGTCTTTTTAGATAGATTGTCTTTTTAGATAGGGTTGAATCAAGATGAGATTTAATATAATCCTTGATTTCCTCTCAACTTTAACTAATTCTTTAGTAATAGGAAACTTAAAATGGAAAAAAGGAGAAAGGGACGACAAGTCGCTAGCCTCCCCAAGTCGTCTTACTTTCTTATTAGAACTGGGCTGGCTTTGGGATTTCTACCGTTTAAACCAAACCCGGCCCATATAATAAATGAGTTGTTAATTCAAACCAGCCTGAGAACTCAGACATGAGACCCAAGCCTGTCCCAATTCGGGCTAGGCTGGGTCCGGCTTAGGCCATCCTGGTCCATGATTATCCCTAGCTGTGGCATTAGGCATCTGGGTCCCTGAAAATGAACTAAGGGACACAAGCCTAGATTTGACTTAAAACACAGCCCATATCCAGCCCAATGCCGGTTGATCTTGGGTCATGCTTGGTTGTGCTCCGTCAAGCCTGGTCCATGAGTACACAAACCCACAAGTTTACTAATTTTCCCACAGAAAATGTGCAAAACATATAGCAAATACCAAAGCAGCCATCAATCTATATATGCTTCGGGCTCTTGATCAAGTCAACCCCTGACGTACAAAACATATAGCAAATACCGAAGCTGCCATCAATCTATAGATGCTTCGGTCTCTTAGACCAAGTCTACCACTGGAATAATCTTCCAAACCTTTCAGCTACCATAGTGGCCAATTAAAAGAAAGCCTGTGAAACGGTGGCCACTCCATGAGGTTAGCAGAAGTAGAATGCAGAAATCTACGCCAATGGCACAAATGCTTATGCAAACACATGAACAGCACATTCCAAATAAGAGCAGCTGTGATTAGACTTAATCAACCTCAACGAAAGCGAGAAAATGATGCATACTTGTTTTCATATCTTAGTCAATGCAGATAAGAATAAGGACCTCGAGAAGCATTGTCCCCACAAATGCAATTTCACTTGTGGGGAGAGATGATGAAATGAAGAATCAAAACATAGAATGCACAGATTGGACATTCAGTCCTGCCACAACATCAGCTCAAGAGAATCCTGGGGAGTTTAAACTCCATTATTTAGTTCTCTTCATTCAAAATTACAACACCTGGCAAGATTCAAGCCAATGCTTGAAAGAATGGAAAAGAGAATCACGTAGAAAGTCAATTGATGATAACTCCCACATTTCTAAAAACTGTTTATAGTAAGGTACCATAATAATGATCTACTGACTTGAGCCACTGTAAACTGTACAACTTCAGACTCCTTTACAGAGAGCACGCCATATTAATAGATCACACACCGTTTGCACCTGAACGAATTGAAAGGATGAAAAGAAATAGAGGCTGAACCTTTTGCATGTATATTTTCCTGAAGATGCAGGCCCTGGGAATCAATCCCAATGAATAATTAACTTCACCTGCTTAAACAGGAGCTAAAATATTAAGAGTAAATAAGGATCATGCATCCTTGTTTTATGGGCTTGAAACACCAGGCTAAAACAGTGGATGAACCTTATAGAGCTGTATCCATGGGGTAGCAACCAAGAACCCGGAGGAATGTTGCAAACTCCTGCAGTGTTGAGTCACAAGAATGTCTTTTGTTGTTAATATGCTCTAACTGAAGGAAAAATGTTAAAAAGTTATGAAACAAGTTGAACGAAAACTGATGATGATAATAAACAGGCACATGCAGTCAATATCATACACACCAAGAGATGACTGCTAGTGGCTATGATTAACAAACCATATCCAAATTAAACCAAAAGCATACGACACACCAATAAAAGCATTATTCTATTTGGTCGATGCCAAGAACTTTGGAGCATAAGTGTCCTTTCCACGTAATTATTGATCATGTCCATCACATCTCCTCTAGGATTAAAGATGTAAACTAGTTAAAATATAGATCGAACTAGAACAAACATTTTAGAATTAGTGGGCTGGTAATCAACAGTCCAGCTTCAAACAGATACTTCCAGATCCTATCTGAACTGTAGTAGGTCTGTGCAATGGACATGTAGTCATGTTGATCAATTGTGATCACAAGTCTCAGAGAATGTAAGTGTTCCTTTTTTATGGATTGACACTGGACATGATCATCTAATCTTCAGTATCTTAATTAGCAGCCCTTTATCTTATCATCTTTGTAATTTTTGGTTCATCAACATAACCATTTTTTTTTTCTTACCTTCGAGATAAATCTTGGCTGATTGAGTGCCATAAAATCTACAAGTTGTGAAATGAAGGGGTAGATTATCTTAGAAAAAACCCTAGTTTCACAATAGTCCTAACATGACCAAACAAGGCTTTTAAACTAGGACCAAGGGTGCAACTTGATCACCCTTGAGTGAAGTCATATCAGCAAGTCACACAGACTGCCACCCAAGCACAATTAAATCTGAAAACTGTTTCATCATCAACATCATCAAAGCCTTCTCCCAACTATGTTGGCGCCCGCTACATGAATGGTGTTTGTCCATTCACATCTATCCTAAGCCAAATCCTTGAATAGGTTGCACTTTTCATAACTATCCTTTACTGCTTTCATACATGTCCTCTCCAAACAAACCCTTTTCCTTGTGGGCCATCAACTTGTATAGAAACACTTTCCCTCTATGGAACCGTTGTCGGCCTCCTTAGAACATGTCCAAACTGTCTAAACAAATCTCTTTTAACTCTTCACCTATTGATGAAACCACTAAACACACCCAAAATACTTCTAGGTATCCTAAACACACCCAAAATATTTATAAAAAAAAAAAGCTCAAAAAGTGAAAAATTACTAAAAATAGGAAACTGTCCTTTGGAGTAGAGAATTGAAGGACTCCATGTGTTTTAGTCATCTTTGCGAACTTCACTAATAAAGGGGCCCACTTTGTGAGATCCATTTTTATGTTTTGAAATTTAGTAAATTAAAAAATGCAAATAAACAAATATGACTAAAGCGGTGTTTGGATAAAGGCAGAACAAAATATCACCAATTCACCATATTTGAATATCATAAGATTTCATTATCACATAATAAAATAGTGTCATATTGTAATATTGTGTCACTTATGATCCTCGGCAATCTCTGCAAATTTAAATTTACCTTTAAAGTGTTTGGCAATGTTTGGCAATTTATAAAATTTTCACTAAATTATGCACCGAAACAAGAAATGAAGAGAGAAACAAGGATGATTGACCCAATGGGAACCCACTAACTAGTAACCACATTGGAGTGACTTAATTTTGGTAACCATGGTATGACCATCAAATTAGAAAATCATAGGACTAAATGTTAAAAACCACAAGCAATGTTGTTTAATCATTGTGGGTCCACCAAATGTTGATAAATATATTGTAATATATCCAAGGGTGATTATAACAGAGGGCCCTATTGAGTATTAGACATCATTGAGGAATCCATCTATGAAAAATCAATGTGGAACCCATTTGACGTTAATAGTCATATTAACCGTGCTAATTACAGTAAACACTAGGGGGCATTAACTAATGGGACTCATTTAATCAGGACAAACTAATAATTAGTTACACAACCCAATATAGGTAATTAGTATTAAGACCCACCTAATGCCGGTAATATAGGGCCCATTTAATGTTAGCAGTCATTATAGAGGTCATCTAGTGTAACAATTGTAGGACCCATCAATATAAGTAATCAACAAGAAAACCATATAATTGTAACGGGGCTATGGGACCCACATAAGATTTATAGACACTAAAAGGACCATCTAACATTGATAATCATAGTAGGACCCCTATAAAAACCATCAATGTTAAAAATTATAGTGAAACTGTGAATGTTAAACAATGTAGTGGGCCAAATGGCATTAGTTACTCATTAACTTCCACTCGTGTTTGCAAAAGCTTTGACTCTTGTTTCCAATAGTTTTCTTAATGAAAGATTATTTTACACAGCGTCAACATGAATATTTTACTATGAAGGTTTTTGTAAAAAAGTGAGACATTATAAGATACCTTCTAAGCTATCCAAATACCTAGTTTTTAGCTGTGTAGATTATGTTCGAAACTCGAAGATAATATAGAAAAATCTTTAAAAATATATGATCCCAAACACCCCCTAAATTATGACTTTACAATTCATAACCATTATCAATAATCAAATCAACAAAAGAGGGAAAAAAAAAACATACTTCAACAACTAAAGGTAATGGGCATCACTCATTAGTCATTACTACGGAGTTTCTCAGTGGCTTTAATCCATCATTGTAATCATTCAGGGCTTAAAACCCAACTACGTTCAAGTCGCCCCCAAGACTCAAACTTGATCATCAAAGAGTTGGGTCACATGGGCCTTGGCTGAGTACCAAACAACTCAAGAAAGTCATATGGGGACTCAACCAAGTCCCATGTGACTAGAGTGAGTGAATCGAGCCGCATGAGATATGACTTGGCTAAATATAAAGGGGCTTCTTTTCGAAGGAAAACCCCTTTCTTACATGAGAGTTTTGCTTGAGGAAGGGGTTTTTAGTAGTGGGGAGCTCAAATATAGATTTTTTAAGATCAAATCTCACAATTTTGAGAGATCTAATCATATCAAGATCAAAACACTATTCATCCGAAAGAAGATTCTGAATTCAAGATGTTTAAGGGATGTTTTCATGTAGCTACCTGCATACAAAGATAAGAATAAATGTTGTGATGTAGGTTTTCCGAGATGAATTTTTTACCATATTTAAAAAAAATGAGTTATCCTATATGCAAATGCTTCTTTTTATGAAAAAATTTTACCTTTTGGATTTTTTTCTTTATATTTTGAAATGGAAGAGTATCTACCTCAAAGATCTATTGTTTAAAGCTTAGATCTATGCATGCACACACCCACACAAAAAATTCCTTGTTTGAAATTATTACTTTAAAATATGTACAACACATTTTCTTTTTCTTTTTTTTTCTAGATATTTTTAATGTATAGACATAACATATTAATGTAGTGTGTAGATCTATAGTTTCCCGCCAAGATCTATGCATGTACATGAAGAAATCATAAAATTTCCATTCTCGTACAAGTATGCAAAATAGGATTTTCTGTAATTATATCATTTATTTGTTTAAAGTAATTAGCTAGAAAGGATATGGGAGTTATATAGTGTGTAGATCTATGGTTACTCACCTAGATCAACGTATCCGATGGTAACTCACTTAGATCACCATGTAAAATAGTAATTTCTTTCATTTTATTACTTCTTTGTTTAAAGTGATGATTTAGCAAGAATATGGGAGTAGTAAACATATGGTTGCTCATTTAGATCTAGACATTTACATATAGATAGAAATAAAAAAATCCATTATCTAAAGTTACATTGTATAATCTTTTACTAATATTGTTGATTGAACTGAAATCTGATGTTCATCTCATAACTTTTATTTTGCAGATTATAATTTTTGAATGGCGCTGAAGAAAGAAAAAGAAATTGATTCACCATAGCTCTGATCATTTGTTGATACTTGATAACACCTAAAAAAAACAAAAAATTTATTTTAATAATAGACTGAGTCACAAAACACAACCAAGTCATGAAAAATGTATTAAAATCAAAATAGTTAGAAAACTTATATAGGTGGGCCTTTTGTTCAGTTTTAAAGATTTATTATCATAGAATTTTTTTTTTTTTTTTTTTTTGGTGTGGGGTTTAGGATTTAGAAAGGACTTGGTGTGAAGGGGGATCAAATCAGGTCTTAAGTCCGGGTTTTTGACTATTGTAATTATCCCTGTCTGTACATGTTGTCCTCGGGCCCCATATCCATATAGGAAGTCAATAATTTCCCACCCCACACCACATCCAAAAAAATAGAGTGGGGAGGGGTGCACTAAAGCTCAACCAGGTCATACTGTAAGTTGAAGTAGGCATTATGTTGCCTATGCTAATGTTCATATGACAAGGCCAAGTCTTATGGAACTCTCTCAACAACTATATAAATACAAATATTGTTGGGGGAGGAGGGGAGTGGGGGAGTCCAACAGTTGACACTAACTCTACTGATTTTTAAAATCACGCCACAAATCATATCATAATCAACTTACCCCGATGTTGGTCAACTCATGACAACTTGATAGCATTAAATATAGGAAATTATAAGAACAACACGAGGAACTCAAACCAAATATGTTCAACTCATCATCATCATCATCATCAAAGCCTTATCCCAACTATGTTGGGGTCGGCTACATGAAATCTATTTCTTCATTCCAATCTATTTTGAGCCAAATCCTTAGATAAGTTAAACATTTTCAAATCTAATTTAATGACCTCCATCAATGTTTTCTTCGACCTACCCCTACCTCCTGATGGGCAATCCACCTAGATAGCCAAACTTTTTCTCACCGGTGCCATTACTGGCTTACAATCAATATGCTCAAACCATCTTAAACGGGCTTCTCTAATCTTATCCCCTATTGATGCTACCCCTAAATGCTCTCAAAAGCACTCATTTCTAATTTTATCTTTCCTAGTTTTACAACACATCCACCTAAGCATTCTCATCTCCGCCACAACCATCTTATGTATATGCATCTTCTTAATTTGCCAACATTCTACTCCATATGTCATAGCTGGTCTAACCATTGTCCTGTATAATTTGCCCTTCAATTTCGTTGGCATTCGTCTGTCACAAAAAACTCCTGAAGCTATTCTCCACTTCAATCATCCAGCTTTTATCCTATGCTCAACATCTTTGTCAATCTCCCCATCCTTACTAATCATTGAGCCCAAATACCGAAAAAAATCCCTACATGGTATCTCATGTGTTTCAATTTTGACAGTAGTTTCAACACTTTGTATATGTCCACTGAAGTTGCAATCCATATAGTATGTCTTTGTACGACTTATTTTAAAGCTTCTAGATTCTAATGTCCCCCGCCATCTCTCGAATTTTGCATTTACACCATCTCTTAATTCATCCACCAATACTATATCATCTGCAAACAACATACACCATGGTATTTCTTCCTGAATATACGCAGTTAACTCATCCATAATCAATGCAAAGAGATACGGGCTTAAGGCTAATCCCAGATGCAAACCTATAGTCACGGGAATCCACCTATTTCTCCACATGTGCTTCTCACATTTATTACTGCTCATTCATACATATCCTTGGACATTCCTTTTCTTCGAAACCAACCAAATTAAATCCCTCAGTACCCTATTATAGGCTTTTTCTAAATCAATAAAGACCATGTGTAGATTTTTCCACTTTGCTCGATATTTTTCCATTGATTGCCTAAGTGAAAAGATAACTTCCATAGTTGACCTCATTGGTATAAAACCATATTGATTTTCAGCAATCTTGGTCTTCCGTCTAAGTCTTTGCTCTATTATTCTCTCCCATAGCTTCATAATATAACTCATAAGTTTAATCCCTCGATAGTTGGCACAATTTTCTATATCTTCCTTATTCTTATACGTAGGTACTACAATGCTTCTTCTCCATTCATCTGGCATTTTCTTTGTCACAATTATCTTATTGAAGAGTCTACATAACCAACTCACCCCAACCTCTCCTAAGTATTTCCATACCTCTATCACAATATCATCTAGACTTGTAGCCTATAGCCTTTCCTGTCTTCATTCGCTTCAATGTTTTCTTCACTTCCACCCCTCTAATTCTACAGAGAAAAGTATGCTCTCGTAATAAAATATCCTCCCTAGTTCTTGTATCCTCCATATGATCTTCATTTAAAAGTTCGCTAAAATATTCTTTCTACCTTTCTTTAATATCATTGTCCTTCACCAGAACATTTTCCTCATTTGTCCTTAATACATTTGACATAATCTAAGTTCCTACTTTTCGTTTCTCTTATTTTTGCAAGTTTAAAAATATCCTTCTCTCTTTCTTGTTCCCAACCTATTATAAAGGTCATCGCATACTTTGAACTTTACACTACTTACTACTTTCTTTACTTCTTTCTTTACCTTCTTATACAGCTCAAAATTTTCCATATTCTTAGTCCCTTGCCAAGCTTTGTAGTAATGTCTTTTCTCTTGAATAACTTCTTAAACCTCCACACTTCATCACCATGTTTCTTAATTAACATGTCTCTTTTCTTTTGATTCTCCAAGTACCTCCTTTGCAACCTTCCTAATGCAATTAGCCATTTGATTCCACATTACTGTAGTTTTTCCTTCAAAATTCCACTCTCCCTTCTCAATCATTTTGTTCTTAAATATATTTGCTCTTTCCCCTTTCAAATCTCTCCACCTTGTTTTAGGGCTCATTTTTTTTTTACTACCACTCTCTTTCTACTTCTAAAGCAAATATCTAAAACTATGAGCCTCTGTTGCACAATCAAACTCTCCCCTAAGATAACCTTGCAATCTTTACAAGCCAATCAATCTTTTTTTTTTTTTTTAACTAGAAACAAGTCTATCTGACTCATATTACTCCTACTTTTACAGGTAATTAAATGCTCATCTCTCTTTTTAAAGTAAGTATTTGCTACTACAATATCAAATGCCACTACAAAGTCCAATATAATGTTTCCGAATTCATTCTTTTCTCCAAATCCTTGCCCTCCATGCACTCTCTCATATCTTCTATTATCTTTTCCTATTTACCCGTTTAAATCCCCTCCAAAGAAAATCTTATCACTAGTTGGGATTTCTCGCATTAAATCATCTATCTCCTCCCAAAATTATCTTTTCACACTTTCCTCTAGTCATAATTGGGAAGCATAAACACTGATGATATGGATTATGTCTTCCTCTAACACTAATTTAATTACTATAATTCTACCACCAAACGTCTTTACTCCCATAATTTTTTCTTTCAAATCCTTATCTACAACTATACCCATTCCATTTCTTGTATTACTCTTTCCTGCATAAAAAAGCTTATACCCATCTACGAGCTCCTTAGCTTTATTCCTATTTCACCTTGTCTCCTGTATACAAGCCACACTAATTCTTCTTCTTTTCATTACCTCGACCAACTCCATGCTCTTACCTGTCAAGGTTCCTATATTCTAAGTAGCAAGTGAAATTTTCCTATTCCTCATCTTCTTCTCATGGACTAACTTCTTTAACCGCACCAGCCTAGAGTTATGCTGTAGCCCTTGTACACTTTTCACTGCAACCAGACGACACTGCAATGCGTCGCTTAAAGCTGAAAGCACCCTAACCTTATCACGAAATATTGTTATTTCAGAGTTCATGTTTGGGTTGTAACAAAGTTTTACACTGGCTGTCAACCTACCTAACGCAACCTTCCTCCTTTACCTAGGCTTGAGGCTGGCAGAACAAACTGGCGGAGTTCAAAATATGCTCAACTACCTATAAAATTAAATATACAACTAGTGTTGGGAAAACTTCCGAAATAATAGTACTAATAGCAATGAACCTTTACCAAAAAAATCACTTTAAAAATAGAAACCACAATTGACGACCCTCAAAATTTATAATATCAAAGGAAGACCTCCTGCCCAAATTTTAGTTTTCTTTTCTCATTTTGCCCATGTTTCATTGATGTCAACGAGAATATAAAAACTCAAACCGGTACTAGTGAAGAAAGAAAGAAAGAAAAGGCGAAACAAAAATGCAAGGGGGAAATCCAGATCTTCATATTCATTGCATGCCTCCACACTTTCTTCTCTTCTTCCCTACCTCCACCCACATCTTCTTCTACCTACCTCCACACATGTATTCTTCCCTGCCTCCAACCCGATGGGTTAGAGAAGATATCAGACATTTGAATGTAAGTGTTGTGAATGTGCTTGTCGTAACAGATTTGAATAAGAAATCACTGTGGAGATATCAGCTTCAAACACTGGCATGAAAACATATTGTGAGATCACTACTAGGGATGTGTAGGGTTTAATGTAAGAAACAGTGAAACTTTATTTGTTTTAGAACAACTTGTTCCAATTTCTTGATGCAATATATATCAATTTTTTAAAATAAAATTGAGTAGTGGGATGCTCTCTTCTCATCCTCTCCATTCTCATCTTATCCATTCATCTCCACGAAAACCACATTATTCGTCAATATCGGCTTATAATTCGTCAATATATGAAAAATCAATACTGGTTGATATTAATTAAGAAAAGTGTTGTATACATCAATATCAGCTAAAGTTTCATCGATGTCAACTAATTATTAGTCAACATCGATAAACAAACACTAATAGACAATTTTCAAACTATACAAAAATCACACTATTAGTCGATCTTAACTAAAAATTCAACAATATTGATTTATTATTAGTCAATAATAATGAATAAAAATTGATTGACAAGTTTTAGATCATACAAAAAAACATAAAATTAGTCGATAGTAGTTAAAAATTCGTTGATATCAACTAATAATTAGTCGATATCGATGAATAATCATTGCTAGCCAAATTTGTAGGTCATACAAAATCACATTATTAGTCGATATCAATGAATAATCACTGATTTCAAGTCATATAAAAAACATTGTATTCATCGATATCAACTAAAGTTTCATCAATATCAGTTAATTAACAGTCGACATCAAGAAATAAACATTGATGGACAATTTTCAAGACATATAGAAATCAAACTATTAGTCAATATCAGCTAAAAATTTATCGACATTGACTTATTATTAGTCAATAATGACGAATAAATACTGAAAGAAAATTTTAGATCATACAAAAATAAAAACAAAATTTGTCGATATTAGCTAAAAATTTCATTGATATCAACTAATAATTAGTTGATATCAATGAATAATCATTGCTAGCCAATTTTGTAGGTCATACAGAATCACATTATTAGTCGATATCAATGAATATTACTGATAGCGAATTTTCCTTTTAGTTCTCTTGTACTTCTTTATTTCATTTGAAAAAAAATGATTTATAATTCATTAAAAAATTGGGACAAGTTGCTATTAAACAACTATTAGTCCACTTGAAATGAATTCTGGACTATGTACTCTTTAACCTAACTTTACCGAACTCATAACACCATCAATAAAAATGCGAGTAACAGTTGCTGACATATAAATGTAGTAAAAATTTCTGCATACCCAAATCATAGACATTCATATCAATGACTATCCACAATATAAATGAATATCAATAACCATACACATTAAAATCATGGACATCCACATTAACACATTTTGTGAGTCTTAACTATACCATCAAACCCATGAATCGATTCAGGGGTTTGATGGTATAGTTAAGACTCACAAAATGTGTTAATGTGGATGTCCATGATTTTAATGTGTATGGTTATTGATTTGCATTTATAATGTGGATAGTCACAGATGCGAATGTATATGATTTGAATACTGGGTATGTAAATTTTTTTACTGTATTTATTGCCTGCATTTTTGTTAATGGTATTATAAGTTTGGTAAAGTTGGGTTAAAAAAGGCAACAAAGAAGTACAAAAGAACTGATAGAAAAATTCGCTATTAGTAATTATTCATTAATACCAACAAATAATGTAATTTTGGATGACCTACAACATTAGCTAGCATTAATTATTCATTGAAATCGACTAATTATTAGTTGATATCAACATATTTTTATCTAACATTGTCTAATTCTGTGATTTTTGTATAATTTAAAAATTGTCTATCAATATTTATTCATCATTATTGGCTAATGATAAGTCAATATCAATGAATTTTTAGCTAATAGCGACTAAAAGTGTAATTTCTATATAGCTTGAAAATTGTCTATTAGTGATTATTCATCGATATCAACTAATTATTATAGTTGATATCAACGAACTTTAGCTAATATTGACTAATTATGTGATTTTGTATGATCTAAAAATTGTCCATCAATTTTTATTCATCATCACAACGAATTTTTAGCTAATATAAACTAATTTTATAATTTATGTAGCATACTAAAAATTGTCTATCAGTTTCTATTTATCATTATTGACTAATAATATGTCAATATCAATGAGTTTTTAGCAGATATTGACTAATAGTTTGATTTCTATATGGCTTGAAAATTATCTATCAGTATTTACTTGTCAATGTTGACTAATAATTAGTTGATGTCAATGAAACTTTAACTAATATCAAAAAATTGGAACAAGTTGTTTTAAAACAAATACAATGTCATCATTTCTATATATTAAACCTTACACATCCCCACTAGTCATCCCACAATATACTTTCATGTCAGTTCTTTTGTTGTTCCAACCTAATATCTCCACAGTGATTTATTATTCAAATCTGTTATGATAAGCACATCCACAACACTCAAATTCAAATGCCCGATATCTTTTCTAACCCACATGGTTGGAGGCAAGGGAGAAGATAAGAAAAGAGAAAATGCGAGAAGGTGCGGGTGGGGAGATGGAGACCTGGATTTCCCCTTGCATTTTCGTTTCGTCTCTTCTTTTCTTTATTTCTTTACTTCTGTCTATTTCAGTTTTTATGTTTTGGTTGACAGCAATGAAACAGGGGCAAAATGGGAAAAAGAAAAATGAAATTTGAGAGGGAAGTCCTCTGATATTATAAATTTTTGGGATCCTCAGTTGTGGTATCTTTTTAGAAAGGGATTTTTTAGTAAATGTCCATAATAATAATAATAGTTAAACTTCAACCAAACCCCTATATATGCCCAAGAACTTCAATACAACAATCAAAACAAAGATATGATTATGATACGGATGTATTGGTAGGAACCGGGCATGGATGATATACTAGATCCTAGTTGACTAGATCTGACATTAGATTATAATATAGTCTCGACTTAACTTTGATTATTCTCCTGATAGCATTTTGATGTCCAATGACCAAGTCAAAAGCAAGATTGAGATTTAAATTCTTTGATCAAGGCCTAATTGTTGGATCTTTATCGTAGCTCATCTAAATTGAAGCATCGTCCTTGGATCCGCTCCCTTGGAGAGTTAATCATATGTTAAGACATTGTTCCATGATCAAGCTAGGATGTCCCTACTATAAGTGACACAATGTAGCAAAGCCCGATTACAATAAAGAGTAATAAAGGGTTCCTTTGATCATGTTAGCACCTAATTGAAATTGAAAATAGGCAAGGGCTCTTGCCCCAATATGGATGAGTGTGCATAAAGAAGTTAGTACAAAAAAATAAGAATTTAGACTTACTACTTGGAATATAGAATCTGCAATAATATTGAATTGGTTATACCATGAAAAGAAGATTAATTGTAGCCTGCTAAAAGGAAATAAAGCAAAAACGGAATAAAGGACAAGATTGTGAAGTAAAGAACAATCTTCTACTAAAGGATACAAACTCTCGTACACAAGAAAGAAAAACGTCATGAATGGAAGAAGTTTAGTAACAGACTAGCAAATAAGAATTTGAAAGAAAACTTGTGGAGTAAAGAGATTGGAAGAGAACCTTCTATTAATTAAACTAATGTTAAAGGAAGATCTAATGCATAAGGATCAAAATAGCAGTTGCGGCAGGAGTAGTATCCAAAGGCCAAAGTGCTATATAGCAGGCAATACGTAGCAACATAGCAGTGTAAATTTTTAAATGGCCAAAAGAATTCAAATATTGTGTAGCGGCCAATCTTGTGTTTTTTCAGTGATTTGGAATATACAAGATAGGGACAACTTTAGGTGTTGTTTGTTTTTAATCATTTACATATGTAAATGACTCGCATGTATAATGGTTATACACCATTATGTTTGTCTTCAGTCATTTACACATGAGGTGTGCAAAGTTGATGTGAAAATAGCTTCAAAGTTAGCCCAAAATTTTCACACCTCAATACGTGCTCAACCATTACGCAGGTTGCTATTCATTAGCAGGATGAACAGTGTTTCTGACAGGATATAGGGCAGTCCATGTTTTTTCATTTTATGCTTTTCTAGGCCTCACAATACCAATCCGAACCGTCCAAACTCTTCTACAGGCCAAAAGTGGCTATGGGACCAATTTTGAGCGGTTGGATCATCATCTATTTTGAGATATTTTCAAAATAGTCCCTTCTCTTGGATGTACCATTTCCCACTTTTAGGGGACCCGATTATATGATCTAAACAGTTCAAACTCTTTAGAATGCCCAAAACAACTATGGGACAAAATTTTGTGCATTGATTCTTCATGTTGCAAAAAACTATGAACCATAGGAGCCAAGATTTGAATTTGCACAATATTGAAACTATGATTGAACCAGTCCGTCTTTCTCAATTTTCAAACTTTTGTGGGCCCCAAAATTCAAATTGGAACCATCTAAACTCTAAGAAAGATGAAAAACTGCTATGAAACCAATATTCAACCATTCGATCATCATAAAGTCTGAGATATTTGCAAAAAGATCCAAAAACAAAAATCAATAATTCTTAATTCTATGAGCCCTATCTTCATGATCTGAACCATCCAAACTCTTAAGAATATCATTTTTGGCTTGAGGGTGAAGTCATATGGCTTTATTCATCACATATTTTAAAGTATTTGTGAATTGTGATAAATCATGAAAAATGGCAAGTTTTTTTTGTGAAAAATGGTGAAACATTGGATCTACTTTGATTCATATATGAAGAGGTGTGAAAATGACAAACGATTGAATGTGTTTCACATGTAACTTAGTTTCATATGAAAATGTTTCATATATGAGTCATTTACATATGTAAACCATTTTCATATCACAAGTGAAATTAACAAATGACCCCTTAGGTAAGGCTATTGAGGAGAAGAAAAGGCTATTGAGGAGAAGAAACAGGAAAAACAATGTTTTAAAATAAAAACTACTTGTTTCCACTAGGTTTTAGACTATATCACCCTATTTTCAAAATCGCGTAGCGGCTTAAACCGCTACAGCCAATAATGCAACCACTACACTATTTTGAACCATGATAATACATATTACTAGTTGGTGAATGTTATAAGTCAAAGGGACTTATTCAGAATTTTGGAATCAGTCAGGGACCTTGCTGTAAAAGTAATAACATACAGGAACTTATTGTAATTTCAGAAATTAGCAGAATAATAACATAAGAATGATCACCCAACCTAAAGGGGCAGATTATTCCTCTACAATTTCCCCTAATTCCTTTTATTTCTCTCTTCTTTCTCATTTTTCCCCTTCCTTACATCTCACGACCTGTTTAGTTAAAACACTAGATCCAATCCAATCTAGGATTTCGACTATGAAACTAGATTGCCCAAGGCAAATCTGTTGCGACAAACTCTACCTTCTCAAAGGTTAGAGTATTTTCTTTTAGAAAGTCTCAAAAGCTCCCTTCTTCTATCCCTTCTCATTCCTTACATAGGTTCAAAAAATAAGAAAAAAACCCTAGAACTCAAAAGAAAAGAAAAGTCTAAAATGCCCCGAACAAATGGGCTACAAAGATGCAAATAAAAAGAGATCCAACAATGGACCAGGCCCATACAGTGAGTGCTCTACATCAGTCACCCCTTCTTGGGAAGAATAAGACCTCAAGTTCCGCAAGTATCCTCCTGGGTCAAAAATCCATCGTAAGAACTTCTGATTTTCCTTTTGATCTTCATTTTTAGTGTAGGACCTTAAAGCTTCACTCAATATTCTCCTCCAAGTTGGATTTATGCATTGTTTCCTTTGATGGAGGAATTTTGATTGGATGTGTAATCAAGAGAATTGACATTTCAAATGTGGAATTTGACAATTCGTCTTTCAACCCCAATGATGAAGTCAATGTGAAGTTCTTTAATGGATTGATCTTCTGGTGAAAGTAGTGGGGAATAATTTATTTGCTTTCTGATGAATAAACTAGTGGTTCTAGAATTGGCATTGTGACAAGATCCATCATGTGGTCCATCTCATCATTAACCAAATCATAGTCTTCAATTTCCACTTGTCTTTAATTTGTCTCAACAACACCCTCCAAAGTAATATCAGTCGAATCCACTCCATCCAATCTGTCAATCTTCTCATTATTGACAATTGGGGTTTCTTCTCCAAAATCAAGATCCTCATCAAAATTTATTTTATCATCTAAATTATGATCATGATAACTATCATAGATCTGATCATGCGCATCATTATCATCTTGATAGACATTTCAGATTGGTGCGTTAAGTTTATCATCTTGGCCTGCATTTGACTCGTCATCATAAATTGGACCTAAAAATCACAATAATCATTTGATCTATCACCACTAACTCAAAAATCGTCACCACCTACATAGGCCAACTTGCCAATGCAGATTCTGGAATCTGGATTTCCAGATATACTGCCGGTATTATGGGTCAACACCTCCATCCTCAACATAATGATTCCTATGTTTGAATAAACTTTCGACCACTACAAAACATCTCATATTACTAAAAAAAAATGGATTTCAAAATATTGGACTGACCTAATGTGTAGATCTAGCCTCCACGAGTGCATAGGAGGAATCACATCTGAAATCTAACTTTGGTTCTCTCCGAATTTTAGAAGAAATCTTGTCCATGATCGTGATCAAATTTGACTTTGATCGGCTGGTATGCTTGCACTCACACCATTACCAACACTAGTATCACTACTTCTGGTTGATGGGCTCTACTTCCGATGGGTCCACCTAACCTGTATTGACCTGGCCCTTTCTCACCTGGTACAGGAGACCAGTTTCAGACCTCAGAGGCAGGCAGAGGGCAGTCCCTTGCATGAGTGCTGCTAGGCTCTAGTTGTTAGGTTGCTGCCAGGTCAGGTTCACCTGACCTGAATTTGACCTTGACCAAACCTAGCCCAGGTTCTTATCTGCTGCAGGAATGAGTACTTGCCTTCTCTATTACTACCACTAAGGCAAGATAGACACGCTGCTGAAGGTGCACACCTCACGAGGCGCGGCCGATGGTCAGTGTGCAGGTCCAGCAATGTGGATAGAGGCGAACTTCTGCAGCAGCTTTGGCTCTCTCTGCTATGGCAAACCCTGAGCCATCAGCAACAGTGATGCTATTCCTTTTCCTTCGCAACCCCCTTTCTTCTCCAACAATGGTGGTTGTGGTAAGCAGTGGCTATGCACCTCGGCAATCGCTCCTGCAGGACGAGTGGCAGGCAGTTTCATTGATTTTCGTGCCAACAATGGAGAAGGAGAAAACACCTCTTCACTCTCTCTCTCTCTCTGTTGTTCAAATTAGAGAGCCCTCTCTCTGATGTGAGAACTGAATCACCCTCTTCCTCTCTTTAGAAGAAAATAAGAGAGCTTTTCTTTTCAAAAGAAGACAAAAGTCCTAAGTCCTTTTCAATTCACCAAAACAAACAAACCCTCTTTTCTGTAAACTAAAAGATTCAACTATCTTTCCCTAATAGAAAAGGACAAGAGCACCAGGATCTCCTCTCTCCTTTGGTTCTATTCCTAGAAACAAACCAGGCCCCTTTCTCTTTTGTTAGAGAAACTTGAGAGAGGATTATGCCAACTGTGCACACCTTCCTGTCGGCCGAAAAATAGCCATTAATGATGGCTATCCAGCCCATGCAGTGCTCTCTTATTCTTTTTTTTTTTTCTTTGAAACTGCCTTCGGTGGTCTCTAGCTCTGCAGTTTGGAAGATGGATCCAAACAGATTGCCAATCCTCTTCTTGCTCTCTGAACTGAGGCAACCTTCTAGTGACCATGAAATCTAAATGAACTTTTAGCGAACTTTTAATTGAAAATTCAATAGGAGACTATAGGAGGCTTAGGAACTTGAAAAGATGCTTTATTAGCAAGATATACCTTCTACCGCAGAATTATGATAACAAAAGTGAAGACAAGAAAGGTACGAGCCATAATGTAAATGCTTGGAAATACTAATGAGAAATTGGAGGCGTTTGGTTGACTAGGTTCTTTAAGAAGATATTAAGAACAAAGAAATACCATATGAATGGAGAAAGAAGAGTCGTAATACCTACCTAGAACAAAAGAGTTATACAAAGTTGCATTAATTATTGTGAGATTAAACTTATGAGTCACAC
Organism: Sextonia rubra; assembly: GCA_037013555.1. Taxonomy (NCBI): domain Eukaryota; kingdom Viridiplantae; phylum Streptophyta; class Magnoliopsida; order Laurales; family Lauraceae; genus Sextonia; species Sextonia rubra. The sequence goes on from JASUAD010000012.1 coordinate 11,725,835, forward strand.
TATTAAGGAACGTAGTGATGGAACAAAAGACTTAGAAAAAAAAAGACTAAGATGAAAAAAAAAAAAAAAAAAGACTAAGATATCTGAAAAAATCAACTTGGTTTCATGCTAATGAGGTCAGCTATGAAATCTTTCTCCTCACTAAAACAACTAATGAAAAATACTAAGAGAAGAGGGAAAATCTTCATATGGTCTACATTGATCTAGAGAAAGCCTACAAAGACAGAGCACCTAGAGATTTGATTTTGTGGGTTTTAAATAAAATAGGTGCGCTACAATGTTACATTGAAATTATTAAAGACATTTATAAGGGACTAGGTAATGAGTGTGAGGCTATCTATGGGAAGACAGGTGAATTTCCAATGACCATAGATTTGCATCAAGAGTCAACTATAAGCCCTTGTCTCCTTACACTAATTATAGATGAGTTAGCTGCTCATATTCACGAGGCACCTTGGTGTATGTTCTTAGTAGATGGTGGGGCGCTTTAGAATCCAAGGGCTTTAATATAAGTCGTAAGATGAAATATGTGAATTACAACTTAAGTGAGGATGTGAAAAGAGATGCAACAACACCAATGAGAATTGAAGCTCAAGGGATAGTACAAAGAGTCTTTACATGTTTTGACTCTATAATTAGCAAGGACTGGAGATTGAGGAGGATGTCGAACATAGTATTAAAGTTGGGTGTTTGAAGTAGAGACTTGCTTCTGAAGTATTTTATGATTGGTACATACTAAACTGGCAAGTAAATGTTTATCCATGAAGCTTAATGGCCCCACAACGAAAAGGGGTAGTCTGAAGAGGACATGGATGAAAGTAATAAGAATAAATCTAGATAACTACAACTTATCCAAGGATTTGGCTCAAGATAGACTAGAATGAAAAGAATAATGCCTATAGCTAACCCCCAACATAGTTAGGAGAGGCTTTAATGGTGATGGTGGTCGTGGTGGTGGTCTAAAGGATTGCCATTCATCCTTTACCGCAACTAGATTGTCGAGCTTCAGTGCAGATCCTTCATGTGGCTGCCATTCATCCATTATTGCAACTAGATTGTCGAGCTTCAGTGTAGATCCTTCATCTGGCAACTCTTCAACTTTGTCTTCATGTTCATGATTAGATCTTTGTATCATAGATATGATCTTTAACTTTGTCTTCATTCAATTTGTGAATTTTCTTCCTACAAGTTTTTGCAACAGAGACTTGCGTCTGTATTGTTTTGTGATTGGTACACACCAACTGATTAAAGGAAAATTTTATAAGAAGACGACCATAGCAGTTATGACCCAAGAAGCAAACTGTTGGCCAATTAGGAAACAACATGTGAAAAAATAAGTATAGTAGAGATGAGAGTCATAAGATGGGTATGTGATAAAACTTTGAAAGATAGAAACAGAATGAGCACATTTAGGAGCATAGAGGGATAGCATAAATAAATGATGCAATAAGAGAGACTCATTTCAGATGGTTTGGAATTTGGACATGATGTTCAACACAGGCCAACAATGGCATTGGTGAGGAAACGTTTCTCCATGAAGATTGATGACCCCTCAACCAAAAGTAATAGGCCAAAGAGGATATGGATGGAAGTGGTAAGGATAGATCTAAACAACTATGACCTATGCAAAGATTTGGCCCAAGATAAACTGTAATGTGAAACAAAATGCATGCAACTTTAATGGTGATGTGGTGGTGGTGGTGATCTGAATGAGATTATCGAGCTTTGGTGTGGATCCCTCATCTGGCAACTCTTCTACTTTGTCTTCATGTTCATGATTAGATCTTTGTATCATAGATATGATCTTCTATTTAAGATAAGGTGTTCCTATCATAAATATGATCTTCAACTTTGTTTTCATTTAGTTTGTGAATTTTCTTCCCACAATTTTTTTGCAACAGAAGATCTTCCACAGGATGCTCGTCCATTTTTCTCATTTACTAATAGATCTGCCATTAAGTGCTAGTGGCCTGTTTTAGACAGACCTTCCTTACATGGTCAATTAGGAATGTCCTTTACGCTACCATTGGTACCAAACTTGTAACAAGTTGGTGTGTGAATCTATGATATTCTACTCTTTCTACACCATTCGGCCATTCAAAGAATGCAATGTCAGATCTATCATTTCTGCAGTCTTTCTGCAAAACTTGGCTTGCAGTCGGGTTTAACTTGAACCCTCTTTATCAAAGTGACAGTCACCATTAAATTAATACACAGCAAACTTATCATTTTGAGCATACTATCTTCACAAATCATAGATTCAATGAAGGATCCAACAATCACGCATTTAATGCTTTGATTAGTGAAGTATCCAAACAAATGATATCTACGTTCCTATTACATCATAAACCCCAACAAAAACTACCGAATGCATACTAAATAGTAAGATATAATGTGCTTCAGAAATGAATCACCTTTTTATAGACCATAAATGAACAATTACAGACCTGTAAATGGCCCAAAGCATTTTGTGCACGGGTTTCTGCCATAGATGCTTCAAAATCAATATAGAAAAGATAGTCAAAATACCTGCATTAAGAAAGTATGTAAGGAGAAATTTAACCAAATAGAAAGCACTTTACCTGTATTCTCAAGACCAAATTATTTTGTAACAATACAATGACAGTGATCAACTGAAGATAAAGAAGAATAGAAATATAAAATTATCAAGGAAGGCAAATGATTTTCACTTGGCACTTCCAGTATTAGAGTCATCAACAACCCTCAATGGTCGCTTTCGTTGTGGCCTGCTTTCAATCTGCACTTGAATGCAACGGTGGTTATCAAATGTTCAGCAAATGATTGAAAATGATTTCAGAAAGCCCAAAAATAACAGTATTAGGCTCTTTAAAAGATACCTTCGTTAAATTAATGTTCCTCATGGCAAACACAGCCAATGCTTTAAATATTATCCCAGGACCTTCTTCAAGAGTGAAGACAATGCTTGTCTGAACACAAAAGTATCAGTTTTGCCTTTGAAAGCTTTTCGTGCAAATATATTTGAATAAAATGGGCATAATTTATACCTTAAAGGGCCTGTCTGTTCTTGGAATCATTGGTTCCCTGGCAAGAATAAGGAACCGTGTAATGTTCTCAGAGTCATCCTGCAAAGTCATTATTTTGGAATTTTTAGTGAATCATGATAACAAAGCATTCTTCATGAGTAATTTTCAATGACATGAATGTGAAAATAATAGAAAACCATTTAAGTACACTTGTACAGCAAACAAAACTTTCCTGGATTCCTTCTGCAAGTATATTAAGGCCATATATCTCTGCAGCACGAGCACTGGCAATTGCTCCAGCATCTCTCAGGTCATTGGAAGCTACAAACTGGCCCAATATCTTGATTTAAATAGAATATTGTCTAGTAGCAACGTGTAAGAGAGAACAATCACATAGTAAGCTGTTTTGCCTAGATACAACATGGATACGGTGAGGACAAGCCTCATGTATGGCAGAGATATGGATTGTACACAAATGAAGTCTCAGATCTAGCAACATGTATATCTTGCCTATTTTGAAGCATCCAGGTGTCAGACATAATTTGAAAGATACCATTTTGTGGGTCTGACACCTGCAACCACCTGCTATGTCAGTGGGAGTGGGATAGGAAGGACCCATCATAGATGTAGAAGGCACCAATATGACAAATAACTGATGATGAGAACTAACGGATTAGGCGCTTGAAAATCGATAGAAAAAACCATTTATTTGAATGATGTTGAAGTCATGGCTATCATCACGCAATCTATGTGATACTGGACCATCTGAAATTCATGCTAAGTACTTCCCATTGCACCTCCAGTAGTGTTCCCAGATGGACTCCACAAAATGGTTATACCTTACACACAGCTAACAATAAAAAAAGATGTGAAAAAGAGCCATCCTTCAGCTAACCTGAGCAGCCCCAGCAGTATCATCCACACTTTCTCTTACAACACCTAACTTACTCAAAGTGGCCTCACACTGAGCAAGAGCCTGAAAGCAAGAAATCTCCATGTAAAATGGTGATGCAAATATTCTAGGATGAGTTTGAATGTATGCCAGACAAAAATAATCAAACAGTTTGGCAAGAAATTGCTTACTTATCTCCTATTCTTTTCGGGTTCCACAAATTGGAAATTAAATTGGCTGAATTTTATCAAGAGCACAAGGTCTAGGATTTTCAACCATAACCCAAGAATGAGGGGTCTTTCTCACAATGATATTGATAATACAACATTACAAACAATACCCTCACCTGAGGAATTAGTGAAGGACATCAAAGTAAAAGCACAAAAACAATAACAAAGGCATCAAAAGGAACATGGTAAAGATTCTTAAGTAGCTAATCAATACACCCAAAACGCCTGAGTGTTGAAGGTGTGGCAAACTAACTACTTAACATCCCCCCTCAGGCAGGACACCACTTAGACTCGAATCACACAACCGCCCAATACGCAGCATGGGGCCTGTTTGCCCGTGCATATGCACCCGCACACAAAATGCAGCATAGGGCCTTTTTTACCCCACGTTGATTTGAACCCAGGATGTGTTGGCTCTCATACCATCTCAAGTTGCTAACCAACACACCCAAAAAGCCTAGGCGTTAAAAGTGCGGCAAACTAACTACTTAACAACTCCTAAATTCCCCACAAGGTGGTGTTTAAATATAAATCAATCAAAGCTTACTCAAAACACAACAAATCTGATTCGATGATAGAGCCTTCATTAATATGTCCGCTAGCTGATTCTTAAAAGTCTACAAAAAGAGCGAAAATGTGTTTTCTATTTATCTTCTTCCTAATAAAGAGGCAATCTAGTTTATGCTCTTGGTATGTACATGGAAATTGGATTACATGCTAGAGGAATTGCCACCTAATTATCACAATGCAGAGAAATAGGAGTTTAACCAATGATGTGAGACATGGGTTGACACTTTTCTAGCAACCGCAAACTGCTTTCTCATTTTCTGCCAATAAACTTTTAACAAACAAAAGTGCAGTACCCAGCTGTAGAACCCAGATGTAGAATGATAATCATCTAGTGCGCTGATCCCATTGACAATAAAGTAGCTTGTAATATTAAGGTTCTCATAACAGCTAAAAAGAATTCCTCTGTTAGGTATGTTAATGATTTTGGATCTAACAGGCCAAACCCACCTGTATACTAAAGCCCAAACCACTAGTGTAGTCAAACACCAAAAATTGTGTCCAGATATTACTTACCATACTAGGAATGTGCTGGTTGTATTATTACTATGTAATTGCTGATTTGGAGCCCAAACTAGGGCATTTGTAATGTTATATAAACTAAATGAGTTCTGGGAACATAGCACCCCATACCAATCAACTTTATATTTATATTTTGGCTCTCTTGAAATGATATCAGAGACAAAGGTCAAGAGTTCAAAACCCCTGGGAGGCATATTTCCTCCATTTGTCTATTTTGTTTCTCTGTTGAGTTTCAAATTCAAATAGCTTCGCATTTAAGGGAGGGTGCTGATATACATTGTTATGTCGTTCACTAACAGCTCAAGCTTTGGTGTTACTGGTTATTAATATCAGAGCCTTTGCTCCATCGTGGGCAAGGGAAAATCCCTGTTTTTGTTGTTTGAAGAAGCCAAGACTCAAATCTCTTCTTCCAACAGCCATTGCCTCCTCTAGCCTTCCCGAGAAGGGTTTCTTGTTCTCTGTGATCTATCGGTTGGAAGCTGATCTACGCTTGAACAATGGTGGCCCACTTCCAATCATCCTGACTCTTGCAGCAGATTATAATTCCTTGATCGCTAGGATTTTTGGGTTATTTAGAAGAATTTTCCAGATTTTTTCTGCCACATATGGGGTAGTTTCTACCCCCTTCTCCAACTGTCAAAACTTCCATTTTTTTATTAAATAGTTTCAATCAAGACCGTCCAGTTTTGTGGATCTTGATCCAATCCTTCTCAAATTTAGAACACTGGTACAATTTTTTACTCTTCCCAAGTTACTGGGATTTGATGTGATTGGATCACTTTGTGGGGCCCAAACACAAATCCCGCCAGCCATCACTAAGTCGCCTGGACCATCTTGGTTGCCTAGACTGTTCTATTGAGACTGCTGAGGTGTCTTTTTTTTTTTTTTTTTTTTTTTTTTTTTTTTGCATACAGTGGTATTTTCACTGATCAGAAGTATAGTTACTGGTGGAGATAAGATCAGACTGCTCTGCCTTGCTCTCTCACGATCAGAGATATTAATCTCTGTGGTTCATCTACTGGTCTGCTGTGAGCATTCAATTCTCTGTAGTGGGCATTATATTTCTAGCTGCTGTTTCATCAGGGGCTCTCGACCAGTAAGGACTGTTGTGTCTTGGCCATAGTTGTCAATTCCGTTCTGTTTTGGCCAATTCCGGGCAGAGCGTACCAGATTTGGCAAGGGGCAGAATGAAATAGCACCCAAAAACTTTCCAGCCAAAATTCTGTTCAGTTTCGGCCGTTCCAGCTGGATCCATTGGAACTAGTTAGTTCCGGATAAGATTGTAACAGTTAAAAAAAAACCCTATTATCAAGAATACGTGAGCTCTGCTTTATTACCCCTCCTAAATAAGGTATTCTCCTCATATTGAAAGAGGAACCCTAACATTCTTTCTTTCTAACCCACCCCCTCTCCCAGCCAAGAAACAGTAGCATGATAAAAATTAAAATAAAACAGATAGACAGGGAAGGAGGAGAAGAAGGGCATTAAAGGAAAAAAAAACTGAAAAGCAAGGAGAAGTAGTTGACTACTGCAGCATAAAAAAACAGAAAAAAAGATATATCTATCGTCGAGCAGCAATGGCATGTGTAGGACTCCAGACAAGCAAAGCCAGCCATCTGAGCAAATGTGACCTCCTGGCGAGCAGCCTAAATACAGTTTTTCTTTTTTCCATCAGACACCTCCAACCGTCTGAGCAAATCAGCAAGACGACCTTCCCTCTTTTTCCCTCCCTCTCTCCGTCCTATCATTTCATGTGATACCCAACGGTGGAGATTCTGGCTATGTTCTTAAATACTTAATTGTTGATTTTATGGTGAGTCCTATTGCTAATTAGTTATTGTGGGGCAAGATATAGGTTAAATATTTGAGTGAGGGGACCCATTCCATAGCAATATGGATTAGTCTTCAAAAGAAGGAAAGAGAACTCCTGTGGCACAACACCTACATTCCTTAGGAGGTGAACTCTCGATGGAAAGGGAGTCTTGCATATGACTCTTATCAGAAAAGTGGGGATCTACTCTATATATATATATATATATCTAGGAGACTCTCATTTGTTTCACCCTATTTTCTTTCTAAACCATAGGGGAGAATCACAAAGAGAGAGACAGAGAGAGAGAGAGAGAGAGAAAAAAGAAGGAGAATAAGGTGACCAGCCAGGTAGCAGTTGACGGATGTCCTCTCGGCCACATATTGTGAACGTCTACAAAAGGTGAGTGAGTTTCCCACAACTATATAATTGGTTTAAGGGCTACGATGAAAGTAAGCCAAGTTAACAATAGATCTGATTAGAGTATCGGAAGTTGTATTAATCACTCCAGTGGGCGTCGGTGCTATTGTTGCACTATGTAGACTGCATAGTGAAGTTTTACGTGATTGGAATGGATGAATAACTATGGTAGACATTGTCAACTGGTTTATTCATCTCCAAGAGGTTTATTATGATGATCGACCGATTTCCCTATGATGAAAAGGGAGTCATACAGCAACTGATGACCCTCTAGGGTAGTAATTAAGAAACCAATCTATGCCCCGAATGGTTTAGAGTATTTGAAATCTTCAAATTAATAACAGTAGAACAATGAAGAAGCCTTCTCAACACAGATCTTCCCTATAAGAAAGAAAATCCAGGGCTAAACTCCAGATTTTTCCAAAACAGGTTGTTTGGAACCTGTTTTGTCGCCAGGGGTGGTGGGCCCAAGTGAGCCATCTGATGGATGATCCATACCAGGGATCTGAGCCTAGATCAATGGGCAACCCCAGCCACATAGGACCCTAAAGGATGGGGCCACAAATGGCCCACCATCTGATGTCTTGAACAGGGCCAGGCGTGAAGACTCTTTCAATGGGTCTGGGCTCTATCAAGATTTGTATTGTACAGGGATTTCAATTCTGTCAATACCTATTTCATCAGGAGTTTATGGAGGGGCTCTAATGTTATTATAATTACATAAAAGTCCTTCCCTATCTTAAAAATTAGTGTTCAAAGGACTGCGGGTATTGTTGAGAATACTTATAATGTATGTATATAGACTGCCTTAGTATAGAAATCTGAATTTAAAGAATGAAACAAAAGGAGGATGTTCAATCATACCCAGAAACAAAAGGAGGATGTCCAATCATACCCAGACAATCCTTACTAAGGATAAGTAGTGGGTAATAACTCATTGACCCCAATACATGGGGTCAGACATGTACTAATTAATAAGCTAGAAAATATTTTGGATTTATAATTTCTATAGTGCATGATTTTATTGGGAACGAAACATGATCTGAACTACTAGCACAGAATGATCTATTGTGATTGTGTGATTTTGGGACCACTGGGTTCAATTGGTAGCTTGATTATGTTGTCTGTGGATGTGGATATTAGGACATCGAGGTCCTAATGAGAGGGTCCTATGGGATTCCAGTTAAGGAGATGCAGGAGTGGCATCTTGAAAAATTGTGTTATATTAAGATGGTACAATGATGTGGATTGGGTGCAAGGATGTAGTTCGGAGATGTATCATAAAATGAGTTCTATTCATTGATTGAATTAATTATGGTCTATATTTATTTGTTTCTGATGATGTCATTAAGTTAATTATGAATGTATGTTAGAGTAGGAATTCATTCACCAGTTGTACTGAATACTGATGTGGTTATGCCCTTCAGGTAACAAAGTTGCGGTTGAACCGGAGAATGGTGAAAATCAGCCCATAGTGTTTGGCATGCGTAGCTGAGGAGAGCGTTACATCCATATTTAATAGTTTAGGAAGATATTTAGTATTGGATATTTAACTATTATTTGATGGATTTTATTTTGAATTTTTAGACACTGGAAACTCTAGTGGTTGGTTATTTAAATGGTTGACTTATATGAAAAGACATTTTTAATAAATAATGCTTATGCCTTATGTGTTCATTTGATTTATGTATATGAATCGTATGCCAATGTGTTATAACTCAGATTCCGACAAAGCCCCGAAATTTGGGTCATGACATTTCATCTCCATACTCTCCTTGATTGTTTCCGGTTTCTCTAGTTTCTAAGGTTTTTCTCCATTAACAGTCATGTTTGTCCTTTCTCTCTTGATGATGATGTTGTATTTCCTTTAAGTTTCTTTATCTCCCATCTATACAATTTTTTATATTATTTGTCTCCCATCTCTCATTTTTTATATTATTTTTTGTCTTTTCCTCACTTTTATTTTTATTTTGACAACTTTTTAAGTGTTTTACAATCGGAGCTGTCTCCCATCTTACTCTTCTTTTATATTATTTTTGTCTCCTAAGTCCTATCTCCCATTATTTTATATTGAAATCTTTTCAAAGTCCTAGTTCACCTTATTGAACAGTATTGCAACCTTTTTGTAACGATGTGGTTGGGTGGGGGAAAAAAAATGTAGCTGGCTCGTTTAATGTATTATCTTGTTGGGAGGTTTAATGTATTTTCCAACTTCTACGTATTTTTTGTATTTTCATATCTTTTAAGAGCCTTTTCCGAAATAGAACACCGGAATTGACCAAAACACCAGAACATTCCACTACAGGGCCAAACCAGGACGGTGATCAGAACATGATTGACAACTATGGTCTTGACCCCTACTCTTTGCTACATTCTGAGTGGAATTTTTTTTTTCCTATGTCTATAATTATTTGTGAATTATCAGTTGGATAAGGAGAAATCTGAGATAAATTTGATCTGATTTAATGGAAAAAGTTATCTGTCTTTCGCATTTCAATTTGAGCTTTACATAGAAGGTAGGGCCATATTTTTGGGACTAACCCAAAACCTACTGAGGATGAGAAAAAGATTTTATCCTGGACCACAAAAGATGCAAAAATTAAGACTTGGATCATTTGGTCCATGGAACCCCACCTTATTCTACACTTGAAACCATATAAAATTGCCAAAGAATGTGGGAGGTTTTGAAAAGGGTCTATCACCAACGTAATTCTACACACCAATATCAATTGGAGTTCGAAATTGCAAATTATATTGAAGGCACCTCTTCCACTCAAAAATTTTATTCTGGTTTCCAAAATTTATAGACAGAATTGGATGAAATCAAATTTACCAATGTATCCGCACAAGCCTTACCAAAACTATAAAAATTCAAAAGAGTTGTCATCGGATCAATTTCTCATGAAATTAAGGCCTCAGTATGAATCTATAAGATCTAGTCTAATGAGTAGGGTACCTCCTCCATCGCTAGACGAATGTCTGAATGAATTATTGCAGGAGGAAAAATGACGACTAACCCAAACTGGTTTGACACAACAATCCACTCATGGTGCAATTGAAGTTGCTTATGCTACACCAACTCAATCACAGTCATCACACCCACTTGTGAATGTTGTGTATGCTACACAAGGCAAACAACCAACCAAAGATATTAGTGCAGTGCTATAGTGGTTAGAATTTTGGTCACTATACCAACCAATTGGCGAAGCCTTGGATCTCCAATCGATCGTAGAACAATCTCCCGAAGAATTATTCAAATCCATTGATGGATTCCAGCCCCTAGGGCACCCTCACAAGAGAAAAAACACCATAAAAGAGATAAACCTCATTCAAAAAAAACTTTAATTTATTGAAAAATAAGCATGTCTATTGCAATGAAGGACTCCTTACATAGGAGTAACTGTTTCTAAAGTAGGAAGGACTAACTCAAAATAAGTATGGCTTGCTAAAAATAAATTAAGCAAGTTCTAATCTCAACCCAACATAAAATAAAAAATAATTAATTAATTAAAACTCTCTAACTAAGGATACGGATCCCTGATCTTGAGAAGATCATGGATCAAGTAGGGGTCATCAAAGTAGCCCATCAATGCCGGACTGGATCTTGGATCTGACCTGCATCACCAATGCAAGCAAAAGATTTGCAATTATTGCAAAGCATCTGGCCACACAATCAATAACTGTCTCAAGTGTCCTCTGAATCACACCCTGAAAGCTTACCGGGCCATCACTACTACTTCTGGCATTACGGATTCCTCTTCCATGTCTTCTTCAACTCTTGCTTCTGCTGCCCCTATCACCGCTGAAATGATCCAACAAATGATTCTCTAGGCCTTCTCCACCCTCAGCATATCTTGTAATAAAAATTGCTTCCCAAAATAGTATTTGGACTTTGGAACCTCAAATCATATGACATCATCCTCAAAAAATTAATCGAAATTAAACCATATGATGGACAGCTTCAAGTCCATGCTGCTAATGGTGCAACCATACCTATCACATTTGCAAGTGATATTTCTCATTCTTTATTACATGATGTTTTTTGCTCACCCAGTCTTTCTACCAATTTAATATCTGTTGAACAGCTCGTTGATGGTAACCACAATGTTTCATTCTCATCCTCTAGTTGTGTGTTATAGGATCAAGAGATGGGAACATAGAATAAAATAGCAGCCGCTACAAAGCGTAGCGGCCGGCACCACTACGCTATGGAGGTGTTAACGCCGCTAACACCCGTAGCGGCCGCTACGGGAAAATAGCGGCCGTATTTTGCCGCTATTTTCTTGCTGGGCCGCTATTTTGCCGCTTCGGCCGCTATTTTGCCGCTATTTTCCTGCTGGGCCTATTTAAATGCCCTGACGCCTATTCTTCTACATTTTTCACTCCTATCTCCATCTTTCCTTTTCCCTGTCCACTGTTTTTTTGTCCTACCTCCCTCTTTCTTCAAATTAAAGGCAACAAGGGTCCAAAAACACATTAAGATCTATAAATCTAGATCATTCAGTTTCTTTGGAGTCAAAAGGCATCTCTCAAAAGGTATTTTTTATATGATTTTCTTAGATCTATGGCTCTATTCCTCTTTTCTCCTTCATGAATCTCTTGGAAATGGCTTGTAAGTGATAAATCTTTGTTTCTCATAGATCAAACCCCCCATTTTCTATGATTTATTTATTTATTATTTAATTTTTATTCTCGGATTTTTTTTATTTTTTGAAAAAAAAAATTTTTCTTGAAGAAACACCAACCAAATCACTTGAAAATTACTCTCAAGTGTTAGATCTATGAATCCCATGCATGAATTACACTTTCTTTCTTGTTTATTTGAATTTATTTAATTTTTTATGTTCATATTAATATGACTTTTGGTGGTAGAGGTATTCCTCTAATCATTTCTCAAATCTCAACTTTATATTAACTCTCATGTCTCAGTTCTTTAAGTACAATGTTATTTATAAAGTTATTATTTACTATGTCATTTATTGTGTTGAATGTTGATTGTTGAGTCACTGACTCTAGTGACTAATCTCTCTAAATCTTAAATTCTTGACTCTTGAGTCTTGACTTTGAGTCTTGAATCTTGATTCATGATACCATGTGAAAATTAGGAATGATACTATTATTTTTTAATTATACAGCGATACAGGACATCATGCATTTAGGGGACCGCTACGCCCCCTTATTTTAGGCTTTTTTGCAAAACAAACACATATTCTAGCTCATTACAATTTTCTGGATTTTCTAAAATTTTTTCAAGTTTTTTTGATAATTTTCTTGAATCACACCGCTACGCCGCTATGTAGCCCCGCTACCGCTATGTAGCGCCCGCTACGTAGCGTTTTGGCGACTGGCCGCGACGCTATCCGCTACCGCTATTTTGATCCTTGGATGGGAAGGTGATAGCAAAGGGGCCTAAGTGTGGGCGTTTGTTTCCTCTTCACATACCTAAGCCAAATCCATATATGTCTTGTTTTGCTTCAGAAATTGTCTCTAAGAATAATGCGAAATTATGGCACAATAGATTAGGCCATCCTAATTCAAAAATATTGATGACTTTATTAAAAGTATTTAGCCTCTAGTGTAGTTATCGATTGCTCTACTTGTTTCATCTGCTACAAAATGCTTTGATTTAATACATAGTGATGTTTAGGGAGTTGCACGGATTATTTCTCATTTGCAGTATAAGTATTTTGTTACGTTCATCGATGACTATAGTCGCTTTACGTGGGTCTATTTTTTGCATGCAAAATCTGAAGTCTTTGATGCTCTTCAAAAATTTGTAAATTATGTTCAAAATCATTGTTCCACTTGCATTAAGATTTTACATAATGACTCAAGGGTGAATATGTTTCGAACAAATTTCAAGCCTTTTTGAAACACAAAGGGATTATCTCTCAAAAAACTTGTCCCTATAACCCCCCCAAACAAAATGGAACTGCAAAGTGGAAAAATTACCATCTTGTAGACATAGTTAGGTGTTTGTTATTAGAATCTTTAGCTTCACCTAGATTTTGGCCAAAAGCACTAACCATTGCCACACACCTTATTAATCGTCTTCCATCTCCAAAACTTCAAAACACATCTCCATATTTCCGTCTTTTTCAAACGAATCCCACATATACACATTTGCATACTTTTGGATGTATTTGTTTTGTCCATCTTCGACTCCATGAGCATACAAAGTTATCTGCTCAATCTACAGAGTGTGCTTTCCTTGGTTATGTTTCTCATACGATACCACATTAAAGCGAATCCGGACTTTAAGAAATGTTGTTTTCTTTGAACACCGGTATTTTTTCCATTCCTTCTCTGATTGATCTCCAGAAATTACATTTTCTAAAGTAATATCTTTCGATGATGAATGGCTTCCATCACCTATGAGATTTAGTTCGGGGAAGGTGTACATTCGTACATAGGGAACAAATACCTCTAACTTGCCCCCTCTACACAATCCAGCCCCAGCTCCTGTTCTAGCACTAGATCCACCTCTGCCTACCCTTTGTCGGTTTCCTCATACAGCTTGTCCTCCAAATCAATATGATTTTCCCAATTCTTCCTTTTTAGCTACCTTACCTTCTATTCCAATTCTTGCATCTCATTCACAAGCAACTAAGCAAGAATGTTGGAAAAAAGTTATGGAAGAGGAACTCGAAGCACTCTAGCAAACCCAAACACGAGATGTGGTCCCACGTCTAGCCACGGTAAAGCCAATTGGGTGTAAATGGGTATTTTCTATCAAGTTAAAAGTATATGGCTCTCTAGACAAATACAAGCAACGCCATGTGGCTCTTAGCAACCAACAGGAGTATGGAATTGATTATGAAGAAAACTTTTGCCCCTGTCACCAAGATGACTATAGTTCGCACCATCCTTGCTATCGCTGCCTCTCAGTCTTGGCCTCTTTTTCAATTTGATGTGAAAAATGCTTTTCTCCATGATGATCTTAAAGAGGAAATTTACACTCAACTTCCTCCAAGTATTCCAAATTCATCTGAAGGACAAATTGCTCAATTGAAATGTTCATTGTATGGACTCAAGCAAGCACCCAAAGCATGGGTTGACGAATTCAGGGATCCTCTACTCATAGATGTCAATTCCGTTCCGGTTTGGCCTTGTAGTGGAACATTCCAGCATTCTGGTCAATTCCAACATTCCGTTCCGGAAAAGGCGCGCATAAAAAAATAAAATTTTGGTTGCATTTTTAAATGCATTATATAAGCACTAGTTGGAATAAGATTCTATTATGTTGAAAAACAAAAAATGTAAAGCGATTCGATTATTGCTTTATTTAAAGATAAAGAGCCAGTAATATGCTTTTCATTTTGAACCTAACCACACTACGGAAATGTTAAAAAGGGCTTCACAATACTGTCCAACAACAGTGAAAAGCTTTCAAAATTCAAAATGAAAAGACAAAATATAATTAAAAAAATGAATAGATGGGACTTGGTGGACAGAAATAATATTAAAGAATAAACAATGGGAGGCAGATCCAACTATACTACACTTTAAAACGTTGCAAAATAAAAAAAGAACAAGAGAAAAAAATAATATAAAAAATTAAGAGATGGGAGACAGATTGTATAGATGGAGATAAAGTAAGGTATTTTTAAAGCAAATGTTATACCATCGTCCATCAACAGAGGACTAATATAACTATTAAAAGAAAAAACCTAAACGTCTCAGAGAAACTGAAACAAGAGGACAATTTGAGGGGGAAGATGAAAAGATTAGAGGGAGAGAAAGGGAGAGGAAGAGGAACTGACCGAGTGTTTGATGAAAAAAAAACAAGGTACTGCTCGCCTGGAAGTCTGCTTAGATCTGCAAGCTTGGAGGTCCTCAGGTGGCTTGGATCTCTTCTGGTGGTCCTGCATTGGGAGGTGGTGCTCAACCGGTGAAGGTATGCAGTTGCTTCTTTTTTTTTTCTTTTTTTTTCTACAATAGTCAACTGCTTCTCGTCCTCTTTTTTTTTAAATGCCCTTTTCCTCCTCCTTCCTTGTCTCTCTCTCTCTTTCTTTTTTTTTTTACCGATTGCTGCTTCTCGTCCAGAACCAACATGTTTTGTCGGATCTGTTCAAAACTAGCTGGAATTTCAGCCAAAAAGTTTTTGGGGCTTGTTCCGTTCCACCTTATGCCAAATCCAATACATTCCAGCCGAAATTGGCTGAAACTGAACAGAATTGACAACTATTGTTCTACTCATAGTTGTCAATTCCATACCGGAGACCTAAGCCTCTACTAACCTGAGTTTTCAACAAAGCTCCTACTATCCATCAATGTTTCTTCATCACAACTCCAAAGGCATTACCATCCTTCTTGTTTATGTAGATGATATCATCATCACAAAAAGATCTCTAGCTTTCCCTCCATCAATCTTTTCACATGAAGGCCTCTTAACATATTTTTTGCAACTGGAGGTTCATCAATCTGAGAAAGAGTTAATTCTTCATCAACGTAAGTATAATATGGATTTAATTGAATCAGCAAGCCTGTCAAACTCAACACATGGAAACTCCTCTTGAAATCAATTTTAAACTCCATAGTGCAAGTGGTGACCTATGATGCACAGATACTTCAAAATGGGCAACGTATTATGTCGTATTGTATCCGATACATCACTTTTTATATATAAAATCCATGTCCTTGATATGTCTATGACATGTCCCAATTATATCCATGCCGTATCTAGGCATTATAAGTGGTCACCCTCTACCTAATCCGACATATTATCTACAACTTGCCAGTAGTCTCATCTATTTGACTACCACTCGGCCAGGCATCAGTTATGCAATAAACTTGTTAAGTCAGTTCATAACCAAGCCTCACCATCTTCATTTAGCAGCAATTCAAAGAATTATCCGCTATCTTTGGCACTCCTCACAAGGGCTTGTTTTTTCCGATTGGCTCTCCCCTGCAATTGACTACTTATTCTGATGCAGATTGGGCGAGTTGCTCTGAGATTTATCATTCCACCACTAGTTGGTGCATATAATTGAGTGATGCTCTCATATCCTGGAAAGTTAAAAACAGGACAAAGTTTCAAAATCATCAACTGAGGCAACATATCGTGCCACGTGTGCAGAATGTTCAAAAATTCTATGGCTTCGTGGTCTCCTCGCAGAACTTGGCGTCGCACAAAGGTCACCAACCCTCTACATGCTGATAACACCAATGCCATTTGGATCACAAAAAATCCAGTGTTCCATGACATGAGACAAATCAAGGTCGATTGTCATGTTATAAGAGACGAATATTTACATGATGTTATCTCTCTAACGTTCATCTCTTCCAGCCTCCAAATTGCTGATATTTTTGCCAAAGCACTTCCACAACCTCGCCATCAATTCTGAGCAAACAAATTGATGCTCATTGACTCACCAGCATCAATTTGAGGGGTGGTGTTAATGATTCTAGATCCATCAGGCCAAACCCACCTGTATACCAAAGCCCAGCCCACTATTGTAGTCAAATACCAAAAATTGTGTACAGACATTACTTACCATATTAGGAATGTGTTGATTGTATTATGACTGTGTAATTGCTAATTTGTAGCCCATAATAGGGCATTTGTAATGTTATATAAACTAAATGAATTCTGGGAATGCAGCATCCCATTCCAATCAACTTCATATTTGTATTTTGGCTTCTTAAAACACCATAGAATACACCATTCAGCTTTAAAATGGGCAACCTAGAATGAATATACTGACCTACAGTGCTAACATTTGACTACTCAAATTATAGGCAAGTTCAGCTACTATCTTTTGATAAATTCATAACTAGAAGTAGAATTCCATCTCTCATCCTTTAAAGTTGTGAATGATCTAATGAGTATAATTGGGCCTTGTGCCAAATTCCTATATTAGTGTGGCAAAAATCTAGTGCTACATTCCTAATCCAAAGGACAGAAAATGTCGAGAGATTGATTAATGGAATCCGACTTTTTAGATGATAGTTGAGAGCCTTACAGGATCCGTCCTCAAAAAGCCTTAAAAGAAGAAGGTGGCCGCTGGAAATGAGATCATGAAGAGTCTTCTGGCAATACTTCTGAACAGAGATGAGAAGCAAGATCCTCACATGCGCACCTTCTTGGAAATAGGTTTTGCAAGAAGCCTTTACCATAAGAGACTTTTTAGAAAAATAATCTCTTAGTGGAATTGATCAAGAGGGCCCACTCAAAGATAGCATTTAGGCTTTGATACCATGCTAACAAAGCAAGAAATAAAAGAGAATTTTTGTGATTGGGATCATATCCTGAATGTGAAAGACTACATCTATTTACATTCAAAAAAGACAAATCGCTTTCCCCTTGATTGGGGTTGATTAAAATCAGTCATTCCCATCTAATAGATCTAATTGCAACCTACAATCACTAATTATAATATTCTAAATTGGTATGTAACAACAAAATAGTAAGGCACTCCTGCAATGGACACTAATTATTGGACCTCATTAATGTGTGGTTGCCTAAAGGAGTATTTTGCTTGGTATTCTTTGTCAGTGTTTTTCACACTCCTAACAGGTGAAATACTTCTTTTAATTTTTCTCCACTTTAAAATAACATTTTTCATCATCACAACTAAAGATTGAGTGGAAAACCAAGAAAAACTGTATGGCACCGAGCAGATTCCAATTTTTGTACCATCCTAAATACATGTTGGGAAAGGATCACTTCAAAACATTCAAAACAAATGCAACAGGGAGACATCCAAAGGAACCATCAAGCTCTCAGAAATTTATCATTCATAAGAATTTAAAAAACCAACCTGCGGATGGCTTAAAACACGTTTTAGCTGCTCCTTTCTCACACCTGGTAATCCCAGCAAGCAGTGGTTTACAGCCAACTGGACCTCACCCACAATGTGCAGCCTATGACGAAGGAGTAAATCATAATTACGATGAATGCTTCCACCCAAAGAATTTTCAATAGGAAGAACTGCTCTATCAACCAGCCAAAGTTCAACTGCCTGCAAAACCGAACTCAGCTGCTTAAGGTGGTATGACTGTAGACAGATTGAATAACAAACAGACTAAATAACATCCAAGCAGTCTGAACCTTGAATGCAGCTTCAAACTGCTCACAAGGAACTGCCTCACACTGAGGGTATGCTTTGAGGGCAGCTGCCTCACTGTATGCACCTGGTACACCCTACACTAGTGGGAAAAAGAACATTATAAGAATAGCAACCATGATGAAAGATAAAACAACTGTAGTCTGGATATTATAGCCAAGAACGCACCTGATATGCTACACGTACATTGGAACCATGACTTGGAAAGGCATAAAGATCAGTTACAGATAATGGTCCTGGAATTTATAGAAGGAATGAAACCATGAAGTTCTTTTAGTAATGAAGAATGAGGATAATTACAGGAATGAAGCAGCAGTACTACAGTTGACAAACATTTAAAAAAAAAAAAAAAAGAACACTTGAGAAACCATCGCTGGTGACTATATTGTTAAAAGCGCTACAACAACATAAATGAGTTTAAAAAATATAGTAAGATAGAATAACTAAGTGATGGCTATGACAACAGTGACTACATTGTTAAAAGTGTAACTACCTCTTTAGTTATATTTTCTATTTAAATTTAACAATATAGGGACTAAACTCTAAAGATGCAAGAGAATTCCTCTACTCCTTTCACGACTTCCCATCCTTCTTCACTCGTGGGTCTTAATTAAGTATCAACGTGCTATGTTACAATAACTTTGCAGAACCTTGACACATAATTCATGATTCAAAATCTTGACATAACATCATCAGGCCAGAAACTCCACGATTTCAAATCTCCAGCCCAACTATGCATGTCTTCAAGTGAACCTCCTAGAGAACACCGATCATGGCCTTATTCTTGGAAATTATCAATATTTTTTCTATTTTCAAGTATTGAAAGTTTTATTCCTAAGGCAAAAAAGAATGCCCCCAAAGAAACAGATGGAAAGCATCCATCCCACAACACTCACCAAGGGGCACCCGACAAGGATAGAACCACTACGATAAAACGATAGACACACAATGAGATAAATCCATAATTGTCGCAGTAAAACCAGGTTTGAAATCGTTCAAATAAAGTTTTGCAGGAAACCTTATATCAAAGGCAGACTCCGATAATGAACAAACCGGTGGGGCGCAAAAAGCAATTTAAAAATCCAAACCACTACTGGAAACTCTTTTACTCAGTAAGCATCAAGGGACAATTCAAAAGGAAAACAATCAACAGAGAAGAAATATGTCGTTGAAACAACTGCTAAGAATTTGAACGAGATTATCCCCTTCCTTCGTCTAAGGGGGCATCTTATATCACTTCTTATATCACTAAGGGAAGCATGTTAATTCTGACCCTGTATGTTATGTGGCAAACTATGATACACAAATACTGGAAGAGACTGTGTATCAGTTCATACAGACTTCCAAGAGCCTAATTTAGCTAATTGCAGCATTCCCTTCCATCAAAGGGTTCAAATCATTGCATTTGCAGAAGCATTTAAAGAAATAGTGCTCATAAAATGATAGCCCTACATGCATCTTCCCTATACAGCAGATCTTTAAATATACACCTTAGTCCTTACAATAAGAAACCAAACACTTAAGTTGAATTTGAATTTTCAGCAACACAGATATCAATGTTAAGTGCCCTAGTACTCAGACTCATTAAACAAGCAGCATTAGCATGACACGTTAAGAAGTAGCTAAAAATGCATATATATAGATATCTCAAACTGCATATACCAGAACACAAACAAGTGGCAATTCAAACAAACACATCCCATTTCATAAATCCAATTGAAGGGAAAGAAATCAACGAGACCCCACTTGGAAGAGAGCTCGAGTCTTTGTACAATTTCTTCGAATCCTCGCCAGGATCAACCACCTTCTGCAACTCTACAGACGGCAATGACGGCGGGTTATCGTCTTCAACAGGCGTGGCGGGGTGAGCGGACCATCCTCTGGAGACGCTGGGACAAGCCCATTTCCCAATCTTGCCGGCCTCATTCTTGAATTTATGAGCAAAATCGCAGCGCCCTGCCTCGAAATCGATCGACCCAAGATGGGGAAAAGAAGCCCAAGAAGCAATGACTCTTGTTAGAGCCATTTTGCAGGCAGAGACAAAGAGGGTTCTTGTTTCGTGGGTGTTTGGGGGGAAAGCAGAATCATGAGAGGGTATTTTTGGGGTGTCCTAGAGAGAGGTTTGAACCCCCATTGCAGGAGTTTTAGAGAGAGAGGGGGGGGGGGGGGGGGGGGGGGCTGATGGGAAGGTGGCTGTTGTTGTTGGGGGTTGGAGAGAGAGGAGTAGGTGAGCTGATCGTCGGCTACACGTTGTGTTGTTTCGGATATTTGGTGTACGGTGACGGTGACAGAAGAATTAAGCGGGGTTGAGAATAAATCCCATTCAATCCCGAAAAGATTGAGATCAAAATGGAGTGTTACCGCGGTCATAGAGTTATGTGCCAATTGTAAAATTTTCCAGCGTGGGGTCCACTTGGTCTGGTCAAGTCAGCCTGTGTTGAGTGTAGATGCTCTGGCGTCAGTTAGTGAGAGGCAGGGATTCCTTGACGGGTTGAATAAGACGCTACAACGTTCAGGGTCCGTGGCCTGTTTGGGCAGACGTATTTCAGCGGAAACCTGCTCTCCAGGAGCGTGTTTGGTGCGGCAAAGAAAATAATGGGTTTTCATCAGTTTTTTCTTCTTCTTTTTTTTTATCCGGAGACCCGACCTCTCCACCTCGGAAATAGCTGCCGCGGAAGAGAAAAAAATCAATTTTACTCTGCCACGGCTCTATCCATACGCACCCTCACCCTCAAAAGATTTGGAATTCCCTCCTAGTCTTTTTCTCAGATAGAGAATGGGGATCCAGCTTTCTTGCCATATTGTTGAGGATGTGCAGAGGTATTCACTGGCCGTTTTATCGCTGCACCAAATAACTTGAGTTTGGATGTCTTGTTGGCAGCACTTTTCGGCTGACACTATCAGCGTCCAAATGCTCCTGTAATAATATTATACAGAATCCAATGTCATTGATTAATTCATTTTAACAATAAGTAAAAAATATATATATATATTTGGCAGACATTTAATAAAAAATTAAATCTAATCTTACAGAGACACGAGAGAAATAAAGGGAGAGCTTTAGGGTGCATTTGGAAGACATAAGAGAAAACTCGGTTGTCCTCGTACAAGGCAAACGTTTCTGACCAGGGGATGTCGGAAACGAGGATCTGCACTTAGAGAGAAAAACCTTTCAAAAGGAGAGGTTTGTCTCTGCACCAAACAATCCAACGGAGCGGCAAAAAGCTTTCTCCTCCCCCTTTCAGTTGAAAATGGGGCTGCACAAACAACCCCTTAGGGTCCATTTGGAAACTTCTGCGAAAGAGGCAAGAGGGCATTTTCTCTTCCGCAAAACGGCCTTTCCCACCATTGCAGGCCAAATTTCCGTCTCCTCTCTCATGGGGAAACTAAGCCAAAAGTTGAGGAATTCATTGTTATTTCTTTGCCGCAACAAATGCAGGTTTCCGTCAAAAAACTTCCACACAAATGCTCCCTTAATAGTAGGGTTGCAAATGAGTCGGTTCTGGTCCATGTCCATAGTGGACTTAGACCCAGAACCATTAATGAGAAGAAGGATCTGGACCCAGAACCAGAACCAAACATATGGAGCAGGTTTGAGTCCAAGTCTTTGTAGAGAATTATTTGGAAAAAAAACTATTTTTTAGAAAGAGATTTTTGAAAATGTTAGTAATATGTTAGGTCTCGAGTCCAACAGTGGAATCAAGGTGGAACCAGTCCCAAAATGATCAAGTCAATGGTCCAAAAGTAGGACCCAGACTCTGACCGATTTACTTATCGGGACCAAAATAAGGACTCAAACCCAGTTATTAATGAATTGTAACCTTCGGGTAATTAGAAAACTCGAGAGTTGACCGACTTTCGAAGGTCATTCGAAGGTCAAAACAGGTTGAACTTCTATGACATACTCAAAATAGTGTCAAGAAGCAACCCTCCAAGTTTCATGGCGATCGAACACCGTTCGGGCCCTAAACTGGCAAAGACGGGTCACATACACAAAAGTCCGAAAACGGGCTTTCTCCGTGACCATGGCCTGTTCATCAAGGGAGTTGACCAACTTTAGGTGGTCAAAATGAGTTGAAACTTTTATGACATGGTCAAAATGGTGTCAAGAAGCATCCTAGCAAGTTTCGTGGCAATTGGACTTCGTTTGGGCCCCAAACAAATGAAAGTGGGTCACATACACAAAAGTCCGAAAACGGGCCTTGTCCGTGACCGGGGCCTGTTCATCAAAGGAGTTGACCAACTTTAGGTAGTCAAAATGAGCTGAAACTTTTATGGCATAGTCGAAATAGTGTCAAGAAGCATCCTACCAAGTTTCGTGGCAATTGGACTTCGTTCGGGCCCCAAATAGATGAAAATGGGTTACATACACAAAAGTCCGAAACGGGCCTTGTCCATGACCGGGGCCTGTTCATCAAGGGAGTTGACCAACTTCAGGTAGTCAAAATGAGCTGAAACTTTTATGACATGGTCAAAATAGTGTTAAGAAGCATCTTACCAAGTTTCATGGCAGTTGGACTTCGTTCGGACCCCAAACAGATGAAAATAGGTCACATACACAAAAGTCCGAAAACGGGCCTTGTCCTTGACCGGGGCCTGTTCATCAAGGGAGTTGACCAACTTCAGGTGGTCAAAATGAGCTGAAACTTTTATGACATGGTCAAAATAGTTTCAAGAAGAATCCTACCAAGTTTTGTGGCAATTGGACTTTGTTCGGGCCCCAAATAGATGAAAATGTGTCACATACACAAAAGTCCGAAAACGGGCCTTGTCTGTGACCGGGGCCCAATTAATGAAAAAGTTGACCAATTTCCCGAAGTCAAAGTGGACTGAAATTTTTATGACATGTAGAAAATAGTGTCAAGAAGCATCCCTCCAAGTTTCGTGGCAATCGAACTTCGTTTGAGCCCAAAACAGATGAAAATGGGCCACATACGCGAATGCCCAAAATTGGGCCTCGTCTGTGACCAGGCCTGCTGTCACGGACCTTCAAAAGATGTTTCCCACGACTTTAGGTGGTTTCTCTCCACTCCTCTTCGAAATCCAACTCCCTACAACTGCTATTAACTCCCCAAAACTGTACAAAACTGATTAGGAGTCTATAAAAGGTTCAAATTTTGAAGGAAAAAAGGGAAGAGGACACTAACACACATAAGGAAGAAAAGAGAA
The DNA here is from genome assembly GCA_037013555.1 of Sextonia rubra. Taxonomy (NCBI): domain Eukaryota; kingdom Viridiplantae; phylum Streptophyta; class Magnoliopsida; order Laurales; family Lauraceae; genus Sextonia; species Sextonia rubra. Next base: position 11,749,519 of record JASUAD010000012.1, read on the forward strand.
GAAATCAAAGAAAGAAAGCACTTAGAGCAACAAGAAACAAACTCCAGCAGCACTTCCACGACCATTCTCACCTTCTTTTCTTAGTTTTGAAGGTGAGGAAGAAAATTCAGAAGAAGAGAAGGAAGTGGAATGGCCAAATTTCATGATATGTTCGTATGTTGGCAATTTTTGAGAGGATGTCATTGTCACCTTTATTTCTCTTATTCATAGGGCTTCCTAGCCATTGCAAGAGTTGTGAAAGAAGCCTCTCTAGGCCTCATTTTGTCCCTTGAAAATAATAGGTTCAAAATGACACAACTCTGGCTTCATATTTGCCCATTTCGGACTTGAAACAAAAACACAGTCCGTAAGCACAAATGATGAGTTACAGAGGTTTCGATTAATTCCATGGTTAAAGGTGATTTTCTTAATGGTTGTCCACCACTCCAAAGTCATGAAAATGGAGTTTCAACATTTGAAAGAAGTTCCAAGAAAGAACCATCGCGAACAGGATGAAACCGGAGGCAAAACAGTGACCAAACGGTCACTGTCTACCAATGACCGTGACCTACAGTCACTGGCAGGGGCCAATGATCGTGAGTCATGGTCACAGGAAAGCCCCAGTGACTGTGACCCACGGTCACTGGCCTGGGGCAGTGACCGCGGGTCACAGTCACCCCCCCTTTTTTTTTCTTTTTTTGCATTTTCTTGGTTATTTTATGTACTTTTCTTGAAAATTCCAAGTTGAGATCACATCTAAGACTTGAGGGAGGGGTTGTAAACTTTCAAAATGCATGTAAACAACCTACATCCCCCCGGTCAGGGCACTTGAACCCATGTAAACAAAGGGAAATTAATGATGAACTGTAATTATTTCTCATTCTTCTTAACGCTTGAAGTACGTGAATGTCGGACATTGAATCCATTACACACATTTCCACGTCGTCATTTTTTAAGCGCGATCAACCACTGTCCTGTAAAATTTGCCCTTTAATTTCGTTAGCATTCATCTTTCACAAAGCACTTCAGACATTAGTCTCTGCTTCAGCCATCTAGCTTTCATCTTATGCTCTACATTTTCGTCAATCTCCCCATCCTTATTAATCATCGAGCCAAGGTACCAAAAAGAATCTCTACGTGGTATCTTATGGGTTTAAATTTTGACAATGGTTTCAACACTTTGTATATGTTCACCGAAGTTGCAATTCATATATTATGTCTTTGTACGACTTATTTTAAAGCCTCTAAATTTTAATGCCCCTTCTATCTTTCGAGTTTTGCATTTACACCATCTTTTGATTCATCCACTAATACTAGATCATCTGCAAACAACATACACTATAATACTTCTTCTTGAATATACACAATTAACTCATCCAAAATTAATGCAAAGAGATAAAGGCTTAAAACTGATCCCTGATGCAAACCTATAGTCACAGAGAATCCACCTATTTTTCTACATTGGGTTCTCATATTTGTTACTGTTTCTTCATACATATCTTTAAAATTTTCAATGTAACCTCTAGGGACATTCCTTTTCTTCAAAACCCACCAAATTAAATCCATCAGTACCATATCATAGGTTTTTTCTAAATCAATAAAGACCATGTGTAGATTTTCCTCTTTGCTCAATAATTTTTCATTAATTGCCTAAGTGAAAAATTAGCTTCTATAGTTGACCTCCCTGGCATTAATTTTCAGCGATCTTGGTCTTCCGTCTCAGTGTTTGCTCTATTATTCTCTCCCATAACTTCATAGTATGACTCATAAGTTTAATCCCTTGATAGTTGGTATAATTTCGAATATCTTCCTTATTCTTATATATAGATACTACAATGCTTCTTCTCCATTCATCCGGCATTTTCTTTGTCACAAGTATCTTAGTGAATAGTCTACATAACCAACTCACCATAACCTCTTATAAGCATTTTCATATCTCTATCAGAATATCATCTGGGCCTGTAATTTTTTTTGTCTTCATTCGCTTCAATACTTCCTTCACTTCCACCCATCTAATTTTACGGAGAAAAGTATGCTTTGGTAATAAAGTATCCTCCTTAGCTCTTGTATCCCCCATATGTTCTTCATTTAAAAATTTACTACAATATTCCTTCCACTTTTCTTTAATATCATTGTCCTTCACTAGAATACTTTCCTCATTGTCCTTGATACAATTGACATGATTTAAGTCCCTACTTTTCTTTTGTCTTATTTTTGCGAGCTTAAAAATTTCATGAAAATGCTTTTCCATGAAATTGTAAAAAAACCAACTCATTTATACACTTTAATTCGTAGAAAACAATGGCCGTATCTATGAGAAAGGGAAATTTTTTCCCTATGGAAAAAGCTATTGCTTTTTCAACAAAAACATTGTTGTACAAAACTATCCTATGTAAAGTTTGTCTCTGTATTTGATCGACATTGTTGTAGAAGAAGCATATAAAGAAAACTAAGGAAGAAGATTCCATCTTCAACCCCGATATCAACACCTTAAATACACAAAGAAAAGATGGGGAAAACCCAAAAAAAAACTGTAATTTGTATTATTTTGCTTGAAAAGAAGCATTACACGACTTTTTATATAGAGTCTCGAAATTACACGACTTTTAATATAGAGTCTCGAAATCCTAAATTACCCAAAATAGTAACTTACTAAAAATAGTAAAAAAAATTAAAAATTATATCAAAACCCTTAGACCATTCCTAAATAATTTTTTAAGACTTTCCACAGAGACTCAATCCAAAGAAGACTGAAAAACTTCCTAAACAAAGAAAAGAAAACTTACTATGCATGAAAACTTCATCGAAATGGCCTAATTTGGCTTCTGACAATTTAATTGCCTTCAGAGCTCACTGATAGCTTCAAAAAGCATGGTTATGGGCCTCATGACGATGCTCGGATCAAAAGTTATGGTCGTTTTGAAGTCGCTACCATGGATTTAACCTTCCGATTTGACTTCTTGTGATCTTCTTGCTCCAAAAATTCTTCTGCAACTTATTCTAAATCACACACCAATAGGACTTGCATGTATGATTAGATTGATTGTATGGCGAGAAAATATTTTACATTGTTTTTAATTATAGTGTTTCATATAACTTCAATGAGAGTGGCCTGAGTACACTAACATGATAACGAGCATGTTTGGCATTATTCCTGTGTTGTCTCTAATTTTGTGCTCAAAATCTAGTTGCGCTGAGACGGGTTGTGCCGAGGCTAAACTCTGCAAAACTTGTTTTGCAACCTTACATTAAAATGCTTTGTTGAGAATATGCTATACAGAGCTTATTTGGTAACAGTGTAAAAGTTTTTCTCCAACAAATGGAAGCAAGAGAATCATAGGATATAAAATGTAGGACTCACCTTTTAATGCTTGGGGCACTTTATTATTGGTGTACATGGGACCCACATATAAAAGATACAACGTAGTACCACCTTTAAAAATTAGAACATGGAGCCCATATTTATAGGATTTATGGGCTTACCTTTAAAAGAATTATAATGTAGGTTCACCTTTTTTAATGTAAATATGGGACTCGATTTTATAAAGTACAATATAGTACACACATTTATAAATTAGAATACGAGCCCACATTGATAGCATTTATAATATAGGACCACCTTTTGTGATTGTAATTATGTGACCCACATTTAAAAATTACAAAATAGAGAGCCACATTTTTTGTAATTTTGGACACAGGACCCACATTTAGAAATTATAGGGTGGTGTCCATCCTTGAAAGTTATAATAAATAATAATGTGAGGCTATCTTGATTATTAGTTGTAAACATGAGACCCACTATAAAAATTACGTGATACCCATCTTTAAAAATTAGAATATAAGGCCCCATTCATAGGAATTACAATGTGGTTCCACCTTTTGTCATTTTTTTTGAAAAATTAAATATTTTTTGAAAGATTAAATATTTCTTTTGAAAGATTAAATATTTTTTTTTGAAAAATTAGTTATTTTTTTAAGATTAAATATTTTTTAAAAGATTAAATATTTTTCTGAGAGATTAAATATTTTTTAAAAGATTATTATGTTTTTTAAAAATTAAATATTATTTTAAAAGATTAAATATTTTTTTGAAAGATTAAATATTATTTTGAAATATTAAATATTTTTTTGAAAGAGTTTTTTTGAAAGATTAAAATTTTTTTGATTATATAACCCAAATTTAAAAATTAGAACATAGGGCCTATACTCGAAGGATTTATAATGTAGTCCAATCATTATAAGAAATTAGGAATTATAATATGAGCCCACATTTTGTGATTATTACCATGTGACCCATTTTAGAAATTAGGTTATCACTTTGAGATAAGAAATAACTAGTACTGAAAAAATTATAATGAGACTAGTGACTAAGTAGAGTTTCATGTTTAGTTTGTCTCTTTTCTTTTAAATTTCACTACTTGATTTATTCTCAGGAAAAGGACTAGATTGACTAGTTTGACCACCTATGCTTAAAGCATATACATTTCTATGCATAAAATAGGAATATAAATCAGTCGTACTAATACAGATAGAGTTTAAACTTTTAAAAGATAAAAATTCATTAAAAGTGAATGTAATACAAAGTTGACCTTAAACTTTTTGTAAAATAAAAGAGTAAAACAAATGTATGTTGAAATTATTAAAATGAAAGAAAAAGGTATGCTTTTTTTATTTAAAAACACATGCAAAAAATAAATAAGCTTTTTTTTTAAATTTTGTGCAGCTGCTAGCATTGATAGATTCCCATAATACCAAATTGGAAAAAAAATACATTAACAGTAAAAATATATGTCTGTCGTTATTGACATATGCTTAAAAGTTAAAGACTAACAAAACATTTAAAGACAGTGAAAGATCCTACTCCCGACCATCATAATCATTATTATTAATGTCATCATGAAAGCATTGTTCTAACTATATCAAGGTTAATTATATGAATTCTATTTCACCATTCCAATCCAAATCTTGTGTCAATCCATTTTTTCTAAAACCATTCATGTCCTTTCACGTACACCATTTTTTATTGAAGGGCCATCAACCTATGTAGAGATGCTTTTTCACACCCTCGTTCGTTATTAACCAACAATGAATATATGCAAATTATTGAAAACTTCCCCAAGAAGAATGTGTAATTTGAAAATAAATAGTCAATTAAATAAGTAATAAAATAAAAAGTAAAGTGGAGAAAATAAGAAAGCATAAAATTAAAAAAAAAAGTCTAAGGAATAACCTAATGCTTTGTTAAATACATGTTTCCCCATATAAAGGTGGTTTGTAATGAAAATTTGTCCCCATGATATAATGCCCAACTCTATCTCAAGTTTGTACACAGGAGATAGAAATATGAATTTCTCCAAAAGGTTATTTAAACAGAAATAATTTTCTTGGAAGAAAAATAAGCATTTTAGAGGGAGTTGTATATAAGAATAGTGTAGATATATATATATATATAATTCAAATCCTTATATAGAAATTGGGGAGAAAAAGAGTCATTAGAGAGAGTTATGAGAGAAAGAGCCATCGAAAAGGTGCGAAAGAGAGTAACTCATCATCAATTTTCTTATGACTTTTTCTCATTATTTATCTCATCCATTTATTATCCTTCATCATTTTCTTTTATTATTTACTTTTAAGAAAACTTATAACAATCTCCACTATTTTCTAAGAAAATACATTTTAGAAGCACTCTACTTTAGCCAAGAAATCCAATTTTGTTGGATGTATGTGTGTAGAATATTTTGTACAATATCATCTTTTACTGTAAAATCAAAGTCTATAAAATATAGCCAATACAACTCAAATCTAACCCTGAGATTGCAATCAAACATTACCTCTAAGTTATCTTGCTTTAAAAAGTAGTGCAATTCCATACAATTAGCTGGTCTCTCCTTAAAGGGTGGTAAAGTGACTGCATTGATTTGTACACTCAATAAAATATTTTCTTATATAAACTATAAAATGGGCCTGAAGGTGAAAAAATATTATACATTCCTAATCTAAAAAATTTTAGACAAATGATAGTTTTGGACAATTTTCATCAGTTAACACGCATTCAAACATATTCAACTGTGATGCACAAAATAGGGGAGTTCAATTGAAATTGTCATAAACCATACAATGCGCATGTCAACCTCAAAATCAAATCAATGAAATTCAAGCTTGCAAGGAAGAAGAGATTCATTCAACTATCAAATTTGGTAAAATTCCTCACCTCACCACCATACCTCTGTCAAATATGGACCACCATCACAAACACATCAACAGTTGTCAGCTGCTACAGAATCATTTAGCTTGTGTCTAAGTCAAAAACAGAACAATTCCTTTGACAGTTTTGAACAAAAAATGTAGCAGTCAATAAAATATGATAGCGGTAGCCAACGCATTTTAGAATATTGAAGGCCAGTGTTCACCACAATAGTGTTGAATGCTATATACATACTTTTACTAGCAACATATGAGCTGCAACATGTTAGTCCCAAGATAATCCTTCATCTGTTATGAGATGCATTATCATATGTGGATGCCCACATTGGGACCTACATGAGATGATGAGATCACTTAGGGTTAGAATCCTACTACATTAAGTTGCTTGGGGAGAAAGAAATCTTATTCTATAATAAGATCCTTCTCCCTCCTTATGATGTACACACACATTTCATTAATAAGTTTGTCTCTCCCTCCTCTCTATTCTTCTCTACCCTTGGTTCGCTTTTAGTTTTGTAATACGTGATCAGCACAAACTACTCATAAGGCTAGAGATCAGACATTGAGCCACAAAGTAGAATCCTCGTTTGGAGGGTTTGGATCTATCTTCATTTAAAAGAACAGACAAAAAGGGATCATCTGTGATCTCTGTTGGGCCGCATAGATTGAAAGAAGAGATGCATTTTATGCTATTTGACCTTCTAGTAGCCGTCCAAGTGCACCGTCGCCGGAGAATCTTTGCTATGCCTTGCCGGTTTGTCGGTCACCACTGAGCAACATTAGTCGTAGCCGCAGTCCTCTTTGCCGCTACCTTCCATCTGGATAAACTGAGAAGAAGTGCAGAGTTTCGAGGTTTCTGGTTACAGAAACCAACCCAGAAAGAGGAAACTTGGGTTTCCTGTTTCATTTGCAGAGGAGAATGGATAGAAGTGGGATTCTTGGAGTGATTATCTGTTGTCGGGAATCGACAAGGACTCTATAATCAAAGCAATTTCTAGAACTGGAGCCTGATCAGTTTTGTTTCACCATTACCGTCACTTGAGAAGAAATCCGAGGATGAAGACTGGATGATCTTGGTCTAATGTGCTGCGATCTAGAAAAGAAAGGATGAAGGCAGTTGGTTCTGCGCGCTTCACGTTGCCGCCCGCTGCCAAAGCAATCATCCTGCCACCTGTCAGTTGCGCGGGCCTCCATCGCTGTCATTGGACCTCCCGCCATTGATGAACGTCGTCATAGAAACTGCTCCGCTGGTCCGTGATCCACCCCTACTGAGGAAGGAGGTTCCTTCCCTCGGGTGTTTCCGGTTCTGGTAACAGAATCAGAACCAGAAACTTGAAGAAGAAGGCTTGGTAAAATCAGGTTCAGTTTTGGGTCAGTTCCTCCTAACTCGTGGCAGAGGCCAGCCCTTGAGTAATATTCTAGACCTAGGTCAGGTGGGGTCAACTTGACCCATTTGCAAAGCCTTGCTTTCCAAAAGCACAATGCCTAATGTCATCCACGTAACATCAGCCTACTTTAGTATCATGTCAGCGTTTGTACGATCAAAACAGAATTCGCAAAATCGACGCCTGAAACTTCTTTCTGCGATATCTTGATCATCCGACATCCGATCGGAGATCCGTTTAAGCCTACGGAAAGCTAGCGAACAGATCTACACATTGGCACCAAAAGGAAGACGATTTAACAGTTAAGTAATATCTCCTTATTTTATGATATTTTATTAGTTTAATAATCATATACATGCATTTATCTTTATTTTTTTAGAACTGCAAGTATTTATAATTTCAATTCGAGTGCTAAATAAGTTATTATCTCTTATCAAAGAGAGATCATGATAGAATTGCAAATCATGGATTATAAATAGAACCAGAAGTTCTATATAAGTAATTAGAACCCGATGTTCCATACGATATTTAAAACCAGAAGTTCTATATTAAATGAAAAACCTGGACCCAAAGATCCGTACGTTATCTAGAACTAGAAGTTCTGAGATTTTGAGTATGAACCCGGAGATTCATATTCATAATCAAACCTGAAGCTTTGATTCTTAAAGATCCAAAGTAGTGTAGATCGATATGAAGACCATAAAATCAAATATGAAATTTTGACGAAACCAGAAGTTTTGATTCAAACCTAAAGCTTTGATAGAACCAGTAGTTCTAAGAACTTAAAGTTTTAACATGAAGTCTTGACAAAATCAGAATTTTTTATTCTTAAATTGAGAACCCGACGTTATAACTTTTAATTGGCTAATATGATTTTTATTGTTAAATCGATCTCTACACACTCGAAAAGGCTTAGTGATGCCATCAAAGAGAGAAATTAGATATCCGGAAGGATATGACGTAAGCCCTCTTTTTCCATGTCATTATAGCATTGATAGACAGGTATAATTACCAAAAGATGGTCATACCATCAGGAGAGGTAGACATAATATTGTGAATTTGAACAGTAAGTTCAGTGTTTAGATATTTCGTTATATGATGGAACTTATTCTTTTATCCCCCGTACATTGTGTTTTCACATTATATTTAATTTAAATGCCGAATTGTTTAGCTGTTCTTAATTTTATTCTTGTTATGCGACTGAATAGTTATATGAGTTTATTGTTTCTTGCGATATTGATCATGGAATGCATGAAACTGAGGATAATATCTGTCTGATATACAGTACAACAAAACATACTATATTGAAAACTAGAAGTTTTTCTCATAGTTGGTATTTAATTCGTACAAAATATCACTCATAGCTGGATCTGTATAAATACTTGAATGCTCTGAAAGAGTTCACATAATGTTACCAAATGGTACCCACATATGCATTAACGATGCATTATATTTTTTTAGCGCTTCTCGAAGAAACTTGCTTAGATTCAAATATATCAGGATGACTGGGTATCACATATAGACACTATAAGTGGAGGAAACACAAAATATTTGTACACCATTACTAATATTGACAGCTAGAAGCTAATACTAAAAAAGCTAAGTGCATTCTTATCATACCTTAAGACTATATTACAAGACAATCTCCATAAATCAAATCACATTCGATTATGAGCAAAATAACAAAGTCAAGTCAGAAGCTTAAACTAAGCCCTAAACTTAATGATCATAAGGCTTTAATGCTTTCACTTGATAGGTTCAGTCACCCTAGGGGTATTATGCTAAGGCAAATTAGTGATAATTCTATTAGGCATTTTTAGAGTACCGTCTATTGACCATCCTTTCTGCAAAGGGTATAGTGTGACATTTATGAACCTATAAAATCTCCCTAGTGGACCTATTTAAGTATTTTATACTTTTGATTAACACCTACATCCATTGATTGGATGTTTGCCTATTATTATTATTATTATTATTTTTAGCTTATACCCACATATTATCACAAATTATTTAGAATACACTTCGCTGAGCATCCGTTTACGTCCATAAGCCTTGATATCACAGATTCGTGACCTGTATGGAGCTGCAACGTATATTGGGAATCTATATTGGTTATATTTTACTTCTAATTATTAGATATCTAGACCCAATGATAGGAGATATATTGGCTGCTTGTTTTGCTAATTGTCATCTTGATGAGACAGCTTTCCTGCCGTTAGGGGCAGATAAGAGAGTTCCTGAAGAATGTATTGTTCCTGTAGAACAATCGTTCCTGAAGAATGGTAAGAATTAATGTGGAATACTTTCACCCAGTCTCATCTAAATCTATGCACTTCACAATGTGAGAATGAAGTACGAAGAATTATGTACTTAATTACAAACGAATTCCTTGATGCTTTTAATGATACAGCAAAAGTGACCAGGTCACATGTGCCGACTATTAACACACGAGCACAAGTTAATGTCCCTGTACGACAAGCACGAATTAATATCCTTGTAGGACAAGCATGAATTAGTATCCCTATGGACAAAATTTCAAATATAGCAGCAAATGAATGTATCACACGTCAGAAGCCTGGCATACTTATAGGTTCCAAAGATTCAGCTCCTCGGAAGAGAAGAAATGAGCAATTAGGTCCCAATTTTACTCCTAAAGAGGTTATGACAAATTGTACACTCCTGATGAGGTACACCATTTCACTCAATAAGAGGTTATGAAAAAAATCCACTCTTTCTAAAACTCCTAAAGAAATTAATGTCCCGGAAGATACACGAGTCCTGGAAGAGACTTTGGAAGCCCCTGAAAAGGCAATAGGTACTCAATAATAAAGAGATTTCTATACTTTATAATTATTTAAGAAAGAGATGGGATAGAAATAAAATTATCATCGATGACGCATTTGCATATATAGTAGCGACACAAATATCGAAGGAAAATGAGGACGATGATTGGGACACAAAACCACGTACCATGAATGATGTCGACAAAGAAAAAATTGGCCAAAAATGAAAAAGTTCCATAAACAAAAAGTTAGGGTCTTTCAATAAACGTGGTGTATCTGTACCTGTAGTACAAACTCCAAAAGTTGCAAACCCTGTAGGTTACAAATGGGTGTTTGTAAATAAATGAAATTACTAGATATAAGGCAAGAATTGTGATATAAGATTTTCTGTAGAAATTTGGGATTGAAAACATACATAGACATAAATATGAAAATTCCAAAAGAATTTGCTCTGCCTGAAGCAAAGTCAAAGAGCACGTACTCAATACAAGTAAGACGTTCATTGTACGGCCTGAAACATTATAGAAGAATATGGTACAATCGTCTTAGTAAATGTTTATTTAAGGAAGGTATGAAATTCAATTTGTTCATGTATCTTTATAAAATCCTTATAAGGATTCACAATAGTAGAAGTTTTTGTATATGATATAAATTTAATTAGGACTCCAAAAGAGCTCAAGAAAACTATTGACTATTTATAGAAGAATTTTATCTCGACCATAGATTAAGAGAAGTTCTAATGAGATTTTTCATTCTTTATAAATATGCTTGCCATAAATAATTTTGCACCAAGGTTTTTTTATTGGTATCAAACAAATGCTATGATATTTATGTTTATTTTATTTTTATAGTTGTAAAGATTATAACTTTGTAGGATATGCAGATTCATAATATCTTTCTGATCCTTATAAGGGTCGATCATAGACAGGTTATGTGTTTTTCAGTGAAAATGCCACAATTTCTTAGCATTTTACTAAACAGACTTTGGTAGCTATTTCTTCTAACCATGTTGAGATTTTAACTCTATATGAAGCTAGTAGGGAATATGTGTAGCTAAAATCCTTAACTGGGCATATTCGTAGTTCTTGTTAATTGCCTCTTAGTACAGGTACCCTAAGCGTTATCTATAAAGACAATGAGTTATGTATTCAACAGATTAAAGAATGATACATTAAGATGACAAGACGAAGCATATTACACTAAAGTTCTTCTCACTCGTGAGCTTCAGAAGAATAACAAGATTAAAGTCAAGCAAGTTCATTTAAGCAACAACCTGGCTGATTAGTTTACGAAGTCTTTGCCAAAATCAGTATTCTAGAAATTTGTATACGAGATTGACATGCCTAAATATGTGAAAGGTTGTTATCATCGGGAGGAGTGGTTAAATGGGGGGAGGCATCCTGAAGTATGCTACCGAGGATATATGTGCGCTGTACTCTTTTTCCTTTTCTAGGTTTTATCCCACTGGGTTTTCCTAGTTAAGGTTTTAACGAGACAGCATTATGCACGTTCAACACCAAGTTAATGATCCTGAAGAACGTTGTACTCTTTTTCCTTCGCTTTGGTTTTTATCCTACTGGATTTTTCCTATGCAAGGTTTTAATGAGGCAACGTCATTGAATGGTGGTCATCCAAGGGAGAGTGTTATGAGATGCATTATCATATGTGAATGCACACGTTGGGACCCACATGAGATGATGAGATCACTTGAGGTTAGAATCCTACTACATTAGGTTACTTGGGAAGGAAGAAATCTTATTCTATAAATAAGATTCCCCTCCCCCCTTATGATGTACACACACATTTCATTAATAAGATTGTCTCTCCCTCCTCTCTATTCTTCTCTGCCCTTGGTTCTCTTTTAGTTTTGTAACATCATCCACATTATCTAACATTAACTGCCTTCTTATGAAATGGAAGATTAAAACACACACCCCATTTATTCACATTAGTGTCAACAGAAAACCTATTAGATGAAAGCTTTTTCCTATAACCTTGTTTTTTCAGTTGCTGTCTCACAAAGTAAAAAGGCCCTCCAACATCAAATGTATTCACACAGGGTAGATAAAGTAACAACGAATGCTCTAAGAATGATTCATGTTCATTGGCCAATAATTCTAGAATCAAATGCATACTACTTTCATGGATTAAAATGCAATGCAGATGATATGATAAAACAACACATCCATGCCACCTATTCATAAAGCTATTTTGCTCTAGTTGACAAATACCGACTCCAACAGATTATCCGAAATAGCTTTACAAATCTGAGGAACTGTAAATCTAAAAGTTGTGTTTGCAATATATCCGTTAAAGCATTTGGCATCATAATTATCAAAAGTTCGAAAGCTTCTAATTTTTTTTTATTAGAAGCAATGATGCAGATATGATGCATATCAAATCCAATATGAGTTTTTCATAAGATCCAATGGTAAAATAGTTTTGTCAAGGTATTTTGCCCCAGAAAACTAATTATGGTCAACAAAGTGAAAATTGAAAAAGATGAAGCTGCCTAACAAGAGCCTGTAGCATCGTTGAAATGTGCTCATTGTTGCAGTCACAAAGATTCTGGGTTTGAGTAATTCAATAACAAAAAACCAAAGGCACTGAAAACTTGGATGGAATCCATGCATGACCTCGAATAACCAAAAAACAAAATGTACAGTAAAGTTGACTAGAATCCTTGAAATAGATCGTGCAAGTCCAACAGACATTTCAATACAAGAAAAATCACAACTATTACTCAATTCAATAGCTGCAAAACAGTGACGTCTTCCAGTTTCCAAAAATAGATACAATGCCTACTTGAAGAAACAAATAAAGAGAGAAGGACTAACTTATAAAAAGATACCTAAAACTCACCAATACATGAGTATGTCCATTCCATCCTTTCTGGGAACGAAGGATACTTTAGCTCCCCAAAAGCATCTAGTCCAATTTCCATAGCCGAAAATGAGACTTTCAAACAAGTCATCAAACCCTATACGGTAGCTCCTCATAAAGTCAAAGTAAACCTTCATTATGTGCATCTACCCACTTTATATCATGAGTTTTAGTAGCAAATATCGCCACAAAAGCCTTGTAATATCACCACATAAGGAATGTGATATTTGCATGGATTACATAGAAAAATACAAGGAAAGTTAGCATCCTTCACAACCGAGAAATTAAAAGTAGTATTTTGTTTTTTATAAAAAATAAGTACATATTTCTAAAGGATGGATATGGATATACAAAATAATGAGGAGCAACTGTCACAACCCGAGCCTAGGAGTTCAGGGCTTAGCAAAAGCCAAACCGATGATACACGTACTCCCGTGCCTGTACACGTAGACCTGGTCTAAATATGCACGCACAAGGGAAGGTTCACACGTGCCAAACATGTACGCGGAAGCTGTAGATATCAAAACATCACACTAGACAATACAAGAAGAGAATACGAAACACAGAACTGACATATATCGATAAAGGTTTTACAAAATGAAACAAAAAAAAAAAAAACATGTACAAATCATGACAGGATCCAATCGTGACAATCTCAAAATGATGAAGACTCGTATGCAATGATGTCCATGGCGCTCTCCGATGGAGTGACTACATCCACTCCTCTAGTCCTGATGGGACCTTGGGGGGCCTCATTTGGAGTCTGGTCTACCAATGCGGGGTCGGCCTGCGTATCTGAGCCTGCAACACCAAAGATAACTCGTGAATACAACGATCCAGCAAAAGTATAAGCCATAACAAGTTAACACATGCTGTGTCTAATAAAATAAAGAACATCATGTAAATCATAACAGGTCACATTCGTATACTAAGCTTTGTGCAAGAAAGAAACATGCCATGTGACTTAATGTATACATGCTGTGTACATAACTAGTTTGCGACTACATTGCTATATGCTCCCAAAAGAGGGATCTTATATCCGTGCAGAGAACACCATTGTCCGGGCCAGGGTACAAATGGGTCTCGGGTTCCTGGGGTCCGGATTCCCCAAGACGTTTCCTTACTGCAGTAAGGCCATGTAAACTACACCAAATTCACTCCGTCGGGATTCTAAGGCTGAGGCTAAGTAGTGCTTGACCATACAAAGTCAATCATGAAAACCCTGAGTAGATCGTGACAAGTATATCCTGCGTGTATATCCAAGAACATGTCTTATACGTGCAAGCTTGATAACATACATACATACATGCATACTCAAGGTGGACACATAGTAAGACTTTCGATGTTACATGCAATGATCCTACTAAGGAGTGGATATCAATGATCGAAATACAACATGTCATGCAAGCAACTTTTAGCATATCGAATCAAGTTCATTTACTAGCCACTTCTAATCTAATTATTCAGTTTTTCTAACCGTATATGATGATGTAGTTTTAAGTTATCCGATGCACCGTTGTCTAGTGTTGCATTGTATTATATGGTGCACCGAAGTCCCTTAAACCAACACCCATGGGGAGGTACTTAACAACTGGATAACGAATGTGAATGATTCGCAGCCTCTAGATCATTCACTCATTTTATCGTTGGGCAAGTCGAAGTTGTCTACCTTCTACTTTAAAGGTCCTACAGGTCTCCTTCTTTTCCCATCTTTCTTACTGTTCATGTTAGTTAGCTCTGATCACGCTTAAAAATGTGATGTGGAAAATGTGTAACGGATTCGATGTCCGATATTTACGCACTTCAAGCGTTAAGAAGAATGGGAATCAACTACAGTTCATCATTGAATTCCCTTTTGTTTACATGGGTTCTAACGCCCTGACCGCGGGGATGCAAGTTGTTTACATGAGTTTACAAAGTTTACAACCCCTCCCTCAAGTCTTAGATGTGATCTCAATTTGGAAAATACAAGAAAATGTACATAAAGTGCAAGAAAATGCAAAAAAAAGAGAAAAAAATGGGGGTGACCGTGACCTGTGGTCACTGTCCCAGGCCAGTGACCGTGGGTCACGGTCACTGGCAGACAGTGGCAGTGAAGCCACTGTTCGCTTTCGTTTTTCATGCTGTTCACGCTGGTTGCTCTTCCAAACTTTTTTCAAGTGTTGAAACTCCCTTTCATGACAGCTTGCGGTGTTGGATAACCATTGAGAAGATCGAATTCGACTGTGGAATCGATTGAAAACTTTGTAATTCATCATTCTTATTTATGAACTGTCTTTTGTTCAAGTCCGAAGAGGGTATCGTAAAAAGCCAAAATTGCATCATTCTAAACCTATCATTTTCAAGGAACAAAATGAGGCCCAAAGGGGCTTGTTCACAATGTTTGTAATGGCTAAGAAACCCCCCCGAATGAGAAAAACAAAGATGACAACGTCATCCCTCGAATTGTCGCCATTGCATGAACATAGTTCGTTCCGTAGTTACCGCACCCTTCTCCTCTTCCTCTCTGAATCTTTTGTTCACCTTGGTAGCTAAAGGAGGAAGGGAATGGTCGTGGGATGCTGCTTTTCTTGCTTCAATACTCTTGCGTTTGTTCAGTTTTCTCTTTTTCTCTCTTTTGTGTGTCTTTTGTGTCTCCCCCCCTTTTTCTTTTCAAATCTTAGCCTTTTATAGACTCCCCAGCAGTTTCTGGCAGTTCCAGGGAGTTAAGGGAGGTTGTGGGAGGTTACACTTCGAAAAGAAGTGGAGAAGAACCGTCCAAAACCACAGGAAACGTCCATTGGGGGTCCGTGACCACACCGCGTTCACGGACAAGGCCCAATTTCGGGTTTTTGCATTTGCGACCCGTTTTCACCTGTTTGGGGCCCAAACGAAGTCCAATTGCCACGAAACTTGGAGGGATACTTCTTGACACTATTTTGACGATGTTATAGAAGTTTCAGCTCGTTTTGACCACCTGAAGTTGGTCAACTCCCTTGATGAACAGGCCGTGGTCACGGACAAAGCCCATTTTTGGACTTTTGCATTTGTGACTCATTTTCACCTGTTTGGGGTCTAAACGAAGTCCAATCTTGACGAAACTTAGAGGGATGCCTCTTGACACTATTTTGAGTGGTCATAGAAGTTTCAGCTTGTTTTGACCACCTGAAGTTGGTCAACGCCCTTGATGAACAGGCCGCGGTCGCGACAAGGCCCATTTTTGGACTTTTGCATTTGTGACCCATTTTTACCTGTTTGGGATCCGAACGAAGTCCAATCTTGACGAAACCTGGAAGGATGCCTCTTGACACTATTTTGAGTGTGTCATGAAAGTTTCAGCTTATTTTGACTACTTGAAGTTGGTCAACTCCCTTGATGAACAGGACACGGTCATGGACAAGTCCCATTTTTGGACTTTTGCATTTATGACCCATTTTCACCTATTTGGGGTCCGAACGAAGTCCAATTTTGACGAAACTTGGAAGGATGCCTCTTGACACTATTTTGAGTGTGTCAGACAAGTTTTAGCTCATTTTGACTACCTAAAATTGGTCAACTTTCTTGATGAATAAGCTGTGGTCACGGACAAGGCCCATTTTTTGACTTTTGCATTTGTGACCCATTTTCACCTGTTTGGGGTCCGAACGAAGTCCAATCTTGACGAAACTTGGAGGGATGCCTCTTGACACTATTTTGAGTGTGTCATAGAAGTTTTAGCTTGTTTTGACCACTTGAAGTTGGTTAACTCCCTTGATGATTGGGCCTCGGTCACGGACAAGGCCCATTTTCAGACTTTCGTATATGTGACCCGTTTTCGCCAGTTTAGGGCCCAAACGATGTCTGATCGCCACAAAACTTGGAGGGTTGCTTCTTGACACTATTTTGAGCATGACACAGAAGTTTCAACCTGTTTTGACTTTCACAAGTCGGTCAACTCTCCAGTTGACTTTTTATGAAAGTGGGCTTTTGTCTCAGCTGTTTAATGCCGAAATGACTTCGGTTTAGTTTGAAACTTGGAGGAACTGACATCAGGGATATCTTGGAGTATTTGCCCAAATTTAATCAATTTTGGATATCAGAAAGCAGTACTTTGGTCAGTGACCCCATGGCTTGGGGGGGGGGGGGAGTGAACCTAAGTTGATATGCTTGTGGCTTTTGGGTTCAATGATGTCTGCTGAACTCGAAATTTTGCAGAACCTGTCTTGGGCATCATTTGAGCTTCCCCCAAGAGTTTCAGCTAACTTGAACTTTATGGGATATCACTCTGCACAAGGACCCGCATAGCATAGTATATAATCATCTAAACCAAGTTTGGATCCAAATGACGTCCAAATGCTCTGAATATTTGAGGAATGGTATTTAGATATAATTGAAAGCATTTCATTGAATAGGAGCTTGCTGCAACGTGTGGAAGTGTCAAATCCAGTAGTGGTTCCCAAAGAGCCGGCAAAGAGTCCCCGAAACTAATTTGAGCTGAGATGAGGTTCAAGTGCTTTGAAAATTCTGAAAATTTATAATCCAATGCTTGTAATGTCGGCACTGCATCATTTGCAGATTTTTTATGGGCCAACAAGCTCAGTCGTAGGTAACCTTACGACTTAGCCGAAGGAACCTTACGGCTTAGCCATAGAAGGCTGCACGGCTTAGCCGTGGCTGAGCCGTAGAAGAGTCACAGAATTGCATACTCTCAGTTATTTTCAGGTTTCACCCTGTATTGATCTACGACTGGGTTCACGATTAGGTCACGGCTTAGCCGTAGCGTGTTTTACGGCTTAGCCGTAGCACATTTTACGGCTTAACCGTGAAAGCACTGGGTCGATTTCTGAATCAATTACAGAGGAACGGGGAAGTCACCAAAGTATCAAAAACACATCTAAAAGAAGGAAATGAGCTCAAATTGGGCTGTAAACATGGTCTCCCTGCAAACTCACGAGAAGTAACCAAAATTAAGCAAATACCAACATGGGTTCATGCATATTATGCTTATACTTGCCTTAATTGAGTTCTAACACAGCAATGGTTGTCCTTGGGGCTCAATTCACATCCAAACACCACTCACAGCTATCATGCATGAGAAAGAGAAGGAGAACTCATGAGTACAGTCATGGAGAACGAGCAATGGAAGGAGAGAAGAAAACCGACACCCCTGCATACCTTGAATCACATGAGAAAGGAGAGAAGACAAGGGGATCTCCAAAGCTCCTTCTAGCTTGACTGAATCAAGGATAAGAGAAAGAGGAAAATCGAGAGAGAGAGATAGAGAGAGACAAGCGTGAGAGAAGAGGAGAGAGTGAGGGAGTTGAGTCGGTGATGGCTTATATAAGAGAGGATTTAAGGCAAAATTGCAATGAAGTTCAAGTCATAAAACAATTTCCAGTTCGAGTCAAATCCGGGTCTAACAGAATCAAACGACATCGATTACGAACGACGTAGTTACGGAAGTTAACAAGCTCAACGAAAGACACGTGGTGACACCAAGATGATTCGAAAATGACAATGTCTTATAAAAGCTAAAATTATCAAAAAGGGCTTGGTCTACCTAATCCAGGTCAAACTCAACCCAACTACCTATTCATGACCCGCAACAAAATCAAAACAAAAGCAAAACAAAATTTACAACTAATGCAACATTAATTAGTCGCTAAACGAGGTCAAGCTGGGTCGGAGTGTTACAGCAACTCTACTCCACTTGAACCTTAGACTAGAGACACAACCAAGGTGGAGCTGGACCATCACAAAATGATGCCCACAGGCTGGGCCAACTTGAAAAGAAAACCAAAATAAATCAAAAGAAGAACAATGGAGCCACCCACAAAGAAGGAAGACCCCTAGAGCCAACTTATGTACTCATCCTTGATGCTGCTTTAGACCACCTATGGGCATCGACATCAACATAATCACAATAGACGAATTCAAAATTCTGATAATCTAGGCTGCTTATTTAGCATTGAATTTTTTACCTCCAAGGAGAGATATTTGGATTAGATGAGAGTAGCATACCTCCTTTTTTGTAGAAAAGTACAAGGTTGTATTAAATAAAATCAAAAACACTTTTTCATGTATTGATATAACTAAGATCATATCAAGCTCTCCATCTACTCCTAGCTTGCCACGTCTTTAGCCATTTGTTCTCTAAAATCAGTCCTAAATTGCCTATCTACATCACTAGAACTAGCAACATTGTCCTCTTCGATATCATGATATCTTTCATTAGCGTACTCATTCTCTTCCATCATCTTATTCAATGTGTCCTGAAGTGATTCATCTTCAACATTCTATTGATGAATAAAGTTATGTAAAACACAATACGCCACAACGATCTTTTCTTGTGTCTTGATAGGATATCGTGGAGCAGTTTGGAGAAAGGCAAACCGTTGCTTGAACATAGCAAAAGTTCTCTCCACTATATTGTGTAGTTTCGAATGACACAAGTTGAAATTCATGCTTAATTTTAGGTGCTTGCGTTGTGGACCATTCTTTTAAGTGATAGTGAACACGGCGAATTGAAGTTAAAAAACCCATCTATGTTTGCATAACCGTCATCTATGAGATAAGATTTTCCTACAAAATCATGTTTAGATATTCTTGTTAGGCCTAAAACATACTTAGATGATTGCATTCAATTTGAAAATGCAAAAAAGTAGCATACTAGTTGAAACATGTAATCTATTCTGTGGACGTCTCTAAACAGTGTGTTGCAGCATCTTTGAATCTAGGGCAGATCCTTCCTATGTAGGAAAGACATACTGAAAACGCATATTAAATGAAACAGCAACCATAACATTTTATGATAATCTTTTCTTTCTATTGCGATGACAAATCAGATCTTCAAGTCTAACCCATTCAAGGACATGCGTACCATTTATTGCTCTAACACAATTTTATTAAAAAAATGTAACCTGCATTAAAATACAATATAATCCTTTAGTTAATGTCTATTCAAAATGTTACTTTGAAGAACGGGTAAAACAATAAATTATTTGTAACCTCAGGTGGACATTGTCCTTCGGATTGCTTCACATATTATGAAGCAAGTTTCAAAATAGCATTCGGTGTTGAATTGAAGTAACAGCTGATTGTCTCCCTTGAATGTTGAAATATGTTATGCCTTATTCGGTTTCTTTGGCTATGGCCAGCATTTAATAAAAGTATTCCCAACTGTTTATCCATGCTCACTCTACGAAAGTCTCTCATAAGGTCTCTATGCTTGAGCTCATTGGCCAATAGAAGAAAACATTCATTGCTCATTCTAAATATGTCAAGACAATTATGAGAGCACCCAAACAATAATGTATTAAGATAAGTCATTCCACTTTGTGCAAACTCATAAACTTTATCTTTTTTTAGATATTGGTACTGGTACCATAAGAGACATATTGTCGTTACAAGTTGTGTTAGTTGTAATACAGAATCTTGTCTATCCATGCTGCAAGTGAAGATAATTACACAACCAATTAATAAAAGTATTCATGAATATCTAGGAAAAATAAATAAGAGTCATTCTTTGCACTCCAAACATCCCATAATTTAGTAAAAGATGTCATTAACATTCTAAACAAATGAATAAAAGTCATTAACATTCCAAACATCCCTTAAATTAATAAAAGGCATACTTAACATGCCAAAATATTTAAAAAGTCAGTCATTGTCCAACCATCCCAAAAGTAATAAAAATATCCATAACATTTCACAAAATGACATTTCAAAAGAAAATAAAAAAAGCATAAATGAGTCCAATAAAACTACCAAAATAAAAGCTGTCAAGATAACAATCCAAAGCAATAAATTACAGAAGGCCAAGGTTGTTAAGAACATAGATGTTGCGAGTATCATGATCTAAGGTTAAAAATTGTGAGGTCTTCACTTCAATTCCAAGTTGTTCAAATGCATTCATCTTTACCCTCATTTCTAAATGAATTGGTAGCAAAGCTTCCCACACCTCCTTCTAGAGGTTTTTAGTTGAGTTTATATTCCTTGAAATTGCATCAACCGTATCGGCCATACGCCCTACAACTATTACCATTGCATCCCCACGCTTTGGCGCTGTATCTTCTGACGAGAGGATCCTCTAGGGGCTGCATTATGTCCCCTAACCGTGGAGATGTGTTCATTTGTAGGCTCCTCATTTTTAGTGCATCATCATCAATAACAGCCATGTCATTATCACCTACGGCATTCGTATGTATAGATGGTGGTGATTTAGGAATGTCATTTGTAACAAATTTCCCTCGACTATCAGCAATTAAGTCGCCGAATATTCTGCACATGAGAAGGTAGTCAAGCATGCGCCTAGTCCTATACATACTATGTCTAGGATATGCTTGCATTGCATGTATAATAACTCACAATCCATGTTTGGTGCTATAAAAAAATATTAACAAGAATAAATAAAATTTTCATCACAAGATAATCATCCCACACCCCTTCTTTAATCGTGACTTTCCTTTTTCCATCCCATCCAAACCCACTCAATCTAGCATGGATTTCATAGCGCTACACCATTTTTATAACTCTTGAACTTATTTTTCAACTTATCTTTCGAGAATTCAGGCCTATGTCCTGTTTGCATTTGTTTTGTAATAAGATTCCATCCCTCTGATGTAAAGCCTCTAGGGATGAATTTCCCTTCTTTTTGCATGTCAAGCATGATGATGAGAAGCACTTCATCATGACCGTTTGTCCACTTTATGTTTTTTGTTGTTGCCCTGTTTGTACCTTGAGAGCTACTAGGTTTAGACATTCTACATTTTATATAATGTTAACAACAAAGAAAGTATAAAAGAAAAAACATCAAAGATGGAACAATAACATTTCGAACACGCCCATCTCCACTTAACCCATTTCATGAATGTCCCATGAACAATGAATCAAGCAATTCAAAATAATAGTAGAATGATACTAGACTAGTTAAAAATCTAGATTTAAGAATAGGTCTCAGATCAGTTAAAGGAAAAAAAAAACTACTAACCCTTTTTCAATATTCTATCTTAAAATATCTTCACAAACTTGGTACAATTCTTTTACTCAACAATCTATCATAATTAATATTACATTCAGATTTTCATTCCATCGTAATAAATATAACCAAACCATACATCTCACATTAATATGAAAACCTAGCAAGTAAGAGGATAAATAAGGAAACATTGATTAAAAAAACTCATTTGCATCTATCATTTTTGGGTTGCATTATGGAAAAAAAATTGCATAAATATATACATAAATAGGGCTTGGGCGACAAAGTAACGGTTGGGAGCAGAATAGAGAAACCAAAGTTGGGAACATATATGGTTAGATATTATCAGAATATGGGTGCTATGTGATCTATGGTTGCGATTTGGGGAAATACTGGAAAATGTAATATGGGTAAATGCTAAGCTATATATTTTACCTTGTAGCAATTGGGTGAAAAATTAATTTCCACTAGTTTGGGTAAATGCTAAAACTAGGTGAGAGAGAGCTCTCTCTCTCTCCCAAACACAGCCTAAGAGAGAGTTGTGCTTACCAAAATAGTTGACTAAAGATGATGTAGTGTTTGGACCACGAGAAAGAGAGTAGTTGGTGATGCCAACACCACCGAAGAGAGAGAGGGATTTGGGATCTCTCAACTCCCAAACACAGCCTAATAGAGTGAGTTGTTGTTTTCACCAAACAGCTAATTAGTTTGGACTATTAGAGAGAGAGAGAGAGTAGTTGGCACCACCCAACAGAGAGAGAGAGAGAGTTGCTATGTTTAATAATCATAAATTTGGGGGAGAGGAAATGAGAGAGAGATAGTGAGACAGAGTCCTCTTTTGGACTGGGTTTGGCCAAGAGAGAGGAGATGATTTGAGTTTAGCTTAGAGAGAGGGAGGGAGAGGGAGAGAGACCTCTTGGTGAAGCAGCCAATTGTAGCACGAGACTCCACGACAATGCTTGCAGGTGAGAATGAGGCACTGTCGAAGGAAGGAATCGAGAGGAGATGAGATGAACGACTAGGGCAAAAAAAAAAAAAAAAAAACCCATCGAGTAACATAGCCTTCTATACCTATGATTTTGTATCAATGATTTATTCATTGCTATGGGGGGAGGTCCAACGGATACAATCCATGGTCCCAAGGATTATGAGAATTTCTAAAGTAAATAAAAAAACATCTTTGAAGAAAATCATCCAATTATGGGTCTTCCTCGATTTCAAGTTAAAATAGAGTTGAATCCTCTTGGTGCATGCTTATCAAAGGTGCCTTGAAGGCGCTGTGGATTAGGTATCAATCAAAGCTCAAACCTAATACTCTATTCACTTGCTAGAGTTGACTCGTTCTCTGTTATAGCTTAGTGCTTAGTGGGTTAAGAACATGTGCATGCCTCTCTAATGAAAGGAAATTAACTTATACAACTTGACTGAATCTGACATTTCTGGTTCCGCCATCAATCATTTCCTTGGATTCAATGGCTAAGACTAATAATTATTATTTGGACAAGTCTCATCAAGAAACTTGTGGTGGTCACGCCAATCATAAAACAAGGGTGTTAGATCAGGCTGGATCCACACATACATAGGTCTGGCTCAACTTTAGAATTGCAAGCCTATACCAGTCCAAGCCTGCCCCAAGACATAATTGTCTAGCTCAAGCCCAGCCTGTCTGAAACATGTTAGGCTTGCTTTCCCCATTTAGGGCTTGTTTCTTTGCTTGTATTTAAAAAATTCTTTTTCGGTTTAGACACAGTAAAATTCCTGAATTTATTGTTTAAATTTCACTGAAAGACAAAAAGGCTGAAGCTGATATCCAAAAAACTCCAAGATCACAAATTCTTGTCAAAAATTTCTATAGAGAAACAGGGCCTTAGTCAATCAGGCTGGCCGATTGGGCTTCCCATCACTTGTTTGTGCTCAGGCGATGGTCCACTAAACTACAAGTACGACTTGGTAAGGCTGCACTGAATCCCAAACTTATAAAACAAGAAAGAAAGAAAAAAAACAAAGAAACGTAAATCCAGCGGCTCTACTCCCGGAGCCGTCTCCCCCTCGTTGGCAAATGGCATCCATGTGCGTGTTCCGTCGGTCAATTCGAATCTAAAGTAATCCTCCGAAGCCGACGCAGCTGCCACGCCTTCCTCCCTCCGATCCTCCAACGTCCAATGGACTTCTCCTCTTCTCTCGTTTCCAGAACCAAAACGGCTTTCCATTCGGCCGCAGCCAAGGCCGAGAAAGTCCTCACCGACATCAAGACCGATTTCAAGAGCGATCGAGGTTCATTCCTTTTTTTTCTTCTTCTTCTCTCTATTCTATGCCATGACCGCAGAACCGATTCTTTTGATTTTGATTTGAAGACCACTTAACCTCCTTGGCTTTTGCTCGTTTGTATCTAATAATGAATAGAGAGAGAGCGAGACTCTTACCACAAGACATTGAAGGAAGACACAAAATACGAACAGGGTACAAAAACCAAAGCCAAAGACAAAGGAGAGGTATGCGTATGCTTGTGATATCGTCTCGTCTCTAAGTGGATTTAGTTCTTGGGATTAGTTGTGTTTTCTGTTGCATTTTGACTGCCCATAGATGTTTGTTTATTTTTAAAGTTTTCTCCTTCAGTTGTTCACCTGATAGTTTGATTCAATGTTTCTTGTGTTGCATTGCCTTGTCTAGCTAATGTATCATTTTCAATGGGGTTTCTGTACTACCTTTTAGTTTATTATCTGTAAGTTGTACACTTCATTGCTACTTTTTTTTTTTTTTTTTAAATTAACATAGTCAGAGTCATTGTAGAAGAATCATAGTGAAAGAAATGGAATAATGGTATCGGCGTGATTTGATTGGTATGGTTTCCCTCGCATCAGAATGAAGAAGGGAAAATAACTCATCAGGTCCTTTTTTATTAACTATGAATAGTATCTTTAGACAGAACACAAACCTCAACTAAGATCAGCAAATACTCTTCCAAACCATATGTAACAGGAGCTGTTCAGTGCAGATACCAACACTTCACAAGTGGTACTGACACCACAAACTATCCACTTATAAATTATAATACCCAATAGTAAAATAGAAATCTCTAGTCTTGCCATTCCAGTCTATCCCTTGTCAAATCCTCATATCGTTGCACTTTTTTAGGTCTATCCGTATTATTTCCATCCATTTCCTCCTCGGTCTATCCCTTTTCCTCAAGGGGCCATCAACCTGCTTGGAGAAACTCTTCCTTATTGTTGCCGTTGTTGGAGAAACTCTTCCTCACTGTTGCTGTTGTTGACTGGCATTGGACATGTCGAAACCATCTCAAACAAGTCTTTTTAAATTTAGCATCTATTGATGACGCTACCACTAGATGTTCTTGAATGAGCTCATTTCTGATTCTATCTTTACTAGATTTACCACACATTCATCCCAACATTCTTGTCTCTGTTATGTCTATAGTGGGGGTCATGAAGAATAAAAACAAACTCTTTTTAACAATTTCTAGCACCCTAGCTTGACAAGAATGATTGGCATGCATTTGTTTCTTCTTTCATTAACTCTTTTTAACAATTTCTAGCACCCTAGCTTGACAAGAATGATTGGCATGCATTTGTTTCTTCTTTCATTGACCTGAAACAAAGTGTGGGCTACTTAAAAGATGTTTGTATCGATCTATTCATTGAAGAAAATTATCCTGTAAAGTCCCCTGCAGATTTGATAATCTCTTGAACTGGAACTAATTTTTTGCTTTTTTTTTCCCCCTAAATTTTCACCCCATGGAGACTGTTTACCTTTCAATTGTATTCAGAAAGTAGGGGAACATTCATTGAAATTTTCCATAAACATAGTTGAATGAGGTTATATATCTACATCCCTCTGTCGGTGGCCATACAGTGGCTGATGTCAGCCTTAGGATGGGGGGTTTTGTCTGGGAGAGGAGACAGAAAAAGAAGTAAAAGAAGATGACAGAGAAAGAAGGAAAGGAAAATAAAGAAGAAAGAAAAAGAAGGAAGAGCAAGAAAGAAAAAGAAAGGAGGAAATATCCGTCAATTATATGAATTGCAATGAGCTGAGAATGGGTTCTATCATCTATTAAAATGATGTTTTAAATGCTGCTATCTGCATTTAGTGAACTTATTAAGGATGAGATTGCTATTAGCAATTCAAAGTGACACCAACAACTATGCTTCATTGTTGTAACATGGAGTTGGAAACTTGATGGAAACAAAGGCTGTCAGAGAAGGGCCAAAGAGGATATATGAGGAGTTTTCTTAAACTCATCAGCATTTCAGCTTGTTTTGTTTCATTTTTAATAGCATCAAAGATTGATTATAGTGGCATCTTTAAATAAGGGAAATAAGAATTATATTGCACAGTTTCTGTAATGTAATGTGTTCAAACCTCTGGAGAAAAGAAAATAATTGATGGCTTTGGGGAACAGAAGAGATTTGTATGATTCTCAATGTGGAAGACTGCTGAAACTATGCCAATGTGCTCCATGTAATTTTTTTGGAAGTATCTTGAAGTGAGTTTTTATTGTTTTATTTTTGGTTTTGTTTTTCAACTGTGCTAGTGAAGAAAAGTTTTTCTATATAGGTTGTGTTAAGTATATTGTTTGCCACAACTCTAATGCTTAGGCATTTTGGTTGTAATGGTTAGCAACTCTTGACAGGGTATCAAAGCCACTACGGGTCTTAGGTTTGAATCCACGCTGCCGCGTCATTGGTATTATGTTGTACACACAGGTGCGCAGGGTAGAAGGGCCCATGCTGCTCTATGACGGGAATGTGCTTCGAGTCTAGGCAGTGTCCCGCCTGAGGCAGGGTGTTAAGTATATTGTTTGCCACAATTCTAATGTCTCGGCATTTTGGTTGCAAAAGTTAGCAACTCTTGGCAGGTTGATGGCCCACCAAGGGAAAAGGATAGGCCAAAGAGGACATGGATGACAGTAGTAAGGTTGGATCTTAAAAAGTGCAACCTATCCATGGATTTGACTCGGGATAAATAGGAATGGAGCAGCACTATTCATGTAGCCAACCCTAGCATAGTTGGGACAAGACTTTAATGATGATGATGGTGATTTTTTTGTTTTGTTTTTCCTTGTTTGTTGACAATCTTTAGGTTGTATATTCAAGTCTGTGATGTGTGACCTTTTTCAGTGAGCACCTTAGAAAAATGTGTGAGTTGAGATACCATTTTACTATTGTTTCTGCTTCCCTGTTGAGTACCTTCTGTTAGTATGCTTCTTTTTCTTTTTTAAATAAAAATGAATATTGTTTATGGATTGTTATGTTTTGATGTTTCTTGTAATTTTATTTCTATATAGCATTTCAATTCCTACCATGAAAGATTCACCCTAAAGATGATTCTTCTTCTTCTTATTTTTAATTCAGTTACTCTAAAACGCCATCTTTCAAAAATTTTGAAATGAAATTATTTGGTGACTATCCATTCTTTCCATGAATTCAAGCATGCAAGATGGAAACCCACACACTTTGGGAAGAAGCAAGATTGGCATCATAGCATTGAGAACATAACGAAAGGAAGAAGCTTGGGAGAAGAGAAGGATGAAACTGAAAAAATAACTTCTGACACTACTGCTCTTGCTAAAAACTTTTACCACATTGACCTGGTGAAGGTTCATGAAGCTGAGGTGAAAGACTTTTAAGTTTTAACATGTCTAATTTTTCTCATTGTGTGGTTGGATATGCATGAACTCTCAGTGCCTTGAGATCCAAATGCAGAGACATATAGTCCTCTACGCTAAAATCAGAAACATGATTTTATATTTTGGAGTGCATCTGTATACACGTCTGTTATACTGATAAAATATATTTAGTCACATGTAAGTGTTCAGATTCTTAAAAAAGAGAGGACACAGAAGTGAAATCTCCATATTTCTGAACCTTCCATGCTAAATATACTTAGAAATCTGTTGTCTCCATTCCTTGTCGCTGCCACTTTTACTGGTTGAGAGGCAATGAGTTTTACTTTTATTTATTTATTTTTTTTTGTGACCTACATATAGTATTTCTGACAAGTGTTTTCACTGCTTGCTCTTTGTATGTGGTATCCACATTTTCAGGCTGGGGAGTGTTCAAGAGCACTTGAAGATGGTTTACATGCCTCTGAAATTGACACTATTCCTCCTTCGTTTATCATTAAACATTTGGCAATGGCTGCTGAGTAAGATTTTCTTCCTATTTATGAGAAATACTTAAACTCATTTTTGTCACTGTCCTATGTTGGTATCTTTAACAAGAACTATTTTTAACCAGTAAAAAAAAAAACTTTAACAAAACATAACAGGCCTCTTCATTCTTATTTGCTGATGAGAACTAATACTTCAGATATTAGAGTGTTCTGTGCTTATCATCAACGCGATTGCTCTTTGCTGGTGCATTTACCTATTCATACCTAATGATTAAATAAAACTCAATTGGGACATGCTAAAAATACAGTGCTGGTGGGATCTGGACAAGCTCCATGCTGCATCTTCTACTCCTCTTGTAGGTCGAAACCTTCCAAGTTGTAAAGATGAAAATGTGGGAACTTACACCCCCGAAGGCCCTTTACCATCAGATCCGCCAGCTGAATTTTGGCCCATATTTTAGGAGGAAGAAATCATGGAACATTTCCATACTCTCTAAGGTTAGATTTTTCACATGAAGGGCTCTACTTGGGTGGTTTAACACTAGAGACTGCTTGCATTAACTTTTTAATTTGATTCCACCAACTCGCCCTCTATGTGGGGATGATCATGAAATATTAACCACCCCCACTCCCCCCCCGCGCGTAAATGCCCCATGACTTGCTTTATTAGCGTTTGTTTCTCTTGTAACCTTCCAACACCTTAGCCCCATCATAAACTAGACCAGTGGGTATGGTCTATTGTCTCTTCTATGTGTTGCCTTGCTAGACATGCCTTTTTTTATAATTTTTGGGAATGGTTCCAAGACTCAAACCATGATGTACATTAAGAACCTTTACACTTTTCTATGGGCTCCTGTCATTATAAATGTATAACACTTTTTTTCTAATTTTTTTTAATGAATGGTTATAAATGTACTCCTTGCTTGTATATATTTCTACATTTCCAATCTTTGGAACGAACAGAATCACTAGTGAAATTTAAGTTTAAAGAAGAAACTGAGCTTGAGTCGGTTATAATATTCATCTCATTGTGGACTTGTCGGTATCCTTTTCACATGTATGAGTGTGAAAGCGATTGCAGATTCCTTAGCAAAGTCAGTTGTATGTAGGGATCACATTTATGTAGGGAACTCATTGCCATTACAATTTTTTTGATGCATGTGTAACTATTGATGTATCTCACAGTTACAATTTACAGCTCACAGTACAATTATCATCTTTGTCAGTTATTAAAGATTTTGTTACCGAAGGAAAAAGACGTTATTATAACTTATATAAGTTAATCTTTGGTGATTTAGGTCCATCTTAGACTATCTTTTGATGTTAGTAGACATATATATATATACTTACACACATACAATCATCAAAGCCTTGTCTCAATCTATGTTGGGGTCGACTAAATGAATACTGTTTTTCCGTTCCGATCTTTTCTTAGCCAAATCCTCATATATGTTGTACTTATTCAAGTCTATTTTTACTATCTCCATCCACATCTTTTCGGCGTACCTCTTCCCCTTTGTGGGCCATCAACTTATATAGTTAAGCTTTTCTTTACCAATGTCGTTGCCGGCTTACATTGGACGTGCCAAAACCATCTCAAATAGGTTTATCTAATTTTGTCCCCTATTAATGCTACCATTAATTGCTCTTGAAATTGCCTATTTCTAATTTTATCCTTTTTAGTTTTACCACATCTATCTCAGTATTCTTATCTTTGCTAAATCCATTTTATACATATACTGCTTCTTAATAGGCCAACATTTTGCTCTATAGGTCATAGTTGGTCTAATCACTGTCCTGTAAAATTTTCCTTTTAATCTTGTTGGCATTCGTTGATGACAAAGTACTCTAGTAGCAAGTCAAGTCTCCACTTCAACTATCTTGCATTTGTCCCATGTTTGACGTTTTCTTCGATCTCCCTGTCCTAACTAATTAGCAAGCTAAGGCAATATAAATAATCTTTTTGTAGTATCTTGTGGGTTTCAATTATCATAATAGTTTCAGCTCTTTGTATATGCCTATTGAATTTGCAATTCATATATTCTGCCTTTGTACGACTTATTTTGAAGCCTTTATATTATAAAGCCTCTTGCCATCTCTCAAATTTTGTATTCTTACAATCTCTTGATTCATCCACCAATACTATTGTAGAGATCCAGTTTATTAGAATAAGGCCCAACCCAGGCTCATATAAATAAATATCCCATTTATGGGGATTTGGTCAACATAAAATATAAAGACATTGCTTGTATAAACTGATTGCACAATTGTACTTACCTTTCCTGCAATACCATTTTGTTGTGGTGTGTGAAGATAGGATTTTTGGTGAATGCTGCCTTTATTGGATAAGTAAGAGGAAAACTCTTTACAAGACGAAAATCTATTAGATGTGTACTCCCCCTGAGTCAGAATGCTAGATTTTGATGGATTTTTGGAATTGGGTGGTCACCATATTGTAAAATTTCTTAAAGATAGAAGACTTCAAATTTAAATCTTAAAAAATATATCCAAGTGTAATGACAATGGTCATCAATATAAGTCACATCACATAATACTTATATCCCATCATACTCAGATGTGGGCAATCACCTAGACATCTGTTTGTATAACATCAAAAGATGCTGTGAACGTGAGTAATGTATTGGAAAGGGAAGCACAATGCTTTTGCTTAGACAGCATTGGATCCAAACAAATTGATGAGAAGGCAATCACATTGTGGAACCAAAACAATGCCAAGCTCGTGACCTGGATATTCAACTCATTGGATTTGTCTCTTTCTATATCCCTCCAGGCCTTTACAAACGCCTACGATATGTGGAACCATTTGAAAAAATTATTTCACCGAACCTAATAAAGCTAGAAAGTTCCATCTAGACACAGAGTCGGCAAAATATTGCCAAGGGGATAAACTAGTACAGGAATATTACAATAGATGTTTGACCTTGTGGACAGAAAGGGACCAAATGCTTTTACAATCTGTCTCCTTGGAGTTTATCTCATAGGCTCTTAAGTTTAAAGAAGAACTACAGATTAGTCAATTCCTCATTAATTTATGTCCGGAGTTTGAGCTAGTCCGTGCTACTCTTATAAATCGGGAAAACTCGCCAAAACCTGGATAATTGTGTGTAAGAGGTTCTTTGTGAAGAGATAAGATTGCTATCACAACATTCTCTCTCCGAAGAACCTAAAGCTCTACTCACTACTCCTGTCATGGTCACTTCTCCAGTTGGAGACAGCTCCTCACTACCTATGCCTGCCCCCTATGTTTCGAATGTAAGGGCTATGGACATGTCACCCACAATTGCCGTAAAAAGCTATTTTGCAATTATTGCATGAATCGGTTATGTCACTTCTGAATGCACTAGGAGGCCTCTTGAGAAAAATGAAAATCCTCAAAAGCAACATCAAATTGCTTTCCAAGCTTAGGCACCATGAGGTAAAACTGATTTTGTGACTTCGCACTCCTACTCAAATTCGAGATATGATTAATGCCTTTGTGATCTGCATTTACCTTTATGGGTGTCAATGGAAAGTCTCTTTCCCCTACTGCATTTTCTGCTTTTCATTCTTCTTTAGCTCTTTCCACATCTATTGGACCATCTACATGATTTTTGGACCTCGAACCATATGAAATCTATTTATACAACTATAGTGCAATCAATTTATACAAGGAATGTCTTTATATTGTATGTTGACCAAATCCCCATAGATGGGATATCTATTTATATGGGCCTGGGTTGGACCTTATTCTGATGAGCTGGATCTCTACAAATATAACATTTGCAAATAGCATGCACTAAGGTACCTCCTTTTGAAGATGAGTAGTTAACTTATCCATAATAAATGCAAAGAAATAAGGGCTTAGGGTTCATGCAAACTTATGATCATTGGGAACTCACTTGTCTCTCTGTCGGTAGTTCGCACACTCGTTACTTTGTCATAAGGTTTTTTTAGACCGATGAAGACCATATGTGATTTTTCCTCTTCACTCGATATTTTTTCATTAATTGAGTAAGTGAGAAGATAGCTTCTATATTTGACCTCCTTGATATAAAGCCAAATTGATTTTTAGAGATCTTGGTCTTTTGTTTAAGTCTTTGTTCCATTACTCTTTCCAAAAGTTTCACATTATGACAAATAAATTTTAATCCTATGGTAGTTGGTATAGTTTTCTATATCTCTCTTATTCTTGTGTATAGGTACTACAACACTTCTTCATTCATCTAGTATATTCTTTTTCATTAATATCTTATTGAAGATGTTAGTTAACCAAGTCACCTTAACTTATCTTAAGCATTTCCAAGCCTCTATTGAAATGTCATTTGGACCTATAGCGTTTCAGGTCTTCATTTATTTTAATGTTTTCCTGACTTCCACTATCCTAGTTTTGTAGAAAAAACTATCCTCTCTGCTAACAAAGTATCATCTTTTGTTCTTATTTCTTCTACATAGTCTTCAATTAAAAGTTCACTAAAATATTCGTTCCTCCTTTCTTTGATATCATTGTCCTGTAGGGCCTGTTTGGTAATTTTACTAGTAGAGTAAGTGAATTGAAGGGTCATTTTAAAAGATAAAAAAAAGTAGAGGGGTTAAATCAACAAATGATTGCAATTTGTCATTTTGTGGCAAGAGAATGTTACTTTCTGACTTTTTTGTTTGGTTAAAAGTAGATATTTTTTGTCATTTAGTTGTATGAAAAAGTTGCTTTTTAACTTTTTAGTATAAAAAGTGGAAGAATTTTTTGGAATGTGGTGCTTTTGATTTGTGTCTTTTTAGTTTGTGTGTGTGTGTGTGTGTGTGTGTGTGTGTGTTTTCAAACTCCCACTACCTTCAAAAACTTTCCAGGTTGCATGTGTATTTTTTCAAATTAATCTTCAGTTCGGTTTTATTTTTTGTCATTAATCACTGTGGTGTGTTTATATATATATATATATTCAAACTCCCACTACCTTCAAAAACTTTCCAGATTGCGTGTGTATTTTTTAAAATTAATCTTCAGTTCAGTTTTATTTTTTTGTCATTAATCACTGTGACTCTCTTTTAACAGGAATGGAAATAAGTTTAACTCTCTAAAAGATCTCCTAAACTCAGCCAGAGGTTCCTCCCCTGTCAAAGAAAGGTCAGGCTTAAGCTTTTCTGCTGTGAAGTCATTAGTGCTTCGTGAAAAGGAGGAAAAATTGACTTGTGACCTTAGTGATTCTGAGGATATCACTTCATTGATCTGTTTGTTATTTAATACGGGTAAATATAACTTTTGACGAGACAGAATATATCTCTTGTGATGTGTAGTTTTCTTTTAAATGTTATCCTTTTTTCCTTGTTGATTTTCCATTTCCATGGTAATATCTGCAAGATGTTTGCAGAATATCCTATTCCCAGAAGGAATGATGATTCTGGTTCAGCTACTCTTACAACATCCAGTTTGCCAAGAGATATACATGGTGCACCTCCAGAAAGCTTTGTTGTTCGACTCTCTGAAATACTTGGTTGTATGAAGACCCTACAGAAAATGGCATCATTTTGGTGCAGTGTTGTTGCTGAAGTAAGGATATGGGTTTGACTAGTATTCTGTAAATGATTGAGAATGTAAGGATATGGGTGTGACTAGTATTCTGTAAATGATTGAGAATGTCTCTGCAGAAAAGGAAAAATACTACTCATTCTATTGTTGATAGAGAGAGTTGTATCTCATTTACTTGTACATGTTTGTGAGAAAGTCATCTTCTGCATGCACGATAGATTTTGGGATGGGAAGGAACCTGTAAGGCCAAAAAACTCAAAACCATAACTTAAATATTAGTTACTTTTTTCTTTTACTTTTCAATGTGGCTATTGTGCCCTTTGCCCGACCTAGATGACTCGTCACAATTTCACAACTAGAATGAGTTGAGCGCATCCCAAGTTGTCTAGGCTTGGTCAGTCAGGTTGTGACCAAAGCTCATCCCAGACAAGTTGAACCTGACCCATTGACCTGGCACATCACTTAGCCAAGTTGACTTGGCCAAGTTCACTGCCAACTCACGGGCTGGAAAACTATGGTTATGACTTATGACACCAATACAACTCTATTAGTATTGGGGTTATGGTTTGAAAGATCCTGCAGGATCTGTATATAAGTTACATAACATGGTATATTGCCGGATTTTGGAAATAAGATGTCCCCCATAGTATGGCAGTATGTATATGTGCTCAATCAGGTGGTTTCTCATGTGTACAAAAGTATCTGTTCACAAGTTCTTGGGAGGTTGCGTTATTCTTTATAGCATTGTTGTACTTAAAAAAAAAAAAACCTCTTGTAGTGGTATGTTTACTAGGGTGAAAGAACGACTGTTATCTTAAAACTCCTCGAGTTTATAATCTTTATTTTCCCCTTTTACTTTTCTTTTTATCTTTTCATTCATTCCATCCAAATTAGTCGTTATTTTTGTTTTTGTCAATTGTCATTGTTATCCTTGTCATCTTTGGTGTTGTTATAGGTGCTACAGTGAGGAGCTTAGGCATCTTTTTCTTTGAGTGTCAATTCATCTTTTGGATCAAATCTGTTTGCTAATGTGATAATCCTTGTAACAGTAAAAGGGATAAACTTTGCTTGAAGTTTGGTATATTCAGGGGATATGAGTACGAATTATTTTGAGCTGAGTTCTAGCTGTCCTCTAGAAGTTGAGTTTTATTTAGAATTCAAGTTGTCCAATGCACCCTAGGTTATAGTCCTCCATTACATTTTAGCAAATGCAAGCATATACAGGGGATATGAATACAAACTATTTTGAACCGAGTTCCATATGTCTTCTAGAAGTTTAATTTTATTAAGAATTTTAAGCTATACACTGCACGCTAGGTTACCATCCTCTATTGCCTTTTAACCAATGGTGGTATTTTTTGTCATTATCCATGAAATGTTGTTTTATCAAAATTGAATCCTGTCTGTCCTCTAGAATCAAATTGAGTCCTGCCTGTACTCTAGAAATTCAATTTTATTTAGAATTGAAAAATGAAGGTTTTTACCATGTAAATGTACCCTATGTTATAATCGTCCATTTCATTTTGATCAATGCTGGTGTTTTTATTTTTGATGCATTAGTGTGAATTTGTTGTTGAGCTTGATCTAATGTGGTCATTGACGAATTCCTTATAAATGCAGCTGAGAAGATTGTGGTGTGAAGGACAACCAGTACCTCATGTGCCATTGGATGAGACTCCAGACCTAAATTACTGTCTTTTGCATCAGCAATTGCAGGTTATTAATTGTTGTATTGCAAGGAAGAGGCGCCGCGATATTGCGATTGAGTCACTAGATTCCATATTGAAACAAGACAGTTGTACAAATGAAGAAGTAGGTGTTTATCCATGCAACTCATCTTTAAGCTCAACAGTTTATGCTAGGATCAACAATGGGGATCTTGTTCTTCGTCTTGGAGCTGATTGTCTAGCTGAAGGTTTAACCATGTTAGAAACTGGTGAACCAGTATACTGTCCAGTGACCCAGGTTTGTGGGATCTTTCTCAACAGTAAGATTATTGTTTCCTTGGCTTGATTCATTTTATTTGAATTTTGGTCTCTGGTATGTGCAGGAGGGCCCTATTCTTACCGAAGATCTCATCAGAGAAACAGAGGAGTTTGTGCTGAGAACAGGAAGGTCCGTCTCTTAATAAATATTGTTTTAGTTTGATAGATTACTTCCTTAGAAATTGAAGATTATCATGTTGCCCGTGGTTTCCTACATTATCATGGTTTTCCTATTTGATTAAATGGTACTTTCAGTGTCTTGGGAGTATCAGCCAGCACGAAGATGCTCATCAAGCAATCAATTCATTAAAGTAAAGCAACAAAGATGGGCCTCTTCTAAGACAACTATAATACATATTTAATGGTTTGTGACTATAATTGGAGTACATGTGAACACATGAAAGTCTTGATTATTCTTTGTCGGTTATTAATTATTGATTGAATAAGTTATAGGTATTTGTAGACTCTTAATGTAAAAGTTTAATTCTCAGTAAAGAACATGGCAATCATAATATCATGTAATACTAGAAAGCTTAGCTATTCTGTATTGATCCTAATTCTATTAGGGTTGAAGCTGTTTGAACTGTCATTCACTTAATAAATTGATAGGCTTCTTCAGAGTTGATTTATGAAACTCATTATCATCCTTAAAGAATTCATGCAAATTATGATCTTAGTACATTTGGATGCATTTTCCCTTGTTCATCTTCCTCTATCATCATCATCATCAAAGCCCTATCTCAACCATGTTGGGGTCAACTACATGAATTTTGTTTCTCAATTCTGTTATATTTTTAGCCAAATCTTTAGATAAGTTAAAAATTTTTCAAATCTGATTTAATGATCTTCATCAATGTTTTTTTCGGCCTACCTCTACCTCTTGATGGGCCATCTACCTGGATAGCTAAACTTTTTCTCACCAGTGCCATAATCGGCCTACGCTCAACATGCCCAAATCGTCTTAAACGGATTTTTCTAATCTTATCCCCTATTGGTACTACTCCTAAATACTCTCGAAAGCGCTCATTTTTAATTTTATCTTTCTTAGTTTTACTATACATCCACCTAAGCATTCTCATCTCTGCTACATCCATCTTATCTATATG
Source organism: Sextonia rubra (assembly GCA_037013555.1). Lineage (NCBI taxonomy): Eukaryota > Viridiplantae > Streptophyta > Magnoliopsida > Laurales > Lauraceae > Sextonia > Sextonia rubra. Next base: position 11,786,429 of record JASUAD010000012.1, read on the forward strand.
CGTCTTTTTAAGTGGCCAACATTCTGCTCCATATGTCATAGCTGGTCTAACCACTCCTGTAAAATTTGCCCTTCAATTCTGTTGGCATTTGTCTCTCACAAAGCACTCTAGAAGTTAGTCTCTACTTTAGCCATCCAATTTTTATCCTATGCTTAATATCTTCGTCAATCTCCCCATCCTTATTAATCATCAAGTTCAGGTATCAAAAAGATTCTCTACGTGGTATCTCATGGGTTTCAATTTTGACAGTATTTTTAATACTTTATATATGTCCACTGAAGTTGCAATCCATATATTCTGTCTTTGTATGACTTAATTTAAAACCTTTAGATTCTAATGCCCCCCTTCATCTTTCGAGTTTTGTATTTACACCATTTCTTGATTCATCCACCAATACTATATCATCTGCAAACAACATACATCAAGGTACTTCTTTTTGAATATGTGCAGTTAACTCATCCATAATCGATACAAATAGGTAAGGGCTTAAGGTTGATCCCTGATGCAAAATCCCTGATGCAAACCTATAGTCACGGGGAATCTACTTGTTTCTTTACATGTGATTCTCACATTTGTTACTGCTCCTTTATACATATCTTTAAAAATTTCAATGTCCCCACTGGGGACATTCTTTTTCTTCAAAACCCACCAAACTAAATCCCTCGTACCCTATTAGAGGTTTTTTCTAAATTAATAAAGATCATGTGTAGATTTTTCCTCTTTGCTCGATATTTTTTCATTAATTGCTTAAATGAAAAGATAGCTTCCATAGTTGACTTCCCTGGCATAAAACCATATTGATTTTCAGCAATCTTGGTCTTCTGTCTAAATCTTTGCTCCATTATTCTCTCCCATAACTTCATAGTATGACTCATAAGTTTAATCCCTCGATAGTTGGTACAATTTTGTATATCTCCTTTATTCTTATATATAGGTACTATAATACTTTTTCTCCATTCATTTGGCATTTTCTCTGTCACAAGTATTTTATTGAAAAGTCTACATAACCAACTCACTCCAACCTCTCCTAAGCATTTCATACATCTATTGGAATATCATTTGGGCCTGTTACCTTTTTTGTCTTCATTTGCTTCAATGCTTCCTTCACTTCTACCCTTTTAATTCTATGGAGAAAAGTATGCTCTGCTAATGAAGTATCCTCTCTAGTTCTTGTATCCCCCATATGTTCTGTATTTAAAAGTTTGCTAAAATATTTCTTCCACCTTTTTTTAATATCGTTGTCCTTCACCAGAACATTTTCTTTATTGTCCTTGATTCAGTTGACATAATCTAAGTCGTTACTTTTCTTTTTTTCTTATTTTTGAAAGCTTAAAAATATCTCTCTTTCTCTTGTTCCCAACCTATTATAGAGGTCATCCTATGTTTTGGATTTTGCACTACTTATTACTTTCTTAACTTCTTTTTTTGCCTTCTTACATAACTCAAAATTTTTCATACTCTTAGTTCTCTGCCAAACTTTGTAGCAATGTCTTTTCTCTCGAATAACTTTCTGAATCTCCACACTCCATAACCATGTTTCTTTATTAACATATCTCTTTCCTTTTGATTCTCTAAGTACCTCATTTGCAACCTTCCTAATGCAATTAACCATTTGATTCCGCATTACTGTAGTTTCTCCTTTAGGGTTTCATTATCCCTTCTCAATCATTTTGTCTTTAAATATATTTGCTCTTTTTCCCTTCAAATCCCTCCACCTTGTTTTGTTGGCTATTTTGTTTACTACCGCTCTCTTTCTACTTCTAATGCAAAGATCTAAAACTACGAGTCTATGTTGTGTGGTTAAACTTTCTTATGGGAAAACCTTGTAATCTTTACAAGCTAATCAGTCTTGTTTTTTAAATAGAAAAATGTCTATTTGACTCCTATTACTCCCACTATTATAGGTAATTAAATGCTTATCTCTCTTTTTAAAGTAAGTGTTTGCCACTGCAGGATCAAATGCCACTGCAAAATCCAATATAGTGTTTCCGAATTCATTCTTTTCTCCAAATCCTTGCCCTTGATGCATTCTCTTGTATCCTTTATTATCTTTTCTTATTTGCCCGTTTAAATCTCCTCTAAGGAAAATCTTATTACTATTTGGGATTTTTTGAAGTAAATCATCCATCTCCTCCCAAATTGTCTTTTCACACATTCCTCTAGGCCTACTTTGGGAGCATATGTATTAATGATATGGATTATGTCTTTCTTTAGTACTAGTTTAATTGCTATGATTCTATTAACAAAACTCTTTACACCCACAATTTTCTTTTTCAAATCCTTATCTACAGCTATACCTACTCCATTTTTTGTATTACTCTTTCTTGCATAAAAAAGCTTATAACCATCTGTGAGTTCCTTAGCTTTATTTCCTGTCCACCTTGTTTCATGTATATAAGCCACATTAATTCTTCTTCTTTTTATTACCTCGACCAACTCTATGCTCTTGTCTGTTAAGGTTCCTATATTCCAAGTAGCAAGTCTAATTTTTGTATTCCTCCTCTTATTCTCATGGACTAACTTTTTTAATTGTACTAGCCTAGAGTCATGCGGTAGCCCTTACACATTTTTTCACTGCAATTAGGCGACGCTGAAATACGTTGCTTAAAGCGGAGAACGCCCTAGCCTTATCGCGAAATACTGTTATCTCAGAATTTATATTTGGGTTGTGACAAAGTTTTACGCTAGCTGTCAACCTACCTAACGCAACCCTCCTCCTTTACCCGGTCTTGGGACTGGCAGCAAAAATTGGCGGAGTTCGTCTTCTATAGGAACAACAAATATTGACTACTCAATTTGTTTGATGTGCTTTATTGGGATATGGTTTGGACAAAAGGATTTCTATGATTGGTCCTATTACTTAAGCACTTTTGAGTTTTGAGTGTCAATTCCATTCTATTCCAACTGATTGTGGTAAGGACATTCCATAATTGGGTTTGGGCAGAATGGAAACCCCGTTCAAACGTTCTAGGCAAAACTTTGACCAATTTTGGCTGTCTTTGTCAATTTTGATTGGAATGACCAAAATTTGTTAGTTATGGCTAGAGCAGACCTAGATTGACCCTGATTAGTGGCCCACCCTTTTTTTTCTCCCTCAATTACCCCTTTAAAAGGGCTGTTTCTCTTACTTGAGAGGTGTAAGGGTAATGACCCTTATACTCAAATAAGAGGAGAAAAATCTACTCTACCAACTGAAAATTGATGCTATGAATCTACCATGGCTGACTAGCCTAAGAGCATTGAATCTACTCTAGCAACAAAGGAAATGGTTGATTTGGTTTATATGATTGTAAGGTGTTGGTGGTTTGATGCTAACATTACTTTCCATGCTGCCCATTTTAAATTTTAGTAACCCATGGTAGATGCTATTTTATCAAAAGGTCGTAGATATAAAATATCTTCTTATCATCATCTAAAGGAAACTTTTGAGAAACAATATGACTGAAGTGAACGACTTCTTAAGTCTCTTCAAAGAAAGTTGGAGTACAACCAGATGTTCCATTATGGCATATAGCTGGATAGATGGGAAACAAATCACATTGATTAAATTTTTGGTCACTTGTCATAAAGGGATTATGTTCTTGAAATTTGTAGATGCAAGTGGCACTGTGAAAATTGTGGACCCATTGTTTCGAATTTTTTATGATGTTATATTTGTTGGCTAATGTTGTACAATCTACAACTGAAAATTGAGCCAGTTATAAAGTAGCTTAATGGAAATTAGTGGATGAGTGTGGTACTTTTTATTGGACAGCTTGTGCCATTCACTGCATAGGTTTAATTCTCAATCACATGGCAAAGCTTGATCTGTTTCCAATCAATGCATCCACTATTGAGAGGGCTAGAAAGATTACAAAGTTCATTTGTAACCACGCATGGATTCTGAATATTTTGAGGAAAGATTTTACAAAAGCTAGAGACTTAAATATGGCCAATCATCACGAGATTCACGACGAACTTCATCAGCTTACAATGTCTTTATAGTTTAAAGGGAACCCAGGAAACAGTGTTGTATGGGAGCATTTGATCTATGCTTCTTCTCCAACTGGCTTAGGGATTTGTGATCTCCTAAATAGTTAATTCTAGGGAAATTCAGGGCATATCTTGAAGGTGGGTGAACGATTTATTAGTGAAGAAGGCTTGTCATGGTCTGTTTGTAAGAAGCAATGGATAGGGCGAAGGGGATGATTGAGGGAATTTGAAGAACAAAAAATTAGGCTACCTTCCTTATTAGAGGATTGTTGATTCAAACATGGGACTACCAAATGCATAGCTCCTACAGGCCGTATGATTCTTCTTAAATCTGGAATTTTTTTTATAGTCCTACATTTTCCAAGCACCAAGAAAAGTTGTTGGCAAACTGGAGACCAACAAGCAAACTATTTAATTATTAGAGAGCTAAAGAGTTATAAAAAGGTTATTTGTATATTTAGCCAAACTTTGGAAATGTGCCTCCACAGTCAATGCTACCTTTTGGCCACCAAAAAGCGTGACAGGACAAAAGAAATGGAGTTGCACACTGAAGTAGGTGACTTTTAGAATGTAATGGGAGCATGGTTTAAAAAATTGGCCAAGCTGAGTTGACTTGGCACATACCGAGTCGGGTATCGGTATGATGTGACTCGGCTGAGTTGGCCAAGTCTGCCCAGACTTGGCTTGCATCATCGAGGAAAAAAAAAGGGAGGACTGGACTGGAGGAAAACATAAAACCAGAAAATGAGAAAGGTGGCCTGTTTCCAGCAGAGAGAGAGAGAGAGAGAGAGAGAGAGAGAGAGAGAGAGAGAGAGGAAATCAATGAAAAGGAATTAAAAAAAAAAGTCTGACCTAGTTGACTGACTGCTGTTGTACTGGTGCATGCCTGCTGCTGTGCTGACTGCCTGCTGTGTAATGCTGATGTGCTGTTACTGCCAGCTGTGTATTGCTGATGTGCTGCTGTGCTGCAGGCCTACTGTGGTGCCTGCTACTGCATGCTGCCTTGTAGGCTGTAGCTGCTGCCAGGCCTGCTTCTGTGCCTGCTACTGCATGCTGCCTTGTAGCTGTAGCTGCTGCCCTTTTCATCTTTTTTCTTCTTCTTCTTCATTTTTTTTTGAGCACTGAAAAGGGACTAGCCCGAGTCCCACCTGACTCGCCCAAGCCGGCTGAGTTGACTTTGACTCAGCCTTGGGCAAGTTGGGTCCCGAGTCCGGGTTTTTAAACCTTGAATGGAAGTCCTAAGAATTTGATGGGGATAGACCTGGTTGGAATACCCATGCATGATAACATTGATTATCTGTTCTCCTTGAGGGATTTTGCAGAGTATGTGGTATTGATGCTAAAGTTTCCAGGACCAAAGTTGTCAAAGTCATTTTGGACCACGTTTCATTTGGCTCCAAAGTGAAACATTTTGGTCGATTTGGACATTTTGCTTTCCAATTCGGAAATTTGCTTCGGAAAATATGAAAAAATTATATATATATGGATACGTATGAAAATTTTATTCTACCAGGCACCACAAATATAATTTTTAAAGGATAATGTTTAAATACATCCCATTAAATACCACGAAATGTAACAAAAAGTTAGTTAACCATGCATCATTGTAAACACCATCATCATCTTCATTAGCTCCCAAGTCCTCTCCTGTAAGGCCATCTATTTCATCACCCTTATCGAAATTAGGGATACCCCCTCGCACTTGTGCTTGTTGCTCTATAGCCGTCCAACCATTGATATCCTCTATGGTTAAGAGAGGTCCTTCTTCAGCAACCCATTGAGCCAAAATATTAATCTTCTCTAAACTAATAGGGTTAGAGGCAGTAATCTAGTTTTTTTGCGCATGGCCCTACATTTTATGTAATTTAATATTCCACAAATTGGCTATTGACAATTTGCAAAAGAATTATGTAAAACTAACATTTAATATACATCCTCATGGAGCTTCAGATTGTAATGCACATAAACTAGATCATTTAGCCTTTGATGTTCTAGTCTATTTCTTAGGAGTATGAATAGGTTCGAAGATGCTCCAATTTCTTTCACATCACTGATGCATTTACTCAAAACTCGAATTGCTAAAATTTTTAACTCACGGGTACTATTTCCAAGTTGATCCCACTATCTTGTTGCAAACTTAAATGAAATGTAAAATTATATTTTATTTTTTTTAATATTACAAAATTGTATTTTATGAATTGCAACCATATAATAATTTAATGAAAAATTTAAAACTTTCATTTACTTGGAGACATTTTATCTTGATTTTGTATTGCTCTTGCGAAACCAAAGTCAAAATGAGAATCTTTATAGTCATCTTGTTGTCTGAAAATCATGTCCTGAGTATCAAAATCAAGAACTATTTCTCTATGACATTATCAAACCCTTGATGACTTCGCTGTGCTATGAAAATGAACTGCTAAAGAAAAATGCCGAATTCAAGTAGTATGCTACAACGTGTAGTGCACTATGAAGTTTATTGTCCCATTTGTGTGATTGATAATCTTCCGTATGGAATGCAGTCCTTATTCTAGCTCTTTTGAATGACCTCCTTTGCTCAATCCATTGCCTTGTACACATAATCCATTGCAGGCTTGTCTTCACTATCAACTAGACAAAGAACTAACAGCCAAAGATTCACTAACTTTCAATACATGCTCAACATTCCTCCAAAATGTATTATTGAGTATTATGTCAGTGATCTTCATGCCAATAGGAGTGCTTGAAAGATTAGATTCAAATCTTGTGCAAGCAGCACTTACATTTGCCTAAGTTCTTTTTTGAATTTAAAGGGACATTACAAACTAGTAAATTGGCAACAAATCTTGTGATGGTTGCTTGAACTAAATCTCTCCCATTTGTATATTTTCTTCTCATTAAATTCAATACAGATAAATGATTGTAAATAAATTGTGATTTTCCTTGTCGTCTCAAATGTGGATGCATTGACTGGAAATGAAGTTGGCTTTGCCATGTCCTCTAACATCAGATCTTCCTTGTTGTCTCAATTGTGGATGCATTGCGTTGGAAATAAGTTTGGCTTTGCCATGTACTCTAACACCAGATCTATGTAATGCATAGCATGAGATGTCCAATAAAGAGCTCTGTATTTTTCAGCCATTTTTTTTTCTTGTTGCTTTGTAAGTGGCATCATTGTCAGTGATAAATGGAATAATATTGTCGGCCTAACAAGTAGAACAATTTTTATAAGATGTTTTAAATAGTCCATGTGCTTTTTTTGTAATTACACTTGTATCAATTGACCTAAAAAACATTATCCCTTTTGGGCAATACACAAGAAAGTTTATCAATGTCCATTTCTTTTCATGTGTCCACTCATTAGCTATGATGGAGCAACTGGTTTCACTCCTAAATGACTTATAATGCTTCATGAAATCATTAACTTCTACTACAATTTTCTCCAAATTCTTTACACGAAGTTCATGATATGATGACATCTTGTAACTTGGTCCAACTACGCTAATTGCATAAGCCATTGGTTAAATTTTTTTTTATCTTTCTGTGTTAAATGTTATATTACAATCAAACTACAGACGACCAACAACCAAATCATCTGCATCTTTTTGTTCATTTGTTGCTAATGCCAATTTGCCGGGTGTCATTCGTGATGCAAAGAAATTGGGCATTGGAGTTGGGGAGTATTTGACACATTCCTTCTTTTGTTTTGAGTACATGTTTAAGGGACATTCTCTTTACCCATCCTACTTGTTGTGGTGGGGTTTTTGGCTCCAAATTGAAAACAATTGGACATGTCATCCGAATCGAAATGAATTTGACAACATTGGTCATGACCCAAAATCTGGGGCCCTTAGAATTCTGCATCAAGACTTATAGAAGTATCTCATAACATACTTGTGTCAAATCCATTTGCATAATAAAGCTTCTGGCATTTACCTAGTGAATGAGAGATCTTCATTTAGGATAAAAAATTTGCATAACAAGGTCAATCTGAACATAATTAAGTAAACTGAAAGCCAAAAGCATTATAAAGTCTTTGGAAGTTTAACTAAATAAAATAATGAAAACTAGCTTTTCTTCTCTTCTTCCGTGTGGGTCCATTGCTCAACTGCGCATGTCAAATTCTATCCTTTGATCATCATGGTAATCCTTTATTTTCTTCTTCTTTTTTTTATTTTTATTTATTTATTTTTTTTTGCGGAAATCATGGTAATCCTTGGACTCCAAATCCTGGTTACTTGGATTGGGGCAATAAAAAAATTAATCAGTGAAGCCGAGTGAATAGAAACTCTAATCTATGTGGGTGCACAATTTTTATATTAACTGAAATAATGATGCTGCAAGAATAGTAGGAATACATTTATTAAGGTCTGGTCAAGGTTTCCCAAAACTAGTCTCCTTACAATCCCCTAACCACCTGACAACACTACCCAATAAAATACTTCATGGGTGCTTTACATCATCTAAAAAAGGCTGACCTACAGTCAGTGAAGGCAGCTGACCTGTAGTTAAGTGAACATCATTACTGACCTGAGATTAAGGAAATAATTTATCTCACGTATGAGCCAGGGAATAACATATCTGACCTATGAGTCTGGGAATAAACCTTATATTATGAGGGCGAGGGGTGTCCGATGGGTCGGTCCTGGTTACTCAGGTTTATCCAAAAGATTTTCTCTTTCTTGGGACATAACCATAACTCAAATTAGAATGTTTTCTTTTTGTTGCTCTTAACACCTAGAACAAGGTAGTTTGAGACCATAGCTTCCAATTCATCATTTGATTGTGGATCAGGTAATTAAGCCCAATTCAAGTTCAAGTAGGGTGTGAATTCAGCAACAAGATTACATCCATACTTTATTAATTTCCAAGGATTTATCAGCTCTGTTCATCACATCACATAATATAATACCATACCCTTACTGTCAACTTTAAGATTGCCTCTTAGCCCACAACATGTACTTATCATGGTTGGAAAAATAGATGTGATTACCCATATGGAGAGCCAACCCTGTCAGCAGTGCATACGGATTGAGGAAACTAAGGCTCACACCATTACTTAGAGGATTTATCCATGTTCTATGCTTACTAATGGGGTTCAGCTATGGTCCATGCATTGTCCACTCATACTACCAGCTCTCAACACAAATACCAATCTTATTTGCATTAATAAAATCAACCAACTCAGATTGACGAGACTTTTGTGAAATCTGGCCCATATCATGGATATAACAGTCAGCCAGTCCTAATCTAGCCCAAAATCATTCAGTCAGCCCCGGTTCATCTAAATAACCGTCATCCGGCATTATGACAAACAGGTGGAAGGGGTGCGATCGTGTGACATATTCAAAACTTCAATACCTTGGAAGCCGTCGTTTATCTATATAGATGCCTCCTAATTAGTCCACACCTTTCTAATTCAACAATCAGCAGCCAATACTGGTTCATGTTGTCACACCACAACACTACAAACCCAACTAAGAGTTTTATTTTTATTTTTATGATAAGGAACCCGCCGACATCTCTTATGGTTGATCATTGGTAAAACTTTAGATACACAACACCACCCACTAGCACTGTGTATCGGGTAAAACCCAGCTAAGAGTTTGGCATTCACATTTCACCAACTACCCCAAAACCCAGACGGTCATGGGATTTCCACCAACCCTTCTTATTCATTGATCAACTTATAAATCATTCAGTCTTCGCAACTTCTTTCACAAATAGAGTATCATGCAAATTACAAAAACAACATGAAGTCTCTAGATATTAGTAGCCATTAGCCAAGACTTGAACCTAAGAAGTATGGACACGGATACGAGACACAGATACGACACGACACGGACACGCCGACACGGCATTTCTCAAAAAAGTAAGACACAGACACGTTGCGGACACATTAATAATATATATTAATTTATATATATATAATCATCTACTAAAAAAATAATATCATTTTAACTTTTTTAATCAATTTAGCAATCAAAAAATAAAAATTCAATTACCAACTAACAAACATATCAAATTATCAAATATCAATACAACACTAAAACATAATTCATAATCATTAAACATGAAATATCCATAGTTCCATAAAATCCATATAAAGAAAAGGGCGGATCATCTCTTTTTCCTCCCTAAAAAAAAAGAGCAAAAAAGAAGCCAATCTTGAGGCCTATTCTTTATTTGTCTTTTGTTTGTGATATGATTGATATTTACAATCATATATTTTTTCATGGTATAAAATTGTTATATATCAAGTTTACAAGTTTTAATAATCACATGTTAACAAAGTGTCCAAGAGATATTAGCCACATGTTTATGTTTTAGTCATAGACACGGGATAGGAATTGTGGGACACGTTGCAAAAAAGAGTGTTAAACAAGTGTCTGAAATTAAGATTTTTAGTTCTTAATTATGGACACGGCTAAATAGTATCGGACACTTGTCCGAGAGTGTCCGAGGAGTGTCGTTGTCCGACACGTGTCCGTGTCGGACACGTCACTTTCTTAGAAGTGTCCGTGCTTCTTAGACTTGAACCATCATAGATCCAGCCGCCTAACTGACTAGGGTTTGATTGGCGTTTATTAACACCCCCACCCATAGTTGGGTTCAGCAATCGGTAGTCATGGAGAGCCATGGTGATGCAGGCCGATCTTAGATTCGGCCCAGATCACAGGCCTGCAGGCTAATTGATTGATCCTTGATTTCCTCAAGGATCTTTATCCTTAGTTAGATAATTTTAATTACTTATTTGCTTTTTATTTTATGTTGAGTTGAGATTAGAATTGGCTTAATTTATTTTTAGTAAGCCTTGCTTGTTTAGAGTTAGTCTTTCCTACTTTAGAAATAGTCATTCCTATATAAGGAGGAGTCTTTCATTGTAATAGATATACTTTTATCAATTAAATTTAGTTTACAGTGAAAATTCTCTCTCTTGATGGTGTTCATCGTGAGTTAAATTGTGCTCTAAAGCTTGAATCCCTCTTTGGATTCGAACAATCATTCGGGAGATTGTTCTACACCGGATCTAAGATCCGGGGTTGCGTTACATGGTAGGGCTCTCTTTTTGGTTCAGACAACATCCAAGACCCCAAAGACCATTCGGTCATGGGTTTTGAGCCCAATTCTCCATCCCGCCATGGGTTCCTATTTCCTAACCCTACTCTAGTTCGGCCAAGTGGTTTGCATTCATCATCTTCATCTCCATAAATTCATTAATCAGTATTCCATCAAGTTAACTTGTTCACACCTTAGACCCTTGCTAGAAAAATCATGGATCTAATAACAGCACAAAAAGGTTTGGGTTTTTGCTCACCTGTTATAACTTATAAGCAATGGTTGCTATAGGTTATCCACACTAACTCTAAAATTGCTTGAACTCTGCTACTCCTTCAATCTTCTACTTAGGGTTTGGGTCTTCTTGGAGGGATATATGTACAACAAGTAGTAGGGAGAGAGAGAATAGGGAGTTGTGAGATGAGTTCTCTCATGTATGCGACATGTATATAAGGCCTGGGATCTCCTTTCTCCAATCGACTTGCTTTTGGAGTGAAACTCCACTGCCCAATTTCTTATGAATCACCTAGTGATGTATCCTCAGGACTCCTCTTAGAGTTATGAGTCTTGAGCACTCCTATTACAAGAAAGATGGGGTCCCACCTCTTATTACTGAAAGGTCTCTTAGGTTAACTCATGGTTCCCTCCAACTTACAACTTAAGCCTTCTAAACAATTGACAAGGGGCCCACAATTTCTAACGACTTAAAACATTAGGCCCACCAAGCAAAACATTAATTTAGAATAAACAGAAAATTTCTATTCCCTAATTTAAGCTCAGGGGCATAGATGAAAATAGCTACGTAGTGGCCGCTATATCGGGCGTAGCGGCCGTGACCGCTACGCTAAATTGAAGATAGTGCCGCTATCTTCTGTAGCGGCCGCTACGTCCGCTACGGGACCGCTACGGGGCCGCTACAGACTGTGAATGATGACTGCTTTTCAAAAAAAATTGAAATACATATTAAAGCTTATTTTTTTACTTTTTCTCTTCAAATGACATTTTTCCTCAACTTTTCTAGCCTTCTTCTATATTTGAAAGAACACCAAAACACATAGGATCCCCCTTTTATCCTTAAAAGAACACCAAAGCACGTAAGATCTCGCTGGATTAAGTTGATGCAGAGAGTTCCTCTCAAGTGGAGTGTTTTTATGGAGCTATTAATTATTATGTCATTCCACATTTGTTGTATTGACTGTTCACTATTTAGTGTTTTTTATTGCACTCTTAAGTTCCAACTTTTAAATCTTAAGTCTTGACTTCAAGTTCAAGACATTGTTTATTATGTTGATATTACTTCGTCATAGTTTTTTTAATAAGCCTTTCATTAGTTAAGTTAACATAACAACATGAATACATGTAAAAAAAAAAGATCATTACTATTATTTTCTATTAATACAGCGATATAGGACCTCATGCAATGAGGGGACCGCTACACCCCTTTATCTTAATTACTTTTGCAAGAAAATTATATATTCTATCATTTTCTAATATTTAGGATTTTCTAAAATTTTTTTCAGAATTTTTTGATGATTATTTTAAATCACACCGCTACGCCGCTACGTAGCACCGCTACCGCTACGTAGCGCCCGCTACGTAGAGTTTTGACCGCGGGCCGCTACGCCCGCCACTACCGCTAGTTTCATCCTTGCTCAGGGGTATTGCAAAAGTTAATGCCCCAGCGTTTGTGAAATCTTTGAATAGGAGCTTCAGTCGGCCCTCATAAATGGGAGAAGCTTCATAAATAGCATGTCATCAGCAGTAAAATGCAAATGGGAAATGGACAGATTTCTTCCTTAAAGGGGTGAAAATAAGGCCATTTTTCTTCATAGAATTAAGAGCCCCATAGAAGAATTCCATAGCCAGGGAAAAAAGTACAGGCAAGATAGAGGACATCCCTGTTTTATGACACATTTGGATTCTCCATTTATAAGAACTGAGTAAGATGGGGCGGTGACGCATGACATGATAAGCCCAATAGAATGAGTTGGGAAATAAGGGACTTTAGGATCAATGCATATCGGAGGAGTCCCCTTAAGAGGAAACAGAAAATGCTTTAAAGAGATCATGGGAGAGGAGGTTGTTATTTGTAATGGATCTACCTTTAAAATGAAAGTTGATTGGGAAGGATCTTACGTGGCGTATAATGATTTTCATCCTATTGACCATGATTTTAGTGATGATCTTGTAAATGCCATTTTTAGGGAGATATGTCTAGAGTGTTTGGGGCTCTGGCCAACTCAGGATTATCCGCTTTAGGAATAGGACCTATGAAAGTGTCATTGACTTGCTTTTGGAGTTTCACATACCTAAAGTAATCTTTGATGGCAAGATGAGCACCTTTCCCTATAAATGACCAGCAAAATTTGAAGTAGAGACCAGTGAATCCATTAGACCCCGGAGCTTTCATAGGATTCATGTTTTTGATAACATCCTTAATTTCTTTGATAGTCACAACTTTGCTGAGACATCCTAATTATGAGGATGAGAGCAATGATGACATTTTGAATACCTCTATCATCAGCATGTAGAAGGCCTTGAGCATCTTTGATGGTGATAATTCTTCTTTTTTGCTTTTGGTCTTTGAATAAAGTGTGGAAATATTTAGTTGAGGGGTCCTGGAGATTGATATATGTTTCTCTGGTCCTTTGACGGGCCATGTCCTCTTGCATCAGGAGAAGGCAATCAAGATTATTTTGGCATTCTTTTCTTCTGTTTGTAGACCTTGATCTGTGAGTAAGGAGGTAAAAGTTTTGAATGGAGTGAACGTACTCCCTTGCTAAAATGACGTTCCAAGTGAATTGGAAGTTAGGAGGAAGCCCTCCACTTTTGAATCTCCTTTTTTGACAGAATTTAGCTTGGAAACTGATTTGGATGTTCTTGATGACCAAGTGGTTGAACAGGCCTTGGCATTCATGGAGACATCTGATGGACCACATGGGGTCCAAACCCATGTGTAGATGTCCCACCTGCATTAAGGAGCCCAAGACAGTCCACATTTCCTAAGTTTATATTCATACAGGGCTGTTTAATAGTGCCATACACCACAGGGGTGTATTTACAAACTGTTGTATTGAATTCTCAAGGCACAAACAGCAACAGGGCAGAATGTGTGCCTGTTTTGGGCTGGTGATCACAGGTACCAGCTGGGCCCACATCCACTTAAGCCTAGCACCATCAGGTGTGCCAATGGGTGTACAAGTAAGGGGAATGGTCCACCTTCCAAATTGGTGGATCATGTGGGGCCCAAGATCATTCTCGTGCAAAGGGTCTGGGTCGGCACTGTTTTAGGAAGTTGGTTGAATTTCTTTGCTATCCTTGCAATTTAATGTTTTTTTTTACTTTGACTTAGATTCTATGAGTTGTTATTTAGTAATTATTGGCAAGATTTATGGATCTCAATGCTTACAATTAGGGTTTTGAGTTATTTTATTATTGCAAGGGTTGACTGGTGACACTCCAGTACACAGTTGACAATCAGTTTCTTCAATAACAGTTGAAAATAATATTTCTCTTTTTATTCTCTGTGAAGCCTCTTATCTTTGGTGATTTGTCCATGTTGTTGGTAGTGAATGCTAGTTTTGAGTGAGTGGTTTGATCACCCAACACTCAGCAAGAAATTTGAATTTGCTAGCACCTTATCCTATTTGGAATCAATCCTCCTACTCCCAATGCTATTACTGGTTCAAGTCATCCTGTTGTTTTGTAAAGGATCTTCAATAAGACCTGAAGCTTGGATGCATTATTGAAATCTTTAATTACCACTGGGCTGAAAATTGCACCACCATGTTTTCAGAATCCTTGTGAATGCAATTAAAATCCCCTTCCATGAGCCATGGGAATTGGAGAATGGAGCCATGCCATCCCATAAAGAGTCTGCGAATAGAGGGACAAACTGGTCCATAAATCATAGAAATGCAGAGGGTAGTAGAATTCCAATTAACATTGCAATGAATTTCTTGTTGAGGAGACCGCTGAACAATGAATACTGTTCTAAAAAAAACTGTTAGATGAATACTTGGATTCCAGCATATGATTATCCTGGCAAGATAACAGTGATCACTTTTGGAAACAAAATTCCAATTAGGAGGCAAATGCTATTGACAAAATGGAAAATGTAATGATCTCTAATTCTAGATTCAAATAAACAGAATACATGGGCTTTGGAGTGGAGCTACTCATCTTGAAGCTTCGTTTACATAGAGTACTTGTTTAGCCCTCTTACATTCCAAAAGACGGCAATCATCATGGGGTTTGGGAGTTGGAGATCCCCCTTCTGCAAATGCCATCTTGCTTGGATATCATTATGTCTTCTTGGAAATCGCCTTGCAGGACTATAGCAAAGCTTGGAATCTCATTTGGACCATTTTCTTTCTTTTTGTTGCTTATGGAATGGATTATCATACGCTCTATTCTATTTCATCTTCAACTGCAATGTCTGAGTTTCTATCTGAGTTTGCCAATGGCTTGAATCTGTTAGGATAAGAACTTCTAGAAGGCTTGGTAGAATTGGAAGAGGTTAATTTGCTTCCGCTTGGCTGTATTTGGGTCTTGAATGGTTGAAACCACATGGAGAGCAGCATTTGGTTCTTGGGCAGTAACTCCCAAATTTGTGTCTCCAGCTGCAGCTAGCTTTGGAAGTTGGACCCTCTTTTGCTGAATATTTTTCTTGTGGAGACATTAGACAAGACGAATTAAGGTGATAAAAAGCCTTGCCAAAAGGGCAATGCTTGGGCTTCCAATTTCCACATACAATTGACATCCTGAAGGAATACCTTCCCATTGTAGTTGACTTTGTTGCTATCACACAAAGTTTTCAGCACCAATTTCTGCAGTATCTGAGTCCTTGAACAATGGATTCCCAATGGATATTTTCCAATTGCAACTTCCATTGGGAATCCATTGTTCACGGGCTCATATACTGCTTTTAAGATCATGTCCGCCGAACTAATGTGTGTCCAAAAATATTCCATGGATCTTCCTCCAGAATCCTTTGGCTCTTTTTGAATTCTGCAAATTTGAATAAGAAAAATCCTTTGTCTGGATTATAGAATTCAGTGGAGCATATGGCTTTCCAAATTGCTGTTAAGAGTGTTCTTGACTGCAATATAGTATTGTCTTTTTCCAATAAGAAGCCCACAATAGAATTCTCCAATTCCTTTGCAGAAGCAAGCACTTCTATTTCTGAACATCATATTAGGGAGAATTTCTCGGTTTGTTTGAATGAATTTAAGGGCCCTGGGTGGTTTTATCTTTGGGGCAAGAAGAGAAGACCACCCTTTGGCTGTAGTAGTTGCAGAAACTGTTTCCTTAGAAGGAAGATTCGATGAATGAGTAGCAGTACCTGAGCCTGGATTGGTGGGAATACTTGCTGCTGAATTTACTTGAGCAGTTCCATAAGCTGAAGCTTGTTTGGAGATATGGTTGGATATCTTGGCTGAATCTATAGATAGGCTTCTTACTAAAGATGGTTATTGTTTGTCTCCAGAATCAGAGCCTGCCTTAGAATGGGACAGGGGAGTTCTTTTAAAATTCAATGACTCTTTGATGGGCTGATTCTGGTGGGTCCAGGTTCGCAGATGGGCAGGAGAACCTGCAGATAAGAGAGGCTGAGATGGTTGATGAGGCTGGGATGGTGAGAAAACAGGATGAAGTTTCCTATCTCAAGCTGATCCGAGCAAGCAGGCGGAGGCTGAGGGACAAGGAGGGTGAGATGATAACTTTGATCCTAGATGTTGAAAAGTCTGCCTTAGACTCAAGACTTAGCAGTCATTTCTGATGTACAACTTTGATTCCTGTTGAATGGCTACTCAAACCTCTTTTATTGGTTTAAAACATGCATTTATACCCATGATCTAAATAATTCTCATTATGATGGAATTTGAATTTATAATTCAAGTTGAATAGTATGATTTTGATAAATTTGCATATGGTTTCATTGATGGCAACTTATGCTGGGAATTATGTAGGTAACTTTCCTTCGCTGGTAGTGTTGCTTTTCATTCATTAGTAGGTTATGTTTGTCTTTGTTCTATTTAATATTCTTTCGTTAAAAATGGACATATTTTTATGGATCCGATATCTTCTAATCCTCAGTGTTGGTGCTGGATGCTCTCAACTGCTCTCTGATATGCAGGCTTTCAAGGTAAAGTCAAGCTATGAAAATAAACTTCTGTCAAACTTATATGATATTTGGAGGTAGCTGATGGCTTAGTGTTATAGTTACCTTGTCAATTTTTTCTTTCTTTTTTTTAATGATCCTTGTTAATTGTGTTTTTATTAAACATTGATTATTAGGCTGCAAATCCTGGATGCATTTTAGAAGATTTCATAAGATGGCATTCTCCCCCAGACTGGACAGGTGCTGAGTCATGTAATGACACTAAAGATTCTCATGATGGAGAAGACACGTCATTTAGGAGAGGTCAACTAAGTACTAGAATGCAAAAAGAAGGCAAGCTCTTCTCTTCTCAATAAGAAACACAGTAAATTTTATCTAAGTAAATTATTTAAAACATATTTGTTTAATCCACTTTATGAGGTTCACAAGGTTAATATATTTTCAGATTCATTAATATAAATGAAAATGACAGTTACGTCATATCTGAGCTCTTATTTTGAAATTTCTAGATCGTACAAGGTCTTTAGACTTTTCGAGCTAAAATTACATAAGAAAGAATGTTAGAATTTACCATGTTTGAATCTTAGAGCTTAAACATTGTCTTAGTAGGGCTCCTCACATCTTTTGAGACATCTGACTCCTAATGCATTACATAATGCTTTGTGTATATTTTCTTGTTGGTAATTGGTTAGTTACAGCTGCATCTGAAAAAAAATAAACTACCGTTTCAAATAAATTCTGGCATAAATTGAATAAGCCGGTTCGTTCAAACATCATTGAGAATTTTCATCTTGAAGCTCTTATTTGACTATTTCATTCTGCACCATTCCGTAAAGGTGCTACGTTTGCATCCTCATTGGAATCCAGCTAAGATATATGCTCGTCTTAATCAACAGTTGTCTCTTTTTCTTTCATTTGAAGAGTGGTAGCTTCTGCACCAGAAAAATGCTAATTACCAAACTCCAAAATGTTGATACACAAAAACTCATCACATAATTGAATTATTTATAGACACAATAGAATTTCTTGGACTGATGGGATAAAGCTCAGATGAGGAGGATGACTTCTGAGTAGAAATTTCATAGTCAATGCTTCCTTGACATTGTCCAGGAAATTTGTGGCGTGAGCTATGGGAAACTGCTAAGCCATTGCCTGCTGTTAGGCAAGCACCACTTTTTGATGAGGACTTAGCAGTGTAAGTTGGAATTCTTCTGCTACTTCTGATTCTTACTTGAGAAAAGAAAACCAAAAAGAAAAAAATCGTTTGACAGACCCTTCATTGGATGGTTTGTTTTTGTAGGGAAAGCATTTTAAATGAATTTGAGAACATCTCACCTTCTGATCTCTTCAGACAGCTATTTGTTTCTATAGTAAGTTTTTCATAGCTATTCATATCTATGATCTCTTTTGTACTTTCCATGCATGATACCATTAGGGAGAAAATGTTTGAACTGTCTGTAGACAATTATGTAACTAGTTCCTCTTGTGGGTAGGAATGTTGCCCAATGTGAAAATTGAAAAGGTATTTTGAAATCTTTTATACACAACCATAAGATTTTAGCAATGCAGGGTTTTTCATATTTTTATAAATTGGCAACTAAAGCTATAACTATATATATATTTTTCATTTTTTTAAAGAGGAAGATTTTAGAGGGATTTTGTGCTGGTATGTGAATAGGATTTTTTTTTAATAATTTCACTCAAATAAGCCACTATATTCTCAGTAAATTATTTTCCACCATCATCTATGTACTTGGGACAAATCAGTTCATTGTTGACGCAGTCTGGAATGAAAAATCTGATTCTGATAATCCTCAATATCCCAAAACCCATAATGCAAAATATTGAGAAAAAAAAATTCAAAAAAGCAAGAAGAAAGAAAGTGCGATTCATCCATGGGATTCATAGATCTAACACTTGGGAGTGATTTTTAAGTGATTTGGTTAGTGTTTGTTCAAGAAAATTTTTTTTTTGAAAAAAGTAAAAAATACGAGAATAATAAATACAAAATAAATAAATAACCCATAAAAAATGGGGATTTGATATATGAGAATGATAGATCTAGTTACTTGAGAGTTATTTTAAGTGATTTGGCTGACCACATTTAAATTAAAATAA
This sequence comes from Sextonia rubra, assembly GCA_037013555.1. NCBI lineage: Eukaryota > Viridiplantae > Streptophyta > Magnoliopsida > Laurales > Lauraceae > Sextonia > Sextonia rubra. The sequence goes on from JASUAD010000012.1 coordinate 11,805,678, forward strand.
AAATTCAAGAAATTCAAAAAAACAAGAAAGAAAGTGTGATTCATCCATGGGATTCATAGATCCAACACTTGGGAGTGATTTTCAAGTGATTTAGTTGGTGTTTCTTCAAGATTTTTTTTAAAAAAAAATCTAAAATTCTGAGATTAAAAAATAAAAAATAAATAGAAAACCTATAAAATGGGGGTTTGATCTATGAAAATGATAGATCGAGCTACTTGGAAGTGATTTTAAGTGATTTAGTTGGCCAAATTTATATATAAGTTATTTTTTTTTCAAAAAAACACTATTAATATGAACATAAAAAATAAAATAAATTCAACAATACAAGAAAGAAAGTGTGATTCATCCAGGGGATGCATAGATCTAACACTTGGGAGTAATTTTCAAGTGATTTGGTTGGTGTTTCTTTAAGAAAAATATATTTTTTTCAAAAAATAAAAAAATTTGAGAATAATAAATGATAAATAAATAAATAAACCATACAAAATGAGGGTTTGATTTATGGGAAACATAGATTTATCACTTACAAGCCATTTCCAAGAGATTCATGAAGGAAAAAAGAGGAATAGAGTTATAGATCTGAAAAATCACATAAAAATTACCTTTTTGAGAAATGCCTTTCACTCCAAAGAAGATGAACAACCTAGATTTGTAGATCTTGATGTATTTTTGGACCCTTTTTTCGTTTGATTTGAAGAAGGGAGGTAGGACCAAAAAATAGTGGAAAAGGAAAGGGAAAGAAAGAGACAGCTAGGTTTTGTGAAGACAAAAAAAGAAACTGGGTCTGTTTTGGGTTTTTAAATAATGTGGCTGCTATGCTACAAGGAAACAGCGACCATAGTGGCCACTATTTCCTCGTAGCAGCCACTACACCCTGTTACAGCGCTAACACCTCCATAGCATGGTGGTGCGTAGCAGCCGCTATTTTGTTCTTTGCCCAGGAGCAATTGCACCACCCTAGAACTGATCTCCGCAAGGCTTGAGCGATAGTACTGTTGATGAAAAGATGGGCAACTGTCTCCTCGTCTGAAAGGCACAATAGGCATGCATTAACTATAATTCTTTTCTGCTGACAAAGATTATCCATAGTGAATGGCCTTGTAGGGCTAGCAACCGTGGTCATGAGTCAATATTATGTGGAAGGTTTGGTTGGAGAGGAACAACATAATATTCAAGAACAAAAGTAGAACAGTGGAAAAGATGGTTTAGATCATTTCCAGGGCTGTTTTGGAATGGGTGAGCAAGACAAATGTGTTTCAAGTTAGGACCTGGGCTGCTGTTTTAAAAGGGGGATGGTGTGTTAAGTCAATTTGTTGGATATATTGGCTGCCTCCTTCCATTGGCATTCTAAAGCTTAATTTTGATGGGGCTTCTGCAAATCTTCTCAGTGAGGCGGTATAGGGGGGGTTGTAAGGGATCATTCTGGTCATGTTGTTAGGAGTTTTTTTGGGCCAGTGGAAGTTTCTGATGCTAATGAAGCTGAAATGTTTGCTATTTTAGTTGGTCGTCGAGAATTACTTAAGTTGAGTGGTTTTATTTTCTCTTATTGAAGGAGACTCTTTTTCTACCATTCAGTGGGGATCAGGGAGGACCTTGTATCCTTGGAGATTGGTGGATTGGTTGGAGGAGCTGCAGGATATTTCCAAGCAGCTTCAGTTTTGTTTCATCACATTCTTAAGAGAGGCCAATGCGATAGCTGATGGTTTTGCAATGGAAGGACTTTCAGGAGTTTCTATCCTTTTTGTTGTCTAGTGTAGCTTGTTTGTTGTTTTTCTTTTAATTAGCTGTCTTTTTGTTGTTTTTTCAGTTTGCATTTTTGGCTGTCTTTTTCTCTTTTTGGTGAAATAAAATTTTACTGTCACAAAAAACTATCCAGTTTGCTTGATATGTAGTAGTTATTTTATTCTAGAAAAACACTTCCTAATATTCTGGTATTTTACATTTTTTACATTTATCAAGATAGCCAATGCTAATTCTACTGCTTTTTTATGAGTAATCTCCCAGTTCTTACTAGTTTTGATGTGTGGAATGATTTGAGATGTCAAAGAAATCCTCTTCCTCTGAAATTTTCAGCTCAGCTCTGGATTCATAGTGGCAGAAGCCGCAATTCGTAATGACATTATGTTCTCCACACTTTTCTGTGATTGCAAAGGGTATGTCATTAGCACTTGTCAGGGTGACCTTTGCAGTGCCAACATTGATGAGCTTTGCCAGGTATTTTTTGTATCCTATGATATCGCTTTCCAATTTTCAACTATACTAAAAAGATCTCTAGCATATTTGGACACACCACAAGATATGTCTTTTTGGACAACAAAATATTCTCATTTAAAACTGGAAAAATTTGCAGAAGTGTTCCATCTGTCATGACCCCAAAAACCAGATTTCTAAAAAAATCTGTCTTTCGTGCTGTGAATGTAATTTTTCTACGTTTATGAGATTAGGTCAAATTGAGTCACAACAGAAGTTTTTTCCTTTCAAAACATCAAACATCAGACATTCCCAACAGAGCATAAGTTATAATAAACCTAATTCATTACTGTAACTCCAATTGTCTAATCAAATATAATCTAAATCAAAACCATGTAAGATCTCAGCCAATTCTAGGGCCTTGTACAACCATTTAACTTTAAAGAAAACTAAAGTAACCTAAATGTTCTCTTAAGAGTGTTCTTTAACGTCTCTAGACTATCTATGTCATCCACACTCCTCTCTTTATACTCCTGAGGTTCCTCTTCTAAAGCATTATCCTCCTCAAAGTTAAGTTTTACTTTTGCACCTATAAAGTCCCAAGGGAATGGATAAGGTTTACAGAAACCTAGCTAGTGAGCAAGCCTTCAGAATATTCCATAGAATCATCATGAAAAATGCTAATACAATAACAAACTTATAAACAAAATGGCAATTTACATGAGATAAGTTGCCACACGATGTTGTACATCCCTTCCTTTATTGTGGCGGGAACAAAACAAAGTCGCCACGGGATATTATGCGACTCTCCATTGTTGTGGCAGGAACAAAAGCAAAACTAGTACCTAAGATTCCTCATAGGATTTTATTTATGGCCATAAATCAAGTATGGTACCACGTGATAATGGTCACTTCCAACAAAAGACTAATATGCAATTAGTATAAATCAATGTGAGAACCTCCACATAATGATGTCCCTTTCATTCTAGATTGTTTACAGGTTTGTAGTGCTGACTCATCATAATTCAAAGGGTTTTGACAAGACATAATGATAGATAAAACACTGTTAACGCCCCACTGAGCTACTACTTTTTGCTAAAACCTTATGGTGATAGGAAAGGTAGAATCAATGCTGTGGCGGTCAGTCCATTGTCAACACTAGGGTCCATGAGTCCCCCTTATGTGTGGGAACCCTGACTTATGCCGCAAAGCTTTCTAGAGTATGCCCCTTCAATGGAGTCCAAGGGTGGTTCATTTTGTGTGTGTGTGTGTGTGGGGTTGGGGGTGGGGTGGGTGTGGTTTGCATAGGACTAATTACAATTTTAAGTTTAGTTCAACAAATTAGTTCCTATCACCAACTCAAATTCACTTAAATTACACATATGTATAACTATGTTCTTGAGGCAATCAAGTGAACAAGAAGAAAGTTCTATACAATGTGTCCCGAATACTCAATAATACAACAAATTATTCTAAGTTTTCTAGCACATGTATATCAAAGCATATGATGAAAGACAATGAAGCATATAGAGATAAGAGGCACGCAAGGATTTATAGTGGTCTGGCCCTTGACCTACGTTCACTCCCAAGCAAACTACAAACCAATGGTTTCTTGGGTTTCACTATGAGAGGTTTTGGCTCACCTCAAAAACCCTATACACCTAATTTTTTGATGCATGGTTCGATCACAAAGGTCTACATCAACCAACTTCTTTTTTTTTTTATTATGCGATCACTAACGTCTAATCCACTTTACAATTGAGAAATTGAGATTTAAAGTAAGAACTCTTGCCTCTTGAACTATGCCTTCAGAGTGTTCTTAATGCTTGAATCCGAATCCCCAAACTTTGACCTCTTGCTAAGCTCCATGGTGATGAAGATGCTCCAATGAGTGGACAACCCAATGGAGATTAGGTTTAGATCTAGGGAGAGTAGAAATCTAACTTGAAGGCTTAAGGTTTTCCCTAGATGTTATGCATTCCACTAACCACACTATCTTAAGATAAGAAAGCTCTTCATTATGCCTATAGTTGTGTGAAGTGTGTGTGAAATGGGTTTTGAAGGCTTTACATGATGTTTTGAAGTGTAGAGAGCTCTTGAAAGTCCCCAAAACTTATCTCATTGAAATGAGCCTTTTGTATTTATAGACATAGCTCTAACGGCTACTTGTCGATTAACCTACTTTAGAAAGTCAGCCTCTAAGCACCAACGGCTAGTTTGACGTTGACTCAACAGATAGATGGCTAAGAAATTTGAGAGTTGGCATACTGTCGGTTAGCCACTTAGGCTGAGTGAGTCAACCACTAGGTTCACCGCAAACAAGTTTCTAGGATTTTGTTAAGTTTTGGAAAAGGAACCATAGTTGACCGATTGTAGGTTGGTTAATTGCCTAGGGTATAGTCGGTTGACCAGTCGGTGACTGTGGGTTTACTGGGTCAGATTTTCTTAATAGAAACGTGTTATTGATAAAGCAACCATGGGGTGACTGACCTTGGAGGTGAATGTAACGACCCAAGAATTTGAAGTTCTTCAGATTCTTAAGACGCCTTCAGGTTTTAAAACAATAACATTCATAAGTAAAATTTCAAGAGCATTAGTCCAAGCATAAGTTTAAAATTTAAGTTTCCAACATCAATGTCTCAAAAGTCATTAAAAAGTTCAGCTAGAAGGAATAAGTTTTTAATTTAATCCAAAGACAATTTCAAAATATGGGTTGATTCCATATAAAATTTAAGATGTTCTTCTTCCACTCAATCAGCTACGCATGCCAAAGCCTATAGGCTGATCTTCATCATTCCCTGATCCCGCTACCTGTAGTAGGTTGAACCATTAGTCAATAACAGTGGTGAGTAGAATTTCTAAATCAAAGAAAAATCATCAAGTATAAAGGGTGTTTGACATCATTCTTATAGAAACATGAAAGGTGTGCCATTGATTTTTGTGGTGTGATTGACCTATCATTAGCTTCCCGCGTATCCATCCACCAAGGATATAAATATTCGTATCGGCCGATAAATCGGGCGTAGCGCCCTATTTGGAAAATATCGGCGCTCACAAATGTATCGGCCGATACGTATCAGCTGGGGGGGGGTTTTAACCCCCCAGCTGAGTTTTTTGACCCACTTTTTCAACCCCCCCAGCTGAGTTTTTTGACCCACTTTTTCCCTATTAACTTTTATCCTCTCCCCTCTTCACTGCTCCAAGTCCTTTTCCTTGCCTCCATTTTTCAAGTCCTCTCAAAAAAACAGTAAAATCATTGACAAAAACATCCAAAGCAATGTGATTCCTGGAAGACATTCCCTTTGGTATTAGATTAAAGCTAATCAACAAGGTATTCCTTCATTACAAAGTTTTTGCTCTTTAAGTAGATTAGTATATTGTTTTTCTATAAAGTTTGAACATAGTTTATCTTTCATTCTTGAATGAATCTTGATGAAATTTGTTTATAATATATTTTTTTATAAGCCTTAAGTTACTATTTAAGTTGACATAACTAAACAACATGAACCCATATGAAAAACATTGATTATTCATATTCTTTTCTATTGATACAGCGATACAGGATCTCATGCAATGAGGGGGCCACTACAAACTCATATACTGGTTGCTTTTGCAAAACAAACACATATTCCATCATTTTCTAATATTCTGGATTTTCTGGAATTTTTTCGGATTTTTTTGAAGATTTTTTTAAATCACACTGCTACGCCGCTACGTATCGCCGCTACTGCTACGTATCGTTTTGGTGACAGGCCGCTACGCCCGCCGCAACCGCTATTTTCATCCTTGCCATCCACATCAATGTACTGGTAGATTAAAATACATCACACTATGGTTCAAAGGGTCATAGGCTCTCCTTAAAGGAAAATTTATAGGCTTACCCTGAAGGGAAAGTTCATTATCATATTTAACAACATGGCTTGACGCACCACCATGATTGTTGGCCTATGAAGCATGGGTACTGGTATGGGCACCGATACGGGTATGGTATGGGTATGCCGATACGGCAAAATCTAAAAAAAAAACATGATACGGGTACGGCTAGGGTACGTCCATTAAAGAATTATATTTTTTAAAATTTGAATAATACAAGATGCTAATAATTAAAATAGGTTAAAATTCTTAGATGCAACAAGCCAATAATTACTTAACATCATTACAAATTCAATTAAATGAAAAAAAGAGTAACAACAATATTATTTTTTATATTTCATAATCTAGTATTCCTTCCTTCCTTCTTCTTCTTCTTCTTCCTTTCCATTTTCTTTTTTATTTTTTTTTCCGTTGGGAACAAGGGGATTAGAGATGGATTAGGGCTAAAGCCTTTTTCCTTTTAAGTTTGTCGAGAAGGGTTAGGGCTAAAGTTAAAAATTATATTTTTAGCTTTTTCAAACTCTTACAAAAGTTTTTACAAAAAAAAAAAAAAATCTTTCAAAAGTATTGGGAATGTTTTTTTCCGTTGGAAACAAGGAGATTAGAGATGGTTTAGGGCTAAAGCCTTTTTCCTTTTAAGTTCGTCGAGAAGGATAAGGGCTAAAATTTAAAATTATATTTTTAGCTTTTTCAATTTCTTACAAACGTTTTTACAAAAAAAAAAAAAAAAAACTCTTACAAAAGTACTGGAAACGTACCCATCCCATATCCACAAACGTACCCATCCCGTACTCACAAAGTCAAAACATATTAGGTACGTTTGACCGTACCCGATATGTTTTTTGCTGTACCCATACTTGGTACGTGTATGGATAAGTACCTGGTACGGGTATGTATACATTTTGGAAGTACCCGTGCTTCATAGTTGTTGGCTTATACTTTCACAAGGGAAATTCATATTCTTGTCGTGACAAGGCTACCATCAATTTTAATTCATAGTAGTTCTTATGTTTCTACAAGGGAAATTCATATTCTTGTCGTGACAAGATTGCTACCAATCTTAATTCATAGTTAGTTCTTATGTTTCCACAAGGGAAATTCATATTCTTGTCATGACAAGTCAACCAGCTATCTTAATTCAGAGGTTGAATCCAATACTAGCGGAAAACAGACACTCCATAACAAATCTTAATTCAGATTTCATTTTACCTTATAGGTTCCATAATAAGTGTCATCACATCTTCCATTGGCCAGTCCCATATACTTCGAGTCGAAATCTCGCCCCATTCCAAATCGTTATTGGTATCTCAAATATGTGGCATTGACCATATCTTTGATGTTTTAGTTAGTAAAAGAGTGAACACCATACTCATATTGCATCTGCTAGATGTAGACCAAACATTAAGTTTAAGTGCCTTGAGAGTTCCACATTAATTATTCACTTTAAACAATGGTTTTTATTGATGATATCCATCCTGGATTTACATAATCCGAGTTAAAGCACCAATGGGGAATAAAAAGATATTGAACAGTAAAACAGTGAATAATGACCAGTAGAATACTGTTTAGTAAAAATAGTGTATAGTACAACAACGAACAGACAGATAATGATAGTTAATGTTTGGTCTGAAACTAAATACAGCATTATTACCCATCTTGTGCACATGTTCCTAACACATTAGTAATGAAAGAGCTTTCTTAAATGTTATTCTATAATACACAAAGTTACATCGTATCATCGCACTAACAAAAACTCTTCACGGTTAATTATTATCAGGGGAGATATCAATCACTGTTAATTCTTATAACAGTATGGAATAACCATTGCTGTCTCCTTTACCTATTTTATGGACCTATTCTTAATGAAGGATATATAGTTTTTAGGCCCAAAGGCTTCTATGTAGATATCTAGAACTTGTGATATGTGAATAAAAGAGTCTCACACAGCAACTAAAATAATTTGAACAGAACCAGTGACAAAGAGGGGGCTCTCACGCCTATCCCATTTGAATTTCTTAGAGGAAGGGACCCAACGGTCCAATTATCATGGGTCCACCACCCTGGTGGTCGCCCACCAATCCCTTACCAGATGTGGGGACTTGATCTTAGATTAGGCGGGTCACATGGGCCGACAACCCACAAACAGCCTAGCTACCCATTGACGACCTAAACTGGAAAATTTCCAGTTTCTGATTTTATTTACACAAATTCATCATATTCTGTGGTGAAAATAGTCCTCAAGAAACACTTCAAACATAGAATCAAATCAGACAAACATTTAGAGAGAAAAGGATGATCTTTAGTATTCATTTCCCACAATAAGAGGGTCGACAGTCTTCGTATCCATTATTCATCAGGTCTAATGTTGGATTAGTGAATCTCCACTGATCCAATCAAAGAGAGATCACATCCTTGGGTGACCTGAGTCCCAAAGATGGTTTCGCATCTTAATCCCTAGATATATATATTGATAGGATAATAAGCTAGCTCAACATGTAATTTCTTTTCAATAAAATAGTTCTGGGAAGAACATTTCATTGATCAGTACCATATGTGTTGAATGTAATGGACTATGAAGCATGGGTACTCCAAACATGTATAGTACCGGTACCGGCTATGAATCCGTGCCGGGTACGGCTAAATACGTACCGGGTACGGTCAAATGCACTCAGTATGTTTTGTTTAAGAGTTTGACTTTTTGCGTACAATATGGGTGCGTACCTGGTACGACATAGTTGCTTTTGGGGAATTTGATTCAAAATTTGATAAAGGAGTAATAGAACCAATTGTTTGGTGGCATGCACATGAGTCTTCCGCACCTATTCTCTAATCTTTAGCATTGAAATTACTTAGCCAGCCATTTTCCTCAGCATGTTGTGGAAGGAATTGGAGCACCTACTCTTTCATTCACACCATGAGAAGGAACAAAATGACACAACAACATTGTGAAGACTTGGTCTTTGTGCATAACAATATTCGTCTCCTATCAAGGAGGAGTTGATAGTACACGGAAGGAGAAAGCAAGTTGTGGGACATTGGTGGAGATGATTTGATTCATTGGAGGGTGCTGGCTTACTTGAAATTGCAGATTTTTCACTTGATGAGCTTCCTAACATGGAAGCTATATTATTTGATGAAGGCGATGAAGTTGAAGTTGATTGAAGATTAGATGTGAATCGTAAAGATTTCTAGCTTGATAGGACTTGCTTTGATGTTTACTTTGTTTTTAGTGCTTTGGTTTGTAGTTTTTGTTGTAATGACATTAAACTCTTGGCTTGTACGTGCCTATTGACATTAATTTTTGGTTTGTAGGTTGAATTTGTAATAGTATTAAGTAATTGTTGGCTTGTTGCATCTAAGAATTCTAACCTATTTTAATTAATAGCATATTGCATTATTAAAATTTTAAAAAATATAATTTTTTTAATGGCTGTACCTGTATCTTATTTTTTTGGGATTTTGCCGTATCGGCATACCCGTTTTGTACCCGTATTAGTATTTGTACTAGTACTTGTGCTTCATAGGTAATGGAAGTGCTACTCAACTTGTATATCTAATGAGTGATCTCGAGTAAGACATCCGCTAAGCTAGCTACTCCTCGTTTTGATTCTTTGCTTCTATTATCAGATAACATAGATTATCATCTGGTTTTCTCTATGTCCTCCACTCATAATCTATGAATAGTATCCAAGGAAGAAAGGGTTCCTCCTTATAAACAGTCTTGGGCGTCTAGTGAAGGAGTCCTAATTGGGTTTATCTTCTTTGAAGACTCATATGGGGAGGGTAAAAGGTCATGCCTGTTGGTGTGAAACGGGGAGCCTTCTTTGGGGAACTACATAGTCAATCCAAATGGGTCTGTAAGAACCCTGAATTATAAATGGGCCAAGCCTGAATTATTAATGGGCTAAATGGGCTTAGAGAGGCCCAGTTTCGATCAGTCCAATTCATGACTGGATTGGGCTATTGGGTCAAATTTTTCAGGTCCATAAATGATCCAAACTCACTTAATTGTGACTCTATAGCTTCCCAAAATTATGACTGTGAAACTCCCACACTTAAATTCCCCAAACTTAAATTTTCCAAAATTATGACTGTGAAACTCCCACACTTAAATTCCTCAAACTTAAATTTTCCAAAAATTATAACTGTGTAACTCCCAAAATAATGACCTTAAATTGTGACTTTTAGTCTTTTTAGGTGACCTTTCAAGGGAAATCCTTTAGGATTCCAGCTCTATATAAGAAGAGATCTCCTCTCATCTTTGGTCACTTTCTCATGGTTCTCATGGAAGAAGAGTAGGAGTCCAATAGAGTGATATTTGAAAATAGAAGTAAGGAGATTCCAAGGAACACCTAACATAGTGGATGTCTGATTTGAGGTCACTTATTACTTATACCAGGTGAGTAGGACTTCTCTTATACTCATGTGAATATGGTGTTCCTTATATTCTGCTGTTTTGTTTCTATTTATATATATCAGTCACAAGTGCTTTTGAACTAAGTTACTGTTATACGTTTTCTTACCCAATCACAAGTACTTTTTTAACTAAGCTACTGTTATACATTTTCTTACCCAATTACAAGTACTCTTTGAACTAAGCTACTGTTATACATTTTCTTAATCAGTCACAAGTAGTCTTTGAACTAAACTACTATTATTTTCTTAATCAGTTATAAGTACTCTTTCAACTAAACTACTGTTATTTTCCTAATCGGTCACAAGTGCTCCTTTGAACTATGTTACTGTTATACAATTTCATATCAGAGAAACTTAGGAATTTTTATAAAGGACTTTGGGTTCCAAAGAATCCCTAGGGTTGATCTATATTATGAGAAAAAGGGAATACTAGTACTATTGTATAGTATTACATGTACAATAGTGACTACTTTCCATTTCACGAATATTTAGCTGTGAAACATTATGTTAATATTGCACTGTTATAAGGGATTGTTACGAAGTTCCCTCTTTTATTAAATAAGATCGTGTGAATAAGATGAGCTACCATAATATAACTAGTTCCAAATTAAGTAGTGGGTACTTCCATCGCTACAGTCTCATTTTTAGTTTTACTATACAAATGATGACTTGTAAATTCTGAATCTCAATCTAGATTTAATACTGTCCTTAATAGCTATGTATGGAATGAATAATTAATATGAGACTCTGTGATACTTGCTCAAAGTGATTAATTCTAATTATATGAGTATAGTATTCTCTCTATGACTAAAAAGAATTTCAAAAAAATAGAGCCAATGCCACATATTTGGAGCACCAGTTATGAATTAGAGTGGGGCGAGATTTTGACTCAAGTATGTGGGACTGGCCAATGGAAGACATAATGATACTTATTATGAAATCAGTGAGCGGAGATAATTTTTTTAGAATTGTTTGGAAGTGTCTGTTTCCATTGGTATTGGATTCGACTTATGAATTAAGAATGGTGACAATCTTGTCACGACATGAATATGAATCCCCTTACAATTAAAGAATGGTGACAATCTTGTCACGACATGAATGAATCCCCTTACAATGAATGGTGACGGTCATGTCACGACATGAATCCCTTTACAACTAAGAATGGTGACAGTTTTGTCACGACATGAATATGAATCCCCTTACAATTAAGAATGGTGACAATCTTGTCACGACATGAATATGAATCCCCTTCACAATTAAGAATGGTGACGGTTATGTCACGACATGAATATAAATCCCTTTACAACTAAGAATGGTGACAATCTTGTCACGACACGAATATGAATCCCTTGTTCATGTTGCTAATATAAACAGGTATGGTGGTAGTTTAGTCAATCAACCTATGAACTTCTATTGATATTATGATAATTACTATTGCTCTCTTGATTTTAGAAATTCTACTCACCAGTGTTACTGACTAGTGGTTCGCCCCACTACAGGTAATGTTTTTGTAGCGGGATCTGGGAGCGGCGGAGATCAGCATATAGATTTTGGCATGCAACGCTGATAGAGAGTTCGAAAACCATCTAGACCATTAGATGGAGTTAGCCCCATTTTGGAATATTTTAGATCTATTGTCATTTCTTAGCTATAATTGTAAAGACTTTGTTAAGATATTAATATTATGAATTTACCTTCATTTTCCTTAGACTTGCTCTTGAATTTATTTTATGAATTTGTAATATGATCAAGTTAACGACTTAAGAATCTGAAGAGCTCCAGAATCTTGGGTCGTTACAGGGTCTTAGGTCAAGTTTCTACCACCTAATAGAGGCCCAAAGTCTTGGCCCAATAGTCCAATCCAGCCTTGAATTGAGCTAGCCGAAAGTGGTCCATTTATGCTCAGTTGGCCCACCAGATTAGTTTAGGGTTATTATATACTTCTCTCCTTGGGAAATTTGGTCCTCCTAATTTAAAATCATACATTGTGGAAAAAGATATCGAGGAATTTAATTTGGTGGGTTTTAAAGAAAAGGAATGTCCCCAGAGGTTACATTGAAAATTTTAAGGATATGTACGAAGGAGCAATAACAAATGTGAGAACCACATGTGGAGAAACATGTGGATTCCCCGTGACTATAGGTTTACATCAGGGATCAACTTTAAGCCCTTATCTCTTTGCATTAATTATGGATGAGTTAACTGTGCATATTCAAGAAGAAGTACCATGGTGTATGTTGTTTGCAGATGATATAGTATTGGTGGATGAATCAAGAGAGGGTGTAAATGCAAAGCTTGAGAGATGGCGGGGGGCATGAGAATCTAGAGGCTTTAAAATAAGTCGTACAAAAACAGAATATATGGATTGCAACTTCAGTGGACATATACGAAGTGTTAAAACCATTGTCAAAATTGAAACCCATGAGATACCACGTAGAGATTCTTTTTGGTACCTAGGCTCGTTGATTAGTAAGGATGGGGAGATTGACGAAGATGTATAGCATAAGATAAAAGCTGGATGGCTGAAGTGGAGACTAGCTTCAGGAGTGCTTTGTGATAGATGAATGCCAATGAAATTGAAAGGCAAATTTTACAGGACAGTGGTTGGACCAGCTATGACATATTAAGCAGAATGTTGGCCAATTAAGAAGACGTATATTCATAAGATGGATATAGCGGAAATGAGAATGCTTAGGTGGATGTGTGGTAAAACTAGGAAAGATAAAATTAGAAATGAGCGCTTTTGAGAACATTTAGGGGTAGCACCAATAGGAAATAAGATTAGAGAAATCCATTTAAGATAGTTTGGGCATATTGAGCGTAGGCCAGTAATGGCACCGGTGAGAAAAAGTTTGGATGTATAGCTGGGGGGCCCATCAAGAGGTAGGGGCAGGCCGAAGAAAACATTGATGGAAGTCATTAATTCAGATTTGAAGAAGTTTCACTTATCGAAAGATTTAGTTCAAAATAGAATGGAATGGAGAAACAGAATTCATGTAGTGGACCTCAACATGGTTGGAATAAGACTTTGATGATGATGATGATGATGATGATGACATTGTGGAAAAAGGTGTGGACACTTTCCACGGACATCATTTTTTGTCTCCCGTTTGGCCTCCAGTTGGTTATGATGCTCCCATAGGACTTTAACTAGACAGGTAGTTTTGTGTCGGAGAGCTCTCTCTCATTTTTAGAATGGTTACTAGTTTCTCCTCATATGACAAATCTTTTTGTATCAGAAGCGGTCCAAAGTCTATCACATGCGACGAGTCTGGTTTATATTTCTCTAGCATGGATACATGAAACACATTGTGCACACTTGCCAGCAGTGTGGGAAGTGCCAGTTCATAAGAATTTCCATCACTAATACGAGTTGTTAACTCAAATGGTTTGATATAACGCAGACTCAACTTGCCTTTCTTCCTAAACCATATGATGCTCTTGGTTGGGGAAACTTTGAGAAATGCATGGTCTCCCATTGCGAACTCCAACTCCTTTTTATGATTGTCCACATAACTTTTCTATCTACTTTTGGCAGTTTTGAGTCCGTTTTGAATTTTCTTGATGTTGTCTATCGATGATTGTACCTAATCTGGTCCAAGTATTCTTTGGTCGCCAACTTCTTCCCAGCAAATAGTAGATCGGCAATTTCGTCCATACAATACCTCAAATGGTGCCATCTGGATCCTTGAATGATAATTGTTATTGTAGGCAAATTCCACCAATGGGAGCTATTCATCCCAACTGTCCTTGAAATCCGGAGCACAAGTGCGCAACATATCTTCAAGAGTTTGGTTGGTCCTTTTGGTTTGACCATCAGTTTGAGGATGACGTGTAATTTTCTCCAAAAGTTGGACACAAACCTGAAATCCCTGTCTGAAACAATAGAAATCGGAATTCCATGTAGTTGAATAATTTCCTTAACATACCTTCGTGCCAACTCTTCCATCGATGTTCTTCCCTTGAGTGGGATGAGGTGCGTTGATTTAGTCAAACGATCTACGATTACCTAGATTTTCTCATTGCCCCTGAAAGTCTTAGGAAATCTAGAGATGAAGGCCTTAGTGATGTGCTCCCATTTCCACTTTGGTATGGCAATGGTTGCAACAACCCTTCTGGTTTTTGATGATCTACCTTAACTTGCTGGCATGTTAAGCACCTCCCCACAAATTCTGCAACGTCATTTTTCATACCATTCCACCATAATCACTTGTTGATATTTTGATACATCTTAGTACTTCCTGGATAAATGGTATATCGAGTATGATGTGCTTCATGCAATTTCTTAACCTTGATTTCCTGATCGTTAGGAACACATAACCTATTCCTGTAATATAAGGTACCATTGGCAAGTGAAAAGTCTGACTTATTATCCAATTTGTTGAAGATTTCAATAGTGTCTCATCATTCCTTTGGTGATCCTTGCTTTTCTAAATGGTCTCTGGTTGAACTTTAAAACTCTCCAATAATACCTTGTCACCAATGGCCTGTACGTTCACGTCCAAGTCTCTAATCTCCTCTAGTAACCTCCATTCCGCTGTCAAGCAAGCTAATTGGATTGATTTTCTTCTTAATGCGTCGGCCACAACATTTGCCTTACCAGAATGGTAGTAGATGGAGAAGTAATAGTCTTTCAAAAATTCCAACCATCTCCGCTGCCTTAGACTCAACTCCTGTTAGGCGAATATATACTTTAGACTTTTATGGTCTGTGTACACCTCGAATTCCTCTCCATAGAGATAGTGTTGCCAAATTTTATGAGCGAAAACTACAGCAGCTAATTCTAAATCGTGAGTGGCATAATCTTGCTCATGTGTTTTCAGTTGTCTAGATGCATAAGCAATTATTCTACCGTGTTGCATGAGTACACACCCTAATCCCTTGAGTGACACATCACAGAAAATAACAAAATCACCATTGCCCAAAGGTAAGCTAATATCGGTGTTGAAGTTAATTTGTCCTTTAGTGTCTGAAAATTGGCTTCACATTTGTTATCGCAACTAAATTGCACATCTTTCCTAGTGAGACGAGTTAAAGGTCCCGCGAGGGAAGAAAACCCTTGCACAAATCACCTATGATATCCTGCGAGTCCTAAGAAACTTCAAACTTTTGTCGCTGTTGTTGGCTACTTCCAGCTAATGATAGCTTCCACCTTGACAGGGGCCACTGACAACCCTTCACTTGAGATGAAGTGACCTAAGAAATTAGCTTGAGTTAACCAAAAGTCACATTTACTCAACTTGGCTTACAACTGATTGTCCTCTAACAATTTTAGTGCGGTGCAAAAGTGATTGCGATGCTCCAATTCAGTCTTAGAAAAAATTAGTATGTCGCTGATGAATACAACAACGAATTGGTCCAAATAGGGCTTGAAGATTTGATTCATGAGTGCCGTGAATACAATTGGTGCATTTGTTAGCCCAAATGGCATTACTAGGAACTAGCCTATATCAAGTTTGGAAAGCCGTCTTAGGTACATCTTCCTCCCTCACTCTTACCTGATGGTATCCAGTCTGCAGATCAATTTTTGAAAAGTACTTTGCACCTTGAAGCTAGTCACACAACTCGTCTATCTGTGGGAGTGGATACTTATTCTTGATAGTGACCTGATTGATTTGTCGATAATTGATGCTCATACTTAAGGTTTCATCCTTCTTCTTAACAAAATGAACAGGAGCTTCCCAAGCTGAAACACTAAGTCTAATGAATCCTTTGTCCATTAACTCTTGTAATTGCTCCTGAAGTTCTCTTAGTTCTGTGGGTGCCATATGGTAAGGGGCCTAGAGATTGGAGCTGTTTTTGGTACCTTCAATGGTAAAATCTACCTCCCTCAGAGGCGGTGGACCGTGTAATTCATCTTGAAAAATATCAGGGAATTCTCTCACTACTGGGATATCTTCGAACCTGAGTTTTTGTTTTTCCTTGGTAACTAATGCTAAATATCCCATACACCCACTTTTTAACAATTGGCTGGCTTTGATTGTCGAAATGACACGTCTCTCCACTGATCTCCTTGTCCTCGTTACGCGCACATCCTTGAACCCTTCTAGGTTAAAAGCGGACTATTTCATTAAAACAATCTTGCATAGCCCAATGTTTTGCTAACCAATCAATTCCCAAACTAATATCAAAGTCGTTCATTGGTAGGAAAATTAAATCTGCAGGCATTACAACTTCCCTAATGCTTAAAGGACAGTTATCGAATATGGTGTGAGTATTAAATTATCCTCTAGTGGGGGTGGGAAATACCATTGCTTAGGAGAGTTTAGAGGGGGGTATGTGCAATTTTGGAACAAATATATGTGAAACAAAGTAGTGTGTCGAATCGGAATCAAATAATGTAATAGCTTTGTTGCCAGAGATTAGAAGCATATCCTTAACCACATTGTTTGCTACTTCTGCCTCCCGTTTTGTAATAGCATAAACCCTTGCATTTGGTGGGTGACTCTTTTGATGTCCGCCTTAATTGCTTCTTCTTTGGTTGAAGTTTTGTCCTTGCGGCGGATTCCGCTGTTATCCACTTCGTTGATTTTGGCCTGCTTGCTGGTTCTCTATGGCTGGTTTGATGGTAAGTCTGGTGAGGGTTTCCTTGGTTCTGAGGAGGGTAACCTTGAGAATTTGACGTGATTGTTGGTAGCCTTGATGATTCTGATGTGGCTACTGGCTTTGCCACTGTAGCTGATCTTTTTGTTGCTTCTTTGGACAGTCTTTATCCTTATGGCCTATCTGGCCGCATGAAAAGCATGAGCTGCGCTAACATCGGCATTGTTGTAAGGCATGGTTCTTCCCACAGCGACTGCATTTAACATGAGATTCCGTTTAACGTTTCTTTTTGAGGTGGGTGGCTTTCTTGATTTCCTTTCCCATTCCCAATTAGGATGGGTGGAGGTACTCCATTGATCTCATTGGTAGCTTCTTCCAACATAGGCTCTTTGTAAGGCGTCCACATAGGTAGCTGGTTGTCCCATCCGTAACATCCTTTTTAATATCAGGACGCAATCCCTCAATAAACTTGTTGCATTTTATTTCTTTTGTTGCTACCAAGGGTTCAGCAAAGTGAGACAACTCTATGAACTTCTTGTTGTATTTGTTCACCGTCATGTCTCCTTGCACTAGATTCTGAAACTCCCTCTTCTTCCTTTCTTTTATGTGCTCTCATATGAATTTCGTGATAAACTCCTTTTTGAAGAAAGCCTAGGTGATCTCATTTTCAAGACCTAAATAGGTCTTTTTGGCAGACTTTCACCACTCCTTTGCATCTCCTTCTAGTTTGAAAGATGCCAATAGAGCTTTCTATTGATCAGAACAGCCCATTACTTCAAAAATTGTTTCAATATTTTCTATACACTTGTTTGCGTCCCAAGGGTATGTAGTTTCATCAAAATACATGGGACGGAATTTAGTAAATCTTTTATATTGGGAGTCTCGTTCCTTGTCCCTACTCCCACTAGTAGCAATCCCACATTGGCTATTGTCATCTCAACGATGTGCCAAAGTCTTTATCTGCTCTTGTACTTGATGATATGCCTTCATGAAGTTGTCAAACATCATCTTCACATAATCAGGCACCAGGGTCGATCCCCCATTCGGATTTGATATTTCACTCTCAGTTCCATTTTGAGTACTGTTAAGATTCCATTGGGAACTCATGTTCTTCCTCCTATAATAGGGTACACAAAAATTAGCACAGAGAAGTGTATGTTATACCCTAACGCCCCATAACCACGACCTCACTACGGATCCTACTGGTTTTTAAGTGTTTCAAAGGTTGCCCAAGACTTTGCTCTGATACCACTTTGTAACGACTTCAGAATCTGGAGCTCTTTAGATTCTTAAGAAGCTTTCAAGTTTATAAACCAATAACATTCATAAGTAAAATTCCAACAGCATTAGTCTAAGCATAGATTAAAAATTTAAATTCCAATCATCAATGTCTCAAAAGTCACTAAGAAGTTCAACTTAAAGGAACAAGTTTTTAATTCAATCCAAAAGAAAGTTCCAAAATATGGGCTGATCCCATCTAGAGTATAAGATGTTCTTCGTCCACTCAGTCAACTACGCATGCCAAAGTCTATAGGTTGATCTTTGTCATTCCCTGATCCTATTATGAATGCATTACCTGTAGTGGGGCGAACCACTAGTCAGTAACATTGGTGAGTAGAATTTTTAAACAAAAAAAATTAACAAGCATTAAGTGAGTTTAACATCATTCTCATAGAAACATGAAAGGTGTGCCATAGATTTTGGCGGTGTGATTGACCTATCATTATTTTCCTGAGTATCCATCCACATCAATGTACCGGTAGATTCAAATACATCAAACCGGGGTTCAAAGGTTCATAGGCTTTCCTTGAAAGGAAAGTTCGTAGGCTTACCCCGAAGGGAAAATTCATAATCACATTCGATAGCCTGGCTTGTCGTACCACCATGATTATTGTTTCATAGTTTCATGAGGGAAATTCATATTCTTGTCGTGACAAGTATGCCACTAGTCATAATTTAGACAGTTCTTCTACTTCCACGAGAAAAGTTCATATTCTTGCCATGACAAGTTTGCCACCAATCTTATTTCAAAGGTGGAATCCAGTACTGACGGAAAGCGGACATTCCATAAGAAATTATAGTTCAAGCTTCAACTTAGCTCATAGATTCCATATTAAATTTTATCGCATCTTTCCCATGATCAGTCCCACATACTTGTAGTTGAAATTTCGCCCACTTTCAATCGGAATTGCTAATCCAAGTATGTGGCATTGTCCATATCTCCTCTAAGGTCCAAGTTACTCATAGATAAAACACATTGCTCAACTTATAATCTGTAATATTTAAACTTAGACCATACTCTTGTCATTTAAAAGTCCTCAAAGTGTTCTACATAAGCCCTCACGTTCAGCCACAAATTCTAAATCATATAATTGATGACATCGAAAATCTGAGCTACAAAATTCAGAGTTAATACATAATAATAGGATGAACACTAAAAGAATGTTTGCTCAAAATTGGTTGTTTCCAACAGTTACCATCTTATTCTTATGATCTTAAAGAAGTAGTAAATAGAGAGGGGTTTTCTTAACTATGATAGCAAGGCCAGGGACTGTTCTGTAATATACATAAGGATTCTTAGTAAGAAATAATATAAATAGGACATCTTCATCATAAAGAAATGTTTGAGAATTCCAGGAAACTATTTGGAATTACATCAAATATTGTAAGTGTCAGAACAAGGTTCAGACAGAACGTTAGTCAAAGGAAGAAGAGCCACACTCCTGGGCTGTATTTGGGACACTTGGATGTGGGACCCATTGGTCCAATCCTCCTGGGCGACCACTTGGTCCCTTACTAGATGTGGGGGACTGATCTTTGATTAGGTTGGCCATATGGGCCCACAACTCTCAAACGTCCAAACATGGTTTTGATGACTCAGAACTGAAGATTTCCAAGTTCTGCTGATGCTTTAAGATAATCCATCCCCCTTTATGTCGAAAACAGTCTACTAGAAGTATTTTAATCATAGAATCCATTTAACCAGTTACCTAAATAGAAGATTTGAGTTTTGATCATCAAATACCCATATTTGAAAGTTGTCAATCCATTTATTTACAACAGATCAGTTCTGAAGTTGAATTACAAGCCCCCCAATGGTCCAAATCAAAAGGGAAACTCCACTCCTAGGGTCGCCCCGACGTCCTTTATTAGATGAGTGGTCTTGATGGAAAACAGGTGGGACACTGCAGCTCACAAATCTTCATTGTAATATATATATATATATACAGTCACTAGTTTCCACTAGAATAATTCTGAATTGGCCATTTCTTCTATCAGAACTATATTTCAATGAGTATTGGAGAAGTTCTACTCACCTTGTATATGTAATGAGCGATCTCAAGTCAGACATCCACTAAGCTACCTGCTTCTTGTTGGGATTCTTTGCTTCTATTATTGGATAGCACATATTAGATCTCTCTATTTCTTCCACTCTTCATCTAGGAAAAAGTATCCAAAGAAGAGTGGAGATCCTCTTTATAAACTAGTGGACGTCCAATGCAGGAATTCTAATTGGATTCTTCTTCTTTGAAGAGTCACATGGGAAGCCACAAAGTCACACCTATTGGTTTGCAATGAGGAGTTATTTTAGGGAATTACACAGTCACTTATAAATGGGTTTGGGTCAAATTCCTGTCACCTAATAAAGACCTGAAAGTCTTGTCCCAGCAGCCCAATTCAGCCTTGAATTGGGTTTGCCGAATGTGGGCCCATCTATGCCAGATTGGCCCACCAGGTTGGTATAGGGTTAATTTAACTGACTCTCCAAAGTTGGGTGACGGCCAGTTGTGCAGAGACACAACTCAGAAGGTCTTTTAGGCTAATTCATTCCTAATGGTTATACCACTTAAGGTTTTTAAGGGCCTTTTCTATGTTTGTCTAAGGTCGATTTTACCTTGATAGGTTGCCACACATGCCTATTTTGATGGGCTGGCACATTTTACCTTGATAGGTTGGCACATTTTACTTTGATAGGTTTGTCTAAGATCCATTTTACCTTGATAGGTTGAAGTCTTCAACTTTTTGAACTGCTTGCCTTTCCAAGACTTGATCTTCCATCTTGAACATGACCTTCCTCGAGCTATTTAAGGTAAGGTCTTGGACTTGAAAACACTATGATAGTGCAAATATGACTATGGCACTAACAATCTCTCCCTTTGTCAATTTCGTGGCAAAACACCTATTTAACATATAAAGTTATATAGCATAGGTGTTTTGCCACGAAATTGATGGAGGGGGGAGATTGTTATCATAATTCAAAACAACTACGTAGCGGCCGCATTATCGGCCGTAGTGGTTGAGGCTGCTACCCTATTTTGAAAATAGCGGCGCTATGGTCTAAACCTAATGGAGGTAAGCAATTTCAATTTAAAACATTATTTTTCTTATTTCTGCTCCTCAATAGCCTTTCCTAAAGTTGTCTCTACCGTTGTATGGATCTAAATCACTAAAAAAACACAAGATTAACCCTACATAAAATTCAAAAATTTTTTACCACTTAAGAAATTCACACCATTACTTCCTATGTATTGCCGCAATCGCTACGTATCGCCTGGTACGTAGCATTTTAGCCACTTATTGCTACTCCCACCGCAGTCGCTATTTTCATCCTTGATTGTTAGTGCCATAGTCATATTTGCACTATCATTGTGTTGTCAATTCCATGTCAAGTCCAAGACCTTGCCTATAATAGCCTCTTAAGGAAGATTAAGTTCAAGATGGAAGACCAAGTCTTCGAAAGACATGCAGTTCAACAAGTTGAAGGCTCCATTTGTGCCAACCTATCAAGGTAAAATGGGCCTAAAAAAAACCTAGAAAAGGTCCTTAGAAGCCTTAAGTTAAGTGGTATGACCCTTAGGAATGAATTGTCCTAAAAGACCTGCACAACTGGTTGTGACCCGACTTTGGAGAGTAGGTTAACCTTATTTTCACACCAAGGATGGTCACTCCACGGTTGCCTTATCAATAACACGTTTCAATTAGGAAAATCTGACTCAATGAAGCCGCGGTCAACCGACTATACCCTAGGCGGTTAACCAAACTGCAGTTGGGCAACTAGTTGTTCCTTTTTAAGAACTGAACAAATTCCTACTGTTCGTAGTGAACTCAGCGGTCAACCGACTTAGCGCAAGTAGCTAACCAGTAGTCTGCCGATTTTCAAATTTCTCAGTCAAATTATCCGTTGAGTAGAGCTAAAACTAGCGATTTCTGCTTTCTGAAGTAGGTTAACCGACGACTAGCCATTAGAGCTATGTCTATAAATACAAGAGGGAAATTTCAATTAGATTAGTTTTGGGGATTTTCAAGAGCTCTCTACACTTAGGAGTATCATCTAATGCCTCGAAAACGCATTCCACTCACACTTAGCACTACCACAGTTATAATCAAGAGCTTTTTTATCTTAAGATAGTGTGGTTAGTGGAATCCATAATATCATAATATCTAGGGAAAACCTTAAGCCTTCAAGTTAGATTTCTACTCTCCCTAGATCTTGACCTCATCACCACTTGGTTTGTGCACTCATTGGAGCATCTTCATCACCAAAGAGCTTAACAAGAGGTCAAAGCTTGGAGCTTCAGATTCAAGGATCAAGAACACTCTCAAGGCATAGTTCAAGAGGCAGGTGTTCTTAGTTTAGATTTCAATTTCTCATTTGTAAAGTGGATTAGACCTTAGTGATTGAACCACTATAAAAAAGAAGTTGGTGGATGTAGACCTTTGTGATCAAACCACCACATCAAAAAATTTGGTGTAAAGGGTTTTTGAGGTGAGCCAATTGAAAACCTCTGATAGTGCAAGTGAAGAAATCATTGGTGTGTGGTTTGCTTGGGAGTGGATGTAGGTCGAGGATTGAACTACTATAAATCCTTGTGTGCCGCTTTCTCTATATTCTTCATTATCTTTCATCATATACCTTTAGATACATGTGCTAGAAAACTTATAATAATTTGGTGTATTATTTAGTGTTTGGCACACACATATTGTAGAGCACTTCCTTCTTGTTTGCTTGATTGCCTTAAGAACGTAGTTAATACATTTGTGCAATTTGAGTTGAAGATATATTGAACTAATTTGTTAAATTAAAATTAGAATTTGTAATTAGTCTTATTCACTCCCCCACTCTATGATATAGAATTGGTTTAACTTTCACTTTCAAAGATGACATTACGGAACTACTTAAATTACAAGCAAGTATCCTCAATTACTGATGCAGGCCAGATCCAAAATTCGGCCCAGCATTGACGGGCCACTGGATGGATCCCTTGATCCGTGATCTCCTCAAGATCAGGGATCCCTATCCATAGTTAGTTTTAATTAATTATTTATTTTCTATTATATGTTGAGTTGAGATTAGGGCTTACTTAATTTAATTTAGGAAGCCATGATTTTTTCGAATTAGTCTTTCCTAGTTTAGCAACAGCCTCTCCTATATAAGAATGAGCCTTTCAGTGTATGGACATTCATAATTCAATTAAAATTATCAGAGTTTTCTCTCATTGTGGTGTTTGTTATGAGTATTATTGTGCCGTAGTATTGGAATCAATCTATGGATTCGAACAATCCTTCGGGATTGTTCTTTACTTGATTGGAGATCCGGGGCTGTGCCAATTACATACTTCAAATTCAGTAGCCTTAAGAGTACCAACAACAAACATCTCACCAAACTTCTAAGCAAAACTAGTAAGGTGCCTTTGTCCAATTTATTGAGACTCCATTAGCATTTCAAATTTAATTGGGAACATTAGGTTGCATGCGCAAATTCAAACTATGTCAATTCTGCCCATTTACCTACTCTTGGCTAAGGATTAGTTGGGGTGTTCATGGATTAGGCCAGCTTAAGATTGAGCCCAGCCTAGCCTAGCCTTCTTTGGCTTGGCTTGGGTATTAAGTTTAGTACTTTGGCTGGGCTCGGACTATTTATTTGGGCCTGTTAGTAGATGGGCCGGGCTTGGATTCAATGTAGAGTGTCCAAGCCCAACTATAGTAAGAAAAAGTAAAGACATACCTTGAACATAATCCCTCTTTTAGACACACAAGTAATCAAGCCAGTCAAGTTTCACCTTAGTATGATGCAAGAAGACCTTTTTTTACTTTATAGTGTCAATTTTGGTTGGGCTTGGGCTTAATGTTCCACAGGTGGGTTGGGCTCGAGCCAGCTAGTTATGGTCCTATTTAGGCTTTGGCGTTTGTAGCCGGGCTTGAGCCTAAAGCTTCGTGGTTGGGCCGAGCCTAGATGTTCCTTAGCTTGGCCTTGCCCGGCCCATGAAAACTCCTAAGGCCTAGGGACCAAATTATAGAATTTGCAGAATTAGGCAGTTTTTTTATTAGTGACGTTGCATTGCTTATAGAATTTGCATATGATGTCTGGTTTTGATGATCTATATATGGATCTCATACTACTCTACGAGACGAACCCATTGACTCATACATCCAAATTCCCCCATTGTTTGATCCTTGAAAAGTAGGCAACACGCTTTCATCCGTTCCTGGGAATTACGACTTTGCCCTTTTCAATTATCCCAATTATCCTCCAAATATAGATGGAATAGGGGTGACAATGGGGCATGGTGGGTTTGGGTTATGCACACTTGATTGGTATTTGCATTGCCTCATATCGACCTCGACCCATGGCAGGCTTCATGGTTGTCATACTAAACCTATGCTATGATAGTCATAAGTTGGGTTTGTTAGTGGTTGATTTAATATTTTCCAAAAATTTTAAAAAGTAAATGTATTAGGCATGGTTTAAAAAATTGGCCGAGTCCGAGTCGACTTGGCTGAGTTGGGTTGTATGGGACTCAAACTCGAATCTAGTGACTTGGTTGAGTCCCATGTGACTCCGCTGAGACCCATGGGACTCGGCCATGCAACTTGGCCGAGTCCCATGCCACTTGGCCATGACCATGTTGTGTCCTGAGTCTGATTTCTTAAACCTTTGGTATTAGGGAAGATTTGAACCAGTGACATCCTTGGAGATGTCACTTACTACCACTTACACTAATGAAATTTCATATATACAACACTAATTAGTAGTATATGAAGTGAAGGCATATGGGATGGGGTGGGTTAGATACACCCAAAACCCAAACCCATGGTGAACTTGACTTGGGTATGTGTATAGGAAACCAAACCAGACGCGAGTTAGATACACCCAAAACCCAAACCCATGGTGAACTTGACTTGGTTATGTGTATAGGAAACCAAACCAGACCCCGATGCCTACCAGCCAGTGTTACGAATTTCGGTTTGGTTCATCCAAATTTTCTGAATAATTTTGGTTCAGTCCCTCTACAAAACCAAATAACCACCCTGCAAAATCTCATTCTAGAATGCGAAGCAAGTTGGTCGGATTTCCAAAATTTGGAACGAAAGGAAGGAATTCGGCTAAAATGGGAGATTAATCAGAATTCGTTCAAATTCTGTGGAGTAACTTAAAAATAGAAAAAAAAAACCTGAGGGGGTTAAACATAATTCTTTAACTTCGGAGTAGAAGTAAAAATAAAAAATAAAACAAGAAGTGGGTAAACATAACTTTTTTTTTTTTTACTTAAAAGTAAATGTTAAAGCCATAACCCAAAGACCCCATTTCGTTTGATGAAGTAAAAAAAGAACTGTTCTGCTGTCACATTCTGCTAAATCAACAAAGGGGGAGGAGGAAGCAGTGCTGCTGCTGCTCTGCTTGTTTGAAAAAAAAAATGAAGAAGAAGAAAGTACCTGTTGTTGTTGCTCTGGTTGTCTGTTCCACCAAGCTGCTGCTTCTACTTGGTCAACTCATCTGCTGCCAGGAACTGCTGCTCGACCCAGTTGTTTCTTTTCCCTGTCTTCTTCTTTCTTCTATTGGACTGTTGCAGTGATGCTTTCTTCTTCGTTTTCTCTCTGCCTAACCCACCTGTTGCGCTGCTCTCTTCTTTCTTCTATTTTTCTTCTAATTCACGAAGGCAGCTGCTTTTTCTCTCTGCAGTGCTGCTTTTATTTCTGCACTGCTGCTTTTATTTCTGCCTTTTGCAGCTTGACTCACGCACCTGCTTTTTATTTATTCTGCACCGCTGCTTCCTAGATCTTGACCCACCTGCTTTGAACATAAAAATTTTCTCCCTTTTGGCTTCTGGTTGGGCTCGGTTTGCTGTCCTTTATTATTATTATTATGTTGTTGTTGTTGTTGTTGTTGCTGTTTTGTTGTCATCATTGTCGTCGTCCTAAAATATTTTGGTTTGGAGGCCAAACTGAAAATGGCGTTCGGAAAGAATTGCTCGACAGTGCCACTAGCACACTATCAAACCTGCCCCTAATAGGAGCATGTCGGGGCAGGTCCTCTTTTAAACCTGGCCCATTGCCATCCTTAATATAGATTCACAATCGTGCGAACAAATAGGGTTTACTAGATAAATTCTTTGGTTTAGACAAATCCCCCACTCAAAGATGGAGTTGCTTTTAGATTTAACATTCAAGACACATTTGATTACATGTAAGACCAAAGATCTAAACAAACATGTTAACACAATATCAAATCAAAAAACGAATCACATATAGGATACAAACATACCAAATCCTAGGTTTGGAATCAAGAATCAAAATTGTGATTGTGGCAGGCGTAGTGGCTAGTGGCCAAAACGCTCTGGAATGGGCAATACATAGCGGTATAATGGTGTGAATTTTTTAATTGGTCAAAAGAATCTAAATCTTGTGTAGCAGCCAATCTTGTGCCTTTTTTAGTAATTTGTAACCATATAAAGGTAGAGGCAACTGTAGAAAAGGCTAGTGAGGAGACGAAATAGGAGAAACAATATTTTAAATTAAATTTGTTTGGCTCTATAGGGTTTTAGAATGTAGTCCCGCTATTTCAAAATAGCATAGTGGCCTCAACTGCTGCAGCCAATAATGTGGCCGCTACGTTTTGAACCATGTTTGGAATCACCATTCCCATGAAAGGATCTATGCAAACACAAACCCTATGATATCATAAAACCCTAGAAACCACATGATTTCCCAAAACCATGTTGGACGAACCCTTGTAGTCAAGAAGTATTAGTGCAATATTGAGACCAGTGTGGGTAATGTATTGGTCTGACGTGGATACATTGGGCATGTGAAAGTATCTGGGTATCTTAGGTTTCATTGTATTTTTACATATATTGAGATTATAAAGTATATATATATATAAATATATATACACTATATCTATATTATCTAATATTTAACAATAGTTGTGTAAATGATCTGATCTGGGTCAATGGATGAGCGTCCAATTTATACACTTGTAAAGTAATTTTGCTTGGGTACCCCATAGAGCCAACCTGGAACCTGGCCATTTACAGCCTCAGATGGGACTGCAAAAGCAACCTATGTCAGAAAGGGAGGACTGTGTGGAACGTAAATCATTGCTTCTTAGGAGTAACAATTGGCATCCTAATGATGAGCAGCATCTATGTCCTACTTCTTCACTGTAATAAACTAAAGGATGGTTGGCTAAATCTATATTGCATGCATGTTTAGGTGTATGAAACGGTGGAGGCAATATTATTGAATCCGGAAGAAGCTGTAAAAACCATGGCACAGTCAGATGAAACAATTGTCGATGAGCGGAAGCGCTGGTTCTTGAAAATTAACCTCAACTTTGTTGGTAAAGATAGACAACCTCCACGCAAAACAGTGGTGAAAGACGAGAAAAGGACAGATGAGAACCACACACCGCTATTATCTCAGTTATTTGATGGTAGATCATCATTATTTGCAAGGAAGCAGACAAGACCGAGCACATTGGAGGCTGTTGCACCATCATGTCTTGATGAAACTGATTGGACAATTGTTTAAAGTTGTATTGAGGTACCGTAAACAGACAATTTCTCTCTCTCATTTATAATTGTGTAAATTATCTAACTGTAAATAGTCAGATGTTGGAATTGGCTCAAGTATGTTGTTTAATTCCTTTTCCTGCTCATAAAGAAATGAAAGCTGAATTACATACATTTTACTCTCTATAAGAATGACTAAGAGGAAGGTTGTTAAAGTCCTTTAATTCATGGTCTGGATCATACCAATTCAAATTGGATTTTGTGCAAACAATTTGAATTGCGTATATATATATTGCATAAATCTTAAAATAATATTTTGGACCTAGTTCCAAATCCCTGTAAAAAATCCTATTATTATATCGAACATGTTAAACAACTTTTTTGGAACTCAATCAACTTTAGCAACTTTATTTTGGGATGTTTACTTATTCGTCCATTTTGATCATTTCTACATTTATAATGCAAAGTAGTGTTTATTAGGATTCTTATGTACCCTTAGAAAGGATCTTTGGGGATCAACAGAAAACAAGTATTTTTGCACTTTTTTCTTTTCCTTAGTGAACAAGCATACACATATTTAACTAATGTATACCTACTTACGGTTTGCACTTGGTTGAGCAAGCTATATATCAATTTCATGGTTGGAGCTGAAGGCACATTTCAGTCCTTTCATAGGGTTCTTTTTTATCCAACTGTAGGTAAGCATCAATTTGTTGCCCTACTTTCCTCTTTGTTGTTTGTTTTCTTCTGTTTCATTATCCAGCACTTTATTGGGATTCTTGTAGACTCTAATAGCCAATGAAATTGGTATAAAAATGGGTTTTTTTCTTGGAGAGAACCTGAAGTTGACATTAGAAAGCATCTTCAGAGACCAACAGAAAACAAGTATTTGTGCCTTTTTACCATATTTTGGTAATTAGAATACCTTTGTATGGTCTGCTTGAACTTGGTTGAGCAAGCTGTCACTTTTGTATTTAGAGCAGAAAGCATTTTTTGAGTCCTTTTATAGGTTCAACTTTTTTGAAGAGCTGAAGGTAAACATCAATTATGTGCCTTCTATTTTCTTTGTTTTCTTCTTCTCCATTAGCTAGCGCTTTCCTCACCTGCGGGTGTCCCGCACAGTCCCAAACAACCAGAATCACCCTCAGGTAACCATGTTGTTTGAACCATGTTAAATACAGTTCTGGATTAGAAACCTTGAAAAGAGGGATTCTCTCGGTAAACTGTTAACCTTTATTTAACATACTAGGTTTCATCTCTATATGCCTTTTGACCTTTTACTCAATATTTTATTTCAAATTTAGCAGCTTACAGTAATAAAAGTTTTTTCTTTTGTCTATTACAAGTTACAATGAAAGTATAGAACAATGTAGCTCTGCAAGTGTCTGTTTGTCTTCCATGTTCATTTTTCAATTTCTTTCATATGATTTATATTTAGTTCTGCAATAGTTTTTTCATATATATTGCTGGCAACATTCATGCTTGTCATAGTTGGAAACATGCCTCCATTATGGCTTTGAGTACTACAATGGAAAAGGACTTGTTCATATTATAACATTTTAGATTTCCAGTCATTTCAAATATATATATTAATTTTTTTTAATTTCTTCCATAGAGTTTCTACTACTTCTGGAAAAATATTAATAACTCTAACAATCTTATTATTTTCGGTACATGCTTTGGGGAACCACTATGAGTTTATAATTGATTCAATTATTGAAACTTGGCTTAGAACTAATCAATGTTATTGAGAAACCTATGTGTAGGCCATATTATAGCTATGATTTTATAATTGATTCATTTTTTAACTTGGCTGAGAACTTATCAATGTTATCGAATTATAAAGGATAAGTTATGCCATCATTGATATAAATGAAAATTTTTGAACAAGTTAAAAAACACTGTTATCAACGTCAATATTTGTTCTTAAAAACAGACTGTTATCAATACAAAGTGATTGCTACATAATGTGTCATGATGACTTGGAGCCATTCTTCGTCACTTTGCGCTTTGTGTGCTTCCTCGAATTGACTTGATTTGGTTTCCTTGGGTTTTCACCTTCCATGGGGTAAACTTCCTCAGTTGTTTGGTCTTTACTGTCTGATTGAAAATCCTTAGAGATTATGTCCGGCACAACAAAATTTGCAATCCAGTAGACAAAGAAAAGTGCTGCACTGTATAAAAATAAAATTGCAGAGTTACATCTCTGTCATCTGAATCTGATGAATAATGAGGTATGTACTCCATTAGAATCATGAACATATGATTGATTAGATATGTTTTAAGAAAATAACAGAATTCAACAGATCCATCCATTCTGTAAATTATGTCTGGATTGTATAGCATACATCTCAGCATACCAAGTTGAAATCTTCGGCCTCATATTTTTCATTATGGTAACATATGGAAGACATTTTGTATTGAATAATGACCACCTATGATGCACGGATACTTCAAAATGGGCAACATATCGTATCCAATACTTCACTTTTTATGTGTAAAATCCTTGTCTTTGCCGTGTCCATGGTGTGTTCTTACCCTATCCATCCCGTATCTGGGCATTATAGATGACCACCCGTTTTGCTTCTTTTTTTCCACTTAGAAGGAAAATGGAAAACCAGTGCTATTTACATGCAAAGAAATAAATTTCAGATTTCGCTTGACTTTGCAGCTTTCTCTGTGTCAGCTTGAATCAGGTTTGCTGATAAGAAATAGGTATGACTCAGTTAAATGAGTTATTTATTTATTTATTTACGGTGAAGGGTAGTTGTTTTTTCTTTAATAGTTTCTCCTTTCAAGGAAAAATTCTGCCAGTGGCCATCTGCATAATTTCTACAGAATTCCTATGAATGAACTGATATTAAGGGGGGGTTATGTCCATGGAGTGAAGGGTCATGGGTGGAGATTTTGATTGCATCACGTTCGGATTCCTATATTCAATTTCTTAGGGTAAGGGGCTGGTAATCATTTTTGTAGAGAATGAGAACTTTTTCTCTCTAGTACATTTGACTAGTATAAAGGTCTACACGGATTAGTAATCACACATTATGTTGAAGATATTATAAGGTGGTCTCCTTTCATCTTTTGTAATCTCATTAGTGTATTCTCCCTACTGGCGTTTAATCCCTTCATTGAAAAGATTGCAAATAAGATACACGAAAGCATCACAAATTCTTGGTTCTGCTGTTCACAAATGATTTCAGAGCCTTAACTTCTGGTTTTTCTTTCAGTCCTCTCTGCTTTACTTCGTCAAAATCCATGTTTTCTCCCTATCCCCTTTGTTTCTCTTCTTCACAGATGATCAAAGGAAATTATAACTATTTGGGACTATTGAGTCAACTTATGGACAATTTTGCCCCAGTAGTTGAAGGGCTGCTACTGGTAGTTTGGAAGATCTACAGAAAAATATCTCAGAAATCCTATAAATTTGAATTGGGGTTCTCCAGTGGATGGTTGCAGCGATTACTTCTAGCTGATGTGGCTACTTAATGCAAGGATTTGATCTATATGCATGTGCAATGAAAGAATACAGTGGATTAATCATTATTCTTATACTGCTTGTTCACAGCTGCAAGTAACTATTTCAGGTATGCTGTATTTATCTGCTTCTGAAGACTAATGTTATGAATCCTAGTTGGGAGAAGCTTAAGGGACTAATACTAATATGTATAAGATGATTTAGGATGAATGTGAGTCTATTCCGATGAAGAGAAAGGTGGAGAAAATGGTGGAGTAAACTGTCAAAATTTGTCTGCCTATTTCCTCCACATCCAAGTGAGATCTACGATTATCTAGTATGAGGTTGTGGCCAACTCTGTAATTATTTATTTATTTATTTATTTCTTTGATATGGAGTGGTCTGAAAAATTACCTAGAAAAAGAAGTGTATGTGTTGAACATTTGTCTGATTTATGAAGTATCTTGAACGGCCTCTATCGAATACTTAGGATTGTATTTCTACAAGTGGTTAAAATGAAAAACCAAACGTGGATATCCAAAGATAACCATCAATGCGCTCTCCTTTAATGAAATTTGAATCAGGGGAAGATGTGAAGCTAATACGTAGCCATCACTCTAATAATTCAATACATAAAAAAGTCAATATTCCTTCTACTTCTCCTTATGTCCTTCACCCCTTATTTCTTTCATAATCCTCTTGCAGCACTGATTTCACCATGAAGTCCTATTTTATGCTGCGCGTTAAATGTTGTATGGTCTTTTAGAAGGTAAATTTAGTTTCTTAGGTGAAATATTTATTAAATATCTCATTTAAAAAACCTTGAAATCTAAAAAAAAAAGACCTTTGAAAATAGCTTTAAATGTTGTTAGTGTTATTCCTTGACAAAATCCTCCAACATTGCCTCCACTTGTTAATTCCAAAATTCCTTCAAGCCAGGGATGAGAATAGCTATATCCCTCTTAGATTGACAAAATCAAATAAAAAATTTGACGAGAAATGTCAGCTAATATGCTTTCTCATAATTTAGTGTGATGATTTTCTTTTTCCCCAATGAAATGTGTGTTGTTGAACGGATTGCCTGTGGTAGAGAGGACAATGCCCTGCACGAATGCGATTTTCTGTGGAGCGCAGAATCATTGTGCTACTTATATGTGCCCGGTATAGTTGTATTTTTTCGGTTGTAAGTATGCCTTATGCTTGAAGCTCATGAATGTTGGTATTTTGGCTCTGGTAGAAGAGTGTTTCCGCCTGATGTAAACAAGCTAGGAATATCCTGCCCATTTAAGGGACTCTCTCTCTCTCTCTGCCCGGAGGAGATGAAATTAGGCCTCAGGTCTATTACAGACATTAACCGAAAAAGGGTCATGACCCTCCTCAAAAACTGAACCCAAAACACTACCCGGTCACAACCCAAGCACCAAGTCAAACACATTCACATTCTTTAGGAACACCCATGCCACTTTGGCATCTTCTTCGCCTAGCTCTCAGATTCCTCCAACAGTGATTTACATATGTAAATTAAAAGCATAATGTGCAAGAAGAATCACCACAGCCTACAGGTTTGGTGTTTTTCTTTCTTGGCCTAGTAGCTAGGGAGTGATAGGTAAAACCTGCTCACCCACCCAGGGACCATTACTTTTGTTTGTGCTTGCTTATGCATGAGGCCCGAAAATGGTGTAAATGGCACTAACGACTTTTCTAACTCAACCACCAGAAACTATGGGAAGTAATGGGTCTGTGGGTGCCTGCGCAACCCAAATTTCACCTGCATAGAGAAGTAGTCTGAACCCTAAATCCACTGCGATTTTGCTCGGTTGAAGTACACTAATGTTTGTTTGTGTTGGGTTGGATGATTGACCACAAGCCCAACCCAACAGAGCTGTTGATTAGATTCAGACATATTAACAAAACCCATAATTATCAGGTTAAATTCATTGCGATGGGCATTGCTGTAACCTTTGAAGGGTGGTGGCCATAAAATCCATTGCCCTCGTCGTCGAGGCGGCTTTTCTCTTATGTCACGAAGCAGAGCAGCTTAGCATACGTTTCAAAATCTACGATAGGATGGATAGCAATGTCCAACTATACTAATTTTGACTGATGGATAGTCCACAACCACCACTTAAATTTAGCCATTATTGGCGTCCCCAAATAAGAAGAAGGTCCAGATACAAGAGGGCTTGGTACATCAAGTGCTATTTCTTTTTTAGCCTTGGATGCGATGAGAACTCGTGACTTTTGCTAATGGCCACTCCCACAACTATGCCGCTGCACCCTTTTGTCTGTTTAGCAAGTTAACTTCCCCACCCCACCACCCCCAACTCTATTTCCCCTATTATTTTCATAGCAAGCAGAGAGAGAGAGAGAGAGAGAGAGAGAGAGAGAGAGAGAGAGAAGTTGTAGAGGGTACTTAGGTAAGAAATGGATGGTGTTGGTTGGATAAAACGAGCACTCCATGTATGACCACAGCAATATTTTACGAACTTTTTACCAAGAAAATTAGATTTTATGAGCTTCATCCAGCTCTCACTGCCAACACAAATTGATACAACCTTTTCATTTTGCATCAATCACTTTCTATCCGACCATGGCATGAAGTGGCTAAAGTCCACAACATGGTTTTCTTTGGCGTTGTCTATGTTATAGTGGGTTGAGGAACTAAAAAATAGGGTAATCTCCAGCGGCTGTTCACACTAGATGCTGTGAATTTGAGTTTATTATAGATAAAAAGAAAAAGAAAAAGGAAAGGCAAATAGGGTAGCTTATGGATGTGGATTTGGATAAACAAAAATAAAAAAAATAACAATATGATTCTTGAGTCAGGAGCCATCTAGTTAACCACTTTTTACATTCATACACTGATGTTTTGAAAGCACATCCGGTAGATCGTATCTTTTAAAAGGATTTTATCAACAAGCAAGTTTTTGAAAATAATTTTACAAAAACAGATAATATGCATCTATTAATAATATATATTTAATACACCTTTTTAATACACATATACATTAAAAAGATAATAAACTTTATTCGATGTATCAAATTAAAAAAAATATATAATTATTAAAAACATTATAAAACCCTACTCACCGGCCCGTCTCCACAACCAAACACTCAAACCAAAAAAAAAAATAATCACGAATTTCTCAAGCAAAAGCATATTAAAATAACTACTAGCTTTTCCGAGTTTTCTGGTTTTATGACTAAATATTAATCACAGTTTTCAATGCTTAAACACATCTATACCCCCAACATGTTGGGAACATGGAATGACTAAAGAACTAGGAGGGAGAAAACCAGGAGCGAAACAAAGAAACAAAAAAAACATGGGTGCTAACCAAGTTATAAGGCCAAAAGTACCTTACTGGAAGGAGGATGGAGAAGTCTCCTGAAGAGGCAGGGGAGGTGTGGGAAAGGAAGAGGGATGAGCTGTTGGTAGGTTGGAATTGTCTGGTTGGAAAATGCTGAAGGAGGAGGCCCTGTCCTCCTCCAATCCCCAGCAGCTGATTGTTGGGTTTGCACTTGAGCCACAAAGTCCCTGTTTCTCTTGACCTTGTGGAATTCTTGTTGGTGCATGATTCTATTGAAGGAAGTAATAGGGAGCTGTGATGGTATATGCAACCCATCTTGGCCTTGTTTTTCTCCTCCAGTAGAGATTGTAATGCTTATGTTGTGGATAATGCTCTTGGAGGGGCACTGGCAGATTTTAGTTTCTTACTTCCCTTCTGTTTGTCTTTTCCTATAGACCGCACAAGTAAGTATACGAGGGATATGTCTGAAAACATAAAAGTATAAATTTAATTAATGTGTCTGGTGAAATTTCTCGAGTCAATATCGATCGGATACTGAGGAGAGTCTCCTCACCTCGTCCTGTTCTTGAAGCCTTCATTGTGAGAACTTCTCTTCGTTTGCCTTGTTAGGAAAATCTTTTTAAAAACAAAATAATTATACCACCAAATGAGGCCTCTGCTAAGTGCCAGCCTGAAAATAAAAATATATATTAGGGGAAGAACATGGATCTAAAATAAATAAATAAATTATTTATCATTCTTAAAATTTTATGCATCAAAATTATCCAAAGTATACGAAAATATGCAATAAACTTATATAAAATACATAAAAAAAGGGTTGGGCGGGAGACGCCATGGGTTATAAAAAAACGTTTTATTTAATTTTTAGGAAGAAAAGAGAGAAGAAATGTGTTAAGATAAGCAGATTAATAAATGTATTAAGATAAGCAGCTTGCTATCTTAGGTTGTAATTAAGATGTTAGTAAGAAACAAAGCCAACTATTCAAACTACTTCAAACTTTAAATATGTTAAATATTTTATATTCTTCAAAAAAATTCACAAACTCTCATATGTATTATTATTATTATTATTATTTCAGAAAAGATATAGATATATTGAAATCTATAAAAAAATAAAAAAAACATTTTAAATTGAAGAAAGAAGAAATATCTTCTATGTCAATATAAAATTTAATAGAAGAAATTGAAGAAAAATGGAAAACATTGAAAGGGCCCATACTTTCTAGTTAAATGAGGGCCAACAAAACCAATATAGAATTCAAACCAACCAATACGAAAACATGGAGGATTTGGAGTGCAACCTGAAACTATGTACTCGGTATAACGTTTTGTAACTTGATATGAGTATTACCCTAATTAAATTGTATTTTAGCTAATTAGGCTTCATTAGAGCCTAGACAAGTCCAATTTAGTGTTAAGATAGTGTGTACTAAGTATCGTCGGGTTTTAAGCTCGTTTGAGTATAGCAAGGGGTAGTTTGCAATTCTAAGAAGTATAGAACCCTTTTTCGTAATTACCATCTTGAGAGGTTTTGGGTTCATCGGGTTGCTCTCCTAATTGCAAGACTATTATCCAGCTACCCTGAACCAATCCTTATCTGTTTAATCCGCCTAATACTCGATCCACCAAAACTAAACCCTTATTTGTAACTTCCCAAAATTCTCTATCTAAGGAACCAAACCCCCATCTAATTCTTCTTTCACCTTTTCCTTCTTCTTTCAGTTTTCTCTCCTTCCTCACTCATCTCACTTGCACCACCAGATATCAAGCCACCAAATCGTTGGATTGTTGCTCCCATCTTTTTCCTTAAGCTTCTCTCAACCCAAACACACCATTTTCATCTTCTTCCTCCAACAACCCAACCCTAGGTAAGCTCTAAACACTCCCATTCCTAGGTATTGGTCGTTCTTAGCTTAGAAGTGCTTTGTTTGGGTTCCTTGGTGATGGGAGGCAGCCGATAGGATCCCTAGATATTGGGTACAGATCATTGCGGAAATAATTTTAGATAATGATGATTCAAAAACCATACCTGTGAGATTTCTCTGATTTGATGTCAGTCTTATAGTAACTTGAAAATCTCTAGACCTTCTACTGTATTTCTTTATACTCGAACTCGCACCAGGGTATGGGCCTCTTTTGCAAATTCTCTTTGTTTTTAAAAACATGTTTTCTCATGTGTGTTTTTCCTAGAAAGTAATAGCGCATATTTATAGACTACAAAAGGATCTTAAGAAGGAAATAAGGAATAACTTTCTTATAGAAATAGGAAACACTAATTCGACTCAAATTAGATTTTAGTTCCATAAATTACAATTTAGTCTACTAGATAATTATAATTGCACTATTGTCCTTATTTTCAAAATAATATTTCAAGCTTCTTAGTAGTAAATGCTTATTAATCTCCCCACATTAAGATTTCAGGTATCCATCGATTAAATAATTACTGACACTTATCGTTAATTGATATCTTTATAATTCTTTGAGACCTTACACTTAACTTATTTGATATGGCGGATACAAAGTCTACTTGTAGGTTTTGACATAATCAAAACTTATAAGTTTCGTCAAGGGGATATCATCAATCCCTATTACGGGATGTGGATTCTGTTAATAAACTAATATGTACCATACACGTAGTGTAGTTATCTAATTTACTGAGATTATTGACCCATAAAAGATCTTACTCCTTTGTGAATTAAAATGCCAAACACTAAATGTATGTGTTTATTGTTTATATCGGGATTAAGAGTACAAGCACTGATAATGACTATTTGGATGTTAGTCATCTTATATAGTTAGTATAAAGACAATAAAACCAAAAGCGGTTATGTTCAATACACACAAAGTGTACTAGCAGAACAAGTCGAAACAATACTATTTCCCGCAGGTAAGACAAGCCTACTAAAATATCATGCTACAATCATACCGCTGTATGTCTAAGTCCATCTAAATTGTAAACAACAATAACTTATATTCTTTAAGAACCGACAAACAAGTCTTTCGTGTGTAAGCTGAACTTTACAAGCCAACTTGTCTACTTTATAGAATAAAAGACACACACATGCATAATAAATAAAAGACAAATACATAAAAGTATATTTTTAGTATAAATTTTCAACACTTAGGTCCTCTACTTTGTGTTTATAAGTTGGTTTGTGCAAGGGTTGAGTATCTTCTTCGTTTGAGCTCTGTTGAGGATTGTGAGAGCTAGGGTATCTTCTTGTTTCACGCCATTTCATCTAAGGTAAGTTGATATACATTCTCTTATAATGATATACATGTTATTTGTTGATTATAGCACTTATCCTGTCATTTAGATGGTTTTCCCTTTTAAATGGAAATTGGATAAAATGCTAGAATTAGGTGTGATTTGAATGGATGATGGGACTGATGGTCGATTTGTATGTAAAATGAAGATGGCAAAGCCCTATTTTAATGCAGGTACATTGGGGTAGAAATGTAGGGGAAAAGATCCCGAATAGTGATGAAACAGGGGACTCCTGTTAGACTGGTACTAGGCCCAATTGATTGGGTCACTACCCGATTGATTGGAGCTGGAACTAATCGGGGCCAAAACTGTGGTCCAATCGATCGGGCTTTTGCTCAATTGATCGAATTAAGGTTTTGGCTTGGGGTTTGATTTTGGTCTTTAGGCTAATGTAGTGATGTTTAATGGGTTCTTTGGGACCCGTATTTCTCCTACATTGATATTATATCATTGTTTTAATTGTGGGACCCCTTTTGACCCTTATTTCAATAAACTCACCTTAAATCACTAAGTAAGGGGCTATTTGGAAATACGTACCTCTTACAGATTGCCTGATTGGTACACAGGGAACAGTCTACCTTGTACTTAGTTAAAATGTGAGTTAGGGCTATGCATATTGGATATTTGACCTTATTACCCCAAACTCACCTCAATCGTAGTTCAAGTAAGAGGTTTTGTGTATGCGAACGGCGACAGATTAACTAGGAGTTGATTAGTGCATACTCGGTCTTAGGTTGTATCTTCACATTGCCTTTTAATGTACACTGGATGTACTTGTCTTTAGACGGTACCTTGCATTTGGTTTTGGACTGTGTAAAGGCCTGGCAATGTTGGTACTTGGTTACCAGATGACTACTTACACTGTTTGCGCTCGAATTATGATTCGAGAATAGTTCCACCATTTATTGATCCCGTATGTGTATACAAGAAGCCATCCCTTCACTTTGACTGAGCATCTGAGTCTGAGCCTCTGAGTTGGATCTATATTTATATTATGTATTTGAGGTCTTTGATGACTGTAGTAGGGCGATTTTGAATGGACTAATCATTGTATTTGTCAGATTGTTTGGCATTCGATATTTGATGGGTTCCCCTCGATTTTGATAGGATTAACCCTTAATTTGATAGGATTGACCCCTTGATTTAACATTGGAGTGCTTTTTGATGAGTTTGGGGTTAAAACCCTATGGTGTGGACTTATACGGTCAATTGTGTAAAATGGATTAGGATTCCTTTCTTTTTCTCTATTGTTACTATTTCTTCCTCATATGATCACACTTTTTTTACTCACTTTCGTTACTGTATTTTTATTATAGTTTATGTTATCTTCTTGTTGACTTTTCATAGTCTGATGATGCTGTGTTGATGCGTAGGTACAGACTCTTCTAGCTCGAGGAGGAGACGTAGGGTGAAGTGCTACAAGCGCTTGACCTACCTGATGAAACTACGTGGGGGTGCAAATGATGATTGTGGACCCGTTTAGCCTTGCATATGAATGATCCTCACTGGGCTAATATCATTTTGGGATTTTATTGGATTTATTCATTTTGGGGCCCAAGTTTTAGTGGGCTTGTAATTAACTTTCTTTACTAACTTTAGAACTTATACTTTAAATCCAATATCTTTTGATGTGCATACTTTGTATATTATTTTGATACCAATTGCTAGATAATGCTTCCGCAAGTATTGGTATATGTTCAGCTTCATGAACTCGCTGCGGACTAAGATCCTATGTGGAATTGATTAGGAGCCATATGTTGCCTTAAACATGAAAAAGTTTTAATTGCTCCTAATCTCATGCTTTACCCTAGATTATGATCTGGAGGCGTGACAATGGGTTTGAAAAAATCACCTCCGTAATCCAAGATTTCAATGCAAAAGCTACCAAAAGATTGTGAGAAGAAAAGGGTACTTCCTTTGACAAGGAATACCAATGTTTTATTTAAGAGTTTTAGCAATGTATGGTATAAAGACTGGGAAAATAGCAAAACCTTTACAATTGCATGTTTCATGGAAGAGATACCATCTAATACTCTTTTCTAAGAGACCTAACAAAGAAGTAATAAGTATTTTGTTTTTGGGTAATTTCTTAGAATTAATATCACTTTGAAAAGTTTCATGATTCTTAGGAAAGAAAACAATCTTTGAAAAGTTTTTTTATGAAGAATTATATTTTTGTCATAATGAAGAATATCATTAAAAATCTTGGAAAATCCCTCATACATTTTCATTTAAAAAAACATCTCTTTTTTCCAATAGTAGAATGCAAGAAATCTATAGAGCATCTATATAACTATATATCTTTAAATATCGAAATTGTGAACGTACGACTATCTTATTAACTGAATTTTGCCTCCCAACTATTGATATTTAAAATATTTATGCATAATTATTCAGATAACAAAGGGCACTGTAAAAATTATGATCTTGCCCTAAAACATGTGATATCCTATGACTGTAGGAGATTGCACAAAAGCTAACTTTCTTCTTATTTAACCTTTAATTGCTGTATTAAAAAATGAGTTTTATAGCAACCCATCTCCTTCGTTTCTACTTCTTTTATCTCTTGAAATTAGAAGAGAAAGAACACATTCTTTTATTAGAAGATCTCACAAGATTTGCAAGGATTTGACTCTTAGTATTTGATTTGACATTTCTTATCCATAAAAAATTGAAAAGAGTTTATTTATACCACATAGAACTTATTTTTCAATGTCTTTAAGGGATGAGGTAGAGCCCACATGCCTCTTATGATGAGTGATAGAATTGGATAATAGGAGAGTTAGTGCCATAGTTAAAACTGCACTTCTTATATGTTGTCAATTCCGTGTTGAATCCAAGACCCTACCATTAGCATTGAACATATGGTCCACTTGACTGCACGCCTATGCATGGGTCCCACCTCTAGAGTTCAAAGCAATTAAAGAATCCTTTTCCTTTTGGTGAAAACCCTATTAGACTTGGAAACTAATAGTTGCTTTCTACTTAAATTACTACAGAGGCACTGCTTTTGCCCATTTGGAGAAGTAATCTGTCACGGCTAATATGAATTGATGACCACATTCGGATGGCAGATTGATTTTGCCAACAATGTCCATACCCTAAGCCTCAAATGGCCAAGAGATGGATGTAGGATGTAGATATTCAAGTGGTTGATGAATGTAATCGCCATGGATTTTGCATTCATTGCATTTTTTAGCAAAATTGATGGCTTCGAATACCATGGTACGCCAGTAGTACCCTAACCTTCAAATATGATGACGGATCTTCGGTCTGGCTTGATGAGCACCACATAGCCTAGAAGGAACATCTTTGAGTACTTGATTTGCTTCCTTTGGTGATAAGTAATGACAAAGAACTCCATCATATGACTTACGGTAGAGAGTTTTTGAAGGCAAATTGAAGTGAAACATTAGAGCTTGTCTTTGAATACTAGTTTTGTCTTTAGCATTCTCTGGCAAGACTCCATGAAGAATGTAATCAATGAAATGGTATCTCCAGACTTTGAATGAGTTTTGAAAAGACGAAATCCAATTCTTGATCACATGAGAAAAAATCTATTACTACTTCATGGGTGTTGATTGGAGGTAGATGTCTTTTTTTGACTACTTTCAATGCCATTCTGTCATTTTTGGGGATTGACATTGATGATGCTATTCCCGTTAGTGCATCCGCTTTGACATTTCGATGCCTTGGAATATGATGAAATTCAATCAATGTGAATCTGTCCTTGAGTTTACAGGACTTATTAAAGAAGGAAAGCAAATCTGGTTTCTTCACTTCATATTTAAGATCCATTTATTTGATTACGAGTTGTGAATCTCCATATACTCTATACATATTGTTGCCCGACTCCATGGCCAGCTCGAGACCATAATCAAAGCTGTGTATTTCGCCACATTGTTTGCATGTGGCTTGATCAATGAGAAGGTATGAGGGACATAAAATCTTTCTGGGCTGCAAAAAATGATTCCTACCCCTGAGATTGGATCTCCCACCTTGTTAGTTTTGGAAGCTCTATCAAACTGCATGATCCAATGTAAGGCTGGATCGATGGTGGGTTTCCATATTTGCTCAACAAATTAGATTGGCTTGTTAGGAATATCATCTTTAAATTCTGAATCATCCGAAAGTGGATGTTTTACTAGAAGATTGGCGAGAGTCTGTCCTTTCATCACTTTTACAGTAGTATATCCAATGTTATATTGAGAGAGCAGAATAGACCACTTGGCTGGACGATCACTCAATACACTGTCTTTTGTTATAAGCGTCTTCAATGGGTTGATGTTGGAAACCAGGTACACCATATTGGAGAGAATGTAGTGACATAGTTTCTGCACTACGAACATCAATGTAAGACATTCCCTTTCCACTAGATGATAATTAAATTCAACACCAACTAGCATTCGTGACAAATAGTAGAAAGCTACTTTCTTACCCTCATCATTCTTTTGGGCTAATGCCCCTAAAGGGTGATCAAGTGCTTGTTTGTAGAAGATGAAAGGTTTGCCTGAAATCGGGGTCGATAGAATCGGTGGGTTTGTAAGATATCGTTTGATATCTTGAAAGGCATTTTTACAACCTTTATTCCACACAAATTCAACTTCTTTCTTTAGGAGTCTGGAGAATGCTCTACATTTCTCAGATAAGTTGGAGATGAATTGGCAAATGTAGGACGAGAATTTTCTGGGGTACCCAAGTATATTTCTTGTACTTGGTCTTCAGTTAAAGGTTTAGGAGGAGGTTTTTCCATAGTATCTTCGGAAGCTTCCAACTCTGCAAAAACTTTCAAAGTTTTGGCCCCGACTGGTTCTAGCTTTGAGATATGGTTCAGAGGAGGAAAATATATATGCTTGTGGGGGTCAAAACTTCAATGTTTGAATTCCATTGAGAAATGCTTGTGTGGTTTCAATTGGTGGCTTTACCGCATTTCTTTTGCGGGTCAAAACTTCAATGTTTAGCATAGAGGAGTGAGAGGCAACGTAATTATTAAAATTATGCAAATGTTGGCATAAGTGCATGTTTGGCAAGTCTAAAATTTAGGCTCTTATTGTCTAAATGTCTAAAATTTATGGAGTTTGAAAAATAGAGGCGTTTGGCATGCATTTTTAGCTCTATTTAATTTAGACAATAAGAAGTAAAAGCTCTATTTTGAAGGGGAGGCCATGTGATGCATTTCCAAATCAGAGGGAAAAAAAAGAGGCGCCCAGCTACAGTAACTTGATGGATCACGCCCAGTACGGTTTTTTCGATTTTTCTCGAAATCCGAGCCCCTAA
Organism: Sextonia rubra; assembly: GCA_037013555.1. Taxonomy (NCBI): domain Eukaryota; kingdom Viridiplantae; phylum Streptophyta; class Magnoliopsida; order Laurales; family Lauraceae; genus Sextonia; species Sextonia rubra. Next base: position 11,848,806 of record JASUAD010000012.1, read on the forward strand.
ATCTACATCCAAACAATTGAAAATGTTCACATGATCAATTACGGCCACCCATCCAAATTTCAGTTGTTAATTCATCCTGAATCTCGAGATATGTGCAAGAAAGCGTGAGCCATTGGGTACTAGTTTTTGAATTATGTGGGGCCCAAATACAAGATCCAAACCATTGGAAATGTTGGGAAGACTAAAAACAGCTATGGGGTCAATTTTCAAGGATTGATTCCTTGTGGATCTCAAGATATTTGTGAAAACCTTTTAACCATTGAATGTAATATGCTGAATTTGTAACTAGTCCACAGGCAGCCCCTTTTTTTATTTTTTATTATTATTCTGGGACAGTAAGTAACAATCCAAACCATTGAAAATGTGTAGAAGGTCAATGACCATTATGAGATCAAATTTCAGCCGTTGGATCATCACCAAACTTGAGATATTTATGTAAAAATGTGAATTATTAAATATTTTTAAAAAAATTGGGGGCCTCAAACACAAAATCCAAACCGTTAGATCTCTTTGGGAGGCCAAACGTGGTTATGAAGTAAAATTTCAAGGCTTAATACCTACTAGATCTCAATATATTTGTGAAAAATTTTCAACTATTGATTTAAAATGGTCTATTTAAAATAGATACTTTCATTGTCAAACACATATTTTAAATCTAGCCTCTTTTTTTTATAGCTCTTTTTTAAATAGCTCTATTTTAGATGGTCTATAAAAATAAGACTAGACCTACCAAACAAGCCCTAAGTCAGTCATAGTATAGGCATTGATCAAGCAGCTTCTGCCCGCCATGCCTTCTGTATGGAAACTCTCAGCGTACCACTATGCAAATGAAGTCCGTTGTAGTGGTACGTGAACTAGGTGTAGAATAAATGATCAGCATAAAACCGATTGAAGGATTTTCTCTCTCCTCTCTAATTGTGAAGGCTGATAGCTTCAATTCAGTTGACATGTATGCCACAAAGTTAGACCAAGAGAAAGCCTATGCCCAAATGCCATTCTGAGTGCAGGGTATATGCAACCAGGCCTGATTTCACTTCTTGCACTTGTAAAAAGAACATTTGACAGCCAAGTTGTAAAAAATGTAACAAGCCAGCACTTCATGTTCAAGTCTGGATACTTGGCAAAGATATATGGTATGAAGTCATGCTTTTTATGATAAACAATCTTTGGTTGCTTCTTAGGGTCTTCGTAGTGGATGACCTCCATCCGCTTATAATATCCCTCATTTAAAAAGAAGTGGCTAATGGTGGTTTTTTCCTAATCCATCAATAGGGCAATTTTACCCCGGCTTCAGTTGCTTGTTTGAATCGAATCTTCTAGAGTAAAGAGGAGATAATATGCAACCTAAAACTCATCATCCATGGTGGCCAATTTTTCGTTGGTTGGGATGTTCTTGTCATAAAGCTCTTCGTAGGGTGATAAACCAAAGATTTTCTTTATCTCCCATAAAGAAAATCCTAACTCCATGTTTGGAGTAATGAAAGTGTTGGTAGCAAGCAAAACAATTCCAGAATAGCCCTACATATGTTCTTGTTTTCACAAGGCACTCTTTGTGTATTGGTATTTATAACTTCGAAAATGCCAACTGCTCTTAAAGTGTCTTCGCAGTGTTGCTTGATCAAAGTCGCCCAGTTTTGCCATTCTCTGACGCAGTTATACCACCCTTGAGATTGGTGCCTTTCACCAACCGAGGCACTTTTATCTTTATAGTGGATATCAAGCTCAACTGTTCTCAATTGTGAGATCACAATACTCACCGCGAGGTTTAGGGTACGTGGTTTCAATATTTCTAGCTTAGATCTTGGGATCTCTGGGAAATAGTATAGAAGCTGGTGCATGAACTTACCAGTCTTGAAATGATCATGATGCTTTATGCCGGTGGAATTCTTTGGGCCTTTTAGGGTTTGGGAGATCAAGTGCTGCATCAGGTACTGTGGATTCTTGTAGGACCCTTTTTTTTTCCCCGTGTCCTCTTTGGGGTGAATTGGGTCATTCTGGCCCTGTTTGCATCCTTGGCGATGCGGAGACCAACGGAGTAGCTACTTTACGGTGTGGACATCCGTCTTCTTGCGAGTTGCTTCTAGGGCTAGGGAGGATCTTAAATGGGTACTGGGCATACTTGGAGACCTAAGGTGTAGTTATTGGGCTTGTCTTCTTTGGAACACAGGGCTTATTCTATGCCATGCTGGCTTTAGATGGTGTAGGTCCTTTGGGCCATGATCCTAGTTGAGCTAGTGGTTGGGACCTGGGTTGCATTGGTAGCCAATATCTTGGTCATGTTATTGGTGAACTGAGTGGGTCTGCACAGGTGAGGGAGAGTCGGAATGAGCGTTCATTTGCTTCGTCAAAGATGATGATGAAGGTGGCTATCAGTTCTGCAAAACAAGTTTGACCAAGTGAGTATTTTAATACTTCTCCCTCCTCTTTATTCTAACCTTTTCGCATTTTGATGCTAAAGGAGTGGTCCCGTAGTGGGAAGAGAAAGGTTTGTGTCCGACTTGCGATTGAAGTCTAATAATATAACAGAACCAGCTTGAACTAGTCATGTGGACTCCATTTATTCTAAAGACTACAACGAGTCAATGTTCACCATGGCGTTTAAATAGACTAAAGATATTACTGCTTTCTTTCTCCTTCCCCAACCCTCTTCACATCTTTTGGATGTGAAGGGATTGATCCCAAAATATGAGCGAAAGATGAGATCTAGCGTAGTTTAATTGAAGCACAACATTTAGAACAACCAGTTTCAACTAACCCATCAACCTTGTCTATTCCAAGGACTACAATGAATTAATGTTCACTACGCTAATTGGTCAAACTCTGAGGTGGTTCATAGTCACCTAAGTGGATTACATCAAAATTTGCAAACCCAAGGGAAGTCCCATTACTCTTTGGGAGGGTAGCCAATCCTTACATAGGTCGGCTACTCTCTATGCAGAAATTGTTTTACTCTCCATGCAGAAATTTTTTTAATTAAGTTGATCAAACTAGAACTTGTATTTGGCCCTTTTTCATTTTTTTTTGTTTCTCACAGAAGGTACCAATCTTCTTTATTTGCCCTTTTTTCACAAGCAAGGAAAAGACATAGAAGAGAAAGAAAATAAGAAATGTCGAATTTTTTGACTCTTTTCAATTCCATGTTTAGTTTCGTGTTCTTTTGGGTTTTGACCTCCTAGGTGCAGTTTTTTTACATGTGTTTTTATATCATAGCCCCCCTTGTTTGGTCTCAGATGATCAACATTTAATAAAGAAAGAAAAGCAATGGTGACAATTTATATAAAAAAAGATAAAGGAGACTAATTCAGTGATGTGTGTCAGCTTCATGTATTTTAAGTCGATTGAGCAATCTTCATAATCTATCACTTGTTTTCCTTGGATGTAGAATTCTAAAGGGAGTTAGAATGAAGGTTTTATGGTCATAGTTGCACCCATGGATTGCTTATTACATTATACCAATAGGTTAGCTATAGTTGTACCTATATTATCTTCAACTCCTAAGTGAAGGAAATGAAGAAAGTCTCAAAAGAATTGTCTTCTTCAGAGATTCTTTCGGACTAAGGTACTATCCTTCTGATTATTTTTAGAAGATCAAGCACCATGTTGTGAGAGTCAAGGCTTAGACTTGAAGAAGTTGAAGGGATAGAGTCTTCTCGAGGAGACTCTGAAGAGTTCATTGTATGCACTGGTGTGTTGTGCCTTGCGTTGTGTGTTGTAACACCCCGACCCGATTTGATCTGGATTAGCTACTAATTTCTGATGATTGGTTGCTAATTGTGTTTTATTCTTGTGTTTGTTTGGTTTCAGGTTCTGGATAGGTAGTTGGGTTGAGTTTGACCTGGTTTAGGTAGACATAAGCCCTTTTTCGTAATATTGCATTTTGTGTGATGTCGTCATTCATGCATCATCTTGGTATTAACGCGTGTCTTTTCTTATGCTTGTTGATTTCCGTAACTACGTCGTTTGCCAAATATGTCATTTGTTTCCGTTAGACCCGCAATTGACTTGAATTGGAATTAATTGGATCGATTGGACTTTATTGGAAATTGGCCTTTATGTTTATCTTTATAAGTCACCGACCTTTTACTTCTTCTCTGTCACAGTTCTGTTCTGTCTCTTTCTCTCCAGGCTTCTTCTGCTTCTGCTCGTTCCTCCTTCCTTTTCGCTGAGCTAGCTGGAGAAGGACGTTGTGCATGTCCACGTTTGAGCATCACTGGTGTGATTGGAGGTGAGCTTGAGTTCTTGCTGTGCTTCCTTCCTTCTTCTTCCTCTTGTTCTCATTATCGATGGGTATGGATCCTCACGGTTCTCTTTTCTTCTTTCTTTGCATGCATGGTGATTAGGAGCTTGTTGACAGTGTGATTGAGCCCAAGGACAGCTGAGCGTGTGTTAGACTCCATTTGAGGCAAGTATAAGCATAACTTGGCTAAACCATGTGGGTATATGTTTGATTTAGATTGAGTAATATATTCTTGAGTATGAATGTTGTTTACATCCCATCTTGTGATCATTCCCTTCTATTCCATGTGATTTCGTCAGTTTGTACGTATTTCAGTGATTCTGTAATCAGTTCAGAATATGTTTCATGTGTACCATGGCTCAGCCATAACTCACCTTCGGCTTAGAGTCCAGAGAGGGAAAAACCCAGTTTTCTTCTACGGCTAGGACACGGCTAAGCCGTATATTGTCTTACGGCTAAGCCGTACCTCAGCCGTAGATCATTACAGGGTGCCTTCTTTTGAATGAACTGAAAGCAAGTAATTGACAGACCTTCTACGGCCCAGCTACGGCTAAGCCGTAGAACAGCATACGGCTAAGCCGTAGAACAAAATACGGGTGAACCGTAATTGCGGATGAACAGAAAAGGGAACCGTGGTGAAGTCGTAGTGCAGATTACGTGTAACACTCCGACCCAGCTTGACCCCGTTTAGCGGCTAGTTAATCTTGTTTTCGTTGTTAATCGTGTTTGGTTTGTGTTTTGTGTTCGTTACGGGTCATTGATAGGTAGTTGGGTTGAGTTTGACCTGGATTAAGTAGACCAAGCCCTTTTTCGTAATTTTAGCTTTTCTAAGACATGGTCATTTTTGCATCATCTTGATGTCAACGCGTGTCTTTCGTTGAGCTCATCAACTTTCGAAATTACATCATTTGCAACCGATGTCGTGTGATTCATTTGGACCTGGATTTGACTCAAACTGAAATTAGCATTCTAACTTGGCCTTCATTGTAAATTGAACAACCCATTAACCTATATATATATCACCCATCGACAAGTTGGTTCTCTCTCTCTCGTTTTCTCTCAATTTTCCTCACTGCACGTGGAGTCTCTCCCTCCTTCTCTTGACTTCTCTCCTTCGAATCCTCTCCTCCATCGATCAAGTTCAATTGAGAGAATTTGGGTTCTTGCATGTAAGGTGAATTGGAAGTCTTCCATTCTCTTCTCTCCCTTTTCTATCTCTTCTCCCTCTTGTTTCCATTGTTGCATGGTGTGTTTGTGATCCCAATTCTCATGCATGCATGTGGTTTTGATTGTGTTTAGGTTGTGTTTGGGCTTGAGGGCAACAAGTGTGTCATTGAATTCCAATTAAGGCAAGTATAACCATATCTTGTGAGAACCCATGTTGGTATGATTTTGATCTTGATTAGCTCACATTAATATGTATGGAAAAAGGTGTTTACAGCCCATTTGTTTACTCATTTGATTACTACTTTGTCTATCTCCATTGGAAAATTGAAATTCTGATGCTTCCCAGACATTCTGTACATGTTTCAGATTATTGACTTCGTACAGGTACGGCTAATCCGTATACCACTTACGGCTCAAAGTCCAGAGAGGAGAAAAACCCAGTTTTCCTCTACGGCTAGGGCACGGCTAAGCCGTGGATTGCCCTACGGCTAAGCCGAAGCTCAGCCGTGGCCTAGCCGTGATCAATACAGGGTGCAATTTCTGGAATAACTGAGAGTCAGCAATTGACAGACCCTCTACGGCCCAGCCACGGCTAAGCCGTAGACCACACACGGCTAAGCCGTAGCACACACACGGCTAAGCCGTAACCACACTAGAATAAAAATGAAGAATAAGGATAGGTGTAAGGAAAAGACCGATATGGCCTTCATGATAGAATGAAGAGCACCAAGACCTGTCCAACGGAATGTGATACAACGCGTGAATGATCTCGAGGGCTGCGAATCATTCATGTTCATTATCCGGATGTTAAGCACCTCCCCATGGGTGTTGGTTTAAGGGACTTCGTACACCGCCCGATTCCATGCAACACTAGACAACGGTGTATCGAATAACTTAAAACTACATCATCATGCACAGTTAGAAACACCGGATAATTAGATTAGAATTGGGTTGTAACTTAAGATGATTCGATTTCGCATGATTTGTTGCATAACATATTGCATTCGATCATTGATCTCTACGCTCTGACATGATTACTTGTATTCCGTTACTTCACTTTCACATTGTGATTACTTACCTTGAGTATGCATGTATGATATGTTCACTCACAGATATGCATGTATGATATGATGTCACGAGCTACTCAGGGTTTCCATGATTGACTCTGTATGGTCAGGCACTACTTAGCCTCAGCCTTAGGATCCCGACGGGGTGAATTTGGTATAGTTATATGGACCTGCTGCAGTATGGATATGTCTTGGGGAACCGGACCCCAGGAAACCGAGACCCATTGTACCCTGGCCCGGACAATGGTGTTCTTTGCATGTTATAAGATCCCTCTTTTGGGAGCATATGGTAATGTAGTAGCCACTAGTTATGTACACAGCATGTATTCATTAATTCACTCAGCATATTTCTTTCTTGCATGACAGCCTAGTATACGAAAATGCCTTCTTTAATAACATGATGTTCTTTATTCTATTAGACACAGCGTGTGTTCACTTGCTATGGGTTATACTTTGCTGAATCTTCGTATTCACGGTTGTTTTTGGTGTTGCAGGCCCAGATCCCCCTGCCGAACCCCCGCAGGTCGGCCAGGCTCCAGATGAGACCCCCGGGGCCCCATCAAGCCTAGAGGAGTGGATGTGATCACTCCACGGGAGATCGTTCTTGGCATGCATCATTGGAGTCTTGTTCTTGTTGTATTTTTTTGAGGATCTCAGACTTGTGTATATGTCAGATTGTATATGTTATTTTGTTCTTTTTTTGTAAAACTCTCATATGTAATTATGTCAGTTCGTTCTTGGTATCCTCTTCTTGCACTGTTAGTTTAATGTTTCTGATATTTACAGCTTCCGCGTACTTGCTTGGCACGTGTGAATGTTCCCTTGTGCGTGTGCATTTAGACTCGGTCTACGTGCACAGGCACGGGAGTACGTGTGTCATTAGGTTTGGCTTTTGCTAACCCCCGAACCCTGGGCTCGGGTTGTGACATTACGGCTAGGCCGTAAGATGCCTACGGTTAAGCCGTATGTTCACCTACGGCTAAGCCGTGCCACCCCTGAAAACTGAATAACAAGGATAGGTGTAAGTAAGAAACTGATATGGCCTTCATGATAGAATGTAGATCACCTAGACTTGTCCAATGGTATGAGTGTATGACATGAATGATCTCGAGGGCTGCAAATCATTCATGCACGTTATTCAGTTGTTTAGCACCTCCCCATGGGTGTTGGTTTAAGGGACTTCGGTACACATTCCAGATACACTGCAACACTAGACAATGGTACATCGGATAACTTAAAACTACATCATCATGCATGGTTAGAAACACTGGATGATTAGAATAGGATTGGCTAGTAACAGATCGTGATTCCTGCAAGAACATCTGATTGCATGGCATATTGACTTCGGTTCTTGTCCTCTTATTCGCGTTCTATGCTGGGGCACACGATTGGATATTTTTAGCTCTGTCCATGGTTAATCCCGGGTGGAACAGCGGTCTTGCATGTTCGATCTTACTATTTGATATACATGAGTTGAGATGCCTTTACTTCGTTATCATCCATCACCTTGTTTGTTTGATCTGTTCAGTTGGATATGGTGGGTTGATATATGCTTAACAAGACATGCACGTCATGTTCTGATAAGATACATGTTCAGCTATGCACGTTATGATATGCACGCTATGATATGCATGTTCTTATATTGATTGACTCGATATGGTCCGGCACTACTGAGCCTCAGCCTTAGGATCCCGATGGGGTGACTTTGGTATAGTTTGTATTGCCTTACTGCAGAAGGACATGTCTTGGGGAATCCGGACCCCAAGAAATCGAGACCCATCTGGCCCATGGTGTTCTCATCACGTTTGCTAGATCTCTACTTTGGGAGCATATGGCATACGTAGTAGCCAACTAGTATGTACATGTTATGTTACTTACATTGATTCACAGAGCATATGTTAATTTGAATGCACAACTGCCTAGATTACTACATTGACATGTTATGATTATCTATGTCTTTTATTCTGTTAGAGACCACACGTGTTAACTTGTTACTGCTTATACTTTGCTGAATCGTCGTATTCATGAGTTGTCCTTGGTGTTGCAGGCTCAGGTACCCTCAACCGTATTCTTGTCGGTCGTTAGTTTGCTTGGGAGACTCCAGTTGTCTCTTCAGGTTCGCGGAGTGGGTGTTATCCCTCCATCAGAGCGCGACTATTCTCTACATGCATGCATATTGTTTTCCTTTCATGTCATTGATTGTATTCATGTTCTATACATTGTGATTGGATCCAGATTTGTATGTTCAGACCTTTATGTCAGCCTGTGGGTATTACTTCCTTTGTTCTTGTGTGCCTCGTGTCACATGTTGATCTTTGTAGCTTCCGCATACATGTTTGCACGTGTGTTTCCCTTGTGCGTGTGCATCTAGACCGGGTCTAAGTGCACATGCACGGGAGTGCGTGTGTCGCTGGTTAGTTTTTTTGCTAACCCCCGATTTCCTGGGGCTCGGGTTGTGACATGTGTACTGTTGTCTCTATTTGTCTTGGAATGGGTGCCTAAGAGGGTATTTACAGCTTCCAAGAGTCTTCTCCAATCATTTGTGATAGGGAGAAGATTGAGCAATTAATTTTCAAGGGGGTAACCGATCTTGCATTTGTGCGATCGGCTACCCTATCTGATGTGCGTAACATGATGATGAATGTAAAAGAATCAAGTCCAACATTCACACATTCAAACATATAGAAGAATGGGAAACTAATTACGGATCATAATTAAATTCCCTTTTGTTTACATAGGTTCAAAGCTCTGATGTCGGAGATGCAGGTTGTTTACAAGTGTTAGAAAATTATAACCCCTCCCTTTGGTCTTAGATGTGATCTTAGCTAAGGAAAATATAGGAAAATTATTAAAAAAGGAGAAGCATAGAAAAAAAGATGAAGGAACTGGGGGTTAGTGACCATTTGTGGCCCACAGTCATTGACAAAAAGTGGCCACTTTGGCCACTGTTTCACCTCTGTTTGCTTCTATTGTGCTTTTAAGGTGCTGAAACCTATATTTTTGGGTTTTTTGGAGTAATGAATGACCATCAAGAGCATCAAATGCAATCTTAGAGTCATTTATGATCTTTAGTAATCACAACTTTGATTTTACGGATCAGGTTTGTGCAAATTCAAAAGGGTTTGGGCAAGCAAATGTGGCTGGAGTTGTGTCATTTTGGCCCTATGGTTTTAAGGACCAGAATGAAACCTAGAGAGGTCTGTTCACAACCTTAGAGATGGCCAAACTCCCTTCAAGTGGGGAAACCAAAGAAAGATATAGCTTCATCTGTTGGAGTTCCCTCACACTTGGTGGCTTTAAAACTCCTCTTGCATGAGTAGTAGAGGTACATATCTTTTTCCCTATAATCATTTCTCACCTTAAGCTTCTGAGGGGAAGAAAAATGAAAGATGTTTGAGGCTTGTAGAGTGCCAAGTGCTTGAGAAGGTTGCCTATAGATCTTTAAGATGAATACTGGAGTCTTCGAAGTTTGTAGTAGAGCAAGTTTAGTGGCATTTCTTGTGCTTTTATATTTTTCAGAGGGAGTTGGAATGGTGTTCTATAGTTGTAGGGGAGTTATACATTGAAATAAAGTAAAATAACCTTAAAAAACCATCCATAACTCCTTTACAGGTGTCAATGACCATGGCCCACAGTCACTTACAGGCCCATTTGTAGCCTTTTTGCCCATGTGACCAGTTTTCAGCAGTTCGAGGCCCGAATGAACCCTAAACTTCATGAAACTTGGAGGAATGTTATCTAGCACTATTTTAAGAGTTACATAGAACCTTAATCATGTTTTGACCTTTTGAAGTCGATCAACCTTTCCTTTGACTTTTCATGAAAATAGGCTTTTATTTTAGCTATTTAAGGCCCAAATGACCTCAGATTGGCTTGAAATTTGGAGGAATTAATGTCAAAAGCATCTTGAAATGTCTACCCAAATGTCATATAATTTGGATTTGTGAAAGTAGGATTTTGATTAGTGGCCCATTTGTTGCATGTTTTAAGTCAATACCCCTTGTATTTTATGTAATTAGTTTGTTTTCCATCCAAATGATGTCCAACTGCTTTGAAACTTTGAGGAGATGATCTTGAGCACATTTTGAGTCTTTGATCCAAATTTCATCAACTTGGGCCTTGTGGAAGCAGTACTTTGGTTAGTGACCCCATGGTTTGGGGGTCATTGAACCCTAAGCTGACATGTAGTTGAGGTAGGGTTGGATGAAGTATCCTTTGATTGAAATTTGAAGAGTAATTTCTAAACATGACTTGAGCTTTACATCCAAATTTCATCAATTTTGGTCACTTGAAAGCAGGACTTTGGTCATGACCCTAAGGTTTCGGGGTCAATGACGCAAAGTTGACATTGTTGTTGAATTTGGGTCAAATGACATCCATTTGAATTGAAAATCTGCAGAGTAACTCTTAAAAATGACTTGAGCTTTCTCCATAAGTTTTAGCTAATTTGTTCTTCATGAGGTACCACTTTGAATAGTGACCTCAAAGAACTTGAAAGACAACCACTTGAACTAGATTTGGGTTTAGATGATCTCCAAATGTTCCAAAAAATTGAAGGATAGTCCTTGGATGTATTTAAAGACATTCCCATGAGTCTCAGCCAGCTTTGGCATGTAGAAGTGTCAGTTGCCATTGTGACTCCAAGGAAGCTAGGAGATATTCATTGAAGCTTGAGTTGGAGCTGAAATGGAGTCCAAATACTTTGAAACTTTGAAGCATGATTCATGAGTATATTTTGAAGTTGCCAGGTGATTTTTAGCCACTTTGGTAGTCCAGAAGCTTGAATGTGTTTAGTGAGCCCATGGTTTTGAGCCATAGAACCTTGAATTTGATGGTTGGTAAGTTGAGTGACCAAGTGTAGTCCACTAAGTCAAAAATATGAACTACTACACTCGGAGCTCATCTAAAGTCTTCTGTGTGAGTTGCGTCAACTCTGAATATGTGGATGCAGTACTTGACTTGACATTTCACAATCCTAGGATTTATGTGCCATTGGTTTAGAATTTGCTTGTGGTTTCTTTAGTGCAACATTTATAATGTTTGTGATTTTTTATGAGTCAATCAGTGCCCTCTTTAGGTGCGATGATAAAAGCATGAATCTAGAATCACTGTGCCTCGAAATAGCTAATCTATAGGAATGGTGAATAGCTTGATGAAAATATAGTTTTGTCAAGGCAGGTTGTAGGCCTAGAAGTTTTGAAATTTTAGTTAAAAACCATGAAAGGTTTGATGATGAATTTTGGTAAAAACAAGAGAAATCTGATTTTATTTGCCATATTTTTCAAAGGTATCAAAAGCAGCATCTTTGTGGGGATTGTGGGGAACACCCACAAAATGAATCCCTGAGGAATTAAAAAATTTAGAATTTTATGAACTTGGTTTGAATTTTGGAAAGTGGATTTGATTTTTTCATAACCTATTTATGGCGGATATCTAAAGTAGCATTTCTGTGAGGACTGTGGAAAATACTCACAAAAAGGATCCTTGAGATTTTAAGAAAAATCAAGGTTTGGATTTGAAATGAATTCAAATTTGGAATTTTCATGGATTTTGGTTTTTTTTTTAAAGTCAAGTTTAGTTTTTGACTTGACTTAACATGAGTCAAAAAAAGATGAAATGTTAAAGGAGACTGGCTTTTGTGGATTTTGATCCAAAATGACTTAGGATGATAAATTTGGCTCAAAATTAGCTTTGACCAAGTTGTTTCGAATTTGGGTTTACCAAAAATGACTTGGGATTTGTCTTAATGTTGGCTCGAGAGAAAACCATTTTTTTTGTTTTGGGTAAAATGCCCGAAGTGGGTCCACCATATGTTGTGAGAAATTGAATGATCATAAAGGATGGCATGGACCACCAAGCCGTGGGCCCTACTGCTTAGTTACATAGTGACAGCGGGGCAAGGGAGGAAAGGGAAGTGGTGTCCGAGTGAAACGACCCAAAAGGGAAGTTGTGTCCAAGTGCCACGGACTCCATTATTCAACTAAACAGTGACCGTCAGAGGAGAGAAATAATGATTAAGGAGTTTTTACATTAAACTCTCGATTTCCAACCCTCTTCTCCTCATCATTTTGAAATCGAAGAGCATACATGTGAGAGGGAAGGCTCTGGACTCCTCTTTTTCTTCCAATTCTAGCAAGATTTTTAGTTCTTTTTGTTGTCCATGCTCCATCTGTGGTCAGTACAGTTTCTGTTTTCATCTTCTATGTATTCTATCCATGGCCGACTGTATGCTTTCAATATTACTTGATTTTCTTTTCATTTCTCTAGTGACTTTCATGTTTGAATGATGCAAAACACTCCTCATGTGCTGCTATTCGTTCTTCCCGTGAGTTTTGATCAGATGATGCTAAAAAATCCTTGGGACTGCTCACAACTTCGGGGTTTTTGTGCAGGACAAACAAATAGTTGGGGTTGGTTATGTTTGCACCTGACTTCAATATATAATTCAGGGTTTTCCTGATATGAGGATGTTATCCGGAGAGAGTCATGGGTTTCAAGCAATCTTTGTGGAGGATTTTCCCGGATTCATAGGGTTTGAGCACTGTTCGAGCTTGCTTGTCGGTCAAGGCCTGTTTGGGCAACTCTTTTTTTTTTTTTCTTGAATGTTCAATTCTGAACTTGATACAAAGTTGTCATTTCAAATGTATGGTGCAAACTGGCTCTTCATACGATTTTACCATGTCAAGGCACTGCTCGGGCCTCTTCACGGTCACAACCCATTCAACATATTGTTTAATTTTTTCTTTCTCGTTGTTGCTTTCTTTTGTATCACATTGCCAATGGTGAATTACATATGACCCTTATTTCAAGTCATCAAAGTGATACATGGGGCTTCAAACTCCAACAGGTTCTCGAAGATCCATTCTTCAATAGATTTGAAGTGAATAAACTCTGCCTGGGGAATGTAGAACATTAGGCCTCACCATTTCACCAGTAGACCTAGTGAGGGGACATCTATTTGTTCTACATGATCACTGACACAGTCTTACACACACTTGACTGCAATCTATGGGAAGTACAGGGGATTGATTTGTAGCAGTTTACCCTGCCACTAGGACAATGTGACATAGGTTTGGCCATTGTAGCTTTAGTGGGAGTTTTCATGGTAGGTAGACTCACGATACCTGGAACATCCTCCCTTTTGGCTTTTGAAGAGAAGATTACTCTCCTTAAATCTTAACAAACATGACAAGTAAAAATCTCATGAATAATGGTGACCGGTATAGAATCCAACAAAGAAAAGATCACCCACCGATCATTGATTGTAGCAAGTGACCACATGTGGGTTGAGCATGATCACTAGAATGTTGTCGTGTTGAGCCTTTTACATTGGTTTTCTCAACTACAACTTCCAAGGCTAATTCACCTTTCCTTGTCTTTTGTCTCCAAGTCTTGTTATGTTATTTGAGTGAATTCGGATAATGCCAATCATGTTTGTGGAAGACAAGCGGCTGAACACTGATGAAGCATTCTGCATGACTTTAAGTGTACATCACGAGTGAGGAGTCTGTGCGATAAACTATTGAACTTGCATTATCGAACTCCCACAAGAATGTCTAATGGCCCCATCATAGCAAATCACCACATGGGATTTTGGTTACCGAGATAAAAACCTTGGTTAAAGTGCATGTTTGACTATTGTGCTTGTGTTTGTTGGGAAGGTATCTTAAGAATGTTTAAGTCCTTCTGTTGGCTTCAACTTTGAGTATGGAGAATGAAACAGTCACTAATGGTTACAGGTAAGTCTAATGAAACCATGGGATATGCCTGGAGATGGTTGCCACCAGATTATTAGCATTTACCTTTTTTGTATTCAATGCTTGAATCGATGTTGTTTTCTTGTTGAAAACATGCGATTTGATGCTACATTTTCATACATGTTGAGCTTGTTTGTGCCTTGTGATGTATTTAGCTACTGTCATGCTTTGCTTGTGCCATGCATGCATTCCCTGCATTGGATATTGCATCCTTTGTGCTAAAGTGCACACCAGCTTGCCCTAAAATGTCTTAAGGTGCTAGAACGCCTGTTTGGATTAGGAGCCTTAGTTTTGGGACTTATGTATGCCTTGATGCCAATTTTTGGTCTCAGAACTAAGTATTATTTTCTCCTTTTGGCCTTCTCCTAAGAGGAGATGCTATTAAAATTTTTGTGGAATTCCATGCCTTAGCCATTATTATTGTTATTGAAGCTTATTTTTTTTGTTCTTCAAATAGAAAAGTCAAAGCACTCAGTACTTCATCTTCTGGAGTGCCAAAGAGTCACTCCAGGGGCCGAGCGGAGAGTAACCTAGATACAAGGGATCCAAATGAAATTTTTGATGTCAACATGAAAAATCAACAAACTAGAGCCTTGGCTGTGAAGAAGTGGTACACCTATTGGTGCTTGGTAAACAACACTGTTTGGGTGAATAATGATCAAATAAGCTTTGACAAACCTCGTACATCTTTGGCGATGTGACAATTGAGTCAATGAAGTACCCAAATGAGAGTGTAAAGTACCTGTACATGGACACGATAGAAACGTCTCACGAAGTGTTCGCCATTTGAGCTGTAAAGAGGTACTTGAGAGTGATGATGATAACTATAATCATTCCGATGAGGTCAAACCCTTTTTTTGGACAAGGCACAATGTGCATTTCAGGACCTACAAGTTTATGCGCTCGCATCCATATAATTTTTCAGAGATTTCAATAGCTGAAGTAGAAGCTTTGGACCCCTAACTTTAAATATTGAGGTAGGTACCACCATCTTGCAACTGAGAACAATTGGACTTGGGATCCATACTGAAGATAGTAGTGTGGATGAATCCATGCTTAGTAGTGTGGAGGGTTTTCACAATTTTCAATTGAGTGAAGCCATCTATTGATGTAATTGTAAGATGACTCACCCCTACGTTGTGATGTCAGCATGCAGGAGAATCAGGCCTCACTAGTGACATTCTCCTAACAGGAGGAGATACATCATTGCTTTTTTAGTCAGAATCTGTGTCAATAAGCAAAGAAACTACATTTGTTGGATAAGAGAGCCTTTGCTGTCTTGATCTTCTTGGGAAGCTTTGAATTGCAGCCTTAATGCATGAGATGTGATAGGACATCTCATCTAATGTTAGGAATTCAGCTACTATGGCTACTTTTTAGAGAAAAGGAAGTAGTCCATAACAACATAGATGAACCCATATTGCCCACCTCGGAGGATTTGCACATCTTGTTGCTAGATCCTACCACCGGTTAATATATCTCTAGGCTAGTTCTCTGGACTTTGCATGGTCAAACCCAGTTTTCTTAGAGTGACATGAGGTTCAACAGTTACTGTCAGAATTTCCAAAGTAGAAGACTTCGTTCCACCATTTTCTCCTTCCTGATAGTCCATAAGGTACATGACTCTGCGAGATGCAGGGCTGCAAGAGGAAAATCTTGCCTTAGATGCTTGTCTTGCTCCATGAGGCATGGTAGACAGTGTATCCCACCCAAATAGTGTTGGAAATAGTGGTACATCATCCGATTTTGCCCTATAGAACACAATAGGTGGTTCTCCATTCCTCATTGGCACTAAAAAGTACTCAATTGGTGGTGTTGCTAAGTTCTGAGTAGGTGTTATATGTTGTGATTTTCTGAACATCACCAGTTGTACATATCCACGGAATCACAAGATCAAACACGAACAAGCCACACACAAGAAGAGACACGAGATTTACGTGGTTCACCCAAATAGGGCTACATCCACGGGCACAGGAGGACGAACATCTTCACTATGACAAGTAAAGCATACAAGAGATTCCCACACTCTCACATCATCTCTCCTACGTGGTGTGGGAACACCACGGGCAACTGCCACTGCCGCCGCCGCCACAAGGTCTAGGGTTACAGATTATACATATATATAATCTCCGCTTTCTTGGCCACCAAGAAAGCCCCGGTACAAGTACCAAAATACCCTTAACCTTAAACCAGTCCCTGGCTAACCCAGTGACTCATCCGGCTAAACCGGAATACAAGACATAAACCTAACAATCTCCACCTTGGCTTGAATTCCGTACAACTCCGTACAACTCGAGCTACTAGGAGATAAAACCGGCAATGTCTTCACGTACCCTGCTGAATGGCACGTCACTGCACCAGGGATGCAGTCTTCTTCAACACTTTGACATGTTGAACCAGCACATGAACTTTGAGCAAAGTTCATCTTCTCGTCAAACTCCACCTCGAACTGAAAGCTCGAAACCATTGATGAATCTGAGTGATATTTGAATCACTCACCATCCTGCCCCATCTTCAACATCACTGTGAAGATGCAATCACCACAAGCATGCAAGCAAACAGATCGGGAATACAAGTCCAGATGACTCCATTGCAGAACAACCTCTGCCTCCGAGCAGTCAAAAAACTCCATTTGACTGGGCCTCCGATCAATTAATCAAACAAATGTTTGACAACTGCTGACGCATCAGCTCCTCCTTGCTGCTTTTCCGGCTTGGCTCTGGCAAGATGAATATCATCACATGCGATCATGTGAGCCCCAAACGAACAACTTCGTTTGAATCAGCAAACCCTTTGCAACTAGGCCGGCGACTCCTATTATTGGGTTTGCAACAACAACCAGGTCGAGTAGACCTGATTCTAGCCTGAATCCACATCTGTTCAGATCTCCTCCAAATTTCTGCATCAAGTCATAGATCTCGTCACCACGAGCACGCTGGAAGAAGCGGATCTGAAATCCGACTCAGGATGGCTTCGATAACGTAGAAATAAGTTTCTACGCTCCAATCGATCAAACCTCCTCCTTGACTGTCAAACAGCCAATCAACCTCTTCCACTACATAGATATGCTCGAAACGAGCTTGTAGGTGCAAACGGATCTCCGATCGGACATCGGACGATCAAGATATTGCAGAAACAATTTCAGCCGCAAATCTGGTCAAATCTGCATGTTGACCGATGATGACGTCATTGCTGACGTCACTGCACTGTCTGCTGGGCTTCTGGAGCGGACCCGGGTCGGGTTCACCTGACCCGGAATGGAACAGCAATATGTGCTGGGCTGGACCGTCTGCAAACAGGTCGGGTCGAACCTGAACTGACCCGGCCTGAACTTGCTGGCTGGGCTGGAGCGTCTGCTAACGGGTTGGGTCGGACCTGACCTGACCCAGAGTCGAACTTGTAGCCAGTCGACTGGGCTTGTACCACGGGTTGGGTCTGACCCAACCCGAAACCCGGAACCCGAACCGTAACCTGTTCTTCTGGGCTGCTTTCCACGGTGGATCGGGTCAAACTGACCCGGCCCGTACTCGGACCCGCCTGGGTCGTCTTCATCTTCTTCCCCTGTTCTCTGTCTGGTTCTGCAACAGGGATGTCTGAGTTCTTCGTCCTCGATGACGGTCAGGTGATCAGCGGTGGCGGGCCAGGTGGCGGGGTACAGCGGCGGCAGACGGCGTCCTCTCCGGCGACAAAGAAGGCGAGAATCCCGGCGGAGATCTCGGTGGACAGTGGAGGCGCGCGATCTTCGGGTCCACTGCGTAGATCTGGCAACCTCTCTTCGGCCATTTCTCTGTCTGATCCAGGCAGAGCAGCAGCGGCAGACGAGGTCGGTGATGGCGCTGCTGCTTGGCAGCGGTGGCGGCAGGCAGGGAGGAGCAGGCAGACAGGCGTTTTTTTTTTGTTTTTTTTTTCTTCTTCTTCTTCTCCGGTCTTGATTTCTTCTCCAATCAATCTCTGATATCTGCGGTCAATCTCTGATCTCTGGCGAGAACTTCGAATCTGAATCTCGAGAATTTCGGATCTGAATCTGAGAACTTCGGATCTGATCTTATCTTCTCCGATTTACCCGGAGAACCTCTCGTCTGTTTCTTCTTCAAGTTTCGATTTTTCTGTCTGTAACAAAGAAAACGAGTTTCTTCGGTGGCCCATCAGAGATCAGCGTGATCTGGCTTCTCCCTCACAGATCTGGAAAACCAAGAAATCAAAGCAGTAGTGATGGACTCCGAGATTGGAAAACCTGTGAATTCTTTTTCCTCCGATCCAGCGAGACCGGAGAACCCAATCTCGTCTTCTTCTTCCCCAATTGGAACTCCAATCCGTGGCCAACTAAAGATCATCTGTGATCTCTGATTTTTCTGCAACGCGAATCGCAGAACTCCGGATCCTCAAAGAAGATCCGATCCATTAATCTTCCATGCACAACAACCACTAAGCCACCGAGCGATCTCCACCCCGCTCAGAAACCCGAGGGACACCAACCTCGGCTCTGATACCAATTGTTGTGATTTTCTGAACATCACCAGTTGTGCATATCCACGGAATCACAAGATCAAACACGAACAAGCCACACACAAGAAGAGACACGAGATTTACGTGGTTCACCCAAATAGGGCTACATCCACGGGCACAGGAGGACGAACATCTTCACTATGACAAGTAATGCATACAAGAGATTCCCACACTCTCACATCATCTCTCCTACGTGGTGTGGGAACACCACGGGCAACTGCCACTGCCGCCGCCGCCACAAGGTCTAGGGTTACAGACTATACATATATATAATCTCCGCTTTCTTGGCCACCAAGAAAGCCCCGGTACAAGTACCAAAATACCCTTAACCTTCCAGTCCCTGGCTAACCCAGTGACTCATCCGGCTAAACCGGAATACAAGACATAAACCTAACACTATATATATAGCTTGATTGCATGTCTTGCTTGTGTGAATAACAAGGCCTGCTTGCTTTATCCTGGATGGCTTTATGGATAAAACCAAAGGTTGATCCGACAGTTTGATTTTAGATTTGACTTTGATCACCAAAGGAGCTTTGGTATCCACAAATCTGACCATCAGTTTCTTTGTAGATTCCAACTTCTTCGGAGGCTCAAATCTTTTCCTAAACCCTAAGTAGGTTTTCTTTTCTGCTGAGATGGTGAAGGGATTTGCTAGATCATCATCTACAGAGAGTTGCTTGCATTTGGTTTAGGTTCTGTAGGTCTTTCACCTTGCCCTTATCATCAATGTGTTTGAGGTATTAATGGAGAGTGGAATGCACTATGGAATAGTCATGAAGCCATCACCTTACCAAGAGGATGTTGTAGCAAGCACATGATTTTTACCACGTGCAAAGTGGTTTCTGAAGTCAAATCACCCAATTGGAGTCGAATCTGATTCTTGCTAATTAGGTCTTGGACTTCTCCATCATTGCCTTGGATTGAAGTTTTTGTAGTAGATAGTTTGCTCACTAGGATGCCAAGTTGCTAAAGAGCTGTAATTGTGATGAGATTCAGGGCAATCCTGGATCAACTTGAACTCTTTAAACAGGTATATCATTGATATAGGCCGTGAAGTAGAGCGGCATTGTGTGCTTCATGTCATCTAAGAGGAGATCATCTTTTTCGAAGGAGATGGTGGCCTTGGAGGCATTGTGAATGGAAAGACATTACATACATTGTACATTGCTTCTGAGGCCTCTTAGACTTTGCTTTGAGGTAGTTCTTCTCTATCTGATGCACTTGTGCCACATGAGTTTGATTACTAGCATTTAAAGCCTGTAGAGCTCATATGAAGTTGTTATGAGTCACCTCAAACATTTGCAAAAGATCAAAAATATGAAGTCATGCGGGTATGAGCTTAAGGTGTTCAATAACACCATACGTGAACGGCTTTGATGACCTTTCATTAGCATTTGTTTCCAAAGAAGTTATATTTACATTTGGATTGTTCCCTAAAAGGTTTGTATAAGAAGAAGGTTTGGCATAGTTGACTCTATAGTTGCGATTGGAGTGAGTGTCATCGTTGACTACATTATTTCAGTACACCTCTTGACGAGTATCTCATCTTATGGCATTGACTTCTTCAGGTTCAACAAAGAATTAGCTGACTTCTTCCAAGCTTTTCTCTTGGTTTGTATTGTTAGAAGTGACTTGCGATGTTGAGGGTTCATTAACAGAAGTGCTAGTGACTTCCAAAGCAGGTGCTAGCGGCATTTCTTCTTCTGAATCAGAAAGATTATCCTGAACTTAGAAGACTTCTTGAAGTACAATAGAACTACCAACGCTGAGTTCATTGTGCTTTTCTTTTGACTTAAGCTCACCGTCTACTTTGGAGACAATGAGTTGAATGTTTAGTTCAAAGCTTGGCTTTGAAGAAGTTGGCTCAACACTTGGTCCAAGAGAGCCATTTGGTATAGAGGTCAATGCCTGGGAACTAAAAGATGATGCCTGATGTTTTTGTTTCCAATCAGATTCAACCAAAGGTAAAAGGATCTGGATGAATCTCTGGAGGAAGTGGAAAAGAAGGAGAATCACTCATCTAACGACGTGAACTCTATTTATATAGATCATAAATAGCCACTGATAGTGTGTTGAGACCATGTTTGATGATAAAAATACCCGTTTCAAGATCAAAAGTTTGTTCAAAACTCTTATCCTCATCAGAGGGGTATTCCTTAACGAAGTAGTCATAGATCCATTGATCATCATCGAAGTCCAAGACATCTGAGAAGTCTTCTTCAACATCCGAATTCAGAGGTACACCATCCCAAGATATCCTATTGCAACCGAATTTTGGTGGTTCTTCCTCATCTTTTGGAGTTGGAATGATGAAGTCAGCCAAGGTAAAATAACCTCTGATTGACTTAGAAGGTTCTTCTGAAGCGGAAGCTTCTGTCACCTTTTTTTTTTCTTCTTTTTGATTTGTTTTTCTTGTTTGATCAAGTGGTTTTGGGCAACTCTTTGCAAGTTCTTGAGTTGCCTTTTAGTCTTCTTTTTTTCTGCGGATGTGAGTTTGGTCTTAAACTTTGCCCTGCCTTTACCATTTTTTAAGTCTGAGTGGACCTGCATTTCTTCTCCTGAAAAGGTCTTGACTAGAGTGAGACCCTATTGATTATATATTACATTGTCACACCCCGAACCCGGGAATTGGGGATTAGAGTGGATCTTGAGGCATTGCACATATAACCCATAGCAATCCGTGCTATGTCAAGACACATATTAACTGTTAGAAGGGAGATTCCATAAGTACATGTGAGGAAGATCCATATACACGTATCAATCATTTTGTACTTAATTAAGTAGAAACCTAGAGAATTCACCTATAATTCATCATAGGCATTAATAAAAACCACATTCATTCATAATTAGCCCCAAGTTTGTAAACTAAACATTCATTCGTTCATTAATATAAATCAAAATCCATTAGTTAAACCATCCACATGCAGGTTTAACAAAGATCTATAATCATGTACGAGTTGTAAAATCACATGTCCAACAAACAATAACTCTAAACAACATGACAAAGATAGTACAATTTCTCCATAAGCCAAAACATGACAAAGCCTTCGCAAGCCCAAAAGATGAACCCCATGACGCACTACATGGGATGACTAATAGAAGACATTATTCTTTTTCCACTTATTTATATCCTGAGGTACCGTTGAGGTTCTCTCTGGGGCCACATCGATTGCCGTGTTGCCATTGGGTTATGTACTTCTAACACAAAGGGTAGCACTATTAACATGATGGTTAAACAAATATAAGGATATATAAGACTGTCATGATGTATCTATCGAATTAGAAAACATATTGATTTAAAAAAGGACAATAATGGAAGCTAGGCTTGTTGTGCATGTGATTAAGCATAAGTAATGAATTATAAATGGAAATACAATGACATAATAGCTAGCATCTAGATGGCTATCTTCTCTTTAAGGGGAGCATATCATACAATGGGAAATCACTAGCGGTCGGGCCAAGACCATCTAGGTACCCTAGGAGCACCGATCAACTCTTCGTACAACTACTGCAGTAGGTAACGTATTGAATACCCTCATTTGGTCTCATCAAACCTCCTATGGATACAAGCTAAGTGGTGCCGACTGAATGTATTAAAGACCAACCGAGATTCATACCTTTTATACTTATTGTATGTAGCGATCCACTTATTCTTATACAGAAGCATATATCGGTCTTGAGACCATATTCAGTCATAGAAACTAGAATTAAACGAAGTAACCATTATTCAAAAAATGCATACTTAAATGAGCTATTAGAGCTCGAATCCTTTCAACCACAGTTATCTCGATCTTGGCTCACGGGCTCATGCTCAATAGAAACTCCGTTTCTGATTTTGCCTCAAAGTTCAACGGGAAGAATAGGTACATGATTAGATCATGTTGAGGGTAGGGTTTATTTAATCAATATGAATGCATTTGAGTTGAGAGGTTAACAAGGATGTTTACTAGCCAACCCTATGCTAAGATAATCCGTGTTTTCGTAATCACTCAATATGGTGTATTCATAAATCGTCCAACGTCGATGTGTTATCAAAAATCTTGGTGTTGCATTGTGTAGGAAATGGATACTTCTTTTTATGCCAACACCCATGACGTGACATTGGAAAAACACCTAGAAATCAAGAGATATGACTAGTAGCTCTATTGGGAGGCAGCTGCCAGGATCCCCTGATATTATGTACAAATTACTACGGAAATAACTTTAGATGATGATGATTTAAGAACTATACCTACGAGATCTCTCTGATTTGATCTCGATCTTACAGCAACTCAAAAATCTCAATACCTTTTATTGTATTTCTCTATGCTCGAACTCGCACCGAGATGTGGGCCTCGTCTGCTGATTTTCTTTGCTTTTAAAAATTAGATTTCTCTTGTTATGTTTCCTAGAGAGCAATAGCGTATATTTATAGGCTACAATAGGGACCATAAGAAGAAAATAAGGAATAGGCTTCTTATGGAAATAGGAAACCCTAATTCGACCTAAATTAGAATAATAATTCTATAAATTACAATTTAGTTCATTAGAGAATTATAATTGCACTCCTGTTCTTATTCTCAAAATAATATTTTGAGCTTCTTGTTATCAAATGCTTATTAATCTCCCCACGTTAAGATTTCAGATATCTATCGATTAAATAATTATTGACATCTATATTTAATCGATATCATTGTAATTCCTCAAGACCTTATACTTAACTTATTTGATATGTAGGATATAAAGTTCACCTGCAGGGTTTAACATAATCAAAACTTATAAGTTTCATCAAGGGGATATCATCAATCCTTATCATGGGACGTGGATTCCGTCAATAAATTAATATCCACCATATATATAGTGTAGTCATCTAATTTATTGAGATTATTGACCCATAAAAGGTCTCACTTTTTTGTAAATCAAAATGCCAAACACTAAATCTGTGTGTTTATTATTTATATCGGGATTAAGAGTACAAGCATTCATAATAACTATTTGTACGTTAGTCATCTTATATAATTAGTATAAAGACAATAAACCCAAAAGCGATCCTGTTTAATACACACAAAGCGTACTAGCATAACGAGTTGAAACTAAACTATTTCCCTCAGCCAAGACAAGCCTGCTAAAACATCATGCTATAATTATACCAATGGTGTGTCCAACTCCATCTAGATTGTGAAGAACAATAACTTATATTCTATAAGAACCGACAAATAAGTCTTTCATGTGTAAACTGAACTCGACACACCAACTTATCTATTTTATAGAATAAAAGACACACACATGCATAATAAATAACAATGCAACCATTTGTCCATACAAATTCTTATTAACATGAAAAGACAAACTTTACGAATAAATAATTCAGTCAAAGACAAATACATAACAGTATGCTTTTAGTATAAATTTCCAACAAGCTCTACACTCTTCCTACTCTGTATTTGATTAGCATTGGGTTAATTTAGTCAAGGAAAGGTAACAATTCTAAGGCCTACATGGTCTTTGAAATCCCTAATTTCCCTAAGTTCATTGTGCTTTTACGGCTTGGCAATGTATAGGTTACGACTTAGCTGGGCCTTACTAGATTTTTGCCACAGTTACGGCTCAGCCATAATTTAACCTACGGCTTAGCTGTGAATAGCCAATGGTTGGGCCATGGCTTAGCTACGGCTTAGCCATAGTGCAATCCACTGCTTAGCTATGGGGTAAGTGGAAGTGCAACAACTAGATCTCACCAAGTCCTAGTGCGGGGGGGGGGAGGGGTGAATAGGACTAATTAAAATTTCTTTTCATATATGGGGCTACTTTAGTATGCAATTTAAAGTCTCAATCGATATTATGAGTCCACAAGTATGATAAAGAGGATTGCTCAGAGTTGTGTATGCATGTAGTGTGTAGATATGCTACTAGAACAAGGAACATACAGCTAAAGGAAGATAATCAACACAAGTGAATAAGGTTATAAAGCATCCATCACAAACATTAAGTACAAACACAGAAATTTATAGTGTTCGGTCCTAGACCTACATCCATTCTCAAAAGCAATCTCTTTTGGTTCCACTGAATATAAGGTAATTACACAAGAACAACTCTTGCAACAATTTTTGATTCGTTGGTTAGTCTTCTACTAATAGGATTTTTTGATCAGGTGGTTGATCCTAGATCTATTCCACCAACTATAATATTTTTTGATGCAGTAATTTGTCTTCCACCATACACAGCAAAGTAAATGAAATGAAGAAGAACATCCAGACAAATAACTGGATACCTTAGCTTTGAATGGTGTTCTTGAAGCTCAAAAGAGGACCTCCAAGTTTTGACCTCTTGTGCTTGATCCTTGGTGATGAAAGTCTTTAAATGAGTGCTCAGCCAAGGGAAGAGGTTTTATAGTATTTTGGAAGGCTTGGATTTCCTCAGATTGAATTTAAGCTTTTCTTTAATGCACAGTTACTCTTTTTAGAACAATAATGGCACTTTAAGTTTTACAGAGAAGATTGGTAGTGGGAGCTTTAGTACATGTTTTACTAATGGTGCAAGAGCTCAGATGCTGTTGGTAATTTTCTCAGTTTTATCTTTTACCTTGAAGGAAAGGAGGGCTTCTTTTAAATACAGAGAAGCTCCAACGGTCAGATCTACGGCTAGGAAAAAGTGGTCTACGGCTTAGCCATATGCTCTGACAAAATCCAACGGTTAGTTTGACCCAAATTCAATGTTTTTCCTTCTTACAGTTAAGTTTACGACTCAGCTGTAAATCTTTTTACGGTTTAGCTGTGAGCACCTTACGGCTTAGCCGTAGGTCAGTCGTAAGCAAAAATTTACCAATACTGCTCTTCGAAAAGTAGCCTGTAAAATTTACGGCTTAGCCATGAAACATTCTACGGCTTAGTTGTGATGGTCTTATGGCTTAACCGTAAGATCAACCATAGGCAATATGGCCAACAGCTCTCTCTGTGGAAAATGGCCCGTAAATTCCATGGTTTAGCCGTGAATCATGCTATGGCTTTGCTGTAGGCCTTTTATAGTGTAGTCGTAGTATCGGCTATAGAACAAAGATTCAAAAACTTTTTTCTGGAGAGTGAGCCGTAAGATCCACGGCTTAGTCGTGATCCAAGCTGTAGTTAAAAATAGGATATTTGGGAACCCTTTTTCCATTCTATTTCTGGGGACATTAAGTGTCAATCTTACCTTATCTCTTAGCACTCAATGAAAATCTTCTAGATAATGGACTTGATTGATCTTGATCTTCTTTGATCTTGCTTGATCTTCATAGATGTAACTTGATCTTTCTAGAACTAGATTAGACTTGGGTCACGGAATTGATAACACACTCTTACAATGACACTAACAATCTCCCCCTTTGTCAAATTCATGACAAAATTACATACAATAAAGAATATACAGCATTTTAAATCAACAGCAAAATACAACAAGTGCTACAAGATTGAACGCTCCATAACCAATCAAGTACTACATAAACCTGAAAGTTCAAAAGTCTGAGACTCCCTCTTAGGTGTTGTTTGACCTTTAAAACTAACTAGCTTGCACAAAACTTTAAGCACAATGAACTAGAAAGGTGAGAGTTTAGAAAGCTCCCCCTGAAGGTATTAATCTCTCCCTTTTTGGCACAAAATTGATAAAGAGATAGTGAAACAAGAGAGCCACCACAGCCAAAACACATAAAGAAATGCAGGAAGAAGAAGGCACACATAGTGAAGCAACCACTTAGTAATGAAAACATGTTAAGTTTAAAACACAGTCAATGGCCAATATAGAGAGTGCATCTCCTATAAATACAAAAGATGTGACTAAACACACTACATAAATAGAGAGCATCAATATGAAGGAGGAGAAAAGGGAGGGATCGAAACATCGTCTCTTCGGCAGCTTTTGGAGATCTTGGAGAGGTATTGAAATAACTTCTTCAAGAGTGTCACGCCCCGATCCCGGGAATTTGGGGATTTGAGTGGGCCCCCAGGTCGTGGATATGTAATCTCGTAGAAATCCGTGTCTTGAAGAATTATGTACGAATTCCTATAAGGGAGATTCCACAGGAACGTGTGAGGTATGCTGACACACGTACAAACATAACTTATCATAAGCGAAATCTTGCGCAATACTCAGTAATTATCAAGAGCAAGTTAAATGCACATATCTTTTGTCAAGCATGGATATATATATGTATATATATAACAGTACTTAAGTTCCCATTACATTTCACACCATTCACATTTATTGAAAGGAGTTAGGTACATAAGAGTCTACTGTGCACGTTCCCCAAATATAATCCAAAACAAGACTGTGATATTTCCAGAATGACGCACTCCGTAGGATGGCTAATAAAAGACATCGCCATCCTTCCATTCATCTATACCCCGAGGTACCGTTGGGGTACTCTCCGGGGCCACGTCAACACCTGCGTTGGGATCGGGTTCGGCACCTGCAATACCAAAGGTAACGCTGTTAACACGACGGTTAAGCAAGTACTGAGGCATATGGAACAGGTATAACATAATAGATATCAAAAGTACTTAACAGGATGCACTGATTTAAGAGAACAATGATGACATGCTAAACATATAGTGCATGAGTGACAATGGATGAGGAATTACAGTTGAAACATTATACATACTGATTGGCAACCGCGGGGCTCTATTCTCCCAAAAGGGAGCATACATATGAGTCGCTAGGGGATCAAGTTAGCTTCCCGAAGAGCGCCGACTACTCCTCCGTACACCTACTTGAGGAACACAACATTTACATACGCCAAGTGCAGTTTCAGATTCTCACAACTAGCCATTCCACTTAGGATTCACATAGATCGGAATCTACAACGGAAGAGGTTATCTCCACGAAACTGAATGCTTTTATTTCTGAATCCCTGTGCTAGCCATCGTGCTTATCTATCAATCAATATTGTCATTTTGTTGCGAAGAACCCATGGCCCTTCTATCAAGAAGTGGGTCAACAAACCGCCACGCACAGTTCTAATTGATTTTCACATCATATTTTACAGTTAATGACCGCAGTTCATTTATCAACAACGAAGGAAACATTAAATTGATGGAGATAATTTAAGAAGTTAAGAAGTTAAGAAACTAGTAAAAAAGCTTGAAAACGTAGGATGTAACATGGTGTCTTACGTGGAGATTATTTAGGAACTCTTATAAACAGGTATATTTGAAACTGTAGGGTCAAAATAATTGAAAACCCTGCAACATATATAAAACAGAATGGAGAAACAGAATTCATATAGCCGACCCTAGCATGGTTAAGATAAGGCTTTGATGATGATATATATATACATGTGTATAACATAAGGATAACAATTCCTCTATCTTTCTAAAATGGTGGAGAAAATTTAGGAAAATAAGAGACAAAAATGTTTGAACCTAATGGGCACATTTGTATACACATGGAAAAAGAAAATAGTCACATCAACAAAGTCCTTTGAAATAAATTTTATGGGAAAAGAGTTCTGTAGAAATACAAAAGTTGGCATTTGGCGCAAAATACTTTTCCTTGGTGAATTGGAGATAATGTTGTTTGGTGCAATTGCAGAATACTTGATGCAAACCATACAAAGAGGGGGCAGAAAGGTACATTGGTACAAAGAGCGGTAGGGAGTGTAGAAATAGGAAGAAGGGAGCAACATTGTAGTAGAGAAAGAAGGAGGAGCCTAGATATTGGGATTGCAACTCACAGTGAAATGAGAAGAGGGTGAACTTTTTTATATAAACGAAAGTCTAATGGTCTACCATAAGATTTTCATTTCCAACATTCTCATGGAGAAGTCTAACATGGCAAAAAAGTGGTTTTGATGAATTATATTGCACCAAACACATTAAAATTGATTTCTTTGAAGAAAACCATCCCCTTTTCTACACAAAGCGTCAAACATGCCCGATGCGATATAATTTAGGGTTTCAAATCTAATTGTATATCAATTGAAAGTAAAAATCAATTGGACTCTAGTCAAATTGAAATCATTTTGAACTTGGCCCCCTTGCTTAATATATATACACACTTGTGGTTTAGCGATGAAGGTGTTAGAGGCATGGGATTAACACCAAATTTGATATCTTGGTCCATCCAGGATGTGTCTTTCCATCCTACCAATCATATGATTAGTGGGGTCCTAGTTGGGCCCATCAAGCTGTCCCTCAACATGAATATAAGAGACATATACATATGAATGCTTTCTATAAATATATATATATATATATACATGGATCTACTTAACACATTTTCTCTATCTAGAAACTAATTAAAAGTAGAAAATATGTAAAAATTATTGTGTTTTTTATTGTTATTTTTATTTAAAATTTTACTTTAAGAATAATCAATTTTAGCACAATTTAATATCTTTTTTCTATCAAAGAATTATTATAATTTTTATTTTGTGATTGTTGCTCATGGTGGTAGCATTCTTTCTATTGGTGACTCTATTTAATCCTATATAGTTTCCTTTTTTTTAAAAAAAAATAATGTTGTTTTTAGATCTCGAATAATCTGCACATATGAAATCAAATAATTTTTTCATCTTTATTTTAAAAACTCTATAATATTTTTTTTGGTATGGATTCTATTAACGATGCTGATAGTGTATTGATTGATCTAAATAAGGGTGCTCATGGACCAAGCTACCCCAAACCTAGCTTTGGACGAACCTGCTTTGAGTCAGGCTTTAGTCGTAGGTTTTAGTATACGGGCAAAAATTAGACCTAAAATCTATATGGTTTTAAGATACAGGCCAACCTTCGATTGAATGGCAGAGAGCCCAAAGCCTAGCACGGCTCAAATAAGACACAATTTAATTTAAAAGTCCTTTATCAAGGTGCTGGAGACTCAAACATATGCAGTTTCTCACATGCATATAAGTCCCAATCATTTTCAAGCGGGCACTATGCTGTTGAATCAAAATGTGTACTATCATGGATTCATAAAAAAATGTGGTATTTTCATATTATTGAGTTGGTTGGGTTTCTTCAAGACTGGTTCAGGTTTTAGTTTTCTTGACTAGCATTCGCATTAATAAAATCAATAAAATCACCACCACCCATCTTTCTTCATAACAAACTTTAGGCTGAAATATTATAATAGGATCTTTATGAAATAATATAATTAGTTGAGTTGGATGTTGAACTAAGCACTATGCTGTCGAATCAAAATGTGTACTATCATGGATTCATAAAAAAATATGGTATTTTCATATTATTGAGTCGGTTGGGTTTCTTCAAGACAGGTTTGGGTTTTAGTTTTCTTGACTAGCATTTGCATTAATAAAATCGATAAAATCACCACCACTCATCTTTCTTCATAACAAACTTTAGGCTGAAAAATTATAAAAGGATCTTTATGAAATAATATAATTAGTTGAGTTGGATGTTGAACTATATCATGAGACAATTCATTAATTGCTCATAGAATTAAAACTAAATTAATATATTTATAAATTGTAACAACTTGTTTGAGTTGAAAAATATATTAGATGAATTCAAATTTAGAAATTTTCTAGCACGATACTTGTATGTACCTTGGGCATTATAGATCTAATAGCAATTTATCATTCATTACAACAATAAATGTATTCAATAAATAATATTTAATCAATTTGAACTAAATTGAATAAGATTAAAGGAGAATTATGTATTGGAATCGATTATAGTCCTTTTGTCAAAATTATGTAGGATTGTCAACATTAATTGGAATTGATTTTAAATTATATATATCATTATATTATATAATTAGTGGGCAGCGGTTCCCTCTTGAAGTCATAACTATCATATCAAAAGAGGAACAATGTAACCAGGAGCCAATGGAGTGACACTCGCAGATTTTTAATCCAATCAAATTCTTTTTGTGAGATTGCCTTGTTGACAAGAAAACTCTTCTTTCCAGCCCTTCATTATCCATTCCTTGAGATAAGCCTTAATTCCACGATGTGCTTCCGCAGTCTGCACGGCAACCGACGGTGGGCAGATTTTTCAATCCAATCAACTTCTTTTGTGAGATTCTCTTGTTTGATAAGATAACTCTTTTTTCCAGGTCTTGATTTTCAATTCTTCCATAAAAATCATTAATTCCATGATGGCAATAGGAAACTTTGTACGTCTCAATGATCTGGCTGTTCCCACTACGAGTGGTTGGAGTTTTGGAGACTTTGATTCAAAGTGATGGTGCTATTAGTTTGTATTGTATATCTCGGATTTTACTTAGTAATAATCATCTGTAGGGGGAATACATATGTTGATATATTCTCAAATTATTTTTATTCTATTAGGATTTGATCTCGAGGTCAGATTGAATACATGATTGATAAGATAATTAATGCATGAAAATAATCATGCATAATATTGTTCTAATCCTGTTATATCATGAGTTCAATCTTTTAATAGAACCAAACATATCATAGCAAAATATGAGGACATGCTACCGGGGATTTAATGGTTCAGATTATTGGTAGATCGGTCCCATGGTGAATAATACACATCCCACTCATGGGAAGAGTGTAATAGATCACTCAAGGGATCGGGATTCAATACAAACACATGCAAACTTCGGATTCATTACCTGTGTTTTCATAGTTTTGAGGTCCTTGATATGTTAAATGGTTTAGATCCATTCACTGGAACATCTAAAATACACATCTGCACTTTCATTTTCGTTTGATGGTACCCCTAGATCAAGGAACCTGCAACTTCGAAAATTTTATGGCTAACTATTATCAAAGTTATAGATGGTATTTTCAGATCCCAAAACATGATTGTCCGATCTACAATTTTAAATAATATATAAAAAAGTATTCCATATCATTTTAGGTTAGCAAAATCGGAGAGACGAGCTCACACCTTCGCAAACTTTTTCAAGTATTTTGTTTTATAATTTCTTTTAGTTAAATGTTTCTACAATGTGGACCTCTTTTGGATTGCGAAAGGTTGTCCTCTCCCCCAATTTCAATAAACACACGACAACTCAGGGCCCTCCATCTCATCTACCCTAACATGGACAGCCACATTCAAACGTTGAAAAGTTGATAGGTATGACAATCCAGGCTTATGGACTCGGCAAGATTAGACTAGGGAAAGCCAAAACTCTTCTCACATTTCAATCTAATAAAAAAACGCTACCGTGAGCGAAGAATTATCAGAGCAAAACTAACATGGCGAAGAGCGCTGTGGACTTCTTGTTTCAAACCCTAGGTTCATTTTTGCAGCAAGAAGCATCTCTTCTTCAAGGATATCGCACCAGCCTTGATGAAATCCAACAGGAGCTACAGAGCCTGCGCTCCTTCTTGAAAGATGCTGATAGAAGAAAATACAGTGACGATGGAGTAAAGACATGGGTGCAGCAGGTAAGAGAAGTCGCCTACGAAGTCGAGGACATCATCGATGAGTGCAGGTATCACATCACAAGTGAAGAGAGAGGTGGAGGACCCAAGAGAAAAGCTCTCTATAAAGCTGTTAACCTCCCAAGGCATTACTACTACAAGCACCAGATTGCCTCTAAGTTGCAAGCAATCACATTAAAGATTAAAGAAATTTCAGAGAGAAGCAAGCGATATCACTTTCTTCAAGAAGGATCGACATCCAAGATGAGGGATGCAGGGGAAAACTGGCAACGCTCTGGAGCATTTCTAAGCTACATGCCAGCCGACGGCATTGTGGGGATCGAGGAAAATAAGAAAATCCTCATTCGACGCTTGACAGATGTAAATGAAAGACCAGAACGTGTGGTGCTCTCCGTGCTAGGAATGGGCGGCGCTGGTAAGACCACACTCATTGCAAAAGTTTATAACAGCCCAGATGTAAAGAACCACTTCGCCTGTCATGCGTGGACCACAGTCTCCCAATCTTACAACTTCGACAAACTCTTGCATAGTTTGATCAAGGAGTTGTACACGTCTAACAACAAATCTGCTCCGGATGCCATTAGCAAAATGGACACGGGCGATCTTGTTAAGACGGTGTTCGACTATTTGAACAATAAAAGGTATGTGATTGTTTTAGATGATGTGTGGGAGCCTACTGTTTGGGAAGACATAGATGTTGCATTTCCAAACAATGGATGCGGAAGCAGAGTCATAATCACAACACGGAAAGAGAATGTCACGTCTTCTTTCGGAGATGAAAATGTTCTCAAGTTGAAGCCTTTAGGCAATGACGATGCTTTCGCCCTCTTTTGTAACAAAGCATTTTTGAACAAGAGATGTCCTCCTACTCTCGAGCAATATGCAGAAAGATTAGTACAAAAATGTGAGGGCCTGCCTCTAGCGATTGTAGCTATTGGGCATCTCATGTCAAGGAAAGGAGAGTCAATTTTAGAATGGAAGAAGGTAGAAGATAATCTTAGTTGGCAGCTAAGCAGTACTAAAGAATTGGGAAGGATGAAGAACATACTGATGCTTAGCTACAACGATTTGCCGTACAATCTTAAACACTGCTTTTTGTATTGTAGTCTCTTCCCTGAAGATTACTCAATTTCGAAAAAGAAATTGTCCAGATTATGGGTTGCAGAAGGTTTCATTGAAGAGCGTGGAGGACACACACTAGAGGATGTGGCTTTAGAATATATCCAAGACCTCATAAGTAGAAGCATGCTTCAACCTATGGATGATTATTGGAAAATAAACAATTTGGTCCGAATTCATGATGTGTTGCGAGATTTAGCTCTATCAATCAGCCGTGAAGAGAATTTTTGCAATATACATGATGGTAAACCGGAAACACAGAAGAACAAAGCCCGTCACTTGTCAGTGTACCATAGCATTCAAAATATTCAGTCGAGTACATGTCCTATTCGCTCCTTATTGTTCTCAACTAAAATTTCTTCACTTTCTTTGAATAGCATTGCATCAAGTATTAAGCTATTAAGAGTGTTAGATCTACGGGCTTCTTCCATTAAGAGTGTGCCAGATGAATTAGTTGCTTTATTCAATTTATGCTACTTGAATTTGAGGGATACAAATGTTGAGAAACTTCCAAAATCCATAGGTAGGCTTCAGAACTTGCAGACTTTGGACATCCGACAATCTAGAATAAAGATTCTACCTAAAGGAGTAGAGAAGTTAAGGAAACTGCGGTACTTGTTTGCATATAGTTATCATTTTGATTCTTTATCAGATTTTAAATTTTATGATTACGCACAAGCGCCTGCCGGAATATGCAATTTAAAATGCTTGCAAGCTTTAAAATACATTGGAGCAGACGATGAGATAGTTAGAAAAGTTGGAGACTTGACTCAACTAAGAAGGTTGGGGATTGTAGAAGTAAAAAGTTTCCATGGAGTAGAGCTATGTGCCTCCTTACTGAAATTGGAATCCCTTCAAAAGTTGACTGTAGCGGCTGCAACAGAGGAAGAAATACTTGATTTGGATGGATTATCTCATCCTGCCTTTCATCTTGAATCTCTGACGTTATCAGGGCATCTGGAGAGGCTTCCTCGTTGGATTAGATCCCTTCAGGATCTCACAAGAGTTAGGTTACATTGGTCTTGTCTGAATGATGATCCATTGTCTTCACTCCAAGAATTGCCTAATCTTGTGTACGTTTCTCTTTGGAAGGCATATGTTGGGAAGCAATTATGCATTCGTCGTGGATCCTTCTTGAAAGTCAAAATGTTCGAGTTTGTTGGTCTCCCTCTACTAGATAGGATATACGTGGAAGAGGAATCAATGAGGTGCATTGAAGAAATAAAATTGGTCGGTTGCCCTGAGTTGCAGAGTGTACCCAAGGGCATGCAGTATCTTCCTACTCTTCAAACACTCACTCTAGAGGACATGTCGGGAGAATTCTTAAAGAGGATTTGGGAAAACGATCGTATAAATCTCCAGCACATTCCCAAGATCATTCATTATGACTCTAAAGCAGGTGTCTATCAAAGCTTTCCATCTAGGAATACTACAAATGGCAACGAAAATGAGGTAACTTGAGTAATATATTTCTTTCGATTTCTAATAATATTACTGAAAAATAGTAGAATGTGAAAAAAGTAAGCCCCACTTCCCTCCCTTTGTGTTTTTTTTTTTAAAAGAGAAGTGGAGAAATTTAATAGTGAGCCCCACTATGATTAACTGGAAAGTAGGTCTGAATCAAAACAATCATAATCTCTCTAGATCTCATACTTTGCATTGAGGCCAACATTAATTTAATAAAAAAATATATAAAGTAGTTCTACATCATATTAACTCCACTCCTTTCTTTTTTCTTTTAGAAAATCAAACGGAGTCCTAAAAATTTTCTGAAAAAATAACCAAGATGTGAACATAAAAATTGTGTAAATAGACCTCTTCAACTTAGGGCATGTTTGATTATATGGTATAGTGAAATGTGCTGAAGTGAAGTGAAGCCCCAATCAAAAGAAAATAAAATAGCCAACATGTGAACATAAGAATTTCTAGTTGCCGACCATATCCATCAACATTGAACGTATAGAGTCTGATACCAACTGTTGTGTCATTCACTCTCTATTTCATCATACTTGATTCTTAGGATTGGCTGGAATGAATATTTGATGAGATGGATGGTGGAACTCTTTCCATCTTCGCTCTAAAGACCAAATGAGATGGGTTGTATATATCTTTGGTCTTATGTAATAAGATGCAGCCAAGATTACTTTCCAGTTGTTTGAAATCTTCCTGACTCGAGTTATGCTTGTGGATTGACCGTGTTTTATTGGAAAGAATATTGCATATGTGAAGGAATGAGAAAAAAGGTTTTTTCGTTACATGTAAGTGGTTCACATGACCAGATGTCTAATAATGATAGGCCCCATTTTAAGTTAATTGATTCTAGATAAGCTTTTCCCTTTAGTGTT
The DNA here is from genome assembly GCA_037013555.1 of Sextonia rubra. Lineage (NCBI taxonomy): Eukaryota > Viridiplantae > Streptophyta > Magnoliopsida > Laurales > Lauraceae > Sextonia > Sextonia rubra. The sequence goes on from JASUAD010000012.1 coordinate 11,884,337, forward strand.
TAATTTTGATTTGAATAAATCTAGCTTGTGGTTTCTAGTTCTTTCTCTTTTTTTCAAGGGTAATGATTGAAAGGTGAGACAATAATTAGATTTGAGCTGATCATCATCAAGATTATGGCATAAGGTGAAGAATTTCACAAATTAAGCCTATAATTTTCACTAACCTTATCTTAAGGATAAGGATAATCTACTAAACTCATAACATCCTTTACAATATCGTAACAACTCATTCAGAAATCTCTAAGAGATGTAGATAATCTCTAACATTTTTCCCTCCATCGATGATCATGAAAAATAAAACCTTTGATTTCTAAAAAACAAATCAGTTAATTTTTTTAATAGAGATGATCGTCATGTCTTCTTTATGATCACTATCTGCCAGTGATTCATCACTGTCGTAACTCGCTCTTTTTTTTAAATTGTCAGGGCCTGTGGCCCACTAGATCAAATCTATCCTGGTTTCTTCCAGAAACTTTGATTGTGCAATTTGGCGACAATAGCGAGATCTATTGTGATTGAGAAATGAGGGATGATGTTGATTTTATTGAAATAAAAGAAAATTAACGGTGACTATCACGGAAGATAGGACCTTGCCCGGCATGATTGCAAGATCGTCACCAGGCCCCAACTTTGATACCATGAAGTCTTGCTTATCAAGTGCTTCATGTGAAAAATATATGGTCTTGATCCCACTGCTATTGAGTTCAAAATATGGGCTATAGTTAATACAAGATGAATTAGAGTCCGTGAGCGGTTTGAATTTAATAAAGGGTAGGCTCAACTGATGGATTTAGGTGCAAAGTTGCACTTTATATTAATGCGGTAGCACCACAGTATAGTCTAATACTGCTTTTGAGAGTTCAGGTTGGCATTGATTAAGACCAAGCTATAAACGTTTATAGCTCGAATCGTCTTCGCTGAAAAGTTATAATACTTACTTCTATTTAAAGTGAGGGTTTTGTAGATTAGCCGCTTACTGAAAATTTTGATTGACATTACGTTTACTGTATAAGCAAAGGCCATCAAATGGGCAGCTAGTTGAGAAGGGAGGACTTCTTGTAACAATTCATATGGCCAATCTTATCCGGAAGAAAGCAATGCTTATATACTTGGTTTTTGGCGGATGGCTAAATTAACAACCGTCATTTAATCTAATGGGACAAGGGAGCCCTTAAAAAATGAACGACACGCCCACTGTCAAAAAAAAAAAAAAAAATAGGGGGAGAACTCTTTAGCTTAAGGTGGAGACAATCTCCAAGTAAAAAACTAAACAAATAAGCTGGCCCAACGATTAAAACTTGAGGTCATAGAGGACTGACCGCCATTTACAACTTGTTGAACCCATTAGAAAACAAGTCAGTTGGGGAAGCTACAGAGGATCTAGGGTCTTCTCTAACTAGCAATTGGCCATCCTTTCACAGTATACAAGTCAGTTGTGGAAGCTACAGAGGATCTAGGGTCTTCTCTAACTAGCAATTAGCTATCCTTTCACAGTATACAATGAGTTTCTGTCAAAAAGAGATGCAGTGTTTTACAAGTGATCATTTTGATGGTCTTCCTAACTCTGATTTAAGTGATATTTGCAGGTGAGTGATATTTGCATGTGAGCCACTACAAGTTGGGCATTTTTTCTGAGTGGATTGAATTTTACAGGTTGTGGCATGGCTGATGTCTTTGTAGGCCGCACTATCAGGTTGCTAATTTAGAGTCTTCTTTCACATTGGCAAGTGCATTTCCAACACTGGCATACAATCTTTCCAATATTCTCCCTGCTTTATCTGAAGGTTTGGGTTCTGATTCATGCTTTAGGATTGAATTTGTGTAAAATTCCTCTTTTCTGCAGCTCTACACTCTGATCCACATCATCTGATTGACTTGCTATGCCTACTCTTCACCAGCATTTGTGTAAAATTCCTCTTCAGATCAGCTGCTTTATATCCAGCCATGCAGTCATCCTATGCTGTCGTTTCTTGCTATAGTTTCTTTCTGTTTACCCCGTGATGTATTGGTGCATGATAGTTTATTTCGGTTCTTTGAAGTTGACCTTGTGGACGTTTTTTTGTTTACACTTTTTCTTGGAACTTGTCGATTCGTTGGCTTTTGATCTTTTCTAATTGAGACAGATCTTGCAAGATGAATGTACAGGCATGTTCGGACTCCATTTTGGGCTCTCACAGACCTACTTTCCGGCCTGGATGGTATTTTTAATTAAATCTTGTGCTGCCTTGTGAATTGTGATAGTATTTTGGGGCCTTCGGCCTAGAGCTATGTATAGATTTGGACCTTGGGAGACCAGCTGCAAGTAAAGCCTATATCAAGTCCCTGGAAAAACTCATCATTGGCTCCATTTGGGGACAATTTAGCTCTTAATTTGGGCCAGTCCTTGGCTGTCTATTTTGTGGCCTTTTGAGATATTATATTACACTGTCTTGGATTTTATTATATAGACTGTCATTCTGAATTCTGATCCCCGTTAGCCTGATATAAATTCTATTTTAGAACCGATTGATACAAAGTTTAGGTTATACTGTTATTGTTTTTGAGTTTTAAATTTATTAACTATCTTGAACACATCTGCTAAAGCACGGCCCCGCTATTTATTGCTCAACCGCTCGCCTACTCAAATGTGGAGACGCTAAGATGAAATTGAATATCAAGGTTCACCAACATAATTCAAAAAGTCAAACACTTTCAGATTCACCAAAAATCACATGAAAAGGGCAAAGACCTTTGGCCGTGCTTTTGTCTCTCCCTGCTAAGATGCAGAGGGTATTAGAGGTTTCCAAATGAATATGATTCCTTTAGTTAATAATTAAATAAGATTTTTTAACCAAAAAACCCCCTTCAATTTTGAGAAAAAAAATGGAGGGAGGGTCCACACACTTCATAATATAACTGAGGGCCTACCAACACTTTTTTATTTTTTATTTTTACAAATTTGCCCCTTTCTACAATTTGTTGTCAGATTATTTCATAATCTGCCAGAATCATGTGTTTTCCTATTTAAAATCTAAAGCCCCTTTTCTTCTTTGCTTTTCTTTCTATTTTTCCTCTTCCATGCCCCTAAGATTCATTTGTTGCACCCATTGTGATCAAAATCACAGATTTTCTCCTCATCACCATTGATGAACAGCAACCGGCCAGGCGATCTAGATACAATATTCGCACAACAAGGAACACTATAATATGTACAACTTCTATATTTTGATTGATAGTCTCATCAGACACGGCATCAGAGATATGAGAAAGATATAAGCAAATGAGCTTGGTCAGGGTCCATGGGTTGAAATTTGTATAGATCCAGAATAGGATCCATTTATCAATTGAAACCTAAATTAAGTCAGAAATCCATAACAATTATATATATTAAAGCTACAATAATGGAGGCCTCTGGAGGATGCCACATTAGCTCCTTATTTTTCTTTTTTTTAGTAACGCCACGTCATCTTCTTAAAAAAAACAAGAAATTCCTAAAATCTCTCCCTCTATCCTCCTCTCTCTCATCTTATCTCAATAAACAGCTGTTTCAAATATATAATTAGGTTATTGAACAGTATACACTGATATATATATGGGCCAAATTGGCTGCTTTAGGAATATTGTACGTGATCAACAATTTCAGTATGCTCAGTGCCCACTAAATTTGATGAGTCCCTACTTGAATGATGATTTGGTAAACTTATGATGCAGTGTCATCTTGGTGAAGCTTAGCCAATTGTCAATCTTTTTTGCTATTAAAACAAGGACCTAAATAGATAATTAATGTTTTAACTTTTCCTTTTTCGCTTACTATTGATTTTAATTTATTTTTTCTGTAATTTTATAATATTTTTATTATGTAAGCTCATTTTATTTACTAAAATGAGATCTTAAGACTTTCTCCCAAATTTCTTTTCATTCATAAAATGGGCCACGCACCCCATTTTTTTATTTTTTTCATTAAATCTTGAAAAATAACATCAGATATATTATTTCAAAATTATTTATTTTTATGCTTATTTCATGTTTTTCATTTGTTTGAATATCTTCTTTTTGCTAATATTTTATTTACTTTTTTTTTTATCATTTTCATTCACAAAAGAATCTTTACATTGTCATTTCTAAAATAACATTTTCTTTTAATAGTTTCTTAGCCCATTCTTAATTAATATCTTGAAGATATAGAATTTGAATTTTTTTTAATTGAGGTTCACTTTCATCTTTTTGCTCCTATTTTTAATGATGCAATACTTCTTACTATTTTTTCATTTAATTTGTTATTAAAAATATTATTGTTCATTATTAATTTCCTTAATAATATCTTTCTTTTACCATGAAATTATAACCTCGGTTTTTTTTTCATTTTCTTTTGAAATTCTCTAATACGATAACAGATTTTTTTTTCAAGTTTTGACTATTAAAGTAATTTAATTTTACTTATTCATTTGCCCTACGAGTCTACTTTTATTTGAAACTAATAAGCTCAATAATAATTCTTATTAAGAGATGCTTTTTCAATGCATTAACATAATGTAATGAATAATAAGACAATATTTAAAATGTTGATTTTAGAGCGCCGCGTCAGCATCCCAATGGCATTAGGTTCTCATCCCAACAAGATTCTCTAGAAAATCCTAACTCTCTACATTGAAATCAAATTTCCACCTTTTTCGATATCTTTTTTATCACTTCCTATAGGTGGATTTCACTGTGCATAAGTGGGCTCTCAGGTGTGCAGTAGAAATAGAGGGAGGTCGTTGTTCACAAGGCGTATTAGATAGGTCAAATCGTCATACAGCCATTCGGACTCAAGACATTTTCAAAACTTCAAAAATCAAATATCAAATTAAATTGCAGCTATTTGTTTTATACTTATCTCTACCTTTACGTTTGAATTTTAAGAGGGAGGTCATTGTTTTTTTTTTTTTTTTTTTTTGTTTAGTAATAGAAGGAGGTTGTTTTTAAGAGTGAATTTTATCCTCTTTAAATGACTATATATAAGTTAATCTTTGGTATGTATTTTCCACTAATCACTCCTATTAGTAGCTTATTAGAGATACAGAGTTTGTAAGTTCAAAGATAAGATGTGTTTGGCTTTTATTCTTCTTTCCTCTTTTGTATTAAATTTCTCACTCTCATGTTGGAAAGACAATGTCTAGAATGTTACTGTTATTGTGAAGGGGCTCACAACCATTGCCCAAACAGATGAGACTTTTGTGTGTGTTACTATTAATTGGTGGCCCTCCACCAAGTGTGACGATGGCATGTGCCCATGAGGTAATACTTCTATATTAAATATGGTACGGTATCCGTTTTGATCTCTTATCAGATCTTTCAATTCCTGCATTTATGCATGTGGCTTGATGGTTACTAGGTCTATTCTTGAATGAGTCAAGGAAAAAAAAAATCTTAGTTTAGTACCAGCTGCATGTTTGTGACGGAGAAGTCATTGTTATGGTTATACTTTCACCTAAATTTTTAGATACTTCATTGGTTTTTTTCCTCATATATTATTTTGTTCTTTTTCATTTTAACTTAATATTTTTTTTCTTTTGTTATCTGGGTCTCATGGTGTCACATTAACATCAAGCTTTCTACTCATCATGCTAAGTCATGATGGCCCTCTTTGTAGAGATCTCATGCATGAGCTAATTATGATATTTATCATAATTAACTTATGTAAAACTTATTTGATTTTTACATTTATTTTTATTCTAATTTATAGATTTATAAATTATCTTTTTTCTTAAATTATAAATTAAAAAAATGAGAATTGTAAGCTAGAAGTTTATTTATAGATTGTTTAAGTTTCATTTTTTGTCTTCTTTAGATTTTGTTAAATAAAATTTAAGAATGATTAATAACATAGTCATTTTCATTTTATTATTATCTTTCTCAATAATATGCATAAAAATTTAATATATTGTAACTTTTGGGCATGAGCTAAGCACGAGCTTTTGTTATTAGTTATATATATTAAAGCTACAAGAATAGAGGCTTCTGGAGGGTACCACATCAGCATCCCTTATTTTTCTTTTTTTCTACAGCGCCACATCTGCATCCTGAAAAATTACATGTGGCACCAAAAAATCAATAATTCCCCTAAAATCTCTCCATCTACTATTATCATTGAAATCTCTCGCTCATCCACCTTTCTTGCACCTTTTTTTTTTTTGCCTAATTCTATTTGTTGCTTAAATGGTAACATGATAATTTTTCTTGTGGGGCCTCTTTATAAAGATTTGGCACTAATCAGAATAGATGGCCCCATTTCTTAGAGGACTTAGGCTTATGATCAAATTATAATGCTAATTTTTTTATGGGGCCTATTTATAAAGATTTGAAACCAATCAAAATAGATGACTCAATTTCTTATAGGACTTAGGCTCATGATCAAAACATATTAATTTGTATTAAAATTTTTTTAAAAAATATAAATAAATATTATCATATGAATGATAACAAAAAGATAGTTAAAATATTAAATAGTTATATTTATCTAAAAAGAAATAAAAAGAATTTCTCTTAACTATAATGAGATGAAGAAGAAGCAAGATAAGGATTCATCCTAGGCTTTTTAAATTTTCTAAAAAGGGAATAATATGTGATTTTTTTATTTGTTTTGTATTTCTTTTTTTCATTTTTTTTCTTCCTAAAAGGCAAAGCATATCTATGGGACCCACTAAATAGTAGATGAAAACTTGGGATGCACCAATTACCCACCATTAACTCCTAACACATAAGATTGGGTTAAATAAGTTATTCATTATCTACTTACCAAGTAGTGTAAATGTGAATCTATATGGCGCTAGCCTATATGAGGCCCACTATGTGATGATGGGTACTTGGGACCTATCACATTCCGCCTTTTAACTGCCAACACATAAGACCATGTTAATTGTGTTATTATTCATCATATGGTTGACTTACTTTTTTGATTTTAGGATTTTGTTGGACCCAAGTTTTTGAATTTTTATTTGCATTGAAAATTTTTACAAAGTAATCTTGGGCCTGATTTTAGTTTAACATGCCTCCTTCTCTATCTGATCTTGAGAGAAAGATAAGGGTTAATTCATTCAAAATAGAAAAGCTTTTAGAAATCATCCCCAGATTCAAATCAAAAGGGATTAAGAGCATCATACAAAGAACAAATATATATATATATATATTCAATCAAAGTAAAAAAAAAAAAACCATTTTACTACCTGTGTTGCTTTCAAATTGGATGCTATAACCTTGAATATCCAAAAAGGAATACGTGCCTTCCTGGGCTTGTGTGTTATATTTGTTTTTGCTAAGGGACAGCTGCTAAATCATTTATTAAATAGGTGCTTGATCATTAGATTTGTCAACCCACCAATGTTATACATAATGGGTGAAGCCCACCCTTCGGCGATATAAATCAATAAATCATAAAACCATCATGGAACGGAACATACCCCAGATCAGCATATACTAACCATAACATGAAGAATTCAAAGAGGAGATACAACCATCCGTGCACCTTGGTGATGATGAATGATTTTGATTATCACAAGAGGTCCACTTCACATCTGTAACATGGATGTGTAACCTCTCTCAGGTATAAGTAAGCAATCTGTAACCTGAGAAATAGCTTTTTTCCATTGAAACCCGTGGGAAGGCTGATGGAATTCGCAGGATACATAGTCTGGATATATAAAGAATCCGGATGGTCTGGGGAGGAGAATATGGAGTATACAAATCCAATTGGAATGAGAGATTTTAGGAAGAGATTCTCTAAGGGAGAAGAATATGGAGTATACAAATCCAATTTGAATTAGAGATTTTAGGAAAGGAGAGATTTTGTAGGGGAGGAGATTATTGAGAGTTATAGAGATTTGACTTAGGAAATTAGATTTTAGGGGAGGGGATTCAAATCATGTTTAAAAAGAAAGAACATTGATTAGATGGGGTCTTATTTAGGAAGAAGATATGTTTAGGATTTTAATGAAATTATGCCACATGTCACACTCTTACAAAAACACTGCGCCACGTGTCGCTTTCCTACAAAGAATGAATCACCACGTGTCGCCATCCCGCGAAAAGGAGTATTGTCATAATATATATAAACTAGCGCTTCAGGGGCCGCGCCCCAAGTGGGCCTTATTTAATAATTATATTATTTGTAAATAAGAATATTTATAAATACCCTAGAAGAATTTAAATTTAATGTCACCCAACATGATAAAAAAAATTCAATTTAAACCAGATATATCAATACAAACACAAGAATTTTGAAACAAATAACAGAAGGGAGCGAGCATACCTTGAGTATAGGAATAGAGCTTGATGTTAAATAGGTGAATAGAGCTTTGATACAAATAGTATAGAGAGGGAGAGAGCATACCTTGAACAGGGGAGTAGAGCTTGTTGTTAAATAGAGAAGGGTATTCTGAATAGCTAAATAGTTATTGATGAAACTACTATTATCGACGATCAATGGCCGGCATAGGTGAAAAATTGAGATTTTAGGGAAAGATATCAGTTAGTGCATCTAAAACTTGGCCCCATTAAGATAATAAATGTGGCTTGTTCCTTTGATTGATGTATATTAGTTAATAAATAAAAGAGGGGCAGAAGATGTATTTGCAATTGATCGATTCGAATTAAAAAGATGGTCCCTAACTGATGCTTTTCTAATTTAGAACTTCTATTGATTAAATTGGGAGAGAGACTTCAAGATCTATTGTTTCTAAAGGATGAGAAAATAGAATAGAATGAAAGATCAAAATTCGGAATCAGTTGCCCCCCTTTCATTCGCCCACACCCACACTTAAGATGGTAAATCATCGGGTTGGGCTTTACCCATCAACCAGTAGACCTATTAACCCATGTACCCACCTCTGCATCTTGTTCTTCACGTTTACTCCCCTCTTCTTTTTTATTTTTCTGGCTTAATTTCTGCAGCCACATAACCCAGCCTCCATTGGACCCATCATCGAGATCATCCTGGTGAATCCAGACTCTTTCACCCACCTAGCCGAGCCAGGCTTGACCTGAACCCACCTGTACTCGAATAGCCCACACTGTTCATCATCTCCTTTCTCGTGATTTTCTTCTATGTCACTTCATCTCTTCTGTTGATCTCTCTCTCTGTAACCAAATTCAAAATAACCTCGGCTCTTCTTCTTTTCTCCATTCTTGCCAGACGAACCAGGAGTCGGAACCCATCCCTGTTTCCTTTTTCCTTTATTCTTCTTCTTCATGTTTTCTGCTTTCTTCTTCTCCATCTTCTGTGTCTTCTCCTCCTCGCCGAGACCAAACCCGTGGAGACCTGGGCTTCCGTCCCTCCTTTCTCTCTTCTGCTTTCTTTTTTTCTTCTTCCTTGCTTCTTCTTCTTCTGTAACTAAACCCAGTTGTCTTCTTCCTCTTCCTTCCATCCTCCCTTCTCATTTTCTTCGTTCATGCTTTTCTCCTTCTCTGTTTCCTTCCTTCTTTGGTTTTCTTTTCTTCTTCCCCAACTCAGACTTCTCCTCCTCTTCTCCTTTATTTTTTTCCCCTGTTCCTAAATCGAGCACAACCCATATTCTTCTTCCCGTTTTTCTCTCAAATCCACCTTCATCTCTGTCTCTCTGCTGCATTCCACTAAACCAAACAGTCCCTATCTTCATCCCATCATATCGTCCTTCTTCCTCGTGTTGAGCTGAGCAAGAGGGGACACTTGTAGAGAGTTGCAGAAGGGATGGTTTCATCGACAGAGAAGAAAACTATATAATTTGATAGAAATAATAGAGCGAAGGAGAGAGCATCCCTGAATAGGGAACTTCTGCCATGCAAAGTTGCCGTATAACTTGGGTGTCTTTGTATATACAACTTTATTAATTTCATCCAAATCAAAGATTCAGTTTTTATTTTTAAGATTTCTTTTGAGAGTTGATTAGTACTATCAATTGAAGATTAGAAAAGTAGTGGATTTAGGACTTTAATCGGAATGTGTCACGTGTTGCTCTCTCTGCCACGTGTCACTCTCTTACAAAAGGGATATTATCATAATATATAATAATATATAATTGTACAAAAGTGGTCAAGAGCTTCCTGGGTGTCATAGAAATTGTATTTTACTTTTCTTTTTAATAATATATAATTATATAAAAGTGGTCAAGAGCTTCCTGGGTGCCACTATAAAAAAAAAGACGAAGCTTTGCTTGAAGATAATTAGGTGAATCAAGTAGAGACCAACCTTCCTTTTTATCAATCCTTTTTCTTCACTTGCTTCGTCATTAACCCATGCCTTTCAAAACTTTTGAGGGAGATGTGTCCTCTTAGATTTGGTTTCTCTCTATCTATTTAAAAAGCTTACCTTCATAGAGACATGTTTCCTCAGTATATTTTGTTTGCAATATAGTTATCTCTTATCTACTTAAGAAGCTTATCTTGAAAGAGATTTTTATGAAGGAGATTTATCTGTTACTTTGGGCACCCACATGTCAACTCACGTAAGTGGGCCCTTACAGGGGCCAATTGTATATGCTAACCGTAGATATTGCAGAACCGGTCCATTATGGATTTACTTTATTGATAATCTCTCATATCATTCAATGGAAAGAATAGGCTTGTTTACTTGTAATTTATTTGAGAAAACGCAATTCAGCCTTCACCCATTTGGGACAGGCCTGTATGGGGCCCAATTGGCTTTTATAACCCCAGTTGTAATGTTGACAATAGGTTAATTAGGATCAAACTGGGTTGATCATAAAAGGGTCTCGCTTGAGTTGGCCATTAAAATGCTTGAGTTCGTCCCACAATCCAAATCTTTCTTGACCATGGCAATGGGTCCCACCATAACTAAATCCGATCCTTTGCCATCAAGATCCGATCCCTTGCCATTCAAATTTCTACCTAATTGTCACCATTTATTGGATGGTTAAGATCACCCGAGTGGGGAATAAATGAAAGGGAAGTTATTAAGATAATGGATAGGTAAAGGGAGAGCTTGAAGGGGTGGTGAGTATGATATCAATCTGATCCTACTTGCGTGAATTCAACTCATGTTAAAACTCTTAGATTTGGATTTATTAGATTAGTTTTATGAGAGATTGTAGGAGAGAGATTTGGAATAGTGGATTGTATGCATTGGATGAGTGAGATATTTTAGGGAATAATAGAAAATAGTGGGTAGGGGTTGATCATAAAGGGTCTCACTTGAGTTGGCCATTAAAATGCTTGAGTTCGTCTCACAATCCGAATCTTTCTTGACCATGGCAATGGGTCCCACCATAACTAAATCCGATCCTTTACCATCAAGATCCGATCCCTTGCCATTCAAATTTCTACCTAATTGTCACCATTTATTGGATGGTTAAGATCACCCGAGTGGGGAATAAATGCAAAGGAAGTTATTAAGATAATGGATAGGTAAAGGGAGAGCTCGAAGGGGTGGCGAGTATGATATCAATCTGATCCTACTTGAGTGAATTCAACTCATGTTAAAACTCTTAGATTTGGATTTATTAGATTAGTTTTATGAGAGATTTTAGGAGAGAGATTTGGAATAGTGGATTGTATGCATTGGATGAGTGAGATATTTTAGGGAGTAATAGAAAATAGTGGGTAGAGGAGTGATTTCATGAGAGATTATGTTGATTTGTAAAAGTTTAAATAGGAAAGGAATTAAAATGAAGAGATTTTAGAAGAGGGACATGGAAAAAATTTTTGGGACTTTAATCGAAGCGCGCCACATGTCACACTCTCACAAAAAGAATGCGCCATATGTCGCTCTCCCGCTAAAGGGGGGATTGCTTTAACATATATAATTCTCAACTTGTTTTTATTCTATTAGGATTTGATCTCAGGGTTAGATTGAATACATGATTGATAAGATAATTAATGCATGAAAATAATCATGCATAATATTGTTCTAATCATGTTATATCATGAGTTCAATCTTATGATAGAACCAAGGGATCGAGATTCAATACAAACACATGCAAACTTCGGATTCATTACCTGTGTTTTCATAGTTTTGAGGTCCCTGATATATTAAATGGTTTAGATCCATTCAGTGGAACATCTAAAATACACATCTACACTTTCATTTTTGTTTGATGGTACCCCTAGATCAAGGAACCTGCAACTTCGAAAATTTTATGGCTAACTATTATCAAAGTTATAGATGGTAGTTTCAGATCCCAAAATATTACTGTCCAAGCTTGAAAATATCCTCAATTTTAAATAATATATGAAAAGGTACTCTATATCATTTTAGGTTCTACTAGCAACAGGTGCTACAGTACAACACAAAATCGGAGAGACCAACACGCACCTCCACAAACTTTTTCAAGTATTTTTTTTTATAATTTCTTTTAGTCAAATGTTTTTGCAATGTGGACCTCTTTTGGATTGCGAAAGGTTGTCCTTTGCCCCAATTTCAATAGACACACGACAGCTTAGGGTGTTGGAAGTAGGTGGGTCTCGTGGATAGATTTTCAAAACTTTTGACCCACTTGACACAGGGATCAACTATCTATAAGACCAAAAACCCAATCCAGAATATATTACCCTCAATCTCATAACCATGTACAGCAAATATTCTATCTAAAAGACAGAATCAAACGGCACTAAACATCCATAATAATCTACGACATACAAGAAGTAGATCATACCTTTGGAGATCTGTAGTGCTCTAATGAAGAGGTTGCGAGTCTACTTGATGATGAGAATCTTCAACACCTCTTAGTCTTCCACGCTATGACCCGAATTGAATTTCTTTTCTCAAGAAGATTGGTGGAATCTTCAGGAGAAATTCCAACTCGAAACTCCAAGGAACTAGAAGAGAGAAGGAGAGAGAAACTCGTGCAACTCTTGCACGAATAGGGTTTTGGGCGTGAGAGAGACTCATTGGACGTCCAAGAGATGTTTTTATATATTTTTTAATCTCTTCCTTGCTGAATTGAAATAGAAGTCTTATTTCCAAAGCAATTAGCAACTTTCTCTTTTCTAAAACCTTCTTTTTAAAGTTTAAGTCGGATTAGTATTTTCCAATAACTTGGGCTAGCGTGGGGACCACTAGGGATTCCTAAGAAAGCTGGCTCCAATTGGAATACCGCGACCCCACATCTCATGTGTAATCCGGGCCCACAGTTAATTGCAAATATCACCACTATATAAATGCAATTGCACTCCAGTCTTAGGAATAAATTACAATGAAGACCCTAAACTTCCCAATTACCACAAGTAGGCCCCTCTATCAATATCTGTGGATCAATTGGAATAAATCTGTCTCTTCCAATATAAGTTCCACATCTTATTATCTTTGAGCCCCAATTACTCACAGTAATCATCAGTACCATCCAATTAACTCTTAATTGAGATGGGTGCGCACTTACTAATGACAAATCCATTAATTGGCACAAGGAGATAATAGAGATAGATTCCATCTTGATCATTCAACGTTCCCACAGTTCAACTACCACATACCCAAGACACCGAGGTGTTAACCTACAGTCGGCCTCACTCATTGGTGACTCAAAGCAAATGAATAGATAGAAACTTAAGTTCATCAATGTCTCAGGATTGAGAGCCTATTGCTAGGGAATTATGAAAGCATACCTTATTATTGAGACAGAATTCCATAAGGTGCATCTCATGGTCCTTCAATACATCTAATGTACCAGCACCGTGATCCAGAATCTTACATTCTGATGATCGAGACAAATCACACTATCTCATAGTGATCAAAGTGCTGCAACCTTATCAAATGAGATACCCAGTCTCATTACTGGTTGTGAAGCTATTTAAGTATAAGATTTATGATATATATCTCCCGCGTGTGGATCTCATCTATGCACATATATCACATCTAATATACTAATGAGACCCGGTTCAACTCATGAACCATTATGTCATATGTATTGGTCATGTGCATGAAGTAGTAAAATAATATTCATCTCATGAAAGTAAAGCATGATATTATTAATAAATGAAGAAATTAATCAATTTATTACATCAACTGATGGATTGAGTCCACAAAATCTAACACAGGGCCCTCCATCTTATCTACCCTAACATGGACAGCCATTTTCAAACGTTGAAAACTTGATAGCATTAATAGCCAGTGCAAGTTGAGTATGACAATCCAGGCATACGGACTCGGCAAGATTAGACTGGGGAAGCCAAAACTCTTCTCACATTTCAATCTGATAAAAAAACGCTACTGTGAGCGAAGAATTATCAGAGCAAAACTAACATGGCGAAGAGCGCTGTGGACTTCTTGTTTCAAACCCTAGGTTCATTTTTGCAGCAAGAAGCATCTCTTCTTCAAGGATATCGCAGCAGCCTTGATGAAATCCAACAGGAGCTACAGAGCATGCGCTCCTTCTTGAAAGATGCTGATAGAAGAAAAAACAGTGACGATGGAGTAAAGACATGGGTGCAGCAGGTAAGAGAAGTCGCCTACAAAGTCGAGGACATCATCGACAAGTGCAGGTATCACATCACAAGTGAAGAGAGAGGTGGAGGACCCAAGAGAAAAGCTCTCTATAATATTGTTAACCTCCCAAGGCATTACTATTACAAGCACCAGATTGCCTCTAAGTGAAAGCAATCAGATTAAAGATAAAAGAAATTTCAGAATGAAGGAAGCGATATGACTTTCTTCACGAAGGATCGACATCCAAGATGAGGGATGCAGGGGAAAACTGGCAACGCTCTGGAGCATTTCTAAACTACATGCCAGACGACAGAATTGTGGGGATCGAGGAAAATAAGAATATCCTCATTCGATGCTTGACATATGTAAATGAAAGACCAGAACGTGTGGTGCTCTCCGTGCTAGGAATGGGCGAACTTGTGCTAACATCGCAACGAAGGGGAGAACTATCCTACAGATATATAGACAGATGGCTCCGTTTGGCTGAAAGATGTGAAGATCCTCTACACTTCTCTACTTGGATTCATTTATGCTGGATAGGCTTCCGGCCAGCTCTCCATAGCTTGACTATGGCCATGGAATTTCAAACCTTCGATGAAATGTATCGAATAGTTTCGTCTCTTGAAGTGGCGCTCTATCGTCTACGCGGGCGGTCTAGACAGATACGCCCGATACATGTTGTTTCAATGATTGGAAGTTCAGATTCTGAGTCGGACTCTGAAGACATCGGAATAAAGAATACTTTTGTACATTCAATAGCAGATTGGGAACTGCCACTATTACCATGGCCTACTCCATCTCATATTTATGATTTCGACGGATCTTGCTTTTTAGTGCCTCCGTCGAAGCAGTATGATCAAACAATTATTTTCCATCGGGCTGAAGATGTTTTTCCTCCAAATCCTATCGACAAAATCACTAATGATGGGAAAATACGGTTTGATAACTACAACCCTGTGGGGTTTGATAACTACAACCCTGTGGTCTGTAACATGATGAGGAATATGGGGTACAATTTTAAGAAGTCTACAGGTCTTGGATTGAATACAAATGGGATACAAATTCCTTTGGATATTTTCACTCCAGAGATGAAGGAAGATCTTGAAATGGGATGCAAAATTGAACAGCTACGTCATTGCATAGGTTATGTTCCCTACAGTAACATTCCTAAACTGTATCAAGATGTCAGAGTAAGACCCATGGTCTTCACCAAAGAGTATGAAGATGATAATTCTTATGAAACTCTTGTCGCTTAAGAACCTGGTGATTGAGCTATTTTCCAACATCCGGAGGGAGCAAGTGATAGCGATGATGCTATGTCCTAAATCACTGAGCACTGGCCTCCTAAACTCAATGTAGAAATAAGCCTGTCACAACATGTTCGTTGGGAATGCTTAGCCCTTGATGTAAAAGCCAAAGAGCCCAAAAAATTGAATCCATGGAAAGGGATCAGGCCTTGGCTTAAACCCCCAAATGAAACTCCAGAAGGCTTTACGGAGTTAGAAACTTCCAATGATGTTGTGGAAGTGCCTCCTCCTGAGCCTCCAACTGAGGACCAAGTATAAGAAATAAACTTAGGGACCTCAGAAAATCCTCGACCTACTTTTGTAAGCTCTCAAATCAAAGGAAACGAACTTGATATGTACATGAGGTTCTTACAAGAGTTCATGGATTGCTTTGCATGGACATATGCGGAAATGCCTGGTCTAGACCCAAAGATTTCGGTGCATAAGTTGAACATAACGGATGATGCTAAACTCGTAAGCAAGACCAGCGGAGGACAAAGCCAGAAATCATGGATAAAATAGAAAAAGAAGTTCAAAAGCTCAGAGATGTGGGTTTCATCCGTGAAGAACAGCACCCAAACTGGTTAGCTAATATAGTACCAGTCACTAAAAAGAATGAACAGATTAGAGTCTGCATTGATTTCAGGGATTTGAACAAAGCCTGCCCTAAAGATGACTTCCCATTGCCTATACCAGAAATCATGATTGACAATACTTTTAGGTACGAAAGGATGTCATTCATGAACGGATTTTCGAGGTACAATCAAATCAAAATGTTCAAGGAAGACAAAAAGCATACTTCATTCAGGACTCCCTTTAGCATATATTGCTATATTGTCATGCCTTTCGGCCTCAAAAATGCTGGGGCCACATACCAAAGGGCCATTATGAAAATCTTCAAGGACCTACAGCATAAATCTGTTGAATGTTACGTCGATGACTTGGCAGTCAAGAGCAAGCAGAAATCAGATCATTTAGATGATCTCCGCATAGTTTTTGAAAGGTTGCGGAAGTTCAGACTTCGAATGAATCCTTTGAAATGTTTCTTTGGAGTTTCTTCGGAAAAGTTTATAGGATTTGTGGTTCACAAAGGCGGTATTGAAATAGATCCAATTAAAATTAAATCCATTTTGGAAATGCCTTATCCGAGAACTCTAAAAGAGTTAAAGGGATTGCAAGGAAGACTCGCCTATATTCATTGGTTTATTTCAAATTTACCTGGAAAATGCAGACCCTTTTCCAAACTGATGAAGAAAGGCGTAAATTTTGTCTGGGACAAATCTTGTGAAGATGCTTTCCAAGACATCAAGTGATATCTCACTAATCTGTTGGTTCTTTCAGCTCCAATGCCAGGCAAACCCTTCATTATATATACTCAAGCTCTCGGTCACTCCCTGAGGGCAGTATTAGCTCAAAAGAACGATGAAGGAAAAGAGGTGGCTCTTTACTACCTGTCAAGAATGTTGGTTGGTGCTGAACATAACTATCATCCAGTAGAAAAGGAATGTCCAGCACTGATGTTTGTAATTCAAAAGCTACGTCATTACATCCTCTCCAATGTAGTGTACCTAGTTTCTAACATCAATCCATTAAAAGTGCTGGTAACAAAAACCGGGTCCCTGAGCGAACACTTGGCCAAATGGTCAATTCTCCTCTCTCAATATGATATCAAATATACCCCTGCAAAGGCTATAAAGGGGCAAGCTCTTGCTGACTTTCTGGCAGAACATCTGCTCCCGGAGAATTCTAAATTCAGAGATAATCTCCCTGATGAATCATTCTTTTTCGTTGAGCAGCGGCGGAAGTCTACTATTGACCCAGACCAACATTGGATCATGCATTTTGATGGAGCTTCCAAAACTAATGAATCAGGAGAACCGGTTTCAGGAGTTGGAATTATTTTTTGTAGCCCGAAGAAATTCTACGTCCCTCACTCCTTCTCATTAATTAAACCATGTTCAAACAATGTAGCAGAGTATACCGCATTGATCATGGGCCTTGAGCTAGCTATAACATCAGGTATCAATATGCTTGGAGTCTATAGAGATTCACAACTCGTGATCAAGCAAATGAATCATGAATATGAAGTGAAGAAACCTGATTTGGTTCCTTTCTTCAACAAAGCCTGTGAACTCAAGAAAAAATTCGATTTGATAGAGTTTCATCATGTTCCGAGACATCAGAATGTCAAGGCAGACGCATTGGCAAGTTTGGCAGCTTCGATGTCGATCCCTAAAAATGATAAGATAGCATTAGAAGAGGTTGAAAGAAGACTTCTACCTCCGCTTGACACCCATAAGACAGTGGCTTTCCTTCCCTAACGGTGAATCCTGAAAGCTTCAACTCTATCAGCATATAAGATACAAAAGCAGACCCAAAGCGAGGCTATGTCCAAGGCCATTTTGAGGGCTGGATATATACAACCAGGCCTAAGGTCGTTTCCTGAGCTCGGAAAAAGAACCTCGGACAACCATGCTGTCAAGAATGAAGCAAGCCAACATTTCCTTTTCAAATCTAGATATTTGGCAAAAATATAAGGCTAAAAGTCCATATCTTCGTGAAAGACGATTGTCGGACCCTTCTTGAGATCTTCATTCGAGATTACCCTTTTCCACTTAAAAAACCCACCTCTATTAACGAAGAAAGGATCAGTGATCTTCTTCACTTGATTAATCCATTGAAAGACTTTGCCTCGACTTCGGCTAGATGTCTGAATAGAATCTTCAAGCGCAAATGGAGGTAATATGCGGCCTGGAATTCGTCATCCATAGTGGCTAATTCTTCATCGGGTAAAACGGTCTCATCATAGATCTCGCCATAAGGTGCCAAACCAAAAATTTTCTTTATTTCCCATAGAGAAAATCCCAACTCCATGTTTGGAGTAATGAAAGTATCAGTCGTTGGGCAAAATAACTCCAGAATGACCCTGCAGACATTCTTGTTCTCACATGGGACTCTTTGTGTGGTAGCATTTACAGCATCAAAAATCCCGACTGCTTTCAAATCTTCCGCATAATGATGCTTAATTATAGTCACCGAGCTTGGCCAATCCCCAATGCAATTAAACCACCCACGAGATTGATGTCTCTCACCGAGCCAAGCACTACCGTCGCCTGAATGAATACCAAGCCTAATAGTCCTAAACTATGATATCACAGTGCCTACTTCCAAATTCAAAGTGCACGGTTCGAGAGTCTCTATTTCAGACCTTGGATGTTCTATGAAGTAGTATGGAGGCGGACGCATGAATTTCCCAGTCTTGAAGTGGACATGATATCTTATCCACGAAAAAGGATCATGCCTTGCTGGGATTGTTGAAGATAGTGACATGATAGTTGGATGCCGTCCAATAGATCGAACAGTGGTCAATTCAAGCACGACCCTTGCCGGATTTGTGTAATGGTACCTCATATGGTCAGTAGGTTGCTTTGCAGTCTCCCTTGTGGCATCTCCAAATATATATCGTGGTTTTGGAAAAACCACCTTGTCATTATTCTCCCAATTAGTATTATTTACCTAGCACCAATACGAGTACCAATTTCTCGTTGATAAAGCTTTAGTTCTTTGGAGCCACAGGTTGACATCAGATGCTTCATTTGGATCTTTTGGATCAGACTCCCTTGCGGTCTTACCCTTGGTACGACTTTTAGGTGCTCCAGCAGTTGCAGTTGCGGGTGCTTTACCCTTTCTATCTGCAAAGCAAATCAAAAAGAAGGAAAAGATAAGTATCAGTAACAATGATATGGAACTTTTAAAAAAAAAATTCGGCAGCATCTCCCCTTAGTATAAGGCCAAAAGGAGAAGGCAATACTCAGTTCTGAGACCAAGAATTAGCATCAAAGGCACACTTAAGTCTTAGAACCAAGGCTCCCGGTCCAAATAGATGTTCAAGCATCTTAAGACCTTTTCAGGGGGCAGCAGGTTCGTGTTTAAGCACGAAAATGGCATCTATGAATAGCATATAAGGCATAAACAAATGCAAGCATGTATGAAAGAACAATGGTAAAAAAGCATGACATGTTTCCAACAACACCGACAAAGTGTAACATCCATTTCAAGACTGAAGCATTTTCACATCCCTAATCTTAGCAAACGAGGCCCCGGGCGATGATTTGCTATGATGGGACCATTAGACATTCTTGTGGGATCTTCAGTTACTTCGCAAAGCCAATCTTAATGATCATCAACAGTCATCGATGATCGGAAGTGTTAGAAGAAAGCAGCGAAGAACGGATCATGTTTGGAAGTTGTAGTAGAAAAAGACAATGTAAAATGTCTTATTCAAAACTACATTCGACCGTATGATCGGTAGATCTTCAAGGTTACATTTAACCATGTGATCAGTGGTTTTCTATGCTTGGAAGTTGTAGTAGAAAAAGACAATGTAAAATGTCTTATTCAAAACCGCATTCGACCGTGTGATCGGTGGTTTTTCATGCTTGGGAGTTGTGATAGAAAAAGACAATGTAAACAGTTCATTCAAGACTACATTCAATTTTGGGGTCAACGGAGGATCTACCCTATTTTCATCAGTCTCCTTCATTAGCCATTCATATTCGAGGTGGTCTATGCTTCTCATGCTCATGGAGACTTAAGGGGAGTAACCTCCTCATCAAAGGCAGAAAGACTGCACCTTGTGGTTGTTCGGTTATTTCCATTGATCCCCTCTTGGTTTTCATCGTCAACTGTTCATATTTGAGGTGGTCTATGCTTCTCATGCTCATGGAGACTTAAGGGGAGTAACCTTCTCATCAAAGGCAGAGAAAATCCACCTTGTGATGATTCAGTTATTTCAGTTAGTTTTCTATTGATCATCTTCACTAACTACTCATATTCAAGGTGGTTTACGCTTCTCATGTTTGGTGAGATTTAAGAGGAGTAACCTTCTCATCAAGAGCAGGAAGAATGCCCCTAATGGCTACCCAGTCTGAGGAATTAGGCTGCATTCCTACCAAGACTATGGTGATTGAGTTTGTATGGATGCATGTCAGTGGCCGAACAAACCACCACAGCTTAATGCCCTATAATTCCCACAGAAGTTACGGTGGCCCACTTTGTGCTTACCCAAAAAAAAAAAAAAAAAACAGACTGCCATTTTGTGTCCTTCTATACTCCCTACAGAAGGCAGGCATGTGTTCAGTAATGTGTGTGGAATATGTGTACTTAGATACAATAACTGTTTAATTTTAAACTTCCCTGGTTTTAAACTTCCCCACTATTCGGTATAAAGCATTCCCACCGATGACAATTCCAAATCAGTCACCATGAATTGCAAATTTCAGTTTGTGGCAGTCACTGTGACAACGGCAACAAGTATTAGACAGTCAGGACTGACCATGAGAAGGTGCAAACAATGATCAGACTTCAAGAGATTCCATGACAACTCATCCTCAACTATGTAACACACAGTTGAACTAATGTCAGAGAAATTACCCCTCAATCAAAATCCTAAACTGAATCAAACGCATCAAACAAGTGAGGAACAAAAAAAAAAAAAAAAAGAAGGAGAATAGTCGTCCAAGAGTATGATCATGGGTTCCACGCAGTTAGTGTGCTAGATCCATATAATTCTCGCACCAAAACACCAGTAACTGTTTGGTTCTGAAGCCCCCCACTGTTTGGGTTTGGAATCTGCCCATTGTATAACAGCTACCATGAAAAGAAATCAAGCCAATAAATGACCTGTAACAGCATAACCCATAACTGTGCACTGTTACCGTAAAGTTTGTGACTATGGAATTAATCAGGCCAAGACACGCAATGACCGAGGGTATAGTTAACTGCAACCATGGGACAGGCCCAGACAGTAATGCTTGTCGTCAAGGAGGTGTAGAAACAAGTCCCTTCAAGAGACTGTGGCAGTGAAGGTCTCATGGATAGTGATGACTATGACTATGACTTGTCAGTTGGTACCCAATTTGAAGAACTGGCTAAAACAATTGAGCTCAAACAGAACCCTCTTTTTAAAAGTTAAGCTGAGAAAACAATATAAAAAAAAAGAGAAGAAGTACGTGCAAGTAACCGTGGACTACAACAGTGGTTTTGACAGTGAGCTTGCTCAATGTAGGCTCCACCAGAGAATGAAATTCAGGCATCATCATGCGCCAAGAAAATTGGGTGAATCCAGTAAAGAAAACAAATTTCTTTTCACACAAACAATTTGACAAACAGGTGGTGGTCGTGACGAATTACTATGGGTTCGTATGGTCAGCAGATTGATGAGCTTGAGATGATTTCACAAAAATCATCCTACATCAGTTTTTGAAAGAGGAAAAGGAAAAAGAAAGGAAGAAAAGAACCATAATCGGTCATGACCATGAACCCCCTTCAGTTGGCTTAGACCGCGACCGTGGGCACGCTGTGACCGTGGACATATTCTAACAATGCCCAACCCAAGATGAGGCATTTTAACTGTTTCTACCAGCCAGAGAGGGTAAAAAGAAATAGAAGAAACAAGATGCATCCAGAAATCCCAGGCTTGGATTCGGCCATGAACAAACACAAAGGAACATGAGGAGAAAATCCTTACCAGCCATGGCAATTGTCTTCAGTCGAAAAATCCACAAGATGGAAGATGGAATAAGAAAACTGAGATGATAGCCCCCTTGAATGCTTGAAGTCTCAGTCTGTCTCCCAATTTCTCTCTCTCTCGGTCTTTCTCCCTCTCTCCCAATTTCTCTCTCTCTCTCTCGGTCTCTCTCCTGGTCTCTCTTTCTCTCTCAGTTGGGTCAGACTGTCAGACAGTCAAATAGAAAGAAAGGGACGAGACTTCCTTCCACAAAAAAAAAAAAAAAAAAAAAAAAAAAAAAAAAAAAAACACCCACGGTCTCTCTCTCTCTTTTGAGCCCTTGCTCACGGTCTCCCTTGATCCCTTGCTCACAGTCATGACGCACTTGAGAATCGATACCCACTGCGTGAAATACTAAAGTTGCACATCTTCAATAGTCAAATTAGCTATCTCTCATTCCCACGGTCATTGCAAACTTGAACTAGTGGAGCCCATTGCCGAATCCCTTCAAGCTCAAGTCGTTGACGCGTCACCCTCCTTCCCACAAATACAATTTGGTTAAAATCAGTGGAGTCTAAACCTTGATCAAGTCACGATGGATTCGTCCTTCTTCATCTACGGTCTCTGTGATTTTAAGCAATGGAATCCATAACATGATCATTTTTAATTATTTGAAATTCCTATGATAGGTCCACTTGGAGTAATTTACAAAAGAAATAATCCTACTTTTAGTGTATTTTGAGGGAAATCATACAAAAAGAAAAAATTCGAAGTTTCTTTCCAAATCAACTTTGGGTTTCAAACTAAAGTTTGATTTAAAACCAATATCCCAAAAGCCGATCTCTTTCAAAATTACATCTCATTTTGTCAAAATTATATCTCATTTTGAATCATGTCAAGCCAAGTCAAAACCCAAACTTTGGTTTTTGAAAATAAACTTATGCGGGTGCTGGTAGCCACTTGAATGCTTTATTAGCCAGCTATGCTTTCCTTTTTTAAGCTGCTTCTTTAATCCTTTATGCACCATGATCGCATTTAGTTATCTGATATCATTTGGATTTGGCTGGAAATTTTGTATTCTTGGCCTTTTCTGCGCTTTGGATCACTTGTACTGCTCCCTTCTTGTGCGTGCTGGGAACATGATGTTTTTGGGCCTTGTTAACCTGATGTATTTTGTCTGCACAATTATTAACTCTGTGTATCGGTTGCAGTTTTGTTAATTATTTTGGGACCTGTTTTGTTTTTTTATTTTTTTTGGTTGGGTGGTCGCAATCCTGACGGACCCGTTGCTAGTGATTTTAACTCAACCCAACTTAGAGAGAATCAACTGCCTACTGGATCCTAAACTTATTTATAAACCTTAAATAGCTATATATATATATTTATATAGATTTTTCTAATGGCACCCGCTTTTATTGGGATTTGCGTGTGTATTTATTTTTAAAAAAATTGTCTTAGCGGCTGATAGAACAAACCGCTGCTAAAACAATTAACAGCGGCAAAAAAAAAATGTCACTAATGTTATAATTTCTGCCGCTGAAACTAATAGAAGGTATTATTCTATTATAATTTTTAGCAGCGGACTTTTTTCTTTTAGCAGTAGACTTTTATTTCTTTTAGTGGCAGACATTTTTCTACCATTATTGGTCTTTATCTTTAGCGACACAAGCATTAGTGACAAATATACGTCTGCCACTGTATCCTTTTCGTAGCAGTTTATGAACTTTTAGCGGCACTATATTTCTGCCACTATAGGTTCATTTTCTTGTAGTGTGAATACATGATTGATAAGATAATTAATGCATGAAAATAATCATGCATAATATTGTTCTAATTACATTATATCATAAGTTCAATCTTATGGTAGAACCAAACATATGAGGATAGGCTATTAGGGGATTTAATTTTAATGGTTCATATTATTGGTAGATGGGTCCCATGGTGAATAACACACATCCCACTCGTGGGAAGAGTGTAATAGACCACTCAAGGGATCGGGTTGCCACTCATGGGAAGAGTGTAGTAGACCACTCAAGGGATCGGGCTCAACACAAACACGTGCATACTTCTGATTCATTACCAGTGTTTCGTAGTTTTGAGGTCCCTGATATATTAAACGGTTTAGAACCATTCAATAGAACATCTAAAATGCACATCTACACTTTCATTTTTGTTCGATGGTACCCCTAGATCAGGAACCTGCAACTTCGAAAATTTTATGGCCAACTATTATCAAATCTATAGCTGGTATTTTCAGATCCCAAAATATTATTGTCCAAGCTTGAAAATATCTACAATTTCAAATTTAGAATTTTTCTATTACAATATGTGTATGTACCTTGGCCATTATAGATCTAATAGCACTTTATCATTCCTTACAACAATAAATGTGTTTGATAAATAATATTTTATTGATTTGAACTAAATTGAATAAGATTAAAAGAGAATTATGTATTGGAATCAATGATGGTCCTTTTGTTAAAATTATGTAGGATGGTTAAAATTAATTGGACTTGATTTTAAATAGTATATATCATTATATATATATATATATAATATGTATATTTAATGGGGCAGCTGGTCCTGCTTGAAGTCATACCTATCATATCATAAGAGGAATGATGTGACCAGGAGCCAATGGAGTGACATGCGTGGATTTTTAATCCAATCAAATTCTCATGTGAGATTCTTTGTTGATAAGATAACTTTTCTTTTTAGCCCTTTATTTACTATTTCTCTGGAAAAGCCTTGATTCCACGATGTCCTTCCGCACGGCAACGCGGTGGGCGGACTTTTAATCCAATCAACTTCGTTTGTGAGATTCTCTTGTTGGTAAGATAACTTTTATTTGAGCCCTTGATTTCTTTTTTTTTTTCATAAAAATTATTAATTCCAATGATGGTCCTTTTGTTAAAATTATGTAGGATGGTCAAAATTAATTGGACTTGATTTTAAATAGTATATATCATTATATATATATATATAAATATGTATATTTAATGGGGCAGCTGGTCCTGCTTGAAGTTATACCTATCATATCATAAGAGGAATGATGTGACCAGGAGCCAATGGAGTGACATGCGTGGATTTTTAATCCAATCAAATTCTCATGTGAGATTCTTTGTTGATAAGATAGTTTTTCTTTTTAGCCCTTCATTTACTATTTCTCTGGAAAAGCCTTGATTCCACGATGTCCTTCCGCACGGCAACGCGGTGGGCGGACTTTTAATCCAATCAACTTCGTTTGTCAGATTCTCTTGTTGATAAGATAACTTTTTTCCAGCCCTAGATTTCTTTTTTTCATAAAAATTTTTAATTCCATGTTGGCGATAGGGAACTTTGTATGTCTGAATGAGCTGGCCGTTCCAACTATGCGTGGTTGGAATTTTGGAGACTTTGATTCAAAGTGAATGTGCTAGTAATTGATATTTTATATCTCGGGTTTTACTTACTAATAATCATTAGTAGAGGAAATACATATGTTGGTATGTTCTCAAATTGTTTTTATTCTATTAGGTAGCGTTTGGTTCGCTGGAATGATTGCTGAGAGGAATGGAATGGAGGCTGGAATGAGCCTGAATGGAATGAAGCAGGAATGGTAATTCTCATTCCAACGTTTGGTTAGACAGAGGAATCATTCCAGTAATAGGACTCTCATTTCGATTCTTGTGTTTAGTATGATGGAATGATACCAGGAATGGAATAAAATTTATATTAAACTGAACAAAATACCCCGGTAATAATGAATAAAATAAAATAAAATAAAATATTATTTTAAAAAGCTAAATTTATTAATTTTTTAATATTTTAATAAAATATAAATAAATATTATTATATAAATCATAAAATAAACATAGTTGAAATTAAATTTAAAATATCAAAATTTTAAGAATAAATTATATACAATGTTTGGTCACATAAAAAAACTAAAATTTATTTTAAAAAGCTAAATTTATTAATTTATTAATATTTTAATAAAATATAAATAAATATTATTATATAAATCATAAAATAAACATATTTGAAATTAAATTTAAAATTTCAAAATTTCAAGAATAAAATTATATACAATGTTTATAATTTATAGTTGAGTAGAGATTTTTGGTTTTTAACATGTATAAATATATTTATAATGTGTGATTCAGCCACTCTCACATTAAATCTACAAGTGGTAATTCATATCAAGGTTAGAAGCATGTGACCAAACATTGTATATAATTTTATTCTTGAAATTTTGAAATTTTAAATTTAATTTCAACTATGTTTATTTTATGATTTATATAATAATATTTATTTATATTTTATTAAAATATTAAAAAATTAATAAATTTAGCTTTTTAAAATAAAATTTAATTTTTTTATGTGACCAAACATTGTATATAATTTTATTCTTAAAATTTTGATATTTTAAATTTAATTTCAACTATGTTTATTTTATGATTTATATAATAATATTTATTTATATTTTATTAAAATATTAATAAATTAATAAATTTAGCTTTTTAAAATAAAATTTAATTTTTTTATGTGACCAAACATTGTATATGATTTTATTCTTAAAATTTTGAAATTTTAAATTTAATTTCAACTATGTTTATTTTATGATTTATATAATAATATTTATTTATATTTTATTAAAATATTAAAAAATTAAAAAATTTAGCTTTTTAAAATAAAATTCGTCAAAAATAAAATTGGGAAAGGAATGGAATGGCCATTCCTCTGCCCCCCGGTGGAATGGTGATTCCCTTGTATGAAGGAATGGTGATTCCTGAAGTAATGGTCATTCCGCCGTTTTTTCACCAACCAAACGTGGGAATGGTCACTCCAATGGAATGGCCATTCCATTCCAGCCTTCATTACAGCGAACCAAACGCTACCTTAGGATTTGATCTCAAAGTAAGATTGAATACATGATTGATAAGATAATTAATGTATGAAAATAATTATGCTTAATACTGTTCTAATCACGTTATATCATGAGTTCAATCTTATGATAGAACCAAACATATCATAGTAAAATATGGGGATATGCTATTAGGGGATTTAATTTTAATGGTTTATATTATTGGTAGATGGGTCCCATGGTGAATAACACACATCCCACTCATGGGAAGAGTGTAATAGACCCCTCAAGGGATCGGGATTCAACACAAACACATGCACACTTCTGATACATTACCTGTGTTTTCGTAGTTTTGAGGTCATTGATATATTAAATGGTTTAGATCCATTCAGTGGAACATCTAAAATACACATCTACACTTTCATTTTTGTTTGATGGTACCCCTAGATCAAGGAACCTGCAACTTCAAAAATTTTATGGCTAACTATTATCAAAGTTATAGATGATATTTTCATATCCCAAAATATTACTGTCCAAGCTTGAAAAAATCTACAATTTTAAATAATATATGAAAAGGTACTCTATATCATTTTAGGTTCTACTGGCAACAGGTGCTACAGTACAAGACAAAATCGGAGAGACCAACGCGCACCTCCACAAACTTTTTCAAGTATTTTGTTTTATAATTTCTTTTAGTTAAATGTTTCTGCAATGTGGACCCCTTTTGGACTGCGAAAGGTTGTCCTCTTCCCCAGTTTCGATTAACACACGACAGTTCAGGGCCCTCCCATCTCATCTACCCTAACATGGACAGTCACATTCAAACGTTGAAAAGTTGATAGAATTAATAGCCAGTGCAAGTTGATGAGTATGACAATCCAGGCATACGGACTCTGCGAGATTAGACTGGGGAAGCCAAAACTCTTCTCACATTTCAATCTAATAAAAAAACGCTACCGTGAGCGAAGAATTATCAGAGCAAAATTAACATGGCGAAGAGCGCTGTGGACTTCTTGTTTCAAACCCTAGGTTCATTTTTGCAGCAAGAAGCATCTCTTCTTCAAGGATATCGCAGCAGCCTTGATGAAATCCAACAGGAGCTACAGAGCATGCGCTCCTTCTTGAAAGATGCTGATAGAAGAAAAAACAGTGACGATGGAGTAAAGACATGGGTGCAGCAGGTAAGAGAAGTCGCCTACGTAGTCGAGGACATCATCGACGAGTGCAGGTATCACATCACAAGTGAAGAGAGAGGTGGAGGACCCAAGAGAAAAGCTCTCTATAAAGCTGTTAACCTCCCAAGGCATTACTACTACAAGCACCAGATTGCCTCTAAGTTGCAAGCAATCACATTAAAGATTAAAAAAATTTCAGAGAGAAGCAAGCGATATGGCTTTCTTCAAGAAGGATCGACATCCACGACGAGGGATGAAGGTGAGAACTGGCAACGCTCCGGACAATTTCTAAACTACATGCCAGACGACGGAATTGTGGGGATCGAGGAAAATAAGAATATCCTCATTCGACGCTTGACAGATGTAAATGAAAGACCAGAAGGTGTGGTGCTCTCCGTGCTAGGAATGGGCGGCGCTGGTAAGACCACACTCATTGCAAAAGTTTTTAACAGCCCAGATGTAAAGAACCACTTCGACTGTCATGCGTGGACCACAGTCTCCCAATCTTACAACTTCGACAAACTCTTGCATAGTTTGATCAAGGAGTTGTACACGTCTAACAACAATTCTGCTCCGGATGCCATTAGCAAAATGGACACGGGCGATCTTGTTAAGACGGTGTTCAACTATTTGAACAATAAAAGGTATGTGATTGTTTTAGATGATGTGTGGGAGCCTAATGTTTGGGAAGACATACATGTTGCATTTCCAAACAATGGATGCGGAAGCAGAGTCATAATCACAACACGGAAAGAGAATGTCACGTCTTCTTTCGGAGATGAAAATGTTCTCAAGTTGAAGCCTTTAGGCAATGACGACGCTTTCGCCCTGTTTTGTAACAAAGCATTTTTGAACAAGAGATGTCCTCCTCCGCTCGAGCAATATGCAGAAAGATTAGTACAAAAATGCGAGGGCCTGCCTCTAGCGATTGTAGCTATTGGGCGTCTCATGGCAAGGAAAGGAGAGTCAATTTTAGAATGGAAGAAGGTAGAAGATAATCTTAGTTGGCAGCTAAGCAGTACTAAAGAATTGGGAAGGATGAAGAACATACTGATGCTTAGCTACAACGATTTGCCATACAATCTTAAACACTGTTTTTTGTATTGTAGTCTCTTCCCTGAAGATCACTCAATTTCGAAAAAGAAATTGTCCAGATTATGGGTTGCAGAAGGTTTCATTGAAGAGCGTGGAGGACACACACTAGAGGATGTGGCTTTAGAATATATCCAAGACCTCATTAGTAGAAGCATGCTTCAACCTATGGATGATTCTTGGAAAATAAACAATTTTATCCGAATTCATGATGTGCTGCGAGAGTTAGCTCTATCAATCAGCCGTGAAGAGAATTTTTGCAATATACATGATGGTAAACAAGAGACTCAGCAGAACAAAGCCCGCCACTTGTCAGTGTACCATAGCATTGAAAATATTCAGTCGAGTACATGTCCTATTCGCTCCTTCTTATTGTTCTCAACTAAAATTCCTACACTTTCTTTGAATAGCATTGCATCAAGTATTAAGCTATTAAGAGTGTTAGATCTACAGAGTTCTTCCATTAGGAGCGTGCCAGATGAATTAGTTGATTTATTCAATTTATGCTACTTGAATTTGAGGGATACAAATGTTGAGAAACTTCCAAAATCCATAGGTAGGCTTCAGAACTTGCAGACTTTGGACATCCGACAATCTAGAATAAAGATTCTACCTAAAGGAGTAGAGAAGTTAAGGAAACTGCGGCACTTGTTTGCATATAGATATCATTTTGATTCTTTATCAGATTTTAAATTTTATGATTACGCACAAGCGCCTGCCGGAATATGCAATTTAAAATGCTTGCAAACTTTAAAATACATTGGAGCAGACGATGAGATAGTTAGAAAAGTTGGAGACTTGACTCAACTAAGAAGGTTGGGGATTGTAGAAGTAAAAAGTTTCCATGGAGTAGAGCTATGTGCCTCCTTACTGAAATTGGAATCCCTTCAAAAGTTGGCTGTAGCGGCTGCAACAGAGGAAGAAATACTTGATTTGGATGGATTATCTCATCCTGCCTTTCATCTTGAATCTCTCACGTTATCAGGGCATCTGGAGAGGCTTCCTCGTTGGATTAGATCCCTTCAGGATCTCACAATAGTTAGGTTACATTGGTCTTGTCTGAATGATGATCCATTGTCTTCACTCCAAGAATTGCCTAATCTTGTGGACGTTTCTCTTTGGAAGGCATATGTTGGGAAGCAATTATGCATTCGTCGTGGATCCTTCTTGAAAGTCAAACTGTTCGAGTTTGTTGATCTCCCTCTACTAGATAGGATATACGTGGAAGAGGAATCAATGAGGTGCATTGAAGAAATAAAATTGGTCGGTTGCCCTGAGTTGAAAAGTGTACCCGAGGGCATGCAATACCTTACTACTCTTCAAACACTCTATCTAGAGGACATGTCGGGAGAACTCTCAAGGAGGATTTGGGAAGACGATGGTATAAATCTCCAGCACATTCCCAAGATCATTCATTATAACTCTACAGCAGGTGTCTTTGCAAGCTTTGCATCTAGGAAATACCGCCACAAGACAACGAAAATGAGGTAACTTGAGTAATATATTTCTTTCAATTTCTAATAATATTACTGAAAAATAGTAGAATGTGAAAAAAGTGAGCCCCACTTTCCGCCCTTTGTTTTGTTTTGTTTTGTTTTTTTTAAAGAAAAGTGGAGAAATTTAATAGTGAGCCCCACTACGATTAACTGGAAAGTAGGTTTGAAATTCAAAACAATCATAATAAATTCTCTAGATCTCATACTTTGCATTGAGGCCAACATTAATTTAATAAAAAAATATATAAAGTAGTTCTACATCATATTAACTCCACTCCTTTTCTTTTCTTTTAGAAAATCAAAAGGAGTTCTAAAAATCTTCTCAAAAAACAACCAACATGTGAACATAAAAATTGTGTAAATAGACCTGTTCACCTTAGGACATGTTTGATTATACGGTGTAGTCAAATGTGGTAAAGTGAAGCCTCAATCAAGAGAAAAATAGCCAACATGTGAACATAAGAATTTCTAGGTGCCGACCATATCCATCAACATTGAACCTATAGAGTCTGATACTAACTGTTGTGTCATTCACTTTCATCATACTTTATTCTGAAGATTGGCTGGAATGAATATTTGATGAGATGGATGGTGGATCTCTTCCATCTTCGCTCTAAAGACCAAATGAGATGGGTTATATATATCTTTGGTCTTATGTAGTAAGATGCAGCCAAGATTACTTTCCAACTGAAATCTTCCTGGCTCGAGTTATGCGTTTGGATTGACCGTGTTGTGTTGGAAAGAATATTGCATATGTAAAGGAATGAGGAAAGAATTTTTTGGTTACAAGTAAGTGATTCACATGACCACATGTCTAATAATGATAAGCCCCACTTTAAGTTAATTGATTCTAGATAAGCTTTTCCTCTTAGCTTTTATTTTTTATTTGAATAAATCTAGCTTGGACTCACTTTTACAAAGACCAATTGATTTAGGACCATTGTTTGACTAATAATTGAGAAAAGTAAGGTAGCTAGCTAGCTTCTAATAGATTTGTTTGATTGAAGGAAATCTCTCTAAGATTATCCATAAAAAGTGGTTTCTGGTTCCTTTCTCTATTTATAAAGGGCAATGATTGAATGGTGAGACAATAATTAAATTTGGGCTGATCATCATCAAGATTATGACATAAAGTGAAGAATTTCACACATTAAGCCTATAATTTTCACTAACTTCTTCTCTTAAGGATAAGGAAAATCTACCAGACTTATAACATTCTTGACAATATTCTAACAACTCATTCGGTAATCTCTAACAGATGTAGATAATCTCTAACATTCCCCCTCCATGATAATCATGAAAAATAAAACCTTTGATTTCTGAAAAATAAACCACTTAATTTTTTTTAATAGAAATGATCGTCTTGTCTTCTTGATCATTACCGTCTGCCTTTGATTCGTCATTGTCGTAACCTACTTGTTTTTTAGATTGTCTGTGCCTGTGGCTCACTAAATCAAATTTATCATGGTTTCTTTCAGAAACTTTGATCGTGCAATTTGGCGAAAATAGTGAGATCTATTGTAATTGAGAAATGAGGGATGATTTTGATTTTATTGAACTAAAAGAAAATTGAAGGTAACTATCATGGAAGATAGGACCTTGCCTGGCATGATTGCAAGATCATTACGGGCCCCACCTCTGATACCATGAAGTCTTGCTTATCAAGTGCTTCATGTGATAAATATATGGTCTTGATCCCACTGCTGTTGAGTTCAAAATATGGGCTATAGTTAATACAAGATGAATTAGAGTCCGTGAGCAGTTTGAATTTAATAAAGGGCAGGCTCGACCAATGGATTTAATAAAGGGTAGGCTCAACTAATGCAAAGTTGCTCCTTATATTCATGTGGTCGCACCACAGTATAGTCTAATACTGCTTCTGAGAGTTCAGGTTGGCATTGATTATGACCAAGCTATAAAAAACTTATGGCTCGGATCCTCTTCGCTGAAAAGTTCTAATACTTCTATTTAAAGTGAAGGTTTTGTAGATTAGCCACTTAAAAATTTGATTGACTTTTTGTTTACTGTATAAGCAAAGGCCATGAAATGGGAAGCTAGTTGAGAAGGGAGGACTTCTTATTTTAACAATTCATATGGCCAACCTTATCTGGAAGAAAGCAACGCTCATCTACCTGGTTTTTGGCAGGTGGCTAAATTAACAACCGTCATTTAATCTAATGGGACAAGGGAGCCCTTAAAAAAATGAATGACATGCCCTCTGTTAAAAAAAAATAGGGGGAGAACTCTTTAGCTTAAGGTGGAGACAATCTCAAGTGAAAAACTAGACAAAAGCTGGCCCAACGATTAAAACTTGAGAGATTGGGTCAAGTCATAGAGGGCTGACCGCCATTTACAACTTGTGTCCATAAGAAAACTAGTCAGTTGTGGAAGCTACAGAGGATCTAGGGTCTTCTCTAACTAGCAATTGGCCATCCTACTACATTATACAATAAGTTTCTGTCAAAAAGAGATGCAGTGTTATACAAGTGATCATTTTGATGGTCTTTCTAACTCTGATTTAAGTGATATTTGCATGTGAGCCACTACAAGTTGGGCATTTCTTTTGAGTGGATTGAATTTTACAGGTTAGTGCATGGCTGATGTATTTGTAGGCCGCAGTATCAGGTAGCTAATTTAGAGTCTACTTTCACATTGGCAAGTGCATTTCCAACACTGGCATACAGTTTTTCCAATATTCTCCCCGCCTTATCTGAAGGTTTGGGTTCTGATTCATGCTTTAGGAATGAATTTGTGTAAAATTCCTTTTTTCTGCAGGTCTACACTCTGATCCACATCATCTGATTGACTTGCTATGCCTACTCTTCACCAGCATTTGTGTAAGATTCCTCTTCAGATCACCTGCTTTATATCCAGCCATGCAGTCATCCTATGCTGTCGTTTCTTGCTATAGTTTCTTCCTGTTTACCCCGTGATGTATTGGTGCATGATAGTTTATTTCGGTTCTTTGAAGTTGTCCTTGCGGACGTTTTTTTGTTTACACTTTTTCTTGGAACTTGTCGATTCGTTGGCTTTTGATCTTTTCTAATGAGACAGATCTTGCAAGATGAATGTACAGGCATGTTCGGACTCCATTTTGGGCTCTCACAGACCTACTTTCCGGCCTGGATGGTATTTTTAATTAAATCTTGTGCTGCCTTGTGAATTGTGATAGTATTTTGGGGCCTTCGGCCTAGAGCTATGTACAGATTTGGACCTTGGGAGACCAGCTGCAAGTAAAGCCTATATCAAGTCCCTGGAAAAACTCATCATTGGCTCCATTTGGAGACAATTTAGCTCTTAATTTGGGCCAGTCTTTGGCTGTCTATTTTGTGGCCTTTTGGGATATTTTATTACACTATCTTGGATTTTATTATATAGACTGTCATTCTGAATTCTGATCCACGTTAGCCTGATATAAATTCTTTTTTAGAACCGATTGATACAAAGTTTAGGTTATACTGTTATTGTTTTTGAGTTTTAAATTTATTAACTATCTTGACCAAATCTGCTAAAGCAGGGCCCCGCTATTTATTGCTCAACCGCTCGCCTACTCAAATGTGGAGACGCTAAGATGAAATTGAATATCAAGGTTCACCAACAAAATTCAAAAAGTCAAACACTTTCAGATTCACCAAAAATCACATGAAAAGGGCAAAGACCTTTGGCCGTGCTTTTGTCTCTCCCTGCTAAGATGCAGAGGGTATTAGAGGTTTCCAAATGAATATGATTCCTTTAGTTAATAATTAAATAAGATTTTTTAACCAAAAAACCCCCTTCAATTTTGAGAAAAAAAATGGAGGGAGGGTCCACACACTTCATAATATAACTGAGGGCCTACCAACACTTTTTTATTTTTTTATTTTTACAAATTTGCCCCTTTCTACAATTTGTTGTCAGATTATTTCATAATCTGCTAGAATCATGTGTTTTTCCTATTTAAAATCTTAAATCCCTTTTCTTCTTTGCTCTTCTTTCTATTTTTCCTCTTCCATGCCCCTAAGATTCATTTGTTGCACCCATTGTGATCAAAATCACAGATTTTCTCCTCATCACCATTGATGAACAGCAACCGGCTGAGGCGATCTAGATACAGTGTTCCAACAAGAAGGAACACTAGAATATGTACAATTTCTATATTTTGATTGATAATCTCATCAGACACAGCATCAGAGATATGAGAAGGATATAAGCAAATGAGCTTGGTCAGGGTCCATGGGTTGAAATTTGTATAGATCCAGAATAGGATCCATTTAACAATTGAAACCTAAATTAAGTCAGAAATCCATAACAATTATATATATTAAAGCTACAATAATGGAGACCTCTGAAGGGTGCCACATTAGCTCCTTATTTTTCTTTTTTTTTTTAGAGCACCACGTCATCTTCTTAAAAAAAACAAGAAATCCCTAAAATCTCTCCCTCTATCCTCCTCTCTCTCATCTTATCTCAATAAACAGCTGTTGCAAATATATAATTACAGTATACACTGATATATATATATATGGGCCAAATTTGTTGCTTTAGGAATATTGTACGTGATCAACAATTTCAGTATGCTCAGTGCCCACTAAATTTGATGAGTCCCTACTTGAATGATGATTTGGTAAATCTATGATGCAGTGTCATCTTGGTGAAGCCTAGCCAATTGTCAATCTTTTTTGCCATTAAAACAAGGACCTAAATAGATAATTAATGTTTTAACTTTTCCTTTTTTGCTTACTATTGATTTTAATTTATTTTTTCTGTAATTTTGTAATATTTTTATTATGTAAGCTTATTTTATTTACTAAAATGAGATCTTAAGACTTTCTCCCAAATTTCTTTTTATTCATAAAATGGGCCACGCACCCCATTTTTTTATTTTTTTCATTAAATCTTGAAAAATAACATCAGATATATTATTTCAAAATTATTTATTTTTATGCTTATTTCATGTTTTTCATCTGTTTGAATATCTTCTTTTTGCTAATATTTTATTTACTTTTTTTTTTATCATTCTCATTCACAAAAGAATCTTTACATTGTCATTTCTAAAATAACATTCTCTTTTAATAGTTTCTTAGCCCATTCTTAATTAATATCTTGAAGATATAGAATTTGAATTTTTTTTTTAATTGAGGTTCACTTTCATCTTTTTGCTCCTATTTTTAATGATGCAATACTTCTTACTATTTTTTCATTTAATTTGTTA
Organism: Sextonia rubra; assembly: GCA_037013555.1. Lineage (NCBI taxonomy): Eukaryota > Viridiplantae > Streptophyta > Magnoliopsida > Laurales > Lauraceae > Sextonia > Sextonia rubra. The sequence goes on from JASUAD010000012.1 coordinate 11,920,299, forward strand.
TTAAAAATATTAGTGTTCATTATTAATTTCCTTAATAATATCTTTCTTTTACCATGAAATTATAACCTCGGTTTTTTTTTCATTTTCTTTTGAAATTCTCTAATATAATAACATATTTTTTTTTTCAAGTTTTGACTATTAAAGTAATTTAATTTTACTTATTCGTTTGCCCTACGAGTCTACTTTTATTTGAAACTAATAAGCTCAATAATAATTCTTATTAAGAGATTCTTTTTCAATGCATTAACATAATATAATGAATAATAAGACAACATTTAAAATGTTGATTTTAGAGCGCCACGTCAACATCCCAATGGCATTAGGTTCTCATCCCAACAAGATTCTCTAGAGAATCCTAACTCTCTACATTGAAATCAAATTTCCACCTTTCTCGATATCTTTTTTATCACTTCCTATAGTGGATTTCACCGTGCATAAGTGGGCTCTCAGGTGTGCAGTAGAAATAGAGGGAGGTCGTTGTTCACAGGGCGTATTAGATAGGTCAAATCCTCATACAACCATTTGGACTCAAGACATTTTCAAAATTTCAAAAATCAAATATCAAATTAAATTACAGCTATTTGTTTTATACTTATCTCTACCTTTACATTTGAATTTTAAGAGGGAGGTCATTGTTTTTTTTTTTTTTTTTTGTTTAGTAATAGAAGGAGGTTGTTGTTAATAGTGAATTTTATCCTCTTTAAATGACTATATATAAGTTAATCTTTGGTATGTATTTTCCACTAATCACTCCTATTAGTAGCTTATTAGAGATACAGAGTTTGTAAGTTCAAAGATAAGATGTGTTTGGGTTTTATTCTTCTTTCCTTTTTTGTATTAAATTTCTCACTCTCATGTTGGAAAGACAACGTCTAGAATGTTACTGTTATTGTGAAGGGGCTCACAACCATTGCCTAAACCGATGAGACTTTTGTGTGTGTTACTATTAATTGGTGGCCCTCCACCAAGTGTGACGATGACATGTGCCCATGAGGTAATACTTCTATATTAAATATGGTACGGTATGTGTTTTGATCTTTTATCAGATCTTTCAATTCCTGCATTTATGCATGTGGCTTGATGGTTACTAGGTCTGTTCTTGAAAGAGTCAAGGAAAAAAAAAATCTTGGTTTAGCACCAACTGCATGTTTGTGAGGTAGAATCATTGTTATGGTTATACTTTCACCTAAATTTTAAAATACTTCATTGGTTTTTTTTTCTCATATATTATTTTGTTCTTTTTCATTTTAACTTAATATTTTTTTTCTTTTGTTATTCGGGCCTCATGGTGCTACATTAACATCAAGCTTTCTACTCATCATGCTAAGTTATGATGGCCCTCTTTGTAGAGATCTCATGCATGAGTTAATTATGATATTTATCATAAGTAATTTATGTAAAACTTATTTGATTTTTACATTTATTTTTATTCTAATTTATAGATTTATAAATTATCTGTTTTCTTAAATTATAAATTAAAAAAATGAGAATTATAAGCTAGAAGTTTATTTATAGATTGTTTAAGTTTCATTTTTTGTCTTCTTTAGATTTTGTTAAATAAAATTTAAGAATGATTAATAACATAGTCATTTTCATTTTAATATTATCTTTCTCAATAATATGCATAAAAACTTAATATATTGTAACTTTTGGGCATGAGCTAAGCACGGGCTTTTGTTACTAGTTATATATATTAAAGCTCTAAGAACCGAGCTCTCTGAGGGGTGCCACATAAGCACCCCTATTTTTCTTTTTTCTTAGAGCGCCACGTAGGCATAGAAATTCCAACTGTTCCGCACCTAACTGTTGAAATCAATTCCAATCAAAACGCAAAATCTAAGATTTTATGCCAATTTTGTCGGACTCCCCAACAGCACCAATTCCATACAAAATCGAAACAATCGATCTCCAAATCTAATCAAAACGCAAAATCTGCACAAAAAATCAATCTACAAATCTATCATGTCGGACTCCCCAACTGCAAGTCCAGCACTCTTATCTTTTTTAACCCAATCTCCTTCCACAGCTCAAACTCTGCAACAGGCTCAGAAGAAGCAACTCTACTCTGCGAAATGCGATCTGCTCCTCTGTCACAACCCGAGCCCAGGGTTCGGGGGTTAGCAAAAGCCAAACCTAACGACGCACGTACTCCCGTGCCTGTGCACGTAGACCGAGTCTAAATGCACACGCACAAGGGAACATTCACACGTGCCAAGCAATTACGCGGAAGCTGCAAATATCAAAAACATTAAAACTAACAGTGCAAGAAGAGGATACCAAAAAGAACTGACATAATTACATATGAAAGTTTTACAAAAGAACAAAATAATATATACAATATGACATGGCGTGCCAAATACAAGTATGAAAATCCACAAAAACAAGACTCCAATGATGCATGCCAACAGCGCTCTCCTGTGGAGTGATCACATCCACTCCTCTAGGCCTGATGGGGCCCCGGGGGTCTCATCTGGAGCCTGGCCGACCTGCGGGGGTTCGGGAGGGGGATCTGGGCCTGCAACACCAAAAACCACTGTGAATACGAAGATTCAGCAAAGTATAACCCATAGCAAGTGAACACACGCTGTGTCTAATAGAATAAAGAACATCATGTTATTAAAGAAAGCATTTTCGTATACTAGGCTGTCATGCAAGAAAGAAATATGCTGAGTGAATCAATGAATACCTGCTGTGTACATAACTAGTGGCTACTACATTACCATATGCTCCCAAAAGAGGGATCTTATAACATGCAAAGAACACCATTGTCCGGGCCAGGGTACAATGGGTCTCGGTTTCCTGGGGTCCGGTTCCCCAAGACATATCCCTACTGCAGCAGGTCCATATAACTATACCAAATTCACCTCGCCGGGATCCTAAGGCTGAGGCTAAGTAGTGCCTGACCATACAGAGTCAATCATGAAAACCCTGAGTAGATCGTGATTACATAGCACACGTGCATATCTGGAATATCTTATACATGCATACTCAAGGTATAGAAATCACAATGTGAAAGTGAAGTAGCGGAATACGAGTAAACATGTTAGAGAGTAGAGGTCAATACTCGAATGCAATATGTTATGCCACAAATCATGCGATCGAATCACCTTAAGTTACAAACCAATTCTAAGCTAATTATCCGGTGTTTCTAACCGTGCATGATGATGTAGTTTTAAGTTATTCAATGCACCGTTGTCTAGTGTTGCATTGAATCGAGCGGTGCACGAAGTCCCTTAAACCAACACCCATGGGGAGGTGCTTAACATCCGGATAACGAACATGAATGATTCGCAGCCCTCGAGATCATTCACGCGTTGTATCACATTCCGTTGGACAGGTCTTGGTGCTCTACATTCTATCATGAAGGCCATATCGGTCTTTTCTTTACACCTATCCTTGTTTTTCTTTCTGTGGATACGGCTTAGCCGTGTGTGTGCTACGGCTTAGCCGTGTGTAGTCTACGGCTTAGCCGTGGCTGGGCCGTAGAAGGTCTGTCAATTGCGAACTCTCAGCTATTCCAGCAATTGCACCCTGTATTGATCTACGGCTGGGCCACGGCTGAGCTTCGGCTTAGCCGTAGGGCAATCCATGGCTTAGCCGTGCCCTAGCCGTAGAGGAAAACTGGGTTTTTCTCCTCTCTGGATTGTGAGCCGTAGGTGCTATACGGCTTAGCCGTACCTGTACGAAATCAAGAACCTGAAACATGTACAGAATGTCTGGGAATTCATCAAATTTCAATTTTTCCAATGGAGATAGACAAAGTAGTGATCAAATGAGTAAGCAAATGAGCTGTAAACACCTTTTTCCATACCAATTCATGTAAGATCAACCAAATCAAATGCATAACAACATGGGTTCTCAAAGTCATGGTTATACTTGCCTCAATTTGGAAATCAATTGCCCAACTGAAGTTCTTGGATCCAACACAACCTAACACACAATCAAAACCACATGCATGCATGAGGGATGGAGAGAAATTCACAACACAAACACACCAAGCAACGATGGAAACAAGAGGGAGAAGAACTAGAGGAAGGAGATGAGAGGGATGAATGAATTTCCAACTCACCTCACATGCAAGGACCCACCTTCCTCTTGATCGATGGAGGAGAGGAAATCGGAGAAGAGAATTCAAGTGAAAGAGAGCTCCACGTGCACAGTGAAGAAACTGAGAGAGAACTAGAGAAAGAGTCTGAGTTTTGATCGATGGGTGAGTTATATACTCAAATGGGTTGTTTAAATTACAAGAGGGTCCAAAGCATAAGTCTATTTCCAGTTTGAGTCGAATCAAGGTCCAATCGAATCACACAACCTCGGTTGCAAATGACGTAGTTACGAAAGTTGACGAGCTCAACGAAAGACACGTGTTGACATCAAGATGATGCAAAAATGACCATGTCTAAGAAAAGCTAAAATTACGAAAAAGGGCTTGGTCTACTTAATCCAGGTCAAACTCAACCCAACTACCTATCCATGACCCGTAACGAAAATAAAACACAAACAAAACACGATTAACAACAAAAACAAGATTAACTAACCGCTAAACGGGGTCAAGCTGGGTCGGAGTATTACATCCTCCCCTACTTGAGAATCATTCCGTCCTCGGAATGAACACTAACTCACTCATACCTGGGAAAACAAATCGGGATACTGTCGTGCCATCTGCTTTTCTAACTCCCAAGTAGCCTCATCGGGACTGTGATGCTCCCAAAGCACTTTGACCCATCGGATTGTCCTGGTGCGGAGTATCTGCTCTCGGGTTCCCACGATACGGAGCGGTCGCTCAACGTATGCAGCACTCGGCTGAATCTGAACCTCATCGTAATGAATGACATGGGAGGGATCATGAACATATTTCCGAAGCATCGAAACGTGAAAAACGTTATGCACTCCTGAAAACATCTCGGGAAGCTCTAATCGATAGGCCAAATCACCAATCCGACTCTTGATCTCGAACGGCCCGACATAGCGTGGAGCTAACTTGCCTTTCTGGCCGAAACGGATTGTACCCTTCATCGGTGAGACCTTCAGAAAAACCCACTCGCCAACTTGAAACTCTAAGGGTCGTCTGCGGGTGTCTGCATAACTCTTCTGTCTCGACCGAGCAACTTTCAGGTTCTCAATGGCTTTCTGTACCTTCTCCGTAGTCTCGGCAATGATCGTCGGTCCGTGAAAACTTCGAGTTCCAACTTCTTCCCTGTCACGACCCGAGCCCAGAATTCGGGGGTTAGCGAAAAGCTAAACCGGTGACACACGTACTCCCGTGCACGTGCACCCAAACCCAGTCCAGATGCACGCACACAAGGGATCTAACACGTGCGAAACAGACGAACGCGGAAGCTGTAGATATCATAGCAAGCAACAAAGAAAATAGCGGAAGCCAAAGCAGAAACAAATACGGAAGCGACAAAGACAAATACACTGATATAAAACCAAATACACACCAAAACCATATATACAAAATACACAGAATACAAGTCCAAAGTCCAAAGTCCAAATACAAGCTCTCAAAAACCAAAACGCAAAATAAAAGCCACTGGTATGCATGCACGCACTTGGCAGAAGTGATCAGGCCCACTCTGCCAGACCGGAGGGTGCCTCTACACTCGCCCCTGCAGCCTCCTCGACCGCCGGGGAGCTGGGCAAGGTATCTGTGCCTGCAACACCACAGACAACACAAATGAATACAACGATCCAGCAAATATAAGTAACAGGAAAGAAACACGCATAGTATCAAAGCGAAATGAAATAGGGACAGAAGATTAAATACAGAGTCCATCTTAGTATGCTAAGCAAATCGTGCATAGGAGTAAAACATGATAATGGAATCAAAACATAGAATACTGAACTAGTTGGCTACTACGTTAACCATGTTCTCTCCAAAAGAGAGCAGAGCAGAGCAGAGCAGAGCAGAGGAGAACACCGCTGTCCAGGCCAAAGGTACAACGGGTCTCGGTTTCCTGGGTTCCGGGGTCCCAAGACAAAGCAACACTGCAGTTAAAACAGAGATACAGAGATCTACGCCAGAGGTAACCCCGTCGGGTATCCTAGGCTGAGGCTGAGTAGAGCCAGACTAATACCAATCAAATCAAAGCTAAAGAAAGGAGATTATCCGCTTTGGACTCACCGATGACAAGGACCGGATCTTATCCTCACGTATTAACCTCTGGGCAGAGCCACCAGGGAATACCCAAAAATCAGAGATATACAAAGCCAGAGAATATACAAAGCGTAGCATAGATCAAAACATAGTACAGAGCGAAGAATAATACAGATATACAGAACGAAAGCAAAATGACTGAGGAATGCATAACATAGATTAACAGAACAGAGGGCAAAACCATAAACAATATGCAATGCATCTCAGATTAATACGGAATCAAGGTTCATTACAAGCCAAGTCTAATCTAGTTGCATCACTGTCACTAACCGTGCATGTTGAGGTAGTTTTAAGTTATTCGATGCACCGTTGCCATCCTAGTGTTGCAATATAATCCTCATGTGCACCGAAGTCCCTTAAACCAACACCCATGGGGGGGTGCTTAACAATGAGCAACACTCACATGAATAAGTCACAGCCTAACAGACTATTCATGCGCTCCAAAGAATCCATTTGGGCCGGTTTACGGGTATGGTTAACCTGTATTTGAGCCCTACAAGGTCACACCATTAGCCTAAGTTAACTGATATTTAACAGGTCTTACGGTTTAGCCATGGGTGACCTACGGCTTAGCCGTGGCATCCTACGGCGTAGCCGCAATATGCACTACGGCTTAGCCGTGGTTCCCTTCAGAACACGGCTAAACTGTCAGCTTTTCCACCTCTGATCTGATACCTCTCACGGCTGAGCTACAGTCAGTATACGGCTTAGCCGTAGACCAATCCACGGCTTAGCCGTAGCCTCACCGTAGGAGTACTGATATCAGAAAAGTTTCGACTGATCAGAGAATTAATTCACGGCTGGGGTACGGTTGGGTCACGGCTCAGCCGTAGGACAATTTACGGCTTAGCCGTAGCCTAGCCGTAGAACAAAACTCAAATTTCGAGTCTCTGGAAACCAAGCCGTAGAAGTTCACGGCTTAGCCGTACAATACAGAGATGAATTCGGGCTGAGTACAGAAACTGAAATTTGATACAGAAACTGAATAAAATGAGTTACAGAGGTTCCAAATTCACAAATTGTGGCTGTAAAACATGCTAGACAAAGAATAAGAGTGAATCAAAGCCATCAAACAAACACCCATATGTGTTATCAAAGCCTGTACTTATACTTGCCTCAAATCTGACAAAATCCTCTGAAATCAAGCTCCAAGCAACTAAAATCAAAACAAATCAAAGCAATCACACATGCATGAGATGAAGACAAAGCAACAGAGAATGGGAGATGTAATTTGGAGAAGAAATACAAAGAGTTGGGAAAGAACCCACTTACCTAAGGCAAGGACAGAGATGAGAGAATGGAGAAGAACCCAAGCCAAACAGAGGATCCAAATCCTCAATCGATCAAGAGAAGGAAAGAAGAGAGAGAGAGAGAGAGAACGAACGTGGAGAGCTTCCCTGGAATTCCTCTTGCATGCAACGATCAAATGAAATGGAGCAAGAGAGAGACACCTGGAGAGTGACTCATTTAAATAGGTTTTGTGGTTTAGGTCAAAGTCCGGTAAGTTTATACTAATTACAGTTCAAGTCACACGAAGGTCTAACTTCTCCAATTGACTCCAAACGGATCTGACACAGTTACGGAATTTGTCGAGCTCAACGAAATACGCGTGCTGACACCAAGATGATGCAAAGATGAGATGAGCAAAGCCAAAGCAAAATTACGAAAAAGGGCTTAGAACTACCTATCTCAGGTCAAAGGTTGCTCAACTACCTATCCAAGGCCCAAAACCAAGTCCAAAAGAATAAAATAAAACAAAACACACACTAATGAGCCACTAATCCGGCTCAAAGGGGATCGGAGTGTTACATCCTCCCCCACTAGGAATCATTCCGTCCTCGGAATGACTACCTACCTGCGCAAAGAGCTGGGGGTACTGGCGCGCTAGCTGCTCCTCTAGCTCCCAAGTAGCCTCATCCGGACCGTGATGCTCCCACAACACTTTAACCCATCTGATAGTCCTGGTACGGAGAATCTGCTCTCGTGTCCCAACGATGCGAAGCGGACGCTCAACGTAAGTCGCATTAGGCTGAATCTGAATGTCATCATAGCGAATCACATGGCTCGGATCTGGCACATACTTACGGAGCATCGACACATGGAACACATCGTGAACACCGGAGAACTCAACTGGAAGTGTCAACCGATAGGCTAAATCTCCAACTCGGCTCCTGACTTCGAACGGTCCTACATATCTCGGAGCTAACTTGCCCTTCTGACCAAATCGAACTGTGCCCTTCATCGGAGAAACTTTAAGAAATACCCAATCTCCGACTTGGAATGCTAAAGGTCTCCTCCGAGTATCAGCATAGCTCTTCTGCCTGGACCGAGCAATCTTCAGATTCTCTATCACTTTCTGCACCTTCTCTGTCGTCTCAGCAATGATTGTCGGACCATGGAAACTTCTAGTTCCAACTTCTTCCCAGCACACTGGGGTCCTGCACTTGCGTCCGTATAGAGCCTCATAAGGTGCCATACCAATACTCTCATGGAAGCTGTTGTTGTAAGCAAACTCACACAAGGCCAGATGTGTATCCCATTCCTTCTCAAAGTTCAGCACACTAGCTCTGAGCATATCCTCCAACGTCTGAATGGTACGCTCCGACTGTCCATCGGTCTGGGGGTGGTATGCCGTACTAAAACTCAGCTTCGTACCCATAGCTTCCTGAAATGCTCTCCAGAATGAAGATACAAAACGACTGTCTCGATCTGACACAATCGATACTGGGGTGCCATGCAATCTGACTATCTCGTCAACAAACTTCCTGGCCATCTCCGTGAATGTCATCCCTTTTTTGAACGGAAGGAAATGTGCTGACTTAGTCAATCTGTCCACTATGACCCAGATAGCATTATTCTTTCTACTGGTCGGCGGAAAACCGGAGACGAAATCCATCGTAATGTGCTCCCACTTCCACTGCGGAGTGTGCAATGGATGCAATGATCCTGGAGGTCGCTGATGATCCGCTTTCACCCTCTGACAGGTCAAACATCGAGCTACGAACCCTGCGATCTCCCGCTTCATATTGTTCCACCAAAATCTATCTTTCAAGTTCTGGTACATCTTCGTACTACCGGGGTGCATCGCATATCGGGCATCGTGCGCATCTGTCATCAACTTATCTTTCAGCTCGTCCACAGCGGGAACACACAGTCTATTCCGAAAGTATAAAACTCCATCTACCAAGCTAAAATCCGGTCGATCTGCAATCCGATCTCTGAACTTCACCAGGAGGGGGTCCTCAAACTGGCGATCCTTGATCTGCTGAATCACCTCAGGCTGAAACACGATGGTAGTAGCTAATGTCACCAATCCACCTACCATCTGAACCTCAACAGGCTGATCACGCACAAGCATATAAAATCCTGCCAACACCTGAAGACTGTCTGTCCTCCTGCTAAGTGCATCTGCAACTACATTGCCTTTGCCTGGGTGGTACTTGATCGGAAAGTCGTAATCTTTGATGAACTCCAACCACCTTCGCTGCCTCATATTCAAGTCATGCTGATCAAACAGGTACTGCAAACTGTGATGATCGGAATGGACCTCAAACTTCACACCGTACAGGTAATGTCGCCACAACTTCAATGCAAATACAATGGATGCTAACTCCAAGTCATGTGTGGCATAGTTCTTCTCATGTTCTTTCAACTGTCTGGATCCATAGGCAATCACCTTCTGATTCTGCATCAGTACACAGCCTAGTCCAACTCTAGAGGCATCTGAGTAAATCATGAATCCCTCACTACCATTCGGGAGAGTCAACACTGGCGCCGTAGTGAGCTTTTCCTTCAGCAACTGAAAACTACGCTCACATTTCTCTGTCCACTCATACGGGACCTTCTTCCGAGTCAACTGAGTCAGCGGGGCTGAAATCTTCGAGAAATCCTGCACAAACCTGCGGTAATATCCTGCTAATCCCAGAAAACTCCGAATCTCTGTCACTGATCTAGGACGGGGCCAATGGACTACTGCCTCAATCTTAGCTGGATCCACCATCAATCCATCTCTAGAAATCACATGTCCCAAAAATGCAACTTGCTCTAGCCAGAAATCACATTTAGCCAACTTTGCATACAACTTGTGATCTCGAAGCAGCTGCAATGCCTTCCTCAGATGGTCTGTATGTTCCTCAGCAGTCTTCAAATAGACCAATATGTCATCTATGAAGACCACAACAAACTGGTCCAAGAAGGAAGTAAACACCCTGTTCATCAACGCCATAAAAGCTGCGGGTGCGTTCGTCAAACCAAACGGCATGACAAGGAACTCGTAGTGTCCATACCGAGTCCTGAAAGCTGTCTTAGGAACATCCTCATCCTTCACCCTGAGCTGGTGATATCCTGACCTCAAGTCAATCTTAGAGAAGTAAGCTGCACCCTGAAGTTGATCGAACAACTCATCAATCCTAGGCAATGGGTATTTGTTCTTGATAGTCACTTTGTTCAACTGCCTGTAGTCAATGCACATCCGGAAACTGCCATCCTTCTTCTTGACAAACAATACAGGAGCTCCCCAAGGCGAAACACTTGGGCGTATGAACCCTTTGTCCAACAGATCCTGCAACTGTTTCTTTAATTCCAACAACTCTGCAGGTGCCATACGATATGGAGCTCTACTGATGGGTGCTGTACCTGGCATCAAATCAATCGCAAACTCTATCTCTCGAGCTGGTGGTAACCCTGGCACATCCTCCGGAAAGACATCCGGGAACTCGCTGACTACTGGAATCTCGCTGAGCTGTCGCTGATCTTTCTTCTCTGAAATGAATGCAAGAAATCCTTCACATCCCCTACGAAGCATCCTGTCTGCCTTACAAGCAGATATCACACGCCTGGGGCACTTCGTCTGGCTGCCCTCAAATCGGAATCCGCTGCCTAAATCAAAATAAATAGCCTTGCTGTAGCAATTGATACACGCATGATATCTCGCAAGCCAGTCCATACCAAGAATCACATCAAAATCCAGTGTCGTGAGCAACACGAGGTCTACTGGGAGCTGATGACCAGCTATCCGCACATCACACTGAGGGTAGAAAACACTGCACTCCACCCGTTTACCAACCGGAGTGGATACTAACAACAAGTAGGGAAGTGGTGTGGGTCGCTGTCGAAGCTGCACAGCAAAATGGGGTGCTACGTACGAACGCGTAGACCCGGAGTCAAATAAAGCTAAAGCTTCTGCATCGGAAATTAAAATTTTACCTTCCACTACCGTGGCCTCCTCCGCGCCCTCATGCGTAGCAGCATAGGCTCGGGCTGTCTGGCGATTCGGCTTCTGACCTGGGCGAGCTGGCTGGGATCTGCCCTGTGAGGTAGGTCCTGTCTGTCTCGTCTGTGGAGAGGACTGAAACTTCGGGCATTGGGCCCGCCTGTGGTCCGTAGAGCCACACCCGAAACAAGCCCCACTCTTCCTCCAACATCTGTCGGTGGGGTGATCCTTCCCACAGTGACTGCAAACTATCTGAGGACTGCTCGAACTGCCCTGTTTACCCTTGAACTTCTTCTGGAACTGACTTCTGCCACTGAAACCTGCTGCCCTCTTAGCCTCTGTTCGCTCCTCCTCAAAGATGGCCTCTGCATCATAAGCCCTGTCAATAGCGTCATCCAAGGTAGCCGGCCACATACAAGCAACCACGTGGCGTTTGTGTCTCGGATTTAGGCCGTTGACGAAGCGAGTCACCTTCTTATGCTCCGTGTTCACCATATCCTCTGCGAAATGAGACAACTCTGTAAACCTGTGTACATAATCTGCAACTGACATCTGTCTCTGCTGAAGGTTGAAGAATTCCACTTCCTTGGCTCGCTGAATATGGAGAGGCATGAACTTACGACGGAATTGCTGCTTGAAGGTCTCCCAAACTGTGGCACTGGGCATAGTCTGAAATGAGGTCTTAACACTCCTCCACCATGTCTTAGCTACACTCCGAAGCATAGAGGCTGTGAGAACTACCTTCTGCTTGTTGCTGCACACAATCGTATCAAATAGCTCTTCAGTCTGCTCCAACCATTGCTCAGCCTGCAATGCATCCTCTATCCCATGGAACTCAGTCGCCCCTCGCTTACGGAACTTGTCGAAAAGCGCATTAGGATCTGATTCCTTAGGCTGGAAAATCACCTGCTGATCTACATGAGGTGATGCTACTGCAGCAGCCTGACTCTGCCTATCTACCATGGATGCCATCTGCGCCTGTAATGACTGCATAGACTGCATCATCATCATCAAGCGCTCCTCACTGCTGATATGTGGGGGTACCGATCCACTATCACCGTTATGGCCCTGTTGATTCTCATCCCTAGATCCTGATCCTGATGCCATCCTGCAAAAAGGAAAAGAAACACAACACACAAATATAACATGCCCTGAGTTAGTCAAACCCCAAATCAACATATGAGACCTCGAGTCAAATAGTTGATATCGTTATCTCACCACGATCTTAGATGCCTACATGCTTATAACTAGCATGCTCTGATACCATACAATACGTATGTCACGACCCGAGCCCAGAATTCGGGGGTTAGCGAAAAGCTAAACCGGTGACACACGTACTCCCGTGCACGTGCACCCAAACCCAGTCCAGATGCACGCACACAAGGGATCTAACACGTGCGAAACAGACGAACGCGGAAGCTGTAGATATCATAGCAAGCAACAAAGAAAATAGCGGAAGCCAAAGCAGAAACAAATACGGAAGCGACAAAGACAAATACACTGATATAAAACCAAATACACACCAAAACCATATATACAAAATACACAGAATACAAGTCCAAAGTCCAAAGTCCAAATACAAGCTCTCAAAAACCAAAACGCAAAATAAAAGCCACTGGTATGCATGCACGCACTTGGCAGAAGTGATCAGGCCCACTCTGCCAGACCGGAGGGTGCCTCTACACTCGCCCCTGCAGCCTCCTCGACCGCCGGGGAGCTGGGCAAGGTATCTGTGCCTGCAACACCACAGACAACACAAATGAATACAACGATCCAGCAAATATAAGTAACAGGAAAGAAACACGCATAGTATCAAAGCGAAATGAAATAGGGACAGAAGATTAAATACAGAGTCCATCTTAGTATGCTAAGCAAATCGTGCATAGGAGTAAAACATGATAATGGAATCAAAACATAGAATACTGAACTAGTTGGCTACTACGTTAACCATATTCTCTCCAAAAGAGAGCAGAGCAGAGCAGAGCAGAGCAGAGGAGAACACCGCTGTCCAGGCCAAAGGTACAACGGGTCTCGGTTTCCTGGGTTCCGGGGTCCCAAGACAAAGCAACACTGCAGTTAAAACAGAGATACAGAGATCTACGCCAGAGGTAACCCCGTCGGGTATCCTAGGCTGAGGCTGAGTAGAGCCAGACTAATACCAATCAAATCAAAGCTAAAGAAAGGAGATTATCCGCTTTGGACTCACCGATGACAAGGACCGGATCTTATCCTCACGTATTAACCTCTGGGCAGAGCCACCAGGGAATACCCAAAAATCAGAGATATACAAAGCCAGAGAATATACAAAGCGTAGCATAGATCAAAACATAGTACAGAGCGAAGAATAATACAGATATACAGAACGAAAGCAAAATGACTGAGGAATGCATAACATAGATTAACAGAACAGAGGGCAAAACCATAAACAATATGCAATGCATCTCAGATTAATACGGAATCAAGGTTCATTACAAGCCAAGTCTAATCTAGTTGCATCACTGTCACTAACCGTGCATGTTGAGGTAGTTTTAAGTTATTCGATGCACCGTTGCCATCCTAGTGTTGCAATATAATCCTCATGTGCACCGAAGTCCCTTAAACCAACACCCATGGGGGGGTGCTTAACAATGAGCAACACTCACATGAATAAGTCACAGCCTAACAGACTATTCATGCGCTCCAAAGAATCCATTTGGGCCGGTTTACGGGTATGGTTAACCTGTATTTGAGCCCTACAAGGTCACACCATTAGCCTAAGTTAACTGATATTTAACAGGTCTTACGGTTTAGCCATGGGTGACCTACGGCTTAGCCGTGGCATCCTACGGCGTAGCCGCAATATGCACTACGGCTTAGCCGTGGTTCCCTTCAGAACACGGCTAAACTGTCAGCTTTTCCACCTCTGATCTGATACCTCTCACGGCTGAGCTACAGTCAGTATACGGCTTAGCCGTAGACCAATCCACGGCTTAGCCGTAGCCTCACCGTAGGAGTACTGATATCAGAAAAGTTTCGACTGATCAGAGAATTAATTCACGGCTGGGGTACGGTTGGGTCACGGCTCAGCCGTAGGACAATTTACGGCTTAGCCGTAGCCTAGCCGTAGAACAAAACTCAAATTTCGAGTCTCTGGAAACCAAGCCGTAGAAGTTCACGGCTTAGCCGTACAATACAGAGATGAATTCGGGCTGAGTACAGAAACTGAAATTTGATACAGAAACTGAATAAAATGAGTTACAGAGGTTCCAAATTCACAAATTGTGGCTGTAAAACATGCTAGACAAAGAATAAGAGTGAATCAAAGCCATCAAACAAACACCCATATGTGTTATCAAAGCCTGTACTTATACTTGCCTCAAATCTGACAAAATCCTCTGAAATCAAGCTCCAAGCAACTAAAATCAAAACAAATCAAAGCAATCACACATGCATGAGATGAAGACAAAGCAACAGAGAATGGGAGATGTAATTTGGAGAAGAAATACAAAGAGTTGGGAAAGAACCCACTTACCTAAGGCAAGGACAGAGATGAGAGAATGGAGAAGAACCCAAGCCAAACAGAGGATCCAAATCCTCAATCGATCAAGAGAAGGAAAGAAGAGAGAGAGAGAGAGAGAACGAACGTGGAGAGCTTCCCTGGAATTCCTCTTGCATGCAACGATCAAATGAAATGGAGCAAGAGAGAGACACCTGGAGAGTGACTCATTTAAATAGGTTTTGTGGTTTAGGTCAAAGTCCGGTAAGTTTATACTAATTACAGTTCAAGTCACACGAAGGTCTAACTTCTCCAATTGACTCCAAACGGATCTGACACAGTTACGGAATTTGTCGAGCTCAACGAAATACGCGTGCTGACACCAAGATGATGCAAAGATGAGATGAGCAAAGCCAAAGCAAAATTACGAAAAAGGGCTTAGAACTACCTATCTCAGGTCAAAGGTTGCTCAACTACCTATCCAAGGCCCAAAACCAAGTCCAAAAGAATAAAATAAAACAAAACACACACTAATGAGCCACTAATCCGGCTCAAAGGGGATCGGAGTGTTACATTCCCAACAAGCTGGACTCCTGCACTTCTTCCCGTACAATGCTTCATATGGTGCCATCCCAATGCTCTCGTGGAAGCTGTTGTTGTAGGCAAACTCGCACAACGATAGGTGAAGATCCCATTCTTTCTCGTAACTCAACACGCTGGCTCGCAACATGTCCTCCAAAGTCTGAATCGTCCGCTCTGATTGTCCATCCGTCTGTGGGTGGTATGCCGTGCTGAAGCTCAACTTCGTACCCAAAGCCTCTTGGAAGGCTCTCCAAAAAGATGAAACAAAACGACTGTCACGATCGGATACAATCGACACGGGGGTACCATGGAGCCTGACGATCTCATCCACGAACTTCCTAGCCATCTCTGAAAATGTCATACCCTTCCGAAAAGGAATGAAATGGGCTGACTTCGTCAATCGATCTACAATCACCCAAATGGCGTTATGCTTCCTGCTCGTCGGCGGCAATCCGGAAACGAAGTCCATGGTGATGTGTTCCCACTTCCACTGCGGTATATGCAAAGGATGCAACGAGCCTGGCGGTCTCTGATGATCTGCCTTCACCTTCTGGCATGTCAAACAGCGAGCAACAAAGCCTGCTACTTCTCTCTTCATGTTGTTCCACCAGAAGCGATCCTTGAGATTCCGGAACATCTTCGTGCTGCCTGGGTGCATCGCGTATCGAGCGTAATGCGCTTCGTTCATTAGCTTCTCCTTGAAATCATCAACTGCTGGCACGCACAACCTACTCCAAAATAGAGTACACCATCCTCGAGTCTGAAATCGGGTCGGTCTCCAATGTGGTCTCGAATGCGCTTCAAGGTTAGATCTTCAAACTGCCTGTCTTTTATCTGCTGAATCAACTCAGGCTGAAACACTAGCGTACTAGCCAAAGTCACGCACTCATCCACTAGTTTAACTTCAACGGGGAGACCATGGAACTCTAAGAGGAAACTGCTCAAAAGCTGCACTGACTCTGCTTTCCTGCTGAGCGCATCTGCCACCACATTCCCCTTGCTTGGCTGATTTTAATCGGGAAGTCATAATCCTTAATAAGCTCAAGCCATCTCCGCTGTCTCATGTTTAGCTCCTGCTGCGTGAATAAATACTGTAAACTGTGGTGGTCAGAACGAACCTCAAACTGCACACCATATAGATAATGTCTCCACAGCTTCAATGCAAACACGATGGCTGCCAATTCCAAATCATGGGTGGCGTAATTCTTCTCATGTTCTCGCAACTGTCTCGATCCATAAGCAATAACCTTCCCATGCTGCATCAACACACAACCTAGACCAACTCGAGAAGCATCTTAATAAACCACGAATCCTTCACAACCATCTGGCAAGGCTAACACTGGCACTGTAGTCAACTTCTCTTTCAACATCCGAAAACGGGCTTCACACTCCTCAGTCCAATCAAATGGTACATTCTTCCTGGTCAATTTCGTCAAAGGAGAAGAGATCTTAGCAAAGTCCTGGACAAATCGACGATAGTAACCTGCTAAACCAAGGAAACTGCGAACCTCTGTCACTGTCTTGGGCCTAGGCCAATTCACTACTGCCTCCACTTTAGATGGATCAACTGCCAATCCCTCTCGTGAAATGATATGACCTAAAAATGTCACCTGCTCAAGCCAAAAATCACACTTCGATAACTTAGCAAACAATCGTTGTTCTCTCAACAACGATAAGGCTTTTCTCAAATGCTCCCTATGCTCCTCTGCTGACTTAGAATAGATCAGTATATCATCAATAAACACAACTACGAACTGGTCCAAGAAAGGAGCGAAGATCTGATTCATCAATGCCATAAAAGCTGCAGGTGCGTTGGTTAGTCCAAAAGGCATCACGAGGAATTCATAGTGACCATAACGAGTCCTGAAGGCAGTCTTAGGAATATCATCTTCTTTGACTCTCAACTGGTGATATCCAGACCTTAAATCAATCTTAGAAAAATAAGCTGCACCCTGAAGTTGGTCAAACAACTCATCAATCCTGGGTAGGGGGTACTTGTTCTTGATAGTCACTTTGTTCAGCTGGCGGTAGTCTATGCACATCCGAAAAGTACCATCCTTCTTCTTGACAAACAAGACTGGTGCTCCCCAAGGCGAAACACTAGGGCGAATGAAACCCTTATCCAAAAGCTCCTGCAATTGCTTCTTCAACTCAGACAACTCTGCTGGGGCCATGCGATATGGGGCCTTGCTGATCGGTGCCGTGCCGGGAACAACCTCTATGGCGAACTCCACATCTCAAACCGGGGGTAAGTCTGGCACATCGTCTGGAAAGATATCGGGGAAGTCACAGACCACCTGGATCTCACCTAGCTGCTTCGTCTCCTTCTTCGCTGAGATAAAGGCAATGAAGCCTTCACACCCTCGGCGGATCAAGCGATCTGCCTTACACGCCGAAATCACACGCCTGGGGCATCTCTGCTGATTGCCCTCGAAACGGAAGCCCTTGCTTAAATCGAAGAAGATCGTCCTGTTGTAGCAGTTAACACAGGCACGATATCGAGCGAGCCAATCCATACCAAGGATCACGTCGAAGTCCAACATCGACAACAGGATCAAATCAACAGGTAACTGATGACCTGCAATCTGCACGTCGCAATGGGGGTAGTACATACTACACTCCACTCGCTTGCCAACTGGGGTGGATACAACCAACACATATGGCAACGGCTTAGACGGCTGAGATAACCGCTCGGCGAAACTAGGTGCTACGTAAGACCGTGTAGACCCCGAATCGAACAATGCTAATGCCTCGACGCGCGAAATCAAAACAGTACCTTCAACCACCTGTGGATCCTCGGCACTCTCGTGGGTAGCAGGGTAAGCACGAGCTGTCTGGCGAGGCTGTCTCGAGCCTGGACGAGTTGACTGCGACTTGCTCGGAGCTGTAGGTGCACTGGGTCTGCTAGGGACTGCACCGGAAGTAGGACCAGATGGAGCTACACCGGAAGCTCTATATCGAGAACAATTGGTGATCATATGCTCCCTCGAACCACAAATAAAGCAAGCACCGGCCTTCCTCCAACACGCATCAGTCGCGTGGTTCTTGCCACAATACCCACAAGTCACTCCACTGGAACTAGAAGTACTCTGCTGGCTCTTGATCTTCTTCTGTACTTGTCCTCGTGCACTGAAAGGCGGCTGTCGCTTGGGCTCAACGGCTCTAGCAGCTTGGTGGATGGCCTCAGCAGAATAGGCCCTGTCCACTGCATCATCAAACGTAGCCGGACGCTGAAACGCAGTCACGTGATGCATGTACCGGGGATGCAAACCTTCAACAAACCGGTTCACCTTCCTTTCTTCAGTGCTGATCATATCCGGAGCAAAATGCGACAACTGCATGAACTTGTTCACATATTCAGCTACTGTCATCTGCTGCTGGCGGAGGGCTAAGAACTCAACCTCCTTGGCTCGAAACACATGAGCTGGGATGAACTTCCTCCTGAACTGCTGCTTGAACATCTCCCACACCGTCGCACTAGGAATGTCTCGATACGAATCCTTCACGCCTTTCCACCACGTTTTCGCGATGTCTCTCAGCATGGAAGTTGCCAGCCCGACCTTCTGTCGGTTCGTACACACGACGGTCTCAAAGACATCCTCCGTCTGTTCTAACCACTATTCTACCTTCAATGGCTCTTCTGTCCCAAAAAACTCAATAGCCCCTCGCTTGCGAAACTTGCCGTAGAGGGCATTCGGGTCACTCTCTCGAGGCTGCAAAATCACCTGCTGATCTACATGTGACTGAGCTGGGACTTGGCTTTGTCGGTCTAACATAGTGATCACTTGGGCTTGTAAGTTCTGCATCGATTGCGATTGGGCCTGTAGAGACTGAAATAGCATGAGAATGCGTTCATCTGTATTCTGTGTCTGCAGTGACGGAGCTGATCCACTCTCATTATTTCCGGCGTTCTGCTGAGAACCCGAACCTGATGCCATCCTGTAAAATGGAAAGAGTCAGACACAAACACAAAACAATAGCGCCCAACAAACCCCAAAATCGAGAAAGATCACAAGGAAATAATCGTATCCTCACCACGATCCTACATGCCTACATGCTTATCACCTAGAACAAGGAAGGAGCAAGGAATGCTCTGATACCATACAATACGTATGTCATAACCCGAGCCCAGGGTTCGGGGGTTAGCAAAAGCCAAACCTAATGACACATGTACTCCCGTGCCTGTGCACGTAGACCGAGTCTAAATGCACACGCACAAGGGAACATTCACACGTGCCAAGCAAGTACGCGGAAGCTGCAAATATCAGAAACATTAAAACTAACAGTGCAAGAAGAGGATACCAAAAAGAACTGACATAATTACATATGAAAGTTTTACAAAAGAACAAAATAATATATACAATAATGACATGGCGTGCCAAATACAAGTATGAAAATCCACAAAAACAAGACTCCAATGATGCATGCCAAGAGCGCTCTCCCGTGGAGTGATCACATCCACTCCTCTAGGCCTGATGGGGCCCCGGGGGTCTCATCTGGAGCCTGGCCGACCTGCGAGGGTTCGGGAGGGGGATCTGGGCCTGCAACACCAAAAACCACTGTGAATACGAAGATTCAGCAAAGTATAACCCATAGCAAGTGAACACACGCTGTGTCTAATAGAATAAAGAACATCATGTTATTAAAGAAAGCATTTTCGTATACTAGGCTGTCATGCAAGAAAGAAATATGTTGAGTGAATCAATGAATACATGCTGTGTACATAACTAGTGGCTACTACATTACCATATGCTCCCAAAAGAGGGATCTTATAACATGCAAAGAACACCATTGTCCGGGCCAGGGTACAATGGGTCTCGGTTTCCTGGGGTCCGGTTCCCCAAGACATATCCCTACTGCAGCAGGTCCATATAACTATACCAAATTCACCTCGTCGGGATCCTAAGGCTGAGGCTAAGTAGTGCCTGACCATACAGAGTCAATCATGAAAACCCTGAGTAGATCGTGATTACATAGCACACGTGCATATCTGGAATATCTTATACATGCATACTCAAGGTATAGAAATCACAATGTGAAAGTGAAGTAGCGGAATACGAGTAAACATGTTAGAGAGTAGAGGTCAATACTCGAATGCAATATGTTATGCCACAAATCATGCGATCGAATCACCTTAAGTTACAAACCAATTCTAAGCTAATTATCCGGTGTTTCTAACCGTGCATGATGATGTAGTTTTAAGTTATTCAATGCACCGTTGTCTAGTGTTGCATTGAATCGAGCGGTGCACGAAGTCCCTTAAACCAACACCCATGGGGAGGTGCTTAACATCCGGATAACGAACATGAATGATTCGCAGCCCTCGAGATCATTCACGCGTTGTATCACATTCCGTTGGACAGGTCTTGGTGCTCTACATTCTATCATGAAGGCCATATCGGTCTTTTCTTTACACCTATCCTTGTTTTTCTTTCTGTGGATACGGCTTAGCCGTGTGTGTGCTACGGCTTAGCCGTGTGTAGTCTACGGCTTAGCTGTGGCTGGGCCGTAGAAGGTCTGTCAATTGCGAACTCTCAGTTATTCCAGCAATTGCACCCTGTATTGATCTACGGCTGGGCCACGGCTGAGCTTCGGCTTAGCCGTAGGGCAATCCACGGCTTAGCCATGCCCTAGCCGTAGAGGAAAACTGGGTTTTTCTCCTCTCTGGATTGTGAGCCGTAGGTGCTATACGGCTTAGCCGTACCTGTACGAAATCAAGAACCTGAAACATGTACAGAATGTCTGGGAATTCATCAAATTTCAATTTTTCCAATGGAGATAGACAAAGTAGTGATCAAATGAGTAAGCAAATGAGCTGTAAACACCTTTTTCCATACCAATTCATGTAAGATCAACCAAATCAAATGCATAACAACATGGGTTCTCAAAGTCATGGTTATACTTGCCTCAATTTGGAAATCAATTGCCCAACTGAAGTTCTTGGATCCAACACAACCTAACACACAATCAAAACCACATGCATGCATGAGGGATGGAGAGAAATTCACAACACAAACACACCAAGCAACGATGGAAACAAGAGGGAGAAGAACTAGAGGAAGGAGATGAGAGGGATGAATGAATTTCCAACTCACCTCACATGCAAGGACCCACCTTCCTCTTGATCGATGGAGGAGAGGAAATCGGAGAAGAGAATTCAAGTGAAAGAGAGCTCCACGTGCACAGTGAAGAAACTAAGAGAGAACTAGAGAAAGAGTCTGAGTTTTGATCGATGGGTGAGTTATATACTCAAATGGGTTGTTTAAATTACAAGAGGGTCCAAAGCATAAGTCTATTTCCAGTTTGAGTCGAATCAAGGTCCAATCGAATCACACAACCTCGGTTGCAAATGACGTAGTTACGAAAGTTGACGAGCTCAACGAAAGACACGTGTTGACATCAAGATGATGCAAAAATGACCATGTCTAAGAAAAGCTAAAATTACGAAAAAGGGCTTGGTCTACTTAATCCAGGTCAAACTCAACCCAACTACCTATCCATGACCCGTAATGAAAATAAAACACAAACAAAATACGATTAACAACAAAAACAAGATTAACTAACCGCTAAACGGGGTCAAGCTGGGTCGGAGTGTTACATCCTCTGCGAACTGCGATCTACTCTCGGAAGACCGAACTCTGCCTCTCAGGGATTCGAAGAAGAAGAAGAAACCAACCGATCTCCTTCCACAGCTCTGCTCTGCGAACTGCGGTCTGCTTCTCTGCGAACTGCGATCTGCTTCCGAAGACCGAACTTTGCCTCTCAGGGATTCAAAGAAGAAGAAGAAACTCACTCTCGAACTCTACGATCTGCTCGGATCCGAAGACAGCGACCCTTCAGACAATGATCCTTCCACGGCTCTGCAACAAGCTCTGAAGAAGAGTTAAGAAGACCGAACTCTGCCTCTCAAGGATTCGAAGAAGAAGAAACCCACCGATCTCCTTCCACGGCTCTCCTCTGCGAACTGCGATCTGCTCCACTGCGAACTGCGATCTGCTCCCGAAAAAGACCGGCGATCATCGCCCTCTGCTCTGCGAACTGCGATTTGCTCATAGAGGTTGGTATAACCCCGTCTATGTTTTTTGGATTTCTGTTTCTCGGGTTATCTCTTAGGCTTGGTCTTTAGTAACAACTGTGAAAACTCATCTCTCACCATCCATCACAAAACGACATTTGTGATGATTGTTCTTTACTTGGCCTAGAATGATTTCTAGGGTTACCCTTCTCCTCCGTACCTTCATCCTCCTCTTCTTTTTGATCCTTCCCTCCTTCTTCATTGTCGGATGAACCCAGAGGCTCGGCGTGTCTCCAAAGAAGCTACCACCCTAGCATGAGCTATATTTTGTGCTCATCTGTTTGTAGGCCACATTCCAAGGAGCTAATAACAGTACCCACAATAGGATGAGAAAGTGGTCACAGAAGGGTCGGTGACAAAGAGTATGCCATTCCTTTATTATTATTATTTTTTATTTGCCTTTTGCAACGTCATTGTGTATTCAAGAAGGTTGTGGGTCTCTTTTAGAGCGAGAAAATTTTAAATGATGTGATGGTTTAGAGTTTAGATCCAATATTTATTTTGAAATGACATGGCATCAAGTCTACGAAGGGGAGGGTGGCCTGTGCTTTTCAGAGACAATGGAATGACGTCTTTGCATCTGAGGGATGCGATGGGACCATTCACCAAGCGGTCAAACTGTGGGGCTAACTTTGAGGGGCCATGCCAATCATAGAGGTGATGGAATGATCTTTGCAAGATCAATGGATATGCAATAACTTTTTGTTCAATCTTCCTTGCCATGAAAACATTATTTTGGTATTTATATATAAATATACACATATATAGTCAACTGTAAGGTCCAAATCATCTGATTGTTTTAGTGGGACCCACAAATTAGTATAGTATTGCTCCTGCAGAAGGGCCCACTAAATTTGTGCCCCACACATTGATGAGATAAAATATTATATCACGTCAAAAAAGCTCTAACATGGCAAATTATTATCACTAGAAATTATAGTAAATAAGTATGCCCCTGGGCGGGCTTAAACATCTACCACTTGATGAGATATGTGGCATCACGATCTCTTGTATTGTTAAGTAAGCTCTTCTTATACTTCCATCCGGAAAGCATGGGTTAAAGACCGTACTTGTAGGACACAACTATATCTTTGACATATGATAAATCAATGTGACAATAATATTTGTTTCGTTTGAAGATATGATTAAATATGAATATATCAACTTTGGATAGCGGGATTTTAGTAAAAATGATAGAGAAATAAATATCAATCCTGAGGCAAATTTTTTATTATCACATATAGAACAATGTGAGTTATTTAAACCTTTCAAATTAAATAATAATATTATAATTTCATCATTTGATTTGGCTAAATTGTTCTGTTTTTTTTTATTTACAGTTCTGCAACAAAGTACTCCATCTGGACAATAAGAGGCTCAACATACTACATCAACTGCTAATGCTATGCAAATTTGATAAAATTATTTGATATATTTACTTTTACATTAATAGAATTTTTAATGTAAATAATATCAATTATTCCATCATTGATGATATTAATAAAGGCAAACAATGTTACAACCCTCCTTCCTATTTATCTCTTGATTGTTTATCTGAAACATTTATTGTGAGTTACATTTTAACAAACAGGTACATTTGAACATAAATTCTGATATTTATGATTTTTGAAAAACAATTACTATAGGTCCGAATTTGTATATTTTATAGGGCCCGAGCTTAGCACAAAACTTTGTTGCTAGTTATATATATTAAAGCTACAAGAATAGAGGCTTCTGGAGGATACCACATCAGCATCCTTTATTTTTCTTTTTTTTAGAACGCTACATCAGCATCCTAAAAAATTACATGTGGCACCAAGAAATCAATAATTCTCCTAAAATCTCTCCATCTACTATTATCATCGAAGTCTCTCGCTCATCCACCTTTCTTGCACCTATTATTATTATTTTTTGCCTAATTCTATTTGTTGCTTAAATGGTAGCATGATAATTTTTCTTGTGGGGCCTCTTTATAAAGATTTGGCACCAATCCGAATAAATGGCCCCATTTCTTATAGGACTTAAGCTCATGATCAAATTATAATGCTAATTTTTTTTGTGGGGCTTATTTATAAAGATTTGACACCAATCAAAATAAATGGCTCAATTTCTTATAGGATTTAGGCTCATGATCAAAACCTATTAATTTGTATTAAAATTTTTTTTAAAAAATATAAATAAATATTATCATATAAATGATAACAAAAAGATAGTTAAAATATTAAACATTTATATTTATCTAAAAAGAAATAAAAAGAATTTCTCTTAACTATAATGAGATGAAGAAGAAGCAAGATAAGGATTCATCTTAAGCTTTTTAAATTTTCGAAAAAGGGAATAATATGTGATTTTTTTATTTGATTTGTATTTCTTTTTTTCATTTTTTTTTCTTCCTAAAAGGCAAAGCATATCTATGGGACCCACTAAATAGTAGATGAAAACTTGGGACGCACCAATTACCCCCCATTAATTCCTAACACAAAAGATTGGGTTAAATAAGTTATTCATTATCTACTTACCAAGTAGTGTAAATGTACATCTATATGGCGCTAGCCTATACAAGGCCCACTCTGTGATGATGGGTACTTGGGACCTACCACATTCCGCCTCTTAACTGTCAACACATAAGACCATGTTAATTGTGTTATTATTCATCATATGGTTGACTTACTTTTTTGATTTTAGGATTTTGTTGGACCCAAGTTTTTGAATTTTTATTTGCATTGGAAATTTTTACAAAGTAATCTTGGGCCTGATTTTAGTTTAACATGCCTTCTTCTCTATCTGATCTTGAGAGAAAGATAAGGGTTAATTCATTCAAAATAGAAAAGCTTTTAGAAATCATCCCCAGATTCAAATCAAAAGGGATTAAGAGCATCATACAAAGAACAAATATATATATATATATATTCAATCAAAGTAAAAAAAAAAACCATTTTACTACCTGTGTTGCTTTCAAATTGGATGCTATAACCTTGAATATCCAAAAAGGAATACGTGCCTTCCTGGGCTTGTGTGTTATATTTGTTTTTGCTAAGGGACAGCTGCTAAATCATTTATTAAATAGGTGCTTGATCATTACATGTGTCAACCCACCAATGTTATACATAATGGGTGAAGCCCACCCTTCGGCGATATAAATCAATAAATCATAAAACCATCATGGAACGGAACATACCCCAGATCAGCATGTACTAACCATAATATGAAAAATTCAAAGAGGAGATACAACCATCCGTGCACCTTGGTGATGATGAATGATTTTGATTATCACAAGAGGTCCACTTCACATCTGTAACATGGATGTGTAACCTCTCTCAGGTATAAGTAAGCAATCTGTAACCTGAGAAATAGCTTTTTTCCATTGAAACCCGTGGGAAGGCTGATGGAATTCGCAGGATACATAGTCTGGATATATAAAGAATCCGGATGGTCTGGGGAGGAGAATATGGAGTATACAAATCCAATTGGAATGAGAGATTTTAGGAAGAGATTCTCTAAGGGAGAAGAATATGGAGTATACAAATCCAATTTGAATTAGAGATTTTAGGAAAGGAGAGATTTTGTAGGGGAGGAGATTATTGAGAGTTATAGAGATTTGACTTAGGAAATTAGATTTTAGGGGAGGGGATTCAAATCATGTTTAAAAAGAAAGAACATTGATTAGATGGGGTCTTATTTAGGAAGAAGATATGTTTAGGATTTTAATGAAATTATGCCACATGTCACACTCTTACAAAAACACTGCGCCACGTGTTGCTTTCCTACAAAGAATGAATCACCACGTGTCGCCATCCCGCGAAAAGGAGTATTGTCATAATATATATAAACTAGCGCTTCAGGGGCCGCGCCCCAAGTGGGCCTTATTTAATAATTATATTATTTGTAAATAAGAATATTTATAAATACCCTAGAAGAATTTAAATTTAATGTCACCCAACATGATAAAAAAAATTCAATTTAAACCAGATATATCAATACAAACACAAGAATTTTGAAACAAATAACAGAAGGGAGCGAGCATACCTTGAGTATAGGAATAGAGCTTGATGTTAAATAGGTGAATAGAGCTTTGATACAAATAGTATAGAGAGGGAGAGAGCATACCTTGAACAGGGGAGTAGAGCTTGTTGTTAAATAGAGAAGGGTATTCTGAATAGCTAAATAGTTATTGATGAAACTACTATTATCGACGATCAATGGCCGGCATAGGTGAAAAATTGAGATTTTAGGGAAAGATATCAGTTAGTGCATCTAAAACTTGGCCCCATTAAGATAATAAATGTGGCTTGTTCCTTTGATTGATGTATATTAGTTAATAAATAAAAGAGGGGCAGAAGATGTATTTGCAATTGATCGATTCGAATTAAAAAGATGGTCCCTAACTGATGCTTTTCTAATTTAGAACTTCTATTGATTAAATTGGGAGAGAGACTTCAAGATCTATTGTTTCTAAAGGATGAGAAAATAGAATAGAATGAAAGATCAAAATTCGGAATCAGTTGCCCCCCTTTCATTCGCCCACACCCACACTTAAGATGGTAAATCATCGGGTTGGGCTTTACCCATCAACCAGTAGACCTATTAACCCATGTACCCACCTCTGCATCTTGTTCTTCACGTTTACTCCCCTCTTCTTTTTTCTTTTTCTGGCTTAATTTCTGCAGCCACATAACCCAGCCTCCATTGGACCCATCATCGAGATCATCCTGGTGAATCCAGACTCTTTCACCCACCTAGCCGAGCCAGGCTTGACCTGAACCCACCTGTACTCGAATAGCCCACACTGTTCATCATCTCCTTTCTCGTGATTTTCTTCTATGTCACTTCATCTCTTCTGTTGATCTCTCTCTCTGTAACCAAATTCAAAATAACCTCGGCTCTTCTTCTTTTCTCCATTCTTGCCAGACGAACCAGGAGTCGGAACCCATCCCTGTTTCCTTTTTCCTTTATTCTTCTTCTTCATGTTTTCTGCTTTCTTCTTCTCCATCTTCTGTGTCTTCTCCTCCTCGCCGAGACCAAACCCGTGGAGACCTGGGCTTCCGTCCCTCCTTTCTCTCTTCTGCTTTCTTTTTTTCTTCTTCCTTGCTTCTTCTTCTTCTGTAACTAAACCCAGTTGTCTTCTTCCTCTTCCTTCCATCCTCCCTTCTCATTTTCTTCGTTCATGCTTTTCTCCTTCTCTGTTTCCTTCCTTCTTTGGTTTTCTTTTCTTCTTCCCCAACTCAGACTTCTCCTCCTCTTCTCCTTTATTTTTTTCCCCTGTTCCTAAATCGAGCACAACCCATATTCTTCTTCCCGTTTTTCTCTCAAATCCACCTTCATCTCTGTCTCTCTGCTGCATTCCACTAAACCAAACAGTCCCTATCTTCATCCCATCATATCGTCCTTCTTGCTCGTGTTAACGCTGCCACCTCTTCTTCTCGTTTCAGTCTTCTTCTTCTTATGATGGGTCGATAGTTGGTATGGGTCGATGGTTGGGGATACTTGCAGAGAGTTGTAGTGGGAGATGGTTTCATCGTGACAATGGTGAAGGCATAAAAAAACAGAGAAGAAAACTATATAATTTGATAGAAATAATAGAGAGAAGGAGAGAGGATACCTTGTTTTCAATATCTGTTCATGTGAGAAACGTTGGTTTTCAAAAGTTCAGATGGGTCGATGTCCAAAGAAAACAGAGAAGAGAAGAAAAGAAAAAAAAAAGGAAGAAAGAAATAGATGAGATGGGCGATGGCTGGTTGGGCGGAGCGAGAGGGAATACATGCAGAGAGTTGCAGTGGGAGATGGTTTCATCGACAGAGAAGAAAACTGAAGGAGAGAGCATACCTTGTTTTCATTATTTGTTCACGTGAGAAACGTTTGTTTTCAAAAGTTCAGATGGCTTGGTGGCCAAAGAAAACAGAGAAAAGAAGAAAAGAAAAAAAAATAAGAAAGAAATAGATGAGATGAGTCGACCACTGGTTGGGCGGAGCGAGAGGGGATACTTATAGAGAGTTGCAGCAGGGATGGTTTCATCGACAGAGAAGAAAACTATAAAATTTGATAGAAATAATAGAGAGAAGGAAAAAGTTGCCGTATAACTTGGGTGTCTTTGTATATACAACTTTATTAGTCTCATCCAAATCAAAGATCCAAATCAAAGATCCAGTTTTTATTTTTAAGATTTCTTTTGAGAGTTGATTAGTACTATCAATTGAAGATTAGGAAAGTAGAGGATTTAGGACTTTAATCGGAATGCACCACGTGTTGCTCTCTCTGCCATGTATCACTCTCTCACAAAAGAGATATTGTCATAATATATAATAATATATAATTGTACAAAAGTGGTCAAGAGCTTCCTGGGTGTCATAGAAATTGTATTTTACTTTTCTTTTTAATAATATATATTTGTACAAAAGTGGTCAAGAGCTTCCTGGGTGCCACTATAAAAAAAAGAAGAAGCTTTGCTTGAAGATAATTAGGTGAATCAAGTAGAGACCAACCTTCCTTTTTATCAACCCTTTTTCTTCACTTGCTTCGTCATTAACCCATGCCTTTCAAAACTTTTGAGGGAGATGTGTCCTCTTAGATTTGGTTTCTCTCTATCTATTTAAAAAGCTTACCTTCACAGAGACATGTTTCCTCAGTATATTTTGTTTGCAATATAGTTATCTCTTATCTACTTAAGAAGCTTATCTTGAAAGAGATTTTTATGAAGGAGATTTATCTGTTACTTTGGGCACCCACATGTCAACTCACGTAAGTGGGCCCTTACAGGGGCCAATTGTATATGCTAACCGTAGATATTGCAGAACCGGTCCATTATAGATTTACTTTATTGATAATCTCTCATATCATTCAATGGAAAGAATAGGCTTGTTTACTTGTAATTTATTTGAGAAAACGCAATTCAGCCTTCACCCATTTGGGACAGGCCTGTATGGGGCCCAATTGGCTTTTATAAACCCAGTTGTAATGTTGACAATAGGTTAATTAGGATCAAACTGGGTTGATCATAAAAGGGTCTCGCTTGAGTTGGCCATTAAAATGCTTGAGTTCGTCTCACAATCCAAATCTTTCTTGACCATGGCAATGGGTCCCACCATAACTAAATCCGATCCTTTGCCATCAAGATCCGATCCCTTGCCATTCAAATTTCTACCTAATTGTCACCATTTATTGGATGGTTAAGATCACCCGAGTAGGGAATAAATGCAAAGGAAGTTATTAAGATAATGGATAGGTAAAGGGAGAGCTCGAAGGGGTGGCGAGTATGATATCAATCTGATCCTACTTGAGTGAATTCAACTCATGTTAAAACTCTTAGATTTGGATTTATTAGATTAGTTTTATGAGAGATTTTAGGAGAGAGATTTGGAATAGTGGATTGTATGCATTGGATGAGTGAGATATTTTAGGGAGTAATAGAAAATAGTGGGTAGAGGAGTGATTTCATGAGAGATTATGTTGATTTGTAAAAGTTCAAATAGGAAAGGAATTAAAATGAAGAGATTTTAGAAGAGGGACATGGAAAAAATTTTTGGGACTTTAATCGAAGCACGCCACATGTCATACTCTCACAAAAAGAATGCGCCATATGTCGCTCTCCCGCTAAAGGGGGGATTGCTTTAACATATATAATTCTCAACTTGTTTTTATTCTATTAGGATTTGATCCCAGGGTTAGATTGAATACATGATTGATAAGATAATTAATGCATGAAAATAATCATGCATAATATTGTTCTAATCACGTTATATCATGAGTTCAATCTTATGATAGAACCAAGGGATCGAGATTCAATTCAAACACATGCAAACTTCGGATTCATTACATGTGTTTTCATAGTTTTGAGGTCCTTGATATATTAAATGGTTTAGATCCATTCAGTGGAACATCTAAAATACACATCTACACTTTCATTTTTGTTTGATGGTACCCCTAGATTAAGGAACCTGCAACTTCGAAAATTTTATGGCTAACTATTATCAAAGTTATAGATGGTAGTTTCAGATCCCAAAATATTACTGTCCAAGCTTGAAAATATCCACAATTTTAAATAATATATGAAAAGGTACTCTATATCATTTTAGGTTCTACTAGCAACAGGTGCTACAGTACAACACAAAATCGGAGAGACCAACACGCACCTCCACAAACTTTTTCAAGTATTTTGTTTTATAATTTCTTTTAGTCAAATGTTTCTGCAATGTGGACCTCTTTTGGATTGCGAAAGGTTGTCCTCTCCCCCAATTTCAATAGACACACGATAGCTTAGGGTGTTGGAAGTAGGTGGGTCTCGTGGATAGATTTTCAAAGCTTTTGACCCACTTGACACAGGGATCAACTATCTATAAGACCAAAAACTCAATCCAGAATATATTACCCTCAATCTCATAACCATGTACAGTAAATATTCTATCTAAAAGACAGAATCAAACGGCACTAAACATCCATAATAATCTACGACATACAAGAAATAGATCATACCTTTGGAGATCTATAGTGCTCTAATAAAGAGGTTGCGAGTTTACTTGATGATGAGAATCTTCAACACCTCTTAGTCTTCCACGCTATGACCTGAATTGAATTTCTTTTCTCAAGAAGATTGGTGGAATCTTCAGGAGAAATTCCAACTCGAAACTCCAAAGAACTAGAAGAGAGAAGGAGAGAGAAACTCGTGCAACTCTTGCATGAATAGGGTTTTGGGCGTGAGAGAGACTCATTGGACGTCCAAGAGATGTTTTTATATATTTTTGAATCTCTTCCTTGCTGAATTGAAATAGAAGTCTTATTTCCAAAGCAATTAGCAACTTTCTCTTTTCTAAAACCTTCTTTCTAAAGTTCAAGTCGGATTAGTATTTTCCAATAACTTGGGCTAGCGTGTGTACCACTAGGGATTCCTAAGAAAGCTGGCTCCAACTGGAATACCGTGACCCCACATCTCATGTGTAATCCGGGCCCACAGTTAATTGCAAATATCACCACTATATAAATGCAATTGCACTCCAGTCTTAGGAATAAATTACAATGAAGACCCTAAACTTCCCAATTACCACAAGTAGGCCCCTCTATCAATATCTGTGGATCAATTGGAATAAATCTGTCTCTTCCAATATAAGTTCCACATCTTATTATCTTTGAGCCCCAATTACTCACAGTAATCATCAGTACCATCCAATTAACTCTTAATTGAGATGGGTGCGCACTTACTAATGACAAATCCATTAATTGGCACAAGGAGATAATAGAGATAGATTCCATCTTGATCATTCAACGTTCCCACAGTTCTACTACCACATACCCAAGACACCGAGGTGTTAACCTACAGTCGGCCTCACTCATTGGTGACTCAAAGCAAATGAATAGATAGAAACTTGAGTTCATCAATGTCTCAGGATTGAGAGCCTATTGCTAGGGAATTATGAAAGCATACCTTATTATTGAGACAGAGTTCCATATGGTGCATCTCATGGTCCTTCAATACATCTAATGTACCAGCACCGTGATCCAGAATCTTACATTCTGATGATCGAGACAAATCACACTATCTCATAGTGATCAAAGTGCTGCAACCTTATTAAATAAGATGCCCAGTCTCATTACTGGTTGTGAAGCTATTTAAGTATAAGATTTATGATATATATCTCCCGCGTGTGGATCTCATCTATGCACATATATCACATCTAATATACTAATGGGACCCGGTTCAACTCATAAACCATTATGTCATATGTATTGGTCATGTGCATGAAGTAGTAAAATAACATTCATCTCATGAAAGTAAAGCATGATATTATTAATAAATGAAGAAATTAATCAATTTATTATATCAACTGATGGATTGAGTCCACAAAATCTAACACAGGGCCCTCCATCTTATCTACCCTAACATGGACAGCCACCTTCAAACGTTGAAAACTTGATAGCATTAATAGCCAGTGCAAGTTGAGTATGACAATCCAGGCATACGGACTCGGCAAGATTAGACTGGGGAAGCCAAAACTCTTCTCACATTTCAATCTGATAAAAAAAACGCTACTGTGAGCGAAGAATTATTAGAGCAAAACTAACATGGCGAAGAGCGCTGTGGACTTCTTGTTTCAAACCCTAGGTTCATTTTTGCACCAAGAAGCATCTCTTCTTCAAGGATATCGCAACAACCTTGATGAAATCCAACAGGAGCTACAGAGCATGCGCTCCTTCTTGAAAGATGCTGATAGAAAAAAATACAGTGACGATGGAGTAAAGACATGGGTGCAACAGGTAAGAGAAGTCGCCTACAAAGTCGAGGACATCATCGACAAGTGCAGGTATCACATCACAAGTGAAGAGAGAGGTGGAGGACCCAAGAGAAAAGCTCTCTATAATATTGTTAACCTCCCAAGGCATTACTATTACAAGCACCAGATTGCCTCTAAGTTACAAGCAATCAGATTAAAGATAAAAGAAATTTCAAAATGAAGGAAGCGATATGACTTTCTTCACGAAGGATCGACATCCAAGATGAGGGATGCAGGGGAAAACTGGCAACGCTCTGGAGCATTTCTAAACTACATGCTAGACGACAGAATTGTGGGGATCGAGGAAAATAAGAATATCCTCATTCGATGCTTGACATATGTAAATGAAAGACCAGAACGTGTGGTGCTCTCCGTGATAGGAATGGGCGAACTTGTGCTAACATTGCAACGAAGGGGAGAACTATCCTACAGATATATAGACAGATGGCTCCGTTTGGCTGAAAGATGTGAAGATCCTCTACACTTCTCTACTTGGATTCATTTATGCTGGATAGGCTTCCGGCCAGCTCTCCGTAGCTTGACTATAGCCATGGAATTTCAAACCTTCGATGAAATGTCTCGAATAGTTTCGTCTCTTGAAGTGGCGCTCTATCGTCTGCGCGGGCGGTCTAGACAGATACGCCCGATACATGTTGTTTCAATGATTGGAAGTTCAGATTCTGAGTCGGACTTTGAAGACATCGGAATAAAGAATACTTCTGTACATTCAATAGCAGATTGGGAACTGCCACTATTACCATGGCCTACTCCATCTCATATTTATGATTTCGACGGATCTTGCTTTTTAGTGCCTCCGTCGAAGCAGTATGATCAAACAATTATTTTTCATCGGGTTGAAGATGTTTTTCCTCCAAATCCTATCGACAAAATCACTAATGATGGGAAAATACGGTTTGATAACTACAACCCTGTGGTCTGTAACATGATGAGGAATATGGGGTACAATTTTAAGAAGTCTACAGGTCTTGGATTGAATACAAATGGGATACAGATTCCTTTGGATATTTTCACTCCAGAGATGAAGGAAGATCTTGAAATGGGATGCAAAATTGAACAGCTACGTCATTGCATAGGTTATGTTCCCTACAGTAACATTCCTAAACTGTATCAAGATGTCAGAGTAAGACCCGTGGTCTTCACCAAAGAGTATGAAGATGATAATTCTTATGAAACTCTTGTCGCTCAAGAACCTGGTGATTGAGCTATTTTCCAACATCCGGAGGGAGCAAGTGATAGCGATGATGCTATGTCCCAAATCACTGAGCACTGGCCTCCTGAACTCAATGTAGAAATAAGCCCGTCACAACATGTTCGTTGGGAATGCTTAGCCCTTGATGTAAAAGCCAAAGAACCCAAAAAATTGAATCCATGGAAAGGGATCAGGCCTTGGCTTAAACCCCCAAAAGAAACTCCAGAAGGCTTTACGGAGTTAGAAACTTCCAATGATGTTGTGGAAGTGCCTCCTCCTGAGCCTCCAACTGAGGATCAAGTATAAGAAATAAACTTAGGGACCTTAGAAAATCCTCGACCTACTTTTGTAAGCTCTCAAATCAAAGGAAACGAACTTGATATGTACATGAGGTTCTTACAAGAGTTCATGGATGCTTTGCATGGACATATGCGGAAATACCTGGTCTAGACCCAAAGATTTCGGTGCATAAGTTGAACATAACGGATGATGCTAAACTCGTAAGCAAGACCAGCGGAGGACAAAGCCAGAAATCATGGATAAAATAGAAAAAGAAGTTCAAAAGCTCAGAGATGTGGGTTTCATCCGTGAAGAACAGCACCTAAACTGGTTAGCTAATATAGTACCAGTCACTAAAAAGAATGGACAGATTAAAGTCTACATTGATTTCAGGGATTTGAACAAAGCCTGCCCTAAAGATGACTTCCCATTGCCTATACCAGAAATCATGATTGACAATACTTTTAGGTACGAAAGGATGTCATTCATGAACGGATTTTCGAGGTACAATCAAATCAAAATGTTCAAGGAAGACGAAAAGCATACTTCATTCAGGACTCCTTTAGCATATATTGCTATATTGTCATGCCTTTCGGCCTAAAAAATGCTGGGGCCACATACCAAAGGGCAATTATGAAAATTTTCAAGGACCTACAGCATAAATCTGTTGAATGTTACGTCGATGACTTGGCAGTCAAGAGCAAGCAGAAATCAGATCATTTAGATGATCTTCGCATAGTTTTTGAAAGGTTGCGGAAGTTCAGACTTCGAATGAATCCTTTGAAATGTTTCTTTGGAGTTTTTTCGGAAAAGTTTATAGGATTTGTGGTTCACAAAGGCGGTATTGAAATAGATCCAATTAAAATTAAATCCATTTTGGAAATGCCTTCTCCAAGAACTCTAAAAGAGTTAAAGGGATTGCAAGGAAGACTCGCCTATATTCATTGGTTTATTTCAAATTTACCTGGAAAATGCAGACCCTTTTCCAAACTGATGAAGAAAGGCGTAAATTTTGTCTGGGACAAATCTTGTGAAGATGCTTTCCAAGACATCAAGTGATATCTCACTAATCTGCTGGTTCTTTCAGCTCCAATGCCAGGCAAACCCTTCATTATATATACTCGAGCTCTCGGCCACTCCCTGGGGGCAGTATTAGCTCAAAAGAACGATGAAGGAAAAGAGGTGGCTCTTTACTACCTGTCAAGAATGTTGGTTGGTGCTAAACATAACTATCATCCAGTAGAAAAGGAATGTCTAGCACTGATGTTTGCAATTCAAAAGCTACGTCATTACATCCTCTCCAATGTAGTGTACCTAGTTTCTAACATCAATCCATTAAAAGTGCTGGTAACAAAAACCGGGTCCCTGAGCGAACGCTTGGCCAAATGGTCAATTCTCCTCTCTCAATATGATATCAGATATACCCCTGCAAAGGCTATAAAGGGGCAAGCTCTTGCTGACTTTTTGGCAGAACATCCGCTCCCGGAGAATTCTAAATTCAGAGATAATCTCCCTGATGAATCAGTCTTTTTCGTTGAGCAGCGGCGGAAGTCTACTATTGACCCAGACCAGCATTGGATCATGCATTTTGATGGAGCTTCCAAAACTAATGAATCGGGAGAACCGGTTTCAGGAGTTGGAATTATTTTTTGTAGCCCGAAGAAATTCTACATCCCTCACTCCTTCTCATTAATTAAACCATGTTCAAACAATGTAGCAGAGTATACCGCATTGATCATGGGCCTTGAGCTAGCTATAACATCAGGTATCAATATGCTTGGAGTCTATAGAGATTCACAACTCGTGATCAAGCAAATGAATCATGAATATGAAGTGAAGAAACCTGATTTGGTTCCTTTCTTCAACAAAGCCTGTGAACTCAAGAAAAAATTCGATTTGATAGAGTTTCATCATGTTCCGAGACATCAGAATGTCAAGGCAGACGCATTGGCAAGTTTGGCAGCTTCGATGTCGATCCCTGAAAATGATAAGATGGCATTAGAAGTGGTTGAAAGAAGATTTCTACCTCTGCTTGACACCCATAAGGCAGTGGCTGATAGTTTTATTGTAATTAATAATCGGATTTCATCTTTCCACAATTCCTTCAGAGATTGGAGAAATCCTTTTATTGATTATATTCTTCATGGAGTATTACCAGAGGATGCTAAAAACAGAACTAGCATTCAAAGATAAGCTCTAAAATTCCATTTTGATTTGCCTTCAAAGACTTTTTATCGTAAATCATATGATGGGATTCTTCTTCATTGCTTATCACCAAGAGAGGCAGAATAAGTCCTCAAAGAAGTTCATTCTGGTTTATGTGGTGCACATCAGGCTGGGTCAAAGCTTCATGATCAAATTCGAAGGCTAGGATACTATTGGCCCACTATGATAGCTGATGCCATCAATTTTGCTAAAAGATGCAATGAATGTCAAATTCATGGTGATTATATTCATCAACCTCCTGAGTATTTACACCCTACGTCCACCTCTTGGCCATTTGAATCTTGGGGAATGGACATAGTTGGAAAGATCAGCCCACCATCAAAACGTGGTCATCAGTTCATCTTGGCTGTGACGGATTACTTCTCCAAATGGGCAGAAGCAATACCTCTTGCAGAAGTCAAAACAGATACGGTCCTCAACTTCCTGAAAACTCACATCATTTGTCGTTTCGGGGTGCCCAGACGTCTATACCATGACAACGGTCCCCAATTCAATAATGATAAATTTTACAGATTCTGTGACAAGTATGGAATCCAATGTTGTCCATCTACGACATATAATCCTGCAACTAATGGGCTTGCTGAGGCTTTTAATAAAACTATCTGCAAAATTTTGAAGAAAATGGTCTTTGACAACAAAAGAGGTTGGAGTACCAAGCATCCTGAAGCATTATGGGCTTACAGAACTACGGTTCGCGGTCCAACAAAATCAACACCATATTCCTTGGTTTATGGCTGTAAGGCTGTAATACCCTTGGAAATACAACTTCCTTCTCTTCGGGTAGCTGTGATGAACAACTATACTGAAGAGAAGAATGCTGGACTTCGACTCCAAGAGCTAGAGAGCCTTGATGAGAAAAGGCTTGCCGCTCGACAAAGCATTGAATTGTATCAAGCTCGTATGGCAGGATCCTTTAACAAAAAGGTCAAATACAGAACCTACAAGAAAGGAGACTTAGTCCTTGTAGCTAAGAGACCCATGTTCTCCACACACTTGTCAAAAGGTAAATTTGAACATAAATGAGAAGGACCATTTGTCATTGACAAAGTTTACTCCAATGGCGCCTACGCACTTCTCACGCTTAAAGGGGATAGATGCATGATGCCTATCAATGGAAAACTTCTCAAGAAATACTATTCTTGAATGTTATTGGCGTACCCAAATCATGTACAGTGTACATTTTCACTTCTAACCAAAATCAAAATCCTCTGGTTTCGAGCCTCACAACCTATGACTTGTAATCAAAATCCCTCAGATTTGTATAAAATGACTGCGAGGATCAAGTCCTTCGACCCCTCTAGTCAAACCTTTGTTACTTGGATAATGTCCTTACAAGACCCCTAGTCAAACCTATATAGATTAAGTCTTTTCGCAGACCCTATATAGCAAAACTCAGCTATGTGGAATAAGTCTTTTTGCAGTCCCATATAGCTAATCCTTAGTTGTATAGAACAAGTCTTTTTGCAGACCCTATATGACTACCTTCGGTTATATAGAACAAGTCTTTTTGCAAACCCTGTATAACCAAAATCTAAACAAAAACCAAAACCAAATCTTTGTCCTAAGAAATAAGTCAAGGATCCTGGGGAAAGCCTCACACATGGGCACCGGATAACATCCACTCTGTTTGACCCCTTTTCGACACCAAAAGGATCAAGTCATGGACCCTGGAGAAAGCCTCACACATGGACACTGGATAATGTCCACCTATATGACTCCCTTATTTTCGGTTTGTGGATCCAAAAGATCTCAAATCACACCTTCATACAAATCTGAGAAAATCAAACCAAACAAACCATCCATACAAACCACAAACATCCACACAAAATCAAAACCAAACACTTATACCGATGACAAAAATAGAAAGAAAAACCTTTTCCATTGATATCCATTTTAAAATTCGAATACAAGCAGTGAAGTCAATGTACACATGGCCCTCAGGCCTAATAAATAAAAAAAAATGAGAGTTGCAGCAAAGAATCTCAGTCCAGGAACTTCTCCAGTTGTCCCTTTGCATTTAATACTTCTGCCATAAGGATACGCCCTTTGTAGCTTGTATAAGCTGGAATAGCAGTATTAATGTCAATCTCGTCCAGCTTAATATTCAATTCAATCTCCAAGGACTGTACGAAGTCATTCAGAGCTATGAATTTCACTTCTGTATGCTCGAAAAGATCATCTCGGTGACGAATTCTCTCTGAAACTGACTTCTGTAAATTTCCCATGGTATTTTCCACGGCAGATAATTGATGCTGCAATACAACGATCTGTTGTTGAATATATGCACGTTGGTCCGCATGCACAGCCAATTCCTGTGTCAGCTTGGCCTCTTCCGCATTTATTACCTGTATCTCCTCCTCACCACTTTCAATCTCTGCAGCCAATTGAATTTTGTTCCTTAAGACCTCATCTTGGAAAGCTTTGGCATGATCAACACTCTTATCCCAAGAGTCTTTTTCTTCGAGTTTGTTAAAGAGGAGGATGAGGGCATCGCGAAGACCACTCAAGTCGGCACCAGAAAATATCAACATATCTACTAAAGCCTTGGCACCTTGAATCTTCTCTGGAGAAAGCTCTCCTAGAGAAACAGTAGCCAAAGTGCTGCGAATGGTTATCTTTGTGGCAAAATTAATAGCAAATTGAGGCTTTGGGGTGTCCCCGAAGAAGCTGAGTTCTTTAGGGATAGAAAGGTTTGATTCTCGCTCTTGTGAATTTGATTGGATTTGAGAACTTGAGCGATTATCCCTTTCTCTCTCGACATTTACTCCGCCCTCAAGAATCGCCAATGTTTCTTCACGAACAGAAGATGAATCATGTGACCCCTGTGAAGATAAGATAGTCGAAGGATCCCTAATGGCATGAGGTGTGACTGTCACATGCAGTAAGCATTTCTTGGTCCCTCCGCCTTCGGCAGTAGAAGCCTCA
This sequence comes from Sextonia rubra, assembly GCA_037013555.1. Lineage (NCBI taxonomy): Eukaryota > Viridiplantae > Streptophyta > Magnoliopsida > Laurales > Lauraceae > Sextonia > Sextonia rubra. Next base: position 11,959,702 of record JASUAD010000012.1, read on the forward strand.
TCTGATATTTTTCTGAACAGCAGGGTCTTCAATAACTTTTAAAGGCGATGATTGATCCACCCTAAAGTGGACTCTCGGAGGTGTCATGGCTATGGGAGGTGTAAAACGACTAGCAACTGGAGGCACACTACCAATGACAGGTGTTACAGGAGTATCCTCTACCGGGAGACTTGCACCTTCTAAAACCATTGTCTGTCGAACAGAAGAACCTGTTCTGATCACAACAGTATCCACTGCAGGGGCCTCTGTGACTGGAACCATAACACTGTCCGCTTTTTTTTTCTGCATCGCTAATAGGTTTAACATGTTGTTCCATCTGGACATCCTCAGCCTCATCAGCCCTTGGCTCGTTACTAACAGGCAAAGTGGTACCAGCTGGCGATAACCCCGCACCATCATTCGTACTTTGGGTTAGTGAACCTGATGATAAACTTTCTACAAAGCGTTGCAGATCACTCCCCAGAGGGCTGCCTGCTGATGCCTCTAAGTATCCACTATGAAGTAAGACATCATCCAAGTCAATCGAAGCTTCGGCATGCTCCTTCTCCGCTTGCTCCTCAATAAGGGATCCGAAAGATCTCCTAGGAACGGTAGACAGTGTTTTAGCAAGTGTATGAGAAACACCCTCTTCTACCCGACCACCTGAAAAAGGGGAATGAGTATAAACTAGAGCACGAATGTTGAAATGCTAACCAGGCTAATGTGAAGTTTACCTTCAACGGCAACTGGAGTTTCTTCAATATACCTTATGACTCTGGTCGCAGATTCCTTGACAATGTCAAAAGGAGGCTTCTGTTGTTTAATCTGGAAAGCAGCCTCTGTAATAGCAGCAGTACCAGCGTCATCGATAGATTTCTCTGCAATGATGGATTCTGTCGGTATATCTGTTGCCACTTTTCTCTCAAATTCAGGCATCTGCGCTTGATTAAACATATCTTTTTCAAAATCAAATTCGATGCGAATATCACTATCAGTTCGCTCTCCAGTCGTAAGAGTATCAAAATTGCTTTCTCCTCCACTCCTCTCATCAAAGGCATAATCTTCGGTAACTCTGGCCACTTGCCTCGCAGACTCTCCAGCAATTGAGGGTTGAGCTAATAAAATCGCCAAAAGAAATATCAATGTTAGAGATACAGAATCAATGAAGCTATGATTATAAACGAACATATGTATGTTACCAGTTTTTAGCCTCTGAGAACGACGTGTTGGAGGACTTTCAGCTTTTCTCTTCTTGGAAGGTGTCTCTTTGCTAGTTGAAGCTCGGACTCAAGTCACCAATTTTGAGCGAGTGGCTCTGATTTTCTTATGCAAACCCAGATCCTTCGGAGGGTTCACAGGCATTGTGATAGATGGCCTTGCTCTCGTAGCTACTTCCGCAGATTGGACCCCCTCTACTGGACTTTGACTGACATGTGTCTCCGTCAATACACGAGTATCAGCAACAGTTTTTAATCGCTGAGCAAAATCTGCCTCAGCAGCTGCATGCATAGCGGATCGCTCTTCCTCAAACTGTCTGGTCTGTTCTCCCACTGATACCTTGGTTCTGACAGAACGGGAAGCAGATCCAAAATCCAAAGCAGCCCTGCCCAATTCCCTGATTTTAGCAAGGCTAATGTCCTCCTATAAATTTTCTTCTATGGCTCGTCGCATCCTCGTTGCGGGACATTAAGAGGAGGCATGTAGCTTTCATCTTCCTCACCTCTTAAACCGCGGTGATCTCGACAGATATCGGATCCAGCTGTCAAACCAATTAGCCATTGGTCCCCATCATGTAGCCAATTTTCAAAATTCTCTGGGATGAAACGATCTTTTTCTCCCTTTTCTCCTTTTTCCTTCTTCTTAGAGGCAGGCGAAACACGACATTTAGCTCGAGGATTACTTGTGTATGCCTGCACAATGGCGAGGGTGCTTTTAGCAAACCACTGGGCGAAGCCACTTGTATATGCAGGATTCGGAAGATGAGGATATCCAAAACGGGCCTCAGTGTCAAATGCTTGGTAGAATTCCCAAGCATTACGAGCATCCTGCAAGGAGCCAATAGTGCCTCAAATTCAGCTCGGTGCTCCCACGACGGCCTGATAGAAGTCGAATTGTCTGCAGAATCTGGCAGGTATATAAGGTTGAATATTGATGTATGTATTTTTCCTATACACCAAATCTGCATGCCTTAAACTCAGAAGCCAGCTCTTTTCTTCATCTGACAAGCTGATATCCCGACCACCCTCCCCAACCTTGTCTATTGATGGCTCCACAGCATTCCTCATCTGAGTGGGAACTTCAATATTCGGTATAGGATCCCGGGAAGCAACATAATTGTTAAAGTTGCGCAAATGTTGGCACAAATCGGTCATGGAATAGTTGTTAATTAGGCAACTACCACCAACCACACCCTCCATGAAAATGTTCCTCGGTGCACCGCTATGTGAATGAAGATCATTGCAATGGTAGGTGAACCAGGTGTACAGTAGATATTCGGCATAAAATCGGTTGAACGGCTTTCCTTCCCTAACGGTGAATCCTGAAAGCTTCAACTCTATCAGCATATAAGATACAAAAGCAGGACCCAAAGCGAGGCTATGTCCAAGGCCATTTTGAGGGCTGGATATATACAACCAGGCCTAAGGTCGTTTCCTGAGCTCGGAAAAAGAACCTCGGACAACCATGCTGTCAAGAATGAAGCAAGCCAACATTTCCTTTTCAAATCTGGATATTTGGCAAAAATATAAGGCTAAAAGTCCATATCTTCGTGAAAGACGATTGTCGGACCCTTCTTGGGATCTTCATTCGAGATTACCCTTTTCCACTTAAAAAACCCACCCCTATTAACGAAGAAAGGATCAGTGATCCTCTTCACTTGATTAATCCATTGAAAGACTTTGCCTCGAATTCGGCTAGATGTCTGAATAGAATCTTCAAGCGCAAAAGGAGGTAATATGCGGCCTGGAATTCGTTATCCATAGTGGCTAATTCTTCATCGGGTAAAACGGTCTCATCATAGATCTCGCCATAAGGTGCCAAACCAAAAATTTTCTTTATTTCCCATAGAGAAAATCCCAACTCCATGTTTGGAGTAATGAAAGTATCAGTCGCTGGGCAAAATAACCCCAAAATGGCCCTGCAGACATTCTTGTTCTCACACGGGACTCTTTGTGTGGTAGCATTTACAGCATCAAAAATCCCGACTGCTTTCAAATCTTCCGCATAATGATGCTTAATTATAGTCACCCAGCTTGGCCAATCCCCAATGCAATTAAACCACCCACGAGATTGATGTCTCTCACCGAGCCAAGCACTACAGTCGCCTGAATGAATACCAAGCCCAATAGTCCTGAACTATGATATCACAGTGCCTACTTCCAAATTCAAAGTGCACGGTTCGAGAGTCTCTATTTCAAACCTTGGATGTTCTATGAAGTAGTATGGAGGCGGACGCATGAATTTCCCAGTCTTGAAGTGGACATGATATCTTATCCACGAAAAAGGATTATGCCTTGCTGGGATTGTTGAAGATAGCAACATGATAGTTGGATGCCGTCGAATAGATCGAACAGTGGTCAATTCAAGCACGATCCTTGCCGGATTTGTGTAATGGTACCTCATATGGTCAGTAGGTTGCTTTGCAGTCTCCCTTGTGGCATCTCCAAATATATATCGTGGTTTTGGAAAAACCACCTTGTCATTATTCTCCCAATTAGTATTATTTGCCCAGCACCAATACGAGTACCAATTTCTCGTTGATAAAGCTTTAGTTCTTTGGAGCCACAGGTTGACATCAGATGCTTCATTTGGATCTTTTGGATCAGACTCCCTTGCGGTCTTACCCTTGGTACGACTTTTAGGTGCTCCAGCAGTTGCAGTTGTGGGTGCTTTACCCTTTCTATCTGCAAAGCAAATCAAAAAGAAGGAAAAGAGAAGTATCAGTAACAATGATATGGAACTTTAAAAAAAAAAAATTTCGGCAGCATCTCCCCTTAGTAAAAGGCCAAAAGGAGAAGGCAATACTCAGTTCTGAGACCAAGAATTAGCATCAAAGGCACACTTAAGTCTTAGAACCAAGGCTCTCGGTCCAAATAGATGTTCAAGCATCTTAAGACCTTTTCAGGGGGCAGCAGGTTCGTGTTTGAGCACGAAAATGGCATCTATGAATAGCATATAAGGCATAAACAAATGCAAGCATGTATGAAAGAACAATGGTAAAAATGCATGACATGTTTCCAACAACACCAACAAAGTGTAACATCCAGTTCAAGACTGAAGCATTTTCACATCCCTAATCTTAGCAAACGAGGCCCCGGGCGATGATTTGCTATGATGGGACCATTAGACATTCTTGTGGGATCTTCAGTTACTTCGCAAAGCCAATCTTAATGATCATCAACAGTCATCGAAGATCGGAAGTGTTAGAAGAAAGCAGCGAAGAACGGATCATGTTTGGAAGTTGTAGTAGAAAAAGACAATGTAAAATGTCTTATTCAAAATTACATTCGACCGTATGATCGGTAGATATTCAAGGTTACATTTAACCATGTGATCGGTGGTTTTTTATGTTTGGAAGTTGTAGTAGAAAAAGATAATGTAAAATGTCTTATTCAAAACCGCATTCGACCGTGTGATCGGTGGTTTTTCATGCTTGGGAGTTGTGATAGAAAAAGACAATGTAAACAGTTCATTCAAGACTACATTCAATTTTGGGGTCAATGGAGGATCTGCCCTATTTTCATCAGTCTCCTTCATTAGCCATTCATATTCGAGGTGGTCTATGTTTCTCATGCTCATGGAGACTTAAGGGGAGTAACCTCCTCATCAAAGGCAGAAAGACTGCATCTTGTGGTTGTTCGGTTATTTCCATTGATCCCCTCTCGGTTTTCATCGTCAACTGTTCATATTTGAGGTGGTCTATGCTTCTCATGCTCATGGAGACCTAAGGGGAGTAACCTTCTCATCAAAGGCAGAGAAAATCCACCTTGTGATGATTCAGTTATTTCAGTTAGTTTTCTATTGATCATCTTCACTAACTACTCATATTCAAGGTGGTTTACGCTTCTCATGTTTGGTGAGATTTAAGGGGAGTAACCTTCTCATCAAGAGCAAGAAGAATGCCCCTAATGGCTACCCTGTCTGAGGAATTAGGCTGCATTCCTACCAAGACTATGGTGATTGAGTTTGTATGGATGCATGTCAGTGGCCGAACAAACCACCACAGCTTAATGTCCTATAATTCCCACAGAAGTTACGGTGGTTCACTTTGTGCTTACAAAAAAAAAAAAAAAAAAAAAAAACAGACTGCCATTTTGTGTCCTTCTATACTCCCTACAGAAGGCAGGTACGTGTTCAGTAATGTGTGTGGAATATGTGTACTTAGATACAATAACTGTTTAATTTTAAACTTCCCTGGTTTTAAACTTCCCCACTATTCGGTATAAAGCATTCCCACCGATGACAATTCCAAATCAGTCACCATGAATTGCAAATTTCAGTTTGTGACAGTCACTGTGACAACGGCAACAAGTATTAAACAGTCAGGACTGACCGTGAGAAGGTGCAAACAATGATCAGACTTCAAGAGATTCCATGACAACTCATCCTCAACTATGTAACACACAGTTGAACTAATGTCAGAGAAATTAACCCTCAATCAAAATCCTAAACTGAATCAAACGCATCAAACAAGTGAGGAACAAAAAAAAAAAAAAAAGGAGGAGAATAGTCATCCAAGAGTATGATCATGGGTTCCACGCAGTTAGTGTGCTAGATCCATATAATTCTCGCACCAAAACACCAGTAACTGTTTGGTTCTGAAGCCCCCCACTGTTTGGGTTTGGAATCTGCCCATTGTATAACAGCTACCATGAAAAGAAATCAAGCCATATAAATGACCTGTAACAGCATAACCCATAACTGTGCACTGTTACCGTAAAGTTTGTGACTATGGAATTAATCAGGCCAAGACACGCAATGACCAAGGGTATAGTTAACTGCAACCATGGGACAGGCCCAGACAGTAATGCTTGTCGTCAAGGAGGTGTAGAAACAAGTCCCTCCAAGAGACTGTGGCAGTGAAGGTCTCATGGATAGTGATGACTGTGACTATGACTTGTCAGTTGGTACCCAATTTGAAGAACTGGCTAAAACAATTGAGCTCAAACAGAACCCTCTTTTTAAAAGTTAAGCTGAGAAAACAATATAAAAAAAAGAGAAGAAGTATGTGCAAGTGACCGTGGACTACAACAGTGGTTTTGACAGTGAGCTTGCTCAATGTAGACTCCACCAGAGAATGAAATTCAGGCATCATCATACGCCAAGAAAATTGGGTGAATCCAGTAAAGAAAACAAATTTCTTTTCACACAAACAATTTGACAAACAGGTGGTGGTCGTGACGAACTACTATGGGTTTGTATGGTCAGCAGATTGATGAGCTTGAGATGATTTCACAAAAATCATCTTACATCAGTTTTTGAAAGAGGAAAAGGAAAAAGAAAGGAAGAAAAGAACCATAATCGGTCATGACTATGAACCCCCTTCAGTTGGCTTAGACCGCGACCGTGGGCACACCGTGACCGTGGACATATTCTAACAATGTCCAACCCAAGATGAAGCATTTTAACTGTTTCTACCAGCCAGAGAGGGTAAAAAGAAATAGAAGAAACAAGATGCATCCAGAAATCCCAGGCTTGGATTCGGCCATGAACAAACACAAAGGAACATGAGGAGAAAATCCTTACCAGCCATGGCAATTGTCTTCAGTCGAAAAATCCACAAGATGGAAGATGGAATAAGAAAACTGAGATGATAGGGCCCCTTGAATGCTTGAAGTCTCAGTCTGTCTCCCAATTTCTCTCTCTCTCGGTCTTTCTCCCTCTCTCCCAATTTCTCTCTCTCTCTCTCGGTCTCTCTCCTGGTCTCTCTTTCTCTCTCAGTTGGGTCAGAGTGTCAGACAGTCAAATAGAAAGAAAGGGACGAGACTTCCTTCCACAAAAAAAAAAAAAAAAAAAAACCCACGGTCTCTCTCTCTCTTTTGAGCCCTTGCTCACGGTCTCCCTTGATCCCTTGCTCACAGTCATGACGCACTTGAGAATTGATACCCACTGCGTGAAATACTAAAGTTGCACATCTTCAATAGTCAAATTAGCTATCTCTCATTCCCACGGTCATTGCAAACTTGAACTAGTGGAGCCCATTGCCGAATTCCTTCAAGCTCAAGTCGTTGACGCGTCACCCTCCTTCCCACAAATACAATTTGGTTGAAATCAGTGGAGTCTAAACCTTGATCAAATCACGATGGATTCGTCCTTCTTCATCTACGGTCTCTGTGATTTTAAGCAATGGAATCCATAACATGATCATTTTTAATTATTTGAAATTCCTATGATAGGTCCACTTTGAGTAATTTACAAAAGAAATAACCTACTTTTAGTGTATTTTGAGGGAAATCATACAAAAAGAAAAAATTCGGAGTTTCTTTCCAAATCAACTTTGGGTTTCAAACTAAAGTTTGATTTCAAACCAATATCCCAAAAGCCGATCTCTTTCAAAATTACATCTCATTTTGTCAAAATTATATCTCATTTTGAATCATGTCAAGCCAAGTCAAAACCCAAACTTTGGTTTTTGAAAATAAACTTATGCGGGTGCTGGTAGCCACTTGAATGCTTTATTAGCCAGCTATGCTTTCCTTTTTTAAGCTGCTTCTTTAATCCTTTATGCAACATGATTGCATTTAGTTATCATTTGGATTTGGCTGGAAATTTTGTATTCTTGGCCTTTTCTGCGCTTTGGATCACTTGTACTGCTCCCTTCTTGTACGTGCTGGGAACATGATGTTTTTGGGCCTTGTTAACCTGATGTATTTTGTCTGCACAATTATTAACTCTGTGTATCGGGTGCAGTTTTGTTAATTATTTTGGGACCTGTTTTGTTTTTTTATTTTTTTTGGTTGGGTGGTCGCAATCCTGATGGACCCGTTGCTAGTGATTTTAACCCAACCCAACTTAGAGAGAATCAACTGCCTACTGGATCCTAAACTTATTTATAAACCTTAAATAGCTATATATATATATTTATATAGATTTTTCTAATGGCACCCGCTTTTATTGGGATTTGCGTGTGTATTTATTTTTAAAAAAATTGTCTTAGCGGCTGATAGAACAAACCGCTGCTAAAACAATTAACAGCGGCAAAAAAAAAATGTCACTAATGTTATAATTTCTGCCGCTGAAACTAATAGAAGGTATTATTCTATTATAATTTTTAGCAGCGGACTTTTTTCTTTTAGCAGCAGACTTTTATTTCTTTTAGTGGCAGACATTTTTCTACCATTATTGGTCTTTATCTTTAGCGACACAAGCATTAGTGACAAATATACGTCTGCCACTGTATCCTTTTCACAGCAGTTTATGAACTTTTAGCGGCACTATATTTCTGCCACTATAGGTTCATTTTCTTGTAGTGTGAATACATGATTGATAAGATAATTAATGCATGAAAATAATCATGCATAATATTGTTCTAATCACATTATATCATAAGTTCAATCTTATGGTAGAACCAAACATATGAGGATAGACTATTGGGGGATTTAATTTTAATGGTTCATATTATTGGTAGAGGGGTCCCATGGTGAATAACACACATCCCACTCGTGGGAAGAGTGTAATAGACCACTCAAGGGATCGGGTTGCCACTCATGGGAAGAGTGTAGTAGACCACTCAAGGGATCGGGCTCAACACAAACACGTGCATACTTCCGATTCATTACCAGTGTTCTCGTAGTTTTGAGGTCCCTGATATATTAAATGGTTTAGAACCATTCAATAGAACATCTAAAATGCACATCTACACTTTCATTTTTGTTCGATGGTACCCCTAGATCAGGAACCTGCAACTTCGAAAATTTTATGGCCAACTATTATCAAAGCTGTAGCTGGTATTTTCAGATCCCACAATATTATTGTCCAAGCTTGAAAATATCTACAATTTCAAATTTAGAATTTTTCTATTACAATATGTGTATGTACCTTGGCCATTATAGATCTAATAGCACTTTATCATTCCTTACAACAATAAATGTGTTTGATAAATAATATTTTATTGATTTGAACTAAATTGAATAAGATTAAAAGAGAATTATGTATTGGAATCAATGATGGTCCTTTTGTTAAAATTATGTAGGATGGTGAAAATTAATTGGACTTGATTTTAAATAGTATATATCATTATATATATATAAATATGTATATTTAATGGGGCAGCTGGTCCTGCTTGAAGTCATACCTATCATATCATAAGAGGAATGATGTGACCAGGAGCCAATGGAGTGACATGCGTGGATTTTTAATCCAATCAAATTCTCATGTGAGATTCTTTGTTGATAAGATAGTTTTTCTTTTTAGCCCTTCATTTACTATTTCTCTGGAAAAGCCTTGATTCCACGATGTCCTTCCGCACGGCAATGCGGTGGGCGGACTTTTAATCCAATCAACTTCGTTTGTCAGATTCTCTTGTTGATAAGATAACTTTTTTCCAGCCCTTGATTTCTTTTTTTCATAAAAATTTTTAATTCCATGTTGGCGATAGGGAACTTTGTATGTCTGAATGAGCTGGCCGTTCCAACTATGAGTGGTTGGAATTTTGGAGACTTTGATTCAAAGTGAATGTGCTAGTAATTGATATTTTATATCTCGGGTTTTACTTACTAATAATCATTAGTAGAGGAAATACATATGTTGGTATGTTCTCAAATTGTTTTTATTCTATTAGGATTTGATCTCAAAGTAAGATTGAATACATGATTGATAAGATAATTAATGTATGAAAATAATTATGCTTAATATTGTTCTAATCACGTTATATCATGAGTTCAATCTTATGATAGAACCAAACATATCATAGTAAAATATGGGGATATGCTATTAGGGGATTTAATTTTAATGGTTTATATTATTGGTAGATGGGTCCCATGGTGAATAACACACATCCCACTCATGGGAAGAGTGTAATAGACCCCTCAAGGGATTGGGATTCAACACAAACACATGCACACTTCTGATACATTACCTGTGTTTTCGTAGTTTTGAGGTCCTTGATATATTAAATGGTTTAGATCCATTCAGTGGAACATCTAAAATACACATCTACACTTTCATTTTTGTTTGATGGTACCCCTAGATCAAGGAACCTGCAACTTCGAAAATTTTATGGCTAAGTATTGTCAAAGTTATAGATGGTATTTTCAGATCCCAAAATATTACTGTCCAAGCTTGAAAATATCCACAATTTTAAATAATATATGAAAAGGTTCTCTATATCATTTTAGGTTCTACTGGCAACAGGTGCTACAGTACAACACAAAATCGGAGAGACCAACTCGCACCTCCACAAACTTTTTCAAGTATTTTGTTTTATAATTTCTTTTAGTTAAATGTTTCTGCAATGTGGACCTCATTTGGATTGCGAAAGGTTGTCCTCTCCCCCAATTTCAATAGCCAGTGCAAGTTGATGAGTATGACAATCCAGGCTAATGGACTCGGCAAGATTAGACTAGGGAAGCCAAAACTCTTCTCACATTTCAATCTGATAAAAAAACGCTACTGTGAGCGAAGAATTATCAGAGCAAAACTAACATGGCGGAGAGCGCTATGGACTTCTTGTTTCAAACCCTAGGTTCATTTTTGCACCAAGAAGCATCTCTTCTTCAAGGATATCGCAGCAGCCTTGATGAAATCCAACAGGAGCTACAGAGCATGCGCTCCTTCTTGAAAGATGCTGATAGAAGAAAATACAGTGACGATGGAGTAAAGACATGGGTGCAGCAGGTAAGAGAAGTCGCCTACGAAGTCGAGGACATCATCGATGAGTGCAGGTATCACATCACAAGTGAAGAGAGAGGTGGAGGACCCAAGAGAAAAGCTCTCTATAAAGCTGTTAACCTCCCAAGGCATTACTACTACAAGCACCAGATTGCCTCTAAGTTGCAAGCAATCACATTAAAGATTAAAAAAATTTCAGAGAGAAGCAAGCGATATCACTTTCTTCAAGAAGGATCGACATCCAAGATGAGGGATGCAGGGGAAAACTGGCAACGCTCTGGAGCATTTCTAAGCTACATGCCAGCCGACGGCATTGTGGGGATCGAGGAAAATAAGAAATTCCTCATTCGACGCTTGACAGATGTAAATGAAAGACCAGAACGTGTGGTGCTCTCCGTGCTAGGAATGGGCGGCGCTGGTAAGACCACACTCATTGCAAAAGTTTATAACAGCCCAGATGTAATTAAACACTTCGACTGTCATGCGTGGACCACAGTCTCCCAATCTTGCAACTTCGACAAACTCTTGCATAGTTTGATAAAGGAGTTGTACACATCTAACAACAATTCTGTTCCGGATGCCATTAGCAAAATGGACACGGGCGATCTTGTTAAGACGGTGTTCGACTATTTGAACAATAAAAGGTATGTGATTGTTTTAGATGATGTGTGGGAGCCTACTGTTTGGGAAGACATAGATGTTGCATTTCCAAACAATGGATGCGGAAGCAGAGTCATAATCACAACACGGAAAGAGAATGTCACGTCTTCTTTCGCAGATGAAAATGTTCTCAAGTTGAAGCCTTTAGGCAATGACGACGCTTTGGCCCTCTTTTGTAACAAAGCATTTTTGAACAAGAGATGTCCTCCTACCCTCAAGCAATATGCAGAAAGATTAGTACAAAAATGTGAGGGCCTGCCTCTAGCGATTGTAGCTATTGGGCGGCTCATGTCAAGGAAAGGAGAGTCAATTTTAGAATGGAAGAATGTAGAAGATAATCTTAGTTGGCAGCTAAGCAATACTAAAGAATTGGGAAGGATGAAGAACATACTGATGCTTAGCTACAACGATTTGCCATACAATCTTAAACACTGTTTTTTGTATTGTAGTCTCTTCCCTGAAGATTACTCAATTTCGAAAAGGAAACTGTCTCGATTATGGGTTGCAGAAGGTTTTATAGAAAAGCGTGGAGGACACACACTAGAGGATGTGGCTTTAGAATATATCCAAGACCTCATAAGTAGAAGCATGCTTCAACCTATGGATGATTATTGGAAAAGAAACAATTTGGTCCGAATTCATGATGTGCTGCGAGAGTTAGCTCTATCAATCAGCCGTGAAGAGAATTTTTGCAATATACATGATGGTAAACAAGAGACTCAGCAGAACAAAGCCCGTCACTTGTCAGTGTACCATAGCATTGAAAATATTCAGTTGAGTACATGTCCTATTCGCTCCTTCTTATTGTTCTCAACTAAAATTTCTTCACTTTCTTTGAATAGCATTGCATCAAGTATTAAGCTATTAAGAGTGTTAGATCTACGGGCTTCTTCCATTAAGAGTGTGCCAGATGAATTAGTTGCTTTATTCAATTTATGCTACTTGAATTTGAGGGATACAAATGTTGAGAAACTTCCAAAATCCATAGGTAGGCTTCAGAACTTGCAGACTTTGGACATCCGACAATCTAGAATAAAGATTATACCTAAAGGAGTAGAGAAGTTAAGGAAACTGCGGCACTTGTTTGCATATGGATATCATTTTGATTCTTTATCAGATTTTAAATTTTATGATTACGCACAAGCGCCTGCCGGAATATGCAATTTAAAATGCTTGCAAGCTTTAAAATACATTGGAGCAGACGATGAGATAGTTAGAAAAGTTGGAGACTTGACTCAACTAAGAAGGTTGGGGATTGTAGAAGTAAAAAGTTTCCATGGAGTAGAGCTATGTGCCTCCTTACTGAAATTGGAATCCCTTCAAAAGTTGACTGTAGCGGCTGCAACAGAGGAAGAAATACTTGATTTGGATGGATTATCTCATCCTGCCTTTCATCTTGAATCTCTCACGTTATCAGGGCATCTGGAGAGGCTTCCTCGTTGGATTAGATCCCTTCAGGATCTCATAAGAGTTAGGTTACATTGGTCTTGTCTGAATGATGATCCATTGTCTTCACTCCAAGAATTGCCTAATCTTGTGTACGTTTCTCTTTGGAAGGCATATGTTGGGAAGCAATTATGCATTCGTCGTGGATCCTTCTTGAAAGTCAAAATGTTCGAGTTTGTTGGTCTCCCTCTACTAGATAGGATATGCGTGGAAGAGGAATCAATGAGGTGCATTGAAGAAATAAAATTGGTCGGTTGCCCTGAGTTGAAAAGTGTACCCGAGGGCATGCAATACCTTACTACTCTTCAAACACTCTATCTAGAGGACATGTCGGGAGAACTCTCAAGGAGGATTTGGGAAGACGATGGTATAAATCTCCAGCACATTCCCAAGATCATTCATTATAACTCTACAGCAGGTGTCTTTGCAAGCTTTGCATCTAGGAAATACCGCCAAATGACAACGAAAATGAGGTAACTTGAGTAATATATTTCTTTCAATTTCTAATAATATTACTGAAAAATAGTAGAATGTGAAAAAAGTGAGCCCCACTTTCCGCCCTTTGTTTTGTTTTGTTTTGTTTTGTTTTTTTTAAAGAAAAGTGGAGAAATTTAATAGTGAGCCCCACTACGATTAACTGGAAAGTAGGTCTGAAATTCAAAACAATCATAATAAATTCTCTAGATCTCATACTTTGCATTGAGGCCAACATTAATTTAATAAAAAAATATATAAAGTAGTTCTACATCATATTAACTCCACTCCTTTTCTTTTCTTTTAGAAAATCAAAAGGAGTTCTAAAAATCTTCTCAAAAAACAACCAACATGTGAACATAAAAATTGTGTAAATAGACCTGTTCACCTTAGGATATGTTTGAATATACGGTGTAGTAAAATGTGGTAAAGTGAAGCCTCAATCAAGAGAAAAATAGCCAACATGTGAACATAAGAATTTCTAGGTGCCGACCATATCCATCAACATTGAACCTATAGAGTCTGATACTAACTGTTGTGTCATTCACTTTCATCATACTTTATTCTTAAGATTGGCTGGAATGAATATTTGATGAGATGGATGGTGGATCTCTTCCATCTTCGCTCTAAAGACCAAATGAGATGGGTTATATATATCTTTGGTCTTATGTAGTAAGATGCAGCCAAGATTACTTTCCAACTGAAATCTTCCTGGCTCGAGTTATGCGTTTGGATTGACCGTGTTGTGTTGGAAAGAATATTGCATATGTAAAGGAATGAGGAAAGAATTTTTTGGTTACAAGTAAGTGGTTCACATGACCACATGTCTAATAATGATAAGCCCCACTTTAAGTTAATTGATTCTAGATAAGCTTTTCCTCTTAGCTTTTATTTTTTATTTGAATAAATCTAGCTTGGACTCACTTTTACAAAGACCAATTGATTTAGGACCATTGTTTGACTAATAATTGAGAAAAGTAAGGTAGCTAGCTAGCTTCTAATAGATTTGTTTGATTGAAGGAAATCTCTCTAAGATTATCCATAAAAAGTGGTTTCTGGTTCCTTTCTCTATTTATAAAGGGCAATGATTGAATGGTGAGACAATAATTAAATTTGGGCTGATCATCATCAAGATTATGACATAAAGTGAAGAATTTCACACATTAAGCCTATAATTTTCACTAACTTCTTATCTTAAGGATAAGGAAAATCTACCAAACTTATAACATTCTTGACAATATTCTAACAACTCATTCGGTAATCTCTAACAGATGTAGATAATCTCTAACATTCCCCCTCCATGATAATCATGAAAAATAAAACCTTTGATTTCTTAAAAATAAACCACTTAATTTTTTTTTAATAGAAATGATCGTCTTGTCTTCTTGATCATTACCGTCTGCCTTTGATTCGTCATTGTTGTAACCTACTTGTTTTTTAGATTGTCTGTGCCTGTGGCTCACTAAATCAAATCTATCATGGTTTCTTTCAGAAACTTTGATCGTGCAATTTGGCGAAAATAGTGAGATCTATTGTAATTGAGAAATGAGGGATGATTTTGATTTTATTGAAATAAAAGAAAATTGAAGGTAACTATCATGGAAGATAGGACCTTGCCTGGCATGATTGCAAGATCATTACGGGCCCCACCTCTGATACCATGAAGTCTTGCTTATCAAGTGCTTCATGTGATAAATATATGGTCTTGATCCCACTGCTGTTGAGTTCAAAATATGGGCTATAGTTAATACAAGATGAATTAGAGTCCGTGAGCAGTTTGAATTTAATAAAGGGCAGGCTCGACCAATGGATTTAATAAAGGGTAGGCTCAACTAATGCAAAGTTGCTCCTTATATTCATGTGGTCGCACCACAGTATAGTCTAATACTGCTTCTGAGAGTTCAGGTTGGCATTGATTATGACCAAGCTATAAAAAGCTTATAGCTCGGATCCTCTTCGCTGAAAAGTTCTAATACTTCTATTTAAAGTGAAGGTTTTGTAGATTAGCTGCTTACTTAAAAATTTGATTGACTTTATGTTTACTGTATAAGCAAAGGCCATGAAATGGGCAGCTAGTTGAGAAGGGAGGACTTCTTATTGTAACAATTCATATGGCCAACCTTATCTGGAAGAAAGCAACGCTCATCTACCTGGTTTTGGCAGGTGGCTAAATTAACAACCGTCATTTAATCTAATGGGACAAGGGAGCCCTTAAAAAATGAACGACATGCCCTCTGTTAAAAAAAAATAGGGGGAGAACTCTTTAGCTTAAGGAGGAGACAATCTCAAGTAAAAAACTAGACAAAAGCTGGCCCAACGATTAAAACTTGAGAGATTGGGTCAAGTCATAGAGGGCTGACCGCCATTTACAACTAGTGCCCATAAGAAAACAAGTCAGTTGTGGAAGCTACAGAGGATCTAGGGTCTTCTCTAACTAGCAATTGGCCATCCTACTACATTATACAATAAGTTTCTGTCAAAAAGCGATGCAGTGTTTTACCAGTTTGATGGTCTTTCTAACTCTGATTTAAGTGATATTTGCATGTGAGCCACTACAAGTTGGGCATTTATTTTGAGTGGATTGAATTTTACAGGTTAGGGCATGGCTGATGTATTTGTAGGCCGCAGTATCAGGTTGCTAATTTAGAATCTACTTTCACATTGGCAAGTGCATTTCCAACATTGGCATACAATCTTTCCAATATTCTCCCCGCTTTATCTGAAGGTTTGGGTTCTGATTCATGCTTTAGGATTGAATTTGTGTAAAATTCATCTTTTCTGCAGCTCTACACTCTATGCCTACTCTTCACCAGCATTTGAAGTTTTTAACAGCTGTAGTCCTGTTGATGTAAGTCATCTGCAAGCTCTCATTCAACCATTCATCAGGCGATTTGTCTGCTTTGGGGGAATGCATATTTTCTCACCACCAGAATCATGAATTCATCACAACTTTTCTGCATCTCAGCCCATGCTTGTACACTAGCACTGTGCCACCATCTTCTTCAGACCACCTGCTTTATATTCAGCCATGCAGTCATCCTCTGGAGTCGTTTCTTGCTTTTGTTTTTTTCTGTTTACCCCGTTATGTATTGGTGCATGATAGTTTATTTCGGTTCTTTGAAGTTGACCTTGTGGACGTTTTTTTGTTTACACTTTGTCTTGGAACTTGTCGATTCGTTCGCTTTTGATCTTTTGTAATTGAGACAGATCTTGCAAGATGACGAATGTACAGGCATGTTCGGACTCCATTTTGGGCTCTCACAGACTTGTTTTCCGGCCTGGACGGTATTTTTAATTAAATCTTGTGCTGCCTAGTGAATTGTGATAGTATTTTGGGGCCTTCGGCCTAGAGCTATGTATAGATTTGGACCTTGGGAGACCAGCTGCAAGTAAAGCCTATATCAAGTCCCTGGATAAACTCATCAGTGGCGCCATTTAGGGACAATTTAGCTCTTAATTTGGACCAGTCCTTGGCTGTCTATTTTGTGGCCTTTTGAGATCTTATATTACACTATCTTGGATTTTATTATATAGACTGTCATTCTGTATTCTGATCCACGTTTAGCCTGATATAAATTCTATTTTAGAACCGATTGATACAAATTTTAGGTTATACTGTTATTGTTTTTGAGTTTTAAATTTATTAACTATCTTGACCACATCTGCTAAAGCACGGTCCCGCTATCTGGTTCTCAACCGCTCACCTACTCAAATGGGGAGACGCTAAGATGAAATTGAATATCAAGGTTCGCCAGCATAATTCAAAAAGTCATACACTTTCAGATACACCAAAAATCACATGAAAAGGGCAAAAACATTTAGCCGTGCTTTTGTCTCTCCCTAAGATGCAGAGGGTTTTAGTGGCTTCCAAATGAATATGATTCCTTTAGTTAATGATTAAATAAGATCTTTTTTTACCAAAAAACCCCCTTCAATTTTGAGAAAAAAAATGGAGGGTCCACACACTTCATAATATAACTGGGGGCCCACCAACACTTATTTATTTTTTATTTTTACAAATTTGTCCCTTTCTACAATTTGTTGTCAGACTATTTCATAATCTGCTAGAATCATGTGTTTTTCCTATTTAAAATCTAAACCTCTTCTTCTTTGCTCTTCTTTCTATTTTTCCTCTTCCATGCCCCTAAGTTTCATTTGTTGCACCCATTGTGATCAAAATCACAGATTTTCTCCTCTTCACCATTGATGAACAGCAACCAGCCAGGCGATCTAGATGCAATATTCCCACAACAAGGAACATTATAATATGTACAATTTCTATATTTTGATTGATAATCTCATCAGACACAGCATCAGAGATATGAGAAAGATAGAAGCAAATGAGCTTGGTCAGGGTCCATGGGTTGAAACTTGTATAGATCCAAAATAGGATCCATTTATCAATTGAAACCTAAATTAAGTTAGAAATCCATAACAATTTATTAATTAAAATCTAAAACAAGACAAACATTGGTATTTTATGGATCAGAACCATCGGATAAAGATATTTGTTTACATCCGTAGATTTTGTGCATGGGATTAGTATGATCTTCGGCCCATTCACCATCTTGTTCTTGAAAAACAATCTCAAACCAAAGTTAAGATTTCCAAATTTTAAAAGCCACAACCAAGAAGTCTACTTTAATCAAGGATTTAGACATTTCACCACATAACTTTCTATATTTAAGAGACATTTTATTTCTTGACATGCCCACATTAGCAATCAGTTTGTTTCTTTTATCTCTCATGGAAAGACTACGATCTTTCATATGGATATTATAAACCCTTTCTAGGAGTTGCCCCCAACTTTATATGTTATTTTTCACATTGGGTGCATAATAAACATTGGAGATGAAGTGATGATTACCATTCTTCAAGTGAATTAGGATTTTACCTTTTCCCTTCACTGGAATTTTTAATAAGTCTCCAAAAGAGACATGGCCGCTTAGTGGTTCATCAAGCTCTACAAATATGCTGCTTCTCCCACACATATGGTTGCTTCCTTTGGTATCAATGTACCATATGTTTTGCCCTCCACTTTCTTCTCCTTGATAAGTCAATAATAGTGTGGGCTCTATTTCTTCATTTTGCTTTCTCAACAAAATCATTAGAAGGAGGGCTTCCGAAGAAAAATGGCCTTACTTCTTGCAAGTATGACATTGAATTTGAGATTTATCATACCTTAATCTTCCACAAGGGGGTCTTGAAGACTTACCTCTTCAAAGTTCTCTTGATAAGAAGGAATTTTGGCCTCCTTAACTGTTGTCAAATGAACTTTATTGACCTTGTTAGAATTATGAGTGTTGGCTACTTCATGGGTTGAACAAAACTAAGGGTCTATTTGAATTATAATTTTATATTTTTTAGATTGGGCTGTAGCATGCTTTCTTGAGTTTATTAAACAAAGCTATTTGGAGAAAAATAACCATATCTCTCAAATTGACCGCTAGATTAGGGTAATCTACGTACCATTGGAATACTCTTTTTGAGTAGATATTTGTAACTTTCAAGATTGCATCAATCGAAGCTAAAAAGACATAGTTATGGCCTTAGGAAGTTTTCAAAATAATTACAGAAATGCCATCCACTCAAGTAGGCATTTCATCCACTCGAACGAACAGTGTAGAGTCTTGATTTTAATTTCAACTGAAGACAGAATTGAGGTCCACTTGATTGCCTACTTATCCGCTCGAGCACGTGATGAACAAAAACCCACCAACTTGCCCAAAAATACTTTCCAAATTGTACCAGGACTGCTAGTTTCTATTTTACAAAGATTAAAACCTAGGTCACGAATTGGGACTTATAAATATGAACTTTCTATGAGCCTTAAGGCACCAATCTCCATATTCTAAGCTGAGATTATACATTAGCGATATCTTAATTCTCTAAAGGTTTATTTGGAGAGACTGTACTGAAGTTTTGTGCTATAGAATACTATTTTTATATCTCTAGCAAAAGATTGTCTTCTTTCGTAGAAGATTGAGAGATCAAGCGTAGCATTTAGCAGTTTCTAGGTGTTTGAATGAGTGAGTGGATTAGTGGATGGTGAGAAATTGTTACAGCATGAAATTGTGTAGGACTAGAGGAAGGGTCTGTTAGTATATCTTTTAATTATGTCATTTATAGTGCTTGATTGCTAGTCCGCATAAGGTTCGTGGTTTTTTTCCGATTAGGGTTTTCCACGTTAAGAAAATCTACATGCTTTTTTCTTATGTAGTTGATTGATTTGTTTATTTATTCCACTGCATATACAACCATAAATTGAACTACAATCAAGAGTGGAACTAGGGGGGCCAGCAGGGGCCATGCGCCCCCCCCCCCCCCCCCCCCCCCCCAACCACCCCAGATTCTTAGAAAACCCCCTACATATTTTGATAACTGTATTTATTTTTATATTCAGCCCTCTCAAAACTTCTTCCTAGATAGTGGCCTAGGCCTTTCAAATTGGCCCTTTGACAAGGGCCCCCAGCCTGGCCCTTAAAACAACCTTAAAATAAAGGCTTTCATTTTTTTTTTCAAAAAGTCCTAGGTCTGTACTTAGACAAAATTTTGTAAGCCCTCTAATTTTGAGGGCCGAACTAGGACAATACGAAACCCTACCGGGCCCGCTCTTATATTTTTCTTCATTTTAAAAAGTATATAATTATATATATATATATATATATATGATTTGGAGTGTCGCTTTATAGTTATATACGTGGCCTAATTATTTTTAGTTGCTTATACCACTTATAATTATATGGGTGGTCTGATTATTTTTAGCAACTTATAAGCATTAAATGAACACAATAAAAGTGAATATGATGATAGTGATGTGTTAAATGATTTATTAGATATATTGAAAGAGAACTAAATTATTAAATTTCGAAGATGTTATCAAGTATTATTGTTTAAATTAGTTTTACATATACAATACCTTTTGTATATAAAATAAGTATCATTACAAGTATCGTATATCAAGTATCATCATAAGTTTTTATTTTATATTATTTAACATATCATTAGAAGCATTATTGAGTTCCATTTGATGTATTATTTAATATCATTAGAAGTAGTATTAAATATCGTTAGAAGGTATTATTATATAAACTAATTTTTAATTTGTCATCAATTAATCAAAAAATATTTTAACTCCACTGCGCTTTCTCTATTGTAACTATTGTTGGTCCCAAGCCAAACTACATGAGGCTGAAGGTTAGATTAATACTTGATGTTGGATGACAATGGCTTAAGTGGAGCAGGCTCTTCGAAGGCTCTGATCTGCCCTGGCTTGGCCCTGCGTATATTGAGGATAGAGTCAGGACAACTTCGGGCCCAACCCAACCCGGCCTTTGACAGGCCTATAGTGGCTTGGGTTTCTTCTCAGGCCAAGTCCAGGTTGGACTTGTGTTAGGTCCGGTTCAAACCCAGGTTAGCTCAACCTAATTTGCAAAGAGCCTAGCTGTGCAAAATGTAGATCCAAGGAGAATAAGGTCCAAGTTCGAGTTTGATTTAGGTCGGGTTTGACCCAAACCATTAATAGGCCTAGTATCACAGGTAGTTTTAAGTATAGGTTTGGGTTGGATGCAACTGAAACCCACATGGAGGAGCCTAACCCAGCAGCAAGGCATAAATCAAGATTTAGGTCAGGCTGACCTAACCTAAGTGAGAAGCCTAGCAAACCAAGCAAAAAAGATGACATCATTAGGTTGATGTAGAAAGCCACATCAATTGCTATTTACCCATAAAAAAATCACAAACATTACAAGTGTTACAGTGAAAACATTGTCATGCCCCGATCCTAGGAATTGGGGTTAGAATGGGCCCCACGGGGTGTGCATATGTGATCCCGTAGCAATTTGTGCATGTGAAGACACACACAAATTACTACAAGGGAGATTTCACAGGAACGTGTAGAGAAGTTTCTCCAACACGTAATTTAATTTCAGCAATAAGTAGAAGCGTGTGTACTGCACTTGTAATGATCAAAAGTAACAATAAAGAAGAACCATTCATATCATAAATAAGTTTGAAGTTTGTACTTAGCCATCCACATCTGTATGGCAACAATTACTTAAACCTAAACAAAATCCAAAATTATAGATGTGTCTATCCAATTGCTAGATGTAAGAACAACTATAGTCCAAGTATATCCAAGCTAAACAACCTAACAAGGAACCTATTGTCGCTCTTCGTAGGATGTCTAGTAGAAGACGTCGTCTTCATTGCACTCATCTACTCCCTAAGGTTCCAATGAGGTTCCTGCTGGGGCCCATCGTTCGCCGTACTGGGTTGGGTTTAGTACCTGTAACACCAAGGGCAGTACTGTTAACTCGATGGTTAAGCAAGCATAGAAATATATAGGACCATCATGATGTATCAAATGAATTAAAATACATATTGATTAAAAGAAAGCAATAGCGGAAAACTAGGCAAATTGCGCATGAGTAACGAATCATAAACAGAATATCGAACATACTAGTTGGCATCCACGAGGTTATATTCTCCCAAAAGAAAGCATATCATCTCGAGAGAGAGTATAACACATATATCAGAATTACGCTAGAAGATCAGGCTAGCTTTCCGAGGAGTGCTGACAACTTCTCCATAAACTACTGCAGTAGGAACATAAAGAATACCCAAATTGGTCCCGTCGAACCTAATAAGGGTACAAGCTAAGTGGTGCCAACTCGACATATCAAGACCGTCTCAAAGTCATATCTTTTATACTTAAGATCAATCGTAGTGATCGACTCATATTCATACATATTCATTTATACTTATCATCATGTCATACATAAAGGAGTATTGGTCTTAAGATCATATTCAATCACAGAAATTGGAATTAAAAAGTATCTGATAATCAATTAATGGATACTTAATTGAGCTAATAGAGCTTGAACCCTCTCAACTTTAGCTATACCTATTTCGGTTTACAAGCACACATTCAGTAGAAGCTCCAGACCGATTGCCTTAAGGTTTGCCAGGAAGAATGGGAACATGACTACATTATGTTGAGGGCAAGGTTTCTTAGTATAAATGCATTTAAATTGAGAAGGTATCAAGAAGATTTATTAGCCAATCCTATGCTGGATAATCCGTGATCCCGAGGACATTCAACACGATGTATTCATAAAATGTCCGGTGTCATTGTGTTACTAATCTTGGCGTTACATTATGTATGCAAAGGACCCTCTTCTTATGCTAACACCCATAAGGTGATATCGGGAATTCATTCATAAAATCAAATGGGATAAGTGACAGCTCTACACTTGTCCTCTTATCATTTGATCACCATTGGGCCAATTTAATTAGGGAAAAGGTGTCATATCTAATACTCTACAAAGTCATTCGAAATCCCTAATATCCTAAGTTCCCAATGTTCTTACGGCTTAGCTATATGCATGTTACAGCCTAGCAAAGTGGCTTAGCTTTTCTCTCAATTTCATACGTATTTACGGCTTAGCCATATATTGGCCTGCGACTTAGCCGTGCTAAGCCTATGGCTAAGATACGGCTGGGCTACGGCTTAGCCGTGGGTGAGCCGTAGAGTAATTCTTGATTTTGGGGTTCTCAGAAAAGTTCACCATGGAATAGCTTACGGCTTGGTCATGGGAGAGTTACGGCTTAGCCATAGTTGATTCCATGGCTTAACCGAGGGTTAGCCGTATTTCAAATGTGGGTCCTTGAGCTCTCTAAATTCTGAGTCGTAGATACTTACGGCTTAACCGTGGGCTTCACCGTAAGCTTCAGAATTCCTAGAAATAGGTTCTGAAGTACGAGTATAAATACATAACTCCACAAATTAGGTTCCAATGAGGTTTCTTTTGCTCTAAATTATTATCTTAGGTCTTACATGCCCACACATCATTACTAATGCATAGTTATACTCATTATCACATAATCCAACATATGTGTATACTTAATCATGGGTAGATGAGCTATGAACTTGCATTTAGAGTAATCGCATAAAAAATCAATAAAGTTAAGCATGCATGTAGTAATATATACTCTTATACTTGCCTTATATCAGTTATTTGGTTTGATGGTAGAGAAAGCCTCAATAGAAGCAAATCCTATTACATGCAAAGACATTCAAATGGTGAATTAAGTGTAAGATGCATGCATGTTGCTCATTTAAGTCTTCTTGACTTTTTTGGACTCAAGAAATAGAGGGATGATGGAGTTCTTACCTGAGGAAGTTGGAGAGAAGAAAAAAAGATGGAATGAGATATTCCAATGGGCAAGACAAGCAAGGAGGAGATGAGGAAGACATCAGAAGCCTTGGCTCCAACATGCAACATCCCTAAACTTGGATCTCTAGTTGGTATAGAGGAGAAAAGAAAAAGAAGAAGAAGTTCCAGCAATGAGAGTAGAGAGAAATGAAGGTGGATCATTAGTTACTTCCCTTTTTAATTTAACTTTTCTGGGATTTGGCATGCAAGTCCAATTGTTTTGGGAAATTACCGTTTAAAGCAATGGGGCTTCAACTGAGCCTAAATGAATCCAAATTAAGTTCGGCCAAATATGAAAGATGATCCACAAGATGAAATGCATATAATGCAACTAATATGGTGCCAAAATGATGCAACCCATGAGACCCTAATTTACAAGGGGGTCCTCGACTACTTAAGTAAAGTTCGAACCCAACTACCTATCCAACTGAGACCCACTAAAAATTAAGAACAAGATGGATTACGACTAAAATACAAGTATTAATAGGAAATCAAGCTTAATTAATATAAATTATAATTAAATCGGATTGGGACCTTACAAACATCATAAGCAAATTTCAAGCTTAAGGGCACATAAATCTTAGGGTGATGGAATAGCAGGTCAAGTATTGCATCCAAAGGTTCAAAGCTGATGCAACTCGCTTCGAAGACTTCAGAAGAGATCAGAGTGAAGCAGCTCAGATTTCAAAGCCATTGGACTTCATTCGGTCACTCAACTCAGCAACCACCAAATTCAAGGTTTATTAAATTAAAACCATGGGGTCATTGAGCACATTCAATCTTATGAATTACCAAAGTAGTTGAAAATAACATTACAACTCCAAAATATACTTAGAAATGATGCTTCAAAGTTTCAAGACATTTGGACTTCATTTCAACTCAAGTTCAAGCTATCGTGATTGTCTCCCAGCTTTCTTGGGGTCAATGTGGCAACTGTGTAATACTCCGACTCAACTTAATCCTGTTTAACAGCTAATTAAGGTGTTTTCGGGTGTTGTTCGAGCGAATGAGTTTTTATGTTTGTTGTTTTCCCTTTTCTGGCTTCAATTCGGGTCTGGATTGGTAGTTGAGTTGAGTTTAACATATATTAGGTAAATATGAGCCTTTTTTCATAATTTTAGATTTTGTAAGACGTTGTCATTCATGCATCATCTTGGCGTCAACACGTGTATCTCGTTAAATTCATTAATTTCAGTAACTGCATCGTAAGCTAAAGACGTCGTTTGTTTTCGTTGGACCGTGAATCGACACAAATTGTAATTAGCTTAAGCTTTTGGACTCCTACATAAATTGCTCCATTCTTATCCTTATATATATGCAGTGACTCATCTATTCTCCCTCTCAACGTTCGTTCTCTCCCTTTTTGTTATTCATCTCTTCTTTCCTTTCTTCTCCTTCCTGATCAAGTCTAAGAAAGGGGGATTTGTGCACTCACACTCTCGATTCATCTCTCGTGTGGTTTAAGGTGAGCTTTGGGTTCTTGATTTTCTTCTTCTTCTTCACGTCAGCTACTGTATGTGCTCACTTCTCTCTCTTCTTCTTTCATGCATAGTGATTAGAATCTTGTTTAGACGTGTGATTTGAGCCCAAGGACAACTGTTTATGTGTTAAAGCCCAGTTGAGGCAAGTATAAGCATGATTTGGTTGAACACACATTGGTATATGGTGATTGGTATTAGTCTCTTTTCACTTGTGCATGTGTATTGTGTAAATTACAGCCTTTTGTCTTTGTATTGTCTTTGTGCTCGTTGTTTTCGTGAATGCACGTATTCAGTTCTCAATCATTCTGTAATAGAACAGACTGCCCGACTAATCAGGCATAGGGTCCGACCGATCGGACAGATCCAGAACTGAAATCCGACCGTTCGGACTTCAGTACCAACCGATCAGCCCTGAAGCACTCTGCTTCAGGAGATTGAGTCTGTACATTAAAAACCTTTATACTCATTTCTATTATCCCACCTCTAAAACAAACAAAGGAACTTTTTAGACGATATTTTCAGGCCCCGTGGCTTGCAAATTATGTAAAGAAGTATTGGTAGGTATGAAATGGACCTTATAGGGACTTCACGTTAGGATGTTAGTCACCTTTAACTTACCCAATGGCACACAAAATTCAATGAATAGTCTTAAAGGCCGTGACTCATTCATGTGTGTTGTCTAGTGTTAAGCACCTTCCATGGGTGTTGGTTTAAGGGACTTCGATACACTTTTCTGATACAATGCAACACTAGTGAAGACAATTGTGTATCGGATAATTTAAAACTACATCATCATGCACGGTTAGAAACACTGGATGACTAGATTAGGGTTGGCTAGTAAATCCTCTTGATTCGAGCTAACTTGTGTTACATGACATCTTGAATGACGAATATTGACCTCCACTCTTTTGTATGGTATGTATAGCCCTCGTTATGCCCTTTTGATATGATAAGTTTGATTTTGTTGATTTGTTCGATATGTTTCTATTAACTGGAGTATTGTATGTATGAGTTGAACGTATAATTCGGAATGTATAAGATATGATCGATATGATATGCACGATTTACTCAAGTTTTAGTATATCATTGACTCCATATGATCAGGCACTACTCAGCCTCAACTTTAGGATACCCGACGGGGTTGAATTTGGCATGTATGTATGGCACCACTGCAGTGAGTTTATGCCTTAGGGCTTCTGGACCCCAGGAACCCAAGACTCATTCGTACCCTGGCCCTGTCGATGGTGTGCTCAGTATGTAAGATCCCACTTAGAGAGCATATGGCACATGTAGTAGCCACCTAGTAAAGTATATGACATGTACATCTTGATTCTTTAGGATGCTTTATTTGATTGCACAACTTGCCTAGTACACGAATTTGGAATTCTATAAATTATCAGTTATTCCTTATTCTACTAGATACAACATGCGTTAACTTATTATTGCTTATACTTTACTGAATCATTGTATTCATGAGTTGTCCTTGGTGTTGCAGGCTCAGATCCCTTAACCTACCCCTCGTCGGTCAATCAGACTCCAGGGGAGACCCCAGATGCCCCGTCAGGGTTAGAGGAGTGGATGTAATCACTCCACCGGAGCACGACACTGCCATGCATGCATAAGTCTTCCTTGATGAGGGATTTGTTTTGGTTTTGGAGTTAATGCAAATGTATTCTGGCCCATTTTGTATGACTCTAGACTTCGTGTAATCTTTGTATATATATTATTTTGTTTCCGTCTGTCTTCTTTTATTATGCCATGATACCTACAGCTTCCGCGTACATGTATTGGCACGTGTGAATTTTCCCTTGTGCATGTGCATTTGGACATGGTCTAAGTGTATATGCACGGGAGTATATGTGTCACTGGTTAGGTTTAAACTTGACCCCCGATCTTATGGGCTCGGGTTGTAACAAACTGACACTTCTACATGAAAAAACTAGCTGAAAATCATAGGGATGTCTTTAAATACAATCAAGGATAACCTTCAAAGTTTCAGAACATTTGGACATCATTTGAACCCAAACTAAGTTCAAATGGTTGTCTTTCAAGCCTTTTGGGGTCATTGTGCAAAGTGGCACCTTATGAAGACCAAATCATCTGAAACTCTTGGATAAAGTTCAATTCATATTCAGGAGTGGCTCTGTAAAATTTCAATCCAATTGGATGCCATTAGATACAAATGCAGCTACATGTCATCTTTGGGTCAATGACACCCAAACCTTAGGGTCACTGAACAAAGTCCCACTTCCAAGTGGCCAAAGTTGATGAAATTTAGATAGAAGGCTCAAGTCATATTTTCAAATGACTCTTCAAATTTGCAAGTAAAGGGCACTTCATTTTACCCTAATTCAAATATATGTCGGCTTAGGGTTCAATGACCCTCAAACCAAAGTCCTACGTTTAGGAGGTCAAAGTTGATGAAATTTGGATGAGAGACTCAAAATGTATTTAGGATTAACTCTCCAAAGTTTCAAAGTAGTTGGATATCATTTGGATGGAAAACCAACTGACTGCCTACAACATAGGGCGACATTGACCCAGAACATACAACTATGGAGTCAATGATCAAAATCCTACTTTCACAAAGCCAAATCATATGAAATTTGGATTAACCCTTAAAAAGGTACTTGACATCAACTTCTCCAAGTTTCAAGACTATCAGAGGTCATTTGGAGTCCAAACTGCTAAAGTAATGGTCCATTTTCATGAAAAGTCAAAGGGGAGGTTAACTAACTCTCAAAGGTCAAAACATGATGAAAAAAATTATGTGGCATGCTCAAAATAATGTTAAAAGATAAAAGATAGCCCTCTAAGTTT
Organism: Sextonia rubra; assembly: GCA_037013555.1. Lineage (NCBI taxonomy): Eukaryota > Viridiplantae > Streptophyta > Magnoliopsida > Laurales > Lauraceae > Sextonia > Sextonia rubra. Next base: position 11,987,606 of record JASUAD010000012.1, read on the forward strand.
TGTAAAGTTTGGACAACATTTGGGCCATAAACTGATGTGATGGGCTATATGTGAAAAAAAAAACATCCATAAATGGGACTATCAGTGACCGGGCCCCACGTCACTTACACTTGTAAGTAGTTATGGATGATTTTTTTAGGTGGTTTTTCGCTTTATTTTGAATGGTAACTTTGAAGAGTCATTATAAATACACCCTCTGGGCCCCTTGGCAAGACTCTTTTAGCTCTCTCTGTCTCGCTCTTGGCTCCCAAGCTATTCTGAAGACTTCAACAAGCATTTTGGAAATTTGCAATAGACCTTCTCAAGTACTTGGCACTATGCAAGCATCCAAACTTCTTCCATTCTGCTTCCCCTCATAAGCTTAATGTTAAGGTCATAAAATTACATCATTTTAGCATGAATTAGTGTGAATTAGGGACTTAATTAGATGATTTGCATGAATTTTTAGTTATTTTCATCATTTTAACCATTTTCACTTATGCATTGGAATTCTCATAAATTTTACACTTCTCCAGCATTAATTTAGAAATATATAATTTTCTCGAAAGAGTCTCAATTGGAGTGAAACTCTATCCGGACAGCTTTTCAGTTTTTTATGAGTTTGCTTAGAATGTGCAGGAAGATGTAACACACATGTGCACACATGTCTGATGGTTAAAGGGGGGTCCCACTATTAATTTGTTGAAAGAATTCAAATTTGAATTAAAACAAGAAAGCTAAAGTGGAGAAAATTCAAGAAAAGAAAAGTCAAAGAAGAGAAATTCAAATATGGAAAGTCAATCCCATTTTTCTTTGAACAGCATAAATTAAAATGATCATAACTCTCAAACTGAGTGTTGGAATTAGACAATTTACCTACTGTTGGAAAGCTCTTTTCGAGTAGATGTCTGTAAGATCCAAGATTGCATCAACCGAACCTGAAACAGCAAAGGTATGGCCTCGGGAAGTTGGCTGTGCATTTTTAGACGGGATTGCAAAAGATTGAAAATTTTCTCTATATTACACACCTTTGGGTGAGGTCCACCTCTTTTCAAGTAAAGTACATTGAGGATTAAAGTAGGGTCCACCATCCTTGCATTATTCTTTTCAAAGATAATCTAAGAAAATTTGAAGAATTTCTCAAGAAATTAAAGAAGGAAATCTTATTTAGGAGATTTACTTGTACATGAGAAGAGAATCTTTTGAATATAGAAATCTTATGTAGAGATTAGTTTCTAAATGAAACTAAGAAAAAATCTCTCCAAAGTTGCATAGTCTTTACTAACTTAGAGGCTAAGCCAAGAGACCTTTCCAAAAGAAGACTTTATAAGCTACAAAAGAGGAAAAAAATAGGAAAACAAAGGGGCTCCAAACCTTATAAACACAAGCCTTGGAAGTCCAAAAGCTCACATCCCTTTTCATTCTCTCTCTCTCTCTCTCCACTTCTCTCTCCTATCTCTCTCCTCCCTCCTCTTCTCTCTCAAGTGTAGAAAAAAAATAAAGAATTATTTTGGGTATTCCGGAGCCCTGTTCTAGAAGCTAGGCTAGAAGAGAGTATTAAAAGCTTGTAATCATCTTGAAGATTCAATGAAGCTCACATCCTTTTCAATAGACAAGTAGATATCTTGATCAAAGTGTCAAACAAAGTTAAGTATATCGCACCATTCTTTTATGTGATTTAATTTAAGTATTTTTGTCTCTTGCATGCTTAATTTGAATAATAAATCTGTCTTCTATCTAAGACAATCTATACCATTTAATTTGTATTAAACAATGATTGATTTATATATATTTTCTTAAATAGGTTATGCTTAGATTAAGTTTTTTAATAATCTATCTTTGATTAATATATAATACTTACTTAGTTCATAATTTTATTAGATGAACGAGATTTTTGCCTTAAATAAATTGTGAAAAAAAATTATGCTTTATGATAGACAAATTATCCGAGTCAAAAATATTGATTTATTTCTAATCTAATGGATTTTTGGAGACAAATTTATTTTATTGGTTGCCTAGAATGGTAGTTTGATTATTTAATGGATTTATGACATTCTGATCTACGTTTCATTATTGATTTTCCTGCACTTTACAATTGCATTCTTTTTAAAGTTATCGTTATCTCTTTTATCTTTTCTATTGTTCCAAAAAAAATCAGATCTTAATTAAAATGAAAATTTGAAAGTGCTCTTTATGGGATCGACCTAAACTTGCCGTTGTCTCAAAAGGACAACTGTGCAATTGTAGTTTCAAGGGAAATCATTTTAAGGAAGAAGGTACACATGGTTATGACTCATGGAGACTAGGTATAATACTCCGACCCAACTTAATCGGGTCTAGTGACTAATTACTGACGAATTAGTTGTTGTTTGTGTTTTGCCTTTGTTTCAGTTTTGTTCCGGGTCATATATAGGTAGTTGCGTTGAGTTTAACTTGGATTAGGTAGACATGAGCCCTTTTTCATAATTTTAGAGTTGTAAGACGTTGTCATTCATACATCATCTTGGCGTCAACATGTTGATCGCGCTTAAAAATGACATGGAAATGTGTAATGGATTCAGTGTCCAACATTCACGCACTTCAAGATTTAAGAAGAATGAAAATCAATTACAGTTCATCATTGAATTCCCTTTTGTTTACATGGGTTCTAATGCCCTGACCGCAGGGATGCAGGTTTTTTACATGAGTTTGTAAAGTTTACAACCCCTCCCTCAAGTCTTAGATGTGATCTTAATTTGGAATTTACAAGAAAATATACATAAAGTAGGTAAAAATGCAAAAAAGAGGAAGAAATGGGGGGTGACTGTGACCCACGGTCACTGCCCCAGGCCAGTGACCGTGAAGTCACTGTTCACCTCCGTTTTTTGTGCTGTTCGTGTTGGTTCTTCTCCCCAAACTTTTCAAATGTTGAAACTCCCTTTCATTACAATCTTGGGATGTTAGGTGACCATTGAGAATATCGAATTCGACTATGGAATCGATTGAAAACTTTGTAATTTATCATTTTTGTTTACGGACTGTCTTTTATTCAAGTCCGAAGAGGGGACACAGGAAGCCAAAGTTGTGTCATTTTGAACCTATAATTTTCAAGGAACAAAATGAGGCCTAAAAGGGCTCATTTACAACCTCTGTAATGGCCAAGAAATCCCCCCGAATGAGAAAAACAAAGATGACAACGTCATCTTTCGCGTAGCCATTACTGCATGTCCATAATGTATTCTGTAATTACCCCACCCTTCTCCTCTTCCTCTGAATCTTTTTGCTCACCTTGGTGACTAAAGAAGGAAGGGAATGGTTGTGGGATTGCTGCTTTTCTTGCTTGAATGCTTTTGCGTTCGTTCAATTCTCTCTTTTTCTCTCCTCCTGTGTCTCCCCTTGCTTCCTTCAAACACTCTTCTTTTTATAGAGGTCTCAGGTAGTTTTTGGTGGTTCCTGGGAGTTGAGGGGAGTTGTGGGAAGTTTAATTTCGAAAGAGAGTGGAGAAAAACTGCCCAAAACCGTAGGAAGTGTCCTTTGGGGGTCCGTGACCACAGCCGCGGTCACGGACAAGGCCCAATTTCGGGTTTTTGCAGTTGCGGATCTTTTTCACTTGTTTGGGGCCCAAATGAAGTCCAACGCCACGAAACTTGGAGGGATGCTTCTTGACACTATTTTGATCATATCATAAAAGTTCAGCTCGTTTTGACCATCTGAAGTTGGTCAACTCCCCTGATGAACAGGCCATGGTCACAGACAAAGCCCAATTTCAGACTTTTGTATATGTGACCCGTTTTCATCAGTTTAAGGTCCGAACGAAGTCCAATGGCCACGAAACTTGGGGGGATGCTTCTTGACACTATTTTGATCATGTCATAAAATGTTCAGCTCATTTTGACCATTTGAAGTTGGTCAACTCCCCTGATGAACAGGCCACGGTCACGGACAAGGCCCAATTTCGGACTTTTGTATATGTGACCCGTTTTCGCCAGTTTAGGGTCCGAACGAAGTCCAATGTTCACGAAACTTAGAGAGATGCTTCTTGACACTATTTTAAGTGTGTCATAGAAATTTCAACCTGTTTTGACTTTCTGAAGTCAGTCAACTCTCCAGTTGACTTTTTATGAAAGTGGGCTCTTGTTTCAGCTGTTTCAGGCCCAAATGACCTCGGTTTGGTTTGAAACTTGGAGGGAATGACGTCAAGAATATCTTGGAGTACTCATCCAAATTTCATGCAGTCTGGATTTGAGGAAGTAGGATTTCAAGCAGTGGTCTACTCATTGCATGTGTTAGGTCACTATTCACCCTACATTGAGGTAGTTAGCTTGTTTTCTATCTGAACAGCATCCACTTGACTTAAAATTTTAAGAGAGTGACTTGGGGCATTCTTTGAGCATTTGTTCCAAATTTTATCAGCTTTGGCCTTCTGGAAGCAAGATCTTAGCCCGTGACCTCCATAACTTGGGATTATGGTCCTCTAAGCAGACATTAATGGAATTCGGACCAAACGTAGTCCTTTCGACTTGAAAATTTGCATAATATCTTCTGAGCATGATTGAAGCTTTGCACCCAAATTTCATCAATTTTGAACATCGGGAAGCAGGGCTCTGGTCAATGACCCGATGGCTTGACGGGGAACTGACCTCAAGTTGACATGCTTGTAGCTTTTGGGTTCGATGGTGTTTGTTGAACTTGAAATTTTGTAGAACCTATCTTGGGCATCATTTGAACTTCCTCTGAAAGTTCCAGCTAACTTGATCTTCATGGGATGTCACTCTGCATAGGGACCCACAGAGCATAGTATACGATCATTTGAACCAAGTTTGGATCCAAATGACGTCCAAATGCTCTGAATCTTTAAGGAATGGTCTTTAAATATACTTGAAAGCATTTCATTGAATAGGAGCTTGCTTCAACATGTGGAAGTATCAAGTCCCGCAGTGATTCCCAAAGAGCTGGCAAAGAGTCTCCGAAATTGATTTGAGCTGAGATGAGGTTCAAGTGCTTTAAAAATTCTGGAAATTTATAATCCAAAGCTTGTAATGTCTGCACTGCATCATTTGCAAATTTTTATGTGTCAACACACGTGTCTTTCGTTGAGCTCGTTAACTTCCGTAACTACCTCGTATGCTAAAGACGTCGTTTGTTTCCGTTGGACCATTAATTGACTCAAACTGTAATTCTCCGAAGCCTTTGGACTTATTTCCAATTTTCTATTATCCTTAGCCTTATATAAACATACATGCACCAACCTTCTCTTTCATTCAATGTCTTCTTCTTCTTTGTTTTCATTTCTTCCTTTCTTTTTTTCCACCATGATCCAGCCAGGAGAAAAGGAGAATCCTTTGCACTCACACTCTCGATTCATCTCTTGTGTAGTCTACGGTAAGCTTTGGGGTTCTTGATCTCCTTCTTCTCCTTCTTCTCGTCAGCTACTACATGTTCTCTCTCTCTCTCTCTCTCTCTCTCTCTCTTCTTTTCTTTCTTCTTTTGCATGCATGGTGATAGTTAGGGCATTCAACGTCGAATTTGAGCCCGAGGACAACTGTGCACGTGTTAGAACTTATTTAAGGCAAGTATAAGCATGATTTGGATGAACCCATGTTGGTATATGATTGATTATGAATAACTTCTAAATCTTGCATGTAAATAGTGTTATACAGCCCAATTGTGTCAAATTCTATCTATTTGAGGTTGTTGTTTCAATTTTGTGCATATACAGTTGGTTCTGTAATAGGTTCAAAAAATGACCCCGTGTAGTTTACGGTTAATCGTAATTGCCTATGGCTCAGATTCCAGAGAGTTGTAAAAATTGGTTTTCTTCTACGGTCAGGCTACGGCTAAGCCGTGGAATGTACTACAGCTAAGCCGTATGCTAGATGTAACCTAACCGTAGGTCAAGCTACGGCTTGATTTCCAGAGAGCAGAAAATTGAGAGAATCTTATACGGTCCAGCCACCTCTAAGCTGTGGGGTGTGCCACGGCTAAGCCATATCCTCACCGTGGCTGAGCCATAGAACAAAACAGGGCTAAGCCGTGAATGCAGATGAACAATAAAGGGAACCACAGCTAAGCCGCAGTGCATATTACGGCTAAGCCGTAAGATGTCTACATCTAAGCCATAGGTCACTCACGGCTAAACTGTAAGACCAATGGAGGGTAATAAAGGTAGATGATAAAGAGACTTTATAGAGCCTTTGAGTTAGAATGTAGGTGACCTTAACTCGCCCAATGGAATGTGATACAATTGCATGAATGATCTCGAGGGCTGTGACTCATTCATGTATGTTATTCAACTGTTAAGCACCTCCCCTTGGGTGTTAGCTTAAGGGACTTGGATACACCTTCCTGATATAATGCAACACTTGCGAAAGACAACTGTGTATCAGATAAATTAAAACTACATCATCATGCACAGTTAGAAACACTGGACGACTAGATTAGGGTTGGCTAGTAAATTCTCTTGATTCGAGCTAATTGAGTTGCATGACATCTTGAATGACGAATATTGACCTCCACTCTTCTATATGGTTTTTATAGTCCTCATTATGCCCTTTTTAATATGGTAAGTTTGATATGTTCGATATGTTTCCATTCACTTGAGTATTGTATGTATGAGTTGAACGTATGATTGGAACGTATGATATATGCTCGATATGATATGCATAGTTTGCTCAAGTTCTAGTATTTGATTGACTCCATATGATCAGGCACTACTTAGCCTCAGCCTTAGGATACCCGACGGGGTTGAATTTGGCGTAGTATATACGGCACCACTGCAGTGAGTTTATGTCTTGGGGCTTCCAGACACTAAGAACTAGAGACCCATTCGTACCCTGGCCTGGTCGATGGTGTTCTCAGTATGTAAGATCCCAAAAAGGAGCATATGGCAAATGTAGTAGCCACCTAGTTATGTACATATAATGTAAACATTGATTCTGCTAGTATGCTTCATTTGAATGCACAACTGCCCAGCATACGAGCTTGGAACTCTATGATTTATTGGTCATTACTTATTCTGTTAGATACAACATGCATTAACTTATTGTTGCTTATGCTTTGCTGAATTGTTGTATTCATGAGTTGTCCTTGGTATTACAGGCTCAAATCCGTCGACTGACCCTTCGTTAGTCAATCAGACTCCAGGGGAGACCTCTAGGTGCCCCGTCAGGGCTAGAGGAGTGGATGTAAACACTCCGCTAGAGCGCGACATTGACATGCATATAAGTCTTCCTTGTTGTGGGATCTCATTTGGTTTTGTTTGTTAGTGACTTTTATAATTTGTATCTTGGCTCAATTTTTATGACTATGGATTTCATGTAATCTTTTGTATATATATTATTTTGTTTTGGTATGTCTTCTTTTGATACCTACAGCTTCCGCGTACATGTATTGGCATGTGTGAATTTCCCTTGTGCGTGTGCACTTAGACAGGATCTAAGTGTATATGCACATGAGTGCATGTGTCATTGGTTAGGTTTAAACTTGACCCCCGATCTCTTGGGCTTGGGTTGTGACACTAGGTTTCAAGCTACGAAGTGCATAGGAAGTTCAAGGAATGAAACGATGCTTTTCTTTGTTTTTCCCACTTGAAAGGTATTTGACCATCTCAGAAGTTGTGATCATACCTTCTTAGGTTTGATTTTGGTCTTCGAAATTTATAGGACCAGAATTAAGCAACTTTGGTCATCCTTGCATGAACAAAAGACAACCCGTCGATTTGCACAAAAGCGGTCCGTAAAATCAAAGTAGTGATTATCAAAGATCATAGGTGATTCTAAGATTAAATTTGGCACTTCTAGTTGTCATTCATAACTTCCAAAGTTCAAAAATACAAGTTCCAACTCCTTGGAAGTACTTTGGAAGCAAACAGAGAGGAAGGAAAGGCAAAAAGAGCCACTGCAAGGCAAGGATCAGACACATCCAGTCACTAATAGTTGTTAGTGACCGAGCATAGCCTATCATCCTCTTCTAATTTTATGTAGTTTCTTTAAAATTCATGTATATTTCTAATTTTTTCTCAGTTTGTATCATATCTGAGACCAGAGGGAGAGACTATGATTTTCCAAAACTTATAAACATTTTGTATCCCCGAGGTCAGAGTATTGAACCCATGTAAAACAAAGAGAATTTAATAATAATTTATAGTCTCATTCCCATTTTCTGTGTATTTGAATGTGTGAATGTAGACTTAAGTCCTTTGCATTCATCTTCAATTCACACGCAACAACTACATGGTGAAAGAGTTTGACTAGGATCGGACAGTAGAAATTTATTTTTGCGATATCTTGATCATCCGAAGTCCAATCAAAGATCCGTTTGCATCTACGGACTCGTTGCAAGCAGATCTACATGGTTGTAGAAAGAGATTGGCAGTTCAATGGTCAACAGAAAAGTTTGACTGATCAGAGGGTAGAAATTTATTTTTGAGATATCAAACCTAGTCAGGTTCGAATTTCATATCCGTTTCTTTCGGTGTGCTTGTAGTGATTGGATCTTCACAGTGGTGCTGAAATTGGTGCAGTTTACAGGCAAGATAATGAGTGATTCAAAAATTAACATCACATGGACTCAAAATGGATTCAAACCTTTGATTTGAGGTGGAGTTTGACGAAAAGAAAGTTTACACCATTGATGTAGGGACATACCATGCAAGGTATAGGAAAACCAAGATATAGCAAGGGTATCTTCAATGTGGCTCAAATTACCCGGAATCCAAGTCAAGGTGGAGATTGTTAGGTTTATGTCTTATATTCCAAGTTAGCCGGATTGGTTCATTGGTCTAGCCAATGAACATGTTTAGGGTCATGGGTATTTTGGCATTTGTACCAAAGCTTTCTTGGTGGCTAAGAAAGTAGGGATTATATATTGATGTAATCTAACCCTAGACTCTGTGAAGGAGCAAGACTCTATGAAAGAGATGTAACAGTTCTCTTCCCCGTGTTGTCAACCACGTATAGCCATATAAGATGTGTGAGAAGTTTGAGCTCTCTTCTCCATGCTATTTGGAGTATTACCCACCACATTTGGCCTAGAGGTTATGAGATCAATATTGAGACCTATGATTCATAGTGAAATAGAGTAGATGCTTATAATCCGTGGAGGTAAGCTTTATGGTGAACCACGTAAAATCTGTGTGTCATGGTTGTATATTTATTTCTTCTCTAAGTGTGTGATGAATGCTAATGTGTTTGTAGTGCTTCCACATGTGCAGAACAGCTATTTAATGTAATTCTTCTACCATTCTTACTTACAATCTCCTTGATCAGCCATCTCTTCCCCAATTTCTTCTTCATCTCTTCATCTCTTTTTGTACTTTTAAAAGCTCTCCTTCCATTTCACAATCCTCTTTCCACCATTTTTCTCCCATGTACAAACTAACTAATTATTAATGGATAGGTTAGGAAGGTATAAGACAAATTTGTTCGCGGTAGCAAGCTATGGCACACAAATGACTCATCGAAGGCCCATGTGAATCCCCTAAGAAAAATTCATTTATACAGTTAGTTGTTATTATCGACCATGTTGATCATCAATGAGGATCGGTTTGTGCTAGTTGGAGTATGAGATGCTGTTATGGAGGATGAGTGGGACCAATCACTAACAACTTTTTTTTTTTAAATAACTCAAGGTATTCTTTGCCTTTGGACCTTGGGCCTCCAACCTAAGAATTATCCAATTCTCACGAGCAAGAACTATTTTTTCGGGAATTCTCTTCTTAATTTTTCACAGCAATTAATAAACATTCATTTTTAGAGTGATTAACACATGACAAAAATCAAACTTCCAATAAACTTTGAGTCATTTTCATATAAATATCGATTCAATGGAATATGCTACTTCCCAATAATGGTCAAGTTTGGCTGACTGCATGTTAAGTAATTGTGGAATGAATGACTTTGGATAAAGCAAAGATGATGTAGACCACTTTGACCAGTCAGACTCGATTCTCATGTGGATATCAGCATATTACCATTTCCGTAGAAGAATAAGGCACAGCACACAACTTGTTGCAAAAAGGGGGCCAATCCTCCAAAGCACCTTCTCTGAGATGAGATGTAACATTCCATACCCAATTAATTATTTTAATTAATTTAAATTTAATTTTTTGTAATTATTTGTATTTTAATTAATTAAGGTCGTGAAAATTATTTAGATTTCTTTTGGGTTAGGCTAACCAGATAGTAGATTTAGATCCACAAGTTTCCTTCGTTCGACCCAATCTGATCTGAACAAATTTTGGACCCATTAAACCCATTTGACTCACCCTGGGCCTTTACTTGTAATTTCTTTTAAATTAAAGAGACCCTTTTTTTTTTTTTTTATAAAAACCAAAACTTACCCCAAACCATATTCCCTTATAAACTTACGATCACCGCAGCAACCCCTCCCATCTCTACAGTGGTTTATCCTTCCTCTCCCTCTTCTTCATTTCTTGGTCGGCCACTGCCAAGCCACAGGCCACTAGATTTGCCACCACGGATCTTTTTCATCGTCGTCTTTCCATTGTCTTCTTCGTTTGGGTTCTGTGTGTGGGCGCGAGAGAGAGATCTAGGGTCGTCATCTTCTTCATCAATCTTCATCAAAGGCAAGTGGATGCATTTATCTCTAATGATCTTCACTAGTTTTTATTGATTTATCATTGTAGATATTGTGTTAAGGCCCATTAAATATAAATGATCATGATAGGTAGAGGGATCTTGATTTTTATAGATGAATGGATGATGTTGTGATGGATTGTGGGGAACAGGGGCCTGGACAAATGGATGAAGGATTATTATTGTTTTAAAATATAAATATAATAATAATAATAATAAAATGTGCAGGGTAGTCTGCACGTTGCTGCGCAAGTGAACAAGTGCACCTGGCAGCAGGTGCAGGGCCGCCTGCACGCTGCTACGCAGGCGTACTAGTGTGCCTGGCAGCGAGTGTAGGTGGGTTTCCACCTGCACATGGATGGCGAGTCCGCCACCTGAATGTGGGCCATGGCTGCAGTGTGGACCGAATGATGGTGGGCCCTTCATAGTGACGTGTTGGTGGTTCCCTGGTAGCGGTGTACAAGTGGGTCACCACCTGTGTGGGGCCGTGGGACCGGTGGAGTTTAGTCCGGTTATTATTATTTAAATGAATTACACCCAAAAGACCTCTGTGTTGGTCTTGGAATCCGACAAACTTGAGTTACAAAATTATATCCATCACATCATCTACGTAAGGAGTTATCAGGTAAATTTCTCTTTATAGATTTCATGGTTTGCATATAACGATACAAATCATCCGTACTTAGATGAAGTAAGAATTGGGCTATGCACCACCGTGGTTTTCAAAAAAATTCCCAACCTCACATCATCTTGGTTCATGTGGAGTTGTCACATGCACAAATTGTGGTCACAATATTAGAAATGTTTGTGGAGATATTTATTGGTCATTGAGCATGGGTTTCCTTACCTTGTTGCATCCATGTTAGAGTTTATACCAGTGTAGTGTTTATGATGATTTGGACCGTGTCGTGGTTTGGACCATACATTGTTTACTTGGGGGGTATTCGTGTTGTATTGTGAATCATTTTATTGGAATAACCCCTCATTATATGGCACTTGGATACTTATTCTAGCCAACCCTTCACACTACTATAAGACATATTTGTCAAACAATCACTGAGCCATGTTTATGAGCCTTGACACAGGAAGGAGCAAGGCTATGTAAGATTATTATGCGGATCTGGTCATTTGACGACTACAATCGGTACACAGTGTATACTATGATGCTTTTACCGAATTTAGGGCCAAAGACGAGCTTACCACTAGTACACAGTTGGTTTCACTGTGATCTTTTGGACAAAATGCTAGGCATCCGAAGACGGATTTGATCCATCGTTTTTGACAGGATGCGAGGCATCCGAACACGGTATAAATTCTATAGGGGCATTGGCTGATGCGAAGTCGGCGAATATGATGTTGTTCATTTGATGTAGAGTTGGATTTAGGATCTGTTCTTTATATTATGCATGGCATTCTTTTATCTATATTGTTCATATATTCTCATGATCTATCATCTTATTGTCACATTGATAGTATATTTCATTATGGGTTATGTGTATTCCACCTACCGCCACTTTTTTGTTTGATCTTATTTGCTAAATTGGTGCATAGGCACCGAACCCGGCTATGCTGAGGAGGAGGCAGAGGGTAAAGCATTTCAAACGCTTAAGCCAGTTGATGTTCCTAAGTAAGGTGCAGAATGTGACTACAAGGCCATCTAGTTATGCACAGGACTAACTCATCTAGTTTACAATTATTTTAAATAAATCACTGCTTAGTGAATTTATCCTTTAATTGAACATTGTAATAAATTATAATTCTTTTTATTTTTAACTTGAACTTTTATTATTATTGTTATTTTGAGATATGTAAATCTGATTTTCCATTGGTATCAACTAAATGTATATATATGCTTACACAGGTTTGAATGAATGTGAATGGCCTAAACTGACCACAGCTTATGATCCTATGAGAAAAATAATTAGGAGTCATTGGTTTTATTTACAGGGAAAAATTTTAAATTGGCTCCTAATTTCGCGTAACCCTAGTTTCATTTTTGGGGACGTGACATGAGCCGATCTGAAAGAATTTTTGTATGTTGGCGAATTTATGGGTTGGACAAAACTCTAGGTCCATTGAATTATATTTTATAATTCTTTAGAATGAACTGTGGATTGTGTCACCAGATAGCTGTATTGAAATATCAGAAATACTAACCGTGCTCGAGTGGACGTGCTCATGCTCTCGAATGGGCCTAGACTAAAGCAATCGCGCTCAAGCCCCAACTATTTACGCTTAATCCTGATAGACTAGTTGCAAAATAACTGGATGTGTGAAGATAACACTCGAGTGGGCGCTTACCTATACTCGAGCGCTCTAGCGGCGAAAACCCACATCCCTGTTATGAAATTGTTTCCTTTTTGTGCCAAAATTAGAGGTTAAAGTTCTATAAGGAGTTTTTTAATGAGGCACAAATTGTGGGTTATTTAAAGGGGTTTTCTCCTAACCCTAAGTACAAATTTTATTAACCTAAGTGGAGATTACAAGTTGAAGATCATCTTCTCTAGAGTTTTTATTGAGAGTTGAAGTGTTGAAGTTTTATTCTAGAGAGCAATAGCTTTTATAACTCTTGTAGAAGTATTAAAGTCATATTGTGTGTTCAATATATGAGTTGATTAAATAGAAAGCAATACATAGTAAAAGAAAGTAATGTGACAGAAGGAGTTATACAAGAAGAATCAATCATTAGAGTGCAAAAAAGGTATGAGTATATCTTGTAACTGTTTGTTATTGCTTGATAGTTAATTTTTATTGGGTTTATGGATTTTTTACCCATTGGAGTTTTTCATGTTAAAAATCTACGTTTCTTTTTGTGGTGTGTACTTGTGTTTGCTTGATTTAATTTTTACTACGTATACATATTGTCTGGTTGTTTGCAATTTAAAAATCACATATATACTTGAGACCCCTCAAAACTGTCATGATCGATATCTTAACTTTAGATAATAAACTATGCACTTCCAACCATTTAAGTTTGTGTTCTGTATAGTTTTTATTATTATTTTATCTACGTACTTTCTCCGGTAAGGGATCTTAGAATTTTATACTCTCTCTCAGAAGTACAAACTGCAGGACTTTGAACCAACTTAGGCTACATCACCCGTATAACTTTGCGGGCTAATCCATCGGAAAAAAAGCAAAAATATAAAACCGGTGTGTTGATCTAGACCATAATGTGGATATCACATGGATGGGGGTATACTATATCTTAAAACCATATTCATGATCATGGTTCTAATAAAATATAATGGTTCTAACTACCTTATCATCAAGACCATTTGCCTAATGGGTCCCGCGCGCTATTACATCAACGCATCCTTCTATTTAGTAACTTCGAATCTGAGGGTCAATATCTTGTGCCCTAGGTAGTTAAAAAGGTCTATGATTCAATCACAATGTTGCATTGCTTCTCTCTTTTAAAATAAATCATAATATTGTAAATATACAAAAAAAATAGATGTTATTTATTTTTATTCACATTTCCCTTGGATTTTGATTTTCACTACTTAGAATACATCTCTAAGGTTGTTTGACTCAGTTTTGTGCATTGGTTTCTTTTGACTTTTTACTCTCCGGGTGAATAGTTGTATTCAACTATGAAAACAAAAGCCGACATCCATTCACAGATCCAAAGGTGAATCTTCTTGTTCTTTTTAAAGAAAAAACAAATAAGTTCCCAGGATTTTCAATTAAAATTAATCATATCAAGTTTCACTAACCTTGTAGCACACTAGAAATTGGATTGCTTTGACCTTGAAAGCGAAGGAGTTTCACTGCTAAGGAAGAGATGCACTAATGATTCGGATTTGCTTTCCAAAAGTAAACTCTTATTCTTGTGTGACCGTTTGATGTATTCCAATCAAAAAGATAAGGACAACTCAAAAGGGATTGCATCGGGTAGTAGCTAACTAGATATTGTTGGCTTTATGTCTTGTATTCCGATTTAGCCGGATGAGTCACTGGGTTAGCCAGGGACTGGTTTAAGGTCAAGGGTATTTTGATAATTGTACCGGGGCTTTCTTGGTGGCCAAGAAAGCGGAGATTATATATATGTATAGTCTGTAACCCTAGACCTTGCGGCGGCAGTTGCCCGTGGTGTTCCCACACCACGTAGGAGAGATAAGGTGAGAGTGTGGGAATCTCTTGCATGTTTTACTTGTCATAGTGAAGATGTTCGTCCTCCTGTGCCCGTGGATGTAGCCCTATTTGGGTGAACCACGTAAATCTCGGTGTCTCTTCTTGTGTGTGGCTTGCTTTGTGTTGATCTTGTGATTCATGGATGCGTACAATGGGTGATTATCAGAAAATCACAACAATTGGTATCAGAGCCGAGATTGGTGTTCCTCGGGTTTTCTGAGCGAGGTGGAGAGCGCTCAGTGGTTTGGAGGTTGTGCACATCCTGGTTAGGCCACCATCGGAGAAGAAGAAGACAAGATTGGGTTCTCCGGTCTCGCTTGGATTGGAGGAAAAAGGATTCACATGTTTCGTTCAGATCTTGAAGTTGACCGCTGTGGTTGTAATATGATCAAAGGGTTCTTGCGAAGGAGTTTGGGGTTTCAGTGACTGACAGAAACTGAAACCAGGTTGATTTGTGCTGTGCAACGATTCTAGTTCCAGAACTCAAAATCGGAGAAGAAAACTGGAACAAGAACTGGGGAGAGAGAAGAGGGTTCTCTGAAGATTGCTTCGTATAGGAGATTGCTCGGTAGAGATACTCATGAAGATCGATGGATTACAGCGTGGCTAGAGGATTCAGAGGATCGACAGAGGATCTGGTTTTGGTTTTCCAGATCTAAGGAGGAAAGACCAAAAACAAAAAAAAAAAAAAAAAAACTGCCGTGCGAAACCATGACATTCTCACCGGGATTTTCGCCAGCCTTCCAGCCGACGCCGTCGCCATCCCTATTTCCGGACCAGCTGTTTCCTGCCATCGCTGGTCGCCGGATCGTCGCCGAGGATGACACGCAGGTGTCTGTTTTCAGTTGCAGAGCGCAGAACATGGAAGTTGCGTGGGGAAGACGACAATTGCTGCCATCGTTTCGCCGCGTCGCCGTGCTCCGACCGTCGTCACAGACCCCATTGCCGTAGCCGAGGAAGAAGATTGGATAAGGAAGATCATTGCCGATCCATACCCTCGCTGCATCGCGCCTGCATCACCGGGGCATCCCCGCTGTTGTCCCCATTTTCGAACTCCATCGCAACCGCGCCGGAGTCGTCGCTGCAATCGGCACCGGCTGCCTTTCTCGCCGTCGCCGGAACAGCTGCGATCCCGCCGCTGGTCACCGGAGGCGTCTGCCATCGCCGCGAAAGAGGGGATCGTTTTCCCCGTTGCAGAGAAACAGAGATGCGTTGAAGACAACCCTGTTCTGGGTCAGTTGAGTCTCGGGCGGGTCAGTTCGACCTGACCCGCGTGGAAAATATCAGCCCAGAAGAACAGGTTTTGGTTCGGGTTCTGGGTTTCGGGTTGGGTCAGACCCAACCCGCGGTGCAGCCTAGTCCAGCAGCACAAGTGCAGGCCGGGTGGGGTCGGGTCGGGTCGGGTGGACCTGGCCCATTTACTGGAAGCCCAACCCAGAAGTTAGTCCAGCAGTTCAGACCCGGTTCGGTTCCGGGTCAGGTCAGGTTAGACCCGACCTATTAGCAGACGGTCCAGCCCAGCGCATATTGCAGTTCAGTTCCGGGTCAGGTGAACCCGACCCGGGTCCGCTCCAGAAGCCTAGCAGACAGTGCAGTGACGTCAGCAGTGATGTCAGCATCGGTCAACAGGCAGGTTTGACCAGATTTGTGGCTGAAATTGTTTCTGCGATATCTTGATCGTCCGATGTCCGATCGGAGATCTGTTTGCGCCTACGGACTCGTTTCGAGCAGATCTACGCAGTGGAAGAGGTTGATTGGCTGTTTGACAGTCAAGGAGGAGGTTTGATCGATTGGAGCGTAGAAATTTATTTCTACGTTATCGGAGCCATCCTGAGTCGGATTTCAAACCGTTTCTTCCAGCGTGCTCGTGGTGACGAGATCTATAACTTGATGCAGAAATCTAGAGGAGATCTGAACAGATGTGGATTGAGGCTAGAATCGGGTTTACTCGACCTGGTTGTTGTTGCAAACCCAATAATAGGAGTCGCCGTCCTAGTTGCAAAGGGTTTGCTGATTCAAACGAAGTTGTTCGTTTGGGGTTCACATGATCGCATGTGATGTTATTCATCATGCCAGAGCCAAGCCGGAAAAGCAGCAAGGAGGAGCTGATGCATCAGCAGTTGATCGGAGGCCAGATCAAATGGAGTTTTTTGACCGCTCGGAGGCAGAGGTTTTCTGCAATTGTGAAGTCATCTGGACTTGTATTCCCGATCTGTCTTGCTTGCATGCTTGTGGTGATTGGATCTTCACAGTGATGTTGAAGATAGGGCAGGATGGTGAGTGATTCAGATATCACTCAGATTCGTCAATGGTTTCGAGCTTTTAGTTCGAGGTGGAGTTTGACGAGATGAACTTTGCTCAAAGTTCATGTGCTGGTTCAGCATGTCAAAGTGTTGAAGAAGACTGCATCCCTGGTGCAGTGACATGCCATTCAGCAGGGTACGTGAAGACATTGCCGGTTTTATCTCCTAGTAGCTCGAGTTGTACGGAGTTGTACGGAATTCAAGCCAAGGTGGAGATTGTTGGGTTTATGTCTTGTATTCCGGTTTAGCCGGATGAGTCACTGGGTTAGCCAGGGACTGGTTTAAGGTCAAGGGTATTTTGGTAATTGTACCGGGGCTTTCTTGGTGGTCAAGAAAGCGGAGATTATATATATGTATAGTCTGTAACCCTAAACCTTGCGGCGGCAGTTGCCCGTGGTGTTCCCACACCACGTAGAAGAGATGAGGTGAGAGTGTGGGAATCTCTTGTATGCTTTACTTGTCATAGTGAAGATGTTCGTCCTCCTGTGCCCGTGGATGTAGCCCTATTTGGGTGAACCACGTAAATCTCGGTGTCTCTTCTTGTGTATGGCTTGCTTTGTGTTGATCTTGTGATTCATGGATGCGCACAACGGGTGATTATCAGAAAATCACAACAGATATCACTCTAACTAGATCATCTTAACCACTGGAATTAGGACGTCAAAGCTAAATAATTCTTAAGTTATTCGATCTAATTGCCAACAATACTTGGGTCCTGTGAAATGTGTATGAGCACCCATGGAAAGAGGTAGATGCATGTGAGCATCAAAGAATATGTCAGACATTGTAGGATTGGAGATCATAAGAATAGTAGGATTACTTTTCCTTTGAGATCAGGATTAGGGGCATTTTGTAAGTCCATAAATAATCTCTTATTTTATGATCAAATGTTTATTTACATATTAGAGCTTGTGAAAAACCTCTAATTATATTTTCTATTTTTAGAGCTTATTTACAAGTTCAAGCTTTTGTCTCTGAAAAAATAGGCTAAGGGGGGCTTTTTTAGTTAAAGTGGATGGAGGTGGATAATATATAAAATTACAAGTGTTTGTATGAATATAACCTAATGAAATTTCCAATTTAAGAAAATAGTGGGTTTATATTGTAATTTTTAAAATGTGGGCCTAATTACCACAACTCCTAAAGGCATGCTCTAATTATATGATAAACTAAGGTAGCGTTTGGTTCGCTGGAATGATTGCTGGAAGGAATGGAATGGAGGCTGGAATGAGCCTGGAATGGAATGAGGCTGGAATGGTAATTCTTATTCCAACGTTTGGTTAGACAGAGGAATCATTCCAGTAATAGGACTCTCATTCCGATTCCTGTGTTTGGTATGATGGAATGATACCAGGAATGGAATAAAATTTATATTAAACTGACCAAATATAAAATTTATATTTTATTAAAATATTAAAAAATTAATAAATTTATCTTTTTAAAATAAAATTTAATTTTTTTATGTGACCAAACATTGTATATAATTTTATTCTTAAAATTTTGATATTTTAAATTTAATTTCAACTATGTTTATTTTATGATTTATATAATAATATTTATTTATATTTTATTAAAATATTAAAAAATTAATAAATTTAGCTTTTTCAAATAAAATTTAATTTTTTTATGTGACCAAACATTGTATTTAATTTTATTCTTAAAATTTTGATATTTTAAATTTAATTTCAACTATGTTTATTTTATGATTTATATAATAATATTTATTTATATTTTATTAAAATATTAAAAAATTAATAACTTTAGCTTTTTAAAATAAAATTTAATTTTTTTATGTGACCAAACATTGTATATAATTTTATTCTTAAAATTTTGATATTTTAAATTTAATTTCAACTATGTTTATTTTATGATTTATATAATAATATTTATTTATATTTTATTAAAATATTAAAAAATTAATAAATTTAGCTTTTTAAAATAAAATTCGTCAAAAATAAAATTGGGAAAGGAATGGAATGGCCATTCCTCCGCCCCCCCGGTGGAATGGTGATTCCCTTGTATAAAGGAATGGTTATTCCTGCAGTAATGGTCATTCCGTCGTTTTTTCACGAACCAAACGTGGGAATGGTCATTCCAATGGAATGGCCATTCCATTCCAGCCTCCATTACAGCGAACCAAACGCTACCTAAGCGCTTTTTTAACACAATTTTACTAAACAAACTATTATAAAGTAGAACTTAAAAAAATAGACATTTTATTTCACATCTTAATTTAATAAGCTCCTTCATTTAGAATAAAGTGACCAAATGGCCCCTTAGTTGAAATTTCTTCTGTATTTCCTTTCTATAAATATGATGATTTTATCTTCATAACGTCTCTCAAAATCATTCATTATGACGAAGCTATGGCCCAATAGCGATCTTCCGATCCGCCAGCCATGGCCTAATAATGAACAGTGACCTCCAGGAGAAATTTTCCGACTTTCACCACTGCTCACTGGGTTATATATCTATGAAAAATGAAAATGTTGGCCACTGGGGCAGAGATCTTTTACACTAGTGCTCTTGGTCTTTATTCCTATGTCAGCATAACTGGATCATGAGCAGCCAGCTCCATGTAATTAGGATAAGGTTGACGACAACAAAACAAAATCTGGTGGTATAAATGATAGTTATTCATTATTGGGGTGCTAGGTACACAAGCAAGCTAGGGGAATTTTGCTTCATACCAACTTTCCAGGAGAGGGCATTCTTGTGCCAGTTACTCTAACGCCTTCAGTTAAATTATCATGTAGATGCAACACTTAATGAAGTGCAGCAAAAGGCACACCATATGTTGGAGCATATAAATCATTGATGGGCTCCCAGTCGCATAACATGATATGGCTTCGGAGTCATAAAACAATGATATTATAAGATGATATAAGAAGTGTTGAATTCAGTATTCACAAGTTAATGAGAGGCTTCACTAATTCTTCATCCTCATCAAAAGACCTTTCTTTTATAGTTACACACATATCCGCTTTTAGCAAATCTAAGTACCCAAGGCAGCTAATTGAAAAGAAAAAATATAATAAAACAAAGGTAGTCTCAAGCATAGAAATATGGGTGAGTGCGAGAGCTGAATAGAAGCTTGTCCCAACTCTTATCATCCCTATTGGACCTGGGCCTGACTGAAACCTCTTTTTGAATCGTGTAATATTAGTCAATAGTATTCAGTTGGCTAACTTTATATATGATAATAAACACAATCTAGTTGTCTCCGTTGAATCCAAAGCTCTTTCCTTATAATTATATACATACATATATTTCTTTTAGCAAATCCAAGTACCCAAAGGCACCTAATGTTCTTCTTAAAGAAATTAAAAGTAATAAAATAAGTTACTCTCAAGCATAGCAATGTCGGTAAGTCCGAGAGGGGTATAGAAGCCGGTGCCACCTCTTGTTGTCGCTATTGGACCTGGACCTGGGCCTGACTCAAACCTAGATAACATTAAATGCATATATTTCAACCCAAAAAAAAAAAAAAAATGGTCACAGGCCTATCAAGTATTAACCCTTCCACTCATGGCAATTTTGTTAAGAGGGCCAAATCCAATTACGGATCTAAAAAAAGTTGGACCCAATCTGAGCCAATTTAGAAACTTTACACATGTCCTTATGCTAAATGTGTGTGGCTTACATCCTGCCCCCACTTTGATTGGATCAATATTTGGCCCCTTAAAAACATGGCCATAGATCATTTATTTGAACGATTTATTATTAATTAATAAAGATGGGGCTAAAGATGAACAAATCCATCCTCCTCCCAGGTGATTGATTTAGATTAAAAGGATGGGCCCTAATGATGGATTCTCACGGACTGAGAGGGCCAGCTCATCAAGCAAACATTCATGGTGGAACCCACCTTGATTAACGGGATCGGACAAAGTAAGATATAAACAACACTTCAAAAAACGAAACAGGTCTCAGTCGAACGTTACTTGATCCCCCAACGGCTCTTTTTCAAAACCCCCAAGCTTCCCCTTTGTTTTCTCTCCTTTTCTTAGAAACGAAGAAGAAGAGGTGCTTGCGGATTCATGGCGGTGACTTCATCGTCTTCCCCAACAAAGGCATGATCGAACGGCAACAAACAGATCTGGGATTTTCAGATTTTCAAACACTACCATATCAAACAGAGAATCGAGAACGGTTCGTGATTCAGCACGCACCCATCATACCGAATTAGGTAACAAATGTTCTGTTTTCGTTTTTCTTTTGTTTGAATGAAGATGATGGTGGTTGTTTCTGCTTGTTTTGTCTCTCTATAGGGTTTTTGGGTGGATCATGTAAGTGAAGTCGAATAAATGAAACATGTAGTATTACTGTCTTAGGGTTGACAGTGGTTTGTTTGGGATTAGGGTTCGAAGGAGGATTTTCTGAGGATTAGGGTTTGTTTGGGGTTTCTTAGTTTGGATCTGTGGGGTTAGATTTGTGTTTTGTTGATCAATGAGTCGATTTAGGTGCCTCGTTACTGTTTCTTAGAAAAGCATTAAATGTCTGCAATTGGTTTTGCCTTCTATTAGTGTCTCAGAATCCAAAACAAGGACTTCTTCAAGTATACCAACTATATGTTATATGTTGGAGCCATCAAAAAAATTTTTTTTTCTTCTTTTAAGATCTGATTTTTGTTTCTTTTTTGTGCATAGTAATCTCAAAGGTGATGAAGAACATTATGTATACCAACTGTATGTTGAAATGTTATGTTGGTTTTATGCATACCAACTGTATGCCAAGATGTTGGGGAAAACTATGATTGTTCACCTAATTGTGATGTAATGCACAATTCTCCGCCACAATTGTTTATCATTGGTTGTCACTAAGGTCCTTTATTTAATTTTAATATTTTTAAGAAGTACTGGGAAAATAAAAGAAATGTGTTTGAGATCACATTTAAGAAAATGCTTACTCAGTTCTCATGCTGTTGAAAAATAACATATCCTTGATTTTTTTTTTCTTTTTCCATTCTCTCTCTCTCTCTCTCTCTCTCTCTCTCTCTCTCTCTCTCTCTCCCCCCTTGAATTTGTTGTTCGTTTTTTTTTTTCTAATGTTCCCCTAATTAACAGCTGTAGATGGTGAAAATGTTAGAGCAATTTTATTGCGTGAACTTGCTTTTGTGACACTGTAAGAAATCTAGGAATCGATCAATGTTATCTTTTTGAATTTTGGAAACTTTGTTTTTGCTTCATATTTAGTGATTTGGTTCCTATACTTGTAAGTATTGATGCTTGATATATAGTACCTTTGCTGGATTTTACGTATCAAGTCAATAGAAATCATATATGTTTTTTAATATTTAACTAAACAACACTGATCTTGATCTTTATTTTTTAGAGGGTTAACTGTAAGGAATGTAATATTAGCAAATTCATTGCTTTTATAGTTAAGTCTAACAGTTCTATTATCAAGGATACTTCTATTGCAGATTCTAGTTCAGATAATAATAATGATGACTTCTTTGATGCAACTTTGGCACGCACTTCAGTCCTACTAAAAAGTAAAATTATAACTCATATAATCCGGAATTTTGTCCAAACCAATGAATTAGCAAATATTACATTCTTTACAATCTCCTCCTTTGGCAATTCATGGACAAAAACTCCTAAACTGAATAATCTACCCAGACAGACCGAAAATAAAAATAAAAAAACTTTGATTCTTCAATTTTGCACATTTTGAACGTGAAAAACTTGTCATGACTTCCTAGACAAAAGATCAAGTTAAAGGCATGTCATGAAAATGATACTCAAGTATTGAAACGAAAATACTCTTGTCATAAACTATCTCCTTCTTTTTGTTCATAAATTGACAAGGTGAAAAACAAGTAAACAAAAGGGAGTAGAAGTCAACAAAAAAGCAAGAAGGTAAAAACAGAGTATCTGAAGCTCAAAAGAGATGACAAGCATAGGCCAAATCATGGCCTACAAAGATGCTCCAGAATGGAGTCAAGCTTCATTCCTAACTGATCAAACTGGCCATGCAGTGACCAAACCTCTCCATGGATGAGCTCAAGAGAAGCAGCCTGATCAAAAATGGTTTCCTCAAAAGTGATCAGCCGGCATGTAAGGAGGTGGAACCAGCCTCATCCTCCTAAGCGACTGGTGCAGGAATAGGTCCTCGAGGACCAAGAGGACACACTTGTGAACATGACTGCATCAGTGTGCTCATAGTAATTGGATTGGGAATTGGAACTATCGCATCGTGTAAATCGAGCAACACTCCATGAGAAGTGAGAAACCAAGAAAGGAAAACCCCAAATGATGACTAAAGCATTCTTGGCAACGGATTGTGCTCGGAATATAGTATCAAAAATGACCCTTGGAAGGTCAACAGGAAGACCACTGCCAATGACAAAGAGTAGATATTCGGCTTCATGGTAGATCTCCAAATGATGACCCCTAGGTTCAATGTTGTTTTTGACAAAAATGTTAAGCAAACGATAGGAGTCAATGAGCTCGCTTTGCTTTAATAGTGAACTAGACGCCAAGAGAGAGGCTAACCACAGAGCACAGAACCGACTTCATCATAGTTGATCATGGGAGTATCTTCATCCATATTAGCAGAGTTATGATTAGGAATTGGATACTTAAGATCTGCAATCTGGTCAATCTCCAAGAAGCACCCAAGAGAAGTGGGAGTAATGGTCAGATCCTTGCCTCGAACATAGGCTTGATGAGCCCACCTGACATTTCATACATATTATTATAAAACTCTCAGACCAAGTCAGGGAATACTTCATTATCAAAAGAGTAAATAGAGGATGATTTGACCTATGCTTGTCATCTCTTTTGAGCTTCAGATACTATGTTTTTACCTTCTTGCTTTTTTGTTAACTTCTACTCCCTTTTATTTACTTGTTTTTCACCTTGTCAATTTATGAACAAAAAGGGGGAGATAGTTTATGACAAGAGTATTTTTGTTTCAGTACTTGAGTATTATTTTCATGACATGACTATTTAACTTGATCTTTTGTTTAAGAAGTCATGACAAGTTTTTTAGGTCCAAAATGTGCAGAATTGAATAATCAAAGTTTTTTATTTTTATCTTGGGTCTGTCTGAGTAGATTGTTCAATTTAGGAAATTTTGTCCATGAATTGCCAAAGGGGGAGATTGTAAGAAATGTAATATTGGCTTATTCATTGGTTTGGACAAAATTTGGGATTAAAATGAGTTGTAAATTTATTTTCTAGTAGGACTAAAGTGCATGCCAAATGTTGCAAATCAAGTACTACTATTTAAAGGATGAAATCAGACTTTCTCAGTGCCGGATCGGTCGGATTAATGATAAACCGGTCGAATTTACAGTAGCCAGAATCACCTAGACAGAACAGGAATCCGACTGGTCAGATGGATTGCCAGACCGATCGGACCCATGCTCGACCGATGGGGCAGCCATCCGACCGGTCGGCTAGGCGGCTTATTGGTTTCTGAATTTTTGGATTTCCTTCCTTTGCGAACCAAACTTCTTTAATCCTCTTGAAAACTGTCTCTAAGAGGATCCTACGAATATTGGGTTATTTATTGATCAACCCTCTTTGCCCAATGTACCTCTCTTACAATTCTAAACCCTAGAAATCCTTTGAGAGATCCCTTCTTCTTCTCTCAAGCTTTTCTTCCATTGCAGTGCTGCATAATAAGTTCCTGAGACTCATCTTCTCCTTCCTTACTGGAAATTCATCTTGAGTAGCTTCAAGGCGTGTAGATCAAGCATAAAGAAGGCTAACGGCGTCTGCATCTAGTCCTTTAGATTGTTTGCAACTGGGAAATGGGTAGTAAGTATATCTTGTAACCCCTCTTGCATAGTGCTTGTTCTTGGTGGACCAGTGGTTGGTCCCGTAGTTTTTTTCCGTTTGGGTTTTCCACGTAAAAATTGTGTGTTTGTCTCTTATGTGGTGATTAATATTTAACTTAGATTTTATTGTTGTTTATCTACATACCAGAATCTATGTTGGGACCTTGACTGTATCAAGGTTAGAAGTCTTTCAGTAGCACTTGTAAAATCTATGCTCATTATTTGTTTCTTGCTCATTTGTTTCAACTAGAATTATTATTTCTTTCATTATTATTTCTTTCTTATAGTGTCTTATATATATAAACATTTTGGAGTTGAGATTCCAAAATGGAATTTTGATTTGAGAAAATAATAAACAAGAAACATAATGAAATATGTTTTTAAAATCCATACTCATATATTTATTTATAAAATAACACCAAACTAAATATAGGTTTATTTGTTGGCCTGGCCTTAGCATAGGCTTCTTTGGACTTTCATTTATAGTGTGCCAATAATACTCTTTCCCTCACACCTCTACCACTTCATATCATGGTTTTGATACACTTTGATGATTACATAATCACATTCTTTATTACATAACTAACGAAGAGGCTTGGGAACAGAAGGATCATAAGAGAGGTGGAAATACCCCTACGCCTTTGCCTTTAAGTTATTGCATTGAACAATCTCTGTGTTGAATCTTAGTCTAATGGTTTTGATTTTCTTTGCATATTTTCCCCTGCTTATTTTATGTTGTACTGTAGTAGCTATTGATAAACTAGACCTGTAATCGTTTCTTTTCGCATGGTCACCATCTGACCAATAACTCATAGGAAAATTGATAAGATTTGCTTTGATCTTAGTACTTCACATCTATGATAAAACTTGCTTTGTAATTGTTTGCGCTTATCTTATGTTTCCATGAACTTTGCTGTCATAATGCATGTTGAACATTATAATTGCGGAGTGCTCTATCAGTGGTATCATTGTTTCATGTACTTATCATTAGTATCATTGTAAGAGTGTGATGTCAATTCCGTGACCCGAGTCAAGTCTAGTTCTAGAAAGATCAAGTATTATCAATGAAGCTCAAGTCTAGATCAAGGAAGATCAAATTACATCAATGAAGATAAAGCAAGATCAAGGAAGATCAAGATCCTTCATGACTGTCACAACCCGAGCCCAGAAATCGGGGGTTAGCGAAAAGCAAAACCTGTAACACACGTACTCCCGTGCACGTGCATCCAAACCCAGTCCAGATGCACACACACAAGGGATCTAACACGTGCGAAACAACGAACGCGAAAGCTGTAGATATCATAGCAAGCAACAAAGAAATAGCGGAAGCCAAAACAAATGCGGAACGGAAAGGACAAAGCTAAATACAATACTCGAAAACCAGATACAAGTCTAAGTACACGACAAAATCAAGATTTACAAATATACAGAGTGACAAAGTCCGAAGTACAAAATACACAGCTCCAAAACCAAAACCCAAAAGCCACGGAAGATATGCATGTACGCACTCGGCAGAGGTGATCAGGCCCACTCTGCCAACCCAGAGGGTGCCTCTTGGCTCTACCCTGCAGCCTCCTCGACCGCCGGGGAGCCGGGCAAGGGATCTGTGCCTATAACACCACAGACAACACAGTGAATACAACGATCCAGCAAATATAAGTAACCGGGATGAAACACTCATAGTATCAAATTGAATAAGGACAGAATATAAATTACAGAGTTTCATATTAGTATGCTAAGCAATATTGTGTATAGAAGTAAAGCATGATAAGTGAATCAAAGCATAGAAATACTGAACTAAGTGGCTACTACGTTAACCATATTCTCTCCAATAGAGAGCAGAGCAGAGCAGATAAGAACACCACTGACCGGACCAAGGGTACAAGTGGGTCTCGGTTTCCTGGGTTCCGGGGTCCCAAGACAAAGCGACACTGCAGTGATACAGAGATACAGAGATCTAAGCCAGGGGTAACCCCGTCGGGCATCCTAGGGTTGAGGCTGAGTAGAGCCAGACTAATACCAATCAAATCAAATCCCAAAAGAAGGGAGATTATCCGCTTTGGACTCACCGATGGTAAGGACCGGATCTTATCCTCACGTATTAATCTCTGGGCAGAGCCACCAGGGAATACCCAATAGATCGGAGATATACAAAGACAGAGATATACAGAGCATAACAGAAATACAGATCCTAGCATAGATTAAGTCAAGCACAGCATAGATCAAAGCGTAGCGCAGATCGAAGAATAAAACAGATATACAGGACGAAGCAAAATGACCTCGTAATGCATGAACATAGATTAGCAGAACAAAGGGCAAGACTGTAAACAATATGCAATGCATCTCAGATTAATACGGAATCAAGGTTAATTACAAGCCCACACCAATCTAGTTGTTCACTGTCACTAACCGTGCATGTTGATGTAGTTTTAAGTTATTCGATGCACTGTTGTCATTAAAGTGTTGCAATGAAATCCTCACGTGCACCGAAGTCCCTTAAACCAACACCCATGGGGAGGTGCTTAACAGTGAATCAACGCTCACATGAATAAGTCACAGCCTAACAGACTATTCATGCGATCCAAAGAATCCATTGGGCCGGTTTACATGGGTGGTTAACCTGTATTTTAGCCCTACAAGGTCACACCATTATCCTAAGTTTTATTTCAGATTTTCCAGGTCTTACGGTTTAGCCATGGGTGGCCTACGGCTTAGCTGTATACACCTTACGGCCTAGCCGTAACATGCACTACGGCTTAGCCGTGGTTTCCTTCAGAACACGGCTAAACTGTCATCTTCCACCTCTGATCTGATACATTTCACGGCTGAGTTACGGCTAGCTTACGGCTCAGCCGTAGAACCATTTACGGTTCAGCCGTAGAACAAATTACGAAAATTCAAGTATCTGGAATCTGAGCCGTACAAAGTTACGGCTTAGCCGTACAATACAGAACCGAATTCGAGCTAAGTACAGAAACTGAAATCTGATACAAAAATTCCGCAAAACAAGTTCTAGAGGTTCCAAGATCACCGAATTTGGCTGTAAAACACAACAGACATGTATAGGATGTAATAGATGAAATCAAAGCAGTCAAACAAAATACCCATATGTGTTATACAATCCTGTACTTATACTTGCCTCAAAGCTCTGTCAATCATTGAAGCCAAGCTCAAATCCAGCTACAACCCAAGCAAAACAAATCCAAATACAAACCATGAGCATGTAGAGAGAGATGGGAGATCCAATTGGAGAAGAAGAAGAAGAAGACTTGGAGAGAACCCACTTACCCAAAGCAAAGACAAAGAATATCACAGAGAGGAGAGAATCCAAAACGAAACCCAAAATCAACCAAGAGAGAACAGAAGTGAAGAGGGGAAGAGAAGAGAAGACGTGGAGTGCTCTGGAGTTGCATGCAGTCGATCAATGAAATGAACAAGACATCTGGCTGATGACTCAACATATATAGGTTTTGGAGTTTAAAACAAAGTCCGATGAATTTAGACTATTTACAATTCAAGTCATACGGCCAACTGCTCCAATTGACTCTGAATGGATCTGAGGCAGTTACAAAAAAACAACGAGCTCAACAAAAGACACGTGCTGACACCAAGATGATGCAATTATGATGCACGCAAAGCAAAAGTAAAATTACGAAAAAGGGCTTAGGACTACCTATTCCAGGTCAAAGGTTACTCAACTACCTATCCAAGACCCGAAACCAAGTCCAAAAGGATTAATTAACAGAAACGCACACTAATGAGCCACTAATCCGACTCAAAGGGGATCGGAGTGTTACATCCTCCCCCACTAGGAATCATTCCGTCCTCGGAATGACCACCTACCTGCGCAAAGAGCTGTGGGTACTGGCGCGCTAGCTGGTCGTCTAGCTCCCATGTAGCCTCATCTGGACCGTGATGCTCCCACAACACTTTAACCCATCTGATAGTCCTGGTATGGAGAATCTGCTCTCGTGTACCAACGATGTGAAGCGGACGCTCAACGTAAGTTGCATTGGCTGAATCTGAATGTCATCGTATCTAATCACATGGCTCGGATTTGGCACGTACTTACGGAGCATCGACACATGGAATACATCGTGAACACCGGAGAACTCAACTGGAAGTGTTAACCGATAGGCTAAATCTCTAACTCGGCTCTTGACTTCAAACGGTCCCACATATCTCGGAGCTAACTTGCCATTCTGACCAAACCACATAGTGCCCTTCATCGGAGAAACTTTAAGGAACACCCAATCTCCGACGTGGAATGCCAAAGGTCTCCTCCGAGTATCTGCGTAGCTCTTCTGCCTATATCGAGCAATCTTCAAATCCTTTATCACTTTCTGCACTTTCTCTGTCGTCTCAGCAATGATTGTCGGACCATGGAAACTTCTTGTTCCTACCTCTTCTCAGCACACTGGGGTCCTGCACTTACGTCCGTATAGAGCCTCATAGGGTGCCATACCAATGCTTTCGTGGAAGCTGTTGTTATAGGCAAACTCACATAATGCCAGATGCATATCCCATTCCTTCTCAAAGTTCAGCACGCTAGTTTTGAGCATATCCTCCAACGTCTGAATGGTCCGCTCCGACTGCCCATCAGTCTGGGGGTGGTATGCCGTACTAAAACTCAGCTTCGTGCCCATAGCTTCCTGAAAAGCTCTCCAAAATGAAGACACAAAACGACTGTCGCGATCACACACAATCGATACTGGGGTGCCATGTAATCTGACTATCTCGTCAACAAACTTCCTGGCCATCTCTGTGAAGGTCATCCCTTTCTTGAACAGAAGGAAATGTGCTGACTTCGTCAATTTGTCCACTATTACCCAGATTGCATTGTTCTTTCTACTAGTCGACGGAAAACCGGAGACGAAATCCATGGTAATGTGCTCTCACTTCCACTGCGGAGTGTGTAATGGATGCAATGATCCTGGTGGTCGCTGATGATCAGCTTTCACCCTCTGACAGGTCAAACATCGAGCTACGAACCCTGCGATCTCCCGCTTCATATTGTTCCACCAAAATCTATCCTTCAAGTTCCGGTACATCTTCGTACTCCCTGGGTGCATCGCATAACGGGCTTCGTGCGCATCTGTCATTAACTTTTCTTTTAGCTTATCCACAGTGGGAACACACAATCTATTCCTGAAGTACAAAATTCCGTCTACTAAACTAAAATCAGGTCGATCTGCAATCCGATCTCTGGAAGTCACCAGAAAGGGGTCCTCAAACTGGCGATCCTTGATCTGCTGAATCACCTCAGGCTGAAACACGACGGTAGTAGCTAATGTCACCAACTCACCTACCATCCGAACCTCAACAGGCTGATCATGCACAAGCATATAAAATCCTGCCAACACCTGAAGACTTTCTGTTCTCCTGCTAAGTGCATCTGCAACCACATTCCCTTTGCCTGGATGGTACTTGATAGGAAAGTCGTAGTCCTTGATAAACTCCAACCACCTCCTCTATCTCATATTCAAGTCATGTTGATCAAACAAATACTGCAGACTGTGATGATCGGAGTGGACCTCGAACTTCACACCGTACAAGTAATGCCGCCACAACTTCAGTGCAAATACAATGGCTTCTAGCTCCAGGTCATGGGTGGCATAATTTTTCTCATGCTCTTTCAGCTGTCTGGATCCATAGGCAATCACTTTCTGATTCTGCATCAGTATACAGCCTAGTCCAACTTGAGAGGCATTGGAATAAATCACGAATCCCTCACTACCATCCGGGAGAGTCAACACTGGCGCCGTAATGAGCTTTTCTTTCAACATCTGAAAACTACGCTCACACTTCTTTGTCCACTCATACGGGACCTTCTTCTGAGTCAAATGAGTTAGCGGGGCTGAAATCTTCTAGAAGTCCTGCACGAACCTGAGGTAATATCTCGCCAAACCTAGAAAACTCCGAATCTCGGTCACTGATCTGGGATTGGGCCAATGGATTACTGCCTCAATCTTAGCTGGATCCACCATCAATCCATCTCTAGAAATCACATGACCCAGAAATGCAACTTGCTCTAGCCAAAAATCACATTTGGCCAACTTTGCATACAACTGGTGATTTCTAAGCAGTTGTAATGCCTTCTGCAGATGATCTGTATGCTCCTCAGCAGTCTTCGAATAGACCAATATATCATCTATGAAAACCATAATAAACTGGTCCAAAAAGGAAGTAAACACCCTATTCATCAATGCCAAAAAATCTGCGGGTGCATTCGTCAAACCAAAAGGTATGACAAGGAACTCGTAGTGTCCATACCGAGTCCTGAAAGCTGTCTTAGGAACATCCTCATCCTTCACCCGAAGCTGGTGATATTCTGACCTCAAGTCGATCTTCGAGAAGTAAGCTACACCCTGAAGCTGATCGAACAACTCATCGATCCTAGGCAATGGATATTTGTTCTTAATGGTCACTTTGTTCAGCTGCCTGTAGTCAATGCACATCCGGAAACTGCCATTCTTCTTCTTGACAAACAATACAGGAGCTCCCCAAGGTGAAACACTTGGGCGTATGAACCCTTTATCCAACAGATCCTGCAACTGTTTCTTCAATTCCAACAACTCTGCAGGTGCCATACGATATGGAGCTCTACTGATGGGTGCTGTACCTGGCATCAAGTCGATCGAGAACTCTACCTCTCTAGCTGGTGGCAACTCTGGCACATTCTCCGGAAAGACATCCGAAAACTCGCTGACTACTGGGATCTCATTGAGCTGTCGCTGATCCTTCTTCTCTGAAATGAATGCAAGAAATCCCTCACATCCCCTACGAAGCATCCTGTCTGCTTTACAAGCAGATATCACACGCCTTGGGCACTTCGTCTGGCTGCCCTCGAATCGAAATCCGCTGCCCAGATCAAAATAGATAGCCTTGTTGTAGCAATTGATACAAGCATGATATCTCGCAAACCAATCCATACCAAGAATCACATCAAAATCCAGTGTCGTGAGCAACACGAGGTCTACCGGGAGCTGATGACCAGCTATCCGCACATCACACTGAGGGTAGAAAACACTGTACTCCACCCGTTTACCAACTGGAGTGGATACTATCAACAAGTATGGGAGCGGTGTGGGTCGCTGTCGAAGCTGCACAGCAAAATGGGGTGCTACGTACGAACGCGTAGACCCGGAGTCAAACAAGGCTAAAGCTTCAGAATCAAAAATTAAAATTTTACCTTCCACGACCGTAGCCTCCTCCACGCCCTCATGCGTAGCAGCATAAGCTCGAGCTGTCTGGCGGTTCTGCTTCTGGGCTGGGCGAGCTGTCTGAGACTTGCCCTGCGCTGTAGATCCTGCATATCTCGTCTGTGGAGAGGACTGAAACTTCGGGCATTGAGCCCGTTTGTGGTCCGTAGAGCCACAACTGAAATAGGCCCCACTCTTCCTCCAATATCTGTCTGTTGGGTAATCCTTCCTACAGTGACCACAAACCACCTGAGTACTGCTCGAACTACCCTGCTTACCCTTGAACTTCTTCTGAAACTGACTTCTGCCACTGGAACCTGCTGCCCTCTTAGCTTCGGTTCGCTCCTCCTCAAATATGGCCTCTGCATCATTGGCCCTGTCAATAGCGTCATCCAAGGTAGCCGGCCACATACAAGCAACCATGTGGCGTTTATGCCTCGGGTTCAGGCCGTTGATGAAGCGAGTCACCTTCTTATGCTCAGTGTTCACCATATCCTCTGCGAAATGAGACAGCCCTGTAAACTTGTGCACATAATCTGCCACCGATGTCTGTCTATGCTGAAGGTTGAAGAATTCCACTTCCTTGGCTCGCTGAATATGAAGAGGCATGAACTTTCGACGAAACTGTTGCTTGAAAGTTTCCCAAACCATGGCACTGGGCATAGTCTGGAACGAGCTCTTGACACTCCTCCACCATGTCTTGGCTACACTCCGAAGCATGGAGGCTGTGAGAACTACCTTCTGTTTATTACTGCACACAATCGTATCAAAAAGCTCCTCTGTCTGTTCCAACCATTGCTCGGCCTGCAGTGCATCCTCTATCCCGTGGAACTCAGTCGCCCCTCGCTTACGAAACTTATCAAAAAGAGCATTTGGATCGGTTTCTTTGGGCTGGAAGATCACTTGCTGTTCTACACGCTGAGAGGCTGACGCAGCCGCCTGACTCTGCCTGTCCACCATAGATGCCATCTGAGCCTGCAAGGACTGCATGGATTGCATCATCATCATCAGACGCTCTTCATTGCTCGTGGGTGGGGGTAGCGATCGACTCTCGCCGTTATGACCCTGCTGATTCTCATCTCTAGACCCTGATCCTGATGCCATGGTATGCTATCCTGCAAAAGGAAAATGAACAAAATCCAAATATAAAACGTCCCAAGTTAGTCAACCCCCAAGAATCAACATATTAGACTGGGAGTCAAATAGTTGACATCATCATCTCACCACGATCTTAGATGTCTACATGCTTATAACTAGCATGCTCTGATACCATACAATACGTATGTCACAACCCGAGCCCAGAAATCGGGGGTTAGCGAAAAACCAAACCTGTGACACACGTACTCTCGTGCACGTGCATCCAAACCCAGTCCAGATGCACACACACAAGGGATCTAACACGTGCGAAACAACGAACGCGGAAGCTGTAGATATCATAGCAAACAACAAAGAAATAGCGGAAGCCAAAACAAATGCGGAATGGAAAGGACAAAGCTAAATACAATACTCGAAAACCAGATACAAGTCTAAGTACACGACAAAATCAAGATGTACAAATATACAGAGAGACAAAGTCCGAAGTACAAAATACACAGCTCCAAAACCAAAACCCAAAAGCCACGGAAGATATGCATGTACGCATTCGGCAGAGGTGATCGGGCCCACTCTGCCAACCCGGAGGGTGCCTCTTGGCTCTGCCCTGCAGCCTCCTCGACGGCCGGGGAGCCGGGCAAGGGATCTGTGCCTATAACACCACAGACAACACAGTGAATACAACGATCCAGCAAATATAAGTAACCGGGAGGAAACACTCATAGTATCAAATTGAATAAGTGGCTACTACGTTAAGCATGATAAGTGAATCAAAGCATAGAAATACTGAACTAAGTCGCTACTACGTTAACCATATTCTCTCCAATAGAGAGCAGAGCAGAGCAGATGAGAACACCACTGACCGGGCCAAGGGTACAAGTGGGTCTCGGTTTTCTGGGTTCTGGGGTCCCAAGACAAAGCGACACTGCAGTGATACAGAGATACAGAGATCTAAGCCAGAGGTAACCCCGTCGGGCATCCTAGGGTTGAGGCTGAGTAGAGCCAGACTAATACCAATCAAATCAAATCCCAAAAGAAGGGAGATTATCCGCTTTGGACTCACCGATGGTAAGGACCGGATCTTATCCTCACGTATTAATCTCTGGGCAGAGCCACCAGGGAATACCCAATAGATCGGAGATATACAAAGACAGAGATATACAGAGCATAGCAGAAATACAGATCCTAGCATAGATTAAGTCAAGCACAGTATAGATCAAAGCGTAGCGCAGATCGAAGAATAAAACAGATATACAGGACGAAGCAAAATGACCTCGTAATGCATGAACATAGATTAGCAGAACAGAGGGCAAGACTGTAAACAATATGCAATGCATCTCAGATTAATACGGAATCAAGGTTAATTACAAGCCCACACCAATCTAGTTGTTCACTGTCACTAGCCGTGCATGTTGATGTAGTTTTAAGTTATTCGATGCACTGTTGTCATTAAAGTGTTGCAATGAAATCCTCACGTGTACCGAAGTCCCTTAAACCAACACCCATGGGGAGGTGCTTAACAGTGAATCAACGCTCACATGAATAAGTCACAGCCTAACAGACTATTCATGCGATCCAAAGAATCCATTGGGCCGGTTTACATGGGTGGTTAACCTGTATTTTAGCCCTATAAGGTCACACCATTATCCTAAGTTTTATTTCAGATTTTCCAGGTCTTACGGTTTAGCCATGGGTGGCCTACGGCTTAGCCGTATACACCTTACGGCCTAGCCGTAACATGCACTATGGCTTAGCCGTGGTTTCCTTCAGAACACGGCTAAACTGTCATCTTCCACCTCTGATCTGATACATTTCATGGCTGAGTCACGGCTAGCTTACGGCTCAGCCGTAGAACCATTTACGGTTCAGCCGTAGCCTAGCCGTAGAACAAATTACGAAAATTCAAGTATCTGGAATCTGAGCCGTACAAAGTTACGGCTTAGCCGTACAATACAGAACCGAATTCGAGCTAAGTACAGAAACTGAAATCTGATACAGAAATTCCGCAAAACAAGTTCTAGAGGTTCCAAAATCACCGAATTTGGCTGTAAAACACAACAGACATGTATAGGATGTAATAGATGAAATCAAAGCAATCAAACAAAATACCCATATGTGTTATATAATCCTGTACTTATACTTGCCTCAAAGCTCTGTCAATCACTGAAGCCAAGCTCAAATTCAGCTACAACCCAAGCAAAACAAATCCAAACACAAACCATGAGCATGCAGAGAGAGATGGGAGATCCAATTGGAGAAGAAGAAGAAGAAGACTTGGAGAGAACCCACTTACCCAAAGCAAAGACAGAGAATATCACAAAGAGGAGAGAATCCAAAACGAAACCCAACATCAACCAAGAGAGAACAGAAGTGAAGAGGGGAAGAGAAGAGAAGATGTGGAGTGCTCTGGAGTTGCATGCAGTCGATCAATGAAATGAACAAGACATCTGGTTGATGACTTAACATATATAGGTTTTGGAGTTTAAAACAAAGTCCGATGAATTTACAATTCAAGTCATACGGCCAACTGCTCCAATTGACTCTGAATGGATCTAAGGCAGTTACAAAAAAACAACGAGCTCAACAAAAGACACGTGCTGACACCAAGATGATGCAATTATGATGCACGCAAAGCAAAAGAAAAATTACGAAAAAGGGCTTAAGACTACCTATTCCAGGTCAAAGGTTACTCAACTACCTATCCAAGACCCGAAACCAAGTCCAAAAGGATTAATTAACAGAAACGCACACTAATGAGCCACTAATCCGGCTCAAAGGGGATCGGAGTGTTGCAATGACCATCATCCAAAAGATCTTCACTGAGTGCTAAGGGCTAAGGTAACATTAAACAACTAATGTCCCTAGAAATAGAATGGAAAAAGGGTTTCTAAATATCCTGTTTTTAACTACAGCTTGGATCACGGCTAAGCCATGGATCTTATGGCTCACTCTCTAGAGAGAAGTTTTTTGAATCTTTATTCTACGGCTGATAATACGGCTACATCGTAAAAGGCCCGCGGCTAAGCCATAGGATGATTCACGGCTAAACCATGGAATTTACGGGCTAAGCCGTAAAGGTCTTACCGCTTAACCGTAAGATCAACCATAGGTAATATGACCAATAGCTCTCTCTGGAAAATGGCCTGTAAATTCTAAGGTTTAGCCATGAATCATCCTACAGCTTAGCTGTAGGCCTTTTACGGCATAGCCATAGAACAAAGATTCAAAAAACTTCTCTATGGAGAGTAAGCCGTAAGATCCACAGCTTAGCCGTGATCCAAGCCGTAGTTAAAAACAGGATATTTAAAAACCCTTCTTCCATTCTATTTTTAGGGACATTAGTTGTTTAATGTTACCTTAGCCCTTAACACTCAGTGAAGATCTTCTAGATGATGGTCATGACGGATCTTGATCTTCCTTGATCTTGCTTTATCTTCATTGATGTAACTTGATCTTCCTTGATCTAGACTTGAGCTTCATTGATGATACTTGCTCTTTCTAGAACTAGACTTGACTCGGGTCATGGGATTGACAACACACTCTTATTATGACACTAACAATCTCCCCCTTCGTCAATTTCGTGATAAAATTACAATACAATGAAGATCATACAACATCTTAAATCAACAGCAAAATACAACAAGTGCTACAAGACTGAACACTCCTTAACCAATCAAGTACTACATAATCCTGAAAGTTCAAAAGTCTGAAGCTCCCCCGTAGATGTTGCTTGACCTATAAAAATAACAAACTTGCACAAAACTTTAAGCACAATGTACTTGAAAGGTGGGAGTTTAGAAAGCTCCCCCTAAAGGTATTAATCTCACCCTTTTTGGCACAAAATTGACAAAAAGATAGTAAAACAACAGAACCACCACGGCCATAACACATAAAAAAAAGCATGAAGAAGAAAGCACACATAGTGAAGCAATGCCGTAGTAAAAGAACATGTTAAGTTCAAAACACAGTCAATAGTCATAATACAGAAAGAGTCCATCTCCTATAAAGACAAAAGATGTGACTAAATATAATACAAAAAGAGAACATCAATCTGAAGGAGGAGAGGGGGAAGGGATCGAAACATCGTCTCTCTGGCAGCTTTTTGAGATCTTGGAGAGGTACTGAAAGGACTTATTCAAAAGTTTCTCCATCTTTGTTTGCCGCTATTCAATAATAGTCATCTGAGCTTCAAGGGACACGGAGGAGGAAGCTGGAGGAGGAGGAGGCTTATCAGGAGAGCCAAGAGTACGAACTGGGCAAGAGGAATCCTCCGGAGAGTCTTTTTCATCCCCAGAATCAGGATAAAGGAGACCAGCTGCCTGCTGCTTGGAGGAACGCATATTTTGAATGTTGATGGTCCCGAAGATGGGGTGAGACTCAGGAGCTTCATCCGAAGGCAAATTTACTCCACAATGAGAGGCAAGACAGGTCATGAGATACCTAAATATGCAAGCATTGGTGCTTCTACCGGTAGATTGAGAAAAGTGAATGATGGTGGCACAAATGAGAGATGGAAGGCTCACATGGACACCCATATGGATACAATAGAGTACATTAGTCATGAATGGGGTTGAGTCTGAGAAATTTCCCTTCGGGGATAGGTATTACATGTGAAGATTGCATGCGAAATCCGGTATTGGGGAAGTAATGATGCAGCAGGGAGAAAACCTTTTTCTTTCCAAGGAGTAGCCTTCCCGCATAAGGCTACAGTAACGGTGTGTTTCTCATCCTCTAAAAGGGAGACCTTGATGACCGAAGGAGGCACATCAGACAGATGCACACAGAGAAGGGCAGAGATGATGGCTGGAGTGATGACATTGATGCCATCAGTGAATTCAACTTCGAAAGATAGGGAGTCCAGAGATGCGTCCCTGATAGAAGCATACATGGTCCGGACAATGGATGGGAAAGCAGGACCACCTCATTTGAGAATATTTTTCCACCCAACCATCGAAAGAAGGGAATGAACCTCATACTTTTGAACAGCCAGCAGATTAACACTACGATCCACAATAATGAGATGAGAGGAAAATGACCTATCACAAGTAGGTTCCCCGGGAACCAGAACTCTAGGCGAGGGTGGAGAGTCTTGGCTAGGTCTAGAGGAACTACAAGAGGATCTAGGCCTCTTACCAGAAGGGTAAGCATTTTTGGTTCGAGGAGGCATACTAACAGAACTAATCAATAATTACGGGAAGCACAACCACACCAAAAATGCAATCCAAAAAGATAAGAGGGAAGAGCAAAAATCTACATAGAGATTATAGCAGAAAAGGAAATAGTAAACGACGTGCACTAAAGGAAAAAAAAAAACAGAGAACTGAACAAGGAAGAACAGTTGAGGAAGAAGGGATCAACATGGTAGAGGTAAGGAGAAAGAAAGAGTATAACCTGATGAAGAGAGCCAAAGGACGAAATGAAGAGGAAAAGAAGAAAAGAAGAAAAACTAGGGCAGACATAGATGGCTCAAGTGCAGAATGAGAAATAAAACGAAGTGGGTAAGCTTAAATACGAATTCGGCACACATAACAAGGGAAGGCATTTGACTGTACGACTTAGCCGTAGAGTATTTTATGGCTTAGCCGTAAACCCTTACGGTTGAGCCATAGGGTAAAATCATGCGCAAATTCGGGTTAACCATATAAGATGTTACGGCCTAGCCATATAATGTACTATGGCTTAGCCGTAGATCCTGTTAGTGCACAAAACTTTAGTTGGAAAAAAACAAATTATTCCAAACAGCAAACACCAATAGATTTTCTCAAATTTTCAAATTTTAAGGCATCTAGGGGTTTGGTCAAGATGTCTGCAAGTTGATGCTTAGTTTGAATATATTCAAGCACAATGGGTTCTTCTTTGACCAATTCCCTAATGAAATGATGCCGAATATCAATACGTTTTGTGCGAGAGTGTTGGGCTAGATTTTTAGAAATATATATGACACTAGTGTTATCATAATACAAGCTCATTGTTCCTTACTCAATGCCATAGTCCATAAGCATCTGCTTCATCCACAGAAGTTGAGAGCAGCAGCTTTCAGCCGTAATGTATTCAGCCTCTGCAGTGGAAAGAAATGTGGAATTCTGTTTGTTTACTGTGCCAAGCTACTAGACAATTTCCAACATAAAAATAGCTGCCATTTGTGGATTTTCTATCATTTGGGTTTCCTGCCCAGTCTGCATCTAAGTATCTAGCAATGGAAGATGATGAGTCATAAGGATACCACAGACCATATTTAGTTGTATCCGCAATATACTTGATGATTCTTTTTACAGCAGTAGGATGGGATTCTTCGGATCAAATTGATACCGTGCACAAGCTCCCACACTAAAGGCTATGTCTGCCGTACTTGTAGTCAGGAATAACAAGCTACCAATCATACTTCTATATAGGCTTGTGTTAACCCCTTTACCATTAGCATCCTTAGTAAGTTTAATTGTTGTACTCTTGGGGGTATTGACATGTTTCCTAGCTATTAGATCAAATTGTTTTACCAGTTCCTTTGCACACTTAGACTGGGAAATGAAGATAACATCCCGCAATTGTTTAACTTGAAAACCTAAGAAGAAATTCAGTTCCCCAACCATACTCATTTCGAATTTAGATTGCATTAGATTGGTGAACTGAGCAGTCGATTCATCACAAGTGGAACCAAATTTGATATCATCTACATATATTTGAGCTATTAAAACAGAATCCCTTGTCTTTTAGATGAATAGAGTTTTATCAACACTGCTTCTTTGAAAATCATTCTCTAACAAGAATTTTTTCAATCTTTCATACCAAGCACATGTTGCTTACTTAAGACCATAAAGAGCTTTCTTTAATCTAAACACATGATTAGGGAATTTTGAGTTTATAAAACCTTTAGGTTGTTCAACATACACTTCCTCATTCAAAATTCTATTCAGAAAGGAATTTTTAACATCCATTTGATACAATTTGAACTTTAAGACACAAGTTATAAATAACAAAATCCTATTTGATTCTAGATGGGCAATTGGAGCAAGGGTTTCATCAAAGTCAATACCTTCAATTTCAGAGTATCCTTGTGCTACCAACCTTGCTTTGTTTCTAATAATGACACCATTTTCATCAAGTTTATTTTTGAATATCCATTTAGTGCCTGTCACATTTTTATCCTCTGGTCTTGGAACTAAGTACCAAACGTCACTTCTTGTAAACTGGTTCAATTCTTCTTGCATTGTATTTATCCAATCATTGTCAAAAAATGCTTCATCAACACACATAGGTTCTAGAATAGACGTAAAACACAGATGACTCATAATATTCTCCAATTGTTTCCTAGTTTTTACACCTGATAAAGGATCACCAATAATCTGGTCTATTGGATGGTCCTTTATATTAACCACATTTTTAGTGGAAGTAGGAATATCAGTTTTTACCATGGATTTATGTGGGTTCAGTCACCGAAGGAGCTTCACTTCATTAATGTTATCAGATACTATGGATTCATCATTTATAATAACATTTATTGACTCTTAGATGACTCCAGTCCTCAGATTTAAAACACAATACGCCCGACTCCGTGTCGAATAACCTAAGAATATTCCTTCATCACTTTTCGAGTCAAATTTACTCAGTTGCTCTCTATCTTTTAGAATATAACATTTGCTTCCAAAGACCTTAAAATATTTGACATTTGGTTTCTTTCCATGCCATAGTTTATAAGCAGTCTGATTTTTCCCATCCTAAGATAGACTCGTTTAATGATGTAGCAACTGGTATTGACTACTTCGGCCCACAAGTCTCTAGGAAGATTTTTACTATGGAGCATGACTGTGGCCATGTCTTGAAGGACTCGATTCTTCCTTTCAGCAACTCCATTTTGTTGTAGAGTTTTTGGTGCCGAATATTCATGCTGAATGCCATATTTTTCACAGAATTTGTCAAACTGATCATTTTCAACTTCTCTACCATGATCACTCCAGATTCGGGCTACTGAAATGCCTTTTTCAATTTGAATTTGTTTTACTATTCTTTTAAATTCTCCAAAAGATTCAGATTTTTCTCTCAAGAATGCAATCTAAGTGAATCTGGAGTAGTCATCTACCATAACAAGAAAATACCTTTTTCTTTCCTCGACTATCTCTTTTTGTTGGTCCAACCAGGTCCATATGAATAAGTTCTAGAGGCTGGAAAGTTTTCATAGCATTCACATTTTTATGGGCTCTTCCAATTTGTTTTCCTTGTTGGCATTCTCCACAAATCATCTTTTCTTGTCAACTGACCTTGGACAGTCCTTCAATATATTTGTTTAGCTGGGATAAGTCCCTGTAGTTTACATGCCCAAGTCTTCGATGCCACAGCTTAGTTTCGTCGGTATTGGTTAGTAAGCAAGGAGTGGAAAATGAAGAATTTAATTTTCCTACCACACAGCAGCTGTCGGTTGTTCTAAGACCTCTCAAGATTATCTTTCCATTCTTTGAGATCTCATAACCATGACTACTGAAGCTTACAGTATAGTCTTTATCACAAATTTGAGATATGCCAAGTAAATTATATTTCAAACCATCAACACATAGAACATTCTCAAAAACTGGTAGGTTTGGAACATTTAAGGTTCCCTTACCAATAATTTTGGCAGTACTGTCATCTCCAAAAATAATGGTGCCTCCATCAGAATCAATCATCTTAGAAAAATATGATTTATCACCAGTCATATGTCATGAACATCTACTGTCCAGATACCATCTTGATTGATCTGTAGCTTGAGAAGCTATGTGGACCATTAGATTCTTGTTCTTAGGTATCCACCTAGATGTTCTAGCAGTGGGGGTCCTAACAGGCTTTTGATGTTTCACTTGATATGTTTTATATTGGGGAAAAAGAATGTTAGCTCCAATTTTTGCTTTATCTCTTTTGTATATTTCAAATTGTTTTCTTAACTTCTGAACTTCTTTTAATAGGTTATTCATCATTTGGTTTAAGGAGAACTTGTTAAAGTAATTTGCTTTTGTTTTTATCTGAGGCTTCAACATTCTGTTTTCAAGTTCCACTTTCTTTGAAGTGTTTTTCTCACTCTTTAAAATTATATTATAATGAAGTTTTCTCAACTTGCGCTCTACTTTAAAATGACTTTTTTCTCCACAATAGTGGCAAATGACATTTGATGAAACAGTATGAGTTCTAGTAGAAGCTCTATCCAAAATGTTTTAAACAGTGGTATTTACTTCTCTAGTGCACTTTTGACGAAAATAGTTCCAGAACTTGGAGATTGATTAACATCTTTATCACATCCAAGGCCGGTCATATCCTTATAAAATTTCTCAAATTTGAATAGTCTTCTGTACTTCTCATCATTTTGGGTAAATCTGTACTCATACTTTTCTTTATATCGTCTCAAATTAGCCACTTCATTGTGGAAAACATTAGTTTCATCTTTTATCTTCCAAATTGTTTTTTCATTTTCTCTTAATTTGGTTACATTTTCTGTTTCTGATGCTAACTGGGCTTTTACTCTTTCAAGTTCTTTGATTAATTTCTCCTTTTCATTATTGATAGTATCAACCTTTTCTTTTAAATTTTAAATTTTGTTTTGTTCCTTACTTACAGTTTCAACTAGTTTACAAGTTCCCTCATAAAGTAGTTCATAAGAATTCGTTGTGTTGTCATTTTCCTCATCACCTAAATTTTCACATTTACTTTTTGACTTACTTCCTAAGGCTTCTCCAAGTGATACTTCAGATTTAATCATTTCCTAATGTAAGGACCCGGATCCCACTAATCTTAGTTACATTAATTAACCTTGTTCTATATTAATTAAGACTTGTTGAGGGTTGATTTAGTGTGAAACTAATGGGTTTGGACACCCACTTTGGTAGTTAGGGCCTTTTCGTAATTGTCCGTGCACCTTTCGTATGCCTCGTCCGTTTCCTTTCGTGTAACTTTTCGCTTAGATCGTCTTTCATGTTGGGCCCGAGTTAATCCGGACTCATCCTGGGCCAATTGAGGTCCATTTGGTCTAAACTGTAAATTTCCTAGAACTTATGGGCTTGCATGTAACTCTCAGGGAAAATTATGTTTAAATGGGAGCTCAACGTGTTTGCTCCTTCTCTCTTTGTTT
The DNA here is from genome assembly GCA_037013555.1 of Sextonia rubra. NCBI lineage: Eukaryota > Viridiplantae > Streptophyta > Magnoliopsida > Laurales > Lauraceae > Sextonia > Sextonia rubra. The sequence continues at coordinate 12,030,772 of JASUAD010000012.1, forward strand.
CCTTCGTTCCAGTTGTTAGAGCTCTTGCACTCCATCTCTCTCCATTTCACCTTAGAGCTGGGAAGGGAGAATTAGAGCTTTCATGTGATGTTGGGCATTCATCTTCTTCATCTTCTTCCTTGGGTACTTCCATCTCCCTAAGAATCACCCTCTCCTCTAAGCTACAGCCGTAAGGTGAGAATGGTCTCTCAAATTCATCTCTGCAAGCTTGTTAAAGTCTAAGAGACTCAACCACATGACATGCATGTGAGCTTGAACCTCATTTCCCTCATTACATGTCTTATTGTAGAGAACCCATTTCGATTTGGAGTTTTCCCTCTACCCACACGACAAGAAGAGTTAGGAAGGTGCTAAACACTTAACAAGGCAAGTACTAGAGTCATATATGTTGCATTAATGATTAAGTTATTGTGTATTGTACCAGCTCTTCATATTTCTAATTTCAGTCATTTCCCTTCTGTGTTTTCATTGATATGAATGGGTGTGTTTGGTGTGCATTAAGTTAGAATATCAAGAAGGAATAGGAGGGTGTGTGAGTGTGGGATACTCTCATGGACACTTCAATTGAGATTTAGAATCTCCTCACAAGTTAGTTCTGAAGTGATCCTGTACAGAAATTGAGCTACAGAATTGTATTCAGATTTTCTGAACCTTACGGCGATGCTACGGCTAAGCCGTGAGCATTTACGGCTCAAAGTCCAGAGAGCATCAAAACCTGATTTTGTACTACGGCTCACATACGGCTAAGCTGTGAAATCCACTACGGCTAAGCCGTATCCAGCCCGTAACCTAGCCGTAGGTCTCCCTACGGCGAGCTTTCCAGAGAGCTCTTGGAACCGAGTTTTTTCTACAGGTTGCAGGCGGCTGCACCGTAGAATACACTGCGACTACGCCGTGACCACCCTGTACCCCAGCAGTAGGCTTACCTCGGCTAAGCCGTAGGCCAATATACGGTTGAATCGTAACTGCGCCGAAAATGCGGATGAATTTCTAACCCACTCGGCTAAGCCGTAGCCTTGTATACAGCTAAGCCGTAAGAACCAGTGAATGTAGGATGTTAGGAACCTCAATGCCTTTTGTAGGACCTTAGTGTTAGTACCCTCTATACCTCCCCATTGGCCACTGGTAAGTACATGTTAGAATAAATGAATGATTATGAATGATCTCCCAATGGCAAGTCATGGATGTTGGCATGAGAAGGGTGTTCCGTATGCACACAAGGTAATACCAAGACACGGTAACACAACGACACCAAACGTCTCATGTGTACATCATGTTGAATGTCCTTGGGGACCAGGAGACTACTTCTTCCAAATGCATTCATATTGTTACGCAACACTACCTTCGTCATGATTGTTCTCGAATTCACTTCCTCTAGCAAACCCCAAGGCAATTCAGACCTGAGCTTCTAATGAGTGCGTGTCTGATAAGCCAGAGCTTCTATTGAGTGTGTGCTTGCTAGCCAAGGGTATAGCCGAGGCTCGGGCCTTGTAGCCCATCTGCATGTGTTTCGTTTAAGCGTTCGCTATTTCATGATTAACTATCCCTTTATGTATGTTATGACTAGTATGATTGACTCCAAGTCGGCACCACTTAGCTTTTGCCCTTTTGGGTACATATATGTCACCACTGCAGTAAGTTTACGGAGCGGTTGTCGACTCTCCTCGGGAAGCTAGCTTGATCTCCTAGCAACCCATATGTTATATATGCTCCCTTTTGGGAGAATAGAGCATCGTGGTTGCCAATCAGTATGTATGACATTAAGTTTCACTTATGCATCATGTTAGTAATTGTTCTTGTTAATATATCATGTTGTCTTAGTTTCATATGCCTTAGTACTTGCTTAACCGTCGTGTTAACAGTGTTACCCTTGGTATTGCAGATCCAGCACCCGGTCTCGATGCGGACAATGACGCGGCCCCGGACGGTACCCCAACGGTACCTCGGGGTGTAGGCGAATGGATGGATGGCGACGTCTACTATTAGCCATCCCACGGAGAGCGTCTGTTTTAGGGATATTATGCTGGGACTTTTGTATCACACTTTAAGGATTATTTGTTTGGACTATACTAAAAGACTTTAACTCTACTGTATGTTTATGCGTTTACTTACAAGCATGTGCTCTTGATAATTACTTTCGCAGGATATCGATTATGATGAATTATGTTTGTACGTGTGTCAGCTCACCTCACACGTTCCTGTGGAATCTCCCTAGTAGGAATTCGTGCATAATTCTTCAAGGCACGGATTTCTACGGGATTACGTATCCACGCCCTAGGGGCCCCCCTCAAACCCCCAAATTCCCGGGATCGGGGCGTGACATACGTAAGTAATGGTATCAGAACCCACTCGAAGAGTCACTTAAAAGACTTAGCAACATTAAGACTCGTGGTGAGGTTCCAATAGGTCCGTTTGGATGGGTTTCCATTATAATGATAACGTATGGTACGACTGCAGTATGTATGTGTGTACATCTATATAAGCATATATGATTTATGACCATTGTGATTGCAGAGCCATGGCGTCTGGATCCGGCACAAACAACAGCTCCGGTGATAATGACCGTAATAACATTGAGTTGGATGGCGCGGATCCTCCGCCACAACCTCCTCCTCACCCCACCTACAATACAGAGGAACGGTTTATGATGTTAATGCATCAATTGGCGGCTAATAATGCCAATCAGGCCGCCATGCAGTTGCAGATGGCCGCTATGTTAAACCGACAAGATCAGCCAGAAGATCCCAACTCCTTGTATGAGAAGTTTCGAAAAAGGGGAGCAACAGAGTTTACTGGACATGAGGATCCGTTACAAGCAGATGAATGGTTTGTCCACACGGAAAATGTTTTCGATACCTTAACTTGCACACCCAGGCAGTAACTGGTCCTCGCGGCATCCATGTTTAGAGACATCGCGGATACATGGTGGAAGAGTATCCGGGACCACATGAGGACTATGCCGGATGCTACTATTTGGGAAGTCTTTAAGAGGCAGTTCCGGAAGAAGTTCATCCCCGACCACGTTACTCGCAAAAAGAAGGCAGAGTTTCTTTCCCTGCAGCAGAACCTCATGACTGTTACCGAATATGTGCATGTATTCAGTCAGCTCTCTCGGTTCGCTCTAGACTTGATTGACACTGAGGAGAAGAGAGTGGAAAGGTTTCTGGAAGAGTTAAGGCCTGCTATCAAGGGACATGCCACTGCCTTTCAACGTCCCGTTCAATATGACGATGCAGTAGCCAGGGCTTATGCAGCGGAAGAAATTGAGAAGAGCCTATTCCTGGGAGAGCCTAAGAAGAGTGCTCCACCTTTGGGGAAAGGTCAGCAATATTCTAAGAAACAGAAGGGAGTTACTGGTAGCACATCCCGACCGGTCTGCGGTACATGCGGGAAGGGTCACGAAACTAGTAAATGTTGGAGGTCCATGGGGGCCTGTTTTGGCTGTGGCTTCATGGACCATCGCTTGTCCGAGTACCCGAGAAGGAAAGAAATTAGTCAAGCCTCTCAACAGCAGCAGTATCAGCAGCTTTCTAGGGCAACACCTCCTGCACCCAACCGGCAGTAACAGCAAGTGAGACAAGGCCAAGGGCAGACACGGCAAGGTCAGGGACAACCAAGACAAGGACAGCAACACCGACCCCAAAGGCAAGGCCGGGCTTATGCACTGACACAAGAAGAGGCAGAGGCGGCTGAACATGCGGGTGTAGGTAAGGTTTCTGTTTGTGGTATTGAAGCTAAAGTGTTGTTTGATTCAGGATCTTCACACTCCTTCATCTCACCTCGATTCTCTCGTAGGATATGGGAATCGCCAGCACAGTTGCCGTATGTGTTGAGCGTTATCACTCTGGTGGGTAAAAGGGTAACCTGTGACGACTATTACCCTGGTTGTCGAGTTCTCATTGGAGAAGTTCTTCTCCCAGCGGAACTTATTGTACTACCCATGCACGATTTCGATGTAATCCTAGGCATGGACTGGCTGACCAAATATATGGCCTGTTTAGATTGCTTCCGTAAGACTGTCACCGTAAGGGTGAGCGAAGATGGTCCAAGTGCGGTGTTCCAAGGTGATAAGAAGAGTTCGAACACCAGATTGATTTCAGCACTCCGAGCGGAAAGATTAATCTATAGTGGTTGTGAGGGCTATATTGCCTTCATTGTAGAAAAGAAATCACCTAAGAGGGTAGAAGAAATACCTGTGGTTTGTGAATTTCCGGATGTATTCCTGGATGAAGTACCCGGCCTTCCTCCAATTAGGGAAGTGGATTTTACTATAGAGCTAGTACCCGGTACCGCTCCCATCTCTAAGGCTCCGTATAGAATGGCCCCGGCAGAGCTACGTGAACTGAAACTGCAGTTACAGGACTTATTGGATAAGAGGTTCATTCGTCCTAGCACATCACCATGGGGAGCCCCGGTTTTATTCGTAAAGAAGAAGGATGGCACCCTCAGGATGTGTGTTGATTACTGACAGTTGAACCAGGTGACAATTAAAAATAAGTATCCACTGCCTAGAATTGATGAATTGTTTGATCAATTACAGGGTACGACACACTTTTCTAAGATTGATCTCAGGTCCGAATATCATCAGCTGCGAGTTAGGGACCAAGATACATCAAAAACAGCTTTCAGGACAAGGTATGGGCATTATGAATTTCTAGTCATGCCTTTTGGGTTAACAAATGCCCCCGCAGTGTTTATGGCTTTGATGAACAAGATCTTCTCACCATATCTTGATCAGTTCATGGTAATTTTCATTGATGATGTTTTGGTGTACTCCAAGACCAAAGACGAGCATGTGGAGCATCTAAGGACCTCTCTACAATTGCTAAGGGACCACCGATTGTATGCCAAACTAGACAAATGTGAATTTTGGCTGGAACAAGTTGCCTTTTTAGGGCATATAATTTCTAAGGATGGGCTTGCAGTAGATCCAGCTAAGATTGAGGCTATAACTACTTGGCAGAAACCTAAAACCGTTGCAGAAGTTAGAAGTTTTGTTGGCTTGGCCGGTTATTATAGAAGGTTCGTGAAGGACTTTTCCAAGATAGTTACACCTTTGACGAAGTTGACCCGGAAGAATGAGCCATTTGTTTGGTCCGCTGAGTGTGAGTCGAGTTTCCAACTCCTTAAGGAGAAATTAACCTCAGCCCTGATCTTATCCTTGCCAGAAGGGAGTGGCGGATTTGTTATTTATACAGATGCTTCGGGGATTGGGCTCGGATGTGTACTCATGCAGAATGGAAAGGAAATAGCATATGGATCTCGCCAATTGAAAGAACATGAGAAAAACTATGCCATTCATGACTTGGAATTGGCTGCAGTAGTCTTCGTGCTGAAGATGTGGAGACATTATTTATATGGAGAGAAATTTGAAGTCCATAGTGATCATCGCAGTCTCCAATATCTGTTTTCGCAGCATGATCTTAACATGAGATAGCGCAGGTGGTTGGAATTCATAAAGGATTATGACTTCCCGGTTAGATACTTCCCTGGAAAAGGGAATGTAGTAGCTGATGCTTTAAGCAGGAAACCCAACACCGAGTTGGCAGCCTTGTGTGGTGAATAGTCTCTAGTAGAGGAATTCCGAGATTTGGATGTGGAAGTTGAATTCGTAGATGATAAGGTCATGTTAGTGGCTATGTCAGTCTTCGAACCCACCTTAATTCAGCAGATCAAGGAGAGGCAGTTTGAAGACCCGGAGTTTGTCAAGATTCGTGACCACATTTCTGAGAAACCTGATTTCAGGATGGTAGACGGTGTGTTGTACTTTCGAGATCGGTTTTGTGTTTCAACAGTTCAAAATCATAACCTAAAAAGGGCAATTATGACTGAAGCACACCATGCTCGGTATTCCATGCACCCAGGGAGTACAAAAATGTATCGGAATCTACATGGCAGGTTTTGGTGGAATAACATGAAGAGGGATATAGCGGGCTTTGTGGCCAAATGCCTTACTTGCCAACGAGTGAAGGCTGAACATAGGAAGCCTCCAGGTTTGTTACACCCTCTGCAGATTCTTAAGTGGAAATGGGAGAATCTCACGATGGATTTTGTTTCAGGGCTGCCTCGAACAAGTAGACACCATGATGTAGTGTGGGTGATTGTCGACTGACTAACGAAATCAGCCCACTTTATTCCCATCAAGAAAGGGATGAAATTTCAAGAAATGGCCAAGATCTTCATTGATGAGATTGTACGGCTACATGGTACTCCAGTCTCAATTATGTCTGATCGAGACAGTAGGTTCGTGTCTTCCTTTTGGCAGTCTTTTCAGACGTCCTTAGGCACCAAACTCAGTTTCAGCACGGCTTACGATCCTCAGACAGATGGGCAATCGGAGCGAACGATACAAACCTTGGAAGACATGCTACGAGCTAGCGTAATGGACTTCGGAAAGGAGTGGGATGAACACCTCTCCTTATGTGAGTTTGCATACAATAACAGCTTCCACGCGAGCATCGGAATGGCTCCATTTGAAGCCTTATATGGATGAAAGTGCCGTACGCCTGTCTGTTGGGAAGAAGTTGGGGTTAGGAGTTTCCATGGACCCACTCTGGTGGCGGATACAGTGGAAAAGGTACAAAAGGTGCAAGATAGATTGAAAACTGCACGATCACGCCAGAAAAGTTATGCAGATAACCGCCGCCGGCCCCTCGAGTTCCAAGTGGGGGACAAAGTTTTCTTAAAAGTTTCCCCAATGAAAGGTACTATTCGGTTTGGACAAAAGCTTAAGCTTGCTCCATGGTTTGTGGGACCTTTTGAGATACAGAGTAGAGTGGGAGACTTAGCTTATCGGTTGGAGCTGCCACCCTCGCTCGCGGGAGTTCATAATGTGTTCCATGTGTCGATGCTCCGGAAATACCTCCCAGATCCTTCACATGTTCTTGAGTTGGATGACGTACAGGTGAGGCCTGATGTGAGCTATGAAGAGAGACCCGTTCGTATCGTTAACACTAAGGAACAGGTGCTGCGTACACGAACGATCAAATGGGTCAAGGTGTTATGAAATCACCATGGGCAGGAAGAGGCCACTTGGGAACTTGAAGATCAAATTCGGGCGAAATATCCAAAGCTACTACCCTAGGTACGTTGCATTCGGAGGACCGAATGATCTAAGTGGGGGAGGATGTAGGGACCCGGATCCCACTAATCTTAGTTACGTTAATTAACCTTGTTCTATATTAATTAAGACTTGTTGAGGGTTGATTTAGTGTGAAACTATTGGGTTTGGACCCCCACTTTGGTAGTTAGGGCCTTTTCGTAATTGTCCGTGCACCTTTCGTACGCCTCGTCCGTTTCCTTTCGTGTAACTTTTCGCGTAGATCGTCTTTCATGCTGGGCCCGAGTTAATCCGGACTCATCCTGGGCCAATTGAGGTCCATTTGGTTTAAACTGTAAATGTCCTAGAACTTATGGGCTTGCATGTAACTCTCAGGGAAAATTATGTTTAAATGGGAGCTCAACGTGTTTGCTCCTTCTCTCTTCGTTTCCTTCGTTCCAGTTGTTGGAGCTCTTGCACTCCATCTCTCTCCATTTCACCTTAGAGCTGGGAAGGGAGAATTAGAGCTTGCATGTGATGTTGGGCATTCATCTTCTTCATCTTCTTCCTTGGGTACTTCCATCTCCCTAAGAATCACCCTCTCCTCTAAGCTACAGCCGTAAGGTGAGAATGGTCTTTCAGATTCATCTCTGCAAGCTTGTTAGAGTCTAAGAGACTCAACCACATGACATGCATGTGAGCTTGAACCGCATTTCCCTCATTACATGTCTTATTGTAGAGAACCCATTTCGATTTGGAGTTTTCCCTCTACCCACACGGCAAGAAGAGTTAGGAAGGTGCTAAACACTGTAACAAGGCAAGTACTAGAGTCATATATGTTGCATTAATGATTAAGTTATTGTGTATTGCACCAGCTCTTCATATTTCTAATTTCAGTCATTTCCCTTCTGTGTTTTCATTGATATGAATGGGTGTGTTTGGTGTGCATTGAGTTAGAATATCAAGAAGGAATAGGAGGGTGTGTGAGTGTGGGATATTCTCAAGGACACTTCAATTGAGATTTAGAATCTCCTCACAAGTTAGTTCTATAGTGATCCTGTACAGAAATTGAGCTACAGAACTGTAGTCAGATTTTCTGAAGCTTACGGCAATGCTACGGCTAAGCCATGAGCATTTACGGCTCAAAGTCCAGAGAGCATCAAAACCTGATTTTGTACTACGGCTCACATACAGCGAAGCCGTGAAATCCACTACGGCTAAGCCGTATCCAACCCGTAACCTAGCCGTAGGTCTCCCTACGGCGAGCTTTCCAGAGAGCTTTTGGAACCCAGTTTCTTCTACGGGTTGCAGGCGGCTGCACCGTGGAATACACTACAACTACGCCATGACCTCCCCGTACCCAGCCATAGGCTTAGCTCGGCTAAGCCGTAACTGCGCCGAAAATGCGGATGAATTTCTAACCCACTCGGCTAAGCCGTAGCCTTGTATACAGCTAAGCCGTAAGAACCAGTGAATGTAGGATGTTAGGAACCTCAATGCCTTTTGTAGGACCTTAGTGTTGGTACCCTCTATACCTCCCCGTTGGCCACTGGTAAGTACATGTTAGAATAAATGAATGATTATGAATGATCTCCCAATGGCAAGTCATGGATGTTGGCATGAGAAGGGTGTTCCATATGCACACAAGGTAATACCAAGACACGGTAACACAACGACACCAAACGTCTCATGTGTACATCATGTTGAATGTCCTTGGGGACCAGGAGACTACTTCTTCCAAATGCATTCATATTGTTACGCAACACTACCTTCGTCATGATTGGTTCTCGAATTCACTTCCTCTAGCAAACCCCAAGGCAATTCAGACCTGAGCTTCTAATGAGTGCGTGTCTGATAAGCCAGAGCTTCTATTGAGTGTGTGCTTGCTAGCCAAGGGTATAGCCGAGGCTCGGGCCTTGTAGCCCATCTGCATGTGTTTCGTTTAAGCGTTCGTTATTTCATGATTAACTATCCCTTTATGTATGTTATGACTAGTATGATTGACTCCGAGTCAGCACCACTTAGATTTTGCCCTTTTGGGTACATATATGTCACCGCTGCAGTAAGTTTACGGAGCGGTTGTCGACTCTCCTCGGGAAGCTAGCTTGATCTCCTAGCAACCCATACGTTATATATGCTCCCTTTTGGGAGAATAGAGCATCGTGGTTGCCAATCAGTATGTATGACATTAAGTTTCACTCATGCATCATGTTAGTAATTGTTCTTGTTAATATATCATGTTGTCTTAGTTTCATATGCCTTAGTACTTGCTTAACCGTCGTGTTAACAGTGTTACCCTTGGTATTGCAGATCCAGCACCCGGTCCCGATGCGGACAATGACGTGGCCCCGGATAGTACCCAAACGGTACCTCGGCGTGTAGGCGAATGGATGGATGGCGACGTCTACTATTAGCCATCTTACGGAGAGCGTCTGTTTTAGGGATATTATGCTGGGACTTTTGTATCACACTTTAAGGATTATTTGTTTGGACTATACTAAAAGACTTTAACTCTACTGTATGTTTATACGTTTACTTACAAGCATGTGCTCTTGATAATTACTAAGTATTTCGCAGGATATCGATTATGATGAGTTATGTTTGTACGTTTGTCAGCTCACCTCACACGTTCCTGTGGAATCTCCCTAGTAGGAATTCATGCATAATTTTCAGGGCACGGATTTCTACGGGATTACGTATCCACGCCTTGGGCCCCCCCCCCTCAAACCCCCAAATTCCCGGGATCGGGGCGTGACACCTAACAAAAGTTGAATGTTGCAATAGTTGCCATCAAAACTGTATATTTGCCTGATTCATTTTGATGTGATTCATCTGCGTCTGAATCTAATTCAGATGAATCATCACAAGTGGCTACTAGATTCTTCTTTTTGTATTTTCCTTTTTGTGGATAATCAGTGGATATGTGTTCATATTTCTTACATCTGTAACACATGGGCTCCTTATGCTTACTTATAGGCAAGGAACTTGATCGACCTTTGTGTTTATCATTTTTGTCCTCATTTTTATAATCTTTGACTCTCTTTTTCTTAAATTTTTTTAAAAATCTTTTAGCTAAAAGAGCCACATCTTCATTCTCATCATCATTAGTTATTCCTATATCTTTTTTAGAAGAAGAGGTGTTGTAAGAAGTAATTAGAGCAATTGATTTCTTTTTGTCATTTTGAAGTTTAGTTCAAAGGTCTAAAGGGATCCCATTAAGTCTTTAATTTTCATTTGTTCTAAATCCTTGTGTTCTTCTATAGATGTTACCTTGGGATGGAATCTTTCCGGAAGTGATCTCAAGATTTTACTACAAATTTTTGCTTCCGGAAGAGTTTCACCGAGAGCCCACATTTCATTCACAATTTTCATGAGCTTCGTATGAAAGTCTGTAAACATTTCATTTTCTTCCATACAAATGTTTTCAAACTGACTTGTGAGCATCTGAAGTTTAGATCTTTTGACTACAGAAGCACCCTCATAAGTAACTTCAATAATTCTCTAGGCCTGTTTTGCATTAGTGGTTGTCATGATCTTTTTGAACTCTTCTTGATTCATAGCATTGTAAGCTCTAGCATTGTTCTGTCTAAGGGTTTTCTGGTCAACAGACCATTTTGTTGGATCCAATGGTCTAGTGATTTTGACACCATCTAAAGTCACTTCATCAATGGGCTCTGTCTAGCCATTTTCTATAGCTTCCTAAACAGCCCAGTGAGCAAAATGGTCTGCTAACCAGAAAGCCCTTGACAAAACAATGTTAGAGCTTACAATGCTATAGTGTGTGCTATGAATCAAGAAGAGTTCAAAAAGATCATGACAACCACTAATGCAAAACAGGCCTAGAGAATTATTGAAGTTACTTATGAAAGGACTTCTGTAGTCAAAAGATCTAAACTTCAAATGCTCACAAGTCAGTTTGCAAACATTCGTATGGAAGAAAATGAAATGTTTACAGACTTTCATTCGAAGCTCATGAAAATTGTGAATGAAATGTGGGCTCTCGGTGAAACTCTTCCGGAAGCAAAAATTTGTAGTAAAATCTTGAGATCACTTCAGGAAAGATTCCATCCCAAGGTAATATCTATAGAAGAACACAAGGATTCAGAACAAATGAAAATTAAAGACTTAGTGGGATCCCTTTAGACCTTTGAACTAAAATTCAAAATGACAAAAAGGAATCAATTGCTCTAATCACTTCTTACAACACCTCTTTTTCTAAAAAAGATATAGGAATAACTATTGATGATGAGAATGAAGATGTGGCTCTTTTAGCTAAAAGATTTTTAAAACAATTTAAGAAAAAGATAGTCAAAGATTATAAAAATGATGAAAATAATGATAAACACAAAGGTCGATCAAGTTCTTTGCCTAGAAGTAAGCATAAGGAGCCCATGTGTTACAGATGTAAGAAATATAGACAAATATCCACTGATTGTCAACAAAAAGGAAAATACAAAAAGAAGAATCGAGTAGCCACTTGGGATGATTCATCTGAATTAGATTCAAACTCAGATAAATCACATCAAAATGAATCAGACAAATATACAGTTTTGATGGCTACTACTGCAACATTCAATTCTCTGAGGAAATGATTAAATCTGAAGTATCACTTGAAGAAGTCTCAGGAAGTGAGTGAGAAAGTGAATGTGAAAATTCAGGTGATGAGGAAAATGACGACACAACGGATTCCTATAAACTACTTTATGAGGAAACTTGTAAACTAGTTGAAATTGTACGTAAGCAACAAAACAAAATTAAAATTTTAAAAGAAAAGGTTGATACTATCAATAATGAAAAGGAGAAATTAATCAAAGAACTTGAAAGAGTAAAAGCCCAGTTAGCATCGGAAACAGAAAATATAATGAAATTAAGAGAAAATGATAAAACACATTGGAAGATAAAAGATGAAAATAATGTTCTCCACAATGTAGTGGCTGATCTGAGACGATATAAAGAAAAGTCTGAGTACAGATTTACCTAAAATGATGAGAAGTACATAAAACTATTCAAACTTAGGAAATCTTATTAGGATATGACCAGCCTTGGATACGACAAAGATGTTAATCAATCTCCATGTTCCGGAACTATTTTCGTCAAAAGTGCACTAGAGAAGGAAGATACCACCGTTAAAAACATTTTGGATAGAGCTTCTACTAGTACTCATACTGTTTCATCAAATGTCATTTGCTACTATTGTGGAGAAAAAGGTCATTTTAAAGTAGAGTGCAAGTTGAGAAAACTTCATCATAATATAATTTTAAAGAGTGAGAAAAACACTTCAAAGAAAGTGGAACTTGAAAACAAAATGTTGAAGCCTCAAATAAAAACTAAAGCAAATTACTGTAACAAGTTCTCCTTAAACCAAATGATGAATAACCTATTAAAAGAAGTTCAGAAGTTAAGAAAACAATTTGAAATATACAAAAGAGATAAAGCAAAAAATGGAGTTAACATTCTTTTTCCCCAATATAAAAATATCAAGTGAAACATCAAAAGCTTGTTGGGATCCCCACTACTAGAACATCTAGGTGGATACCTAAGAACACGAATCTAGTGGTCTATACAGTTTCTAAAGCTGCAGATCAATCAAGATAGTATCTGGACAATGGATGCTCATGACATATTACTGGTGATAAATCATATTTTTCTAAGATGATTGAATTTGATGGAGGCATCGTTACTTTTGGAGATGGCAGTACTGCTAAAATTATTGGTAAGAGAACCTTAAATGTTCTAAACCTACCAGCTTTTGAGAATGTTTTATGTGTTGATGGTTTGAAACATAATTTACTTAACATATCTCAAATTTGTAATAAAGACTATACTGTAAGCTTCAGTAGTCATGGTTTCAAAGAATGGAAAGATAATCTTGAGAGGTCTTAGAACAACCGACAACTGCTATGTGGTAGGAAAATTAAATTCTTCATCTTCCACTTCTTGCTTACTAACCAATACCGACGAAACTAAGCTGTGGCATTGAAGACTTGGGCACGTAAACTAAGGACTTATCCCAACTAAACAAATATATTGAAGGACTATCCAAGGTCAGTTGACAAGAAAAGATGATTTATAGAGAATGCTAACAAGGAAAACAAATTGGAAGAGCCCATAAAAATGTGAATGCTATGAAAACTTCCCAACCTCTAGAACTTATTCATATGGACTTGGTTGGACCAACAAAAAGAGAGAGTGAAGGAAAGAAAAAGGTACTTTCTTGTTATGGTAGATGACTACTCCAGATTCACTTGGGTTGCATTTTTTAGAGAAAAATCTGAAGCCTTTGGAGAATTTCAAAGAATAGTAAAACAAATTTAAATTGAAAAAGGCACTTCAGTAGCCCGAATTCGGAGTAATCATGGTTTGAAACATAATTTACTTAGAATATCTCAAATTTGTGATAAAGACTATACTGTAAGCTTCAGTAGTCATGGTTTCAAAGAATGGAAAGATAATCTTGAGAGGTCTTAGAACAACCGACAACTACTATGTGGTAGGAAAATTAAATTCTTCATCTTCCGCTTCTTGCTTACTAACCAATACCGACGAAACTAAGCTGTGGCATTGAAGACTTGGGCATGTAAACTACAGGGACTTATCCTAGCTAAACAAATATATTGAAGGACTGTACAAGGTCAGTTGACAAGAAAAGATGATTTGTGGAGAATGCCAACAAGGAAAACAAATTGGAAGAGCCCATAAAAATGTGAATGCTATGAAAACTTTCCAACCTCTAGAACTTATTCATATGGACCTGGTTGGACCAACAAAAAGAGAGAGTGAAGGAAATAAAAAGGTACTTTCTTGTTATGGTAGATGACTACTCCAGATTCACTTGGGTTGCATTTTTTATAGAAAAATCTGAAGCCTTTGGAGAATTTAAAAGAATAGTAAAACAAATTTAAATTGAAAAAGGCACTTCAGTAGCCCGAATTCAGAGTGATCATGGTGGAGAATTTCAAAATGATCAGTTTGACAAATTCTGTGAAAAATATGACATTCACCATGAATATTCGGCACCTAAAACTCCATAACAAAATGGAGTTACTGAAAAGAAGAATCGAACCCTTCAAGACATGGCCACAGTAATGCTCCATAGTAAAAATCTTCCTAGAGACCTGTGGGCCGAAGCAATCAACCAGCTGCTACATCATTAACCTAGTCTATCTTAGGACGAATAAAAATCAAACTGCTTATGAACTGTGGCATGGAAAGAAACCAAATGTCAAATATTTTAAGGTCTTTGAAAGCAAATGTTATATTCTAAAAGATAGAGAGCAGCTGAGTAAATTTGACTTGAAAAGTGATGAAAGAATATTCTTACGTTATTCGACACAGAGTCGGGCTTATCATGTTCTAAATCTAAGAACCAGAGTCATCCAAGAGTCAATAAATGTTATTATAGATGATGAATCCACAGTATCTGATAATGTTCATGAAGTGGAAGCTCCTTTGGTGACTAAACCCACACAATCTATGGTAAAAACTGATATTCCTACTTCCACTAAAAATGTGGTTAATATAAAGGACCATCCTATAGGCCAAATTATTGGTGATCCTTTATCAGGTGTAAAAACTAGGAAACAATTGGAGAATATTATGAGTCATCTGTGTTTTACGTCTATTCTAGAACCTACGTGCATTGATGAAGCATTCTTTTACAATGATTGGATAAATGCAACGCAAGATGAATTGAACCAATTTACAAGAAGTGGTACCTAGTTTCAAGACCAGAGGATAAAAATGTGATAGGCACTAAATGGATCTTCAAAAATAAACTTGATAAAAACGGTGTCATTGTTAGAAACAAAGTAAGGTTGGTAGCACGAGGATACTCTGAAATTGAAGGTATTGACTTTGATGAAACCTTTGCTCTAGATGCCCGTCTGGAATCAATTATGATTTTGTTATCTATAGCTTATTTCTTAAAGTTCAAATGGATGTTAAAAGTGCCTTTCTGTCACAACCCGAGCCCAGAATCGGGGGTTAGCGAAAAGCCAAACCTGTGACACATGTACTCCCGTGCACGTGCATCCAAACCCAGTCTAGATGCACACACACAAGGGATCTAACATGTGCGAAATAAACGAACGCGGAAGCTGTAGATATCATAGCAAGCAACAAGGAAATAGCGGAAGCCAAAACAAATACGGAACGGAAAAGACAAAGCTAAATACAATACTCGAAAACGAAATACAAGTCTGAGTACACGACAAAATCCAGATGTACAAATATACAGAGTATCAAAGTCTTAAGTGCCAAATACAAAATCTCCAAAAACCAAAACCCAAAACAGAAGGCCACGGAAGATATGCATGTACGCACTCGGCAGAGATCAGGTCCACTCTGCCAAACCGGACGGTGCCTCTAGGCTCTGCCCTGGAGCCACCTCGACCGCCGGGGAGCTGGGCAAGGGATCTGTGCCTGCAACACCACAGACAACACAGTGAATACAACGATCCAGCAAAGATAAGTAACAGGGATGAAACACTCATAGTATCAAATTGAATAAGGATAGAATATTAATTACAGAGTTTCATATTAGTATGCTAAGCAAATCGTGCATAGAAGTAAAGCATGATATGTGAATCAAAGCATAGAAATACTGAACTAAGTGGCTACTACGTTAACCATATTCTCTCCAATAGAAAGTAGAGCAGAGCAGATAAGAACACCACTGATCGGGCCAAGGGTACAAGTGGGTCTCGGTTTCCTGGGTTCCGCAGTCCTAAGACAAAGCGACACTGCAGTAATACAGAGATCTAAGCCAGAGGTAACCCCGTCGGGCATCCTGGGGCTGAGGCTGAGTAGAGCCAGACTAATACCAATCAAATCAAATCCCAAAAGAAGGGAGATTATCTGCTTTGGACTCACCGATGGCAAAGACCGGATCTTATCCTCACGTATTAACCTCTGGGCAGAGCCACCAGGGAATACCCAAAAAGAATCGGAGATATACAAAGCCAGAGATATACAGAGCATAGCACAGCACAAATCAAAGCTTAGTACGGAACGAAGAATAAAACGAATACAGGACGAAAGCAAAATGACTTCGAAATGCATAAACATAGATTAGCAGAACAGAGGGCAAGAGTGTAAACAATATGCAATGCATCTCAGATAAATATGGAATCAAGGTTAATTACAAGCCAACACTAATCTAGTTGTTCACTGTCACTAACCGTGCATGGTGTGTAGTTTTAAGTTATTCGCTGCACCGTTGCCATCCAAGTGTTGCAATGAAATCCTCACGTGCACCGAAGTCCCTTAAACCAACACCCATGGGAAGGTGCTTAACAGTGGACAACGCTCACATGAATAAGTCACAGCCTAATAAACTATTCATGCGATCCAAAGAATCCATTGGGCCGGTTTACATGGGTGGTTAACCTGTATTTTAGCTCTACAAAGTCACACCATTATCCTAAGTTTTAATTCAGATTTTCCAGGTCTTACGGTTTAGCCATGGGTGACCTACGGCTTAGCCGTATACACCTTACGGCCTAGCCGTAACTTGCACTACGGTTTAACCGTGGTTCCCTTCAATACACAGCTAAACTGGTCATCTTCCACCTCTGATCTGATACATTTCACGGCTGAGCTACGGTGGAGTCCACGGCTTAGCCGTAGACCACCACGGCTTAGCCGTAGCTTCACCGTAAGAGTACTGATAGTAGAAAGTTTCGACTGATCAGGGTGATAATTCACGGCTGGGTCACGGCTAGCTTACGGCTCAGCCGTAGGACAATTTACGGCTCAGCCGTAGCCTAGCCGTAGAACAAATTTCGAAAATTCAAGTCTCTGGAATCTAAGCCGTACAAGGTTACGACTTAGCCGTACGATACAGAATCGAATTCGGGCTAAGTATAGAAACTGAAATCTGATACAGAAATTCAGCAAAACATGTTCCAGAGGTTGCAAAATCACAGAATTTGGCTGTAAAACATAACATACATGTCTAGAATGTAATAGATGCAATCAAATCGGTCAAATGCAAAACCCATATGTGTTATACAATCCTGTACTTATACTTGCCTCAAAGCTCTATCAATCACTGAAGCCAAGTTCAAATCCAACTACAATCCAAGTAAAACAAATCCAAACACAAACCATAAGCATGCAGAGAGAGAGATGGGAGATCCAATTGGAGAAGAAGAAGAAGACTTGGAGAGAACCCACTTACCTCAAGTACAGACAGAGATGAGAGAAAGGAAAACCCAACCAATGAAGAGTAAGCAAAACCCAATCGAAAGAGATGTAAAATCCCAACATCAACTAGAGAGAGAACAGAAGTGAAGAGGGAAAGAGAACGTGGGGACGTGGAGCTCTCTTGAAGTTGTTGCATGCAACGTATCGATCGAATGTGAGCAGGAGGGAGACACCTGGGCTTCTAAGTCTTATATAGTTTCTGGAGTTTAAGTCAAAGTCCAGTGAAGTTTGGTTATTTACAAATCAAGTCACACGAAGGTCCAACTTCTCCAATTGACTCCGAACGGATCTGACACAGTTACGGAAAATAACGAGCTCAACAAAATACACGTGCTGACATCAAGATGATGCAAAGATGATGCACTCAAAGCAAAAGTAAAATTACGAAAAAGGGCTTAGAACTACCTATTCCAGGCCATGGGTTACTCAACTACCTATCCAAGACCCGAAACCAAGTCCGAAAGAATTAATTAACAGAAACGCACACTAATGAGCCACTAATCCGGCTCAAAGGGGATCGGAGTGTTACATCCTCCCCCACTAGGAATCATTCCGTCCTCGGAATGACCACCTACCTGCGTAAAGAGCTGTGGGTACTGGCGCGCTAGCTGCTCCTCTAGCTCCCAGGTAGCCTCATCTGGACCGTGATGCTCCTACAACACTTTAACCCATCTGATAGTCCTGGTACGGAGAATCTGCTTTCGTGTACCTACGATGCGAAGCGGACGCTCAACGTAAGTTGCATTAGGCTGAATCTGAATGTCATCGTATCGAATCACATGGCTTGGATCTGGCACATACTTACGGAGCATCGACACATGGAAGACATCGTGCACACCGGAGAACTCAACTGGAAGCGTCAGACGATAGGCTAAATCTCCAACTCGGCTCTTAACTTCAAACGGTCCCACATATCTTGGAGCTAACTTGCCCTTTTGACCAAACCGCACAGTGCCCTTCATTGGAGAAACTTTGAGGAACACCCAATCTCCGACTTGAAAAGCCAAAGGTCTCCTCCGAGTATCTGCATAGCTCTTCTGCCTGGATCGAGCAATCTTCAGATTCTCTATTACTTTTTGCACTTTCTTTGTCGTCTCAGCAATGATTGTCGGACCAAGGAAACTTCTTGTTCCTACCTCTTCCCAGCACACTGGGGTCCTACACTTACGTCCGTATAGAGCCTCATAGGGTGCCATACCAATGCTCTCGTGGAAGCTGTTGTTGTAGGCAAACTCACACAATACCAGATGCATATCCCATTCCTTCTCAAAGTTCAGCACGCTAGCTCTGAGCATATCCTCCAACGTCTGAATGGTACGCTCCGACTGCCCATCAGTCTGGGGGTGGTATGCCGTACTAAAACTCAGCTTCGTGCCCATAGCTTCCTGAAAAGCTCTCCAAAATGAAGACACAAAACGACTGTCGCGATCAGACACAATCGATACTGGGGTGCCATGCAATCGGACTATCTCGTCAACAAACTTCCTGGCCATCTCTGTGAACGTCATCCCTTTCTTGAACGGAAGGAAATGTGCTGACTTCGTCAATCTATCCACTATTACCCAGATCGCATTGTTCTTTCTACTGGTCGGCGGAAAACCGGAGACGAAATCCATGGTAATGTGCTCCCACTTCCACTGTGGAGTGTGCAAGGGATGCAATGATCCTGGAGGTCGCTGATGATCAGTTTTCACCCTCTGACAGGTCAAACATCGAGCTACGAACCCTGCGATCTCCCGCTTCATATTGTTCCACCAAAATCTATCTTTCAAGTTCCGGTACATCTTCGTACTCCCGGGGTGCATCGCGTAACGGGCATCGTGTGCATCTGTCATCAACTTTTCTTTCAGCTCATCCACAGCGGGAACACACAATCTATTCCTGAAGTACAAAACTCAGTCTACCAAGCTGAAATCAGGTCGATCTGCAATCCAATCTCTGAAAGTCACCAGAAGGGGGTCCTCAAACTGGTGATCCTTAATCTGCTGAATCACCTCAGGCTGAAACACGACGGTAGTAGCTAATGTCACCAATCCACCTACCATCTGAACCTCAACAGGCTGATCATACACAAGCATATAGAATCATGCCAACACCTGAAGACTTTCTGCTCTCCTGCTAAGTGCATCTGCAACCACATTCCCCTTGCCTGGGTGGTACTTGATCGGAAAGTCGTAGTCCTTGATGAACTCCAACCACATTCGCTGCCTCATATTCAAGTCATGCTGATCAAACAGCTACTGTAGACTGTGATGATCGGAATGGACCTCGAACTTCACACCGTACAGGTAATGCCGCCACAACTTTAGTGCAAATACAATGGCTGCTAGCTCCAGGTCATGAGTGGCATAGTTTTTCTCATGCTCTTTCAGCTGTCTGGATCCATAGGCAATCACTTTCTGATTCTGCATTAGTACACAGCCTAGTCCAACTCGAGAGGCATCAGAATAAATCACAAATCCCTCACTACCATCCGGGAGAGTCAACACTGGCGCCGTAGTGAGCTTTTCTTTCAACATCTGAAAACTACGCTCACACTTCTCTGTCCACTCATACGGGACCTTCTTCCGAGTCAACTGAGTCAGCGGGGCTGAGATCTTCGAGAAGTCCTGCACGAACCTGCGGTAATATCCCGCCAATCCCAGAAAGCTCCGAATCTCTGTCACTGATCTAGGACGGGGCCAATGGACTACTGCCTCAATCTTAGCCGGATCTACCATCAATCCCTCTCTAGAAATCTTATGCCCCAAAAATGCAACTTGCTCTAGCCAGAAATCACACTTAGACAACTTTGCATACAACTTGTGATCTCTAAGTAGCTGCAATGCTTTCCTCATATGGTCTGTATGTTCCTCAGCAGTCTTCGAATAGACCAATATATCATCTATAAATACCACAACAAACTGGTCCAAAAAGGAAGTAAACACCCTATTCATCAATGCCATAAAAGCTGCGGGTGCATTCGTCAAACCAAAAGGCATGACAAGGAACTCATAATGTCCATACCGGGTCCTGAAGGCTGTCTTAGGAACATCCTCATCCTTTACCCGAAGCTGGTGATATCCTGACCTCAAGTCGATCTTCGAGAAGTAAGCTGCACCCTGAAGCTGATCGAACAACTCATCAATCCTAGGCAATGGATATTTGTTCTTGATGGTCACTTTGTTCACCTGCCTATAGTCAATGCACATCCGAAAACCGCCATCCTTCTTCTTAATAAACAATTCAGGAGCTCCCCAAGGTGACACACTTAGGCGTATGAACCCCTTATCCAACAGATCCTGTAATTGTTTCTTCAATTCCGACAACTCTGCAGGTGCCATACGATATGGAGCTCTACTGATGGGTGTTGTACCTGGCATCAAGTCAATCGAGAACTCTACCTCTCTAGCTAGTGGCAACTCTGGCACATCCTCCGGAAAGACATCCGGAAACTCGCTGACGACTGGGATCTCATTGAGCTGTCGCTGATCCTTCTTATCTGAAATGAACGCAAGAAATCCCTCACATCCCCTGCGAAGCATCCTGTCTGCTTTACAAGCAGATATCACACGCCTTGGGCACTTCGTCTGGCTGCCCTCAAACCGAAATCCGCTGCCCAGATCAAAATAGAGAGCCTTGCTGTAGCAATTGATACAAGCATGATATCTCGCAAGCCAGTCCATACCAAGAATCACATCAAAATCCAGTGTCGTGAGCAACACGAGGTCTACCGGGAGCTGATGACCAGTTATCCGCACGTTACACTGAGGGTAGAAGACACTGCACTCCACCCGTTTACCAACAGGAGTGGATACTAGCAACAAGTATGGGAGCGGTGTGGGTCGCTGTCGAAGCTGCACAACAAAATGGGGTGCTACGTACGAACGCGTAGACCCGAAGTCAAATAAGGCTAAAGCTTCAGCATCAGAAATTAAAATTTTACCTTCCACGACCATAGCCTCCTCCGCGCCCTCATGCGTAGCAGCATAAGCTCGAGCTGTCTGGCGGTTCTGCTTCTGGGCTGGGCGAGTTGTCTGAGACTTGCCCTGCGCTGTAGACCCTGCATATCTCGTCTGTGGAGAGGACTGAAACTTCGGGCATTGGGCCCGCTTGTGGTCCGTAGAGCCACAACCAAAACAGGCCCCACCCTTCCTCCAACATCTGTCTGTTGGGTGATCCTTCCCACAGTGACCACAAACCACCTGAGTACTGCTCGAACTGCCTTGCTTACCTTTGAACTTCTTCTGCTGAAACTGACTTCTGCCACTGGAACCTGCTACCCTCTTAGCCTCGGTTCGCTCCTCCTCAAATATGGCCTCTGCATCATAGGCCCTGTCAATAGCGTCATCCAAGGTAGCCGGCCACATACAAGCAACCACGTGGCGTTTGTGTCTCGGGTTCAGACCGTTAACGAAGCGAGTCACCTTCTTATGCTCAGTGTTCACCATGTCCTCTGCGAAGTGGGAAAGCTCTGTAAACTTGTGTACATAATCTGCCACCGATGTCTGTCTCTGCTGAAGGTTGAAGAATTCCACTTCCTTGGCTCGCTGAATATGAAGAGGCATGAACTTTCGACGAAACTATTGCTTGAAAGTTTCCCAAACAGTGGCACTGGGCATAGTCTGGAACGAGCTCTTGACACTCCTCCACCATGTCTTGGCTACACTCCGAAGCATAGAGGCTGTGAGAACTACTTTCTGTTTGTCACTGCACACAATCGTATCAAAAAGCTCCTCTGTCTGCTCCAACCATTGCTCAGCCTGCAATGCATCCTCTGTCCCGTGGAACTCAGTCGCCCCACGCTTACGGAACTTATCAAAAAGAGCATTTGGATCGGTTTCTTTGGGCTGTAAGATCACTTGCTGTTCTACACGCTGAGAGGCTGACGCAGCTGCCTGACTCTGTCTGTCCACCATAGATGCCATCTGAGCCTGTAAGGACTGCATAGATTGCATCATCATCATCAGACGCTCGTCACTGCTCATGGGTGGGGGTAGCGATCTACTCTCGCCGTTATGACCCTGCTGATTCTCATCTCTAGACCCTGATCCTGATGCCATGGTGTGCTATCCTGCAAAAGGAAAATGAGCAAAATACAAGAATAAAACGTCCCAAGTTAGTCAATCCCCAAGAATCAACATATTAGACTGGGAGTCAAATAGTTGACATCGTCATCTCACCACGATCTTAGATGTCTACATGCTTATAACTAGCATGCTCTGATACCATACAATACGTATGTCACAACCCAAGCCCAGAATCGGGGGTTAGCGAAAAGCCAAACCTGTGACACACGTACTCCCGTGCACGTGCATCCAAACCCAGTCCAGATGCACACACACAAGGGATCTAACACGTGCGAAATAAACGAATGCGGAAGCTGTAGATATCATAGCAAGCAACAAGGAAATAGTGGAAGCCAAAACAAATACGGAACGGAAAAGACAAAGCTAAATACAATACTCGAAAACGAAATACAAGTCTGAGTACACGACAAAATCTAGATGTACAAATATACAGAGTATCAAAGTCTCCAGTGCCAAATACAAAATCTCCAAAAACCAAAACCCAAAACAAAAGGCCACGGAAGATATGCATGTACGCACTCGGCAGAGATGATCAGGTCCACTCTGCCAAACCGGACGGTGCCTCTAGGCTCTGCCCTGCAGCCTCCTCGACCGCCGGGGAGCTGAGCAAGGGATCTGTGCCTGCAACACCACAGACAACACAGTGAATACAACGATCCAGCAAAGATAAGTAGCAGGGATGAAACACTCATAGTATCAAATTGAATAAGGACAGAATATTAATTACAGAGTTTCATATTAGTATGCTAAGCAAATCGTGCATAGAAGCAAAGCATGATATGTGAATCAAAGCATAGAAATACTGAACTAAGTGGCTACTACGTTAACCATATTCTCTCCAATAGAGAGCAGAGCAGAGCAGATGAGAACACCACTGACCGGGCCAAGGGTACAAGTGGGTCTCGGTTTCCTGGGTTCCGGAGTCCTAAGACAAAGCGACACTGCAGTAATACAGAGATCTAAGCCAGAGGTAACCTCGTCGGGCATCCTGGGGCTGAGGCTGAGTAGAGCCAGACTAATACCAATCAAATCAAATCCCAAAAGAAGGGAGATTATCCGCTTTGGACTCACCGATGGCAAAGACCGGATCTTATCCTCACGTATTAACCTCTGGGCAGAGCCACCAGGGAATACCCAAAAAAAATCGGAGATATACAAAGCCAGAGATATACAGAGCATAGCACAGCACAAATCAAAGCTTAGTGCGGAACGAAGAATAAAACGAATACAGGACGAAAGCAAAATGACTTCGAAATGCATAAACATAGATTAGCAGAACAGAGGGCAAGAGTGTAAACAATATGCAATGCATCTCAGATTAATATGGAATCAAGGTTAATTACAAGCCAACACTAATCTAGTTGTTCACTGTCACTAACCGTGCATGTTGATGTAGTTTTAAGTTATTCGATGCACCGTTGCCATCCAAGTGTTGCAATGAAATCCTCACGTGCACCGAAGTCCCTTAAACCAACACCCATGGGAAGGTGCTTAACAGTGGACAACGCTCACATGAATAAGTCACAGCCTAATAAACTATTCATGCGATCCAAAGAATCCATTGGGCCGGTTTACATGGGTGGTTAACCTGTATTTTAGCTCTACAAAGTCACACCATTATCCTAAGTTTTAATTCAGATTTTCCAGGTCTTACGGTTTAGCCATGGGTGACCTACGGCTTAGCCGTATACACCTTACGGCCTAGCCGTAACTTGCACTACAGCTTAACCGTGGTTCCCTTCAATACACAGCTAAACTGGTCATCTTCCACCTCTGATCTGATACATTTCACGGCTGAGCTACGGTGGAGTCCACGGCTTAGCCGTAGACCACCACGGCTTAGCCGTAGCTTCACCGTAAGAGTACTGATAGCAGAAAGTTTCGACTGATCAGGGTGATAATTCACGGCTGGGTCACGGCTAGCTTACGGCTCAGCCGTAGGATAATTTACGGCTCAGCCGTAGCCTAGCCGTAGAACAAATTTCGAAAATTCAAGTCTCTGGAATCTAAGCCGTACAAGGTTACGGCTTAGCCGTACGATACAGAATCGAATTCGGGCTAAGTATAGAAACTGAAATCTGATACAGAAATTCAGCAAAACATGTTCCAGAGGTTGCAAAATCACAGAATTTGGCTGTAAAACATAACATACATGTCTAGAATGTAATAGATGCAATCAAATCGGTCAAATGCAAAACCCATATGTGTTATACAATCTTGTACTTATACTTGCCTCAAAGCTCTATCAATCACTGAAACCAAGCTCAAATCCAACTACAATCCAAGCAAAACAAATCCAAACACAAACCATAAGCATGCAGAGAGAGAGATGGGAGATCCAATTGGAAAAGAAGAAGAAGACTTGGAGAGAACCCACTTACCTCAAGTACAGACAGAGATGAGAGAAAGGAAAACCCAACCAATGAAGAGTAAGCAAAACCCAATCGAAAGAGATGTAAAATCCCAACATCAACTAGAGAGAGAACAGAAGTGAAGAGGGAAAGAGAACGTGGGGACGTGGAGCTCTCTTGAAGTTGTTGCATGCAACGTATCGATCGAATGTGAGCAGGAGGGAGACACCTGGGCTCCTAAGTCTTATATAGTTTCTGGAGTTTAAGTCAAAGTCCAGTGAAGTTTGGTTATTTACAAATCAAGTCACACGAAGGTCCAACTTCTCCAATTGACTCCGAACGGATCTGACACAGTTACGGAAAATAACGAGCTCAACAAAATACACGTGCTGACATCAAGATGATGCAAAGATGATGCACTCAAAGCAAAAGTAAAATTACGAAAAAGGGCTTAGAACTACCTATTCCAGGTCATGGGTTACTCAACTACCTATCCAAGACCCGAAACCAAGTCCGAAAGAATTAATTAACAGAAACGCACACTAATGAGCCACTAATCCGGCTCAAAGGGGATCGGAGTGTTACACTTTCTTAATGGAATTTTGAATGAGGAAGTATATGTTGAACAACCTAAAGGTTTTATAAACTCAAAATTCCCTAATCATGTGTTTAGATTTAAAAAAAAGCTCTTTATGGTCTTAAACAAGCACCATGTGCTTAGTATGAAAAATTGACAAAATTCTTGGTAGAGAATGATTTTCAAAGAGGCAGTGTTGATAAAACTCTATTCATCCAAAAGACAAGGGATTCTGTTTTAATAGCTCAAATATATGTAGATGATATCATATTTGGTTTCACTTGTGATGAATCAGCTGCTCAGTTCGCCAATCTAATGTAATCTGAATCTGAAATGAGTATGGTTGGGGAACTGAATTTCTTCTTAGGTCTTCAAGGTAAATAATTGGGGGATGGTATATTCATTTCCCAGTCTAAGTATGCAAAGGAATTGGTAAAACGACTTGGTCTAATAGCTGGGAAACATGTCAATACCCCCAGGAGTACAATAAGTAAACTTACTAAGGATGCTAATAGTAAAGGGGTTGACTCAAGCCTATACAGAAGTATGATTGGTAGCTTGTTATACCTAACTGCAAGTAGGGCAGACATAGAGTTTAGTGTGGGAGCTTGTGCACGGTATTAATCTGATCTAAAAGAATCCCATCTGACTGCTGTAAAAAGAGTCATCAAGTATATTGCAGATACAACTGAATATGGTCTATGGTATCCTCATGACTCATCATCTTCCATTGTTGGATACTCAGATGTAGATTGGGCAGGAAACCTAGATGATAGAAAATCCACAAGTGGCGGCTGTTTTTATGTTGGAAATTGTCTAGTAGCTTGGCACAGTAAAAAAAACAGAATTCCACATCTCTTTCCACTGCAAAGGCTGAATACATTGCTGCCGAAAGCTATTGCTCTCAACTTCTGTGGATGAAGCAGATGCTTATGGACTATGGTATTGAGTAAGGAACAATGAGCTTGTATTGTGATAACACTAGTGCCATATATATTTCTAAAAATCCAGCCCAACACTCTTGCACAAAACATATTGATATTTGGCATCATTTCATTAGGGAATTGGTCAGAGAAGAAATCTTGACCAAATCCCTAGATGCGTTAAAATTTGAAAATTTGAGAAAATTTATTGGTGTTTGCTGTTTGGAATAATTTGTTTTTTCTTAACTAAAGTTTTGTGTACTGACAGGATCTACAGCTAAGCCGTAGTACATTTACAACTAGGCCGTAACATCTCATATTTTACCCTATCTGCTCATGATTTTACCCGTATCTGCTCATGATTTTACCCTACGGCTCAACCGTAAGGGTTTACGGCTAAGCCGTAAAATACTCTACAGCTAAGCCGTACAGTCAAATGCCTTCTCTTGTTCTGTGCACCGAATTCGTATTTAAGCCTGCCCACTTTGTTTTATTTCATATTCTGCGCCTGAACTATCTGCTTCTGCCCTAGTTTTTTCTTCATTTTTTGTTTTCCTCTTCATTTCGTCCTCTGGCTCTCTTTATCAAGGTATATTCTCTCTCTCCTTGCCTTTACCGTATTGATCCCTTCTTCCTCTTCTACTCTTCCCTGTTCAGTTCTTTGTTTTTTTTTTCCTTTAGTGCACGTCGTTTACTATTTCCTTTTTTGTTATAATCTCAGTGTAGAATTTTGCTCTTCCCTCTTGTCTTTTTGGATTGCATTTTGGGTGTGGTTGTGCTTCCCGTAATTGTTGATTAGTTCTGGCCATATGCCTCCTTAAACCAAAAATGCTTACCCCTCTGGTAAGAGGCCTAGATCCTCTGGTAGTTCCTCTAGACGTAAACAAGACTCTCCACCCTGGCCTAGAGTTCTGGTTCCCAAGGAACCTACTCGTGATAGGTCATTTTCCTCTCGTCCTATTACTATGGAGCGTAATGTTAATCTGCTGGCTGTTCAGAAGTATGAGGTTCATTCCTTTCTTTCCACTGTTGTGTGGGAAAATATTCTTAAATGTGGTGGTCCTATTTTCCCATCCATTGTCTGAACCATGTATGCTTCTATCAGGGACGCATCTCTGGACTCCCTATCTTTCAAAGTTGAATTCACTAATGGCATCAATGTCATCCTTCCAACCATCCTCTCTGCCCTTCTCTGTGTGCGTCTGTCTGATGTGCCTCCTTCGGTCATCAAGGCTCCTTTTCAGAGAATGAGAAACACACTGTTACTATAGCCTTATGCGGGAAGGCCACTTCTTGAAAGAAAATGGTTTTCTCCCTGCTGCATCATTACTTACCCTGGATTGGATTTTACATGCAATCTTCACATGTAATATCTATTCCCCCAAGGGAAATTTCTCAGACTTGACCCCATTCATGACTAATGTACTCTATTGTATCCATATGTGTGTCCGCGTGTGCCTTCCATCTCTCATTTATGCCACCATCATTCGCTTTTGGCAATCTCCTGGTAGGAGCACCAATGCTTGCATATTTGGGTATCTTATGACCCGTCTTGCTTCTCATTGTGGAGGAAATTTGCCTTTGGACGAATCTCCTGAGTCTCACCCCATCTTTGGGACTATCAACATTCAAAATATGCATTTCTCCAAGCAGCAGGCAGCTGGTCCCCGCTATCCTGATTCTGGGGATGAAAAAGACTCTCCGGAGCATTCCCCATGCCCAGTTCGTACTCCTGGCTCTCCTGATCAGCCTCCTCCTCCTTCGGCTCCTCCTCCATGTCCCTTGAAGCTCGACTGACTACTATTGAACAGCGGCAAACAAAGATGGAGAAACTCTTGAAGAAGTCCTTTCAGTACCTCTCCAAGATCTCAAAAAACTACCAGAGAGACGATGTTTCCATCCCTTCCCCCTATCCACCTTCAGATTGATGTTTTCTTTTTGTATTGTGTTTAGTCACATCTTTTGTCTTTATAGGAGATGGACTCGTTCTGTATTATGACTATTGACTGTGTTTTGAACTTAACATGTTCTTTTTACTACGGCATTGCTTCATTATGTGTGCCTTCTTCATGCCTTTCTTTATGCGTTATGGCTGTGGTGGTTCTGTTGTTTTACTATCTCTTTCTCAATTTTGTGCCAAAAAGGGGGAGATTAATACCTTTAGGGGGAGCTTTCTAAACTCCCACCTTTCTAGTACATTGTGCTTAAAGTTTTGTGCAGGCTAGTTATTTTTACAAGTCAAGCAACATCTAAGGGGGAGCTTTAGACTTTTGAACTTTCAGGATTATGTAGTACTTGATTGGTTAAGGAGTGTTCAGTCTTGTAGCACTTGCTGTACTTTGCTATTGATTTAAAATGTTGTGTACTCTTCATTGTATGTAATTTTGTCGCGAAATTGACGAAGGGACAGGTTGTTAGTGTCATAGTAAGAGTGTGTTGTCAATTCAATGACCCGAGTCAAATCTAGTTCTAGAAAGATCAAGTATCATCAATGAAGCTCAAGTCTAGATCAAGGAAGATCAAGTTACATCAATGAAGATAAAGCAAGATCAAGGAAGATCAAGATCCTTCATGACCATCATCCATAAGATCTTCACTAAGTGCTAAGGGCTAAGGTAACATTAAACAACTAATGTCCCTAGAAATAGAATGGAAAAGGGGTTTCTAAATATCCTGTTTTTAACTACGGCTTGGATCACAGCTAAGCCATGGATCTTACGGCTCACTCTCCAGAGAGAAGTTTTTTGAATCTTTGTTCTACCGCTAATACTACGGCTACACCGTAAAAGGCCTACGGCTAAGCCATAGGATGATTCAAGGCTAAACTGTGGAATTTACTGGCCATTTTCCAGAGAGAGCTATTGGCCATATTGCCTATGGTTGATTTTATGGCTAAGCCGTATAATGTTTCACTGTTAAGCCGTAAAGTTTACGGGCCACTTTTCAGAGAGCATTATTGGGAAATTTTAACTTGTGGCTAATCTACGGCTAAGCTGTAAGGTTCTCACAGCTAAGCTGTAGAAGGATTTACAGTTGAGCCGTAAGCTTAACCATAAGAAGGAAAAACATTGAATCTGGGTCAAACTAACCGTTGGATTTTGTCAGAGCATACGGTTAAGCCGTAGACCACTTTTTTCCTTGCCGTAGATCTGACCGTTGGAGCTTCTCTGTATTTAAAAGAAGCCCTCTTTTCCTCCAAGGTAAGAGATCAAATCGAGAAAAATACCAACATAACTGAGCCCTTGCACCATTAATAAAACCTATACTAAAGCTCCCACTCCCATCTTCTCTAACAAATTTAAAGTGCCATTATTGTTCTGAAAAGAGTAGCTGTGCATTAAGGAAAGGCTTAAATTCAATCTGAGGAAATCCTAGCCTTCCAAAATCCTATAAAACCTCTTCCCTTGGCTGAGCACTCATTTGGAGATCTTCATCACCAAGGAGCAAGCTCAAGAGGTCAAAGCTTGGAGGCTTTCTTTCAAGCTTCAAGAACACCATTCAAAGCTATGGTATCCAGTTATTTGTCTGGGCGTTCTTCCTAATTTCATTTCGCTACTTTATATGGTGGAAGACAAACCACCGCATTAAAAAATGTTGCAGTTGGTGGAATAGATATAGGGTCAACCACCTGATCAAAAATCCTGTTGGTGGAAGACAAATCACCGGATCAAAATTGTTGCAGGGGTGTTCTTGTGTAATTATCTCATATTTAGTCGAACCAAAAGAGATTGCTTTTGAGAGTGAATGTAGGTCTAGGACCGAGTCACTATAAATTTCTGTGTTTGCACTTAATGTTTGTGATGGATGCTTTATAGCCTCATTCACTTGTGTTGATTATCTTCCTTTAGCTATATCTTCCTTGTTCTAGTAGCATATCTACACACTACAAGCACACACAACTTTGAGCAATCCTCTTGATCATACTTGTGGACTCGTAATATTGATTTAGACTTTAAATTGAACACTAAATTAGCTCCATATCTGAAAATAAATTTTAATTAGTCCTATTCACCCCCCTCTAGGACTTGGTGAGATCTAGTTGTTGCACTTTCACTTATAACTGACATATGGAGGAGCCCAATTATTTTTGAATGGCTAGGATTTTCTTATTTTGAAGACCATTTGGGTATGTCCCATCCTTGGTGAGTTTAACATCAACCCTTTCATCATTCTATTTTGATGAGAAATTTGTCAATGTGGACCAAGAAAAAGAGGAATCTTCTATTCTTTGATGCTTTTCCTTTGGTGATAAGATTAAAAACTTGGTTTAAAATGTAGTTGCACGGTCCTTAGCATGTGTTTAAAATGTAGTTCCATGGTCCTTAGCATGTGTTCAATAACCTTCTATTGATTTGTAGAAATTTTGGTTGTTCAATAACCTTCTATTTCCAGGTATGTTTTTTCTCAGCTATTTTCAAGAAGCATATAAACAAATCCCAATATTTTTTTTATTGCAGACAGATGGTGCAAGAAACTTTTATTGTTTTGCAGAAATTCTGGTTCATAATCTCCAAGTATTTGTTTTCCTAGGATTTTTTATTTGAATAATTGATTTGTTTTTTCTCATTGAATGATTCTATTTGGTTTGTGCATGTTAATTGGTGTCAATTTTTGGGCTTCATTTTTGCCTTTGATATATGCATATCAGTTTTGATTGACATTAGACCCTACATGCAATGTTGCGACTCACTCAATCATTAGAAATATATAACTATATTTTTAACATGTGATCAATCAAACAGAAGCTTCTATACAAGGTAGAGCATGCAGTTTGAAGTTCAGAGATGCTCTTCTAGAATGAGAATATTAAATTTATTGCCTATTGATGACAATGTATGTTTTTTTAACGGCAAACTATATACAGTGATTATTTATTATATATAAGAAAAGGTTGATTTTAGCTTTGATTTATTTTGACCATGCCTAATTAATCCTCTCCCAACCGGTTTTCTAATTCATCCACCTCCCTATCTAAAAACAAAATCATCCGGGTTACCTCACTCCTTCTCTCCATGTTACCAAATCGTTCACTTCTTCCAGCATCTTTCCAAAGGAAATATCACTCCTTTTTTTTAATGAAAATATTGTTGGACCTATAAATTTTGCAGTTAATGGACCAATTTTGTTGTTTTTTGGGGATTTCCTTCTTGAATGATTAACAATGTTTATATATGCTTTTTTCAGAAGCAGTTTCTTAGTTGGTAGTTGTATTTATCTCATTTTGTTTGATGTTTGTAATTTGTCTGGCTGTACACATTTATTTTAGAAAATTTTGCATCCTTCGGTTGGTTCTTGGATTTTGTTCGGTTTTGATTTTCTACAATCTTAAACTTCATCATGAATAGTGTATTTTTCTGATTGTAAATTGATTTGTATTCTTTGAACCTCACTAGAAGATAAAATTCTATGCATTTGGTTAAGGTGCATTTGGATATGCAAATATTTAATTGTAGAAATAGTATTTATAAGTGGCAAGATCACTAAAACTAGCTGAAGTGTTTATTTATGCTGTTGTTCTGATCAATGTACATGTTTGCTGTAAAGTTGAAGTGTTTATTTATTTATGTTTTGTATTGTTTATACTTGTGAAGAAATAAAATTTTGATATGGGAATCATCTTGAATGTTCATTAATTTTTATGAAGTTTCACATAAAAAAAAAATAGTCTTGTGAACCTAGTTGATTCTCTGTAGAATGGTTACCTTTCATTTTATTTGACATTTGCTGGAATGAGATGGCTTTTTGGAAGGCTTAGGAGTAAATATAGGCATCCACGGTCAATTTCTCTCATGATTGGGCCGCAATTTCTATCCCAACTCAACATTAGTTGAAGTTTTTATTACTAGTTTTAACATACAGGGCCTATGGATTATTCATTTAGTCCATCACCGTCCATCACCCCACGCACTAAGCACATTTTAGAGCTCAGATTTAGCCTAAGCTTGGGCGAGTCAACTTATCTCAATGGGTCATCAAATTGGGTGAATCAAATGAGTCTTCAAAGTTGCTCAACTTGATGACTTTCCAACTCAATCTTAATTTTAGAAATTTTAAACACCATCACTTTTGGCTACTTGCTAAATCACTTAAAAACATGGGTGGCCACCATTCAAAAAATAAATAAATGAATAAAATTACCTTGGCCAATAGATATATTCAGGGAAATTCAGTGATCGCCTCTACATTGGTACAGGAAGCTAGTATCATACATTGGTATAGGAAGCTAGCATCTCTCTCTCTCTCTCTGTCTCTCTCTCTCTCTCTCTCTCTCTCTGTGTAAAAGTTTAAATCTCGTGGTCATTGGCTCTAAGCACGGAAATGGACATTGGTCCATTATGGCCTTTTGAGATGGGAGTTATCCAGGTGACTTCTGCAACGATGGCTAAGGCCCCTACAATTGGTTGTAGGTCACTTGGTCAATCTTCATCCGCGATTCCTCCAGAAGGCATAGTGTTGCCTCGATGGTCTCTGTATGTTGTCTTCTCCTTAGGTCTCGTAGGGGGTGCCTTTTCCATAGATGAAGTCTAGGAAGGTATCTGCTTCCCATCGGCATTTGACGGCAGCATACCATTTGGACCACAAATTTTCTCTGCTAGTGTTCCGAGAAGTCTCACAACCATTGCTCTTTGTGTTCATCATTCTCGTAAGTCTCCTCTCTCTTTAGTCGAGAGACTGGTAGGATGATTGTGTGGCGTCCTGGAGGACTCCAATAATAATGCACTTGCCTCCAATGTATGGCCTCATAGTGCTTGGAGGACTCAATATGAAGAGCCTTGGTGGGGCAAGCAAGGGAGGGTTCCTCCAACTGTTGTCACTGTCTTCATGGCGGAGGATTAGATTAGGCTTCCCTTCTGGTCTCGCAAAGTGAAACTTTAGTACTCAAAATTGATAATAAACGAAGTAAAATTACATTATATATAGTAATGGATTTCGAGAGTCCACATTATGTGAACCTCTAGTACTCAAAATTGAAGTATGAAAGGTTAATAATAAGGGCACACATGGCCCGAGTTGGGAAGGGTTGTGTGATATCCAAGCCTAGCTTATTTTTTAGGTCATTGGCCTAAGCTCGGCCCTAGCCCGCATCGGTGCATAAGTGCTTGGCCAAAGCATGGCCCACCTAAAAACTATGATACTTAGATACGGCATTTCACCCGTACTATCGATGTCGACATGTCGACATTGTACGAGATCCGAGTATGGAATACGACAACATATGGTTGGGCTATGGTTAAAAAAAATTAGGATACGACTTTCTCCGAAAATAGTAAGGGTACACATGGCCTGTGTTGGGAAGGGTTGTGCAATATCGAAGCCAAGCTTACTTAAAAGATCATTGGCCTAAGCTCGGCCTTAACCCGACTCAGTGCATAAGTGCTTGGCCAAAGCATGGCCCACCTAAAAACTATGATGCTTGGATTCGACATTTTTCACCCATGATATCGGTGTCGACATTGTACAATACGAATCCAGATACGAGATATGGCAAGATATGGTTGAGATACAGCTAAAAAAAGGATACGACTTTCTCTGAAAAGTTAGGGTTTCGTCCGTGTTTAAAAAAAGGGGAAAAGGGGGAGGAGGGAAGCGTTGCTTCTCAGTTCAATGAAGGGAAAAATAAAAATTAAATAGAGAAGGAAGGAGGAGAGTGAGGGTGAGGGAATGCGTACCTCATCTGCCATAAGTTTTTGTTCATCTGCACGCTGGCACCATCGTTGTTGTTGCTGCAACTATCATCGTCATTGCTACCGCTCGCCACTCCTCATCTTCCTGCTCTCTTTCCTTTTCCTCCCCTCTCTGGAAAGACAAAAAGTTTATTTGAAAGGGATCTCACAAAATAGATCTTATAAGCCCTTTTCATTTCCAAATTTTCCTTTGTCTTTTCAGTTATTTCAAAATTGCCCTTTGCCTTTTTAAGTTGCCCACCTCTTTTCTTTTTTCTTCATAAAAGCCCCTCTGTGTGTGTGTGTGTCCGTGTGTGGGAAACGGTCTTGTAAGGACTACGGTCCTTACAGACCAAATTTGACCGTTTGGCATAATATGGCCCACATTGCGAGCCATCCTAATAGATAACACATATGACCTCCATGAATTGCACATGTTTATCAATTTTGGGTCCCATCCAAATAGACTTGATCATTGGATGGACTACACACTCATATTTATTTATACATAAAGCCCATTTGGATGGATGCACAGTCAATCTTACAGTCCAATTTAGCCGAATGGAACCCAAAATTGATTTACATATGCAATTCATTGAGGTTATATGTGTGATCCATTTGGATGGCTCGCAACGTGGGCCACACTATACAAAACTATCCAAAATGGTCCGTACTATATATATTTTTTACAAAAAAAATTGAAAAAGTTAAATATATTTTCATAAAAGCCCCTTTTCCCAATTTATATATAATACAAAATACTTTTATATGTTTTTTTATATAATGGATCCAGAATGAGCTCACCTACTAAAAATTAGAGTTTTTTTTACAAACAAGACCCTATGTTTTTAGGAAACATCAAGAAACACCCCTATACTTTCTGTTACTTAAAGACCCCTTGATTGGCGGTCAAACCTAAAGAAAAGAAAATGTCATTTCCACTCTCCACCTTTACTTTTTAGTTTACTATTTTACCCCTACATTTATTTAAAACCTGAAATGACAGGTACCCCATCTATCTTTCTTTTCTCTGGAGAGAAACTGGTGAAAAGAATAATAAAAAAAATGATACCCCTCAATCATCAATCGTCTATGTCCAGTTCGATTCATCATCATAGCCCTATTAGGGTTTTCCCTTGGATTTCAGTCACAAAGGTATTGGCCAATTACCAATGCACATTTCGGTAATTGCACATTTCTATTACCCTTATTAA
Source organism: Sextonia rubra (assembly GCA_037013555.1). Lineage (NCBI taxonomy): Eukaryota > Viridiplantae > Streptophyta > Magnoliopsida > Laurales > Lauraceae > Sextonia > Sextonia rubra. The sequence continues at coordinate 12,065,815 of JASUAD010000012.1, forward strand.
AAAGCCACACTTTTCTCCTCTAGTTTCATCTACTTTACTGTAAACAATTTGATGGCCCACTTCATCAAAGAATAAGAGAATGGCCCAATTTCGGCATTTCTTTATTATCAAGAAAAGTGGTGACTCATCTCAACGCCTGCATGAATATCCCTTTCTCGATTGTTCCTCTGTGCATAGATTTGCAAATCTCGGTATCTCTCTGCTTCAACCATCACTTCTCTCCCTCACCTCCAACAACAGTGCAACAAGAAAAGATTGCAGCAACACATTGCCTCTTCTCAAGTTAGGCTTTCTCTCTTTTTCTCTTCTCCCTCTCTCACTCCCACTCTTTCACTCTCTCTCTTACTCGAGGCTATGAGGTCTTTGGATGAGATATTGGAAGTGGGTTTTCTCCATCGAATGAAGTGAATGTGTGATTCTAAGATCCTATTAGCTTGAGATATGAGATTTGGGTTCCAGATGTCCAAAGGTCCATAGCATATGGATCTAAAAAAGAACATAATGCCTAAAAATCTAGGTTCCATATCTGAAATTTGGGCCTTTGATAATATATTTTTTAATTATTTTAGCTTTAAAATTTTCCTTTTTTTTCCTAATTGTTACTTGTCATAAATTTTGAGGTTTTTTTAATTACTGTTGATTAATTTTCATTTTTATGATACTATTTCTACTTTTGAGATGCCTAAATATCTCAATTTTTTGTGGATTTTTTCAGCTTTTAATTTGAAATAACAAGTTTCAAGGATGTTTTGCTCTGATACCAATGGATGCAATGCGTTGGAGAATTGAGGAGTGGCATACAATCTTCAACCAGGCTCCAAGCTTTTATTATCTACTAAATGGTTGCAATCAAATGAGTCAAGACCAAAGAGAGGGGGATGGATTCATTACTAAACTCGTGAGAAATAAACTTGTGCTTCATAGAATACAACATGTAAAGTAAAACATTCTCCATCCTTGAATAAACTTGTGCTTCATTTTTTTTTAGGGGGTGGTAGGAATGGGATATCGAGCACCACTGTTCTATTTTGGGGCATTCTCCATATTATAAAACTTTCTCTCCTCCCTTTCATCTCATTTCTCTCTTGATTTAATGAATGCTTCTTTCTCTCCTTTTGTTTCTCATATCATCTCTCTTTGTCCAGTAATGTCATTCCTTCTAACGGATGCTTCTCTCCCATTGCCTCACCTTCAAATTTGTTTTGGCATCATGCTATCATCAAGGTGAGTATGTCGACTTTTTTCATTGTTTCTTATGTTGTGCCATTTGATCATATTGTTTTAGAAATTGGGTGTTCTCTATTTCTTCTGTTCTAGCATGCCTCCTGTCATTGTGGTGTATGAAATGGGTTTTTCAAAAGATCTTAGCATTACTATTTCTTGCAAAAAAATTGGCTCTTGATATGGCACTCTGGTTGATTTCTATAATATTTTTTGTGATCTTGGTTTTCTTTTATGGAATGGTTACCATGAGAGTGAGTGGAACCCATGTCATGCTCTTCATTGCATTCACGAGTTCTCTTTGAAATTTCCAAATTCCTAATGATTTACATGCTATTTGGTGAAATGGGGTGCTAGAATTTTTATGAATAAATAGGCCAATAAAAAAAATTCTTCTCTTATGAATAGAATTTTGAATTTTCTATGCACAAAAAATCTCAAGAGCTTTACCATTTTTAGAGTAAATAGCATTGGTGATCTCTTTGGAATGCTTTATTTCCTTCTGTGGAAGTTTCTGAATTGTCTTGATGAAGATGAAGCTTGACGAAATAATTAACTCATAAGTTCATGAAAGTGATTAAAAAGTTTTCCAGCTGCATTCATGCAGTGCATGAAAACTATTTGATTAAATGTTACTCTAGAAAGGCTGAAGCCCAATTAAGGTATTCGCTGTTAGACTGTCAGTCAATCATCCCTGATGTTTTGGCCCATCTTATTCTGAGCCTCAGAAGTCCAAATAGGTTGCCATGGACCATGACCATAGGCCTTATCATATTTGCATATGCCTTGTCATATTTATTTTCTTTATGATATTTTCAGTAGTTAGATGTTTTCAAGAATGTTTGAAGCAGATCCTATATTTTTTTGGGAGTGATAAAAATTAGATCCTACAAGTAGTTCTTGGGCAAGTTTGAATCCTTAGATCTGTTTGATATGTGGAATTTCTCACTGAAATTCACCAAGTCTTGGAATTCCAAATGCTTTTCAGACCTTGTCTCCTTAAAATTTCCCAAATTCTCTGATAGAGAAAATCCGAAAAACATGCTACAATAGCTAAAATAGCCCATGGAATCCTCTAGATTTTAATTAAAAATGCATTCTAGAGATTAGCATTTTAAGGAATTTCAATTGTAGTTGCATAGTTTCTTACTAAGGAATTTTTCGGATATTGATATTCTTCATACTAGAATTCGTACAAATTTTTTGCCATCGAATACGCCTAGGATTTGGAACATTTGATGGTTATACCAATGGTTTTAGGCTCTGTGTTGGAAATTGGAATTCCTTGTATGTTAATCTCCAAAAAGCATTTTAAATTGGATCATTTCATTTTTTTCAAATGAATCTTGATGCTTTTTGGAGTTTTCTAATGGAAAATTGAGGAAGCCAAAATCAAACAATTATTTGGAATCTCCAAATATAATGAATTCATTGAGAAATACTAATGGCGCTCTAGGCCTGGACAGCCTGAGCTGGAAATGGGCTGGATCTCAACTATTTTTTTGAGCCTATAAAGTGTAGACTGTATTTGGTTATTTAATGGCATGTTTAATGGATGGACCTAGATTGACATCTGCTTAAAGGCTCACCTCAGCCCAGCATATTTTTGACACAAAGAGATGACGTATTTATTTTGCACAGACCCTAGGCCTGACTTTCATGTTTTTGGCTTGGATCTAGACTCGAATATTCGTTCTCAGTAACTAAATGTGCTGGGCTTCAACAGGTTTTTGTACTAAAAGCATGTCAAGGTAAGTTTGAGACTTTTTTAGATAAATATCAAGGCTTAACAAGCATTATATTTTATATTTGTTGAAGATGATTTAGTATTCATGTGACCATTGACTCAAATTATCTATTAGCTAGACTTTGTAACATCTCTTCATGATTGTAACTGTTTAGAAATTAGATCATTGAGGATTTGGCTTTGTCCATTCTTCTTTTTCTAGGAATTTGATTCTAATCAAGTCGGATTTCCTCTACGTGCTGGAAAGTTGAAGCCATATAATGGCCAATTGTTTAGTTCAAGTTTGATATCTGGATGTGTATTATCAATTTTTTTAGAAAATATGGCCTTATCATGTCCTATCTATGGTTGGCCCTGCCTTATGTATGTTTCTAAACACCATCATGTATGACCATCCTACAAGTCATGGCTTGAGTTTATGGTTGTATGGTGTTACCATCACTTTGAGTTATTTCAGTTTCCTACCTTCACACCTTATGCTTGAAACTGTAGCCAGAGGTAGTGAGCAATTGCCTTTGTTTTTTATATAGTTAAATTGGAATCTACTATTTTTCTTTTCTTTTGCTTGTATACTGGATTCAATTTGAGTGATATATTAACTATATTATGCCATCCATCATAAATGCTAGAGAATATAATGATGGTTGGCTTGTTACAAATTATGGTGACTTTAACTGTAAATTGCTGAGCAGTTAATAGGGTTGAATATAAGGAATTTGGGTAATTTCATTATCTAAAATGAAGTCTAATTCATCTTTTTACCTGACTTGAAAACACACACTTTAAAATTGTTGGCTTAAGTGATCGAATCTATAATGAACTTTATTTTTTTATTATTATTTTCTACAATGTGGGTGGTCAAATTTTTATAATGATGAATCTTCTTCCATCTTTGCTTTCTTGCATATATATTTCTTTCGTTTATGTATCATCTTTTCATTAATTTTTAATAAGTGTGTGGTGAGATGTTCATGGATGAGAGTAGCACCTTATGTTCCTACCAATTTCTTCGCATTTCCATCACTATAGATGTTGCAAGCAGAAACTACGTACATAAGGATTTAGGTGATTTGACGCTTACCATTTATGTTTTGAAATTTTAAGTTTTCTTAACGATATTTTGTAAATGTCTCATATTCCAGATGAAAGTATAGGTGCCTAAGTGCCGTCGCAAAGGCTTATAGAGGCGGCACTGAGAGGACATGTGGGCTGCTTTGTGAACTGCTTGAGTGGAGGTGGATGCTCCATGAATGTGAATTATGTTGGGACTACTAGCTTGAGAGTGAAGTGCATAGAGACTATTCTTCATGAAGGGGTAGATAAGGTGAAGATCAAGCATACCATGTTCAACACAAATAAAACAATGCTATTGCTACAGCTCATTCGGGCCATGTTGAGATAGCAGAAGTTGCTAGTAGGATTTGTTTGAATTTGGTCGTTCTTCTTTTTCTATTTTGTTTGAATGGATTGTGTTGATTTGAATTGCTCTGCTTTGTTGTCTTTGATCTCATATTGTTGTATTTTGCAAATTGTAGTATGTTCACTTAAAGTTGTTTAGTTTTATTTTTCTTCATTTGGTTTAATCTAAGTTAATCAAATAATTTTCTAAGTTACTTACCTAGATCCTAGGCCATTTTAATAAGTATATTTGGTTGAGATATGCATCCAAAATAACAACTAAGTTTATAAGGCAGTCATGCAACTACATAGCAAATATGTGATGAAGCATTGAAAGCCACCACTGCAACTAAGTCAAAGTTATTGCTTGAGTTTCCTAGCATTGATTGGGGTTAATTGTTTTTTAGCTTCAATAACCATGACTGTTATTTTTGTTGATCTGCTTTGTTTTTTCCTTTTTTTTTTTCTTTTTCCTCTTTTGCTGGGAAATGGTATCATGAGCATCCATTTGCCTTTGAACCAACATTCAAATGTAACATGGCGTACACATGCTTTAGGACGTCGACCATGCAAAATAGTTTTTTTTTCTTTTTCTTTCAGCGTGCATCTTAACACAATTTTATGAATTTATTTATTTATTTATTTTTCATTTTCAATATTTCTCAACTCTGTTCTAATCCTATTTCGTAATTGTTAACATGGCTACAAAGTGCTACTTTTCAATTACAAAATACCAACAACTACATCACTAGGCTTTCTGTAGCATGAGATAAAATCACCGTTATTGAGTTCACCTTATTTACCAGAGAGTGTCCCTAGATAGTCAATGCCATAAGGCATAGGCCTCTTTGAATTCTTTTGCCAAGTTTGCATGTGGGTTAAATGATTTTGAGAGATTTCATTGGTTTTTTCCTGCTACTTGAAAAGGTTGCTCTTCATGGGTGTAAGCAACAATGTCACCTATCCATCCATCCTAACCTATTTCAAGTCATTCACAAACCATTTGATGCATAAAATGTGGTCAAATTTCCTTCTTTTTTTCCATGTATGCAATCCCCTCTCTGTTCTTTTCTTGCTTGCTTTTGTTTTATTCTCAATATAGATATATGGAAATTGATTAATAGCTAAAGTTGTCTCTGCATGTATTTTATTGCTCTCTCTCTCTCTCTCTATCTCTCTCTAAGGCTCACCCACTAAATGATAGGAATCATGACGGGCCCACCCACCCCAAATGATGTAATAAAAGTGGTTGCATATTAATGATGAAAATTGCTGCAGCCCAACCCATCTAGATGATAGAAGCACTTTAATCATGTTTAAAAGGACTGCTGACAAATTCAGCAAACATACTTAACAAAACAAGTGCGCAAGCAACTGCAGCTAATAAGAGTGAGTGAAAAATAGCATCTTCATTGCTATTATGATAATCATCTGTCAAGGGACCTAGTAAGAATTACTTTGGTATGTCAAGGGATTATGTGAATTAATACCTCCATGACTCAAACTTGCACCCTTGTCATTGCAATGCTAAACACCATCCAGATCTGCTACGGAATTGTCCTCCTTTAGAATTAGTTGAAGAAGGATGTCCACTGCTTGTGTCAAAACTTATTTGTTAGCTATAAAACATATTAAAGCCTTTGGGGACTAATTTTCTAATAGATTAACAGTTTCTTTATGTCAGGAGTATGTTTCTAATTTTTTCCATTTATTAATATTATCATTTATAAAAATGTGGTTTTTGCCTTCTTCGACTTTAATTTATACAATAGTTTGTTCAGGGCCAAGTCATTAAATTTATATAACTTGTTTGTTCTATGTTTAGGAGTCTAAAATTAAGAACTTAAGAGGCAATGCAATTTTATCTTTTCTACTTTACAAGTGGCTTGAATTCATGCACCTACTTGCACTACAAGATATCCCTAACAAACTTAGCGACAGCCACAAACAAGTATATATATCTTGGACTAGGAAGTAAGTACTTTAGTTTGAGGAATTTTGTTTTTATTTACGTTTGGTTGCATTGTGTTCTCATTTCAGACTTGGAATAAGAGTGGACCTTGTTAACTTCATTTTTGTGTAGCTTTTGTTTTTCTTTTTCAATAAAGGGTTAATTTTATTTATTTTGTTTTATTTTATTTTATTTTATTTTTTCATGCATGCATAAACAATGGACATTGTTCACATACATATGCACGTTTAGAAAGTGGAGACTACAAAGTCTGAAACTCATGAATGTTAGAAAATGAAAAGTCATATAAAGAAAGAGCACCTTAAAATACGGATTCTAGAGCAAAGTAGTTATCGCCTTTTCATGACTGGCTAGATTTCGCTATATAATTGCTTTGATGGACATGATTACTTGTGTCAAAACACCTTCTTTCCCAATGGTGGAGCAGCCCAAACTACATATAAAAGATTTTAGAAAATTCTGGCTTGGAAAAATGTTTTTCACTTTTGATCATCATAAATATATTTGATGCTTGACTATCAATCTAAGACTACTATATCATTTTCATTATTGTCATTGCCACCACCATTACCCAAAGCAGTATAAGAATTATTGTTGTTACAAGAATTGCCTAGCATTTATATAAAAGCAAGTAGGTGAAGAGGAGTTATGACTCGTCCTTACCTTCTTGTGGTTGCTTTCAAGTGGATCACTTCCGTTTTTCTTTTATGTACCCTTACCCTTCCAGTCGCTTTAATGCAGAAGAGAATAGAAAATGAAAATTTTTATTTTTCTTATGGATATTCTCTGTTACATTTATGCGACCATTCTTTTCTTATTTTGGCATAATCTTTCAACATTTGCATACTCTAATTCATTTTCTCAATTTGATTTTGTGTCCTCTGCTATTTGTTCTTAGCACTTCCTTGGCCATTTATTTTCTCAACCCAACTGTGTATTTTGTCTTTTTTTTTTATAATTGTTGGCTAATATATTTTACTCTTATTGTTCTTGAATGCTGCATTCTCCAACTAAACTATTAACTAGAGTGGTTATTGGGCTACTTTATCCCACTAAAAACTATTTTGTTTGTGCATGCTTCCTTGCCATCTCGTTGTTACTTGTGAAAAACATATCTCTCATGGAACTGACTGATTCTGTTTACATGCAAAGCGGAAGCCATGTAATCTTTTCATTCAATGAGAAGAATCACTTGATCAAGAAGGGCATTTCTTATGAGACTGACCAACTTGCTTATCTTTACACACTTATCATCCGCCTAGTTGGGACATACAGTGTCCTTATTGATAATAGTGAGAAACAATCAAAGAGTGTATGCTAATTGGGACATTCTCCCACCAAACAAAAAAAGGATCCTAAAGCCAAAAAACAGCTATTTACTTTGCCTTTCTAACTATTATTAGTGTGCTATACTATTATGATTGCCAACTAATGGTGAAATGGTTATAAAATGGGATATTAATGAACCAGCCCTCCTTTTCAAGGATACTTGAAGAAAATAACCTCAAAAAAAAAAAGTACCCAATCATCAGGAGAGTTAAGCCCAACAAAATAGGTCATAGGCCTCATTTATAACCTAGTAACTACATCTACTAAAATAAAACATCAATTGGTTCATCCTTTTTTTTCATTCGTGCTTTTCCTAATAGTGCTGTGTACCCACAATGTTGTATAGTTACCTGGAATTCGTTGTTTTCATTTCATATTTTGGCCTTAATATTGAATTATTGATGACCTTTTTTTTACATATATGTAGCTAGAAAACTAGGATGATAAGGAGTACGTTCCTGATCCAAAAAATAACAAGGCAGAGGTACTCTTCTGTATCTCATGGAAACCAACCAAGTATTCTTTTAAAAAATACTGGCTTGGAAAAGTGTTTTAGACTGTCAATCAATTATCTCATATTTGTGATATTGTAATTACAATATCACAAATATGTTTGAGGGTCCAAATACATCAATTCTGAATAGAATCAGATAATTATAGCTAACCCCGGTTGGACAATTCTAACGAAAATTTGAATCCTATTTTAATGATGTACTCGTTATCACAATTGAACGGTTCCTGCCATGTTTTTTGAAGTATTTTTATATCTTTACATTTAAATACATTTTACTTGGGATAATACAATTAGCTACTTTTTCTTGCTTCTTACGATGAATGGTAACTTACCTTTTTTTAGCCAGGTGTATCCATTACATTCAATAAGTAAATCCATTTTTTGCTTATTGTCATCTGATGTAAAATCATATCCATTCTCAAATCTTCACTCTTCTGCAAAGTTGTTAGTATTAGAATGACAGCCGCCAATATTTCATTAAAACGATTACTATTCAATTGCTACAACTCTTATTGCCATGTGCATGCATTCGACAATGCTACAGAACATTCCTCTATTATAGTTGGAGAAAGTCACATAACCACACATGATTATTTCTCATAGCAGCACTTGATTAATCAAGCACACGCTTGAAGCAAGTCCTTTTACCATGTGAATGCATTAACACTTGAAACATACCTTTCTTAACTATACTGACAAAGCATGCTTAACTTGCAGAACTAGAAACTTGAAGCAGTTAACATGGCAACGACGATTCAACCTCTAGAAATCTCTAAGTGGTTAGGAGATCACTCTAAAATTTTATGCACAGCCTATAAAATATATGAAAATCCTTTTTTTCCCCAGATATTTCTATACTTAATATCATGACCTTATCCTTTTTTGCCCAGATATCATTTTTTTTCAGGCAGATAGCCTGGGATCATGTTCCATAGAGGAACTGCAATATAGAGCAGACATATTGGAAGAAAGCCTAAGAAAGATTAGACGAAGAAAGGTATATCACAGGAAAAAAAGTGTGACATTCAGTGAACAAATTCATGATGTTCACATTTTGATTTCTGACATTGAGTACTTACTGTTGTTCAGTCTCAGTTACTCAAACAGCAGATTGATCAACTAAAAGCAAGGGTATTCCTAGAAAAACACAAGTAATAGATTTTTGTCTTCAAAATTAGAATGTCTCCTTGTTTACTGATTTTCAATGCCAATGAAATGCACGAGAGGATATGATATGGTACAATTGGTGACACAAATTTGACACAAGTTGAAAGACATTCAAAGGAAGCTAATTTAAGCTTCAAATATCCTCTGCAAACCATTGAAAATTAATCAAAAGCATGGTCTATACCTCAGTTCTACTAAGGCTATTGGATCTACCAATGTCAACATTTGGAACAGAGGACTTGATTGATTTGTCATATTTGATGTATTTTGCATATATATGTCATGATATTAGTCCAGTTATTTTTATGTAAACAACTTATGTGCAACGCACGTACACTCCACTAGTCTTCTTAAAAAATATAGTTGATATGTTGTGTTTTGACACAAGCTTTTGCTAGCAGTTGACTTAATAAAAACATATCTCCTACTAAAGTGGGTAATGGAGAGTGTGGATGAGAAGGTTATTAAGGTTATTCATAATTTTCTAAATATTTGCAATTTTAGTGAATATATGATTGTGGATGCCTTTTACTGTTATCTTCCCTCCAGAAAAAAGCATGCTTGCTCAGTTTTGTAGCAACAACTAGTTTGAATAAATATAATATATGAAAATTACATTAAGTCTTCTATGTATATTCCATCGTATTACATCTTTTAAAAGGGTGGGGCTTGTCATTTCCAGCCCAAGGTGCTATTTGAGAGTCCCTAAAATTTAAACTAAAAAAAATGTTTTTTTTTTTTTGTATTGTGTTAGGTTTATGTCTTATATTCCAGTTTAGCCGGATTGGTTCATTGGCCTAGCCAATAACCAGGTTAGGGTTAAGGGTAATTTGGTCTTTATACCAGGGCTTTCTTGGTAGCCAAAAAAGCATACATCATATATTCATGTAATGTGATCCTAGACTCTAGTAGGAGATACAGCAAATCTCTTCCCTGTGGTGCAAACCATGTAGGGCCATGTAAGGTGTAGAAAGGTGTGAGCTCTCTTCCTCGTGGTGTTGACACACCACGTATGGCACGGTGCTGTATGTCAGGCCCCAGATTTTAATTTTTGGGTCAAATCGGTTTGTCGAGTTTAAGTCGGGTTATGAGAGCTTAGATGGACCACTTAAATACTCTTGGGCCTTGGGCTTGAGTTATTTGCTTTTTAAGTTAAAAAGGTTTGTTTGTTTAATTTTGTAATACTTATTAGGAGCAAGGAGCCCTTCCTTGTAAATTAGAAAAACTTTTGCATAATATAAACACTTAGGGTTTTCCCTATTCTCCCATCTTCTACCTTTCTTATGCAACCAAGCCTTAGAAGTTCTCCGGGGGAAAACCAAGGTTGATCTTCCAAGGTTTAATCTTCAAATTCACTTTTGGCATCAAGATCCAGGCAAGTGGATAACTGTAAACAATGGTTTTTTGTTACTTACAATATCTTTTAGTTGCTTGTTGGATGACATACTTTTTGTATAGTTTCTTCGTTTAGTTTTCATAACTTGATTTGGAATTAACAATAGAGATTTGATTTTCTTTTCTTTCATGAAATACAAAATCTGTTTTTATAAAAAAAAATTTCGGTAGTAGCAAGCGCTGCCTGTACATGTCAGGCGACATGGCTGCCTAGCATGCCCAAGCAGTGGGCCTGCCACCTGGGCCGGCTGGGCAGCAACCTGGCCCCGCTGGGCTGGGCTAGCTACCTAGCAGGCCTCGGGTGGTGGGCTAGGTCGTTGATGGGCCGCAGCTGGCCAGGTCCAATGGCCGAGCCAATTTTAGGAATATATATATATAGGAAAACATAAATTAAGGCTTTCTATATTAATTATAATTGAATTAGAATTTTGTTTAAGATTTTAAGGTGACTTGATTGAATTAATCAATTATTAATTAAGTGTGATTAGAATTTTAATTAAGTTTGTTTACAACTATAGTTGAGGTTTAAGTAGTTGTGACAATATTTTATTTAATTTGATTAGAATTTAATTAAGATATAATTGGGAGAGATTAAGATGTAATTGGGAGAGACTAAATTTTAATTAGAAAGCATTTGAAATTACAATGTTGGATTTTTGATTGAGTTAATTTCAAAATTGAATCTGGGATTTAGATATTTTGTTTCCTATGAAATGATAAGGTATTTTTATAAACAACAATGATAATCAAGGACTTAATTATTACCTTCCCCCTTTGGATCATAATTTGATTCAAGTTTTGATTTGGAATTTGAATATTCTTTTACCCACCTTGTAACACACACTAATTATACATAATTGGATTAGATGATTCATGTCTTTTTAGAAAAGTTGGTTGAACATTCACATAAAAATTAGACTAAACTCAGAATGAAAATATGAGATTCGGGATGCATCATATGATAGACACTGAAAGTAGGATATCGGCATCGTTAACTCACATTTCCATTGTGAAAGAGGGTTGATTCTCATGTGTATATTTAACTAACTATAACCGTTAGGTGGATTGGTGCTTACCTTCAAAGAACTTGAATTGACACACGATCATAATACACTTTCAAATTAAAAAGTCTAAATACTCAAATTGATATTAGCTTGAATATTGGGATTAAGGGTTTCATATCATGGTTCATTCTGCATCGGTAGACGTATGTATTTGTAAAAATATATATATTTGTATATATATCTGACCGACTGCAATTCGGAGGTTGACGTACGCCATCGGTTCAACGTATATTCTTAAATATGGTACACAGTTGTGCCATTTCTTAAGTCTGGCGGGAATGCCCGTTTTTATTTATCTGTTTGCGGGAATACCCATTTTTGCTTATTTGTTTATGGGAATACCCATTTTTGTATATTATATTTCTAGGAGTACCTGTTTTGGTATATTGTATCTGCAGGGACACCCGTTTTTGTGCATTCATGTCATTTAGTTTGCATTCAGTATGTTTTGGGGCAGATTGTAATATATACTTTAAATTAATTGATTAACACCATTGCTTGCAGTTTATCCTATTACCAAATTACGTCAATCTAACCCATTACTTTTGGTGTCTAAGTTCTGTTACCGGTGTCGAACCAGAGGGTCAGGCGATATAGGAGATTTCGCCAGATGGCGGAGTTATTGAGTGGAACACCGCTGACATAGTCTGAGGTGTCTTAGAGTTGGTGTAGAGATCGAAACTTTAGATTATGTAATATGGCCATGTTTGTGGCCATTAATTAGTCATTTAAATTATTTCTCTTGGAATTACAATTTTAATTATTATACTTTAAAGCACTTGACCTTGATATTTGTTTTTTGGTTGATATATGATATTTATCTACGATGATTATGGATTTCAGTTCCGCCTGTGATTATAGTTGCTTGATCACCAAGCATAATCTTATGAAAGACTTCTATCCAACCGAAATTGGGGCCATATTGTTTATGTAGGAAAATTTTTAATTGGCCCTAATTCTCACACCCCTAGAACCGGGTTTGGATCCGGCCCAGTTTTAGGGGCATGTCAAATGGTGTCAAAGACGGTCAAGTTCTAGAAGTTTTAAAAGATGCTAGAACGTAGGCCCAATGTGAGGATTAAAAATTTTAAGTGAGTACGTTGAGGTTTTGATACGTTTAACCGTATCCGAACTTTAACAATTGTTTAGAGGTTATAGAAGTTTGTTACTTTCCGCATTTTTGGTCGTTTTAGTCTCTAATATATGAGGGGATTGTTGAAGAGGTGGCTTGGACTACTTTTTGTAATCAGTTTCGCGAGAAGTATGTACCGTAGGATGTTCGTATTCAGAAGAGGATAGAGTTTAATAGACTAAAGCAAGGTACCTTGTCCATCACGGAATATGAACTGCAATTTACCTATCTATCTCATTTTACATCAACTCTCATCATTCTAGAAAGTGAGAGGATTCAACGGTTCCTCGATGGCCTTCGACCAGATATACTATTTCATGCCAAGTCATAAATTCTGAATACCTACCAGGAATATTTGGATAAGGCATACTGGACCGGGGAGGTGATTGGGTAATTGGCCCCTTTAAGCCAACCCAAGCAGAAAGTTGCTCCGTCTCTGGCCCCACAGCACCAATTCAAGAAGCAGAAAAAGGGAGTCATGTGGCATTTGTGGTAATAACCACCCAACATCTAAGTGTTGGAGACAGACAAGAGGGTGTTTCCATTGTGGAGACATTAGTCATCAAATTAAGGATTGCCCTAAAAAGAAAGGCCGACAATTAGGTTAACAGCTGATGATGGCACCTAAGTACAATTTGTGGGATCTAAGAAGAAGGTTGTTACTAGTATGATTTCAGCTATTAAGGCTACGAAATTGTTGATAAAAGGTTCTAAGGGGTATATAGCATTTATCATAAAGGATAAACAGACTAAAGCGGTGGAGGAGATATCAATGGTGTTTGAATTTCCGGATGTTTTTCTTGATGATATTCCCGGATTACCACCGGTCCGTCAGATTGACTTTGCAATTGAGCTTGTGTGGGGCACAGCTCCGATCTCGAAAGCCCCTTATAGGATGGCCCCAGCTGAGTTGAGAGAGCTGAATGAGCAATTGCAGGACCTGTTGAACAAGGGCTTTATTAGACCGAGTGTCTCTCCTTGGGGGGCTCCAATTTTATTTGTGAAGAAAAAGGATGGTTCTATGAGAATTTGTATTGATTATAAACAACTAAATCAAGCGACCATTAAGAGCAAGTACCCTTTACTTAGAATCGATGAATTGTTCGATCAATTGCAGGGTGCCCAGTATTTTTATAAGATAAATCTGAGATCAAGACATCATCAATTGAGGGTACGAGATCAGGATATTCCGAAAATTGCATTTTGAACTAGATATGGTCACTATGAATATTTGGTAATATCTTTTGGACTAACTAATGCGCTGGCAACCTTTATGGCTATGATAAATAGGGCTTTTGCCCAGTACTTAGACCAGTTTTTTGTGGCATTTATCAACGATGTACTTGTTTATTCGAAGAGTCGAGAAGAGTGTGCTCAGCATCTTCACACTTCATTGCAACTGTTGAGGGAACACCAATTATATGCTAAGGCAACTAAGTGTGAATGTTGGTTAGAACAGGTAGGATTCCTTGGTCACATCATCTCCAGGGAAGGTTTAGCAGTGGACCCAATAAAGATTGAAGCAGTGGTTAAGTGGGATAGGCCGAAATAATGTCGGAGATTCAAAGTTTTCTAGGCCTCGCAGGTTATTATCGCAGATTTGTTGAAGGATTTTCCACAATAATAGCCCCATTGTCGAGATGGACTCGTAAGGGAGTTCCTTTTATGTGGAATGAGGAGTGTGAGCAGAGTTTTCAGGAGTTAAAAAGAAGGTTGACCACGGCCCCTATACTGACCCTACCTATCGGTAATGATGGTTTTGTGATTTTCATCGATGCATCTAGAATTGGACTTGGTTATGTTCTCATGCAACATGGGAAGGTGGTAGCATACGAGTCTAAACAGTTGAAGGAACATGAACGGAAGTATACAACCCATGACTTGGAGCTAGCAGTAGTGGTCTTTACTTTAAAGATGTGGAGACATTATCTTTATAGAGCTACTTTTGAAGTGCATTTAGATCATAAGAGCCTCCAGTATCTCTTTACGCTGAGTGATTTGAACATGAGACAGTAGAGATGGATAGAGTATATTAAGGATTACGATTTTGGGTTGAAGTACCATCTAGGAAAGGCTAATGTAGTGGCTGATGCTCTAAGTAGAAAAGCAGCGTTCACTGGAGGATTAATTATAGAATACTTCTAGATTCGATGTTTGGAAGATATGGATATTTATTTCAGGCCTATTAGTGAGCAGGCAGTGTTGGCTAGTATATTCTCGTGGGAACCTGAATTACCTCCGAGGATCAGAGAATGCCAGTTACTAGACCCTAAGATAACAAGAATCAAAGATCATATAAATGAGAGGCCTGATTTTAAGTTGGAAGATAACATTTTGTATTATAAAGGCAGAATTTGTGTTCCTAATTTTCCAAACTTGAAGGATGAAATCATGGTAGAGGCACACCAAGATGTATCAAGATTTGAAGGATCACTACTGGTGGAAAAATATGAAGAGGGATATCGCGGAATTTGTTGAAAAATATTTGGTTTGCCAACATATTAAAGCAGATTATAGGAGACCCCTAGGTCTTTTGCATCAGTTGGAGATTCCTCAGTGGAAGTGAGAGCACATCACTATGGACTTTGTGTCAGGATTACCTAATACCTCGTAGGGATTTAATGCTATTTGGGTGATAGTGGACCGTTTGACTCAGTCAGCCCACTTTGTACCGTTGAAGACGGGTCAGGGAATAGAGAAGATGGCAGATCTCTATATCAAGAAGTTGTGAGATTACATGGACCACCTGTTTCCATTGTCTCCTACTAGAATAATAAGCTCGTATCTCGATTTTGGGTATCACTGCAGGAAGCCTTAAGAGCCAAGTTGAGTATTAGTACAACCTATCATCCCCATACAGATGGACAGACAAAGGATACAAACTAGACATTGGAGGATATGTTAAGGGCATGTGTCTTGGATTTTAAGACCAGTTGGGATGACAGCTTGGCACTATGTGAATTCACGTACAACAACAGTTACCACTCTAGTGTTGGCATGGTACCTTTTGAAGCCTTGTACGGGAGAAGATGACAAACTCCTATATGCTGGTCGAATTTTGGAGCTCGAGGTTTTCATGGACCATCTGTGGTTGGAGAGTCCAGTGACAAGGTAAAACAAATTCGGGAAAGGCTGAAGGTTACCTGCAATCACCAAAAGAGTTATGTACATAAGAAAAAGAGAGAGTTGAAGTTTAAGGTTGGTGAGCATGTGTTTCTAAAGGTGTCACTTACGCGTGGTACCTAACAGTTTGAGCAAAAAGAGAAACTCTCCAGAAGATATGTGGGACCGTTCCAGATTATCAGCAAGGTTTAATGACGTGGCTTAGCGGTTAGCACTACCACCAAAGCTGTCAGGTGTTCATAACGTCTTCCATGTTTCTATATTGAGGAAGTATGTAGCAGACCCTTCGCACGTGTTACAGTATGAACCATTGCAAATGCAGAGACAATATCCAAACCTTTTTCTTGAGATATGTTAGTCATTTGGAGAACCTATAACACTCCAACCTAACTTAATCCAGTTTAATGACTAATTTATATGGTCTTGGGTCATTTTCGAGTGAATTAGGTTTATGCTTGTTGTTTTGTCCTTTTGAGTTCGTTTAAGGTCATGGATAGGTAGTTGGGATGAATTTAACCTGGAATAGGTAGACATGAGCCCTTTTTCGTAATTTTTAATTGTGTGCGAGTTCGTCATTCATGCATTATCTTGGTGTCAACACATGTATCTTGTCGAGATTGTTAATTTTCGTAACTGATTCGCATGCAAACGACTTCATTTGCTTCCGTTGGATCATTAATTGACTTAAACTGCAAGTCTCATTTATCTTTGGACTTTTATATAAAATGTTCAATACTTATCTTATAAATGGAATACATGCACCAACTCTTACTCTCAATGTCTGCTTCTTCTCTCCTTTTCTTTGTTTCTTCCTTCCTTTTCTTCTTCTTCTCACGACCAAAGAGAGGGGAAACCTTTTGTGCACCAGTCACTCGTCATCTCTTTGTGGGTTATAGGTAAGAGTTGGGTTCTTACTTATCTTTATGAGTCTCCACTTCTTCTCTTACTCAACTCCTCTTTCCTCTTGGCATGCATGGTGATAGGATAGCATCTTGATGGTTAATTTGGGTGAAAGAACAACTACATCACGGAAAAAGATCATTTGAGACAAGTAAAAACACAGTTTGGATGAACACATGTTGGTACATAGTGATTGTGATTAGTGTCTGTTAATTTATCACAAGTGTGTTGTAACTTACAGCCCTTTTGGATTTGTATTAACTTGATACTTGTTGTCTCCATGAGTGCAAGGAATTCAATTCAGTTGCTTTGTACAGAGTCCTGTTACCTGACCAATCGGGCATGAGGTCCGACCGATCGGACACTTCTAGAACCGAAATCTGACCGATCGGGCTTCAAGACTGACCGCTCGGCCCTGAAGCACTCTGCTTCGGGGGATTTAGTGTCTGACTGAATCCTATTCTTGCTCCTTCTCATTCTCCTACTTTTTAAACAGTAAAAGGATCCTTTTTATACTACATTTCCGGGCCTCTCTGCTCTTTAATGAATTGGAGGAAAAGATAGGGTTAATAATGAGACCTTATAGGGCCTTCTCATGGATTTTCCAAACCTCTTAACCAGCCCAATGGACTACCTTAATAGCATGAATGGTCTTGAGGGTTCTGACTCATTCATGTGTGTTGTCTAATGGACTACCTTAATAGCATGAATGGTCTTGAGGGTTGTGACTCATTCATGTGTGTTGTCCAATTGTTAAGCACCTCCCCATGGGTATTGGTTTAAGGGACTTTGATACATGTTTCTCAATATATTGCACACCCACAAAATGGACATTGTGTATCGAATAACTTAAAACTACATTATCATGCACAGTTAGAAACAATGGACAACTAGCTTAGGGTTGATTAGTAAATGATCATGATTCCTCGAAATAACTTAACTTGCATTGCATACTGATTTTGATTCTTACCTTCCATGCTCTTATTCTTGTTTCGACTTGTAATTGTTCGACTTATATCGGTATTGAAAGAATTGATACTGTTGTTTAACCCTAGTATGATGCACGCATTGTAATGCCTGCTTGTGATATGACATGATACATGCACAGTACTACCTGAATGTGACATTTAATTGATGTGCATCATCTGACATGACTAATACAGTCTGGCTCTACTCAGCCTCAATCTCAGGATACCCGACGGGGTTGACTTTGGTGTAGCCTGCTTGTTGCCTCTATAGTGTGCTCTTGTCTTAGGACTTCCGGACCCCAGGAACCAGAGACCCATTCGTACCCTGGTTCGGTCGATGGTGTTCTCATCCTGCTTGCCCTCGATAGGGAGAATATGACAAATGTAATAGCCACCTAACAAGTACATCCATTCTATGATTTTGATAGCATGTTTTATTCTTATGTACAAATTTCCTAGTAGACTAACTTGGAACTCAATGCAATCTTATCTGTTATTTATTCTGCTAGACACAACGCGTTTTACCTTATTGCTACTTATGCTTTGCTGAATCGTTGTATTCATTAGTTATTCTTGGTGTTGCAGGCCCAGATCCCTCTACTGACCCCTCGTTGGTCAGCCAAACTCCAGGAGAGACTCGAAAGGCCCAGTTAGGACTAAAGGAGTGGATGTGATCCCTCCAATGGAGAACGGCCTTGCAGTTGCATCAATTCCTTGTTTTGTTGTGTTGCATTGGCTTCTGTACCAGGGATTTTGGTTTAACATATACACCTTGTATTTTGGTCTCCAAAAAACTCTTCTGTACTAGATTATAGATAATGTGATTAATATCATGTTTGTTACGCCTGTGTTGTTGGTGTGTCCCTCTTTTCATATAATGATACTTACAGCTATCGCGTACACTATGTTTGCACGTGTGAATATCCCTTGTGCGTGTACATTTAGAAGAGATCTAAGTATATATAAAAAGAAGTACGTGTGTCACTGGTTAGGTTTTAACTAACTCCCGATTTCTGGGCTTGGGTTGTGACATACGTATTATTTGATATCAGAGCATTGCTTGTTATAGTTGTTAAGCATGTAGGCATATAGGAACGTGGTGAGGTTACGCGTTCAAATATTTGACCTCCTCGTCTGATACTTGACTTGCATTGGGAATTGTAGTGGGTTACGCTTTGTGCTTGAAGATTAACTCTTGAGTTTTGTAGGAAATGGCATCTGGCTCCGGCACCAACAACAATCGCGGTGATAATAAAAGTGGATCAGCACCGCCACCACAGTCAATGAGCATGGACGAGCGTTTTCTCATCTTACTACAAGCCATGCAAGCTCAGTCACAGACAATGCAGTCCTTGTCACGACCCGAGCCCAGGGACCGGGGGTCAGAGGAAGTCTAACCAGTGACACACGTACTCCCGTGCATGCACACCTAGACCCCGTCCAAGCATGCACACACAAGGGATCATTCACACGTGCAAACAACTGAACGCGGAAGCTGTACGTATCAAGGCATGTAGTAACACACTCAAGAGACATAGGAGATTACAAAACAACATTAACTGATGATACAATAACGTATGACAGTAGAGCGGGCTTACAATAATCAAAAATCAAAATACATGTATCACTCAATGCCCACGCTACAATTACAAAAAACATCCCCTCAATACAGTAGACTCCAACTCAAAGAATGGGGAGAACAAATGATGCAAACCGTACTCTGGAGGATGGATCAAGTCCACTCCTCTAGGCCGGAGGGGGCCTCGCGAGCCTCTCCTGCAGTCGGGTCGACCGACGCAGGATCGGGAGAGGGATCTGAGCCTGCAACACACAAAGACAACTATAAGTACAACGACTTAGCAAAGTATAAGCCAACAAGAAGATAACACAAATCGTGTCTAATACTGAGCAATAGTCATGATGCAATATCCATAGAAATCATGATCGTATACTAAGCAATTGTGCAAATGCATAATGAATAAGCATGCTATCAGAATCACAAACAGAGAACACTCAAAGTGGCAACTACATTGGCCCTTTTCTCCCTTACGAGAGCGGACGGAATGAGAACACCAGCGACCGGGCCAGGGTACGCATGGGTCTCTAGTTCCCGGGGTCCGGAGTCCCAGGACGGAAACACTCTGCAGAGGCAAACACATAAACTGCACCAAAGTTAACCCCGTCGGGTATCCTAAGGCTGAGGCTCAGTAGTGCCAATACCAATCACAATCAATCGGATGATGCACCTCGATCACTTATCACTTATCACTTACAGATCTCACATATCATACTGAACGAACAATAGAGAGTGCATCACATAAACTGATACTGAATGCAAATACTGAATGCATAATACGGATACTGATACGGATACTGATACTGATACGAAATGCAATACAGATACTGAAAGCAAATCATACGGATAACTGATACTGAATGCACATAAACTGATGCTGATACTCCAGTGGAGCAACGGTAAACACAATACACAATAATAGAATGGTTCCGCCCGGGCTTCGCTCTGGGGTTGCTGCATTTCCCACAGAATCGAGAGGTCCAGCGCAGAACACATAAGAGGGCATAACCGAAATCAATATGCTGTACAAATCAGAATGCTTATGCGAATCAAGGTCCATTACAAACCAATCCTACACTAATTATCCAGTGTCTCTAACCGTGCATGTTGATGTAGTTTTAAGTTGTTCGATGCACCATTGTCTAGTGTTGCAGTGTCAAGAGTGTGCACCGAAGTCCCTTAAACCAACACCCATGGGAAGGTGCTAAACAACTGGATAACAGTCATGAATGATTCACAGCCCATGAGATCATTCATGTCATGTACACATTCCATTGGGCATGTCCAGGTTAGCTACATTCTATCATGAAAGTCATATACAGTCTGTTGCTTAAACCTAGTCCTTTTCATTCAATTCTCAGGGTCTCACGGTGTAGCCGTAGGTAACCTTACGGCTTAGCCGTGACATCTTACGGCTTAGCCGTAATATGCACTGCGGCTGAGCTGAGGTTCCCCAAATATCCCTTCGGATTTACGGCTTAACCGTATTTTGCTCTACGGCTCAGCCGTATCCTGGTCCACGGCTTAGCCGTAAGACAATGTACGGCTTAGATCAGGCTGGGCCGTAGAAGGATGGCAATTTGCCAACTTCCAGTTATTTTCAGATAACAGTCTGTACTGTTCTACGGTTTGGTTTACGGTTGGGTCTCGGCTTAGCCGTAAGCCATTTTACGGCTTAGCCGTAGCACATTTCACGGCGTAGCCGTGAGTGCACGGACTCATTTTTCTGGAATCATCACAGTCATACAGAGACTGAACAAAACGACTGAAAAACAGCAAATAACAGTGAAATGAACTCAATGGGGCTGTCCAATACTGAGAAACACAATGAAGCATAAAAACACAACAATCAAATCACTATCAATCGGTGTTCACACATCTTGGGCTTATACTTGCCTCACGGACGAAATCCACACGCTGATTGGCTCAGTCCACTGGAATCACACACACTAACGAGTTCCTTTCTTCCTCCCTCAAGCAAAGAAACAGTGATGGAGAAGGAGAGAAAGAGAGCTGAACCGAGAGAGACGAGCTGAGAGTGAGAGGACGAGAGCTGAGAGACGATCGAGAGAGAAAGGGAGTGGTTGGGATATTTATAACTTTATTTGAGCCAATTTTACAAACAAGTCCAATTAGTTAACACGATTATCAGTTTAAGTCAAATGACGGTCCAACGAGAGCAAACGAACTCATTCGGATCCAAGACAGTTACGAAAAACGACAAGCTCAACGAAATACACGCGCTGACGTCAAAATGACGCAAAACTGACAAGGTCAACCAAAAGCCAAAATTACGAAAAAGGGCTCAAACTATCTGGACCAAGTCAAACTCAACCCAAACAATCTCTCTAAAACTCAAAACCAAAGGAAAACAAAATCAAAACACTCTTAACGCTAAAATCTCACGCAATTACTCACTAATCCGGATCAACTCGGGTCGGAGTGTTACATCCTCCCCCACTTAGACATCATTCCGTCCTCGGAATGAACGCGTACCTGAGCAAAAAGGTAAGGATACTGACGCGCCATCTGATCTTCTAATTCCCACGTGGCTTCATCAGGTCCATGATGTTCCCAAAGTACCTTGACCCATCGAATAGTCCTCGTACGCAAGAGTTGTTCTCTGGTCCCAACAATACGGAGCGGACGCTCAACGTATGACGCATTCGGTTGCATCTGAATATCATCGTATCGAATCACATGCGTCGGGTCTCGAACATACTTGCGAAGCATTGACACATGAAAAACATCGTGTACTCCAGAAAACTCCACGGGTAGAATCAATCTGTACGCTAGATCGCCAATCCGGCTCTTGATCTCAAATGGACCCACATATCTTGGCGCTAACTTGCCTTTTTGACCGAATCGTATTGTACCTTTCATCGGTGAGACCTTCAAGAATACCCAATCTCCAACCTGAAATGTCAAGGTTCTTCTCCTCGTATCTGCATAGCTCTTCTGTCTCGATCGGGCAATCTTCAAATTGTCAATGACCTTCTGAACTTTCTCTGTAGTCTCAGCAATGATTGTCGGTCCGTGGAAACTCCTTGTTCCAACTTCTTCCCAGCAACAGGACTTCTACATTTCCGCCCATACAAAGCTTCGTAGGGTGCCATACCAATACTCTCGTGGAAACTATTGTTATACGCAAACTCACACAACGAGAGATGCAAATCCCATTCTTTCTCGAAATTCAATACACTGGCCCGTAACATGTCTTCGAGCGTCTGAATAGTTCGTTCTGACTGTCCATCAGTCTGCGGGTGATACGCCGTACTGAAGCTCAACTTCGTTCCCATGGCTTCCTGAAATGCTCTCCAAAACGAAGAAACAAAGCGGCTATCTCGATCAGACACAATCGATACAGGCGTACCATGTAGTCTAACGATCTCATCAACGAACTTCTTCGCCATCTCGGAAAACGTCATGCCTTTCTTGAATGGAAGAAAATGGGCTGTCTTCGTCAGTCTGTCCACGATCACCCAAATGGCACTGTTCTTCTTGCTCGTCAGGGGTAGACCTGAGACAAAGTCCATCGTAATGTGCTCCCATTTCCACTGGGGAATATGCAATGGATGTAAGGAACCTGGAGGTCTCTGATGGTCAGCTTTCACCTTCTGGCAAGTCAAACATCTGGCAACAAACCCAGCAATTTCTCTCTTCATGTTGTTCCACCAGAATCTGTCCTTGAGAGCTCGGTACATCTTCGTACTTCCAGGATGCATAGAATAACGTGCATGGTGTGCTTCTGTCATCAAACTCTCCTTTAAAGCATCTACTGCTGGCACACATAGTCTGCTCCTGAAATACAACACATCACCCTCCAAACGAAAGTCTGGTCGATCTGCAATGCTATCTCGGATTCGCTTCAACATCACATCTTCAAACTGCTGGTCTTTAATCCGCTGGATGATATCAAGCTGAAAGCTCACTGTACTGGCAAGTGTCAAACAATTCTCCATCGATCGCAGTTCCACTGGCTGAGCATGTCTCACAAAATAAAGGCTATCCAAGGCCTGAAGAATCTCCGACTTCCTACTCAAGGCATCTGCAACAACATTGCCTTTCCCTGGATGGTACTTAATGGGGAAGTCAAAATCCTTGATCAACTCAAGCCACCTTCGTTGCCTCATATTCAACTCAGACTGCGTGAAGAGATACTGTAGACTATGATGATCTGAATGCACTTCAAAGGTCACGCCATACAAATAGTGTCTCCACATCTTCAACGCAAAAACGATGGCTGCCAACTCTAAATCATGTGTAGCATAGTTCTTCTCGTGCTCTCGAAGTTGTCTCGAGCCATAGGCAATCACTTTGCCATGTTGCATCAAAACACATCCCAAACCGACTCGAGAAGCATCAGAGTAGATCATAAATCCTTCATGCCCATCTGGTAGCGTCAAAACTGGAGCCGAAGTAAGCTTCTCCTTCAACATCCGGAAATGGTGCTCACAGTCGTCCGTCCAATGAAATGGAACATTCTTCCTGGTCAATCGGGTCAACGGTGCAGAAATCTTGGCGAAATCTTGAATAAATCGATGATAATATCCAGCTAAACCAAGAAAACTCCGTATCTCCGTCACTGTCTTCGGGCTGGGCCAATTCATCACTGCCTCAACTTTCATCTGATCCACTGCCAACCCATCTCGTGAAATGGTATGACCAAGAAAAGCTACCTGCTCGAGCCAAAAATCACACTTCGACAATTTGGCATATAATCGATGCTCTTTCAACAACTGCAAGGCTCGACGTAGATGTTCCTCATGCTCCTCTGGGGTCTTCGAATACACCAAAATATCATCAATAAAGACCACCACAAAACGATCCAGAAAAGGAGCGAAAATCCTGTTCATCAAGGCCATAAAGGCAGCAGGTGCATTGGTTAATCCAAATGGCATCACGAGGAACTCAAAATGTCCATACCGTGTCCTGAAAGCAGCCTTCATAATATCTTCCTCCTTCACCCGGAGTTGATGATACCCCGATCTTAGATCAATCTTGGAGAAATAAGCGGCACCTTGAAGTTGGTCAAACAACTCATCAATACGCGGCAATGGGTATTTATTCTTGATCGTGACTTTGTTCAACCGCCGGTAATCTATGCACATCCGTAGGGTACCGTCCTTCTTCTTCACAAACAGCACTGGCGCTCCCCACGGTGACACACTTGGCCGTACAAAACCCTTCTCTAAAAGATCTTGCAATTGCGTCTTCAATTCGAATAACTCAGCAGGGGCCATACGATAAGGAGCGAGACTAATGGGTGCTGTACCGGGCACTAGATCAATCGCAAACTCTACATCTCGGACAGGGGGTAACTCGGGTACTTCCTCCGGAAATACATCCGGGAACTCACGTACTACCGGAATCTCGCCCAACTGCTTCACCTCCTTCTTCTTCGAGACAAAAGCAAGAAATCCTGCACAACCTTTGCGTATCAAACTATCCGCCTTGCATGCGGAGATGACATGCCTCGGGCATCTCTCCTGATTGCCCTCGAAACGAAACCCCTTCTCAAAATCGAAGTAAATCGTCCTGTTGTAACAGTTAACACAGGCACGATACCGCGCTAGCCAGTCCATTCCAAGGATCACATCGAAATCCAACATGGACAACAAAATCAAATCACCTGGCAGCTGGCGACCTTCAATCACCACGTCGCACTGAGGGTAGTATACACTACACTCCACTCTCTTGCCCACAGGAGTGGACACCACTAACAAATAGGGTAGCGGCTGAGGGGGTTGCGGTAACTGTTCCGCAAAACGAGGTGCAACATAGGAACGCGTAGATCCCGAATCAAATAGTGTATGTGCTTCAGCTCGGGCAATGAGAACTTTACCTTCCACCACTTTCGCATCTTCTGCATGATCATGGGAGGCTGCATACACACGAGCAGTCTGACGCTGGGGCTTCTGGCTCTGGCGAGACGGATGGGGGCTGTTCGAAGCTGCTGAACTGAGAGACTTGGATGACCCCATAGATCTAGATGACTGGAGAGGCCTAGCTGTCGGGCACTGAGCTATCTTATGCTCCCTCGATCCGCAACTCAAACAAGCTCCGGACTTCTTCCAGCATTTCTCCGTCGGATGTCCCAATCCACAAAACTCGCATCTACTCCCAGAGAAACTCGAAGTGCCTTGCTTCCCTTTCCATTTCTTCTGACTCTGTCCCTTGGAACTCACTGGCGCACTCCTCTTAAAGTCCATGGCTCTCTCTGCTAGGTGGTTGGCTTCCGCAGCGTGTGCTCTGTCGACCGCATCATCGAAAGTAGCTGGTCTCTGAAAAGCAGTCACAAAATTCGCGTATCTCGGATGCAGACCAGAAATGAAACGATTCACCTTCTTCTCCTCGGTATTGATCATGTCCTCAGCAAAATGGGACAACTGGGTAAAGCGGTGAATGTACTCCGAGACGGTCAGCTGCTGCTGCTGTAAGGCCAGAAACTCAACCTCCTTCACACGCCGGACATGAGCAGGGATAAACTTTCTTCGGAACTGTTTATGGAATGTCTCCCACACTGCTTCACTGGGCATCGTCAGATAGGCTGCACTGACACTCTTCCACCAGGTCTTTGCTACCTCTCGAAACATCGAGGCCGTAAGCAGAACCTTCTGCCGGTCATCACAGACAATAGTCGAGAAGAGATCTCCAGTATGCTCGAGCCACTGATCAGCCTTCAATGCATCTTCATTACCATAGAATTCTGTGGCTCCACGTTTCCTGAATTTGTCGTACAACACATTTGGATCGCTCTCTTTAGGCTGGGTAACCACTTGCTGCTCTACAGGCCGCTGAACTGGCGCTTGACTCTGTCGGTCTACTAACGAAACGACCTGCGCTTGCAAAGAATGGATCGCCTGTAGCATAGTCAAGAAGCGCTCGTCGAAATTCACGAGTGGCTGTGGAGCGGCTGACCCACTCTCGTTATCTCCCTGATCATTGTTGTTGTGTGTTCCAGATCCCGATGCCATAGCCTGCAAAACACAAAAGTCAATCTGCTATCACACGAAGTACTCACACAAACGTCCAAGACAAGGGGACCCACACAACAGTCCAAAACTGGACTACGAAATCTCACCACGTCCTATATGCCTACATGCTTACACACTAAGATAGAGACAATGCCCTGAGAGACAAAGCTCTGAGAGACAATGCTCTGATACCATACAATACGTATGTCACGACCCGAGCCCAGGGACCGGGGGTCAGAGGAAGTCTAACCAGTGACACACGTACTCCCGTGCATGCACACCTAGACCCCGTCCAAGCATGCACACACAAGGGATCATTCACACGTGCAAACAACTGAACGCGGAAGCTGTACGTATCAAGGCATGTAGTAACACACTCAAGAGACATAGGAGATTACAAAACAACATTAACTGATGATACAATAACGTATGACAGTAGAGCGGGCTTACAATAATCAAAAATCAAAATACATGTATCACTCAATGCCCACGCTACAATTACAGAAAACATCCCCTCAATACAGTAGACTCCAACTCAAAGAATGGGGAGAACAAATGATGCAAACCGTACTCTGGAGGATGGATCAAGTCCACTCCTCTAGGCCGGAGGGGGCCTCGCGAGCCTCTCCTGCAGTCGGGTCGACCGACGCAGGATCGGGAGAGGGATCTGAGCCTGCAACACACAAAGACAACTATAAGTACAACGACTTAGCAAAGTATAAGCCAACAAGAAGATAACACAAATCGTGTCTAATACTGAGCAATAGTCATGATGCAATATCCATAGAAATCATGATCGTATACTAAGCAATTGTGCAAATGCATAATGAATAAGCATGCTATCAGAATCACAAACAGAGAACACTCAAAGTGGCAACTACATTGGCCCTTTTCTCCCTTACGAGAGCGGACGGAATGAGAACACCAGCGACCGGGCCAGGGTACGCATGGGTCTCTAGTTCCCGGGGTCCGGAGTCCCAGGACGGAAACACTCTGCAGAGGCAAACACATAAACTGCACCAAAGTTAACCCCGTCGGGTATCCTAAGGCTGAGGCTCAGTAGTGCCAATACCAATCACAATCAATCGGATGATGCACCTCGATCACTTATCACTTATCACTTACAGATCTCACATATCATACTGAACGAACAATAGAGAGTGCATCACATAAACTGATACTGAATGCAAATACTGAATGCATAATACGGATACTGATACGGATACTGATACTGATACGAAATGCAATACAGATACTGAAAGCAAATCATACGGATAACTGATACTGAATGCACATAAACTGATGCTGATACTCCAGTGGAGCAACGGTAAACACAATACACAATAATAGAATGGTTCCGCCCGGGCTTCGCTCTGGGGTTGCTGCATTTCCCACAGAATCGAGAGGTCCAGCGCAGAACACATAAGAGGGCATAACCGAAATCAATATGCTGTACAAATCAGAATGCTTATGCGAATCAAGGTCCATTACAAACCAATCCTACACTAATTATCCAGTGTCTCTAACCGTGCATGTTGATGTAGTTTTAAGTTGTTCGATGCAACATTGTCTAGTGTTGCAGTGTCAAGAGTGTGCACCGAAGTCCCTTAAACCAACACCCATGGGAAGGTGCTAAACAACTGGATAACAGTCATGAATGATTCACAGCCCATGAGATCATTCATGTCATGTACACATTCCATTGGGCATGTCCAGGTTAGCTACATTCTATCATGAAAGTCATATACAGTCTGTTGCTTAAACCTAGTCCTTTTCATTCAATTCTCAGGGTCTCACGGTGTAGCCGTAGGTAACCTTACGGCTTAGCCGTGACATCTTACGGCTTAGCCGTAATATGCACTGCGGCTGAGTTGAGGTTCCCCAAATATCCCTTCGGATTTACGGCTTAACCGTATTTTGCTCTATGGCTCAGCCGTATCCTGGTCCACGGCTTAGCCGTAAGACAATGTACGGCTTAGATCAGGCTGGGCCGTAGAAGGATGGCAATTTGCCAACTTCCAGTTATTTTCAGATAACAGTCTGTACTGTTCTACGGTTTGGTTTACGGTTGGGTCTCGGCTTAGCCGTAAGCCATTTTACGGCTTAGCCGTAGCACATTTCACGGCGTAGCCGTGAGTGCACGGACTCATTTTTCTGGAATCATCACAGTCATACAGAGACTGAACAAAACGACTGAAAAACAGCAAATAACAGTGAAATGAACTCAATGGGGCTGTCCAATACTGAGAAACACAATGAAGCATAAAAACACAACAATCAAATCACTATCAATCGGTGTTCACACATCTTGGGCTTATACTTGCCTCACGGACGAAATCCACACGCTGATTGGCTCAGTCCACTGGAATCACACACACTAACGAGTTCCTTTCTTCCTCCCTCAAGCAAAGAAACAGTGATGGAGAAGGAGAGAAAGAGAGCTGAACCGAGAGAGACGAGCTGAGAGTGAGAGGACGAGAGCTGAGAGACGATCGAGAGAGAAAGGGAGTGGTTGGGATATTTATAACTTTATTTGAGCCAATTTTACAAACAAGTCCAATTAGTTAACACGATTATCAGTTTAAGTCAAATGACGGTCCAACGAGAGCAAACGAACTCATTCGGATCCAAGACAGTTACGAAAAACGACAAGCTCAACGAAATACACGCGCTGACGTCAAAATGACGCAAAACTGACAAGGTCAACCAAAAGCCAAAATTACGAAAAAGGGCTCAAACTATCTGGACCAAGTCAAACTCAACCCAAACAATCTCTCTAAAACTCAAAACCAAAGGAAAACAAAATCAAAACACTCTTAACGCTAAAATCTCACGCAATTACTCACTAATCCGGATCAACTCGGGTCGGAGTGTTACAGTCCTTATAGGCATAAGTTACGTCCATGGTAGACAGACAAAGTCAAGTGTCCGTTCCACCTCACATGGAGCAACGGGTGGTCTTCCAACCTAAGCAAAGTGATCCTAATGCTCTCTATGACAAATTCCGGAAACGTGGTGCTACCGAATTTTATGGGAATGAAGAAGCTTTGAAGGCTAAGCAATGATTAGAGCATACCGGGGATCTCTTTGACACAGTTGTCTGCACCAATAGACACAAGGCCGTGCTCACAGCTTCGATGTTCCGGGATATGGCCAATACTTGGTGGAAGAGTGTGAGTAACTCTTATAAGGATATGCCCCATGCGATGGTGTGGGAGACGTTTAAGAAGCAGTTCACAAGAAAGTTTATTTCGGCCCATGTGCAAAGGGCAAAGGAAGTCGAGTTCTTGTCCCTACAGTAACAGCGATGATGGTAGTAGAAAACGTGCATAAGTTTACGTTGCTGTCTCATTTTGAAGAGGATATGGTGAGTACAGAGGAGAAGAAGGTTAATCGATTTATCAATGGCTTGAATCCCAAATACAACAACCATGCGACAGCGTTCCAATAGCCAGCGACCTTTGATGATGCCTTGGACAGGGCTTATTCTACAGAGGCCCACATTCAGGAAGAAAGAGCTACGGACCCCAAGAGAAAGCATTGTTTGGGGCAAAGGGGTAAGTGCAAAAGAAGGTAAAAGGAAGGCAAGGAACTTCCAGTTCCGCTGGAGTGAGATGTGAACATTGTGGCGGGGGACAAAAGACAGAGCAATGCTGGAGGAAGATGGGAGCCTGTTTAGGGTATGGATCCATGGAGTATATGGTGGCTCAATGTCCAAAGTCTAACTTTCCCCAACAATCCAGGCCTATTGCTTCCACAACTCAAAGCAAACCCCAGCAACCTCATTAAGGCCAGAAGCCCCAAAGCCAGACCGCACATGCCTATATCGCCACTCACGAAAGTGCGGAGGAGGCGAATGTGGTGGAAGGTACGATTTTAATTGCGTAAGCAAAAGCTCTCACATTGTTTGATTCAGGGTCTACAAGCTCATATGTAGCACCTCATTTTGCTATGCAACTGCGGCAGCCGCCTACGCCGCTACCTTATGTGTTGGTGGTGTCCACTCTCGTTGGCAAGAGAGTGGAGTGTAGTGTATACTACCCCCAATGTGATGTGCGGATCAAAGGGCGTCAGCTCCTAGTTGACTTAATCTTGTTGTCGATATTAGACTTCGACGTAATCCTTGGTATGGATTGGTTGGCGAGGTATCGTGCCTATGTGAATTATTATAGCAGGACGATCTATTTTGATCTAAGGAATGGGTTTCGTTTTGAGGGCAGTCAGAAAAAATGCCCCGGGCATGTTATCTCCGCATGTAAGGCGGATCGATTGATACGCAAAGGGTGTGAAGGCTTCATTGCCTTTTTTTCAGAGAAAAAAGGAGTCAAAGCAAATTGGAGAGATTTTGGTGGTGTGTGACTTTCCGGATGTATTTCCTAATGACGTACTAGAGTTACCCCCTATGCGCAAAGTGGAATTTGCTATTGATCTTGTGCCGGGTACAGCACCGAGCAGTAACGCTCCATATCGTATGGCCTCTACGGAGTTATTGAAATTGAAGAAGTAATTACAAGACCTCTTGGGTAAGGGTTTTATACGCCCGAATGTGTCACCATGGGGAACTCCGGTGTTGTTTGTCAAGAAGAAAGATGACACCTTTCGAATGTGTATAGATTATCGGCAGTTGAATAAGGTAACCATAAAGAATAAGTATCCCCTGCCGTGCATTGATGAATTGTTCGATCAACTCCAAGGTGCAGCATATTTCTCAAAGATTGATTTGAGGTCTAGATATCACCAATTGAAGGTAAAGGAAGATGATGTTCCTAAAACTGCCTTTAGAACAAGGTATGGTCATTATGAATTCCTGGTAATGCCTTTTGGATTAACTAAAGCACATGCCACTTTTATGGCTCTGATGAACCGAATATTGGCTCCTTTCTTGGATCATTTTGTTGTGGTATTCATTGATGATATCCTGGTATACTCAAAGACAGTGGAGGAGCATGCAGAACGTTTGAGAAAAACCTTGCAACTGTTGAGAAAACATCGGCTATATGCCAAGTTGTCGAAATGTAATTTTTTGCTTGAGTAGGTAACATTTCTTGGTCATATCATTTCACGAGAAGGATTGGCAGTTGATTCAACAAAAGTTGAAGCAGTTGTAAATTGGCCCAGCCTAAGATCTGAGACAGAGATTATGAGTTTTCTTGGACTTACAGGGTATTACCGCAGATTTGTTCAAGACTTTGCTAAGATATCCGCTCCCTTGACCAAGCTAACTCGGAAGAATGTCCTTTTTAATTGGACTGATGAATGTGAGACTAGTTTTCAGACTTTGAAAGAAAAGTTAATGACCGCTCTAGTACTGACTCTACCTGATAGAAGTGAAGGATTTGTGATCTATTCTGATGCTTCCAGAGTTGGTTTAGGATATGTGTTAATACAGAACGGCAAAGTAATTGCCTATAGTTCGAGGCAACTCAAGGAACATGAAAAGAACTATGCCACACATGATTTGGAACTGGCAACCATTGTGTTCGCTTTGAAACTGTGGCGATATTACCTGTATGGTGTGAAGTTCGAAGTACACTCAGACCACCATAGTCTACAATATTTATTCACACAGCATGAATTAAAATGAGGCAGCATAGATGGCTCAAATTTATTAAAGATTATGATTTTCCTATTAAGTATCAGCCAGGAAAAGGAAATGTGGTGGCAGATGTGCTAAGTAGAAAGTCAGAGACTCTCAATGTTCTCGATAGCTTCTATTTCGTTATGCGAGATAAGTCCGTGGAAGTGAGATGGGTGGATCATTATGTGACATTGGCAAATACTCTTGTTTTCTAGCCAGAGGTGATTTAACAAATCAAGGATCAACAATTTGAAGATTCGACTATGAAGTGAATCCGAGACCATATCAGAGAATGGCCAGACTTTCGACTAGAGGACGGAGTATTATATTTTTGGAACCGGTTGTGCGTGCCAACAATCGATGGCTTGAAAGAGAGTTTGATGACTGAGGCGCATTATGCTTGCTATGCGATGCACCTGAGGAGTATGAAGATGTACCGTAGTTTAAAGGACAGGTTTTGGTGGAAAACATGAAGAGAGAAATCACAAGGTTCCTCGCTAGATGCCTGACTTGTCAGAGGGTAAAAACTGATCATCAGAAGCCTCCACGTGCTTTGCATCCATTGCATATCCTTTAATGGAAATGGAATACATTACCATGGATTTTGTTTCAGGCCTACCCCTGACGAGTAAGAAGAATAATGCCGTTTAGGTGATTGTGGACGAACTGACGAAGTCAACCCATTTTCTTCCTTTTTCGGAAGGGCATGACATTTTCGGAGATGGCTAAGAAGTTCATGGAAGAGATTATTAGGTTGCATGGTACACCGGTATCTATTGTATCCAATCGTGATAGTCGTTTTGTATCGTCATTTTGGAAAGCTTGCCAAGAAGAAATGGGTACCAAGCTGAGCTTCAGTATAGCATATCACTCACAGACTGATGGACAATCTGAACGAACGATCCAGACATTGGAAGATATGTTACGGGCCAGTGTGTTAAGTTTTGAGAAGGAATAGCTCTCGCTAATGAAGGGTACAATCCGTTCGGCCATAAAGGCAAGTTGGTTCCGAGGTACATAGGCCCGTTTGAGGTCAAAAGTCAAATTGGAGATTTAGCTTACAGGTTGGCTCTTCCAGTTGAGTTCCCCGGAGTACATGATGTCTTTCATGTAATCGATGCTTCGCAAGTACGTTCGAGACCCCACTCACTTCATTCGATACAATGATGTGCAAATCCAGCCGAATACGTCATACGTCGAGCGTCTGCTCTGTATTGTTAGGACAAGAGAACAGATCTTACGAACCAGAACCATACGATGGGTCAAAGTGCTTTAGGAATATCATAGACCTGACGAAGCCACTTGGGAATTGGAGGAGCAGATGCACGACAGTATCCTGACCTCTTCACGCAGGTATGTGTTCATTCTAAGGACGGAATGAGTCTTAAGCGGGGGAGGATGTAACACTCTAACCCAGCTTAATCCGGTTTAATGACTAATTAATGTGGTCTTGGGTCATTTTCGAGTGAATTAGGTTTATGCTTGTTGTTTTGTCCTTTTGAGTTTCGTTTAGGGTCATGGATAGGTATTTGGGATGAGTTTAACCTGGAATAGGTAGACATGAGCCCTTTTTCATAATTTTTAATTTTATGTGAGTTCGTCATTTATGCATTATCTTGGTGTTAACACATGTATCTTATCGAGCTTGTTAATTTTCGTAACTGATTCGCATGCAAACGACTTCGTTTGCTCCCGTTGGATCATTAATTGACTTAAACCGTAAATCTCATTCATCTTTGGACTTTTATATAAAATGTTCAATACTTATCTTATAAATGGAATACATGCACCGACTGTTGCTCTCAACATCTTTTTCTTCTCTCCTTTCCTTTGTTTCTTCCTTCATTTTCTTTTTCTTCTCATGATCAAAAAGAGGGAAGGGCTCTTGTGCACCAGTCACTCGTCATCTCCTTGTGGGTTTTAGGTAAGAGTTGGGTTCTTGCTTATCTTTATGAGTCTCCACTTCTTCTCTTACTCAACTCCTTTTTCTTCTTGGCATGCATGGTGTTAGGATTGCATCTTGACAGTTAATTTGGGTGAAAGAATAACTACGTCACGGAAAAAGCTTATTTGAGGCAAGTATAAACACAGTTTGGATGAACACATGTTGGTACACGATGATTGTGATTAGTGTCTATTAATATATCACAAGTGTGTTGTAACTTATAGCCCCTTTGGATTTGTATTAACTTGATACTTGTTATCTCCGTGAGTGCAAGGAATTTAGTTCAGTTGTTTTGTACAAAGTCCTATTACCCGACCGATTGGGTGTGAGGTCCGACCGATCAGACACTTCCAGAACTGAAATCCGACCGGTCGGACACTTCCAGAACTGAAATCCGACCGATCGGGCTTTAGGACCGACCGGTCGACCGTAAAGCACTCTGCTCCAGGAGATTTAGTGTCTGACTAAATCCTATTCTTACTCCTTCTCGTTCTCCTGCTTTTTAAATAGTAAAAAGACCCTTTTTATACTACATTTCCGGGCCTTTCTGCTCTTTAATGAATTGGAGGAAAAGATAGGGTTAATAATGAGACCTTATAGGGCCTTCTCATGGATTTCCCAAACCTCTTAACCGGCCCAATGGACTACCTTAATAACATGAATAGTCTTGAGGGCTGTGACTCATTCATGTATGTTGTCCAATTGTTAAGCACCTCCTCATGGGTGTTGGTTTAAGGGACTTCGATACATGTTTCTCAATATATTGCAACACTCACAAAACGGACAACTATATATCGAATAACTTAAAACTACATCATCATGCACGGTTAGAAACAGTGGACAAATAACTTAGGGTTGGCTAGTAAATGATCATGATTCCTCGAAATAACTTGACTTGCATCGCATACTAATTTCGATTCTTGCCTTCCATGCTCTTATTCTTGTTTCAACTTGTAATTGTTCGACTTGTATCGGTATTGAAAGAATTGATACTGGTGTTCAACCCTAGAATGATGCACGCACTGTAATGCCTACTTGTGGCATCATCTGACATGACTAATACGGTCTAGCTCTACTCAACCTCAACCTTAGGATAACCGACGGAGTTGACTTTGGTGTAGCCTGCTCGTTACCTCTGCAGTGTGCTCCTGTCCTGGGACTTTCATACCCCGGGAACCAGAGACCCATTTGTACCCTGGCCCGGTTGATGGTGTTCTCATCCTGCTTGCTTTCGATAGGGAGAATATGACAAATATAGTAGCCACCTAGCAAGTACATCTGTTCTATGATTCTGATAGCATGTTTTATTCTTATGTACAAATTGCCTAGTATACTAACTTGGAACTCAATGCAATCTTATTTGTTATTTATTCTGCTAAACACAATGCGTGTTACCTTATTACTGCTTATGCTTTGCTGAATCGTTGTATTCATTAGTTGTTCTTGGTGTTGCAGGCCCAGATCCCTCTACCGACCCCTCGTCAGTCAGTCAGACTCCAAGAGAGACTCAAGAGGCCCAGTCAGGGCTAGAGGAGTGGATGTGATCCCTCCAATGGAGAGCGGCCTTGCATTTGCATCAGTTCCTTGTTTTGCTGTGTTGCATTGGCTTCTGTACCAAGGATTTTGGTTTAACATATATACCGTGTATTTTAGTCTCCAAGAAACTCTTCCGTACTGGATTGTAGATAATGTGATTAATATCATGTTTGTTAAGCTTGTATTGTTGGCATGTCCCTCTTTTCATGCAATGACACTTACAGCTTCCGCGTACACTATGTTTGCACGTGTAAATATCCCTTGTGTGTGTACATTTAGAAGAGGTCTAAGTGTATATGCACGAGAATACATGTGTCACTAGTTAAGTTTTAATTGACCCTCAATTTTTGGGTTCGGGTTTGACAGGACCAAATGTCCTTTAAGGGGGATGAGATATATCAGGCCCCAGATTTTAATTTTTCAGTCAAATCGGTTTGTTGGGTTTAAGTCCGGCTGTGACGGGTTAGATGGACCACTTAAACACTCTTGGACCTTTGGCTTGAGTTATTTGACCTTTTTTAAGCCAAAAAGATTTTTTTTTAATTTTGTAAAACTCATTAGGAGCAGGGAGCCCTTCTTTATAAATTAGAAAAATTTTTGCATAATATAAATCCTTAGGGTTTTCCCTATTCTCTCATCTTCTTCCTTTCTTTTGCAACCAAGCCCTAGAAGTTCTCTGGGGGAAAACCAAGGTTGATCTTCCAAGGTTTAATCTTCATATTCGCTTTTGGCATCAAGATCCAGGCAAGTGGATAGCTGTAAACAATGGTTTTTGTTACTCACAATATCTTTTAGTTGCTTGTTGAATGACATACTTTTTGTACGATTTCTTCATTTATGTTTTATACCTTGATTTGGAATTAATAATAGAGATTTGATTTTCTTTTCTTTCATGAAATACAAAATCTATTTTTATAAAAAAAAAATTTTTTTGCAGTAGTAGTAAGTGCTACCTGTACATGCCAGGCGGCATGGCTGCTTAGCATGCCCAAGCAGTGGGCCTGCCACCTGGGCCGGCTGGGCTAGGCTAGATGCTTGGTGGGCCTAGGTGGCGGGCTAGGTCGTTGGTGGGTCGCAGTTGGCCAGGTTCAATGGCCGGGCCAGTTTTAGGAATATATATATATATAGAGGAAAACATAAATTAAGGCTTTCTATATTGATTATAATTGAATTAGAATTTTGTTTAAGGTTTTAAGGTGACTTGATGGAATTAATTAATTATTAATTAAGTGTGATTAGAATTTTAATTAAGTTTGTTTATAACTATAGTTGAGGTTTCAGTACTTGTAACGATATCTTATTTAATTTGATTAGAATTTAATTAAGATGTAATTGGGAGAGATTAAATTTTAATTAGAAAGTATTTGAAATTATAATTTTGGGTTTTTGATTGAGTTAATTTCAAAATTGAATATGGGATTTAGATACTTTGTTTTATATGAAATGATAAGGTATTTTTATACACAACAATGATAATCAAGGACTTAATTATTACCTTCCCCATTTTGATCATAATTTGATTCAAGTTTTGATTTTGAATTTGAATATTCTCTTGCCCAACTTGTAACACACACAAATTATACATAATTGGATTAGATGATTCATGTCTTTTTAGAAAAGTTGATTAAACGTTCACATGAGAATTAAACTGAATTCATAGTAAGAATATGAGATTCGGGATGCACCACATGATAGACACTGAAAGTAGGATATCGACATCGTGAACTCACATTTCCATTGTGAAAGAGGGTTGGTTCTCATGTGTATGTTTAACTAACTATGACCATTAGGTGGATTAATGCTTACCCTCTGAGAACTTAGATTGACACACAATCATAATACACTTTCAAATTAAAAAGTCTAAATACTCAAATTGATATTGGGTTGAATATTGGGATTAAGGGTTTCATATCATGGTTTATTCTGCATCGATAGGTGTATGTATTTGTAAATATATATATGTATATTTGACCAACTGCAGTTCTGAGGTGGACATATGCCATCGGATCAACATATATTCTAGAATATGGTACACAGCTATGCCATTTGTTATGTCTAGTGGGAATACCCGTTTTTGTTTATCTGTCTGTGGGAATACCCATTTTTGTATATTATATTTGCGGGAGTACTTGTTTTGTTATATTGTATCTGCAGGGACACCCGTTTCTGTGCATTCATGTCATTGGGTTTGCATTCAATATGTTTTGCGGCAAATTATAATATATGCTTAAATTAATTGATTAACACCATTGCTTGCAGTTTACCTTCTTGGCAGATTACGTCAATCTAACTCACTACTTTTGATGTCTAGGTTCCATTACTGATGCCGAACAAGAGGGTCAAGTGATGCAGAAGATTCCACCAGATGGCAGAGTTATTGAGTGGAGCACTAATAACATAGTCTGAGGTATCTTAAAGTTGGTGCAGAGATCAAAACTTTAGATTATGTAATAAGGCTATGTTTAAGGCCATTAGTTACTCATTTAAATTATTTCTCTTGGAATTATAAGTTTAATTATTATACTTCAAAGCATTTGACCTTGACTTTATTATTATTGAGATTTGTTCTTTGGTTGATGTATGATATTCATCTATGATGATTATGGATTTCAGTTCCGCGTATGATTATAATTACTTGATCACAAAACATAGCCTCACGAAGGACTTCGATCCACTAGGAATTAGGGCTCGTATTGTTTATGTAGGAAAAATTTTAATTGGCCCCAATTTTCACACCCCTAAAACCGGGTTTGGATCCGGCCCAGTTTTGGAGGCATGACATTGTAAGAGCAAGATTAAGACCTATGAAGATTGAGGAGTTAAGTGTTAAAGGAGATAGAGTCCTTGTAACGAATTGCCCGG
Source organism: Sextonia rubra (assembly GCA_037013555.1). NCBI lineage: Eukaryota > Viridiplantae > Streptophyta > Magnoliopsida > Laurales > Lauraceae > Sextonia > Sextonia rubra. The sequence goes on from JASUAD010000012.1 coordinate 12,104,219, forward strand.
TATCTTGCATAATGAAATCGAGCAAGATGCTCATAGCTCATGGAAGTAGCCTTTATGGTGAACCACGTAAAATCTGTGTGTCATGATTACATGGTTTTCTTGTCTTCTATGTGTGTGATGATGTTGATTACTTCCGCATGTACACTACAATTGGTATCAACGAAAGGTGGAGATCACTTGGGATTTGCGATTGATGGATCGAGAATGGGATCTGTTTGAAAGAAGAAGATCGACAGATATGTCCTGGATCCATCTTCCGGTACACAGATAAGAGGTGCTGGTTTGGAGATTTGTGGTGGACCATGTTGAAGATCACAAATCAGAAGGAGGCAGCCTTGGGTTCTTCAGTTACAACACATCAGACCTCCTCTACCACAGTCCTAGTCTCGAGATGAATCAAATCCGAAGTTTTCGTAAAGAGATCAAGCATGGATCTCCTGCTACTGCTGTTTCCAAGTTGAGATATCTAATGGGGTTCATAAGGTGGGTTTGATTTCTATTTACAACAAGAGTAAAGAAGATCTAAGTTACAGATTGGTTTGGTTCTCTGTTATGGATTGTAGAGTCAAAACGGAGAAGAGAAGATCTAGAGAGGGTTGTTTTTGCTTAAGTTCTCGGTGTTCTTACAGAAGTCACAAACGGGGTTAACAGGTTCGGAAAAGTACAGGATCGTGCAGAGAAGTTGGAGATTAGAGTTTTTTGACCTCAGTGGGCCACATGACTTCATCGGAGAATAAGCAGAGGATCGTAGAGAGGGTTTTGCGATCAATGCATTCTTGGCCGTTGGAGATCTTCATCGGAGAAGATCGCCGGCTTTGTTCTAAGTTTTTAGCTGCCATATTTCTGAGAGGAAGATCGGATAAAAAAGAGACCTGTTTTTCTCTCACTGCACTGCCGGTCCTCGTCGTGCTACCGTCCGCAGCGTCGCCATCGCCATTCATCGCTATTTCGGCCGCCGGTAGCCACCCTTCACGTTGGACTTGCTGATCCCTGTTTGCCACAGCCGAGGAAAAGGGCGGAGGGCTTACAGCTCCCTATTGCAGAACATGGACAAGAGAAGGAAGGAGAAAGCCTGGGTATATCCTAGGTCGTTCCAAGTCGAGTTGGGTTAGTTCGACCTGACCTGTGGAGAAAGTAACCTAGTTCAAGGGAAGGTCGAGTCAGGTCAAACCTAACCTGTTAGCAAAAAACCCAACCCAAAAGAAAGATAGAGTAGTCCAAGTTAGGTTCGGGTCCAGATCGGGTTAGACCTGAACCTGTTTGCAGTAAGCCCAACAGAAGTCAGTCCAGGTCGGTTCGGGTAGGGTCAGACTTAACCCGTGTGCGCAGAGTTCAGCCCAGTGCAATAGGTGTAAAATGACATCAACACAAGTCAACAGAAGAGCTCAAAGGCAGTTTGACCAGTTGCAACGGCTGAAATTGTTTCTGCAATATCTTGATCATCCGATGTCCGATCGGAGATCCATTTGCGTCACAAACTCGTTTTGAGCAGATTTACGCATTGGAAGATGGAGATTGGTTGTTGGATTGTTAACAAGGAGGTTTGATCAATTAGAGAGTAGAAAATTGTTTTTATGATATCGAAGCCATCTGGAGTCGAATTTCAGATCCGTTTCTTTCAGCGTGCTCGTGGTGATGAGATCTACAAGGTAAATAAAAGATATTAACAATTTGATGTGCTGAAATTAGGGTAGTTTATAAGTGATTCAGATATCAACATCATACGGATTCATTAATGGATTCAGACCTTTGGTTCGAGGTGGAGTATGATAAAAAGTAGTTTTGCAACATTGATGCAAGGATATACCTTCAACAAGGTACGAAAAGACATAAACAGGTATTTCCAATGTGGCTCAAAGATTTGTGAAATCCAAGCCAATGTGGAGATTGTTAGGTTTATATCTTGTATTCCGGTTTAACCAGATTGGTTCATTGATCTAGCCAACAACCAGGTTATAGTTAAGGGTAATTTGGTCTTTATACTGGGGCTTTCTTGATGGCCAAAAAAGCATACATTATATATTCATGTAATGTGATCCTAGACTCTATGTGGGAGATGTGGCAGATCTCTTTCTCATAGTATAAACCACATAAGGCCATATAAGGTGTAGAGAGGTGTGAGTTCTCTTTCCCGTGGCGTTGACACACTACATATGGCAGGGTGCTGTGTGAGCAAGATTAAGATCTATGAAGATTGAGGAGCTAAGTGTTAGAAGAGAGGGAGTCCTTGTAATAAATTACTCGGTATCTTTCATAGTGAAATCGGGTAAAATACTCATAGCTCATGGAGGTAGCTTTTATGGTAAACCACATAAAATCTATGTGTCATGATTACATGGTTTTCTTATCTTCTATGTGTGTGATGATGTTGATTGCTTCCACATGTGCACTACATATTGGCCTTCACCAAATGTCATTACAAGAGGAGTCAGACTTATCATGCGGGTTTCGTGATCAGTTTGATAGTAGCCCTAACACCAATTACGATTTCTTGAAAAAAAAATCCTATCATTATGAAATTATTTGTTGCTCATATGAGACGTAAACATTTGTTTTCCTGCCATTTGGAAAGTCCACTGAAGAGACGAATGAATTTCGTATGACTCGGAGCCTTAGATGATCATGTCTCCTTCTACAAGCCACCCACCGTTAGCATGCTACTAAGTTCAGCATATCCGTGGCATACTAAACTATCATAAACAAGATGGCCTCAAGAAGTGGCCAAACTATCAGAAATAATGTACAGATTGACTTTAGTTTATAAGAGGAATCTTTAGTAGTTAAATGAATCCTAGTGGGAGCCCTTTAGTGTATAGATTGACTTTAGTCTATAAGAGGAATCTCTAATAGCTAAATGAATCCTAGTAAGAGCTCTTTACTTTCTAAGTCTTGGTCACTGGCCAACCAAACAAAAAAAAAAAAAAACAAGAAAAGAATTCTCAAACAAATGATGCATTTTGAATTTTTTATATTGGGAGTGTGTGCTGTTTGGAGGAGGGCCTAAATGGAAGAAGGGTCCACCATTACTGTTTACACACTTGGATGGCTGGGCCTTGCGATTAATGTGATAGAAGTGTTCATCCATTTCTTAGACTACTGCACTGCATTTCTGACTTGTCAATGCCTAGGCAAGGTGCAATGTCCTTTCTGCCGTAGGCCTTGCCTTCCCTACGTTGAGTGGTATTGTTCTCTGGATCTTTCTTTCAACTGGCTTCTGTGTGTGAGAAGGGAAAGAACTAGGGATAGAAGTGTCATTTCAAGATTTTAATGTAAGGGTAAATTTGTATACTAAAAAGTAAAGGAGGAGGGTGAAAACAGACATTTGCTTTTCTTCGTATGTGACCATCAATCAAGGGGTCTTTAAGTAAAAATAGAAAATGTAGGGGTGTTTTTGAGGATTCTTGAAAATGTAGGGGCCTTTTTGTAAAAGACTCTAAAACTTAATTTGTATAAAATAAATGTCTGGCTAATTTTGGGCCCTAACCAAATTCAACTTTAATAAAAAATTATAAAATGTATCTTTAGTAACGTTGTACCCGTATCCGTATTCTAACTTTTTTAAGATGGCATAACAAATTTCATATTCTAACTTTTTTAAGATAGCATAGGAAACCCTTATTTTCCATATTTGTAACTGTACCCGTGGCTGTGGCCATGTCCATCTCGGGGCATTATAGCCTAAAAAAGGTTAAGCCCGAGCCTAGGTGGATCATGTTTTTATATTCAAAGTTGTACCTTAGTGGTTTGATTTTGTGTTTTTGTGTGAAAAAGTATGTGTTTGATGAGTCACCTCTCCTGAAAAAAGGAAATCTAATTTTTGCTTAAATTGTGTATCTTATTCGGGTCTTGCTAGGGATTAGACTCTCAACTACTAAATCCAGGTCTATCCTGTGTGCAAAATCTAATGCTCAAGCTCGGCCCAAAGTGCATCCCTCCTTGATTAACCCAGATCGCATATGATACTTCTTTTTTGAAAAGATATAAAGTGAAATTGATTCAAAATTTGAAGTTCAATTGAGCAGTCAATTGCCAAATTGAACCTCAATTTTCAAATCAAATAGCCCGAAAATAATATATAAAAATTGGGTTGACGGCAACATGTAAAGCCTGGATCAGGTGTGAGTCATCTTCCAGTGAAATTACAGTGAGACATTTTACGGGCTCTTATAAGTTATGATAATCAGTAAAAAAACTTTATCACGGGTCATTAGTAAAAGAACTATAATCCCTTACAGTAAGAAGTTTTAAAGCATATCTGGGCCCATTTTAAAAAACTATATATACATAAATCTACTTTTATGGGAAAATAGCTTTGTTTGTACCTTTATGTACGTGAATCATGCTTTGAATGGTTTAGAGTCTAAAATCGTGTGCTTTTGTATACCGCCTATATCTGAGTTTGAAACTCTATAACAATAACGCTAAATGATAAAAATTCTAACATTCTTCCCTCATCTTCATATCAGTTTGCCAGAAGATTAAAAGGAATAGGCATTCATGTAAAATAATTGATGTTGTGACATTTTCTTTGGGCCCACTTTCCAATAATGTGACGAGAGAATGTTGGGCCGTTGGGGTGGCCATCTATTTGAATTTCGGAAGGTTCCATGAGAATCCTAGTAATAGAGTTTTAAATTGTTGATTTTAAGAGAGAAGTGGTCCTAATTAAAAGAAAATAATAGCCTGTCATCTAATCATAATCAAGATTAAAACTGGCTTTCATCATAAATGCATAATGCACTACAAGTAAAATTTGCATGATAAATAAAGTGATAATATGCATGAGTTTCATCTACATCCTTTTCATGACGTCTATTGATAATTTCAGCTTCTTCTTGTCCACATTATATACACGCATGTGGATTTTGAGTATTTTACTCATATAAACGGGCCAAAATAGAGCCATAATCCAAGCCTAATATCAGTTTTTCACTCACTCACTCTAAAGAGTCTTCTAGGAACCCAACATATTTGTAGATGAGCTTTAGAAAATACAGAAGAGCCTAAAAACTTCTAGATAGAGTTTTAGATTTAAGGATAAATTATATAGACATTGTTGGAGAATTCTAGAAAATTCTTTAGCGGTTAGATCGATGGCATGTGTATATGTCATAGGGGACACAAACACACACACACACACACACACATATATATATATATATCTTAGCCATTCATTTTGTAACACTATCAGTATAAAAGGAGGTTGGCCTCCCTCACTTGCAACCATCCAAGAATTGAGCAGCATAAGCCATTTTCTCCCAATTTCTCTCTTTTTCGTTTTTTATCTAGCGTGCGTGTAAGGCTTAAAGTCTTAGCCACTTGAGGTTGAGTGGGTGCGGTTGATTTAGCGTAATATATTCAAGTGTGCATCAGTTCCACGCGCGTAAGCATATTCGGTTTTCACCTTAGAGTAAAAATGGAGTGCATTTCGAACAATGGTACATCTCACATCATATTACACTTTACGATATATTTTGATGGGCTTGATTATTTTTCCTTAACTAATATTTTTTTTGACAAAATAGAAGTTATTATTATGTTATAAATTTAATATTGTCTTGTTCCTAGGTACAGTTGAAAATATGACTAACGTATTGGAGACAACTAAAGAAAATAAAGTAAAAGTTGCATAATTTTATTTTTTATTAATAAATGCTGTAATGACCCTAACCCGGATTCACCTTTGGGCCCAACCCTAAACTTACTAGAGACTATGGTTAGGGTGTCTTTCATTTTATTTCATGGTAATTAATATATTAGAAACTTAAAAATTATTACATGCATTTAATTTAGTGTTTGAATCCATTAAATTGTGATTGTATGTATTTTATTTTCCATGCTCTTAATTTTTTTTTAATTATTATCCATTCACATGCTGCTAATTCAAGTGTTACTTAAATTGGATTAGAGAATTCTATAATTAATGCTTTAATTTAAATTAGTGATCCTCACGCATAGTAAAAAATAAATAAATGCTAAATTTGGAAATTTCGTGTGATATAATGTGTGTGCAGGGCCCCACTTGGACTTGTGCCAAGTGGAGGGTGATGTGGCAATTGTCATAAGGGGGGCGTGTGGCACCTTCTTTCTTTCCTCTTTAGTTTCCATCTTATTTCAAATTTTAAACTTAAATAGCAACCCTACTAAATAGTCTCTATTCTCTAATTTAAATGAAAATTTATCTTTAATTAATTTGACTTAATTTTGATTATGAGAGGAAGATTTTCTCAACTAGTGGGCATGCCCACTATGCTTAGCTGTAGGAGGAGATAACGGGGGAGGTAAGGATACTAATCTAAGCTAGGATTCTTAGAAAATTTTAATTCAAATCCAAACAAGCCTGATTGGAATTAGTTACCATAGTCAGAGAGAAATGAGTTGGATTTTTATTGAGATAGGGAGGTGCGCTTGAGAGTGTACGAGAAAGAGAGGAAATTGGGCGGAAGGCTAGAGGAGATATGGAAAAAAAAAGGGACTGAGGTGGACTTTCTTGAGGTAAGATTTTTTTTTTCTCTTTTTCTTAGTATACTTATGTTTCATCATCTTCTTTTCTATTATCTTCCCTCTTTCATGTCTATTGATGGCCATTAATGGTGTTCTGTCACCATGATGAAACAATGAATTTTGAACAAAAGCCCATATCATTTTCTTCAATTGGGATTGGCCAAAGGAGGAGGGGGTATGAGTTTTTATTTTTTATTTTTAATATTATACTTGGATCACCATGTTTGGATAGGAGAATGGTGGAAATTATAATATGGTTTAGGACACTTTAGGTGTATATTAATGGGGATTAGGTTTGGTGTAGGGGTTTCTTTTGTTTCAGTTTTTTAATAGATCATTAGAATTTCATTAGGTCTTGGTTTTAATGATCATAGGTTGTAATAATCGTGTTATTTTGTATTCACTTTTAAAGTTTTATTTTTACTGTAAAAAGTTTATATGTTTGTTATCATTTTGTTGTAATTTGATTTATTTTAAAGATCTGGATCATGGGAATAAAGATGAGAAAGGAAAAAGGGTTATTTTGAGAGGAGCACTACACAGGGCCCAAGCATTTTTTAAGAAAAAACGCCCCTCTTAATTGGAGCCCACTAAGATGCATGATGATTATGGAAGTCCATTTGATATAAAAATTCATATGAAGCTTACATATATGAAAAATCTTGAGCCCATGTGATCATTCTAACCTTTTAATCCATGGCCCTAAAATTTAATAGTTTAAAAGCATCATTTTATTATAATTTCAATCCAACGGTGAAATAAAATTGGATGACTGTCAAATATAAACATGTGACCATACGTAGTGTGCATGAAAAGATTAGTTTAACTCAACATGGGCCTTATGACCAAAAACTAGAGGGGCAGAAAAAGAGACGTTTTTCAAGAGAGGCATTTTCTAGAATTTCTCTTATTTTGATATCTGAAACATTTATATAGAAGGAAAAACATCTTTTAACCCTTGGATTCACAAACAATGGTCAAATTGGACTTAGAAATTTTATAGATATTCCCATTGATATGTGTAGGATTGTTAACAATTTAGATCCTTGAAATAATTAGAAAACAAGGGTTTGAATTAAAGTCTTTGTTGTTGTTTTGATCATAGTTGATCATTGGAACCCTTTTTGGGCAAACCAATTTGACCTTTTATGACCCATTGGTGCATTGATTGTTGATATCAGGTTAAATAATAATTTTTTATAAATATAATTAAATTCCTTAAACTTAAGGTTTTGTTTTAATGTGCTGGAGTGGTGGGCTTAAATCTAAAGGGGTCATGGTTCAAGTGGCTAAGCCCAAAACCTAACCATAGTGCACCAATTGATTACATATAGCCAAATTATGATTGTAACATCTCATCCCACATCGCTTATGAATGAAATATGGGTCTAGTATATATGAGCTATATAAGTTACTATTAATAACTTGGGCTTAAGCATTTTGGGCCACATGACAAGTCTACCAAGTTATTGGGCCAGTGGGCTACTGGGAAAACCCTTAAGGCAAGATCAGGACAGAGCCAAGGTCGCGCGCCTGTGACACAGGTGTGGAATGCTTCGGTTCCATATCGCTTATGAATGAAATATGAGTCTAATATATAATGAGCTATGTGGATTACTACTAATAACTTGGGCTTAAATATTTTGAGCCACGTGATAGGCTTACCAAGTTATTGGGCAAGTGGGCTACTCGAGTCGTTACAATGATGTTTTTATTTTATGATAGTTTATGTGTTAATATTTAATTAGAGGACCTAATGATAGTATTAGTTATTGTTGTTTAAATTAATTAGGAAGTGGTCACACCTTTGTCTAAGTTAGAACCCATTTTGATGAGACTCGTTGACTAGTCTAGTTGGTTATGATGGGTCTATGTGGTGTTGTGGGTAAAATGGATTTTTATGTGTTAAACAGAGCCTTGAGTTAAATGATTTAGTAAAGCCTCTGTTCAGTTGGTTAAACCACTTATTTAGTGGAGATTAATAGCCCCGAACAAATGTTTAAAAGGGCCATAGCCATCAAACCAAGACTATGTGTAATTAGCTAGGTGGCTGCTTAATGGAGATTAATCAGCCCGAACAAATATTTAAAAGGGCCATAGCCATCAAACCAAGACTAGGTGTAATTAGGTAGTTGGCTGCCATATCTTGGTGTGATTTTGTAGCTGATTCGTTGTACTTAATTTCATGTTATGGTATTGTTTAGGTAGTTTTATGGACCTTACGACACTTCAGAAATCATGTGGACTCCATCTTAGATCATAAGATTTAGTAATTAACAAGTTTAGAATGCCAGTTAACGAGACTAAGTTCCCTAGTGGACCCGGTGGGTTAAGTCTCCACTGAGATGATTAATTGGTTTAGAGATTGAGTCTAATTGGTTCTAAAATAGCCGGTTTAAGATTTAGAAAATTAGTCGTTTTTAATAATTATAATTTGTTTTTATAGCATAATTCATATCTCACATCATTTTTCTCAAGTGTGGTTAGTAAAGCTCTATGAAAAGTTTCAACTACTTTCTAAAAATGTGTATAAATAATGGGTGATATAGTAATCGTGATATGGCCATTATGGTATGTTGTATCGCAATTTAATTATAGCAAGTTTGCATAGCATTCTATTTATAGTAAATTTTATATTGGATGTTATTTAAGGTTAGTTTTACATGACATGCTATTCCAAGTTTTGCCTGATATTGTTTTGATATTGGAAAATTATTAATGACACTCTCATGTATATGACAATTGATGTGGGGTGATTGAAGATAAGTATGCATATAATATGCTTTGTTTCAATTAGGTCTAAAGTAATCAAAATAAATTGAACGTTAGAAACTTAATGAAAGTGGGGACCCGTTTCTGCAGCATCACTGTGTTGTATAAGCTCTACGGAAGGAGGCCTTAACCATGTAGTGAATGGTTTACCTATAGTGGGAATGTCTCCGAAGGGTTAAATTCTATGACCTCCTTTCTGGTTGGAAGTACTCTCCATGCTTCGCAGATGGGTGCACTGTTGGACTGGTCATTGACACAAAGACCCAACCTAGGGATGGATGTTTAAAATGATTTTTAAAGTGATCGATTGACCACTATGGAATGCGAGTTTTAAAATGTTTAAATAGCCAAGAGCTCCTTCAGTGTAGTATTGAGACCCCAAATTCCTTATTGGTAAGTGACTTATGTTATATGACATTGCAAGTAAGTGACTTATGTTATATGACATTGCAAGTAATCTTAGTGTTCCAAATAGTTTCTTTATGCAAAATTCTCTTTGGAATAGTGGCATGTCATTTGTGCATTATCATTATTATCTTATATCCTTTTATGATATATATTTTTGTTTAATATTCGTTATCTTGCGGGTTATCATTGTACTCATTATAATCTACTACCACAGATGATATGGAGGTGAGTAACATTATATTCTACCACCATAGATGATATACTGGTAGGTGAGAATGTGCAGGACCCTGGCATGATAAGGATGTTGAGAAGTGAGTTTGTGCATCTTAGTGTCCCAAATAGTTATTTTATGTAGAATTGTCTTTGGAATAGTAGCTTGTCATTATCATCTTTATCATATTTCTTTTAATGATAAATATTTTTTATTTAGCAATTGTTATCTTGCGGAGTACTTGTACTCATTATATTCTACCACCACAGATAATATGTAGGTGAGTGACGTTATATTCTACTACCATAGATGATATTCTAGTGGGTGAGCATGTGCAGGACCTGGGATGACAAAGGATGTTGAGGAGTGATTTTGTGTGCTTCAGTATGAATATGATAATGTCATTCTAAATTGTCAAAATGAAGATTCTTAATTTATGAAGATTTAAGACATTTGTTTAATTGTGTTTTAAGATTTTATATTATGTTGGTATCAAAATGAAGATTGTTAATTTATAAGGATATTAAACAGTAGTTTAATTATGTTTTAAGACTATTATTTCATGTTGGTATTGATGTAATTAGTTATTTTCATATTTTTGTTCATTTGAGAATATTTTTGGTGATGTAATAATTGAGGAGTTGCCATATACGGTTATGTGTGCTTAGTTATCTGAGTTGGATTATATATGGCCGTTAAAAAAATGGCCCACTATTTGAATTATTGGGTAGCGTTAGATGACTAGTCATCTAGAATCGCGCTAGATGTATGTTATCAAATTCTGAAGCATGACAGATGTTGTTTTATAATAATTTCTTAATCATTCATTTACAGCACAAGTTAATTATTTATACAAAAAATATATTCAAATTTTTATTAGATTTTAAAATTTATAAATGTTATTGTGTGATAATTTTTTAGTCATTCATTGACAAAATAAGTTAATTATTAATACTAATAAAGTTTACTCTAGTATTTTATTATAAATAGAAAATACTGGTCTTCGACTGTATTTTTTCTTTTTTTCAAGTTTTGGATTTAGTCAATGCTTTGAAACTTTATAATTTTATTCATCATATTTAGAGATCGGTTATTTTGATCTCAGAATAATTAAAAAAAACCTCATAATAATTAATTTGAGCATATCAAATAGCTAGTTAGTGAGTAATTAGGTTTGGTAAGTTAGGTTTGGTAAGGCCCATTGTTGTAGCGTAAATAACATACACTACACCAAAAATCCAATTTAGGAACGGATAATGGGCCCGGTTTTGGGCCGTTGCTAAAATGAAACGGATTTGATCCGTTTCTCACAGGCCCGTTTGATAAAAACCAAGGTTATTTTCGTTTAAGTCCGTTCCAGCCGTTCCCAAACCGAGTCTTATGCACTGCTTTCGCTAAACGCACTGCCTGTTCCCGATCTTCCTCTTCCTGTTCTTCTTCGGATTCTTCAGATCTTCGCGCGCTACTAAGATCAGGGCTTCGTTTGTTCGCGCGCTGCTAAGGGCCGTTCTCACAGATTTTCTGTTCGCAGAAAGCATTTGATCTGTTTGCAGCCGTTCCCACAGATCTGTTCGCAGACGGCTTGCGTTTCTTCTTCTTCTTCCCGATCTTCAACTCTTTTTTTCCGATTTCTCAAAAGGCAAGTTAGGGTTTTTTCTTCTTAGATCTAATCGATCTCTCAACTCTTAGATCCTTGTTGTTTAGGGTTTGATCTCGCTTTTTATGGATCTGTTGTCTCTCGTTGGTCGCAGGAGGAGAGAAGAGACGGCTAGGGTTTCTCCAAGTCCGGATTCACAGATTTTCGATCTGTGTAAGGTACGTCACAGACTCTGATTCGATTCCTCCCTTTCCTAATCGAGTGCTTCTGTTTATATGATAATTCATATTATTCATGCACATGTGGAACTGCATCTTCCTTTCTTGTTTCTGGATTTTGGGATCTCTTTATGAGGCTTGTAGATAGCTATCTTATGATATTGATATTCAATTTGAATTAAGATGGTGTAACCATCTTGTGATGTTCCTTCCATATGTCTTGTAAGTATATTTGTGTTTTCAATCCTTTTATTTTTCTTATTATTCTGTATTAATTATTGATGAGCGATACATGCAACTGCTTGAAATTGGTTGGAAACTTGGGATGGAATGTGAACAAATTGAAATTGGTTGGTGTATTGGCTTTAGAGTGGAAATTAATTGCATAAGGTTTATTATTAATTATAATGCCTTCATTTTGATTCATTCCTTGGCTCCTTGAATGATAATTTTTTCTCCAGACTTGCTAGTTGGACAATAGATAATTCCTTCTGCACAAGCCACTTGGGAGGGAAGCAATTTGGATGCTTGAAGCAAACACTATTTCCTTTTCAAAACTGTAGATTGTGACTTGATGTCATGAGTTTTTTGGGTGGTTGAGACTTTTATTTCCTCTTTGTGTGTATTTATGAGCAATTAAAAGTTTGCTAAATCTCAGGCCACACCTGACCACGGTGTTGTTTGACGTGAGCTATTGCTCTTTTGGGGCGTATCTATGTCATATGATGTTGGCATGTCACACAAAAAATCCATAAGGGTGGTAGTTATTCTTATGTGTTTGGATTGTAGATAGGGGCCACATTGAAGGATTTATGAAATGTAAGTATAGGCTCAAAGATTAAATACTACAACCTAATAGGTTTAATAGTTCAATATTAGATAGCAATGGACAAGAGCCTGTATCACATTTAGAAGGTGCTCCAACACAGGGTTATGGGTTTGAGTCATGTTACCATTAAAAAAAAGACAAGAAAAATGGATTAAACAGTGATATAGGATGTTAATGACTTAGGGAACTGATATTACACTTCATAATGTGCCCAAATAAAAGAAAGAAAAGATTGGATTCTAGCAGTTTTTTCATATTTTGGGTGTTTTTTTTATGGCTTTTTAGAATTGTGTAAAAAATTCCCGCCACAATGTATTGTTTTTAGGGTCAACTGTGATGCCCACAGTGACTGCGATTTTGAACCATGCCATCAATCCTCTAGGCACAAATTGTTCTTTGTACTAGCCAATAAGAGTTGTATGTGTCATATGATTTTGGCAACATTGGATGAGCTTTTACAAGACTCTTAGCAAGCACAGTACCACCATCATCTTAGCCTTATCCGGGCTGTCATGATGATGATGATGCACTTGCCAAGGACAGGCCTTTAAGCATAGAACTGAATTGTTTACCATTTATTGAAATCTTATGTAGCTGTTTTTGTTAGCTACTTGTCTCTTTCAGTCATGTTTGTAATGTTCACTTCTTTTATTGTTAGTTAAAATCACCATTTAATCAAAGAAGTAATTGAACAATTAAAATTACCTGTATGTAATTGACAGTATTCTTTTATTGTTAGTTAAAATCACCATTTAAATGTTCACTTCTTTGAGTTCATGTTAGGTATCATAGATCCTGGAAAATGCATTTGAACAGTTGATCAACCATACAATGTCATTAACAGTTAATTGTAATGAAAATCAGTAATAATGTCTGTAATTCAATAAAAGAGAGCAGAAATATGTTATATAATATGTCCTAAAATCGCAATATATAATGTCTCATTTACGTATCACCAAGTGTTTATTTTTTGCTACAGATGTTCGTTCTTTTGGCCTTGTGCCTGTTTGTATCATGAAATTTCACCACAAAAATGCCCACTTATAAGATTGATCTAAATGCTTTTTAAATCACCCATACGACAATACCTTGGCCGTGGGTGATCCAACTTTTAAGGTAGGAAGAATGTTTGAATGGTGGAATGTGGCATTGTCTATTTTGTTTACCTTACTCTTCTTTAGCTGTCTAGTTACCTTAACGCCGCATTTTTATTGAATTTCTTTCTTTTTATTACTATCTGTTCAGGATTTCTCTTCAAGGCAATTAAAACACCAATCTAAAGAACTTTCATGGATAGGTTCTTCATGGACGTGCCAAAAAAAGAGAAAGCATTAGCAGTCTTTCTGCCCAAATGGCATTACAATATCTGTAAGTTCTGTCTTCCTTTCTGCTTGTTGTTTATAAATTTTGCTTGCAATGCCTATATGAACTGTCACACCCGAGGCTTCTTAGCAAACCTCTTGCAACTGCAACGTTTATGTATCTATGTAGTTTTATTGTCTAATTGTAGTTTTATCTCTTATCTGCTTTAGTTTTCTTTCCTATGATGTCCTGGTAGGTTCATGACTTTGTACATGTTATGGCAGAAGAGAATAAGAGACTTTTTGCTTATTTGGAAGATATGTATGAAGATTCTAGAGCTAACAATATGGTTGTGGTATGGTGGTTTCACAAACTTGATGAGGTTGGTATTGTTTTGCCTCCCAATTGTAATGACAGGGAGGATTTCTTTTCTCTTTGTCTACAAGATCTCAATGTTGAATGCATAGATGGCAATTGAAATACATAGCTGGACTTATTATCTTCACTGTCAAGCAATTAATTTGTTGCTATTATTTACAGTTGTTCCTGAGAAAAATGCCAGCTTGAAAGGTCCCTCATCATGTACAAAAAAGGACCTTAGCTACACTGTCCTTGCTAAATCTTCTGCATCCTGTTCAGGAAAACATAAGATTGGTTTATATATAATCTGTTGCAGATGGTTTTTGCAAAATGGTAACTATTCAACTTGATTAACTTGGTCATTATCCTCCATCGAGTTTGTTTTCATTATTAATGTATGTGTGTGAGTGGGTGTGTGTGTGTGTGTGAGAGAGAGAGAGAGAGAGAGAGAGAGAGAGAAAGAGCTTTCCTGCTCATGAATAAAATGCATTTAGCGACAATGGTTGCTACTTTTGAAATAGCGACTCTGTAGCCTATGAAATTCAATTGAAATGTATAATGATCTATATCTGAGAAAGACATGACCTATACAACTTTCCCTGTTTGATTAGAAATTTACCACAATGAATAGGCCAATCTGCCCTCTGAAACACATTTATCAGTTCACCGGCGGAGTCCACAGGTTGGCACAACTATGGATACTTACAATTTGAAGGTGATTCGGTTTTGTTGGATCCCCCACTGCTTCGTTGTTAAAGAGTGCTAGCAGCAGCCCAAACACAACAGCAGGCCGCAAGGCATGGCCAAATACTTAGTTCTCCCCAGAGTTCCACTGTGAAACCACAGCAGTAACTGGTGCAAAATTAGCATCAACAGCAGTAGCTGCAGCCATCACAGACGCACTTTCAACAGTCTCAGCCAATCTTCTCCAATTTTTACATGCAAACTCAACCCCCCCAAGCTACTACCACCAGCACCACTTCTGGATTCTATCAAAAGCGGCAATCTGAACAGCAGCAACTACAGAACCAGCAGCAGCAGCACCAACAACAGCAGAATTTGTCTGCAGCATTAGCCACCAAAATGCTCTCTCTTTGTTCCCTACCAGTAAAGTTTTCTAGTCCAGCTACTTCGGAGCCCATGCAGGCAACTGCAGCTGTGGCAGCCAATAATCTAAATGTTAGGTTTATGTCTTGTATTCCGGTTTAGCCGGATGAGTCACTGGGTTAGCCAGAGACTGGTTTAAGGTCAAGGGTATTTTGGTAATTGTACCGGGGCTTTCTCGGTTGCCAAAAAAGCGGAGATTATATATATGTATAGTCTGTAACCCTAGACCTTGCGGTGGCAGTTGCCCGTGGTGCTCCCACACCACGTAGGAAAGATGAGGTGAGAGTGTGGAAATCTGTTGTATGCTTTACTTGTCATAGTGAAGATGTTCGTCCTCCTGTGCCCGTGGATGTAGCCCTGTTTGGGTGAATCACGTAAATCTCGTGTCTCTTCTTTTGTGTGGCTTGTTCGTGTTGATCTTGTGATTCCGTGAATGCGCACAACGGGTGATGTTCAGAAAATCACAACAATTGGTATCAGAGCCAAGGTTGGTATTCCTTGGGTTTCTGAGCGAGGTGGAGATCGCTCGGTGGATTGACGTTGTGTGCATGAAGATCAATGGATTGAATCCTTATCGAAAGGTTCAGATATGTGTTTTCATAACAGAGAAAGAGAGATCACAGGTTGTTCAGATCTGGAGTTAAATTGATGCGGTTGATGTCGGAGCATGTTGATCACAAATGGGCCGCAAGAGAAAAAAAAAATCGATTTCTTAGAGAAATCGGTTATGCATGCAGCGAGATCGATCTCGGGTGAAGGCTGAAGAGGGTCTTGTTCTCCGGGTAAATCGGAGAAGATAAGATCAGATCCGAAGTTCTCGCGATTCAGATCCGAAGTTCTCGCAGCATGGTTAGAGATCACAAGGTGGGCTAGGCGGTTATTGGCTAAAGGAGATCAAAGATCTCTGTTGCAATGCACGAATCAGAGAGAAGAAATTAGCCGTGCTTCTTGGATCGCCGAAGAAGAAGAAAGCAGTCTTGATCGTCGTCAGTGACTTGCTGTTGCCGGATCGTCGGGGAAGAAGACATGGACAGCAATTGGTAAAGAAGACGATTGGCCAAGATCCACGAGTTGATCGGAAGTGGGCCATC
The DNA here is from genome assembly GCA_037013555.1 of Sextonia rubra. NCBI lineage: Eukaryota > Viridiplantae > Streptophyta > Magnoliopsida > Laurales > Lauraceae > Sextonia > Sextonia rubra. The sequence goes on from JASUAD010000012.1 coordinate 12,120,618, forward strand.
GTTGTGCACGGGCATTCTGGGAATAGAAAACAGAGGATTTGAACTCTGTCCCTGCTTCAGATCAGATATGAGACAAGAATCAGGCCTGGATTTGTTGAGGTCCCTGCAGATCTCAAGTGGGCCACAATCGATCTGAAGGGAGGCTGAAGAAAAAAAAAAAAAAAAGGGATCATCGCTGCCGCTGCCTGAGAAGAACACCGCCTCGCCCTCTCGGGTCTCTCCGGTCTCTTCATGGTCGGCGTCGCCTGGCTGCACTACTGACGGATCACACAGAGGAGTGGGACAATCCGGTTTGTTTCTCCTCTCCAGTCTGTTCTTGTTCCAAACCGACAGTGAAGAAGGCTTTTGAATGAAAGAAAAAAAAAACAAGAGGAAGAAGTCTCGGGAAACTGTTTGGTGATTGCAAACGTGAAGAAGTCTCTGGAAACTTTGGTGGTTGCAAACGTGTATCTTGCAGGTGGAGAAAAAGACAAAAGTAAGAAAAAGTGTATGGTGGTCTAAAGCACCACCATATTTTGTGCTCCCTCAAGCTTAGTCTTTGGGCCAGGTCATGTTCAGGTCAACCCGACCCGAGTGGAGTAGCAGCCAAGTCAAGCACCTGCGTCAGTGCGACACCAGCAGTATGGTCAAATCAGTTTGACCAGATCAACGGTTAGAAATTATTTTTGCAATATCTTGATCATCCGACATCCGATCAGAGATCCGTTTGCGCCTACGGACTCGTTTCGAGCAGATCTACGCAGTGGAAGAGGTTGATTGGCTGTTTAACAATCAAGGAGGAGGTTTGATAGATTGGAGCGTAGAAACTTGTTTCTACGTTATCGGAGCCATCCTGAGTCGGATTTCAGATCCGTTTCTTCCAGCGTGCTCGTGTCGACGAGATCTATGGTTTGATGCAGAAATTTGGAGGAGATCTGAACAGATGTGGATTGAGGCTAGAATCGGGTCTACTCGATCTGGTTGTTGTTGCAAACGCAATAATAGGAGTCGCCGGCCTAGTTGCAAAGGGTTTGCTGATTCAAACGAAGTTATTCGTTTGGGGTTCACATGATCGCATGTGATGTTATTCATCTTGCCAGAGCCAAGCCGGAAAAGCCGCAAGGAGGAGCTAATGCGTCAGCAGTTGTCAAACATTTGTTTGATTGATCGGAGGCCCGGTCAAATGGAGTTTTTTGACCGCTCGGAGGCAGAGGTTTCTGCAATGGAGTCATCTGGACTTGTATTCCCGATCTGTTTGCTTGCATGCTTGTGGTGATTGGATCTTCACAGTGATGTTGAAGATGGGGCAAGATGGTGAGTGATTCAGATATCACTCAGATTCTTCAATGGTTTCGAGCTTTTAGTTTGAGGTGGAGTTTGACGAGATGAACTTTGCTCAAAGTTCATGTGCTGGTTCAACATGTCAAAGTGTTGAAGAAGACTGCATCCCTGGTGCAGTGACGTGCCATTCAGCAAGGTATGTGAAGACATTGCCGGTTTTATCTCCTAGTAGCTCGAGTTGTACGGAGTTGTACGGAATTCAAACCAAGGTAGAGATTGTTAGGTTTATGTCTTGTATTCTGGTTTAGCCGGATGAGTCACTGGGTTAGCCAGAGACTGGTTTAAGGTCAAGGGTATTTTGGTAATTGTACCGGGGCTTTCTTGGTGGCCAAGAAAGCGGAGATTATATATATGTATAGTCTGTAACCCTAGACCTTGCGGTGGCAGTTGCCCGTGGTGCTCCCACACCACGTAGGAGAGATGAGGTGAGAGTGTGGGAATCTCTTATATGCTTTACTTGTTATAGTGAAGATGTTCGTCCTCCTGTGCCCGTGGATGTAGCCCTGTTTGGGTGAACCACGTAAATCTCGTGTCTCTTCTTTTGTGTGGCTTGTTCGTGTTGATCTTGTGATTCCGTGAATGCGCACAATGGGTGATGTTCAGAAAATCACAACACTAAAAGGGCTACCACCCCAAGGATTTCTCCATGCTGCCCAATTTCCCAATCAATCTGCTGGCAACCTGCAGCTGCTCATGACAGCTACCATCCCTTACATTCATTCTGTGCCGGTGGGGCTTGTGCAATCTGCTGACCAGAAACCTACAGCAGGTAACTAATTTCAGTGTTCTGTTTATTAAACCATATCAATGCAGTAGGTGTAGTGGTTCATCCCTAATTTCTTGTTCTTTTTTGTTTTGTTTGAAATGAGATGGATGGGATGATGGAAAGGGTCTATGATGGATGTGAGGTTGGGGTTGGTTCAGTTGTATGAGGCAGGAGGATGAGATGGGTTGTGTGACTTGTAAAAGGAGAGATGATGGTGGGAGTTGCAAGGGCTGTTTGATTTCGGTGATAAGTTTTGTCAAGATGGTATGGGTTTGGGCTTCGAATAGGCTATGTAGTGTTTTGTTGGTGTAACTGGTTCTAATTTGATGAAGATGATGATGGGGCTTTTTGGATGGATGAATCTTCCTTTTTTTAAGAAGATAGGTGAGATGAAAATGAATGAAATGGTTGTTTGGCAATGTGCAGTGAGGGATGTGAGAGGAAGAGATAATGGGAGAGAATGGTGAGGGAAGTGGTTTGTAGGTTTGTGGTGTGTGATCGAGAAAATGGGCTGAACCTGTGTTGGATTGGTTAGGCCGAGAGATGATGGGGCAAAGAGGTATTGTCTCAACACCTGAAGGTGTTTGTTGTTTTGGATCGATTTTGGTTTTTGGGAAATGGTTTTGTTCATTTTTTTTAATGCAAGTGAATATTTTTTTTATTTTAATTTTGAGGACCTCAATCTCTGAAATCTAGGTTTCATGTTTCGAATGATATCTTATTCTTTTCATCTAGATTTGTTCTATTTTTGGTGGAATCTTGATAGATTCTTGTTAGTTGATATCTATGAAATTCGTTAAAGATTTCTCTTCTCCTGTTTATAGGATTTTTGTTGTTGGGTTTGATCCTTAGGTTTCTATGCTTCTATAGTTCCATGTTCATAGATTACCCACATTTAGAGTCATTAAACTCCAAATGTTCTTAGACTGAGTGGTTCCACTCTGCCTATTAATGTCATTCACTTGTGTTTCCGACGGGGGTTTTGCTGGAATGCTTGAATCATGGAAGAATTTTGCCTCTGGCGTATGCAGATTGGTGGCAATGTGCTCTACAGAGATGCATGAAGAAATGCCATGAGAACATGATCCTCTTGTATCATCCAAGGAGCCTGTTGAAGTTGATGCCCTTGTTGAAGCAATGCTACTCATCGAGCTTCTGCTTACTGATGAAAATTTTCTATTGCTGTAATGATCTTATTTTCCTGAAAAAGTTCTCATTAACTTACTCAAAAAATTTTGTTTGTTCGAGTTGCTTGTTCTCTTATTCGATGAATTACTAATGGAATAATCATCAACTTCTCCATTCTCAGTTAGTACAGATGCTCAGGATAATGAACAATATTCAGAGTCTACCAGATTAATGTTATTCAGTGTTTTTCTTAGTTAAAATTGATTTATTCTATTTGGAGATTTTTATTACTAGTCATAATTGGAGAATCTTGCTAACGTGCTTTATTTGCAGTACAACTAAAGTGCTTTATTTGCAGTACAAAGTGCTTTGTTTGTAGTACTCTCAGATATCTGATGTATTGAAAAAAAAAAACACCACTAAATTCTCTTGATCATCTTTTTCAGTTTGAGGTCTCACTGAATAGGCCAATACTGCAAGGAAGAATCTTTTAACTTCCTTAATATGTAGGACTTGTTCTTTTTTTAATCTCAAGGATTTGAAATATCAACAGAGAAAATTGTAATTTTTACACCATTTGCATTCAATAATGGGTGCTACTTTCCATTTTATTTTTGGGATCATGTCCACAATTGCTAGTTTTCTTCGTTCCAGATATATATATATATAACTAGACATTTATTGATTCATTCATGAATAATGAAGAACATATCTTTTGCTTCCTAATTGAAAAATTATTAAAATAATATTAGCAATGTAAGAAAACAAAAATGAGAGTAGAGAGTGAGTTGCTAAGATATTGGAAGTTAACTGAAAAGAAAATTTAGGTAATTACTGTTTATTTGGAAATCATAATTTTTAAAGTTTTTATTTATTAGTGAAAATATTGAAGGAGTTTTTCTGACTTTTAAGCATTTTAAGTAAAAAAAATTTTAATTTACAAATCAGTTTGACTTGGGTTTCAATTTCGTATTTTCTGTTTGACTTGTGTTTGAATTTAGTATTTTGACACCCACAAAAAAGTGATATACGTGATCGAACTTATTTTTTATTGCTATAATGGTACATGATTCATCTATTTCATCATGTTCAAATATCTACATTGATGTGATGTTCATCCCTTGACATTTCACGCTGATCGTTTAGAAAAATTTTCGAATTCAATATTTTTAGGGATTTTTACGAAAAAATCATCCTAAATTTGAATTGGACAGATTGATTACGAAAAACACATAAACAATGAATTAGGGTGCTGTAGATATTTTTTTTTTTGGACAAATTTATCCTAGAACGATATGTTAGGCTCCTAAAATGTGAATACGCTATATCTCCCCCAGTCCATCACTTTTTCTCCTCTAGCTTTCTCATCATCCACAAATGAATTAATCACTTGTTTCAATAATAGGCCAAACAAATCAAGATCAAACAAATCCCCTTTCATGCATGATAGCAATACAGATTACAAAAAGGAATTAAACCACCAGAAAGCATACATGGTTTTCTTATCTTCCTCGAAGACTATAACACAAGATTATAAAATAATACATTATAAGCATCTTTCTTATATTCTTATGGAAAAGTTGTTGGAAGTAGGTGGGTCTCGTGGATAGATTTTCAAAACTTTTGACCCACTTGACACAGGGATCAATCATCTATAAGACCAAAAACCCAATCCAGGATGCATTACCCTCAATCTCGTGACAATGTACAGCAAAGATTCTATCTAAAAGACAGAATCAAACAGCACTAAACATCCATAATAATCTATGACATGCAAGAAGTAGATCATACCTTTGGAGATCCATAGTGCTCTAATGGAGAAGTTGCGACTCTACGTAATGGTGAGAATCTTCAACACCTCTTAGCCTTCCACGCTATGACCCGAATTGGATTTCTTTTCTCAAAAAGATTGGTGGAATCTCCAGGAGAAATCCCAGCTCGAAACTCCAAGGAATTAGAAAAGAGAAGGAGAGAGAAACTCGTGCAACTCTTGCACGAACAGGGTTTTGGGCGTGAGAGAGAATCTTATTGGACGTCCAAGAGATTTTATATACTTTCAAATCTCTTCCTTGCTCAATTGAAATAGAAGTCTTACTTCCAAAGCAATTAATAACTTTCTCCTTTCTAACCCTTTCTTTCTAGAGTTCAAGTCGGATTAGTATTTTCCAATAACTTGGGCTAGCGTGGGGACCACTAGGGATTCCTTAGAAAGCTGGCTCCAACTGGAACACCGCGACGCCACATCTCATGTGCAATTCGGGCCCACAGTTAATTGCAAATAACACCACTATATAAATGCAATTGCATTCCAGTCTTAGGAATAAATTACAATGAAGACCCTAAACTTCCCAATTACCACAAGTAGGCCCCTCTATCAATATCCGTGGATCAATTGGAATAAATCTATCTTTCCAATATAAGTTCCACATCTTATTATCCTTGAGCCCCAATTAATCACAGTAATCATCAATACCATCCAATTAACTCTTAATTGAGATGGGTGCGCACTTACTAATGACAAATCCATTAATTGGCACAAGGGGATAATAGAGATAGATTCCATCTTGATCATTCAACGTTCCCACAGTTCTACTACCACATACCCAAGACATCGAGGTGTTAAACTACAGTCGGCCTCACTCATTGGCGACTCAAAGCAAATGAATAGATAGAAACTTGAGTTCATCAATGTCTCAAGATTGAGAGCTTATTGTTAGGGAATTATGAGAGCATACCTTATTATTGAGACAGAATTTCATAAGGTGCATCTCATGGTCCTTCAATACATCCAATGTACCAGCACCGTGATCCAGAATCTTACATTCTGATGATCGAGACAAATCACACTATCTCATAGTGATCAAAGTGCTACAACCTTATCAAATGAGATGCCCAGTCTCATTACTGGTTGTGAAGCTATCTAAGTATAAGATTTATGACATATATCTCCTGCGTGTGGATCTCATTCATGCACATATATCACATCAATATACTAATAGGACCCAGTTCAACTCATGAACCATTATGTCATATGTATTGGTCATGTGCATGAAGTAGTAAAATAACATTCATCTCATGAAAGTAAAGCATGATTTTATTGATAAATAAAGAAATTAATCAATTTATTACATCAACTGATCGATTAAGTCCACAAAATCTAACAATCTCCCACTTGGGCTCAATGCCAGTCAGGGTTGCATCTCCAATTGTTGGAAGTAGGTGAGTCTCGTGGATAGATTTTCAAAACTTTTGACCCACTTGACACATGGATCAATCATCCATAAGACCAAAAACCCAATCTATAATGCATTACCCTCAATCTCGTGACAATGTACAGTAAATATTCTATCTAATAGACAGAATCAAGCAGCACTAAACATCCATAATAATCTACGACATGCAAGAAGTAGATCAAACCTTTGAAGATCCGTAGTGCTCTAATGGAGAAGTTGCGACTCTACTTGATGATGAGAATCTTCAACACCTCTTAGCCTTCCACGCTATGACCTGAATTGGATTTCTTTTCTCAAGAAGATTGGTGGAATCTCTAAGAGAAATCCCAACTCGAAACTCCAAGGAACTCGAAGAGAGAATGAGAGAGAAACTTGTGCAACTCTTGCGCGAACAGGGTTTTGGGCGTGAGAGAGACTCTTATTAGACGTCCAAGAGATTTTTTATACTTTCAAATCTCTTCCTTGCTCAATTGAAATAGAAGTCTTACTTCCAAAGCAATTAGCAACTTTCTCTTTTCTAACCCATTCTTTCTAGAGTTCAAATCGGATTAGTATTTTCCAATAACTTGGGCTAGCGTGGGGACCACCAGGGATTCCTTAGAAAGTTGGCTCCAACTGGAACACCACGACCCCACATCTCATGTGCAATCCGGGCCCATAGTTAATTGCAAATAACACCATTATATAAATGCAATTGCATTCCAGTTTTAGGAATAAATTACAATGAAGACCCTAAACTTCCCAATTACCACAAGTAGGCCCCTCTATCAATATCCGTGGATCAATTGGAATAAATCTGTCTCTTCCAATCTAAGTTCTACATCTTATTATCCTTGAGCCCCAATTAATCACAGTAATCATCAGTACCATCAAATTAACTCTTAATTGAGATGGGTGCGCACTTACTAATGACAAATCCATTAATTGGCACAACGGGATAATAGAGATAGATTCCATCTTGATCATTCAATGTTCCCACAGTTCTACTACCACATACCCAAAACACCGAGGTGTTAACCTACAGTCGGCCTCACTCATTGGTGACTCAAAGCAAATGAATAGATAGAAACTTGAGTTCATCAATGTCTCAAGATTGAGAGCCTATTGCTAGGGAATTATGAGAGCATACCTTATTATTGAGACAGAATTTCATAAGGTGCATCTCATGGTCCTTCAATACATCCAATGTACTAGCACCGTGATTCAGAATCTTACATTCTGATGATCGAGACAAATCACACTATCTCATAGTGATCAAAGTGCTGCAACCTTATTAAACAAGATGCCTAGTCTCATTACTGGTTGTGAAGCTATTTAAGTATAAGATTTGTGACATATATCTCCCGCGTGTGGATCTCATCCATGCATATATATCACATCAATATACTAATGGGACCCGGTTCAACTCATGAACCATTATGTCATATGTATTGGTCATGTGCATGAAGTAGTAAAATAACATTCATCTCATAAAAGTAAAGCATGATTTTATTGATAAATAAAGAAATTAATCAATTTATTACATCAACTGATGGATTGAGTCCACAAAATCTAACAGTTTCTACTAGTGACCATTACAACGGCTGTCACTGTAAGATAACTAAAAATTGGTTTTTAGTGGAGTCATATTTGGTTGCCGCTATAGGTGACTTATAGCGGTGCTTCTAAGTAGCCATCACTATAAGTTGACCTTTAAAAGTATATTTTCTTGTAGTGCTATTTGCTTCAGTCATACAAGAAGAGAAGAAAGAAAACTCATTCCAACAAGCGAGATATTCTAAATCCAACATTGATTGTAACAAATTCCACATCGAAGATAGATTGACACAAAAAAAAAAAAAAAAATGAATGAAAAATTAGAAAGCTTGTTCTATAAACATCCAAGATAGTGAATACACTTAATGTCAAAACCCGAGCCCAGAAATCGAGGGTTAGTAAAAACTTAACCGGTGACACACGTACTCCCGTGCACATACATCCAAACACATGTCTAGATGCACACACACAAGGGATCTAACACGTGCGAATTAAGCGTACGCGGAAGCTATAGATATCGTAGCAAGCAAAACAAAAGAGAACGAGCGGAAAACCAAAATGCGAAATAGGAAAAGACGTAGATAACATACACAGTTATAAAACCAAATACAAGTCTGAGTACACACCAAAATACTGATATACAAAATAATACAAGAGAGATGAAGTTAAAGTCTAAAATACAAGGTCTCCAAAACTCAAAACAAATAGACCCCAAATGATATGCAGATACACACTCGGCAGAAGTAATCAAGCCCACTCTGCCAGGCCGGAGGGAGCCTCTAAGTCCTGCCCTGCAGTCTCTTCGACCGCCGGGGAGTCGGACAAGGGATTTGAGCCTGCAACACCACAGACAACTCCATGAATACAACGATCCAGCAATTATAAGTGACAGGGACGTAACATTCATAGTATCAAATTGAATAGTGACAAAAGATTAAATACAGAGTTTCATATTAGTATGCTAAGCAATCGTGCATAGAAGTAAAGCATGATAAATGAATTAAATGAATCAAAGCATAGAAATACTGAACTAGGTGGCTGCTACGTTGACCATATTCCCTCACATAGAGAGCAGACAGATGAGAACACCACCGACCTGGCCATGGGTACAAGTGGGACTCAGTTTCCTTGGTTCCGGGATCCCAAGACAGAAATACACTGCAGCGATACAGAGAACCAAGCCAGAGGTAACCCCGTCGGTTATCCTAGGGCTGAGGCTGAGTAGAGCCAGACTGATACCAATCAAATCAAATCCAAGGAGAGGGGCAATTATCCACTTTGGACTCACCAACGGCAAGGGCCGAGTCTTATCCTCACGTATTAATCTCTAAGCAAAGCCACCTGGGGATACCCAGTGAATCAAAGATTTACAAAGCCAGAGATACACAGAGCATAAGGTAAAATAAGTCAAAGCATAGCGTAGATCAAAGCATAGTACAGTCCGAAGAATAAAACAAATATACAGAACGAAAGAAAAATGATCTCATAACGCATAGACATAGATCAGTAGAACAAAGGGCAAAACTGTAAGCAATATGCAATGCATCTCAGATTAACACGGAATCAAAGTTAATTACAAGCCAACTCTAATCTAGTTGTTCACTGTCACGAACCGTGCATGTTGGTATAGTTTTAAGTTATTCGATGCACCATTGCCATCAAAGTGTTGCAATGTAATCCTCACGTGCACCGAAGTCCCTTAAACCAACACCCATGGGGAGGTGCTTAACAGTAAATTAACGCTCACATGAATAAGTCACAGCCTAACAGACTATTCATGCGGTCCAAAGAATCCATTGGGCCGGTTTTCATGGGTGGTTAACCTGTATTTTAGCCCTACAAGGTCGTATCATTAACCTAAGTTGAATTTCAGGAATTTCAGATCTTACGGCTTAACTGTGGGTGACCTACGGCTTAGCTGTAGACATCTTACGGCCTAGCCGTAACATGCACTACGGCTTAGCCGTGGTTCCCTTCAGAACACGGCTAAACTGGTCATCTTCCACATCTGATCTGACACTTTTACGGTTGAGCTACGGTTGAGTATATGGCTTAGCCGTAGACCAATCCACGGCTTAGCCGTAGCCACACCGTAAGAGTACTGTGTCCGAAAAGTTTCGTCTGATCAGAGTGTTAATTCACGGTTGGGTCACGGCTAGCTTACAGCTCAGCCGTAGAACGATGTACGGCTTAGCCGTAGCCTAGCCGTAGAACAAAATGTAAAAATAGAGTTTCTGGAGTCTAAGCCATACAGAGTTACGGCTTAGTCGTACAGTACAGAAAACGAATAGAGTTGAGTACAGAAACTGACAATTTGTACAGAAACGTAGCACAACAAGCTCAATAGATCCCAACACCTTAGGATTAGGCTGTAAAACATCCCATACATGCAAGAGGAAGAAATCAAAGCAATCAATCAATATACGCATATGTGTTATCAAATCCTGTACTTATACTTGCCTCAAGAGCTTTGTCAAACCACTTAAGTCAGGCTCAAAACCAGCTAAAACCCAAGCAAAGCAAAGTAACAACACAGATCCATGAGAATACAGAAAGAGAGAGAGATGGGAGATCCAAATTGGAGAAGAAGAATTGAAGAACCCACTTACCTTAAAGCATAGACAGAGAGGAGGGGGAGAGAACCCAATCGAAACTGGGTGGAAAAACCCAACACCAACCAGGAGTGAGGAAGAGAAGTGAAGAGGAGGGACAGTGGACGTGGAGCTCTCCCTGGAGTTGTTGCATGTAATGACTAAGGAAATGAGCAGGAGAGAAGACATCTGGACTGATGACTCATTATATAGATTTGGAGTTTAAATCAAAGTCCGATGGGTTTAAGCTATTTACAATTCAAGTCACACGAGGGTCCAATTCCTCTGATTGACTCCGAATGGGTCTGAGACAGTTACGGGAAATAACGAGTTCAACAAAATACACGTGCTGGCACCAAGATGATGCAAATATGATGTACTCAAAGCAAATACAAAATTACGAAAAAGGGCTTAGAACTACCTATCCCGGGGCAAAGGCTACCCAACTACCTATCCATGACCCGAAACCAAGTCCAAAAGAAATAAACAACACAAAAACAAACTAATGAGCCACTAAACTGGCTCAAAGGGGATCAGAGTGTTACACTTAAAATTCAACCTCAAGAATAACATTTACAAAAAAAGTGTGAGAATTGACGTCATTGTCATTCCCTTATGTTGTGATTTTCTAATGAAGAATGATTTCGAACAGATTCACAATGGAGAATGATAAAAAGACTAGCAGAAAGAGGAAGATGGCTTGAGACGAGCAGGAACAATAGCCTTTTCGGTAGGCGAATGGAACGATGATAGCAAGAAGGTTGGTAACAGACATGGAGAACAAAGAAGAATAAAGAAGAGAAAAGATTGATTGAACGGCTTTTAACATTAGCCTAATGATATCATTGAGGACATTGATTATGGGGCAAATTAGTAAAAATAATTACGAACCTCCAATCAAAAAACAATACGAAACCTCAATTAGATGTTTTTATGTATTTGTTAATAAATCCATCTAATATGGGTTTAAGGCTAATTTTCTCGTAGAAATCCCATATTATTAATATGATTCCTTCTATCTAATTTTAGTATAAATATATTTATATAATACAAAGAAAAATGGAACAAATGAATGGATTGTCTCTAAATTCTAGGATTTTGACTTTTGAAACTCATCACAACTAACATATGTAAAATTCAAGTGCTTTTTCCATTTATTTCTTTTGGTTTTTATGTAGTTTTGAGAATGAGTATTGAAGGTTTTAGGGGCGCTCCCAAGTATATGATTTTCTAGATTTGGAAACAAATACACAATATGCAATGGAAATAATATAAAGCAAATAACCAACTACTACAACAAGACATGATTTTTACGTGGAAACCCAACCTGGAAAAAAACCACCAGTCCACTCTAGATTACCAATCAAGCACTATGAATTATACAGTTATAAGAAATATACTTACACTTTAAACCAATTCTCATGCAATCTAAGGACTATAATTCTCATAATGTTACACACTGCAACAAGTCTTTACTGTCTACTGCTACAAATATAATCATCTAGATGCCTTTTAATTGTTATGCTTGACTCCACCAATAATCTTCCACAAAAAGATGTAGAAGACTAAAATCTCTAGAATAAAACTTTAACACTTTTCTCTCCAATAAATGCCATAGAGAAGAAGATGAATCTCTCTAAAGTTTTATAGGCTCAGAATAATTAGATTCTTATCTTGGGGTTGAAAGAGAACCCCTTTTTATAACCTATAATTTGTGCCTTAGAGTTAGAGTCCTTGTAAAAACTAAATAGGCAACTCTAGCACAAAAAGAAAACAATTCCGCGCAGGTCGGTGGATTTCTGCGCATCACCCAATCGATTGGTCAGAAGTCAGATCAATCGGATAAAGCTTTCGTCTCAGGTCGGATCAATTGGATGTTTGCCAGATTGATCAGATGAAACTCAGCACAAATTTAAGCAAACTTTCCATGGCCATAATTTTGTCGTTTTAGCTCCAATTGACATATTCTTGGGCTCTAGGGATATCTACTCGAATAAGCTTTCCGACAATAAGTAGCTTGCCCATATCTAACATTAGATTTGTGAGTTGTGACCCTTTTAATCCATATTATCCTTAAAAAAACACTTCAAAACACTTCAATTTGTCACTCTTTCTTCGATTTTTTCACTTCAGTGTATTCGGTGACTCATACCACAATCCATACTAAAAGAAATATAAAATACAACTTAATGGACCAAGAGTTTTATTCATCCCATGAATTAGCCAACATACAATAATGCTTTCAATCTCCCCCTTTGGAAATTAATGGACAAAATTTAATATACATTCAATTTACACAAAAATAAAATCAAAATTATATTGAGTACATTGAATTTTAAAAAAAAAATTTGTACCATCAGCACTGTACCAATTACCAATTAAAAACCATGTGTCTTCAGTAACTCTAAATATTCAAATCTTCATATATCCTCCTAAATTTCTTCTTCTCCCCCATTTTGTTCATAATTGATAAAGATAATATGTCAGCATGCAATATATCTATTAAGTAGGATCCAGCAGTAGCTTTCCCTTAATTACAACTCCCCCTTATTTGTATCTTCCTAGCAGCACCGGGGGTGGGAGCTTGATCTTCTTTATTAGGGTTTTTTGTATGTAGCTACCTACACTTATGTGTTTTAACGTTCAGCACCATGTGAGTAACTTCTTTTGGCAAATTAGACTTTCTGACCCATACTATTGTAGTCTTGAGTGGAGAAAAATTTTTTCACCATTATTTGTTTTTTTATAAACTTCTCAGTTTATTGCAATGGGGACAAATATGTCCTTTGATTCCACAATGATGATAAGTGAGTGTGTGTGCAGAATGTGCTACATTATTCTTTGTTGCTCTACTCCTAACATAATTTGTGCATTCAGTATGAGGAGCAGTAGGTGCCATAGAATTTAAAACAAGACTTTTAATAAAAGTATTTTTACTTTAATCTTTAAAATAGATGCACAATGATTATAATCAAGACCACGTGTGTCATTGAGCCTTTCTGATTACACCATATATCTTCAAAAATTTTTGAACCAGTATTCATTTTGTTTAGACAAGCCTTTGTAGAATCTAGTTCATATTACGCAATCTTTAGTTTGCCAATCAAGTGATATTTTTCAGCCTTTACTATTTGCAAGTCTATTTTCAAGCTCTTAAAATCTTATTAAACTGTTCAAATTTCTCTTTAAGCAAACATACTTATGACCATCAGTAGTCAACTTGTTGGTCATGGAGTTTTTCTGACCTTCCAAGAGATTATTGTTTGCATGTATTTTTTTCCAACTTATCCTTAAGGAGGAATTTTCTTTTTCTAAAGCCTTCAACTTAATTAAGTTTTTGTGATTCAACTTCGTTAGTTTCACACAACCATTATATGTAGAATTATAAGCTTCTTCCCTTTAAAATTTGACTCTTCATCATTGCCATCATTAGAATAATTATCAGATGTGTCATGAGATGACTGCACAATGAAAGCAACATGCGTAGCACTGACGGTGTCAGAAAGTGAATTTTTTACATCTTCAGAATCATAAACTTTATCTTGTCTTTGGACACCTAGATGCAATATGACGAAACTTTTTGCATTTAACACAAATTTATGCAAGCTTCTCTGATCGCACTTAAAATGTGACGTGGAAATGTGTAATGGATTCAGTGTTCAACATTCACGCACTTCAAGCGTTAAGAAGAATGGGAATTAATTACAGTTCATCATTAATTTCCCTTCGTTTACATGAGTTCTAATGCCCTAACCGTGGGGATGCAGGTTGTTTACATAAGTTTACAAAGTTTACAACCCCTCCCTCAAGTCTTAGATGTGATCTCAATTTGGAAATTACAAGAAAATGTACACAGAATATAAAAATGCGAAAAAAAGGGAAAAAGGGGGGTGACCGTGACCCACGGTCACTGCCCTAGGCCAGTGACCGTGGGTCATGGTCACTGGCAGACAGTGACCGTGAAACCACTGTTCGCTTCCGTTTTTCATGCTATTCGTGCTAGTTGTTCTTCCAAACTTTTTCAAGTATTGAAACTCCCTTTCATGACATCTTGGGGTGTTAGATGACCATTGAGAAGATCGAATTCAACTATGGAATCGATTGAAAACTTTGTAATTCATCATTCTTGTTTACGGAACGTCTTTTGTTCAAGTCCGAAGAAGGCATCACAGGAAGCCAAAGTTGTGTCATTTTGAATCTATAATTTTCAAGGAACAAAATGAAGCCCAAAGGGGCTCGTTCACAACCTCTGTAATGGCCAAGAAATCCCCCCAAATGAGAAAAACAAAGATGACAATGTCATCTTTCGAATAGTCGTTACTGCATGAACATAGTGCGTTCTGTAATTACCCCACCTTTCTCCTCTTCCTCTGAATCTTTTTGCTGACCTTGGTGACTAAAGATGGAAGGGAATGGTCATGGGATTGCTGGTTTTCTTGCTTGAATGCCACTGAGTTTGTTCAATTCTATCTTTTTTTCTCTCTCTGTGTTCTCCCCCTGGTTTCCTTCAAACATTCTTCTTTTTATAGAGGCTCCAGGTGGTTTTTGGGAGTTGAGGGGAGTTGTGGGAAGTTTGATTTCGAAATAGAGTGTAGAAAAACCACCCAAAACCGCAGGAAATGTTCTTTGGGGGTCCGTGACCGCAGCCGCGGTCACGGATAAGGCCCAATTTGGGGTTTTTGTAGTTGCGGTCCATTTTCACCTGTTTGGGGCCCAAACGAAGTCCAATCGCCACGAAACTTGGAGAGATGCTTTTTGACACTATTTTGACCATGTCATAAAAGTTTCAGATCGTTTTGACCATCTGAAGTTGGTCAACTCTCTTGATGAACAGGCCGCAGTCACAGACAAGGCCCGATCTCGGACTTTTGTATATGTGACCCGTTTTTGCCAGTTTAGGGCTCAAACGAAGTCCAATTGCCACGAAACTTGGAGGGATGCTTCTTGACACTATTTTAAATGTGTCATAGAATTTTCAGCTCACTTTGACCATCTGAAGTTGGTTAACTCTCTTGATGAACAGGCCACGGTCACGGACAAGGCTCAATTTCGGGCTTTTGCATTTGTGACTTGTTTTTGCCTGTTTGGGGACCGATCGATGTTCAATCTTCACGAAACTTGGAGGGATGCTTCTTGACACTATTTTGAGTGTGTCATAAGAGTTTCAACCTGTTTTGACCTTCTGGAATTAGTCAACCCTCCAGTTGATTTTTCATGAGAGTGAGCCCTTTTTTCAGCCGTTTGAGGCTCAAATGACTTCGGTTTAGTTCGAAAATTGTAGGAACTGACATTAGGGATATTGGAGTGTTCATCCAAATTTCATGCAGTTTGGATTTGGGGAAGTAGGATTTCGAACAATGGCCTATTCATTGCATGTGTTAGGTCACTATTCACCCCACATTGATGTAGTTAGCTTGTTTTCTATCTGAACAACATTCACTTGACTTGAAACTTTAGGAGAGTAACTCAGAGTGTCCTTTGAGCATTTGTTCCAAAATTTATCAGCTTTGGCCTTCTAGACGTAAGATCTTAGCCGGTGACCCCCATAATTCGGGATTACTGTCCTCTAAGTTGGCACGTAGTGAAATTCGGACCAAATGGAGTCCTTTCGGCTTGAAAATTTGCAGAGTATCTTCTGAGTATGACTGAAGCTTCATGCCCAAATTTCATCAATTCTGGACATCAAGAAACAGGACTTTGGTCAATAACCCCAGGGCTTGAGGGGGGACTGACCCTAAGTTGACATGCTTGTAGCTTTTGGGTCTGGTGATGCCTGTTTACCCCGGAATTTTGTAGGACCTGTCTTGGGCATCATTTAAGTTCCTCTGGGAGTTTCAGCTAGTTTGATCTTTATGGGATGTCATTCTGCACAGGGAGCCACAGAGCATGGTATATGATCATCTGGACCAAGTTTGGATCCAAATGATGTCCAAATGCTCTGAATCCTTAAAGAGTACTCTTTAAATGTACTTGAAAGTATTTCATTGGATAGGAGCTTACTTCAACATGTGGAGGTGCCAGGTCCCGCAGTGATTTCCAAGGAGTTAGCGAAGAGTCTCTGAAGTTGATTTCAACTGAGATGAGGTCCGAGTGCTTTGAAAATTTTGGAAATTTATAATCCAAAATTTGTAATGTCTTCACTACATTATTTGCAAATTTTTATGGGTCAACATTCTCGAGACCATAACTTTATTATTTTAGCCCCGATTGACATAACCTTGGTTTCTATGGATATCTACTTGAAATGAGCTTCCAATGGTAGGTAGTTTGCTCATTTTCGAAGCTAAATTTGTAAGATATTACTTTTTTAATTCATGTTATCATCAGAAAATCACTTTAAAACACTTCAACTTGTTGATTTTTCTTTGATTTCTTCACTTTAGTGCATCCGACAACTCATGCCATAGTCCATACTAAAAGAAATTTAAAATGCAACTTATTGGATATTGACATGCAAAAAGTTTGACAGAATTTTACAAGCCGTTCAGCAGATCAAAAGTCTAGTAAAGACTTAAAGCATGACTTAAGCTCAGTAAAACAAAGTACAAATAACTCAAGGATAAAGCCTAAAAAGACACCTTGAAGTCTAAAAAAGAAACAAGAAGACACCTTAAAGTCTAAAAAAGAAAACAAGTCAAAATACTTCAAAAAGAGAAAAAAGTACACACTAGCCAACTAAACAAAACAATGGCCAAATGTACACTGGCCGACTAAACAAGTCAGCGCCCAACAGAGGAAAGTGACTGGCCGACAGTTATAAATTTTGATAGCTTATTGAGTGGCCAATTAAGATTTGATCAAACCATTCTAAGTTAATTTCAAGCTGACTGATATGATTCAAGGACAAAGATCTTACTGCCACCTCACAAAGTTGACTATAGGAGGGTAGCCGACCACCCAAATGCATGATCGTCTATCCCTCTGCGAATCAAATTTTGCTCAATCTTCTCCGTGCCACTAATGACTAGAGAAGACTCTTGGAGGCTATAAATATCCTCCTTAGGTGTGCATCCTAAGACACCGCACAAACACATAAACAACACGCTAATGCATACAACACACAACAAAGACGCTCAAGACTCTTCAAATTCTCTTCGAGAAGACTCTGATGCTTCAACTTCTTCAAGTTCAAGCTTCCACTCCAATGACAAGGTACTTGATCTTGTGAAAATAATTAGAAAGATAGTGGCCTGGTTCAAAAGAATCTTCAAAGAAGACAAGTCTTTTGAGACTTTCTTTGTTTCCTTCACTTAGGAGTTGAAGGTGATGCGGGTATAACTATAGCCAACCTATTGGTATAACACAATAAGTGATCAATAGGGGCAACCATGAACGTAAAAACTTTGTTCTAAAACTCCCCTTGGAAGTCTGATCAAAGCAAAATGAGTGATAGGGTATGATAATTTTTTGATCAACTTAAAATATGAGAATGCGGCATACATCTTCTGATTAGTCTCCTTTATTCTTTTATTTTCATGTGAATTATTATTGTTTTTTTTTTCTAGTGTTGATCATCGGAGACCAAATGACCAAGGCGAGGGGGTGGGTGGGTGGGCTACTATGATGAAAGAATACATGTAAACAGCCTGCACCTAGAAAGTTAGAATGTAAAAGAACCCACGAAAAATAAACTTGGAATTGGAAGAGGACAAAAAGTTCAACATTCATTTTCTTTCTATTCCATGTCTTTTCCTTGTCCATTCAAAAAAAGGGGCAAACAGTGGACCTAGAGTTTGTCCAACCCATGAATTAGCTAAAATACAATAATGCTTTCAAGTATCTTCCCATCAATATCGTCACTCTCCGTCATTCTCCCAATGAAGAAGAAGAACAACAATCTCAAGGGTATAAAGTTCTAAAATAAATATCTTGATTGAGTTTTGAGAAGAACAACAACAATCTCAAAGATACGAAGTTCTAAAATAAATATCTTTATTGAGCTTGATTTTAGGCCAACACAAACTTGACTTAGACTGTCAAATATCCTCTCACATATTTGACTCATCTAATAATGAGTTTCATGATTTGTGGTATCAAATTTGCTCAATATGTTTAATAGTGGTTTTCATTTTAAAATATATGAAAATCAAATATCACCCTCAAGTTGCAAGATATAACCATTACCACTTGTCTTATATAAAAAATTTAAAGTATAGTTTTATAAAAAATTTTAACATATAGTTTTACTAAAAATGTAACATACCCATAAATATCTTTTTTTTTTCTCCTCTTGACATCTTTAAAATTGTCACACTAATATCTAAAGTGTTTCACATGTCGATCACATCATACAAGTTATGGAAATTAATTAAGATGGTGTGATAGCATCGTCTGGGAAAAGATGGGTGTTATGTTGAAGAAGATAAGTGGAAAGGCCAAGCCAAACAACCAGAACGACACTTGTAATTATCCATATTAATTGATGAAACTCTAATTAAACATAAAAAAGCCCTAATTCAACCTTCTTTTATTCTTCTCTTAGTGCCCTATCTTTTATTATTCTTTTTGGGATTTAACATGAAAAAATCCCTTAGATGAGTCCTACATCGAAAAAGACTTTGTAATTCTGGCAGCACCAGATTGATCATCAGGATCTGATTTTGTTTAAAATTTGAAAAAGTGAAGGAACAACATTAACATCACTACACCTTTTACATTGTATTTTTTTAAAAAAATATGGTTGTAAGCGACGTTAACGTCGGTCAAAAGTAACTTTTTAGGTTTAAATGATACCGTTCAAGGCAAAGAGAATCTTTTATCTGCAAACCTCATTTTTGTGCGACTACTTAGCTGCTATCTTCTTTCCTATTGTAGTCACCAAGCTCCTCGTCTTTTTCATATTTTCAGCTTTTATACTCGGATATTCAACATCTTCAGTAAATTCTAATCCAACTCATCTTTGTGTTTTCTTGTTTAAAGCTACGCATGGAGGTATATATATCACATGGTTGTGTTTAATCTACTTCTTCGTCGTTTAACTTTTGCATGCATGTATGCAGTTGTTTAGCCTTTTCATTTACTTAGTTGTTTTGCCTTCTCATATACTTGGTTGTTGGCCTTCTTATGTACATAGACCTGGCAAACAAGTTGGGTTGACCGAACTCAGGTTGGGTCAACTTGAATCCGAATTTGTTTGTTCCAACCTTAACCAGACTCGTTTTTAAAAAGAGTTAGAAACCTTCAACCGGCAACTATGGCAGGTCAACCTGACCCGACCCGCCTAACCCGAATTTGATGCGGGTTGGGTCGGGTTGACCCAACCTAACATATTTAATTCCTATTTTGTAAATGATTTAACTCATTTTATGTGGCCTAATTTTATTTGTAAAGCTTTCCTTACATCTAGATTCATTTAAAATGTTGCATTAAGCATCAATTTATATTTTATCAATTTTCAAGGTGTAAATAATGGGGAATCTATAAATATTTTCTAGCCCATTTATTGAGAATTTGAGATAATTCCTTTTCAATTTTTTTTAATTTTATAATTCTACATTTGAGTATAAGTATAAGAATCATCAACGATATTGTATTTTATTCATATCCATATTTTAAATGTAAATCTATAGTCAACATAAAAATAAAAAAACACATATCAATATTTCAACTACAAAAACATAATATTTTCAAATAAAAAATAAGTTTTATATTCTAATTATTAAAATTTTTACATAACTTCTCTACAAAAATTTAAGAGTACATAGTTTATGGCCCACATGAATAAGAAAAGCCATATGAAAATTGGAAAGTCATGGTAATTTAGTAAAATCTAAGTGGTCAAACGGGTTAGGTGGGTAAACTCTAACCTGATCCATTTTTATATGGTTTGGTAAACCCTAATTCTAACCCTACC
The DNA here is from genome assembly GCA_037013555.1 of Sextonia rubra. Taxonomy (NCBI): domain Eukaryota; kingdom Viridiplantae; phylum Streptophyta; class Magnoliopsida; order Laurales; family Lauraceae; genus Sextonia; species Sextonia rubra. The sequence continues at coordinate 12,141,045 of JASUAD010000012.1, forward strand.
CGTATTTCAAATGGGTTGGGTTAAGTGGGTTAGAAATGCGTTGGGTTGGGCTAGGTTGGCGGGTCGGCCCGGGTTATCGGGTTGGGCTAGATTTTGCCAATTCTACATGAACATGTATTATGATATATGGTGAACATATTGATTCTTGCATGATGTACATATACAATATGCTATATAATGTACAACAACTTCATTTCGATATCGCATGCATTTGTAAGCATTGAACTGTAATGGAGCAGCCAATAATGTGTTGATTTGAATGGTTAAAGACTACCTTATTATTGATCTAATGCTTTATCATATTGAAGTTGTTGTTTACCAAATCCTTACATTGTTGAAGTGAAATGAATGACATTTTTACTAGCCTTATGTATGGTGTATAAAAATTATAAGGAAGTTGAAGTGATTTTAATTACATATGATTTAGGGTTTGGGTTGAATTACATGTATCATATTATTTGAAGTTGAGGTGAATTGAATTACATGTAATTTAGTGTTATGTATTATGTGAATGAAATTGACAATGTTCAAGTATTATTTCAATGGGAGGTAATGTAATTTAAGCTGAATTCATCCAAGTTTTACAGATGGCTCAAAATACATCTAAATTCTTTGAATCTTCCAGTGTTGAGTTGAGTTTATTGTATGAACAAGAGAATCACGTAACTACAGCAATTGTAAATGGCATTGAGCACGTAACCTATAGAGTGTTAAATACCAATGCAGATAAAAGAGTCTGGGTCCTTTCAAATTAATAAATCAATGGGTGTCTCAATATGGATTATAATATCTAGCTGAGATTGATTACATGAGGATTGACTATGTCTCATCATGGGTTACTGAAGAGATGGCATTCGGAGATGAACCCCTTTTATCTTTTTTCTAGCGAAGCAACGGTTACTCTAGAAGACATTGCACACATTTATTGATTACCCATTGATGGTCCAATATAACGAGGTCCATATTTTCAAAGCATAGGGTTGTACCAACTTGTAACACTTCGAGACAACTTAATCCAGTTTAGCTACTAATTAATGTTCTTTTTGGTCATTTCCAGCGAATTAGTTTAATGCATGTTGTTTTGTTTTGTTTTTTTTTTTTAGTTTCATTTCGGGTTATGGATAGGTAGTTGAGTTGAGTTTAACCTGGAGTAGGCAGATAAGCCCTTTTTCGTAATTTTAGATTTTGTATGATTTCGTCATTCATTCATCATCTTGGTGTCATCAAGTGTATCTCGTCAAGCTTGTTGATTTTCATAACTGACTCGCATGTAAACGACTTTGTTTATTTCTGTTGGATCATTATTTGACTCAAACTATAATTATTCTAAGCCTTTGGACTTACTTATAATTCACTTTATACTTATCTTATAAAAAGGGAGATGCATGCACCGATTCAGTCTTCTCTTATTTCGTTTCTCTCTTTTTCTCAGCGTTAGCTTCTTCGTCTCTTACCCTTAATGTTTTTTTCTTGGATTCTCTTCGTCACATCGTTGAAACGATCTTTGCACCCACTTCACGGTTCATCTCTTGTGTGCACTCAGGTAAGAGTTGTTGGAATTCTCACATCTTGGGCTCTAGCGATCTCTTCATGCACGTGCATGCACTAATCTTCTTTTCCTTTTTGCATGCATGGATACTAGGTTTCGTATAGACATTGAAATTAAGCCAAATGATAGAGTTGAACTTGTACAAGCTCAATTGAGGTAAGTTTAAGCACGTTATAGATGAAGACACATTGGTACACCATGTTTTCTATTATTCGTCTTAATCTTTTAGGTGCTTTGGTGATTTACAACCTTTTGTATCAGATTATGTACGCTTGTTATCTCTGTTTTCAATCTGGTTCAAATCCAGTTTCATCTATAACAGGTTCAGAATGTGAACTTATGAAGCTTATGGCTAAGCCCTAGAGCTCCACGGCTCACTCTCTCCAGAGAGTAGCTAAACCCGATTTTACACTAGGTTAGGCTACGGCTAAGCCGTAGGCTAGCCGGGACCCAACCACAGGTCAAGCTAGGCTTGATGTCCAGAGAGTAAAAAATTGGAGAAATTTTCTACAATTCAGCTCTGGCTAAGCCGTATGATGTGCTGCGGCTAAAACGTACCCTCCTGTAGCTCAGCCGTAGAGAAAACACGGTCCAGCCGTAAGAGGAAGCACGAAATAGCCATGGCTTACTGTAAATGTGGAAAACTTCTGGGGAACCACGGCTGAACTGTAGTGCATAATATGACAAAGCTATAAGATGCCTACGGCTAAGCCGTGAGACCATTGAAAATCAAGAAGAGGTAAGTGTTGAAGAGACCTTTTAGGGCCTTTGTGTTGGAATGCAGGTAACCCTTAACTTGCCAAATGGAATATAGGAATAGCATAAATAGTCTGGAGGGCTGTGATTCATTCATGTGTGTTGTCCAGTTGTTAAGCACCTCTCCATGGGTGTTGGTTTAAGGGACTCCGATACACCTTCCCGATACGAGTCAACACTAAGAGAGATACAACTATGTATTGGATAACTTAAAACTACATCATCATGCACGGTTAGAAACACAGGATAACTAGATTAGAGTTGGCTAGTAAATTGTTTTGATTCTATCCAATTGAATTACTGGGCATATTGTACACTGATTATTGTCCTCCACTCTTATGTATAGATTGAATGTTCAACGTATGTCTTTTCGATATTATATGAATTAGACTTGCTTAACATATCCTTGACAATTGTTATTCCATGTACCTTGTTTATTAATATGAACTTGAGTATGAATGTTTAGCGTGAATGAATTGAATGTAATTCTGTATTGTTTTTATTTCCTTAATGAATTGCATGTTACCCAAGTCCAAGTATCTAATTGAATCGAAATGGTCAGGCACTACTTAGCCTCAGCTTCATGATACCTGGCGGGGTTGACTTTGGTATAGTATGTACGTTGCTGCTGCGGTTTCCGGACCCCAGGAAACTTGAGACCCATTTGTATCCTAGCTCGGTCGATGGTGTTCTCCACGTATAGATCCTTAGAGGGAGGATATGGCAAATGTAGTAACCATATAGTAAAGTACACCTATGCATTGATTTGTATAGTATGCTTTATTTATAAATGCACAATTTGCCTAGAATACTAAATTGAAACTCCTTGTAATATCACTTGTTCATTATTCTTGTAAACACAACGCCTGTTACCTTATTGTAGTTTATGCTTTACTGAATTGTTGTATTAGTTATCCTTGGTATTGCAGGCTCAGATCCCACTACCGACCTCTCGTCGGTCAGCAAGACTCTAGAGGAGACTGTAAAAGCCCTGTCAAGGCTAGATGAGTGGTTGTGAGCACTCCACCAGAGAGCGGCATGGCATTAGTATAGGTCACCTTTTGGGGGTGGGATGCATTTGGTTTCTGTGACTTGAAGTTAACGTCTTTCATTCTATATCTAGTTATTTAGCAACTATTTCTCACCTTTGTAAAGATAGGATTTCCTTTGTTGTTTATTGTGTAATTAATGTCATCTTTTTATCAATCTTGTTTATGTTAGTGTATTCTCTTTTTCATGCAATGATACTTACAGCTTCCATGTACACTGTTATTTCCACGTGTGATTTTCCATTGTGCGTGTGCATTTGGACGAAATCTAAGTGTGTACACATGTGGGTACGTGTGTCACGGATTAGGTTTAAACTTAATCCTCAATTTCTTAGACTCGGGTTGTGACACAACTTGTGAAGAGTTGTTGGGAATGGCTCCAATTCCTAGTTAGATACAATTGGAGTAACAATAAAATTCACATGGTTAGAGAAAAACTTCAGGACTAAGATAGAAAAAGGATAAGATATTGTAGACAATGACTTACTTATTCTTCTTGGTTAATAGTCAAATAGTGGGTAATGCTAATAGTGCAAGAGGGCAATCGTCGGTTGCTCGTTAAAAAAAGAAAAACAATAACCGCTCAGAGCGATGGTCACATCGCTCCCAGTTAAACACTACTATTTTCTTATCAATTATGAGTATAGATTGGATGAAAGATACGGATACAAGAAAGAGTAATTCGTTTAGGTTTTCCATTTGGTGCTAGAATGGTATCTGCCATCATGTAATAAGTCTGATCTTATGATATGGATCTCTAAATAATATGTCAACATAGGGGTGTAACAATTTGGTTAACTGTGTGTTTTGGAAAAATTGTCAACCGAATCATATTTTACGGTTTTCAGTTTTTAAAGATTGTAACTATACCCTAAAAAACTATTAAAAAACTAAATCGCAGTTAGTCATATTAGACAGTTTGGTTAGAGTTAATTGTCACTTAAAATACATGTTTTTTTTAAATTTTAAAGAGAGAGCATTAATTATTTAGCTAATTTAGAGTTTGAATATTGAATGGCTGTGAAGGTTCAGTAATAAGAGATCAACACTTGAAATTAATGTAGAAATATGACTTGGGGTGTAATGGTTTGTTTAATTGTGTGTTTTAGGAAAACAGTTAACCAAAGCATATTTTACTGTTCGGTTCGATTAATAATCATGAGTTGAGACTTAAAATTGGAACCAAATCCTGAAGTACAGTCTTTTTTATTTTAATAACCATAATTGTAATTGAACTGTAAAACATGGTTATTAATTATCAGTTCGGTTCAGTTTTGTTCGGTTATAAGGTTTTTCAGTTTTTTTTACATCCCTATGTCAATAAAATGGGTGTAGCCTCATGTATGTGTTTCATTTTTGTAAACACAAACCTTAGCATTTTTTTTACATTTGCCTTAGTGATCCATATCCAAATATCAAACTTATTAGAAAATTCAAGCAGCCATTCTCTCACCAAATGTATAAACTATACAAAAGACCCATTTCTATACTCCTATCTCTTATTTAATCTATTTCAAGGTTTGAAAGAAAATAACAATGTTCAAAACAAGAAAGTAGAGAAGAATATCGTGTTAAAAACTACATGAACATATACTATTAATGGAGAAGAAAGAACTATTCATACCAGCAATATCATGTTGCTGATATGCCTTTAGCAACTCCTAACAAGTTCTCTCCATCTCTTAAGTGCTGTATATATGGAGGAAAGAGATAATGTGGCTACAAGTGGGAAAGAAAAACATTACAGTGGATGAGCGGCGGGTTTTTTTTTTTTTTTTACCCAGAAAGAACTATGATGATCAATTTGGTGTTATTAGAACTAAAGTTTTTTCGGTATAGGACCCATCTAAGGAGATTTTCTACATAAAATTCTCTATTTTTTTTATAGAAAGGCTCCTGGTTTGGCATATTGTTGGTTTTTTTAATGTCCTATTATTTAAAATTAGAATATTTCACAAACTCAAGTTAATTTTATATTTCACAAACTCAAGTTAAGTTTAGTGTGACCTTCAAGTACATATAATCACCAGACGATATGAAAATAGGTAACTGATACTAACAATTGATCTAGTTTTAAGTCCTCAATGTTTAAGAGCCGTTAACTTGTGGGCTATGTATTAAGGGATTAGGGGCAACTGTTGGCTTCAAACTTCATATAAAGGGCAGTCCCATTTGAATCTTTTGGACCCGCTGCCCCATTGTCCCCCCGGTGGGCTCCACTCAGTGGTGTGTGTCTACCTTGTTCTCAACCTCGATGAGCTTCATTTTAAGAGGCAATAAATGTTTGGGTAAAACAGTGTAAATCTTAATTTCCATCGTGGTCTATCTATTTCAAAGAATTTTGGTGGTCTGCAATTCGTTGAATACAAAATCTAATTTACCCGTATGTAATCGGTCTGTAAAATCAAAATAAAATATTCACTTAACTTTCATTCACCTGCAACCACATTGAGCGTCTTTTTGGACACAACAATCTTCATCAGCCTGTTTGCCTAGATCCACATTGCAGATCTTAGACCGCTTAAGCATCGCAATATGGAAGCTTGAGATGATTTAAGCTCTAGGAATGTTTTTAACAAAAAAAATGGACTCCAGGGATTTTCTTGATTAAAATGAAATTGACATCACAAAGTTTTCATTTTTTACTGTAGATTCTAAAGTATCTATTCCTACATAGCATTAACTATTTGGGCCCATGTTCAGGTCCGGGTATTTACTAAAATTCAAGTTCAAGGACAGGCCTAACTTGAATTAAATCCCAGTATGCAGCTATCATTGACCTGATTTATATGTTGATGGATCCGAATGAGGAGACTCCGTCATGCGGCTGAAGATCTATGTGCGTTCCGATAATGGGGAGCTCCGTGGATCTCTTTGCCTCTTGTCTTTTCTATTAGAATGGAGAGAATAATAATAATCCAAACCTTATGGCTCCCTTATCCTTATATAGACAAGTCCCAAAGAATCACACTTACTAGATACATCTTTTACCAGAAGCCCATATCCACTGATCCTATTGGGAGTCTTATTATAAAACTCAGATCAAATCTTACACTAAAGTAAAATTGTAATTTCTTTTGACACCTACCCTGCTTAGTCTGACATGGAAACTGTAGTATGTGGGCTACACGATTTCCTACATATGTGATCCATTTCTGACCAGGAAGGCTAAGAGTTAACGCCCTCAAATTTCACCCGCACGTAATATTGGTTATTGGTGTGTCGGTGAGTTTACCATAACTCCAATGTCTTATCTTTGGTGAGTTGCACCGTATAGCATCTCTGTGAATTGTGATATATCATCACTGAGATGTCTGCTCCCCTATTTCTTTACTCCTCTGACAGCTCATTGACCAGTCTTCAAAAAAAGAAGCTGTTGGATCTTAAAGATTAGATTACAAAGACGCGGGGTTCCAAAAGACACTCACTTTCCTTCCCTCTACTTTTTCTTTTCTTCTTCCATACATTCCCATCTTTCTCTCTTTCTCATTCCAAGACAAGTGAAAGAATCACCAGCAGCAGAGAGAAACAGAGATGAGTAAAATGTCCATTGGGGCCTATTTCTTCTTATCCTTACTCTTCCTTCTTTCTGTTTCCATCAATGCGGAGGACCCCTACAGGTTCTTTACTTGGAATGTGACATATGGAGACATCTATCCTATGGGTGTAAAACAGCAGGTGAGAATGTGAGGTTGGTTTGCTTTTGGTTTTTTTAATTTTTGTGGGGTGGGGGTGATGAGGGGTTTTTGTGATTAACGGTTTGGATTTTGTGTGGTGGGAAATGTGGCTAGGGGATCTTGATTAATGGTCAGTTTCCGGGGCCTCAGATCGAGTGCGTGACCAACGACAACCTCATCATCAATGTCTACAATAGCTTGACCGAGCCGTTCCTCCTCTCTTGGTAATGTTCCCTCCCTCCCGCTCTTGTTAGTTGTCATTTCTTTCTTTTCAATTTTTGCTAACAAGGGTGTAATTAGCTGCAATACGACTTCATTTAGATTCATTTTTTGTTCGGTAAAACATTGGGAAATTAATGAGCTTTAGAAGAAGAAGAAGACAAAAGACATGGTTAGATTGTTAGGTCCATTTAATTTTGATGAGTTGGGTTGTTGGATCCAATTGATTTCGACTGAGCACAGCAGTTGGGCCCACATATAAAATGCCAAATTAAATGTCTTCATCAGATTGAGGCACTGTGCATATGCTTCAAATTTCAAATACACAACACCCAAGAGACGAGTATCACCCGTTTTTTATGTAATTAATCTGATGTTGAAGAGATAAAACTTGGCTGTAAATAAAGGGGTCTGCTGAGTTGTGTGGGTGGATCATCTCGTATGGAAGATTGTTTTAGACGGCCTGTGGCCCTCTCGGGGCCCACCAACGTGGATGAGGTTGGGGATCGAAAGATCCAATGGTACGACGCTGTAATGTATGAAATTTCAATGGACTCCCACCATTTTACCCTCTGATTTATGCATTGCAAGTCTAATGGTTTTAAAATGTAATTCAATTCAGCCGTGTAAAACCCATGGGCCATGGGATCTGTGACATTGGGTGGAGTTTCAAGGTGAGGATGTTAGATTGGAGTTGAGATTAAATGAGAAAAACCCAAATATTCCTACGTCACCAGTAGTCTGGCCACGGGCTTGTGTTGGAGGATCCGGACTCGCTAGATTGATATGTGGGACTCACTTTGGGGCCTTACGAGACAAGTCTGGATCCTTGGTCAAAAAAACTCCACAGTTTGGTTCGGCACGTTCGTCACGTCAGCGTCCTCCAGTCCATGCCAAGCACCCTGGTGGTGAGGACCCGTAACCGTGCGCACTGAATCTCAATTCTCAGACACAATGACATGTTTACCTTAGTCGTGAAATTTGAATGGGGACCTCGTACAATCTTTTGTCTCGATTGCAAATTTTTAGGGTTATAAAATTCAAGAAAGCATAAACATGACCTTGCTTGCTTGGGTTGCACGTCGTAACTCGTAACGTGTTCGACCATGACATGTCACATGGGCCTTACCTAGGGCACATGGCACTTTCCCTGAATGGATATACCGATCCATCGAACAAACAAGCAACGTTGGGGCAAGAGATTTGTAACTTTTTGTGAGTGTGATGATGTGTGGCTGTAACATACATGTGCCCATATCTCATATCCGTCTCTTCCAGTCGTACTTGATGAGTAAGCTCCCATGCATGTGTTCCCAGGAGAAAAGATCCTGTGGATTCAAATTTCTTGGTGTCAAAGTGTTAGTTTCCTCTAGCCATTTATTTCGGGTTTTATCAATTATTAAAGAGCATTTGTGAAGAATAAAATTTTTTTTAAAGGCAGCGGTTCAGTTCGTTGGAGCCTTGAATTTGCTTTTCGAAGTTTTAATTTAACTCCCGCCCCTTCATTATTTGGATATTATGTGAGTGTCCATATATGAATTAGGCAGTACGAATCGGATAACCTTTTGACCGGAGGCTAAAGGTCTAAATGACCCGATGATAAAATTTTTCATTTCATTTGAATGAAGAGGAGTTTTGGATCCTCTTTTGCACTGAAAGTTGGGTTCAAAAGTCGGATTTCTCCACCTTCAGTAACCACAGAGTGGAAAGGCATCCTAAAATCCGAGTAGCCCACCGTTTTTGTTGAAAATGGTGCTGCACAAATCCTCCATAAAGGATTTAAGATTTTCATTGAGGTCAATGGCCCATGAAAAATAGCTTTTGGCCTGGATCACAAAAAATTATTCAGAAAATTGATATTGATGGTAACTGAAGTTTATGGTTGATATTGATGGTAATTTATGTGCCCAACTGTTTCGTTTTTTAATCCTTTCCTTTTACTCGAAGCTACTGATGTCATATGTCTTATGAATACATGGGGAGTTATTTTCTGGTAAAAGAATACATCGGAATTGGGAATGTATTTTTAACGCAAATAAACAGTGCCAGCTTTTGGATGATGTTGTATAGCTGGCACTGAACTGGGATCATTTCTTAGATCTTGGCTCCAATCTCTAAGCATTTGCACAATAAATTTGGGAAGCATTGTATCTGTATTATTTATTTAAAGCGGTGGACCATGTTGCGTCAACTTCTTTTACTTTTTGACAGAGATTTCGGTGTGTGAACAGGTGTCATCATCATTCGGATTTTTATCTTTTTGAAAGCTTATTATCCAAGCATAAACCTTTTTCAAAGATTTGGTTCGCATGATAATGATAATCATTACACAAAACAGGCCCCTTAATAAAAGCACTTGTCCTTGGGAGTTCAGGTCAGTTAGGCCCATTAGTCGTTTGTCTTATATAAATATTTGGTTTGGTTAGGCCCATAAGTCCCATGTCTCATGTAAATATTTGGTCTTTGGCTTTTGACGTCCAATCCCACTAGGAGACAGAATGGTGTGGGGGCCGAACTGCCCCATTTCTGGTCTTTGCTAAATTAAAGTCGGTGGGGCCATTTTCACGCGCCAGTTTATGGGCATACGGATTCGGTACAGAGGAGGCTGATCTATGCACGTGAAGGAGTACAACTTCCCCATTTGCTTTGTCGGTTCCACACTTACAGGCTACTCCCAGCACGTTTTTTTGGAAATAGGCCCATACAGAGAATTCAGGCTGTTGCCGGATCCCGTGTAATCACGGTAGCGATAGGTCACTGAGGGGCAAGTAGGACTGCTCATGTGACACGGCAAAACCGTGATATATCTATCTAATGATCACCGTGGGACAAATCCTGTATAAATCCTTGTATAATCTCAATTCATATATCATGCAGTTTCCAACCGACTCTTCGTGTTATGATGGGACCCATTTGAGAGGATGGGATTCTTCTTACTACATTTGGGTGATGGCTTCGAAATGGACCAGGCGAAAATGAGTTTGGTGGTTCTAGATGGGTGGAGGTAGTGGGCCCAACCAATTGTTTGTCTGTCAGTCAATAGTCAACACCAGCGTCACTGCACCAGTTTCTGTGGGGCCCGGGGTTTCTCTAGGCTAAACCGTTTATTAGAGGATCGGGGCCCAGGGTTTCTCTATGCTAAACCGTTTAATAGAGGATCCAGACTCCTAGAACCTTAGAATATCCATTGCACACGGTGTTTCACTTTCATGTATAAAATTCATGTTGCTGCCGAATTCATGTCATGTCTAGGCATCACATAAAATTGATTGGAGGCTGATCGGCTTACACCTATTTTTAGTGGGGGCCATGCAATCACACTTTGGTTTTTTCTTTTTTGGGTAGGGGACTGTCTGTGCGTGGTACCACCTTCAGCTTCCATTGTGATAGGAAATGAGTCCGCACTTTTGTTATATTTTATTTCACTTGTTCTGTATCTAGGACCAACTTGATGAAATTTTTCTAAATTTCATATGGTTGTTTATTTTGAGTTTAGATTTTTAGCAAGTGGACCTCATTGTGTGAGCCTCACGAATTTCTCCTGGCCAGGCCTAAAGCAATCACAAGCAATGATGCAAAGTGGAAAACATATTGCATCGTATGCTATCCGCTATTTCACTTTTTATGTGTAAAATCAGTATCCCTACTGTGCCTATGGCATTGCCTGGCCGTATATATGCTGTATTTGGGTGTCACAGGTCACAAGTCCATGCACTTATGCGTGTGTGATCTTATTCCTTGATCCATGTGGGCATTAGTGGATCATAACTTAGGAGATTGTAAACTATCGCATTATGAATTTACTGTTTTTCACTATGGTTTTGGAAAATCTTGGCATAAGATGTCCACTACTATCTTATTTTGGAAAGTTAATGATCATCTTAGCCCTTGGTTTAAAAGCCTTAAAGTTTCAACCATTAGATTAAACTGCATAACTTGTTTTTTCTTTAATTATAGTTGGCCCCACGTGTTGGGTTTTGTCTTGTATTTCGGTTTAACCGGATCACTTATCTAGTTTAGCCAGAATCGAGGTTCAAGATTAGGGGTGTTTTAATTATTATGTATGGGTTTTCTTGTTGGCCAAGAAAGCGGGAACTATATATATTGATGTATTATAACTTTAGATCCCAGGAGATTGAGATGAGATTATGATAGATGAGTTCTCTCCTTCATGGATATAAGCAAGATTATCGAACTACGTAAAGCTGCTATATTCATATTTGTGATTGCTTAATAGTGTGATTGTGTGTTTGTAGTTGATCCATCGATTGTGCGGTTTTTTCACTGTGCCACTTTTCCCAATAAGTAGTATTAGAGCAAGGTGGAGATTTTGCTTGGGTTTCATGATTGATGGATTGAGAGCAAGGTTGAGATTGCTTAGGTTTTCGTGATCAGGGATCGAGTATCAAATCAAAGGGGAAGAGGAGGATCGGCGGTTCATAGCTCGGATCCATCTTCCAGATAGATCTAAGACAGAGACGAAGAGAGAGAGACTAGCTCTCGGTTTGCTAAAAGTAGAGGAGATTAGATTAGTTTTTGATCCGATCGAGGGCTATGGATTGGGTTGTTATTGAATCGGAGAAGAAGACCGAAATCAGAGAGATGGTTCTTGGTTGCTGTTTGATTTGCAAATAGAACCAGAGAAGGGGGAGACAGAGGGATTTGTGCTTCTTGTTGCAGCCACAAAAGAGGACATTAGTCCTCATCATTGAACAGGGTTTCGCTGGATTGCCTGCCATCACTGTTGTAGCGCTGTCCCCGAAGTGAGGTGTTGCCACTTTTGCCGTCTATGTAAAGGCCAACAGTCATTGAAGAGGAAGGAGGGCCTCCTTTGGTTGCAGAGGGTGTTGGTCTTTGGCGCTTGTAGGAACCAGAGAGGGAAGAAGAGGCCTAGGTTTCGAATTTGGTCCAGGTCGGTTCAGAGCTGACCTGGGAGCAGTAGCCCAGTGCAACCAGGTCTAGGTTAGGTTAGGTAGGACCTAACCCATTGCACAGAGTCCAGCCCAACGTCAGTAGTGTTGGCATCAGTAGAGTTGGTCAAAGCAGTTTGATTGGATTAACGGCTAAATTTGTTTCTGCGATATCTTGATCGCCTGGTATCCGATTGGATATCTATTTGCACCTGCGGACTTGTTGCAAGCAGATCTATGTGTTTGTGGAAGAAGATTGGCAGTTCAACGGTTAACATGGATGTTTGACCAATCAGAGTGCAGAAAACCTTTTTTGCGATATCGAAGCCACCCAAAGTCAGATTTTAGATCCGTTTTTACCAGCGTGCTCGAGGTGATAAGATCTATGAAACAAACAAAAGATATTGACAGTTTGATTGGCAGAAATTTGTGGGATTGAAAAAACCAAGCGATTCACAATGATGGCAATGGATTCAAGCATCACGAGCCAGATTGAAGTGTTTAATGGAGAAATGACTTCAGGGATTTGTAGGAAAGAGTAATAGACTCCTTGACACAACAAGGGATAAAAAAATGTTACTTGATGTCATGGATGGGAGATTGCTCTAAGACTTTGTGGAAAACTCAGATCCGCGTTGAATGGATCGGGAAGGAGCAATGTGCCAAAGTAGATGGAAAAGCGAAAGAATCAAAATCCGAAGGAGATAGTATGCCAGAAAATTCGGATTTGAACGTTCGGATTTGAACAATTAGGAATCATTTTCGGTCGCTACAGGTATAGGTCAGATTGATGATCCATGTTGTTTGGATTCTAATTCTTCTTATCATGTATTCGAATAGAGATTGATTTGATGGAAATAAATCTCATTATTGTGGATCTGTTTTTATGGGAGAGAATGCAAATTGATAAGCATTCGAGATAAGAGCGGAAAGATCCAAGTGTATGATGAGATTGTCTGGATCCTAATGGATGTGATGAATGTTCCGGGTTTGTAAGGGAATTTGATTTCTTTGGGTGCCTTAAACTTCAAAGGTTGCAAGCCCACTGTAGTAGGTAGAGTTGTGAAGGTAGAAAGGGGAACATTGGTTATTATGGAGGGTAAGATGATCAGAAATCTCCATAGGTTGATAGGGGATGCTTTTTTAGGTGGAGTAGTGAAGGAGGCATCAAATAACGGAGGAGAAAATACATGGTTCAGGTGGAGTTAGATGTGACGAGATCATGGAAGATCGATTGATGGGTCTTCAATGATATCATCTAGCGGAAATCCTGGAAGACCTGAACGGAGATGATTTTCTCAAAAAAGGTATTCTAGTTCAGGTTGCAGTAAGCTAGTTTAGCATTGGGTCATACCTAACCTGTGTGTACAGTGCCCAACCCACTAGAGCAGGGTAGAACAAGACAGTTGCTAGTTTGACTGGAGGAACACCGGAATGGAGATAGAAGGAAGGATTCACAAGGTACTAGTGAGATCCGGATTCTGGGAGGTCTTTAGTTTTATTTTGACGGATTGAAGTTAGGTTCATTGTGTTGCAAGGATGCATACATGTGGCAACAAATGGAGGGCACTTTGGAGGTTCAAGACAGGAGCGTTGAGGTCAAAGGAGGTAACTATGGGAAGTCTCTAGTCGGTTTGGACTTGATTGATATTAGACAATGCTGAGATTGTATGTACATCCGGGCTAAAGGGTGCAAGAGCTGCACTAGTTTGTAGCGTGTGCGGAGGTGTAACTTCCAGCGAGGTACGTGAAGTGCCGGTTCAGCATGCTAGAGTGTTGAAGAAAAGAGACTACGTTATCACCGTAGGGACGTACCATTTAGCATGGTGCATGAAGATAGTGCCGATTTCATTTCAAGGTGGCTCTAAGGATTTACAGAATCCAAGCAAGGCTGGAGATTGTTGGATTTTGCCTTGTATTCCGTTTTAACCGGATTGGTCATCTGGTTTAGTTAGAACGGAGGTTTAGGGTTAGGGTATTTTAATCATTATGTATGGGTTTTCTTGTTGGCCAAGAAAGCGGGAACTATATATATTGATATATGGTAACCTATGATGCCCAGATATGAACATGGGTACGGATACAGATACGGGGATCGGGGATACGACTCTGCACTTTGAAAAATTTAGGACACGGATACGGATACAGGTGTCCTTAATTTTTCTTTAAATTACGATTTAATTAAGGAAATTATCATTGTTTATGTTCAATTCTAACATTTTTATGTTGAAAAGTAAGAAAACTTAAAGCAGTAAATGAAATAATGGACTTGCTAAGTAGGATATACTAAATTTATACCCCGGAAGTATCGGTGCAGTATCAGGTACTAGTACAAGTATCGTATCAGTTCGATACGGATACGTTGCCCTTGTACAAGTATCTGGGTATCATAGATGGTAACCTTAGATCCCAAGGGATTGAGATGGGATCATGATAGAAGGGCCTATTTGGCAAGTCTTATTTGTTTCATTTAAATGTTTGATGTGTCTGCTTCAATTACAAAAAGCAAACATGTCTTATTAGAAAAGGTATATGGCCAAGCTGTTTTATAGTAAAAGTAGTACAAACATATTTGTTATAAAGTTAAAAATAGATATAGTAAAAGTAGTACATATAAATTTGTTATAAGGTTAATAATAGTAAAGGAAACTACTCATTTTGTACAAGTTGATAAATTTGTTAAAAAAAGAGCATAAACCTGTTTGATTGCTTTGGACATTCATTTCTATTTGAAAAAGTTAATAACTTTTATGTACATTTGAAAAAGAGGCAAAGGGTTTTAAAGCTTATCAAATCAGCTATGCAAGATGAACTTCGCAAAACTGTCTAAAAGACACAATCTCTATTAGAATCTTTTCCAAGTCAAGTAGACACCAAATGTTGACTTAGTGAATGGCACCTAATATTGGCATTTGTGATGGGGCCCACTTGTGTTTACATGTGGGTGAACCCCAACACGGAGAAACACCCCTCACAAAGATATATATTTTTTGGATAGGCTGTGATGGGGCCCGATTGTGTTTACATGTGGGTGACCCCAACACAAAGAAACACCCCTCACAAAGATATATATATATATATATATATTTTAAAAGGATGTGTCAATCCTTGTGTGATGACAAGAATAGGATTTGTTTGAGTTTTATCCAACTCCTTTATGCTTATTATCTCTCCATTCAAATTCGAATTGAGAGAATTTGATCAACTCTCTTTTCAAATTTCTATTGGAGTTTATCACCCATTAAGCCAAATGCTATAAATATATATGGGAGGATGATTTCAAAGCATCTTAATACTCATAACCAATAATAAGCAACAAAAGAAGAAGTCTAGATCTAAACCGTCCATCATCATCTTCCACATCAATTGCCCTTGGATCATAAAGAGTGAATCCTATGTGATTGATCTCTCGTAGAAAGTCATGGATCTCTGCAGTTAGTGTTTGATCCAAGTCGACACAATCTTGAACGCATTCGTAGCGGCCTTGCAATCATAGATGTGTGCTTCTACAAAACCTAAAGCTATCACCTAAGTGGGGTTTTAATTCATCATAGGCAAACCCAGTTATTATTATTATTGTTTTAATAATGAGGAACCAGTTCACTCTAAAAAATTCCACTATATGTAATTATTTTCTTATTGAACTGATGCACTGATGTATATTTTATTGATTTGCAACCAGGAATGGCATTCAACAAAGGAGAAATTCGTGGCAAGATGGAGTTTATGGAACAAATTGTCCAATCCCGCCTGGGCAAAACTTCACCTATATGCTGCAAATGAAGGACCAAATTGGCAGCTACTTTTATTTTCCTTCCCTTGCTTTCCACAAGGCAGCTGGTGGCTTTGGTGGGATAAAGATTCATAGCAGACCAATGATCCCTGTTCCATTCCCTTCTCCTGCTGGGGATTATACAATTTTGGCCGGAGATTGGTTCAAGTCTAATCACACAGTAAGTAGATTTCCTTGGTTTGAAAATAATATAGATTAGCAATGCTTAGATGATTAGAACAATGTGTTGGTCACCAGAGTTTGCTCACTTTTCTGCTTCGGATCTTTGGCTATACTACTAGATGGAAAGCTGTGGAATCAGTGTCTGTTCCTCCTTTCGTTGTTGTGATGTGTTTGTGCTGTTTTTTGCCTTTCAATAAAGTTTTCAGTCAACAATAAAAAAAGCAGAAATATTAGGACTCTGAAACTACTATGATGTTCTTACTTCATGAATAGGGGTCAAGTACATGTGGATATTTATGGTGATAATTTTCAAACCCATTAAATTAATGACCATGGCAGAGAAGGGAAATAAAAAAACAAATAAATAAAAATAATAATAGCAATATTTTTACATTCAGTGAGATAACTTGCAGCATTTAGATTGTTAGAATCATTTGGTTGATGCAATATTTGACTATTATCCATGTTGGTTGTGTCCCTACATATTTCTGTTTATAACTAATTAGTACAGTTCATTGAAGCCGTAAAAGAAGGCTTTTCCAGTATAGGAGTGTATACAAACATGGGTTTCCAACAAGAAGCAAGAAGCTCTAAAAGGTAGAATTATTCCTTTGGTCTGATGTACATATGATTTTTGCCTGCTCCCTGCTTAGATAATGCATCTGTACCACCAATTGGCAACAATCATAAACTGCTATGGCCCTTCATAGTTCATACTTAATAGTCTTTATCATCATACAAGTGTTATTCCATGACATAGGCATCATCCTATCATCTCTGGTATCAGTGTTCATGACACAACATCGAAGCATTAATTACTAACAAGACTTGAAATGTCATTCCTTAAGATAGAAAAAAAAAAGTTATTGATTCTTCCCTTTGATTTTGGAGAATGACATAAACTACAAATTATACTTATATTAAGTATGGATTCTTCCCTTTACTTTTGGAGAATAACATAAAATATAAATTATACTTAGAAATGGAAATCTATCTATAAAATTTGATAATATTAAGAATTTAACTTTTATTTTGGCCCCTTTTGATGAACAGAAAATGGTGGAATGGATACAATTAGTGTCATCGGAATTTGGACGCCTTGGTTTATTTTCACTGTCTTCAATAAATGAGTATAAAAACATCCAAACATGTCATTAGTCAATTGATGACATCCCATGCATTTAATTTAACAATGTAATATGTAGAGAACCCGAAGCAATCGTAATAAAAAAGTGAATCTTACTTCGTATTATTGTTTTGAAATAACCATCCAAACAATTGGTTTATCTAGGGATTATAGTATATAAGAGATTTGTGTGCTTAGGACCAGGATCTCCAGATCAACTCTTGGACTCTTAATTTACAACTCACTATGTTATTGCTTATATCTTTGCCATACCCATGGATCAAAATAGCGACATAGTAGCCGCTATATGGGGTGTAGCGGTCAAGGCCGCTACACTAAATTGAATTTAGCTCCGCTCTATCCGTAGCAGTTGCTACGACCGTTACGGGGCCATTACAAAGTGTGACTAATAGCTACTTTTCAATTTTTTTTAAAATGCATAGTAAGGCTTATTTCTTTTATTTTTCTTTGCAAACAACATTTTTATGCAACTCTTCTACACTTCTATACTTAAAAGAATATCAAAACACATAAGATATCGCTGAATTGAAGATGATGCAGACAGTTCCCCTCAAGGGCTCTTCTCTGGGTAATGTCCTAGCAGACACTCCCTTTGGTAGAGGTATTCTTTTCTCTAGTCTCAACACAAATTCATTGTTTGTTTCTGATAAAACTTAATTTGATATTTGGTTTGAACTTCAAACTTTTTGAGCATTACTTTATAATTTATAAATCCTTTGTTATGTATAGTTGTGCTAAATTAAGTATTTAAATTATGAATTTAAAAATGCATAATAACCTAATATAGCTAACCGACATAAATGCATGGGAAAAATTAGATCAATACTCTTATTTTATAATCATTTAGGGACAGAGCTTTTATGCACTGAATGGACCGCTACATCCTCCTATCTTAGTTGTTATAGGAAAAGAGCATCAAAATTTGACATTTTCCAATACTCCGAATTTTTTGGACTTTTTTTCAAAGTTTTTTGACAATTTTTTCTAGTCACACTGCTACATAACCCCTGCTACATACTATTTTGGCCACTGCCTGCTACGCCTGCTGCAACTGTTATTTTGATCCTTGGCTATATCTTGAGAGATAAAATGGCTCTCAGTCCCTATTTATAGACATCTTGGACTCATGATCTATTGAAATCCACGGAATCCAAATGATTAAGGTCCACATAGTGTCCGGATAAACTCTATAGAAATACTCTACATTTGCATGGTAATTGATGTTGTTTCTTATGTCCTGGATAATCATGTGTCTTTCATTGGCATAAAGCTTTACGTAGATACATGGGATAGACTTTATAAGTATTTATGATGAAAGTGACCTTTTGAGAAATAAGTCACCATCATTTACTGTTCTTGCACATATGTGGAGTCTTGGAGAGACTTTATCCGGAGAAGAGGTTCATATGCTTTATGAGTGAAAGTGACATTTCACTTTTGAAAGTGACTTATGTCTTAGAAAATTACCTTTTGTAAGGATGTGGATGAGGCTTGTTAGAAGAATTCATTATTTTGTCTCCATAAAGGACTGTGTGGGAGTTGCTTTTAATTTCATTGATGCAGCTGCTGACACTTGTCTTGAGAGGGAATATGTGATTGAATTTGCTTGTTGTATGTTGTTTTACTGGATTAATGACTATATTATCAAAACCTTCATCTGATGGAGAGATAGTTGGATCTGGATCAGCTTTATTGATGGAACCAGCCAAAGACGAGACTTCTTGGATGATTCCGCCATATTTCTTTATTATAAGGTCTTTGAGAGACTGTATTTCGTCTTTTAATCGCTGCATTTCTTGAACAAGTATCATTTGTTGGGTTTGGCTGTATTACAAGAGAAGCTTGAGGAGATGAATGATGAGATTTATTAAGATAACTAGGAAGATCAAATTTATCCCACCATTTAACATGGGAGACATGAACAAGGCAAGATGGTTTAATGGTTGGAGACTTGTTGTATTCCCACCGAAAAAAAATCCAGGAAATAGACTTTGAGGAGATGAATTTAAAAGGGAATATGAAGGATCATGAATATCAAATTTATTTAGGGTTTCATATTGTTGACAATGAGATAATAAAGGTGCAGGGAGAATGCAGGATTGGGGATCAAAAGGAATCCACCAATCTTTCCAAAACCACAAAGGGATATTTGGAGGACATTTTGAGGAAAAGCTTAGATACCACGAATATGAAACATTTTCATTTTTGAAAAGGCATGTTCATCATCTCGATCGTCATGATTAATAATTGCACTTTTTTATTTTTCCAAAATGGCTTCATATTATTTTTGAGAAATATTGGGAGCTTTAGTGACAAAATGCTTATTGGGAAGGAAGAGTTTGGTAATAATTTGATCTATGGTGAGGTTTTGAAAGACTTTATCATTGAGGAAGACAATAGGTGACTCAAAACTTTTGGTATCTTGGGACTTTTTGGGAGGGGCGAAAGGTGTAGTTAGCATTGGAGAAATTGGATTAAGGGCATTGAATTTATTGTTGGAAAGGATATCTAAGGTGTCAATTACTGGATTTTTGCCTTTTTCCTTTTGGAGGCATCATTGCTCTTCACCTTACTTCTGGTAGAAATTCACAAGAAAGAAAATTGGGAAGACAATTTGAAGGTCCTTTGATAAATTCAATGTCAAAATTAAAAATTGCGAGTAAAGCTTGCCATCGAGCAAAAATCTATTTTGATGCAAGATTTTTTAACATCATTTTCTAAAATATCTTTTTGCTAATTTGCAACCACAAAAGTACAAGGAATTTTTTATTCAAAAGATCAATTTGAAATTTGAGAATGCATGAAACTATGGCTAAGACTTCTTTCTTTATTGTTGTATAATTTTGTTAAGTGGTATTCCTGAATAAACTCAAACAATTTGTTCTTTTGATTGGGTATATCTTTATTCAACAATAAAGAAAGAAGTCTTAGCTATAGTTTCATGCATTCTCAAATTTCAACGTGATCTTTTGAATAAAAATTCCTTGTACGTGTTGATTGAAAATTAGCAAAAGATATTTTACAAAATGATGTTAAAAATCTTGCATCAAAATAGATTTTTGCTCGATGCAAGCTTCCCAATTTCTTACAATTTTTTATTTTGATATTGAATTTATCAAAGGATCTTCAAATTCTCTTCCCAATTTTCTTTCTTGTGAATTTCCATAAGGAGGAGGTAAGGTGAAGAGTAGTGATGCCTCCAAAAAGAAAAGGTAAAAATCATGTAATTGGAACCCATCCACATACATCTATGACTTCTCAAATCCGTACATCTCAACAAATTTCAATTCCCTTATTTAATCATGGTTTATCTTTAAAATCTCATAAATACTCTTTGGAATGCTATTCTGTTGGAAAAACGAAAACAAACTAGAAAAGTGTTGTCTGAATTGGCCAATCACCTTAAAAATTTGAAAACTCAAATGCAAATGACACATCAAAGAGCATCGTCTTCTACCCCAAGAATTGAGAAACAATTTAGACTACAGCTAATGGAAAGAGTTAACACAATTCTTCCAGATGATTTAGCTGCAAGAATCTGAGAAAAAACTTTATCTTGTCAAATTAAAGAATGCTTAATGTTCAAAGCTCACCACTTAAGCTAGGCTACGGGCTTCTCAAAGTTGTTTTTGTCAGCCTATGAGTTCAATATTTCATATATTGAACAAGGCCTGGTTCAAAGATTTGTCTTAAACCGAGTTGATCTTAAGAAAATTCATCAATTGCTTGTTATTGTACAATATGCCTTTAGTTGTCTGGGCCCTATAGAAAGATAATTTCTGATAACAATCTCCTCGACGTTAGGCGAAAGATTTGAAGTATGATTCTTTCAACCATATCAATTATGGACAATCATGGACTATGAAGAATGTCATTTATTTTGCCGAAAATATAAATATCCATTCAAAGATTATGAATACATCCTAATCGATAATCCATTTGCTTGGTATGAATCTTTTGATGAGGCATCCCTGGAATACAACCTGGATCGCCTGCAGGAATATAATGAAGAAGCTGATCAGTATCAATGGTTCATCAATCTAAAAGGGCACTTGGAATTTGCAAGCACCTAAAAAGATATTTGGTGTGATGGGTGTAGGATTGTTTGCATCGATGATGATCATGCCAACCACACCTCCGTTTTCTATAATCCTCAAAGGTCTGGACATTAAGCCCTCAATCATATTCTCAATAACTTTGGAGATATGTCTTTTGATATATCTGATAAAACGCAAGAACACTTGATTCAACTTTTTTAAGGCAAAGTTGAAGTTGATGATTGGGATGACTCTAGTCTCAAAGCAGACTCAGATTTAACTATTTCCCCATTACATGAAGTTTTTTATAATATAGCCATTAATCCAGCAATGTCGCAATTAACCTCACTAATCAAAATTGCCGACATGCAGCAAGCAAATTCAACGGATTCTTCCCCCTCGAGACAAGTGTCAACCATTGCTTCAACACAAATAAAAGCACTTCAATATGGTCATCATTACAATCAAAAGGCTATGGAACTCTTCTTCGGATAAAGCTCTACCTCCACTCAAGTCATTATAAAAAAGGATACAAGTCCTTTTTAAGGAAGGAAAGGACAAGACTATTCCAAAGTCTCCACATGGGCACAGGCATAGTAAATGATGGTGACATTTCTATAAATGGTCACTCTCATCATAAATATCCATAAATAAAAGTTCCAAGCATCTACGTTAAGCATCATTCCAATACAAGAAACATGTCCATCTAGGACATATGAAATAACAGTTATTTACTGTGTAAATGAAAAAAAATATCACTAGAGGAACTGTGGACATTAATCATGTTGAATTCCATGGATTTCATCACTGTTCAGGCCCACGGATTTCAATGGATCACAAGTCCATAACGTCTATAAATAGGGATTGAGAGCTCTTTTGTCTATCAAGATAAGCTAACAAACTACAAGTTATAGCCAAGCTAATAACCTAAAGAGTTGTAAATTAAGTGTCCGAGAGTTGATCTGGAGATTCTAGTCCCCCGATCTGGTATCAGAGCCATGCCAGTCTTTTCTCCTTGTAAGAAATTATGTAGAAATTTCTCTTTCAATATAGAAAGGATGTATTAAGTTACAATAAGGTGAGCACTGTGTGCCAAAACACCTAGTGGGGGCCCAACTTATGATCCATCTGAGCGGATCATAAATAGGGCAGGAACTCCCCCCACAAATGATAGTTACCAATCCCAAATTTGGCACCCATCCAATTGGATTGGACTGTTGGATCGACTTGCACTCATTTTGGAACATAAAAGGAGTTAAGCCATTGATCAAGTAATTAGGATGATGATTTGAGCCTTTGTCACCATAAACGGGTAGGTAGGGAGGACATTTTTTAATCCCCCCTTGTCCCATACTCAAGTGGCGCCCTTAGTGGGTCCCACTAGAAAGTGGTTTTCACCAAGAAGTTAAGCACCCATATATATATACTTGACATTTATTGATACATTCTAGAATAATGAAGAACAAATCTTTTGTTTCATGATTGAAAAAAAATTGAAAAGATATTAGCAAGGTAAGAAAAAAATGAGGGAAGTGAGTGAATTGCTGAGATATTGTAAGTTATCATCATCATCAAAGCCTTATTCCAACTATGTTAAGGTCGGCTACATGAATTCTGTTTCTCCATTCCGTTCTATTTTGAGCCAAATATTTAGATAAGTAAAATTTCTTCAAATTTGATTCAATGACCTCCATCAATGTTTTCTTTGGCCTACCCCTACCTCTTGATGGGTCATCCACCTGTATAGTCAAACTTTTTTTCACTGGTACCATTACCGGCTTACACTTAACATGCCTAAACTATCTTAAACGGGTTTCTCTAATCTTATCCCCTATTTGTGCTAGTCCTAAATGCTCTTGAAAGAGCTCATTTCTAATTTTATCTTTTCTAGTTTTACCATACATCCACCTAAACATTTTCTTCTCCACCACATCCATCTTAAGTATATGCGTCTTCTTAATTGGCCAATATTCTGCTCTATATGTCATAGCTGGTTTAACCACTTTCTTGTAAAATTTGCCTTTCAATTTTATTGGCATTCGTCTGTCACAAAGCACTCTAGAAGTTAGTCTCCACTTCAGCCATCCAGCTTTTATCCTATGCTCTACATCTTTGTCAATCTCTCCATCCTTACTAATCATCGAGCTGAGATACCAAAAAGAATCTCTACGTGGTATCTCATGGGTTTCAAGCTTTTATCCTATATTCCGCCAGTTTTTGTTGCTGGTCCCAAGCCCGGGTAAAGGAAGATGGTTGCGTTATGTAGGTTGACATTCAGCGTAAAACTTTGTCACAACCCAAACATAAATTCTAAGATATTGTAAGTTATCTTAAAAGAAAATTAAGGTAATTATTGTTTATTTGAAAATCATAATTTTCTAAGTTTTATTTATTAGTTGAAATATTGAAGCATTTTCATGGACTTGTTATTTTTTTTTAAATTTACAACCAGTTCTTAAGCATTAGATCATGTTGAACTCTGTTTGTTTTGTGTTTCAATTCAATATTTTGACATGCACAAAAAAGCGACATATGATGACTTAGTTATCTAAATTAACCTAACTTGTTTCCGGTCTATTTTTTTATTGTAATAATGGTACATGCATCATCTATCTTATCATGTCCAATTCTCTACATTGATGTGATGCTCATCCCTCGACATTTCATCCTGATCATTAAGAAAAATCTTTCAATTTCAATATTCTTAATAAGACTGGTTCTCTCTCATTTTAGTATAGATATATTTATCTAATACAAAGAAATACAGAGCGAAGAAGGGATTGTCTCTAGTGGAGTGACGTAAGAAAATTCTTCATATTCTTATATCTTTATGAAGTAAAATCTAAGGTTTTGAGACTCATCATAGTTAACACATCTAAAATTCAATTGATTCTTACATTTATTTCTATTGGGTTTTCACATAGTTTTGAGAATGAGTATCTTCCCATCAATATCATCACTCTCCATCTTTCTCTCAATGAAGAAGAAGAAGTACAACAATCTCAAGGGTATAAATTTTTAAAATAAATATCTTGAATGGGCTTCACACTATGGACTTCAAACTAGGGATGTGAATGGGTCGGATTGAGCTTGGTTTTAGGCCAATACAAACTTGAGTTAAGACTGTCAAATATCCTATCATGTATCTGACCCAGCTCATAATGAGTTTCATGATTTGTTGTATCAAATCTGCCCATGATGTTTAATAGTGATTTTCTATTTTAAATATATGAAAAATAAATATCAACATAAGGTTGCAAGATCTCTCCATTACCACTTGTCTTATAGAATACTTTAAAATATAGTTTTACTAAAATTGTCACCCACGATGTTTCTGCTTGTTCTCTAAATTATAAGCTTTCAAGAAGAAAAAAAATCCAAAGTTAATTGGTACTGTACTAACTTCTGAAATCGTAAAATCATATAACATATACTTTTCACTATGATTACAGTTGTATCCGGGATTACCTTCCGAGTATTGTGTGTAATCATATGATTCTGACCGAATATGGGACCAAATTACATATATTACAGTTGTATCCGGGATTACCTTCCGAGTATTGTGTGTAATCATATGATTCTGACCGAATATGGGACCAAATTACATATAAATAGCAGTCTAGAACAGATTTAAAATTTCCTGTATGTTGTTCTATCCTACAAAGAATCATGGACCTTTACTTCACTTGTATAGTTATATACATGCATAAGTATATTCTATGTTTAAATGTCTTTCTTGTTCTCTGTTTGTAGTCGTTTTAAATATCAGTATTACTTTCTTATCTCAATGTGGCATGTTTTTACTTTATTGCAGTCCTTGAGATACATTTTAGACAGTGGAAATAATCTCCCTTTCCCTGATGGGCTTCTTATCAATGGCCGAGGAGCGAATGGGTACACTTTCACAGTTGATCAAGGTAAATATACTAATTTTACAAGTTCTTCTGTTGACTACTCTATTAGTTCTCCCTTTAATTCACCTCTTTTATGTTAGATGTTTTATGTATTTGACACATGTCCTTTAAGACCACATATGGGGCCTCTAGTTCATAGTGTTTTTGGTTTTATGGTAACTTCTTTTATTATTTATTTTAACTATGGTTGCCCAATTCAATGATGTATTCTATTCTATATCAAATTTGGCAATCAGATATGGAAAAGCATGTAGCCTGGTACCTTCCACCACTCACATGATCAAGCTAATTTTAGGAAAACAATGACCAAGCTGAAAGAGTGGAAGAGTGGAGGGGCTATGTCTGTTCCACTTTGAAATCAAGCTCTTCCAGACCATCCACCATTAGATGCCATGGAGCTATGCACACATAATTTATGATTTGGATTGGCATATTATCGATTTTCTTTCGGCAATGGCAATGCATCTTGGATCCAATGTATGTTTAAAATTGCATGACTGTTTAAAACTTTAGCATTTTCTTAATCTTATTTATACAATTCCGTGCAGGTAAAACATACAGGTTCCGAATATCAAATGTGGGGTTGACAACATCTATCAACTTCAGAATTCAAGGACACATGATGAAGCTGGTAGAGGTTGAAGGATCTCACACACTCCAAAATAGCTACTCTTCTCTGGATATCCATCTGGGACAGACGTACTCAGTCTTAGTCACAGCGGATCAACCCCCACAGGACTACTACATTGTTGTCTCCACACGCTTCACCAATCCTGTCCTTACATCTACTTCCTTACTCCATTACAGTAACTCTGGTGGTAGAGTTGCAGGTCCCCCACCAGGAGGACCCACCATTCAGATTGATTGGTCCCTCAACCAGGCTAGATCTATTCGGTATTTTCTAAACTTCCTCGTATATTAATATCCATTTTTGGTTGAAGTTCGTATTTTGCTTGAAGAGTCATGGATTTATAGCTTGTGCATCCAGCATCTGTTATGGTTTGATTATGAGCCATTAGATTCTGAAGTTGGCCACAAGTGATCATGAGTGTCAAATTGAGTGTGGGGAAACTAATTAATTCTAGGCCAATGATAATGATGTTCCTTAAAGGCTCATCCAATGCCCCACTGAAATTCTCATTTTCTACTTGCTCATTATGCTTTCGTATTTTCTTCTGTACTGCATGGATATTTGGAATGAACAACATATCCATTGTCGGACACATGTGAGACTGTTGCATTGGATTCTTTACCATATTAAACATTGTTTTGTAGTTTATAAACATTATTACTCTTTTTTGGCTTTTGACATCTGAGTAAATTTCTGAAATGTTTGTTTTGTTGGTCATTCATAAAAAAATTGTGCATTTTTTAGTTAAAAATTAATATAATATTTGAATATTATGCCAAATTCATGAATATCCTGTGTTTTAGAATTTCCTAAATTAAACCTCATCCTGTTGTCATAGTCCAACACATTTACCAAACATATGCAACTTTAAAATTTGAAGCTGGGCCATGCCAACCCGAGCCCAATTTGGGCCAGGCTTGGATTAAGTTATAGAAAGCCCAAAGCCTAGCCCAGACAGCCAACTAATGAGTGCATGTAATTTAGTGTATTTTATTCAAACAATTGGTAGAAAGCCTGGTTTGGCTTGGCAAGACCTGGGGCTTGGGTCAGGCCCGATCTATGTTTCCAACTCGGGCCAGACCTCAATATGACTCAGCCCAGGCAGGCTGATGCTAGGCAGTTCTGTTAGCATTAAAATGAAACTCACAAAGCATGAAGTTATTTGGCAACATGAATTTGGTAGTCTTTCAGTATTGTTTATGTTTTCTACTTATACTTCGTTAATTTAAACTAATATGCTCCTAAGAACAAAGTTACAATTATCTGTTGGTTCAGTTAAAGGGGCATTTGATTGTAACCACGGGAGTAAAAAATAAACCTGTTTCAAGGTGTCCAACTTGTTCTCCATTGAAACCAGTATGAGTTGAGTAAATTGTTTCAGAGTGAGATTTATTTAATGGTTGCATATCTTAGGAGAAATATGGGCCTCACTAAAATGTTTTTTGCATAAAATAGAAGAATTGGTTTCTTCCCAAAGAACAATGTAAGCCAACTGAAATCTTTTTCAAAATTACGCTTTCCTCTTAAAAAATTTGTCCTTATAAGGCTTTCTCCATTAGATGCTGAAAGATGTAGAAGTCAAAATTTTGATTCTCTAGAAAAGACTCCTACTTTCCCTGCCCAGTATATAAAAATCCCAAATTGTCACTTTCACCGCAACTAAAAACCCCTGAAAGAAGTAGCTGATATTTGTTAGTATTACCTTTATTGACTTTGTTTTGGTAAGTATTTCTACATATTTATTACTAGAATGTTACTGAAAAACAGGTGGAACCTGACAGCAAGTGGACCCAGGCCTAATCCCCAGGGCTCTTACCATTATGGGATGATAAACACAAGCAGAACCATTAGGCTTGCCAACTCTGCCCCTATCATCAATGGCAAGCAGAGATATGCTGTCAACAGTGTATCTTTCATTCCTGCAGACACGCCATTAAAATTGGCTGACTACTACAAACTCTCTGGTGTTTTTAATCCTGGAAGCATTCCCGATTACCCTACTGGTGGAGGCGGTTACCTCCAAACATCTGTTATGGCAGCCAATTTCCGTGATTATGTTGAGATTGTGTTTGAGAACTCAGAAGACACTGTGCAGTCATGGCATATCGATGGTTACTCCTTTTTTGTTGTAGGGTAAGATGCTCAAGTATAAGAAACTTGGTATATATTATCCTTTTTCTTTGATAAAAAATTCATGATGCTGGAGCTTCGAAAACATGTGGCTGATGAACAGGATGGATGGAGGGCAGTGGACATCTGCAAGCAGGCTAGGTTACAATTTAAGAGACACTGTTGCTCGTTGCAATGTTCAGGTGTGGAAACATCTCTCTCTCTCTCTCTCTCTCTCTCTCTCATATCACAAAAGTGCATTTACTAATGTGCATGTATCTTATTGGTAACCATACCAAATTTCAATTATGCTTTGAGAAAAGTAGCACTCCCATTTGCCCAAATATGGTAGTGCTGTTGGGTTTATGTCTTGCATTCCGGTTTGACCGGTTTATTTCATTGGGTTGGCCTATGACCACGTTCAGAGTTATGGTTATTTTGGTAATTGTAGCGTATCTTTCTTAGGGGCTAAGAAAGGGTTTCCTGGGGCCAAGAAAGTGGAGATTGTATATTAATGTAATTTAAAAACCAAGACTTGGTGTGAGAGAGGTGAGAGCTCTCTCCCCCGTGGGTGTCGTAGATTTCCGAGCCATGTGTGGTTGAACAGAGGAAAGTCGAGTTTCTTTATTGTGGACATAGGCGTGGTTCCCAAACCATGTAAAATCTCTGTGTGATTTTTTCTTCTTGTGTGGCTTGATTGATTGTTGGTCATGGTTGCTTCACACTTAAGCAGACACACGTACAAGTCGTATCAGAGCCACAATAAGTGCATGATGGATACATGGATTATATATATATTCGGAGTACTTAACGCTGTCAAGAATTACTAACCATTGCAATAAAAATTTTTAGGCGTTAGAGTTGCGGCAAACATTATACTTAACACTCAAAATTCCTCGGCGTTAGAGTTGAGGCAAACATTATACTTAACACCCCCCTCAGGCAGGACATTGCCTAGACTCAAAGCACGTGCCTGTGGTGGTTGTAATACCATGTCATAAGTTGCTAACCATTGCAACCAAAATTCCTAGGCATTAAGAGTTGCGGCAAACAATATACTTAACAAACACTATGGATGTGTTGCCTATTATTTTGAGATATTTGGGTCTTATATATTTTGTTAAATAATCAAATAAGGATGATAATATAGCTCTCTCATCGATCATGATCTGTCCATCATTTTTGCAGCTTTAATATTGGGAGTACTTGATACCTATGTTCAATGCACCATTGACCAATGTTCATTTGCTATTTGTGTCAATTTTAAGGGGTTATGATACTCACACCAGCATGGATAATTAATGTCCCTACTTGCTGCCATCTGTTTCCTCTGAACATCACTCACAGTCTTCATTGTTGATCATTGCCTTTTGTAAGATCTGCTGCCTGGTCAAGTCAAAGCAACCATCTTTACTTCCCTTTCCATTTCTAATGTGGTTTTCATGTAAATTTGTCCAGGTACAATATTTTTCATGGAAAGTCAATTTGCAAACCACAAACCATGTTTAGATGGTCACTATTTTGTAGATGATCATCCTATCTTTGCAATGATCTTCATTGGAAAGAAATGAGTTACTTTTGGGTTCTTCAATGAGGAGAAAAGTGGAGAGAATGTCCATACTCCAGAGTAAAATTTTGTACTGGGCTATTTTGTCCACATAAAATTATCCCTTCTAAAACCACTCAGATCATTTCTAAATTTCAAGTTTATAAGCTGATAATTGGTTTTTTTGTAAGTTTGAAAATCCTAAGTATTGTGATTTTAGGAATGTCTTGGAACTTTCTCATTTTCCTCTCTTATATTCTCCTCTCCCACTTCCATTTGTTGTATCAATATAGAACTTATATTCTCGTTTTCCTGTCCTCTTATATTCTCCTCTCCCCCTTCCATCTGTTGTTCAATATCATTCTTCATCCCCAACGTCATTATTTTCAATGGTATCAAAAACAAGGTAAAAATCACTTCATCAATATTTTGATTTTAAATATTATATTCTTCACAGGATGCCAACAACAGTTAGGATTGATTCTGCATTAAGGAGCATACTTGTTTCAACCTAGCTACCTGTTGACTAAGTGGGTCCAGACTAGTTGGGTTCATTGTCTTGGGTTGTTTCTTTAATTGTATTAGAAATTTCTTGTTTTTTACACAGTAGTTTCTTAATAGGATTTGGACTTTTCTTTTTTTAAGAATAGAGTTTATAGGGGATAAGGAAGTGAAGATTATATATATAATATAATCTGCAATCCTAGACATATGCTGAGATTCTAAGGTTGTGGATTCACAGATTAGAGGATAACTTAGTGGAAATTGGTTTTCCGTGGATGTATCCATTTTTGCTAAACTACATAAATCTCTTGTCTTCTTGTGTGGTTGATTGTTGATCTTGGTTCATATACGCGCATAACGGTGGTGTCATATCTATAACCAATGGTATCAGAGCTTGGCTAGGGTCTCCTAGGGCTTAAAGTTGTGCTGTGGAAGATCGATGGATTGAATCCTTTTTTGAAGGGTTCAGATCTCTATTTTGTGAAACCGAGAGAGAGATCACGGTTCTGATCTTGTTGGGCCACCCAGTTTTGAAGAAGAAAGTTGGTTCTGTTTGGGTTGCTGGACTTTGCCGAAGTAGAAGGGTTTCTTGGTTGAAATCCTAGAAGGTTTTTTTTGGTTTTTTTTTTTTTTTGGCTGTTAAATTTTTGAGAAGAAGCCTGCATAAGAATGGTTTGGATGGTTGCAAGAAAGAAAAGGAGGAAAAAAAAAACCTCACTGATCAACTCACAATCACCGGGATTGCCGCTCCACGCCAGTCGCCTTTCGTCACTGCTTCTGCCACCAGTTTCCGTCCCTCTCGTCAAAGCATATCACCCCTGCCGAATACGGGGGCTTGAAGTTTCTTCGGTCTGCTATTCTGTTGCAGAACAGAGAGAACGATGAAGAGGGAGATGACTTTGTGGGATTTAGATCTCAAGGTCAGGTCGGGTTTGGGTTGGGTCAGGTCGACCAGACTCGTGTTGTAGAAGCCTAGGGTAGACAATCAGGTTGGGTCGGTTCTAGGTTAGGTCAGTCCGACCCATCAACAATCAAGGCTGCTAGTAGCAGTGTTGACGTCAACGACATCAGCAAGATCATATGGTCAAAGGTAGATTTGACTAGGATCGACGGTAGAATTTTGTTACTTCGATATCTTGATCATCCAACTTCCGTTTGCAGATGCATTTGTGCCTACGGACTCGTTTCGAGCAGATCTACGCGTTTGCTGAAGAAAATTGGCTATTTGACGGTCAACAAGATAGTTTGACTAAATTAGATCGTAGAATACTATTTCTGCGATATCGGAGCCATCTGGGGTCGGATTCAGATCCGTTTATTCTAGTGTGCTCATCGTGACAAGATCTACAGTGTGTTGCAAGAGTTGAGGTCAGTGTTAGTCGTTTGTTTTTTCCTATTGCTTAATTTAAGTGAGATGGAGAACAATACTGTGAACACTATCATGGTTGACCTCAACCATTTCAATTGGTTGATCTGGAAACCGAAGATGGAGGACATCCTCTATTGCAAAGACCTCTATGATCCCATTGAGGGGGATAGTGCTTGACTAATAGATATGCATAGAAAGGCAATTGGTCACATCAGACAGTAGGTTGATAACAGCATATTTCACCATGTGTTTAATAAAACCAATGCACATACCCTTTGGAAAAAGTTAGAAGCAATGTATGATAAAAAGACCACCGTGAACAAAACCTTTTTGACCAGAAAGCTTGTGAACATGAAATTCAAGGATGGTGGTCAGATCGAAGATCACATCAATGAGTTTCAAAGTGTGGTCAATCAGTTAACCACAATGATGATGATCCTTGATGATGAGATGCAAGCTTTGTTGCTTCTGAGTTCTTTGTCGAATACAGGGGAGACATTGGTTGTTTCCGTGAGTAACTCTACTCTAGATGGTGTGTTGTCCATGAGTCAGGTTACTAGTAGGACCAAAGGGGGGTCGTAGCAAGTCTAGAGGTGGATCATAGATCGGGAAAAAAGTTTGTGAAATACATTTTCTATGGCAAAATGGGCCATTTTAGGAAAAATTATTTTGCCTTCAAGGAACAGAAAGGATCCAACAATGAAAAGAAGAATGACAGTGATAACACTACAGCTACTTTGGGACAAGAAGTAGTGGTGTTCGCTGGTGATGATGACGAGTGTTTGAGTGTTGCAGATGACCAGGTTGAGTGGGTTGCTGACATAACGATATCCCACCACGCTACTCCTTGTAGTGAGATGTTCACGACGTACAAAGCAGGTGACTTTGGTACTGTGAAAATGGGCAACACAAGTCATTCAGAGATTGTTGGTATCGGTGATGTTTGCATTAAAACCGATATTGGTCGCACAATGATGCTGAAAGATGTGCGACATGTTCTTGATCTGCAGTTGAATTTGATTTTCGGAACTGCATTGGATCGTATAGGTTATAATAATTACTTCGGAAATGGTAGATGGAAGCTCACTAGAGGGTCTCTTGTTATTGCGAGAGAGAAAGCGGGTAATACGCATTACAAATACATGTGAAACTGTGCAGAGGTGTGTTGAATGCTATTCAAGACAGTTCCTTTCTGAATCTATGGCATAAGAGACTTGGTCATATGAGTGAGAAAGGTCTGCAGATGTCGGCAAAGAAGGATTTAATTTCTTGCTCCAAAGGTATGTCCCTTGACCTTCGTGATTATTGTTTGTTTGGCAAACAGCATAGGGTTGCTTTTTCTTCGACATCAAAATTGAAATCTAATATATTAGATTTGCTATATTCTGATATTTCTGGTCTCATGGAGGTAAAATTATTAAGTGGCAATAAGTTCTTTGTTACGTTTATTGATGATGCATTTAGAAAAGTTTGGGTATATGCGTTGAAATCAAAGGAGCAAGTGTTCTAAATTTTTCAACAGTTTCATGTTATGGTTGAAAGAGAAATAGGTAATCTTTTGAAGTGTCTCCGTACAGATAATGGGGGTAAATACACATCCAACCAGTTCAGAAGTTATTGCTTGAAGCGTAGTATTTGACATGAAAAGACAATTCCTGGTACTCCACAGCACAATGGTGTGATAAAGAGAATGAACCGCACTATTATTGAGAAGATGAGATGCATGATGAGATTAGTACGATTGCCTAAGTCATTATGGGGTGAAGTCGTTCTGACTATTGATTATCTAATTAATAGATCTCTTTCAGTTCCTTTTAATTTTGATCTTCCAAAGAAAAGATGGATAGGTAAAAATGCTTCTTATTCACATTTGAAGGTGTTTGGGTGTAAAGCGTTTGCACATGTACCAAAGGAGCAGCTTCAAAGTTGGACAATAAGGCAGTGAGTTGTATCTTTCTTGGCTATGGTGGAGATGAGTTTGGCTACATGTTATGGATCTAGAGAAGAGAAGAATTATCAGAAATAGGGATGTAGTTTTCCATGAAGACCAGTTCTTTGGAGATAATGGGAAAATTATTAAGTCTTTTGAAACAGTTGAAAGAGTGGTTGATTTCACATCGATTCCTTCTCTGGTGTAGACTATAGGTGGAGAAGGTGGACAAAATGATCCGGATCATAATGAGGCATAAGGGTTGCTAGATGATGAGGGTGTTGAGCAGGGGGAGCTGCAGCCTCCTTGGTTAGAAACAACGAAACCTTAAGTTATGAGGTCTACACGGGAGCGTCAACTATCAACTAAGTATCTTGCATCTGAATATATTTTGCTTATCGATGAGGGTGAGCCAGGGAGTTACCGAGAGCAATGACTCATGATGATAATCATGAATGGATGAAGACTATGTAAGAAGAGATGAGTTCTTTGAAGAAGAACAAGACTTATGAGTTAGTGCAACTTCCTAAAAATAAGAATGTTTTGAAAAAAAAATGGGTGTTCAAGTTGAAAAAGGATGGGAATTGAAAATTGGTGAAGCACAAAGCACAGTTGTGGTAAAAGGCTTCGCACAAATGAAGGGTATCAACTTCAGTGATGTTTTCTCTCCTGTTGTGAAGATGACTTCTGTCAGAATTGTCTTGGGTCTAGCTGTCAACATGGATCTTGAGCTTGAACAGATGACGTGAAGACTACTTTTCTTCATGGTGACTTGAAAAAAGAGATCTACATGACTCAATCAGAGGGGTTTGAGATGAAGAAAAAGAACAGATGGTTTGTAGGTTGAAGAAGAGCTTCTACGGGTTGAAGCAAGCACCGAGATAGTGGTACAAGAAATTTGATTCATTCATGTTGAGTCATGGGTACCAGCGGACAGTTGCAAATCACTGTGTTTATGTTCGTTTATTTATCAATGGCAGGTTCATCATCCTTATTTTGTATGTAGATGATATGCTGATAGTTGGATAAGATAGCAAGTTGATTGGCAAGTTGAAAGAGGAGATGTCAAAGTCGTTTGACATGAAAGACTTGGGTTCTGCACGAACGATATTGGGCATGCAAATACGTCGTGACATGAGTTCCAAGCAGTTGTGGTTGTTAGAGCAGAAATATGTTGAACGAGTGCTTGAGCGGTTCAACATGAAGAATGCTAAGCCAGTTAGCATGCCTCTAGCCAGTCACTTCAAACTCAGCAAGCTCTTGTGTTGTACTATAGATGATGAAAAAGAACGAATGGCATCTGTTCTTTACTCCTTTGCTGTGGGGAGTCTTATATATGCCATGGTTTGCACACGGTCAGACATTGCTCATAATGTGGACTTAGTTAATAGATTTCTATCTAACCTTGGAAAAGAGCATTGTGAAGCAGTGAAGTGGATCTTCAAGTATTTGAGAGGTACTTTCAAGTTATGTTTATGTTTCGGAGGCTTAAAATCAGTGGTGGAAGGTTTTACTGATGCTGATTTTGCAGGCAATCTAGATCTTCAGTTGTCAACTTCTGGTTATTTGTTAAATTTTGTAGGGGGAGCCATCTTCTAGCAATCGAAGTTGCAAAAGCATGTAGCACAATCTACAACTGAAGCGGAATACAAAGTTGTTAATGAAGCAGGGAGAGAGATGCTTTGGTTGAAGAGATTCCTTCAAGGATTGGGTTTGAAGCAAGAAAAATATGTAGTTTACTGTGATAGTTAGAGTGTTATGAATTTTAGTGAGAATGCTACATATCATGGTTGCATGAAGCATGTTGATGTCAAGTACCATTGGATTCATGAGGTGATCGAGAAAAATTTCATGAAGCTGGAAAAGGTTCAAACTGATAAGAATCCTTTGGACATGACGATAAAGGTTGTGTCTAAGGGAAAGCCGGAGTTGTGTTCATAGTTGGCAGGGCTGAAATCTCAGTAAGGGGTTCATGGCTTCTTCTCCATGGTCTAAAATGGGAGATTGTTGGCCAAATGGGTCTAGACCGATTGGGTTTATTGTCTTGGGTAGTTTCCCCAATTGTATTAGGAATTTCTTGTTTTTTAAACAGTAGTTTCTTAATAGGATTAGGATTTTTCTTTTTCTAAGAATAGAGTTCTTAGGCGATAAGGAAGTGATGATTATATATATGATGTAATTTGTAATCCTAGACATATGTTGAGATTTCAAGGTTGTGGATTTACATATTAGACGAGAATCTAGTAAAAATTGATTTTTCGTGGACGTAGGCATCTTTGTCAAACTACGTAAATCTCGTCTTTTTGTGTGGTTGATTGTTGATCTTGGTTCACGCACACACACAAGGGCGGTGTCATATCCACAACACTGCCCATGTAACAACTTGGATTAGGAAAGGATGAAATGAATATTATTCTATTGTTATTATTTATTTCATTTTATTGATGCAGGTTTACCCCCAGTCATGGACTGCCATTTACATGGCTTTGGACAATGTGGGTATATGGAACATCAGATCAGAGAACTGGGCCCGCCAATACTTGGGCCAGCAGTTTTATCTTCGTGTCTATTCTCCCGTGAACTCATGGAGAGATGAAAATCCAATTCCTCGGAATGCTCTTCTCTGTGGCCGAGCCTCTGGTCGTCGAACGCGACCACTCTAAATGATCGGTGCATGGATGTCTGTCACGAGAGGGTGACAGGTTTCTTGAATGCTTTAAGTTTTTTCCTTCTATATTGGGTTTAATTTTAGTCATTGTGATTTGGTTCTTCTGTTCTTTCTATTCCACGGTAAGAAAACATTGTTCCTTAGCATGATGAAATCAATTTATGTGAGGACTTATTATTTGTCTTGCTAGGAACCATAGATGTAATGCATTTCAATATTGATATATTAAAGATGTAGATGGCTGGGGTTTGGCTTCGTTCCATGGCGTTCTGAACCAGTTATCCCTTTGAGAACAGGATCATCTGGGTTTGACCCAGGTGCTAGAGCTGGATCTGAGAACAGGGGGGCAAAGCTCTGGGCCCGACTCAAGAACCAAGGTAAGACAAAGGACAAAAAAGTGGCACTAGTTTCGAACTCGAAAAATAAGATGAACATATATAAGATGAACATCTGTACTATGGCTATGGTTGGGTTATTCCGGATTCCGAACCAATATCTTAGACCTCTTCCTAGACCCTAATTCATATAGAATTGTTAAAAAAAAAAAAGTTATAGATCCAGTTATATTATTATTATTATTAGTACTATTTTCATGAGATTGTTTCCATCAGTGGGAAATTGGTCTACTCATTGAAATATTGCGACAAAATTAAACCTGTGCATTCTTGTAGTAGCAGGCATTGTTAAGGGGGTACTAAGTTAGAAAGAGAAAAAATTAGTAACGTTCAGGGGCCTTTGCTTCCTCTATTTAGCTTGGGCCCTAGCTCTAACCAAGCCCTGAGATGGCCTGAACTAGCCTGGCCCTCCCTGCACATTACCTAAGGATCGAGCCCATCTAAAAGATTACAACGATACGTCCGAGTTGCTAGGCAGCAAACTGTTCCACTTCATGTGTTGCCTTCATCTTCTTATTTTTTATTATTTACTTTTTACCATTACAGCACCCCAAAAGTAGGGAGAGAGCACCCGGGACAAGTGAGGGATGGTCTGCCCTTGTGGGAGGGGGCATTCCCACATGTGAGGTTGAAAATGCCCACACAAAGGGGGGCACCATTTGGGTGAGAGGTGAGGTTTCGAACCAATTGGGCAACCCTTCCTTTTTACCTTTATATATTCCTAGTTGATGCCACAGAAATCATTTCACTATTCTGACCATGAGAAACTTAAAACACACTAATTGGAAGCAAAAGCTAAAACCAAAGGGATGCAAAAGGGTTGTCTTTGTTAGAAAATAAGGGATTTAGAGAAGTTAATAGGAAAATAAGCAAAATTTTAAGGCGTGTATCAATGCCACTTTTCTAAAGGAATATTTCTCTCCTTGTGCAGAGAGTTCAACAAATTTCCTTTAGGATACAATGAAGTTTTTGGTTTATTGGTTTTACACTCCAAAAACCACCTTTAAGAGCCTATTTATAGTGTTTGTATAAAATTACAGTTAATTAGGATAGTTTTCTTACAGTAACAACCATCCTAACAAGAATCTAAAAGGGTTGTTTCTGTTCAAGATAAGTTCAAAATGTTTTGAACTTGAAAAACTGTCATTTTGCATAATCTGGAGAGAAACATGGGCATGGCCATGCTTGAAACATGGCCGTGTTTAAAACATGAGCATGGCCATGTTTTTGTCTATCTCTATTGTGCATTACACGGCCTGATAAGGCAAAACACACCTCAGGCTGTGTTTTCTTTTGGTCATTCACTCTAATTAAAATTTGGAAAATATTTCAACAATCCTTCACCATGTTCAAAATCTTGAAAAAATAACAAATCTAACAACAATTTCATTCACATAATATGAATACATTATGTTATCTTGCGATTTGAACTACAACTTAGTAAAAGTTCATTACAACAGATCTGAAGAGTAAGGTAGACTAAGCTTTGAATCATGCTTTCTTTTTGACAAGTTACATAAATAATCACACATACTACCTGCACTATGAGACTCATACTTGTTTAACACTTAAATGGCCATGTGTTCATATCCATTCATGAGTTTTTTAAGAGCCAAGCCTTTAGCTCCTAGAAGCGGCGCCACTTCACACTCACATAGGTGGAATTTATCAAGCATGCCCTCGCATTTTGAGCATTCCGACGATGAACCGTCTATAGTTATATTAAGAATTACTCATCCTCCCTATGCTTACACGAGTACGAAGCACTAGACGACCTTGGGATGCTGATGAATTTAGTGTTCACATTCACACTGATAATGTACTTTAACTTATTGAACTCAAGACTTGACGTTGTATCAAGCATTAAGTCGAGTCTCCATTATTGGTGATTAAGTTCAATAGGCTTAAGACCCATCTCCCTTGATGTTATGTTTATTGAGTCTCTTGCTAATCCTTTTGTTAGAGGATCGGCTAAATTTTGACTTGACCTTACAAAATTGATTATGATTATACCATTTGAAATCTAGTGCGTCATGTAACTGTGTTTTAGTCCAATATGCCTAGACTTGCCATTATATACATGCCTATAGGCTCTTGCAGGTGTTGCTTCACTATCATAATGAATATAAACCGGTGCTATGGGTTTTGGCTACAAAGGAATTTCATAAAGTAAATCCCTAAGCCATTCCGCCTCTTTGCTTGTAGAAGCAAGTGCTACAAATTTAGTTGCCATGGTGGAATCCATTATACACGTTTGTTTCTTGGACACCCAAGAAATTGCATCACCTTCAAGTATAAATACCTACCCATTAGTTGATGCATGATCTTCTTATCCATAATCCAACTAACATCAGAGTATCCTTCTAGCACCGAAGGATAACCCACATAGTTAATACCATAATTCATTATTTTCTTTATATACTTTAGGATTCTTGTAACCTCATGCCAATGCATTTCGCTTGGATTACTTGTAAATCTGTTGAGTTTGCCAACTGCATATGCTATATCTGGTCTAGTACATGTCATTGCATAGATAAGACACCCAATTACTTTTGCATACTCCAACCGAGCCACCGGATTCCCAACATTCGTTGTAAATTACATGCTGGAGTCTACTGGAGTTAAGGCAGGATTGCATTTCAAATGATTGAACTTATTCAATATATTCTCTATATATTGAGATTGAGAAAGAGTTATACCTTCTTTATCTCTAATGATTCTTATACCAAGGATGACATTTGCCTTACCCATGTCTTTCATAACAAAGCTATTAGACAAAAACCCTTTGATAATTTCAACTTATTCTAAATAGGTTCAAAAAATTAACATGTCATCCACGTAGAGACAAATTATGACATTGTTGTCACCGTTGAACTTGCTATAAACACATTTATCCAATTCATTGATCTTATGTCCTTTAGCAAGTACAACTTCAT
Organism: Sextonia rubra; assembly: GCA_037013555.1. Taxonomy (NCBI): domain Eukaryota; kingdom Viridiplantae; phylum Streptophyta; class Magnoliopsida; order Laurales; family Lauraceae; genus Sextonia; species Sextonia rubra. The sequence goes on from JASUAD010000012.1 coordinate 12,180,346, forward strand.
CAAACTTTTGATGTCATTGCTTAGGTGCTTATTTTAAACTATATAAGGATTTTACTAGTTTACACACCTTTTCCTCTTGTCTTTATACAACAAAGGCTTCTGGCTGTTCCATGTACACTTCCTCGTCTAATTCACCATTTAGGAATGATGCTTTCTCATCTATTTAATGAATTACCAATCTGTGAATTAAGGCTAGCGCCATGAGCACTCTCATGGTAGTTATTCTCGCAACTGGAGAATATGTGTCAAAGTAATCGATACCATGCTTCTGTGTAAAGCCCTTTGCTACCAACTTTGCTTTGAATTTGTCTATGGTTCCATCCACCTTCATTTTCTTTTTGAAAATCCATTTGCATCCAATTGTCTTTAAACCGGGTGGAAGGTCAACCAATTTCCATGTTTTGTTACCCATGATGGAATTCATCTCATCATTAATTGCTTCCTTTAAAAAAGGAGCATCATGAAACTTCATTGCTTCTTCAAATGTTCTCGGGTTAGCTTCCGTATTGAAATAATACGGAATTTGCCTACTAACCCAATCTCTAGTTCCTTTCACTAGAAACATAAAGAAATTCAAACCGTAGGTCTTAGCTTTTCTTGGTCTTTTGCTATGTCGAAGTTCTACGACTTCTTCATTATCATTTTCCATCGGCTCTTTTCCTTTTTCATTTTCATCATTTATACTATTTTTCTTTGAAACACTATCTTTGATCAGTGGTGTAGAGGTAAACAGATTTTCTTCAAAAATAGCATCTTTAGACTCAATAACAATGTTTATAGAAATTGAGCTATTAGATTTCATTACCATGAACCTATATGCTGTACTATTATGTGCATATCCTAAAAGTATACACTCAAGTCCTCTTTCACTTAATTTCTTTCGTTTAGGTTCTGGGACTCTCATTACAGCTCAGCAACCCCAAACTCTAAGAGAACTTAGATTTGGTTTCCGTTTATTCCAGAGTTCATATGGGGTGATGTTGCTTTTTTTATTAGGAACTCGGTTTAGAATATGGCAAGCCGTTAGTATAGCTTCACCCCAATAACTTGGCTCAACCCAGAATAGGAAAGCATAGCATTGACCATCTCGGTTAACACCCGATTTTTCCGTTCAGCCACACCATTTTGTTGTGGTGTATATGGTGCCGTTGTTTCATGCACAATCCTAGTGAATTCGAAATACTTTGGATCATAGTATTTTCTTCCCTGATTTGACCTTAAACATTTAATAAATGTCTTACAATGAAACTCAACTTCGGATTTAAAAATCCTAAATTTTTCCAGAACGTCATCTTTGGAACTTAGCAAATATACATAGTAATATTTAAAGAAGTCGTTAATGAAAGTAACATAGAATTGCTTCCCACCTATGCTAGGAGTACTATGCATGTCACCCACATCACCATGTATCAACTCTAAAATGCTTGTTGTCCTTTTAATTTTAGGAAAAGAGTTCCTAGTAATTTTAGTCAACATACAAGTATTGCATTTTCCATAACCTTTATCAAAATATGGTAACAAATCTAACCTAACTGTATCATGTAATCTTCTAAAGTTAACATGTCGAAGCCTATGGTGCTATAAAAATTCGGACTCAACAATATAAGCAGAAGCAACCTTATTATTATTATTATTATTATTATTAATCATGGCTACATTAAACTTAAACATACCATTACTAAGATAACCCTTCTTAACAAATATTCCTCCTTTGGACAGCACAAAGTTATTTGTATCAAAAACAAGTTTGAATCCAAATTTGTTCAACGAACTACCAGATACAAGGTTCTTCTTAGCTTCTGGTACATTATACATTAGTCAAAGTCAATTTCTTTCCAGAAGTGAACTTTAACTCCACATGTCTAATTCCCATAGCCTTAGTCGTGAAGGAGTTTCCCATGTATAGCATTATGCCTTCTTGCACCGATTCCATGGTCATAAAGAATTCCTTGTTGTTGCAAACATGTCTTGTGGCACTAGAGTCAATCCACTATGCCAAATCCTGATCAAGCAAATTCACTTCAGAGATCATGGTCACTAAATTGTCATTTTTAACACTTGTTGACCCCTTCTCTTTCTTTTTTTTGATGAATCAACAATCCTTCTTAACATATCCCGGTTTTCCGCAGAAAAAGCAATTCCCTTTAAATTTCTTTTTGCCCTTTTGTTCTCCACCATTACGATGTGACCATTTTGTGGAGTCCTTGGAAAAAATTTTATCTTCCACCATATACACCTTGGAAACTGGAACATTGGGTTTTTTTGGTTCCTCTTGCATACAAAATTCTTCTTCCACACGTAAGTACCTGGTCAAATCCTCAAATGACATATCTTCTTTTTTGTGCTTAAGACTGCTTTTGAAATCGTTCCATGATGGGGGTAATTTATCAATGATGCTAGACACAATGATGGAATCATCCATATGCATGGAGTGTGATCGATGATTGTTTAACATTTTCTCCAATTCATATAGTTGATCCATCACTGATCTATCATCAGTCATTTTATATTGATTGAAGTAAGTGACAAGAAATTTCTTATTTGTGAAGTTTTCTTGTATGTATGGAGTGTCCAATTTCTCCCACAATTCCTTTGCTGTAGGGACTCCTTAATAGATGTCAAATAGAGAGTCCGACATTACATTGAGAATGTGTCCTCTAGTAACTTCATCATCATGATCAAATTTCTGCCTTCTCTTAGTTTCAGCCATCGATTCATTCTCAGCCTCCACCAGTTTTGGTGTGTTCAAAACATACACCACTTGGAGAGAAACCAACAGAAAATGAACTCATTTGCGATTGAAGAAAGTTTCCTCCATCAAACCTTTCCAATTTGACAAAATCGGTAGCCAATTCCCTCAAAGTGTGTAGAGCAGCCATTGATCTGCACAAATATTCTTTTAGATTATTAGAAAATAAGGGATTCAGAGGAGAAATTGATAGGAAAATGAGCAAAACTTTAAGGCGTGTATCAATACCACTTTCCTAAAAAAATATTTGTCCCCTTGTGCAGAGAGTTCAATAAATTTCCTCTATGATACAATGAAGTTTTTAGTTTATTGGTTTGGCACGTCAAAAACCACCCTTAAGAGTCTATTTATAATGTTTGTATGAAATTGCAATTAATTAGGATAGTTTTCCTACAGTAAAAACTATCTTAACAAGGATCTAGAAGGGTTGTGTCTGTTCAAGATAAGTTTAAAATGCTTAGAACTTGAGAAACTGCCATTCTGCATAATCTGGAGAGAAACATGGGCATGATGCTTGAAACATGGCTGTGTTTAAAACATGGGGCCGTGTTTTTGTTTGTCTCGATTATGCATTACACGGCCTGGTTAGAAAAAACACACGTCAGGCTGTGTTTTCTTCTGATCATTCGCTCCAATTAAAATTTGGAAAATGTTTCAACAGTCTTATCTCCGGGCAGTAACACAAAGTGACGAATGCTTTAACTAGACACTACTGACTACAGTAATTAAAGTGAAGGTGACTTGGTCCAAATACGTGTAGAGTTGTATTTTAGAGAGATGATTTTGGTGCCTGACTTAAACAGTAGAGCGAGCCATGAGCATTTATTGTTCATGATGATTACTTATTTCATGGAGCACACTTAACCATTCCTATTCTTAATGGCTTATAATTTTCGCAAAATGCTCCCCCTTTATTTATACCACCCTAAACTATACAAAAACAAATCAGCAAAAATCAAGCTAGAATAAGTTGCTTTCTTGGCCCCAAAGAAAAAAAAGGATGGAAATCAAATCAGCAGAAAATTAGAACACTTCTCCATTCGTCTTCCCAGGAAAATGGGCTATACAAACATGCCTTAACTGTTCATTCAGGGACACGTTTACATGGCGTAGCATTCGGCATCATTAAGAAGACAAGTTGGCTGTATAAAACTACTGCATTTGTCAACGAGCATTACAATTGCCCGAGGTTTACGTGGGGTGTCATTAAATTCGTTGACAGCTACTGTGTATGTTAGATGACAAGGGTCAAGTGCCTGTACCGATAGCTCCATCGCTCCATGGGAGGGAGTCCGGATCACCCAATCGCTCGTGGGGCACTCTCAACGCGAATGGACTAATGACAATGAGCCACGTCCTAAAAAGCTCACGTGATTAAATTGTTGGAAAAAGTTGAAATGGATTGGGAGCAAAATCACACGAATTTTGGATGACTTGACTCATCGTAAGTGGTCCACTTGGGGTGAGTATGTATAAATGCTATAGGTACTCTGAACCCCATTGGAGGACGTCCGTGTGAATTTTGTGTTTGGTCGTTTCCGGAATCAAGAGGTTAGGGTAGTGTACTTGCGGTGTTCGACAGATATTTCATAATAGTCCATTACATTTCAAAATAGTGCATTACATTGCCGGTGGAAAACCTTCTAAATCACTATAATATATCAAACTTATATTAAAGTGGTCAAACTGCGTAGCATTCTGAGGACAATAAATTTATGCATAAATAAAAAAACTGGACTAAAATTCATTGAATACAAATTTACTTCCATTTAATGAGAGGTTTTACTTTTAATTTATGAGGGTACACTATACTCCTGGTCACATGAAAATTCATTGACTGTTGATTACATCCTTGATGAAAAACCTATGATTACTAGGACATATGACTCAATAAAAAATTTAAAAAATGCAGAAAAATTTAAAAAAAAAATTCATCATGCTACTTGCCTTCATTGTCAAAAAGCCATCCTTTGCACTCATCTGGATCTCCATGAACATTGCCCAATCTAATTTGGAAAATAAAGTCGATGATGGTTTTTCTAATTAGTGGGCCATTAATTATCCATATTATAGAAAATGGGCACTAGATACAGGCCTTGAGGTTAAATGGGTTGAACTCAATGGGCAGACCCATACCAATGACTTAATGTGTAGGCTTTGACTTAGTCTCCGTCAAAAATTCAAATTTGAAATCTTAGTTTTCAGCTCCTTGATCAAAGAGCAACTCCTAGTTTAAACCTCGTAGCAACTCGCAGAGACTATACATTCTCTATGCACGTAAGTTTTGAGAAAAATTTGAATTTGGATATTGGAGAGGATTGAGTTGAATAGCAAACAATACCAACTTGTAGAGACTTGCATCATATTATATATGCATCCATTTATATTCCTTTTTGTACTAAAAATTGTTCGCCCGAAAAAGGGGGAGAGTGAGGTGTACAGAACATATCCCGATCCTTTCTTTCCAATTGAACAAGGAAAAGACACGAAAGAGAAAGAAAAAGAACGTCGAACTTTTTGACCTTTTTAATTCCAAGTTTATTTTCGTGGGTCCTTTACATTCTAACTTCTCAGGTACAGGCTGTTTACATGTAATTTTTTTTATCACAGTGCCCCACTCCCCCCCAGTCTCGGATGATCAACACTAAACAAAACAAAGATACATGATAATTTCGCATAAAAAAAAGGGTAAAGGAGTCTGATCTGAGGTATATTGGATGTATACAGCCTTCTGTGTTTTAGTCGATCGAACAATTTTCGTAACCTATACATGTTTTCCTTGGATATAGAGTTCCAAGGGGAGTTAGAACGAAAGTTCTACAGTCATGGTTGCCTCCATAGATCGTTTATCGCGTCATGCCTATAGATTGGCCATAGTTTTACGCGCATTGCCTTCAACTCTTGAGTGAAGGAAATGAAGGAAGTCTCAAGAGATTTATCTTCTTCGGAGATCCTTTCGAACCAAGGTACTATCCTTCTAATTATTTTCAGAATATCAAGTTTCTTGTTGTTGAAATTGAAATCTAGAACTTGAAGAAGTCGAACCGTTAGAGTCTTCTTGAGGAGAATTCGAAGATTCTTGAATGCCTTGCTAATTGTGTTGTTATGCTATCTATCTGTGTCGTCTTTAGTCTGTGTGTTGTGTCTTGGAATGGACGCCTAAGCGGGATATTTATAGCCTCCTAGAGCCTTCTCCAGTCATTTGTCGCAGGGAGAAGATTGAACAAAATTTAATTCGAAGGGGGATAACCTACCATGCATTTGTATGGTCGGCTCCCTTCCCATAGTCAATTTTATAGGGGTGGCAGCCAGATCTTCGTCCTTAGATCATGTCAATCAACTTGAAATTATTAGATTTTGTGGACTCAATCCATCAGTTGATGTAATAAATTGATTAATTTCTTTATTTATCAATAAAATCATGCTTTACTTTTATGAGATGAATGTTATTTTACTACTTCATGCACATGACCAATACATATGACATAATGGTTCATGAGTTGAACCGGGTCCCATTAGTACATTAGATGTGATATATGTGCATAGATGAGATCCACAGGTGGGAGATATATGTCACAAATCTTATACTTAAATAGCTTCACAACTAGTAATGAGACTGGGCATCTCATTTGATAAGGTTGCAGCACTTTGATCACTATGAGATAGTGTGATTTGTCTCGATCATCAAAATGTAAGATTCTAGATCACAGTGCTGGTACATTGGATGTATTGAAGGACCATAAGATGCACCTTATGGAATTCTGTCTCAATAATAAGGTATGCTCTCATAATTCCCTAGCAATAGGCTCTCAATCCTGAGACATTGATGAACTCAAGTTTCTATCTATTCATTTGCTTTGAGTCACCAATGAGTGAGGCCAACTATAGGTTAACACCTCGGTGTCTTGGGTATGTGGTAGTAGAACTGTCACTATAAGAAAAAATAGTTTTGGCGACGGCTTTTGGTGACAACCTATTTTTATTGTCACCTTAAGGTTACTTTTGCAACAACCGAGTATTATTGTCACCTAATTTAGGCTTTTTCGCGATGAATGCAGTTCATCGTCGCCATATGTCCTGTTTTTGCTCACCCGCCCTATGTCCTAATTTTGTGCCAATTTGTGAGAAGGTTTTGGCGACAACTACTCATGCCTCTGGCGACAAATATTTAAGGGGACAATTAGTAGTTATCGCCAAAAGTGAAAAAATTTTCACTGTTTTTTTGTAGCGGAGAAAACCACTTACGGTGACAAAGAGCAGTCGTCGCCTAAAGATTTTGATAGCTTTTAGTGACGACAGCATTGTCGCGGAAGTATTTATATTAGTTTTGGCGACGATAATTTGTCGTTACGGAAAACCTTTTAGTATTCCCCCCAGAGCGATATCCTTTCATTAGGGTACCCATCAAAAAATAGTTTAGAAGTTCCTGCAAGCACTTCTCTAAACCGCGGTGCTCCTGAGTATCATCTCCGGCTCCGGCATCAACGGCAGCTCACCAGTTGCCTCTTTTTGCCAGGTAATATTATGGCCATCTTCTCCCCAAATGTTCAGTGGCGCACCCGTTTTTTTTTTTCCCTTTCTCTCCACATCTTTATCTCTCTTTGGTGTTGGGAATGCCTTTGGTAGTGGGACTCCCTCTTGCTCCTCCTCTCTCCATAGTAACCAATCTCTCTCCCAAAATCATCTTCTTTCATCACCATCATCATCTTCACTCACCTGTCTGATCAAGGGCGTTTTTGATGAGGAGTTGCTGTGCGAGATGGGTGCTCCCCTGTTGTGCTCCCCTTTCCATCATTTCCTTTTCAATGTGATTGGAAACCCAAACTACTATGGATGCTCGTTTGCTCTATTTTCATCTCCTTCTCTTCGACTTTCCTTTGTCATCATCTTAGCTCTGGAATTAATTCCAGATCTTGCACAAATTTTCAATCTTTCGGTTTGGGTTGTCTCTCTGTCGGTCAAGTCTTACCTACTAGAAGCTGCCATCTGCAGAATCACATAGGCTTTCCATAAAAAGTGGTAGCTATGATCATCGTTTCCTCTGTTTGTGCTATTTTTATCTTGCAATTGAAGGCTACATTTGTCAAGCTAGTTTTTTCTTAATTGGGTTTTGAATTTGAGTTTGGTAGGAATGCTTAATCTGATTTTGCCCAAGTTTGTTGCTTTATGTGTGTCTGTTATTTAATGTGGTGTTTTTTTTTTTTTTTTTTTTGGTGTTGTTGGAGTTTTGGGGAAATGGATTTTGTTGTTTTGATTTTGCTAAACATGTTTATTTGATTGTTGGTTTGGAGGCTATTTAGTTTTTATTTTTTTTTTAATTTATCAGTTCAATGAAATGGGTCTTTTTCTTTCCTGAATTTTGTTATAGAATGGGTTTTATGGGACAAATTGTATACTTATATATATAGATTTATCTTTGCTGGCTGGAGTGTATTCTGTGTAGAGTTTTTTTTTATTTTTTTAAGTTTATTCTATATAGTTGATCATGGAACAAATGGGTGTCATTATTTCCTCAACCAGGAAAAAGAAAAAAAAGAGACTGTTAGGATATAGAATGTAGTAGAATTGGAGGACGTAGGGGTTGGTTATTTGGAGGAGCTACTCAATTCCTCTTGTTAAGATCATCTTAATTCTTAGGCCTCAGCTTGTTCATGCTTCATCCACAATTCTCTCCTTCCTCTGTTCTATTTGTTGTTCCTTTTTTTTTCCTTCTTTATTATTTTTGTTGTTCTCTCTTCTTTCTTTTGTGTAATATGAGAGGAGTAATTGTTCTATTCATTTGTTTTTCTTTTTCCCTTTCCATGGAACCAATTAGTTCTTTAGTTCTTTTTTATCTTACTATGTTTGCCTTGTTCTCCGTTTTTTTCCTGTTTATGTAAATGTGTTCATTCAAATCCCTCACCAAGCATTTCTGGTGTTGACAATCCCTTGTCTACCTAGGGCTGTCTAAATTAATGAATGTAAAAATGAGATTGGGTGATGTCTGAAAACGAGAGAGAGGAATAGCTACTACTTCCTATTCCACACTTATGTCTCCTGTAGCCATGACCAAAACTACGTTTGGCCCTTTTCGGGAACAAGAACAACAACCCAAGTCCCAATTGTTTGTATTTCTCATGGTGGGCCTTTAAAAAATCACAATCTTTGGAAAAAAGATAGCTACTGACAAATGTCTTATTTTAGAAGTATGGAAGTCATTCCACCATCTTGTATTTATTTTATCAAGGATGAAGTTGTCAACCCATTTGTGTCTCATTTGTATTTATAGACTTTTTCATCTTACAAAATAATGGAATAAGATAATACCAAATATTTTTTTTTTGAATGAAATAAAACCAAGGCCTTGTTTTGAGATCTTTCAAGCCAAATCACATGTGTCATTCTTTCTATGAGACTCCTCATCAAATGAGTTGGTTGGAGAAAGACACCAAACAAGGCCTTTGTCTTCTCTCTCTCTCTCCCTTGTCGTTTTGGTGTATGTATGTGTACTAATTTTCGAGGTTCTCTATTTTTGTTTTTTTTTTCTTTTCTTTATTTTATTTCCTGAATAGCAACTAAATCAAATAGGGGAAAAATCTAGGACACTATATGGGTTTGTTTATTTATGGAATTTCCAATTATCCTTTCTTGGGAACTTCTCATTTCTCATATAACAGCAATTGTTGTTTTGTGAGAATTCTATATTTTTTTTATTTGAATAGTAAGAATTCATAAAGTTGGCATTGTTGTAAAAATGTCATATTTGGCCTGTGAAATTCTTAGATGAATGCATTTACTAATTAGAATGAATGCACTCACTTGCTCACTTTGCGAAATTCTTAGATGAATGTATTTACTAATTAGATGAATGCATTTAGTGATTATGATGAATGCATTTCTCTTTACATGTGTAATTTACTTGATGGATGAGGGATTTATTGGGTGGAGATTAGAGATTGATTATGAAGGGGGTTGATGTTGAAGGAAGGGGGTTTTTGATTTAGGGTGGAGATTAGAGATTTGCTTGGTTTATCATTTCCTTCTTTTCTTTTTGTTTTCAATTCAACAATAGTACACTTCTCAACAACATATATGTATAGTTTACTGCTCCTCCTAATTCTATACATGTTGGTCTATGTATTAAGTCTTTTAGATTGAACACCCAATTATTAAAGAGATCAAGATTTATGTTATTGAAGTACTCATTAAAAAGATTGATGACCTTACAAAAATCTCATAAAATTGAAGGTGTAGCAAATCTATTCGTAGGCCTTACAATGAGTGTTTGGTAATTGTAAAATACTCATAACAGTTGAATTTGATTTGATTATATTTAGTGTACCTGTAGTGAAGATTAGAGACCTTCAAACAAGCTGCATTTAATCCAGCAAGTAAATGGGCAAAAAGTATATTGAAAGTGCACAACTATCGAAGAGAACTTTCAAGAAGAGTATCGCCATTCCAAGCGTAGAATAGTCTCTCTATCTCTATAAATCTCCTTTAAGTAATCACTTCTCTCTATCTCTCTAAATCTCTATCTTCATTTTCTCATGATTTGGATTATGGGGTTCTTCATTGTTTGGGGTTTTAACCTTTGGGTTCTTTTTTTTTCTTCTTCTTCTAATTGTATTTTAATGGGTAGTAATGATTTTTGTAAATGGGTATTGTGCTTAAGATAAGGATTCCTAACATATGGGAATACATATTGAGTTGGCTCGAAGCGCCCTAACTATTCCTCACGTACTCGCATTGCATCATGGGTTGACTCAGACCCAGCAAGCAACCCTCAGGGAGGAGTTGGATTCACTGAGAGGGTTGACTCAGACCCAACAAGCACAAATTGAGGTACAGAATAAGAAGTATGCTGATCTCGAGTCCTGGATGCAGGCGCAGATGGAGCAGATGATCAGGAACATGCTTGCAACTGGTGGAGGGGTGCAATCATCTGCTAGTGACCAGCCATCCACCCCTCCTGGTGAGTACATTTAGGTTGTCCACAACCTTTTTCTTTTACCTACTTTGAATATTGAGCATAATTTTCAAAGTTTCAAACACTCATTGCATACCTAGTAAAGTTTCAAAAACAATTGTTACACTAATAAAGATTAACACCATTAAACACTTATTGCAGTCCTTCCCTCCCCCAACATTCAATATGCCAATCCAAACGCTCCCCATTTTCTTTCAACGCTTCCTTTCTCTATGGCTGTGGAAGCTCGTGTTACATGTTGAGATTCATTTCTTTGAATCTTATTGCTTGAATTGAACTTTCTCTTTTTTTTCTTTTCTCCATTTCTGATTTGGGTCTTTTACAGTTTCAACCCAGATCAATAATCTTGCCCCAGCATCTTTGTTTCTACTTCTGTTGTAGCGCTATTTTATGTTTTATCAATTTCTACTGCTATTTTCAATTGTGCATGGTGTAGTTGGATTGGAATATGTTCTTTTCATCAATTTATGTTGCTATTTTCAATTGTGCATGGTGTAGTTGATTGGAATATATGGTTTTTTATAGCAGTTTTTATTTTTGCTTCAAACAACACTAGAATGGATTTATATCCTTTATAGTGTGACTCAGGGAATTTTATGGGCTTACTAGATTATTTTTTATGGTGGTCACGATATTTTCATTGGGTTATATTGTAAATAATATGGTTTTCTATTGTCAATAGTTTAGATCTGATTCTCACCTTTTTTTTTAATATCCTTTCATATTTTCGTCTTGAAAGTGGAGCTACTCTAAACTTAATTTACCAATGTAAATGGGTTCTTAGGATTCATTTGTATGCACAAAATTTTGCCCTGGAATCCAGGCCTCATTCTGTTCCATGGAGCTTGGTTGTTTTGCCCTTATTTTACCTATTAACCTAATGCCCTGTAACTGTAACTTGCTATTGCTCAAGGCAAACAGCAAAACAACCATTACTCACAGTCAAGTAACTCAGGTTACACAAAAGCAAGAACCCTCATTTACATGTAAACCCAATTACATGCACTTCGTCAAACTAGACTCTAGCATTTGGAAATTACTCATGCCCTCTTAGGAACCTTCAAACTAAGTTTCCCACACTCTCAATTCACCTGTAAATCTAAGTAACTGCCTTTGTTAACCTGGAACTGGTTATGTCAAGTAAAACAAAAGCAACTTTCCTTTACAGGTAGCTTTAATTTATTAAACACATGAACCTCATTTATTCATAAACTAAGTTCCTTGTACTCACTAAGGAAGATCCAAGGGCCCTTAGGGTTATGATGTTTTCGATAGAAGATGGACTTCTAGTGTTCCTGCTTTATGAGAATATTTCATGCAATTGAAAATTAGCAAATGTTGTCTAGGAATTTTGTGTAAGGCATCCACATACATGGAGACTCAAGAAAATCCTAAACTGCCAGTGCCTTACCTGCCAATGAAAGAAGCAGAGAGAGCTGCCACCAATTCTGGCACTAGAAATCAATCAAATGATGTTCCCCCTAACATCCAATGAGACACATTGGTCGATTATATGTTCCCTATCCATTAGGCTCCAATGTTGGAGGGACTTGACTCTTAAATAGCGTGGATCAGCTGACTGAAGCCATCTGTTTGGTTGAGATCTAAAGGTGTATTTTTGGGTTATGGTCCATGGTTACATGGGGAGCACCGAATGGTTCTAATGTGCTAGCATTTCTTCAATATATCCCATCCATTATAGGACCTACCAAAGGAATTGTTGAGAAATTATTTAGTCTATGAGAATTAGTCAATGCTAATGAAAGAAATAAAACTTATATAGAGAGGGATTGTTAGTTGACTTTTATTAACATATTATAACTTACATCACCAGTAACATTTTAAACTTAAATCATTGATAGCGACATTGCATTGCTTACTTAAATCAATCTAGTCGAAGTATCCATCCAGTCAGAATTGTAGCAATTTGTTCCTCACCCATCTCAGTTGAAGCCACATCCTATTTCTATTTTTATTCAATTTGAAATGTTGTTTTATAGTTCTATTGATCAGTCCCACAGATTTGGGGTTTACTCTAAAACTAGCTATATAAAACTACTTATATAATCCACATTCAATAGTGAAATTGATCAAACATTTCATGCTATCATAGCTGCTGAAATTTCCTGGTTAAGGTTATTATTTAAAGATTTTCAAATTTCCTTTACTTCCTCTCCATTTATTTGGTATGGCAACATTAGCTCTATCATTTTGGCTTCTAATCCTATATTGCAAGCACATACTAAACATCCTGCCATCAATTTTCTCTAAGTTTGTGACAAAATAGTTTGCAAAGAGTTGGTTGTGTACATTAACAATATTGATCAAGTTCCTTATATTTTACCAAATGGCTCACCTAATTTGGTTCCACCTTTTCTAGGAGAAATCCACAATCTACATACTTCCATTGGTTTAGTGGGGATGCTAGCAACAATGGATTAGTTTCTTGACTCAGTCCAGTCACAATATCCATCCTGCCACACTTGTAGGAAGTAGTTTCCTAATCATTTCAGCGATCCCTCATCTTAGCATGTGGTTCCTGTTTCATCTCAGCCAACAGCCACTTACCCACAGCCTCTCTGTTCTCATTCAATTCTGAAATGCTATTTTATAATTTTGTTGAAATATGTTAATGAATGTACGACACCACTATAACTAGCTACATAATAAAACCACTTGCATTCTTTTTACTATATAGAAAATGTTACTCTGCATATATTTATCATTTTGGAATGACTGTAAGGTCTCATGACTTTAATTTAGAATCGCTGCTTTATTTTGAAATTGATTCCTTCTCTTTTTTTTTTTTTTTTTGTTGAAGTCAGATCATGTCGTTCTTCACATTGCATGTGATATTGCTTTTTTTTTTTCATCTTTTTCCCTTGGCAGGTTCATGAAGCTATGTGACTTGTTCATATTGATAATTTTTAAAACAAATTACATCATTCAATTACTTCATTTTTTGTATCCTATAAGAGAGAGAACAAACGTAGCACTCTTGGTAGCATTCTTTCTTCTCAGCTACAACAAACCATACAGACACTCGAAAGAGATTGTAGCCATTAAAGACTATGAAACTTCACCTTCTCCTCGTGCTTCTGATTGTACTCTCCTCTCAATGCTATAACATATTCAGCTGCCATGAAGATGAAAGTACTTCTCTCTTGGGCTTCAAGTCCCTTCTTGGTGACCCTTCAGCTCGATTGTCTTCTTGGCAAGGCCAAAACTACTATGACTGGCATGAAATTTGATGTTCTGATTCCTCACATATTGTCTCCATTGATCTTCAAAACCCCTAACCAGACATACCTGTCCGTGGCTTGAACTCAAGGCTTATCTCCTTTTCCAACACCAAATCCATAGTCATTAATGGAATGATATCTCCGTCTCTCTTCACCCTCCACCATCTTCAGTACCTTGATCTTAGCTTCAACAATTTCCATCTTTCCAAAATACCTCCTCAATTAACAAATTTCAGAAGCCTCACTTATCTCAACCTCTCGAATTCTATGCTTTCTGGTTCATCACAATGCAACTGTCCAACCTCTCCTTCCTACAATCCTTGGATCTCTCTTGCTTTGTTTGGATTCTCAATCTCTCATCTTTTACCTCCAACTTGTCTTCCTTTGACATCTCCATGAAAAAGAAAAACAATGTCCATTCCACGACATGCTCATTGCTTAATACATGTGATAAAGTATAACAAAGCAATTACTATGTTTGTATCCATTTTGATGGAATTCATTTTCTCTCTTTTTTTTTTTTTTTTGGTTTGATGCTAGTAGTTGTAATTTTTCAATGAGGCATGAATTACTTATCAATTATATTCCTTTAATGATATAATAGTTTTATTTGTTTTGCAGATTAGTGATGGATATAGATTATCAAGATGTAGTTGCAGGGTTGTTTTCATTTTGTTGAGTTGTTTGACCACAAAAGATTTTTGAGAGATGTTAAGTTGGACTTCTGTACTAATTTATGTATATATATTGACATTTGTAGCACGGTAGACTTTATCATGTATATCTATTTGAATGGTTGTTAGTTCGAATTAAATTTGGGATTTTGAGATTAAATCAAGCAGCTTCATGTTTTTGAAAATGAAAACAGGTTATGCAGAATGTAATTGGAAACAGGTTATGTAGAATGGGATTGGAAACAGATTTAGCATGTGGGAAAAGAAAACATTTGGTGACAAAAAATGCTGCCGTTAAAACCTTGGCAGGGTTTTTGTGACAACAAATATTCATCCCAACAGTTTTTTAGCAACGACTATTATCGTCCCAAAAGGTTTTCCGCGATAGTCACTTTCATCGCGAAAGAGCTTCCAAGTAATTTCTTATAAAAAGAATTGGCGACATTAACCTATATTTGCTGATGAAGAGTGTCGTCGCAAAAGGATATTCTCGGTCACCTCCCTCCAATTATTTGGCGACGTACATAGTCATTGCGACACCAATTGGCGACAACTAGAGTTGTCGCAAAAGGTCTCATTTTTAGCGACTACTAAAACCGTTGTCGCTGTAGAGCTTCTCAAACCACTGTTCTGCGACGAAATAGCAATGACATTTTGTTTGTCGCCAAAAAGTATCAGCAACAACATTACTTGTTTTAGCGACGACAGATGTTGTCGCCAAAAGTGGTTTTTCTTGTAGTGTGTGGAAAAGTTGAATGATCAAGATGGAATCTATTTTTATTATCCCCTTGTGCCAATTAATGTATTTGTCATTAGTAAATGCGCACCCATCTCAATTAAGAGTTAATTGGATGGTACTGATGATTACTGTGATTAATTGGGGCTCAAGGATAATAAGATGTGGAACTTATATTGGAAGAGACAGATTTATTCCAATTGATCCACGGATATTGATAGAGGGGCCTATTTGTGGTAATTGGGAAGTTTAGGGTCTTCATTGTAATTTATTCCTAGGACTGGAATGCAATTGCATTTATATAGTGGTGTTATTTGCAATTAACTGTGGGCCCGGGTTGCACATGAGATGTGGGGTGGCGATGTTCCAGTTGAAGCCAGCTTTCTAAGGAATCCCTAGTGGTCCCCACGCTAGCCCAAGTTATTGGAAAATACTAATCCGACTTGAACTCTAGAAAGAAGGGATTAGAAAGGAGAAAAGTTGCTAATTGCTTTGGAAGTAAGACTTCTATTTCAATTAAGCAAGGAAAAGATTTGAAAGTATATAAAAATCTCTTGGATGTCCAATAAGAGTTTCTCTCACGCCCAAAACCCTGTTCGTGCGAGAGTTGTACGAGTTTCTCTCTCCTTCTCTCTTCTAATTCTTTGGAGTTTCGAGTTGGGATTTCTCCTGGAAATTTAACCAATCTTCTTGAGAAAAGAAATCCAATTTGGGTCATAGCGTGGAAGGCTAAGAGGTGTTGAAGATTCTCATCATCAAGTAAAGTCGCAACTTCTCCATTAAAGCACTACGAATCTCCAAAGGTATGATCTACCTCTTGCATGTCGTAGATTATTATAGATATTTAGTGCCGTTTGATTCTGTCTTTTAGATAGAATATTTACTGTACATGGTCATGAGATTGAGGGTAATGCATCCTGAATAGGGTTTTTGACCTTATGGATAGTTGATCCCTGTGTCAAGTGGGTCAAAAGTTTTGAAAATCTATCCACGAGACCCACCTACTTCCAACAGAAATTAGCTCCGAATGATTTGACCAGATCTCAAACAGCGACTCTATGAGTTGTCAGAATTTACAATGGTCGGCTAGTCACTTTCCTCTGTCAGCTACTGTTCTCTCGATCACTGACTTGTTTAGTCGGCCAGTGTACATTCGGCCATTGTCTCGTTCAATCGGCCAGTGTATTCTTTTTTTACATTTTGAAGTATTTTGACTTGTTTTATTTTTCAGACTTCAAGGTGTCTTTTTGGGCTTTGTACTTGAGCTATCTATGCTTTGTTTTGTTGAGATTGACTTATGTGTGAGTCTTAACCTGACTTTTGATTTGCTGAATTGCTTGAGGATTTCTTCCAAACTTTTTTTCATGTCAACAAAAAGCATGTGCCAAATGTGAGATCACATTTAATTTTTTTTTTCCTATGTAATGTGATCGCATTTCAATATTTTACATGTAAGGTTTGGGCATAATTTAACCAAATATGAGAATATGCTTACACCTAGCCATTTTTGTGCCAGAGAAATACTCAGGTCTATTTGTAGACCACAGCCATGTGTTAGACCACCTTATGAGTATTTCTCAAGTTTCTTTTTCAATTAATAAAATGAGCTAAATCCCACATAAAATGGGTTAGATTGAACCAAAAATAGGTCCTGAAATATATATTGTGACCAGGTTTAAGCTATATTCAGCCCTCTTATTTATAACTTTGATTTGATTTTTTGATCGATAATTTGGATTAGCATTGACCCATAGTTCTGACCTGGTTTTGAGCAATAATTCTGGCTTGGTTTAGGTCATATTTGACAACACATTTAATTGTCTTAAAACCCTTCAATTTGGGATTAGGCCTCAAATTCATAATCTTTGGTCAATTTTGACTCATAGTTTTGGGTTAATTTTTACCCATTTTGGTAAGTTTAGACCCGTAGTTTTGACCTGGGTTAAGTTTTACATTCATTGGACGGGTTAGTTTAAACCCATTTATAGGAAACAATTTTGGGTTTAGTTTAACCCATTTATAGAAATAGTATGGGTTGAGTTTTAACCCATTTAGAGAAACTAACTTTGGGTTGGTTTTTAAACCATTTTCAAAGCATTTGTAACTCTTTTGTCCAAAACAATTCAGCCTACTTAGTTGGTAGGTTGAGCTTGAAATTTTCAACCTATTTGGATTTAATTTCCAACCCATTTATATTATTGATTTGGGCTGATAAAATATCAATTATAATTAAATAGGCTGGGTTTTTTTCCCATTTGAAGACAACTAAGGCTGGTTTTGCAACCCATTTCGAAGCCATTGTCAAGTTATAGTTCAAGCCGAGTCCTGACCTTGTTAGAATCATCATTTTGACATTTTTTACGACTGATTTCCAACCCACTCGAAACTAATATTTGAATAACATTTCAGCCCAAGTCTAGCCGATTTTTTTAGTTACAAGCAACTAATATTAAGTTTCTATCTTTGCTTAATTTCTTGTTCCTTTTCTTTTGAGTGGTAATTTCTTCCCACTCTTGTTTTTCAAGGGGGAATACAGTATTAGCATCAGTAGTTGCTTTGTTCTCTACTGATTGATTTCTTGCTAGCTTGATAGTCTCATCCTCTATTAGAGCATTTTTTATTTTTTTATTTTTTTAAGGCAAAGCAATCGGTAGTTTTATGATTAGTCATCCAATGGTATTTGCAAAATTTTGGATGATCAACTTTGTCAACTTCATCATGCATCTTAGGCTCTGGTAATTTCAACAAGTTTTTCTCCAAGAGTTATTTTAGGAAATCTTCAACGTCTTCATTTAGAAAAGGGTAAACCTTCTCCATTCTTTCTTTTAATGACAAGCAGTTTCTTCCCATCTTTTTCCTTTGCTCTGATTGGGTAGGTTTCTACACTCGTTGTTTATCTTTGGATTTCCCGACTTCAACGACATTCACCTCTTTCTTTGGCAGTGCCTTGTGATGAGTTGCTGATGGTGATGGTGTCTCCTTGGGAATCTCCTTGTTATGCATTAAAGTGGAATTTTCCATGTTATGAGCCCTTTGATTTAGGGCTTCAAAATTTTCCACACGTGAAGCCAAAAGAGAATGTCGTGTCTCATGGTTCAGACTCCTCAAGCAAAGTTTGATCTTCTGCTTTTCAGAGAGTTGTGTAGGACAACGAACGCTAAGATATTTCCATCATGGTATATATTTCTCAGCAGTTTCATTGGGTTGCTAAGAGTGTTCAGGGACCTCTTCAATTCCAACATCCTGATTGATGTTGTAGAAGTGTTGAAGAAATGCTTGCTTCATGTCTTCCCATGTTGTTAATGACCTTGTTGGCAGGTGTGAATATCACATGAAAGTTGCTCCTTTTAATCCTTTTACGAATTGTCAAAAAAGGAGAGCTAAATTTTTACCTGTATCTCCACATAAGGCAACGAAATGCAACAAAAAACTTGCTCGGATCACCTGAAGCATAAAAAATTTCAAATTTGGGCATTTTATATCTTGGTGGAAATGAGACTTCATTTATATGAGATGGATATAGTTTTTGGTAATCAAAAACAATTTTTCCAGCGGACTGTTCGAAGCACAAAGTGTTCAAGGGAATTAAGATCAACACCATCATATGATGAACCTGAGGAGCGATCCTTAGGTGAGTTTTGTTTCAATGATGAAATTCTACTTCTTTTTCATTCAGTCCTTGTCGCAATTCACCTATTATCTCTTCCATTGTCTTATCTCCTTCGTCACCTTACTAGAACAAATAATTTGGGTAACAGATGAAGATGATGGAGTGTTGATGGTGTTGTGCACATGCGGCGGCAATTCTTCTTCCATGAAGATGGCTTTAGGTTGGTTTTATAGTGGGTTGCTTGAGAAAGAGGACTCTTCTGCTGAACTTGATGAAGATGAAGAGCCAACTAGGTTGTAAGCTTTGTCGGCTTGACCTTTCAAACGATGGTATTCTTCTTTCCTTTTGATGTGAGAATACAAGACCACGCCTTGTACTAAAGACGATCCGTTGCTTGTCATTTTTAACTGACATTGAGTTTGTGAGAGTGATATGCCCTTAGAAGTAACCATCACTGCCATAGTAGTCATTGGGATCTTTGGTACTTTGAAAATGCATTTAAGTTTGGATGACTTCATTAGAGGTGCATACTGGGATCCAAAGACTAGGGTCTCCTTTGCTAATTGAATCTTGCCCTAGCATGAAACAATTTTTTAGTTCCAATGGTGAAACACTTTTGAACACTAGTGTAGGAGGGTCCAAGGCTGCACGAATGATCTCTGGTGCTAATTTCACTTTGAGTGTTGCTTCAGCAATGGCAATCGCACTATGGCTGTTGAATGAGATATTGATTGTAGATTCCATTTTCCTATTGTTGACCCATAAAAAAATTACAACTACTACACTCAACTCAGAATATTTCAAATGAGTTCGGAATGCAGTAATTCAAGTTTCAAATCCAAGGATCACTAAACAAATTCAAGCCTTTGGCAACTCTAAAGCATGCTTGAGAATGATGTTTCAAAGTTTCCAAGCATTTGGACTTCATCTCAACTCAAAACCAAGTTTCAGTGACTGTTTGCCAGTTCCTTGGAGGTCATTGTTGAAACTGATACTTCTACATGTCAAACCAAGCTCAAACTCAAGGGAATGCCTTCAAATACATTCAAAGATCATCCTTTAAAATTTCAGAGCATCTGGATATCATTTGGACCCAAACTCAGTTCAAATGGTCATCTACTAAACTCTGTGGAGTCATTATGCAAAGTGACACATCATCAAGATTAAATCGGCTGAAACTCTTGGAGGAAGCTAAAACTATGTCCAAGAGAAGTTTTGTGAAATTTCAGGTCAAACGGATATCATTTAACCCAAAGTCATTAAACATGTCAACTTTGGATTAGTGACAACCAAGCCAAGGGGTCACTGACCAAAGTTCCGCTTCCCGACATCCATAATTGACGAAATTTGGGCACAAAGCTTCAGTCATACTCAAAAGATATCATGCAAATTTTTGAGTTAAAAGAATTTTTTTTTATCCTGCTTTCATTGCATGTCAGTTTAGAAGATAGTGACCTCAACCATGGAGGTCACTAGCCAAAACCCTACTTTCAAAAGTCCAAAGCTGATGAAATTCAAAAAGTAGACTCAAAATATGTTCAAAGTTAATTCCAAAAGTTTCAAGTCAATTGAACAACGCTCAGGTAGAAAACAAGTTAACTACCTATAGTGTGGGGTGAATAGTAACTTGGAACATGCAACAAATAGGTCACTGTTCGAAGTCCTACTTCCCTAAATCCAAAATGTATGAAATTTGGATGGACACTCCAAGATACTCCTGATATCAGTCCCTCTAAGTTTCAAATCAAATTGAAGTCATTTGGGCCTAAACAACTGAAACAAGGGTTCATTTTCATGTAAAAGTCAATGGGGAGTTACTAACTTCAGAAGGTCAAAACAGGTTGAAATTTCTATGACACACTCAAAATGTGTTAAAAAGCATTCCACCAAGTTTCGTGAATCGTGAAGATTGGACATCGTTTGGACCCCAAATAACTGAAAATGGGTCGCATATACAAGAGTCCAAAAAACAGGCCCTAGGAGTGACTGCGGCTGCGGTCATTGACTTCTATCGAGCAGTTCTCACAATTTTGGGTGGTTTCCCCTACTTTTTTTCTAAAATTCAACCTCCCATAACCTCTTTTCAACATCCTGGAACTCCCTAAAACCACCTGGACAATCTATAAAAGGGGGTAACACTTGGAAAAGAGAGACACATACAGAGAGAAAAGGGCAAAACAATTTCTACTAAAAGCTTTAAGGAAGGCATCCTCCAGCACTCCAACCCACTTTTTCTTCTTCTTCTCAGTGACTTAAGATAAGGGATGGTTCAGAGAATGAGCAGGAGTATGAGTATTATTTAAAAGAGAGCTATGTTCAAGTACCAACAAACCTTTGAAAGATGACTCTGCTCTTTGAAAATCATAGGTTCAGAATAACACAACTTTGGCTTCATGCAGTACTCTTTTCGGACTTGTACAAAAAATGACCCATAAACAACAGTGATGATCAACAAAGGTTTCAATCAATTCCATAGTTGAATTTAATCCTCTCAATGGTCATTCAACATCCCAAAGATCATAAAAGCGAGTTTTAGCACTTTGGAGAAGTTACAGAGACAAAATGGTGCAATACAAAAGGCAAAATAGTGGCCTTTTAGCCACTGTCTGCCATGGTCACTCCCCCAGTTTTCTTCCTTTTTGCATTTTTTCACACTTTTAATGTATTTTCTTGTACTTTCTGAATTTGGATTACATCTGAGACTTGAGGGAGGGGTTGTAAATTTTTCAAAACATGTAAACAACTTGCATCCCCACAGTCAAAGCATTTGAACCCATGTAAATAAAAGGAAAATTAATGATGAACTGTAGTTAATTCCCATTCTTGTTAATGCTTAAAGTGCGTGAATATCGGACTCGAATCCATTACACATTTTTGCATCTATCAGCACGATTAAAAGATTGGCGCCATCTGTGGGAAATTTATTTGCCCTAATTTGTGATCAAATTTGGCTAAAAATGCTGAAAAATGCTGCTGAAAACCTGTGACCGCTAGGATCAATGGAAAATGGGCAGTGACCGCGGGTCACGGTCATTGACTTGTTTTGTTGCCAAAATGGTTTGTTTGACCTTTGAAGACACCTATGCAAGACCTTGATGTCTACGATAAGTTTGGGAACATTAAGGAAGGAATTTTGCACTTTAAATTGCATCCTTTTATCATTCAAATGAACGCATTAAGCACCTCGAAGTGCAGATTCTTGCCATTCAATTAGAGGATTTAATTGAAGAAATTTGCACCTTGATGTGCACGGATCAAATCACACATTTTCATGCTTTAGAAAAGTGGTGATTCAGTCCAAGGGGCTTTGACTCAAATAAATGTTTTATTAAATTAGTGATAAGACCAACGACATCGTAGTCATGCATTGTCCGGCGTCATGCACTGATGGATTTTGTATGAACATTGTGGTAGTGGTGCAGGCTCGATCCTATAGGCTCTATCATTTTGATTAGATCCACCCCTCTCTTGTTTATAAGTCTGACACAGATAGTCTTGAAATGCTACCGAAATATTGGTAGCCAGGTCTAGTTAACTTAGCATGCTTTTAAGCCTGACTATATGGTTTGGAAATGCTGCAGAAATTCTGACAGGTAGGACAATCAGCATGGCACAATGATATGTGATTTATGCCTATATCTAACCATTTCGGTTTAAAACTATGTTGGTTCAGATGGCATCTATAAACCATTCTGGCTAGCCTAAGAGACGCCATGTTGGTTGTCACACTAATATAATCCCGTGGACTTACTTTTTGCAGGTATCATGGGTTCCTTAATCATTACCTTTGGCGAGACCAAGGAGAGGCTTTTCAAAATCTCCGTGACCCAAAACAAATCAGTTACAAGGGCACCAAAAAAGTCTCGAACAGACACTACTTCTCTTGTGCTGAGAGTCTTAGTTTTCCAAAGGTTCTCTACTTTAACATGCTCCATGACTTTGGCTGATAACGGGTCATCAGCGACCCCAAGATTCATTAAGAAATTTGAGACTCCAAAACCCTAGGTCTCTAAATATGCTTAGAACACATTTGGAGTCTTCCACAAAGTTTAGGAAGAACCAAAATACAAGTTAAAGATAGGAGGTAACAGTCTTCACATCACTAAGCCTCATCTGGGGGCAAGGCAGGTCCAGTTCACTGATCAAAAGTTGGTAACCTTTGGCAAGTCACATTTAGTGATTGCTCAAGGCTTAAAGACATCATCTACTCGGCCCAAACAATAGGTCGTTAACAAACAAGCAAAAGGGGACCTTCGGTAGTTCATAACCCGCAGGAGGGCCAGAAACATGCCTCCATCCTAGGCTGCAGCATGTGGTCACCACAGCCACGTACTCCAAAATTTAAAAAGGCTAAGAACAAACCCTTCGCCTCACTCGAAAAAAAAAGCTTCTACCCTTTGAATAAAAAAGAGGGGCAAAGGTTCGGCAGAAGGCATCTATCTTTCGTCATTGTTACCATCCACGCCGTTTTCACCTCAGCATTCATCATCAGCCCAGCGGTCATCATATGGTGTTAAAAGCAAAAAACGAGTTGAAAGATTGGTCATCAAAGATTCGACTGATCTTGCTCATTTTAAAGACTTGCTCCAACAAAAGGAGCAGAAGAAGAATAAAAAAAATGCTGTTGACATTCTCTCATTTCCCACTTCCGACCCCATGGATTGGGAACGAGTTGCTAGTACTTCTAGGCCACTGATTGTGAAGTTCAAAGATCAAATCTTGGCAGCTAGATTTGTTAGTCAAATAAAGAAAAAGGCTTTAGCTCGCTACAGGGATCGAACCCAGAAATAGTTACGCCGCATAATCATTAAAAAATGGGTGATTAAAGAAGATGAGTCAAATTTGACCTCATCATGTATGGTAGGACTAGGGCCAACCTGGAGGGTCACCCGAAGTATGGCTCGAACCTAATCACAAGAGTCTGACTCCAACTCCCATTCGAGAAGGACTTCTGAAGGGCATGTTGAAACAAATTCCGATGAGGATCCAATCACTATCTTGGACACAGAAGATAGTCAGTCCACTCTTCCTACATCCTCCTACCCCCGTCAGTATACTATATTTATGGCTGAAGGAAGTGGGACTGATAAGGATGGAAATGAGGATGCCAGTGGAAGTAAAGATGCCAGCAAAGAAAATGTTGGCAAAAATCAAGAAGACGACGTCAGTAATGTCGTTAAGCAGCAAGGAGCTAAAACTGATCACCCGATTGCTCAGTTGAAAATCTTGGTAGATAAATTAGGTGGTTCGCATGAAGCCCCAGTCAATCCCTTGTTTGCAAACAGGAGAAAGCAAGCAATGATCAGGAGAAATGCCACCAAAGTAAACTTGTTCACAGCTCAAATCAAATCACTAATAGACAAGGTGATAGCTGTAAGTTCTGCTGGTGGCAATCATTCATCAATGCTTGGTCTTTATGCAAAATTTGAAAATTATGTAGCATTTAAAGAAGTTGAAGAAATCTTAACAAAATCAAAAGTGGAGACCAGGATGAAGCAGAAAGGTATTACACCCAAGTACCCCCTGAAATTTGATTTGGTTCCATTTCCGCCAAATTATAAACTTCCAACTTTCTAGCCCTACCTAGGAGAGGAGTCAACTTATCAACATATAGTGCATTTCAAATCACTCCTTGGAAGCCTACCAGAGTAAGATGCACTGAAAATAAGACTATTTATTGGCACATTGAAAAGAGTTGCCTTTGACTGGTATAAGCAATTACCAAAACTCTCCTTCACAACATGGCTAGTCACAGAAGAGAAGTTCTTATTTCATTTTCAAGAGGAAGATCAGATAGTTACCTTCGCCATGCTTAGTAACACTAAGCAAGGGGATAATGAAATTGCATAAGCCTTTGTCAATAGATGGAGAGCATTGTCTTACAGATGCTTAGAACAACCATCTCAAAAGGCTGCTATTGAAATGTGGAAAACTAACTTGCGACTAGAGATTAAGGCTATCATACTTAGCCATAAAACTAAGTTTCTTGCTCGATTGGTTGAGGTAGTTACTGATGTAGAGCTGACTCTTAAAGAAATCAGATAAAAGAAGGCAAATTCCCAAAAAGTGGAATCATCATCATTACCTGCTTCAAAATTAACTGCTCCAAAATTGAAAAAGAAGCAGAAAGTATTCAATGTGCAAACCTTCAAACCACCTCATTAAAAGCCATAGAAGTCAAAAGTGATTAAGCTAAGAAGGAGGAATATGAAAAGAGAAAAAAAAAACTAAATATCCTTTTGATGGAGATATTGAAATAATCTTTCAATCATTGATGAAAAACAATAAACTTGAGTTTCCACCAATGAAGAAACCAGAGCAAGCGGGTCGCATCAATGACCCAAATTATTGTACATATCATTGGATGGTATCCCATCCTCTCAAAGACTGCTTCATTTTGAAGGAAAGAGTCAACAAGATGTGGAAGCATGGAGTGATAACACTCAATTGGAAATATGATGCTGCTCCAGTCAGTATGATTTCTTTTAGGCAGTTTGCACCTGTAGCAGTACCCACTCTGTAATGTTCTGATCTAACTTAATTGTAATTTATATTAATTAAACTTGATTTCCTATTAATTAATGTATTTTAGTCTTAATTTATCTTGATTTTAATTTTATTGGGTCATGGATAGGTAGTTGGGTTAGAATTGACCAAACCTAGGTAGGCAAGGACTTTCTTGTAATTTAGAGTCTCATGGTTTGTATCATATTAGCATCATATTAATTGCATAAAGTGTGTCTCATCTTTTGGGTCATTTTTTATGTTTGGCCCAATTCGATCCGGATTCATCTTGGCCCAATTGAGGTCCACTTAACCTAAATTGTAATTCTTCCAAAGAATGTGGGCTTGTTTGCAAATTCCAAAAAATTCATCATTTAAAAACCAAGAACCCCATCGTCTCTTTTCCCCTTCCTTCATTTCTGCTAGAGCAGTAGTTCTCCTCTCCTCTCCCATGCCCTCTTCCTCACTTTGTCTCCGTTTTTTAGCATTAGAAGTGTTGCATGCAAGGGCTACAGTTCCATCTTCTTCCTCTTTACCTCCTTGTTCATCATCTTCCTTGGAATCTCACAAATTTATCTCTTGCTCTTCTATATAGCTCCCTAAGGTAAGAGCCTCATCACTACTCCATTTCCTTGAATTCCATAGAGTCAATGAGACTCAATCTTGTTGCATGCAACCCATCTCATCACTATTTCATCCATTTTCATGTCGGGTTTTATTTATGGTTAGAAATTCGGTTTTCTCCACAATCAAACCAAAGGAAAAGTTAGATTTGGGTAAAGCACTGAGTTAAGGCAAGTATAGTTGCATATAATCACTACATGTATGTTAAATAAGTTGATTCTTAATGAACTCTCTATGCATGCCAATCTATGGCTCATTTCCTTTTTTATTAAGATTATTTAAGTGTTAATGAATGAGAATGTAATTATAAATTAATAATAGGACTAGATGAAGATGGACCCAATTGTGATGTGGGTTAGTGTTAAGGAGTGATTATACAGTGTACTTGATGATGGAAGTGGAAGGAGCCAAGAGGAGAAGGGTAAAATCAGTTTGAAACTAATTCTACCTGGAGCAAAGTGCTTCAGGGCTGACCGGTCTGTCCTAAAACCCGAACGGTCGAATTCCCATTCTGGAATGTGTCCGACTGATCGGACACCCTACCCGATCGGTCGGGTAACTAAAATTCCGGGTTGAAATATTTATTTAAAGATTGGTTCAAATAACTTACCAAGGACCTTCCATAGTTCATCATGGGGTATAAAGAGGGGCTACACCTTTGATCTTTGGTGGAGCCAAGGTACTTTAAAGTTTATCATTAGATTATCTAAATTTTCTACAACCATAATAATATCTAAAATTATCATAATATGGGGTCTTATCGAAGCTCCGGTAAATTCTAGTATGTATGGAAAAATGGGTTATACTTTTGATTACTTTATTGGATAGAAAATTGATAAACCGTATTCTTTGAATTTTTATAAGATTTTAGTGCCCAAAATCCTCTACGGAACTCACTCACGATGTTTCGTGAGGCAAGTTCTATATGAGCACAATTACTTTATGAAAATAAGAACTAAATTAAGGAAATGTTTTAGGGGGAATTAATTAAGAACTATCTTAGCATTTTACTAAGACCCTAAAGGTATGTTTAAAGTAAATCCTACCCTTAGGACATTAAGTATAATTAAGACCTTGTATGGCTTTAAAAATGGTACCCTTACCTCCAACAAATTAGCCCAACGGTAATCAAATACTAAGAAGGAATAGTGTTGAGCCGTCACTCATTTCCTCTTGATTTTTCAGTCAGTTTCCAATGTTACGTCATGGGTGTTGGCATAAGAAGAGGTGTCTTTTGCATACACAATATAACACCGAGATTTTGGTAACACAATGACACCGGACATTTTATGAATACATCGTATTGCATCACCTTGGAAACTCGGATTTTCTAACATAGGGTTGGCTAGTAACTATTTTTGATAATTGCTCAATCTAATTGCATTCATATTGTTAAGTAACTTTGCCCTCAACATGATCTAATCATGTACCCAATTTTTTCTACCGAACCTTGAGGCGAAATCAGTGCTGGAGCTTCTATTGAGTATGGCCTAGGAGCCAAAATGGGTGTAGCTAAGGTTGAGAGGGTTCGAGCTCCATTAGCTCATTTAAGTATACATTGTTTGATTATCAGTTATTTTTTTAACTCCGAATTTTATGATTGAATATGTTCTCAAGACAGAAAATCCTTTATGTATGATATGACGATACATATAAATGATTATGTACGATATGAATTCGGACGGTCTTGATATGTTGAGTCAGCACAACTTCGCTTATACCCTTGTTAGATTCGACAGGACCAATTCAGCTATTCCTTATGTTCCTACTACAGTAGTTTATGGAGGAGTTGGTCGGCGCTCCTCGAGAAGCTAGACTGATCCCCTAGCATAATTCTCATATGTACGTTATACACTCTCCCTAGATGATACGCTCTCTTTGGGGAGAATATCGCCTTGTGGATGCCAACTAGTATGTTTCGGTATCCTGTTTATGATTCGTTACTCATGCTTATTCATGCACAACATGCCTAAATTATGGTTATTGTTCTCGTTTAATTAATTTGTCTCTCATTCATTTGATACAACATGATAGTTTTATATGCACATATATTTGTTTAACTGTCGTGTTAACAGTGCTACCCTTTGTGTTATTTAAGTATTGATCCCACCTTAGACGTACCCATATAGGAGTTTCCAGAGACTTCCCAAGGTATAGTATAGTAGTATGGACTTGACAACATTCTCTAGTTGTCTATCTCGCCGAGCGTCACGAGTTTATTTTAGACATGATAGAATATGCCATGGGTATGGTTATGTTTATGTATCATGCCATTACGTCATATTGTGATTATGTTTGATTTGATCGACATGTACGTCTCTTATTTAGATCGTATTTAGATCATATGTATTTAGTTACACCATGTATTCTTATCTGGATCATTTATATAGACATTTGTACTCTGATCATGTAGAATTATGCATGGGATCATGTTTCATCTAAAAGACTCTTTTAGTTCTATATCTTTGGTTTACAATTCTCAATTTAATAGACCCAATTATGCTTAATATCATATCTTAAAAAAATCTGAATTGTACAGGATGTTGTTAAGTACAGGTAAAAAAAGCACAAGCTTCCGCAAATGTTTTAAGTGAACACGTGTTACATGTTAGTCTTTACATGTGAGATCTATGCTTTTTCCCTTATGGTGGTTCTTACGTATCTCAATACTGCACGGATTGCCACGGGATAACGTATGCCGCGCCTCGGGAATCGCCTTAATCATGGAATCTTGGGCTTAGGGCGTGACACACTCCATCAAAACCACTGACTATTGAATTTCCAGTCATCAATGTGATACATAATGAACAAGGATTGATACCGGTCAAAACCTCTTTCGGAGAGGAAATGTGGGTTCAACTTATCGATGAAAATATCGGTCGATACCGGTACGTATCGGCCGATATGTACCGATATCGGCCGATACGTACCGATATCGGCCGATACTGAACCGATATTTGGCTGGAAATCGGTATTGGTACCGCCCAGCCAAAATATCCCCAACATATCGGGATATATCAGCCGATATTTTGAAATATCGGCCGAATTGAAATATGGATCATATATAACTATTTATTTATTTTTGAATTTTTTAAAAATTTAATATTAAAATAGGATATTTTGAGGATTTCACCACAAATTTGTTTTTTTAAGTAAGTATAATTATTACATACTTCATGTATGAATCTTCTTATTATTTTTTCATGTAATTATTTTTATATTCTCAAATTTATTTTTGATTTTTGAATAATCTATTATTAAAATTAGATTTTGGAGGATTTCATCACTAATTTATTTTTTTAAATAAGCATAATCATTATATGCTTCATGTTTGATAATTTTTTTCATTGTTCCCTTATGTAATTTGTTTTATATTTTAAAATTTATTTTCGTATTTTCTAATAATTTAATATTAAACTATTATATATTTAAATTTTCACTATAAATTTCATTTCTTGATTTTATATAATCATTGTATAGTTCATATATGCTAATTTTTTATAGTTGTTTTATCATTTATGTGATTATGTCACTATTTTTTTGTATTTTTGAATTTATTTTTGGATTATTAAAACATAGTATTAGATTATAGGTAAGGCCAACTAGCAAAGTGTCCTAAAGATAATTCATAAGTTATAATTATTGTTCTTAAAAAAAATCACAATTTCAGACAAGAGTTATAGGACAGCGATACAGGATATTATAACCTAGGGGGACCAATATTTTGATTTATACTTGTTACTAATGAAAAAAAAACATTGTTTTCCAGTATTTTCTAATATTTTGGATTTTTTGGATATTTTTTCAAACATTTTTGGATTAAAAAAAACCTTCATACCGCGACGACCGCGAATCGGGACCGATACTGATATCGTATCGGTTTTTGAGACCGACTGATACCGCGATTTTCATCCATAGTTCAACTAGACCTAGTAAATGATGAAGGCTGGAAGAAGGTGAAAACCAAACCTACACCTGCAGAAAGAAGAAAAGGTAAAAGGCAACTCAAAAACCTTCAAAAAGCTGCCCACAATCGCTTGGTTAAACAATAAAAACAAGGGAAATAAGCAAAGTAGAGGAAGACAAAGGTGGTTGAAGCCTCGGTTTTAGAGGAACCTCCCAAATTGGCCAGAGGTCACTTTACTTTGGCTCACTTCATCATTCCAATTCCAAAAGATGAGGAAGAACCATCGATATCCAATTATAACCAGATATCATGGGATGGCACCCTCCCTCCCCCCCCCCCCCCCCCCCCCCCCCCAAACCAACTTGGATGATGAGGAAGATTGGTCAGACTACTCTGATTTCGAAAATGATCAATGGATTGATGACTACTTTGCTACTGAATACCCTTCTGATGAAGATGAAAGTTGTGAACAAACTTTCGATCCTAAAATGGGTACACTCAATATCAAGAATGGTCTCAATACGCTATCGGTGGTCTTCTATGACATACACAGACCAAGTACAAGTGGCTGGTCGAATGACCTTCCTCCTTTTCCACTACCTCTAGAAATTCATCTAGACCCTTTGTCATTGGTTGGACATGATGAAGCACAGCAACAGCAAGCATCGCCTTCTTGTCTACACACAGTAATCCCTGCGTTGGATGTTCGCCTAGACCAAATTTGGAGTTGACCTTTCTGAATGTAGATTCTAAACTAAGCACATGGTTGTGTTTAACCCAAGCACTCGGTTGTGCCTAACCCAAGCACTCAGTTGGTTATACCTGACCCAACTAATGAGCCTGAGTTGCCAGAGGAACACAATAACCTTAGCATTGGCAGTACTACCGCACCTCAGGACGTTTTCCAAGTTCAGAATCAAGATAATATCTCTAATTCCGAAGAAGAGATACCATTGGCTCCTACTCTGGTGATTCTGAGTGTTACTACTGATGAACCACGGCAGGCCACTCCTGATAAGACAAGTTAAGAAGCAAGCTTGGAAGAAGTTAATCAACTTTTTGTTAAATCCGAAGAAGTGAAT
Organism: Sextonia rubra; assembly: GCA_037013555.1. NCBI lineage: Eukaryota > Viridiplantae > Streptophyta > Magnoliopsida > Laurales > Lauraceae > Sextonia > Sextonia rubra. The sequence goes on from JASUAD010000012.1 coordinate 12,211,443, forward strand.
GCAATAAGAAGAAATACTCGCCTAGAAATTAACCTGGGCAACATGGTTAACGATAGCACTCGTTCTGGTCGTAACCATAGGATCAACTATGATAGACCCTTTTCTTTTTCTTATGTAAACCCTTCAGGGGACAACACCAGTGTAAGTATAACTTCTTCAAATGCAAATACTAATGCAAGGCCACCAGAGCCATTCACATTTGATGTTGTTGAACACCTTAAACACATACCTGCATAACTTCACATTTTTGATCTCTTGCAGTTGTCCGAGGAGACTCGTAACAACTTTATACGAGCTCTATAGGCTTTGAATACAAATAATGAGACTCATGTAGCACAAGTTCATCAAATAGAGAAGAACTATTTGAAGGCAAAATCTAAAAAGCCTAAAAAACAGTGCAAGGAATGTCTTTCAATTCATAATACCTCTAAAGCCACTATTTTTTTTTTGCCAAAAATGATCTCCTCTCAGGCGATATGAAGCACACAAGGCCACTTTATTTCACGGCCTACATCAAAAACATACATGTTCCAAGAATTCAAGTCAACCTAGGGACAGCTCTAAACCTCATCATAATTACAGCTTTTTACGAACTTGGTATCTCAGTGAGCAAGCTATCTGCTATAAAGACTTCTATTCAAGGCTATGATGGGGAAGTTTAGGATCCGATTGGTAAGATTCGAATTCGGTTCCAGTTGGGAGATTAAACTTCAGAAGCCACTTTGCATGTGGTTAAGACTCGTACTTGCTATAACATCCTTTTAGGAATGCGGTGGCTTCATGATTATGCCATAGTACCTTCTACTCTTTATCAATGTCTCAAATATATTGATGATGAGGGTAAAGTGCATTGAGTCTTTGCGGACGAAAAGCCATTCAAAGGAAACGAGGTCTATTTCACTGATGCAGCCATGTATCAAGAAAGGCCTATAAAGTCTAAGCTAAGCTCTCCAGTAGATGATGACTCTGCAGAACCTTTCACTATTTCAGTAGAAAAGAAAACCTATCCAGTATCTAGCAAAAAATCTGATCCTATCAGAAAGTTACAATCTACAAAAAAGTCTGCAGCCAAGTTTATGGATGCTAAAGCTCCTTTGGTGATCAAAGTGAAATCTGAAATCAAACAATTAGATCAACCTCTGGTCATATCTACAAAGTCATCAAGGATAAAGCAAGCAGGTATTGTCATCCACACAAGCAAGGCACATAGCCCAACTATGTATTTAGCGCCTGTTCAGAACGACGAATTACTTGCTCCAAGACATCAAAAGCACTCATATCCGATGGATGTAGTTTCCTTTATCGGCAACTCAGGTTCTGATCAAGAAAGTAACGATGTACCTCATCCTACCAGGGAAATGTCACTTATAAGGCCTGGTTCTCCTATCACTTTCAGTTAACTCATGCTAACATCACAACAAAGAGGAGAATTATCCTACAGATATATTGACAGATGGCTCTGTTTACCCGAAAGATGTGAGAATCCCCCACATTACTCCACATGGATCATCTATGCTGGGTAGGTTTCTGATCAGCCCTTTATAGCTTGACTATGGCAATGGAGTTTCAAACCTTTGATGAGATGTCTCGAATTGTTTCATCTCTCGAAGTGGCACTCTATCATCTACGTGGGAGGTCTAGACGAACATGCCTAATACATGTTGTTTCAATAATCAGAGATTCAAATTTTGAGTCAGACTCTGAAGATGTTGAAAAGATAGATACCTCTGTGCACTCTATAACAGACTGGGACCCTCCGCTTTTGCCTTGGCCCACTCCATCTCATATTTATGATTTTGAAGGTTCTTGCTTCTTAGTGCCTCCATCCAAGCAATATAATCATCCAATCATTTTCCATCAAGCTGAAGATGCTTCTCCTTCAGATCTTATCGACAAAATCACTAACAATGGGAAAATATGGCTTGACATCTACAATCCTGTGGTTTACAACATGATGAAGAACATGGAGTACAATCTCAAAAAGCCCATAGGTCTTGGATTAAGCGCAAATGGGGTACAGACTCCTTTAGACATCTTCACTCCAGAAATGAAGGAAGATCTCGAAAGGAGATGCTAAATTGAACAGCTGCATCATTACATAGGATTGTTCCTTATGATAACGTTCCTAAGTTAAATCAAACTTTCAGAACAAGAGCTATAGTTTTCATCGAAGGGTACGACTTAGATGACTCTCATGAAACTGTTGTATTTCAAGATCCTCATGATTGGGTCATTTTTCAGCATCCTGAGGGGTTAAGTGATAATGATAACACCATGTTAAAAATCACTGAATGTTGGCCACCCGAACTCAATGAAGAAATAAGCCCGTCCCAACATGTTCACTGGGAATGCTTAACCCTTGATCTAAAGTTCAAGAAACTTAAAAAATCGAATCCATAGAAAAGGATCAGGCTTTAGCTTAAACCCTCAAATGAAACTCCAAAAGGTTTCATGGAGTTGGAAACTTCCGAAAATACTGTGGAAGCACCTCCTACCGAACCTCCAACTGAAGACCAAGTGCAAGAAATAAACTTGGGGACCCTAGAAAATCCCCGACCTACCTTTGTAAGTTCTCAAATCAAAGGAAAAGAACTTGATGTGTATGTGAGTTTCTTGCGAGAGTTCATGGATTACTTTGCATTGGACCTAAGCAAAAATGCCGGGTCTAGATCCAGAAATTTTTGTACATAAATTGAACATAACAGATGATGTTAAACCTGTAAAGCAAGACCAATGGAGGACAAAACCTGAAATCATGGATAAAATGGAAAAAGAAGTTCAAAAGCTCAGAGATATTAGCTTCATCCGTGAAGAACAACACTCTGACTGGTTGGCCAATATAGTGCTAGTTACTAAAAAGAATGGGCAAATCAAAGTCTGCATAAACTTTAGAGGTCTGAACAAAGCCTGTCCTAAGGATGACTTCCCATTGCCTATACCAGAAACCATGATTGAAAATACTTTCGGGTTTGAAAGAATGTCATTCATGGATGGGTACTCGGGGTACAATCAAATCAAAATGTTCAAAGAGGACAAGAAACACACTTCCTTCAGAACTCCCTTTGGCGTGTACTACTATACCTTCATGCCTTTTGGTCTTAAAAATGCTTGAGCCATATAACAAAGGGCAATGATGAAAATCTTCAAGGACATGCAACATAAATTTGTCAAATGCTACGTTGATGACTTAGCAGTCAAGAGCAAGCAGAAATCAGATCATCTAACTGATCTTTGCACAGTTTTCGAAAGGTTACAAAAATTCAACTTTCGAATGAATCCTTTGAAGTATTTCTTTGGAGTCTCTTCTGGAAAGTTTTTAGGATTCGTGGTTCGAATAAGTGGCATCGAACTAGATCTAATTAAAGTCAAAGCCATATTGGAAATGCCTTCTTCAAAAACTCTAAAAGAACTAAAAGATTGTAAGGCAGACTTGCCTATATCCGCCGGTTCATTTCAAACTTCTCTGGAAAATGTAGACCATTCTCTAGATTGATGAAAAAAGGAGTAGATTTTCTATAGGATAAAACTTGTGAATATGCCTTTTAAGATATCAAACAGTATCTCACAAATCCACCGGTTCTTTCAGCTCTAATTCTAGGCAAACTTTTTGATCCTTTATACACGAGCTCTTGATCACTCTCTAGGGGTGTTATTAGCTCAAAAGAATGATGAAGGAAAAGAAGTGGCTCTTTATTATTTGTCAAGGATGCTAGTTGGTGCTCAGCACAATTATCACCCAGTAGAAAAAGAATGTCTGACACTGATGTTCATAATATCAAAACTACGTCACTACATCCTCTCCAATGTGGTGTACTTAGTTTCTAACATCAATCCATTGAAGACACTGGTAACAAAAGCTAGAGAACTGAGCAATCGTTTGGCCAAATGGTCCATTCTTCTTTTTTAATAAGATATCAGATACACCCTTGCAAAAGCAATAAAAAGGCAGGCTCTTGTTGATTTTTTAGCAGAACATTCACTCTCGGAAAATTCTGAATTCATAGACAATCTCCCTGATGAACCAGTCTTCTTCGTTGAACAACTATGGAAACCCACCATTGATCCAGACTTACATTGGATCATGCACTTTGATGGAGTTTCTAGAACTAATGAGCTAGGAGAGCTAGTTTCATGAGTTGGAATTATTTTTTGTAGTCCAGAAAGATTCTATATTCCTCAAACTTTCGCATTAATCAAACCATGTTCAAACAATGTAACAGAGTACACTGCATTGATTATGGGTCTTGAGTTAGCATTAGAGTCAGGAATCAATATGCTTGGAGTCTACAGAGATTCACAACTCGTGATTAAACAAATGAATCTCAAGTATGAAGTGAAGAAACTAAACTTAATTCCCTTCTTCAACAAAGCTTGTGAACTCAAATAGAGATTTAGTTTATTTGATTTTCACCATGTTTCGAGACATCAGAATATCAAAGCAAATGCACTAGCAAGTTTGGCAGCATCAATGTCGATCCTTGAAAATGATAAAATAGTGTTGGAAGTAGTTGAAAGAAGACTTTTTACCTCCACTCGACACCCATGAAGCAGTTGTAGATTGTTTTGATGTGATTAATAATTGGATTTCCTCTTTCCTAAATTCGTTCAGAGATTGGAGAGATCCTTTTATTGGTTACATTCTTCATGGGGTGCTACCAGAGAATACTAAAGATAGAATTAGTATTCAAAGATGAGCTTTAAAATTCCATTTTGATTTGCCTTCAAGGACTCTTTATCACAAATCATATGATGGAATTCTTATTTGTTGCTTATCATCAAAAAAAAGTGGAGCAATTCCTCAAAGAAGTTCATTTTGGCCTATGCAGTGATCACCAGGCTGGGCCAAAGCTTCATGATCAAATTCGAAGGTTAGGATACTATTGGCCTACTATGGTGTCTGGTGCCATCAATTTTGCTAAAAGATGCAAATAATGCTAAGTTCATGGTGATTATATTCATCAACCTCCTAAATATCTGCATCCTACATCCACTTCTTGGTTGTTCGAGTCATGGGGAATGGACATAATTAGGAAAATTAGTCCACCATTAGAACGTGGTCATCAATTCATTTTGGCCGCGTCAGATTGCTTCTCTAAATGGGCAGAAGTAGTGCCTCTTGCAGAAGTCAAAATAGACACAGTCCTCAGTTTCTTGAAGATTCATATCATTTGTTGCTTTGGAGTGCCCAAACGCCTATATCATGACAATGGTCCTCAATTCAATAACGACAAATTTTATAGATTCTGTGACAAGTACGGGATCCAGTGCTGTTCGTCTACGGTATATAACCCTGCAGATAATGGACTCACTGAAGCTTTCAATAAGACTATTTGTAAAATTTTGAAGAATATGGTCTCTGACAACAAAAAGAGTTGGAGTACCAAACTTTCTGAAGCTTTATGGGCTTACAGAACTACAGTTTGTGGTCCAACCAAATCAACACCGTATTCCTTGGTTTATGGCCGTGAAGCTATAATACCCTTGGAAATTCAACTTCCTTCTCTTCGGGTAGATGTGATAAACAAATACACTAAAGAAAAAAAATGCCAAACTCAGACTCCAAAAGTTAAAAAGCCTTGATGAGAAGAGGCTTACTACTCGACAAAGCATTGAATTATATCAAGCTCGTATGGCTGGATCATTCAACAAGAGGGTCAAATACAGAGCTTACAAGAAAGGAGACTTAGTCCTTGTAGTTAAAAGGCCCATGTTCTCCATACACTTGTCGAAAGGCAAGTTTGAATCCAAGTAGGAGGGACCTTTTGTCATTAACAAAGTCTATTTCAATGGTGCTTTTGCACTTCTCACTCTTGAAGGCGATAGATGCATGATGCCTATTAATGAAAACTTCTTAAGAAATATTACACTTGAATGTCTTTGGCATACCTAAACCATGTACAGTGTACATTTCCACTCCTAAATTCCTAAAATCTTCTGGTTTCGAGCTTTACAACCTATGACTCCTAAATAAAATCACTCAAACTTGTATAAAATGATTGTAAGGATTAAGTCCTTCGACTCCTCTAGTCAAACCTTTATTACTTGGATAATGTCCTTGCAAGACCTCTTGTAACATCCTGCTATATAGATTGAGTCTTTTTGCATACCCTATATAGCAAAACTCAGTTGTGTGGAATAAGTCTTTTTGTAAACCCCATATAACTATTCTTTAGTTGTATAGAACAAGTCTTTTTGCAGACCCTATATAACCAAACTCTTAACAAAAACCAACACTAAATCTTTGTCCTAAGGAATAAGTCAAAGATCCCGGGAAAAGCCTCATACATGGGCACCGGATAACATCTACTTTGTTTGATCCCTTTTGACACCAAAAGGATCAAGTCATAAACTCTGGAGAAAGCCTCACACATGGGCACCGGATAACGTCCACCTATATGACTCGCTTATTTTTTATTTATGAATTCAAAAGATCGCAAATCACACCATCATACAAGTCTGAGAAAACCAAACTAGACAAAACATCCACACAAACCACATCAAACATCCACACAAAACTGAATAAACCAAATAAACCATCCATACAAACCACATTAAGCGTCCACATATTCATGCCAATGACTAAGTGGAACAAAATGAAGTTTCTATTGATATTCATTTTGAGTTTTACTACAAAAAATGAAATCAATATATATATGGCCCCAAGGGCTAATCAGAATAAAAGAAAAAAGAAAAGAAAAAGTCAGATAGGAGCTGCAGCAGGGAATCCTAGTCTAGGAACTTCTCCAGTTGTCCCTTTGCGTTCAGCACGCCTTCCATCAAAACATGTTCTTTGTAGCTTGCATAAGCGGGTATGGCAGTATTAATGCTAATCTCATCCAGCGTGATATTCAATTCACTCTCCAGAAACTGAACAAAATCATCTAAGGCCGTACGCTTCGCCTCTACATGCACAAGAAGATCATCTCTGTGACGAGTGCCCTCTGAAATAGATTTCTTCAAATCTTCAATAGTATTCTCCACGGAAGATAACTATTGCTGCAATACGGTGATATGCTGTTGTATATTTTCATATTCAGCCACACGCGCAGCTAGCTCTTATGTTGTATTGGCCTGCTCTGCATTCACTACCCATATGTCCTCCTCGGTGCTCTCAATCTCCACATCCAGTTGAATTTTATACCTTAGAACTTCATCTTGAAAAGGTTTGGCATAATCAACATTTCTGTCCCAAGTATCCTTTTTTTCAAGTTCGTTGAAAAAGAGGACAAAGGCATCACAAAGGCCGCTCAAATCAGTTCTGGCACCAGAAGATATCAACATATCAGCCAAAGCTTTGGCACCTTGAATCTTCTCAGAAGTAAGCTCTCCTTGGAATACGGTGGCCAAAATGCTGTGGATAGCCATCTTCACGGCAAAATTTATGGCAGATTGAGGCTTTGGGGTATCCCCAAACAAACTGAGTTCCTTAGGGGTAAAAAGTTAGACTTTCACTCCTATGAATTGGACTGGGTCTGGGAACCTAAGCAATCAACCCCTTCTTTCCCGATATTTATATCTTCACTCCCATGAATAGCCAATGCCTCTTCACGAACAGAAGGTGAGTCATGCGACCCTTGTGAAGACAAAGTGACTGAAGGATCCCTATTTGTACGTGGTGTTACAGTAACATGCAATAATGCCTTTTGAGATCCTCCACCTTTAGCTGCAAAAGCCTCATCTAATATCTTTTGAATGGCTAGGTCTTCGATGATCTTCATGGGTGATGATTGATCCACCCTAAAATGAACCCTTGAAGGCGTCATGGCTTTGAGAGGAGTAAAACTGCCAGTAGCTGGAGGAACACTACTAGTGACGGGTGTTGCAAGAACATCTTCTTCCGGAGGATTTGCAACTTCTAAGACTAATTTCCTTTGAGCGGAAGGACCTGTGTTGATTATGATAGGCTCTGTTACAATAGCTTCTTCAGTTGGGATCATTACAACATCCGTTTCTCTTTCTGTTTCGCCAATGAGTTCAGCATTTGTTTCCGTCTGAATATCCACAGCTTCATCAACCCTTGGCTTAGTGATAATAGGCGGTACAACAAGGGCTATTGATAACTCTGGATCATTGCTAATGCTTTTAACTAGAGAATCTGAAGATAAACTTTCCACGAAGTGCTATAGGTCACTCTTCAGGGTGCTGCTTGGCAATGCTTTAAAGTATCCACTATAAATCGAAATATCATCTAGGTCAATTGAAGCTTCATCACCTTCTTTCTCTGCCTGCTCCTCAATAGGTGACTCGAAAGGCTTTTTCAATGATGTGGAAGGTAAAACAGGAGTACTTTCTTCCATTCGAGTACCTAAGAAGGAATGAACAAAATCAAATCACAATGTTGAAATAAAATCTTCAAATAATTAAGTAAGAAAGTTACCTTCAAAAACTGGATCTGTAGGAACCCCTTTGGCGGCACTAGGTATTTCTACCTCTTCTATTGAAACTCTGGCAATTGGTTCCACTTCAGGAGAAATATTTTGTTGCTCAGTTTGAGATGTCACATCTCTTGGCTCCATGGGTATATCGCTGCAAGTTGCCTTCTCTATAGTAGCAGCATCACCCACATTATCGCCAAATCTCTCTAAAGCAATGAGTTCTGTCAAAATATCTGCCGCAACCTTTCTCCCAGACTGAGGTGTCATTGCTTGATCAAATATATCCTTCTTAAAGTCGAACTCAATGTTAATGTCACTATCGGTTCGTTCCCCTGTCGTGAGAGTATCAAAACTGCTCTCTCCCCCACCTCTTTCATCGGAGGCATAGTCTTCAACACTTTCAGTTGCTTGCCTTACAAACCTTTCGATAGTTGAGGTTTAAGCTGACAAAGTGACAAGGGAAAATGTAAACATCAAAACAAGAGTTAAAAGATCAATGAGAAAGTAATAGTTCATAAAGAAATTTAGAAGTGTTACCAGTTTCTGGCCTTTGATAACGACCAGTTCCAGGTCTTTTAGTTTTTTGCTTCTCTGAAAAAGCCTCTTTGCTGATTGGGGCTTGGGTTACTAGCTTCGAACATATAGCTTTGAGCTTCTTATGTAGAACAGGACCTGCTAGAAATTTTGTTGGCATTACAATGGTGACCTTGCCTCAGTGGTTGCTTCAGCTGACTAGACCACCTCTACTAGAATCAGATCTACATGTGTCTCTATTGGTGTTGGAGCAACAATAGCAGCCTTTGATGAAGATCGCTGAGTAAGGTCTACCTTAGCAACTGCACGCATAATGGCTTGCTCTTCTTCGAATTGCCTTGTTTGTTCTCCAACTGAGACTTTAGTTTTGACAGAGCGAGAAGGAGATTCAAAATCCAATGCAACTTTACCCATCCATCTGATTTCAGCAAGACTCACGCTATCCTATAAATTCTCATCCACAACCCGTTGCATCCTCCCTGCAGACACATTAGGTGGAGGCATGAATCTCTCATCTTCCTCACCTCTTAAAGAACAGTGAGCTCGACAAATATCAGACTCAGGCACTGAGCCAATTAGCCATTTGTCGCCATTATCTAGTCAATTTTCAAAATTCTCTGCATTAAAATAATCTTTCTTCACTCTTTCTCTTTTTTTTAGAAGCAACCAAAGCACGACATTTAATGCTGGGATTGCTCGTGTATGCCTATACAATAGCAATGGTGCTTTTAGCAACCATTAGGCGAAGCCACTTGTATATCCAGGATTTAGAAGGCGAGGGTAGCTGGAATGAGCCCTAGTGTCAAGCGCCTGGTAAAATTCCCAAGTATTTCGGGTATCTTGCAAGGAACCGGTAGTGCCTCGAATCTGGCCTGGTGCTCCGATAACAGTTTAATGAAAATCAAATTGCCTGTAAAACCTGGTAGGTATATAAGGTTGAATGTTGATATATGAATTCTTTGTATATGCCATATTTGGAGGCCTTAAACTTAAGAACCAGCTTTTTTCTTCATCTGACAAACCAACATCTTGACCACCCTCTCTGACTTTGTCAATCGATGGTTCCATAGCGTTTCTCATGCGAGTTGGAACTTTAATATTAGGTATAGCGTCGCGAGAAGAACATAATTGTTGAAGTTATGCAAATGTTGGCACAATTCAGCCATAGAATAGGTGTTAATCAAACAACTACCCCATACTACACCTCCATGAAGATAATTCCTAGTGCACCATTGTGTGAATGAAGACCATTGCAATGGTATGTGAATTAGGTGTATAGCAAATACTCAGCATAATACTAATTGAAAGGCTTCCCCTCTCTAATGGAAAAACCTAATAGCTTCAACTCAGTCAGCATGTATGATACAAAAGCGAGGCCCAATGCAAGACTATGTCCAATTGCCATTCTGAGCGTCGGATATGTGCAACCGGGCCTAAGGTCATTTCCAGAGCTTGGAAAAAGAACTTCGGATAATCATGCTGCCAAGAACGCAGCGAGCCAACACTTCCTTTTCAAGTTTGGGTACTTGACAAAAATATATGGCTGGAAGTCCGGATCCGCATGATAAACAATTGTCGGGTCTCGTAGTCCTCACTGGGGATCACTTCTTTCCATTTAAAGTATCCGCCTTAATTGATGAAGAAAGGATTAGTAATGCTCTTTACTTGACACATCCATTGGACGACTTTACCTTGACTATAGTTGGTTGTTTGAATTAAATCTTCAAGCGCAAAAAGGAGATAATATGCAGCTTAGAATTCGTCGTCCATGGTAGCTAATTCCTCATAGGGTCCGATGATCTCATCATAGATCTCACCATATGGTGCCAAACCAAAAATCTTCTTTATCTCTCATAAGGAAAATCCCAACTCCATATTCGGAGTGATGAAGGTACCAGTTGCTGGGAAGAACAATTCTAGAATGGCCTTGCGGACGTTCTTATTCTCGCATGGGACTTTCTATGTCACGGCATTTACAGCATAAAAAATCCAAATTGTTTTTAAATCTTTTGCATAATGGTGTTTAATTGCAATCACCCAGCCTGCCAATCACCAATGCAGTTAAACCACCCATGGGACTGATGTCTTTCACCAAGCCAGGCACTCCCGTCCCCTGTGTGGATATCAAGCCCAATAGTCCTGAGTTGTGAAGTCACAGTGCCCACTTCAAGATTTAAAGTGCACAGTTTTATGGCCTCTACTTCAGACCTTGGTTACTCTATGAAATAATATGGAGGCTGGCGCATGAATTTGCCAGTTTTAAAATGAACGTGGTGCTTGATCCACGAAAATGGATCATTCCCTGCTAGGATCGTTGAGACCATTGACATTACTATTGGATACCGTTGGACAGATCGAATAGTGGTTAGTTTGCGAAAAATCCCCACTGAGTTTACATAGCAATACTGCATATTGCCAACAGGGTGCTTCACAGTCTCCTTCATTGCATCTCCAAATATATAATGTGGTTTTGTAAAGCTCACCATGTCATTATTCTCCCAGTCGGTGTTATTTGCCAAACACCAATATGTATACCAATTTCTTCTTGATAGAGATTTGGTTCTCTGACGCTGCAAGTTAATATCAAATAATTTATTTGGATCTTTTGGATTGGAGTCCCTTGTAGTCTTACCCTTTGTACAGCTTTTCGATGCCCCGACAGTTACGGTCGTAGGTGCCCTACCTTTTCGATCTATGAAACAAACAAACGAAAAGGAAAATATCAATGACAATGGTATAGAATTTTGACAAAATTTTGGTAGCATCTCCCTTTTAATAGAAGGCCAAAAGGAGAAAATAATACTCAGTTCTAAGACTAAGAATTGGCATCAAGGGACACTTAAGCCCTAGAACTGAGGCTTCCGGCCCAAACAAGTGTTCAAGCACCTTAAGACCTTTCAAGGGGCAATAGATTCGTGTTCGAGCATGAAAATTGTATCCAATACTAAAAATGCATGCGCAATATAAGCAATGCGTGACAGCCATTATATACAACATATAAAGCATAAATAAATTTAAACATATATGAAAGAACAACATTTGAAAGTGCATGACATGTTTTCAACAAGATCAGCAAAAAGCAACATCAATTTTAAAGATTGGAATCAAAAGTCCATGCCGTTGATTTATTGGCAATCACTCAACCATTCCCTGGGGTTTCATTAGATTTACTTGCAACTATGGGAGATTATTTTGCTCTCCACATTCAAATTTGAAGTCGCCTAAAGGATTTCCAGATTCCCAAGACAACATTTCTCATAAATCTCAGCAAACAAAGTCCTAGGTGATGATTTGCTATGATGGGACCATTAGATATTCTTGTGGAATCGACAACGAGTTATTTTCAGTGTATGTAGAGCTAATGAAGGAAATATCGCACTATGAAGTTAATTTCAAAGAATCATCAACTGTCATTAATGATCAGAAGGTGATATTGTATCTGCTGGCCTCCCACAAAGACAGTCGACATCATTTAAAGTTGACTCAGATGATACATTTCGGGTCAGTCTCAAAAAAAGTAAGGAAGAGTGAGTCAGCCTTCGAAGTTGTAGTAGAGAAAGACAATGTAAAATGTCTTACTCAAAGCTACATTCAACCACGTGATCGGCAGTTCATCAACCTTTGAAGTTGTAGTAGAGAAAAACAATGTAAAACGTCTTACTCAAAGCTACATTCAACCACATGATCGGCAATTCATTAACCTTGAAAGTGGTAGTAAAGAAAGACAATGTAAAACAACAGCTTATTCAAAGCTACATTTCACTACTCTACTGGATGATCATCTTATTTTTGTTGGTTTCTTTCATCGACTGCTCATATCCGGGGTGATTTATACTTCTCATGATTATTGAGACCTAGGGGAGGAACCTTCTCATCAAAGACAATGCACCTTGTGGTGACTTGGTTATTTTCATCGATTTCTTTCATCGACCACTCATATTCAAGGTGATTTATACTTTTTATGTTTATTGAGACTTAAGTGGAGGAACCTTCTCATCAAAAGCAAAAAGAATGCCCCTTGTGGCTATAGATTTGATGAATCATAAAACAATTCCTATAGAAACCATGGTGGTTAAGACTATATTGTGTCATGCCAGTGACTGAACAAACTACTACAACTGAATCCCCTATGATTCCCACAGAGGTTATGATGGTTCAACTTGTGTATGCCAAAGATCAAGTGGATGTCATTCCTCAATCCCCTACATTTCCCACAAATCACAAAAATTCAAATGTGTTCCAAGACCATGTTGGGGCTTAAATAAAATAGACGGAGTTTGTTCGCTTCAAGTTTGTTGAAAGATAGTTTTTCTTACAAACTTCTCAAAGTTCAAAGCCTCATATGCCCCTTCAAATAGGTTTTATGTAGTTCAGATCAGCAATTTAACCTTGTGTTGCAAAGAACACACAAAACCAAAGCAAGTATCCATACCAAATTCAATCACTTAGTTGTGATCGCGATCATACTCATGCAATTCAATGAAGGAGTGGAACCTCATACAAGTCAACCTGGTTCAATGATATGAGATTTGATGATATTTCCAACCTATCTTGCATGACCACTGATTGAAGGAATTGAACACCCAAACAGAACAAGTGAAGAACACAAATAGTCACAAACCAACTGTGACTGCAAGAAGTGCCCAAACTACACTACCATTAACCATGAAGTCTCTAGATAGTGTAAGCAGTGGTTGGCAACTTGCTTGAGCAAGAAGAAGTTTGGGTAAAGCATTATAAGAGGAGCTATGGCAACACTCTTGCATGAAGGAAAAAAAAAAAAAAACAGCTTACTGGTTGTAATTGTAGATTCATCATGGCCTTTGCACTCAGACATAGTGGCTATTCGGTTTGAAGCACCCCCATTGTTTGGTTTGAAACATCAATTCATATCAACCACCAAGAAGGAAGCCATAATATCACTCTTGCATTCTAAGTTCTGTCAAGTTGAGAACCAAAGTTAGAACAGTGGGTTTTCTGTGAGCCAACTCCCAACTTTGTAAGCTATTCTTGGAATTTTGAAGTTTGCGTTTGTGACAATTTCCAAGTAGAGCATGAAAAGAACTCTTAGCTTAAATTAAAGAGTGCAAGCACCGAACAAAAAAAAAAAGAAAGAGAAAGGAAAATCATAGGATAATAGTGACCATGGCCCTCCACGACTACTGTTGGCCGCACAAGTGGTGTTCAAACGTAGAATATTTCCATGGATCCTCAGCCTATGGAGATCACAATAAATAGAGCTCAAACAGAACCCTTAAAAGGCAAACTAAGAGCATGAAACAAACAAACAAAAAAAAAAAAAAAACGAAGAAAGCACAAACAGCCGTGAGCATGGGACTTGCCTAGACTGACTAGTTGTGACTGAGGAAGTTCCTTGGGTAGTGACTAAAATCCTCCACAGTGAAAAACTCAAGCATGATTCATTGATCAAAAGCATGAAAAAGGAGCATGGAAGCATAATAATAATAAAAAAAATCATTCAAGCAATTCATCAAATAGGTGGTGACCGTGAGCTCCTGCAAATAGTGCAGGCTGTAGTTTGAACTAAAATATTATCCAATGTGGGCTCTGGCATAATAATAATAATAATAAAAGAGAAGAAGAAAAGAAAAAGGAAGAAAGAAGAAGGGAGGAGTCGAGCCTAGACTCAATTCTAGTTTGCCACTGACTGTGACCGTGAGTGTGCTCACACGGTTAGTCACACGTTGGCCGTGACTGTGGTGTTTGCCCGGATTGTGTTGCAATTTGAAATAGTCATCATTTAGATCAAGTTGTGCTTACATCCATCAAAAAAAAAAAAAAAAAGAAGAAGAAGAAGAAATCCTGGGCAAAACCTATATCATCCATTCGACCATGATCAAAATTCAAAGAAGATGAAGTTCAAATAAGTTCTTACCAGCCATTGATGAAGCTTTGGGAAGAAGAAAGGAACTCAAGATCCACTTGCAATTCAAAGAAAAAGGGTGCTCAAAGATGCTGTAACTCTTGGTGCCTTCAATTTTTCAAAACAGTGAAGACAAAAGAAACGGAAAGACATGGCTTGATAAACCATGTCCTATCCTGACGGTCACCATTGTTGATTCCCTTGCTCACGATCACAACATGCCTAGGCATTGGGACCCATTGCTTAATGGCCCAGTCATTGCCTCCTCACCCACGGTCACTGCGTGGGATCATCAATGGGGTCCACGGCTTGGTAATCCACTCTATCTCAATGGTCCACTCTATTTCGGTAATTCACTCCATCTCACATGGCACTTCAAGGACACTGCTTGACTGGGTAGTGGGGCCACTGTTTGGTGGTCCACTTTCTTAGCCCCCTCCTTTCTTTCATTGACTAATGGCCCATCCTCTCATTGTGATCATTCACACCCACAGTCTTAATTCGTTTACTCTTTTTCCCACAGACCGTGCCAATCTTCTGATCATGCTCGATAGATGCAAAAATGTATAATGGATTCAAGTCCAACATTCATGCACTTCAAGCATTAAGAAGAATGGGACTTAACTATAGTTCATCATTAATTTTCCTTTTGTTTACATGGGTTCAAATGCTCTGACCGCCGAGGTGCAGGTTGTTTACATGTTTTGAAAAGTTTACAACCCCTCCCTCAAATCTCAAATGTGATCTAAATTTAGAAAGTATATGGAAATACATTAAAATTGTGAAAAAAATGCAAAAAAGGAAGAAAACTAGGGGAGTGATTGTGGGTCACGGTCACTGGCAAAAACTCCCCAAGTTTTCTTCTTTTTTTGCATTTTTTCACACTCGTAATGTATTTTCTTATACTTTTTGAATTTGGATCATGTCTGAGACTTGAAATAGGGGTTGTAAACTTTTTAAAACGTATAAACAACCTACATCCCTACGGTTAGAGCATTTGAATCCATGTAAACAAAAGTAAAATTAATGATGAACTGTAATTAATTCTCATTCTTTTTAACACTTAAAGTGCGTGAATGTCAAACTTGAATCCATTACATATTTTCACATCTATCGAGAGCAATCACTTATGTTTTCAATTTGAGATTTAGTTAAGAAGTCAATAATTCCTTTTAAGATGAGAGGAAGAGAATGCCCCACCAGGTGTGCCAAAAATTTCTGCACAATAAATTCATGCATAGATAAAAAAATGCACTAAAATTCATTGACACAAATTTCCCTCCTTTTAATGAGAAGTTTTACTTTTATTTTATGTGGGTACACCAAACTCCCGGTCATGTGAAAATTCATCGATTGTTTATTACATCCTCGATGAAAAACCTATGATTACTAGGACATATGACTCAATAAAAATTTACAAAGGAAATGTAGGAAAATTTAAAAAAAGTAAATTATCTTGCACCTCACCTTCATTGTCAGAAAGTCATCCTTTATATTCATCTAGATCTCCATGAACACTGCCCTATCTAATTTGGAAAAAGAAATTGAGGATGATTGTTTTTATTAGTGGGCCATTATCCATATTTTGATAGAAAATGGGCATTAGGAACAAGCCTCATTTTTAAAAGGGTTGAACTCAATGGGTGGACCCATACCCTTGACTTAATGGGTAGGCTTTGACTTAGTCTCCTTAAAATACTCAAATTTGAAATCTTAGTTTTCAGCTTGTTGGATTATGGTGCAGCTATTAGTTTCCTCTTATCCTTTAAAACCTCTCTTAGGGAATACACATTCTCTATGTGCATAAGTCTTAGAAAAATTTGAATTTGGATATTGGAAAGGATTAAGTTGTGAATGTTTTAAAATGCCTGGGATTTATTCTAGATTGTGATTCTATTACTACTTCTATGCAGCAGAATGATGAAACAATCAATCCCACAAAGAAGACAACACCAAATTTAACATGGAAACCCAAACAGGAAAAAACCATGAGTTTAAAGTAGACAAAATTAATCACTAACTTTCGTGGTACAAGATATACTCACAACCCTACAGTTAGTCCCTCGACACAAGGTGTTGTAGTTGTTCTTGATAGATCTCTATAGCACGCAATCCTTCGATGCCCCATTATCAGTGCCTTAATCTCCACAATGAACAATTCTCTACGCTTAGAGAACAATCTTCCATAAGGAAGTAGAAGCTACAAAAGAAGCAGAAGCATCAACTCTAGAACTTGAAGCCTTCAGCCCAATCCCTAAACAAGCTCTAGATAATCTCTCCAATGGAAATCCCTAATTCAGAATAAGGAGAGCTCTATGTGTTGTGTTGTTTTTTGACTTAAGAGAAACCCTTTTTTTATAGCTCATAATTCGTGCCTTAGGTTTAGAAACCAAATCCAAGTGAAACAGTCAATTCATGCACAAATAGAAAAGGTTTTCATGCAGGTTGGTGCACTTCCGTCGTCTGTGCACTCGAGCCTAGTGAAATGGGTGCTTGAGCTTGCTCGCCATTGTCTTTAGCGCTTGAGCCCAATCTTAGGTGCATTTGAGTGTACTTGAATTTTCTGCACGCATCAGTAAACTTCCAGAGGCCATAACTTTACCGTTTTAGCCGATTTATGCAATCTTAGGCTCCACAGAAATCTACTTGAAATGAGTTTTCTAATGGTGAGTAGCTTGCCCATATCCAATGCTCAGTTTGTGAGATATGAACTTTTTAATCCCTATTGTCCTTAGAAAAAATTTTCAATTTGGGTTATCTTCAATTTAGTTTATCCGACGCATAACCATAATCTATTCTAAATGTTTTAAACGTAAAATACAACTTAGTGGACTTAGGTTTTGTCCAACCCATGAATTCAGCAATACAAAAGTCCTAACAATCTCCCTCTTTATCAATTTATGGATAAAACTTCATATACAATCAATCTACCCAAAAATAAAACCAAAAATACATTAAGTAAATTGAAATTACTAAAAAATATTATATCTTCAGCTTAGAAACCAATTGAAGAATAACATTACTATCAAAGTACATCAATAGCTTCTTAAATTATATCTTCAATCTTCAAAACTCCCTTTTAATGCCTCATTCTCTCCCTTTTTGTCCATAATTGACAAATTTATAGTGTCATCATATAATATGTTTGTCAAATCGAATCCATCAGTAGCTCCCCCTCAGTTGTGACTCCCCCTTAATGATATATTCATATTAGCATTGGGCTGGGGGCTTTGATCTTCTTGATCAGGGGCTCTTAAATTTTGGTATCCACACTTATGCATTAAAGAATTGCAGCATGGTGTGAACCAAAATAGATGGCAAGTCTTTTTTTTAACCCAGATTGCACTAGATTTTGGTGTAGAAAACTAAGTTTTCCATTACTTAGGTTTTGGCATAGCCTTTAACTTGTTGCAATGGGGACGGATGTGTGCTTTTTGTCCACAATGATGACATGTGGGTACTCATGCAGTTTAGGACATGACTCACTCTTTGATGTACAATCAACATGTTTTCTCTGTGTAATATATTGTGTTGTGGATGCATGTTACTTTTAACAAAGACAGTGTTACCTTTAGATTTTAATGTTGAAGCACCATCAGTGTATCCAAGACCAGTCTTATTAGTATGTAGCTTCTGAACACTCAAAATATAATCAAGTGCAGTTGAACTAGGATCTGTAGCAATAGGAGCAATCAACTTTATCAATGCCATCTTCAACTTGACATTCAGACCATCAATCTTAACCATGTCTACAATACTTCTTCTCTCAAAGACTCATTTTCTTGTTTTTCAATAGTCAAACTCTTAAGCAGAAACCCTTTATGACCTTCAATGAGAATGATTTGTGCATGTGTTGCTTCTAGATTCTTCTTAATAGAAAGAACTTTAGCTTCAGCATCTTTAACTTATTGTACAAGTTTTGCAGTATGTAATCCTAGTTTTTTGCTCTTTCCATACAAGAATTTGTACCATGCTTCCCAGTCAACATCCTTATAAGACACTTCTTCATCACCATTATCATCATTAGAATCAGCATCAGATAGTGAAGATGCAGTCATGAAAACCATTAAATTTTCTTTCCCCTTTTCAAACAAATCAGGTTCAAGTTTAGGGAGTTCTTCATCATTAGTAGATTCATCATCATCCCAAGAGATGTTCAAAGCTTTACTGCTGTTGACTGTGGGTTTTTTCTTCTTATTAGCACAATCATTAGTTATATGCTCATAACCATGACATTCATAGTACTTAACTTTTGTTGAGGAGCTAGTCTTTCCTGTTGCAACCAGTTTATAACCATTATTCTGTCTTGTCATCAGCTTATTAAACTGTTGCACAAACTCAAAAGACAATTGCATATCCCCGTCTCTAGAATAAGATTCAGATGTAACTTTTACTTTCTTTGAACCTTTGGAAAACTTGTAATTTTTGGTAGTTTTCAAAGCAAGTCCAAAAGGTTTTGACTAACGGTTAATAAATTTAGTATCAAAGGTTTGCAAGTTACCAACCAACTCATCAAGTCTCAAACAATTTAGTTTATTGGATTCAGCAGTTGCAATAACCTTGTGATTGAAACTAACCGGGAGAGACCTAGGAATCTTTTTCACAATCTTCTCTTCAGGAATAGATTCTCCCAAGTTGTGATTTGAATTGACAATATTGCTTAACTTAGTATGAAAGTCATCAAACCTCTTCTCATCACTCATCCTCAACAGTTCAAAAGAAAATGATAAGTTTTGCACCTTTGTTCTTTTCACTTTTTTAATACCCTCATGAACTGTTTAAAGGATGTCCCATGCCTCTTTTGCATTATTATAAGTAGAGATCCTATAAAATTCAGTAATTGATACTCCATTGTAAATAGCATACATAGCCTTATTGTTACAATTACAGGCATAGATTTCATCTTTAGACCATGAAGCCAAAGTCTTTTCAATAGTTTGTCCTTCAATAGTGACAGTAGGCAAGGAATACTATTCAACACTATTCTCCAAACCCTTTCATCTATTGATCTAAAGTTGACCAAGTTCTTCGATAAAATCATAATTAAGTGAAAAGCTTCCGAAGATCAAATTCTCTCTTAAGAAAGAATTAGAAGAAGCATTTGTAAAGGTCAATCTCTTAGATGGTCAAAAAGGTTCGATGGCTAATAAGTTTACTAATGAGAGTCAAAATTGTGAGAAAGATGAACAAGGGATTGAAACCTTACAAGAAGAGTTGAAGACTGGCCAATGAAAAAGATGATTTAGATGGCTTTGTTTGACCTAGATGTTATAAAAGTTTCTTTGAACAAAACGAAAAATAGATTAAAGAAACTCAAAGACATCTTGTGTAGTCAGAAGTTGTCTAATGAAAAATGCAGTCTTGGTTATTATCTGGTGCATCAACTTCAAAGTCTAAAGGTAAACTATTTTAGTTAAAAGTTTTTTTTTTTAAACACTTGGCTTTTACTGAAAAGTCAATACTAGAGCCACATGGGTGAGAAAATTTGACTCACCTACTAAATTGGTACTTACTATGGTGAAATCTTTAAATTCGCAAATGTGGGTACCTAAGTCAAGCCATTGATCAAGATTGTCAAGCTCTAAACCCAACTGATACAAATATACAAGTAAGGGGGAGTCAAAATTAAAGGGGAGCTACACTGAATTCTGATTGACAGATATGTTGCATGCTGATATCTTTATTTTATCAATTATGGACAAAAAGAGGGATTATGAAGGATTTGATGACTAAAGGTATAATTTTAGAATTGATTGTATGTATGTTTTAAGGAGCTTTATCCATGAATTGCCGAAGGGAGAGATTATAAGGATTTTGTAATTGGTTAGTTCATGGGTTGGACAAAAACTCTTAAGTCAATTGATTTTTATTTTTTAATTCTTTTAGAATAGACTGTGATTCACGTTGCCAAAAGAGCTGAAGTGAAGAAATCAAAAGAACAAGGTGGGCACTCGAACGGACACAAACACGCGCTCAAATAGGATAGTCATAGAATCATGTAAGCTCAAGTAAGATGTTTATATGCTCAAGCTTGACTGACAGGAATTGTACTAAATTGAAAAAACTATAAGTCTTCATCACACACTTGAGCAAACACTCAAACGCACGCGACGGCAAGGTGGATAAAAACCCACTTTCCTTATACGTAATTGTTTTCTGTTTGTGCAAGACCTGTTAGTTCCTATTTTACAAGGATTATTCCTTTAGGGCATGAATTATGGGTTATTTAAAGGATATTTTCTCTAAACCCTAAATATAGATCTCATTGTTCTAAGTAAAAATTACACATTAAAGATCACCTTACTTCTTTAGAGCTTCCAATGGAGAGATTAAACTGAAGCTTTGCTCTAGAGAGTTGTTGCTTTTACAACTCTTATAGAAGAACATCTTTCATAGAAAATTCAAGAATTAAGTGCATTTTGAATCTAGTGTAGTGGATGACAAGGAGTTGTTGCGGTATGAAGCTGTGCATAGAGAACTAATAAGCTTATACTCACAATTGGAGACTTAACTAGAAAAGCTGTGTGTTGAATTTGAATTTGGATCCTCATGAGGCAATCACCATTCATATATATATATGAGATTTAATATTTGTACTTGAAAATGAGGATTCCGACTACCCTTAAAATCGGCATATCATAATTGCTTACCATAAATCTGTTCTTTAACTAATGTCAAAGAAATAAGGAGAAAATGAGGTTAGTTCTCTCTCACTTAATGTGTTGCCAACAACACATGATGGTGGTCCTTTCATTTAATTTGGGTCTCATAAAAATATGGGTCATGATATGAGTAATAATATAAGGTCCAAATAGGGGCGGGATAATCCGTTTTCATAAAATATGAAGAATTAAAATAAATAAAAAAAGAAGATAAAAGGGGTAAGGTGCCAAATATTTTAAGAAGCGGATCAGTCCCAAAGCACCAGCTTCAAATCCCTTAGCAGAAACAAGGTTAAAGGCCAATTTTCAAATAAAAATGATGATGCAAATAAGATGTCGTGGGATTTCAATTTTTTTTAGGAAAAAAAAAAGGAAAAGGAAACTGTGGCCAATGGGATGATTTGATTGTGACTGAGCACATTCGGGTCAATTGTTTGATTGATTGAAAGGAGGTATTGAGATCACATGTTAGTTTTTTTGGATTTTTGATAAATGGGGCTAGAAGGGCTAACTAAGGGTTCTCACTTGAATGAAACTTAATTACATCCTTTTATTAATTTTTGGATTTATCCTCTATTTTGAAGTCCTAAACTGCCCACATCCACTCTTCTAGTCCCTTAATGAAACAGAGCTTAATGGGGTTTCTGTTTTGAAATATGAATTCAAGTTTCACTTAGAGAGGTGGTCCACTTAAACCACATTATCCAATTATTATATATTTCTTTGGAGATATATGATTTCTTTTACTTTGTTTTTGGTCTTTTTCTATTTTTACTTTTTTTTTCGTTTTTTGTAGATTATGAGGATGAAAAGGAAAGAAAAGGAATTCAAGTTTTGATATCAATTGTTTTTTTATTTATGAATTCAAGTTTCACTTAGAGAGATAGATTTTTTTTTTGTTTGTTTTTTTTATTTTATGATTTATGTGTGGGATTTTTATTTTATTTTTGTATTTTATTTTTTTCTTGTTTTGTTTGTCTTGCGATTTTACTTTTTAATGGTGATGGTGGTGGTGATGGTGGTGTGTGAAAGGTATGAATGAAACAGAATGCATGAGCAAGTCATGTGGATGACCCCAATATGGAAGACTTAACTAAAAGTGAACATAGAGCAGACAATGTAAGTTAAAACTAGACAAAATGCAAACCCCACTAATATGGAATATGTGCATGAACATGAAAGGGCGGCGGTTTCACTAGAACATTCAAATAAAACTAGCATGCCGTATCAAAATTTTGAATTGATGAAGATAAGAAATTCCTAGTTGCTACAATTCCTCAACGTTCTCTCTCTCTCTCTCTCTCCTCTTTTTTTTTTTTTTTTTTTTTTTTTTTTTTTTGTGTGTGTACGAGGATTTGTGTGGGGTACTATGTAGGCATTCGGTTCTGTGAGGTTTCCCCTCTTCTTTTTTTATGTGTTTTTGAGTACGAGGATTTGTGTGGGGCACTTTGTAGACTTCGGGTTCTGTGAGGGCCGGTGTCGGTATGGATGTAATAGGTCTCAAGGGAAAGTGGGTTCAGGTTTGAACCGTTCTGACTTTGGTCAGATGGGCCAGTGAAGAGGGTCCAGTTTTGAGTTGAGTTTGGTTTGGGTTAATAAATGTTGGCCAGTTGGGTTAAAACCGCGTCTTTGGTCTTTGTGGGTTTGGTTGGAACAAATTGTGAGTGGGTTCAGTGGATTGTGGATGAGTCTGGTTGTGGAATGGTTTAGTTGGTAAGTTTTGTGATGGGGCGTGGGTGGCAGTGGAGAAGCATGGCGGTGAAGGTGGTGTTGATCGTGTGAAGGCAGTGGGGTTGAAGTGAGGCTTCGGTATTTAGTAGTTGGCTGCGTTGTGAGATGAAGGGATGCTGGCAGGGTTCGGTTGGGTTGTGGCGATAGCTATTAAGGTGGATGTGAAGAAAGTGGTCGCTGGTTTGGAGAGAGGTTGAGGACTGTGTCATGATAGATAGTGAACGTATAGGGAGGTACGAAGGTGGGCGAAGGTGCACTGTGGTGCTGGGTAGGCTGTGGCAGAAATGGTGAGAGTGGTGATGAGGAGGGAGCGAGCCCAGGAGGATGTGGGTCTTGGATTGTGATGGGAATGGGCTGGAAAAGGTGATGAGGGTGAAGTATGGTGACCATGTAATGTTGTGCAGGCTGTGGCTGTGAAGTGCAGGGCTGTGAAAGTGGGTCGTGGGTGTTTGGCTAGGTTAGCGAAGGTGGAGAGTTAGTGGTGAGATGTGGGCTGAGAGTAAGGTGGGTGTCGAGGGGCTGTGATGTGTGACGACTGAAGAGGCAGTGGTGGTGAAGGTGTGGTTTCTGGTGGTGTGCGACGAGTTATGAGATGGGTACTTAGGTGAAGGTCATAGTAGTATGTAGGCAATAGTGGAGGGGACAGGTTGGTGAGGGTGATGATGACAGAGGGAAAGGGGGTCGGTGGCTGGTGCGTGTGATGGAGGTGTCGAGTGAAGGTGAAGGCAGTGAGTGTGGAGGCTGGTGTGCTGAAGATGTGTGAGGTCTGGTGAGGGCGGATGATGTAGATGAAGGTGATGGTGGAAGTAGTGAAGTGGGTGTGCAGGGACGATGGCGAAAAGGCAGTGGGGGCTGTGATGGTGATGAGCGATGGCTGCGCTGTGGAGGGTTCTGGTGTGTGTTATGTTCAGTGATGGTGATGGTGTGGGCTCGGTTGGTTTCTATGGAGGTGGAGATGAAGAGATGGTGAGGGCAGTTGCTGATGGGTGTGTTGGAGGTGCCAGGATGGTGAAGGTGGTGGGTAGGTTGTGAGCTTGAAGGTGACGTTGGGGGGGGGGGGGGGGGGGGTGGTCTTGTATTCCGATTTAGCCGGATCGGTCGTCTGGGTTAGCCAGAACCGAGGCTCAGGGTTAGGGGTATTTTAGACATTATGTATGGGTTTTCTTGGTGGCCAAGAAAGCGGGATCTATATATATTGATGTATTGTAACCCTAGATTCTGAGGGGATTGAGATGGGATCATAGTAGATAAGTTCTCTCAGCCCGTAGACGTAGGCATGGTTGCCGAACCACGTGAAACTGCTGTGTCATGTGTGTGATTACTTGATAGGTGTGATTGCTTGCGTAGATCGTGGTAGATCCATTGATCGCGGGTAGTTTCCGTTGTGCCGCTTTTCCCAACAAGTGGTATCAGAGCGAGGTTGAGATCGCTTGGATTTTGCGATTGACGAATCAAAGACTTGGATAGCAAGGGAAGAAGAGGATCAGCAGTTGATCGGGTAGTTTTGCTCGGATCCATCTTCCTGTTGAAGATCAAGGTTGTGTGTGCGCGGAAGTTTTTGTGCAGGGAGAAGAGATCGGTTGTGATCTCTTGGTGGGCCACCGAACTTGACTAGAGAAGGCAGTGATGGCTCCTGTTGCAGAACAGGGGATGAAGAAGACGCAGCAGCCGTAGATGTGCCCGTCGCCCGCTGCACAATAGCCGGACTGCTACCGCACGGCCATCTCCTGCTCCGGTCGCTACAAGACGCTGGAACAATCGCCGCCCATTGGTTGACGAGGAAGCCGAGAAGGGTGTCCTGGCCGCTCGAATCGCAGAGAGAAGAAGAGGATCGGAGAAGGCAGAGGATCGCAGCAGCAGCCCTTCATCATAGAAGACGATCAGCCGTTCGAAAAACATGAGATTCTCACCGGGATTCTCGCCGTCTCCATCGCCTTCACCGGACTTCCAGTCGCCGCCAGCAGCTGTTCGCCGTCGCCATTGCCGTCGCCGCTACCAGCCGTCGCTGGCCGCAGGACCATTCCAAGCCGTCGCAGGAGCCGCCGCAGACGGGATCTGTCAGAAGCTCTGTTGAAGAACAGAGACACAAAGTCGTGAGGAAGAAGATGACTCCCCGATTCTGGGTTCGGGTCGGGTCAGTTTGACTTGACCCGTCGTGGAGAAAAAGCCAGAAGCAGCAACAGTTCGGTCCGGGTTTCGGGTTGGGTCAGACCTAACCCAGCAGCTCAATCCAGCAAGTTTAGTTCAGTTTCGGGTCGGGTGGATGCGACCCGGATCCGTTTCAGAAGTCCAGTTTGCCAGCAAGCCGTGACGTCAACAGTGACGTCAGCACAGTCAACAAGTAGGTTTGACCAGATTCAACGGCTGAAATTGTTTCTGCGATATCTTGATCGTCCGATGTCTGATCGAAGATCCGTTTGAGCCTACTGACTCGTTTTGAGCAGATCTACGCGTGTATGGAAGAAGATGGGCTAGTCAATGGTCAACATGATTGTTTGACTAATTGGAGTGTAGAGAATTAATTCTGCGATATCGAAGCCATCCGGAGTCGGATTTCAAATCCGTTTCTTCCAGCGTGCTCACGATGACGAGATCTACGAGGCAGATAAAAGATATTGGCAGTTTAATGGGCAAAAATTGAGGGATTGAAGAAACTGACAGATTCACGATGATAGCAATGGATTCAAGCATCACGGGCCAGATTGAAATGTTTGATGGAGAAACGACTTCAGGGATTGGCAGGATAGAGTGTTAGACTTCATGACACAGCAATGATTGAAAAGTGTTACTGGATGTCGTCAATGGTAGATTACTCCAAGTACTTTGATGGAAAGCTTAGATCCGCGTCGAAGGGATCAGGAAGGAGTGACATGCCAAAGTGGAAGGAAAAAGCAAAATCAGAATGAGGTAGTGTGCAAGAAAGCTCGGATTCGGTTGAAAGGAATCAGTTTTGGTCACTACAGGTTGATAGGAATGCTTTTTCAGGTGGAGCAGTGAAGGAGACATCAAATAACAGGGGAGGAAATCTGTTGTTTAGGTGGAGTTAGATGCGACGGATCATTGGAAGATGGATTGATGGATCTTCGATGATATCATCTAGCGGAAATCCAGAAAGCCCTGAACGGAGATGATTTTCTCGGAAAAAAAGGTAGTCTTGTTAAGGTCGGAGTAAGCTGGTTTAAGCATCGAGTCATTCCTAACCCGCATGTACTGTGCCCAACCCACCAGAACAGGCTAGAACAGTACAGTTGCAGATTTGACGGAAAGAACACTGGGATGGAGACAAAAGGAAGGATTCACAAGGTACCAGTGAGATCCGGATTCAGGGAGGTCTTTAGTTTTGTCTTGACGTATGGAAGTTTGTGTTGCAAGGATGCATGCATGTGGCAACAAATGGAGTGCACTTCGGAGGTTCAAGACGGTGGTGTTGAGGTCAAAGGAGGCAACTGTGGCCACGCTAGGTCGTAGCGTGTGCGAAGGCGTACCTTCAGCAAGGTGCGTGAAGACATTACCGGGTATCTCAAGGTGGCTCTGAGGATTTGCGGAATCCAAACCAAGGTGGAGATTGTTGAGTTATGTCTTGTATTCCGGTTTAGCCGGATCGGTCGTCTGGGTTAGCCAGAACCGAGGCTCAAGGTTAGGGGTATTTTAGACATTATGTATGGATTTTCTTGGTGGCCAAGAAAGCGGGATCTATATATATTAATGTATTGTAACCCTAGATCCTGAGGGGATTGAGATGGGATCATAGTAGATAAGTTCTCTCCTCCCGTGGACGTAGGCATGGTTGCCGAACCACGTAAAACTGCTGTGTCATGTGTGTGATTGCTTGATAGGTGTGATTGCTTGCTTAGATCGTGGTAGATCCGTTGATCGCGGGTAGTTTCCGTTGCGCCGCTTTTCCCAACAGGGGTGTGGGGTGCGGAGCTGTGTGCGAGGGTGGGTTGTGTTGTTAGGTGGGTCGAGTGAGGAAGGTTGCAATGGTGATGAGGGTGGTAGGGCTGTTATGAGTTGGTGATGCTGGGGATGGCCAAAAGGCAGCGGGGGCTGTGACGGTGATGAGTGCTGTTGTGGCTGCGCTGGATTGATCAACCTGATACGGGAAAGAACCTGATACGGGAAAGAAGAGAAAGGAGAGGAAAGGAAAAAAAAAAAAAAAAAAGAGAGACTGAAAGGAAAGGAAAGGGTGACAGGGAGGAGAAGGAACGTGGTTTTGCTCTGTTAATGATCTGAGAAGAGAGATGATACCAGTGAGGATGGGAGATCAAGAGAGGTGGTGATACCCCAGTGGAGACCGCCCCTCCTTTTCTTCTTTTCTTCCTGGTGATACTCCAGCGGGGATCGGCCCTCCTTTTCTATTTTTATTTTTTGGAAGGAATGGGGCTCAGTTTCTCTCATTCTCAGTTCTTTCGGCAAACTTCTGCGTTTTTATTCTTTCGCTTTTTCTCGTTTTCTAGATTGGGATGGGAAGTCCCGCGACGAGGATTTGGATAGAGACTGGGGAGTTGAAAAGGTTTGAAAAACTCCATCACATTGAGTTAGGTATAAAATTTTGAGTTTGATGGGTTAGCCAGATTGGAATTGGACGGCTGAGATGGAGTTGATGATGTGGTGATGATGAGGGGGAGTTAGATGGGATGATAAGATGAAGACGAGATAGGGATGGTGTTAGCTCAAATTGTGTAGTTCGAAATTTTAATTGTTGGGTGAGCTAGTGGGCCAAAGGGTGCGATATGGGTCAAGGACCCAGGTAGGGTTTAGAGTTGGCTTGATGAGTCAAGGAGTCTGGTTGGGTTTGGAGTTGAGTTGATGATTCGAGGACCCAGGTTAGTCGACCCATGAGTGGATTCATGTGGGACGCCATTCCTTGTGCTTCCACTGGTAGACATGGGGCCCTCATGCGATGAATTTTGCAAATAATAATAATAATAATAATAATATAACAACATGGTAATGGTGATGATAACGATGATGATGACCATGATGATGATGATAGAGTGGAGGGATTCTAATCATTGGATCATCAAAATGGGGTCCATTGTGTGGCGTGGGCCAGACCCTGGGTCAACCCATGTCAGGAGATTATGGAGTATGTGATATCCGGCTGAGAATAAATAAGTCCTCCTTGTTTAATTTGAGATGAAAGAATTTAATTTGACATTTGGGAGGAAGGTTGAATCAGAAAAAGGACTTTCTACAAGTGGGCCCCTCAAAGTCCAAGTTACATGTAATGAGCCCCAGGTATCATAGATCTTGATCCGTTGGTTGGATTTTGAAGGTCTATATATATAGTCGGAAAGCTTTCCGCGAGTAGATTAAAATGGACTAAACAATTAGATGATTTCAAGATTGGGAAAGAAGTATGAAAATTTATAACCATGGCTTTTATCATTAACATACTTGATTTTTCTTATTATTATTGACAATTCTAGCATGACCAATGGACTTGGGTTATTCTAAGAGATATTTGGGCATTCATGTTGACAATTATGTTTATGATGTTCATTGATTTATATATTTTCTAATTTTTCTATACTATTTTCTTTTACGTTTTTTTATTATCATTTTCCTAGTAATATTTTCAGCAGTATGCATTTTCTAATGCAGTGTGGTAGGTCTAAATGCTATGGTGCATGATATGCCATCTAGAACTTGCTCTAAAACAATTTAATATCTTGTAAAATTAATTTGAATCATGCTAAAAACATTTAATTTGGGTAAAATGGGATATAATTATATATAATAAATGGTTTGGGTCTGCATGGGGTGCCAAATGAGGTCTTTACACTGTGTTCTATGTTATTGATGCTCTGACATCCTATAATGTATTATTAGGAAGACCATAGCTACATGAGAATGGGCTTGTTCCTTCAACATTATACCAATATTTCAAGTATTTCTGCAAAAAAAAAAAAAGTGTTTGCTGATGAAAATCCTTTCACTAAATTGAGCCGAACCCAATTTTGCAGATGCAAAGCTTTATGTTGATCGTGAAACCATAAAGATGGTTGACGGAGATCTTCAAAAAACGTCAAATTGCAGTAGAAAGCAAAATCAAATAACAGTGAAAATGATACTTTGAAAAGAAACACCAACTTTTAATATGTTCCCAAGTCCCAAAGAAAATCAGGAGCATCTCTGTTGTGCCCAATTCAAGAAACAAAAGAGGTCTTAAAGGAAGTCATCCCCACTTTGACCAAAATAGACACTTCTATTCCAGAGAAAGAAGAACCGATTTCCTTAGTCAAAAATGAAAAATACCCATTGCTCAAATTTGTAGAGGGTAAGCCATCAAAGTCACTTGATGAATCTAATGAAGTGTCAACTATAGGCATGGTGGATTTTAGTCATTGTCGCCCAAAATCTATTATGATGATGCAAACAATGAGTTATGACATTAGAAATCCAGATAACTTGGAAGAGAACATAATAGTTGAGCCTCTTCCTAATAGAATGGAAGCTCAAAAATATGCACTCAAACCTCAACCTATTTGTATAGGAAAGCAAAAGGCAACAATGTATCAGATTAATGCAAAATATTTGATAGAAGAGAAGTGAAAAAGATGGTGGAAAAGAAGGTCATCCCATAAAAGAAAAAGGTGCAAAGATGGTACAAATTCCTTGAACATTGGTGTTTGATCGATTGGAACCAACAAAGCATGATGATTTCCACACTAAATATGGAACACCTAAGCAGGGATTCCGTGAATTGCAATTACGTGATCATAAAGAAAAGAAGAAAAAAGAAACGATTGATCAAGTTGATTGGTGAGTCAAAAAATTTAAACCTGCAGCACGACCATGTTTTAGAGGAAGTCTTAAAATACATCATGATAAGCTACGAAATGGGTAGGAAGACAATCCAACAAAAGCATACTGAAAAGATGTCAAAAGAAAAATCTTATTATCATGGTAAAGAAATGTAGGAATCCGTCAACATGATTTCTTGCGAAAAACTAGATGACGAGGTAGAAAATGAAGAATTTGTCAATGAACCTGAAGAATCACCATCACTCGAGGACAAGGCGCAGGCAACAATTGGTTGAGACTGATAGAAACTAAATTAGGTTCTCCAGAAGATATAAAAATCACTTATGTAAGCAAGTTATTGACTAATGACGAAATGAAAGCATACATTGCCTGCTTTTCTTAGTATAAAGATGCATTTGCTTGGTCTTATAAAGAAATGCATGGACGTCATCCAAAAGTGACAACGCATAAATTAGCAGTAGATCCTTCTAAATGACCAATTAACCAAGCACATCATCATTTTTATCCGAACCTTGCTATCAAAATTAAATTAGAAATTGATAAACTCCAGGCAACTAATTTTATTCATGAAGTAAAATAACCTGCATGGATAGCGAGTATTGTCCCAGACAAAAAGACAAATGGATAAATTCGTGTTCGTGTAGGCTTTTGCGACTTAAACACTATTGCCCTATTGATGAATTTCCCCCCCTTATCATTGAACTAATGGTAGATGCCACATCCGGTTCATTTTTAAGGGTTTCCTCAAAGAAAAGCGACTACACCAACTGTAGATTTTCAATTGTCGTGGAAACAGTTACCACTTTCAAGCATTTTCTACGGAAAAGCTGCATTGAACTAATTTTCCTCGACAAAGAGGATTTCAATTCTCATAGAGGTTGGGTAGGAATAAAAGATTCCTCTCCGATGGAAATAAAAATATGCGTACCGTACAATTCTCCTGTTGCACAAACAGGTCTCAGCCATCCCTTCTTGTCTGCTAGTGGGAGATTTTTTGGGGTTTCCAAGCACTGCATTGCCTCTCGGGCAATTAACAGTTTCGTAAATAAAAAACAAAAAAAAAGTCATCAAAACTACATAACAATTTGTTGAATGATTTAGATTCAATTTTTATGAGAAGTATATTTTTCTAACGGTACATTCTGAAGCATCTTTTACAATAGTGCAGTAATGTTTGATGTATAGCCTTACCAGCTTCAAAATTTATCTCAATGGGTTACAGCAACAAAAATATATAAAATAAATAAAAAGAATAAAGAATAACATGGAAGCTTGAAATCAGAAAAGACACAGAAAATTAAAAAGCCTAAAACACAAGGTCTAAAATCTTTCCTGGGGGAAGACCTAAATCTGCTAGGGTTAAAATTGCTCCTCTCAGATCTTCCATCGTTACTTTCTTGCCCATCTTTAACTTCTTCCTCTTCATTGCCCATCTGTAGCCTCTGCATCTAGTCTCTAGGAAGGACAGGGTAAAGGTTCTCTTCCTTTGCATCTCTTTAACAAAAATCTCTTCTGATTTCATCTGGCTCATCTTCTGCAGGATCAGTTGTTAAACCAGTATCTTCAACTGGAAGAGTTCATGCTTCCCCCCAACAGCATAATACAGACTAGCACAGTAATCCACAGGCCATGTCCTAGAGTGAGCAGACTGCATCAGCTCAAAGATCCCAACCGAAAACCCATCAATGTCCGATGGGACATCATCTAATTGATAACAGCGATTATGATGCCAGACAATGATGCCGGACAATGCCCATAACCAACAATACACAAACCAATTCAACTTTTCTATCAACCAAATTTCCCTCATTTCACCTGATCCTGTGAAGAATCATATATGATTAATTCAACTGTCTTTTTGGAAGAAGAGAAGATGCCCCAATTGCTGGACCTTTTCTGCCTAAGATAGGGATTGACAGTGCAGTATTACGCTTGATTTTCCAACAATATATTATGGCCACACACCACAACAATAATGCGAACAGAAATAGTAGGCAGGGAACGGCCTTCATATTCTTTAGAATGAAACTGCCAGTGGGAGATCCTGTTTTTGTTGACCATAAATATTCACCTTCAACCAGTGCAGCTCCTAATGTCCAAGAAATATCCCCAGGCCCAAAAGTAATCTCTGAATCATTCAGGCAGAAACCATCTTGGAGAAGTGAAAGCAAATATGGCACCCGGAAACATGACTGCTCCATGTAATTTTGTGTTCTGTAGTTTCTCTTTATGTCCTCCCATGATCTTGAACATAATTGTTGTCCTTTCACCATAAATTCTGTAGTGCTGTCTTGTTTCATTTTCAGCATATTGTAGACAGCAAAAAATCCAGACAAGGCATGAAAGTGAATGGCTGGACGGCGAGCTGTCAAGTTAAACAGATCTGTACCTACAGATGCAATGCTAAGATGTATGAGAGAGAGAGAGAGAGAGAGAGAGAGAGAGATTGATCTGTTGATCAAATTGGACCAATAATGCCATTAAAAGAAATTGGAACAATAATGCCACTAAAAGAACCTAGAAAGAGGCACTAAATTCAGGGCAAAACAAAACCAGGTTCAGGTTGCTAATCTTCATGGATGGTAAAAAGCTACCTTTTTAGTTGTATTTTGTTGTATATTTACTGCTATGGAGGGAGGGAAGCCTGGTATTCAGAAAAGAGAAACACTGAGCTTAGGGCAAAACAAAACCTGGTTCAAACCCAGACTTGCAGCTCAACTTGCATAATGGAAGTGCTAAAAGTTCCTTTCTTTTTTTTTTTTTTTTTTGTATTTATTGTACGCATATTGCTACAGATGGAGGCATTATGCTGACATAAAAATCACCAGGGTTCCAACCCACTGATCAAAATAAATCCAAACCTCAATAAGATGGCATAGAGTACCTACAAAAATGGCCCCACTTGGTAATCCACTAAAATTAACAAATAGCACAGACACAATCGGGACCTCTTTCCCAGTACTGAGGACAAAAATATTTAGAAAACAAGCCACGTGAACAAAGGGGTCATTTCCCTAACCCATTTGGAAAATAATTGGTCAATGCATTGCCCTCACTTGAAATATGCCAAATGTCGACAGAGTGGATACTGCAAATTATTAATCCCCTAATCAAAGCCGGAAAAAACATTCTACAAGTCACCATCAACAGTAAGAGGAAGCAAATATGATTACCCTCAACAGTAAGAAAAAGCATAAAATATTCACTCACTGCCATCCAACAAAGACATCTCATACTCTGAAATATACTACCCTCAACAGTATGAGGAAGTAGAAAATATTGCTCACTGCCATACAACAAAAACATTCCATTCTCTTTTGAAATATGATTACCCCAGACAGAACCAGGGGATCAACTTTCAAAGAACCCTAAAATGGCTACCACTCTCAATATCCTTCTAAAAAGATCTAAAAATTCTTACACCCTCATTACTTGTGAACTTCTCCTAGGATTCCCTGTCATGTCTTCATACATTGGAATCACAAAATGAAGTGATCTCCATGAGAAGAGTGAATCTCCCCACTTAAGAACGAATTCAAGAACTACTGCCCTAATCTCTCTTGCTTGAAGGATCATCAGTCTTGCATATGATGCAAGTCAATCAAAATAATAAATGCAATGCAAGAACCACGTCACCAATGTAGGACTTAAAAAGGACAAAACTTAGATGAATAAAATCCAAATCAATGTGCTCATTCTTGACAGCAGAAATTAAGAAAAAGCAATCATCTTCTTGCTGTAACTAGATCCTTCATTGGTCTGATGGTATGTTAGCCATGTGGCTCATCAATCTTTTGTCGATAAGTCTGATGCTATGTTCACCATGTGGCTCATCAATCTTTTGTCGATAAGTCTGATGCTATGTTCACCATGTGTCTCATCAATCTTTTGTTGAAAACATTTTAGGCTACATGTTTTTTAAGTTTTATATAAAGTATTTGGGTTTGTATAGTATTTTTATAATTAACTGTGTTTTTGAGGTACTCATCTACTCAGAAAAAGGGTACAATTTCAAGCGTTTGGATCCAATTAACATGAAGCACAATGCCCATATGGATGCCAAGAATTTCAAAGATGTTCCTTTCAGAAACTGACTGCAGAAATAACCCTATTTATTCTAAGGAACAAAACAGTGAAGATCTTCCCACTAGTAAGTTCAGTGAACAGGTTAGAGATCCTCTTAGATCTGAAAATACTAACAGAAGATCGATAAAACATTAGGCAGTCCAATAGGACTAAGCTATGATGCCTAGATACGAACACGGATACAAATAGGGATACAGGGAATGGAGACTCGACACGCCAACTTCAAAATTTTACGACACGGATGCAGGTACGGTATCACTTGTGATACAATACAGATATGGAAATACAACACAGACATAGTATGACAATTACTCAGAACTAGTATATTGAAACATGATACGAATTTATTAGAAATTCATTAGTCTATGTCAGGAGCCTTTGATATACATTGTTCTATTGTTCATTAGTAGCTCGAGCTTTTGGTAATTTTGGTTATTACCATGGTATCAGAGCCAGGGGTCGTGTTTGAATCCCTAGGGATGTGTTTCTATTCACATTGTCATTTGGCGTATTTCCATTCAAGTGGGGAGCCCCACACGTGAGGGGGTTATTAGGACCCTTTGATATACATTGTTCTATTGTTCACTAACAGCTCGAGCTTTTGGAGATTCTAGTTATTAACAGTATAAGCACACATATGTCAAATAAAAAAGTGAAGATAAAATAAAAGCTGATGTTACATACCTTGATTTTCAGCAAGTTGCAATTCATGAAGAAATCTTGGAGCTCACTTGCTTGATCAATAATGACTTATATATCTGCATTACAACTCTAATGTCTACTATTTTTAAAGAACAATAGTTAAGCATAAAATAATCTATCCATAAACACAATATTGAGTATTTGTATCATAATTCATGGATTGAAAACACAACACAAAATCATATAACAACAACAAAGTCCACTGTTCAATATGTTCAGAAAGACTAACAGGTAACAACGTTAAGAAAATCATGTCAAAAAGATCTCACAAGCAACAATTGTAACAACTTAAATAGTTACCATCCAAATTCAAGTTCACTATTCAATAATCATCATCAAAATCAAATATTTGTTCAAATTGAGCTCCCTCTTTCCACGCATATGAGAGGATGATGCGTCAATATTTGTTTCTTCTGTGTCTTGTTCTTCAATCCCCAAAATTATTTCATCATAATCATCCAATGTTAAGCAACTATTACCTGATTCTTGATGGAATTCATCTCCAAGTCCAACATCCCAATATTGGGATGGCTCTTTTCTGATATGCAAACTAGTAAATCAAGTTTTACTCATTTATGAATTGTGCAATCATAAGAACTAAATGTTTCAAAATTAAATAAAAAATATAATAGGTGTGATTTAAATGTATTGAGCAATATTATAAAAT
Organism: Sextonia rubra; assembly: GCA_037013555.1. NCBI lineage: Eukaryota > Viridiplantae > Streptophyta > Magnoliopsida > Laurales > Lauraceae > Sextonia > Sextonia rubra. The sequence continues at coordinate 12,246,855 of JASUAD010000012.1, forward strand.
AAAAAATTGCTTACTTGTATTCTTCCTTCTTTCTTGAAAGTAAACGGAGATTATTATGCACATATGCCAAATCTTCTGCCCTTTCAATTGTAAGCTTGTTTCTTTCAATGATATGGATTTGAGAATATGTACTCCAATTTCTTTCACTACAAGATGATGAAGCGGGTTGAGAAAGAAGCTTTGATGCCCACTCTGATAACATTGTAGCACTAAATCCATTTATCCCCCACCATACAATAGGATCAGAAGTGTTCATATCTTCCATCACATATAGGTTACTAAAAGAACAAGAAGATGTGCAAAATTTCCAAAATCCACATTCACCCCTAACTTTCTCCGATGGAAATAGATGACCAAAACATGTATCTCAGTTAAATGATACTTCTACATCCTTGTTTGGAGCTACACCGTTTCACTATTCTACCTCCTCCATTAAGCCATGCATAGCTATAGTATTTAGGATTGAGTGAATGTGCAGCACGGTGTAGAGGGGTAAGGCTTTTGTTCCACATTGAAACAAGTATTTCATACAATACTTCAAAAATTTTTGATTGACCAACATAATAGTCTTTATTTTCATGTTGAAACACTTTGACTTTTACATCTTCAATCATTGTATATCACATTTCATATAATAAGCGTAAAATTGGTGTATCGGTGTCTGCACTTTTTAGCATATTAATTATGGACTCCGTAAAATTCAATAGGTAATCAACTTTATCTCACCATTCATCATTTAAAACACATTCTTTTTTATGAATTGAGATTTCTCTTTATCTTCTTTTTTTTGAGAATTTCCAATATCGATCTATCACCATTTTTTGCAATGCATCTTTTACTTTAATAATTTGCCTTATCATCACTATTGTAGATGCGAAATGTGTTTCAGCCAAACGTAATAACTTCAACTTTGAAAATGCATTGAAATCGAAAGAGCCATATTGTGGTTGATAATAAAATTTGTGCTATCTTTTATTGCTCTTTCAATTTCAACTATCCACTCTAATTATGTAAACATTTTTTTCATTGTGCGCCATTTTTCAGTTGACAAATGTTATCTTAGGTTGAGGTTGTGCCTTTCCTCTCTGTACAGTTCGTTTTCAAAATTAGATCCATACCGTACCCTTTTCTCCTCTCCAAACAAAAAAGATGAGAACACACCAGCTTCTCAAGAGAGTGTGTTAAGCATATCATGGATTAAGTGAACACCTAGCCCATTCCCTTGCCTTAAGGGAGTGAAATGAACGTTTGTTTGTTACTTCACTTAAGTTGTTGTTTAGTTGAGTTGTTGAGTCTGAGTCCATTGGTTTAGTAGACTCACGTTTTGCGCCAAATCTAGCATATGAACTAAGCATGGAGTCCACAATATGTGAGGATATTTTACCCTCAACAATTTTTTCAACTGCCTTGCAAATTGCAGCATTATCTGTCAATATTTGCACCACCTTGGATGGACCCACTTCTTCTACAACTTTCAAAAATATTTTTGACATATATGTTGCATCGTTGTAAATTCATGATGCATCAACTGCTTTAAAAAAAAAATTGCTCCATGAGATGAAACAACCATAAAATTAATCAATGGCCTCCTTTGAACATCGGTCCAACCATCAGACACAATAAAAATTCTTGTAGCATCCTTGATCTCTTAAATGAATTCATCAAATTTTCTATGTTGCTTCTCTCTCGCACCAATAATGAATTGTGTAACCGGTTATATGATGGTGGATTATAACCTGATAAACATGAGTTAGCAACATAAGTAATGTAATCAATTAAGTATGGAATGGCACCCAAATAAAACACTCTTACACAATTTTTATCTAGTTCATGAATGGTGTTCAACTTGAATGATTGCTGAATCGATCATTTTGAAAACTTTCTTTTTTTTGCTATCATCTAGTGGAGGTTTAAGGGTGCTTTTCTTTGTTGCTCTTTCTTGATTTGAGCATCAAGTTGATTTTTTTCCAATTCTTCTTTTAAGTTTAAGATTTACTTTTGAGCAACTTTGGATTCCCACTCCACTAATCTTAAGTAGATTGGCCTTTACACTAGAATACGATCAATTGAATACCTTCTTAAAGAAACTGCATGTCCAACTTCTATTACCACCATTTATAGTTTTACCACCACTAACACGTGTTACATATCTCCATAATGGGGCCTCAAGTTCTACCTTGTCCTTTATCACATTTGCTAGCTTGAGACTGAATCTCATCACTTATTGAAAAACTAGTTGTGTGGGACATTAAGAAAAAAATATAAAAGCAGCACCTTTACCAAAAATCCCTGCAACTATAAAGTTGCTATTAAAGAAATAGTATCTCACTATAAACAAAAGACTTGATTTGGACCCACTGATAAGACTCCTAACTGGATTAGTAGCATGTGGGTTACTAGCGAAGAAGTTTTTGGTAAGTTTGACTCTTTGGGACTGGCTTATATAAAATAGATATGGGAGCCTTAGGGTTGTTATTCATTCCATGCCATAGGTTGGGGCAAAGGTGAAAAGATCCGCGAAGGTTTCCAATCGTCGAAACGCATATAGATTCTGATTGCGTGTCGGAATCTCCACATCTAGATCCATCAATTGGTATTAGAGCCCAGTACGGTGCGTTCCATCGATTCGAATTTTAGAGAAGGGACGCAGATCACAGTAGATCTGGGATGTATCTTATTCATAAATTCATAGTTGTGCAAAACCACACATCCAATACACAGATTAACCATAACTAGAAGATTTCAGCAAATAGGTTATACCTTAGCCATTACAAATTATCTCGGATATTTAAAATACTCACAACCTCTCATGCATAAAAAAAATTACATCTATTGCCTTTGATCAAATTCATTTAACACCAATTGCCCCACGGAATCTTCTTCATTCCCAAACTGGGTATGATTATAGCATCTAGCAAAAAGAATTATTTGCACACTGTAATGTACCCATATATTTTTAATTCTTATCATTTAAGAATTTACTTTCTACATAGATGCTCACAACTCTGACTTTTTGTCCTTATCCAGGAGATTACATGGAAAATACACGATGACAACAGTTCTGTTCACTTACCTCCCCCGAATCCACGATTATAATCTCTGTGTTCGATTCATGACGTTGTCTATTCTGTTAGTTTCTCTTATTCCCTTGATATAAACAAATCAATAGATTCTTTGCCTCAAAATTTTGCTTGAATTATCATTTTATAAGAGGCCCAGGATTTAAGAGTCACACTTCCACTAATGTGGAATACTTAACCATACGCACAGAACTTGAAAAGCATTAATCCATTGATTTTCCCACCGTGGTCGACACTTTTATTACAAATTGATCAACTCAATTGTCAATCAAGAACAAACCAAGCAATTTACATATATGCATTTTAGATTGTTTTTAACCAAGATTCAGTGGCTTTCTTTTATTATTATATTTACCATGATCTACAGATCACCAATTTGTTGTCTCATTGGATTGTGCATATATTACTTCCATTTGGGACAGGTGCAAATGCCCCCACTAGATTTGGGTCCACTTTAAAATTCTCATGAAAAATATACCAAATAGTCCACAAAATCCAACTGTGTTTGGTTTTGCCCCTTTTTCAAATAAAAAATTTTGGGGTCCACCATTGATCCTTTGATCAAATCCTTGATCAAGGTTCCGCACATTAGATCACATTAAATATCCTACAGACCATTCACCACTCTCACTACTTATCATTTCATCAAATCATATTATGAATTAATAATTAAATAGCTCTACAGTGAGTTTCAAGGATTTTTTTATTAAATATATAGTTGGATTTTATCAGTATAATGTTGCACATATCCACCAAAAGCACTCAATTGATGTCTTCCTGCGGGTGGGATCTTCCCGTCGAAGATCCCATCTCTTGCAAGGACATGCCGCATAGTTACATAAGACATCCATAATCTACATCAAAGAGGGAAAGTATAAATATGCTGATCATTCACGCTGATCAAAAACTTTTTGAATTGGATTGTCTTTCCCTCGCTTTCATTGCATAGATCTCCATGCAAAGAATTTGCAGGCTTAAACGGATTGTCGATCGGACTACGGATGGCTCCAATATCCCAAAAATAGGTTTTCAAGCTTTGATTGGTCAAACTTCCCTGTTGACCATTGAATTGCTAAATCTCCTCCAAACGAGTCCATGGCCGCAAACGGATCATCGATTTGAGTACGAATCATCAAGATATTGCAATTTGAAGATTAGACAGTCAATCCGAACTCTGTCTGCGGTAGCCGCTACGCTGTTTATTGATGTCAGTGCTCTTCATCGCCCCTTGCGTTAGCGCGCTAGGCTAGACTAGGTCAGGTTAGGTCAGGTCGTGCTTACCCAACCTCTCTGAAAACCCAGAAAGGGAAGCAGCAAAGGGTTTGCCTGCGTCGCACATGAGCCGAGGCGGTGAAAGCACCTGATGTTGTCCTGTCGCTTTATCTGGCGATGCCATCGGTGCCAGGCGGCACAGTGGGGCTGGCAACGCTAGGCGTTTCTTTTTTCTTCTTTTTGCTAGCGGCTTGGTTGGAATGAGCCACTGAACATTTTTGTCCCCCCTTCTGTTTTTCTTTTCCCACACGAAAAACTGAGATGGGAAGGGAGGGCTACCTCAGGATTTGTGAACCATGAGAGGAGGATAACTCCTCTCCTTACTCTTTGATTTGGGTTGCAGAGAAGAATTAAAACCGAGACCCAGGGCTAAAAAAAAACCCTAAAACTACTGCGATCCACATCCCTTCTCCAAAATTCAAAACGATGGAAAGCACATTAATAGGCCCTGATACCAATTGATGGATTTGGATGTGGAGATTTCAACATGCGACCAATATCTATACGTGTTCCGACGATTGGGAAGCTTCGCAGATCTTTTCACCTCTTCCCCAACCTATGGGATGGAATGAATTCCAACCCTAAGGGTCCCATATACCTTATATAGGCCAGTCTCAAAGAGTCACACTTACTAAAGACTTCTTCGCAAGAAACCCACATCCTACTAATCTAGTTGGGAGTCTTATCAGTGGGTCCAAGTCAAATCTTTCTTCTTAATGGCTCACATGACTAGTTCTTCAACAAGTGATGAGATTCTATCTCAAGCTAGTAACATTGTGAAAAAGGACAAAGTAGAACTTAAAGCCCTATTATGGAGATAAGTTACACGTGTTAGTAGTAGTAAAACTACAGGTGGTGGTACTAGAAGTTGGAAACGTAATTTTTAAAAGAAGGTATTCAATGGATCATACTCTAGAGTAAAGGCCCATCTACTTAAGATAAGTGGAGAGGGAATCCAAAGTTGCTCAAAAGTAGATTTCAAACTTAAAGAAGAATTGGAAAAAGAGTAACTTGGTGCTAAGTGGAGTGAGAATCCAAAGTTGCTCAAAAGTAGATTTCAAACTTCAAGAAGAATTGGAAAAAGAGCAACTTGATGCTCAAATCATGAAAGAGCAACAAAGAAGAGTACCCTTAAATATCTCATTACCTCCACTAGATGAGAGCAAAAAAATAAAGTTTTCAAAATGATCAATTATGCAATCATTCAAGTTAAACACCATTCATGAACGAGATAAAAATTGTGCAAGAATGTTTTTTTTGGGTGCCATTCCATACTTCATTGATTCAATTAAGAATGTTTTTTTTGGGTGCCATTCCATACTTCATTGATTCAATTACTTATGTCGCTAACTCACGTTTAGGGGCAGGTCGTTTGTTTTGGGTGATTTACGTACGTAAATGAACTACATGTGTAATAGTTACACACCATTACATTTGTCTTCACTCATTTACGCATAAGGTGTGTAAAGTTGATGTGAAAATAGTGTGAGAATGGCTTGAAAATAAGCTTAGAATTTTCACACCTCCATAGGTGCGAAACCATTACACAGTTCACTATTGAGAGGCGGGTGAACATGTTAGATTTTGAAGACTCAATCCATCAGTTTTTGTAATAAATTGATTAATTTCTTTATTTATCAATAAAATCATGCTTTACTTTCATGAGATGAATGTTATTTTACTACTTCATGCACATGACCAATATATATGACATAATGGTTCATGAGTTGAACCGTGTCCCATTAGTATATTAGATGTGATATATGTGCATGGATGAGATCCACACGCGGGAGATATATGTCACAAATCTTATATTTAAATAGCTTCACAACCAGTAATGAGACTGGGCATTTCATTTGATAAGGTTGCAGCACTTTGATCACTATGAGATAGTGTGATTTGTCTCGATCATCAGAATGCAAGATTCTGGATTACGGTGCTGATACATTGGATGTATTGAAGGACCATTAGATGCACCTTATGGAATTCTATCTCAATAATAAGGTATGCTCTCATAATTCCCTAGCAATAGACTATCAATCCTGAGACATTGATGAACTCAAGTTTCTATCTATTCATTTGCTTTGAGTCACCAATGAGTGAGGCCGACTGTAGGTTAACACCTCGGTGTCTCGGGTATGTGGTAGTAGAACTGTCGGAACGTTGAATGATCAAGATGGAATCTATCTCTATTATCCCCTTGTGCTAATTAATGGATTTGTCATTAGTAAGTGCGCACCCATCTCAATTAAGAGTTAATTGGATGGTACTGATGATTACTGTGATTAATTGGGGCTCAAGGATAATAAAATGTGGAACTTAGATTGGAAGAGACAGATTTATTCCAATTGATCCACGGACATTGATAGAGGGGCCTACTTGTTGTAATTGGGAAGTTTAGAGTCTTCATTGTAATTTATTCCTAAGACTGGAGTGCAATTGCATTTATATAGTGGTGTTATTTGCAATCAACTGTGGGCCAGGATTGCACATGAGATGTGGGGTCGCAGTGTTCCAGTTGGAGCCAGCTTTCTAAGGAATCCCTAGTGGTCCCCACGCTAGCCCAAGTTATTGGAAAATACTAATCCGACTTGAACTCTAGAAAGAAGGGTTTAGAAAGGAGAAAGTTGCTAATTGCTTTGGAAATAAGACTTCTATTTCAATTAAACAAGGAAGAGGTTTGAAAGTATATAAACTCTCTTGGACGTCCAATAAGAAAAAACTCTCACGCCCAAAACCCTGTTCGTGCAATAGTTGCACGAGTTTCTCTCTCTTTCTCTCTTCTAGTTCCTTGGAGTTTCGAGTTAGGATTTCTCCTGGAGATTTCACCAATCTTCTTGAGAAAAGAAATCCAATTCGGGTCATAGCGTGGAAGGCTAAGAGGTGTTGAAGATTCTCATCATCAAGTAGAGTCGCAACTTCTCCATTAGACTACTACGGATCTCCAAAGGTATGATCTACTTCTTGCAAGTCATAGATTATTATGGATGTTTAGTGCTGTTTGATTCTGTCTTTTAGATAGAATATTTACTGTACATGGTCACGAGATTGAGGGTAATGCATCCTGGATTGGGTTTTTGGTCTTATGGATAGTTGATCCCTGTGTCAAGTGGGTCAAAAGTTTTGAAAATCTATCCACAAGACCCACCTACTTCCAACAATTGGTATCAGAGACATACCTCATCTCTAATCATGTTAGATCAATAATCTTGTTCTAATCTTTGCATGAGATGTGAAGAGGATAGAGCAAGGGCTATGAAAGGATCAGTGTTTATTGGGTTTGCTTGCTTTTGTAGTAGATCCATGTTTGGAAAGTCACAAAAGGTTTTAATCATGATAGGAGGATGGTAAAATGCCATTAGAAGCATACTGAGATCATTAGAAGTGATTGGAAACAGCAGGAGCTGAATCTCAAAAAAAAAAAAAAAAAAACCCAAATTTCTGAGTTCGTCAGGTCGGTTAATCAAACGGACCACTATGGTTGTAGAGGTCTGTTGGCTAACCGTAGGGACCAGATCGGCTAGCCGAACCCAGGCAGAATCATTTTGTTATTGGTCTGAGTAGTTGTTTTTTTTTTTTTTTTTTGGAGGCAGTAGCCCCCGCCGGGGGCGCTGCCCCCTGGACCCCAGCGAGCTGACCGGGCAGCTCGAACCCCGCCGGGGGCGTTGCCCCCGAACCCCCTCTCCGTAGGGGATCTTGTATAGTGGTGGCAAACCTTTGGCATCTTGTTTTTCCATTGTGGTTTGGCAACCTGGTTTTGTGAGATGCTTTGTTGTATGAGATACTAACTTGCAGGTGATAATGTCCTCTCTATATGGCCCACATGATTTTTCTTTCCTTTTACTTATTGGTTTATTTGTGGCTAAGTGTAAAGGGGCATCATGGTTTCCTTGGTTTCCCGTGAAAGGGCAAGGCATGGTGAATTTCCCTATAGCCCTTTTATTTCCATGTTTAGATTACCATGTAAGTCTCATTATAGAGACATAGGAATTTATGTATTTTTTTAAAATTTGTAAATTCTGGAGATGTCCGAAACAAAGACGGAAAGAGAAAATGGACTCCTAATCAAAAAGTGTGAAGATTACCAAAAGGTATTTTGGAGATGCCCAAAGAGTTTGAGGAATCCCAAAGTTTTGGAAAGTCTAGAAGTCCAAGAAGTCTTTTCCGCCTAGGCCATGTGGAGGAGAGGACTAGTCTTTTATTATAGCACTTTCTATTTATGGATGAATGTTTATTTTAGAGTATTTCCATATCTTATCCAAACATAGCAAATTCCAAAATTGGTCAAATCAAATTAATTTTTGGAAAGAGTTCTAATTAGAGTTGGTGGGCCCATGAGATAAATCTATTGGTAACACTAATTTTAGAAACTGGACTTTCCTTAAAATAACTTGACTTGGAACCAATCATTGGTCGTATCATGAGATGAATTTATACCTATATTTGATGGACCCATACACCTATAAGGAAATCCTCAACTCTAAAATATTAAGTGGGAGCGGGGCATTTAAATATATACAAATCCCCATGGTTTTCCACCATAGGTCCATTGTAAGGAAAGTATTAGCCTCGCGCCATTTTGAGAATGGCCATTCCCCACGGAGGGCTTGTATTTATTTGGATACTGGATATGGATCTCCTATGGATAGTGTTGATGAGACGGGGTGGGAGCCCACTCCCCAAGGAGGAGCTGCTCGCAATGGTTGTCATGCAATGCTAGTTGGTGGGTCACACTTAACTAAAATAATGATGTAGTATCCCCAAGGATTTGCCTCATGTATTTTAGAAACCGAAGCTAATCGAGAGTCATACATTATTTGGTATGAGATACCTAGATAGTAATGAATGAAGAGGATCATGGATAGTTAGTCTTAATCCCAATTTTGACCAACTTTGATCCGCACCAGTCTAGGAGGTATTCGCACTCCCCAAGGAGGCATACCCCGCAGGATTGGGATTCCGATGTATTCTGAATTTTGTGGAGATGAGGATTCCCACATAAATTTGGTAGAATACTAAACCCTAATGTCATTCAAATTCATTAATTGAATGTATGGTTATGTGCTACAGTATTACAAGCATGAATTCGAATACTTTCAATCCACTTGCGACCATCCTCAACCAGAATAAGTTGATGGGATCCAACTATGTAGACTGGAAACGAAATCTGGATATTGTCCTGACAGCTTCAGGATATAAATATATCTTTACCAAAAACCCCCTTGAAGAGCCTGGCCCAAATGCATCAAAAGCAGAAAAGGACCTTTACACCAAATGGGCCAAAGACGATGAGATGGCCCGATGTTACATTCTGGCATCCATGTCTAGTGTACTGCAACACCAACAACAATCTTATAAGACTGCATATGATATGATATCGAACTTAAAGGAGATGTTTGCAGAACAAGGCAGACCTGCTAGGCAGGCAGCCATGAGGGTGCTCATTAGCACCAAGATGGCTGAAGGTATATCAGTATAGGAACACATGTTGAAGATGATGGACTCATTAAATGAGTTAGATGTACTGGGAGCTGCGATTGATGCAGAATCGCAAATTGACATAATCCTTGAGTCACTACCAGAGTCATTCAACAATTTCAAGGTCAATTATAATATAAATAAAATGAATCTGACTCTGGCTGAGCTATCTAGTCAGTTGGTAGCAACAGAAGGGATTATGAAGAAAAAACCAACTGCCTTAATGACAGAAAAGTCAGATGCCAAGTCCAAGCCGAAAGGCAAAAGGTGGAAAGGCAAAATGAAATCAGTTCCGAAGGGTCCTAAGGTGGAGAATGGTCCAACTAGTGGCGTGGCTAAAGCTAAGGGTTCAGGGACAAAAGGAAAGTGTTTCCATTGTGGTAAGACAAGACATTGGAAGAGGAATTGTCCTGAATATCTGTCTAAGAAAAAGACCCTAGGTATGATTGAGTCACTTATATCTAAAGTTAGTTTTACAACTGGTACTTCAGAATCCTGGTGTGTGGATTCCGGGCAACTAATCACATATGTACTACATTGCAAGGGTTCAGGGAAACCAGGAGGCTAACTGATGGAGAAATCATTGTCAACCTAGGATCTGACGCTAAGGCGGAGGCTGTTTCAGTGGGAGTCATTACTTTATGTTTTTCAAATAATAAATTGGTTTTGTCAGAAACATTATATGTACCGTCTTTAAGGCGGAATTTAATTTCAGTTTCTAGTTTGGTGAATAAAGGTTATTCTATTACTTTTGGTACTGAAGTTGTCATAAAGAGGAATCGTACTTTCATATGTTCTGGCAAGGTACCCAATGGACTTTATTTGTTAACTCCTACGATGTATGAGATACATGATACTGAAACAATTAATAGACCACCATTAAAGAGAAAGTCACCTTCATCTAATCCAACAAAACTTTGGCACCTGAGGCTAGGTCATATAAACCTTAACAGGATTGAGAGGCTAGTGAAAGATGGTATCTTACCTTCATTGGTGGTAGAACCAATGCATGTCTGTGTCCTATTTGGAAGGTAAAATGACCAAAAGACCCTTTTCAGCTAAGGGTAATAGGGCCAAAGATTTATTGGAATTAGTGCATACCGATGTCTGCGGACCCATTAATGTCAGGGCCAGAGGAGGATATGAGTACTTCATCACTTTCATAGATGATTTCCAAGATATGGTTATATATACCTTATGCACCGCAAGTCCGAAGCTTTTGACAAGCTCAAAGAGTTTCGAGCAGAAGCGGAAAAGCAATTAGGTAAGAGTATCAAGCCTCTTCGATCAGATTGAGGAGGGGAATATCTCTCAGCTGATTTTATGAGTTACTTATCAGAAAATGGGATTCTATCCCAGTTGTCTGCTCCTGGTATGCCTCAACAAAATGGAGTAGCAAAAAGAAGGAACCGGACTCTTTTAGATATGATTAGGTCTATGCTGAGTTTCTCAAGATTACTTATATCCTTTTGGGATACGCTTTGGATACTGCAATGTACATACTAAACCTCGTACCATCTAAGTCTATACCTAAGACTCCCCGAGAATTGTGGTCTGGGCGAAAGCCTAGTCTACAACATTTACACATTTGGGGTTGTCCAGCACACGTGCTCAAGGTTAAGATGGATAAGTTAGAAATGGAGTCGGAAGTATGCACGTTTGTAGGATATCCTAAAGGAACTAAAGATTGGTTATTCTATAATCCCAGAGAGCAGAAAGTGCTGGTCAGCACCAATGCGGTTTTTCTAGAGGAAGATTATATGATGGACCGGAAATCTTTAGAAAAGGTGATCTTGGAAGAGATTCAGGAGCAATCAATTCCAAATCCAAGTATGACGAAACTTGAGGAAGAACCGCCCTTACCAGACCCAGTAGTTACACTAGTACCTCGTCGTAGTGGGAGGATTGTCAGACCCCCTGACAGGTTCTCATTCTTGGGAGCGTCTTATGAAGCAATCCCAGAAAAGCCGGAACAAGATCCCTCTAACTATGATGAAGCAATCAATGACTTAGACTCAGGACGCTGGCAAGATGCTATGAAAGCTGAGATGGAGTCTATGTACTCAAATCAGGTCTGGACACTTGTGGACTTGCCTACCACTATTAAACCTATTGGGTGCAAGTGGGTCTACAAGAGAAAAAGAGGATAAGATGGAAGAGTGGAGACCTATAAGGCTAGGCTTGTTGCGAAAGGATATACTCAGAAAGAGGGGATCGATTATGAGGAAACCTTCTCGCCAGTAGCCATGCTCAAATCCATCCGGATACTCTTATCCATTGCGGCTCATCTCGATTACGAGATTTGGCAAATGGATGTCAAGACGGCGTTTCTCAACGGCCATCTTGAGGAAGACATCTATATAGTGCAGCTAGACGGTTTTGTAGCTAAAAACCAGGAGCAAAAAGTTTGCAAGCTGCAGAAGTCTATTTATAGACTAAAGCAGGCATCCCGAAGCTGGAATATCCGTTTTGACCAGGCAATCAAGTCATTTGGTTTTTGTCAAAATCCGGATGATTCATGTGTGTACATGAAAAGTGAAGGTGACAGGGTAGTTTTTCTGGTTTTATATGTCGATGACATCCTTCTCCTCGGGAAAGACATAGGAATATTGTCAACGGTAAAAGTTTGGTTAGCCAAGACTTTTGATATGAAGGACTTAGGAGACGCTAGCTACATCCTAGGGATCAAACTCTATCGAGATCGGAAAAATATGATGATTGGCTTATCCCAAGCTGCATACATAGATAAGGTGCCAATACGGTTTGCAATGCAAAACTCCAAGAAGGGTATCACACCTTTCAGGCATGGAGTGCACCTTTCCAAGGATCAGTGTCCTAAGACACCCGAGGAAAAGGAGCAGATGAGGTCGATACCATACGCTTCGGCTGTTGGTAGCCTGATGTATGCTATGTTATGTACTAGACCAGATATCTGTTATGTAGTGGGCCTAGTCAGCAGATATCAATCTAATCCAGGACCTGAACATTTGACTACTGTAAAATGTATTCTCAAATACTTGAGAAGGACTAGAGATTACATGTTGATTTATAGCAGTGATGAGTTGATTCCAGTCGGATACACAGATTCTGATGAGTTGATTCCAGTCGGATACACAGATTCTGACTTTATGTCAGATAAGGATTCTAGGAAATCCACCTATGGTTATGTATTTATGCTTGGAGGCGGAGCTATCAGCTGGAGGAGTATAAAACAAGAATGTACCGCTGATTCAACCTCGGAGGCTGAATATGTAGCAGCTTGTGAAGCAGCTAAGGAAGCAGTATGGCTTAAAAGATTCCTTTTGGAACTTGGGGTGGTACTTTTGGCACGACAACCACTCACAATTTACTGTGACAGCAGCGGGGCAGTCGCTCAGTCAAAGGAACCCAGAAGCCATAAAAGCCAAAAGCATGTACAGAGGAGTATCACTTAGTCAGAGAGATTGTGCAGAGAGGTGATATTGCTATTACCAAGATAGCCTCTGCGGACAATTTGGCAGATCCCTTTACTAAGCCTTTGACTACCAAAGTCTTTGAGCAGCATGTAGAAGGGATGGGCATGAGATGCAACCGTGACTGGCATTGAGCCCAAGTGGGAGATTGTAAGATTTTGAAGACTCAATCCATCAGTTGATGTAATAAATTGATTAATTTCTTTATTTATCAATAAAATCATGCTTTACTTTCATGAGATGAATGTTATTTTACTACTTCATGCACATGACCAATACATATGACATAATGGTTCATGAGTTGAACCGGGTCCCATTAGTATATTAGATGTGATATATGTGCATGGATGAGATCCATACGCGGGAGATATATGTCACAAATCTTATACTTAAATAGCTTCACAACCAGTAATGAGACTGGGCATCTTATTTGATAAGGTTGCAGCACTTTGATTACTATGAGATAGTGTAATTTGTCTCGATCATCAGAATGTAAGATTCTGGATCACAGTGCTGGTACATTGGATGTATTGAAGGACTATGAGATGCACCTTATAGAATTCTGTCTTAATAATAAGGTATGCTCTCATAATTCCCTAGCAATAGGCTCTCAATCCTGAGACATTGATGAACTCAAGTTTCTATCTATTCATTTGGTTTGAGTCACCAATGAGTGAGGCCAATTGTAGGTTAACACCTCGGTGTCTTGGGTATGTGGTAGTAGAACTGTCGGAACGTTGAATGATCAAGATGGAATCTATCTCTATTATCCCCTTATGCTAATTAATGGATTTGTCATTAGTAAGTGCGCACCCATCTCAATTAAGAGTTAATTGGATGGTACTGATGATTATTGTGATTAATTGGGGCTCAAGGATAATAAAATGTAGAACTTAGATTGGAAGAGACAGATTTATTCCAATTGATCCACGGACATTGATAGAGGGGCCTACTTGTGATAATTGGGAAGTTTAGAGTCTTCATTGTAATTTATTCCTAAGACTGGAGAGCAATTGCATTTATATAGTCGTGTTATTTGCAATCAACTGTGGGCCAGGATTGCACATGAGATGTGGGGTCACGGTGTTCCAGTTGGAGCCAGCTTTCTAAGGAATCCCTAGTGGTCCCCACGCTAGCCCAAGTTATTGGAAAATACTAATCCGACTTGAACTCTAGAAAGAAGGGATTAGAAAGGAGAAAGTTACTAATTGCTTTGGAAATAAGACTTCTATTTCAATTAAGCAAGGAAGAGATTTAAAAGTATATAAAATCTCTTGGACGTCCAATAAGAAAAAACTCTCACGCCCAAAACCCTGTTCGTGCAATAGTTGCACGAGTTTCTCTCTCCTTCTCTCTTCTAGTTCCTTGGAGTTTCGAGTTGGGATTTCTCCTGGAGATTCCACCAATCTTCTTGAGAAAAAAAATCCAATTCGGGTCATAGCGTGGAAGGCTAAGAGGTGTTGAAAATTCTCATCATCAAGTAGAGTTGCAACTTCTCCATTAGAGCACTACGGATCTCCAAAGGTATGATCTACTTCTTGCATGTTGTAGATTATTATGGATGTTTAGTGCTGTTTGATTCTGTCTTTTAGATAGAATATTTACTGTACATGATCATGAGATTGAGGGTAATGCATCCTGGATTGGGTTTTTGGTCTTATGGACAGTTGATCCCTGTGTCAAGTGGGTCAAAAGTTTTGAAAATCTATCCACGAGACCCACCTACTTCCAACAGAACAGTGCTCATATATGGCAGTCTGCCTTTTTGCATTTATTCAATTTTGTGAACCCCAAAATGCCAATTTGAACCATCTATAACTCTTCTAAAGGCCCAAAACGGCTCAGGTTCCAATTTTTAGCCGTTGGATCATCATATAACTTGAGATATTTTCAAAATAGTTCAGACCGTTGGATGTGATTGAACCCAGTCCGTCTTTCTCTATTTTTTGACTCCTATGGGCCCCCTAATGCAAGTAAGAACCATCCAAACTCTTCTAGAGAATAAAAACGGCAATGAAACTAATTTTCAGCCGTTGGATCATAATAAAGTTTGAGATATTTGCAAAAAGATCCAACAATAAAAATCTGCAATTCTTAATTCTGTGGGCCTCATCTTGACGATCTGATCTGTCCAAACTCTTTAGAATGCCCTTCTTAGCTTGGAGATGAAGTCTTTTTCAGTATATATTTTAAGATATTTGTGAGAAATCATGAAAAGTGGCAAAAATATTGTGATAAATGGTGAACCGTTATAGTACTTTTAAATCACATATGAAGAGGTGTGAAAATGACAAACAATTAAATGCATTTCACATGTGATTTATTTTGATAGGTAAAAAACTCGCATGTGATTCATTTACATATATAAAACATTTTCACATCACATGTGAAAATAACAAACGACCCCTTATCAGGTTATAATATGCCATCATATAATCGGTTACGCAATTCATTATTAGTGCAAGAGAGAACATAGAAAATTTGATGAATAAGTTTAAGAGATCATGGGATGCTATAAAAATTTTTATTATGTCTGGTGGTTGGACCGATATTCAAAGGAGGTCATTGATTAATTTTATGGTTGTTTCATCTCATGAAGCAATTTTTTTTTAAAGCAATTGATGCATCAAGAATTTACAACGATGCAACATATATGTCAAAAATATTTTGGAAAGTTGTAGAAGAAGTGGGTTCATCCAAGGTGATGCAAATATCGACAGACAATGCTCCAATTTGCAAGGCAGCTGGAAAAATCATTGAGGGTTAAATATCCTCACATATTGTGGACTCCATGCTTAGTTCATACACTAAATTTGGCGTTGAAAAACATTTGTCAACTGAAAAATACGCCACAAAATGAAAAAAAAAACATGTTTACACAATTAAAGTGGATAGTTGAAATTGAAAGAGGAATAAAAGATAGTAAAAATGTTATTGTCAACCACAATATGGCTCGTCAACCACAATATGGCTCTTTCAATTTCAATGCATTTTCAAAGTAGAAGTTATTACATTTGGCTGAAACACATTTTGCATCTACAATAGTGATGATAAGGAGAACTAATAAAGTAAAAGATGAGTTGCAAAAAATGGTGATCGATCGATATTGGAAATTCTCAAAAAAAAGAAGATGAAGAGAGCTCAATTTATAAAAGAATGTATTTTAAATGATGAATGGTGGGATAAAGTTGATTACCTATTGGATTTTATAGAGCCCATAATTAATATGCTAAAAAGTGCAGACACAGATACACCAATTTTATGCTTACTATATGAAATGTGAGATACAATGATTAAAGATGTAAAAGTCAAAGTGTTTCAACATGAAAAGAAAGACTATTATGTTAGTTGGTTAATCAAAATTTTTTTATGTATTATATGAAATACTTGTTCCAAGGTGGAACAAAAGCCTTACCCCTCAACATTGTGCTACACATTCACTCAATCCTAAATACCAGAGCTATACATGGGTTACTGGAGGAGGTACAATGGTGAAACATGTTGCTCCAAACAAGGATGTAGAAGTATCATGTAACCGAGTTATATGTTTTGGTTGACTATTTGCACTGAAGAAAGTTAAAAGCTGAATGTGGATTTTGGAAAGTTTTGCACGCCTTCTGGTTGTTTTAATAACCTACATGTGATGGAAGATATGAACACTTCTGATCATTGTATGGTGGGAGATATATGGATTTAGTGCTCCAATGTTGTTAGAGTGGGCATCAAAACTTCTTTCCCAACCCGCTTCATCAACTTGTAGTGAAAGAAATTAGAGTACATATTCTCAAATCCATATCATCAAAAGAAACAAGCTTACAATTGGAAGAGCAGAAGATTTGGTATATGTGCATAGTAATCCCTGTTTACTTTCAAGAAGGAAGGAAGAATAGAAGCAATTTTTTATTTTATAATATTGCTCAATTCATTTAACTCACAATTATATGTTTTTATTTAATTTTGAAATATTTAGTTCTTATGATTGCACAATTCATAAATGAGTAAAACTTGATTTACTATTTTGCATATCAGAAAAGGACTATCCCAATATTGGGATGTTGGAGTTGGAGATGAATTCCATCAAAAATCAGGCAATAGTGCTTAATAAACATTGGCTGATTATGATGAAATAATTTTGGAAATTGAAGAACAAGACACGGAAGAAACAAACATTGGCACATCGCCCTCTCATATGCGTGGAAAGGAGAGAGCTAAATTTGAACAAATATTTGATTTTGATAATGATTATTGAATAGTGAACTTGAATTTGGATGATAACTATTTAAGTTATTACAATTGTTGCTTGTTAGATCTTTTTGACATGATTTCCTTAATGTTGTTACCTGTTAGTCTTTTTTAACATATTTTGTTAATATATTGAACAGTGGACTATGTTGATGTAGAACGGAATACATATCATCTTTTTTTTCATCTTCACTTTTTTTATTTAATATATGTGTGCTTATACTAATGACTTTCTATGCTTATAAATTTGAATCATGTTTCCAAATACTAACTCTGAGTAATTATTGTCTTATTATGTCTATGTCTGTATCCATGTCGTGTCCTGTATCCATATCGTATCTTAAGTGATACCATACCTATATCCTAAAATTTTGAAGTTAGCATGTCGAGTCCCCACACCTTGTGTTGCTAAAGGTGAAAGGCGCATCAAGGCGGCAAGGTATCTTAGGGCTTAGGCGCGAGGCGAGGCGCGGGCTTCATTGAATCAAGGCACACATTGTAGATAAAAAAATAATATTTTAGCATAGAAAAATAATTCAAAATTCAACATAAGCAAGTGTGCATAATGCCATGTTAGGTCTTTTTTTACTAATACTACCATCAAATGACATCTAAAACAATTACTGCAATTCCAAAACAAAATATAAGTCCTATTAAAATTTAAAACATGGTTTCATGGATTTAGTTTATTCTTCTAAATCAACACAAAAATAATTCAGCCAAATAAGTTCGACAATATATGTACCTGAAAAATTGCAGGAATGTAGAAATGAAATAAGAATAAGAAAACTAGCAAGCAATTGTAAAAAGCAGGGGATGGCCAGCAGTTGTAAAAAAAAAAAAACAAATGGAGAAGGAAACTGAGTAAGAAACAAAAAAAAAAAAAAAAAAAAAAAAACAGAGAGCTAACCCTGCCCAACAGCAAAATAGCCCAAGGAAAGAAGAAAAACAAAAAAAGTAGCAATGGTGCGCCCCGACGAATGTCGCAAGCCTCACACGCATCGATTGCGCCTAGTTGAAGGCGCTTCACGCACACGCCTTTAACAACACTGCCCGTATCCGTATCCATGTCTGTATTCGGGTATCATAGATGATCTCTAGTATTTTGAAGATGATCAAGAATTGACTTATGGGCAATGAACAAGGATAAATTTCTGCTCCATTTTTCTACGATTAGGAAGATAACAGATTTGGACTAAATTTCATAGAAACACATTAAATTCTTGATGACTAATGTAAGTTCATCAAAACTGCAAAGGATTTCATGATAAGTTGATTCCAAAAATTGGGAACTACTTTAAGAGTTACGTCAATTCTGACATAATTTTAGATCAACGTCAACAACACCGGAGCCTAGTAAGAAAACCTAATGCCTAGGTATCTCCTCAGAGTACATCCCATGAATATGGTTCATACAAGAAATACTCAACATTAGGGTTTCCTTGAATCTCAGTCCCAAATAGATGTATTAGGGCAATTAGGATTAATTACTATGATTTCTATAATTCTCGGTCCCAATCTGCGATAAGGTTAATAAGTGGTTTCAATTATTAATATATTTAATTTTGGACTTAACTATAATTATACATTGAGAATATATCGGCTCAGATAAGATTTATTTCTAATTTGAAACTATGAATTATCCTACGCTCAAATATATTATAATCCTCCTATACCATTCATTACAATAGGTGTGGGTCTCATGTGTATTTAAGTGGTATGAGCCATAGTTAGCACAAAAGTTAGGATTAGTTGGGTTACTAGTAACAATAGGTGAAGACTTAGTTGGAATAAGAATAACCCATCATGATTAAAGAAGAAGTCCTAAGGCTACTAAATTGAGAGAGTGCAAATCATAGCTCACTAAGGAGAGTGGGCCTTTAAAAAGACTACAAGCCAAACTTCCTCTCCACTCACAACTAACTCACGGCAAAGGCAAAAACAATAGAGAGAAAGACGAAAAGAAATGAGAAAGGAAAGGAAAAAAAGAGAGGAGACAAAAGAAGAGGTTAGGTCTAGGGCTCCTAACTACAAAATCTCTCATCTTAACTCCACTCAAAGCAATTGAAAAATGCAAGGGGAACCTGGGATTTGCTAGGGATCTATGAAAAACTGATTTCTCTATTCAAAAGACAAGTAGACAATGTGAAATTCAATAAGCATGAATGATTCCTCTTGATTCCCTTGAAATCTTCTAATTCATATGCTCTAGTTGAGTCTACATGTATCATGTTTGGGAGGGCTTGTTCCGTGAAAATACCATGATTGATGATGGAAATGATCGATAGGAATTGGAAAAATCATTACCTAGAATATTAGAATTTGAAAGTGGGTTTATCCTCTTGACCAAACCCTACAAACCAAGGAAATATGGTTGTGGCCCACCTTGATCATGAAGAATGGATTTTTTTTTTTTTTTTTGATTTTATACAAAACATGGAGTTCCTAATTATTCAGATGTGTTAATTTAATTTGATTATTTATTGATATTTAAAATTGATGATATAATTGAACAAAATTTGAAACCTCCCGTTGGAATCTTGTTTCATTAGATTAGTCAATACATGTTGCCCCCTGGATGTATGATGAAATTTCTAAATATGATTCTGCGTTATTCTACATGTGTATGTACGAGGGTTTGGTTCTTTTGTTGATATCGTCAACTAATGTATTTAATTTTGATGGCTTCAAATGATGACAACATGATTGCTCAGGAATATTTAGTGTTGGCCAAACAAACCTTAGGTTCATACTATTTAAACAGACCACTTATGATATAAGGCTTAATGACTGTAAAACAACTTGTAATCTTGCATTTATAATTGTCCTTAAACTTTTAAAATTCAATTTTGCACTCATAATCATTGTGGATATATGTCAATGCTCATTTTTAGACAATGTGCATATATACAATTGACTAGGGTTGACAACTCCAATTCATGGACTATTTATAAAACAATCCTTGTGAAGGATCTACGACTGCATGTACATGACTTTTATGAGGACTGCTATCAATAAAGTACTTGTATGTACTTTGTTTACAGGTGCAGTCCATATAGGTAGACTGTTACTCGGGATTGGTATCATCATCATCATCATCAGCAGAGCCTTGTCCCAACCATGTTGGGGTCGGCTACATGAATTTTGTTACTCAGGATTGGTATGCGTATATGTATTTAGAAGTGATTTTTTAAGGATTTGTTTTTGGATCAAAACTACCCCACTAACCCATGTTGGGTTTGTCTAAATAAGTGGTCTCTTTAAATAGTACAACCCTAAGGTTTGTTCGGCCAATACTAAATCTTCATGAGCGATCATGTAGTCATCATTTGAAGCCCCTAAAATTAAATAGATTAAGTTAAGATACCAGTAAAAGAAGCAAACCCTCGTATGGACACATGTAGAATGACGCAAAATCATATTAAAAAATTTCACCATACATCTAGTGGGCAACATGTATTGATTAATCTAATGAAACAAGATACCAACAGAAGGTTTCAAATTTTGTTCAATTATATCATAAATGTTAAACATCAATAAATAATCAAATTAAATTAAAACATTTAGGAACTCAATCATGTTTTGTATAAAAACTGAAAAAATCCAATCTTCATGATCAAGGTGGGCAACACAACCCTGTTTTCGAGGTTTGTAGGATTCCGGTCAAGAGGATAAACCTAATGCCATATTCTAAAATTCTGGTTAATGATTTCTTCAATTCATATTGACCCTTTCCCTCATTAATCATGGTATTTATCATGATATTTTCATGGAACAAGCCTACCCAAACATGATAAATTTAGACTCAACTAGAGCAAATGAATTATAAAATTTCAAGGGAATCAAGAGGAATCATGCATGCTTTGTGAATTTCGGATTGTCTACTTGCATCTTAAAGGGAGAAATTAGTTTTTCATATATCCCAAGCAAACCCTAGGTTCCCCTTGCATTTTTTAATTGCTTTGAGTGGAGTGGAGATGAGAGATGCTGTAGTTTGGAGCCCTAGACGCAGCCAAACCTCTTCTTTATTCTCCTCCCTTTCTTTTCTTTCCTTTCTCTTCTCTTTTCATCATTCTCTCTATTGTTTTTGCCTTGTGTTATTTGTGAGTCGAGAGCGAGTTGGTCTTGTAGTCTTTTTAAAGGCCCACTCTTGTTAGTGAACTATGGTTTTGACTCTCTCAATTTAGTATCCTTCAGACTTCTCCTCATAGGTTCTTCTTCTTATCCCAACTAATACCATATTGTTACTAGTACCCAACCGATCCTAATTTTTGTGCTAAATGTGGCCCTACCATTTAAATGCACATGGGATTATTGAGCATATGATTTTTCATAGTTTCAAATTAGAAATAAATCCTACCTGAACACAAATATTCTCAATGTATAATTATATTTAAGTCCAAAATTGAATATAATTTATAATTGAAACTACTTATTAACCAAATCGCAGATTGGGACCAAGATTATGGAAACCCTAGTAATTAATCCTAATTACCCTAATCCATCTATTTGGGACCGAGATTCAAGGAAACCCTAACAATTGGCTATTTTTGGGTTTGGCCTCTTCTAGGTGATGACAATATTGCCATCAGTGAGTCCACCTGTGTGAGAGTATCATGGAGATGCTTTGGTGAGAGAAAGCTACTTCAATACCAAGAAAATACCATAGAAATCCCAGATCTTTCAACCGAGTGTTCCCTCGAAAGTGGCAAGTCTCTAACAAAGAACCATATGTTCATCTTTTCAGTTTTGTAGGGCATCTATGTCAATAATTTGCTCTTGTTCACTAGAAGTGCCAATTTTTTCTTATTCAGCCTAAAGTGGTGAGAATTCATTTATACAAAAGACAGAAAAAAAAAAAGAAAAAGAAAAAAAGAAGTGGTAGCACCCTCAAGCGCAATAAGTAAAATATTAGGCTATAGCTCACACTGTATGACAGTTGTTGTAGCTAAAACAGTTAATAGAAGAACAAGGGCTTCCAATTTAGATGCCTACATCAATGCACAATGATAACCAAGCTGCAATTAATTTAGCGTCAAATCCAGTTTTCCACGAGCATGCCAAGCACCTTGAGTTAAGTTGTCACTTTATTCGCAACAAGGCTACTACGATTGGGACTTTCCATTCCATTTGTAGAAGCCCAAGATCAATAGGTAGGTAGTTTACAAAACTGAACCGACTACCGAGTTTCATGAAAGCTTCATGTGTTCAGTTTAAGGACACTCCACTGAGGTTTATTAAAGCACCATGTGTTCTGGATACCAGCATGTGGATTCCATTGACCATGCCAAGGCCCACAAACAAGCTTATCATGCACATGTGCAAGAGATATGGATATGAAAAAGAACTACCAACAAGAGAGTACATGCAAGTATGTGGCTGAAATGGTTTGAGCAGATTGACCTATTTTCAGGCATGAATGCAAAAATCCACTTCAGACCATCTCCACACAATATCCCTATTTGGTCTAGTATTTTTGTAGGAATTGTGAGGACTGTTACGGTCTCTGCAAATGATCATCATCATTATCTAAGGACTTTGCCCACGATAGGTAGGAATAGAGAAACAGAATTCATGTAACCCACCCTAACATGGTTGTGTCAAGGCTTTTATGATGATGATGGCAAACAAACTAGTAAATAAAGAGTAGAGAAATGAGGCAACTCACCATTAGGGAGAGAAGGCTGGGAATTGCAGTCCATATCAGCAGATAACTGCAACCAATCTGAATTGTTTGGGTGGACAGTAGCAGCCTTAGCAAGTAGCTTGCATCGTTCCCAATCAGGATCACCAATCAGATAAAACTGCAAAGACTGTTTGTCTTGTTCAACACTCGCATTTGGAAGATTAATGTCGTTTAACCAACAGCCCTGGCAGGTATAGTTTTGTGTGAATCCTGAACTAAGACAAGGATGCCTGAGTTCAACCATACCATTACCGCTATCTTTTGCAGGTTGATCTTTCTTGAGCATGACAATTGACCTATCAAATGCAGCATTTAGACCAAATGCTGGCAACGAGTAAGCCAGGAGCTGGTGTGCAGCAGAACCAATTTTTGATTGAACAAAATGCTGACTATCTCTTGATCCACCTGTTTCTATAACAACCTGCAAGGAAGAACCACCCAAATCAAGGACTCCCAAAGTGGTCACCTCCAAAGAATTCCCCATCCTGCCCAGTTTATAGCTAAGAGCAACCCATGCATAGTAAGCCTCTTCTTTACCACTTAGAACCCTGACCCAACTTCTTCTATACATAAATCGGTGCCTCATCAAGACAGTCATTGCATTCTCTACTATCCAATCAGCATCCTCACTTGGCAACCTCCTCAGTCCTGCTGTTGCTAAAAGGAAGACAGGAGTTTCTTTGTGCCGTTGTGGAGGTATTTGAAGCTCTGCCCACAGGAGCAGCGGCTCCAGGGCAGTCCTTATTCCTGAAAAATTGTGAACAAATTTATCTAGACCAGGTTCAGTTTGCATGCAATGATATTGGCATCCATCATGTCGAAGAGGGCTTTTAGTAGAATTGTCAGGCAAGGAACGCAGCATAATTGGCTGATCATGACTATTTTTGGCGTTTCTTGACCATTCATACACATCAACTCGCGTACCAGTGCTTCCAGAGTCCAAAACCACAGTGAAAAATGATGAAGACGTATGAACGTTATTTGGTCTAAACACACAATAGAGACCAATCACAATCAGCATATAAACTGTAATAATTATGCTGATTTTCATGTAGTTCCTAGTTCGGCGGGAAGTTGTGAACAGCAGTCTGATAAAAGCAGGAACCCTGAATTCCATTAATAGATTGATCTGAAAGCCTTCTACTTCCTCTTGATTCTGAGATTTTTTCCTACCAAATTCAGTATTTTGAATAACACTAAGTTGTCCGGAAGGTGGTGAAAGACATGACACAAGACAGGTTACCTGGACCTCTTCAAGCAAGTCTGTAAACATGGGATTGTTGTTAGAACTTCATAGAAGGGAAATCAGTAACAAGGACCTTAATTTGAAAGTACAAGACATTATAGAGTTGTCTCATTATATACCAATAAGTTTGACTGGGTGGATGTAAAAGATTATAGCAAAATTACTAGCAAACAAGAATTGATTGTTGAAAAACAGAATAGGGGTTTATTTGTAATTTTGGATCAATGGGTTTATTATTGACTTTATGTTTCCTAAATTAGGATTAGATTAAATCTGAGTTATTTCAGGCTAATGTTATAGCACAATTAGAATTTCTATTGTGATAGTGATTAGGTTTCTGGTTAGGGTCAACCTCTTTGATTGTACACCATAGTCATTGGCTATCCACAATAAATCAAATCAAAGAACTGTGGGAAGATGTAACCCTAAATTTTCGAGGTGTCAGTGCTTAGATCTAAGGGTAGGTTTCCTCATCTATATTCTCCCTTTTTTCGCTACAAGATACCTTTGGCAGCCTTCCACCACAGAGCCCTATCTTTCCCCTTCATCCTCAAGCTATTTTCTTCAAGTACTTTTCGAGAATCCAAGCAGAGAGAGGAAGTGATGGGCCATCATTTTTGTGCCGAAGAATGGATCAAGCAAACAAAACCCTAACACAATGAAGGGAATTTCAAGAGGACTGGAGGAAATCTCTTTATCATGAACCAGTTGTGTCACAAATTTGAAATCAATGAAAAAAATTCCAGGTTCTGACTTTGCAGGCATAGGGGTTTTTTTTATGCAAGACCATGTTCATGGCCCCTTTGTACAAAGTTAGGTCTGTACGGAATACGGATGAATCTACTTGATGAGTTCCAAATTCATTCACATCATGATAAAATTGACAGCCACGGACATGGCCCAGTGTGGATACAAGTGAAAATATTTTTCTCTCTCAACCTCGGCGTCTTTCTCTCTCAATCACCCTGTGCAAAAGATTCTTTGATTTAGGTCAGTAATTCTTTTGTTTCCGGCCTGTCTTCGCTTAAACCCGGAGCATCTTCTTCCTAGCTGCTCAATCATAAGCATGGAGTCTAACAAGGACTGCAAGTGTTTTAATCCTTTCTAAAACGAATGATAGAGACTTTCTACTCCCACTGACAGCTTGCTTTCTCCCGTCTCTCCACCTTCCAATCTTCCTCCAGTGAAGAGATAATCTCTGGCAGCAATTTTGCTCCTAT
This sequence comes from Sextonia rubra, assembly GCA_037013555.1. Taxonomy (NCBI): domain Eukaryota; kingdom Viridiplantae; phylum Streptophyta; class Magnoliopsida; order Laurales; family Lauraceae; genus Sextonia; species Sextonia rubra. The sequence continues at coordinate 12,272,531 of JASUAD010000012.1, forward strand.
CGTTCATTTGTTTCTGGTCTGTCTTCGCTTGAACCTGGATCATCTTCTTCCTAGCTGCTCAATCATAAGCATGGAGTCTAACAGAGAATGCAAGTGATTCAATCCTTTCTAAAACGAATGATAGAGACATCCTACTCCCACTGACAACTTGCTTTCTTCCCTCTCTCCACCTTCCAACCTTCCTCTAGTGAAAAGAAAATCTCAGGCAACAATTCTGCTCCTATCAATGGTGATTTTAATGGAAAATCTGAGTTGGACGGCAAAGGAGAAGATTTGCAACCAGGATTGGAATTGCAAAGGGGTCAATCGCTGCAACAAGACCACCTCAATCTGTTCAAGGACTACCACTTCAAGGAGCTGGTCTTGAGCTTTCCTTGGTGTGTGAGTTTCCCTTAAAGTTACAAGTTTCAAAGAGAAAACAGGTAGTATTATTTTTCTCTTCTTTACCCACTTGATAAAAGAAGAAAGGTCTTTATCTAGCATCTTCATCACTTGTTTGGCAAGCAGGCCAAAGCCATGAGACATCACATGAGGTCAACAAGACAGCCAAGTTTGCCTGAGGCAGAGAGTTGGGCCCACACATAACTCCAATTTGGTTTAATCGGACCCAGAGCCTAAAGAGAAGAATGCATTGCCAAGTCAGTAGAAATCAACGCTTGGCTTTGACTTTGGCCAAGATCAACAATCAATATTTTTTGGCAAATTCTAAAACTAGCTGGACTCCAATTGTTGATTTGTTTTCAGCTTCACACTCGTGAAGATGAGAACTACACACATTCATCAAGCCTGTCAATATTGTTTTGTTTGTAAAGCATCATGATCTATATGTTTCTTGAAGAGATCACAACAAATCTGATCTAATATCCCATGAACTCAAACAAACTTGAAAAGAACAGGATGTGACACAGATGGAATCTACACCCAGACAATAACCACCAATAAAGCAATAATGAACATTTTAGCAAGACATCAATCGAGAAGAAAAAAGGGTTATATTTATTGTGATAAAATCAAAATGGAAATAAGAGTGTTGCAATGGGAGACCATTCATGGTTTCGATTAAACTATCAGGTTATTTTTCTTCATCACAAAAGTTAAGCTTATTAGGTTATTCAAGAAGGGGAAAACAACTCTATGAATACTCCACAGTTACTTGGTCAAATTAGCAGTGTCGCTGAGCGTGTAGCTTACATTATGGAGCATATGAAATTTTCACCTCCTTCATCAGTCAAGTTGGATGAAGAGACCAAAGAATTTTTTTTTTAATGGTAACTTTCATTAAAAAAGAAGAAAACGAAACAATCCAGCACAAAAGCTTTATACTGAATATCAAAATACTAGAAAAGAGAAAACACCAAACAAACTATAAACTCCTGCAAGACCACAGCTTAAACAACAGGCATACTGGTCATGAAAAGGCGATTTCCTTCCAATTAACCATAATTTGCTCAACAGAGTAATCTTTGAATATAGGATTCATTTACACCCACTGAGCTATTAAAAATTTAACTTTTCCGCACCACCTCTTCTGTTGATTTACTTCCTTCAAAACATCTTGCATTCCTTTCCTTCCAGATGTGCCATATAACTGAGAGACAGACCACCTTCCACAACTCCCTTCCTTTCAAAGATCCGACAGAGAAACACCATTCGTCAAAAAGATTTTGAATAAGCTCTGGAAGAACCCAAATTCATCCAAACCAGCAAAATACGGAGTTCCATATATTCATTGCGAAACCAAATCTAAGAAGAAAATGATCCACTATTTCCTCATCTTTCAAACACATTGGGCACACGTATACGATGAACATTTCTCCTTTTCCTAAGATAGTCTAGAGTTAGAATTCTTCCTTGAAAAGCGATCCATCCAAAAGACAACACCCTAGGAGAAGCCTTGATCTTCCAAATTCTAGCTAAGTTGGAGTTGCTGGTACTATCATTTGTAAGAGACGACTAAAACAATGGGACTGAAAATAACCCTTCTGCACATGCTTTCCACACCCTAACATCTTCCCATTTGCCCTTTAATTGAAAGTCCCATAAGAGACTCAAAAGATCCATGAGCTGAACCTCCAAATGCTCCTTCAAGTTTCTTCAGAATATTGGCCACCATTCGCACTATCCATTTATGGCGGACCTGTCAAGGTAGCTCATAACCTTTGCTTCCTTGAGCATGGTAGAGTCTGCCAAACCTTTGAATTTGGAAACCAAAGGTTCTTCCCCTATCCAAATATCTTGCCAAAAAAAACTTTTTCTCCGGAACTGACCTCGTGCTTAATGTTCTACAAGAATTTGTCTTTTATAACAATTATGCCCTTCCACATTGCCGAGTGAATAGTTGCATTATCCCAAACCTACCATCCTTCCCTTTGATTGCCATATTTCGCCATTATAATCGTCCTCCAAAGGCCTTCCTTCTCATCTCCTAGTCTCCAGAGCCATTTTCCTAATAGGGCTTGGTTCATGAATCTTAGGGATCTAATGCCCAATCCTCCTCCTTGTTTTGAAGAGCAGACAGACTTCCATTCAATCAGGTGGATCTTGTTTTTCATGTTTCTGCCATACCACAGGAAATCTCTTTGCAACTTCTCTATCCTACTAATTATGGAAACTGGGCACTTTAGAATTGACATGAAGTACATAGGAAGATTTCCTAGACTGCCTTTATCAAGGTTATTCTTCCCCCCAATGAAAGATAGTTTGCTTTCCAAATTGATAACATTCTCTCCACCCTTTCCACCACTAGATTCCATACATCTTGTTTTGCTGATCCTAAACAAAGGGGATGGCCAAGATAGTTAACTGGAAAGGATCCCACTTTGCAGCCCAAGATTCCTGCAAGATGGCCCAAAAGAACATCGTCAACTCTTATGCCAATCATCTCACCTTTAAAGAAGTTAATCTTTACCTCAGACCGGCTTAGCCCAACGGCATAGGCTTACCGGTAGCGTCCTGGAGGACGCGGGTTTAAGTCACGAGAACAGCTTCTTCAAAATGAAGGTAAGGATGCGTACATCTTGCCCTCCCCAAACCCCGCTATGCGGGAGCCTCGTGCACTGGGCTGCCCAATCTTTACCCCAGACACCACCTCAAACCATATCAAAATAGCTTTGACATTTTTAATTTGATCCTCATTAACTTCATAGAATATGAGTGTCATTTGCAAACTGTAAGTGAGATATGGAAGGGGCTACTCCTAATACCTAAATCCATTTAGAAGTTCTTTGATTTTCAGTTGCCTTCACCATTCTACTAAAGGCCTCTACAACAGTTACAAAAAGAAAGGGGGCTAAAGGATCCTCTTGACTCAATCCTCTTTCAGCTTGGAAGAATCCTATAGGGGAGCCATTAATCAGGAGGGAAAAATAGGCTGAAGACATGCATGCTTTAATCCAATTTCTCCACTTAACACCAAAGCCCATTGTGTGAAGGATGTACTCAATTAAGTCCCAATCCACTCTGTCATAAGCCTTCTCCAAGTAAAGTTTGCAAATGAGGCCCGACTTCTTTTCCTTATCCCTTGAGTGCACACATTCATTGGCTATAAGACTCCATCTCGGATCTGCCTACCTTTAACAAAAGCTCCCTGCTCACTAGAAATTTTGTTTGGTAAAATTTTTTGAATTCTCCCTGCCAACACCTTAGCCAGGATTTTATACATGCTTCTAATTAAGCATATGGGTCTGAAATCCTTTATGCCAATATCCCCCTCCTTTGTTGGAACGAGGGCAATGAAAAAGGCACCGAAGCCTTTCGACAACTTCCCTTTGGAGTGGAATTCAACCATGAAATCCATAACATCATCTTTTAGCATACTCTAAAACCTTTGGAAACACACCATAGGGAAACCATCAGGCCTCGGGGCTTTGTCACCTGAAAGAGCAAAAATGGCCTCATGAACCTCCTCTCCAAAATTCCTTTCTAACCACTGAGCCTTCTTAACTCCAAATTTGGCAAACTCTAGATTGTTCGAAGAAGGCCTTTCCCACCCCTCCTTCGCATAAAGAGAGCGAAAATACTCCTCAATATGCTCGATAATATCCTCCCTTTTTCTCTATTCTTCCTTCCCCATCCATCAAAGAATAGACTCTGTTTTTTCTTCTCCTAGCAGAGGCCAGCACATGGAAAAATTTTGTATCCTTATCGCCTTCTTTTAACCACCTACATCTTGATCCTTGCCTCCACATAATTTCCTCTTCCCTCAACTTTCTTTGGAGTTCTTTAAGACTAACTCTTCTTGATGCTTCCCCCGCTGACAACTGATCAAGTTCCTCTTTCCTATCCATATTACGAATTTCTTCATACAAAAGATTTTTTTTGCATGTGTACATCACCAGCCTCTTTCTTGACCCACTCTTTGATCTTGTACTCGTGCATTTGAAGTTTCGTAGTGAGTCTATAGCCAGCCCAACCCTCAACTTTCATTTCCTTCCACCATTCCTCAAACAATTCTGGGGACTTATTTTCCTCCATCCACATTAGCTCAAACCTAAATGGAGCAGGACCCTACCTTTCACATTTTGTGTCCAGCATGACTTGGCAGTGATCAAATGTTGTCTTAAGAAGGGCCAATTGGCACACCTCTGGATACACCTCCATCCAATCACTTGTGACCAGGAATTTGTCCAATCTTGATAATTTTGGTGAGGTCTGATTATTAGACCAAGTAAAAGAAGCCCCTTTTAAAGGGAGATCCACTAAGGATTGAGAGTTTATCCAATCTGAAAATGAACTCATGTCAGCCGTAATCCTGCTGTTCCCCAATTTTTCACTTGGATACCTAACTATCTTCCAGTCTCCACCAATGCACCACACACAATCCCATCTTCCTCTCACCACATTTAGCTCGTTCAAGAAATCCTTTCTTTTGGCACTATCATTTGGACCATAAACAGTGGTGATCATCCACTTTGAATTGTTAAACTGATCCTCTATCCAGGCTGACACAGAAAGACGTCTTGCCAGGTGTTCAACACACTGACTAATCTAGAGTCCCACAATATCATAATTCCCCCTGCAGACCCCATTGCTTCTAGCGCCTCCCACTTACGAACCTTCTCCCCCAAATTCCTTTCACCAATCTATCATTAACCTCTTTCAACTTTGATTCTTGGATCAGCACAATGTGCACTTTCTGTCTTCTAAGCATGTCTTCCACTGTCATATTGGGAATTGCTACCCCCAAATCCCAGACATTCCAAGGTACTATCTTCATTTAGAACCTGCTGAATCCCCCTAAACTTCTTTTCCTCCTCTCCTTACAGATAAATCCTCCATCTGTTGAGCCTTAGTTTTTTCATAATTAATTGAGCAGCATAAGTTATTGAGCTCTCTAAACCCTTCTCCTTTTTACTTGCTTTTGCCTGATTGTATCCTGTTTTGTTCCTCTCTTTTCCGTGCAAACTTAATTAACTCTGTCCACCCTCCTCTTCTTTCATCCACCGTCAGTCCAATAGCCCTTCTACAATCAATGACTTCATGTGGTAGCCAAAGAGAGTCTCGATCTCCCTCTTGCCTTTGAACTTCCATCTTCTCCCTGTCTTCCTCTACATCGTTCGTCTCGAATAAATGTCTGAAGCCACCTTCACCTACCCATCCAGGCATAACTTCCCCTCTTGCTCTGACATGAATGTCTTCCAATTCCCCTTAGATCTCCCTGGGGAAACATGGTTATTTTGTCTTCGTTAGATTGGTGTTGATCTAGCACAGTTTCTTTTTAGAACAGCAATCCACCCTTCTACACCTCGTCTCGGTGTTTCGTGGCCACTTCTCCTGTTAATAGGAGGATCAAACGTTCCTTTATGTGGGGTGACCACAACTGCTTCTTGGTTAGGCTTCCTTAAGTCTCATCTGCGAGACTCATCAGGCTGTCGACAGCAGTCCCTGTTCTTGTCTTTCGCCAAAGACTTCTCTGAAAGACCTTCTTCTCCACCATGTTGTTGCGGCTTGGACCCCTTTTGAGTAGATATAAAGAGAATTGAGTCGGGCTTTCTCCTTTTAAGTTTGATGGGCTTAAAATGACTGTCCTGGCCTAGCAAAGATACTGAACAAGGGGAGGCCCATTTCCTGCTGGCCCATAGTGTTAGTGTCATTGTAAGAGTGTGTTGTCAATTCCGTAACCCGAGTCTAGTCTAGTTCTAGAAAGATCAAGTTACATCTATGAAGATCAAGCAAGATCAAGGTACATCAATGAAGAACAAGCAAGATCAAGGAAGATCAAGATCAATCAAGTCCATCATCTAGAAGATCTTCATTGAGTGCTAAAGGATAAGGTAACATTGACCCTTAATATCCCTAGAAATAGAATGGAAAAAGGGTTTCTAAATATCCTGTTTTTAACTACGGCTTGGATCATAGCTAAGTCAAGGATCTTACGGCTCACTCTCCAGAGAGAAGTTTTTGAATCTTTGTTCTACGGCTGATACTATACCTACACCATAAAAGGCCTACGGCTAAGCCATAGCATGATTCACGACTAAACCATGGAATTTACAGGCCATTTTCCAGAGAGAAAGCTATTGGCCATATTGCCTACGGTTGATCTTACGGCTAAGCCGTAAGACCTTCACAGCTAAGCCGTAAAGTATACGGGCCACTTTCCAAAGAGCAGTATTGGTAAATTTTAGCTTACGACTGACCTACAGCTAAGCCGTAAGGTACTCACGGCTAAGCCGTAGAAGGATTTACGGCTAAGCCGTAAGCTTAACCGTAAGAAGGAAAAACATTGAATCTAGGTCAAACTAGCTGTCGGATTTTGTCAGAACATATGGCTAAGCCGTAGACCACTTTTTCCTAGCCGTAGATCTATCCATTGAAGCTTCTCTGTATTTAAAAGAACCCCTCTTTTCCTCCAAGGTATGAGATCAAATTGTAAAAAATACCTACTGAGCTGAGCCCTTGCACCATTAGAAAAACCTATACTAAAAGCTCCCAAACCATCTTCTCTGTAACTCTTAAAGTGCCATTATTGTTTTGAGAAGAGTAACTGTGCATTAAGGAAAGGCTTAAATTCAAACTGAGGAAATCCTAGCCTTCCAAACCTCTATAAAACCTCTTCCCTTGGCTGAGCACTCATTTGAAGATCTTCATCACCAAGGATCAAGTACAAGAGGTCAAAACCTTGAAAGTCTTCTTTCAAGCTTCAAGAACACCATTCAAAGCTAAGGTATCTAGTTTTTGTTTGGGTGTTCTTCTTCATTTCAATTCTCTTTGCTGTATATGGTGGAAGACAAACCACCTCATTAAAAATTGTTGTAGTTAGTGAAATAGATCAAGGATTAACCACTTGATCAAAAATCTAGTTGGTGGAAGACAAACCACTGGATCAAAAATTGTTGCAAGAGGTGTTTTTACCTCATATTTAGTGGAACCAAGAGAGATTGCTCTTGAGAGTGGATATAGGTCTGGGACCGAACCACTATAAATTTATGTGTTTGTTTCTTAATGTGTGTGTTGAATGCCTTATAGCCTTATTTACTTGTGTTAATCATCTTCTTGAACTATATCTTCCTTGTTCTAGTAGCATATCTACACACTATCAGCACACACAACTCTAAGCATCCTTCTTGATCATATTTGTGGATTGTGGATTCTTAATATTGATTGAGCCTTTAAATTACACACTAAAATAATCTCATATCTGAAAAAAAATTTTTAATAGTCGTATTCACCCCCCCCCCCCCCAACAACTCTAGGACTTGGTGAGATCTAGTTGTTGCACTTTCAATTGGTATAAGAGCCAAGTTACTTCTTAAGAGTGTAACAGCCCGAAGTAAATCCTTCAGCTAGATTCACCATGAATCTTGACGGAAGCTCAGTTACCCGGCCCCCTCTCTTTGATGGAACAAACTACACCTTCTGGAAAGCTTGTATAACAGCATTTTTGAAATCTATGGACTGGGCTTTTTGGGAGGCTGTAGAAAATGGCTGGACAGAACCCACTGAAGAAGTGACTTCAGATGGTGTCAAAATCACTAGACCATTGGATCCAGCAAAATAGTTTGCTGACTAGAAAACCCTTAGACAAAACAATGCTAGAGCTTACAATGCTATAATGTGTGCTATGAATCAAGAAGAGTTCAAAAAGATCATAACAACCACTAATGCAAAACAAGCCTGGAGAATTCTTGAAGTTACTTATGAGGGTACTTCTGTAGTCAAAAGATCTAAACTTCAATGCTCACAAGTCAGTTTAAAAACATTTGTATGGAAGAAAATGAAATGTTTACAGACTTTCATACGAAGCTCATGAAAATTGTGAATGAAATGTGAGCTCTGGATAAAACTCTTCTGGAAGGAAAAATTTACAGTAAAATCTTGAGATTACTTCCAAAAAGATTTCATACCAAGGTAACCTCTATAGAAAAACACAAGGATTCAGAACAAATGAAAATTGAAGATTTAGTGGGATCCCTTTAGACCTTTGAACTAAACTTCAACAATGACAAAAAGAAATCAATTGCTCTAATCACTTCTCACAACACCTCTTCTTCTAAAGAAGACAGGAATAACTAGTGATGATGAGAATGAAGATGTGGCTCTTTTAGCCAAAAGATTTTTAAAACAATTTAATAGAAGAGAGTCAAAGATTATAAAAATGAGGTCAATAATGATAAACACAAAGGTCGCTCAAGTTCCTTCCCTAGAAGCAAGTCTAAGGAGCCCATGTGTTACAGATGTAAGAAATATGGACACATATCCATTGATTGTCCACAAAAAGGAAAATACAAAAAGAAGAATCTAGTAGCCACTTAGGATGATTCGTCTGAATCAGATTCAGACTCAGATGAATCAGATAAATATACAATTCTGATGGCTACTACTGCAACATTCAACTTCTCTGAGAAAATGATTAAATCTGAAGTATCACTTGAAAAAACCTCAGGAAGTAAGTCAAAAAGTGAATGTGAAAATTTCAAGTGATGAGGAGAATGACAACACAACAGATTCCTATGAACTACTTTATGAGGGAACTTGCAAACTAGTTGAAACTGTAAGCAACAAAACAAAATTAAAAATTTAAAAGAAAAGGTTGATAGTATCAATAATGAAATGGAGAAATTAATCAAAGAACTTGAAAAGCCCAATTAACATCAGAAACAGAAAATGTAACCAAATTAAGAGAAAATGAAAAAACACTTTGGAAGATAAAAGATGAAAATAATGTTCTCTGCAGTGAAGTGGCTGATCTGAGACAATATAAAGAAAAGTATGAGTACAGATTTATCCAAAATGATGAGAAGTACATAAGACTATTCAAACTTGGAAAATCTTATAAGGACATGACCGGCTTTGGATATGACAAAGATGTTAATCAATCTCCAAGTTCTGGAACTGTTTTCGTCAAAAGTGTACTAAAAAAGGAAGACACCACTGTTAAAAACATTTTGGATAGAGCTTCTACTGGCACTCATACTGTTTCATCAAATGTCATTTGCCACTATTGTGGAGAAAAAGGTCATTTCAAAGTAGAGTGCAAGTTGAGAAAACTTCATCATAACATAATTCTAAAGAATGAGAAAAACACTTCAAAGAAAGTGGAGCTTGAAAACAGAATGTTGAAGTCTCAAATAAAAATTAAAGCAAATTACTGTAATAAGTTCCCCTTAAACCAAAAGATGAATAACCTATTAAAAGAAGTTCAGAAGTTAAGAAAACAATTTGATATATACAAAAGAGATTAAGCAAAAATTGGAGCTAACATTTCTTTTCCCCAATATAAAACATATCAAGTGAAACATCAAAAGCCTATTGGGATCCCCACTGCTAGAACATCTAGGTGGATAGCTAAGAACAAAAATCTAGTGGTCCACACAGCTTTTAAAGCTGCAGATCAATCAAGATGGTATCTGGACAGTGGATGTTCAAGACATATGACTAGTGATAAATCATATTTTTCTAAGAAGATTGATTTTGAAGGAGGCACCGTTACTTTTGGAGATGGCAGTGCTGCCAAAATTATTGGTAAGGGAACTTTAAATGTTCCAAACCTACCAGCTTTTGAAAATGTTGTGTGTGTTGATGGTTTGAAACATAATTTACTTAGCATATCTCAAATTTGTGATAAAAACTATACTGTAAACTTCAGTAGTCGTGGCTGTGAGATATCAAAAAATGGAAAGATAATCTTGAGAGGTCTTAGAACTACCGACAACTACTATGTGGTAGGAAAATCAAATTCTTCATCTTCCACTTCTTGCTTACTAACCAATACCGATGAAGCTAAGCCGTGGCATCGAAGACTTGGGCATGTAAACTACAAGGACTTATCCCAATTAAACAAATATATTGAAGGACTGCCCAAGATCAGTAGACAAGAAAAGATGATTTGTGAAGAATCCCAACAAGGAAAACAAATTAGAAGTTCCCATAAAAATGTGAATACTATGAAAACTTCCCGACCTCTAGAACTTATTCATATAAACCTGGTTGGACCAACAAAAAAAGAGAGTCGAGGAAAGAAAAGGTACTTTCTTGTTATGGTAGATGACTACTCCAGATTCACTTGGGTTGCATTCTTGAGAGAAAAATCTAAAGCCTTTAGAGAATTGAAAAGAATAGTGAAACAAATTCAAATTGAAAAAGGCACTTCAGTAGCCCGAATTCGGAGTGATCATGGTGGAGAGTTTGAAAATGATCAGTTTGACAAATTCTGTGAAAAATATGGCATTCACCATGAATATTCGGCTCCTAAAACTCCACAACAAAATGGAGTAGCTGAAAGGAAGAATCGAGTTCTTCAAGACATGACCACAGTCATGCTCCATAGTAAAAATCTTCCTAGAGACTTGTGGGCTGAAGCAGTCAATATTAGCTGCTACATCATTAACCGAGTCGATCTTAGGACGGGTAAAAATCAGACTACTTATGAACTGTGGCATGGAAAGAAACCAAACGTCAAATATTTTAAGGTCTTTGGAAACAAATGTTATATTCTGAAGGATAGAGAGCAGCTAAGTAAATTTGACTCGAAAAGTAATGAAGGTATATTCTTAGGTTATTCGCCACGGAGTCTATCGTATTCTAAATCTGAGAACCAGTCATCTAAGAGTCAATAAATGTTATTATAGATGATAAATCGACAATTTCTGATGATGTTGATGAAGTGGAAGCTCCTTTGGTGACTGAACCCACACAATCCATGGTAAAAACTGATATTCCTACTTCCATTGAAAATTTGGTTAATATAAAAGACCATCCTATAGACTAGATTATTGGTGATCCTTTATTAGGTGTAAAAACTAGGAAACAATTGGAGCATATTATGAGTCACCTATGCTTTACGTCTATTTTAGAACCTATGTGCGTTGATGAAACCTTTTCTGACAATGATTGGACAAATGCAATGCAAGAAGAATTGAACCAGTTTACAAGAAGTTACGTTTGGTACCTAGTTCCAACTCCAGAGAATAAAAATGTGATAGGCACTAAATGGATCTTCAAAAATAAACTTGATGAAAATGGTGTCATTATTAGAAACAAAGCAAGGTTGGTAGCACAAGGATACTCTCAAATTGAAGGTATTGACTTTGATGAAACCTTTGCTCCAGTTACCCGTCTGGAATCAATTAGGATTTTGTTAACTATAGCTTACTTCTTAAAGTTCAAATTGTATCAAATGGATGTCAAAAGTGCCTCCCTGAATGGAATTTTGAATAAGGAAGTGTATGTTGAGCAACCTAAAGGTTTTGTAAACTCAAAATTCCCTAATCATGTGTTTAGATTAAAGAAAGCTCTTTATAGTCTCAAGCAAGCACCATGTGTTTGGTATGAAAGATTGACAAAATTCTTATTAGAGAATGATTTTCAAAAAGGCAGTGTTAATAAAACTCTTTTCATCCAAAAGACAAGGGAGTCAGTTTTAATAGCTCAACTATATGTAGATGATATCATATTTGGTTCCACGTGTAATGAATTGGCTGCTCAGTTCGCAAATGTAATGCAATCTGAATTCGAAATGAGTATGGTTGGGGAACTGAATTTCTTCTTAGGTCTTCAAGTCAAACAATTACGTGATGGTATCTTCATTTCCCAATCTAATTATGCAAAGGAACTGGTAAAACGATTTGGTCTAATGACTGGGAAACATGTCAATACCCCCATGAGTACAACCATCAAACTTACTAAGGATGCTAATGGTAAAAGAGTTGACTTAAGCCTATACAAAAGTATGATTGGTAGCTTGTTATACCTGACTGCAAGGAGGCCAAACATAGCCTTTAGTGTGGGAGCTTGTACTCGGTATCAATCTGATCCAAAAGAATCTCATCTGACTGCTATAAAAAGAATCATCAAGTATATTGCAGATACAGCTGAATAAGGTTTGTGGTATCCACATGACTCATCATCTGTCATCGCTGGATACTCAGATGCAGATTGGGCAGGAAACTTAGATGATAAAAAATCCACAAGCGGTGGCTGTTTTTATGTTGGAAATTATCTAGTAGCTTGGCATAGTAAAAAGCAAAATTCCATATCTCTTTCCACTGCAGAGGCTGAATACATTGCCACCGGAAGCTGCTACTCTCAACTCCTGTGGATGAAGCAGATGCTTATAGACTATGGCATGAAGCAAGGAACAATGAGCTTGTATTGTGATAACACTAGTGCCATACATATTTTTAAAAATTCGGTCCAGCACTCTCGCACAAAACATATTGATATTCAACATCATTTCATTAGGGAATTAGTCGAAGAAGAAACCATTGTGCTTGAATATATTCAGACTAAACATCAACTTGCAGACATCTTGACCAAACCCCTAGATGTGTTAAAATTTGAAATTTTGCAGAAATCTATTGGCGTTTGCTGTTTAGAATAATTTGTGCTTTGCTCAGGACCTACGGCTACGCCGTAATTCATTTTACGGCTAAGCCGTAACCTCTCTACGGCTAACCCGTATTTGCACATGATTTTTCCCTATGGCTCAACCGTAAGGGTTTACGCCTAAACCGTAAAATACTCTACGGCTAAGCCTTACAATCAATTTTTTTCCCTCGTTCTGTGCACCGATTCGTATTTAAGGCTGTGTCCCCTTCGTATTTTTTTTCACTCTGCGCCTGGACCGACTGTTCTGCCCTAGCTTTTTCTTTCCTTCTCTTCCTCTTCCTTCCTTCCTTCCTTCCTTCCTCTGGGTCTACTCATTAAGGTATTCTCTCTCCCCTTGCCTCTATTGTGTTCTCATTTCCTTCCTTCCTTCTTGTTCCGTTCTCTTCTTTTGTCCCCCTTGTTCGTCGTTTGCTATTATCTCGATATAGTTTTTTATCGTCTTTTTGGCTTACATTTTTGTGTGGTTGTGCTTCCTGTTGTTGTCTATTTGTTCTGTCTCTATGCCTCCTCGAACCAAAAATGCCTACCCCGCCGGTAAGAAGCCTAGATCCTCTGGGAGTTCCTCCAGACCTAGACAGGACTCTCCACCCTCTCCTAGAGTTTTGGTTCCACGGGAACCTACTAAAGATAGGTCGTTTTCTTCTCGTCCCATTACTGTAGAGCATAGTGTTAACCTTCTTGCAATTGAAAAATATGGGTCCATTCCCTTCTTTCCACAGTTGGGTGGGAGAATATCCTCAAATGGGGTGGTCCTGCTTTCCCTTCCATTGTCCGAACCATGTATGCTTCTATCAAGGAAGCATCTGTGGACACCCTCTCGTTTGAGGTTGCATTCTCTGATGGTACAAATGTCTTCACTCTTGCCATCCTCTCTGCTATTCTCTGTGTCCCTTTGTCTGATGTGCCTCATTCGGTCATCAAGGACTCCCTCTCCGAAGATGAAAAACGCACTGTCACTTTTGCTTTATGTGGAGAGGCCATTCCTTGAAAGGACAAGGGCTTTCTCCCTGCAACATCCTTACTCCCTCACTACCGGATTTTGCATGCCATCTTCACATGTAATCTCTATCCCCGCAAGGGCAATTTCTCGGACTCCCTTCATGGTAAATGTACTCTATTGTGTACATATGGGTGTCAAAGTGTGCCTTCCCTCTCTTATCTGTGCCTCCATTTGTTTTTGGCAATATCCAAGTAGAGGCACCAATGCGTGCTTATTTGGGCATCTAATGACCCGTCTTACCTCTCAGTGTGGAGTAACTTTACCATCTGATGAAACTCCTAAGTCTCATCCCATCTTTGGGACCATCAACATTCAAAACATGCGCTTCTCCAAGTAGCAGGCAGCTGGTCCCTGCTATCATGATTCTGGGGATGAAGAAGACTCACCGGAAACGATTCCTCACTCAGCTACATCTATTGCCTCACCAATCCTGATTTCTCATCCAGCTTCTTCCTCTGCTTCTCTTGAAGCCCGGATGGCAGCTATTGAATAGTGACAAACGAAACTGGAGAAGCTTTTGAAGAAGTCATTTCAGTACCTCTCCAAGATTTCCAAATGCTGCAAGAGAGACAATGTGGCGATTCCTTCCCCCTCTCCTCCTTCTGATTGATGTTTTGTTTCCTATCGTATGTTTTGTTGGAGATGCACTCTTTATGTATTGTGGAAATTGCCTGTGTTTCGCCTTATGAATATGTACTGTGTTTAGTTACATCTTTTGTATTTGTGGGTGATACATTCTTTATGTATTTTGGTTCTTACTTGTGCTTTGTACTGAACATGTTCTCTTTACTAAGGAGTTGCTTCTCTATGTGTGCATTTTTTTCTTCATGCCTTTCTGCATGTGTTATGGCTGGGATGGTTCTCGTGTTTTACTATCTCTTTGTCAATATTGTGCCAAAAAGGAGGAGAATTATATTAATACCTTCGGAGGGAGCTTTTTAAACTCCCACCTCTCCAGTACATTATGCTTAAAGTTTTGTACAGGCTAGTTATTTTTGCAGGTCAAGCAACATCTAAGGGGGAGCCTCAAGACTTTTGAACTTTCAGGATTATGTAGTACTTGATTGGTTAAGGAGTGTTCAGTCGTGTAGCACTTGTTGTATTTTGCTGTTGATTTAAAATGTTGTATATTCTTTATTGTATGTAATTTTGTCACGAAATTGACAAAGGGAGAAATTGTTAGTGTCATTGTAAGAGTGTGTTGTCAATTTCGTGACCCAAGTCTAGTCTAGTTGTAGAAAGATCAAGTTACATCTATGAAGATCAAGCAAGATCAAGCAAGATCAAGGTACATCAATGAAGATCAAGCAAGATCAAGGAAGATCAAGATCAATCAAGTCCATCATCTAGAAGATCTTCATTGAGTGCTAAAGGATAACGTAACATTGACCCTTAATGTCCCTAGCAATAGAATGGAAAAAGGGTTTCTAAATATCCTATTTTTAACTATGGCTTGGATCACGGCTAATACATGGATCTTACGGGTCACTCTCCAGAGAGAAGTTTTTGAATCTTTGTTGTACGACTGATACAACGACTACACCGTAAAAGGCCTACGGCTAAGCCGCAGCCTGATTCACAATTAAACCATGGAATTTACGAGCCATTTTCCAAAGAGAGAGCTGTTGGCCATATTGCCTACGGTTGATCTTGTGGCTAAGTTGTAAGACCTTCACGGCTAAGCCGTAGAATGTTTCACAGCTAAGCCATAAAGTTTACAGGCCACTTTCCAGAGAACAGTATTGGCAAATTTTAGCTTACGACTAACCTACGGCTAAGCCATAAGGTACTCATGGCTAAGCCATAGAAGGATTTACGGCTAAGCCATAAGCTTAACCGTAAGACGGAAAAACATTGAATCTGGGTCAAACTAGCCGTTGGATTTTGTCAGAACATACGGCTAAGCCATAGACCACTTTTTCCTAGCCGTAGATCCATCCATTGGAGCTTCTCTATATTTAAAAAGACCCCTCTTTTCCTCCAATGTATGAGATCAAATTGTAAAAAATACCTATTGAGCTAAGCCCTTGCACCATTAATAAAACCTATACTAAAAGCTTCCACAACCATCTTCTCTGTAACTCTTAAAGTGCCATTATTGTTCTGAGAAGAGTAGCTGTGCATCAAGGAAAGGCTTAAATTCAAACTGAGGAAATCCTAGCCTTCCAAACCTATATAAAACCTCTTTCCTTGGCTGAGCACTCATTTGAAGATCTTCATCACCAAGGATCAAGTACAAGAGGTCAAAACCTTGAAGGTCTTCTTTCAAGCTTCAAGAACACCATTCAAAGCTAAGGTATCCAGTTTCTGTTTGATTGTTCTTCTTCATTTCAATTCTCTTTACTGTATATGGTGGAAGACAAACCACCTCATTAAAAATTGTTGTAGTTAGTGGAATAGATCAAGGATCAACCACCTAATCAAAAATCCAGTTAGTGGAAGACAAACCACCGAATCAAAAATTATTGCAAGAGGTGTTTTTACCACATATTTAGTGAAACCAAGAGAGATTGCTCTTGAGAGTGGATGTAGGTCTGGGACCAAACTATGATAAATTTCTGTGTTTGTTTCTTACTGTGTGTGATGGATGCCTTATAGCCTTATTTACTTGTGTTGATCATCTTCTTGAGCTCTATCTTCCTTGTTCTAGTAGCATATCTACACACTGTCAGCACACACAACTCTGAGCATCCTTCTTGATCATACTTGTGGATTATTAATATTGATTGAGCCTTTAAATTACACACTAAAAGAACCTCATATCTAGAAAGAAATTTTTAATAGTCCTATTCACCGCCCCGCCCCCCCCCCCCCCCCCCCCACTAGGACTTTGTGAGATCTAGTTGTTGCACTTTCACATAGTCTGTTTTCACCCATTTTCATAACAATTTTGTTAATCTAGGTGGCCTTTTCAAAATTCAAATTCTCAGCCATGACATCTTCATCTTCCTTCCCATTCTTCTACAACCTTTCCATCTCTCTGCTGCACCAGTAACTCTTCGTTCGTTTTTGAGGGCTTCTAATCTCCATCTTTCCCCTTTCTTTTGGAACCTCAAGTAGTTTATCCATCTCCACCTGTACAGAAAGCAGTACCTCATCAACCCAAATGGGTATGTCTGCAGGCAAAGGGGTTGATTTGTCCAGCAGCACCTTAATCCTTCCCTCCCATAAATGCTCCTTATTAATAGTTTTCTCATCTATCTCCACCATACGCCCAATGCAGTCTCCCAACAGCTTACATACCCTTCATACCATGAATGCAAAGGCACCTCTTTCAGCTTTATCCAGCAAGCTTGGAGGATGACCCAGGCATTCCATCCACCTGTCCAAAACGGTAAAAGGGGATGGGTTTTCACTTCTTTGTGCTTTCTCCAGAACTTCTTCTACTTCCTTCTCTGTTAAAAGTTTTATCCATCTCGTATGTTCATCAAGCATTTCAATTTTGTCTGTCATCTTGCCCCACTCTCTATCCAGCCATTCTTGTACCTGCTTCTGTCCATCCATGCTGTCCTTTAGAAAACCTACCAAGCTGCAAAACAGAGATTTCTTTTGCTCGTTCACCTGCCAGGAAGATACCCTTACCCCTCTCTTCCCCACTTCTCCAACAATCCATCCATCTGGTGTAGGCTGTTGAGTTCTCCTTTCATTTGTGTCTTTCCAATCTCAGGTAAGGCCTGAACCCATAAGAGCTTCCATATAATTTTTCCATCTCCCTTCTTCTGTCAACCTTGCCTTCTGTGGTTCTTTATCTATGTCTCCATTTGATTTGTAGTACGCTATGTTTGCTCCTATTCCTATCTTCCTTCCAGCCCACCATCTTCCATGCACAATTTCAACCGCCATTTCAGCCTCTTCTTTAGTGTTAAAGCATACAAATGCAAAACCTCTGTTCACCCTGCTACCCTTTTCTGAAGGAATGGAAATATCCAATATTCTTCCAGCTCTGAAGAACATCACCACCAATTCTGCCTTTGAAATGATCTCTGGAAGGTTGAAGACATATACTGAAAACGTCTTCTCCCTGATTTTTCTCAACTGAAGAGGAAGAGGAAACCTCTTCACCATCTTTTTTTTCCAAAGTCCACATGATGGATAGAATTTCCAAGTTCCTGTACTTTCCCTGAACATCCTTGAGTTCCTTTTAACAGATCCAAGATTCATCAAAGCTTATGCGCTGAAGATGAAGCATATAAAGTTCCTCCTCAAAGTAGTTATGAAAGGAAGCAAATTTATGAGTTTATTCCAATCTGGACATATATGTATCACTAGAGGGTAAGCATTGAAAAATAGAAGGGAGGCTATTCTAATGTTGAATCAATGTGCTTATTATTGAGTTTAAGTTATGACTAGATTAAATTTGAGTCATTTCAGGCTAGAGTTGTAATGTAAGTAGGATTTCCTATTGTCATAGTTATTTTCAACATACTGCTTACCACATTTTTCAAGTAGTTACCTCAAATGATAATAAAGTTTTTCTCATTCCTCGAACTCATTTCAAAGCTGAAGGACAAGTCACAATTCAATATAAAGCAATCGGCATTTGTGCACTGAACTAAAGTCCAATTTAAATGTTTCAGGAACACAAAAAGGTGAAAAAATACCATGGATGTGTTGAATGAATGATTGCAGAGATTGTTAATTTGCAAGGCCTTTTACAAATGCAGTCCCCTCCATGCAGATAGAATCTTACACTCATCAACAACCCACACACAAACAAGTAAATGCAGAAGAAATCACATGGAAAAAAAAAAAAAAAAAAGATGTCCAAAGTCTACTGCTTCTACACAAATATGTTTCTCAGGGAAAAAGAAGTAGCAGAAGTCAAAGTGAAACAGAGGACCTAAATTTTGCTAAATGGGAGTAACTATTGAGCAATACAGAGGATATGAGTTGGATCTGGCAATACAACTGAGAAAGCCCTTGAGTGCCACTTCAATTAGTGGGATCTAAATGTCTGGCAGCAAAGAAATGAGAAAGGGCGGCGAAATTTGATGTTCGGAAACACAACTTTGCTAATAGGGAAATTAGAAGTCCAGGAAATGATAGAATTAGGAATAAGCAAGTAAGATAAAATTAAGGTTAGCTTCAAAAAAGGGAAGAAATGAAAGAATGTTGTTTGAAATGACACATACATGCAACCCAAAAATTGAAATTAGGCTGAAACCAGGGATCTAAGGGTTTCAAAGAAAAATCAACCAAGATCACCTACTAATTCACAACACTCATTAGTTAACAAGTAAGTTATCAACTGTAAAATTAAGAAGAGACATTCACAAAGAAAAAGATGAATCGGAATTCAACGAAATGGAGATCGTAATGACGTTTCTAAGATAAAACAAAATAATAATAATAATGAATCAGAGAACGACGTACCTGGACCTAGAAATCCTTTGGCTAAGCTGTCGGTGCGCAGACTGTAGAGAGCTGACTGGACGAACTCCGGACCCCTTCTTAATAATAAAGCGTTCAGTTGAGTCCTCCCGAGAGGAAGACAAACAAAAATCCAAAAAAAAAAAAAAGAAAGAAAAGAAAAAGAGAAACGAAAGATCTGTATGTTGGGGCCATCGTGTCGTCGGCTAGTCTACTTTGTTTTACATAATACCGCTTCATAATTTAGGGTTGCTTCATAATTTAGGGGTGCTCATGGGCCGGCCAGCCCGAGGCCGAACTGTGCCCAGCCTGCTTTGGATTGAGCTTGGATATATAGTTAGGGCCCATTTAATATTGAGCTGGGCTTGAATTAAGTACTAGAAGCTAGGCCTGGGCCGCATAAGGAATGTATGCAATTTAATTCAATTAGTTTAAACAATTGCTCAAATGCCCACAAAATTGATAAAAAGCACAGTTCAGCCTGACCCTATTAATTAAGTGGGCATACTCAGGCTGAACTTTACAGCACATTTCCGGCCTAGGCCAATGTTTCAAAAGTTGGGTCAAGCCTGGATATGTCATAGCTTAGCCCACCTATGAACACTGCTATTTCATATAAATCTTTAGGTTTATATTAATTAGATTGTTTATTGATGTCTTGTTTAATTAGCTTTAAAAAATTATCTTTTTTCTTTGAAATTAATTAAAAGGTAATTTTTTTATGTCTAAAATAGTCGAGATACTTTTTCTTTGCATTTCTTTCCATAAGTTTACCCAAAAAACTTTTATAATATGACAAATTTTTATATACTCTTTTACTTTATGGCATATTTGCTTGTACTATTTTTATTACGTGACAATTTTTTCAATATAATTTTTATGGTTTGAAAAGTTTCTATGTTTTATTAATTGAATGGAAATACTAAACTATACTTGTAAAATGGTCTAATTAAAATATTTCTATTTTAAATAGATATATTTGAATCAAGGGATTTTTATGAAAAAATTAATCCTAAGTTTAGATTATACGGATTGATTAAGAAAAATTAGCAAAAATCTAATTTGGAGTCTGTACTTATCAAAAGACAAATATGCTCTCAGCTGACGATATCATCGGGCATACAAAACCTTCCCTATCCTTCTTCTTATTCTTCTTCTCTTATCTCTTTTCCTTTTCTGCAGAACTGGTATGCCCTCCTCCTCCTCCTCCTCCTCCTCCATCTTCTTTCACTAGTATGCATTCTTTTTGTTCTTTTTCTTTTTTTTTTCTTCTTCCTTTTTATTTTCTTTCCCTTTAATCTCTCTTTTTATTTTGATAATCCCTTCACCCTCTCGTGCTTTTTTTTTTTTTTTTTTTTGCATTCCTCTTGGTCTTCTCTCACACTCTCTCTATTTTCTCATACTCTCAACCCCTCTATTTCTCTCTTCTCTATGCCCAGTTATTTTTAATTTTTGTTTTGTTTCTTTTCTTCTCTCATAAGTCCTCTCTCCTTTCCTCCTACTGCCATCCCACTCGATCCCCTTCTTCTTCTCCTTCTTTTCTCATTTTTTTCCTTTCATCTCTCTTTCCTTTCATTTTTTTTCCTCTTCAACTGTAAACCAAAAATACTAAAAAATTACTCTTTGGATTGTGGCCTGTGAGTTCTACAGCTTAGCCATAAATCGTTTTATGGCTTAGCCGTAAGTTACTTACGGCTTTATCGTATGATCAGTCGGAAGCAAAAAATACAAAACAAAACTTTTTGAATAGCGGCCCGTGAGTTCTACGGCTTTGCCGTAAATCGTTCCATGGCTAAGCTGTAAAGAACTTATGGCTTCACCGTATGGTTAGGTGTAAGCGAAAAATACAAGACAAAACTCTTTGGATAGTGGCCCGTGAGTTTTACAGCTTAGTTGTAAATCGTTTTACGGCTTAGCCTAAGGACCTTACGGCTTAGCTGTAGGGTCAGCCGTAATAAAACTCAGTAACTTCCAGGTAATGATATCGTTACATGAAAGTTAAAAATTCATGCATTAATCAAATTATTTAGGTCAATTTCTATGCCCTCTACATAGTTTATGTATCTCAATATAAAGACATTTAGATAATGAATTTTAAGAACCAAAGTGGACATATAAAGTGTTAAAAATGGTAACAATATCGTTACCTGACAGTTATAGATTTATACATGAATCAAATTATTTTAGTCAATTTCTATGCCCTCTACATAGTTTATGTATCTTAGTATAAAAATATTTAGAAAATGAATTTTAGGAACTAAACTGGACATATAAAGTGTTAAAAATGGTAATGGTATCATTATCTGAAAGTTATAAATTTGTGCATGAATCAAATCATTTGGGTCAATTTCTAAGCCCTCTACATAGTTTATGTATCTCAGTATAAAGATATTTAGATAATGAATTTTGGGAACCAAATTGAACATATAAAGCGTTAAAAATAATAACAATATCGTTACTTGTTAGTTATAAATTCATACATGAATCAAATTATTTGGGTCAATTTCTATGCCCTCTGCATAGTTTATGTATCTCAATATAAAGATATTTAGAGAATAAATTTTGGGAACCAAACTTGATATATAAAGCTTTAAAAATGATAATGATATCGTTACTTGAAAGCTATAATAAATCAAATAATTTGGGTCAATTTCTATGCCCTTTACATAATTTATATATCTCAGTATAAAGAAATTTAGAAAATGAATTTGGGAATCAAACTGGACATATAAAGCTTTAAAAATGGTAATGATATCGTTACTTGAAAGTTATAATAAATCAAATTATTTAGGTTAATTTCTATGTCCTCTACATAGTTTATGTATCTCAGTATAAAGATATTTTGAGAATGAATTTTAGGAACTAAACTAGACATATAAAGTATTAAAAAAGGTAACGATATTGTTACTTGACTGTAGCCGTAAGTGAAAAAACTGTGCAAATACGATTCACCCATAAAATGACCTATGACTCAGTCGTAAATGCACTACGGCTTAACCGTAAAGTTTAGTCGTAAGTGAAAAGACACTGTGCAAATACGGTCCACCTGTAAAATGACCTACGGCTCAGCTATAAATGCACTATGGCTTAACCGTAAGGCTTTGCATTAAGTGAAAAACCCTACGCAAATACAGTCCAATCAAAGCTAAGGGCATATTTGTCTTTTGATGAAGTATGAACTCTAAATTGAATTTTTTTTAATCTTTCTTAATCAATTTGTATAATCTAAATTTAGAATTAATTTTTTGGTAAAAATCCCTAAAATCAACTCTATTTCAAACAAATAACACTTGCCAAATAGGCCTAACAAAACTACTTCTAGTTCTAAATGAATTTGCTTGCTCTTTTTATGCTAAATTGAATTCACCTGCTCATTACAAGATTAATCATAAATCACATGAAAAGAAAATTATTAAGGAATTCATGTGTTTTATACATTATCTGCATGTTGAAAGTTGGTCATATACAATACAAGGATACTTTAATTGCTTTTTTGCTTGAGCAGATGTCATGCAAGCTCACCCATTTGAGTATGGTGTTTGAAGGTTTTGGGTGGGCCTATAGAATGAATTAATGTAGTCAACTCAACAATAAGTGTGCAACCAATCAACCACATAGCGAAAAATAAATTAATCAAACATAAAAGCACATACCACAAAAATGATTTTAACATAAAAACCCCAATCAGAAAAAAAAAAACTATGAATCCAACAAGGATCAACTATCAAGTAAGTTTGAATAATTACAAGATATGTTCACACCCTTTTTGCACGTAAGAACTGAGTTTTTCTCGCTGCGACTCATTCCGCTCATGAACAATAATTCATGGAGAACTTTTCTCTACTTAATCAACTTGCACCTTGAAGACTCAAGATGGCCTCAACAACTTCTAAAAAAGATGTAAAAGCAACTTCTCGCTAGAACAAAGCTTCAGCTCTTCAACTCTCAATGAAAGCTCTATAGAAGATTATTTCCAATATATAATCTTTACTCAGAATAATAAGATCTGTATTCAATGACTTAGGGTTGAGAGAGAACCCCTTTTTTTAACTCTAATTCTATGCCTCATAATGATAATCCAACTAGTAAAGGATTTGGCACAAAACAAAAGCATGATACAAAATCCCGCAGGTCAGTGGGAAATTTTCCTTCGTCTAATCAATCAGCCAGGATCCAATCAGTCGATTTAGTACTTTGCCCAGTTTTGATTTTCTCGATTTTCCTCAATTTAGCTCTTCTGAGACTCTTTAACCTCTTTAAACTCCTAGTTTAAAATAGATTGAAATACAACTTTGATTAGAACTAGAGTTTTGTCCAATCCATAAATTAAGCAACAAACATAATCCTAACACTCTTCCCCTTTAGCAATTCATAGACAAAACTCACCTATAACAATACAAACAATCTAACTAAAATAAAATCCAAAATTACAATGAATTTTCAACAAAGTAAAAATTTACCATCAGCACTTGTAGAACTGTATTGTCTCTGAATTTTGGAATTTTTAACACCTCACCTTGACTCTGAACATCTCCCCCTAAATGCCTTATTCTCCCCCTTTTTATCCTTAATTGACAATGTTAATGATCATCATGTAGTAAATTTGTCAATTGAACTCCAGTAAAGCTCTCCCTCATTGCAACTATCATTTAATTGTATCTTCGTAGCAACACTGGGGGGGGGGAGCTTGATTATCTGGGTCAGGGTTTTTTACATGTAGCTATCCACATTTTTGTAGTTTGATCTTTCAGCACAGTGGGAGCAACTACTTTAGGGAAATCGAACTTTCTAACCAAAATAGCTTTTGTCTTGACCTTTGGCTCAAACAATTGTTTCCACCATTGCTTATACTTTGGCAACACATGAAACTTCTTGCAATGGGGACAAGTGTATCCACAATGATAACAAGTGGATGTACATGTAGATCATGACACATTCTTCTTCTTTATAGTGCTCCCAACATGATTAACATGTGTAACATGTGGAGTAGCAGGTGCCATAAAATTAAAAGCAAGACTTTTAACAAAAGTAATTCTACCTTTTGTATTCAAAGTAGATGGACCATCATTGAAACTAAGACTGCATTTATCATTAGAAGCTTCTGAACAAATAAGATGTCTTCAAGAATTTTCAAACTAGCATTCTTCTTGTTTAGAGAAGTTTTGGTAGATTTCAGCTCTGGCAACGCAATCTTTAGTTTACTACTCAAGTCTTCCTTTTCACCTTTTACAGTCTTTAATACTGTTTTCAAGATCTCAACTTCTTGCTTAAATTTTGCAAAATCGTCTTTTAGCAACTTATATTTATTACTTTTAGTAGTCAAATCATCAACCAAGGTTTCCTTTTTCCTTCCAAGAGATTGAATTTAAAAGATTATGACAATTCCTTTTTAAGAGATAAATCTCATATTTTCACTTAAGAGTATCTTTCTTATAAGACTTGTTCGTCTTCATAGATTTTTTCAGCAAAATCTAATATTCAACTTCCTAATCATTTTCTTCATCAGAGACTCCACCATCATCATTCTCTTCATTAGAATTATCAACAAATAGAGAAGATCTAGCTATTAAAGCCGGGCACTTGCCTTTCACAATTTCAAATGGATCAGTTTCAAGCTTTTTGTCCCCTTTAGAAGAATAATTATCCCTAATTTGAAATGCCTTTTTATTCAATTTTGTTTTTAAAATTTCACAGTCACGTGCAAGATAACCGTAGATTTTGCATTCAAAACACTTGGGCCCTTTTGAAGATGGCTATTTCTCAAACTTTGACCCTTTCCATTTAGTTTTCTTAGCTTTCATGAATTTTTGAAATTGCTTCATAAAATTAGCCATATCATCTTTAGAATCAGCTGCAATTTTTTTTTCAAATTTCTTCCCTGAGTCTTTAGTAACTTTCAAAGCAATTCTCATACATTTTGATGTTCCCTTATCCAAATGATTTGCTTCGAATGTGTGAAGATTTTGAACTAACTAGTTGACCTTGAGGATATCTAAATCCTTATTTTCTTCAATAGTATCAACCTTTAAATTAAGCCTTGTTGGTAGAGATCTAAGAATCTCCTTGAAAATTTTATTTTCAAGAATTTCTTCACAAAAGTTAAAAATAGAATTAACAACTTTGTATAAGACTCATTAAAAGTCTCATCTTCTTCCATCACAATAGTTTCAAAGGATTTATTCAATATCTGTAATTTTACTTACTTCACAGTATCTATACCTTCATACATAGTTTTCAAGATATCTCATGCTTCTTTTGTAGTCTTACATGTGTAAATCCTACGAAACTCTTCAGTTGTTGCTTCATTATAAAAACTATTCATAGCCTTATTATTGCAGTTGAAGGCATGCCTCTCTTCCTTAGTCCATTAGGCTTTAATAATTGTTTGCCTATTAGTAGTAATTGTGGGTTCGGAATAAATTTCCTCAACGATATCCCACACATCATCATCAATAGAGTTAAAAAAGTCAGTCATCATTTGTTTTCAATATGCATAATTTGAACCATCAAACAAGGGAGGTTTCACAATAGATGTGCCCTCTTGATTGAGTATTTTTCTAAACATCTCTTAGGATCATACACACAGTAGATTGTGTGTAAGGTCTCAACCCTAGTTAATTATAATTTATATTAATTAAACTGGATTTCCTATTAATATGTTAATTTTAGTCTTAATTCATTTTATTCTTAATTTTTAGTTGGTCTCAAATGAATTGGTAGTTGGGTTCGAACTTTGCTTAGGTAGTTGAGGACCTTCTTATAATTTAGAGTCACATTATTGCATCATTCTAGCAATATATTAATTGCATCATGTGCATTTCATTTTGTGGGTTAACTTTCATGTTTGGCCCAGCTCAATTTGGATCCATCCTGGCCCAGTTGATGTCCATTTGACTCAAACTGTAATTTCCTCAATAAATATGGACTTGCATGTAAAACTGTAGAAATTTGAGTTTAAAAAAGGGAACCATCGTTCCCCTTCATTCCTCTTAAGTCCTTTTCTGGCTGGAGCTCCTCCATGTTCACTCTTTTCTTATCTCCACTTCTTACCTTGGCTAGAAACTGGATCCTAAGAGCTTGCATGTGCTCCTACTAGCTCCCATTCACTTCCTTCTAGATCCTTGTGTATCTTCTTCCTAGGAGTTCACCAATCGATCTTCTTTCTCACAATCTACAGCTCTTTAAGGTAAGGAACCACTCCTATTTCATTTCTTTGAGTTCAAAGGAGTCAAGAAAAGTCAAATGAGCAACTTGCATGCATCTTACACTTGATTCACCATTTACATATCTTTGTATGCAATAGGATTTGCTTCTATTGAGGTTTTCTCCACCATCAAACCAAAGGAGATGCTAGTTTTGGGTAAAACACTGATATAAGGCAAGTATGAAAGTATATATTACTACATGCATGCCTAATTTTGTTGATTCTTGATTTGATTACTCTAAATGCAAGTCTACAGCTCATTTCCCCTTAATTAAGTACACATATATGTTGGATTAGGTGATAATGAATATAACTATGTAATATTAATAATATGTAGGCATGTAAGACCTAAGATGATAATTTGGAGTAAAAGAAATCTCATTGAAATCCAATTTGTAGAGTTTCGCACGTGAACTCATACTTCAAAACCTGTTTCTAGGAATTGAAGCTTATGGTGAAGCCTAAGGCAAAGCCATAAATATCTATGGTTCAGAATCTAGCGAGCACAAAAACCACATTTGAATTATGGCTAACCCTCGGCTAAGTCGTGGAATCAACTACGGTTAAGCCATAACCCTTCCGTGACCAAGTTGTAGGCCATTTTATGGTGAACTTTCCAAAGAGCCCCAAAACCAAGAATTACTCTACGACTCATCCATGGCTAAGCAGTGGATTGTGGTATGACTAAGCCATATACCAGCCATAGCCTGGCTGTAGGCTTAGCACGGCTAAGCCGCAAGCTAATTGTCACAACCCGAGCCCAGGGTTCGGGGGTTAGCAAAAGCCAAACCTAATGACACACGTACTCCCGTGCATGCACACGTAGACCGAGTCTAAATGCACACGCACAAGGGAACAAGCACACGTGCCAAGCAAGTATGCGGAAGCTGTAAATATCAGAAACACAAAACTAACAATGCAAGAAGAGGATACAAGAAAGGACTGACATAATTACATATAAAGTTTTACAAAACGAACAAAAGAATATATACAATAATGACGTGTCATGACATATACAAGTCTGAGAATCCCCAAAACATGACTCCAACATGATGTATGCCATGTACGCTCTCCCGTGGAGTGATCACATCCACTCCTCTAGGCCTGATGGGGCCCCGGGGGTCTCATCTGGAGCCTGGCCGACCGGCGAGGGCTCGGCAGGGGGATCTGGGCCTGCAACACCAAAAACAACTGTGAATACGAAGATTCAGCAAAGTATAAACCATAGCAAGTTAACACACGCTGTGTCTAATAGAATAAAGAACATCATGTTATTAAAGAAGGCATTTTCGTATACTAGGCTATCATGCAAGAAAGGAATATGCTGCGTGAATCAAGGATAACATGCTGTGTACATGACTAGTGGCTACTACATTACCATATGCTCCCAAAAGAGGGATCTTGTAACATGCAAAGAACACCATTGTCCGGGCCAGGGTACAATGGGTCTCGGTTTCCTGGGGTCCGGTTCCCCAAGACAAAATCCATACTGCAGCAGGCCATATAAACTATACCGAATTCACCCCGTCGGGATCCTAAGGCTGAGGCTAAGTAGTGCCTGACCATACGGAGTCAATCATGAAAATCCTGAGTAGATCGTGACAACTTATCATACGTGCAGATCCGTGAATGAACATATCATACATGCGTACTCAGGGTAAATAAACCAAAATGTGAAAGTAACGAAACATACATAATCATGTTAGAGAGTTGAGATCAATGATCGAATGCGATATGTTATGCATCAATTCATGTGAAATCGAATCATCTTGCTTTACAAACCAATTCTAATCTAGTTATCCGGTGTTTCTAACCGTGCATGATGATGTAGTTTTAAGTTATTCGGTGCACCGTTGTCTAGTGTTGCCTTGAATCGGGCGGTGCATGAAGTCCCTTAAACCAACACCCATGGGGAGGTGCTTAACATCCGGATAACGAACATGAATGATTCGCAGCCCTCGAGATCATTCACGCGTAGTATCACATTCCGTTGGGCAAGTCTAGGTGCTCTACATTCTATCATGAAGGTCATATAGGTCTTATCTTTACACCTAGCCTTATTCTTCATGTGTGGTTACGGCTTAGCCGTGTGTGTGCTACGGCTTAGCCGTGTGTGGTCTACGGCTTAGCCGTGGCTGAACCGTAGAAGGTCTGTCATTTGCTAACTCTCAGTTATTCCAGAAATTGCACCCTGTATTGTTCTACGGCTGGGCCACGGCTGGGTTTCGGCTTAGCCGTAAGGCAATCCACGGCTTAGCCGTGCCCTAGCCGTAGAGGAAAACTGGGTTTTTCTCCTCTCTGGATTGTGAGCCGTAAGAAGCATACGGCTTAGCCGTACCTGTACGAGTTTAATTTCCTGAAACCTGTATAGAATGTCTGAAAACTCATCCAATTTACAATTATCAAAGGGGAGTAGACAAGTAGTGAATTAATGAGTAGCAAATGGGCTGTAAATACATATTTCCACATCAATGCATGTAAAAACTATCCAATTCAAATGCATATCAACATGGGTTCTCACAAGCTAGGTTTATACTTGCCTTAGATTGGAAATCAATTGCACACTTGTAGCCCTCAAGCCAAACACAACCTAACACCAAATCAAAGTACA
The DNA here is from genome assembly GCA_037013555.1 of Sextonia rubra. Classification (NCBI taxonomy): domain Eukaryota; kingdom Viridiplantae; phylum Streptophyta; class Magnoliopsida; order Laurales; family Lauraceae; genus Sextonia; species Sextonia rubra. The sequence goes on from JASUAD010000012.1 coordinate 12,301,544, forward strand.
TGCATGCATGAGAGATGGAGTCACAGACACACTATACAACAATGGAAACAAGAGGGAGAAGAACTAGAGAAGAGAGATGAGAAGGATGAAGGGATTTCCACCAACTCACCTCACATGCAAGCAATCGACCTCCACTTGATCGATGGAGAAGAGGAATTCAAGTTGCAGAGAGAGAGAGATTCCACGTGCACAGCGAATTTGAGAGAAAACGAGAGAGAGAACATGAGAGTGGGTCGATGGTGAAGCTTATAAAATCAAATGGGTTGTCCAAATTTACAATAAAAGCCAAGTGAAAAGTGTATTTTCAGTTTGAGTCAAACTCGGGTCCAATCGAATCACACGACCTCGGTTGCAAATGACGTAGTTACGAAAGTTAACGGGCTCAACGAAAGACACGTGTTGACATCAAGATGATGCAAAAATGACCATGTCTAAGAAAAGCTAAAATTACGAAAAAGGGCTTGGTCTACTTAATCCAGGTCAAACTCAACCCAACTACCTATCCATGACCCGTAACGAAAACCAAAACACAACAAAACACGATTAGCAACAAAAACAAGATTAACTAGACGCTAAACGAGGTCAAGCTGGGTCGGAGTGTTACACCCTCCCCTACTTGAGAATCATTCCGTCCTCGGAATGAACACTAACGCACTCATACCTGGGAAAACAAATCGGGGTACTGACGTGCCATCTGCTCTTCTAGCTCCCAAGTAGCCTCATCAGGACTGTGATGCTCCCACAGCACTTTGACCCACCGAATTGTCCTGGTGCGGAGTATCTGCTCTCGGGTTCCCACGATACGGAGCGGTCGCTCAACGTATGCAGCGCTCGGCTGAATCTGAATCTCATCGTAACGAATGACATGGGAGGGATCGTGAACGTATCTCCGAAGCATCGAAACGTGGAAAACGTTGTGCACTCCTGAAAACATCTCGGGAAGCTCTAATCGATAAGCTAAATCACCGATCCGACTCTTGATCTCGAACGGTCCGACATAGCGTGGAGCTAACTTGCCTTTCTGGCCGAAACGGATCGTACCCTTCATCGGAGAGACCTTCAGAAAAACCCACTCGCCAACCTGAAACTCTAAGGGTCGTCTGCGGGTGTCTGCATAACTCTTCTGTCTCGACCGAGCAACTTTCAAGTTCTCAATTGCTTTCTGTACCTTCTCCGTAGTCTCGGCAATGATCGTCGGTCCGTGAAAACTTCGAGTTCCAACTTCCTCCCAACAAACCGGACTTCTACACTTCTTCCCGTACAGTGCTTCATATGGTGCCATCCCAATGCTCTCGTGGAAACTGTTGTTGTAGGCGAACTCGCACAACGATAGATGAAGATCCCATTCTTTCTCATAGCTCAACACACTGGCTCGCAACATATCCTCCAAAGTCTGAATCGTCCGCTCTGATTGCCCATCCGTCTGTGGGTGGTATGCCGTGCTGAAACTCAACTTCGTACCCAAAGCTTCTTGGAATGCTCTCCAGAAAGACGAAACAAAGCGGCTGTCACGATCGGATACAATCGACACGGGGGTACCATGGAGCCTGACGATCTCATCCACGAACTTCCTCGCCATCTCTGAAAATGTCATACCCTTCCGAAAAGGAATGAAATGGGCTGACTTCGTCAATCGATCTACGATCACCCAAATGGCGTTGCTCTTCCTGCTCGTCGACGGCAACCCTGAAACGAAGTCCATGGTGATGTGTTCCCACTTCCATTGCGGTATATGCAAAGGATGCAACGAGCCTGGCGGTCTCTGATGATCTGCCTTCACCTTCTGGCATGTCAAACAGCGAGCAACAAATCCTGCTACTTCTCTCTTCATGTTGTTCCACCAGAAGCGATCTTTGAGATTCCGAAACATCTTCGTGCTGCCTGGATGCATCGCGTAGCGAGCGTAATGCGCTTCGTTCATCAGCTTCTCCTTGAAGTCATCAACTGCTGGCACGCACAACCTATTCCGAAAGTAGAGTACACCATCCTCGAGTCTGAAATCGGGTCTGTCTCCAATGTGGTCTCGAATGCGCTTCAAAGTTAGATCTTCAAACTGCCTGTCTTTAATCTGCTGAATCATCTCAGGCTGAAACACTAGCGTACTAGCCAACATCACGCACTCATCCACTAGTTTAACCTCAACAGGGAGACCACGAAACTCTAAGAGGAAACTGCTCAATAGCTGCACTGACTCTGCTTTCCTGCTGAGCGCATCTGCCACCACATTCCCCTTGCCTGGCTGATATTTGATCGAAAAATCATAATCCTTAATAAGCTCAAGCCATCTCCGCTGTCTCATGTTCAGCTCCTGCTGTGTGAATAAATACTGTAAACTGTGGTGGTCAGAACGAACCTCAAACTGCACACCATATAGATAATGTCTCCACAGCTTCAGCGCAAACACGATGGCTGCCAATTCTAAATCATGGGTGGCGTAATTCTTCTCATGATCTCGCAACTGTCTCGATCCATAGGCAATAACCTTCCCATGCTGCATCAACACACAACCCAGACCAACTCGCGAAGCATCTGAATAAACCACGAATCCTTCACAACCATCTGGCAAGGCTAACACTGGGACTGTAGTCAACTTCTCTTTCAAAATCCGGAAACTAGCTTCACACTCCTCAGTCCAATCAAATGGTACATTCTTCCTGGTCAACTTCGTCAAAGGAGAAGAGATCTTAGCAAAGTCCTGGACAAATCGACGATAGTAACCTGCTAGACCAAGGAAACTGCGAACCTCTGTCACTGTCTTGGGGCTAGGCCAATCCACTACTGCCTCCACTTTAGATGGATCAACTGCCAATCCCTCTCGTGAAATGATATGACCTAAAAATGCAACCTGCTCAAGCCAAAAATCACACTTCGACAACTTAGCAAACAATCGATGTTCTCTCAACAACGATAAGGCTTTTCTCAAATGCTCCCTATGCTCCTCTGCTGACTTAGAATAGATCAGTATGTCATCAATAAACACAACTACGAACTGGTCCAAGAAAGGAGCAAAGATCTGATTCATCAATGCCATAAAAGCTGCAGGTGCGTTGGTTAGTCCAAAAGGCATCACGAGGAATTCATAGTGACCATAACGAGTCCTGAAGGCAGTCTTGGGAATGTCATCTTCTTTGACTCTCAACTGGTGATATCCAGACCTCAAATCAATCTTCGAAAAATATGCTGCGCCCTGAAGTTGATCAAACAATTCATCGATCCTGGGTAAGGGGTACTTGTTCTTGATCGTCACTTTGTTCAGCTGGCGGTAGTCTATGCACATCCGAAAAGTACCATCCTTCTTCTTGACAAACAAGACTGGTGCTCCCCAAGGTGAAACGCTCGGGCGAATGAAACTCTTATCCAAAAGCTCCTGTAGTTGCTTCTTCAATTCTGACAACTCTGCTGGGGCCATGCGATACGGAGCCTTGCTGATCGGTGCCGTGCCGGGAACAAGCTCAATGGCGAACTCCACATCTCGAACCGGGGGTAAGTCTGGTACATCGTCTGGAAAGACATCTGGAAAGTCACAGACCACCTGGATCTCACCTAGCTGCTTCGGCTCCTTCTTCGCTGAGATAAAGGCAATGAAGCCTTCACACCCTCGGCGGATCAAGCGATCTGCCTTACACGCCGAAATCACACGCCTGGGGCATCTCTGCTGACTGCCCTCGAAACGGAAGCCCTTGCCTAAATCGAAGAAGATCGTCCTGTTGTAACAGTTAACACAGGCACGATATCGAGCGAGCCAATCCATACCAAGGATCACGTCGAAGTCCAACATCGACAACAGGATCAAATCAACAGGTAACTGATGACCTGCAATCTGCACGTCGCAATGGGGGTAGTACATACTACACTCCACTCGCTTGCCAACTGGGGTGGATACAACCAGCACATATGGCAACGGCTTAGACGGCTGAGGTAACCGCTCGGCAAAATGAGGTGCTACATAAGATCGTGTAGACCCCGAATCGAACAAAGCTAAGGCCTCGACGCGCGAAATCAAAACAGTACCTTCAACCACCTGTGGATCCTCGGCACTCTCGTGGGTAGCAGCGTAAGCACGGGCTGTCTGGCGAGGCTGTCTCGAACCTGGACGAGCTGACTGTGGCTTGCTCGGAGCTGTAGGTGCACTGGGTCTGCTAGGAACTGCACCGGAAGTAGGGCCAGATGGAGCTGCACCGGAGGCTCGATGTCGAGGACAATTGGCGATCATGTGCTCCCTCGAACCACAAATGAAACAAGCACCGGCCTTCCTCCAACAAGCTTCAGTCGTGTGGTTCCTACCACAATATCCACAAGTCACTCCCGTAGAACTAGAAGCACTCTGCTGGCCTTTGGTCTTCTTCTGTACTTGTCCTCGTGCACTGAAGGGCGGCTGTCTCTTAGGCTCAACGGCTCTCGCAGCTTGGTGGATGGCCTCGGCAGAATAGGCCCTGTCCACTGCATCGTCAAACGTAGCCGGACGCTGAAACGCAGTCACGTGGTGCATGTACCGGGGATGCAAACCTTCGACAAACCTGTTCACCTTCCTCTCTTCGGTGCTGATCATGTCCGGAGCAAAAAGCGACAACTGCATAAACTTGTTCACATACTCTGCTACTGTCATCTGCTGCTGACGGAGAGCTAGGAACTCAACCTCCTTGGCTCGAAACACATGAGCCGGGATGAACTTCCTCCTGAACTGCTGCTTGAACATCTCCCACACCGTCGCACTAGGAATGTCTCTGTAAGAGTCTTTCACGCTCTTCCACCGAGTCTTTGCAACATCTCTCAGCATGGAAGTTGCTAGCCCGACCTTCTGTCGGTTCGTGCACACAACGGTCTCAAAGACATCCTCTGTCTGTTCTAACCACTGTTCCGCCTTCAGTGGCTCTTCGGTCCCATAGAACTCAATGGCTCCTCGCTTGCGGAATTTCCCGTAGAGGGCATTCGGGTCACTCTCTCGAGGCTGCAAGATCACCTGCTGATCTACATGTGACTGAGCTGGGGCTTGACTTTGTCGATCTAACATAGTGGTAACTTGGGCTTGCAAGTTCTGCATCGATTGCGATTGTGCCTGAAGGGACTGGAATAGCATGAGAATGCGTTCATCTGTGTTCGGTGTCTGCGGTGACGGTGCAGATCCGCTTTCATTATTGCCGGCATTCTGCTGAGAACCAGAACCTGATGCCATCCTGTAAAATGGAAAAAGTCAGACACAAACACAAAACAATTGCGCCCAACAAACCCCAAAATCTAGAAAGATCACAAAGGAAATCGTATCCTCACCACGATCCTACATGCCTACATGCTTATCATCTAGAACAAGGAATGAGCAAGGAATGCTCTGATACCATACAATACGTATGTCACAACCCGAGCCCAGGGTTCGGGGGTTAGCAAAAGCCAAACCTAATGACACACGTACTCCCGTGCATGCACACGTAGACCGAGTCTAAATGCACACGCACAAGGGAACAAGCACACGTGCCAAGCAAGTATGCGGAAGCTGTAAATATCAGAAACACAAAACTAACAATGCAAGAAGAGGATACAAGAAAGGACTGACATAATTACATATAAAGTTTTACAAAACGAACAAAAGAATATATACAATAATGACGTGTCATGACATATACAAGTCTGAGAATCCCCAAAACATGACTCCAACATGATGTATGCCATGTACGCTCTCCCGTGGAGTGATCACATCCACTCCTCTAGGCCTGATGGGGCCCCGGGGGTCTCATCTGGAGCCTGGCCGACCGGCGAGGGCTCGGCAGGGGGATCTGGGCCTGCAACACCAAAAACAACTGTGAATACGAAGATTCAGCAAAGTATAAACCATAGCAAGTTAACACACGCTGTGTCTAATAGAATAAAGAACATCATGTTATTAAAGAAGGCATTTTCGTATACTAGGCTATCATGCAAGAAAGGAATATGCTGCGTGAATCAAGGATAACATGCTGTGTACATGACTAGTGGCTACTACATTACCATATGCTCCCAAAAGAGGGATCTTGTAACATGCAAAGAACACCATTGTCCGGGCCAGGGTACAATGGGTCTCGGTTTCCTAGGGTCCGGTTCCCCAAGACAAAATCCATACTGCAGCAGGCCATATAAACTATACCGAATTCACCCCGTCGGGATCCTAAGGCTGAGGCTAAGTAGTGCCTGACCATACGGAGTCAATCATGAAAATCCTGAGTAGATCGTGACAACTTATCATACGTGCAGATCCGTGAATGAACATATCATACATGCGTACTCAGGGTAAATAAACCAAAATGTGAAAGTAACGAAACATACATAATCATGTTAGAGAGTTGAGATCAATGATCGAATGCGATATGTTATGCATCAATTCATGTGAAATCGAATCATCTTGCTTTACAAACCAATTCTAATCTAGTTATCCGGTGTTTCTAACCGTGCATGATGATGTAGTTTTAAGTTATTCGGTGCACCGTTGTCTAGTGTTGCCTTGAATCGGGCGGTGCATGAAGTCCCTTAAACCAACACCCATGGGGAGGTGCTTAACATCCGGATAACGAACATGAATGATTCGCAGCCCTCGAGATCATTCACGCGTAGTATCACATTCCGTTGGGCAAGTCTAGGTGCTCTACATTCTATCATGAAGGTCATATAGGTCTTATCTTTACACCTAGCCTTATTCTTCATGTGTGGTTACGGCTTAGCCGTGTGTGTGCTACGGCTTAGCCGTGTGTGGTCTACGGCTTAGCCGTGGCTGAACCGTAGAAGGTCTGTCATTTGCTAACTCTCAGTTATTCCAGAAATTGCACCCTGTATTGTTCTACGGCTGGGCCACGGCTGGGTTTCGGCTTAGCCGTAAGGCAATCCACGGCTTAGCCGTGCCCTAGCCGTAGAGGAAAACTGGGTTTTTCTCCTCTCTGGATTGTGAGCCGTAAGAAGCATACGGCTTAGCCGTACCTGTACGAGTTTAATTTCCTGAAACCTGTATAGAATGTCTGAAAACTCATCCAATTTACAATTATCAAAGGGGAGTAGACAAGTAGTGAATTAATGAGTAGCAAATGGGCTGTAAATACATATTTCCACATCAATGCATGTAAAAACTATCCAATTCAAATGCATATCAACATGGGTTCTCACAAGCTAGGTTTATACTTGCCTTAGATTGGAAATCAATTGCACACTTGTAGCCCTCAAGCCAAACACAACCTAACACCAAATCAAAGTACATGCATGCATGAGAGATGGAGTCACAGACACACTATACAACAATGGAAACAAGAGGGAGAAGAACTAGAGAAGAGAGATGAGAAGGATGAAGGGATTTCCACCAACTCACCTCACATGCAAGCAATCGACCTCCACTTGATCGATGGAGAAGAGGAATTCAAGTTGCAGAGAGAGAGAGATTCCACGTGCACAGCGAATTTGAGAGAAAACGAGAGAGAGAACATGAGAGTGGGTCGATGGTGAAGCTTATAAAATCAAATGGGTTGTCCAAATTTACAATAAAAGCCAAGTGAAAAGTGTATTTTCAGTTTGAGTCAAACTCGGGTCCAATCGAATCACACGACCTCGGTTGCAAATGACGTAGTTACGAAAGTTAACGGGCTCAACGAAAGACACGTGTTGACATCAAGATGATGCAAAAATGACCATGTCTAAGAAAAGCTAAAATTACGAAAAAGGGCTTGGTCTACTTAATCCAGGTCAAACTCAACCCAACTACCTATCCATGACCCGTAACGAAAACCAAAACACAACAAAACACGATTAGCAACAAAAACAAGATTAACTAGACGCTAAACGAGGTCAAGCTGGGTCGGAGTGTTACACCCTCCCCTACTTGAGAATCATTCCGTCCTCGGAATGAACACTAACGCACTCATACCTGGGAAAACAAATCGGGGTACTGACGTGCCATCTGCTCTTCTAGCTCCCAAGTAGCCTCATCAGGACTGTGATGCTCCCACAGCACTTTGACCCACCGAATTGTCCTGGTGCGGAGTATCTGCTCTCGGGTTCCCACGATACGGAGCGGTCGCTCAACGTATGCAGCGCTCGGCTGAATCTGAATCTCATCGTAACGAATGACATGGGAGGGATCGTGAACGTATCTCCGAAGCATCGAAACGTGGAAAACGTTGTGCACTCCTGAAAACATCTCGGGAAGCTCTAATCGATAAGCTAAATCACCGATCCGACTCTTGATCTCGAACGGTCCGACATAGCGTGGAGCTAACTTGCCTTTCTGGCCGAAACGGATCGTACCCTTCATCGGAGAGACCTTCAGAAAAACCCACTCGCCAACCTGAAACTCTAAGGGTCGTCTGCGGGTGTCTGCATAACTCTTCTGTCTCGACCGAGCAACTTTCAAGTTCTCAATTGCTTTCTGTACCTTCTCCGTAGTCTCGGCAATGATCGTCGGTCCGTGAAAACTTCGAGTTCCAACTTCCTCCCAACAAACCGGACTTCTACACTTCTTCCCGTACAGTGCTTCATATGGTGCCATCCCAATGCTCTCGTGGAAACTGTTGTTGTAGGCGAACTCGCACAACGATAGATGAAGATCCCATTCTTTCTCATAGCTCAACACACTGGCTCGCAACATATCCTCCAAAGTCTGAATCGTCCGCTCTGATTGCCCATCCGTCTGTGGGTGGTATGCCGTGCTGAAACTCAACTTCGTACCCAAAGCTTCTTGGAATGCTCTCCAGAAAGACGAAACAAAGCGGCTGTCACGATCGGATACAATCGACACGGGGGTACCATGGAGCCTGACGATCTCATCCACGAACTTCCTCGCCATCTCTGAAAATGTCATACCCTTCCGAAAAGGAATGAAATGGGCTGACTTCGTCAATCGATCTACGATCACCCAAATGGCGTTGCTCTTCCTGCTCGTCGACGGCAACCCTGAAACGAAGTCCATGGTGATGTGTTCCCACTTCCATTGCGGTATATGCAAAGGATGCAACGAGCCTGGCGGTCTCTGATGATCTGCCTTCACCTTCTGGCATGTCAAACAGCGAGCAACAAATCCTGCTACTTCTCTCTTCATGTTGTTCCACCAGAAGCGATCTTTGAGATTCCGAAACATCTTCGTGCTGCCTGGATGCATCGCGTAGCGAGCGTAATGCGCTTCGTTCATCAGCTTCTCCTTGAAGTCATCAACTGCTGGCACGCACAACCTATTCCGAAAGTAGAGTACACCATCCTCGAGTCTGAAATCGGGTCTGTCTCCAATGTGGTCTCGAATGCGCTTCAAAGTTAGATCTTCAAACTGCCTGTCTTTAATCTGCTGAATCATCTCAGGCTGAAACACTAGCGTACTAGCCAACATCACGCACTCATCCACTAGTTTAACCTCAACAGGGAGACCACGAAACTCTAAGAGGAAACTGCTCAATAGCTGCACTGACTCTGCTTTCCTGCTGAGCGCATCTGCCACCACATTCCCCTTGCCTGGCTGATATTTGATCGAAAAATCATAATCCTTAATAAGCTCAAGCCATCTCCGCTGTCTCATGTTCAGCTCCTGCTGTGTGAATAAATACTGTAAACTGTGGTGGTCAGAACGAACCTCAAACTGCACACCATATAGATAATGTCTCCACAGCTTCAGCGCAAACACGATGGCTGCCAATTCTAAATCATGGGTGGCGTAATTCTTCTCATGATCTCGCAACTGTCTCGATCCATAGGCAATAACCTTCCCATGCTGCATCAACACACAACCCAGACCAACTCGCGAAGCATCTGAATAAACCACGAATCCTTCACAACCATCTGGCAAGGCTAACACTGGGACTGTAGTCAACTTCTCTTTCAAAATCCGGAAACTAGCTTCACACTCCTCAGTCCAATCAAATGGTACATTCTTCCTGGTCAACTTCGTCAAAGGAGAAGAGATCTTAGCAAAGTCCTGGACAAATCGACGATAGTAACCTGCTAGACCAAGGAAACTGCGAACCTCTGTCACTGTCTTGGGGCTAGGCCAATCCACTACTGCCTCCACTTTAGATGGATCAACTGCCAATCCCTCTCGTAAAATGATATGACCTAAAAATGCAACCTGCTCAAGCCAAAAATCACACTTCGACAACTTAGCAAACAATCGATGTTCTCTCAACAACGATAAGGCTTTTCTCAAATGCTCCCTATGCTCCTCTGCTGACTTAGAATAGATCAGTATGTCATCAATAAACACAACTACGAACTGGTCCAAGAAAGGAGCAAAGATCTGATTCATCAATGCCATAAAAGCTGCAGGTGCGTTGGTTAGTCCAAAAGGCATCACGAGGAATTCATAGTGACCATAACGAGTCCTGAAGGCAGTCTTGGGAATGTCATCTTCTTTGACTCTCAACTGGTGATATCCAGACCTCAAATCAATCTTCGAAAAATATGCTGCGCCCTGAAGTTGATCAAACAATTCATCGATCCTGGGTAAGGGGTACTTGTTCTTGATCGTCACTTTGTTCAGCTGGCGGTAGTCTATGCACATCCGAAAAGTACCATCCTTCTTCTTGACAAACAAGACAGGTGCTCCCCAAGGTGAAACGCTCGGGCGAATGAAACTCTTATCCAAAAGCTCCTGTAGTTGCTTCTTTAATTCTGACAACTCTGCTGGGGCCATGCGATACGGAGCCTTGCTGATCGGTGCCGTGCCGGGAACAAGCTCAATGGCGAACTCCACATCTCGAACCGGGGGTAAGTCTGGTACATCGTCTGGAAAGACATCTGGAAAGTCACAGACCACCTGGATCTCACCTAGCTGCTTCGGCTCCTTCTTCGCTGAGATAAAGGCAATGAAGCCTTCACACCCTCGGCGGATCAAGCGATCTGCCTTACACGCCGAAATCACACGCCTGGGGCATCTCTGCTGACTGCCCTCGAAACGGAAGCCCTTGCCTAAATCGAAGAAGATCGTCCTGTTGTAACAGTTAACACAGGCACGATATCGAGCGAGCCAATCCATACCAAGGATCACGTCGAAGTCCAACATCGACAACAGGATCAAATCAACAGGTAACTGATGACCTGCAATCTGCACGTCGCAATGGGGGTAGTACATACTACACTCCACTCGCTTGCCAACTGGGGTGGATACAACCAGCACATATGGCAACGGCTTAGACGGCTGAGGTAACCGCTCGGCAAAATGAGGTGCTACATAAGATCGTGTAGACCCCGAATCGAACAAAGCTAAGGCCTCGACGCGCGAAATCAAAACAGTACCTTCAACCACCTGTGGATCCTCGGCACTCTCGTGGGTAGCAGCGTAAGCACGGGCTGTCTGGCGAGGCTGTCTCGAACCTGGACGAGCTGACTGTGGCTTGCTCGGAGCTGTAGGTGCACTGGGTCTGCTAGGAACTGCACCGGAAGTAGGGCCAGATGGAGCTGCACCGGAGGCTCGATGTCGAGGACAATTGGCGATCATGTGCTCCCTCGAACCACAAATGAAACAAGCACCGGCCTTCCTCCAACAAGCTTCAGTCGTGTGGTTCCTACCACAATATCCACAAGTCACTCCCGTAGAACTAGAAGCACTCTGCTGGCCTTTGGTCTTCTTCTGTACTTGTCCTCGTGCACTGAAGGGCGGCTGTCTCTTAGGCTCAACGGCTCTCGCAGCTTGGTGGATGGCCTCGGCAGAATAGGCCCTGTCCACTGCATCGTCAAACGTAGCCGGACGCTGAAACGCAGTCACGTGGTGCATGTACCGGGGATGCAAACCTTCGACAAACCTGTTCACCTTCCTCTCTTCGGTGCTGATCATGTCCGGAGCAAAAAGCGACAACTGCATAAACTTGTTCACATACTCTGCTACTGTCATCTGCTGCTGACGGAGAGCTAGGAACTCAACCTCCTTGGCTCGAAACACATGAGCCGGGATGAACTTCCTCCTGAACTGCTGCTTGAACATCTCCCACACCGTCGCACTAGGAATGTCTCTGTAAGAGTCTTTCACGCTCTTCCACCAAGTCTTTGCAACATCTCTCAGCATGGAAGTTGCTAGCCCGACCTTCTGTCGGTTCGTGCACACAACGGTCTCAAAGACATCCTCTGTCTGTTCTAACCACTGTTCCGCCTTCAGTGGCTCTTCGGTCCCATAGAACTCAATGGCTCCTCGCTTGCGGAATTTCCCGTAGAGGGCATTCGGGTCACTCTCTCGAGGCTGCAAGATCACCTGCTGATCTACATGTGACTGAGCTGGGGCTTGACTTTGTCGATCTAACATAGTGGTAACTTGGGCTTGCAAGTTCTGCATCGATTGCGATTGTGCCTGAAGGGACTGGAATAGCATGAGAATGCGTTCATCTGTGTTCGGTGTCTGCGGTGACGGTGCAGATCCGCTTTCATTATTGCCGGCATTCTGCTGAGAACCAGAACCTGATGCCATCCTGTAAAATGGAAAAAGTCAGACACAAACACAAAACAATTGCGCCCAACAAACCCCAAAATCTAGAAAGATCACAAAGGAAATCGTATCCTCACCACGATCCTACATGCCTACATGCTTATCATCTAGAACAAGGAATGAGCAAGGAATGCTCTGATACCATACAATACGTATGTCACAACCCGAGCCCAGGGTTCGGGGGTTAGCAAAAGCCAAACCTAATGACACACGTACTCCCGTGCATGCACACGTAGACCGAGTCTAAATGCACACGCACAAGGGAACAAGCACACGTGCCAAGCAAGTATGCGGAAGCTGTAAATATCAGAAACACAAAACTAACAATGCAAGAAGAGGATACAAGAAAGGACTGACATAATTACATATAAAGTTTTACAAAACGAACAAAAGAATATATACAATAATGACGTGTCATGACATATACAAGTCTGAGAATCCCCAAAACATGACTCCAACATGATGTATGCCATGTACGCTCTCCCGTGGAGTGATCACATCCACTCCTCTAGGCCTGATGGGGCCCCGGGGGTCTCATCTGGAGCCTGGCCGACCGGCGAGGGCTCGGCAGGGGGATCTGGGCCTGCAACACCAAAAACAACTGTGAATACGAAGATTCAGCAAAGTATAAACCATAGCAAGTTAACACACGCTGTGTCTAATAGAATAAAGAACATCATGTTATTAAAGAAGGCATTTTCGTATACTAGGCTATCATGCAAGAAAGGAATATGCTGCGTGAATCAAGGATAACATGCTGTGTACATGACTAGTGGCTACTACATTACCATATGCTCCCAAAAGAGGGATCTTGTAACATGCAAAGAACACCATTGTCCGGGCCAGGGTACAATGGGTCTCGGTTTCCTGGGGTCCGGTTCCCCAAGACAAAATCCATACTGCAGCAGGCCATATAAACTATACCGAATTCACCCCGTCGGGATCCTAAGGCTGAGGCTAAGTAGTGCCTGACCATACGGAGTCAATCATGAAAATCCTGAGTAGATCGTGACAACTTATCATACGTGCAGATCCGTGAATGAACATATCATACATGCGTACTCAGGGTAAATAAACCAAAATGTGAAAGTAACGAAACATACATAATCATGTTAGAGAGTTGAGATCAATGATCGAATGCGATATGTTATGCATCAATTCATGTGAAATCGAATCATCTTGCTTTACAAACCAATTCTAATCTAGTTATCCGGTGTTTCTAACCGTGCATGATGATGTAGTTTTAAGTTATTCGGTGCACCGTTGTCTAGTGTTGCCTTGAATCGGGCGGTGCATGAAGTCCCTTAAACCAACACCCATGGGGAGGTGCTTAACATCCGGATAACGAACATGAATGATTCGCAGCCCTCGAGATCATTCACGCGTAGTATCACATTCCGTTGGGCAAGTCTAGGTGCTCTACATTCTATCATGAAGGTCATATAGGTCTTATCTTTACACCTAGCCTTATTCTTCATGTGTGGTTACGGCTTAGCCGTGTGTGTGCTACGGCTTAGCCGTGTGTGGTCTACGGCTTAGCCGTGGCTGAACCGTAGAAGGTCTGTCATTTGCTAACTCTCAGTTATTCCAGAAATTGCACCCTGTATTGTTCTACGGCTGGGCCACGGCTGGGTTTCGGCTTAGCCGTAAGGCAATCCACGGCTTAGCCGTGCCCTAGCCGTAGAGGAAAACTGGGTTTTTCTCCTCTCTGGATTGTGAGCCGTAAGAAGCATACGGCTTAGCCGTACCTGTACGAGTTTAATTTCCTGAAACCTGTATAGAATGTCTGAAAACTCATCCAATTTACAATTATCAAAGGGGAGTAGACAAGTAGTGAATTAATGAGTAGCAAATGGGCTGTAAATACATATTTCCACATCAATGCATGTAAAAACTATCCAATTCAAATGCATATCAACATGGGTTCTCACAAGCTAGGTTTATACTTGCCTTAGATTGGAAATCAATTGCACACTTGTAGCCCTCAAGCCAAACACAACCTAACACCAAATCAAAGTACATGCATGCATGAGAGATGGAGTCACAGACACACTATACAACAATGGAAACAAGAGGGAGAAGAACTAGAGAAGAGAGATGAGAAGGATGAAGGGATTTCCACCAACTCACCTCACATGCAAGCAATCGACCTCCACTTGATCGATGGAGAAGAGGAATTCAAGTTGCAGAGAGAGAGAGATTCCACGTGCACAGCGAATTTGAGAGAAAACGAGAGAGAGAACATGAGAGTGGGTCGATGGTGAAGCTTATAAAATCAAATGGGTTGTCCAAATTTACAATAAAAGCCAAGTGAAAAGTGTATTTTCAGTTTGAGTCAAACTCGGGTCCAATCGAATCACACGACCTCGGTTGCAAATGACGTAGTTACGAAAGTTAACGGGCTCAACGAAAGACACGTGTTGACATCAAGATGATGCAAAAATGACCATGTCTAAGAAAAGCTAAAATTACGAAAAAGGGCTTGGTCTACTTAATCCAGGTCAAACTCAACCCAACTACCTATCCATGACCCGTAACGAAAACCAAAACACAACAAAACACGATTAGCAACAAAAACAAGATTAACTAGACGCTAAACGAGGTCAAGCTGGGTCGGAGTGTTACACTAATATACGGCTAATTGTAAATGCGTATGAAATTGGGGGAAAGACTAAGCCATTTGGCTAAGCCATAACATGTATACGGTTAAGCCGTAAAAACACTGTGAACTTAGGATATTATGGATTTCAAATGACCTTGTAGGGCCTTAGATATGGCACATTTTCCTCAATTAAATTAGCCCAATGGTGACTATATGATAAGGAGGACGAGTGTATAGCTGTCGCTTATCCCCTTCGATTTTCTGGATGAATTCCCGATGTCACGTCATGGGTGTTGGCATAAGAAGATGTGTCCTTTACATACACAATGTAATGCCAAAATTTGGTAATACAATGACACCGGACGTTTTATGAATACATCGTGTTGAATGCCTTTGGGATCATGGATTATCTAACATAGGGTTGGCTAGTAAATTTCCTTGATACCTTCTCAATTTAAATGCATTAATATTGTTAAGAAACCTTGCCCTTAACATGATGTAGTCATGTACTCATTCTTCTTGGCGAACCTTGAGGCAATCAGTCTGGAGCTTCTACTGAGTGTGTGTCTGTGAGCCGAAATGGGTGTAGCTAAGGTGGAGATGGTTTGAGCTCTATTAGCTCATTTAAGTATGCATTGTTTAATTATCAGTTACCTTGTTAATTCCAATTTGTATGACTGCATATGATCTCAAGATCGAACCTCTCTTATGTATGATATGATAAGTATGATTGATATGTATGAATATGAGACGATCACCACGATTGAACATAAGTGTGAAAGATATGAACTTAAGTCGGTGTCGATACATTGAGTCAACACCATTTAGCTTGTACCTTTATTAGGTTCGACCGGACCAATTTAGGTATTCTTTATGTTTTTACTGCAGTAGTTTATGGATGAGTTGTTGGGGCTCCTTGGGAAGCTAGCTTGATCCTATAGCGTAATTCTAATATGTATGTTATACGCTCTCTCTAGATGATACGCTCTCTTTTAAGAGAATATAGCCTCGTGGATGCCAACTTGTATATTTTGATATACTGTTTATGATTCATTACTCATGCTTAATTCATGCTCAATCTACCTAATTTCTTGCTATTGCTTTTTTTTAATCAATATGTACCTTAATTCATTTGATACATTGTAATGGTCTTATATATCTCTATATTTGCTTAACTGTCGTGTTAACAGTGCTATTTTTAGTGTTACAGGTATCAAACCCAACCCAGTATGGTGAACGACGTGCCCCAGCAGGAACCTTAATGGAACCTTGGGGAATAGATGAGTGAAATGAAGATGACGTCTTCTACTAATCGTCCTTCGAAGAACGATAATAGGTTCCTTGTTGGGTTATTTAGCTTAGTTACACTTGGACTAGGGTTTTTTTGCACTTAGAGATTTGATAGACATATAATTTTGGACTTTTGTATATGTTTAAGTAATTGTTGCTATACAAATGTGGATGGTTAAGTATAGACTTCAGATTTATTTATGATATGGATGGTTCTTCTTTATTTTTGCTTTTAATCATTACAAGTACATTACACAGGCTTCCACTTATTGTTGAAATTAAATTACGTGTTGGAGAAACTTCTCTACACATTCCTGTGGAATCTCCCTTGTAACGATTTGTGCATGCCTTCATATGCACAGATTGCTGTGGGATTACATATACACACCCTGTGGGGTACATTCTAATCCCCAATTCCCAGGATTGGTGCGTGACATCGTGTGAACCTTCTCTGATACCAATTAAAGGTTTTGGGTAGCCTCTAGAATGGATCAACGCAATCAATTCAACAATATGTGTGCAAACAATTTGCCCCATAGTAGAAAATAAATCAATCAAACACAAAAGCATACACCATAATAAGGCATGATTTTAACGTGGAAAACCCCAACTGGGAATAAAACAACGAATCCAACAAGGATCAACTATCAAGCAAGTTGGAATAGGCATAAGATATACTCACACCCTTTTTGCACATAAGGATTGAGTTGTTCTTGCTGCAACTCATTCTGCTCATGAATACTACTTCTCCATGCACTATTTTCTACTTGATCAACTTGTACCATGAACATGCAAGATGGCCTCAACAACTTCTATAAGAGATGTAGAAGCAACTTCTCTCTAAAACAAAGCTTCAGCCCTTCAACTGTTAATAACTGCTCTAGAGAAGATGATCTCCAATATATAATCTTCACTCAGAATAATGAAATCTATATTACATACCATAGGGTTGAGAGAGAACTTCTTTTTTATAGCTCCAATTTCATGCCTCATAATGGTAATTCTACTAGTAAAGGATTTGGTACAAAACAAAAGTCCCAATTCAAATATGATACAAAATCCTGCATGTCAGTGGCATATTTTCCTCCATCCAATCGATCGAGCAGAGATCCAATTGATCAATTTAGCCCTATACCTAGAGTCTAATCAATTAAGTAACCCAGTTTGATTTTTTCGAATTTTCTTCAATTTAGCTCTTCTGGGACTCTTTAACCTTTTCAAACTCTTAATTTAAAATATATTGAATTATAACTTTGACTAGAAGTAGAGTTTTGTCCAATCTATGAATTAGCCAACAAACATGATCCTAACTGTATTTAATTCAAAAACCAATTGAGCTACAGCCCAAGATAAGTTGTGGCATTTATTTTTGATTCATTTAGGTATTTTGATGAGTAGATCCAATGTGAAGCCACACATATTTTATGTGTATTAGTCAATTATATTATATATATATATATATATGGAGCCAATTGAATCTGATTGTGAATTTGGCAATTGATTTTGACCAAATTACTTTTTTTACTCCTTTCATCCTCTCAAGCCACAAAATGCCTTTATTTCTCTACAAACATTTCATTTACACTCCTTTTCATCCTCTATAAATGCACAATTACATCTCCTTCTTTATTCCTTTATCTCAATATTGTCTATCCCATAATTGTTCATATCTTTTCAACTTCCTCTGTTTCTCTTCCCTCTCTTCATTCCTCACCTCTTAATAATATCAGCCCAAATAATAGTAATCATTTCACCTCCATGGCCAACTCAATAGAAACTGTTTCAAAATAGTTATAAGAGAATGATTCTATCTCCAAGCCTAAGCAACTCAATGATATTAGTCTAATTATTATGAATTATTTCATCTTCATGCCTGGGCAACCTTGTAGGGAGCGATTCATCTCCAAGTATGAGCAACTAAACGATATCAACCTAATTAATATGAACCATTTCAACTTTCATGTTTGGGCAACTCTATTTGAATTTGATGGATCTACCAATAAATTAATACAAAACATGAATAAAAACATACCTCATTAAAGCCCTTTCGGTAATTCTCTTCATCATAATCTCCAAAGTCCTATGCCCTTCCCTTGGCTTTGCTAGATTTGATTGCTGTTTGCATTTAGAAATTTTTGGAATTCATGTATAAAAAGGTCCCACGCTTCTACTACCACACCTAAACTAGAGGTGATGCATCCTTTTTTTTATTAATCTTTTTATGTTTCTACATTTTGTTGCATGTTGTTGTTTCTTTTCATTCTTCTTGTTCTATCAATTATTTGTGCAAATGATATTTGTTAAAATGCCATAGTAACCAATTTTTTTTTTGCAAATGTGTTAGTATTACTTAAAAGGGTTTTCCCAGAGAGTCTTTCAATGCAATTTGACAGGAGCAGCGTGTTTCGTCCGCTATGTTGTTGTTTTTATTTTTTTCTTTGATTCTATCACTTTTATGATCAAGTGGCGTATGACAAAATGCTGCAATAACAAATTTCATTGCAAATTCTATTAAATTTATTTTTTAAATAGAAATGTTTACTCTTTTCCGATGGATCCGGATGAGGAGACTCCGTCACGCGGCCGGAGATCTATGTGCGTTCCGGTGATGGGAAGCTCCGTGGATCTCTTCGCCTCTTGTCTTTCCTACGGGAATGGAGAGAATAATGATCATCCCAAACCCTAGGGCTCCCTTATCCTTATATAGACAAGTCCCGAAGAGTCACACTTACTAGAGATATCTTCCACCAGAAGCCCACATCTACTGATCCTATTGGGAGTCTTATTATGGGGCCCAGATCAGTCTTACACTAAAGTGGAATTGCATTTCTGTTGGCATCTGCCCTGTTTGATCTGACGTGGGACCCGTGGCATGCGGGCCACATGATTTCCTACAATCTCCCACTTGGCACGAATGCCATGTACATCAAATATTTCTTAGTCCCATACGCATCACATGCCTTGCAAAAACCTCTGCAGGCAAAGCCTTGGTGAGAGCATCAGCCATCAATTCTTCTGAAGGCACATAAAAAATTTCCATATCATTGTTTTCAGCCTTCTCTCTAACAAAGTGATATTTTATTTCAACATGCTTTGATCGGCTGTTAATTCTTTGCTCATTCACCATAGAAATGGCCGACGTACTGTCTATGCTCATTGGGACGGGCTCCTTCTCATTTATTACTTCCAAATCACACAGGAAGTATTTTAACCAAAGAGCCTCCTGGACTGCTGTACTGCAAGCTATATACTCTGCTTCGGCTATTGACATAGCCTTGGAGGTCTGTTTCTTGCTACCCCAAGAAATTGCACCTCCTCCGAGGGTAAACACATAGCCGGTTGTTGACTTTCTCTGGTCTAAATCACTAGCCCAATCTGCATCAGAGTAGCCGCGCAGTTCCAGGACTTCACCTTGATAATATAGGCAAAGATTTTTCACTGTTCCTTTGATGTACCGCAGAATCCTCTTAACTGCATACCAATGCGGTAATCCTGGGTTACTTAGGAATCTGCTTACGAGACCCACGGCGAATGCAAGATCTGGTCTCGTACACAGCATCGCATACATGATGCTGCCCACAATTTGAGCATAAGGTTTTAATCTCATCATTTCCCTATCCTGCTCATTTGTGGGTCCTTGATCGCTTGACAATTTTGTGCTCCTGCAGATGGGAGTATCAATTGGTTTACAGTTAGCCATATCAAACCTTTTCAACACAGGTTCCAAATAGGATCTCTGTGATAAAGTCAATATCCTATTCGGACGATCACGGGTTATTTCAATGCCAAGGACATACTCTGCCTCACCCATGTCTTTCATCTCGAATCTTGACTTTAACCATTGTTTAATTTCATTTATGGCTTTCAATTTATTACTAGTGATCAAAATGTCATCCACATATAATGACAAATATAAATAACTACTCCTACTGCGTTTAATATAGAAACATGTGTCTGCACTATTGGGGACAAATCCTATTTCACATATGGCCTGATGAAATTTTCTATACCATTGTCTTGAGGCCTGTTTTAATCCATATAATGCCCTATTAAGTTTGTACACTTTGTCCTCATGACCTTGCACCACAAAACCCTTGGGTTGTTTCATATAAATTTCTTCTTCTAATTCACCATTCAAGAATGCTGTTTTCACATCCATCTGGTGCAATTCAAGGTCACGACATGCTACCAATGCTACTAAGGTTCGTATGGATTGGAATTTTACAACCGGAGAAAATGTCTCCTCGTAATCTATTCCTTCCACTTGTGTGAATCCCTTAGCTACTAACCGTGCTTTATATTTATCCAAGGATCCATCCTTTTTAAATTTCTTTTTAAGAACCCATTTACATCCAATGGATTTCCGATCTTTAGGTAGATCTACCAATTACCATACTTGGTTCTTTTCAATTGATTCCATCTTCTCTCTCATAGCCTCTAGCCAACACTGTGCATCCTGCGCTTTGACCGCTTGAGAGTAGGAGGTTGGATCCAAATCTTGCACGGTTTCCAATAAACTGTAATAATCATCTAGATATGCCGGTTGTTTCCTCGCCCGAATCGGTCGGCCAACTGGCTCATCGGGTGGTTCAATCACCTCAAGTGGGCCCTGGCCAAGAATTCTAGGTCCAACGTCCTCTTTGTCGGAACCCCCACTTGCTTGAACCCCCTTGCCCATAGAGATTTCATATAATTCCACACTCTGTGGTTTTACTCTAGGACTGACCGTCGGATCCTCAAGGAAAAACACATCTCGGCATTCCATGATTATCCTATTATCGTGATCATACACACGATATCCTTTAGAATGTAATGGGTAGCCAATGAAAGAACAATTTTTCTTCTTTTTTGCTTGCAGTTTATGCCTTTCCTATGGTGGTAGCAGGACGTGTACAGGGTAGCCCCAAACTCTCACATGTTCTAATTTTGGTTTGGTACCAGTCCATAACTCATATGGGGTCTTGGGCACACTCTTAGAGGTTACTCTGTTTAAAATATATTGTGCAGTGTTTAATGTTTCTCCTCACAAATACAGCGGAAGACTCGCATGGCTGATCATTGACCTTACCATATCCATTAAGGTCATATTCCTCCTTTCGGCCATGCCATTTTCCTGTGGGGTATATGGAATTGAATATTCATGAATGATTCCCTCACGTGCACAATATTCTTTAAACAGTTCGGAAGTGTATTCACCCCCTCTATCAGACCTAATCCTCTTTATTTTCTTGCCCTTTTGATTTTGGACCTTAACAGCATATGTTTGGAACATTTTTAATGCCTCATGTTTATATTTAATGAGATACACATAACCATATCTACTGTAATCATCAATGAATGTAATGAAATAGTCCTCTCTGGTTCTATTGTGTACATTCAAGGGTCCACATATGTCTGAATGAATTATGGTCAATATTTCAAAACTTCGAGTTCCTTTCGGAAATGGTTTCTTGACCATCTTTCCACTTATGCATGGTTCACATATAGGGTACTCAATTTTACTTAGGTCTGGTAAAAGTCCATCTTTAACCATTCTACTGATTCTGTTTTTATTAATGTGGCCCAATCTCAAATGCCATAACATTGCCAAACCATTCATGCATACATTCACACACACAGAATAATCAGAAGTGGACTTTATTTCATTATGAAGAATATCCAGCAAATACAAATTTTCAGAAAGAAAACCATGGACTAAAACTTTACCGCACATTCCAATAGTAACCCCATTATCTTTGAATCTAATTTCGAATCCATTCATTGCCAACTGGCTCATAGAGATGATGCTCCTCCTCATTGCGGGAGTAAAGAAGACATCGGAGAGATAAAGGAATTTGCCGGTTGGTAAGGGAATTTTGACTTTCCCTATCCCCAACACATCACAGAATGTTTCATTTCCCATATATATACTTTGTTCTCCGGGTTTCATCTCTTTGAATTCGATAAATCCAGCATTGGTCCTTGATATGTGTCTGGTGGCTCCAGAATCAATCCACCAATTCTTATCATTGGTGTCCACCATCATGGACTCAGTGACCATCTCAACATAATCTCCGTGTTCTTTGGTCACTTTACCTTGCTGGCTATTCTCACCCTTTTTCTTTCTGCATTGAGAACTAAAGTGTCCAGGCTTCCCACAATTAAAGTAAACACCATGTTTAGGCCCTTTTCACTTTGGATTGCCTTTAAATTTCTTTTTATTTTTTACATTGGCAGTTAACGCACCGCTATAACTCTTAGTTTTAGCAACCATAGTAGAATTTGTAGGTGTTATACCACGGGCAGCTGGCCTTTGTCCTTCAGTAAGTAATTTTGCTTCAACCTCACTAAGGGTTACACCCTTTTGAAGGCTAAGGGTTTGAGACACATTCTCCCACGAAGTTGGAAGACTCATCAGCAAGTACATGATCTGAAAATCTTTGTCCATTTCCTTTCCCAAGGTTACTATGTCGGACCGACATTTTATCAATGTGATCCCTTATAGATGACCCCTCTGGCATCTTATAATTGACATATGTGCTAAATGCCTCCATCAGGTGAGATTTGGAGGTTTCATCATACTTGTCCATGGCATAGTCCCAGATTTCTTTTGCTGTGGTGAAGTGCTCAAACTGTTTCACCAACTCACTGGATATGAATCCAATCAATAAATGCCTCACTGTTTTGTTATCAAAGACCCATTGCTCGTATAATTCATGGTCCTCCTTAGGGGCATCATCAGAGGGCTTAGGGATCGGATTGGATTCAATCACATAAGTTAATCCATCAAAATGCAGCAATGCTTCCATCCGACGCTTCCACACGGCTAAGTTCTTGCCGTTAAAAATATCAGCCTTTGCAATATCATGCAAGGTTGATTTGGAAGACATGATTTCTATTTATTTTTAATTAAAGGATGGGTTAGATACCACTGACGATACGAGGGGAAAATACCACCCTTTTATCTGAATCACTGGATCGTCTTCCTTTTGCTGCCAATGCGTAGATCTGCTCGCAAGGATTCCGTAGAAGCAGACAGATCGTCAATCTGACTCCGGATAGCCAAGATATCGCAGTTGGAAGATTTGACGGTGATCCGCGCCCCTGCCTATGTCAGCTGTACGATCTCTGCGTCAGCGTTACTGTTGTCACGCGTAACCAGTGTGTTGCGTCAGCACTTTAAATTGGCCGGATCTGATCTGGGTTGGGTTGGTTCTACTGACCCAACCTGCAATGTGCAAAAGAGAAAGAAAACCAGGTAGATAGATTTTCACGTTAACCGAGGCAGAAGCATCAATCACGCTATCCCGAGGCTAGAGTACGCGTGCGCTAAAAGAGGAATGGGAGTTGTTGCAGTGTCTGTGAATTTTTGACTCACTTGGCTTGAAGCCAACACAAGCCGATCCCAAAAAAAAAACAACACGTAACACATGATTGCCTCGCCTTTTGTCAGAAAAGACAAGATGAAAAGGAGTATGACGACATGGCCTTTAAAACAAAAACACACAGCGCCTGATGTGTAGTAGAAAAGGACAAAGGAGAAAAAACTCTTTCCTTTGTATATTATATCTTTGCTGTCTCGATTTTTGTGCAACTTCAAAAGAGAGAAAGTAGTCTTCTTCTTCCTTCTCTAGCACGTTGCAGAAACAAAATAGAACGGAGACTCACAAATCTGAAGAAATCCAGATCTACTCTAATCCACGATGCTTCTGCAAAATCTGAACCGGTAGAATGCACTACGCCGGGCTCTGATACCAATTGATGGATCCGGATGAGGAGACTCTGTCACGCGGCCGGAGATCTATGTGCGTTCTGGTGATGGGAAGCTCCATGGATCTCTTCGCCTCTTGTCTTTCCTAAGGGAATGGAGAGAATAATGAGCATCCCAAACCCTAGGGCTCCCTTATCCTTATATAGACAAGTCCCGAAGAGTCACACTTACTAGAGATATCTTCCACCAGAAGCCCACATCCACTGATCCTATTGGGAGTCTTATTATGGGGCCCAGATCAAGTCTTACACTAAAGTGGGATTGCATTTCTGTTGGCATCTGCCCTACTTGATCTGACGTAGGACCCGTGGCATGCGGGCCACACGATTTCCTACATTTTCAAGTATTCATGCACACGTTACCCCTTCATGGGATTTCTTCTTTTCAAGTCATGACCCATGTTGAGAGTAAGAAACAACCTCAAACACTATTACATGTTGACAACCTGTGATAATTCCAATGATCCAAAAATTTTGTTATAACGATCTTTATAGTATATTTCTTTCTCTAATCACACCTCGCAATAAATAAAATGTTTTGCATGTGTCTCATCAATCAGACCTATTTTAAAAATGTTTATTTAAAACAAATCTATACGATAAAACACTGTCTTAGTTATAATTTCCTTTTTAATGCTTTTGCATGAAAATAGAAATATGAGACCCAAATAAAACATTTATTGCAGTTTTCTCTAAGATATGATCATATGGAACCTCGTTTATTAAAGAATATGACAAATAATCTATAGACAATGTTGTCTCTTTTGCATCTCTAATTGTGATATTGCAAGTTTGACCTAGATGTTCAAAGATTTGATTCGGCATGCTTGTGAGATCAAGTTTTAAATACGTCTTCTGTTAGACCCTTCACATAAATGAAAGATGATAAATTTAAAATTACCAACTTAAAATTGTCAAATGTGAAATATAGGTGGTTATAAGAGTACCCAAGCCTAAGTGTAACTTTGTATGTGAATGGGATTAGTTTCTCTAAATAAAGGAGAATGTAGCTCCCGTTGTAATAACTTACGGGTAGGGACATGAGGGTCTGAGTAAAGTATGGTGCATCATAGATTTGAATGATTTGAGTGTGAATAAATTGAATGGATATTTATTTATTTATTATAGTTTCAATTTTTAACTGGGTCATTCTAAAATTGCTTCACCGTGAATGTGATCAGAAAAGACCTCATATAAATGTGTTTGTTATCTATCCAACTTAAGTTATCAAACAAGGTGCTGCAAAGGCTGATAAGCTTTTTAAGTGCATCTTTCTATTTGTATAAAATTTGTGATAGAAGGGCACAAAATTAGCTAGAACATAAAACACATGTCATCCTGATATTGTTTTTTATTTTGTTTTGAATTGTTTGCTAGACCTAGGCTGAAAGTTTTTAACTTAACTCCCTCTTGGATCATTGGAACTCAAGAGACCTTGTGACTTAGTTTACCTTTAACTCTGCTACTTGTACTTAGTTAAGAACTCAAAAGTTAGATTTTCCAAGTGCATGTGTAGCATTAGACATACACTAAGATGAAAACAGGCCTCAACTTTTACCTTCTATTGTTTAATGCACATCAGCATACAAATTTATATCAATTGTCTCCTTGCCACTAATTTATTGATACATTTTCTTAATCAAATCATAGATAAAAACGTACCTCATCAGGGCCCTCTCAGCAACTCTCTTTATCATAATCTCCAAAGTCCTATGCCCTCTCTTTGGCTTTGATGGATTCGATTGATGTTTGCATTTTAGAAATTTCTAAAATTCATGGATAAAAAGCCCATGCTTCTACCATGGCCACTGCACCTAGATCAGAGGTACTGCATCCCTTTTTATTAATCTTTTTATGTTTCTTGAGTTTGTTGTATGTTGTTGTTTCTTTTCATTCTTGTGGTTTAATCAATTCAATCTATTTTACAAAACCATGTTTTGATACTTGGTAATGAATATTAAGAATAAAATTTTTTTATCAAGTATATTGAAAAAATATGTTATTAAATTTATTTTCATTAGTCCATGGAGGTTTTTCTTTGTCAGTAAATGCATATGCAATCTAGAACTAAATGCATCCTAACAGTGCAATTCAATTAAGTTGGTTTGGTGTATGTCTGTATAGGCGTTTGGTAAGAGAAAAATAAAAAAATAATGTGAAAGTCTCATTATATATTAGGATTGGAAAAAAAACCTACAATTGTTATTTTTTTTCACAATTAATTTTTCCCTTCTCCTATCTTCATTATTTCATTAAGGTAGGTGTCAATTTTTTATTGTTTGATTCCATTGGAGTCGGATCCAAACCCAATGGCATGAATGCACAAAAACGGGTATCCCGGCAGATACAATATACCAAAAACGGCTACTCCCGCAGATATAATATGCAAAAATGGGTATCTTTACAGACAAATATACAAAAACATGTATCCCTGCAGACAGATTTACAAAAAAGGGTACTTCGCGAATATAATAGATGGCACATCTATGTACTATATTCCACCATACACGCTAACCCGATGGCGTATGTCCACCTTTGAACTGTAGTCGGTCAAATATATATAAATATATGTATATACAAATGCATATGTCTACTGATACACAATGAACCATGCTATGGAACCCTTAATTCATAATATCTAATCCAATGTCAAATAAAGTACTTAGTTCACTTAATTTAAAAGGGTATTATGATTATGTGTCAGTTCAAGTTCTCTGAGGGTAAGCACTAATCTACCTAATGGTCGAAGTTAGTTAAATATGCACATGAGAACCAACCCTCTTTCATAATGGAAATGAGAGTCCACGATACCAATATCCTACTTTTAGTGTCTATCATGTGGTACATCCCGAATCTCACATTCCCATTCTAAATTCAGTCTAATTTTCATATGAACATTTAACCAGCTTTTCTAAAAAGAAAGGAATTCAAATTCCAATTGTATATAGTTAGTAGGTTTTACAAATTGGGCATAAAGGTATTTAAATTCCAAATCCAAACTTAATCACATTATGATCAAAAGGGAAGGAAACAATTAAGTCCTTAATTATCATTGTTGTGTATAAAAGCACTTCATTATTTTATATAAAACAAAAGATCCAAATCCCGCATTTCGATTCAAAATCTAAAATCAAATTAAATTCCAAATTAGAATTCCAAATACATTATAATTAAGATTTAATCACCCCCAACTACATCTTAATTAAATTCTAATTAAACTAATAAAATATTAATCAAAAGTAATTAAACCCTAATCATAGTTTTAAACAAACCTAATTAAAATTCTAATCACACCTAATTAAGAATTAATTAATTTTAATCAAGTCGTCATTAGACCTTTGACAATATTCTAATCCAATTATAATTAATATATTAAATTCTAATTAATAATTTTATCAAAATGGGCCCAGCCTAGTTGTGACCCGGCCCAGTAACAGCCCAGGCCCGCCAGGCAGCCTAGCCGGGCCAGGCTCGCTGCCCAGTCGGTCCAGGCAACAGGCCCCCTGCCTGGGCATGCCAGGCAGCGCTTGCGCTACCGTAGCACGCCTCTTTTTTTTAAAATTTTTTTTACATATTTTCTTTGTTTAAATCAAAATCAAGAAATCAACTCTTCATTATTAAACCCTAATCAAAACATTAAAGCCAATCAAATATACTATATCTTAAAGCATGTTATTCAACAAAACAACAAAAAACACATTGTTTACAGTTGTCCACTTACCTAGATTTCGATCCCAAAAGCAAATTTGAAGATCAAACCTTGGTTCCCTTGGCGAACTGCTAGGGCTTGGTTGCAAAGGAAAAAAGGAGAATGTAAGAATTAGGAAAACCCTTAGGGTTATATTATGTAAAGGTTTTTTTAAATTACAAATAATTGATCCTTGCTTTCTAGTGAGTTTTACAAACTTTCACAAAAAGTCTTTTGCCTTAAAAAGGTCAAATAACTCAGGCCTAAGGCCCAAGAGTGTTTAATCAGACCATCTAACCTCTCTCAACTCAACTCAAACTCGACAAACCAATTCGACCCAAAATAAAAATCTGGGGCCTGACAATTTGACTCGGTAATTAGAAAAATCTTTTGTTTAATTTCGATGAGGGGCTTGCATGCACCCTGTCACAGCCAATGTCCATGCCACTGTCAAAACCAATGTCTTTCAATCAGAGTCAGGAGTGACCTCTCTATTGCTATTGCTATTATGGTTAGGAGGCCACTACAGTCAAATAATAGTATAAAAATATTTAGAAATTTTGCATGTTTCAAAATGTGTTATTCTTGTGAACTTATTTTTCTTTTCCTTCGGTAAAATTTCAATAATAGTTGAAAGATTTGAAGTCACAAAAAGTCTAGACTAGAAGAGCACCAGACAAATCTTATCTGTATTATTAAGAATTAAGGTTTTTATATTCTAGGATAGAAGGAAGATGCAACCTCATAGTTGAAGTATCCATCAAATAACAATATAAAAATATTCAAATATCCTGTATTTTTTATTGTGTGCTATTCTTGTGATCTTACTTTTATTTTCCTTTGGTAAAATCTTGGATATTAGTTGAAAGGTTCAAAGTTACTGAAATTCTAGACTAAAAGAGCACTAGGCAAATCTTAATTGTATTTTTTAGGATTAGCTTTTTATATTAGCGTTTGGCATTGTGCCATTTAAATGTTCCCATGTTCTTACGAAATAAGATTGTAGAAAACATGCATCGTATGTGAAAACGACTGTTTTAAATTTGGTCTCACGGGGAGGAATCTCAAAATCTTAACCCGCTAGCATAAGAAACTTGAAACAAAAAAAATTTTCTTTTTAAGTTTTTTAAAACAACTTGCTGGCAAAGTTATTTCCTACTTATCTCAAAGTGACTCTACCACTTTATTTCTAAAGTAGGTCACATGGTAACAATCACAAAAGATGGCCCATATCATAATTTCTAGTTTCTTATAATGGTAGGACCACATTATAAATCCTTTGAGTGTGGGTTATATGGTCAAAAATATTATTTTTCAAAAAAAATTTAATATTTCAAAAAAAATTATTTAATCTTAAAAAAAAAACTTCCAAACAAATATTTAATCTTTCAAAAAATATTTAATCCAATAAGAATGATATTTAAACTTTCAGAAAAATATTTGATCCTTAAAAAAAATTTTAATCTTTCAAAAGAAAATTTATTTTTTTTAAAAAATTACAAAAGGTAGAGTCACATTGTAACTCCTATGAATGTGGCCTCATGTTCTAATTATATAGGTGGTTACTATGTAATTTTTAAAGTGAGTCTTGTGTTCACAATCAACAAACATGGTTGCCCTACATTATAATCTATTGTAATTTCCAAAGGTAGGTAGCACATTGTAATTTTAAATGCGGGGGCCCTATATATAAAATCACAAAAAATGTGGCTATACTTTATAATTTCTAAATATGGGTTACGTAGTTACAATTACAAAAGGTGAACCTACATTATAAATCCTACAAATGTGGGCCCATATATTAATTTTTGAATGTGTGTACCATGTTGTAATTTATAAAGTAGATGGGTCCCATAGTTGCATACAAAGTGGGCCTACATTATAATTCTCTTAAATGTAGGCTCACCTTATAAATCCTATGAATATGGGCCCCATGTCCTAATTTTTAAAGGTGGGTACTACATTATAACCTCTATAGGTGGGTCCATGTATGCTAATAATAAAGTGCCTCAAACATTAAAAAGCAGGTCCCATATTTTAGATCCCATGATTCTCTTGCTTGCATTCAATGAAGAAAAATTTTACATCGTTACCATACAAGTTTCATATGGCATATTCTCAATAGAGTATTTAAATATAATGTTGCCAAACAAGATCTGTAGAATTTAGTCTTGGTACAACCTCATCTTAGCACAACTAGATCTGAACATAAAATTAGGAACAACATGGAAAATCTCAAATTTTAAACATTTGATTGGCAGCATGACTTGGATACCTGCAATTAATTAGATTAGAAAAGAAAAAAAGAAAAAGGATTCCCAGGCATCTATTTTCAAGAAAAACCTTTGCTCGAATGATTAGCGTAATATAATGTGATTTTAGAGTTGGGCGTTACTTACAGATATATAGAACTTTGCATTCTTCATTATATGGTGTGACTTTATATATCCCCAGCAGGATTATTACAATTTGTCGTGGGTTTCACATGTTTCTGTAGTCCAACTAATCTACTCCATTCATCTAATGTGCTTGCCAATGTAGACAATGAATAGCATAAGCGTATCTAATTTCAAAGTAAAAGAAAATAAAGCCTAATAAACAGATCAGGAGTAGAAGATACAGATCAACAAACAATTTTATCAATTTTCTCCAAAGACTTTTTCAATTAAAAAAACTTACTCCAAAGATTTCTTTAATGGTAAATAGTTTAAATACTACTATCTAGTTCCATTCTCTTCACCTGTACCCATTATGGTTCTACTCCATGTGGACATTGTAGAAGTATCTACAAACTTTTAGGAACTTGGTTCACTCTTGCTATATGGCATTTTTGCAAACTCGGTGGTGGAGTAGAGTTCCTTGATCTTTGTTTTTAGCAGTGGTGGAAGATTGGAGTAGTATATAATGATTAGAGAGGCGAGATATTTTTCTCGAGATGGTTGAAAAGAGGGTGAGAGAGATCTTGAATAAGAGTCGGAGAGATTTAGATTGAATCTAGAAAGTGAGAGAAAATGATGGTTAGAGTAATTATCAAGGTACTAAAAGTATATACCAATAGAGATCACACATATCATAGTATTATCCCATAAAAGAAAAATAGAAGAAGAAGAAAAAGATGACGTTACCCACATTCAAAAAACTCCATCATTGTTATTATCAATAGAGTCTAGCTAATATGAAGACTTCAGATGGCATACAAAAACAACTAATATGGATAGAGTCAACTATTATGGAGGGATAGAGTCAGCTAATATATAGTGGGGAGAGATTTTAGGAGATTATGTTGATTGTAGAAGTTTAAATAGTAAATGAATTGAGGTAAAAGAATTGAGATATGCACACTTTGTAGTGGCTGGAATTATCATATCTACCCGTTGAGAGTAAAAAAAAAATGTTGAGATTAAGACATCCTTGACGACTCAAGGAATTACATATGGGTTGAATTAAACTACACACACATTTGTATTGGATTATAAAAAAAAAAACTATATTGGCCCTAATGTAAAGATAGAGATTCAGAAATTAAATGAAACAACTGAAACCCTAGGCCTACATTATTGAGATAAGCCAATTTTATAAGTTGGCTTTACAGGAGGCCAATTCAATTTATACTTATGGATAATAATATTAGTACCAATACAGGCTAATATTAGTAACAATGCAGGCTCCTAAAATCTTATGGTTCTCAGATATGAGACGAATGTGGAAGTGACTGTTATTGACAGACCATGCATATTGAAAGAATACAAATCTCTCAAAGCACAGTGAAGTGTCAGATATAAAAACTGCATGAACCCTTTTATTTGTTGGTATCTAGATGTTATAGGTAAAGTCTTGGCCCAAGGGCATCAAGTGAGCAGACATGAGGATCATTTTGGAGATTGATCTCTGTGCACCTTCCCATGCTATTTTCGTCCTCATGTATAATCCAGACCATAGGCTTATCATAAATAGAACATAAAAAAAAGAAAAAAAAAAACCAACAACAACAATAATAGAACTCAGGCAGGAAATAAAATAGCCAAAAGAACCATACTAACCATAACATGCTATTCTTCATTTTCATGTGTAACACAAATCATTGTCTTTTTGTACACAGAACATGAAAACAAAAGTACGATGTGAAGTAAAATAGAAAAAGAAGCCAAACTACCACCATGCTCACTTAGATGATATGAAGTCTATTGACAGCAAATTACAATTAAGAGCTACGTACAACATTTGCATACCCAATAACAGCAACAGTAGCTAGGGCTTGGCCCTGTAAGCCACCGCATCTTTTGTAAAAAGACAGCTGCAAAGCCCATATGCAGCAGACCTCTTCAATTTGAGATAGTAAATGATTCCTCTGCTATAGATTTCTGAAATTTATATTTAAAGAAAAATTAGCATGAAACTTCAAAATAACATACTACATCAGAATAAAGTTACAATTTCATCAATAATTACTAAAGAATTATCTTCATTCCAAATTTTAACAAAAGAATAACTACATGGCACTAAAAAACGAAACAATCATTCATGATACTAGAATTCCTTATCTTATATTGGTAATCCAAAAATAACCCATAATTAAAAATGAAACTTATCACAGAAAATTGCCATCAAAAGCCATTGATTCTTCACAACCCACCTGAAAAATGAATGGAGGTGGAATGATGGATGCTTGTGAGAGATAGCCCCATGCGTTTTGTTTGTGAGAGATAAGGATTGGCCAAAATTCTTTGTGTTTGCTTTAATTTATATAATGGAGAGATTTTATGGGATAGGGATGATCAGTGATGGGAACTTTCTTTAGTAACTAAATGGAGAGATTTAAGGGTCTAGGATAATAGATGATAAGATGAGAGAATTTAGGTGATAAGCATGAATAAATTTGAATGATAAGGAATCATATGGCAAGTCTATAAAAAATAAAGATTGAATTGGCATTGGATTGATGAGGGATAGGTTGAATTAAAGCTTACTTTGAATTAAAATTGTTCCCTCGGGAAGTGGGATGGAGAAGTTTTAGGAATGAAGAAAATATGGAGAGATTTTAGCTAAGTAGATTGGATGAGTTATCAAGAAATGCCCTTAGATTAAGCCACGTGTTGCCCTTCACGAAGATTGCTATGCCACATGTTACTCTCCTGTGAAAAGGGGTATTGTTATAATATATATAATAATATACTAGCGCTGCAGGGCCCACGACCAACGCTGGCCTTGTAAAAAATTATTATATTGGTAAATAAAATTATATTAGTATTTAAATGAATTATAATTTACTATGAACATAAAAATCATTACACAATCATTATCTAAAGAGAATCCTTAATTCAACCGATCTATCTAGTAATTGGATGGGGCTCATATTAGGTGGTTGATGTTGAAAATTTATACTAAAAGCATATTTTTATGTATTTGTCTTTGATTGATTTATTTATTAGAAAAGTTTATTTTTTCATCTTAATGAGAATTTGTATGGGCAAATGGTTGTAACACTTTGATCCTAATTAATCCAGTTTAACGATTAATTAATGTTCTTTTTGGTCATTTTCCAGCGAATTAGTGTAGTTAGTGTCATTTTGTCTTTTTGCATTATGTTTCGGGTCATGGATAGGTAGTTGGGTTGAGTTTTATCTGGATTAGGTAGATATGAGCTATTTTTCGTAATTTTAGACTTTGTAAGATTTCGTCATTCATGCATCATCTTGGTATCGTGACGTGCATCTTGTCAAACTTGTTGATTTTCGTAATTGACTTGCATGCAAACGACTTCATCTGTCTCCGTTAGATGTTTATTTGACTTAAACTGAAATTTCTTCGAACTACAGAGACTGTCTTTTAAATTCTATATATATTGTCTTATATAAGGAGAGAGATCACCGACTCATCTCATTCTCCTCTCTCTCAACGTATGTTCTTTTCTTCTCTCTTTTTCTTCTCTTCTTCTGCTATCAAAGCAAAGAAAGGGGGATCCTTGTTGCACCCATTCTCTCGATTCATCTCTTTGTATGATTTGAGGTAAGAAGTTGGTTTATGACAACATCTATGATCTAGAGTCCTCTTTATACATTGCATGCACTCCTCTATTCTCACTTCTGGCGTGCATGGCTACTAGGGTTCTATATAGACATCCAATTTGAGCCCAGGGATAGAGATTAACTAGAAAAGCTTAATTAGAGGCAAGTATAAGCACTTTCTAGATGAACACATGTTGGTAGACTATGATTGTTATTATTCTTTTCAATTTTTCAAGTTTTCTATGTTTTACAGCCCTTCTGTATAAGATTAGATATGCTTGCATCCATCTATATCAAATTCATTTAAATTCTGAATTGTGTGTGAAACTCTCAAATCTCAGAACTTCTGAAGCCTACAGCTAAGCTGTAGAGTTTCACGGCTCAGACTCTAGAAAGCAGTCCAAATGAAATTTAACTACGGCTAGGCTACGGCTAAGCCGTAGGATATATTACTGCTGAGCCGTAGGATAGCCGTGACCTAACCACAACTCAAACTACGGCTTGATATCCCGAGAGTAGGAAAAAGAGGAAATCCTTTTACGGTCTAGCCACGGTTAAGCCGTATGATGTGCTACGGCCAAGTCGTACCCAACCTGTGGCTAAACCGTAGAACAATCATGGTCCAGCCGTAAGAGAAAGCACGGTTCAACCGTGGCTCGCCGTATTTGCGGAAGAAATCATGGGGAACAACAACTGAGCCGTAGTATATAATACGGCTAAGTCGTAAGATGCCTATGGCTAAGCTGTAGGTCACCCACGGCTAAGCCATGAGGCCATTGAAAATTAAGAAAAGGTAGGTATTCTTAAGAAACCTTATAGGGCCTTCGTGTTGGAATTCAAGTACCCCTTAACTTGTCCAATGGAATACATGAATAACATGAATGGTCTGGAGGATTGTGACTCATTCATGTGTGTTATCCAATTGTTAAGTACCTCCCTATGGGTGTTGGTTTAAGGGATTCTGATACACTTTCCCGATACAATGTAACACCAAGAGAAAGACAACTGTGTATCGGATAACTTAAAACTACATCATCATGCACGGTTAGAAATAATGGATGACTAGATTATGATTGGCTAGTAAATTGCCTTGATTCTATTAATTTAAATGGCATGGCATATTGGA
The DNA here is from genome assembly GCA_037013555.1 of Sextonia rubra. Classification (NCBI taxonomy): domain Eukaryota; kingdom Viridiplantae; phylum Streptophyta; class Magnoliopsida; order Laurales; family Lauraceae; genus Sextonia; species Sextonia rubra. Next base: position 12,336,407 of record JASUAD010000012.1, read on the forward strand.
CGACGGTTATTGTCTTCCACTTTTATGCATGGAATTGAATGATTATCATATGTCCTTCCAGTATAGTATGTATTGGATCTACTTTATATGTCCTTGGTATTTTTGATATTCAATATACACTGACTATTGACATTGACTTGAGTATGAACGTCTAGCACGAATGAATTGAACGTATACGATTTAGTATTGTTCTTATTCCCTAAATGAATTGCATGTTTTACTCAAGTTCAAGTATATGTTTGAATCGAAATGGTCAGGCACTACTCAATCACAGCCTTATGATACCCAGTGGGGTTGACTTTGGCGTAGCATATATGTTACCGCTACAGTGTGTTCATGTCTTGGGACTTTCAGACCACAGAAAACTAGAGACCCATTCGTGCCCTGGCCCGGATGATTGTATTCTCAACACTAGATCCTTAGAAGGAGGATATGGCAAATGTAGTAGCCACATAGTACAATACATCTATTCATTGATTCTTATATCATGCTTTATTCAAATGCATGATTTGCCTAGTATACAAAATTGAAACTCTATGTATTATTACTTGTTAATGATTCTTGTAAACATAATATGTGTTACCTTAATGTTGCTTATGCTTTGCTGAATTGTCATATTCACGGGTTGTCCTTGTGGTGTTACAGGCTCAGATCCTACTCCTGATCCCTCGACGGTCAGCAAGACTTCAGAGGAGATCGTAGAGGTCTCATCAGGGCTAGATGAGTGGACATGATCAATCCACTCTGGACAATGGCATGGTATAGAATAGGCTTCATTTTGATCTATGGCCTACATTTTATTATGTATCTGGAGTATACCTCTTTGCATTTTGTATGATGTAGAAACTTTCTCCTCACTCTTGTAAAGACATAGTTCATGTTATGCCATGTAGATATGGTTTTGATATTTTAGTGTATCCTCTTGTTAATGTCCTCTTGTTAATGTAATGATACTTACAGTTTCGCGTACAACTGTATTTTGCATATGTAATTTTCCCTTGTGCGTGTGCACTTGGACTAGGTTTAAGTGTGTATGCACGGGAGTGCGTGTGTAACTGATTATGTTTAATCTTAATCCCCAATTTCCTAGGCTCAGGTCGTGACATACTTATTTTATGATATCAGAGCATGATTGTTACATTGGATAGGCATATAGGAATGTGGTGAGGATATGAGTTCAAATATTTGACTTTATAGTATGATATTGTGATTTGTTATGGGGACATGAAGTCGGGTATGTCTTTTGTAAGAGTGTTGATGTTTTGCTTTTTGCAGGCCATGGCATCTGGATCTGGTACAGATAATAATCATGGAGATAATATGACTCCACCCATAGAGAGTGGATCTGCACCCCAACAACCGCCCAATACATATGATCATTTCATCATGATGCTGCAAGCAATTTAAGCGCAATCCCAAGCAATGCAATCGTTGCAAGCACAAGTCGTGTTTATGGTGGACCGACAAAGCCAAGTATCCGTTCCACCCCACGTGGAGCAACAAGTGGTTTTTCAACCAAAGGAAAGGGATCCCAATGCCCTATAAGAAAATTTTCGGAAATGCGGGGCTATGGAGTTTTATGGGAAAGAAGATGCTCTACAAGTGGATCAGTGGTTGTAGCGTATAGAGGATCTGTTTGACACAGTTGTTTGCACTAATAGACAGAAGGTCTTACTCATAGCTTCTATGTTCTGCGATGTGGCAAAAACAGGGTAGAAGAGTGTGAGCGACTCATATAAGGACATGCCTGGTGCGACTGTGTGGGAGACGTTTAAGAAATAGTTTAAACGAAAGTTTATCCCTGCTCATGTACAAAGAGCAGAGGAAGTAGAATTCTTGGCCTTGCAGCAGCAGCAGATGTCAATGGTAGATTATGTGCATAAGTTTATGCAGTTATCTCACTTTGCTGAGGATTTGATCAATACAAAAGAAAAGAAGGTCAACAGATTTATCATTGGCTAGAATCCCAAGTATAAGAACTATGTTACTCCGTTCCAAAGGCCAGTTACATTTGATGATGTCATGGATAGAGCCTATTTTGCAGAGGCAAATATTCGGGAAAAGAGAGCTGCGGACCCTTAGAAGAATGTATCCTTTGGAGCAAATGGGCAAGTACAAAAGAAGATGAAAGGTGGACAAGGCACTTCAAGTAAAGCTAGTGTGACAAGTGGGTACTGTGGCAGGTCCCACAATAGGGAGCTATGCTGGAGAAAGTTAGGAGCCTGTTTGATTTGTGGCATCATAGACCATTTGATGGTTCAATGGGACGGACATGGCCTACTGCCTCCACAGCTCAAGGCAAGCCACAACAATTTCATCAAAACCAGAAGCCAAATCGCCAGATTGCACCTGTATACGCCGCCACTCATGAAAGCATGGAGGAGGCGAATGTGGTGGAAGGTATTATTTCCATTTCTTAGGCAGAAGCGCAAGCTTTGTTCGATTCGGGGTCTACGCATTTGTGAGTAGCACTTTATTTTGCTGGAAAGCTACGGCAGCCGCCTAAGCCGCTACCATATGTATTAGTGGTATCCACTCCTGTTGGTAAGAGAGTGGAGTATAGTGTATACTACCCACAATGCGATGTACAGATAGAAGGTCGTCAACTCCAGTTGACTTAATCTTGTTCTCGATGTTAGATTTCAATATGATCCTTGGAATGGATTGGTTTGCGAGGTATCATGCCTGTGTGAATTGTTATAACAAGACGATTTACTTTGATTTAGGGATTGTGTTTCATTTTGAGGGAAGTAAGAAGAAATGCCCTAAGCGCGTTATCTTCGCATTCAAGGCAGATCGAATGATACATAAGGGGTGTGAAGGCTTCATTGCCTTTGTTTAGAGAAGAAGGAATCAAACAACTTGGAGAGATCTCGGTGGTACGTGACTTTCCGGACATATTTCCCAAAGAAGTTCCAGAGTTACCTCCTATTCGGGAAGTTGAATTCTCCGTTGAAGTTGTGCCAGGTACAGCACCAATTAGTAAGGCTCCATATCATATGGCTCCTGCAGAGTTACTGGAGTTGAAAAAGCAATTACAGGATCTGTTGGATAAGGGTTTCATACGCCCTAGCGTGTCACCTTGGGGAGCTCGGTGTTGTTTGTAAAGAAGAAAGATGGCACTTTTCGAATGTGCATTGATTACCGGCAGTTGAACAAAGTAACAGTAAAGAACAAATATTCCTTGCCGCATATTGATGAATTATTTGATCAACTTCAAGGTGCAGCGTAGTTTTTCCAAAATTGATTTGAGGTCTAGGTATCATCAATTAAGGGTGAAAGAAGATGACATTTCTAAAACTGCCTTCAAAACAAGGTATGGTCATTATGAATTCCTCGTGATACCTTTGGGTTGACTAATGTACCTGCTGCTTTTATGGCTTTGATGAATAGGATCTTTGCTCATTCCTTGGATCATTTTGTAGTAGTCTTTATTGATGACATTTTGGTGTACTCAAAGACTGCAGAGGAGCATGCAGACCATTTGTGAAAAGCCTTGCAATTGTTGAAAGAACATCGGTTATATGCCAAGTTGGCAAAATGTGACTTTTGGCTTGAGCAGGTAGCGTTTCTTGGTCATATCATCTCACGAGCCGGTTTGGCAGTTGATCTAGCAAAAGTTGAGGCAGTGGTTAATTGGCCAAGTCTGAAATTTGTGACAGAGATTAGGAGTTTTCTTGGACTTGCAGGGTACTATTGAAGATTCGTTCATGACTTTGCAAGGATTTCTACTCCTTTGACCAAGCTAACTCGGAAGAATGTTCCATTTAATTGGAATAACGATTGTGAAGCTATTTTTCGAACCTTGAAAGAAAAGTTAACTACTGCTCTAGTAATGACTCTACTTGATGGAAGTGAAGGATTTGTGATCTATTCCGATGTTTCTAGAATCAGTTTGGGATGTGTGTTGATGCAGCATGGTAAGGTGATTGCATATGGTTCCCGACAACTCAAAGAGCATAAAAGGAATTTTGCCACACATGACTTGGAATTGGCAGCTATTGTGTATGCTTTGAAACTTTGGCAACATTATCTGTATGGCGAAAAGTTTGAGGTACATTCAGATCACCATAGCTTACAATATTTATTCACACAACATGATTTAAATATGTGATAGCGTAGATGGCTTGAATTTGTTAAGGATTATGATTTCCCTATAATGTATCACTTAGGAAAAGGTAATGTTGTGGCAGATGCCTTCAGCAGAAAGTCAAAGAATCTTAGTGCTTTAGTAAGCCCCAATTTGTTTATACAAGATGAATTCAAAGATAAGCCTATAGAAGTGAGATTGGTGAATAACTTTGTATTGAAAGTCTCATCAAAATCAATTCCATCCATCTTGTTATACCCTTTATCAACCAAACGTGCTTTAAAATGATCAATAGATCCATTAGAATTTGATTATTTAGCTTTAAAAACCCATCATGAACCAATAACATTCATATCATATGTTTAAGGAACTAAATACCAGGTCTCATTGTGATCTAGTGCTTCTAACTCTTCCCTCATAGCTGTGACCCATTGAGGTCGGTTCAATGCGTCATTAACATTGTTGGGCACACCCAAATCCTGTTCCAATGTGGACAAGTGATTAGGCCCATGTCACAACTCTAAAAAGCCACGTTGATTTGGACCTTCTGACTTCGTACTGGACATTTACAAGGGATGTCTAGTAGCCATTAGAATCTTTGGCTTGAAAATAATATCCATAGCATGGGTGCACATAGCATGAGGTCGCAAAGACATTGGTAAGGAGAATTGGAAGATGTCGTGGGTCCACACATAGTGGACTCGTGGTCCTTTTGGACATGAGGTGCATCATTTGAGTTATGAATTGTAAATGCAACAACCAGGTATTAGTCCAATGAAACTTCCCCATTTTGGATAGGTGGAGGCATAGAGACCTCCTTGATATGCTCATCAGAGGTGCCTTGCATTGTTAGTTGGGGCACTGTACTGTGTTCAATAACTTGCTACCCAGACTCTAGAAGTAATGCTTGTGTATGCTTCTTAGGAGTACATGCAGTACTAGGTGAGTAGATACCCGAGGTTACATCATCTTCATGAGATGATGATAATGCCATTGTCTGGTCCAAATGTGGGACATTATTGGTGCCTAATGACATATCACAAGTTCGCAATAACTGCTCCTGTTTAACCGATCTCTCTGTTATTTGTATGGGTTCTGTGTCAGGATTAGAACACTGAGTGGAATCTAAAATGGTAGTTATGGTGCTTGGTTCCTACACAGGAATGAATATATTCTTTGAATTTTTATATGGAAGTTCATTTTCATAAAAAATCACATGATGTGAGAAGAAGATTTTTTGACTCCGAGGATGGTAGCATCGATAACCTTTATGCAAAGGGCTATTTCCTATAAAAATACAGTGATATGTTTTAGGTTCAAACTTGTTTTTGCTATGATCTTGTAATTGTGGGAAGCATTGATGCCCAAACACTCTGAGACTTGAGTAATCTGAATGAGTGCATGGAGTTTGAAAACCAGTGTTTCCATATTCAAAATTGATGAGGGAAACCTATTTACTAAAAAGATTGCAGTCATGAATGCTTCTACCCAAAAACTCTATGGTAAATTTGTATGGAGGAGAAAAGTAAGTCTTGTCTCAACTATATATTCTTTGTTTCTGTAATACCATTTTGCTTAGGGGTACCTGGACACGAGATTTGTCTGTGAATACCAAAATTTTAAAGATGAGCAATAAATTTGCACGACTGAAATTCACTGCCACCATCAATTTGAAAGATTTTTATCTTTGTAGAAAACAAATTTTCCACTAATTTTTTAAAATTGACAAAATTTTCAAAGAAATCATATTTATTTTTGAGGGGATAAAACCAAGTAAACCCGGTACAATCATTAACAAAAATTACATAATATCTAATTCCTTGAGAAGAGAAAATAGCCCCATAATTGTAATGAATTTTCAGAAGAGGAATATTTGGTAACTTTGTTATTCAAAGAAAACAGTAGCTTAAAACACTTTCCCATTTGATATTTAACACAAACACTGGGTACTTTATTCCAACTACTAATATTAATGATGCTTTGAGAATTTAAGATCTTCAAGAGTTTACTATTGGGATGACTCAATCTCAAGTGCCAAATCTCTTTGGTAGTTTTTTCAGATCTGAGTGCCACAAACGCTGCTATTGCTTCTCCATCTAAAGTATATGGACAAGAATTATCTCAAGCCAATCATGAAACTGAGATTAAATTTTTCTTAATTTCAGGCAAAACTAAAATATCTTTTAACTCTATTGTGCCATAATCAGATTTAAAAGAGGCATCCCCTCTGTGAGAAATGTCTAATTTCGAACCATCCCCTATCACCAATTTATCATCACCAATGTAAGGTCTAGCATGAAGTAATTTACCTGGATCATTGGGAACATGTGCATTGGCTCCAGTACCAACATACAAATTCGGGTCTTATGTTTCTGTTATGGATAGTGCAGTTAGTGAATAGGGCAAGTCTTTAGGAGCTTCGTATGAATAGTCCCATCGATAAAAGCATTATATTGCAATCTGATTCCTTCTTCCACATATTTGACATGGGTCTGGAATACCGATACCTTGTTGCCCAATGCCGTTATTCTGAAAATGTGGAGTGTAAGACACATTAAAGAAAGCATCATTATTACCTATTTGGGGTGAAGAAGTAGCATGCTGCTGCTGTATGTTACACTCAACTGGGTTGGGCGGAACCCCTAGTTTTGCCCAACTATAGAAAACCCACGGTCATGTGAGTTATATGAGTTGTGTTGACCATTATAACCTCCCCGTGGATTATAGTTTCATCTGTCACAGCCACCTCCTTGCTGTTCTCCTTTTTTTGGGCCGCAAATGCCATTGATTGATCAAGGTTTTTGTGAGGCCCTGATCCCAATTAACCTTGATTTATATTAATTAATTTTGTTTTATATTAATTAAATGGTGTTTGGGCTAATTTAACTCAAACCCTTTGGGCTTGGGTCTTGGATAGGTAGTTGGGTCGGGTTCGAACCTTACCTAAGTAGTTGAGGACCCTTTTGTAATTTGTTCATACATCATATGGACACCTCATTAGCTGCACCTTGTGTAATTCTTTGTGTAGATCATCTTTCATGTTGGCCTCAACTTGATTTGGACCTATCTTGGACTGATTAAGGTCCATTCGACCTAAACTGTAATTACTCTAAAACCTTGGACTTGCATGCAAAAAGTTTTATTTAAAAAAAGAGAGAACTCTTTGTCTCTTTCTCTCCTCCTCCTTCTCACTGTGCTCGTTTTTCTTTTCACTTTCTTCATCCTTACCTCACTTGAGGGCTGCCAACCAAGATTTGAAGCTTGCATGTAAGATAGAAAGCCTACATTCCTCTTATTCATCTTCCTTTGTGTGTTTTCTCATTGGAAGGCACCTTTTCTTACAAGCTACAGCCCATTAAGGTGAAGAATCTACTTCCATTTCACATTTTTGGGTTTGTTAGAGTCAAAAGGACTCAATCATACAACATGCATGCATTTTTACACCATATTCATCACTCGCATGTTCTTATGTAGAGAACCCACTGTTTCATTGAGGATCTTCCCTAATCATACACCAAGGGAGAGTTCGTCAGGTCAAGCACTGTGAAAAAGGCAGGTATTGGAGTATGGAACTGTATGGATGTGTGATGGTTGATTCTTTGATTGATTATTCTAATTTTTGAGTTACAGCTCCTTCTTTCTTATTAAGTATATGTATACATGTTTAATTGAATGAATTAGATTATGAATGTGGAATGGGAGTATTATGTGAAAAATGAATAATTCTTAGGGACATCTTGAAGCCATTAGAAGCTCCTTGTAACCCTTTTTACTCAACATGCTGAATGGAGTTCAGCTTCAGAATCAACTTCAGAATTTCTGAAGCTTATGGTGAAGCTACGGCTAAACTGTAAATGTGTACAGCTCAAAGTCACGAGAGTGTCAAAATCCCAATTTAACTACGGTTAACCCTTAGCTAAGCCGTGGAACAGACAACGGCTAAGCCATACCTATCCCATGACCCAGCCGTAAGCCATTTTACGGCGAACTTTCTCGAGAGCCTGAAAATCCAACTTTTTTCTACGGCTTACCCACGGCTACACCGTATAATGCACTACGGCTAAGCCGTACCTAACCGTAACCCTAACCGTAGGCTTAGCACGGCTAAGCCGTAGGTTAACAAACGGTTGAGCCATAAATGTGTATAAAATTAAGGTGGAAACCTGAACCCTTCAGCTAAGCCGTAACATGTATACGGCTAAGCCGTAAGAACACTGTGAACTTAGGATATTTTGGATTCTCAATGACCTTGTAGGGCCTTAGTGATGGCACATTCTTCCCAACTAAATTAGCTCCAATGGTGATCAGATGATAAGGAAGATGAGTGTAGAGCTGACACTCATCCCCTTCAATTTTCTGGATGATTTCCCGATGTCATGTCATAGGTGTTGACATAAGAAGAGGTGTCTTTTATGTATACACTGTAATGCCAAGAATCCATAACACCATGACACCAGATGTTTTATGACTACATCGTATTGATTGACTTTGAGATCACAGATTATTTAGCATATGTTTGGCTAGTAAATTCCCTTGATACTTTTCTAATTTAGATGCATTCATATTATATGAAACCTTCCCACTCTTCCTGGCTAACCTGAAGACAAATAAGACCCGGGCTTCTATTGAGTGCGTATCTGTCAGGCCTGAGTTTCTATTGACTGCGTGCCTATTGGGCTTGAGCTTCTATTGAGTGCATGTCTGTCAGGCCTGAGCTTCTACTGGGTGCATGCCTATTAGGCCTGAGCCTCTACTGAGTGCGTGCCTGTCAGTCAATATGGGTGTAACCAAGGTCGAGAAGGTTCAAGCTATCTTAGCTCATTTAAGTATGCATTGTTCAGTATTAGTTACCTATGATTGAATATAATTTCAAAACCGAATCTCCCTTATGCATGATATTTTGTTTATGATTCATTACACATGATTACTCAAGCACAACTTGCCTAGTAGACTGTTATTGTCTTTTTTAATTAGTATCTACTCTGAATTCGCTTGATACATTATAATAGTTTCATATATCTTGGTATTTACTTAACCATTGTGTTAACAGTGATACCCTTGGTGTTACAGGTACAGAACCAAATCCCGATACGAAGGTTGATGCGTCCCCGAAGGTTGCCCCAACGGTATCTAGGGGTATAGAAGAGTGGAAAGAAGATGACGTATTCTACTAGTCGTCTTCTAGAGTGCGTTAAGTAGTTATGTTGGTCCTATGTATGGAGATGTTTAAAATGGACATTATGTACAAGACAGGTTTTAGGTTTTGTGGACATGTGTGTGATGGCAATGTTTAATTAAAGGACTTAAATTATATATATATATATATATATGATAGTATGATATGCTCTTCTATGTTTTTGCTTATGATCATTACTGATGTATTTCATAGGTTCTCGCTCAATGTTGGTTTTTAAATCTACGTGTTGTTGGTCTTACCTCATACGTTCCTGTGGAATCTCCCTTGTAGTGATTCCTGTATATCTTCACATGGCACGGATTACTACGGGATTACATATTCACACCCTGGGAGCTCACTCTAATCCCCAATTCCCGAGATCGAGGTGTGACAGCCTTTAGTTTTAGGTTTCAGACTTTGAAGATGAAGTTCATAATTTTGGATGGCAATGACAAATTAGGTGTAAATGGGAAATGGTGGTTTTACTAGCATAGAGGTTACTAGCACACTATACTTCTTTTCAAGGCTACGAGACATGTAAATAACTTTATCTTCATCTGGGACTAACTTTGAATTGAAGCAAAGCCATCGAAAATATTTTTGAAAGCTTTAAGATTCTCAGATAAGGGCTAATTATCGAGCTTAAGATCTTGCATCCTTTGCTTTAGTTGAACTTTGCATTCCTTCATGGCATGAAGAAAATTTTCCTCAAGATAGCCATGTTAGGAGGCAGCCACCAAGATCCTTAGTTATTGCATACATATTACTATGGAAATAACTTTAGATAATGATATTCAAGAAACATACCCGCGAGATCTCTTTGATTTGATCTCAGTCTTACAACAATGCGTAAATCTCAAGACCTTCTACTATATTCCTTTATGCTCGAATTTGTATCGGGGTGTCGCCCACTTTTGCAAATTCTCTTTGCTCTAAAAAACAAGATTTCTCTTTCATGTCCTTCCTAGCGAGCAATAGTGCATATTTATAGGCTACAGTAGGGACCTTAAGAAGGAAACAAGGACTAGGCTTCTCACGGAAATAGGAAACCCTAATTTAACCTAAATTAGAATCCTAGTTCCATAAATTATAATTCGGTTCACTAGAGAATTATAATTCACTCTTGTCCTTATTTTCAAAATTATATTTCGAACTTCTTGTTATTAAATGCTTATTAATCTCCCCATGTTAAGATTTCAAATATCCATCATTGAGATCTTATACTTAACTTATTTGATATGTCGAACACAAAGTCCACTTACAGGGTTTGACATAATCAAAACTTATAAACTTCATTAAGGGTATATCATCAATCCCTATTATGGGATCTGAATTCCGTCAATAAATAATATCCACTATGTATGTAGTGTAGTCATTCAATTTACTGAGATTATTGACCCATAAAATATCTCACTCCTTTGTAAACAAAATACCAAATACTAAATGTATATGTCTATTATTTATATCTAGATTAAGAGTACAAGCACTCATAATAACCATTTGGATGTTAATCGTCTTAAATAGTCAGTATAAAGACAATAAACCCAAAAGCGACCATATTTAATACACACAACGCGTATTAGCATAACGAGTTGAAACTATACCATTTTCCATAGCCAATACAAGCCTACTAAAACATCATGCTACAATCATGCCGATGGTGTGTCCAACTCCATCTAGATTGTGAATAACAATAACTTATATTTTATAAAAACCAATAAATAAGTCTTCCGTGTGTAAGCTAAACTCTACACACCAACTTGTTTACTTTAGAGAATAAAAGATACACCATGCATAATAAAAAACTATGCAACCATTTGCCTATACAAATTCTCATTAAGATGACAAGACAAACTTTACTAATAAATAAATCAATCAAATACAGATATATAAATATATGCTTTTAGTATAAATTCCCAACAATCTCCCACTTAGACTCAAAACTACTTTGACATGTATTTCAACTCCATTCCCTCTACATGACTGTAAAAGCTCTTTGCTGGTAAGCTCTTTGTATAAGGATTTGCCAGGTTGTCTGCCGATGCAATCTTGGTTACAATTGTATTATCCCACTATATGATTTCTCGTATGAGATGGTAGTTATCTTACCTTTTTTATGCATCTTGGGTTCTTTGCATTAGTAACCAGACTGGTATTATCATAATAAAGTATTATGGGTGATTTTACCAAAGGTACCACTTTTAGACACATCAAGAAGTTTTTAAGCCAAACTGCCTTCTTGGCTCCTTCAGAAGTTGCCACATATTTAGCTTCCATGGTCGAGTCAGCAGTACATGATTGCTTGACACTCCTCCAACTTATGGCTCCACCTCCTAAGGTAAATACAAATCCTAAGGTCAACTTTCTTGCATCATTATTGATCATGAGTTCCAAGTGCAAAACCACGATGTAGTAATAATACTGGTAAGACCAGGTTGATCCACAGGGAGAAATGTATTTTAAGGTTCCTTTTTCAACTTATACCTGCCCTAAATAAAAATCTAAAACTAGCCTAATTTAAAATCTACTAAATACAAGCATCCTACTTGCCAAAATTAAATTAATTGTAAACCAATGAAAAGAAACTTTCCTAAATCTAGAAAACCTAAATCTAAAATTTCCTAAACAAAACTAAAGTTGCTGCAAAACTAAAACACAAGTTAGAACTTTCAAAAATAAAAACTAAAATTAGAAACTAACTAAACTAAACAATGTTAGAAACAAAATAAACAAAAGTTAAAAACTTTCCTAAGTTCGAATTTCCAAAACTAAAAAAAACTTTCCAATTTAAAATCTTCAATTAAAACAAGTTTAGAAAGATATTTTAATTTTGGAAATTATCTAAAACAATCAAAACAATAAAACTAGAAACAAAATTAAAATTAGAAAGTCAGTAAAATCAGTAGTGCAATGCATGCCATGAGATGCTGAAAATTTGGAAGTATGAAAAACTAGTATGTTGATGCAAATTTTATGCATGATTTGAACTATTCTAATGCATCCTAAATCTAAGTTTAATAGCTGGAATTTATGCTCTACTAATGCAACAAACTAACCAAAAAATAAAAAATAAAAAAAAACAGAAGTAAAAAAGGATCTAAAACAAAAAAGTTATGAATGCATGAATATGATAACTTTGCAAAATTCTGTGCAGAAATTCTGATCCGAGTTGACTAATTGGCAAAGTTAAAGCCTCTGGCTCACATACCTTCCAAAATTATTTTGATCTGAAATTCTGGGGAATGAAAGACCACATCCTAAACTTAAATTTTACCAAGTTTTAAAGAAAAATATTATGATTTGACTGGTCTACCCACTTCGAATTTTTTGACAAAAACTGTTTCTGCAGTTTGCTGAAACTGTTAAGTTTTGTTGTTTGTGTATTGAGTCCAAATTTAATTATTAGATTCAGATCTGAAGGCTTAATTTTTATTAACTTAAATATGCACAAAATCATATAATATGAAAATACATGCAATGAACTCTAATTCAACCATTAAACTATGCAAAAACAAAACTTAAAATCAACATGAACATAACAAGAAAAATAACAAAAATGCAAAAAAATAAAATAAAAGTGCATGAAGTCAAAGGCGGTAAGCAATTGAAGTCAAAAGTGGTAATAACAGGAAATCAAAGGCGGGAGATTGTTTCTTTCAATTCCTTACCTCAATTTGGGCTCAAAAAGATTAGAAGTGTTATCCTAGGATCTTATTCTTCATCTTGGGTCGTCAATCCAAGTGAGAATAACAAATCTCCATTCAATGTAGAAATAAATTTCAAAATTGGCCTCTAATATTTTTTCACTCAAACCTCTTTAACTCCATCTTGCATTGCCTCCAAACATACAATATATCCAAAGAGACAAAGTAAATTAAAAAGGTTACTAAGATAGATTAGTAGTTGTGATTCCAATTATATCCCAATATTTAAACAAGAATGAAAATTAACCCACTCACAAACAAGACTAAAATTATGAACACCACAAAATCAAAGACAAGAACAATTGGAAATAAATAAATTTTACTAGCATGAAATTGTTTTACGAAAGATTGAAAATAAAAAGCAAACAATTACATACTAGGATGGATGAGAATTCTCTTTCTAGTTGACACTTCAAGGTTGGTTGTGTGGCTTTAGGGCTAAGTCTCCTTGATGACTTAAGATGGAGAGACAAGAGAGGGAGAGGTGGAGTATAGAAATTCTAGAGGTGAGAGGTAGGCAATTCTTCCATGAAGGATATGAGAGAGGGGTGCCCTATTTATACTTTTTCAAGTCTTACTCCTTCTCAAACTCTAAAATCTTAAAAATAATAAAAAAAATGAAAGAAAAAGGGTGCCAAACAATAGCTTGGGCGTGAGATATCTTTTGGGATTTTTTTTCAAACTTTTTCTCTTTTTTTTCCTTGCTTGCTTTGTTCGGAAGTCCCTCTTGGATACTTCTTTCCTTTCTTGTATGTGCCACCTTGCATTGAGATCTTTTGAGAGATGAAGTAGGGATAAAAATCCTCTCTTGGAATCAAACTTAGCCTACATGAGGTGTAGAACTTCTCCTTTTATCTCTTTGTATTGTCAATTTTCCTTTTTTGGAAAGTTCTCTTTATTAGCTCCAAACTTGGAGAGATCTTTGAAGATAACTCTCTGGATTTTTTTTCTTTTATTTTTCAGCCAAAAATCTGAATAAATTCCTCTTTTGGATGTGGAATGCTTGCTTGGATATTTTTTTTAATTTTTTTAATTAAATCTTCTCCTTTCCAAAAAGAACTCCTATGTGGCTTTTCTAGTCAATCTTTGATGAGATATTTTTCAAATTCTCTTCAAAATCTCTTGAAAACATGCAACAAATAAATGGACCCCATCTTGGATGTTTTAAAAGTGTACCCCACACATATATGTGTGTGTGTGGGACCATGAAGCTGACTTTTTGCAATTTTCTTCCAATTTCTTTTCTCTTCAATTCTTCTCTCCTTTCTCTTGAAAACCAATTCCTTACATCAATTCTTTACAAATGGGACCCATATCATCAATTTCCTACAAAAAAAATGTGAATTCATGTGAAAGACAATTTTAACTCTAAGATCACAAATGCATGAACACGGACCCATTTCTTATGAAATGACAATGAAAATGCACACCATTTTTCATGATTTTATGTAAATAAACTAATGATGATTAAAATTGAATTTAATTCATGAGAATATAAATTTTCACAAAACTTTCCAGAAATAGATTTTCCAAAAATAGCAGGTTTCATGAATGCAAGCAAAAAGTGTGATTTTTAAATAAATTATGCAAAAATGTACTACAATGATATATAAATGCAAGAAACCATGATTTCACAATAAATAAGGCTCTTTTGGCTTAATAAGTCCTTAAAATGGTCCAAAATGTATATGCAAATATGCATTTTTAAAGACTTATCAATTATCTGACTGGAAATCTGAGTTTATGTACACAATGGGTATCAAACTCTTGGCCTGGTAAATCAGCATATAAATTGTAGTCCTCTTAAGGTATTTAAGCATATGCTTTACCGCAATCCAATGTTCTATCCCTAGATTAGATTGGTATCTACTAACCATGCCAATGGCAAAATAAATATCAGGTGTAATGCATACCATTTCATATATGAGGCTTCCCACCGCCGAAACATAAGGTACTTCCTTCATCTTTTCTATCTCATCAGGTGTTTTAGGACATTAATCATTAGATAAAGTAATTCTATGCACGAAAGGAAGAAATCCTTTCTTGAAATCTTGCATGCTAAAATGGGCAAGAATCACATCAATATAAACCACTTGATATAAGCCAAACATTCTTTGTTTCCAATCTCATAGGAGCTTGATCCCTAAGTCCTTTATTTCACATTGACTACTCAACTATACTTTAACCAAAGACAACACTCCGACATCGTTTCCAATGAGTAGGATGTTATCCACAAAAAGTATTAAGAAAACCACGACACTATCGTTTCCCCTCTTATACACATAGGATTCATCAAGGTTCTACTCAAAACTATATGATTTAATGGCTTGGTCAAAAAGAATGTTCCAAGATCTAGACGCTTTCTTAAGTCCATAAATAGACCTCTTAAGCTTGCACAACATGTGCTTACGGCCTTCAGCTATGAATCCATCTGGTTGCACCATATAGATACACTCGTTAAGGTTTCCATTAAGGAAAGCTGTCTCAACATTCATTTACCAAATTTCATAATCGAAACCGTAATGGATAAAAGAATCTAGATGGATTTCAGCATGGTTACTGGCGAGAAGGTCTTTTCATAATCGATTCCTTCTTTCTAAGTAAACATTTTTGCAACAAGCTTAGCTTTAAAGGTTTCAACTTTTCCACCAACCCTCTTCTCTTCTTATAGACCCACTTACAACTAATAGGTTTTATCACCACTGGTGGTTCTCCAAGATCCCAAACTTGATTAAAATGCATAGACTCCATTTCTGATTTAATAACTTTTTGCCATAGTTCTGCATCTTTGTTTTGAAGTACTTTAATATAGTTACAGGGTTCGATATCTAGATCATCAAGGACTCTATTGAATGACTCTTCCAAGAACATATATTGCTCGGGTTGATGAGTAACCCTCCCATTATGACGAGGCACACACTATGTCTGTCTATAAGTAGTGTTATGCTATGCTAAAACTAATCCTGCTATACCATCATCTACATGTTGATCCTGTTCATCACGTAGCATGTTAGTGGGATCACCTAGAGTATCATTAATTTGAGACTCAGCAATCGTCCCACTACGATAATAAGGTAATTGAATGCCGAATTCTCCATATTGTGGTGTCTCTTCCTGTGCTACTAGTAATGGAAAAGCTTGTGTAGGTCTCTCTCTCTCAATTGCTCTAAAACAATTTGTTTAGGTTTGTGGTTCATTATATAGTCCTCTTCTAAGAATTAGGCATTGGTGCTAACAATGACCTTCTGATCTTTAGGATTATAAAACAAACCACCTTTTGTTCCTTTATAATATCCAATGAAAATGCAAACTTTCGTTCTTGGTTTTAACTTATTTGTGTTTCCTTTCAGCACATGTGCTAGACTACCCCATATCTGAACATGCTTTAAAATAGGTTTGCGCCCAGTCCATAGTTCTGTGGGTGTAGTAGATACTAACTTAGATGGAATAAGTTTAGAATGTATGCTACCATTTTTAAAGCATGCCCCCAGAATGAATTAGGCAAATCCAAGTAACTCATCATTGACCTCACCAAATCCATAGGAGTTCTATTCCTTCTTTCTACTATACCATTTTGTTGAGGTGTACCTGGTGCAGACAACTGGGATGTAATCCCCTCTTGTGTTAAGTAATTCCTAAATTCTTCAAATAGGTACTCGCCACCATGATTAGATCGTAGTGTCCTGATACTCTTAGACGTTTTTCCGTTTCCACCTTATACTCCTTGAATTTATCAAAGCATTTGAACTTATAGCACACTAAGTAAATGTACTCATACCTTAAGTAGTTAATAATAAAAGTGATAAAATACTCAAAGCTACTTCTTGCTTGGACATCCATGGGTCCACATAAGTTAGAGTGAACCAATTTTAACGATTCTTTGGCCCTATAACCTTTTGCCAAAAAGGGCGCTTGGTCATTTTTCCCTTTAAACAAAATTCGTAGATTGGAAGTGCCTCCATTTCCAATGAATCTAATGGTCCATTTGCAACTAGTCTTGAAATCTAGTTTAGATTAATATGACCCAACTGTAAATGCCAAAAATACGTTTAGTTCAACTGTGAAGATTCATTTCTCTTACTTGGTAAGGTAATTGTGTTATTAGATTCAATCGGTTGCTATTTACAAGAGATAGGATTAACAATGTAAAGATCATCCACCAATGAACTAGAACAGATAAAATGCTTATTGTACTTAATAACCATAAATTTATTAACATAAATGAAATAGTAGTCTTTAATCAACTTGGAAACAGAAATTAAATTCCTCCTAATGGAGGGAAATCAAGAGAATCTTTAAAAATTAAAGTCCTGTCTCTACTAAATCTTAGACAAACATCTTCTACTGCAACTGCTGCCACTCTCGTAGCATCACCCATAAGCAAATAAATCTTTTTATCACTTAGCTGCCTGGTTTCCTGAAACCTCTATAAAGAATTGCAAACATAATTAGAAGCTCTCGTATTTACACACCAAGTATTGATAGATATGATGGCCAAACATGATTCAACAACTAGTGAATGAAATTTACCTTCGTTGTTCACTTTGTTGAGATAAGTTGGACATTTCTTTTTCCAGTGCCTTGCTTGCAATGAAAACACTTGTCCTTGGGCCTTTTCACTCCTCCCTAAGGTACATTGCCTTCTTGAGAAACTTCATTATAATTTTGACCCTTTTTCTATTTCTTCATGTCTTTCAGCTTAGAAACATAGCTTTTTTCAGCAATGTGAACAATAGCTGGTTTTTTTCAAAAGGCCCTCAAGAGCTTGAAGTTCCTTGAGTAATTCTGCTAGAGAAAAGTTAATTTAGGTGGAATTTCTCAAAGGAAATAGTCAAGGACTAGAGAATGATATCGATAAGGGTTTTCTCATTAATGTCAGCTCCAAGGACCTATAGTTCATTGAGGTGTCCCATCATTTTCAGAACATGGTCCCTCATGGAGGTACCTTCAGCCATCTAAAAGTTAAATAGTTCATTCATAGCAACCTGCTTAGCCACCCATTCTGATTACAAAACATCTCCTTGAGACTATACAAGATGTCGTAAGCAGTATGCAAAGACTGATGCGGATGTTACAAAATATTTGACATAGTTGCCAACATATAACATTGCGCCATCTCATTAACCTTGATCTAGTTTTTGTATGCGTGGATAGCCACCTCATCGTACAACCATCCACAGGTTTCTCTGGGTATACCTCAATGAGCATATATTTGTACTCTTCAACAGTTAGTACAATATCCAAGTTTCTTTTTCAGTCAATGTAATTAGGTCCAATGACTTTATGTTCTTTGAGAATAATGGTAAGTGGATTGAAAGAACACATCTTAAATCCTTAGAATTACATAATCAACAAAAAGTATGATGGGCAAATAAACTTTGGATTCACATAAAAGGAAATTGGCTCCCTCTGCTAATTAATAAAAGAATCTGATAGCAATCTAAAACACCAATGCACAGTATGCTTCGATGGGAGGGCTTCGACCATACTTATTTTCTTCAAATAGAACATAACCTATTAGTTTAACAGTCAAGGCAAAAAACTGTACTAAGAAAAACCAAACAGTTGCATGACTTTGGCCTTATAAATAATTACAATGGCTTAGATAGAGAGTATATTGTTATTTATAGCTAAGTGTACACCATCATTTAATTCAAGGTCCATTATTCTGTATTCGGTCCCTTCAGATGGAGAAGTGACCTATACTAATAATTACCCTAAATCATTTATATGGGAGTTTGTACTGGAGATTTCATAATTAACACACTCGATGAGGAGAAAGACTCCAAGGTCAACATACAAATCAATTACATCTCCTACAAAACAATGATGGAGGCTGTGGGAATTAAAAGGTTCCCTCTCCCACTTAGTTATTTAATAATGAGAGTTATTGTATAACAGTTTAATTAAGTCCAGTTTAGAATCTTGAAACAGTACATTACCAAGATGTCTAGGTTACCCCATCTTTATGCATCATAGCATTGGTGTGATTAATAAAAAGAAAAAAAGGGTTCAGTTTTATTTGCAAATCACATGAATGCAACCTACTTCACCATTCCAATTTGTATCAAACAAGTCTAATGTTATATTTAGCAGGTTATGATAATAATAGACATCTAAGCGCAAAAAAAAAAAAAAAAAAAAAAAAAAAGACAACCAGCAAAAGAGTCCTAGCTATCATGGTCAAGGAGGATCCTTTGTGTTCTTGATTGTCACTTCTTCAAAACATGTGCTTCATAAAGGGGGTTCGAGGTTGTCCCCTGACGAGGACCAAATTTTTTTCGTTAAGTTCTTCCTTCGAAATTGAATTGCTACCTTCAGAACTTGCGTCCCTTATTAAAAAAAATACATTAACCTTAAGCCTTTTGATAAATGGAGTTCACAAGCTATATTAATATAATTATATCACCATGAAAAATTACATTAAATCCTAAGCCTTCTAACAAACAGAGTTCACATGCAATGTCAATATAATTACATCACCATAAAACATTCAAAAATATGTAAAACAATAACCATGAATTTGATTCATGGGATCCATTTATGTAACATACACACATGGTGACAATGATAGTAAAATCAATTATTGCAAAACAGAGGTTAGATAGTTCGCTGCAAAATTAGTCACAGCAAACACAATCATCATGTTTTTTTTACAGAACTTATAATCTTACTATATTTTGTTCAATCTATACGCAGTATGAAGATTGGCTTTGATATCATTGTTAGGAGGTAGCCGTCAGGATCCCTAGATAATGCATATAGATTACTGTGAAAATAACTTTAGATGATAATGATTCAAGAACTATATTTGTGAGATCTCTCTGATTTGATCTCAGTTTTACAACAACGCGAAAACCTCAATACCTTGTATTGTATTCTTCTATGCTCGAACTGCACCGGGGTGTGGGCCACTTCTATAAATTCTCTTTACTCAAAAAAACGAGATTTCTCTTCATGTCTTTCCTAGAGAGCAATAGCACATATTTATATGCTACACTAGGGACCTTAAGAAGAAGACAAGGAGTAGACTTCTTCCGGAAATAGAAAACCCTAATTCAACCCAAATTAGAATCCTAGTTCTATAAATTACAATTTAGTCCACTAAAAAATTATAATTGTACTCCTGTCCTTATTCTCAAAATTATATTTTGAGCTTCTTGTTATTAAATGCTTATTTATCTCTCCACGTTAAGATTTTAGACATTCATCTATTAAATAATTACTGACATCTCTATTTAATCAAAATTTTTATAATTTCTTGAGATCTTACACTTAACTTATTTGATATGTTAGATAAAAAGTCCACCTACAGGGTTTAACATAATCAAAACTTATAAGCTTCATCAAGGTTATATCATCAATCCCTATTACCGGACGTGGATTCCATCAATAAACTAACATCCACCAGACACATAGTGTAGTCATCCAATTTACTAAGATTATTGACCCATAAAAGGTCTCACTCCTTTGTAAATCAAAATACCAAATATTAAATGTATGTGTTTATTATTTATATTGGAATTAAGAGTACAAGTACTTATAATAACCATTTTGGATGTTAATCGTCTTATAGAGTCAGTATAAAGATAATAAACCCAAAAGCGGTCCTGTTCAATACACACAACACATATTAGCATAACGAGTCGAAATTATACCGTTTCTCGCAATCAAGACAAGCCTGCTAAAACATTATGCTACAATCATACCGACGGTGTCTCCAACTCCATCTAGATTGTGAACAACAATAACTTATATTCTATAAAAACCGGTAAATAAGTTTTTTCATGTGTAAGCTAAACTATACACATTAACTTGTCTACTTTATAGAATAAAAGACACACACATGCATAATAAAAAACAATGCAACTATTTGCCTATATAAATTCTCATTAAGATGAAAAGATAAATTTTACTAATAAATAAATCAATTAAAGACAAGTACATAAAAATTTACTTTTATTATAAATTTCCAACAAGCCAAATCTCTCATTGGCTGTACTGCAACCCACGACCAGATAAAGGACCTCTTCAAATAAAGTTCCTATAATCCAACTCCTTAATAGGAGATCTTTTTCTTTCAAGGTTTCAAATTCAGAGTCTGCCTTGCCTTTCTTATCTAATTCTTCTTTTACCGGTAGCCCTTCAGTTATCAAATCCTTAACCTTAAGGATCTCAATTAGAGGAGGGATTTGCATGTGCCAAACCCAATAGTTTGTGAGGTTTAATTTTACTGAAACAATGGTGATGAGATGATAAAGTGCAGTTGCAGAAAGGGTGAGAGAAGACATTGAAGATGATCTAGCCATGGATATAATAGAAGACACTTATTGAAGCTGTCGAGTGTATCTAAAACAGGTATATGAAGCCATGTTTAACCCATCTAAGATACCATATAAGATATCACGCAAAAATGAATCCATTAGTTTAAGAACATAATATATATATATATATATACATTTTTTGAAGAATAAGTAATGCCTTTTGAGGAAATAAAGGCATTACTTACTCTTCAAAAAAAATATATTTTTTTTATATTTTATAAATAATGGATTCATTTTTAAATATTTTAAATTTATTTTTTTATTAAACATGTCTCTTACAAGTCTCCACATTTATTCTATCCGAATTTGTGTTTTTTATGCATTGGATGAGTCAATCCCGAATCATAAGTTTTCCTACCTTGGCAAATAAGGAACAATCTTTAAGAAGACCCAAACAATTAACATTAGTGCCATAAGTCTTCTTTCATTGTCTGAAGCAGCCCATTGCGAGGGTTGTTTGCATTAACACTCTCATAAGACGCATATGGAGTTGTATTCTGAAGTTCACATTAGACGTTGTGCCAGACTACACGTTTACTCGAATTGGATAAAGGGCTTTAATCCTATGAGCAGTTCTCACAACTTCCATGAGAACTTTTTATGGGACCCACTTGTGGGATCCATTTGGGGATGAAACTAGAGGAATGGAAAGATCTATGTGGGACCACCTTAAATACCAAGTTTGGCCCCAATCACATGTCTCTAACCTATTCATCCATGGCCCACAATCTAGTCCATTCAGATTTGTGCACAATCAACCCAACGGTCTAAAAAGTTCGGATTTGACCAAAACTTGGGGTGTGTGATTATTAGGGAGTTCCTGTGTATTGCAAGACTTGGATTCGGTAATAGATGGGCCCCACCTAGACTTCTCACATTAAAGTAGTGAGAACTAGTTCTCATAGGATTATTTCTCTTAAATAAAACTTTAAGTTGGATTTGAACTTTTCGAAGTTGTATATATATATTTTTGTAGTATCAATTTTTATTTCCTTTAATAAATTTAAGCTTATGGTTAACCTTTTGCATTCTTTTAATCATCTTCCCTTTTTAAATTTTAGATATTTTGTTAGTTTAGATTCTTATTGTAGTGTTTCTGTTGTTTCTTTTTTTTTTATTCTTTTTACTTTTGTACACGGGCCTCCTTTGCTAGTTAATTCTAATAGGAGTTGGTTGAGATTTGAGTATATGACTGATAATGTGATTAAAGAGTATATTAATTATGCATAATACTATATTGATCATCCAATTAATATATGATCATGAATCTAACCTTGGGATGAACTTCTAATAAAGTTTTTTGGGAGAATCCATCCACGGAGAGGGCATTCATTTTTTAACAATAAGGTTTCAATAGTGGACCTCATTGTAGAGTTCCACTCATTTTCATTCAGTGATTATTTAGTTGAGACACTTCGAGAATCTAGGGCGTGTTTTAATAAATGCAAAATAAATATAGAGAACCTAGGGGGTGTTTGGGTAAATGCAAAATGTCATATCAATATATTTAAATATTGAAAGATTTCATTATCATAGAATAAAATAGTGACATTATTCTATTGGGTTACTTATAGTGCTTGACAATTTCACAAATTTCAATATACTTTTGAAGTGTATGGAACTTTATAAAAAAATTTATAAGATGATATAATAAACAATAAATAGAGAGAAAGTAATTAATTGACCCAATGCAGGATTTACTAATTACTAATTACACTGCAAGGTCAATTTAATGCTCGGAGTTATAGTTGCACTCTTATAAAAACCATTAATGTTAAAACTTATAGCGGGCCACTATAATTAACAATTTATCATGAATTCTCAAATGGTTTTTACTAAAACTCTAGATTATTTTAAATGAAGATTATTTTATGCAATATATCATTGAATAATCTAATATAAAGGTTTCAGGAAAATGAGATACTTTTTAAGTTATCCAAATACCTCTTTTTGAGGTGAATGGATTATATTCTAAACTAATAGATAATATAGCAAAGTCTCTTGAAATATCTATGTTCCTAAGATTACAGTAAATGGCTTAAGTTACGATACAAATATCAGATTTGTTAGAGTTTTTTTGTATATGCCTCCCTAGGGTTTATAGCATTTGTGAATAGGCCCCTTTGGTTTCAATATTTGCATATACCCCCCTACATTTTCATTTTAATACCTTCTATGTCCCCAATATCACTAGTCATAATGAGAAAAGGCAACTTCCAAAAGATTTGTGTTGATTTTTTTTATGAAAATGATGACTTTTCCCTTCAATTCATTAAAAAAAAGATAAATATGTCATTATTTATAAAAAAAATATCAATATTTTATCAAAAATCCCAATAGTCTCTCTCAAATTCTCACATGTACATGAAACCTAATGATGTATTTGAAACTCATCAATCTAATAGAGAGTTGTGCATGGATTGGATCAATTCTAGCTAATTGTAAGTATCGGTGTTGATTGCCATTGTAAGTTATCTAAATTTAATGAAATGGGCTCATATTAATAAAAAAAAATTTATGGAGGGTTACTCTCTCCCATTAAATGTACTATAGTAAATGCTAATGTTGCAAGCCTTAAAGAAAATTAAATTGAAGCTTTTAAAATATGCATATGTAGATAAAGAGATGGGCAAAAGTGTTACTTTACTTTAAAAACTTAAGGTGGCTGTAAGGGTACTAATTTTGGGACAATGAATATATTGAAATGAAATAGTAAGAGGGAATATACAAATATTGAAACCACAGGGACTTATTTAGAATTCTAAAAACCTTCAAGGGTATATAAAAAAAACTCTATTTATTATAGACTACACAAAAAATGAAGAATAGGAACAGTGCCTTGAAACGGTTCTGAGTCGTTTGTGATTAAGAACAAGTCCCAAAAAAGTAGTCTCTCACTAAAATGTGGGCTACACTCTGATATGAAAATTGTTTCTTTACACTCTGATATGAAAAGTGTTTATTTAAATGAAACCAAAATGTTACTTCCCCCATTTTGCTCATCCCGCCGTTTCTTTCACTAATGCGTACCCTTTTTCCCCGTATCTCTCTTCGCCGCCATTTCTCTCATAGTCTTCAATAAATTAATCTGCCATGAGAATGAAGCTTTGATGAGGTGAGAATTGATTCGGACTACAAGGAGAGAAAAAAACGAGAGGATTCAGATCTTTTGCTAACAAAGGGGAAAAGGTCAGACTCGAGTTTGGGTTTGCCTCTGCATATTAAATCGGTGATCTCAGATCTATCTTTGCTTTATTATAGACTTGTTGTAGCAAACAAGTTGGGGGGATATTGATTAAGGTGTTTGCAGTGGTCTAAGAAATCAAAGGATTAGAACTCTTGGATTGGTTGAAAGTTGGGCGTCCCTAATGTGTTGCAAAGGAAAGACAGGTAGGAACGGTTTTTGCCTTCAGTTCTCGTGGAGATTGAAGACCATAATCAAACCCATTGATTGCTAAGGGTTTGGTCGTACATAAAAACGGGCAAGGTCTTTGGCTAATTTACATTTCTTTATCTTTTATTGTTATAAAAATATAGGAAATTTAACCAAAAGAAGCCTCAAATATCTCTATACTTCCAAAAGCATTCTCAAATATATGTAAGGTTCAAAAGTGTCTTTTATGTAGACTTTACCTTTTATAAGACCAAATTGCCCTTTACTTTTTCTCTTGCGACATAGAGAGTTGGCTGCTTTCGCGCATTGAAATATTTCAAGACTCGTTATTTTTATTTCAACTCTCGAACTCACTAGTTTATTTTAGACATTATGAGGGTTTAATGTTTATTTTAAATTCATATTTGAAAGCGAGAAGCGTGGTGGAAAACATTCTTAACTTTTTAACTAATCCTCTATAGAATGTAATAAAAGTAGGGTTACAAATAGGATATAGAGAGGAGCACAAATGTTTTGTGTTTCTGCAAAAATAAAATGATTTATTTTTTAGGAAAATCTCCACAAATTTCACTAAGAGAAGTGTAGCTATGAGTACTTTCATTATTTAACAAACTCACAATAGAATTACTCAACTCATACATTCATAAAAATCATTGCTTCAGCTTCAAAAATTATTAGTCAAACTCAATGCACCTATAAGTATCCTAGTTTGAAAAACTCTAACTATTTAATTCGCGAGTCTTTTTTCGACATCGCAAGTTGATTCGTACCATTATGACTTAATTTTATTATTGTTCAATTCATACTCAAAAGTGTGTAAAGTGTGAAGAGTATTCTACACTTTGGAGCAAATTCTCTATAGATTGTATTAAAAGTAGGCACAAAACAAGTACATTAATGGTTAACAAAAGTGATAGTGGAAATATTAAACCTAACTTCATAGATTCTAGAGCTTGACATGATAGTCATATCTCTTGGAAAGTTTTGGGTGAGATTATGCTAGATTCTTATAGGTTTGAGCTAATCTTCTTTTAATTGTAGTAGAAGTAATAAAAGAAGAAAATCTAAGCTCACGAATATTTTTAGGCACATATATGGATCCTAAATCTTAAGCTTGGGAGTGTTATGTCTCGACTCGCAAGTCATGTGTCGAGATCGCGAGTGTCAATTCTAGAACACGCAAGAGATAAAGTGAAGGGTAAATTTGTCTTGAAAAATAGAACTTTACTATATAAGATGCTTTTGGGCATTATATATTGTAAACAGACATTATATGTATTTAAAGATGCTTTTGGAAGTATAAGGATATTTGATGCTTCTTTTTTATAAAAACCCTTTAGTTTCCCATACTAACAAAATTTACAAATGATACCTTATTCTCATCACAAGCATATGGTAAACAAAATGAAATGATTTATTGTGTATAGAAGAATATACAAACCAATTGACTTGCTCATTTAAAACATAGCCTCAAATCAAAGAAGAATCATAGGTTATCTCTCCGTAATTTTCCCAAAGCTGGTTCTGAAGATAACCAATTACTTTCCTCTCCACCTAAAAGGCCTTGGCAAGAATCATATTAGAAATAGGTAGTTTTTACCTAAAAAGAAAGTTAGCTATGGTGATGACACGTAGGTTCTAATTGCTTAAACTGACAATGGCAACTGCATTGCCTTGGCTTATATTGACTTAGAAGTGAATGAAGCCTATTGGGAAGACAAACACATTCCCTTTCTAAAGGCTTGATTATGGGGCTATTATTACCCTAGTTGGAGATGACAAAGCCCACAAAGAGGGTCCGCTCGATAACTGTCAAGATCTTGGTGGCTCAAGGTGTATGTGAGGAGGGTTTTGGTCATTTGGTGCGAAGTCTATGTAGACCAAGGAGATGCCAAGAGTGTTAAGTGCTTGTATTTGAGCTACATTCACTTATGTCACATTAGAGCCAACCTTGTTCATGGTGTTGCCTAGTTTGTCTAGTCCTAAAAAGAAGAAATCATCTGCTTGGACTAGCTTTAGGTCCTTGCAAATGCAAATGCATCCATTCACAAACACTGCAAAATAAATGTAACCAAAAGATCTTAGTCAATCAAAACTCAAAGAGCATTGAATTTTGTAAACACATGCTTGCATCCAGTTAAATAATGGAAGGAAATTTAATAACAAAGAAGAGTATATGACGTATCAGATGTGACACACTAACCTAATTTAATCATGATTATTGTTAATTAATCTAGATTTATTATAATTAAGTACACTTGGGTGCAAATTATGTTAATTTAGCCTTATTATGTCTATTCGGTTGGATTCGGGTCATGGACAGGCAGTTTGGGTTGGATTTGATAAAAAATGAGTAGCTCGAGGGACATTTTTGTAATTTTCAGTTATAGAATTTTGCATCATTTGTATGTCATTTCAATCTCATCATATGTATTTTATCATGTGCATCATCTTTTGTTCTTGTCCCAACCTCATTTGAACCTATATGGACCTACTTAGGGCCTATTTGACCCAAATTGTAAATACTATTGACAAATCGGACTTGTCTGTAATACAGAAAAAATTGTTTAATATAAAAACAGTCCACCCTTGTCCAAACAAACATTTACCTCTCTTTGAGTTTGTTCTGTTGCAAGAATTTCTACCAAGAATTTCATGTGTTGGAGTTTGTAGGACATAATATGATGGCTTGTTTGCTAGCATTTCCAAATGCCATGTTCATTTATAGGAATTTCAGAATTCCAACCACTTGAAAGTATACAATTAACCTTTGGAAATTTTAGAATTCCACCTCCTACACTTTTGTTGGAATTCCTAGATGCTCAAGGATAAGAAAGCATTCAGAAATTCCACTATGTCTAGGAATCTCATAATTCCCCAGGCATGAATTCTAGATATTCTAGCAAAAGAACAGGGCCTCAGTTTCTAGAGTTCATGCAGTCTTCTTCTGCTCCCTCTCATCTTCATTTCCTCCTTTCATTCAAGCAAAAGAACACATGCATGTGAGGTTTGAAGTCATCATCTTCTTTCTCATTTCTTCCTTGATTCCTGCTTTGGATTTTGGGAGAACAACCTTCCTTGATCTTTGCAGTTTTTAAAGGTGAGGGTCCCCTTAATTTCAGTTTATTCATTCTTCATTATCATTTTCTCCTTGATTTCAAGACCCAAAGCACTTTCATGTGCTATTGGTGAAGTGCTGCTTCCTTCCCAATGTCTTTTCATCATCATGGAGCTTAAGATGCCCTCATCTCACTTCTCTTCCCAACAACAATCCAAGGTAAAGGTTCTAACCCATTTACAGATTCTTGTTCTTAATGAGTCATTTGAGACTCTTAATTGTGGCATGCACCCACATTCATGATTATTTGCATGTTTGCATGGTAGGGTTTCACAAATAGGGGTTTTAATTTGCTTTTGAGCCAAAGATTTCTTAGAGCTGTAGCACCACCAAAGCAAAGCAAGTATATGCAAGTTTAAACTTAAAGCATGCTGGTACTTGTTGATTTTATAAATTGATTTTAAATGAGTTTGCATTTCATCCTCTTTTTCTTCAATTGTATTGTAAATTGAAATGGTTTTATCTTTTTTTCCACAATGGATGGGTCTATGTTAAAGTAACAATTACAGGAGGCTTGGATGTAGAAAACACACAAATGTTGGGTGGAACAGGAAGTTCCTTGCAGGTACACATGGATGAGCAAAGGAAAAACTTCAAAAACTTTGAAGTCATTTCGTGTCAGGTCCGATTAATTCGACCCGATGCCCGATCGATCAGGCCAGGCAAAATTTTACCTGTTGACTAGAAGGGGTTCTAGGTCTGATCTATCAGACCTAGACCCGATCGATTGAATTGACGCTTTAGTTTGGGGTCCTATGGGTCTTGAAGCCTGTTTGACCCTTTTCTTTGTTAAAGTCAGTTCTATAATTAACCTATAAGCTAATTATAATATTAACTTGAACCAAGTAGGACCATTGGATGTTGAGGATCTTGTAGGGCCTTGGAAATGGTACCTTCAACCATTTAATACTGCCCAAAGGAATTAAGCAACGCATAAGAAGTCTTGGGGGTTGATATCATCTTTTGTGTATTGCCCGGTTAGTCTAACACTTAACTATGAGTGTTGATTTAAGGGACTTCAATGTACAAATTCATATATAGTGTAACATCAAGCAAAGATAGTCGTACATTGGATAATCTAAAACTACATCAAAATGGATGGTTAGATACTATGGGTGATTAAGTTAGGGTTGGCTAGTAAATTTCCTTGATTTCTTATCAATCTAACTGCATTACATATTGAGATATTCAATATTATTGCTCTCCAATCCATTGATATAATTGTAGTATCATTTTGTCATTCATTGATTAGTGTTGCTTAAATAGTCTTTCCTTTCTTTTATTGAATTGGATTGATTTACCAATTGAATGAAAGGAGTATTCATGCTTAACTGATTTGAGTAACAAGTCATTGAATTGAATTGATCGGTCTTACTCAAATTCCCTAATGATCTAGCACTACATAGCATAGATTCCACATTACAAGGTGCGGCTGGGCTAAATTTGATGTGGATTTGGACCGGCTGCTTCAGTTGACAATAGGAGTTTTCGAAACTCCAAATTAGGGTAGCCATATGAACCTAGGCCAAGGCACTGGTAGTTCCCAATTCAATAATTATATTGCTCTCATAAAGAGCGGATTTAGCAAAAGTAGTAGCCATCTAGCTAGTTGTATATCCTTCCAATGACCCATAATTGCATATTTAATTCTGATATTACACAATCTACCTAGTATACTGAAAATTAACCTCTTTTAAATCAACCGTCTCATTATTCTAATGAAATAAAGCGTGTGTTACTTTACATCTGTTTATTCTTTGCTGGATTGTCAAATTCACTGTTATCATATTGGTGTTATAGGTCTAGATTCTGATTTACTTGTATGCATACCCGCAAGGGAAGTGCCAAAGACTCCATAGGATAGAGAAGAGTGTTGCAGGGAAATTATTGGATTTGTCTTATATGTAAAGTGTTCTATGATTGTTCTGGGTAGTGATTAGGTTTTACCAACTATGCATCATGTCATCATTTTCATATTAGTTATCATGTTCTCATTTTATTTTATACATCTTCCACTGTTCATATAGGTTCTGTATTTTGGACATGATAGAAATGCACAGTTTCTTTTGATTTAAAAGATTATTAATGTTATTTAAAATGATTGTTCTTTTGAATTATTCCATGGGTTATTTATGCTCTAATACCATATTCCAGATCTTAAATGTACAACTTAAAATAGTACAGGTGAATTACACGAGCTTCCGCAGTAAGTTTTTAAATGGCCACGTATTTATACGTTGCCCTCACCCGTGGACTTAGCTTAATACAAATTGCCACAAATACATGTGTTACACCTTGGAGTCCACCCTAACTGTGGATTCTTGGGCCTTACCAAGTCGGTGACACAAGGGACTGGGATCAGATACATGAGAAAGAGTGTGTGTGCTGCCTTTTTTTTTTTTTTTTTTTCTTTCAATATAAAGTAGAGGATATGAAGTTCTCAAGGAAATGGAGACTAGGTTCAAATAAACAGGGGAAGAGTGTCGTTGTCTGAAAAGGTCTCCGTCTCTAATGTCACCAGAGAATGTAGCCAACTCAGTTCTGGATGAAGTCTTCTAGACAAATGAACCTGGTCAATTCCTGGAAGTCTTTGAGATAATGTCATTTCTTACAAACTAAAACCATCATATATTATTTTGTATTCCCACTTCCTGATCTTTGCCTGTACGGGCTAGACGCAGTCTGCAATTATATTTTCGTGTCTTACTAAAACTGAAAGGTTGACATCGTCGTCTAGTATAGGAGAAGAAGTGTCAGAGGAGAAAACAGCAGAGTTGAATTTGTCCTGACTAAGCTGAATTGACTCAACTAAAAAAAAAGAGTCAAACAAGTTGGACCAAGTCTTCCACAAACTCAGTCTAACTCACCTCGAGTTAATTAACAGATGCCCTTTGAGCCAGAGATTTATGAACTAAAAGGTCAACACAAGATCACTTACTGTAATTGAAACATCTAAACCTACAGCCAACAGTACATTTTCCTTCTACCTAAGCTTTGCATGCATGGCCTACATGCCGTCTGCAATGAAATACTAGTTCGTCACATTAGAATTGAAACATTGGTGTAGTCAAGTAGCGCTGAGATAAAAACAGAAAATAGACAAATAGTAGAGCTTAATCATAGTTCACAAACTTGACTGGCCCAAAATTGGTTTGAGTTGGCTGGACTCAACGCTTATAGAATCAGCCAAGTCAAACTGAGTATGCCCTTTCGAGTCGATCAGGTGAATTTGCCTATTAGTATAGTTCCATTTCCATCATAATTCTGATCTAGCTATTGACATGGTCAGTAAGTATTAACCAAACTCCAAAGAACTAAAGAACACGTGCCATGGTGGGAGATGTGGACACATTTGGGTGGCGCCTGGGGGTAGCAGAGCACAATATACTTAAATTTAAGAAATAATAATGTGTGCAGTTGAACCATTGTTGTTTGAAATATTCACGCTTTTCAGGACCTGGGACTTCTTCTTGGGCCCAAGTGCGGATTGATGTATTCCTTCTGCAATGAAGAAATGGATTTTGCAACTGCAGTAAATTTTTTCTTCTTTTTTTGGTAGGAAAAAAATTTATTAAAACCAACAGCCAAACAACAAAGAAGAAACAAAGGGGACTAAACCACTTAAGCCCCAGCCAAAAGGATAGAAGAGGTCCAATCCTAATCTAAATCCTGATTAACAGAAAAACAAAACTTGGCCAGTCTAAGATTTTGCAACAGCAGTTATGTGTAGAAAATACCCATATTTGTTTAATGATTCTAAAACTCAAAAACCAATCTGCTCCAGAAGAGGGGTGAAGGGGGGACCTGGAAAATTTGAAACTTGTGCTTTCATGATTTGGTAATCTAGCCCATTGGTGTGATTTGCTAACACTGATAATCCTTTCAACCCTGATCTTTTTATGTTTTTTTTTTTTTTTGGATCGGTTCTACCCTGATCCTTCAAACTATGACCAGTACGTATGTGTAGAACAAAATGCAGCCATGATCTATTATAGTCAATTGACCACATCCCAAATATCAAAGGCCTAGGATAATATGGGATATATTTAAGGGACGCCACATCTGCCATTAGGTTCATCAGTCCAATCATCTAGATCACCAGACAATGTGCCCCAACATGCATCTACACTGGACCACCATGCAGTCCAGGACGCCTAAAATGCATCAATATAAATGTAGTCAGCGAAACAGGTTCTATCCTTGACCATAAAATATTTCAAAAGCAGATCTACATTAGGCCTGTTAGGACCACTACAACAATTGGATTGGGCAAACATTAGTTTTCAAGAAGATGCAAGGGGATGTTTGGAAACTCTAGTTTAATTAATAAGAGCTAATTAGACTAAGGTAAAAGATAAACGCTCAAAATTTTAAATTCTAATTTCAATTAGTCAGTTTGAAATAATTATAAAAGAGCTCTAATCTCATAAGGTGATTAGGATCCATTTTTAGGAATTGTGGCAACTGGGGGCCATCTTTTAAAAAGTAAAATGTGGAACCCATCATTAACATCATTTTAGAAATTTATTAGATTATTTTGATCCAAAACACTTGTGAATTTTATATTTTCTACCTTTACCCGCTTTAGCTAAAAAAGGCTTATGAAAAGCAGTTCTCTTTAGCCTTTTTTAGAGGCGAAAGCTCTCAATTGAAAATAAGCTTTAAAAATAGAAAACACAAATAGAGGTTTACTAAATGGTTTAAAATGAAAATAAGCTCTAAATCATAAAATTAATAAGAGTTTCTTTTCAGAGTTTCCAAACACCCCTAAGTTATCACCTTATGATTTATGGCTTAATGAGGAGCCTACATTGTCCCCCTTCCATCACTTGAACCTTTCTTAAAAGAGCAGCGCTAAAACAACCATATCAATTATTAAATGATTTTGTTCTCTGCACTGTAGCATTGTCTGAAGATGGTTTCCACTACTGCACGATTGGTAATTGGAACTAGAGACAATGTTTAATAGAAACTTGGATATGCTTATGCATATGGGCTTTGACCGTCTCCCCATGTTAAATATTACAAAGACTATTGATATAAAACCGGAGGTTGGTCGTAGCAGTTAGATAATGACAATGGCTTGAACAAGAATTTGACCGAGTAGTCTTTCACTAATGCATTTAAAAACAAGACCATTTCAGTAACACTCATGTCCCACCTACCATATATCTCCCTATATATATGGGTCCTCTCTATACTTAATTCTCATCCTCAGCACCTCTTCTTTGTCTATACTTCATACTTGAAAATAATGAAGATGGTTGCTCACATCCTTATAGCTGTCCTCTTTTCCATTGCTTCCTCACTTGTTTACTCCTACGATCCTAGTCCTCTTCAGGACATTTGTGTCGCGGATCTTAACTCTAAAGGTACACTTAATTTGCAGTGTATTTATATTAGTTGGCTAAAGTTGTTATCACAAATGCAATACATTTGCTTGGATAAAATATAATAGTTACAATTTGATTTTGCAGTGCTAGTGAATGGGTTTGTTTGCAAGGACATGAAGGAGGTCACGGCAAATGATTTCTTCTTAGCAGGCTTCGACAAACCGAGCAACACAATGAACAATGTTGGGTTCAATGTAACCAACGCCCTTGTAAACCAGATACCAGGACTCAACACTCTTGGCATCTCTTTGGCTCGCTTAGACTTTGCACCTTATGGAGAGAACCCTCCTCACACGCACCCACGTGCCACAGAAATACTGACGGTCCTCGAAGGAACACTCTACGTTGGCTTTGTGCTCTCCAACCAGAACAATAATACCCTCATAAGTAAGGTGCTCAACAAGGGAGATGTATTTGTTTTCCCAATTGGCCTCATTCACTTCCAAGCCAATATTGGCCATGCTCCTGCCGTAGCCATTTCTGGTCTCAGCAGTCAGAACCCAGGTGTGATCACCATTGCTAAGTCCGTGTTTGGATCGAACCCACCCATCTCTGATGATATTCTAGCCAAGGCCTTTCAAGTGAACAAGAAAGTGATTGATTATCTCCAAGCCCAGTTCTGGGTAAACACATAAAAACCAGTTGATGCATTATTTCTTATTGCTTCTTAAACCTAAATAAATGTATACGTGTCAGTTTTATCGCATACTTGGTTATTTAATTATCTTAAACCCATATATAAATACCTACATGTCTATTTGCTTCTCATACTAGATTATAATAAATGAATTTTGTCCCTCAAAACACTCTCAAAATCTCCAGTGTGCTAGTTTTTCTAAGTTGGCTCTTGTCCTTTCCTCTTAAAGAAATGAAAATTAATGTAAAATGTTGAAAGCAATGCAAACTCCTATACAAACAAAAATATAATGTGGCTGATTTACATTTTTTGTTTTTGCTTCTGTAAAAATATAGTTTTTTTTTTCCTTCTTGTGGGTGCTTTTGTATCATTCATTTAATACAATATAATGAAATGGATTGCGAGTTATCATGGGTTTTTGGTAGATGTGTACTTCATGTGTGTTTGTCGAAAGGGAGACTCATTGCAATTTCTTGTAAATGAAACATGCACAATGTGGATTTTTGTTAGGGAGATGAGGGAAAGCGCTTTTATGTTTTACATGCATGTTGCAAGTTTGATAAAAATGTCTATAGGAAGGGAGCATTATTCGGGTTTTTATACTGCTGTCAGGGGCCTCAGCCTAAACTAAGAGAAAGTAAATTTATTCTCTATTTGGTTGTTATTATCAATGATAGTAGACATGATTCAAAGCTTTCAAATTCTTAAGAATGATGCAATCACGATGGATGCATTTCTGAAAATTTTCTTAGGAGGCTATGGAAATATGATCAGGTAACAAGTAATAGAAAAAAATTGAAAAATAATTTTTCATTCAAGATACATTGCGTGACATAATGTCCTTGGCCATGAATGGCGATTAGAAAAGGAAGAAGAGAATGTCAAAGCAAAAGAAGGGAGAGAGAGAGAGAGAGAGAGAGAGAGAGATAAAAAAGGAAGGTAGTACAAATTCCGTAATCCTCAACAACTGCTATCATAACTCACTGTTGTCTCCTCCTCCGAAATGGATGCTTCCGCCTCTGTAAAAGAAGAAAGTCATCACAAAGCTTGCACCAACAGCAGTTGAAAGAAACAAGGGAAAGAACAAACAAACTCACTTGCATCGAGTCGAGCAAACTTGCGAGTCTTTGGACGTGAGGCCTTCCTAGGGTCAACAAAATGAGGACGAGAACTGTCTACCTTCTTCTTCCATGAATGACGAGAAAACTACTCAACCATTGTTTTGGGGATAGAATAAGAAGGTAGCCTGCTGGCAGCTTGAGTGGAAAGAGGAGAAGCTAAAGGAACGACATCACGAGAGGACCCTAGAAGAATATCTGCAAAAGTAACGCATGTGTCCTCATCATGATGGCACCCTAAAAGAAAGGGAGGCTAGCCCTAGATATATCACTCATAAGCTCCTTTTGCGGGTGTCTTAGTATTGGCCTCTACTTTCCTAAAGACATCTTTCACAGCATTGGTCCTCAGAACTTCATGAAGAACCGAAAGACTCTTCACAAACCACTAGGCAAAGCCAGATGTCATCCTAGCATCTTCCTCCCGAGGGTAAAGGAATGTTGCACCCGTTTTTGTAGCATTAAAGGATTCCCATGCGTTTTGGGCATCCGGCAACGTACCTTGATTACCTCTCAAACTACTCGAGCTCCCTAAGATGCCTTGAGAGAACCTAAATTGTTGCCCAAATCTACTCGGGCTCCCTAAGATGCCTTGAGAGAACTCAAATTGTTTTCCAAATCGAAAGGGCACATAGGGCTCAATCTCAACGGCATTATTCCATTTGTAGACCAAATCAGCAAGCCGATTCAAAAGCAGCCACTTTTTCTCTTTCGTGAGAGAGAAGCAGTTCTGGCCGGGATATCAGACCCATCAATGAGGGCTTGGTTACCGACGATTCCAGTTGTTTGAATCTCCAAGACCACCATCAACATCCTGTAAATCTTAAAATTGGGATAATCTCATAGCCATCGCTGTGCTTCAACAAAAGTTAGGTTGGCACCAAGACCATTTGTCACCGCTCGATAAAATGGAAAATCTTCACGGTCACCCAATTCATGCAAATGTTACAGTGATAAATAAACCAAGCAAACAACAAATGCTCTGAAAAGACCTGGTTGATCAACCTCCTTTGCCGGACTAAGAAGGACACAAGCTTCAAGTTGGTACACAAATAACCTACTAGAGCAGTGATCGTTAACTCCAAGTCTAGAGCCGCGATGTAGTAATAAAACTGGTAAAACCAGATCAATCCACATGGAGCATTGTTTTTGAGATGTTTCAACTTGTACCTGCCCTAAATAAAAATCTAAACTAGCCCAAAGGCTAAAAATTACAACCATCATTCCTACTTTTCAAAATTAAATTAATTAAAATAAAAGAAACTTACTGAAACTAAAACTCCTAAATCTAAAAATTCCTAAAAAAAAAAAACTAAAGTTGCTACAAGATAACACAGGTTAGAACTTCCAATAAAATAAAAACTAAAATTAGAAAGTTAAAAAAATAAAACAAATCAACAATGCAAAATAATGCATGCCATGAAAAAGAAAATGCAGAGATTTAAATGATATGCAAAAGTTAACAAAAATATGAATCTAACCTAATGCAAATAATCTAAATTTAATAGCTGAAGAACACATGAATTCAAAAAAATTAGCAAAGAAAAAGAATGAAAAACAAAGAAAATATGCACGAATGACTGAACTAGTTACAAAAATTCTGCAGTACAGAATTTTACTACAAAGGTAAGTTAGTCTTAGACTATTTTCATGTCTGAAGCTAAAGTTTTTCTGAGCATAATTGAGATGAAATCTCAGTTTTTTAAAGGTGGTTCCAGCAATATTTATAGTCTACGAACTTTCCAATTTAAACAATGCACGAATGCATAAGAACTTGACATGTGTAGGCATCAATACAATGTTGCAGAATTTCTAAATTATAAGTACTGTAACTTAGATTTCATAATTAAAACATGTTCAAAATCCTTCTCCAAATCATGTGTTTTAATACTTTTTAGATATCACCACTGAACCAACAACGAACATGTGAACCAAACATATAATTTTCAGATTTTAACAGAAATTGTTTTTAACATAACTGATGTTAGTCATCCAAAAGAGATCATCAGATCTGAATTTTAACTTCAATCAAATAACTCTAAAACTTAGTTATTTTGACACCTTACTCATGTTAAGAAACTCAAAATAAGTGATGCATGCTATGACAAAACTTTCAGCTATTAAACTATGCATAAAACAAAACATTAAATCACAAAAAACATCAAAATAAATAGAAAAATTGCAGAAATTTAAATATGTGGTGAGACAGTAATTTAAATGTGTGGAAAATAAGAAATTTAAATGTGTGGAAGTGTATGATTTTTTTTTCTTTTCCTAAATTCTTCTTTTATCCTAGATTATGTTTACTCAAATCATGTTCTTAGTGTTCTTTGGGGTGTCAATCCAAGAGCAACAAGGTTAAAACAAACATCAAGTATTTATTATCAAAGAAGTAAAAAGAAGGAAATAAAGGAAACAAAAACACACACTTTTACAAGATATGAATGTTCTTACATAAAGATAGAGAATAACAAAAAAAAAAAAAAAAACATTACATGATCTAGGATGAAAGGTCCTCTTCTAGTGGAAGCTTCAAGTTGGAGAAAGCCTTCTTAAATGGAGAAATTATGGAGTAGAA
Source organism: Sextonia rubra (assembly GCA_037013555.1). Classification (NCBI taxonomy): domain Eukaryota; kingdom Viridiplantae; phylum Streptophyta; class Magnoliopsida; order Laurales; family Lauraceae; genus Sextonia; species Sextonia rubra. The sequence goes on from JASUAD010000012.1 coordinate 12,373,936, forward strand.
AGAAATGGAGAGAGTGGAGGGAAATAGTTAGAGATAGGAGGTCTCTTCTTTCATGCCTTGGAATGCTAGAGGGGTGCCCTATTTATACTTTTTTAAGTCTTACTCCTTCTCAAACTTGATTTGATTAAAATTGGAAAAAAAATGGGCTCCATACAAAGCTTTGGGCGTGGATTATTATTGGAATTTGTTTTCTTATTTTTTTCTTTTCTTTTTTTATTTGGCAGTCCTTCTTTGCTTCTTCTTTCCTTCTTTGTCTTTGCTACCTTGCATTGAGATCTCTTGAGAGATAAGTTAGGGATAAAAATCTTCCCTTAGAATCAAACATGGCCCACATGAGGTGTAGAACTTCCTTCTTTATCTCTTGCTTTGTCAACTTTCCTTCTTTGGAAGATACTCCTTATTTGCTCCAAACTCAAAAAGATCTTTTGAAATAGTTCTTCCTTGATTTTTTTCTTCTCTTTAGGCAATCAAATCTGATCCCAAATCCTCCTTTGGGTGTGGAATATCTTGGATATAATTTTTTTTATTATTTTGTCAAATCTTCTCCTTCTCAAAGAATAACTCCTATGTGACTTTCCTTTTCCATCTTTGATGAGATATTCTCCAAATTCTCTTGAAAATATCTTGAAAATGTGCAACAAATAAATGGACCCCATCTTAGATGTCCCACATGTGTACCCCACACATATGCATGTGTGTGGGACTATGAAGCTAGCTTTTGCATTTTTCTTCCAATTTCTTTCCTCTCTTCAATTCTTCTTTTCTTTCTTTTGAAAATGATTTCTTTGCCTCAATTCTTTACAAATGGGATCTATATAATCAATTTCCTACATAACAAATGTGAATTTATATGAAAAGATAATTTTAACCCTAATATCAAAAATGCATGACTGTGAGCCCATCTCTCATAGTATTTGAGCTACATTTTGGGTCACAATAAAGCCAACCTTGTAAATGGCGTTGCTTGGTTTGTCTATCCTGAAAACAAGAAATCATGTGCCCTAGCTAGCTTTAGGTCCTTACAAATATGTCCATTCATGAACATTGTAAATAAATGTAACCAAAAGATCTTAGTCAATCACAACTCAAAAGCATTGAATTTTGCAAACACATGCTTGCATCTAGTTAATTAATGGATGGAAATTTAACCACAAAGAAGAGTATAAGACGTACCGGTGTGACACCCTGACCTAATTGAATCTTGATTATTGTAAATTAATCAGGATTTATTTTAATTAAGTATATTTGGGTGCCAAATTATGTTAATTTAGTCTTATTATGTCTATTGGGTTGGGTTCGGGTTATGGATAAGTAGTTTGGGTTGGACTTGACCAAAACTAAGTGGCTTAAGGGACCTTTTGTAATTTTTTGTTATAGAATTTTGCATCATTTATGTCATTTCAGTTTCATCATATGTATGTTATCATGTGCATCATCTTTTGTTCATGGCCCAACCTCATTTGAACTCATATGGACCCACTTGGGGCCCATTTGATCCAAATTGTAAATACCATAGCCAAATTGGACCAATTTGTATTACAGGAAAAAACTGTTTAATATAAAAACAGTCCACCCATTTCCAAACTGACATTTACCTCTCCTAGTTGCTTGAGTCTTCTTCCCCTCCCTTTCATATTATTGCCTCCTTTCATTCAAGCAAAAGAACACATGCATGTGAGGTTTGAAGTCATCTTCTTTCTCATTTCTTCCTTGGTTATTCTTTAGCTTTGGATGTTGGGAGAACAACCTTATTTGATCTCTACATTTTTTAAAGGTGAGGGTCCACCTTTATTTTAGTTTCTTTATTCTCCATTGTCATTTTCTCATTGATTTTAAGCCCAAAAGCCCTTTCATGTGCTATTGGTGAAGTGCTACTTCCTTCTCATTAATTCTTCATCTTCATGGAGATTGGGATGCCCTCATCTCACTTCTTGCTCTTCCCAACAAGAATCCAAGGTAAGGGTTCTTACCCATTTACAAATTCTTGTTCTTAATGAGTCATTAGAGACTCTTAATTGTGGTATGCACCCACATTCATCATTATTTGTATGTTTACATGGTAGCATTTCACAAATAGGGGATTTTATTTCCTTTTGAGCCAAAGAATTCTTAGAGCTATAGCACCACAAAAGCAAGGCAAGTGTAAGTAGCATTAAACTTAAAGCATGATGGTACTCAGTTGATTCTATAAGTTGAATTTGAATGAGATTGCTATTGACCCATAAAAAATTACAAATGTTGCAGTAAAGATACTACAAGCAAACTCTAAGCCAAGAGCACCTAAACCCTATGATTGTGGAATGCTAAGTCAGTGCTGCATCCAGATGTTCAGAACTAATGCAGCTTATTCAGAAGACTTAAGATGAGCTCAACGTGCAACAGTTCAAAATTTAGAGTTAGTAAACTTCATTTGGTCACTCAACTCCTCAACTCACCAAACACCAAATTCAAGGTTCATTGGCGCAAAGTCTAGGGTCATTGAACATACTCAAGCTTCTAAGTTACCAAAATGGCTGAAAGTCACGTGGCAACTCCAAATTATGCTTAGGAATGATGCTTCAAAATTTCAAAGCATGTACTTCATTTCAGTTCAAATTCAAGTTTTAGTGATTGTCGTCCAACTTCTTGAAGTCACTGCGACAACAGATACTTCTACATGTCAGAAGCAGCTGAAACTCTTGGAGAAGGCTCAAATTATATTCAGAAGTGACTCTGTAAAATTTCAAGTACAGTGGATGTCATTAGACCCAAAGTCAACAAAAATGTCAACTTTAGGTTAGTGACCCCCAAAGCATGGGGTCATTAACCAAAGTCCTACTTCTAGGTGACCGAAGTTGATGAAATTTGGACATAAAGCTCAAGTCATGTTCAAACGTGGTTCTACAAATTTTTAAGCCAAACGGACTTCGTTTGACCATATTTCAACTACATGTTAACTAGGAGTTCGTGACCCAAGTTATGGGGGTCATTGACTAAAAATCCCACTTCTAAGAGTCCAAAGCTAATGAAATTTGGATCAAATACTTAAAAACATGTTTAAATTCAATTCCCCAATGTTTCAAATCAATTGAACATTATTCTGGTGGAAAACAACCTAACTACCTGCAATATAAGAGAACATTGAGTTAAAACATGCAACAAGTGGGTCACTGTTCAAAATCCTATGTCCACAAATCCAAAAAACATGAAATTTTTATGGACACTTCAAGATGTTCCTGACATCAGTTGCTCCATGTTTCAAATCAATCCGAGGTCATTTAGGCCTCAAATAGCTAAAACAAAGGCCCATTTCATGAAAAGTCAATGAGATGGTTGACCAACTTTAGAAAGTAAAAATTGCCTAAAATTTCTATGACACACTCAAAATAGTGTTATAAAGAATCCCTCCAAGTTTCGTGAATATCAGACATTGTTTGGGCTCCAAACAGATGAAAACGGGTCACATATACAAAAACTTTAAAATCGGACCTATCCGTGATTGTGACCAAGGTCATGGACACCTGTAAAGCAGTTCCCATAAGTTTTCAATGGTTTTCTCCATTATTTGAACTCCAACCTCCCATAACTCCCTAAACTACCTCTGAAGTCTATAAAAGGCAAGTTTGGGCACTTGGGAAGGGGTTCCAAACAAGTTCGAAAGATTCAAAGTTCAAACAAGTTCCAAGAGAATTCACAAGGCTTCTCAAGCACTTCAAGCACTAAAAGTCCACTTCTTCTTCTCCTTCTCTCTAAATTAAGGTGAGAAATGGTTCAAAAAAGGAGAAGAAGCATGTATATAACTTAGAGAAAAAGGATACAAGGGTCATCAACCATACAATGGATGAAACCGCATTCCTTTGGTTTTCTCACTTGGAAGGGCTTTAAACCATTTTCAAAGTTGTGTATAAGCCTCCTTAGGCTTCATTCTATTCCTTGAAAATTATAAGATCAGAATGACACAACTTTGGCTTCAGTTTGCTTATATAAAGTACCATTTTCGGATTTGTACAAAAACAATCCGTAACCAAAAAGTGATGATTACCAAAAGTTGTAGTTGATTCCACAGTCGAATTAAGCATCCTTGGTGGCCATTCAACAATCCAAAAAATGAAAATCACAAGTTCCAACACTCCGAAGTATTACAGAAGTGAATGGAGCGAAAAAGGACAAACAGTGGCCATTTCGGCCACTATCTGTTAGTGACCGTGCGCCACAGTAACCCCTTTCTTGCCTCTGTTTCTTTTTTTTTTTTTTTTTTGAATTTTGGCTCCCTTTTTATGTATTTTCTTGTAAATTTTGAGCTTGGAACACACTTGAGACCAGAGGGAGGGATTGTAATGTTTCAAAACTTGTAAACAACCTGCATACTCAAAGTTAGAGCATTGGACCCATGTAAACAAAGGGAATTTAATGATGAACTATAATTATTTTCCCACTCTTCTTAAACACTTGAAATATGTGAATGTTGGACTTGAATCTATTGCATTTCACATCACTTTTCGAGCGCGATCAGAGGATTAATGCTGTCTAGGGGAAATTTTGCTCTAATTTGTGATCAAACTTGGCCCAAAGACATGAAAAGTGCCACAATGCATGAAAAGTACTAAAAAAAGTATTGAAAAGTGCTGTTGTGAGCCTGTGACCATGGGATGCTGTGTAAAATTGCCTGTAATCGCAGGGGATAGTGTAAAATGAGCTGTAACTGCAAAGGACAATGCAGAAAGTGCTGTGACCGTAGGATGCTGTGTAGAAATATCAGTGACCATGGGCCTGCAGTCACTGACTTGTTTTGACTCCAGTATGACTTGTTTGACTTTTGAAGAGACCCTATTCAAGACTTTGATGTCTATGATGGGTTTGGAAGCATTTATGGAGGAACTTTGCACCTCGAAGTGCATCCTTTTGTCACCCAAATGGAGGAATATTGCACCTCGAAGTGCATCATTTCGCCACTTAAATAAAGGAACCTTGCTCCTCAAAGTTCACGGACCAAATTAACACCCTTTTATGGTATGGAAGAGTGTTGATTCAGTCAAAAAGGCTTTACGTTATTGGCTGTATGATCACCAGTTCGTTTGTAAGACTTAAGCAAATGTTTATATCAAATTAGTCATAAGAACAACGACATTGCAGTCATGCATTGTCCGGAGTCTTGCACTGATGGATATTATGTGATCATTATGGTAGTAGTGTAGACTTGATCCTGTGGGCCCTATCCCTTTGATTGGATCCAACCCTCCTGCTTATAAGCCTAACAAAGATAGCCCTAAAATGCTGCCAAAATTTTGGTAGCCAAGTCTAGTAAGCATGGCATGCTTTTAAGTCTGACTACATAGTCCCGAAATGCAGTATAAATTCTAACAGCTAGGACTAGTCTGGATAGCATAATGAGACTGTGTTTATGCCTATTTCTGACCATTTGGGCTCATCCAATAAGAAAACCATGTTGGTTTAGAAAGCATTTATAAACCATTCCGGTTGGCCCAAGAGGCAGTCATGTTAGTAATGAAACTGATATAGTTATTTAGGCTCATTATTTTGCAGAAAATACCGTGGGCTACCTAATCATCGCCTTCGATGAAGCCAAGGAAAGGCTTTTTAAGAACTCCATGACTCAGAACAACCCATATGCAAGAACATTAAAGAGGGCTCAAACTAACCCTGTTACTCCTCCCTCGAGAGTCTCAGTCTTCCAGAAACTCTCCACTCCTGTGGGCTCTGTGACTTCTTCCGATTTGAATAGGTCATCAGTGACCCCCTAAGTCCACTAAGAAGACCAAGGCTCTCTAACCCTAGGTATCTAAATATGCCCAAAATCCATTTGGGCTTTTCAACAAGGTTTAGGAGAAACCTAAATGTATGACGCAGTCAGGAGCCAGCAGCCTTCACATCAGCAAGCCTCATCTGGGGGGCAAGACGGGTCCGATTCACTGATCACAAGCGAATAGCACTTGGCAAGCCACGTTCGATGGCTGCCTGAGGCTCAAAATCATCATCAACTCAGTCTAAGCAACATGTCGTTAATAAAGTACCAAATGACCTTCAGCAATTCCTAACTAGCAAAAAGGCCTAGAAAGATGCGTCCATTTCAAGATGCAGTATGTGGTCACCTCAGCCACATACTTCAAAATTCAACAAGGCTGAGAACAAACTCTTAACCTCACTTAAACAAAATACTTTCCACCCTCTGACTCAGAAAGAGGGACGAAGGTTCGATAGGAGGCGTCTACCCTTTATCATTGGCACCAACCCTGCCATCTTCACTCTAACGTCTATCACATGCTGCTAAATACCATAAGAAAGTTGAGCGATTGCTCATTAACAATTCGACCGATCTTGCTTACTTCGTCATGCATGATTGGACCAAGTTCAGCTAGGGAGAGTTATTCGAAGTATGGCTCAGACTCAATCACAAAAGTCTAATTCAAACTCTCATTCAAGCAGGATTTCTAAAGGTTGTGTTGAAACAAACTCTAATGAGGAACCTATCACTATCTTAGACACAGAAGATAGTCAATCCACACCTTAGACATTAACATCCTCCTGTCTCCATCAGTACACCATGTTAATGGCTTAGGGGAGTGTAACTAGCAAGGATGGAAATGACAATGCTAGTGGAAATAAAGATGCCGGCGAAGAAGATTCTGGTGTAAAATCAAGATGACAATGTCAGTGACATTGTCAAACAATAAGGAGCCAAGATCAACCATTTGACTGCCCAGCTGAAAATCCTAACAGATAAGTTAGGTGGTCTAGCTAAAACTCAAGTCAATCCTCTATTCACTGATAGAAGAGAACAGGCGATGATCAGGAGGAATGCAATTACAATTGACCTGCTCATGGCTCAAATCAAATCCCTAACAGACAAGGTGATAGCTGCAGGTTCCTCTGGTGATCATTCTTCAATTTTGGGTCTTCACACAGATCCTGAAAAACATGTAACCTTCAAAGAAGTTGAAGAAATATTAACAAAGTCAAAGGTGGGGACCAGGATGAAAAAAGAACAGTATCACACCAAAGTACCTTTCAGAGTTCGATCTTATTCCGCTTCCACCAGATTATAAACTTCCAACTGCCCATCCATACCTTCGGAAGGGTAAGCTTATCAACACATTATGCATTTCAAATCATTTCTTGGAAGTTTGCCAGAATTGGATGCACTAAATATAAGGCCCTTCCTAGGCACATTGAAGGGAGTTGCTTTTGATTAGTACAAGCAGTTACCAGAACTCACTTTCATGACATGGCTTATCACAAAAGAGAAGTTTTTACTCTACTTCCAAGAGGAGGATCAAATAGTCACCTTTGCCATGCTTAGTAGTATGAGGTAGGGAGACAATGAAATTGCACAATCCTTTATCAACAAATGGAGAGCGTTATCCTACAGATGCTTGGAACAACCATCTCAAAGGGCAACCATTGAAATGAGCAAGAATAATTTGTGACCAGAGATCAAGGCTACCATACTTGTCACAAAACTAAATCTGTAGCCCGATTGGTTGAAGTTGCCACTAATGTAGAGCTGACCCTTAAGGAGATCAGTCAAAAAAAGGCAAGTTCTCGAAAAACAGAGTTGTTTTCATCTTCTGCTCCAAAACTAAAGAAGAAATAGGATGTCTTCAATGTGCAAACCTCCAAACCTCCTTAGAAGCCTCAGAATACAAAAAATGATCAAACCATGAAAGAGGAGTATGAGAAAAGGAAGAAAACTAAATATCCTTTTAACAAGGATATTGAAGTGATCCTCCAGTCATTGATGGATAACATCAAGATTGAACTTCGACTAATGAAGAAACTTAAACAAGTAGGTCACGTCAATGATCTAAGTTACTGTGCATACCACCAGATGGTGTCGTATCCTCTCAAAAACTACTTCATTATGAAAGAAAAGGACAATGAGATGTGAAAAAAATGGAGTAATAACTTTTGGTCGGAAGTATGATTTTGATTAGAAGTATGATTCTACTCCTGTCAACATGATCTCCTTCAAATAATTTGCAACTGTAGCGGTATCTTCTCCACCAAAGCTAATGACTGTTGAATTCTATGTTCTCAATGCAATACATGATGAACAACCTCTTTAGGAGAAGAAATGTGGGTCCACTTAGACTTAGTAAATGATGAAGGCTGTGAAAAGGTTAAAACCAAACCCACACCTATAGAAATGAGGGAGGTTAAAAGGCAACTTAAGAACTTTCAAAGAGCTGCCGAGAGATCAAACAGGAAAAACAAGCTAAAAAGATAAAAAAAAGGGTGATCAAAGCTTCTGCTCCAAAAGAACCTTCCAAGCCAGTCAGAGGACATTTTACTTTGGTTGACTTCATCATTCTAATTCCAAAGGATGAGGAAGAACCACTGATATCCAGTTGCAATAAGGTTTCATGGGATGGCATGCCTCCCAATTCAGATGATGAGGAAGATTGGTTAGACTATTTTGATTCTGAAGATGACCAGTGGATCAATGACTACTTCGCTGATGAATACCTTTCTTATGAAGATGAGAGTTTTGAACAAACTTTCAATCCTAAAACATGTACTCTCAATATTAAGCACAGTCTCAATACACTGTCAGTAGCTTTTTACGATCTACATAGACCGAATGCAAGTGGTTGGTTGAATGATCTTCCTCTTTTTCCATTAGCTTCAGAAGTTCATCCAGATCCCTTGACATTGGTTGAATATGATGAAGCACAATAACAACAACCATCATTTTCTAGTTCACAGGCAGTAACCTCTACGCCAAATATCTCTCCTGAACCAAGTTTCAAGCCAACTTCTCTGAAGCTAGACTCTGAACTAAGCACTCAACCCATTGTTCCTGAAGTAAATGATGAGCTTGAGTTGCAAAAAAAGCACAATGAACTTAGTATTGGCAGTCCTGCTATGCCTAAGGAAGTTTTCCAAGTTCAGGATAGTCTCTCCGACTCAGAAGGAGAGATGCCATTAGCTCCTACTTTAGTCGTTATTAGCACTCCTGCTAATAAACCTCAAACATCTGAAGCCACTTCTAACAATGTAGATTAAGAGGCAGACTTAGAAGAAGTCAGCCAGCTCTTTGCCGAACGTGATGAAGTCAATGCAATAAGAACAGATACTTATCCAGAGGTTGACCGAAATAACATGGTCAATGACGGCACTCGTTCTAGTCGCAACTATAGAGTCAACTATGATAGACCTTTTTCTTCTTATGTAAACCCTTTTAGGGAATAATTCAAATGTAAATGTAACTTCTTCGGATGCAAATGCTAATGAAAGGCCACCAGAGCCATTCACATATGATATTGTTAAACACTTCAAGCGCATACCTGCACGGCTTCATATTTTTTATCTATTACAGATGTCTGAAGAGACTCGTAATAACTTCATATAAGCTCTACAGGCTTTGAATATAAGCAACCAAACTCATATCGCTCAAGTTCATCGATAGAGAAAAAGTATTTAAAAGCAAAATCCAAGAACCCTCAGAAGTAATGTATGGAATGTCTTTCCATTCATTATGCTTCTAAGGCCACCATATCTTTCACCAAACATGATCTCCTTTTAGGCAACATGAAACTCACAAGGCTGCTTTACTTCACAGCCTACATCAAGGATATACCTGTTCCAAGGGTTCAAGTTGACCCAGGATCAGCTCTGAATCTCATCACAATCACAGCTTCTCAGGAACTTGGCATCCCAATGAGCAAAGTATCCGCCACAAAAACTTCAATCCAAGGCTGTGATGGAGAAGTCCAGGATCCGATTGGCAAAATTTGGATCAGTTCCAGCTGGGTGATTTAACTTCAGAAGCCACTTTGCACATGGTAAAGACACGTGTTTGTTACAATATCCTCTTGGGGAAGGCGATGGTTTAATGATTACTCCATAGTACCTTCTACTCTCCATTAATGCCTTAAATATATTGATAACGAGGGTAAAGTGCATTGAGTCTTGGCAAATGAAAAGCCATTTAAAGGCAAGGAGGTCTGATTCACTGACACAACCATGTATTAGGAAAGACCTAAAAAATCTAAACAAGATGCAAACAACTCTCCCGTGGATGATAATCCCATAGAACCCTTCACCATCTCAGTAGAAAAGAAAAACTATCTAGGTTTCGGCAGAAGATCTGATCCCGTCAAGAAGTTAGAGTTTGCAAAGAAGCCAATAGTTAAGATTGTGGATTCCAAAGCTCTTTTAGTGATCAGGGATAAATTTGAAATCAAACAGTCAGATCAACCTCGAGTCATATCCATGAAACCGTCAAGGACAAAGCAAATAGGCATTATTATTCATACAATCAATACATGTAGTCTGGCTATGTATATAACGCCTGCTTAGAACCCAGCAATGTCACTGAGGAATGGCAAACCACATGTTGTAAGATAAGGAAGGCTCTTATATTCAGTAAATGTGATTTGCTTAGTTGGTAACTCGGATTTTGACCAAGAAAAAATGATGTACTTCCTCCTATCAGAGGAATATCACCAGTAAGGCCTGAATCTCTTATCACTTTTCAGTCAACTTGTGCTAACATCACAATGCAGGGGTGAGTCACCTTATAGATACATCGATAGATGGCTTTGTTTGGCTAAAATATGCAAGAATCCTCCACACTACCCAGCATGGATCCATCTGTGCTGGATAGGTTTATGGTCGGCCCTTCATAGCTTGACAGTAGCCATGGAATTTCAAACCTTCGATGAGATGTCTCAAGTTGTTTCATTTCTTGAAGTAGCACTCTATCGTCTACATGGAAGGTTTAGACAAATGCGCCCAGTGCATGTTATCGCAATGGTCAGAGATTCAAATTCTGAGTCAGATTCTGAGGATGTTGAAAAGATGGACACTTCGTGTACTCTATTGCGGATTGGGATCCCCCACTCTTGCCATGGCCTACTCTATCCCAAATTTATGATTTCGGAGGTTCTTGCTTCTTCGTGCCTCCATCCAGGCAACAAAACCACTCAATAGTCTTCCATCGAGCCGAAGATGCCTCTACTTCATATCCTATCGACAAGATCCCCAATGATGGGAGATAAGGCTTAACATCTACAACCTTGTGGTTTGTAACATGATGAAGAACATGGGGTACAATTTCAAGAAGCCCACGGGCCTTGGAATGAGTGCAAATGGGGTTCAAGTCCCTTTTGATGTCTTCAACCTAGAAATGAAATAAGATCTCAAAAAAGGATGTAGGATTGAACAACTACGACATTGCATAGGATACGTTCCCTACAGCAATGTTCCTAAGTTAAATCAAGATTTTAGAGCAAAATCTGTGGTCTTGAACAAAGGGTTTGACTCTGATGACTGTAAGGAGACTATTGTCTTCCAAGATCCTATTGATTAGGCTGCTTTCTAGCATCCTAAGGGGGTAAGTGATGATGATGACACCACGTTACAAATCATTGAATATTAGCCACTTGAACTAAATGAAGAAATAAATCCATCTTAACACTCGTTGAGAATGTCCAGCCCTTGATGTAAAAGCTACAGAGCCTAAAAAACCAAATTCATGGAAAGGGATCAGGCCTTGGCTTAAACCCCTAAATAAAACCCCAGAAGGTTTCGCGGAATTGGAAGCTTCCGAAAATATTGTGAAAAAACCTCCTTTCGAACCTCCAACTGAGGACCAAGTGCAAGATTTAAACTTGGGAGCCCGAGAAAATCCTCGTCCTACGTTTGTAAGCTTTCAAATTAAAGGGAAAGAAATTAATGTGTATGTGAGTTTCTTGCGAAAGTTAATGGATTATTTTGCATGGACCTATGTAAAAATGCCAGGTCTAGATCCAAAAGTTTCTGTGCTCAAATTGGATATAGCGCACGATGCTAAACCCTTAAAGCAAGATCAAAGAAGGACAAAACCAGAAATCATAGATTAAAAAATAAAAAGAAGTCCAGAAAATTAGCGATGTTCACTTCATCAGTAAAGAGCAGTATCCCGACGGGTTGGCCAACATAGTGCAAGTCACCAAGAAGAATGGGCAAATCAGAGTCTGCATTGACTTTAGGGATCTAAACAAAGCCTATCCTAAAGATGATTTCCCATTACCTATACAAAAAATCATGATTGATAATACTTTTGGATTTGAAAGGATGTCATTCGTGGATGGGTTTTCGGGATACAATCAAATCAAGATGTATAAGGAGGACGAGAAGCACACATCCTTCAGAGCCCTTTTGATGTGTACTGTTACACTATCATGCCCTTTGGCCAAATTGAATATAGCGGACGATGCTAAACCCTTAAAGCAAGATCAAAGAAGGACAAAACCAGAAATCACAGATTAAAAAATAAAAAGAAGTCCAGAAACTCAGCGATGTTCACTTCATCGGTGAAGAGCAGCATCCCAACTGGTTGGCCAACATAGTGTAAGTCACCAAGAAGAATGGGCAAATCAAAGTCTGCATCTACTTTAGCGATCTAAACAAAGCCTGTCCTAAAGATGATTTCCCATTACCTATACAAAAAATCATGATTGACAATACTTTTGGATTTGAAAGGATGTCATTCATGGATGGGTTTTCAAGATACAATCAAATCAAGATGTACAAGGAGGACGAGAAGCACATATCCTTCAAAGTCCCTTTGGCGTGTACTGTTACACTATCATGCCCTTTGGCCTCAAGAATGCTGGAGCTACGTACTAAAGGGTGATGACAAAAATCATCAACGACATGCAGCACATGTTGAATGCTATCTTGATGACTTAGCAGTCAGCAGCAAACAGAAGTCAGACCATCAAGCTGATCTTCCCACAGTTTTCGAGAGGTTGTAATAATTCAACCTTTGAATGAATCCTTTGAAGTGTTTCTTTGGAGTTTCTTTTGGGAAATTCCTATGATTCATGGTTTGAGAAGGTGGCAACAAACTGGATCCAATCAAACCTAAAGCTATATTGGAGATGCCTTCTCCGAGAACTCTTAGAGAACTCAAAGGATTGTAAGGCAAACTCACCTACATTCGTAGGTTCATCTCAAATTTATTTAGGAAGTGCAGAGTGTTCTCTAGACTCATGAAGAAAGGAGTAGACTTTGTGTGGGATAAAACTTGCAAAGATGCCTTTCAAGATATCAAATGGTAACTCACAAATCCACAAATTCTTTAAGCTCCGACTTTAGGCAAACCTATCATCATCTATATTTGAGCTCTTGATCACTCTCTGGGGCCATTATTAGCTCAAAAAAATGATAAGGGTAAGGAAGTGGCTCTTTATTATTTGTAAAGAATGCTAGTTGGTGCTAAATATAACTATCGTCAGTAGAGAAAGGTTTCTTGCACTAATGTTCGCAATACAAAAACTACGTCACTATATCCTCTCCAATGTAGTGTACTTAGTTTCCAATATCGACCCACTGAAGACACTTGTGAAAAAAGCTAGAGCACTGAGTGATCGCTTAGCCAAATGGTCTATTCTTCTCTCTTTGTATGACATAAGATACACTCTTGCAAAGGTGGTAAAAGGACAAATTCTTACTAATTTCCTAGCATAATATCCACTTTCGGAAGATTCTGAATTCGGAGACAATCTCCCTAATGAGCCAGCCTTCTTTATTGAACAAATGCGGAAATCCACCATTGATCAAGACTTACATTGGATCATACATTTTGCTGGAGCTTTCAGAACTAATGATCTAGGAAAACCAGTTTTAGGGGTTGGAATCATTTTCTGTAACCCAAAAAGATTCTATGTCCTTCACTCCTTCTCATTAATCAAGCCATGTTAAAAAATGTGGCAGAATACACAGCAATGATTATGGGTCTCAAAATAGCCTTAGAACCAGGTATCAATATGCTCAGAGTCTATAGAGATTTGCAACTTGTAATCAAACAAATGAACCTTGAGTATGAAGTAAAGAAACCAGACTTGTTTCCCTTCTTTAACAAAGCTTATGAACTCAAGGAGAGGTTTGTGATAATTGAGTTTCACCACATTCCAAGGCATCAAAATGTCAAAACAGATGCACTGGCAGGATTGGCAACCTCAATATCAATCCCCAAAAATGACAAAATGGCACTGTAAGTATTTGAAAGAAGGTTTTTACCTCCACTCGATACTCATAAAGCAGTAGCAGATTGCTTCGATGTGATCAAAAATCAGATTTCATCTTTCCAGAATTCACTTAGAGATTGATTACATTCTTCATGAAGTCTTGCCAAACAATGCTAAAGACAAAACTAGTATTCATAGATGAGCTCTAAAGTTTTACTTCGATTTGCCTTTGAAGACTCTTTACCGCAAATCATATGATGGAGTTTTTCTCCGGTGCTTGTCACCAAAAGAAGCAAATCAAGTACTCAAAGAAGTTCATTCTGGCCTATGGTGCTCACCAAGCTAAACCAAAGTATCATGATCAGATTCGAAGGTCAGGTTACTACTAGCCTACCATGGTGTATGACGCTGTGAGTTTTGTAAAAAGATGTAATGAATGCCAAATCCATGGCAATTATATCCATTAACCACCTAAATATCTACATCCTACATCCACTTCTTGGCCATTTGAGTCTTGGGGAATGGACATAGTTGGCAAAATCAATCTGCCATCAGAACGTGGTCATCAATTTATTTTGGCCATAATGGATTACTTCTCCAAGTGGGCAGAAACAGTGCCACTTACAAAAGTCAAAACAAATACGGTCCTCAGCTTCTTGAAGACTTATATCATCTGTCATTTTGGGGTGCCTAAACGTTTGCACCATGATAATGGTCCTCAGTTCAACATCGACAAATTTTATAGATTCTGTGAAAAGTATGAAATCCAATGTTGTCCTTTCACGACATATAACCCTGAAGCTACCGGACTTGCTGAAACTTTCAACAAAACCATTTGCAAAATTTTGAAGAAAATTATCTCTGGCTACAAAAAGAGTTGGAGTACCAAACTTCCTGAAACTTTGTGGGCTTACATAATTACAATCCGTGGTCCAACAAAATCAACACCCTATTCTTTGGTTTATGGTTGTGAAGCTGTGATACCTTTGGAAATTCAACTTTTTTTTCTTCGAGTAGCTGTGATAAATAAATACACTGAAGAAAAGAATGACAAACTCAGACTTTAAGAGTTAGAAAGCCTTGATAAAAAAAGGCTTACTGCTCGGCAAAGCATTGAGTTATATCAAGCTTATATGGCTGGGTCTTTCGACAAAAAGGTAAAATACAGGGCTTATAAAAAAGGAGACTTAGTCCTTACAGTCAAGCGGCCCATGTTCTCCACACACTTGTCACAAGGCAAATTTGAATCCAAATGGGAAAAACCTTTCATCATCGAGAAGGTCTACTCCAACAACACCTATGCACTCCTCACACTTGAAGGAGACAGATGCATGATGCCTCTCAATGGAAAACTTCTAAAGAAATACTATGCTTGAATGTCATTGGCATGCTCAAACCATGTACAATGTACATTCTCACTCCTAAAACCCTTTGGTTTCGAGCCTCACAATCTATGACTCCTAACCAAAATCCCTATGACTTATACAAAATGACTATGGGGACAAAGCCCATTGGCTCCTCTAGTCAACTTTTGTTACTTGGATAATGTCCCTATAAGACCCCTTGTAATATCCTGCTGTATAAACCAAGTTTTTTTGCAGACCCTATATAGTTACTATCTGTTATATGGAATAAGTCTTTTTGCAAACCCCATATAACCAAAACCCAAACAAAACCCAAAAACAAAATTTCTACCCCAAAAGGATCAAGTCATGGACCATGGAGAAAGCCTCACACATGGGCACTGAATAAAGTCCACCTATATGACTCCTTTTTTTGATTGATTTGTAGATCCAAAAGATTGAAAATCACACCCTTATACAAGTATGAGAAAACAAACCAAAACCATCCATACAAACCACATCAAACATCCATACAAAAACAAACCAAATGTTCCATACCAATGACAAAATGGAGCAAAAAGAGAAGAAAAAGTTTCCAATGATATTCATTTTGAGTTCAAAACAAAAATGGAGTCAATGTATATGGCCATCCAAGCTAATCAAAATAAAAGAAAATACAAGAGAACCAAACAAGAGCAGCTACAAGAGAATCAGTCCAAGAATTTATCAAGTTGCCTCCTTGCATTCAAAACACCTTCCATCAAGATGGGCTCTTTATAGCTTGTATAAGTGGGTACGACAGCATTATTGTCAACCTCATCGAGTTTGAAGTTCATTTTACCTTCCTGAAACTAAACAAAATCATCCAAATGCCAAAGCTTTCCGCTTCGCCTCCACAAGCGCAAGTAGATCATCTCTGCACTGATTGTCCTCTAAGACGGATTTCTTCAAATTCTCAATGCTATTTTCCAAAGAAAAGAGTTGTTGCTGCAATACAATTATCTACTGTTGTATATGTTCATGCTCAGTTATACGCATAGCTATCTCGTGGATCTTCTTGGCATTTACTTCATTTGCCACTCGTATATCGTCTTCAGTGCTCTCAATCTCTGCAGCCAGCTGGATTCTATACCTTATCACTTTATCTTGAAAAGCTTTGGAATGATCAGTACTTCTGTCCCAAATATCCTTTTCTTCAAGCTTGCTGAAGAGGATGACAAAAGCATCGCGAAGACTACTCAAATCCGTTCCAGTACTAGAAGATATCAACATATCAACTAATGCTTTGGCACCCTGGATCTTGTTAAAGGTGAGATCTCCCTGGAAGAGTGTGGCCAAGATGCTATGAATCTCCATCCTCATGGCAAAGTTTATGGCAGATTGGGGCTTTGGAGCATCACCAAAGAAATTGGGCTCCTTAGGGACAGAAAGGTTTGACTCTCGCTCTTGTGAATTTGACTGAGTCTAAGAGCCTAAGCAGTTATCTCCTTCCTTCTCAACATTTGTACCCTCACACCTATAAGTAGCTAAGGTTTTTTCGCGAACAGAGGTGAGTCATGCGACTCTTGTGAGGAAAAAGTGGTGGAAGGATTCTTATTTGTGTGTAGTGCTACTGTAACATTCAATAATCTGAGATCCTCCACCTTCAGGAATAAAAGCTTCATCTGATATTTTTGGCACAGTTGGATCTTCAATTACTTTTATAGGTGATGGTTGATCAGCCCTGAAATGAACTCTTGAAAGTGTCATAGCCTTAGGTGTTGTGAAGCTGCCAGTAACTAGTGGTAAGCCGCTGGAAATTGGCGTCGTAGGTGTATCATCTTCCATAAGATCTGTAGCCTTACCTTCAAGAACCAACTTCCTCTGAGCAAGAGGGCTAGTCTTCGCGATAATCGGCTCTGCCACAACAATCTTCTCAGCTAGGACCATCTCAATTTCAACTTCCTTTTCTACTATGCCAACACATTCGACGCTTGGTTCTGTCCGAGCGTCCAAAGTTGCATTGGTCCTTGGCACTTGATCAGTCTTTGGCACATCAACAGCCATAGAAGGTTCACTCGCATGAGATCTTGAGTCTGAATCCAAACTTACCACGAGAATCACAGTTGGTATGAATGCAGGCTTAATGCTGATTGGCAATAAAATGAGTGCCGATGATAACTCTGGATCATTGCTTACACTTTTTGTTAGAAAGTCTTAAGGAGAAGTCTTCCATGAACCTTCGCAAATCGCTCTTCAAAGTATTGTTCGGAGATGCCTCGAAGTTTCCACTATGGATGGAAATATTGTTCAAATCAATTAAAGCATCAAGACATTTTTTCTCTATTGGCTCTTTAATTGGCAACCCGAAAGGTTTTCTCACTGAAGTCGGAGGCATAATAGGGCCACTCTTGTTCACTTAGGTACCTAAGAAAGAACAAAGAGAGAGAGAGAGAGAGAGAGAGAGAGAGATCAAATTATGATGTTAAAGTAAGATTTCCAATCTCAAAATTTTCAAGTCAAGACTTACCTTCAGGAGTTGGATCTGCAGTAATTCCCTCAATAGTATTGGGAATCTCTCCTTTTTCCATCGAGAAACAGGCAATTGGTCCCTCGGAAACTTTGGAAAAATCTCTTGCTATTCAGTTTAAGAGATAGCATCTCCTTTAAAAATAGCAGTAGCATTAATTTGAACTCCACTACTACTTATTTGCTCCAAAATTGGTTCCATGGGTACATTACTGCTGGTTGCCTTATCAACAGCAGTGGTAGCACCCACATCATTGCCAAATCTCTCTATAGCAATGGACTCTACCGGCATGTCCACTGTAGATTTTCTCCCAACTCAGGTGTCGTTACTTGGTCAAACATGTCTTTTTCAAAATCAAACTCGATGTTAATATCACTATCGGTTAGTTCTTCAGTAGTGGGAGAATCAAAGCCACTCCCTCTCTCATCACCTTCATTAAAGGCATATTCTTTAACAATTTCAACCACCTTTTTCGTGACTTCTCCGATGGTCAAAGTCTGAGTTGATCAAGTTGTAAGACAAAATGTAGACATCAAAACAAAAGAGAAAGAAAAAAAATGATAATGTCATGTAAGAAATAAAAAGATGTTACCAACTTTTAGCTTTTAGGAACGACGAGTTCTAGGGCTTTCAGCCTTCCTCTTCTTTGAAGGAGCTCTTTTGCCACTAGGAGATCTTGTAACACTCCATCCCCAATTTAGCACATTTAGCGATTAATTGAGTAAGTTATTAGTTAATGATTTAAGAATTGGGTAGATACGAGCCCTTTTTCGTAATTTTGGACTTTATAAGTTTACGTCATTCATGCATCATATTGATACCATCACATGTGTCTCGTTAAACTCATTAACTTTCGTACTTGACTCGAACGTATTTGACTTTGCTTGTGATAGTTGAAACCTCATTTGACTTAAACTGAAATTACCTTAAGGAATGTAAACCTCCTTATAACTTCAGAAAAGTATTTCATATAGACAAGCCCAACTATCACCATTCGAACTTCTTCTTTCTGGGGTCTTGTTGCTCCAACGTTTTTTTTTTCTTCCTTCTATCTCTTCACCACCATTTCACATCAAAGCAAGAGAATAGAGGATTGCATGTGTGATCTGAAGTTCTCACCTTCCTTTTCCATCCTTGTTTAGCTCTTCTCAGTCCTTGAAGTGAAAGACTTGGGTATCTTCTTCTTCTAATCAATCTCCAAGGTAGAATTGATTTCCATTAGAGCTCTTTTAAGTCTAAAGGACTCTCATTCTAACACATGTACTCATCTCCTTTCTCATTTCTTGCATGCATGGCATTTAGGTTCAAGAATTGGATATTCCTCCACAAGTTGAAACAAAAGAAGATTAGTTAGTTGAAAGCTTAATCTAATGCAAGTATATAAGTAGATTTTGGTTGAATGCATGTTGGTATATCATGATTCTTATAAATTTATCAATTTTAAAGGGTGTTTGGATGCAAGAGAAGGGGGGATAAGTTACTTCACTACAAGAAAAGACTTTTTCATCAATGAATTTATGCGTTAGCAAAGGTTAGTATCTACATTGCTAAACACATTCTGTAATGTAATTAAGTGCGTTGCCAGCATGTTACCAAAGCCTCGTCAATAAAAGTATTCTGCGATGCAAGTTGACCGTGTTGGGGAAAGTTAACCCTTTAGCAACGTAATATTCATTGTG
The DNA here is from genome assembly GCA_037013555.1 of Sextonia rubra. Classification (NCBI taxonomy): domain Eukaryota; kingdom Viridiplantae; phylum Streptophyta; class Magnoliopsida; order Laurales; family Lauraceae; genus Sextonia; species Sextonia rubra. Next base: position 12,393,422 of record JASUAD010000012.1, read on the forward strand.
AAAATACGTTGCCGAATCATTTTGAACGTTGCCGAAAGATGGTCTGTTTGGGAAATTAGTTAACATACGCCGACGCAATAGGTACATTGGCAAAAAGCGTTGGGGATTTACCAATGCACGTAATGCATTGGCAAAAGTCCACTTTCCGCAATGCACATGGCGCGTTGGCAGAAGTCTACTTTCCACAACGCATGTGTTACGTTGGCAAATGTTCACTTTTAACAACGCATGCGATGTGTTGGCAAAAGTCCGCTTTCCGCAATGCACGTGGCGCATTGGCAAAATTCCACTTTCTACAATGGACGTGACTTGTTGGCAAAAGTCCACTTTTTGCAATGCACCTGGCATGTTGTTAAAAGTTCACTTTCAACAACACAATATCTGCATTGGCAAATAATTTGTTTGCTTTGCCAATGCCACTATTAGCATTAGCAAAGATATAACATCACACCTAACATTCCCTAATTTTTTATACACAACCTGTATTAATATAAACTCATTGCAATTGAAAAAAATTTCTCAATCTCAAATATCAATATAAAAAACCAACTTCAATGTGCATTCATAATGAAATTCATTTAAACCTCAAATCATTTGCATTTATAATAAAATTATATCCAATTCAATTCCAAAACATACCTCAATCCCGAATATCAAAATAAAAAAATACAAAATAAAAATATCTAAACAATGTATTAAATTAAAGGAAATTCTCTCTCTCTCTCTCTCTCTCTCTCTCATATTTCATCAAAACTGCCATGCATTCCATGATGTCGCTCATCCATTTCTGAAAAAAGAAGAAAGAAATATATCAAACATGTCTTCAAGCACATTTCAAGTATAATATATGTGCAAAAAATTTAGACTGAGATTAGAGAAGCCATTGGAGTTTTTAATCAAGCGACTCAAAAAATATAAATGCATGTTTTATTCCAAACTAAAACAGAAATAAACTCAATGAGGTAATTATTCACAACTTCGGAAAATTTAAAATAAATGGACACATTTTATTGTCCTTTCTACATACCTATCACTAGAGAATCCAAAAGTAGAATAGGAAATGAGACAACAAACACCTAAGTTGAACAATGCACAACTGTAAACCAAATATCTACCTTTTCATCCCCACTTGACCCATAGGTTGAACCACTGTGAAAAACTCCTATTGTTTGATACAAAAAAAATAACAAAATCAGAAGCTATCTATTTCTCTTTCACTTCTCTTATAGTCCTACTGTAAAAGGAGGGAAAACCACCTCTCCAAAACCCAAAGAAAAGAAAGGAAGAAAGAAATAGCCCAATAAGGAAAATCAAAAGATCAAACAAATTCATATGCTTTTATTGTCAAAAACATAATAAACCCAAATAAGTTCACAAAGAGATAAAACTTGCACATGTACCATGAAACAAGAACAAACTTGAATTGAATAGAACCAATTAATTACAACAGCCACACCCATCACTCAAAGTAAATTAACATTATGATACAAGGTTTTTGTAAAGAAAGAAACAAGAAGGAATAAGAAAGATTCAATTTTTTTGGTTGAAAGTACCTTTCCATCAATGACAACACCATAACCATGCAGTGTGTTGTGTTAAGGAGAGAGAGGACTGTCGAGACTAAGATGAGAGAGAATTACAGACTTGAGGAAGAAGAAAAGAAGAATAATGAGAAGAAAAGAAGGATAAATAGGAAGGATGTATATATTGATGTGCCACTGGCTGCCTATGATTGATGAAGCCAGCATGAAAGTTTGTAACATAATAAGAATGTGCAAGCAATTTTGTTTTTCTTGTTAAAGGAATACTATGCATGTAAAATTCAACTACATGAGCATGTGAAAGGGGCTTGAAACCTTTTCTGTGTAAATAAGAGACCAAATAAATAAATAAGATAGAAATAGAAATAACTTACCTAGACTTTTAGCCATAACTTAATGAGCATGTCCTGTAACATATTTCTTGCACTCACCATAACTTACCTAGACTTCTAGCCACCGTTTTTATCAGCACAATGGGCATTGCTCATTTACAGAGAAGTAGTACTAATCATGTTTCAATCTTTTTCTAGTTTTGTGATGGATTGCATACAATTATTGTGCAAATAAAAGTTGGGGTTTTGATACTTTGAAGTCGGGTCTTGTACTTTTTGGAAGGTTTTGCTAATTTTGGTTTACTTTGAACATGTTATATTTGGTGGTTTCCCAAAAATATCTTTTGTTATTAAGAATTAGCTATTGTAAAAAACAGCCCACTAGATGCTTTCCAATTTTCCTTTCCTTTTAAGTATGGAATCTAGAGATATGAAACTTGAGTAAATAGAGACATTTAGGTCTATTTTATCGCCTTTATAAATAATGTGGAAATGTTTTATCAACTACAAGAAAGGAATACTTTTACCAATTTAGTTTGGGCTTGGAAGGATTCACTTCCATTCCCAAGCTGGTTTCTCTTGGATTTTCTTGCCTTTGTGCAGTCATAGTTATTGCACCATGTCTTTCTTGTTTTCCAACAAAATCTCAATTACATTTCAAGGGGAAAAAAATCAGAATACCTCACTAAAACTGATAGTGATGCTATGAGATCAGCACTAGAGAATGCAGTCAAAGCATGACAATGATTTAAAATTTAAACATCAAAAGTTTTTACTACCAAATTAAAAGAAAGCAATATTTGCATTTTTCTAGCAATTAAATGGCAAAAGTTGAAATGCACCAACAACCAAGATGATATAGGTTTACCAATGACAACAAGGACACACCATCAACCATAAACCCCAATGTTAGATAAAAGAAATCCAATTTGGATTACCTTTGATTAAATTGAGAAATAGAGAGGAGCAATTTAACTCTTTTAGGCATTTCCATAAACACCTTCCAGCTCTCTCTCTCTTTTCTTCTTCTTTCACTATCTCTAACTCTTTCAGGAATTTCGACAAACACCTTCTAGCACAAGAGCCAAAGAATCGAAATTTTGATTGCTCTACAGCATCAATTATCAATAGCATCGAAAACCACAACATCAAAGCTAAAAAAGGAAAAAAACCATAATGACTCTCTCTCTCTCTCTAAACTGATTGAAAACTTGCAAGGAAGCCAAAATATTTTTCATATGAACAAAAACGTAAATCCCCATTTCTTTACCACTTAACAGAATACTAGAACAAACATCAAAGTAAATTAAATCTTGAAAGAGAGATCTTTGGGAAGCTTAGAGTAAGAGGAAGAAGATTACCAGAGTGGATGATGAAGTTGAACTTCCGGTGACTCAAGATCTCGTCAGCAGCAAGCAGGGGTCAAATAAAGAAAAAGAAAAGGAAATAAAGAGAGGAAGATGAGATCGGCCATGATGGCATCTGGTGAAAATGATGGCTGATCCGGATTCATTAATGGTGGCTATCCGGCGGTGAGATGGGATTGTTCGGATCCTTCTCATGGCAACTACAGTGGTGTGGGGATAAGAGGAAGAAAGAGAGCATGAGAGAAAGGGAAGAATAGAGGGAAAAGGAAAAGGAGAAGAAAAGGGGGAATGGGTGGTCGCCGGTGGTGCTCAGAGGTGAAGGTGGAGTTTGGATCCTCTGGCTGTCGTTGGAAGATGAGATGGTGAGGGTGAAGAGAGAAGTCGAGAGCAGAGAGCGGAAAATATGAGAATGCAGGGGATTAGGGTTCATTTTCCTGGGGGGGGGGGGGGGGGACGAGTGGAGAGAGGAGAGATAAGTGAGAGAAATAATAAAAAAATAGAAAGAATGAAGAGAGAGAGGAAAACATTGCTGATGGGGGGAAATGTGTGGAGTGTTACTGTAACGAATGAAGTGAAAATGAGTGAAGGAATAAGGGGAAAGGGAATTGGGTTGAGTTTTTGAAGAAATTACAAAAATACCATTTGTTTACTATTTGGATAAAAATCTTGTTTTGGCCATATTTTACAAACCATTGGTTGGATTGAGTCGCGGCAAGTGCCAATGCTTGCAAAATTAAATGAGCTTTCCAATGAGTATACTATTGACCTGGTTTTGAGCAAGAGAAATGTTGACAATATTTAAGGGGTTTTGTGAGTATTTTTCATAAAAAGGCTTAGTTTTTGGAAAATAAAATATTTGGCGGCCAAAATGGGTCCGATTTGGGTCTAATTTTATACTCATCAAACTATCACTTACTACTTACTATATCTTGAATTAAATAAAAAAAGGTTATATTATAAAAGAACCATTAAAATTTAAGGCCATTGAATTATATAATAATTTGAATGGCAAAAAATGAGAATATGACTATAGATAATTAGGATGGCTTATGTGCGTTCGCAATTAAGATGGGTTTTTGCCAACGCACATAGTGTGTTGGCAATTAAGATTAGTCTTCACCAACGCACGTCATGCATTGGCAATATTCAGGGTGCCTTTCCCAACGCACCTATGTGCGTTGCAAATAGGTCAAACCATTACCAACATATTGTTAACGTCCCCAAAGGAAAACGTTTCGTTGCCAAAATCTTTGTTGTCTTCACAGGGGAATTTTTGTATAATTTCGACACTTTTTGCCAACGCAGCCTCATTTGTGTTGGCAAAAGTATATAATTTTGTGGCTTTTGCCAACGCATTGTTATTTACGTTGGCAAAAAGTAACATTTAGCAACGCTTTACACAATTTGTTGTAGTGCTTTTTGCGTCCTATCCCTCATTTGTTTGCACTTTTAGTGCATGGGATAATGTTATCCTAGTCTCGACACAATAGGGAATTAATATCTAGTATGGGGGCTTAGATAATATAACCTAGGAGGTGGGATAACTTGAGTTGCTTTGAGTGGGGGGTGTGATTATATTTTTTAGGTCTTTTTCTCTCTATTCAACCTTAGTTGGCTTTGAGTGGGGGGTGGGATTATATTTTTTAGATCATTTTGTCCCTTGTCCTCCATTTATCCGGACGCAACCAAACATGGGATTGGATTGACCTTTGGGATAAATGGAATCCCATCCCATGCAATAGTACCATTGGATGGGCGCAGATGGTATTAGCTATCCAATCCACCAAAAATTTATCCTGCTTTCAAACATGCCTTTAATGTGTTTTACAGCCCTTAATTGTACTTTTATCCTACTGATTTGGAAATGCATATTAAGGTATCAAGCTCTGACACAAACTGGACTTGCTTCAGGAAATCTAAAGCTTACGGCAAAGCTTAGGAGAGCTATCACTCAAATTCTAGAGAGTAACAACTTGGTGAATTATACTACGGCCAAGCTACGACTAAGCTGTAAAATGTACTACGACTAAGTCGTAACCAAGCCGTGTCCTAGCCGTAAGTATTTTACAGCTTGAGATCCAGAGAGCATACAAATTGAAAATCCTTTTATGGCTAAGCCGTATAATGTGCCACAGCTAAGCCGTAGACAAGCCGTGGCTCAGCCGTAGACCAAATACGACTAAGCCGTAAGATAAAACACAGTTCAACCGTGAATGCAGGGGAGATTCTGGGTAACTATGGCCAAGCCGTAGTGCAATTTATGGCTAAGTCATAAGATGCCCACTGCTAAGCCGTAAATCACCCATGGCTAAGCCGTAAAGCCACTAAAAATTAAGATTAAATAGGTACTGTTGTGAAACCTTATAGGGCCTTAGCTTTTGGATCCCTATACCCTATTAACTGGCCCAAAGGAATGATTGAACATCATGAAGGGTCTTGAGGGTTGAGATTCTTTTATGTGGTGTCATCCATTCGTTAAGCACCTCTCCATAGGTGTTGGTTTAAGGGACATCGATACACATTTCCAACACAATGTAACACCAATAGAAAAACAATTATGAATCAAATAACTTAAAACTACATCATCATGCACAGTTAGAAACGAGGGATGACTAGATTAGGGTTGGTTAGTAAAACTATTTTGATTCCCTTTAATTTGAATTGCATAGCATATTAGATTACCATATTGACTTCTATTATTCCAATATTGATTTTTGACTTGAAATGATCATGTACGAATTGATTTTATTTGAATTATTTCTTAACAAACGTTTTACATTGACATTGACTTGAATTGAGTATGAACGAAAGTATACGAATGAATTAAACATTTATTGTCTTGTATTGTTCTCAATGAAGATCGAGAAGAATTCAGAGGAGGTCTTCGAAAACCCCTCCAACTTAGATGAGTGGACGGTGGATTATTTTTTATCGATCTAACCACGGAGAACATCAAGGATTAAATTTTAGGCCTAATTTTGGGATATAACTACATCTAGGGTTCATGACTACATCAATTTTATTTTGATATGCATGGATCATGATCCCTTTTGTATTTTGAAATAGTGTAACTCCTCCCTCTTTGTTCAGAAACTTTCTTCCATGTTGTAAAGACATGTTTCTTTTTACATAGATATATTTTAGTCTGGTGTTGTGATAACTTGTTCCATGATTGATATTGATAGCTTCCGCATATTGTATGTTTGGACAAATGTCTACTAATAGCATCTCGCATCTGTAAGTGGGATGACTATCTCTTGTGTAATTCCGTTTAGACTTGGGTCCAGGTGTGAATTATACTGGAGTACGTGTTCACTTTTTAGGTTGTAATCCTAATACTTGAATTCTTAGGCTCGGGTTGTGACATATGGACTAGTATGGTATCAGAACATGAAATAGTCATTTAAAAGACTTACACTGTAGGAATGTGGTGAGGATACTATAGAATTAATCGAATATCAAATATTTGACTTTATAGTCTAATAATTTGATCTGGTATAGGGGAGGTAGCTGGGGTAATTCTAAGGTAAGACTGTTTGATTTCATTTTTGAAGGAAATGGTTTCTGGATCTGGTACCAAAAATAATAACAACTAGAGTGGTATGAACCTGCTATTGGAAATGGTTGGTTCAGCACCTCAACCCCACCTTCAAATACTGAAGACCAATTTATGACGGTAATGGAAGTAATTCAAGCACGGTCTCAAGTAATGTAAGCATAGGTGTAAGTTATGCAGTCTTTTACAAGCACAAATGACTTCTATAGCTAAACGATAGAGTCAACCATTAGTCCCACCACACGTAGAGGAACAAGTGGTGTTCCAACTAAAAGAGAGTGCCCCAATGCCTTGTATAAAAATTTTAAAAAAAGATGTGCAATGGAATTTCATGGTAAAGAAAATGCTCTACAAGCAGATGAATGGTTAGAGCATACTGATGAAATGTTTGATGCAATTGTCTGCACCAACAGGCAGAAAGTCCTACTCACCGCTTCTATGTTTTGCGGTGTGGCAAAAACATGGTGGAAGAGTGTCAAAATCTCATATAAGGATATGCCTGGTGCTACAGTGTGGGAAACATTCAAGAGACAGTTTAAAAGGAAGTTTATACTGGTTCATGTTCAGAGGGAAAAAGAGGTGGAGTTTTTGGCATTATAGCAACACCAGATGTTGGTGGCAGATTATGTACATACCTTCACTTAGTTATCACAGTATGTAAAGGATATGACCAATATGGAGGAGAAAAACGTTCACAAGTTTATCATTGGCCAAATTCCTATGTACAAAGATTACATCACAACTTTCCAGAGGCCAACTACATTTGATGATGTGGTAAATAGAGCTTATTCTGCAAAGGCAAACGCTCATGAGAAAAGAGCTATGGATCCCAAAAGAAACACATCCTTTGGTGCTAAGGGATAAGCACAAAAGAAAATGAAAGGCAGTCAAGGTAGCCCAAGTAAAGCAAGTGTCAAGTGTGGCCTTTGTGGCAAGCCACATCGAATAGAGGCATGCTGGAGAAGTATAGGAGCTTGTCTAATTTGTGGTTTAATGGAGCATCAGATGAATCAATATCGCAAGTACAAGCCCATCCAGCAACCATGACCCGTACCCACTTCCCAAGGCAAACTATAGCAATCACGTCAAAGGCCAGAAGTAGAATCGCTAGAATGCTTATGCCTATGCCGTAACTCACGAGAGTGCTAAAGACGCTATTGTGCTAGAAGAGATCATGAGCACCAAGTGAAAAGCCGTGATGTTGTAATAAAACTGGTGAGACCAGGTCGATCCACAAGGAGTAATGATTTTAAGATGTTTTCAACTTATACATGTCCTAAATAAAATCTAAAACTAGCCTAAAAGCTAAAATTTACAACCATCATTCATACTTTCCAAAATTAAATTAATTACGATAAAAGAAACTTACTAAAACTAAAACTCCTAAATCTAAAACTTCCTAAAAAAAAAACTATGTTACCACAAGATAACACACAGGTTAGAACTTCCAATAAAATAAAACTAAATTAAAAACTTACTAAAAATAAAAAAAACTAAACAATGTTAGAAACTACTTAAAACAATGAGAAAGAAAACAAAAACTTTCCTAAATAAAAAAAACTAAATTAAAAATTGGAAACTGGCCTAGGTTAAGCAACTTACTAAAACTAAACAATGTATATGAATGCAAATAATGCAAATTCTAAATTTAAGAATGCATCTAAAACAAGAATTATATATGAATGCAAATCTAAAATTTAAATTTCCTAATGTAAACAAGATGCCAAACTCATGATTTTCAATTTTCCAAAATGAAAGTGTATAAATTTAAAATAAAAGTGCAGAAAATTAAATCAAAGGTATAGGAATTAAATGTAAAAGTGCATAGAGTCAAAGGCAGTAAACCACAGGAAGTTAGAGGCGGTAGATTGTTTTTTCAATTCCTTATCTTAATTTTTTCTCAAAAAGATTAGAAGTATTGTCCCTAGGCCATATTTTTCATCTTAGGTCATCAATCTAAGTGAGAATAATAAATTTCCATGTCATGTAGAAATAAATTTCAGAATTGGCCTCTAATCTTTTTTCACTTAAATCTCTTTAACTCCATCTTGCATTGCCTCCAAACATACTATATATCCAAAGAGACAAAGTATGTTGAAAATGATATAAAGATGGGTTACTAGTTGTAATTCCAACCCTATCCCAATATTTAAACAAGAATGAAAATTGACCCAATTACAAACAAGACTAAAATTGTGAACACCACAAAATTAAAAAAAAGAAAAATTGAAAAGAAACAAATTTCACTAGCGTAAAATTGTTTTACAAAAGATTGAAAATAAAAAGCAACCAATTACATACTAAGATGGATGAGGATTCCTCCTTCTAGTTGACACTTCAATGTTGGTGGTATGGCTTTAGGGCTAAGCCTCCTTGATAACTTAAGATGGAGAGAGGGAGAGATGGAGTGTAGAAATCTAGAAGTGGGAGGTGGGCAATTCTTCCATAAAGAGTATGTTAGAGGGTGCCCTATTTATACTTTTTCAAGTCCTACTCCCTCTCAAACTTGATTTGATAAAATTGAAAAAAAATTAAGCTCCATAATAAGCTCTCCCAAATCTTTGCAATCCCGCCTAAAAATGTATAGTAAACTTCTTGAGGTCATATCTTTCTTGTTTTGACTCCAATTGGTATAATCTTGGATCCTACGGATATTTATTCGAAAAGAGCTTTCCAACGGTAGGTAGATTATCCAAATTTGAACTCGGTTTGAGAGTTATGACCATTTTAATGTATGTTGTTCAAAGTAAAACGAGATTGACTTTCAATTTTTGAATTCTCCTTCTTCGCTTCTTCTTTGTTTCATTGTCTTCGCCACCTTGCATTGAGATCTCTTGAGAGATAAGTTAGGGATAAGAATCCTTTCTTAGAATCAAACTTGGTCCACATGAAGTGTAGAGCTTCCTTTTTTTTATCTCTTGCTTTATCAACTTGCCTTCTTTAGAAAGTACTCCTTGTTGGCTCCAAACTCAAAGAAATCTTTGAGATAATTCTCCATGTTTTTTTTTCCTTTCTTTTTTTAGCAAAAATCTGATCCAAAACATGTGTTGGATGTCCATGCTTGCTTGGATATTTTTTTTTATTTTTTTAATTTTACTCCTTTTCAAAAAGAACTACTATGTGGCTTTCCTTCTTCATCTTCAATGAGGTATTCTTCAAATTCTCTTGAAAATATCTTGAAAATGTGCTACAAATAAATGGACCCCATCTTAGATGTCCCACACATGTGCATGTGTGTGTGGGACCATGAAGCCAACTTTGCATTTTTCTTCCAATTTCTTTCCTCTCTTCAATTCTTCTCTCCTTTCTTTTGAAAATTATTTCTTTGCCTCAATCCTTTACAAACGGGACCCACATCATCAATTTCCTACAAAACAAATGTGAATTCAAGTGAAAAGAAAATTTTAACCGTAAGATCACAAATGCATGACTGTGAGCCCATCTCTTATGAAATGACAATGAAATGCACACCATTTTTCATGATTTTATGCGAATGAACTAATGATGATTAAAATTTAATTTACTTCATGAGAAAACTAAATTTTCAAAAAACTTTCCAAAAATAGATTTTCCAAAAATGGCAAGTTTCATGAATTTATACAAAAAAGTGTGATTTTCAAGCAAATTATGTAGAAATATACTAAAATGAATTTAAAATGCCGATACTACTACATCACACTAAATGAGGCATTTTCAACTCAAGAAGTCCTTCAAATGGTCCAAAATATATATGGAAATATGCATTTTTAAGAACTCATCACAGCCCCTAACTAGCATTTTGCTACTCCCTAGTAAAAATTGCGAATAAAAATGAGGAATTCATCATGACCTAATCTAACCTAAAACTAATGCAATGCAAGAAAAGGAAACATGAATGCAATGCTACTTTCACTGGCACTCTCGACTGCATTTAGTGTATACAGGAAGCCTATAAACCCCTAAGTTCCCCTTAGTGGACGAGCTGTGCCTCGTGAGCGTTTACAGTGAATATACCCATAAAATTCTTTTTTTTAAAAAATGAAACAAATTTAACAAAAATAAAGGAGAAAAGAAATTTCCCCAAAAAAAATTCACTCAGATCAGATATCTTTTAGACTTTTCAAAGTCCGGTTTGCAGTTCTATTTTCAGAAACTTTCTCAAATTCAAATCAACTTATGTGCACGATGAAAAATGTATACATCAAAAACCTATTTCAAATATTCCACAATAATGCTGAAAAAACAGAATTTTTCCTTCAAATACTCTGATCCCCTGAAAATTAGCAAAAAGAAACTTCCTCTCAGAGTCACTAAGATAGCCGCCACTGTACTGTTTACTTCGATTGGCCTCTTTTCTCTCACTGTCTTTTTCCGACATAAGAGTTCCCGAGTTCATATGATATAAGAAAAGTTAGAATTTAGAGAGCAAATCTAGTCCTTGTCCTTCTCCGCACAATACTTACTTGCAAACTCTTATGGACACTCTTCACTCACTTACTTTTTCCAACGTAAAACTTTCTAAGTTCATATGATATAACAAAAGTTGGGATATAAGGAGCAAACTTAGTCCTTACGCATTTCCATACATATCCCTTGAGAATTTCTACAGACACTCGTTGGGCCATAATTTATCATATATATTTTTTTTCTTATGACTGTGCAATGTTTAGGTACTTTAAGCTTTCTAATTAACCCTTGTAGCGAGTGTTAGACCAATGACTCCCATACCAGATGGCTTTAGGGCACTAGATATAGGCATATCCCTCTGGGCTTATGAGCTCGAGTTAAAAAGGCTACGAACCTAAACTAGTCACAAACTTCTCATTATATGCTTTCTCTTTTTTTTTCTTTCTTTTTCAAATCAAAAGTAAACACTAAGTGGTAATTCTCATTTCACTTGAATTAATTCAACTTGGTTCTAATATATACAATTCACCAAAAATGAACCAAGAAACAAAAATATTCTACAAACTAAATCTCAAGTTCACATCGTATTATCCCAAAAAATTCTAAAAACAGCATTAAAACTTCTAAACCAAAATATCAAAAAATGTATATGTGTGTGTATGTGGAAAGCAAGTTTTGGTAATCTTTTGATAGGTTTCCTCCTTTAGAAATTGAAAATTTTCTTTTCACTTCTTTCCAAAAGGATGAAAATTTTAGATTTATATATATCTTCAAATTGCTTCAATTCTTTTGAAAACTTTCTTTCGAAAAATAAATGCTAAATAAATAAATAAATAAAGGTCCTAAAATTTTTTTCTAAAAATAACTAAAATGATTAAAAACTGACTAAAATGATAAAGTGGCAGGAAAATCGAAAGATTTTGTCTAAAATTGGACAAGCGTGCTTTGTGAATGCAACGCCACTTTCGTTGGCACTCTCGACTGCATTTAGCGTATGCAACAAGCTCTTAAACCCCTAGGTTCCCCCTAGTGGATGAGTTGTGCCTCGTGAGGGTTTGCAGTGAATATACCCACAAAATTCTCATTTTTCATTTGGAAAAACAAATAAACAAAAGTAAAGGAGAAAAGAAATTTCCCAAAAGAAAATTCACTCATATCGGATATTTTCGAAATCTGGAATAATTACACTTTTAGACTTTTCAAAGTCTAGTCCACAATTCTATTCTCAAAAACTTTCTCAAATTCAAACCAACTTGCGTGCACAGTGGGAAATTGTATGCATCAAAAGCCTATTTCAAATATTCCACAATAATGCTGCAAAAACAAAATTTTTCTTTCTAATAGTCTGATCCCCTGAAATTTAGCAAAAAGAAATTTCCTCTCAAAGTTACTTAGATAGCTGCCACTTTACTATTTACTTTGATAGGCCTCTTTTCCCTTAACTCTCTTTTTTCGACGTAAGAGTTCCCAAGTTCATATAATACAAGAAAAGTTAGAATCCAGAGAGCGAATCTGGTCCTTGTCCTTCCTCGCACATACTCCCTTGCAAACACTTGCGGACACTCTTCACTTTCTTAATTTTTCCAACGTAGAATTTTCCAAGTTCATATGATATAGCAAAAGTCGGGATCTAAGGAGCAAACTTAGTCTTTATGCTTTTCTACACATATCCCTTGAAAATTTCTACGGACACTCATTGGGCCATAATTCATTCTTCTTCTTCTTCTTCTTTTTTAATGACTATACAATGTTTAGGTCCTTTAAGCTTTCTAATCAACCCATGTAGTGAGCATTAGGCCAATGACTCCCAAACCAGATGGTTTTAGGGCACTAGGTATGAAAATACCCCTACGGGCTTACTAACTCGAGTTAAAGAGGCTACGAACCCAAACTAGTCACAAACAACTCATTATATGCTCTTTCTCTTCTTTTTTTTTTAAACCAAAATAAACACTAGGTGGCAGTTCTCATTTCACTCGAATTAATTCATTTTGGTTCTAATATATACAATTTACCAAAAATGAACTAGGAAACAAAAATATTCTACAAACCAAATTTTAAGTTCACATTATATTCTCCAGAAAAATTCCAAAAACAAACAGCATCAAAGCTTCATATCCAAAATTTTGAAAAATATTTACGTGTGTGTATGTAAAGAGCAAGTTCTGGTTATCTTCTGATGGATTTCCTCCTTTAGAAAATGCAAACTTTCTTTTATACTTCCTTCCAAAAGTGTGAAAATTCTAGATTTCTATATATCTTCAAATTGCTTCAATTCTTTTGAAAATCTTCTTTTCTTAAATGAAAAATAAATGAAAAACAAATGAAAGATAAATGTAAAAGTAAATGAAAAAGTAAAATAAATGCCTGTAAAAATTCCTAAAGCCAAAATAAAAGTCTAAAAAAATTGAAAAAAATATAAAAAAAATTCCTATATGCCTAAAAGTATGCCTAAAATTGGACAAGCATGCTTGTTCCCACCCCCTAACCAATTATGTGCATCGTCCTCGATGTATATTAATAGTATGTAAAATAATAAGAATATCATGAGGAAACAAAATGTAAAAGAGGGTAAGGAGAAAAGGCACCTGAAATTATGTTTGAGCTGCTCCCTGTCCAAGGTTAGACAAAACAAAAATAATAAAAGAAAAACCATAATATACACAGCAAAAGGCCTTTGTCAGATCCAGGGTCGATCAATCCATATAGATAGGATCATCAAGAGGAATTTCGTCCTTTTCAGGTGGTGTGATCTCCAAGAATGGCTTCAATCTTTGGCCATTGACTTTGAACATTTGGCCATCCTTTGGATCGAAAATCTCAATAGCACCATATGGAAAAACTGTTTTGACAATGTACGGACCAATCCATCGAGAGTTGAGCTTACCAGGAAACAAGCGAAGCTTAGAATTGTAAAGGAGGACTTTTTGCTTAGGGTGGAAATTTTTCCTGAGGATTTGATTATCATGAAAAACCTTTGTTTTCTCTTTATATATTTTAGAATTAACATAGGCTTCCCTGCGCAACTCTTCCAATTCATTCATTTGTAATTTCCTATTCGATCCAGCTTTATCTATATCAAGGTTGAACTGTTTAATAGCCCAATAAGCTCTATGCTCAAGTTCCATTGGCAAGTGACAAGCTTTCCCATAAATTAGCCAGTAAGGAGACATTCCAATAGGAGTTTTGAAAGCTGTCCGATAAGCCCATAATGCATCGGTTAGTTGAGTAGACTAATCTTTTCTATTAGGGTTTACGGTAGTCCCCAAAATCCACTTGATTTCACGATTTGATACCTCTACTTACCGACTGGTTTGCGGGTGATAAGGGGTGGCCACTTTGTGAGTTATTCCATATTGCTTCATAAGGGCCTCAAAAGTTCTATTAAAAAAATGAGATCCCCCATCACTTATGAGGGCACGAGGGGTTCCAAATCGTGAATACACATCCTTCAAAAATCTCTGTACAGTTTTAGTATTATTATTCTGGCAAGGAATAGCTTCTATCCATTTTGAGACATAATCAACAACAACCAAGATATAAATGAAACCAAAACTAGGAGGAAAAGGTCCCATAAAATCTATACCCCATACATCAAAAATTTCAATTACCAAAATTGGGTTCAAAGGCATCATGTTTCTTTTTGAAATATTACCCAATTTTTTGCAGCACTCACAGGTCTTGCAAAATTCATGAACATCCTTAAAAAGTGTGGGCCAGTAAAAACCACATTGCAATATTTTGCATGATGTCTTTTTAGCAGAAAAATGGCCTCCACAAGCCTGTGAATGACAGAATGATATGACATTAGGAATCTCATCATCTGGCACACATCTCCTAATAATTTGATCTGGGCAGTATTTGAACAAGCATGGATCATCCCAGAAAAAATGTTTCACCTCAGAAAAGAACAAATCTTTATCTTGCTTAGTCCAATGGCTAGGAATACTGCCCATAGTAAGATAATTTGTTATATCTGCAAACCAAGGGGGTTGGGATAATGTAAAAAGGTGTTCATCTAGAAAATTGTCCCTGATTGGTGTTGGCTTAATAGGATTGGAAATGACAAGTCTAAAAAGGTGATCTGCCACTACATTTTCTACTCTTTTCTTATCTTTGATTTCTAAGTCAAATTCCTAGAGTAGAAGGATCCATCTAATCAGTTTAGGCTTAGTAACTTTTTTAGAAAGAAGATACTTTAGCGCAAAATGATCAGTAAACACCACAATCTTAAATCCACTCAAGTAAGAGCGAAATTTGTCGAGTGTAAAGACCACTGCCAATAATTCCTTCTCAGTGGTTGAATAGTTGATCTGTGTACTATTTAAGCTCTTACTTGCATAATAAATCACATAAGGCTTTTTATCCTTACGTTGTCCCAAAACAGCCCCAACCGCAAAATCACTAGCATCACACATGAGTTCAAAAGGAAGGTTCCAATATGGAGGTTACATAATTGGTGCAGACGTCAGCATACCTTTTAATTTTTCAAAAGCCACTTGGCATGCCTCATTCCATTCGAATTGTGCATCCTTGGATAACAGTTCACAAAGAGGGCGAGATATAGAACTAAAATCTTTAATGAACCTTTTGTTGAACCCTGCATGCCCCAAGAATGATCTTATATCTCTTACAATTTTGGGTGTGGGTAAGTTGGCGATCAAATCAATTTTAGACTTGTCAACTTCTAGACCTTTTTAAGACACAATATGACCAAGGACAATTCCCTGGCGTACCATGAAATGGCATTTTTCCCAATTGAGTACCAAGTTCTTTTCTTCGCATCTAGTGAGAACAATCTCGAGGTTGGTCAAACAATCCTAAAATGAGTCACCAAACACAGAGAAATCATCCATGAAGACCTCAAGAATGCGTTCCACCATGTGACTAAAAATACTCAGCATACAATGCTGAAATGTGGCAGGAGCATTACATAACCCAAAAGGCATTCGCTGATAAGCAAAAGTACCAAAGGGGCATGTGAATGTAGTTTTCTCTTGGTCTTTAGAGGAGATTTCTATTTTGTTATATCTGGAATATCCATCAAGAAAACAATAGTATCGGTGGCTAGCTGCCCTTTCCAAAATTTGGTCCATAAAAGGTAGAGGGAAATGGTCCTTACATGTGACTGTATTAAGTTTCCTGTAGTCTGTACATATCCTCCATCCTGTGGGGACTCAGGTAGGAACAAGTTCATTTTGAGTATTTTTTACTACAGTGATACCGGTTTTTTTCGGAACGACCTGGGTAGGGCTGACCCACTGGCTATTCGAGATGGGATAAATTATGCCCACATCAAGCAGTTTAAGCACCTCAGCCCTAACCACTTCCTACATGGTAGGATTAAGCTGGCGTTACATCTGCCTACATGGTTTTTGCATCCTCTTCAAGGTAGATCTGATGCGTACACACTAAAGGATCAATTCCTTTGATGTCAGCCACATTCCAAGCAATCGCATTCTTATGTTGTTTGATCACTTTCAATAATTGGGCCTCTTGATTTTCAGTAAGAAGGGAAGAAATAATTACTGGGTAGGTCTCCTTATCCCCAAGGTAAGCATATTTGAAGTTAGAAGGGAGGGGTTTCAACTCAGGTTTGGGTGATTCAACCTGAGATGGAAGAGGTGGTGCACTATTTGGTACAAGCTCCTCAAACTTGGGTGTCTAGATAGCATGAGCTTCTTCCATAGTGTCATCATTCAATTCCTCAAGAAAGTCCATATCCTCATTGTCCTCGAGCATCAGTGCAATGTGGGAGTTAACACACTTCTTTAAATCATCCTCCAGCATAGCATTCACAAAGTTCATTTCAAGGAGATCATCACCAATATCCTTAGGATGTTTGTAGAAATTGAATATGTTTAGTTCAATGGTCATGTTTCCAAAAAAAAGTTTTAACATTCCATTCCGACAATTAATTAATGCATTTGATGTTGCTAAAAATGGTCTTCCGAAAATTACTGGAATCTGCGCATTGTGATTATGTACTAGTTGAGTGTCCAGTACATAAAAATCAGCAGGGAAATAGAATTTTTCATTTTACACTAATACGTCTTCTATTACCCCCATTTGGTTTCTTGACCGAACGATCTGCGAGTTGTAGAGTGACCTTGGTAGGTTTCAACTCACCTAGCCCCAGTTATTGATAAACCGAGTAGGATAATAGATTAACACTGGCCCCTAGGTCTAATAAAGCCTGACCAACCCGGTGATTTCCAATGGTGCACGATATGGTGGGGCATTTCGGATCTTTATATTTCTGGGGTGTGCTACCATTTAGGAGTGCACTAACTTGCTTAGTGAAGAAAGCTTTCTTTTGTACATTTGTCCTACGCTTGACAATGCAAAGATCCTTAAGGAACTTGGCGTAGGCTGGAATCTAATTAATTGCATCCAATAGAGGAATATTGATTTTAACTTCCTTGAAAATGTCTAAGATCTCCTGGTTTGGGATTGGCTTCTTAGGATGGGTCAATCTTTGTGGAAAAGGGGCAACGGGTGTGATAGTTGTAGGGTCAAGACCTTTTTCATTCTCAACAACAGTTTTTGCATTAGCATTATCCTTTTTAATCTTTTCAATCAAATCCGAGGAGACATGTTGTTTATCTTTTTTCGTACTGTCTTGAAGCTCTTTGCCACTGCGTAGAGTGACTGCCTGAACATGCTCCTGATAATTTGGGCTAGTTATGTCGTTCACTTTAAACTAGCGTTTTGGGTTCGGGAGAGGTTGAGTAGGAAATGTTCCTTTCCCTTGAACTTGAAGGCTACGTTTTATTTGTTCGACAGAAGCTTCTAACCTTTGGATAGCCTGTTGGTTATTCTGAATCAACTGTTGATTATTTTGCATGTTTTGCATAAATTGTTGTTAAGATTGCACTAGCTGATCGCGCTTAAAAAATGACGTGGAAAATGTGTAACGGATTCAATGTCTGACATTCACGTACTTCAAGCATTAAGAAGAATGGGAATTAATTACAGTTCATCATTAATTTCCCTTTGTTTACATGGGTTCAAGTGCCCTGACCACGGGGATGCAGGTTGTTTACATGCATTTTGAAAGTTTACAACCCCTCTCTCAAGTCTTAGATGTGATCTCAACTTGGAATTTTCAAGAAAAATGCATAAAAAACCAAGAAAATGCAAACAAAGTAGAAAAAAGGGGAAAAAGGGGGGGTGACCGAGACTCTCGGTCACTCCCCCATTCCAGTGACCGAGCTGAGTGACCGAGCTCTCGGTCACTGGCCTCTACCAGTGACCGAGAGTCTCGGTCACTGGCCTCTACCAGTGACCGAGAGTCTCGGTCACTGACAGACAGTGACCGTTTGGTCACTGTTTCACCTCCGGTTTCATCCTGTTCGCGATGGTTCTTTCTTAGAACTTCTTTCAAGTGTTGAAACTCCATTTTCATGACTTTAGAGTGGTGGAAAACCATCAAGAAGATCACATTTAACCATGGAATCAATTGAAACCTCTGTAACTCATCATTCATGCTTACGGACCGCGTTTTTGTTTCAAGTCCGAAATGGGCAAATATGAAGCCGGAGTTGTGTTATTTTGAACCTATTATTTTCAAGGAGCAAAATGAGGCCTAGAGAGGCTTCTTTCACAACTCTTGCAATGGCTAGGAAGCCCTACGAATAAGAGAAACAGAGGTGACAATGTCATCCTCTCGAAAATTGCCAACATACTAACATATCATGAAATTGGGCCATTCCACTTCCTTCTCTTCTTCTGAATTTTCTTCCTCACCTTCAAAACTAAGAAAATAAGGTGGGAATGGTCGTGGAAATGCTGCTGGAGTTTGCTTCTTGCCGCTTTAAGTGCTTCTTTCTTTGATTTCTTCTTTTTTCTTCTTTGTGTATGTTAGTGTCCTCTTTTTCCTTCAAAATTTGCTCTTTTTATGGACTCCAAATCAGTTTTGTGCAGTTTTGGGGAGTTAATAACAGTTGTGGGGAGTTGGATTTCAAAGAGGAGTGGAGGGAAACCACCCAAAGTCGTGGGAAACACCTTTTGAAGGTCCGTGACCGCAGGCCCGGTCACGGACGAGGCCCAATTTTGGGCTTTTGTGTATGTGGCCCATATTCATCTATTTTGGGCTAAAATGAAGTCCGATTGCCACGAAACTTGGAGGGATGCTTCTTGACACTATTTTCTATATGTCATAAAAATTTCAGCCTGTTTTGACTTCAGGAAGTGGGTCAACTTTCTCATTAATTGGGCCTCTATCACTCCCATGGCCCATTTTTGGAACATTGTATTTGTGACTTTTTTTCAGCTGTTTGAGGCCCGAACGATGTCCAATCACCACGAACCTTGGATAGATGTTTCTTGACACTATTTTGAGTGTGTCACAGAATTTTCAGCTCTGTTTGACCACTTGAACATGGTCAACTCCTTTTGATTGTGGGCCTCGGTCACTCCCATGGCCCATGTTTGGATTTTTGCATATGTGGCTTGTTTCCGCCTATATGGGGCCCAAACGGTGTCCAATTGCCACGAAACTTGGAGGAACGCTTCTTGACACTATTTTGAGTGTGTCACAAAAGTTTCAGCTCTGTTTGACTACCTGCACATGGTCAACTCCTTTTGATTGTGGGCCTCGGTCACTCCCATGGCCCATGTTTGGATTTTTGCATATGTGGGCTTTTTCCACCTGTTAGGGGCCCAAACGGTGTCCAATCGCCACGAAACTTGGAGGAACGCTTCTTGACACTATTTTGAGTGTGTCACAGAAGTTTCAGCTCTGTTTGACCACCTGAACATGGTCAACTCCTTTTGATTGTGGGCCTCGGTCACTCCCATGGCCCATGTTTGGATTTTTACATATGTGGCTTGTTTCTGCCTGTTCGGGGCCCAAACGGTGTCGAATCGGCACGAAACTTGGAGGAACACTTCTTGACACTATTTTGAGTGTGTCATATAAGTTTCAGCTCTGTTTGACTACCTGAACATGGTCAACTCCTTTTGATTGTGGGCCTCGGTCACTCCTATGGCCCATGTTTGGATTTTTGCATATGTGGCTTGTTTCTGCCTGTTCGGGGCCCAAACGGTGTCCAATCGCCACAAAACTTGGAGGAACGCTTCTTGACACTATTTTGAGTGTGTCATAGAAGTTTTAGCTCTGTTTGACCACCTTAACATGGTCAACTCTTTTTTATTGTGGGCCCCGGTCACTCCCATGGCCCATTCTTGGACTTTTGCATATGTGGCTCGTTTTCACCTGTTTAGGGCCCAAACGATGTCCAATTGCCACGAAACTTGGAGAATGCTTCTTGACACTATTTCAAATGTGTCACAGAAGTTTCAGCTCTGTTTGAACACCTGAACATGGTCAACTCCTTTTGATTGTGGGCCTCAGTCACTCCCATGGCTCATGTTTGGACTTTTGCATATGTGGCTTGTTTCCGCCTGTTCGGGGCCCAAACGGTATCCAATCGCTACAAAACTTGGAGGGATACTGCTTGACACTATTATGAGTGTGTCACAGAAGTTTCAGCTTTGTTTGACTACCTGAACTTGGTCAACTCTGCAGTTGACTTTTTATGACAGTGGGCCCTTGTTTCAGTTGTTTGAAGCCCAAATGACCTCGGTTTGATTTGAAACTTTGCAGATTATCTCCTGAGCATGATTGAAGCTTTGTGTCTAGGTTTCATCTATTTTGGACCTCGGAAAGCAGGACCTCGGTCGGTGACTCCAAGAGACATATTCTGTGTTTTTTCGGGTCGAATGATGCCGTTTTGTCTTGAAACTTTGCAGAGCTTCTCTCGGTCATAACTGGCTTAGTCTTCATGAGATGTTACTCTACACAGTATATCATCACTTCGATATGTAGGAATGCCGGGTCTCACAGTGATTTCCAAGATCTGGCAAATAACCTTTGAAGCCTAAATTAAGCTGAGATGAGGTGTCTTCGCTGCAATATTTGCAATTTTTTATGGGTTAACAAGTGCCCCCTCGTGGTGCAATGATTATAGTATAATAATCATTGTACCTCAAAATAGCCAATCTGTGGGAATGATGGATGGCTTGAAGAAAATACAGTTTGTCAAGATAGGTAATAGGCCTAAACTTGGGATTTTGAAATTTTTGATAAAAACCATGAAGAGTTTGAGATGGAATTTGGCAAAAACAAAAGAATTCTAAATTTCTTTGCCCCGTTTGCACAGATATCAAAAGAAGCATCTCTGTGGGGACTGTGGGGAACACCCACAAAAGAATCCCTGAGGTATTTAGAAAATTCAGAAGTTTATGAATTTTTTGTTTGGATTTTGGAAATGGATTTGATTCTCTCATGACCTATTTATCATAAATATCCAAAGTGGCATCTCTGTGGGGACTGTGGGGAACACCCACAAAAAAAATCCCTGAGGTTTTAAGAAAAATCAAAGTTTGAATTTAAAATGGATTTGGGTTTGGAATTTTCATGGATTTTTGATTTATTTTCAAAAATCAAAGTTTGGGGCTTGACTTGACTTGACATAATTCAAAGTGAGATGCAATTTTGAAAAAATGAGATGTAATTTTGAAAGAGATTAGCTTTTATGAGTTTCTATTCAAAATAATTTGGGATATTGGTTTAGAATCACGTTTTGACCCAAAGTTGTTTTGGAAAAAATACTCCACATCTTTTCTATTGTATAATTTCCCTCAAAATACTCTAAGAATAAGGTTATTTCTTTTGTAAATTACCCCAAGTGGACCCATCATAGGAATTTCAAATAATGGGTCATCATGTTAATGGACTCCATTGCTTAGTGGATCTCGATTCTTAAGTGCGTTATGACCGCGAGCAAGGGATCAAGGGAGACCGTGAGCAAATGCTCAAAAAAAAAGAAAGAGAGGCTAGTTTTTTTTTTTTAGAAAGGAGTCTTGTCCCTTTCTTTCTATTTGGCTGTCTGACCCAACTGGGAGAGAGAAATAAAGACCGGGAGAGAGAGAAAAAGAAATTAGGAGAGAAAGAGAGAGAGACCGAGAGAGAGAGAGAAAAACTGAGAAAAAGGGAGAGAGAGACCAAGAGAAAAAATAAAGAAATCGAGAGAGAGAAAGAGAAACAGAGAGAGAGAAATTGGGAGAGAGGGAGAGAGATCGAGAGAAACAAAGACCTAGAGAGAGAGACCGGGAGAGAGAGAGAGAAACCGAGAAAGAGAGAGAAAGAGAGAGAGGGAAAACTGAGAAAGAGAGAGAGAGACCGAGAGAGAAAAAAGAAAGAAATCGAGAGAGGCAGAGAGAAACCAAAAAAGAGAGAGAAACCGAGAGAGAGAGAGACTGGGAGAAAGAGAGAAATTGAGAAAGAGAGAAAGACCGAGAAATAGAGAAAGAAATCAGGAGAGAGGAAGAAAGACCGGGACCCCAAATTGAACCGATTGAGAGGGAGACAGACTGAGACTTCAAGCATTCAAAGGTGCCTATCATCTCAGTTTCCTTCTTTCATCTTCCATCTTGTGGATTTGTCAACTGAAGACAATTGCCATGGCTGGTAAAGTTTTCTCCTCATCTTCCTTTGTGTTTGTTCATGGCCGAATCCAAGCCTGGGATTTCTGTTTGCTAGTATAACAGTCTAAATGCCATATGTTGAGTGGCAATTCCATTGGTTATCTTCTAATTGGGCATCATCTGTTGGGCATCATTTGAATGCACCCCCTGGTCATAGCCTGAGCAATGTGAGGGGGTTCACGGTCATGGCGTGATGTGATTCTTTTCTTCCTCTTTTTTTTTTTTTTTAGAACTGATGTAAGATGAGTTTTGTGAAATCATCTCAAGCTCATCACTTTGCTGATCATGCGAATCCATAATAGTCTGTCATGGCTGCCACCTGTTTGATGGAATACCCAATTGAAAAGAAAATTCTGCTGTATTTGCTTCTTGTTGTCTGTTGTGTTGCTGTCTTATTAGATTTAGGATTGCCCAAATGCATTCTTGTTCACAGCCATTGTTGTCTTGGCTTGGCTGATACTATACTGGTAGAGCACTCACGTAGACTGAATTGAATGGGCTGCAGCTCTTTTTCTCTTTGTGATATTTGTGTTCAAGTTCAGGTTAGGCACTATCCAAGTACAACCACGGACTATACAAATACAACCACAGCACAGCTACTCTTAATCACAGGCCATTCAAATGATTTTATCTCTTGCCATGGTGACTCATATGAATTGATCTTGTCATTAGCGAGAATGCTTCAGACCAAACAGTGGTAAAGCTAGCCACATATTTCAAGAGACTGTCATGATTTTTTTTTTTTTTGAAAAGTTCCATTTCATTGTTACTGATACTCATCTTTCCTTTCTTTTGATTTGTTTTACAGATAGAAGGGGTAAAGCACCTGCAACTGCCACTGTCGGGGCACCTAAAAGTCGTGCCAAGGGTAAGACCACAAGAGAGCCTGATCCGAAAGACCCAAATGAAGCATCTGATGTCAACTTGTGGCTCCAGAGAGCTAAGGCTTTGTCATCGAGAAACTGGTATTCGTATTGGTGTAAGCTGGATGAGATTGACATTAATACAGCTATCCCAGCTTATGCAAGCTACAAAGGGCGCATCCTCACAGCAGAAGTATTGAATGCAAAGGCGCAACTGGAGAAGTTCCTGGACTGAGATTCTCTGCTGCACCTCCCATTTGATGGTTTTTCTTTCCCTTTTTTTTTTATTAGTCCTGAGGGCCATGTGTACATTGACTTCACTGCTTGTATTCAAACTTTAAAATGGATATCAATGGAAAAGGTTTTTCTTTCTATTTTTGTCATTGGTATAGGTGTTTGGTTTGATTTTGTGTGGATGTTTGTGGTTTTTGTGGATGGCTTGTTTGGTTTGGTTGTCTCAGACTTGTAGAAAGGTGTGATTTGTGGTCTTTTGGATCCCCAAATCGAAAATAAGGGAGTCATATAGGTGGACATTATCTGGTGCCCATGTGTGAGGCTTTCTCCAGGGTCCATGACTTGATCCTTTTGGTGTCGAAAGGGGTCAAATAAAGTGGATGTTGTCTGGTGCCCATGTGTGAGGCTTTCCCCGGGATCCTTGACTTATTCCTTAGGACAAAGATTTGGTTTTGGTTTTTTGATTAGATTTTGGTTATACAGGGTCTGCAAAAAGACTTATTCTATATAACCGAAGGTAGTCATATAGGGTCTACAAAAGACTTGTTCTATACAACTAAGGATTAGCTATATGGGGTCTGCAAAAAAACTTATTCCACAAGCCGAGTTTTGCTATACAGGGTCTACAAAAAGACTTAATCTATATAGCAGGATGTTACAAGGGGTCTTGTAAGGACGTTATCCAAGTAACGAAAGTTTGACTAAAGGGGTCGAGGGACTTGATCCTCGTAGTCATTTTATATAAGTTTGAAGGATTTTGGTTAGGAGTCTTAGGTTGTGAGGCTCGAAACCAGAGAATTTTGGTCTTGGTTGGGAGTGAGAATGTACACTGTATATGGTTTGGGTACATTGTACGTGGTTTGGGTATACCAATGACATTCAAGTATATTATTTCTTAAGAAATTTTCCATTGGTAAGCATCATGCATCTATCTCCTTCGAGTGTGAGGAGTGCATGTGTACCATTAAAGCAAGCCTTGCTTCCTCATTGTTCTTTTGAGCTGGCAATGTCCTCAAAGGGTGATCAAGAACTCAAATGTAGAAGATGAGTGGTTTGCCTGGAATTGGAGCTGAAAAGATCAGTGGGTTTATGAGACACTATTTGATATCTTCACAAGCTTTATCCCACACAAATTCAATTCCTTTTTTTTTCATGAGTCTGGATAATGCTCTACACTTCCCAAATAAGTTTGAGATGAACGGGTAAATGTAGGCAAGTCTGCCTTGCAATCCCTTGAGTTATTTAAGAGTTCTCAGAGAAGGCATCTTCAATATAACTTTGACTTTGACTGATCTCTTTGAGGGTTAATTCTGCATCAGTGGCGACTTTAACCAATCGGGCCAAAGACTTAGTTTTATGACTAAGTATGATAGCCTTGATTTCTGGTTGCAAATTGGTTTTGCACATTTCGATCGTTGCCCTCCGAGATGGTTGTTCCAAGCATTTATAGGATAATGCTCTCCACCTATTGATAAAGGACCGTGCAATTTCATTGTCGCCCTGCCTTGTCTTGCTGAGCATAGCAAAGGTGACTGTCTAATCCTCTTCCTGGAAATGGAGTAAAAATTTCTCTTCTGTGATTGACCATGTCATGAAGGAAAGTTCTGGTAATTGCTTGTACCAATCGAAGGCAACTCCTTTCAATGTGCCAACGAATAATCTTATTTTTAGTGTATCTAGCTCTAGCAGGCTTCCAAGGAGTGATTTAAAATGTACAATATGCTGATATGCCGACCCTTTCCCAATGTACGGTTGGAAAGTCGGAAGTTTATAATCTGGTGGAAATGGAACCAGATCAAATTCAGGAGGATACTTAGGTGTAATACCTTTCTTTTTCATCCTAATCTCCACTTTTGATTTTGTCAGTATCTCTTCAACTTCTTTAAAGGTTACATGTTTTTCAGGATCTGCATGAAGACCAAGGATTAATGAATGATCACCACCAGTAAAACCTGCAGCTATCACCTTGTCTGTTAGGGACTTAAATTGAGCTGTGAGAAGGTAAATTTTAGTGGCATTCTTCATGATCATTGCTTATTCTCTTCTGTTGGCAAATGGAGGATTTATTTGAGCTTCATCTAGACTACCTAGCTTATCTATTAAGAATTTCACTTGGGCAGTTAAGTGGTTGATCATAGCTCCTTGTTATTTGACAACATCACTGACATTGTCATTTTCATTTTCACTAGCATCTTTTTCGTCAGCATCTTTACTTCCACTAGCATCGTCATTTCCATCCTTGCTAGTTCCACTCCCTTCAGCCATAAACACAGTGTACTGACGGGGATAGGATGATGTTAATGCCTGAGGAGTAGATTGACTATCTTTTGTATTCAAGATAGTGATAAGATCATCGTCAGAATCAGTTTCGACATGACCTTCAGAAGTGCTACTTGAATGAGAGTTTGAATCAGACTCTTGTAATTGAGTCCGAGCCATACTCCGAGTAATTCTTCGAATTGAACCTGGACTGACCATGCAAGACGAGGTCAAGTCCGGATCATCTTCTTTAACCACCCATTTTTGAGTGATCTTGCACTGTGACAGCTTCTGAGTTTGGTCCTTGTAATGGGCTAAAACTTTCTTCTTGAGTTGGTTAGCCATCCTGGCTGCTGATGTCCGATCTTTAAACTTGGCAACCAACGACGTGGAAGTACTTGTCACTCATTCCCAATCCATGGAATCTGAAGTGGGAAGTGAAAGGATGTCAATAGCACCCCCCTTGTTCTTTTTCTTTTGCTTTTTCTTCTGTTGGAGCGAATCTTTGAAATGAGCGAGATCGGTTGAATTATTGATGACCAATTGCTCAACTTGTTTGTTACCTTCAGCGCCATATGATAAGCCTTGGGGTGAAGATAGCGGAGAAGGTGCCACTATAATAGAAGGTAGATGCCCCCTGTCAAACCTCCGTCCTTCTTTTTGAGTCAGAGGATAGAAAGTATTATCTTCAACTGAGGTCAAGAGTTTGTTCTCAGCCATATTGGATTTTGGAGTGTGTGGTTGAGGTGACCACGTGCTGTATCTGGGGATGGATGCACCCTTCTGGACCTTCTTACGAGTTAGGAGTTACCGAAAGTCCTTTCGGTTTGCTTGGTAATGACCCGCTGTTTGGGCCTAGTAGGTGGTGACTTTAAGCATTGAGCAGTCACTGAATGTGACTTGTCAAGTACCATTGATTTATGATCCGTGGACCGGACCTGCCTTGCCCCCAGACGAGGCTTGGTGATATGAAGATTGCTGCCTTCTGACTTCAGTTTGTGATTTGGTTCCCTTTGAACCTTATTGAAAACTCCAAACGGATTTTGGGTGTATTTGGAAACCCAAGATTTGGGAGTTTTAGTCTTCTTGATAAATTTAAAGGTCACTGATGACCCATTTGGATCAGCCGAAGTTATAGAGCCTGTTGGAATAGAGAGTCTTTGAAATACTGAGACTCTTGACATAGGGGCAGTAAAGTCCATTCGAGCCTTTTTTGATGCTCTTACAGTTGGTTTGTTTTGGGTCATGGATATTTTAGAGAGCCTCTCCTTGGCCTCATCAAAAGTGATGATCAGGGAACCCATGATGTCTCTGTAAAAAGTAGGCCCACAGGACGATATTAGTGGTATAACCAACATGGCTATCTCTTGGGCTAGCCAGATAACCAACATGGCTGCCTCTTAGGCTAGCCGGAATGGTTTATAGATGCCATCTAGACCAACATGGTTTTGAACCGGAATGGTTAGATATAGGCATAAATCCCATCTCATTATGCTATGCTGACTATCCCTGCTGTCAGAATTTCTGCAGCATTTCGGGTTTATCGAGTAAGGCTTAAAAGCATGCTATGCTGACTAGACGTGGCTACCAAAATTTCAGCAGCATTTCAGGACTATCTGTGTTAGACTTATAAGCAAGAGAGGGTTGGATCAATCAAAGGGATAGGGCCCACAGGATCAAGCCTGCACCACTATCACAATGACCACACAAGATCCATCAGTGGTTGACGCCGGACAATGCATAATTACAATGTCGTTGGTCTTATCACTGATATAATAAACATTTTATATGGGTCAGAAGCCTTTTGAACTGAATCATCACTCTTCTAATGTAAAAAGGGTGATGATTTGGTCCATGCACATCAAGGTGCAAATTCTTCTAATCAAATGATAAGTGTATGCACATCAAGGTGCGTATTCATTCAATCAAGTCATGCACATCAAGGTGCAAATTCTTCCAATTAAATGGCAAGTGTATGCACATCAAGGTGCCCAATGCCTTCATTTGTATGAACAATATGCACTTCAAGGTGCAAAAGTCATTTAATGATATTTTCAAACCCATTGTAGACATCAAAGGTCTTGTATGGGTGTAATTGGAGGTTAAATAAGCCTTTGTCATCATAAAAATAAGTAAGTGACAGTGTGCCCCAGTCACAGGCTTTTAGCAGCAGTTTTCAGTGAAACAGCAGCAGTTTCCAGCGCAACAGCGGCAGTTTCCAGTACAATAGCAGCAGTTTCAGTGCAACAACAGCGGTTTCAGTGAAACATCAGCACTTTCAGTGCAACATCAGCATTTTTAGTACAAAAGCAGCATTTTTTGCAACACTTTCAGTGCAACAGCAGCAGTTTCGGTGCAACAGCAGCATTTTTTCAACACAACGCAGCAGTTTCAGTGAAACAGTAGCAGTTTCAGTAGAAACAGCAGTACTTTCAGCAATTTTCAGCACTTTCATGCATTTTTCACTAAATTTGATCACAAATTAGGGCAAATAAATTCCCACAGACGGCGCCAATCTTCTGATCGCGCTTAAAAAATGAACGTGGAAATGTGTAACGGATTCGATGTCCGACATTTACACACTTCAAGCATTAAGAAGAATGGGAATTAATTACAGTTCATCATTAATTTTCCTTTGTTTACATGGGTTCAAGTGCCCTGACCATGGGGATGCAGGTTGTTTACATGCATTTTGAAAGTTTACAACCCTTCCCTCAAGTCTTAGATGTGATCTCAACTTGGAATTTTCAAGAAAAGTGCATAAAATAACCAAGAAAATGCAAAAAAGGTAGAAAAAAGGGGAAAAAGTGGGGGGGTGACCGAGACTCTCAGTCACTTCCCCATTCCAGTGACTGAGCTCTCGGTCACTGGAGGCTTCCAGTGACCGAGAGCTCGGTCACTGGCCTCTGCCAGTGACCGAGAGTCTCGGTCACTGACAGACAGTGACCGTTTGGTCACTGTTTCGCCTCCGGTTTCATCCTATTCGCGATGGTTCTTTCTTGGAACTTCTTTCAAGTGTTGAAACTCCATTTTCATGACTTTGGAGTGGTGGACAACCATCAAGTAGATCACATTTAACCATGGAATCAATTGAAATCTCTGTAACTCATCATTCGTGCTTACGGACCACGTTTTTGTTTCAAGTCCGAAATGGGCAACTATATTTCAAGTCCGAAATGGGCAAATATGAAGCCAGGGTTGTGTTATTTTGAACCTATTATTTTCAAGGAGCAAAATGAGGCCTAGAGAGGTTTCTTTCACAACTCTTGCAATGGCTAGGAAGCCCTACGAATAAGAGAAACAGAGGTGACAATGTCATCCTCTCAAAAATTGCCAACATACGAACATATCATGAAATTGGGCCATTCCACTTCCTTCTCTTCTTTTGAATTTTCTTCCTCACCTTCAAAACTGAGAAAAGAAGGTGGGAATGGTCATGGAAATGCTACTGGAGTTTGCTTCTTGCTGCTTTTAGTGTTTCTTTCTTTGATTTCTTCTTTTTTCTTTTTTGTGTATGTTAGTGTCCTCTTTTTCCTTCAAAATTTGCTCTTTTTATGGACTCCAAATCAGTTTTGTGAAGTTTTGGGGAGTTAATAACAGTTGTGGGGAGTTGGATCTTGAAGAGAAGTGGAGGGAAACCACCCAAAGTCGTGGGAAACACCTTTTGAAGGTCCATGACCGCAGGCCCGGTCACGGACGAGACCCAATTTCAGGCTTTTGTGTATGTGGCCCATATTCATCTGTTTTGGGTCCAAACGAAGTCCGATTGCCACGAAACTTGGAGGGATAGTTCTTGACACTATTTTCTATATGTCATAAAAATTTTAGTCTGTTTTGACTTCGGGAAGTGGGTCAACTTTCTCATTAATTGGGCCTCTGTCACTCCCATGGCCAATTTTTGGAACATTGTATTTGTGACTTGTTTTCAGCTGTTTGAGGCCCGAACGATGTCCAATCGCCACGAAACTTGGATAGATGTTTCTTGACACTATTTTGAATGTGTCACAGAATTTTCAGCTCTGTTTGACCACCTGAACATGGTCAACTCCTTTTGATTTGGGGCCTTGGTCACTCCTATGGCCCATGTTTGGATTTTTGCATATGTGGCTTGTTTCCTCCTATTCAGGGCCCAAACGGTGTCCAATTGCCACGAAACTTGGAGGAACACTTCTTGACACTATTTTGAGTATGTCACAAAAGTTTTAGCTCTGTTTGACCACCTAAACATGGTCAACTCCTTTTGATTGTGGGCACCAGTCACTCCCATGGCCCATTCTTAGACTTTTGCATATGTGGCTTGTTTCCGCCTGTTCGGGGCCCAAACGGTGTCCAATCCCCACGAAACTTGGAGGAACGTTTTTTGACACTATTTTGAGTGTATCACAAAAGTTTCAGCTCTGTTTGATCACCTGAACATGGTAAACTCCTTTTGATTGTGGGCCTCGGTCACTCCCATGGCCCATGTTTGGATTTTTGCATATGTGGCTTGTTTCCGCCTGTTGGGGCCCAAACGGTGTCCAATCGCAACGAAACTTGGAGGAATGATTCTTGACACTATTTTGAGTTTGTCACAGAAGTTTCAGATTTGTTTGACCACCTGACCACGGTCAACTCCTTTTGATTGTGGGCCTTGATCACTCCCATGGCCCATGTTTGGATTTTTGCATATGTAGCTTGTTTCTGCCTGTTTGGAGCCCAAACGGTGTCCAATCGCCAAGAAACTTGGAGGAACACTTCTCGACACTATTTTGAGTGTGTCACAGAAGTTTCAGCTCTGTTTGACCACGTTAACATGGTCAACTCTATTTTATTGTGGGCCCCAGTCACTCCCATGGCCCATTCTTGGACTTTTGCATATGTGGCTCGTTTTTACTTGTTTGGGGCCCGAACGATGTCCAATTGCCGTGAAACTTGGAGGAATGTTTCTTGACACTATTTTGAGTGTGTCACATAAGTTTCAGCTCTGTTTGACTACCTGAACATGGTTAACTCCTTTTGATTGTTGGCTTCAGTCACTCCCGGGGCCCATGTTTGGACTTTTGCATATGTGGCTTGTTTCCACTGTTCGGGGCCCAAACGGTATCGAATCGCCACGAAACTTGGAGAAATGCTTCTTGACACTATTTTGAGTGTGTCATAGAAGATTCAACTTTGTTTGACCACCTGAACTTGGTCAACTCTCCAGTTGAGTTTTTATGAGAGTGGGCCCTTATTTCAGCTGTTTGAAGCCCAAATGACCTCGGTTTGATTTGAAACTTTGCAGATTATCTCCTAAGCATGATTGAAGCTTTGTGTCTAGGTTTCATCTATTTTGGACCTCGGAAAGCTGGACCTCGATCGGTGACTCCAAGAGACATATTCTGTGTTTTTTCAGGTCGAATGATGCCGTTTTGTCTTGAAACTTTGCAGAGCTTCTCTCGGTCATAACTGGCTTAGTCTTCATGAGATGTTACTCTACACAGTATATCATCACTTCGATATGTAGGAATGCCGGGTCTCACAGTGATTTCCAAGATCTGGCAAATAACCTTTGAAGCCTAAATTAAGCTGAGATGAGGTGTCTTCGCTGCAGTATTTGCAATTTTTTATGGGTCAACACTAGCACACTGAAGGACTCCTCCAATGACCTATTCTGAGCTTGTGGTGCATAAGATGTATTATGCTGTGGAGACATGTATGCACCAGAATTTGATGGTCTTTGGGGATTGTACTCAGGTGTAGCAGTTGGTCCATTTCTCCAGCTAAAATTTGGGTGGTTTCGCCATGAAGGATTATGCGTGTTCCCCATGGTATTTGTATTAAACGGCTTTTGGTATGAGTTCAAAATGTTAGCCTATTCTTGAATTGCTTCCTGTAATGCAAGTCCAGTTGGACAGTCTACTAACAAATGATCTTCAAACGACCATGATTGTATCCTTGTTCTTTCCAAGTTTTAAGGTTTCTATTTCTCTTGTAAGTGTAGCAAGCTTGGCTTGAATTTTAGTTTGATTGTTCAAATGATAGATTCCTCCTCCTTTAGACTGGTTCAATGACCTGGATTGATCTGCCCCATTAGACGAGGCCCATTTTTGCGCATTTTCGGCCATTAGTTCCACAAATTCCCACGCTTCATCAATTTGCTTTTGATCAAATTGACCATTGCACATCATCTCAATAAATTGACAGGTATTAGGGGTTAAACCCTCAATAAAAATCTCGATGAGATGATATGTTTCTTATCCATGATAAGGACATGCAAGGATCAATTCGTTAAATCTTTCCCAACACTTATAATAGGGTTCCTTGAGATTTTGTCTGAACATCATGATCTCCCTCTTTAAAGTGTTGGTCTTGTGCTGTGGGAAGAATTTCTTCAAAAATTCAGTCTCTAGGCCTTTCCACGTATTGATTGAACCTAGTCTAAGAGAGTGGAGCCAAGTTTTATCTTTATCTTTCAAAGAAAATGGAAATAATCGAAGTTTGATTACATCCGGCACTACATTTTATAACTGAAGTGTTGAGCATTCTTCATCAAATTCTTTTAGGTGCAAGTACGCACTTTCAGAGTCAAGCCCATGAAACTTGGGTAGAAGTTGGATCATGCCTGGTTTGATCTCAAATTGACTCATAATTGGGGGCATCACTATACAGGATGGTGTAGTTTGTCGAGCGGGGCTCAAGTAATCACGTAGAGTCCTAGGCAGCTGATTAACCTCCACACCATTGCGGTCCCCATTATTATTCCCATTCCTGAGTTGGGCATCATTGTTACCGGACCCACTCGCC
The DNA here is from genome assembly GCA_037013555.1 of Sextonia rubra. NCBI lineage: Eukaryota > Viridiplantae > Streptophyta > Magnoliopsida > Laurales > Lauraceae > Sextonia > Sextonia rubra. Next base: position 12,426,218 of record JASUAD010000012.1, read on the forward strand.
ATTGGAGACAATCTCAAAGGACTAGAGGGTCTAAGAGATTCTTTCCTTTTTAATCTATGCACTAATTCTCTTTGCCAAATTGGCTGAAAGGGCTTGTCCTTTCTTTTTGGAATTTTGAGATTTTTTTTATTTTTTTATTTTTTTAGAAAAAAAATGAAAAAACCTAAGCTATGCAAACAACTAAGTAGCTCCTTAGGGTTGAAAGTTTCTTTAAGTTCTCCAATCCAGTCCTATGAAATCAACTCGGCCAGATTAGCCACCAGGAAGTGGTAGAGTCACAGATGGACCCATTTGAAGGACCAGTTTCCTGAACAGATAAGCTGTCGCGCGCTACAGGGCAAAGGCCTTCTTAGACACCGAGAAGATTAAGGACAACGATTAGATCACTTTTGGTATACTTTCTTCCCAAAAGAAGTTGAGACAAGTTGAAAAACAGTAACTTTTTTTTTCGATTTTAGAAAGTTTCGAAAAATAGCAATGATGTGAGCTTTCTAACAATCCATGCACTTCCCTATTCCAATTGAGGGCGGTTCATCATTCCATGCATGTCCTCCTATTTCTAGAAAGATGCCAAAATTAAACCACACTCACAAAGCAATGTAAATAAGGAAAGTTAGAAAAGTTACCTTAAATGGCACTCCTCAGCAACAGCACCGAAAACTTGATCGTAAACTCCAAATGAAGAGCTGCGATATAGTAATATCCCGGTAAGTACGGGGTCGAATCCACAGGAAGCTATGTTTAAAATATTTTCAACTTGTCACCTGCCTAAACAAAATTCTAAAACTAGCCTAATTAAAATCTAACAAGTACATACATTCCTAAAACAAAATTAATGACAATCACAATTCAAATATAGAAAGTAAATCCTAAATCTAAAAGTTCCTAAAAATAAAATTAAGTTTACTGCAAAACAAAACACACATTAGAACTTCCAATAAAACTAAATTAAAATTAGAAACTTACTAAAAATAAAACTAAACAAAGTTAGAAACAAAATAAACAAAAGTTAAAGAAAACAAAAACTTCCTAAATTAGAGACTAAATTAAACTAAGATCAAAAGATTTCAAAATTAAAAAGAATTTTAAGTTTAGGAAGAACTCTAAAATAGAAACAAAAATCAAACTAGTAATCACGTAATGCTAAACAAGTTTCTAAAAACAAACTATACAATACAACTATACAAACAACTAAACAACACAACTTTCTAAATTAAAAGAAAATCTATCCTAAATTATTACACATGAAAATCTTTCTAAAAATAAAAATAAAAATCTGAAACTTAAACTTTCCTAAACTACTCTATGAATGAATGCAAAAAAAAAAAAAAAAAGAAAAAAAAAGAAAAGAAAAACTACATGAAAGAGTGGATGAGTAGGCGTGAGCACATGTATACATGTGTATATGATGTATAGCCAAATTTTGCTTTAGAAATCAACCTTAATGGGGCTATATTGATTCAGTTTTAGATCTGAAAAATCTAGAAAATTAGATTTTATCATGGTTCCAATAATCCCCAAGACAGTCCACACAAATTCAAGTAAAACTTGCCCAAACTAAACTCAATTCTAATCAGATTTTTATTGAAATACTAGTTTGGGTTGTTAACAAATATGATTCAGTTCTGAATCCAGAAAACCATTATACATTAAACAGATGGCTGCACAAATCTGCCATTCACGTGACTGTGTCACTTGTATTTTAATTCTGATTTCAGATTTCAAAAACTGCAAATTTCAAAAACTATTTAAAACATTATACATTCAACTGCTGTAAACCGTCCAACATACGCTTAATTCAGAATATTGTATGCAAAGAAATCTGAACTGTTTTCACTTAGGTCTCAAATCTGATTTCAGGTATATAAAACAAAAAATAAAAAAACTGTAGTGATTATCAATCATTCATGTGCAAATAAATCGTCCACCAGTGCTTTTTGTTGAGACAAATTCCTACACAAATTTTCAATTCTGATTTTCATATTTGCCAATTTGCCAACAACATTCTGAATTCTAGACTGAACAATTTGGCCAAACAAGTTACTGAATCATTACTTTCTGAGTTCTACTTTTTTTCAGTTCAACAGTTTTCTACTTTCATCATAAATTCTGAACTGAAGTAGTTTATTCTGCAAATCAGATTTCTGAATCAAATCTGAATAACACCGCTAAACATGATTACAAAAATTGAAATACGTATGATTCTAATGCAAGGTACAGCAGTAAATACTACCAAACAAAACTGTGCAAGAACCTAGTATGCAGAAATTTAAATAAAGTGCAGGAAAATAAAAAGAAAAGTGCAGAAATTAAAATTGCAGAAATTTAAAATTCAAAAGTGCAATAAAATAAAAAAAATTGCAGGAAGTCAAAAGCAGTAATAACAAAAAGTCAAAGGCGGTAATAACAAGAAGTCAAATGTGGTATATTCACTTAAAATTATTTCTTAATCTAGGCCGAATAATTTCTTAAAGTATGCTCTCTCTTTGGGTCGTCAATTCAAGCAAGAAAAACACAAAACAAGTAATTATACAACCATAAGAATAAAAAGAATAACAAGATGAATGTTATTGAACTAGTATGACAATCCTTTACATAAGATGAAAAAAATTAAAACAAAAGATTATGCATATTAGGATGGAAAAGAATTCCTCCTTCTAGTTGATCTTCAAGGTTGGTGGTGTGGCTTTAGGGCTAAGCCTCCTTGATGACTTGAGATGGAGAGACAAGAGAGGGAGAGATGGAGTGTAGAAATTCTAGAGGTGGGAGGTGGGTAATTCTTCCATGAAGAATATGGAAGAGGGGTGCCTTATTTCTACTTTTTCAAGTCCTACTCCTTCTCAAACTTTAAGATCTTAAAAATAATAAAAAAATGAAAGAAAAAGGGCTCCAAACAATGCTTTGGACGTGACATATCTTTTGGGATTTTTTTTCTATTTTTTTTTATTTTCTTTCCTTGCTTGCCTTGTTTGGAAGTCTCTCTTGGATGCTTCTTTCCTTCTTTGTCTTTGCCACCTTGCATTGGGATCTTTTGAGAGATGAAGTAGGGCTAAGAATTCTCTCTTGGAATCAAACTTGGCCCACATGAGGTGTAGAACTTCCCCTTTTATCTCTTTGCATTGTCAACTTTCCTTTTTTGGAAAGTTCTCCTTGTTGGCTCCTAACTTGAAAAGATCTTCTAGATAATTCTCCCTTGATCTTTTCCTTTAGTTTTTCAACCAAAATCTGATCCAAAATCCTCTTTTGGACATGGAATAGCTTGCTTGGATATTTATTTTTATTTTTTTCAATTAAATCTTCTCCTTCTCCAAAAAGAACTCCTATATGGCTTTCCTTGTCCATCTTTGATGAAATATTCTTCAAATTCTCTTCAGTATCTCTTGAAAATGTGCAACAGATAAATAGACCTCATCTTGGATGTTTTACATGTGTACCCCACACATGTGCATGTGTGTGTGGGACCATGAAGCCGACTTTTTACAATTTTCTTCCAATTTCTTTTTCTCTTCAATGCTTCTCTCATTTCTCTTGAAAATAAATTCTTTGCCTCAATTCTTTATAAATGGGACCGATATAATCAATTTCATACAAAACAAATGTGAATTCATGTGAAAAGACCATTTTACCCCTAAAATCACAAATGCATGACTGTGGGTCCATCACTCATAAAATGATAATAAAGATGTACATCATTCTTCATGATTTTATATGATTGTACTAATGATGATTAAAATTGAATTTAATTCATGAGAAAAATTATTTTCACAAAACTTTCCAAAAATAGACGTTCCAAAAATAATAGGTTTCATGAATTTATGCAAAAAGTGTGATTTTTATACAAATTATGCAGAGAAATACTAAAATGAATTTAAAATGCTTGAAACCACTAGATCACACTAAATGAGGCACTTTCAAGTTAATAAGTCCTTAAAATGGGTCAAAATGTGTATGAAAATATGCATTTTTAAAGACCCATCACTCTGCACTTGGAGAAAAAGTCACCTGAAGATATGTTTATGCTGCTCCCTATCCAAGGTTAGACAAAACAAAAAAACAAGAACAAAAAGACTAGAAGCTACTCTAAAAGAAAATATCTATGCTAAAAAGAAACAAAAAAACCTACACTATTGGATTCAAAACCATGAGTCCACCCGGATCCCAAATGAAATTTTCATCCACACAGTTTACAAGAAGCACAGAAAGAAATAAAACCATGAAGATTTTATACACAATGAACATGAGGACTACAAGTTCCTGTAGACTGTGTGAAAAAGGGACCACAAAGAAAATTTCTTCCTCCTCCCTTAAACGTGGATTTTTGAAAGATAGGAGAGGATGCAATGAGTAACTGAGTGGCCCCAAGTCCTCCCTTGCCACAAAATTAATTTCAGTACTCTGTTTAGACACGGGCTCAAAGGATTCCAAATTGTAAGACTTGGGATTCTAAATGAGACCACTATTCTCCAATTCCACAAGTTTCTTTGAATAACATTGTGGGCTAAGAAATGCGAAGACAATTTCTCTAAGGGCTGGATCATCAGATTCCATAAAGAAGTCAGTACATGATTCCAAGGATTCCAAATTATCTGACTGAGAAATCTAAAAAAAGGGGGTCATCCTCCCAATTGTAATCTTTCTTTTGAGGCTCATTAGGTTCATTTACGGTTTCAACAATCATGGGTACATCAATTTGTGAAAGATTGCAATTCCAAATTCATCAGAGGAATCTGAATCATAAATAGGATTTATGTAAAAGGGCATAGATTCCTCTTTGATGAAGTGGAATGGCCGGTACTGACTAATAATGGGGCACGCAGGTTCATATGATTCATCAATTGGCTCATGCATCACACCATCATCCATGTTCTCATGTACGCCCTCGAATATCCACTATGTGTTTGCATTATCCATATCTACAAGATCTTCAGTAAATGAAGGATCATCTTCAATTCCAATGGCATTTCGTTTTCTCATTTCAAACCCTGTTTGATTAATCGAAGTCATTAGGTTTTTCATGCGTTGTTCATTATTTTGTATGGTTTGCATGGTGTTTTGTCTGAACTCAACTAATTTGGCTAAAGTATCCTCCAAAGAATTTTTTAGGGGTGGTGGTGATTCATATGATCATTCAGGCAGTAGGGAGTTATGAGGTGCACATGATCAGGGAGAAGAAAGGGGTACATATGATGTATCCTGTTAGGGGTATTCATACAACCCTCCAAGAATAAATTCTTGGAGATAAGAGTTATGATCCATGTTAGGTCCATTTCACCAATTGTCGAGTGATTGATCATTCCAATTTGGACCACACATATTAACTATTTCATTGTGGTAATGCCATTAATTTGAATTTGATTCAGCCCGCTAATGAATTCCCACATCCATAGGGGTGAAGGATTGTGTGGGGTATGGGTAATCATGCAGGACCCTTATTGGTTGATGATCTGAGCTAATCATTCCATTAAAATCCTCCACAGAATTCTCATTGTAATGATGATCATAGTGATTGGCCAACTTCCATTCATAAGATCCAATTGAACAATTTCTTTGATATAACTTTGCAATCTTTTCTTGTTCACATAAAGCATGCTAGGACTTCAGTGGGCCATTAGCATTGATTTCATTCCCATTGGTTTGCCCATTGTTAAGTCCCTTCATGTTTGTGGATTCCCACCAATCCATTTTTGGAATCACTTTTTTTTTAAATGAGAAAAACCTAAATTATGCAAGCAACTAAATAACTCCTTAAGGTTGAAAAGTTTCCTTAATGCTCCAATCCAGTCCTATGAAACCAACTTGGCTAGGTTAGCCACTAGGAAGTGGTAGAGTCACAGATAGACCCGTTTGAAGGCCAGTTTCCTGAACAGACTAGCTGTCGCATGCTACAAGAGCAAAGGCTTTCTTAGACACTGAGAAAATTAAGGATAGCGATTAGATCACTTTTGGTGTACTTTTTTCTAAAAGAAGTTATGACAAGTTGAAAATAGTAACTTTTCCCAATTTTAGAAAGTTTCTAAAAATAAGAGTGATGCGAACTTTCTAGCAATCAATGCACTTCCCTATTCCAATTGAGGGTGGTTCATCATTCCATGCATATCCTCCTATTTCTAGAAAGATGTCAAAATTAAATCACATCCACGATGTAAATAGAGAAAGTTAGAAAAGTTACCTTAAATGACGCTCCTCGGCAACGGCGCCAAAAACTTGATCATGAGCTCCAAGTGCAGAGCCACGATGTAATGATAAAACTGGCGAGATCAGGTCAATCCACAAGGAGCAATGATATTAAGATATTTCCAACTTGTACCTGTCCTAAATAAAAATCTAAAACTAGCCTAAAAGCTAAAAATTGCAACCGTCATTCATATTTTCCAAAATTAAATTAATTACAATAAAAAAACTTACTAAAACTAAAACTCCTAAATCTAAAACTTCCTAAAAAAACTAAATTATTACAAGATAACACACAGGTTAGAACTTCCAATAAAATAAAACTAAAATTAAAAACTTACTAAAAATAAAAAAACTAAACAATGTTAGAAACTACTTAAAACAATGTGAAAGAAAACAAAAACTCTTCTAAATAAAAAAAACTAAAGTAAAAATTGGAAATTAGCCTAAGTTAAGCAACTTACTAAAACTAAACAGTATATATATATGCAAATAATGCAAATTCTATATTTAAGAATGCATCTAAAACAAGAATTATATACGAATGCAAATCTAAAATTTAAATTTCCTAATGTAACCAAGATGCAAAAATCATGAAGATTCAATTTTCCTAAATAAAAGTGCATAAATTTAAAATAAAAGTGCAGAAAATTAAATAAAAGGTGCAGAAATTAAATGTAAAAGTGTAGGAAGTCGAAGGCTGTAAAACAGGAAGTTAAAGGCGGTAGATTGTTCTTTTAATTCCTTACTTAATTTTTGCTCAAAAAGATTAGAAGTATTGTCCCTATGCCTTATTCTTCGTCTTTGGTTATCAATCTAAGTGAGAAAAACAAATTTCCATTCTATGTAGAAATAAATTTCAGAATTGGCCTCTAATCTTTTTTCACTCAAATCTCTTTAACTCTATCTTGCATTACCTCCAAACATACCATGTATCTGAAGAGACAAAGTATATTGAAAAGGATACTAAGATAGGTTACTATTTGTGATTCCAACTCTATCCCAATATTTAAACAAGAATGAAAATTAACCCAATTACAAACAAGACTAAAATTATGAACATGACAAAATTAAAGAAAAGAAAAATTGAAAAGAAACAAGTTTTACTAGCGTGAAATTGTTTTACAAAAGATTGAAAATAAAAAGCAACCAATGACATAGGATGGATGAGGATTCCTCCTTCTAGTTGACACTTCAAGGTTGGTGGTGTAGCTTTAGGGCTAAGCCTCTTTGATGACTTAAGATAGAGAGACAGGAGAGGGAGAGATGGAGTGTAGAAATCTAGATGTGGGAGGTAGGCGATTCTTCCATGAAGAGTACGCTAGAGGGGTGCCCTACTTATACTTTTTCAAGTACTATTCTCTCTCAAACTTGATTTGATAAAATTGGAAACAAATTAAGCTCCATGATAAACTTTCCCAAATCTTTGCAATCCAGCTTGAAATTGTATAGTAAACTTTCTGAGGTCATATCTTTATTGTTTTGACTCCAATTGGTATAATCTTGGATCCTACGGATATTTATTTGAAAAGAGCTTTCCAACGGTAGGTAGATTGTCCAAATTTGACACTTGGTTTGAGAGTTATGACCATTTTAATGTATGTTGTTTAAAGTAAAACGAGATTAACTTTCAATTTTTGAATTCTACTTCTTCGCTTCTTCTTTCTTTCATTCTCTTTGCCACCTTGCATTAAGATCTCTTGAGAGATAAGTTAGGGATAAGAATCCTTTCTTAGAATCAAACTTGGTCCACATGAAGTGTAGAGCTTCCTTTTTTTATCTCTTACTTTGTCAACTTGACTTCTTTAGAAAGTACTCCTTGTTGGCTCCAAACTCAAAGAAATCTTTGAGATAATTCTCCATGTTTTTTTTCCTTTCTTTTTTTAGCAAAAATCTAATCCAAAACATGTGTTGGATGTCCATGCTTGCTTGGATTTTTTTTTTTTTACTCCTTTTCAAAAGAACTCCTATGTATCTTTCCTTCTTTATCTTTGATGAGGTATTCTTCAAATTCTCTTGATAATATCTTGAAAATATGCAACAAATAAATGGACCCCATCTTAGATGTCCTACACATGTGCATGTGTGTGTAGGACCATGAAACCAACTTTGCATTTTTCTTCCAATTTATTTCCTCTCTTCAATTCCTCTCTCCTTTCTTTTGACAATGATTTCTTTGCCTCAATTTTTTACAAATGGGACCTATATCATCAATTTCCTACAAAACAAATGTGAATTCAAGTGAAAAAATAATTTTAACCCTAAGATCACAAGTGCATGACTGTGGGCCCACCTCTCATAAAATGACAATATGAAAATGCATACCATTTTTCATAATTTTATGTGAATGAACTAATGATGATGAATATTTAATTTATTTCATGAGTAAACTAAATATTCACAAAACTTTCCAAAAATAGATTTTCCAAAAATGACAGGTTTCATGAATTTATACAAAAAGTGTGATCTTCAAGCAAATTATGTAAAATATACTAAAATGAATTTAAAATGTCTGATACTACTAGATCACACTAAATGAGGCTCTTTCAAGTCAATAAGTCCTTAAAATGGTCCAAACTGTGTATGAAAATATGTATTTTTAAGGACTCATGAACCCTCAGTGGCTACAACCATCAAAAGAAGTGCTGCTCATCCAATCAAAAGGATGAAAAAGTGTTACTCAATGTTCATTGTGTCTGCCACATCTGATTCCAACGTTAAATTAGACTCAAACACAGATGAATCCGCAGAAAAGAAACATCAAACCAGCTTCCACCTTTACATGCATGGCCAATTTTACCCCCCATATACAATGCTCAAGGGTCACTTTCATGGTTGAGCTAACCTTATACTATCCACACTCGATCATTTTTTCCCAAGTTAATTATGCCACTACACATCCCCTAAAAGAAATTACAAATCAAGGACGAGTAATTTTAGGCCTCTATAGTTGGCAATCCCATCAGATAATGAAAAAGATGGGGCATGATTTCTAAAAACTAGCCAGGCTGAGAAACCAAAAAAGTCTCCTAGTCCCATGTGATGCCATGACGCCTGAACAACGAGACAAGTATATATACGAAGGGACACTCATTCATATGGCCTAGAATACACTACTTACGGCAACCTCTTTGTAGAAAACCCTGATCCGGAAGAAGAAGTCATTACATCCTCAGAAGAATACAGTTCAAAATAAATGATCTTAGCTAATGAACCAGACAACTAGGCTTCCTTCAAACATAACAAAGAAATTAGTGATGATGATAGCACTCGTTAGCAGGCAACATGGCCTGCAGATGAAAAACAGACAACAAAGCTCAAAGAGGATGTGATCATCTTGTACTAAATGTAAAAGCCGAAAGGCCAATAAAAATATACCCTTGGAAAGGGATAAAGCCTTGGCTTAAGACAGAAAATGACCTCCCATATGGATTCACGAAATTGAAAGCTTCCGAAAACAATGTGGAAAAACCTCCTCTTAACCTTCTAGTTGAGGATCAAGTCCAAAAGATCAATCTAGGGACCTTAAAAAATCCTCACCCCACTTTTGTAAGTTCAAAAATAAAAGGACAAAAGCTTACAAAGTATATGAGAGTGAGTTTGTGGATTGTTTTGTATGGACCTACACGGAAATACGTGGACTCAATCTAAGAATCACAAGCCACAGGCTAAACGTCACTCCAGATATAAAGTTAGTAAAACAAGGCCAAAAGTAAACTAAGCTCGACAAAATGGACAAAGTCGACAAGGAAGTCCTAGAACTCAAGGATATTAACTTCATCTGTGAGGAACAACATCCAGACTGGCTGGCAAACATAGTCTCAATCACAAAGAAAATGGTCATATTAGAGTCTGCATCAACTTTAGAGACCTAAATAAAGCATGTCCAAAAGACGACTTTCCATTACCCCTTCCAGAGCTCATGATAGATAATAGATCTGGATATGAATGGTTATCATTCATGGATGGGTTTTTGGGGTATAATTAAATAAAATGCATCCTTAAGATGAAAAGCACACTTCTTTCCAATCGCTGTTCGGAGCCTACTACTACACTGTCATGCCTTTTAGACTTAAAAATGCTGGAGCCACCTATTAGAGGGCCATGATAAAAATTTTCAAAGATATACAACATAAAACTATTGAATGCTATGTCAATGACTTAGCTGTCAAAGGCAAGGAAAAAGCCAGTCATCTAGCAGACTTTTGCAAAGCCTTTAAGCAACTACAAAAGTTCAAGCTCCATATGAATCCACTAAAATGCTTCTTTGGAGTGTCCTCTGAAAAAATCCTAGGATTTAATTTTCCAAAAGCCGAAATCAAACTCGATCGTAGCAAAGTCAAGGCTATACTAGAAATGCCTCCACCTTCCTAAAGACACCTTTTGCAGCACTAGTCCTCTGAATCTCACGAAGCCGAGCAATTCTTCGCAAACCACTAGGAAAAACCAAAAGTCACCTTATCATCCTCCTCCCAAGGATAAAGGAATGCTGCACCCATTTTCATGGCGTTGAAAATTTTCCACGCATTTCGAGCATCCAGCATATCGTGATCATCTAGAAAGACCCAGCTGGCAACCTCCTCTACCGGACTAAGAAGGACACAAGCTTTAACTTGGTAAACAAATAACCAACTAGAGTGGGTGCTAGTGCAAGCCACTCTCCAAAAACCAACAAGTAAGCAGGAAGATGACCTCTGAAAGCCACGCCATAAGGTACATGGCCATTAAGCGATGACGTTTTATGTCCCGGTCATCCCTCCTTCTTTTGAAAATCTCAAAATAATCCAAACAGTCAACCATTGTTACTACGTTAGGATCTTCTTTAGTCTCCCCCCGGACAATTACCCTTTGCCTAAATACATCCTTATTAGTAAAAAAGGGAGGGACTTCAGCTACTTCACTATATAAGTTTGCCACCCAAATAGAAGTCTTTATCTTGTTCCTATTGTCCATTGACATTTCATACAAGGCAAATAATTGAAAGTACACCTCTCTGAAAGCAATGATCCTTGAATTCAAAGAATGATTATAGGTGATGATCTCCTTATGTAAATTACTAGAGACTGGCAGCCCAAAGATCTCCCAGATCTCCTCTAAAAAAAACCCTATCTCAACGTTGGGGGGTAATGAAAGTGTTGGTCACTAGGCAAAAACTCTCGATAATGGCATGACACATCTCCTTATGATCTTGAGGAACCCAATTGCGAGTGACCTTGACAGTTTTATAAAGGCCAACTGCCTCAAGCAAACCCTTGCGTGAATCAAGGACCATATCCGTCCACTTCTGCCAATCATCTGAATGGACAAACCACCTCATGGCACATGATGTTCTATCTAGCCATTGCTGTCATTAGAAAGAATCCCTAAATTGATGATACGAAGTTGAGAAATATGGCTCTAAATAGGGAGGGTCACATGATTAGGCACCAAAGGCTCCATACTTTGCACCTCGCCCTTAGCATGAAAAAGGTGCTCGTAAAAAACACTCCTATTTTATATTAAGATAGTGACTTTCCTCATTGAAGTTCATCGCACCTTGAGGGGATGGAAGCAACCAATTCTATTAACTGAGGACCTTTTTATACTGGTGCTCGGCAAAAAGATTGATACATGCACCATCTCTATTGAAATATCTATGGACTAGGAAATCAGCACTCTAGTCATAATTGTTCTCGTCAATATTGCCAAAGATATAGTTTGGCTTCCTGAGAGTGGTCTATCAATCATCTTTCCAAGGGAAGCTACTAAGGATATCTTCTTAAACCCGCATGTTGCGAGTGCTTAAGAAACGGCTCCACAATTCTTTGACCATCTTAACAGCATGAGCTTTGGCATTCTCTCAGATTTCCTCAAGCATGCCTAGTTTGACGACCCACAATCTGAGGCGAAGGGGGTGTGTTCCAAAAAGAAGACCTAGCAGCCCTCTTGCCTTCGTTGGAGAAGGAAGCAACCTTCTTGCCTTTGTCTATTGAGAGAAAAATAAGGAAAAACACCACGATGAGTACAAAGCTAATAAGATTTTACTGAAAATTTGGTAGCATCTCCCCTTCGTAAAAGGATGGGGACAGCGCCTTGGAAAAAAGGTATACTTACCTCCGATCCCTTGCAACACTCAAGCACATGCATCAATCCTAGATAAGGCTCTAGGCCAAAGCAAAGCAAAGCTCGCCAATGAGCATTCACGGAAGAAGTTAGTGTTTTGGTCCACATGAATATATACATGAAAATAGCAAGCAACATAGAACATGTCACAGAAAGCATTCAAGCACAATGAGATTCAGTAAAGATTATAAGTGTGTGAAGCATAGTAACCAACTTATCTCTCCACAGAAAGGGAAAAACCTAAAAGCGACTAAGGCATGAGGACCATTCGGCCACCCATAGAGGGCCTCTTGGTCATCTAAGGCAAAATCTAGAAAATGTCTAAGGCACAGAAGCCCTTTGGCCACTGAAAGGCCGCCCTCAAGCTACCAAAGGGTTTAGCAAAAATGCTTAAGGTTTGGAAGCCTTTCACTACTCAGAATAGGCCATCAGCTATTAAAAAATGGGAGCCTAAGGTATGAAAACTCCTTTAAGTATACGATTGGCCTCTTCAAAAGGGATTTGAAGAATTTCTAATGCAAAATGCACTATCGGCTACCCTAGAAGTCCAACGGACAACTGTCGGCAACCATGGGCAAACCAAAGGTCACAGCACAATGTTTGGCTACAAGAATTCAAGCTATACAGTAGAGCAGTTGGCTATTGCAGGTTCGAATTGTGAAAAATCAACCAAAGTTTGAGGAGAACCCTAAACCTCGTTCAAATCAATAATGCCTATCATCCTACAACAAAATTCAATCCTAAGAAACCTAGAAAACCAAAAAATCTTTTCTCATTATTGAGTAGCCAACTGCTACACAACTTGGAAAGTTTTTGTGAAAAAAGCTTGTGATTTCCAACGAAGATCAAGCAAAAGGGATGTGAAAACATAGAAACACATGTTCAAAGAAAATAAAATGACATCAAAGCGACAAAAGCAAAAAAAAAAAGGGGAGAAAATCCCTCTGCCATGGCCAATAAAAGAAGAAAATGAACGGTCGAACCTCATACAATCAAAACTTGGGGCTCAAAACCTATTCCATCATCTAAATCAAGCAAGGGATGGAGGAAAATAAAAGGGAATTGCATGCAACGCTCAGATCTATGAGAAATCTTCCTCATAAACTTGAAGAAAAATTAAAAAAATGATCGGCTTTGCAACAATCAAACAACGAAGAAGAAGATGAGAACATACCGGCCATGGGAACATCTTGTTTAATGAAGAAAACTATGAGAAGAAAAAAGAAAACTTGAATAGAGCTTCAAGAATCTTTGAAACCCTAAGCACAAGAATCTCAGACACAAGAAGGGCAAATTGCAAAGTGGGAATTTGAAAAGGCTCGACTGCCTTTTATAAACATTTCAATAGACTGCCCAGAGTACCACCCGTGGTATCCAAGAGAAAGTCTCTAGTCATTTTTGCCCTATATTTTGGATTTTTTAATTTTCAAATCTCCAAAACCTTTCTTCCTTGATGTTTTCCTCCAAAATACCTTTGAAACAACTGGTTACATGATCATTTTCAACCTCATTTGACCCTCCAAACCCTCGGTCATGTAAAATTAACCGATTTTCCTTAAGAAATTTAAGGTGGATCCTATAACGATCCAGTCCCAAAAGTACATCTGAATGAAAGAATATAAAAAATAATCCGTTCTAAACTATCGAGACGCCTTTTAGGGACAAAACCGTGAGGACTTCCATAAAAACTATAAAGTTAAGCGTGCTCGAGTCAGAGCAATTTCAGGATAGGTGACCTCCTGAGAAGTCCAAAGCGGACAATACCCGATGGTGCGGGGCGGGTTGTTACAAATCCATAACTCACGGAAAATCAATTCACTTGCTAATTCTAACCTTTTGATGAACAATTGTCTCTTTTCTTGGGCAATAAAAGTTTTCTCCTTACCCTTGATTTAAAAAAAAAACAACTTAAAAAAACCTCGGTCAAAAGCACCCTCCTTCATTGAAAACCCCTTCACAATCACCAAAAGCACCCCAAACTTGGTCAAACACTATATTAGGGGAAGTAAAAACATAGAAACCAACCCAATTTCCATTCAAAAATCCTTATAAATCGAGCAAAGCCCCAAACACTTCAAGCCTCAGGTAAAACCCTAAAACCTTAGGAAAATCTCTCATAATTCTTTTGAAAAAAGTGTATATGAGACAAATTATCTACAGACCAGCCCATTTTCCATTCTTCAAAACAATATATCCCTAGCTTATTCAAAACCTCAGGATCCATGAAAAAGTGGTTTCAACAGATTGCAAGTACACACAAAGCATCTATGAAAAGAATAAAGCAAGAAGCAGGGAAGACATCCTTTCCAAAACGGTATCTTTCAAGGCACAACAATTACGGGAAAAATACTTCATCATTGCACCTCGAGGGGGCACTTCTTGACATGCAAAAAAGTTCGAAAGAAATCTACAAGTAGTTCAACAAATCAAAAGACGAGCCAAGACTCAAACATAGCTCAAACACAACAAAACAAAGATAATTAACTCAAAGGCAAAACCAAAGAAGACACCTTGAAGTCTGAAGAAGAAAATAAGTCAAAACACTTCAAAAAGTGAAAAAAAGTATACACTAGCCAACTAAAAAATCAGTGGTTGAATGTACACTAGCCGATTGAACAAATCAGTGGGGGTACACCAGCCGATGAGGAAAATGACTGGCCGAAAGTTAAAAACTTTGACAGCTCATTGAGTAGCCAATTGAGACCTAGTCAAATCATTTAGAGATGATTTCAAATTGATTGGTATGATCCAAGGATGAAGATCCAACTACCACCTCACAAAGTTGATTGTGGGAGGGTAGACGATATATAAATACACTGTCGGCTACCCCCCTGCGTATTAAATTGTGCTCAATCCTTTCCCTCCACAAATGACTAGAGAAGACTCTTAAAGGTTATACATATAACCTTGGGTGCCCATTCCAGGATGCAAAATAGACATAGAACACACCAGTGTAGACAACACGGCCACAAAAATATTCAAGACTTTTCAGATTCTCTTAGAGAAGACTGCGATGCTTTGACTTCTTCAAGTTTTAGCCTCAACTTCAACCACCAGGTACTTGATTTTCAGAAAATAATCAAAAGGATAACGCCTTGATTTAAGAGAATCTCTAAAGAAGATAAGTTTTTTGATACTTTCTTCGTTTCTTTCACCTATAAGTTCAAGGTGATATAGGTACAACTATGGCCAACCTATTAGTATGACATGATGTGCGATCCATGGGGGCAACCATGACCATAAAATCCTTATTCTAACTTCCCTTGGAAATTCTATAACTAAGGAAAATGAGTGATAGGCTACGAAGATTGCTCGATCGACTTGAAATACAAGAATGCGGTGCACATCTCCGGATTAGTCTCCTTTATTTTATTTTTAGGCAAATTGTCATTATTTTCTTTCTTCTTGTAAGTGTTGATCATCCGAGACAAAGAGGGAGGGCTATGATAAAAAAATACATGCAAACAGCCTACACCTAGGAGGTCAGAATGCAAAAGAACCCTCAAAATAAACTCAAAATTGAAAGGAATCGAAAAGTTCAACTTTTTTTGCTTTATTTCTCTTCCTAGTCTTTTCCTCATTATCCAAAATGGGGTGAACACCTAGGTTTGCTTTTTCTGTCCAAAGTAAAGCATAACATTCCCCGAGCGATTGCCAAAGGAATTTGAGTCACCTCGAAAGGAAAAGCTTGAATAATTTCTTCCCTTCCTCTTTAAAACTAACAAATCTATGGAAAAAAAACACACAACAAACCAATAACCAACAAAAGTGGTAGCCCACCCAATCAAAATCAAGGACTGAGTATGTATTATACCCATGTTATCCTATCCTCCTTTTCGTCTCCAATTGTTATACCAATGCCAAAACCAATGAATTTTCAATTAGCATAGTAGGCAGTGCTCTTGAATAAAGACATTTTTATTCATACCAATAGAAAATCCAATAACCATTCATATAGCACACCAGACAATGCCTCCTTCTATTACGACTTAAATTCTAAGTAAATAGTATTCGTATACTAACCAGAAAAAGTTCCATCATGCCCTCAACTAGTGTGCCATCTCCATTACCACTCCCCGGACTGAATCTTAGCACTTTGGCTGGATTTATCCCTTTTTTCAGCCAACATTAGCAGAAATTTCTGAACTCCTTACATTTGACTCTTATATTCAGTAACCTACTGGTGTAGATCAATCAACTTAGTATCAGTTGCCCGAGCTATGCAGAAGATGAACCGGTGCTACGAATCCCATAACCCAAATTGTAGCTCAACCTCTTTCTAAGCATCTCCTGAGAAACTTGCATCTCAATGTGTGGATCTAAGACATTTGACTACAATTGTAAGGTAATCCTTTCCACCATTGTAGCCTATCAATTTCAAATACAATTCACCTGTAACAAAGGTATAAAATGCAATTTTGGGTGTATATCACAAATGAGTTAGGTATATGTATAAGACGTTGCTTAGCAATGTTGTTTATCTACACACCCCTCTTCTTATGATGATTGTGGGTGTCCACAAATTTATTTGGCATATACTCTTACACCACTCTCCTTTGTCATTATTTCATTAGATAAACCAATTATGCTAATTAAATACTAAAATTTATAATGATATTGTAAGAATTTCTAAACACACTCACAACAGTATTAGCTCGGGATGCAAAAGATCTGGAGCCTCTTGTATGATTGTGTTTCAGGGTGGCTCGAGCAGTCTTCTTATTCTTAAACGTTTTCTAGAAGGGAAATATAACCAATTAATGGGATGTGTATATAAAATGAGAATTGAAGGCAAAAGATTAACAATTTATGTGTGTTTGTATAAATTACATACAGTAGGCCTAGGCATAAAGTAGGCCTAGGGTATATACCTTTCACTTTTCATTATTTTCCCACACACTCTCAATCATCTACACCCAATCATCCGGTTTGCAAGGAGGATCTTTAATAGTCTCAAGGTCGGTCACTCCTTCCTGTTTAAGCGTAAGGTGCTGCTTGTGCAAAATGCTTTTCCAAGAGCTCAATAGCTTCTAGCACCTTTATCAATTATACTCCTCACCAACTCATTGTTCATTTACTTACCAAAGTTAAAGGCTTGCTGCAATTGGAAACAACAAAATTACCCTAACTAAAAACATAAATATCATATTTGCAATGTATACACTATAGAAATTACTAAAACTCTCTGAATAACTGACTCCCTTAACCCACTATCAAGTTTTGCGAATTTAATATCTCGGAGTAGTACAAGAGATCAAATTTGTTCCCAAAGAGCACTTGCCAAGAAAGGAGCCCAATACCCCACTATTCCCTTCTGCTCAAAGTCAATCTCAACTAGAATGACATGATTGAGTTGTTTCATAAATTTATCCGCTTTTAAACCATGGAACGCATCCATGCGTCCTAGAAGATTCTGGCATCAATGCTGTTAAGACAATGCTTTGATTTGATTTAGTTTAAATAAAACATTAAAGTAAGGCCAATTCATTATGTATCTATAAGGCCATATATTTCTTACCCACGCTGCTGCCAACAATACGTGGATTGGTCTTCTAGTGAGGCGAGGTGGGTTGTGGGACTTGATTAATTGCAGCCACCGTGGGCATGCTTTCCGCATGATCAACCTCTATTAGTGATGGTTGTGTCGAAGATGAATCATGGGTGTGCCCTCCACATGATTGACCCCTACCTCTCTTCTTCAACTACGGGCCCAAATATCTAACCCGACATAATAGAAAAATGAAGTATTATTACATGAGTCAATAATTGGAAAATAACTTGATATATTTGGAAATAACTTGATACATGCAAATATGATTGCAAATAGAAAACACGAAACATATTTGAGACACGCTCATTACCTTCGATGCCTATGACCCAGGAGACTCATCGTCCTCATAACTACCAGTATCTTTGCTGGAAAAACTCTACCCTTCCTCTCCCTTGTGCGACATGTACTTCTCGTCATCATCACTCATCACTGACCGGATTCTCTCTCCCTCACTTTCGCATGTACTATTGGTCCCCCTAATTGAACCGAGCATCAAATTTGCCACTCTATTTAACCAAAAACACAAATTTTCTTTGAATTCTCCTCAATAGTTTGATTTCTTTTCTTTTCCAAAGCATTCATCTTAACTGTCTTTACCCACCTAGGTATCACAAATGATTTGCTGCCTTTGGGCATTCTTTTTGCAACTATATATGAACATGTAATTTAATAAAATGAAATATGAAATAAATCAATGATATGGAATGAAATATGAAACAATATTAAGACAATTAAACCAAAAACCTTAATTAAATCGTAACACATGTCCACACAAAAAAGTAAAAAACAAGAACTAAATATAATAATCCATCTGATGGCCTACCTTGTGATCTACATTCACAACTTACAGTTTTGAACTGCTAGATCTCTCTCAAATCCTGTGCAAAATGGAGTTTAACGATAGAGACAACAAGATCGTGAACCCTAGACTTTCATACAATTGTTACGGTGAGGCACCGTCTATTATGCTGATGTTGTTATACTTACAAATCCCATTCAAACTGAAAAGCCCCTAACTGAAATCAAGAAAAGAGAGAGAGAGAGACTACGGTAGCCCAGGACTGGAGCTTTGGATGCGAGCAAAGATTTGAGATTCTCCCTTTGCGATTTCTATAAACAAAGAGACGGAGAAAGAGAGGTATAAATATAGAAAGAGAGACTGATGCAGAGGGGGCTTTCTCCTTTTTACAATTTGGGCAGAGAAGTGTAGTGGCATTAGCAGAAGCTTATATGGGTTTAGGGTGCCAGATGTAAAATTTTGGGGTTGTATTATGGGGACCATGCAAAAATAGTCCACCCTTCGTTTTAATGAACCCAAGTTATTTTGTTAATTGAAGTATTTTACCACATGGCCTTACCTATAAAAATACTGGTCATTAAAAGTAAATGCCTCTTTTGATGTGGGCTGTAAATAAATTTTCAACAAATTAACATTGAGGCAATTAGAATTGTCACTTTTAAGCCATCTAAATATATATATATATGATGAAAGGACCAAGTCATTGGAGAATTCACACTTTTTTTAGTGGACCCACATTATTTTTTAATTGAAATAATTTACAGTAGGCCTACTTAAAACTTATATGTCACAAAAAATAAATGCCCCCTCTTGATGTAGGCCCTCAATAAATTTTAATCAAACTAAAATTGTACCCATCATTTATTTATCTCTTGTTAAGTCATTTAAATTAAAAATATGAAAAAAAGTTCAAATGCTTTATTAGTAGTTAATCTAATGATAATTCCTTGGGGTATCCAATTTTTTTTAAAGTATACTCTTGTAATAGAATCCACTTGCATAAAAAGTAAATCACTCATAACAAAATGCCCCATACCCCTAATAGGCCCACAAATAGAATTTATTCCTATAGGATTTGGATCCACTGACATTTATCATTTATATATAATAAAAAAAAGAGTCATTAAATTATTAAGAAAATGTTCAAGTGGGTTAACATTAATAAATATGGGCAATGTGGGTTACATTAATAAATATGTAAATTAAAAAGATGAGCATAAAAATTATAACTCCAGAATATAAGCAAATTATACAAAATGCCTCACACCCCTAATAACCCTATTCATTATCCCAATCAGAATCTCTAGATATTGACTCTTTGCATTATGTGACAATACAAATGATACAACCATACTTTAGTACTCCAAAAAAAACTCTCACAAGAGATTTAGGGGCTGGATGATCCAAAAATATGAACTCGATTTGTAGCCTCAAAATGAACTCTGATCAATAATCACTTGTCCAAGTTATAAAGATCTACTATTATTTGAAATGTGAAGAATCAGGCAGTTTTAACCACTAATCAACAGGATCCAGCAACTTATTTCATAAAGTACTCAACACAAAGAAGTGGCTGAAAACTGACCTGTTTGTGCCTGAAACAAAAAATAAAAATAAAAATAATACCAAAAGATGTTAGAAGAAAAAGGCCTCCTTGTTTGTGTGTTCTCCCTTTGATCGAAAATTTTCAGGTGGGGCACACCTATAAATCAAACAAATAGAATAGTCTCGGGACAATTTCAAAACTAATCTTGATATATTCTAAGAGATATAGACCCATCTATCTAGTCAAATATTGAGATTTCTCTAAATAATAGAGAAACTAAGTGTTGGGAGGCAAACGCCAGGATCCCTAGATATTGCGCACAGATCTCTGCAGAAATATTTTTAGATGATAATGATTCAAGAACCATACCTATGAGATCTCTCTGATTTGATCTCAGTTTTACAGCAACCCGAAAATCTCAAGACCTTCTATTGTATTCCTCTATGCTCGACCTCGCACCAGGGTATGGGCCTCTTCTGCAAATTCTCCTTGCTCTAAAAAATGAGATTTCTCTTATGTGTTTTTCCTAAAGAATAATAGTGCATATTTATAGTCTACAATAGGGACCTTAAGAAGGCAATAAGGGATAGGCTTCTTATGGAAACAGGAAAACCTAATTCGATCCAAATTAGAATCCTAGATCCATAAATTACAATTCAGTGCACTAGAGAATTATAATTGCTCTCATGTCCTTATACTCAAAATAATATTTCGAGCTTCTTGTTATTAATTGCTAATTAATCTCCCCATGTTAAGATTTCAGATATCCATCGATTAAATAATTATTGACACATATATTTAATCGATATCTTTATAATTCCTTGCGACCTTACACTTAACTTATTTGAATGTCGGATACAAAGTCCACCTGCAGAGTTTGACATAATCAAAATTTAAAAGCTTCATCAAAGGGATATCATTAATCCTTATTACGGGACGTGGATTTCGTCAATAAACTAATATGCACCATACACGTAGTATAGTCATCCAATTTACTGAGATTATTGACCCATAAAAGGTCTCACTCCTTTGTAAATCAAGATGCCAAACACAAAATGCACGTGTCTATTATTTATATCAGGATTAATAGTACAAGCACTTATAATAACCATTTGGATGTTAATCATCTTATATAGTCAATATAAAGACAATAACCCAAAAACTGTCCTATTCAATACACACAAAGCATACTAGCATAACGAGCCGAAACTATACCGTTTCCTGCAGCCAAGACAAGCCTACTAAAACATCATGTTACAATTATATTGATGGTGTGTCCAGCTTCATCTAGATTGTGAACAACAATAACTTATAGTCTATAAAAACCAACAAATAAGTCTTCCGTGCGAAAGCTGAACTCCACACACCAACTTGTCTACTTCATAGAATAACAGACACACTTATGCATAATAAATAATAATGCAACTATTTGCCCATACAAATTTTCATTAAGATGAAAAAGCAAACTTTGTTAATAAGTAAATTAGTCAAAGACTAATACATAAAAGTATGCTTTTAGTATAAATTTCCAACACTAAGGACATTCGACAATCCCCTTTCTTCATAGAAGTTGAGGCCATTATTCAAAAACTCTCCAAGACCAATCAACTGACATTGAGATAATACGAATGAAGTTCAATATTGCGTTTATAAGGATAATGGGTTTAGGTTTGAAAACGATGTCATGTTGTTTATAAGAGGGCCATTTTATAGGGAAAATTTCTCACACCAGTTTTTGGACCTTTGCCAACAATAATGGGTTTAGGTTTGGACATATTGAGCGTAGGCCAGTAATGGCACCAATGAGAAAAAGTTTGGATATACAGGTGGATGGCCCATCAAGAGGTAGAGGTAGGCCGAAAAAAACATGGATGGAAGTCATTAATTCAGATTTGAAGAAGTTTAACTTATCGAAAGATTTGGCTCAAAATAGAACGGAATGGAGAAACAGAATTCATGTAGCCGACCCCAACATGGTTGGGATAAAGTTTTGATGATGATGATGATGATGATGATGCCAACACATCCCATATTGTGTTTGCAAATGTATACGTTCTCTCCACCTTTTACCAACACATTCTTTTATGTGTTGGAAAAAAGTATCTCATTTACCAACATACGTTATTCTGTTGGTAAAATTTATCGATTCTTGAGACTTTTTCCAATGCATTATTTGATGTGTTGGTAAAAGATAACCTTTACCAACACCTATTTTATCGCTCTAGAAAAATGGTACTTTTACCAATGCAAATAATAATGCATTCGCAAAAGTACTCCTCATGTGACTTTTCCCAATACATTCTCATTTGTGTTGGTAAAAGGTACCCTTTACCAAAGAAGATTGTATTGCGTTGGTAAAATGTGCATTTTGATGAGTAGATGATGAACACGAAGGCGGAGCACTGGTAGCCGTAGTCAAAGAAATAGTAACTTCAGAAAACATTGTTGTGTCTGCAATTCCTTGCAAGCAAAAAGCGGTAATACTAGAACTCCCTCCACTGCGCCATCATATTTGGAATTCTAGGAACTCTTGGACATTCTTTGTAAGCTCATCCTTGTCAACCCCACCTTTCTCTTTAGCCGTTTTGGCCACCCCGAATGTCAGTGTTGTGAATGGATGCACAACTTTTCACATACCATTCAATAAAATCAACTAAGAAATGAGTGTCAAGCTTCAATATTTGATGCAGAAAAGAAATACCAAGCATTCCATGCCTCCAAAAGGGATTCATCTTCAATAACTCCCCTAATTGAAGTAAGGTAAACATAAACTCCTTAGGAGTAACCAAACTGCTTGACGAACCAATTCGAGACATAAGGATAGATGTGCATCACATTATTATGCCTATAAACCAAGTCAGCCGGGCGAATCATCATCAACCACTTCTTCTCATCATTGGTCAAAGCCTAAGACCAGACAAAAGTGTTTTGAATATCAACTTGTGGCTCAAGCGGTGCTAATCCTGATCTAAGTCTTCCCAAAGTAGTAATAAGCGCATGGCAAAAAAAAAAAAAGTTGTGATGATCTTGTAGGTGGTATCGAGCCTTCTGTAAAGAAAAACATTAATAACTAAATTACTAACTAACAAAATGTTAAGCAGTATTACTAACCAAGTTATGAAATATTAATAAAATTTCTTAACATTAATTCAATTTCTTTCTTCTTAATAGGGAAGAGATATCACATGCGCAGTTGAAGAGGCACCTTCAATCGAGTCAAGGAGATTTAGAAACATCTTGGACAAATATCCATAGTTTGCTTTAATTATAGCACACAAGTATTAAAGTATCATTCAAAAAGAACAAGATAGTGTCCAACATAACTTCAAGCCATCTGAATTCAAGGAATTTTGTGGGAACATCTCTATGAATGCATTGGAAAAAATATTAATAGAAACAAAGAGAACTAGTATTGTTGGAATTGACCGAAATGTATGTCAGTGCACTATGAGACATACACATGGTTTACCTTGTCCTCCTGAGATTAAGGAGAACATGATCGAAGGGCGGCTGATTCCTTTCAAAATCAAACATCCTCATTAGGCTAAGCTTTATATGTTGCCCACTGGTATATCGAAGGACTTGAGCATGGACGTGGAGTGTATGGCGAAGTTGTCCTATATTAAGTCAATGTTCTCTGATTTTGATTACACCAAAAGAAAATGAAAGAGTTGAAGAAATTGTATGAGATTTATAGGCTAGCCACTACTTTTTTACTAAAACTAGAAGTGAAGTCAAGGACGAAAGGAAAATTGCCATTGAAGTGTGATACATCTACTAAACGTGGTCCAAGTTTATTTGAGTAGGTCTTATCCATACATGATAGTGTAGTCCTACATCCAATACTAAAGCATAGAAGAAAAAAAGGTTAGGAAGGAAGTAGTTTGGACAATATCGAAGAGCTCTAATTTTTACCTTAGTTCGATTCATTCCCACAAGGAATAAGACCTTATATAAGTGTTGTGAAGGACATCACAACTGATGGTAATTGTGGCTTCAAAGCTAAGCAAGATTGCTTGGTCTCACTGAAGATAGTTGGAGACAAGTCAGAAAAAAAAATTATTGGAGAGCTCATTACAAATGTGAATGACTACAGGGTATTCTATGAGGTGGAGAATAGAGTTGAAGATTTAATAGCATCATTATCATACTATTAGGGTCACCCATCATATAATGATTGTATGACAATGCCTGACATAGGGAATCTTATAGCATCTTGCTATAGTTTGGTCTTGTTTCACTTGAGCATGGAACAGCGCCTTGCTATTCTTCCTCTACAGTTAGCTTCTACTCCTACTTATAATAGAAGGGAGATAACAATAGGTTTTGTTGGCGGTTGTAATTTTGTTCAGGTATGACCCAACAATAATCAATGAGCATTGAAAGCTATATACTTTGTAGTACATATTCTAACATTGAGGTCTACATTTGCAGGTCTTTTTAGCACCCAGTGCTCCAACAGCACCAATTACAAACAAGTGGCAAAAATTCTATCATCTTGTGTGAGTGGATGGGGAACTGAATATATAGAGCAGATTTAGCGCTTTAGAGAACTCCTAGCGAAACAATTGAATTGGAATGAATTTTATTATGCTGTGAACTTGTTTGTTTGAATGGATTTTGTAATAGTGACAATTTTATGTGAAATTGATTGAAATAGATGGAAGACATATTTCATTACATTGAATTAAAATGGATGGAAAACATATTTCATTATATTGAATCATAGTTTAGTACATAGACTTCATTAAAACAACTTTCAAAAAATCATTCAACTCTCCCTCCTAGAGTGAGCAAGCACATGCTATCATTTGCTTGTTTCCCACACGTCCTTAATGGTTAGTCCATACAATGCTCGGGCCATGTAACGGACATCTTGGTACAATCCATGTCTATCTTGTGTGAATGCTTCTTCAACCCCTTGGCTTGATTCGTTTGTAGATGCAAAATGCATTTGTGTTACACATGTCACAGTTGATCATGTTCTCCATGACACCATCATGTAGATGCAAAGGGAGACCGGGGTGTGTCTTGAGGTTTCTCAATGTTCTCCATGACACCATCGCGTACCAATCCATGTAACCGAGAACACAATCCCAAGGATAGCGGATAGGTGTACTCCAGTTTACTGGGGCCAATAAGTGATTACACCATCCCTTTCACATATGATCAATGAATCCGAATGACAGATGATATGATTGGGCTGTATTACCTCGTGAATCACGAAGGGGCTTTAAAGACGGTGAAGGAATGGTTTGGACCTGACCAGACAGTTGAAAAACCCTCTTTGGATGGTAAGGCTCTAAAATATCCAAGCGTGTAATGCATCCATATTGGAGAGCTAATCACGCTTGAAAGTGATGTGAAATGTAATGGAATTGTGTTTGACATTCACACATTCAAGCTCAAAGAAAAATGGAAAAATAACTACTATTCATCATTAAATTCCCTTTAATTACATGGGTTCAATACTCTGACCTTGGGGATGCAGGTTGTTTACAAGTTTTGAAAAATTACAACCCCTTCCTTTGGTCTCAGATGTGATCTAAACTAGGAAAATTAAGGAAATTACATGAAAAAAGGACAAAATGCAGAACAAAAAAAGAAAGAAAAGGAGGGCAATAACCGTGGCTAACGGTCACTAGGCCTACAATCATTAACAAAAAGTGACCACTTTAGCCACTATTTGTCGTGGTTTGCCTCTGTAGTGCCTTCAGAGTGCTGAAACTTGTGCTTTCAAACTTTAGGAGCACTAAAATGACTACTAAGAGTGTTGAATTCGACTGCAAAATATCTACAATATTTGATAATCACCACTTCTTTGACATAGATCACTTTTGTGCAAAGCCGAAATGGATGCTTTTGAATGTGCAACTGAGGCCAAAGTTGTGTTATTCTGATCTTAAGATTTTCAAGGAACAGAATGACGCCTAAAAGGTCGTTCACAACTTTAGAAATAGCTTAAAGCCTCTCCAAGTGGGAGAACAAAAGAAATATATTTTTCATCCACTATGTTTGATGATTTTGAAATTCATATTCTCTGAAGAACAAAAATGTGTATTTTCCTCCTCTGAACTATTTTTCACCTTGAGTCTTGGTGAGAGGAAGAAGAACATAGGGGAAACCTTGAAGTGTAATGCTTGAGAAGCCCTGTGATCTTGCTTGGAACCTTGGAATCTTTGCTTGGGACTTTGAACCCTTTGCACAGAGCCCAAATATGCCTTTTATAGGCTTCAGAGGGAGTTAAGATGGTTTCTAGCAGTTGAAAAGGAGTTATGTTTTGATATAAAGTGAAATAACTCCTTGAAACCACCTGTAACTTCTTTACAGGTGTTCATTAACTGTGGCCGCGGTCTCAAACAGGCCCAGTTTTGGGTCTTTTACATATGTGACCCGTTTTCATTAATTTGGGGTCCGAACGATGTTCGATCTTCACAAAACTTGGAGAGATATTTTAAAACACTATTTTGAGTGTGTCATAGAAATTTCAACATGTTTTGACCTTCTGAAGTTAGTCAACCTTCCCTTTGACTCTTCATGGAAATGGGCCCTTGTTTCAACTATTTGAGGCCCAAATGACCTCAGATTGACTTCAAACTTGCGCAGATTGATGTTAGGAGCATCTTGAACTGTCCATCCAAATTTCATATAGTTTGGATTTATGGAAGTAGGATTTCGACCGGTGGCCCACTTTTGCATGTTGTAAGTCAATGTCCTTTTACATTGCAGGCAGTCAGCTTGTTTTCTAACTGAATGATGTTCAATTGATTTGAAATTTTATGGAGTTAACTTTAAGCACATTTTGAATCTATAATCCAAATTTCTTCATCTTTGACCTACCAGAAGTAGGATTTTGGTCAGTGACCCCATGACTTGGGGGTCACTAACTCCTAAGCTGACATGTTACTAAAGTAAGGTCAAATGGAGTCCCCTTGGGTTGGAAATTTACAAAGTCATTTCTGAACTTGACTTGAGATTTATGTCTGAATTTTGTCAACTTTGGTCGACTGGAAGCATGACTTTGGTCAGTGAACCTATGGCTTGGGGGTCACTGACCCAAAGTTGACATGTTTGTTGGACTCTGAGTCAAATGACACCCATTTAACTAGAAATTTTGCAGAGCTATTCTTGAATATCATTTGAGCTTTCTTCAAGGCCTTTAGCTAATTTTGACAAATAGAAGTGTTAGTTGTCATAGTGACCCAAAAGAGCTGGCAAATAGTCACTGAAGCTTGAGTTTGAGTTGGAATGAGATCCAAATGCTTTGAAACTTTAAAATATCATTTCTAAGCATGTTTTGCAGTTATCATGTGATTTTAAGCCATTTGGGTAACCGAGAAGCTTGAGTGTGTTCAATGACCCCTAGGCTTTAAGCTAGTGAACCTTGAATTTGATGTTTGATAAGTTAAGTGACCAAATGAAGTCCACTACGTCTGAAATTTGAATTGCTATACTCTGAGCTCATTTGAAGTCTTCTGAGTGAGTTGCATTAGTTTTGAGCATCTGGAGGCAGTACTTGACTTGACACTCCATAATCCTAGGGTTTGTGTGCCCATTACCTGAGTTTGTTTATGATATCTTCACTGCAACATTTATGATTTTTTATGGGTCAATAAGTGCCCCCTCAAGGTGCAATGAGGGGATTTTGATAAATTTTGTCCGTCGAAATAGCCAATCTATGGGAATGATGAATGGTTTGATGAAAATGTAATTTTTTTAAAGTTAGGTTGTAAGCCTGAACTTGAAATTTTGATAAAAAATTATGAAGGGTTTAATGATGGAATTTGGTAAAAGCATAAGAAATTTTGATTTTCGCATAAGAAAATTTGATTTTCTTTGTCATATTTTTCATAAACATTAGAAGTAGCATTTCTGTGAGAACTATAGGGAACACTCACAAAAAGAAATCCCTGAGCAACTTGAAAATTCAGAATTTAATGACTTTGGTTTGAGATTTTGGAAATGGATTTGATTTTCTGATGACCTATTTGTCACAGATATCCAGAGTAGCATCTCTGTGGAGACTGTGGGGAACACCCACCCAATGAATCCCTTAGGTTTTAAGAAAAAAAAATCAAGGTTTGAATTTGAAATGGATTTGGGTTTGTATTTTCATAGATTTTTGTTTTATTTTCAAAAAATCAAGTTTTAAGTTTTTTACTTGGCTTAACATGAGTCAAAATGAGGTGGAATTTTGAAAAGATTGGCTTTGTGGATTTTTATCCAAAAAAAATTGAGATGATGGCTCAAATTCGGCTTTGACCCATGATAAATTTGAAATTTCTATTGGTTTTAAAAGAAAACCACTTTTCTTTGAAAAGAAATACCTCAAAGTAGGTTCATCCATTGTGAGAAACATCTTTTTTTTTTTTTTTTGAGAAAAATACCTGAAATGAGGCCACCATGTGCTGTGGGAATTTTGACGATCACATTTTGAGGGAATAGGCCATTAAGCAAGGGGCCCACTGCTGAAAATCACAGTGGCCGTGAGGTAAAAACGGTGTCTATGGGCATGAAAAGTGCAGCATGTTATGGACCCCACTACTTTGAACCACACAACGTCCTTAGATGAAGTAGCCGGCAATGGTCACGCTATGACCGCGAGGGAGAGGCAGGAGTCATGAACCCACTATTCTTATCAGGCAGTTTTCGTGAGCTTGGTGAAGACGCTAGTGTCTAGACGCAAGCTATAAAACAGAGCTTGTTCGCCTCTTTCCTTTTTCCTTACTTTGCTGTTTGATTCGATTGAAAGAGAGACCCAAGCTCCAAGAACTCGAAGCATTCCTTCTTCTCATTTTCCTTCTCCTAATTTAGGAATTCCACCATCGTCGACAACCACCATGGCTGGCAAGAGCTTCAATTTCTCTTTCCTCGTGTTCATTCATGGCCGAACCCAGGCCCTGAGTTCATGTTCTCTTTTGATTGAATTTTTTTTTTTTTGGTAATTTTCATGTTTTACTGATGCAAATCACTCTTCACACACACAACTACTCATATGCTTCATGGATGGTCACTAAAACAACTCCAATTTTCAATGGCTACCCACGGTTTTTTTTTGGGGATTTATCCACGGCGAGTTAGAGATAGGCTTTAACTCTTCCTATTTCAATCTTCCTTCTAAGATTTTGATTTGCTTTCGATACAAGGGTTTTGCTTAATGTAGTTTACACTGGGCAATATCCAAGCCAAGGCATGGCCACGATCGTTACTATCCATGGAAGGTCCATGGTGACCATCTATTTGAAGAAATGTTTGACAAAAGAAAATTTTGTTTGATCTCCTTTCTTCTCTGTTTCTCTTCATTTGGTTTTTTTCTTTTTGGCTAATAATGTGCTTGTTCTGATTGTCCCTCAGTCATCATTCCAAGAACATGATACCCTTCAACAAAAAGTTTGATGGCTTGAGCCATTGTTTGAATATGACCTCAGTTATTGGTAGCACAATTCGGGAAGGTCCTTGTCTTGAGCAACACTGTCTGTGGGAGATCCATGATCACAACCCATTTGATGGAATGGCTAACCGATTTTTTTTCTCTTTTTTCTTCTTTTCTTTTTTTTTTTTATTCTTTGATGCGAGAATGTTGTATTAGCTCTTTCTGTAATGGTTCAAAATAAAATTGAGTATTGCTCAAACAAGCCCTCAGTCATGGCCTACACTGTCCAGAGGGGTCCATAGTTATAGTTAACAAAATTCTATTCTTTTTGTCTTTTTTTTTTTTTTTGGTTGCTTGAGGTGCTTGATTTCCTCAATTCTTTGAGATGCAAGGTATCTCACGACATTATCTTAATCTCCTATTATCATAAGGAATTGAATTTTTTGAGCTTCATTCCTCCAAAGCACTATTTGGGGCACACTCACGTTCACAATCAAGTGACTTGTGACTTGGGATTGCTTCCCCCTTCTTTATTTTATTTTCTTTGCAAAGGGAAAAGACACATGACCAACAAGACCTTGACTTTCAAAAAGATTCTTGGCTAGCCATTCTACAAGAGATTTAAAATGAACAAGCTCCACTTGGGGGAATGTGTGCCTTGGGTAGAACATTAGGCTTTGCCCTCTCACTGTTGGGCTTAATGAAGGCACACACACCCATTCTTGTTTGAATACTAATACAGTCTCAGAACACCCTTAGCCTTTGAAGACTATGGGAAGTACAAGGGATTGGTTTATAGTAGTTTGCCTGGTCATTAGCATGATGTAAACATAGACTTGACCACTATGGCTTCAGTGGGAATTCTTTCATGGTCAACAAACTGAAAAGCCACAAGGCACAGTTTTTTTGCTTTTGATGAAGAGGTTGCTCCCCTTAAATCTCAACCAACATGAGAAGTAAAAATCACATAATTGAGGGTTGCCGATATAGGAACCGATAAATATAGGATTAGCTTCCAGTGAAGTAACCACATGTAGCTTTGAGTATGATCACCAATGAGCTTTTTACAGTGTCTTTTTCAACTACAACTTCTAAAGTTAATTCACCTTTCCTTGTCTTTTCTAGATCAAACCCGAGGTGCACTTTCCTAGTCAATTTGAGTGATGCCGACTATCTTTATGGGAAACCAACGAATACAATATCACCTTCCAGTCATTAATGACAATTGATGATCTTGTATTGAAATTAACTTTGCATAGCAATATTTCCTGCATTATCTCCATATTCACTAAGAAGAGTATGTAACCACAAGAATATCTAATAGTTGCATCATAGAAGATCACCACATGGGATTTTGGTTGCCAAGATGAAAAGTCTCGATTAAAGTAAATGTTTGAAGTACTTTGTTTGTTTTTGTTGAAGAAGCTATCATAAGAATGTTGAGGTCCTTTTGTCAGCTTCAAATTTGAATGTGGATAATAAAACAGTCAGCAATAGTTGCAAGTTTAATAAAGCCATGGGAAAGGAGATGGTTTCCATTAGACTAATGGCATTTAGTTTTGCCTTTAATTCTTTGAATTGATGTTGCTTTCTTGTTGGAAACATGCCGTCTCCTTTCACATGCTTCATTTTCATATGTGTTGAGCTTGCTCATGCTTTGTGATGTATACAACTACTATCATGCCTTGCATTGTGCATGCATTTCATGAATTTTGATGCTGCATATTTTGTGCCTGAGTACAAATCAAACTACCCCCTAAAAAGGTCTTAAGGTGCTTGAATGCCTGTTTGGATTGGAATACGCAGTTCTGTGACTTAAGTGTTCCTTGATGTCAATTATTGGTCTCATAACTAAGTATCATTTTCTCCTTTTGGCCTTTTATTAAGAGGAGATGTTGCCGAAATTTCGGTAGAATTCCATGACATAGCCATTTTTGCTGCTACTGATGTTCTCCTTTTTTTTTTTTTTTTGAATAAAAAAGGGAAAGCACCTGCAACGTCATCCTCTAGCACATCAAAGAGCCACTCTAAGGGCAAAACTACAAGTAGTCCTGATGCAAGAGATCTGAATGATGTGTTTGTAGAGACTTTGAGAAATCAAAGAACCAGAGCTCTAGTAGTAAGGAATTGGTACACTTTTTTGTGCTTCTTAACAACCCCACTTGGGAGAATAACAACTAAGTGAGTTTTGACAAGCCCCGTTACATATTTGGAGATGCCATGAGGGAGTCGATGAAGCAACCAAGTGAAAGCATACATTACCGTTATATGGACACAGTTGGAGTTTCTCATGAAGTGATCATCACTCGATCTATGAAGAGATATCTAAGGATAATGACAATAACTCCGACTATCCCAGCAAAGAATGATCCCTTTACATAGATAAATCATCACGATCATTTTAAGACTGGTAAGTTCATACGTTAGCATCCGTATTATTTCCTAGAGATTCCAAGATCTAAAATAGAAACCCTAGAACCATGTACGGTAAATCTTGTGGTGGGTACCGTGATCTCACAATTGAGAATAGTTGAGCTTGGTATCCACTCTGAAGATAAAAGTGCCTTGGTTTGTGAAAGGCATCAATCTCATGGGAGGTTTAACTGCATCGGAGAATGGCAAAATTGGACAACTTTAATCAAACACCACTACAAAGACACTTTGAGAGCAGTTGGTATTTTTGAAGTTGTAAACGCCATTACACAGAGAGTGCCTTGTGAAAACAAAAACATATGCATGGCTATTCTTAAATTGTTTTGCTCGGCTACCAACACTTTCATTACTCCAAAAATGGAGTTAGGATTCCCTTTATAGGAGATGAAGAAAATCTTTGGTTTGTCACCCTACAGAGAGCTTTATGATGAGACTATCTCAACCAATGAAGAATTGGCCACAATGGATGATGAGTTTCAAGCTGCGTCTTATCTCCTCTTTGCTCTCGAATATTCAATTTAAACAAGCAATTGAAGCCGGGGTAAAATTACCCTGTGGATGGATTGGGTAAAAACCACCATAAGCCACTTCTTTTAAAATAAGGCATATTAGAAGCAAGTGGAAGTTATCCACTATGAAGATCCTAAGAGGCAGCCAAAGATTGTTTATCATGAGAAGTGTGACTTTATACCCTATATCTTTGCCAAGTACCCAAACATGAAGATGAAGTACTGGCTTGTTGTATTTTTTACGGCTTTGGTGTCAGATGTTCTTTTTACAAGTGTTGAAGTGAAATCAGGCCTAGTTGCATATATCCCATACTTAGAATAGCATTTGAGCACAGGCTTGCTCTTGGTCCAACTTCTATGGCATTCATGTCAATTGAATTGAAACTATCAACTTTTATAGTCAGAGAGGGAAAAGTGTAAGGTCCAAACCCGATTTAAACATAATTTACTATAATTAATCTTGTTTTACTCTAATTAATACTTATTTAGACCAATTCAACTCAAATCTTTTTTGTTTAGGTCATGGATAAGTAGTTGAGCTGGGTTTGAACCTTACTTAGGTAGTTGAGGGCCTTCTCGTAATTTAGAATTGTATGGTTTTGCATCATATTAGCATTATATTAATTAGATCATATGTATTTAATCTTATGGGTCATCTTTCATGTTTGGCCCAGTTCAATTCGAGTCCATCTTTGCCCAACTAGAGTCCATTTGACTCCATATGTAAATTCTTCAAGCAAACTGGACCTATTTACAATTCTTAGGAAATTTAATTAAAAAACAGTCAAAACCCATTCATCCCTCCTAATCCTCTCAAGAGTTGCTACTAGAGCCTCTCCTATTATCTCATTCTCCTCCACTTTCTTCTTCTTCTCCCTACAAAATCTAAGAGTAAAAGGGAACTCCATGTGTGTTGAACAACTCCATCTTCTTCCACCTCATCTTCTTGCTCGTCTTCTCTAGTGGAATTTCTCAATTCCATCTTCTTTTCTCTTCTATAGCTCTCCAAAGTGAGGCTCCCATCACCATTCCAGTTCTTTGGGTTCAAAAACATTAAGGAGACTCAATTTTGTAGCATGGATGCATCTCATACTCATTTCACCTTATGCATGTCTTAGATCATTTTCTGTTAAGACTTTCTCCACCATCAAACCTAGGAAGAGGTTTGATTTGGGTGAAGCACTGAATTGACCCAAGTATAAGATTATATTTTTTCTACATGTATGTTTAAATATGTTAATTCTTGATGAACTCTCTATGAATGCTAATTTACAGCTCTTTTACTCTTTGATTAAGATTATTTAAGTGTCAATGATTAATATGAATGTAATTATGAATGAATGATAA
Source organism: Sextonia rubra (assembly GCA_037013555.1). Taxonomy (NCBI): domain Eukaryota; kingdom Viridiplantae; phylum Streptophyta; class Magnoliopsida; order Laurales; family Lauraceae; genus Sextonia; species Sextonia rubra. Next base: position 12,460,049 of record JASUAD010000012.1, read on the forward strand.
AAATGGATGAAGAAGAAACCCAATTGTGAAGTAGAATTGTTTGGAGGAGTGTTGAAGGGCTAAAGTGATGAATTGAAATGGAAGGAGCCAAGGGAAAGAGAGATGAATCAATTTAGAACTAATTCTGTTCGAAGCCAAAATGCTCCAGGGCCGGTCGGTTGGATTCCCGTTCTGGGAGGTGTCAAACCTACCCGATTGATCTGGTACCTGAGATTTTGGGTTTGAAATTTTATTTAAAGTTTGGTCCAAATGACTGACCATGGACCTTCCATAGTCTATCGCAAGGCATAAGAAAAGGCTATACTTTTAATCTTTGGTGGAGCCGATGTGTTTTAAAATTAATCATTAGATTATATAAATTTTTTACAACCATGATAATATCCAAAATTGTCAGAACATAAGGCCTTACTAAAGCCCCGATAAGTGTTAGTATGTATGGAAAAATAAGTATTACTTTAGAATACTTAAATGGATAAAAAATAATTCATTTGTAACCTTTTGAACTTAGTATTTTTAGGCCGAAATGCTCTACGGGACTCACTCACGATGTTTCATGAGGCAACCTCTATATGAGACAAATATTTTATGGAAATAAGAGCTGTTTTATGAAGATGTTTTGAGGGACCCTGTATGAGAGTCATGGGGAGCAATGTACCCCCAGTTTTAGTAAAATCTTATTTTTTTTCTTTAAAGGGGGATTAAATTGGGAGTTGTCATGGCTTTATTTTGAGACTTTTGAGATATGTTATAAGCCATTCTTACCCTTAGGACATTAGGTATAATCAAAGATCATGTAAGGCCTTAGAAATGGTACTTTCACCTCAAACAAAGTAGCGCAATGGTAATTAAATACTAAAAAGGAAGATGTAGAACTGTCACTCATTCCCTCTTGATTTTTTTGTTTGTTTTTCTTAATGTTATGTTATAGGTGTTGGCATAAGAAGTGATGTCCATTGCCTATATAATATAATACTAAGATTTTGGTAACACATTGATAGCGGACATTATATGAATATACTGTATTAAATGACTAAGGAAATACAAATTATTTCAATTAGGGTTAGCTAGTAAATATCCTTGTTAACCTCTTAATTCAAATGCATTCATATTGTTTTAAGTAGACCTTGCCCTCAATATAATTAAATCATGTACCCATTTTTCCTGGTGAACCTTAAGGCAAAATCGGAAACGGAACTTCTACTGAGCATAGGCCCATGAGCCAAGATAAGTGTAGCTAAGGTTAAGAGGGTTCAAGTTCTAATAGCTCTTTTAAGTATGCATTGTTGATTATCAATTACTTTACTTAATCCTGATTTTATGATTGGTTACAATCTCAAGATCGATATATGCTTCTATATAAGTATGAGTCGACCGCTACATATGATAAGTATGAAAGTATGAATTCTAATCGGTCTTGAGACCATTAAGTCGGTAACACTTAGCTTGTTCCCATATGAGGTTTGACGGGACCAAATGAGGGTATTCAATATGTTACTTATTGTAGTAGTTATATGACGAGTTAGTTGGCTCTTAGGGTAGATAGACTGTCTTGGCCCAGCCGCTAGTGATTTCCCACCGTGCAATACACTCTCCTTCTAGAGAGAAGATAGTCCCCTAGATGGCAACTAGTATGTTATTGTATTTACATTTATAATTTGTTACTCATGCTTAATCACATTCACAACATGCATAGCTTCCATTATCGCTCTCTTTTAATTATTATGTTTTTTTAATTCAATTTATACATCATGACAGCCTTATGTACTTTTATATTTGCTTAATCATTATGCTAACAGTGCTATCTTTAGTGTTATAGGTACAGAACCTAATGTCGATACAGTGGTCAATGCGACCCTAGAGGGAACAACAGAGGTACCTCATGGTATAAATAAATGGAATGAGGATGATATCTTTTACTAGCCATCCAACGTAGCACATCACAAGGTTCCTTTTGGATTGCATAGATAGTAGATCATGCCATCATCGTTAGGCTATCGGGAATTACTATTTGATGAACATGTTATTTTGCATTTTCGTATATGTTTATGAAACTTTAGTATAATGTGTATGTGGATGGTGAATTAACAAACCTTGGTTTATATTAATGAATGAATGTGGTTTTATTAGTGTCCATGATTTATACAGGTGAATTCCTTAGGTTTCCACTTAATTATGCAAAGTGATTGCTACGTGTTTATGGATCTTCCTTATACATACCTGTGGAATCACCCATGTGGCAATCGTACGTGTCTTGCCATGGCACGGATTGCCACAAGTTACGTGTGCTGCTCTTTGAAATCTGTATTAATCCCCAATTCTTGGGTTTGGGGTGTGACAAAAAGCTTTCAATTAGTATTACACCAAGCATTTGTTGTACACCTGGTTTTCATACCACTGTAACGAACTTTATTCGCATAGTGGTGTACCAGAGAGTATCTATATGGAAGGTGTGGTGGGTGGAAGTTACTTGATCAATGCTCACACTATGACTAAATTATGCTTACATTTGCATAATTTTAATAATTATGTTGCCTCTCTCTCCTCTATGCCAAACATTGAAGTTCCAACCACAAGAAATGCAGTAAAGCCACCGATTGACAAAGTCGGAGAAGGTGGTTATGAGGTTAGCCTTTCAGATGAAGAGAAGGGTTGGCTTCTCAGTTTAAGACTTGCAAACTTATTATACAGGAAAAATACTTATATTAACATCCAGCCTTATGTACCTGCCAGATTTTGTAGCAATTTGACTTCTACCAGGCCGTTATGGGAGCACCTGGTGTATACAGGACACACTCGGTTCTTTGCAAGATGTGAGAAATGCTTGAAAATTGTATTAAGCCCTTGACACTAGAGCTCGCTTTGGCTATCCTTGTCTTCCACAAGTTAAGTACATAAGCGGCTTTACATAACAGTATGCAAAAAGCACCACTGCTATTGTAGAGGCATCCGCAAGCAAACCTCATGTCCAATGGCACGTCCCACTAATTCACACAAAAAGAGAAAAGGTGTAAAAGGATCACTTCGTCCTGATCAATTTTGAAAATTGGTTATACGATAGAAATGAGTAACGAATTGGATTAGTCGCCAGGTCTTTCATCTGCAAAGCTCATCACCAATTGAAAGGTGAAAAAGACGAAGATTACTTGCCTCCTCCCAATGTGACTATAGCCAGGATGCAGCAGGTTGTCAATGAGAACCTTCAGGAGAGAGAGAGTCTTGCTGAGGCCAAGCGAGCTAGTAGAGCTACGTTGGACTTCCGGTCTACTTCTCATTCTACTAGAACCAAAGTTTTAGTTGGCGAACAGATGAGGAAAGTTGAAAAAGAACAAACAATCATGCGAGCAGCTACAGAGGTAGACTTGGCTCACAAAAATTTACCAGAGACTACTGCTACTAGTTCGTTACCAACAAAGGCATATGTGACTCCAAGTTCAATAGAGGTAGTACAATCAATAGAGATGGCTACTGAGTCAAGGTCCTCAATTGTTCCATCAATAAAACCTCTGACATGCCTAGTACTTCATAGGAAGCTTATGGCGAAATGCTCGAAGAATGTAAGCAGATCTCCTAGTGGCGAAGGAACTTTATTGAAGAAAAGGAAAGTTGAAAGCCCTAGAACTCATCGCTCCGAGATGCTAAGATATGGTAAATGTCCCTTTTAAGACCTTTTTACTTGTTTTTCTTATTTTTTTATCTTGATGTTTTCACTTTGTCTTGTAGCCTCACAAGTTCAAATCTCGGTTGTTAAAGGAGATTCGTGGAAGGTGGCCAAAATTGTGGAGGAGTATGCCTCTGACGACGCAGACAAAAGGGGAAGTGGCTTTGATGCTCCTACCACCAAGGAGTGAACCGATAGTGATATTAATATTGATTTTCATTTTGAGAAGGATATGGTTGACCAGGTAATGACACTTGAGTCCGAAAAAAAGACTACAATTGATGTGCCAGTAGAGTCCATTACCATGGAAAGATTTGGTGATGATGTGGGTATTGCCACTACTGTTGATAAAATAACCAGCGGCGATGTGCCCATGGAGCCGGTTTTGGAAAAAGTGAGTAGTGGCGAAGTCCAGATTGGTGCTGTTACTACTTCTAAAAGAGATGATGTCCCAAGGACAAAACAGTAAGAGATTCCACCAAAAGTTTTTGAGAAACCAATTACCAACATTTCGATGGAAGAAGGAGAAATTCCCAATACGGTTGAGGGAATTACTATAGATCCAACTCCTAAGGGTAAATTTTGACTTGAATATTTGGAAGTTGAAAATTTTATTCCAACATCATGATTTGATCTCTTTTTCCTTTTTGTTCTATTCCTTCTTAAGTATCCAAATGAATGAGAGTATTCCTATTATGCCTCCCACATCAGTGAGAAAGCCTTTTGGGCCACCAATTGAAGAGTCGACAGGGGAAAAAGATCTCGAAGCTCCAATAAACATGGACAACATTTCTATCAATGGTAGATAATTCGAGGCTTCTATGACTAGCACTTTGAGGAACAACATACGAAAGATGATGTAAGATCTCTCCTCTTTAGATTCACAAATTAGGAGCATCAATAACACTCTAGAGTTGTCATCAGCACTCACTTTACCACCAATTTATGCCATCCCCCCCTCCCTAGTAATGCCAAGTGTGGTCCCATCAGTGGACCTTGATTCAGAATCAGGATCACATGCAAGCGAGTCTCCTATGGCAGCTGATGCTCCAAGGGTTGATGAAAACTTGCATCGATAGAGCCAAATGTCGAGCCGTTAGCATGGTGGAAGAAAAGGTTGATACCAAAATGGTTCCAGGTGAGGAGGTTGTTGTGGTGAAGCAAACCATGGCGTAAAATGGCCCTTTTGCTCAAAGGAGATTGGCTCTTGAAGATGAAGCTGCAAACATTATCGAAGATGATGTTCCTACCACACCGATCACCCGCAGCTTCACGGCACTGGGACCATGATGCCTTCAAAAGTACATTTTAAGGCTAAGCAACTAACTCCTACAAGAAGAGCTAAAGGTGCCGCTGCAACAAAGATATCAAATGAAACTTCAGCTACTAAAGATAGAGGTTTTTAAAGAATATTATTGAATGTTACAGTAACACCACAAACAAATTGGGATATTTCCACCACTTTGTCTTCACAAGGCTCTCAAGAATCACCCTTTGTCCTTGAGGAAGGATTGACTATCTATAAGGGTGAGGATGTAAATGTTGAAAAAGGAGAAGAAGATCGCTCTGGCTCTGGCCCTCAAATTCAATCTAATTCCTAAGAGCGAGAGTCAAATCTCTCTACACCTATGGAGTTGAGTTTGTTTGGCGATAGCCTCTGTGAGCTATGAAAAGCATCATGAAGATAATGATTCATAGCATTTGGCCACACTCTTCCAGGGAGATCTCACTGCTGATAAGATCCAGGATAACAAAGTATTAGCTGATATGTTAATATCTTCTAGAACTGGAATAGACTTGGGTGGTCTTCATGTTGTTTTTACAGTCCTCTTTCAACAAGCTTGAGGAAAAAGACACCTAGGACAAAGGTGTTGATCATGCCAAAGCTTTTCAAGATGAAATACTAAGGTAAAAAGTCCAACTGGTTGCAAAGATTAAGAGCAATAAAGAGGAGATACAGGCAGTTGATGAAGCAAGTGCCAAGAGAGCACATTAGATAAATGTGCATGTGATTGAACATGAACGTCTACAGTAGCAGATCACCGTATTGCAGCAACAACTCTCTTCTTTTGAAGATAATGCTCTTAGATTGCAAACACCATGATGACTTGAAGAAATCCAGCTCAGAGGACAATTAACACAAAGACAACTTTCTTGCCTGTGTGGGAGCTAAGCGAACAGCCCTGAATGACTTTGTTCAGTCTCTGAAGAGTGAAATGCATATCAAACTGGATGAGATTGACATCAGTACTACCGTAGCCGCTCATGCAAGCTATAAAGAGCGCATCCTAATAGAAGGTGTTCTGAATGCAAAGAGGCAACTCGAGAAATTCTTAGATTGATTCTCTTGCAACTCTTGTTTGGATCTTTTTTTTAATTATTTTGATTAACCTAGATGCCCATGTATACACTGACTTCATTTTTGTATTGAAACTCAAATGAATATCAATGGAAATTTTCTTCTTCTTTTGCCCCATTTTGTCATTAGCATGGAATGTTTGGTTTGGTTTTGTATGGATGTTTATTTGGTTTGTATGGATGGTTTGCTTGGTATGGTTTCTATGGTTTGTTTTGTTTATTTTCTTAAACTTGTATGCAGGTTTGTCTTGCAATTTTTGGATCTACAAATCAAAAATGAAAAGGAGTCATATGGTAGACTTTATCTAGTGCCCATGTGTGAGGATTTCTTTAGGGTCCATGACTTGATCCTTCTTGATGTTGAAAGGGATCAAGCAAAGCAGACGTTATCTGGTGCCTATGAATGAGGCTTTCTCTAGGGTCCTTAACTCATTCCTTAGGACAGAAATTTGGTTTTTGGGTTTTGTTTAGGTTTTAGTTTTGTGAGGTCTGCGAAAAGACTTATTCCATATAACTTATGGTAGCCATGTAAGGTTTGCAAAAAGACTTGTTCTATACAGCTAAAGGTTAGCCATATGGGGTCTGTAAAAAGATTTGCTCCATATAGCTAAACTTTGCTATACAAGGTCCACAAAAGGACTTGATTTATATAACAAGATGTTACAAGGGGTCTCATAGGGACATTATCCGAGTAACGAAAGTTGACTAGAAAGGCCAAATGGCTTGATCCTCGTAGTCATTTTGTACAAATCTAAGAGATTTTGTTTAGGAGTCATAAGTTGTAAGGCTCAAAACCAAAGGATTTTAGGAGTAAAAATATACACTATACATGGTTTGGGTACGCTAATGACATTCAAGCATAGTATTTCTTTAGGAGTTTTTTTATTGATAAGCATCATGTATCTATCTCTTTCAAGTGTGAGGAGTGTGTAGGCGCTGTTGGAGTAGACCTTGTCGATAATGAAAGGTCCTTCCCATTTGGATTCAAATTTGCCTTTTGATATGTATGTAGAGAACATGGGCCTTTTGACTGCAAGGACTAAGTCTCTCTTCTTGTAAGCTCTATATTAAACCTTCTTGTTGAAAGACCTAGCCATGCAAGCTTGATATAACTCGATGCTTTGCCGAGCAATAAGCCTCTTCTCATCAAGGTTTTCTAACTTTTGAATTCTGAGCTTGGCATTCTTTTCTTTAGTATATTTGCTTATCACAGCTACACGAAAAGAAGAAAGTTGAGTTTTCAAAGGTATCACAGTATCACAACCATAAACCAAGGAATTTGGTGTTGATTTTGTTAGGCCTCGAACTGTAGTTATGTAAACCCACAAAGCTTTAGGAAGTTTGGTACTCTAACTCTTTCTGTTGTCAAATACCATTTTCTTCAAGATTTTGCAGACAGTCTTGTTGAAGGCTCCAGAAGCCCTTTAGCTGTAGGTTATATGTAGTAGAAGGATAGCATTGGGTTCCATGTTGAATTAAGGCTCATTATCATGATGTAGACATTTAGATACCACAAGACGACAAATGACATAAGTCTTCAAAAAGCTGAGGACCGTATCTGTTTTGATTTCTGGAAGAGGTACTGTGTCTGCCCATTTAAAGAACTAATCCAATGCGGCCAAACTGAATTGATGACCACATTTTGATGGCGGATTGATTGTTTCAACTATGTCCATCCCCCAAGACTCAAATGGTTAAGAAATTGATGTTAGATGTAGATATTTACGTGGTTGATAAATTTAATTGCCATGGATTTGGCATTTATTATATCTTTTTGCAAAATTGACAACTTCCGATACCATGGTAGGCTAGTAGTAGTCTAACCTTCGGATCTGATCATGAAACTTTGGTTCAGTCTAGTGAGTACTGCATAGGCCAGAATGAACTTCTTTGAATACTTGATTTGCTTCTTTGGTGATAAGCAATGGAGAAGATCTCCATCATATGACTTATGATAGAGAGTCTTCGAAAGCAAATCAAAGTGGAACTTTAGGGCTCGCCATTGAGTACTAGTTTTGTCCTTAGCATTCTCTGGCAAGACTCCATGGAGATTGTAATCAATAAAAGGGTCTCTCCAGTCTCTGAAAAAGTTTTGGAAAAGTGAAATCTGATTCTTGATCACATCGAAGCAATCTACTACTGCTTTATAAGTGTCAATTGGAGGTAGAAGCCTTTTTTCGACTACTTCTGATATCATGTTGTCACTTTTAGGGATTGACATTAATGCCACTAATCGTGCAAGCGTATATGCTTTTACATTTTGATGTGTTAGGATATGGTGAAATTCAATCGACACGAATCCCTTATTGAGTTCACAAGCTTTATTGAAGAAGAAAAGCAAATATGGTTTCTACACTTCGAATTCAAAATTCATTTGTTTGATTATGAGTTGTGAATCTCCATAGACTCTAAGCATATTGATGCCTAACTCCAAAGCTAGCTCGAGACCCATAATCAATGCTGTGTATTCTGCCACATTGTTTGAGCATTTCTTGTTCAATGAGTGAGGGACATAAAATCTTCCTGGGCTACAAAAAATGATTCCAACCCCGAAAACTGAATCTCCTAATTCATTTGTTCTGGAAGCTCCATCAAAATGTATGATGTACATTAAATCTGGATCAATGGTGGGTTTACATATTTGTTCAACAAAGAAGACGGGCTCGTTAGGGAGATTGCCTTTGAAATTAGAATCTTCCGAAAGTGGAAGTTCTGATAGAAAGTCAGCAAGAGCTTGTCCTTTTACCACCTTTGTAGGGGTATATTTGATGTCATATTAAGAGAGAAGAATAGACATTTGGTCAAACGATCACTCAGTGCATCAGATTTTGTCATAAACTTCATCAATGGGTTGATGTTGGAAACTAAGTACACTACATTGGAGAGGATGTACTAACGTAGTTTTTATACTGCGAACATCAATGCAAGACATTCTTTTTCCACCAGATGGTAGTTATGTCAACACTGAGTAATATTTGTGACAAATAATAAAAAGCCACCTCTTTGCCTTCATCATTATTTTCAGCTAATAATGCCCCAGAGAGTGATCAAGAGCTCAAATGTAGATGATAAAAGGTTTGCCTTAAATCGGATCCGAAAGAACCGATGGTTTTTGAGATACCATTTGATATCTTGAAAGGCATCTTCACAAGCTTTATCTCAAACAAATTCAACTCCTTTCTTTATGAGTCTGGAGAATGCTCTGTATTTCCATGAAAAGTTTGAGATGAACCAGTGGATGTTTGCAAGTCTGCCTTGCAATCCTTTGAGTTCTTTGAGAGTTCTTGGAGAAGGCATCTCCAGTATGGCATTTACTTTTACTGTGTCCAGTCTGATACCACTTTTTCGAACCACAAATCCTAAGAATTTCCCAGAGAAGACTTTAAAAAAAACTTTAGAGGATTCATTCGAAGATTGAATTTCCGCAACCTTTCGAAGACTATGCGAAAATCAACTAGATGGTCTAACTTCTGTTTCCTTTTGACTGCCAAGTCTTCGACATAACATTCAATAGACTTGTGCTGCATATCTTTGAAATTTTTCATCATTAATAGTTCTTAAAAATGCATATTTTCATATAGATTTTGGACCATTTTAAGTACTTATTAACTTGAAAGAGCGTTATTTAGTGTGAGCTAGTGGTTTCAAGCATTTTAAATTCATTTTAGTATCTCTTTGCATGATTTGTTTAAAAATCACATTTTTTCATACATTCATAAAACCTGCTATTTTTGGAAATCTATTTTTCAAAAATTTTGTGAAAATTCATATTCTCATGAATTAAATTCAATTTTCATCATCATTAGTTCATTCATATAAAATCATATAAAATGGTGTGCATTTTCATTGTCATTTTATGAAAAACGAGCCCACAGTCATGCATTTGTGATCTTAGGAGTAAAATTGTTTTTTCATATAAAATCAAATTTGTTTTTTAGGAAATTGATGATATGGGTCCCATTTGTAAAGAATTGAGGCAAAGAATTGATTTTCAAAAGAAATGAGAAAAGAATTGAAAAGAAAAAGAAATTGGAAGAACATTGCAAAAAGTCGGCTTCATGGTCCCACACACACATGCACATGTGTGGGGTACACTTCTAAAAGATCCAAGATGGGGTCCATTTATTTGTTGCACATTTTTAAGAGATTTTTAAGAGAATTTAAAAAATATCTCATCAAAGATAGATAAGGAAAGCCACATAGGAGTTCTTTTTGGAGGAAAAAAATATTTAATTGAAAAAAAAATTAAAAAAATATATCCAAGAAAGCTATTCCACGTCCAACACATGTTTTGGATTAGATTTTTGTTGAAAAAATAAAGGAAAAAATCAAAGGAGAATTATCTAGAAGATCTCTTCAAGTTTAGAGCCAACAAGGAGAACTTTCCAAAAAAGGAAAGTTGATAATGCAAAGAGATAAAAGGGGAAGTTCTCCACCTCATGTGGGCTAAGTTTGATTCCAAGAGAGGATTCTTATCCCTAAATTATCTCTCAAAAGATCTCAATGCAAGGTGACACATATAAGAAAAGAAAGAAGCATCCAAAAGGGACTTCCAAACAAAACAAGCAAGGAAAGAAAAGAAAAAAAATAGAAAAAGAAAATCCCAAAAGATATCTCACCCCCAAGCCATTATTTGGGGCCCTTTTTCTTTAATTTTTTTTATTATTTTTAAAATTTTAGAGTTTGAGAAGGAGTAGGAATTGAAAATTTATAACTAAGGTACCCCTCTCCCATACTCTTTATGGAAGAATTACCCACCTCCCACTTCTAGATTTTTACACTCCACCTCTCCCTCTCTTGTCTCTCCATCTTAAATTATCAAGGTAGCTTAGCACTAAAGCCACACCACACCACCATCCTTGAAATGTTAACTAAAATGAGGAATTCTCATCCATCTTAATATATAATTGTTTGCTTTTTATTTTCAATCTTTTGTAAAACAATTTCATGCTAGTAAAGTTTTTTAGTTTTCAATTGTTCTTGTCTTTGATTTTGAGGTGTTCATAATTTTAGTCTTGTTTGTGATTGGGTTAATTTTCTTTCTTGCTTAAATATTGAGATAGAATTGGAATTACAACTAGTAACCCATCTTAGTAACCTTTTTAATATACTTTGTCTCTTTGGATACATTGTATGTTTGGAGGAAATGCAAGATGGAGTTAAAGAGATTTAAGTGAAGAAATATTAGAGGCCAATTCTGAAATTTATTTCTACATTGAATGGAGATTTGTTATTCTCACTTGGATTGATGACCCAAGATGAAGAATAAGACCTTAGCACAATACTTCTAATCTTTTTGAGCAAAAATTAAAATAAGGAATTGAAAGGAGCAATCTACTACCTTTGACTTCATGTACTTACCGCCTTTGACTTCCTGCACTTTTATTTTATTTTTTGCACTTTTGTTATTTTGCTTGTTATGTTCATGTTGATTTTAAGTTTTGTTTTTGCATAGTTTGATGGTTAGATTAGAGTTCATTGCATGTATTTTCATATCATAAGATTTTGTGCATATTTAAGTTACTGAAAATTAAGTTTTCAGATCTAAATCTAATGATTAAATTCGGACTCAATACACAAATAGCATAACTTAACAGTTTCAGCAAACTACATAAACGGTTTTTGACAAAAAGTTCGATGTGGGTAGACCAGTCAAATCATAATGTTTTTCTTTGAAACTTGGGAAAATTAAAGTTTAGAATGTTGTCTTTCATTCCACAGAATTTCAATCAAAATAATTTCGGAAGGTTTATGAACCAGAGGCTTAAACATTGCCAATCAATCAACTTGGATCAGAATTTCTGCACAAAATTTTGCAAAGTTGTCATGTTATGCATTCATAACTTTTTCGTTTTAGATCCTTTTTCCCTTCTGTTTTTTTTTTTTTTTTGTTAGTTTCTTACATCAGTAGAGCATGATTTCCAGACATTAAACTTAGATTTAGGATGAATTAGAATACTTCAAATCATGCATAAAATTTGCATCAACATACTAGTTTTTTAGACTTAGAATTTTCAGCATCTCATAGCATGCATTACATTACTAGTTTTACTAACTTTCTAATTTTAAATTTGTTTCTAGTTTATGTTTTTTTTATTTTTTTAAATAATTTCCAAAATTAAAGATCTTTCTAAATTTTAATTGAAGATTTTAATTTGGAAAGTTTTTTTTTTTTGAAAATTCTAGTTTAGGAAAGTTTTTAACTTTTGTTTATTTTGTTTCTAACATTGTTTAGCTTTTTTTTTTTAATTTTAGTTTTTATTGTTGGAAGTTCTAACTTGTGCTTTAGTTTTGTAGAAACTTTAGTTTTGTTTACGAAATTTTTGATTTAGGTTTTTTAGATTTAGGAAAGTTTCTTTCACTGGTTTGTAATTAATTTAATTTTGGTAAGTAGGATGCTTGTATTTGTTAGTTTTTAAATTAAGCTAGTTTTAGATTTTTATTTAGGGCAGGTATAAGTTGAAAAAAGAACTTAAAATACATAGCTCCCTGTGGATTCGACCCCGCACTTACCGGGGATTCGACCTTGCACTTATCGGGATATTACTGCATCGTGGTTCTGCACTTGGAACTCACGATCAATCATCGCCCTTTGATATGTGGCTCCCACATTCTTAAGGCCAAAGGACATGACGATGTAGCAGTATACACCAAAGAAGGTTCAGAAAGATGTGTGCTTCTCATCCTCCTTGTGCATCTTGATTTGATTGTATCCCAAAAACCCATCTATGAATGACAATCTTTGAAATCCGAAAGTATTATCAATCATGATTTCTGTTATGGGTAGTGGAAAATCATCTTTCGCATGGGCTTTATTCAAATCTCTGAAATCAATGCAGACTCTGATTTGCCCGTTCTTCTTGGTGACTAACACTATGTTAGTCAACCAATCGGGATACTACTCTTCATAAATAAAGCGAGCATCCCTGAGCTTCTAGACATTTTTTTTCTATCTTTTCCATGATTTATAGCTTTGTCCTTCTTTGTTACTTCTTCAAAGGTTTATCATCGTCTACCATATTCAATTTGTGCATAGAAACTTCCAGATCTAGTCCGACATTTCTACATAGGTCCATGCAAAGCAATCCATAAATTCTCACAAGAAATTCATATACACATCAAGTTCTTTCCTTTTGATTGGAGAACTTAAAAAGGTAGGACGAGGATTTTCTAGGGGTACCTAAGTTTATTTCTTATACTAGGTCCTCAGTTGGAGGTTCGAGAGGAGGTTCTTCCACAGTACCTTCGAAAGCTTCTAACTCCATGAAACCTTCTAGGGTTTCATTTTGGGGGTTTAAGCGAAGGTCTAATCATTTTCCATGGATTTAGTTTTTAGGCTCTTTAGCTTTAACATCTAGGGCTAGACTGTTGGAAGTAGGTGGGTCTCATAGATAGATTTTCAAAACTTTTGACCCACTTAACACAGGGATCCATTATCCATAAGACCAAAAACTCAATCCATGATGCATTACCCTTAATCTCGTGATCATATACAGTAAATATTCTATCTAAAAGACAGAATCAAACAACACTAAACATCCATAATAATCTACGACATGCAAGAAGAGGATCATACCTTTGGAGATTCGTAGTGCTTTAATGGAGAAGTTGCAACTCTACTTGGTGATGAGAATCTTCAACACCTCTTAGCCTTCCACGCTATGACCCGAATTGGATTTATTTTCTCAAGAAGATTGGTGGAATCTCCAGAAGAAATCCCAACTCGAAACTCCAAGGAATTAGAAGAGAGAAGGAGAGAGAAACTCGTACAACTATTGCACGAACAGGGTTTTGGGCGTGAGAGAGTCTCTTATTGGACGTCCAAGAGATTTTATATATTTTTAAATCTCTTCCTTGCTTAATTGAAATAGAAGTCTTACTTCCAAAGCAATTAGCAACTTTCTCCTTTCTAATCCCTTCTTTCTAGAGTTCAAGTTGGATTAGTATTTTCCAATAACTTGGGCTAGCATGGGCACCACTAGGGATTCCTTAGAAAGCTGGCTCTAATTGGAACACCGCGACCCCACATCTCATGTACAATCCGGGCCCACAGTTAATTGCAAATAACACCACTATATAAATGCAATTGCACTCCAGTCTTAGGAATAAATTACAATGAAGACCCTAAACTTCCCAATTACCACAAGTAGGCCCCTCTATTAATATCCGTGAATCAATTGGAATAAATCTGTCTTTCTAATATAAGTTCCACATCTTATTATCCTTGAGCCGCAATTAATCACAGTAATTATCAGTACCATCCAATTAGCTCTTTAATTGAGATGGGTGCGCACTTACTAATAACAAATCCATTAATTAGCACAAGGGGATAATAGAGATAGATTCCATCTTGATCATTCAACGTTCCCACAATTCTACTACCACATACCCAAGACACCGAGGTGTTAACCTACAATCGGCCTCACTCATTGGTGACTCAAAGCAAATGAATAGATAGAAACTTGAGTTCATCAATGTCTCAGGATTGAGAGCCTATTGCTAGGGAATTATGAGAGCATACCTTATTATTGGGACAGAATTCCATAAGGTACATCTCATGGTCCTTCAATACATCCAATATACCAGCACGGTGATCCAGAATCTTACATTCTAATGATCGAGACAAATCACACTATCTCATAGTGATCAAAGTACTGCAACCTTATCAAATGAGATGTCCAGTCTCATTACTGGTTGTGAAGCTATTTAAGTATAAGATTTGTGACATATATCTCCCACGTGTGGATCTCATCTATGTACATATATCACATCTAATATACTAATGGGACCCGGTTTAACTCATGAACCATTATGTCATATGTATTGGTCATGTGCATGAAGTAGTAAAATAACATTCATCTCATGAAAGTAAAGCATGATTTTATTAATAAATAAAGAAATTAATCAATTTATTACATCAACTGATGGATTGAATCTACAAAATCTAACATAGACATTCCTAACGAGTGTGTTAAGAAGAGTCTATTTCTTCATTTAGTTCAGGCAGCCAATATTCAGTGACTTGTGACATTGTGTCATCATCATCACTTGCCTTCTCAAGATGCTGAAAAGTAGCACAGACGGTAGGATCTTGAAAGACAGTGGTCTCCTGACAGTCCTCAGAGTCATACTCCTTAGTGAAGACTACAGATCTTGTTCTAAAATCTTGATTAAGTTTAGGAACGTTGCTGTAAGGAACGTATCCTCTCCAATGTCGCAGCTGTTCAATTCTATGTCCTTTTTGGAGATCTTTTTTCATCTCTGGAATGAAGACATCAAATGGAACTTGAACTCCATTTGCATTCATTTCGCGGTCAGTGGGCTTCCTGAGATTGTACCCTATGCTCTTCATCATGTTGTAGACCACAGGATTGTAGATGTCAAGCCTTATTCTCCCATCATTGGTAATTTTGTTGATAGGATAAGAAGTAGAAACATCTTCAGCTCGATGGAAAACTATCGAGTGATTATATTGCAAAGATGAAGGTATGAAGAAGCAAGAACCTCAAAAATCATAAATTTAGGATGGTGTAGGCCACAGTAAGAGTGGAGGATCCCAATCAGCAATAGAATACATGAAGGTGTCCATCCTCTCAGCATCCTCAGAATCTGAATCTTTGACCATTGAGACAAAATGCACTAGGCATGTCCGTCTAAACCTTCCGCGCAGATTATAGAGTGCCACTTTAATGGATGAAACAGTTCGAGACATCTCATCGAAGGTTTAAAACTCCATTGCCACTGTCAAGCTTCGAAGGGCTAGCCGTAAGCCTATTCAGCACAAATGAGTCTATGCTAAATAATGTGGAGGATTTTTGCATCTTTCAGCCAAATGAAGCCATCTATTGATATATCTGTAAGATGACTCACCCCTGCATTATGATGTTGGCACGATTTTGATTAAAAGTGATAGGAGAATCAAGCTTCATTGGTGACATTCCCCTAATTGAAGGAGGAGTATCATTATTTTCTTAGTCAGAATCTAAGTTACCAACCATGGAAATCACATTTGCTGAATATGAGAGCCTTAACTGTCTCGTAATAGGTAGTTCGCCACTCCCCATTGGCACTAAAGAGTGCTTAATTGATGGCGTTGCTGAGTTCCAAGCGGGCGTTGTATACAATGCCTGCTTGCTTTATTCTAGATGGCTTCGTGGATATGACCAAGTGTTGATCTGACTATTTGATTTCAAATTTGACCTTAATCACTAAAGGAGCTTTTGTATCCACAAATCTGTCAGCTGGCTTCTTTGTAAACTCTAGCTTCTTGCCGGCCGCAAATCTTTTACCAAATCCTGGATAAGTTTTCTTTTCTATTGAGATGGTGAAGAGTTTTACCGAATCATTATCCACGAGAGAATTAACTACATCTGACTTTGACTTTACAGGTCTTTCCTGATACATGGCTGCATCAATGAAATAGACCTCCTTGCCTTTGAATGACTTTTCATCTGCGAAGACACGATACACCTTACCCTCATCATCAATGTATTTGAGGCATTGATAGAGAGTGGAGGGCACATTGGAATAGTCATGAAGCCATCGCCTCCCCAAGAGGATGTTGTAACAAGCACGCTTATTTACCACGTGCAAAGCGGCTTCTAAAGTTAGATCATCCAGCTAGAACCGAATCCGAATCTTGCCAATCAAATCCTGAACTTAACCATCATAACCTTGGATTACATTTTCGGTGACAGATAACTTTCTCACTAGGATGCCGTGTTCCTGAAGAGCTATGATTGTGATTAGGTTCAGAGCCAATCTTGGTTCAACTTGAACTCTTTGAACAAGTATGTCGTTGATGTAGACCATGAAGTAAAGTGACCTTGTGTGCTTCATGTCAACTAAAAGGAGATCATCTTTAGTAAAAGAAATGATGGCGTTGGAAGCATTGTGAATGGAAAGACATTCCATACATTGCTTCTGAGATCTTTTGGACTTTGCTTTAATATAGTTCTACTCTATCTGATGGACTTGCACCACATGAGTTTAATTACTGGTATTTAAAGCCTGTACAGCTTGTATGAAATTATTACGAGTCTCTTCAGACATTTACAAAAGATAAAAAATACGAAGTCATGCAGGTATATACTTAAGGTGTTCAATAACATTATACATGAATGGCTCTGATTCCATTTCATTAGCATTTGCTTCTAAAGAAGTTACATTTACATTGGATTATTCCCCAAATGTTTGCATAAGAATAAGAAGAAGGTCTATCATAGTTGACTTTATAGTTGTGACCGAAACGAGTACCGACGTTGACTATGTTTTTTCGGTCAACCTTTAGACGAGTACCTCTTCTTATGGTATTGACTTCTTCAGGTTCAGCAAAGAGCTTGCTGACTTCTTCCAATCCTTCCTCTTGATTTGCATTGTCAGAAGCATCTTAAGGTGTTGGAGGTTCATTAGCAAAAGTGCTAATGACTGCCAAAGCAGGCACTAGTGGCATCTCTTCTTCTGAGTCAAAAAGGTTATCCTGAACTTAGAAGACTTCTTAAGGTACAATAGGACTGCCAATACTAAGTTCATTGTGCTCTTCCTGCAACTTAAGCTCACCATCTTTTTCGGGAACAATGAGTTGAGTGCTTGGTTCAAAGTCCGGCTTTGAAAAAGTTGGCTCAACACTTGGTTCAGGAGAAATATTTAATATGGAGGCTACTGCATGTGAACCAAAAGACAATGCTCACTGTTGTTGTGTCCCATTCGATTTAACTAATGGCAAAGGATCCGAATGAACTTCTAAAGGTAGTGGAAAAGGAAGAGGATCACTCGAGTAACCACTTACACTCTATCCATGTTGATCATAAAGAGCCACTGACAGTGTATTGGGACCATGTTTAAGGATGAGGGTACCCATTTAAGGATTGAAAGTTTGTTCAAAATTCTCATCCCTGTGAGAGGGGTATTCATCAACGAAGTAATCATCTATCCATTGATCATCTTCAAAGTCAGAGTAGTTTGACCAATCTTCCTCATCATCTGAATTAAGAGGCGTACCATCCCATGATATTCTAATGTAATTGAATATAGGTGGTTCTTCTTCATCCTTTGGAATTGAGATGATAAAGTTAGCCAACATAAAATGACCTCTGACTAGCTTGGGAGGTTCTTCTTAAATAGAAGCTTTTGTTACCTTTTCTTTCTTCATTTTAGCCTTTTCTTCTTACTTGATCAAGCGGTTCTGGGCAGCTCTTTGAAGGTTCTTAAGTTGCCTTTTAACCTTCCTTATTTCTGCAAGTGTGGGTTTGGCTTGATACCCTTCTTTTTCATCCTAGTCTCCACCTTTGATTTTGTTAATATTTCTTCAACCTCCTTAAAGGTTATGTGCCTTTCAAGATCTATGTGAAGACCCAGGATTGACGAATGATCACCAGAAAAACCTGCAATATTGACCCATATAAAATCACAAATGCTGCAGTGAAGACATTATAAGCAAATTCCAAGCCAATGGCACATTAACCCTAGGATTCTGGAATGCCAAGTTAAATACTGCATCTAGAGTTCAGAACTGATGCAACTCACTCAGAAAATTTCATATGGACCCAGAGTACAGCAGTTCAAATATCGAAGTTATTAGTCTTCATTTGGTCACTTGACTCATTAAACTTTAAATTCAAGGTTCACTGGAACAAAGTCCAAGGGTCATTGAACACACTTAAGCTTCTCAGTTACCAAAGTAGCTAAAAATCACATGGCAACTCTAAATTAGGCTTAGGAATGATGCTTCCAAATTTCAAAGCATTTAGATTTCATTTTAGCTTGAATTCAAGCTTTAGTAACTATCTTTCAGTTCCTTGGGGTTTCTGTGACAACAGACACTTCTACGTGTCAGAACCATCTGAAACTCCTGAAGAAAGTTTAAGTTATATTTAAGAGAGACTCTTCAAAATTTCAGGTCAAGTGAATATCATTTGACCCAAAGTCAACAAAAGGTGATCGAAGTTGATGAAATTTAGACATAAAGCTTAAGTCATATTCAAAAGTGGTTTTGTAAATTTTCAAGCCAAGATGACTTCGTCTGACCCTACTTTAACTACATGTCGGCTATGAGTCTGTGACCCCCAAGTCATGGGGTCATTGACTAAAAATTCTACTTTTAGCAGGCCAAAGCTGATGAAATTTAAATCAGAGACTCAAAATGTGCTCAAAGTCAATTCTCCAAAGTTTCAAATCAATTGAACATCATTTGGGTAGAAAATAAGCTAACTGCCTGCAATGTAAGAAGCCATTAACTTAGAACATGCAACAAGTGTGTCATTGGTCAAAATCCTACCTCCATAAGTACAAACCACATGAAATTTGGATGGATACTTTAAGATGCCCCTGATATCAATCCTACCAAGTTTCTGATCATATTCGAAACATGATGTGAAATGTAACAGATTCGAGTCCAACATTTACACACTTCAAGAGTTAAGAAAAATGGAAAATAACTACAGTTCATCATTATTTTCCCTTTTATTTACATGGGTTCAAATGCTCTGACTACGAGGATGCAGGTTGTTTATAAGTTTTAAAATATTTCAACCCCTCCCTCTAGTCTCAAATGTGATCTAAATCTGGAATTTTCGAGAAAATACATGAAAATTGGAAGAAGATGCAAAAAAAGAAAAGACAGGGGGGAGTGACTGTGAGCCACGGTCACTAGCAAATAGTGGCCAAGAAGCCACTGTTTGCTTTTGTTTCCTCTTTGTTTCGCTTCTGTGACTTCTTCAAAGTACTGGAACTTGTTTTCTTCGATTTTGCAGCGTTAAATGACCACCAAAAGTTTTCAATTTGGCCGTGCAATCGACTTAAATCTTTGATAATCATCACCTTTTGGTTATGGACTATTTTTGTACAAATCTGAAAAGGGTGCTTCAACAAGCAAAAATGGAGCCAAAGTAGTGTCATTCTGAACTTATAATTTTCGAAGGACAGAATGAAGCCTAAAGAGGCTTGTTCACAAATGATGGCCCAAAACCCTTCCCAAGTGATAAAATCAAAAGGAGAAGCCTTTATCCAAGTGGTCCTTTGCATTTGCTTTCTTTAAGTGAGATGCATGCTTTCTCTTCTTCTCTAAACTATTTCTCACTTTAAATTAGTGAGAAGGAGAAGAAGAAGTAAGCTTGAAATGCCTGAAGCCAAATGCTTAGAACTTGGCCTAAACTTGCTTTGATTACTTCGAACCTTGCTTGAACTTGTCTCTTCGTATTGTCTCCCTTTCCTAAGTGTCAAAACTCCCTTTTTATAGATTTCAGAGGTAATTTTGGGAGTTATGCGGAGTTAAAGTTCAAAAGAAAGTGGAGGGAATGGCCGAAAACCACAGGAATTGCTCCATAGGTGTTAGTGACCATATCCACAGTCACTCTTAGGTCTCATTTTGGACTTTTTGCATATGTGACCCATTTGCGCCTGTTTGGGCCCAAACAATGTCCGATCTTCATGAAACTTAGAGGGATGCTTTTTTACATTATTTTGAGTGTGTATTAGAAATTTCAGCTTGTTTTAACCTTTTGAAGCTAGTCAACTCCTCCGTTGATTTTTCATGAAAATAGGTCTTTACTTTACCTGTTTGAGGCCCAAATGACCTCGGTTTGGTTTGAAATTTGAAAGGACTGATGTCAGGAGTATCTTAGAGTGTCCATCTAAATTTCATACACTTTGGACTTATTGAAGTAGAATTTCGAACAACGACCCACTTGTTACATGTTCTAAGTTACTATTTACCTCACACTATAGGTAATTAGCTTATTTTCTACCCAAACGATGTTCAATTGACTTAAAACTTTGCAAAACTAACTTTGAACATTTTTTGCATCTCTTAGAAAATTCGTCAGTTTTGACTTCCTAGAAACAGGACTTTGGTCAATGACCTCCATAACTCGAGGTCACAGACTCTTAGTTGACATGTCGTCGAAGTAGGCTCAAACGACATCCTTTGACTTGAAATTTTCTAAATCTCCTTTGAGCATGACTAAAGCTTTTTGTCCAAATTTCATCAATTTTGGGGATTGGAAAGCAAGACTTTGGTCAGTGACCTGTAACACTCCGACCCAGCTTGACCCCGTTTAGTGGCTAGTTAATCTTGTTTTCACTGCTAATCGTGTTTTGTTTGTGTTTGATTTCGTTACGGGTCATGGATAGGTAGTTGGGTTGAGTTTGACCTGGATTAAGTAGGCCAAGCCCTTTTTCGTAATTTTTGCTTTTCTTAGACATGGCCATTTTTGCATCATCTTGATGTCAACACGTGTCTTTCGTTGAGCCTGTTAACTTTCGTAACTACGTCATTTGCAACCGAGGTCGTGTGATTCGATTGGACCCAGATTCGACTCAAACTGAAATTAGTATTATCACTTGGCCTCCATTGCAATTTGGACAACCCATTTCTTATATAACTTCACATGATCGACAAGCTTGCATTCTCTCCCTCCTTCACTTGAATTCTCTTCACTTGAATTTCTCTCCTCCATCGATCAAGCGGAATTGGATCCTTTGCATGTGAGGTAAGTGGATTCCTTCCATTCCCCTCCTCTCCATTCTCTATCTCTTCTCCTTCTTGTTTTTATTGGTGGGTTGTGTAGTGGATTTCTCTCCATCCCTCATGCATGCATGTGCTTTGTTTTGGTTTAGGTTGTGTTTGGGCTTGAGGGCAACAATTGTGTCATTGATTTCCAATTTGAGGCAAGTATAACCATAACATTGAGAACCCATGTTGGTATGCATTGAATTTGGTTGATCTTACATGAATTGATATGGAAACATGCGTGTTTACAGCCCATTTGATACTCATTTGACTACTACTTTGTCTATCTCCCTTGATAAATTTCCATTCTGATGCATTCTCAGACATTCTGTTTCGTGCAGGTACGGCTAAGCCGTATAGCACCTACGGCTCACAATCCAGAGGGGAGAAAAACCCAGTTTTCCTCTACGGCTAGGGCACGGCTAAGCCGTGGATTGCCTTACGGCTAAGCCGAAGCCCAGCCGTGGCCCAGCCGTAGAACAATACAGGGTGCAATTTCTGGAATAACTGAGAGTCAGCAACTGACCAACCTTCTACGGCCCAGCCACGGCTAAGCCGTAGACCACACACGGCTAAGCCGTAGCACACACACGGCTAAGCCGTATTCACCCTAGACTAAGGAAAGAAAAACAAGGATAGGTGTAAAGAAAAGACCGATATGACCTTCATGATAGAATGTAGGACACCTAGACCTGCCCAACGGAATATGATACAACGCGTGAATGATCTCGAGGGCTGCGAATCATTCATGTTCATTATCCGGATGTTAAGCACCTCCCCATGGGTGTTGGTTTAAGGGACTTCGTGCACCGCCCGATTCAAGGCAACACTAGACAACGGTGTATCGAATAACTTAAAACTACATCATCATGCACGGTTAGAAACACCGGATAATTAGATTAGAAGTTGGTTTGTCATTACAGATGATGCGATTTCGCATGACTTGTTGCATAACATATTGCATTCGATCATTGATCTCAACACTCTATCTGATTACGTATGTTTCGTTACTTTCACCTTGTGGTGTATTTACCTTGAGTATGCATGTATGGTATGTTCACTCACAGATATGCTCGTATGATATGTTGTCACGATCTACTCAGGGTTTCCATGATTGACTTGGTATGGTCAGGCACTACTTAGCCTCAGCCTTAGGATCCCGACGGGGTGAATTTGGTATAGTTTATATGGACCTGCTGCAGTATGGATTTGTCTTGGGGAACCGGACCCCAGGAAACCGAGACGCATTGTACCCTGGCCCGGACAATGGTGTTCTTTGCATGTTATAAGATCCCTCTTTTGGGAGCATATGGTAATGTAGTAGCCACTAGTATGTACACAGCGTGTATTTATTGATTCACTCAGCATATTTCTTTCTTGCACGACAGCTTAGTATACGAAAATGCCTTCTTAATCACATGATGTTCTTTATTCTATTAGACACAGCGTGTGTTAACTTGCTATGGTTTATACTTTGCTGAATCTTCGTATTCACAGTTGTTTTTGGTGTTGCAGGCCCAGATCCCCCTGCCGAACCCCCGCAGGTCGGCCAGGCTCCAGATGAGACCCCCGGGGCCCCATCAGGCCTAGAGGAGTGGATGTGATCACTCCACGGGAGAGCGCTATTGGCATGCATCATTTGAGTCTTGTTTTGTGTGGATTTTCAGACTTGTATTTGTCATGACATGTCATTATTGTATATATTCTTTTGTTCTTTTTGTAAGACTTTCATGTGTAATTATGACAGTTCGTCCTTTGTATCCTTTTCTTGCACTGTTAGTTTGTGTTTCTGATATTTATAGCTTCCGCATACTTGCTTGGCACGTGTGCTTGTTCCCTTGTGCGTGTGCATTTAGACCTGGTCTACGTGTACAGGCACGGGAGTACGTGTGTCATTAGGTTTGGCTTTTGCTAACCCCCGAACCCTGGGCTCGGGTTGTGACATACGTAGTGTATGGTATCAGAGCATTCCTTGCTCATTCCTTGTTCTAGATGATAAGCATGTAGGCATGTAGGATCGTGGTGAGGATACGACTTTCTTTGTGATCTTTTTGATCCTTCTAGAGTTTGGGGCTTGTTGGGCGCTATTGTTTTGTGTTTGTGTCTGACTCTTTCCATTTTACAGGATGGCATCAGGTTCGGGTTCTCAGCAGAACGCCGGAAATAATGAAAGCGGATCTGCACCGTCACCGCAGACACAGAACACGGATGAACGCATCCTCATGCTATTCCAGTCCCTTCAAGCGCAATCGCAATCAATGCAGAACTTGCAAGCCCAAGTGACAACCATGTTAGACCGACAAAGCCAAGTTCCAGCTCAGTCACATGTAGACCAGCAGGTGATCTTGCAACCTCGAGAGAATGACCCGAATGCCCTCTACGGTAAATTTCGCAAGCGAGGAGCCATTGAGTTCTATGGGACAGAAGACCCATTGAAGGCAGAACAGTGGTTGGAACAGACGGAGGACGTCTTTGAGACCGTCGTGTGCACGAACCGGCAGAAGGTCGGACTAGCAACTTCTATGTTTAGAGACGTTGCAAAGACTTGGTGGAAGAGCGTGAAGGACTCATACCGAGATATTCCTAGTGCGACAGTGTGGGAGATGTTCAAGCAGCAGTTCAGGAGGAAGTTCATCCCGGCTCATGTGTTTCGAGCCAAGGAGGTTGAGTTCCTAGCTCTCCGTCAGCAGCAGATGACAGTAGCAGAATACGTGAACAAGTTTATGCAATTGTCGCACTTTGCTCCGGATATGATCAGCACCGAAGAGAGGAAGGTGAACCGGTTTGTTGAAGGTTTGCATCCCCGGTACATGCACCACGTGACTGCGTTCCAGCGTCCGGCTACGTTTGATGATGCAGTGGACAGGGCCTATTCTGCCGAGGCCATCCACCAAGCTGCGAGAGCCGTCGAGCCCAAGCGACAGCCGCCTTTCAGTGCACGAGGACAAGTACAGAAGAAGACCAAAGGCCAGCAGAGCACTTCCAGTTCAGCCGGAGTGACTTGTGGGTATTGTGGCAAGAACCATGCGACTGATGCGTGTTGGAGGAAGGCCGGGGCTTGTTTTATTTGCGGTTCCAGAGAGCATATGATCGCTAATTGTCCCCGACATAGAGCCTCCGGTGCAGCTTCATCTGGTCCTACCTCCGGTGCAGTTCCTAGCAGACCCAGTGCACCTACAGCTCCGAGCAAGCCACAGTCAGCTCGTCCAGGCTCGAGACAGCCTCGCCAGACAGCCCGTGCTTACGCTGCTACCCACGAGAGTGCCGAGGATCCACAGGTGGTTGAAGGTACTGTTTTGATTTCGCGCGTCGAGGCATTAGCTTTGTTCGATTCGGGGTCTACACGGTCTTATGTAGCACCTCGTTTCGCCGAGCGGTTGCATCAGCCGTCTAAGCCGTTGCCATATGTGCTGGTTGTATCCACCCCAGTTGGCAAGCGAGTGGAGTGTAGTATGTACTACCCCCATTGCGACGTGCAGATTGCAGGTCATCAGTTACCTGTTGATTTGATCCTGTTGTCGATGCTGGACTTCGACGTGATCCTTGGTATGGATTGGCTCGCTCGATATCGTGCCTGTGTTAACTGTTACAACAGGACGATCTTCTTCGATTTAGGCAAGGGTTTCCGTTTCGAGGGCAGTCAGCAGAGATGCCCCAGACGTGTGATCTCGGCGTGTAAGGCAGATCGCTTGATCCGCCGAGGGTGTGAAGGCTTCATTGCCTTTATCTCAGCGAAGCAGGAGTCGAAGCAGTTAGAGGAGATCCAGGTGGTCTGTGACTTTCCCGATGTCTTTCCAGATGATGTACCAGACTTACCCCCGGTTCGAGATGTGGAGTTCGCCATTGAGCTTGTTCGCGGCACGGCACCGATCAGCAAGGCTCCGTATCGCATGGCCCCAGCAGAGTTGTCAGAGTTGAAGAAGCAATTGCAGGAGCTTTTGGATAAGGGTTTCATTCGCCCGAGCGTTTCACCTTGGGGAGCGCCAGTCTTGTTTGTCAAGAAGAAGGATGGTACTTTTCGGATGTGCATAGACTACAGGCAGCTGAACAAAGTGACTATCAAGAACAAGTACCCCCTACCCAGGATTGATGAGTTGTTTGACCAACTTCAGGGCGCAGCCTATTTTTCTAAGATTGATTTGAGGTCTGGATATCACCAGTTGAGAGTCAAAGAAGATGACATTCCTAAGACTGCCTTCAGGACTCGTTATGGACATTATGAATTCCTCGTGATGCCTTTTGGACTAACCAACGCACCTGCAGCTTTTATGGCATTGATGAATCAGATCTTTGCTCCTTTCTTGGACCAATTCGTAGTTGTGTTTATTGATGACATACTGATCTATTCTAAGTCAGCAGAGGAGCATAGGGAGCATTTGAGAAAAGCCTTGTCGTTGTTAAGAGAACATCGATTGTTTGCTAAGTTGTCGAAGTGTGATTTTTGGCTTGAGCAGGTGGCATTTTTAGGTCATATCATTTCACGAGAGGGATTGGCAGTTGATCCATCTAAAGTGGAGGCAGTAGTGAATTGGCCTAGCCCCAAGACAGTGACAGAGATTCGCAGTTTCCTTGGTCTAGCAGGTTACTATCGTCGATTTGTCCAGGATTTTGCTAAGATCTCTTCCCCATTGACGAAGTTGACCAGGAAGAATGTACCATTTGATTGGACTGAGGAGTGTGAAGCCCGTTTCCGGATTTTGAAAGAGAAGTTAACTACGGTCCCAGTGTTAGCCTTGCCAGATGGTAGTGAAGGATTTGTGGTTTATTCAGATGCTTCTCGAGTTGGTTTAAGTTGTGTGTTGATGCAGCACGGGAAGGTTATTGCATATGGATCGAGACAGTTGCGAGAACATGAGAAGAATTACGCCACCCATGATTTAGAGTTGGCAGCCATCGTGTTTGCGTTGAAGCTGTGGAGACATTATCTGTATGGTGGGCAGTTTGAGGTTCGTTCTGACCACCACAGTTTGCAGTACTTATTCACACAGCAGGAGCTGAACATGAGACAGCGGAGATGGCTTGAGCTTATTAAGGATTACGACTACCCGATCAAATATCAGCCAGGCAAGGGGAATGTGGTGGCAGATGCGCTCAGCAGGAAAGCAGAGTCAGTGCAGTTATTGAGCAGTTTCCTCTTAGAGTTCCATGGTCTCCCTGTTGAAGTTAAACTAGTGGATGAGTGCGTGACCTTGGCCAGTACGCTAGTGTTTCAGCCTGAGATGATTCAGCAGATTAAAGACAGGCAGTTTGAAGATCTAACCTTGAAGCGCATTCGAGACCACATTGGAGACAGACCCGATTTCCGACTCGAGGATGGTGTACTCTATTTTCGGAGCAGGTTGTGCGTGCCAGCAGTTGATGAGTTCAAGGAGAAGCTGATGAACGAAGCGCATTACGCTCGCTACGCGATGCACCCAGGCAGCACGAAGATGTTCCGGAATCTCAAAGATCGCTTCTGGTGGAACAACATGAAGAGAGAAGTAGCAGGCTTTGTTGCTCGTTGTTTGACGTGCCAGAAGGTGAAGGCAGATCATCAGAGACCGCCAGGCTCGTTGCATCCTTTGCATATACCGCAGTGGAAGTGGGAGCATATCACCATGGACTTCGTTTCCGGATTACCGCCGACGAGAAGGAAGAACAACGCCATTTGGGTGATTGTAGATCAATTGACGAAGTCAGCCCATTTCATTCCTTTTCGGAAGGGTATGGCATTTTCAGAGATGGCTAGGAAGTTCGTGGATGAGATCGTCAGGCTCCATGGTACCCCCGTGTCGATTGTATCCGATCGTGACAGCCGTTTTGTTTCCTCTTTCTGGAGAGCTTTTCAAGAGGCTTTGGGTACGAAGTTGAGTTTCAGCACGGCATACCACCCACAGACGGATGGGCAATCAGAGCGGACGATTCAGACTTTGGAGGATATGTTGCGAGCCAGTGTGTTGAGCTACGAGAAAGAATGGGATCTTCACCTATCGTTGTGCGAGTTCGCCTACAACAACAGTTTCCACGAGAGCATTGGGATGGCACCATATGAAGCACTGTACGGGAAGAAGTGCAGGAGTCCGGTTTGTTGGGAAGAAGTTGGAACTCGAAGTTTTCACGGACCGACGATCATTGCCGAGACTACGGAGAAGGTACAGAAAGCCATTGAGAATTTGAAAGTTGCTCGGTCGAGACAGAAGAGTTATGTAGACACCCGCAGACGACCCTTAGAGTTTCAGGTTGGCGAGTGGGTTTTTCTGAAGGTCTCTCCGATGAAGGGTACGATCCGTTTCGGCCAGAAAGGCAAGTTAGCTCCACGCTATGTCGGACCGTTCGAGATCAAGAGTCGGATTGGTGATTTGGCCTATCGATTAGAGCTTCCCGAGATGTTTTCAGGAGTGCACAACGTTTTTCACGTTTCGATGCTTCGGAAATATGTTCATGATCCCTCCCATGTCATTCGTTACGATGAGATTCAGATCCAGCCGAGTGCTGCATACGTTGAGCGACCGCTCCGTATTGTGGGAACCCGAGAGCAGATACTCCGCACCAGGACGATTCGATGGGTTAAAGTGCTTTGGGAGCATCACAGTCCCGATGAGGCTACTTGGGAGTTAGAAGAGCAGATGGCACGTCAGTATCCCGATTTGTTTTTCCAGGTATGAGTGAGTGAGTGAGTGTTCATTCCGGGGACACTTTGCACAAGGACCCCCATAGAGCTTAGTAAATGACCATCTGAATTGAGTTTGGGTCCAGATGATATCCAAATGCTCCAAAACTATGAATGATAGTCTCTGAATGTACTTGAAGGCATTCCCCTGAGTTTGAGCTTGCTTTGACATGTAGAAGTGTCAATTTCTACAATAACCCCCAAGCAGCTGCCAAACAATCACTGAAGCTTGGTTTAAGCTGAAATGAAGTCCAAATGCTTTGAAACTTGGAAACATTATTCCTAATCATGCTTTGGACTTACCATGAGAGTTTCAGCCACTTTGGTAGCCTAGAAATTTGAGTGTGTTCAATGACCTCTAAACTTTGAACCAATGAAGTTTGAACTCAAGTTTAGTGAGTCACGTGACCAAATGAAGTTCATTGACTTTGAAATTGGAGTTGCTACACTTTGAGCTCATCTAAAGTCTTTGAGTGGATTACACCAGCTCTGAACATCTGGATGAAATACTTGACTTGTCATTCCACGATCCTGAGGTTTATGTATCTTGGTTTAGAATTCTGTTATGATGTCTTTGCTATAACATTTGTAGTTTTTTTTTATGAGTCAACAATTTCAAGTTAATCCGAGGTCATTTGGGCCTTAAATGGCTGAAATAAAAGCCCATTTTCATGAAAAGTCAAAGGAGGTTAACCAAGTTCAAAAGGTCAAAACAAGATAGAATTTCTATGACATACTCAAAATAGTGTTAGAAAGCATCCCTCTAAGTTTCGCGAAGAATAGACATCATTTGAGCTCCAAACAGGTGTAATGGGTCACATATGCAAAAGACTCAAAATTGGGCCTGTCTGTGACCACGACCATGGTCACGGACACCTGTGAAGCAGTTCCAGGTAGTTTCCATTGGTTTCCTCCACTTTGTTTCTAAACCAAACTTCCCATAACTCCCTAAACCACCTCCGAAGTCTACAAAAAGCAAGGATTAGCACTTGGGAAAGGGTTCCAACAAGTTCAACAAGTTAAAAGCACATTAACAAGCAAGTTTCAAGCATTCACAAGACTTCTAAGGCACTTCAAGCACTCCAATCTACTTCTTCTTTTCCTTCTCTCTAACTTAAGGTGAGAAATGGTTAAAAGAAGGAAAACAAGCATACATATTACTTAGAGAAGATGAGTACAACGGTCATGAAGCATAAAAAAGGATGAAATCTATTTCCTTTGTTTTTCTCACTTGGGAGGGTTTTGAGTCATCTCGGAAGTTATGAACAAGCCTTTTTAGGCATTATTCTATTTTTTGAAAATCATAATTTCAAAATCACACAACTTTGGCTTTATGTTGCTTATATAAAGCACCCTTTTCAGATTTATTTAAAAACAGTCTGTAACCAAAAAGTGATGATTACCAAAGGTTTTAATTGATTGGATGACCAAATTGGTGGTCATTCAACACTACAAAAGTCGAAAAACACAAGCTCCAACACTTCAAAGGCATCACAGAAGTGAAACAGAGAAGAAATGAGACAAATAGGGGATATGTCGGCCACTGTCTATCAGTGACTGTGTGTTAGCAAGGGGTTAGTGATCGTGGGCCACGGTCACCCCTTTCCTATTTTCCATTTTTTTGCATTTTCATCCACATTTTCATGTATTTTCTTGTAAATTTTAAGTTTGGATCACATCTAAGGCTAGAGGGAGGGGTTGTAATTTTTTCAAAATTATAAACAACTTGCATCCCCGTGGTCAAAGCGTTTGAACCCATGTAAACATAGGGAAATTAATGATAAACCATAAATTTTTCTCATTCTTCTTCATGCTTGAATTGTGTAAATGTTGGACTCGAATCCTTTGTATTTCACATCACATTTCAAGCGCGATTATGCAGCTGCCACCTTGTCTATCAAGGATTTATTTTGAGCCATGAGTAGATCAATTTTAGTTGTATTCCTCCTGATCATCGCTTATTCTCTTCTATTGACAAACAAAGGATTTACTTGCTTTAGTCGGACCACGTAGCTTATCTATTAATATTTTCAATTGGGCAGTCAGGTGGTCGATCTTGGCTCCTTGATGTTTAACAACATCACTAACATTGTCATCTTGATTTTTACTAGCTTATTCTTCGCCGGTATCTTTGGTTCCAGAAACATCGTTAGTTCTATCTTTGCTAATTCCACTCCCCTCAGCCATGAACAAAGTGTATTAACGGGGGTAGGACGATATTAATGCCTCAGGAGTGGACTGACTATCTTCTGTATTTAAGATAGTAATAGGATCATCGTCAGAATTAGTTTCGTTGTAATCTTCAGAAGTCTTGCTTAAATGAGAGTTTGAATCATACCCATGTGCTTTAGCCCGAGCCAAACTCCAAGTAACTCTCTGAGTTGAACTTGTCTAGACTAGATAAGATGAGGTCAAGTCAAGATCGTCCTCTTTAACCACTGACATTCAAGTGATCTTACGCAATGACAGCTTCTGAGTTCACTCCTTGTAGCGAGCCAAGGCTTTCCTCTTGATTTGATTGGCCTGCCTAGCTACTAGGGTTTGATCTTTAAACCTGGCCAATAAAAGCCTTGAGGTACCAGTAACTTGCTCCCAATCCATTGGATCGAAAGTAAAGAATGAAAGGATGTCGATAACACCTCTTTTATTCTTTTTTTTGCCCCTTCTTTACTAAAGCGAGTCTTTGAAATGAGCAAGATCGTCACATTGTTAATGACCAATCGCTTGCTTTTTTTTTAGTGTTTACCAGCGTGTAACAGTCGCTGAGGTGAAGATGGCAGAGTAGGTGCTACAATAATAAACGGTAGATGCCTTCTACTGAACCTTTATCCCTCCTTCTAAGTTAGAGGGTAAAAGGTTTTTTATTCAAGTGAGGCCAAGGTTTTGTCCTTAGCCTTGTTGAGTTTTGAAACACATGGTTGAGGTGACCAGGTGTTACATCCTAAAATGGACATATCCTTTTGAGTCTTTTTGCGAGTTAAAAACTATTGAAGGTCCCCCAGTGCTCCATGCATTTGATTTTTGATGACCTGCTGCCTAGGTCAAGCTGATCATGACTTTGGGCCCCGAGCAACTATAGCACGTGGCTTGCCAGGATCCATTGGTTTGCAATCTGTGAATCGAACCTATCTTGCCCCTAGACGAGACTTGATGATGTGAAAGTTGTTGCCTTCTAATTGCATCTTGAGTTTAGTTTCCTCCTGAACCTTGGTAGAAATCGCAAACGAGTTCTAGGCATATTACCTAAGGTTTGAGAATTTTAGTCTTCTTAGTAGACTTAGGGGTCACTAATGAATTGTTCAGATCAGTGGATGTAACTAAGTTCACAGGAGTAGAGAGCATCTGAAAACCTAAGACCCTTGATGCATGAGTAGTAAGGTCAATCCGGGTCCTCTTTGGTGTTCTTGCAGATGGATTGTTCTGGGTCATAGAGATCTTGAATAGCCTCTCATTAGCTTTATCAAAGGTAATGATTATGGAACCCATGGTATTTTCTGCAAAATAGTAAGCCCAAAAGGACTGTATCAGTTTCATAACCAACATGGCTGCTCTTGGGCTAGCTAGAATGGTTTATGAATGCCTTTTAAACTAACATAATTTCCTTATTAGATAAACCAAAATGGTCAAAAATAGGCATGAACCCAATCTTATTATGCTATGTTAACCAGTCCTTAGCTACCAGAGTTTCTGTAGCATTTCGGGACTATGTAACAAGACTTAGAAACACTCTATGCTGACTAGCCCTGGCTATGAGAATTTTGGCAATAGAGGACTATATAGTCAGACTTATAAGTAAGAAAGGGTTGTATCCAACCAAAGGGATAAGACCCATAAGATCAAGCTTACACCACTACCACAATAATCACAAAAGATTCATCAGTGCAAGACTCTAGACAATACATAATTACAAATGTCATTGTTCTTATGACTAAGTTGATTTAACATTTGTTTAGGTCAAATGAACTGGTGATCCTACAGCTAGTAATGTAAAGCCTTTTGGACTAAATCAACACTCCTTTATTTCATTCAAGGGTGTTGACTTGGTTAATGCACTTCAAGGTGCAAGGTTCCCCCATTTAAGGTGACAAGTTAATGCACTCCTTGTACAAAGTTTTTCCATAAATGCTTTCAAACCCATCATAGACATCAAAGCTCTTGAATAGGGTGTCTTCAAAGTCAAACAGCCTTAACTAGTGTCAAAACAGGTCAGTGACCATGGACCCATAGTCACCGCCCATTTTGCATGACCTCTTGTAGTTACAGCACTTTTTACACAGTCCTTTACAGTCACAGCTCATTTTACACAGCATACTGCAGTCATAGCACTTTTTATACAGTCCTCTGCGGTCACAAGCCATTTTATACAACACCTTGTGGTCATATGCCATTTTACATAGCATCCAGGGTCACCGGCTTACAGCTGCACTTTTTCACGCATTTTGGCACTTTTTCAAGTCTTTTTGGCCAAGTTTGATCACAAATAAGAGCAAAAACTCCCTACAGATGGTGCCAATCTTCTGATCGCGCTCGAAAATGATGTGAAATGCAATGGAATTATGTCTGACATTCACACATTCAAGCACAAAGAAGAATGGGAAAATAACTACTGTTCATATTAAATTCCATTTAATTACATGGGTTTAATGCTTTGACCTCAGGGATGCATGGTGTTTACAAGTTTTGGAAAATTACAACCCCTCCTTTTGGTCTCAGATGTGATCCAAACTGGGAGAATTAAAGAAATTACATGAAAAAATGGACAAAATGCAAAAAAAAGAAGAGATGGAGGTAGTGACCATGGCCCACGGTCACTGACACAAAGTGATTGTTTTGGCCACATCTTTGTTGCATCGTGGTTTGCCTCTATATTGCCTTCAGAGTGTTGAAACTTGTGTTTTTGGACTTTAGGAGGGTTGAATGACCGCCAATAGTGTTGAATTCGACTGTAGAATCACTTACGATATTTGATAATCACTATTTTTTTTTGTCATGGATCGCTTTTGTACAAATCCGGAAAGGATGTTTTTGAATGAGCAACTAAAGCGAAAGTTATGTCATTCTGATCCTATGATTTTTTAGGAACAAAATGAAGCCTAAAAGGCTCGTTCACAACTTTAGAAATAGCCTGAAGCCTTTCCAAGTGGGAGAACCAAGGAAACACAGTTTGTGCTTGATGACGTTGACATGTGTATTTTCCTCCTCTAAACTATTTCTCACCTTGAGTCTTGGTGAGAGGAAAAAGAACAGAAGGGAGACTTTAAAGTGTAATGCTTGAGAACCCCTATGATATTGTGCCTTTTATAGGCTTCAGGGGGAGTTGGGATCGTTTCCAGCAGTTGTAAGGGAGTTATGTTTCAAAATAAAGTGAAATAAATTCCTAAAACCACCCTTAACTTCTTTAGAGGTATCCATGACCGTGGCCGTAATCATGGACAGGCCCAGTTTTGGGTTTTTTACATATGTGACTCGTTTTCATCAGTTTGGAGCTCGAATGATGTCCAATCTCTACAAAACTTGGAGAGATGTGTTCGAACACCATTTTGAGTGTATCATAAAAAAAATTTTAGCATGTTTTGACCTTCTGAAGTTGGTCAATGCTCCGTTTGACTTAGCATGGAATGGGCTCTTGTTTCAATTTTTTGAGGCCCAAATAAGCTTGGATTGACTTGAAACTTAGAGGGATTGATATAAGGAGAATCTTGAAGTGTCCATCCAAATTTTATGTGGTTTGGATTTGTGGAAGTAGGATTTTGACCAGTGGCCCACTTGTTACGTTTTGTAAGTCAATGTCCTTTTGCATTACAAGCAATCAACTTGTTTTCTAATTGAGTGATGTTCAATTAATTTGAAACTTTGGAGAGTTGACTTTGAGCAACTCTTTGATCCAAATTTCATCAGCTTTGGCCTCCCAGAAGTAGGATTTTAGTCAATAACCTCATGGCTTGGGGTTCATTAACTCCTAAATTGACATATTGCTAAAGTGGGGTCAAATAAAGTCCCCTTGACTTGAAAATTTGCAGAATCATTTCTAAACTTGACTTGAGCTTTATGTCTGAATTTCATCAAATTTGGTAACGTGTAAGTGGAACTTTGGTCAATGACCCCACGGCTGGGGGGTCACTAACGCAAAGTTGACATGTTTGTTGGACTTTGGGTCAAATGGCATCCATTTGACTTAAAATTTTGCAGAGCTATTCTTGAATATAATTTGAGCATTTTCGAGGAATTTCAGTTGATTTTGACATTTATAAGTGTCAGTTGTCATAGTGACCCCAAGGAGCTGGCAAACAATCACTGAAGTTTAAGTTTGAGCTGGAATGAAGTCCAAAGTGCTTTGAAACTTTGAAGCATCATTTCTAAGCATGTTTTAGAGTTCCCATGTGATTTTCAGCCATTTTGGTAACCTAGAAGCTTGAGTGGGTTCAATGACCCCTAGGCTTTGAGCTAGTGAACCTTGAATTCGATGTTTGGTGAGTTGAGTGACCAAATGAAATCCACTACATTTAAAATTTAAATTACTGTATTCTCTATTTATCCGAAGTCTTTTGAGTGAGTTGCATTAGTTCTGATCATCTGGAGGCAATACTTGACTTGGAATTCCGCAAGCTTAGGGTTTACGTGCTCTAGAGTTTGGAATTTGCTTATGATGTCTTCATTGCAATATTCGTTATTTTTTATGAGTCAACAATAGCGATTTGATAGAATGGTTATTCTCGCTTATAAGAAAAATAAGGATCCCATGTGACCTGCAACTCAAAACAAGTGTTGTGCATTATATTGATAGTATATGCTTTTAATGGAAATAAAATAGTTTTTATATTAATTTACCTTATCAACGCTCAAACAGTCAAGTTACTCTCACAAAGATTGTAGGGCACAACCAATCTCCCTATGAGAAAGCCAAAGCATAGTACAAGGCTACCTCACTGAATATGAAATGTTCATAGTTAGTGTTTCAAAGTTCTCGTACACACACGCTTCTAGTATAGTCAAATATCTAGCCATTTGTTTCACCTCATTATGGCTCGCTATGCCCAATTGACAGTACAAATATGCTAGGGCAACTGCACCCCATGCATAATTACAGACATTTTCTAAATCCATCAGCATCTTCATATATGCACATTGAACTCTTGTCTCGCTTTTGTCAATAAATAATGTACAACCAAGTAAATAAAAAAGGTAAGCTCTCACCTCACAATCAACAACTTTATATCCATCATCATCATCTACTTTAGTAAATTTCTCTCTACGTCATTCGAACTTTAGTGATTTACCTCTTTAAGTGAATAGTTTAGCTTGTGCCTCTCATTAATGACTCCCAATACATTAACGACGAGATCTACAACTTTGGGGTACTCAATATCTGGTCATATATAGTAGTAGTACATAAACCGGAATGTTCAAAATGCATGATACATCCTCTAGGGTGGTTGTCATCTCACCGAATAGTATGTGAAAGGATTTGTTTCAGGGTGCCACCTTTCCACAAGACCGGGCACTATAGTCTTGTTCACCAACCAATAAGTATAATCAATCAATGAAGACAATAAAGAAGCTTCAACTCATTGCTTAAACCATTGACTATAGTTAAAGGGCCAAAAATTTATTTTTTTGCCTAGGACTTAGGCATTTTAAGGTTCCACGATCTTGCATTTAAACAGAAATTCATAATTGGCTCCCCACTAATAACAAATGGATTATTATTTAGGAAAACTTATTAAAAGATACATCACCCTTCTATAGGAAATACGCAACAAGCACATCGAAACTCTTCAGTAAGCTCTGATTAGGTGACCTAATTTTAGGCTCATCTTCATGTTCAACATTTGCTTCATCATTCTCTGTAAATGATTCTTGTTCTTTGATTTGAAGTTTTTCTTCGAGCTCTTCCACCCATTGACGACACCTCCTATTGGAGGCTATGGGTCATAATCTCGAAGAACTTGCTCTATCCATATCTACAATTTAAATGAAAAAGTATAAAAAGTATCCTTATTTGAAAAAAAACAATAAAGATACAAATGATAT
The DNA here is from genome assembly GCA_037013555.1 of Sextonia rubra. Lineage (NCBI taxonomy): Eukaryota > Viridiplantae > Streptophyta > Magnoliopsida > Laurales > Lauraceae > Sextonia > Sextonia rubra. Next base: position 12,496,253 of record JASUAD010000012.1, read on the forward strand.
GTTCGGCCATGGAAGGCTGAATAAATACAAACTATTCAGCTTTCCGTGGCTGAACATTCACTTTATGTTCGCCCATGAGTGGCTGAAAATATAATATGTTTAGCCACAAATGGCAGAGCATAAAGTGAATGTTCGACAGCCCATGGCCAAACATCCATGTTATGTTCAGCCTTGGCTGGTCGAACGTGATTAATATGTTCGGCCTTTTAGGGCCAAACAAAAGACGGGGAAAAAAAAACTAAGGATTTCATGCCCTGGGTCTTGAACGATACACAATATATGCTTTAAAGCCATCCAATATGATGTTTGATAGTAAAATAAAACAATTTCATGCCTAATGGATGCACCAAACCAAAGGTAGCTTTCAAACCACTATGAAATAATGGTAGACATTAAAGAAAAAAACATACCTTGAAATGGATAAGGGTTTAAGCTTTGGAATGGAGGAGAGAATGTAAAGTGAGGTAAAGAGAAATGAGTGTAATTGGAGAGTAAAAAAAAAGGGAGTTGGAAGGGAGAAAAGAAGGTTTTAGTGTTGGTATGAAGAGAGAGATGAGTGTAGGGAGAAAGAAGGATGGATGGGTATTTTTGGGATTTCCATTTTGTTAAGAAAGAGAAAAGAGAAAATTTTTAATTGTGACTTGTGTCTGGAGAGAAGTTGTGTCATGAGAGACAGAATTGTTGTTTAATGAGTAGCATCGAAAAGAGCAAAACTCTCTTTCACCATTGTTTTCCAAAGAGGGGCACTTGTTGGCATGCAAATTTCCATTTCCTTTTTTAGGGAATGAAGATGGTAGCAGAGGAAGCAAACATCATAGGGATACCTCTTCCATCACCATCCAAGCCGCCTCTTAGAGGACAAGGGAATTGATCGTGACATAAAGGACACCCCCACCCCCCCCCCCCCCCCACAACAATGAACCCCACAACAATGAACTTTAGAAAAGGGAGGAGGAGAAGGCCAAGGTAACCGAATCATTCTCCCTCTCAAGAAGCTCTTCCCATTACTCCCTCTCCAGCTGGGTTCTATCTTTGGTGTTGCTATCAACATCGCAACAACCATGATCTTCGGGTTAGTGCCTCTCGGGTGCAAACGTCAGCTATCTTGGGATATCTTTTGCAAAAGTTTTACTTTTTAAACAATAATTTTGTCTCTCTTGACACAATGTTTTTGTGTAATTTTAAATCCCAAAATTACCCCTTTATAAAATGACGAAAATACCCTTTTCCCTCCAAAATGTAATCAACTATTCCTCTTCACACACAACTCATCTTCCTCCCTTCTTCACTCATCTCTTCCTTCTCCTCTCCATCACTTACTCATCTTTCCTTCCTCCATTAATTACTCATCTCTAAAATTTGCCTATGACAATAGTAGTGACATTAGGATCCAGTTTAGGTGCACTATTAGCTTGAACTGAGCTTGAACCTGAGCCACCCAAAATGTGCATGCATAATGATACCGGATTGCTGCTTCGATACCTATAAGAATCGAAATGTTCTAGTTTTATGGAAATCTCCTTCAAATCCAATGATATGCCAGGTATAATTAAGTGAATTTTATTTTGTCGTTCTAGTCAATTCCAAAACCCATGAAATACTGCTATATTTTCAAAATACCTCAGAAAATGACGATAAGATATCTCAGGGAATTCGGAACAAACATTGGAGAAATTAAAAAAAAAACTATTTCTTAACAATGTCATATAAATTTGTATATATATATTAATTATTTAAAAGCTAATTTCCACACCATTTCCTTATAAATATCTCTGTAAAACCTCAGTTATATAAATATCTCAATATTGAAGACTTTAAAATATGCCTGTAACAATAGCTGTGACATTAGGATCCAGTTTAGGTGCACCGTCAGCCTCAACCGAACTTGAACTCGAGCCACCCAAAATGCTCACACATAATGATTCCGGATCGCTGTTAGGATCCTGTTGGGCTGAATCGAACCTCAAACTGAGCCACCAAAATACGCACGCATAATGATTCCGGGTCGATGCTTCCATAGCTATTAGAGTCGAAAAGTCCCACTGCCACTGGAATCTCCTTCAGATCCTCTCCAACTCTATGAACCGTACACGTGTCACGCCCGCTCCAATCCAAAGAACCCAGCTCTATCGGGGAATGGTAGGCCTAAGAGGCCTAATAGGCTCCTGGTTCTTATTTTTTCCTTTGCTGCATCACATACGTTCGTCTCGTAGCGCAGTATAATATCAATCATATTAGTAGTACAATTGCGGAAGCGTCTTCCCTCCACTGAGAGAGCCCTGAAATGTGCACACCACACCAGATGTTTGTTTGTTTGTTTGTTTGATTGATTGATTGATTTAATCTTGTGAAGCAGCCATGGAGATCTCAACTCCAGCACACAGCCCTCTCTCTTGCAGCAGAACCCTGCTCATGCCTTATGGAAACCACTTCAAGATCAAGCCCCCTCTTGCCACAGCACTCTGTGTATCTGCACATGTATTTTTCTTTTCTATCACAACTCTCTCTCTCTCTCTCTCTCTCTCTCTCTCTCTCTCTCTATCATGATTTGGGTTTTGTTTGTTTTTGCCTGGTTTGTATTTTCTTTTAGTTTGGATGATTTGAATAGATGGGTTGAGGAGGTTTTGTTGGATGGTTAAGCAATGGATTTCTATTGAAGGGGTGAAAGTGGAGGATTAAGTGTGAAGATGGGGCATTGAATAATGCCTCCTTTGAAGGGATTGATTATGAACCCACTAAACTAAATCATGGGTAGGTGATGATCCCATTTATATCTAGACTCTGCACTTCTCGCCTCTTTCGTTCTAGTTCGATCAGACCCGCCTCTATGTGAATTCCTGGGAATTCAGTTCAAAGTAGGCACATGATCATTATGTTTCTGTTCTTTTTCTTTTTCTTTTTAAATGTTTTGGGTTTGCCTTTATTTATGTTTGTTGGGGTTGTGTTGTCATTGATCCATGTTGTTGATTTTACAAATTTTGATGATTTATATTTTGCAGTGCTATTTCTATTATTATTATTATTGTTTTTGATGGAGTAGAATTAAGTTCCTTGTGAGTGCTGGTATGTTCTTGCAGCAGTGGAGAGTGGCTGAAGGTTATGATTTAGTTGATATTTTATGTTCTTGTGTGCCGAGAAGTTTAACTTATCTAAGGATTTGGCTCAAAATAGAACGGAATGAAGAAACAAAATTCATGTAGCTGACCCCAATATGGTTGGGATAAGGCTTTGATAATGATGATGATGTGTGCTGAGATACGAACAGGCCATGAGTGACCTATACAATTTCATTGATTGATAATGATGATGATGTGTGCTGAGATACGAACAGGCCATGAGTGACCTATACAATTTCACTGATTGATGATCTCAAACTGTCGGATCAATGTAACTTTCTGTTTGTTCAAGATGGTTTTAGTGGCCATAGTTTTGCTGAGTTGTTGTGCACAAATATAAATAGCCTTTGAATATGTTAGAAGGCTGAAAAAGATGGTCATAGTTCACCATATCTCTTGTGAGGCTGTGAACAATTTGTGGCTTGTTGATTGGTGTCTTATGACCTCTCTATGAGTGTTGTGCCTGAACTTTTTGGTTGATTTTTTTTCAGGAAGATTAATCCTGATTTAATGGAATGTTTCAATGTACCGTTGTTTCTTCTTCTTATGATTACTATTATTCTTTCTTTCCTTTATACTACATCTACATATATTTTTGCAGTCACCACCTTGGTTCAAAGACTACCGTGGAATCAGAAGTACATCCCTTATTATAGCTGCTGCTGGTCAGTATTTCAGTAAGAAGTATTGAGTCTCTGTGTTTTTCTTATTATTTCATTCTATGATATGCATCTCCTTTTAAATGTTTTATTTTTCGTTTCATCCTTGTAGATTATTCAAGGAGACGGCCAAGAAAGAGCCTAGTTCCCAGAGGTAAAGGTCCTCCCCCAAAGGGATTCATGCCAAAAACACAGGTTGGAACGAGCACCCAGAAGAGGGATGAAAATGACAATGCAGAGGAAGAAGGGTTTGAAACTTCTGGTTCTAGTGAATACTCTGATCCTAACAATAAATTGACTGAAATGAAAGCCAATTTAAGTGAAGGACAGAGAAGTGAAGTTGTTCCAGAAAATAGTCTCTTAAGCAATAAATTCTTGCCACAATTGCAAGCCGGAATGAACTCCGAGAAGACAGATGAAAGCGATAATTTAGAAAAGAAAGGTTTTCATCCTACCAGCTCCAGCAGTTACAGTCCCATAAATAGATTGTCCAAAGGTAAAGATGATGTCTGTGAAGAAGGGAGAGGAGAAGTTATTCCGAGAACCAGTGTCCGGAGCTCTCAGCTGATGCCAAAGACAGACAAGTTGCAGGACGTTAAGGAACAAAGGGTCAAGGCTGAGGAAGGGAAAGATGTAATAACTGTAACAGAGAAGCTGTCACTTACGGCTAAAAGTGATTCGTCTGATGGTGAAATAGAGGAAGGCGACACCATGGTGGAGAATGAGGATACAGATGAGTTGGGAAAACAAATTATCCTTGGGAAAGTTGAGAATGTGTTGAGTGTGAATCCTGTGGTTGAGAGCAATTACATGGAAGAAAAAAACACCACAGTTGATGTCAATGTGGTAAAGAGTGAGGAAATTGAGTCTAAAGAAGCTATAGTTGAGAGTAATGAGGATATGCCCAAGTTGGGGCAGCATAAAATACATGAGAGAGTTAAGGTTGCCCAAGAACCTGAGTTTAAGACTGACAAGACAACGGGAAAAGCTGCTGTTGTTGAGATTGATGAGAACATAGCCGAGTTGGGTGGCATAGCAGAACTTGAGAGAGGTGAGACTGTAGCGAGTAAGAAGTCCATTGTGGAAGAGTTATTATTGAATCAGAAGCTAGAGATGGAAGCCCAAGCACACAAACGGTTGCTCGAAGACCTAGCTGAGGAGAACCTTTTAATGGGGAATAAAGTGTTTGTTTATCCAAAAGTGGTGACACCTGACCACGTTGTTGAAGTTTTCATGAACAAGAGCATATCTGGCTTAAGGAATGAAGAAGATGTTTTAATCATGGGGGCTTTTAATGATTGGAGATGGAAATCCTTTAATAAGAAGTTGCATAAGACAGATCTACAAGGGGATTGGTGGTCTTGTGAGGTGTACATTCCAAAGGAGGCATATAAGATGGATTTTGTATTCTTCAATGGAGGTGATGTCTATGAGAATAATGAATCAAAAGATTTCTTTGTTCCAGTGCAAAATGGGATGGATGTGTATGCATTTGAAGATTTCTTGCTTGAAGAGAAGCGAAGGGAGCTTGATAAACTTGCATCTGAGCAAGCTGAAAGGGAGAGGAAAGCCGAGGAGCAGCGCCAAAAGGACGCGGAAAGGGCTGCAAGTGAAGCTGACAGAGCGCAGGCAAAGATTGAAGTTGAGAGAAGACGTCAAATAGTACAGGATTTGATGAAAAAGGCTGTCAGTTCTCTTGATAATGTATGGTACATAAAGCCTAGTGAGTTTAAAGCTGAGGACTTGGTTAGAATAAGTTACAACCGGAGCTGTGGTCCGCTTGCTCATTCCAAAGAGGTGTGGATTCATGGGGGACATAATAACTGGAAGGATGGACTATCAATCATTGGAAGGCTTGAACATACTGTGGAAGAAGTTGGTGACTGGTGGCACATAGATGGTATGTGAACACAACTTTTTGGTTTTTGCAGCTATGCTTCTATTTACAGTTTTCATTTGCTAGGATAGAATCTTCTTATGTATCTGCTCATCATCAAAATCCATGTCCCATAAGTTAATTGGGTTAAGGTCTTAATTGCATTGTCTCCTCCTATTATGAACTTGGAGATAGAGTTTGTACTTCACGAATGCAAACTCTAACTCGGTATAATTTCCCTTGCATTATAAAGCAAGTGTGATCTCAGATTTACTATTTTTCTTTTAAAATGGTAGCGACATGGATTTACTATCTTGTAATCTTACTTGCATCATAATGCCTGAAATACTGCAATTGTAACTTCTAATGAAAAAACTAATTGAAGAATTGAGATTGAGCCTAAACTTTAATTGCTTGAAGCCTTGAACTAGTATTTAGTAATAACTTGCTACCTATTCTAAGAACTAGGTCTTGCAACAGCTCTGATGTTGTGGTTGCTCAATGAAGCAGTCTTCTAACCGTGAGTCATCACAGACAAGGCTAGTATCTTCTTAGTTATCCACTCATCATCAAGATCCAAGTCTCCGCTGGTTCACTGCTGGCGCCAAGCATGGATAAAGGAGGAGGACTGTTTGGTGTTATCAGCTGACGTAGAACTTTGAATATACTATGCATAAAGATGAATTTAAAATTAACATTAAATGTACTAAACAACTGAAAATAATACAATAACTAAGCAGCGAAGCATGTGCTCAAACGTGCTTGTTCTGTGCATGGGCAGTGGACTTATATGTGAGAGAAAATTTACACACTAACCTTTTAGGTTTTGACCATTCATCATTGTTGCAGACCTCTATAGCACTACCACCAGCTAATATATTATGAATTATGTCAAGTAATACAAACAGTATCGATAAGGTGAAAAGAAATATGGGAGTATGACAATGGGCAACATTTTGGTTTGATTTGCTTTTTATGTAGGTTTTGCTGACTCTTATCTCAATTTCTGAACGTACCAAATGCTGTATTGAAAAGGTTGGTCTGCTTGTTAGAAGTATCCAACCTCTGACATTTGGAACTACAAAGATGCTATGCAGTCCCCATTGGCTAAAACCAGACTGTCAAGAGCGCAATTAAATCAAACCCAGAAAATCCCAGCAAAACAGTGGAGTGTGCAGAAAACTGCAGAAATCCCAACCAAGGAATGATCATTAATTAACCCTAAATACAAAAAGCCTTGTCCATCACCCTAGCAATCACACGACACCAAGGGCGAGGGATAGAACACAGCAACAACTGATATTATTCAATATGTAGTAACTGCCGCACATAGGTATGCAGTAGTCGACCACTGCTATCCTTATATAGTGCTAAAAAACACATTAAAACCCCTAGAAAAACCTTAACAAACCTTCTAATGATCTCCTACTACAATTAGAAGTCTCCACAGGTGCTTTCCCAAACCATAACAAATCAAATTTATAAAAAGTGGGAAAAAGTGAGTTATTCAAGAGATTTCCGGTCAATAGACACACACAGTCGAACCATCCAACCGTTATTGACATCTATGGCACCATGGGTCCCACCTCTGATCACTGTGTAATCTGATCCCTTTCCAGCTATGTCGCCCTGTAGAGAGAATAGCTCGCCTAAAGTTTCAGCCCATTCCATCATTGTTTGTCGGGGTTTTGGACAATTCCCCATTTTTTTATGGAAACCCCCTTCTAAATACTGCTCTTGCAAATCAAGGGGCCTAATAAGGTGGAAGGAGACATAAACTATAAGGTGGAAGGAGAAGGAGAACAGAAGGCGTGAGATTTGGGACCTGTCTGTGATTGAAACCATTGAAATTTCTTGATGTCTGTCGAATTTGATTCAAATTTGGAGGATGTGGGCCACTCATGTATCAAGATACTTTGGAACTCTGGTTGGTGAAAGAAGTGGTTTATCACCCTTCCCGACCATTTTTCTGGTTGCCTGGATTGGATGTTCAGTTCAGGTTCTCGTTTCTGCCTCTTTCCAGGTTTATTTTTAGCTGTCTTCTACTATTTTGAGTATTGTTAGCTTGCTAGTGCCTTCTATTTGCATCATCACGTAAATTATCTCCATCTGGTTTGATGGGACAAACAATGCCTATTGGGGCCATCTCATGACTAGTACCTTTAAAGGAAAGATGATTTGGAAATATGTGTCCATCAAAGTAGAGAAACCCACAAGCCTTACTATGGAAGGAGAGTGGGAATCCGACATTGGCAAACTTAGTTCTTGGTTAGCAAATTCTGTAGAACCCACCATTAGCTTTCAGCTTACCAAATTTACTTATCCCACGGAATGCTTGGGATTGTTTGGCCCCTCTATATGTCCAAACTAACTGTGGAAGAGACATCGTTTGGAGAGGAAACTTCAAAATCCTCAACGAGGCAGTCACTCAATACATCCCTTCTATGTGAAAAATGACAAATCTATGGGAGCAGCTGTTGTTTATTGAGCCACAGTTCACTTCTGCCACTGACTCTGCCACCTTTGAGACCCATCGTCAAGAAACCAGACTTGTCCAGTTCTTGATGGCACTCTGGCCTGAATATGAGCTTGTCAGGAGTATGCTTATGCATTGGTCTCCTCTTCCCTCAGTGGATATAACATAGTCTGAGCTAGTTCCATAAAAGTAAACACAGCTTTCTCTTGCTATTAAGATTTAAGAGAACTGCAGATGGAGCCCATGAAGTTGTTTCTACCTAACCTACCTCACAATCTGGACTTCAAGACTGACTCGTCATAGGTGTGGATGACCTTGTTATAATGGTCATGCAGGTTGCAGGTTGACCCAAATCAGATGCAGCTTGAAGTGGCTTGACCAATTTTATAAATGCGTTGGATATGGTTTGGACTTTGGCCTACATGCATTCAAGTCAACCTGACCCATTCTTATCCGATTTGATCCATTTGCCACCCCTAGATAAAAGTGCCGAAGCACAAATTAGGTCTCTTAGAGGCTTTTACAACGAAAGAAATAAAACCCACTAATGGAAATTTTTTATTAATCTCCAAATCCTATTTTACTGCTTTACCAATCCATGTATTTCTTGGAAACAAAGAACACTAAAAATGGAAGTTTTCAAAATAGGAAACTATATCTAACCTAATTAAATCCCTAATTAAAATCGTAATCACAACTGAGTGACAAGGAGAAAAAATATATCAAAACTTTCAGGAAAGGAGGATTCTTTTGGCTTGAATCGTCATCTCAAAAAATCATTTCTTTTGGGCCCAAAGTTTGGGTTATGGGTTGCTTTGGTCAGCCCATATTGCATCAACTATATCTTCAATTCTTAGGATCAGAGTAACCATTGTTACCATTTTGTCTACAAAGTTGCTTTCCCAGAAGCAACCACTGGAAAACTTGTCTTTTATTCATGTATTCTACTCTACCAGCACCTGTGCATATAAGGAAATTCTGTTTCATTATATACTTCAATTTTTAGGATCAGAATAACCGCTGTTGCCATTCTGTTTACAAAGTGGGTTTAAGAGAAGCAGCCTTCTGAAAATTTGTAGCTTTGGTGAATTGATGCAGGTCGAACCCAAGTCCGACGGCCCAGATCACAGGCCCGAAGGACATCCGATTGATCCTTGGCTTCTTCAAGGATCCTTATCCTTCTTTATCTTTATTTACTTCCTATTTTTATTTTTAGTAGTTTATGTCTGTGTACAATTAGTCCTTCTATGTTTAGAAACGATCACTCCTATATAAGGAGAAATTCTTCACTGTATTAAGGATGCTTTTATCAATATAATTTCAGTTCAAGAGATTTTCTCTCTTTAGTTGTGCTCGTGGGTTTCATTGTGCTTGGGAATCCTTCTTTGGATTCGAACAATCCTTCGGGAGAGTGTTCTACAATCGATCCAAGATCCAAGGCTGTCCCAGATTGGTATCAGAGCCCAGATCCGGTTGCCGGAAGCCTCTGTCGTTTCCGGAATTCATCCATCCATCCACTCTGTTCACCGGTTATCCTCTCCACCGCCAACACCAAAGCATTACAACAGCCCAAATCCTCTTTCCCAAATCCCCAACCCTACCTTTACCGTACCCCAATCCCCACATCCCCACACCAAACCGGAACCCTAACCTTACTGTCCCCAAATCCCCAAATCCCCACACCAACCCGGAACCCTAACCACCCGCCTCTGTCAAATCCCCAACCCTAACCTTCCGTACCCACTTCCCCAATCCCCACACCAAACCGGAACCTTAATCGCCCGCCTCTGTCAACTCCCATTAGCCGAAACCCTTCCAGCCCCATCAACCCTTTTCGGTCCATTCCGCTCCAAACCAAACCCTTTTTCCCCCTCTCCAGCACCTTAATCGATCTTTTTCCCAAACCAGAGTGAAAAAAAAAAGGAGACAGAGAGCTGCCGGAGTGAGAGCGCAGAGAGCAAGACGCAGACATCAGCGAGGAAAGAAGAAAGGGGAAGGACGACGTACTTGGCACCGGTGGCCTCCATCGTCGTTGGCTTCCAACGGCTTCGTCGTCGTTGTCATCAGCAGCGGCAAGACGCACTTCGTCAATCGTCGCAATCTCTGTCGCACCATCACTGAAGCAGGTGGTTCAGTTGCATCGTGCCCTCCACCGGCTGGACCTCCAGTTGTAGCCACCACCGCCGATCGTCAGCACCTCCAGCCGATCTTCATCGACGAGCACCAGCGCTGTTCTTCCTCCTTCCATTCTGTTTCGCCTTGCAGATACGTTTCTTCTCCACTCTCTTATTTCCTTTCTCTGTACACAGACCGAGAAAGAAGGATCGAGAATCCCTCTTGCCCTCACGTGAGGTGCCGGGTTGCCTTTGGACTTAAGTTGGTCCGGCCCACCGACCCGCCTGCATAAAAAAAAAAAACACCAGCAATCATGCCTAGATCTTCAGCATTGGATGACCGACCGCCAGAGGGATGAAACCATCCTTAAACTAAGTCAAGAATTAGAAGATGTCACTGGACGTCTTAAAATTGCAGAAACTGCCATTGCTAAGCTACAAACAAAGCAATTTGTTGGTCAAGAAGGATCCTCCAATGCATCTATGATTTACACGCCCGTCCAACCAGAAAGACCTGAAAATCATGAATCCATTCGTGATTTTATGCGGCGCCTTCTGGCTGAACGAGATCATCAAGCTCACCATGTTGCACCCCCACCTGATGACATCATTAGGAAAGTCAAAATTGAAATTGCTGACTTTAGTAGTGATGCGAGCCCGAAAGTCTTTGTTGATTGGCTTAATTCTTTGGAGGATTATTTTGCTTGGTATGGTATGAATGATGCACAGAGGATAGCCTTTATCAAGGTTAAACTAAAGGGTCCTGCTCGTATTTGGTGGTATGGTGTTGAAAACAATGAGCTTGCAGTTGGCCAGCCGATTCTCCGGTGGAACGTCATGAAAGGAAAACTCAAAGGCAATTTTCTTCCTTCTGATTATATGGATACACTTCATCAAGAATATCTGAGTCTCTAGCAAGGCACTATGACTGTGAAAGAATATACCAACAAGTTTCGCGACTACATTGTTCCCTGTAACTTGAGAACTGATGATCGTCTGACTATCACTCGATACAGAGATAATCTGCGTACCGATATCAGACGAGAGGTGGCAATGTTTGATTATGCCACAGTGGATGAAATATTCAATAAAGCCCACAAAGCCCAACATGAAATTCAGTTGCGGAAGAGTAATATTTTTCAAGCCGGGGAGTCTTCCACAAAAAGAGGTCCTGATCCTCCTTATCATCGCAATCAAGCAACAGTTTATAGGCCTCCTCCTTAGCGTCAAATTCAGCATTCTCCTCAGAATCCTCGGCCAGGGATGCAACAAAGACAGATGAATCCCCAACAGAATCAGAGGTTTCCACAGAACCAGCCTGATAATCGTGCTTATGCAAAAACAGACAGGAGGGATATTGTTTGTCATGCCTGCAAGCAACGAGGACATTATGCCAATGAATGCCTCATCGTAATTTATATACTTCCAATGAGCCTGATATTGATACTCAACATGATGAGCCTGTCGAATCAGGGCAAGCTGACATAGATCCTCCTTATGAAGATCAAGCAGATCAGATAGATTATGCAGACGCTGATGATGGTATTCCACTTCTTTTTCTAGATCGTCGTTTGCTAGTAGCAGATGCTAAAGAGGAAGAAGATTGGAATAATGCTTCTATTTTTCGGTCTCGTGTCAGATGTATGGGCAGAGCATGTAATATGATTATTGATGGTGGAAGTGCTATGAATGTTATTTCCCAAGAAGCAGTTGATAAGCTTAAACTTTCCACGGTAAAGCATCTAAGGTCATATAAAGTTGCATGGGTTGATAATTATTCCATTCCTGTTCGTCAGCAATGCTGTGTGCCTTTTAAGATTGGCAATTATGAGGATACTCTTCTCTGTGATGTCATACCAATGAACGTTACACATATTCTTTTTGGGCGGCCATGGTTACAGAAGCTTAAAGTGATCACAGATCATGAACACAATACCTATGCTTTCAATTGGAAAGGTAGACGGATTGTGCTGCGTCCATTGCAAACTCCGCCATCCTCTCCTACCTCTTCTCTCGCCCCCGCCGCAGCTTCTCCCACATCGCATATTTTAACCATGCGGAAATTTGAAGTTGAAAGCAAAGAGCAAGGTGTCATGTATGCCTTAGTTACTAAGCAAGTTGCTGATGATTCTCATGCTATTCCTCAGGAAGTAACGCCATTATTGGACAAATTTGCCGACTTAGTTCCGGATGAGTTACCTAAGGAACTACCCCCACTTAGGAACATTCAGCATGCTATTGATCTTGTTCCAGGAGCTTCTTTGCCTAACTTACCTGCTTATCGGATGAGTCCAGCAGAACATGCAGAGTTAAAAAGGTAAGTTGATGATTTGCTTCAGAAAGGTTATATAAAGGAAAGTCTCAGTCCATGTGGTGTTCCAGCACTTCTCACTCCGAAAAAGGACGGAAGCTGGGGAATGTGTGTAGATAGTCGTGCAATTAACAAAATCACGATAAAATATCGCTTCCCTATCCCTTATTTGGATGATATATTAGATATGATGACTGGTGCATGTATATTTTCCAAAATTGACCTGCGGAGCGGATATCATCAAATTCGCATAAGACCAGGAGATGAATGGAAAACTGCCTTTAAAACAAAAGATGGTTTCTTTGAATGGATGGTTATGCCTTTCGGTTTAACCAATGCTCCAAGTACTTTTATGCGGGTTATGACACAGTTATTGCAGCCTTATATTGAAAAATTTGTTGTCGTTTACTTCGACGATATTCTTATTTACAACAAGTCAAAAGAGGATCACCTTCAGCATTTAGATAAGGTCTGCCAACTTCTCCGCCGGGAGTGTTTCTATATCAATCTCAAGAAATGCACTTTCATGAGTGATTCTGTTGTTTTCTTGGGATATGTAGTATCGGCACAAGGAATTAAGATGGATCCTGCAAAAGTAAGCGCTATTCTTGATTGGCCAATTCCTACGACCCTTACTGAAGTTCGCAGTTTTCATGGTCTTGCTAATTTTTACAAAAGGTTTATCAGAAACTTCAGTACTATTATGGCTCCTATTACTGATTGCATGAGGAAAGGTGACTTCAAGTGGACCAATGCAGCCACCAGGGCTTTTGAGAAGATCAAGCACAAGATTACTGAAGCACCCGTTCTACAGGTTCCCGATTTTAGCAAGCTATTTGAAATTGCTTGCGATGCCTCAAATGTTGGTATTGGCGGTGTCCTTAGCTAGGAAGGACATCCTATTGCATTCTTCAGTGAGAAGCTTTCTGATGCCAAGCGAAAGTATACTGCCTATGATTTGGAATTCTATGCACTTATCCAAACACTTCGTCACTGGAGATATTATTTGATTGGTAATGAGTTTGTACTTTATTCTAATAATGATGCTTTACAACATCTACAATCTCAGCAGAAGATCAGCGCTAACCGAGCTAAGTGGAGTGCATATATATAAGAATTCAAATTTAGCATTCGTCATAAAGCTGGAAAGGATAACCTGATTGTAGATGCATTAAGCCGGAGAAAACATCTTTTGACTGCTATGTCTATTAATGTGCCTGGTTTTGAGCAAATCAAACAAGATTATGCAACCGACAAAGATTTTGGTTCTATTTATGTGGATCTCCTTAATGGTAGTCATATTCAACATCCTCATTATAGTCTTCATGATGGCTTCCTATTCAAAGGTACGCAACTCTGTCTTCCAGCCACTTCTATTCATGAATATGTTGTGCGCAAGTTGCATGCAGGTGGATGTAGCGGACATTTGGGTCGCGACAAAACACTTGCTCTTGTCCGTGATAGATATTATTGGCCTCGCATGAAGACCAATGTGATTCATATTTGTGAAAGATGCCGAACCTGCCAGATTGCAAAAGGAAACAAGAAGAACACTGGATTATATCAGCCTTTGCCTGTTCCACATGCTCCTTGGGAAGACATTAGCATGGATTTTGTGCTCGGTTTACCCACAACTGCTAGAAAGGTTGATTCTATCTTTGTTGTTGTTGACCGCTTTTCAAAGATGGCACACTTCATTCCTTGCACTGCAACTGCTGATGCTTATAAGGTAGCCAAATTATTCTTCAAAGACGTTGTTCGGCTACATGGGCTTCCAAAGACTATTGTTTCTGACCGAGATACCAAGTTTATGAGTTACTTCTGAAAGACATTATGGATGATGTTTAACACCAAGCTTAATTTCTCTACTGCTTATGACCCTTAATCTGATGGACAAACAGAGGTGGTAAACCGAAGTCTTGGACAATTGTTACGTTGTCTTGTAAGTGACCGAATTACAAACTGGGATCAAGTGCTCCCTATGGCAGAATTTGCTTACAATAATTCTGTCAACCGATCAATTGGACTTTCACCATTTAAAGCTGTTACAGGAGTTCGTCCACGACTCCTTGTTGATCTTGTTCCATTACCAGTTGATGCTAGAGTGAGTGCTGATGCTGAAAATTTCTTCCAACACATGTAGCAAGTCCATAATGAAGTATGTCGTCATATATCGGCCAGCAATGATGTTTATAAGCAGCAAGTTGACAAACATCGTCGCTTTGTTGACTTTAATGCAGGCGATATGGTTATGGTGCGTATTCGACCTGAGAGATTGCCATCTGGAGCTAACAAGAAATTACATCCCCGTAACTCAGGTCCTTTCAAGATTCTCCGGAAGATTAATCCCAACGCCTATATTCTTGATATCCCTACTGATTCAGGCGTCAGTTCTTCATTCAATGTCAAGGATCTTATCCTCTATCGTGGCCATGATACTGAAGGAGAAAATGAAGAGCAGCTTATTTCTTTACCAGTTAATTCTCCACCTCCTGATGAAATTATTGATGTCCTTGCTGATCAAATTGTTTCTACACGTCAAGGAGGTTATCAGAAGTTTTATGTACGTTGGCGGAATCGTCCTATCTCTGATGCCACATGGATTACAGCTACTGACTTCCAGCGCATCAATCCTGATCTTTATGAGAGATATCAAGCGCTTAACTCGCCGGAGTCAAGTTTTTCCAAGCCGAGGAGAGCTGATGCAGGCCGAACTCAAGTCCGACGGCCTAGATCACAGGCCTGAAGGACATCCGATTGATCCTTGGCTTCTTCAAGGATCCCTATCCTTCTTTATCTTTATTTACTTCCTATTTTTATTTTTAGTAGTTTATGTCTGTGTACAATTAGTCCTTCTATATTTAGAAACGATCACTCCTATATAAGGAGGAATTCTTCACTGTATTAAGGATGCTTTTATCAATATAATTTCAGTTCAAGAGATTTTCTCTCTCTAGTTGTGCTCGTGAGTTTCATTGTGCTTGGGAATCCTTCTTTGGATTCGAACAATCCTTCGGGAGATTGTTTCTACAATTGATCCAAGATCCAGGGCTGCGCCATGAATGTATTCTACTGTGCAAGTAGTTGGAAAATACCCGGAAGGAATTTCTGTCTCATCATATTTCTCAAGGGACTGGCTATTTGAATTCACAGTCCATCTCAATTCACTCACCCCATTTTCAAAAAAAAAAAAAAAAAAAGAAAAAAAGGGAAGAGGGGGGGCGGGAGGGAATGACCCAAATGCCCTCTCCTTCTCTCCTCACTCACCCTTCCCCTCCCCCCTCTCTTCTTCCCCACCTCCCCCTCTCGACGACAATCACCAACTAGGGGAGGGAGAGAAAGAAAGAGGGAGAGGGAGAGAGAGGAAGAGAAAGGAAGAGGGAGAGGGGCGGGAGGGAGACTGGCAAGAGGGAGGGGAGGGGAGGGGAGGGAGACCGGCTGGTGATTGTCTGGTAGGGGGGGAGGGGGAGGTAGCGAGAGGAAGAGGAAGAGGGAGAGCGAGGGGAGGGAGACCAGCCGGCTCCCTTTGCCGGGAGGGGGAGGTGGGGAAAGGGGGGAGAGAGGAGTTGAAGGTGAGTGGGGAGAGAAGGGGAGGGCATTTGGGTTATTTCACCTTTTTTTTCTAAAAATGGGGTGAGTGAACTGAGATGGATTGTGAGTTCATATAGCTAGTCTCATATCTCAATTCTTAGGATCGGAGAAGCCACGGTTCCCATTCTGTTTACAAATATGCAGTAGCTGAAACAACCATTTGAAAATTTTTGGCTTTTGAGCATTTAATCTAGTCTACAAGCAGGTGAACATATACTCTCACAAGAAAACTATTTCTCATTACATTCTAAAATTCTTAATGTGGGTGAAAAGGTCAAGTTGCTTTTGTTAACAACCACGTACTTTAAAAACTTAAGCTGATAGAAAATGGCATATCAATGTATATCACAACCCCCCTGCGCTTGCGGGCTCTGCATAGGAGCATGCATGCAACACCCTTTGTGGGAGTGTACACGGGCTCTACATGGGAAATGCACCTTCCGTGGGAAAATACAAGGTGCAACAGCCCTAGGGACGCAAACACTCTACATCCAGCTCTTATACCATGTTAACAACCACTTACTCTAAAAGCTTAACCTGATAGAAAATGGTGTGACAATGTGTATCACAACTCAACAGTTTTTTCCTTCACTTTCTCAGGCAACTATCCTTTGTACATTGTTCATGGAGTATGGCAAAGAATAATCTTCACACCGATTGCTTAATTTGAGTTTTTCGCCCTTTTTCTTCTTAAGACTGCTGTATGCAACTAACGACAAATTTCTTTTCTGTAGTTGTTGTGCCTGATCAAGCCCTCGTCATGGACTGGGTTTTTGCTGATGGACCTCCTGGGAGTGCGCAGGTGTATGATAACAATTACTTTCAGGATTTTCATGCCACTGTTCCTATTCGTATTCCTGATGAGTTGTATTGGGTGGAAGAAGAACACCAGCTATTCAGGAAATTCCAAGAGGAAAGAAGACAGAGAGAAGAGGCCATACGTGCAAAGGTTCGTCTATTAGTTTATGATTTGGCAATGCTACATGAAAAGTATATCAACAGTATATTGCTAGTTTGATTTAACAGTTCCCATGACAACACTGAGAGTGCATAAAATGCTTTTCTAAAAAAATTTTGTAGTTATGCTTCTGTTATCATTTTCAATGCTCTTCCCTAGTTGTTCTTTTTATGGTTTTCCATTTAGATGCAATATATCCTAAAAAGGATTTTAGTTGAGCATTGTGTTCTTGTGCTGTTTGTGTTCCCCTATAGGCCGAAAAAGCAGCAAGGATTAAAGCTGAAATGAGGGAAAAGGCCATGAAAATGTTTCTGTTGTCTCAGAGGCATATTGTGTATACTGAACCACTTGACGTCAAAGCAGGAAACACTGTTGCTGTTTTTTATAATCCTAACAACACGGTTCTGAGTGGGAAGTCAGAAGTCTGGTTCAGATGCTCATTCAACCGATGGACTCATCGTTATGGCCCTTTACCACCTCAGAAAATGGTTCCTGTGGAAAGTAGTCCTCTTCTCAAAGCAACTGGTAAGAAATTCTGTACTTTCTCATTTTCCTATAGGTGATATTTGCTGCAACAGCTGCTGTTTCTCTGGACAACAGTTTTCTCGAGTTTTCTTGTTCTAGATCTTTCTTCTTTCAATACCGTCACAACCCAAATTCCAGGGCCCTGTCGGAATCCAAGTTGTGACTAGGCATAGATCACCATGTAAGGTTTTCAAATAAATAAATAAAATAAATAAAACTCTACTATCGGGTTATTCCCTTAATGTATTGAATCTTGTTGTTACCCTCTCTTCAGTCACGCATGCCAAAATCTATGGGCTGATCATTGCCGTACACTTGCTCTCCTGCATTCTGAAGGTGATAATCTAACACCAAGATACATTGGTGAATGAATTTCCTATTGTAGCAACATATAGTATAACATAACAGATAATAAAATGCACAAGATTAATCATAAAATCCGCAATATGAAATTTAGTCATTATTCCATCCCATGGTACCTCTTTGAACTACATCCTTGCACCCTGATGCAGGCCCTAGGGTAAGGGTTGTGTAGGGGTGCTGAAGCATGTGTCTGGGGACACTTTGAATCGTCGAAAAGACTTCACACATGAGGACGCACCTCCAGGATAAAATCCACAAATCAATTAATCAATCAAAGTTTGATAATTTCTTCTCTACAATGCCATATGAATAAGAAAAGATAACTTAAAGCCTAAAAAACCTAATTAAACTAAGACACTAATTAATAAGGGAAACTAAATCCTAATTACAACTCATTAAATGACATTAGTAATCTAATGACGTATAATTACTAAATAAAAATCATTCGGCCACTTGTGGCCTTACACAAGTTGCCATAGAGGTCAATATTGCATCATTCTCCGTGGCTTGGAAAGTACTCGACCTCGAGTTCAGTAAATGTCCACTTGGATCAAATATCAATCGGACGAACTTGTGAGCTTTTGGATGAGCTTGAGCTTCAATGCACATTGTGAAAATTTTATGTAATATTCTTTCCTAATTTCAAGTAATCTTGATGCACCGTTTGTTTTGGAAGTCGAATTTTGTGTGAATGTGGGATTGAACCATTGGATACATTATATGTGGAATTCGCACGATCAGATTACAATCTTTGACTATCTGTTGGTCATCTCCAAGGATGGAATAGATATGAAGAATATC
This sequence comes from Sextonia rubra, assembly GCA_037013555.1. Classification (NCBI taxonomy): domain Eukaryota; kingdom Viridiplantae; phylum Streptophyta; class Magnoliopsida; order Laurales; family Lauraceae; genus Sextonia; species Sextonia rubra. The sequence goes on from JASUAD010000012.1 coordinate 12,515,043, forward strand.
AACGGATAGATCTTCTTGTGGACGCATCGGAACAAGTGATTTGTTTGCTAGTTGAATGGATGGAACTCCCTTAGACTTGTCATCCAAATTGATTTTAGTAGTCAAATTTTTTGCATATTGATCTTCTTCTATGTCTTCATGTGCAACTGGATCAACTTTTGGATGCAATGTAAACTTTTCTTGAATTTGAGATTTTTGCAAGTTGGAACAAGTGCCAATCTCGTCTAGCACAATGTTCTTGGCCATTATTTGCTAATTTGATGAGTCAAATTTCCATCTTTAGAAGAGTTGCATGCATTTGATTGATTTGAGCATGCATTTGCTTGACCTAAGTAATGGCTTTGGCAAGTGTGTCCATGGACGTAGGCACCATAATTTAAAATTTGACTGACCTGATATATAGATTTGTTGTCCACAAACACGTTGGTGAAGATGGATCTAAAATTGGATTTCAAATGCTTCCTAAATCGTGAAAAAAATTTTTGGCCCTTGATTTACCGGTGTGTACCGCCTCTGCTGATGGATTCTTCAAAATAGTTAGGCTTCAAGTGGGGTGGGTCAGATTTGACTAGGCCTGCACTTGATACTCCCCAAGGGAGAGCATGTGCTTGCACTTGTTATGCCTCGAAGTTTGAGTGACCATAGAACTCGAAACTCAACTCTACTCACTACTCCAGCGTCTTTGTTTCTCAACTACTATGGAAAAGGAGAGGGTGAACGTGCTGTGGAACAAGCAATGATCTCCAACGAAGCAACAAGGATGGCGATGGTGATGGCGACACTGCTGAAGGGATAAAGTTTGTCGGCGAAGATGGTGGCTCAAATGCGAGGCGATAGTGGATTTGCACAAGGTTGGCGGTGGCAAACCTCCTGTGATGACAAAACACCGAATTCTGGCGTCTTACAGTGGTAGCTGAAGCACTTGTTTGGGTTTGTCGTTGCTCTTCTCCTTTGCGCCCTTCTCTTCTTCTTTCTATTTGTTCTCTTTTTTTTTTTTTTTTTTTTTTTTTTACACTCGATAGAGCAGGGATTTGGGAGTTGGTTCTTTTTTTTTTTTTTTTTTTTGTGGGGGTGGGGGGTGTTAGAGAATGGTGATGTTGAGGAAGAAGTATGTGGGTGACAACTAGGAAGGGTTCAGCTTGGGTGGGTTTGACTGTGAAGGGCTCAGATGGGGTTGTCAGTCAGTGACGGGTTTTTGGGTTTTTGGGTTTCGGTCGTTTGTGGAAGAAGGGTCGCAGAGAGGGAAGGGGATTTGGGATGGCGGTGATGGACGTCTTGGTTGGGTTGCCAAAGGTAGGGGTGTGTGATAGATACAAATGGAGTTTGGAGCTTTTAGGGTTCGAGTTGTGGTTAGAGTAGGGTTTCGGCGCTGGTAGTGCAACGAAGGGATTGGGAATTTAGTAGGGGGTGGTGGCCACGTATGGTGGGTTGAGGACAGGGGTGCAGGGATTTCGGCAAGGTTTGGGATGGTTGGGGGTGGATAGTAGTAATCATGGATGTAAATATCGGCCGCTACGAAGCGTAGCGGCCAACATAGCTTTTTGAGAAATAGCGGCGCTTTATACTGGCTTGGTTAAATCAGGCCCCTCTTCCTTTTTTCCGCTTCTTCTCTTTTGCTCAACTGGTAGATTAACAACAAAAAAAAAAAAAATAAATAAAAGAAAAAAGAAAAGTAGAAAAAGAAGAAGAAAGGGAAAAGAAAAAAAAAGAGAAAGAGAAAGAGATAGAGTGGGACAACATACCTGATACAGCGGCGGTAGCAAGCGGCGGCAGCAGCAAGCAGCGGCAGCAGCAGCAACAAGCAGCGGTAGTAGCAGCAGGCGGTAGCAACATGTAGCAGTGAGCGGCAACAGAAGCAGCATGCAGCAGCGAGCAGGCGGTAGCAGCAGGTCTTATTCTTCTTCTTCTTCTTCTTCTTCTCCCGCTTCTCCTTCTCCTCCCCCTTCTCCTTCGTCTGTTTTGGGCAAGAGCTAGGGCAAGCCGCATTTGGGCAACAAATACCCTTCATGCTGTTTTTTTGTTTTTTGTTAACGGGTCGGTTATGGCCCACGATGGCCTATATGATCAAACGTAGAGATAAAAATTAAATGGGCCATTCAAAAACATTAAAAACCATTAAAAACATTTAAAAAAAATTATGTGGGCCCATCCAAAACAATAAAACCTAAAAAACCTATTGTAACCATTGGTGGGTTCCATAATAAGGCAACAACGTTAAAATTTAAAAAGTCATATAGGAGCTAAATATTACTAAATTGAAATTGACACTTTCCTCAAATTTTATTCAAATTGGAAATAGGGTCATAGCCAACTTCCAGACCTACTTTTTACAATTATATATAAAAAAAATTTCATACCTACTGAAAATAAAGGACATCCAAATTTCACACTAATTGAACATAGGCTATTTAATAGGACACAGGGCCCAACCAAAGTTCACTCTAGTTAATAGGAAATAGGGCCCTAACCAAATAACACTCCAATAGAAAATGAACCCTTTTCAATTTTCAATTTAATAAACAATTCCCCTCCACATATATATAAATATATATTTCAAAATATAACTATGAAATGACCATTAAAAAAACTAATCCAAACAATTTTACTCTAATAAAAAATAGGGCTCTAATCAAATTTCATTTTAATAGAAAAACTTTCTCCATATATGTGCGTGTATTTCAAGATAAAACTATGAAATGTTATATTCTAAGCATGACTAAACAACATTAATCCATATGAAAAAAATTTATCATTCCTATTTTTTTCTATTCATGCAGCGATACGAGACCTCATGCAATGAGGGGACCACTACATACTCCTATACTAGTTACTTTTGCGAAACAAGCATATATTCCATCAGTTTTTAATATTCCTGATTTCTTGGAATTTTTTCAGATTTTTTTGAATAGATTTTTTAATCACACCGCTATGCCGCTACGTATCGCTGCTACCGCTACGTATCGCCCGCTACGTAGCGTTTTGGCGGCAGGCCGCTATGCCCGCCGCAACCGCTATTTTCATCTTTGGTAGTAATATGTCGATCTATCAGTGGACTGGCTTTGATACTAATTTGATGCAGGCCCTAGGGTAAAGGCTGCATAGGGTTGCTGAGGCACATGTTCGGGGACACTAGGAATCGTTGAGAAGACTTCATACACGAGGATGCACTTCCAAAATAAAATCCACAAATCTAATAATCAATCAAAGTCTAAGAATTTCTTCTCTACAACGTTATATAAATAAGAAAAGATAATTTATAGCCTAAGAAACCTAATTAAATTAGGAAACTACATAATAAGGGAAACTATATCCTAATTACAACTCATTAAATAAAATTAATAATCTAATAACATATAATTGTTAAATAAAAGTCCTAAATCTAATTGGGCCCTACACAAGTGGTCACAGAGGTCAATATTGCATCACACCTAGTTTACATCATCCTGCCACTCGTATATAAGGATGCCACCCAAGCATCATCCAGTAAGGATCTGCCAACTTTGTGACCTTCATGGCCTACATCCATAATTCATCCATATCATATGCAAATCACAACTTGAATCCCAAGGTCCAAAATCTCATAACCATGGAAGACCCTGAGTACAAGATTGTCGCCTCGTATTGTGCTAGGAGTCTAGAGTACACGATTTTCTTCAGCTTGTTCAATTCCCTTATCCATTCCTTTCATATTGCATAATCAAGCATGACATTAACCATAATATACATTACTTTTACGCAACATTGATCAGTGTGTAACCAACCCCATACTAAAGACCCGTTGGAACGTTGCCCCACTTCTCATCATAACTGGTTGTTGTTTGTGTAGGAGCAGGCCTTCATCATTAACACATTTCATATGAGTTCAGAATGTCCACATCAGGCACTTATTCAAAGAAAGCAGTCAACATAACAGAATCACGACATCCATATTCCATATTCTCTGAGGAGTCTCTAATAATTAAGGTGTTTAGGCTCTTTTGTAATTATTATAAAAGTTAGGGCCTTTATGGAAATTCCCAAATTTCCAATTCTCAACAGAAGTCCAGAACTCACTCTGCCATGAAACCCTTCACGCTTGTTGAGAATGTTGCCATTGGATGGTGGGCCAGATAGGACCCATTCCTTGGGGGTCCTGCACCACTATGGTTGCCCAAGGGTCTACTTTCAGATCCATGGTGCAGATCAGCCATCAAGCGACCCACTTGGGTCCCACAGCCCTCACAAAAAGAAACCTCCTAGACGACCCGAAAGTGAAAAATCTAGGTTTCGATGCTAATTCTCCTCATGATTGATGTAGGCCTTAGGGTTAGGGCTTGTGTAGAGGTGCCGAAGTACGTATCTGAAAACACTTCGAATCATCAAGAAGACGTCACACACGAGGATGCACCTCCAGGATAAAATCCACAAATCTATTAATCAATCAAAGTTTGAGAATCTCTTCTCTACAATGCCATATATATAATAAAAGCAAACCTAATGTCTAAGCAAACCCTAAGCTATTAACAGAAACTTGCCTAATAACAATGTAATTAGAAATCTACTAATAAAAATAATTATAATCCTAATCTAACTTGAAGAGGAAACACTTATGGGGGCCAAATTGCATCATCGATGAAAGGGAATTTGAGTTAAGAGAGGCCGCCTCATCATCTTGTCATCGATAATACATAGATTTGCCAGCATTCTGGCCATTAAAATAGGATTTATGCCCCAACTACTGCATTAAGGGTTCATCAGTGACTGTAGCAGTCAGTTGTTGCAGGAAAATTCAACTGATCAAGTGTAGAAACTCCAACGATGTTAGATAAGACTAGCTAACAAGATTTAAATAACCCTTAGTTATCAATATAGGCCTTATACCATTTAATCAACTGTCTACATTGAAAAATCGCAGCACCGACATGTGAATCCAAGAGATAGCATGATTCCTGGTTATCAAAACATGGGTTTGTTTATGATAAACTCAGAATTTCTGAGAATTCCAACGATAAATTCAACAGTACTTAATATAATCTTGTCATGCGCCTACCTGGTCTCCATGTTTGGGTCCTTTTGTACTCATACCGAAGCCAAGTAGTTCAGCCACTCTCCGACACATTTGTATGCTGCACATCTATTGTAACTCCATCTGTTAATGGATTGGTATAATGGGATTGAGTTTCCCATGGCTGATCTCCCACATCACTTTGTTCCTTTATTAACACCCAATGCAACAGTAGCGCAGTAGTGCCTCTTCCTTGTTGAGGTTTCTAATCTTTTAATAATAATGAGAACATTATTTGAATAGATATAGGAGACTCACTCACCTTTTGTAGAATATTGTTGCGTTCGTGATGTGTGATTGAGAGTGGGAAATCTGCTACTTCCTCCTTCACTAGCTACCTTCTTCTACCTCATGGAACCCCAAGCTTTCTCCTATTTCTTTCCAAGCAACAAAGCTCTCTCTTAGATTTCTCTCTAAGGGTTTTAGAAAAGAGATTGAATGTAGCAACAACGAGGGTTTCCCTGGTTATTTGTGAGAGTGCAAGCTAGATCTATGCAAGTCCTAGAAAGAAAAAGAGATCGAGAGATCCCCCGCGGGGGGTGGGGATTACCCACCTATTATTTGACTTGATTGCAAAGTGCCCCCATCAACTTTAAACTTTTGCACTAAACCACCCTGGACTGAAAACTGAAGTGAAAAAGTGACGGAATCCATTTATTTTGTTGGGAGCTTCTATTTAAACAAATACAATTTCTTAGTTTACTCACCTATTTAAAAAAAAAACCTTCTCCAAAATACCCCCACCCCCTTCTTCCCCTCCCTCTTCCTCTTCCTTTCTCTCCCTCTCTCTCTTCCTTTGTCTTCCTCTCTCTCTCTCTCTCTTCCGCCCCAGTCTCCCCACCATTTGTATGGTTGAACTGAGAGGCAATATCCTGCCCAAATGTGTATTCCGCCCACCTTGAAAAAGACCCAACCACATCGATCATCTGGATCTGACCAGAGAAGATCATACATGGGTCCTTCATGTGGAATCTACATTTAATTAAATATATTTCTGGAGAAACACTAATTCATAAAGCATTTATTCCCTCAAATCAGCAATATATACTCGAGTCCAGGTCCAGTCCAAGTCTACTTGAGCACTATTGAATGATCAAACTTTGACAGCAAAACAAATAGAAGCATAATAATTTAAAAACAAATAAAAACATGTTAAATAAGGGAGAATCTCTAAAAACAAAAAAAGGCTCTAAAAAAAAAGGTTTATAGAAACCCACTTCACCAGTCATACCTGCTTCTCAGAAGGAAATGGACTGGGAGGGATTGGAGAGCTTCTTAATGGCAGAGAGGAAGGTGTAGAAGGTGAATGGAGAGCTAAGTGGATACATGCAGAAATGGGGAAGTTTGACAAATTGAAGATTGGGTCCTGGAGAAGGGCTTGTTTGGCGAAAGAGATGAGATTTAATGATCTTTAAATGGCGTGTATCGTGGGTTTGTTTTGAATTTTATGGACTTTGATCTTTAAATGGCCTGGTAGAGGAATAAGAATAGTTTTAGCTGAAGGAGCATTTAATTGTGGGGCTTCTGTAGCAGACTGTTGACTGTCCTTGCTTTCTTTTGAAATGCTAACTCGTATTAAACAAAATCTTTGCAGTATATAAGGATTAATTGTTCTTGTTTGTTAATCTGCATACATGCCATGGGGTCATTTAATTAGGTTTTAATATTTTTTCTAGCTTAGGAGTTGAAAGCATGACTGCAAAAAAGCAAGAATGGGACAGAGCTCTTTCATCCAGCTAATAACGAGTGTGATACTGTATCTACTTTCAAATCTACAAATAACATTGCTCTTTAGATTGCATACTCAAATTTACAAGCATCCACACCATTCAATAGATTAGATGCATTGCTTCATTTTTTTGAAAATAACAAAGACAGATTTATTAGACACTAAATCTTTGCATGAAAATAGCAGTCAACCAGGATAATAAACTGTTTAAAGAAAATTAAATTACAAAGATTAAACATTGGCCAGCACTACAGGATCATTAGCAAAAGAAACTGCCAAGTTGGCAAGTGAAACAATTTCTTGATTCAGCTTTCTAGGAACATTAGTGAAAGAAACATCCTCTGTGGTAAGGAGAAATTTGATCTCATGATGATAGAGACCAGCCTAGATGGTGGGGTGGAGCCAGTCCTAAAGCACACTTGGAGGTCATTTACAAAATCAGGTTCAACAAGCAGAGCACCAACATGATTTAGTCTTCACCGATTTTCTTACTGCCAGAATATCAGCTCCATTAGAATCACCAAATCAGCATATAAGCCAGAAAAACACTAATGATGATGCATCTTTGCCATATTTTATTGTTCCTCTAACTGGTGATGAATGTTACTTTCCCATAATCCAATGGCACTACTATCCAGATTATGTTTCCTTGACCTAGTTTGAGATGAACTTTTAGTGCCTTTCATCGTGCAAATGATGCATGCCCTTCTATGACCACACCATTCAAATCAAACAAGGGACCTCCCCAAACTCCTATTTTTGTCCCTAGAGAGGAAAGACATAACTGAGTTTCAACAATTCTTTCTATGAACGGTATTTTTTCTCTCTTGTCATAGCGATAAGTGAAGGCCTTCTTTTGTTATACGGAGAGAGAGAGAGAGAGAGAGAGAGAGAGAGAGAGAGAGAGAGAGAGAGAGAGAGAGAAAGGAAGAGGAAGAGGGAGGAACAGGGAGGGGAGGAAGTGGTGGGGTATTTTGGGGAAGTGTTTATTTTTTTTTTTAAATAGATGTGTAAACTGAGAAATTGTGTGTGTTTAAATAAAAGTTTCCGTCAAAATAAACAGATTCCATCACTTTGCACTTCGGTTATAAGTCTAGGGTGGTTTAGTACAAAATTTTAAAGTTGAGGGGGTACTTTGCAATCGGGTCAAAGTACAAGGGGTAAGTTCTATTTTCCCTTAAATTTAAGATGATTGCATTCAAAAATTTTTTTTTGTTTAGGTGATATATCTTTACATATTTTTTTGCCTGATCATAGTAGGATCACCTTTTTCCTTATTCACATTTATATGTTGCTTCTCTGGCTAATGTTTGAAGAGTTACATTTTACATTTTTCCTTTTCAGTCAAGGTCCCGTTAGATGCATACATGTTGGACTTTGTCTTCTCTGAGAGGGAAGATGGCGGGATCTTTGATAATAAAAGTGGGATGGACTATCATCTTCCTGTTACTGGAGGAGTAACCAAGGCACCACCAATGCATATTGTGCATGTGGCTGTTGAAATGGCACCTATTGCGAAGGTCAGTTTACTTAATTTTGGAAGTGTGTTTCACCCCTCTTATAGTTAGTTACCATATGATCTGCTTGTATATTTCTTAACTTATCCTAGCATATATATTGCATTACTTCATTATCATTTTGCGGTGCACTGCCTGTGTTTCCATCCTGAGTGGATCCAAGTGGCCCTCATGACTGTGGATTGCTAGTACAGAAGGGATATATTATGAACTCGTTAACCCTTTTCGTAGGGAACAGTTTATTAAATGTATCAAACTTTTGATACTTTGTGGATACATGAGCTTTGAAATTGACTATATCTGCCCATATCATAGAATTTGGAGATGAGGTTTGGTTGAAGGAGTGGAGGTGTTGACGAAAACTGCAGGCCTCTCTCAACTTTGAAGCTGCTGAAAATTCAGTAGCATGAGAATGTCAATGTTAAAAAGAAAAGAGTAGAGTGGAAATTGATGGTGAAATTTGTGGGTTTCTACCAAGTTGCTAACAACTCCTTTTATATTGTATTGTTTTTGTATGCAGTTCCTTAATTATAAATATAGTACAATGTAGAGTAGTAATCATGTCATTCACAATCACTCAAAAATCAATTAGGAAAAAAAAAGATAAATAATTAATGTCTTTATGGTGAACCATGATGCTGCGCTGTTAAGTGTTCCCTCTAATTAGTGCATGGATATCAAATTATTGAATCAGTCAGCCAAGATCTTCTTGTAGGAGGGATCTTTCATGTGACTATTGTAGTTTGATCTTAATTGAGGGTGGTACCCCATCTAACCGATGATGATGATGATGCAGTTACTTTGGTATTCTTCCCTTGTTCATAGAAGGCTGTATTGGAGGCCTATTTTTCTCAGAGATATCAAAGCCTTTAACATCTCACATGTGCTGCAGAGTGCAGACATAGCATGGTATTTGGCTTCCACACTTGATGTAGCCACGACAATCTGTTTGTGCTATGCCACATATTAAAATTTCCCTCTAGTCTACACATACAATATCCACTTGCTGATCTTTTGTAAGTTGGACAACCAACCTAGTCACTGTCGTAATATCTAGAGATAACATGGTTATTATGCTTTCAATATAGATGCCCTTTTCATGAAGCAAACCTCAATTTTGAAGCATTTGATAGACAACATCCAAAAGCTGAATGAACGACAACTCACAAAGTGGCTAACGCGACTAACAACTCCTTTGGAATGGTGATGGTCAAATAAATCAATTTTCCAACTAGCCTTTGAATTTAGCTTGGATCAGAAGTGTGTCCTTTTTTGGTGTAATGATGTTTATGATTAACTTCAATTAGTATTGAGGCAGGCCTGATTGCAATTATGCCGGTATCTTTCAACAAATCTAGAACATTTTTTTTATTGATAATGACGAATTATATTAAAGAAAACCATATACAAGCAGCTCTACAGAAGAAGGGGCTGAAGTTATAAAAGCATTATACCAAGAGCAACACAAATACAAATTACAAGGTGAAAGCTACAAAATCATTTGACCTATCCGCCCCTTGTTTTGCAAGTGAGTCCACAAATCCATTAGCCGCCCTCCCAACATGATGAAACAACATTTGAATTAAGGATGATAAGTATTTAATCTCATTCAATTAAAACTGAAATATCCAAAGAAACAAGGTTGAAGACGAAACCCACAAAATGGCATTGATGGAGTCACTCTCTTTAACGACCCAAGAATCTAGAGCTCTTCAGATTCTTAAGACGTTAACAGATTTATAAAACAATGACATTCATAAGTAAAATTCCAAGAGCATTAGTCCAAGCATAGATTAAGATTTAAATTTCAATCTCAATGTCTCAAAGAGTCATTAAAGGCTCAGCTAGAAAGAACAATCTTACAATTTAATCCAAGGGAAGAATCCAAAATATGGGCTAGTCCCATCTAAAATCTAGGATGTTCTTCGTCCTCTCAGTCAACCACGCATGCCAAAGTCTATAAGTTGGTCTTCGTCATTCTTAGATCCTGTTATGAATGCATTAGCTGAAGTGAGATGAACCACCGGTTAGTAACACTGGTGAATAGAATTTCTAAATTAAAGAAAAATCATCAAGCATAAAGGAATTAAATTGTATCACACCGGGGTTCAAAGGATTCCTTGGCTCTCCTTAAAAGGAAAGTTCATAGGCTTACCCTGAAGGGAAAGTTCATAATCATATCCAACAACATGGTTTTATGTACCACCATGATTATTGTTTTGTACTTTCATAATGGAGTTCATATTTTTGTCGTGACAAAACTGTCTCCATTCATAGTAGTTCTCTTGTTCCATCAAGGGATATTCATATTCTTGTCGTAACAAGACTGCTACTGGTCTTAATTCAAAGGTTGAATCCAAAACCAGTGTAAAAACAAATACTCTGTAGCAAATCATAATTTAGATTTCATTTTAGTTCATAGGTTCCATAATAAGTATCATCACATCTTCCATTGGCCAGTCCCACATACATTGAATTGAAATCTCATCCCACTCCGAATCGTTATTGGTATCTCAAGTATGTGGCATTGACCATATCTTTGATATTCTAGTTAGTCATAGAGTGAATATCATGCCCATATTGTCCCATACTGAAACTTGGATCTAATTTCTATGATCGAGTGCCATGAGAGTTCCAAATTGATTATTCACTCTATACATTGGCTACTAAAGGTAAAATTAAAACTGGATCATAAGATCAGAATTAGAACTTCAACATTTAAGTAATAGTTTGAGTAGTCGTAGTGATGAGAATATCCACTGATTTAGTTACAACAAGATAGCTCATCTTATTCATATGATCTTAATAGCTTATTAAATGACAGGGCTTCTTAAATATAACATCATCTTTCAATAAAGTTTAAGCATGTTAACACACTAACAAATTATTTCACAGCTAAACAACATTAATGAAATAAATCAGTCACTGTATGTCTTATAGAATTATGTAACAGTGCTTGTTAGACCAATCTTAGCGGTTTAATAGTTCCTTTGGGCCCAGAATCTTTTGTATCAACATCTGAATTTCTTTGATTCGAAAAAAAAAAAATACAACTATAACATGGTTCAAAAAGCACAACTGTGACTAGGAAAGGGCTCACACCTAATCCCTTTTGGATACTTAGGATGGAGGAGGGCCAATGATCCAATCATCATGGGTCTACAACCCTCATGGTCGCCTACCAGTCCCCCTCCAGATGTGGGGACCCGATCCAAGGTCAAGTGGGCCATGTGGGCCCACAACTCCAAACGGCCAAACCCCTTTTTGACGACCCAAACTGGGAAATTTCCAATTCTGAATTTCTTTCCCTAATATTCCTCTCCATTCTTTAATGCATTCAATCCTCAAGAAACTTATTAATCACAGAATCCAGATATACCATAATATACACAGAAAAAATGGAGTTTTGATCTTCCTTTCCCATAACAGAAGGGTTGACAGTTCCTATCTTTGCAACTGTCAAACCTTACGTTGGGTAGTGGGCCCTCCAATGGTCCAAATCAAGGAGGGTTAGGTGGCTCCAATGTTCCTTCTCAGATGGATTGGCCTTGATGGAGGATTGGGTGGACCACTAGAGTACAGAGTTTTAGTTGCAGGCCCAATCAAAACTATTCTCATACTGGAAAATCCAAGTTTCATTTGTGTTTCTCTTCTAATCTCAAAGCAGTAGGTTTAAAAACAGTTTCCAAATCTATACATAAAACTGTGGGAGAGTTGCATTAACAAAAACCCATTATCAAAGCTTAAATATGCTTCTACCCCAAGAAATAGACATGTCAACAGTAAGACGTTCATTGATTCAATCACATATTCCTCTAAAAGAATAATTCTCAAAGATCAATTCTACAAGTAGAAACATATTTCCTTGCATGTTGAGAAGTTCTACTCACTTTCTATATGTGATGAGTGACCTCAAATTTGACATCCATTAAGCTAGATGCTCCTTGTTGAAATTCCTTGCTTCTAATTTCAGATTTTCCAGTATTAGATTTCTACTCTTCATCTATGACAGAGTAATCAAAGAATAGAGGAGATCCCTTTTTGTAGACTAGTGGACGTCCAGTGGGGAAGTTTTACTTGAATTCCTCTTCTTTGAAGAGTCATTTGGGGAAGGCTAGGGGTCATCACTGTTGGTGTGCAACAAGGAGCTTTCTTTGGGGAGCTATACAGTCACATATAAATGGGTTTGGGTCATATTTCTGTACCTAATAAAGGCCTAAAAGTTTTTGGCCCAGCAGCCCAGTCCAGTCTTGAACTGGGTTGGCTGAATGTCGGCCGTCTATGGTAGGTTGGCCCACTAAGTTGGTATAGGGTTATTACACTCCATCACTAACTTAGACCAAAAAGAGAAAGAGACATAAATCTGTATCGCATGTAAGATAGCTAGAACCTCTGCCTCATTGAACGCCATATACCCCACATGCTTAGAGATCATCGCCACCACAATTCCTTCACGATTATGCAGCACCCTATCGATACCCGCCTACCCAGGCCAAGGTTTAAAAAATTGATCGAGTCTGAGTCGACTTGGACTGGGCACATACCAAGTTGGTCTCGGTATCAAACTGTCTGAGTTTTGCATATTGAGGGAAAAAAAGAAAAGAAAAAGGGAGGAAGGGAGGAAAAGAGAGAAAAATAAAAAGAAGCCTAGATGGACAATTATTTCCAGCAAGAAAGGGAAAGAAGGCATCATTAAAAAGAAAGAAAGTGAAAAAAGTGAACTGACCATTGACTTCTTGCTTACTGCATGCTCTGCTAGTGCATGTGCAGCCTGCTATATGCTGTGTTGCCTAGTGCCTATCAAGTTGCTGCCTAGTGCTTACCAATCCCTACAAGCAAGCTACGGCTTGCTGTGCTGCCCAGTGCTTGCAAGGTGTTGCCTAGTGCCTACCAATCCTTGCAAGCAAGCTACTGTGGCACTGCCTGCTGTGCTGCAGCCTGCAAAGCTACTCTTGTTGCTTGTAGTCTACTGCTAGCTGCTATTATCATTTTCTTTTTCTTTTTCTTTTTTCCTTTGTTTTTAAAGCACTAACCTACTGCCGCTGCCTACATAGTCTACTGCAAGCAATTGCTGTCCTCTTCTTCTTTTTCTTTTCTTCTTTTTTTTCAAAGCGCTAAATAGGGACTTACTAGACTCACTTGAGCCTCACCTGACTCGCCTGAGTCGGCCGAGTCGACTCAAACTCGGCCCTGGGCGAGTCGGGTCTAGAGTTCGGGTTCTTAAACCTTGACCCAAGCTTACCTTTAGTTGCCCCATCCACATTAAACTTTAACATACCCTCTAAGTGTGGAATCCAATGCACCGTCTTTTTTACCTTATTCTTCATTGCATAATATAAGGAGTCCTCCCAATGTTGCGACACACTTTAAACCCTAGGACTATCAAACTCACTCTTGAAGGATGCCTAATTGGCAATTCGAACCACCACCAACTGTGACAAATCCTACGCAAGAGATGAAACACCTCTAAACACTCTGTCATTCCTCTCCTACCACTCTGACTAAAAAATCGCAAAAGGAATTAGTCTCCAAAGAATTGAACCACATTCAGAAAAAGAAGAATACCTCCAAGCTTCAAACATATTTGCCAAATATCGCAGACTACACCAGTGAACACCACACCTCACAAGAATACCACACCACAAGGAGTGAGAGAACTCACAATGCATAAATAATTGGTCAACTATCTCCCTCTCCTTCCCGCACATCACGCATATATTTGAAGTAGCCTTTGAAGCCAAGCCCCTCCTCCTAAGAATGTTTGCTGTAGAAATCTTCTCCAAAATTGCAAACTAAGCAAATGCCTCCACCCTATGAAGAGCCAGGCCCATCTAAGCCAAGGAAGCAAGAACTCTAACAGTTGACGAGCCCTCAAATACCCTAAAACAAAAGGTGCAAGAAAAAGCACCAGAAGGACAGTGCTTACAAATACGAGAGTCAGCTACATCCCTACAAATAAAAATGTTAGGAAGAAGACTAACTAATGACCTCAACTCGGTCTCCTCATATTGACGCAAAGCCCTCCTAAAGGGAGCATCCAATGATCCAAAGCCCCCATCACCAATAACACAATCTTCAACCGAAGCACCCTTATTAATGACCAATCTGAACAATCTAGGATATGAGAAAGAGAAAGAATCCACCCCCACCCAATCATCCACCCAAAAACGGACTTGACTTCCCTCCCCAACATTAAAGGCCACCCTTCTCCCAAGCAACTACCCATTTGCTGAAGACAAATCCCCAACCCTCAAAATAATACCTTACAATCCTGACAAAAAATACCTAGGAACTCTAGCAGGCTCCCATCCCCACTGATCCTCACCATATTTTGCAATGATGACTCTCCTTCATGAAGCCTCCCTCTTTTCTCCGAACCTCCACCACCATTTGGCCAAAAGAACCCAATTTTTTAAATCCAAATTACCCAACCCTAAACCAACCAAAGCCTTAGGCTTGATAACTTCCTCCCATCTGACTAAATGCAATTTTTTTTTTTCATTCCTTCTCCCCCATAGGAAATCCCTCAAATGATCCAACTTCTCCCTAACCCTCACTGGCAATCACAACAAAGACATAGTATATTGGAAAATTAAAAAGAAAAGCTTTGATTAAGGTGATTCTTGCTCCAAAAGAGTGGTAGTTCCTTTTCCAAATAGACAAATTTATCTTGAAAATTTCCACCACAAGATGCCAAACATCCTTAGACTTCGCTTTACCCATAATAGGCAAACCCAGGTACGACAATGGTAGCTTACCGTACTTGCACTAAAGCTTTGCAGCTAAAGCTTGAATTTCTCTTTGGGACACCCCAATCCCCACCATCATGCTCATGGAGAGGTTAATTCTTAACCCTGAAGTAAGTTCAAAACACCTAAGAATCCTTTTCAACACCACAACCTCCTCCCACCTTGTAGAGCTGAAGAAAATGGTATCATATGCAAACTAAAGGCGAGTAATTACTTCTGATCCTCTGCCAACCTCGAAACCTTCCAATAACCAAAATCTTTAGCTTTAAAAATTAAAGCACTAAGGGCCTTCACCAGAATGGTAAACAAAAAGGGAGAGAGGATCCCCTTGTCTTAGCCCCTAGAAGCTCTGAAAAGATGAGAAGGAGAACTGTTCACTAAGATAGAGAAAGAAGTAGATATGCATTCCCAGATCTAGAACGTGCTTCATTGAGAAATGAAGATGCCTTGTTTAGACCTAGCAACTTCAATTTCCAAAATGGTACTTAAGGGTTCCAAGATCCTTAATGCATATATATATGTATGTATGTATGTATGTATGTATCAGTGATGCAGGCCAGATTCATGATTGGCCAGCTATTGGACCTATGACCAATAAAGCACAGTAGATTAGAGTAGATTATATTATTAGTAGTTGTTTTAGTTGTTTTATTAATATTTGGCAAGTCCAGTTGTATTTGATTTAGGACTTCTTATTTGATTAGAAATAGTTGTTTCTTTTATTAGGTAATATCTTGGTTATAAATATAGATGTAATCTCTTAATGGGATAAGACTTTCATATTGAATAAAGCTTTGGAATTGGTTCTCAGTTGAGAGAGTTTATTTGTCTTTGGTGAGGCACCTAGACAATTTATCCCTAAGCCTTTTGGCTTGGAGATTAGCCCGTTGGCTAATCTTCTTCCCCTGCGCTGCTTCAATTGGTATCAGAGAGGAAGATCCACTCCCGGATCACTGCCGTTCCGATCGCCGGTTCGAGGTAACCCGCACAACCCATCTCCGTAACTTCATCCATCCGTCAGTCATCATCCATTGTTCATCTTCACCATCGCATCCCATCATCATCATTGCATTACTTTCCACTCACAATCGAATCTACCATCTCTTCCCTCTCTGCCGTGACGCCCTTTCACCTAACCAACATCCCAACTTCCATCGCACACCATCGTAGCCTTCTCCCACTTCACCACCGTACACCATAACCCTTCACAAACCCCTTCCACAACCCCTCGCATCTCCTAAAATTCCACCGGAACCCATAAACCCATCACTGACACCAACCGACCTTTTTATAAACCCTAATCAACCTTCCAAACCCAAATCCCCAAATCTAAACAAAAATACCCAAACCCACACCGACCCCATCTGCCCTTCTTTACCATCATCTTGAGTCCACCCCTAATCACATCCACAATCCACACCCCTTCCCCACTCCATTGAAACCCTCACTGTAACCACGCCGGAGTCATTCCCCCTTCCCGGCGCCGACCCGATCCATCCCCAACCGATCCAACCCCACAGCAAACCGAAAACCCAAATTCTCCAACCTTAACGATACCCCCCTTCCACTGACACCCAAATCCATTCCCGCAGCCACTGAACTGATGCAGTCTAGGGCCCAGCCCCTCTCAGCCCCTCTTTCAATTAGATTAGGATTCTTATTATTATTATTAGGAAAGTTTCTATTTTTTTAGCCTAGGGTTTTCTTGCTTCTTAAGATTGTTTTACTATATATATGGCTTTGTAGAGAAGAACTTCTCAGAGAGATTTAATTGATTAATAGATTTGGGTTTTTCCCAGAGGTGTTTCCTCGTGTGGTTTGAAGTCTTTGTGACCGTCGAAGTGTCCTTGGACACGTGCTTAGGCACCTCCACGCAGCCCTAGCCCTTGGGCTGCATCAGATTGGTATCAAAGCCCGCTCTCCATTGTCACCGTCATCGTCACCGTCACCGAATCCCAACATCACAGACAACCACCACGCCATCCCTACCACAGTCCCCAAACCCTAATCGCCCCACCATCTTCGCCACAGAAGACCACCAACCACGGCCGACACCCTCTGTCTACCCAGCCCACCACCGAAACCCCGATCCCACACAGTCCCGAGTCCCCAACACCCGGCCCGAAGCCAAACCCCACCCCCATCTTCGTCCAGCGCCAGCAATCGTGGACGACCGAACCCAACCCATCATCCTCACAGAAACCCCCTCCTCTACCAACTTTCCATCCCAACAAAAAACCCCAACCTGTGACACCCAAAAACCCGATCGGAACCCATATCCACCACCGCGAACCCCAGACCCTGCAAAACCCCCATCGACCCTTCTCAGTCCAACCCTTCTCCTCCCCAACCCAGAGTGAAAAAAAAAAAAAAAAAAAAAAAGCAGAGCGCATGAGAGTGAGAACGCCGAGCGAGAGAGAGAGGAAGCAGTGTACCTTCTCTGCAGCTCGCTGTCGTCTCTGTGGAACCATCGTTCGCCGCCATCTCTGTCGCCCGCTGCCGCCCGCAGTTCTCTGTCGCCCGCAGGTAGCGCTCGACGATCGCCACCACCATCATCACCGCCTCCGCACGCTCCGCCTCTGCCTCCGTCTGACGCTGCTTGTCGCCATCTGCACCGGGACTTCCGCCTTCTAGCGGACTTCCCCTCCTCGCTGCTACCGCTTGCCGTCGTCGCCAGCCGAGACGCCAGCGGACTTCCCCTCCTCGCTGCTACCGCTTGCCGTCGTCGCCAGCCGAGACGCCATCGCTCTCCCCTGCTCTTGTCATCGCTCTCCCCTGCTCTTGCATCCACCGCAGCAAGCTCCATCAAGATTTTTTCTCTGTGGTTTTTAACGAAAGAGTCACATGTGACTTTGGACACGTGTCGACGAACCTTTTGCACTGTTGGGCCTGGTTGCACAGGTCACAATTCAAGTTCAGCGGTCCACTAAGCAAGCTGACCCGATCCGCACAGTCGTCCAATTGGGTTTTGTATCAGGGTCAATTGACCGCTGTGTCCAGCAACGGCTCCAGAGGAAGCCCATTCGCGCCTCAGGTTAGTCAGATTTACGTTTTGAAAAAAAAAAAAAAAAATGCCTCCTAAGAAGCAAGTAGATGTCGAATCCTCATCTTCTTCACTTGAAGATTTGGCGACTGCCATTAGAGAATTATCTGCAAAAGTTGATGGCATGCACACCACCCTGCACCAATTGGATATTCGAGTGACAAATTTAGAAAATCATCAACGTGTGCATCCCCACCGTGAAGATGGTGCACATATTCGGAATCCACGGGATCCACCGGTCAATAATCCTGATCGAGAATTCGGGATAAAAATTGTGATTCCTGAATATGATGGAAAATTACAGCCCGCTGAATTTATGGATTGGTTAGTGTGCGTGGAAAATATTTTCGCACATAAGCCAATGACTGAGCACAATAAAGTCACACTGATTGCTACTAGATTTCGTAATTATGCTGCAACTTGGTGGGCTGAATTGCAAAGGAAACGGAGGAATCAGAACATGGACCCTGTTGATACATGGACAGAGATGAAAAATATTTTGAAACAAAAATTCCTCCCTGTCAACTATGCAAGAGATCTCCGTTCCAGTTTTCAAAATTTGAAACAACGGTCCAAGACAGTTGTTGAATATTCTGAGGAATTTTTAACTCTGCAAGCTCGTTGTGGTTTGAATGAAGATGATGATGTGGTAGTTGATAGATTTTTCAATGGATTGAGACTAGACATTCAGCATATCCTTGCCTTCCAACATTTTGATAATGTCGATGAACTCATCCAACATGCTATCAAGGCTGAGGGAATTGCAAATCATCAAGTACAAAAATCCAAATGGGCTCAGCCAAAGAATTCCCCTCTACAAGAAGCTAAATCCAATGGACAGACTTTTGCTAGGACTGAAGGTCAAAATAAGATGGTTTGTTTCCATTGTCACCAGCACGGGCATCGCGCCGCAGATTGTCCAAAGCGAATACATCTAATTGAGATTGAAGGTGCTGATAACAATATTCGAGATGATATTGACACTGATCCTAAGGATATTGACAATTCCAAGGATATTGACACTGCGGACATTGACTTCACCGATGCAGAGCCACCAGATGATGCTCTTATTGTCCTCAAGGATGCGTCACCAACTGTTGAGCATAAGTGGTTGCGCAAAAATATTTTCCGTTCCACAGGAATGCTTCAGGGACAAAACTGCACAGTTGTTATTGACAGTGGAAGTTGTGAAAATCTCATCTCTCAGGCTCTTGTTGATCGCCTTCAATTGAAAGTTTATAAGCATAACCGTCCTTATTTTGTCAAGTGGCTCATGAATGGTGATCGAGCGCATGTTCGACATACTTGCAAAGTTACTTTTGCCATTGGTGAGACTTACAAGGATACAATCTGGTGTGATGTGCTACCTATGGATAGTGGTGATATCTTATTGGGCCGTCCATGGATGTATGACAAGAATGGAACTCATGGTATGCGCGACAACACCTATACATTCATGCATGGTGGACAGCAAGTTACGCTTCATCCTGAGAAACCACAACCGCCAAAGAAGAATTCATGGAAAACTGCCACAAGGGATGTCCTTCATGTTCAACACATTTACACTGGCAACCCGAAGCAGCTTCGAGTTCGAGGACGAACTCTTCTTTCAACCCGGGGAGGATGATGCAGTCTAGGGCCCAGCCCCTCTCAGCCCCTCTTTCAATTAGATTAGGATTCTTATTATTATTATTAGGAAAGTTTCTATTTTTTTAGCCTAGGGTTTTCTTGCTTCTTAAGATTGTTTTACTATATATATGGCTTTGTAGAGAAGAACTTCTCAGAGAGATTTAATTGATTAATAGATTTGGGTTTTTCCCAGAGGTGTTTCCTCGTGTGGTTTGAAGTCTTTGTGACCGTCGAAGTGTCCTTGGACACGTGCTTAGGCACCTCTACGCAGCCCTAGCCCTTGGGCTGCATCATGAACCTCTTCCACCAACCCTCAACCGTTTCGCCCGCACCCCTGTCCCAACGCGACCCGCACCACACCAACCTATCTCTTTACCGAAAACCCCAAATCAGACCCAACCCCTCGGTTGTTATCAATCATCCCCAAACGCAGAGAAAAAAAAAAGGACGAGAAAGACAGAGAAGGAGAGACGTAACTGAAGAGAGAGAAAGAAAAAGAGATCTGGTACCTGTCACTGGAGAAGAAGGCACCCACCAGCGCAGCGTACCTGTCACCGGAGACGAAGGCAACCGCCAACACAGTAGCATCGCAGACGAAGGCACCCACCAGCGTAGCAGCGTTGCAGCACCACGGCACCACCTCCGGTTGTCGCTGCGGCCACCGTCTACACCACCCAGAAGCGTTGTCTTCCTTGCAGCGTTGCCGTCGAAGGGAGCCCCTACAAATAAGCTCATCGATCCCTTCCTCTCTTTCCTTTAGTTTCTGAAGCATAGCAAAGCACTTGCCCTTTTATCTTTCCTGTCCATACTGTAGCAAGAGAGGAGTTTTAAGTAGTTGGGCCGCAAGCGGTTTGGACCGAAATTGTTGACCTGACTCTTACCCGTGATCAAAGCCATATTGGGTTCAGTCCGGGTCTAACCTGACCCAAATTCAGATCCACAGCAGTACAAAAAATATATATATATATGTGGGCCCAGCAACAAAATAATCCAGTCTTTTTGGATTGATTGATATCAGCCATTGCGTCTCAAAAGATAATATTTTGGTCTGATTCACGCTCCATCTTCACTTGCGTCTTTTTGTCAACAAGATCAAGCCATCAGGTTAGTTAATTTTGAGCATTCAGAAGATTTTGAATTTCTTACAGTAAAGTCAATATGCAAATCTTTGGACCATCTGATGAAGTTCAAAACATGTTATATGAGTATAAATATGGAGATTGGTATTTTGCAAATAAGGTCTACTTTGAGCAGTTCCTCAATTTTAGACAGGCAAATTCGACAGTTTATGAATATTTAAATCAATTTTCGAGATTGCATCAAGTTTGTGGCTTTGAACAAAATGAGCTGCATGATTTAACTCGCTTTATCAGAGGTTTGAAGCCAGAGATTCTTGAAAAGATGAAACCATGTCACGGTGTTCATGAAGCATACAAAGAAGCAATTCATATTGAGCACATGCTTCAATGGTCCCACCTGCAACAAGTTAAGTTTAGGAAAGAACATTCTCCGAGACGAACGAGAGATCATCTGATGGAAACAAAATTTGAAGGAGAAGATACTCACACCCTTGTCATTCGCAGACTTTTCACCACCAATGAACAGGAAGACAAAGAGTGAAAATAGACTATGATATTTCGGACGCGAGTAAGGTGTGAAGATCGATTAACTAATCTAGTTATTGATCATGACAGTACTATCAATTTTGTGGCACAATATGTTATTGACAAACTCAATTGGCCTACGGAGACTCTTCCAATGCCTTACGAAGTTACATGGTCTAATGCTTCTATTATTACTGTAACTCACAGATGTCTAGTATCTTTCAAGATTGGTGTATATGAAGATAAAATTTGGTGTGATGTAATTCCCATGAATATCACTCATATTCTTTTGGGACAACCATGGCTTCTTAATCGGAAAGTGCAATATGACAAAGAGAAGAATATCTATTTTTTCTATTGGAATGGACAATATGTTGATCTTGTTCCATTACAACCAGCAACATCTTCATCTACCTCATCACTATCAATTGAAGAGTCACACGATGAACATAGGGAAGAAACAAATTTCAACGATGATGTTGAAAAGCCCATTCATGGAAAGGAAGATCTTATTGCAACTTCAAGTGCGAAGTAAAAGGTACATCAAGCTGACATTGAACATCTAAGAGAATTGATTGTTCTCCTCCAAGCAGGGGAGAACTGATGCAGGCCAGATTCATGATTGGCCAGCTATTGGACCTATGACCAATAAAGCACAGTAGATTAAAGTAGATTATATTATTAGTAGTTGCTTTAGTTGTTTTATTAATATTTGGCAAGTCCAGTTGTATTTGATTTAGGACTTCTTATTTGATTAGAAATAGTTGTTTCCTTTATTAGGTAATATCTTGGTTATAAATATAGATGTAATCTCTTAATGGGATAAGACTTTCATATTGAATAAAGCTTTAGAATTGGTTCTCAGTTGAGAGAGTTTATTTGTTTGGTGAGGCACCTAGACAATTTATCCCTAAGCCTTTTGGCTTGGAGATTAGCCCGTTGGCTAGTCTTCTTCCCCAGCGCTGCTTCAATCAGTTACCTCATAGATAAGAGGAAGTAGTATAGTACAAGATAAATATACTAAAGAACCACAAAGCCACTAACTAGAAGTATGTTGGACGAAAAAGAAACTAGGAAACAACAAAGGCAAAAAGTCTATGCCTTGATCATCGAAGTTTGGCTCCTGACTCTCTCTTTTGCTGAGGAACCTGCCATGTTACTTACCTCCCTTGCTTAACATGAGAGGAGGACATGAGAGGAGGCACAAAGAACTAGAGAAGTCTTCTAAGACTGGCGCTTTCTGATGCAAAATTGACCTCAATGGCCACATATGGAGGTCCTAATTAGGTTTCTTTTGCCATACCTTCTAATCTCCAAGGGCTCTTGCATGTGCACGATGCTCATGTAATGGCATATAAGGAGTCTCTTTCCACCATTAGGTTATGGAGATTTAGGCGGTGAGCTTCCCTAAGCCAGTCCTCGTGGCTAACGTTACTGCTTCATCAACCATATGACTTCCTTCTGGATCTGAGAAGGATAAGATGCACTCTAATGAATAACACCACCTGGCAATCACTGGATTCCCTATTGCCCTGCCATCAAAATTCAACTTGAAGATGCCCTCAGGAAGGGAAGACCAACTCACCGTAATGGTTGGGCAAGAGGGATAGGAAGGACCACCTCACCACAACTCCTCATAATCAAGGAATTGGGCATGCAACTAGGAAATGATGTACACCTTGGAAGCAACAAGAAATTTGACCTGCTAAATCGCCTTCTAGAGTGGCCTTACACCTAGGAAGCAATTAGAAGTTTGACCTGCCAAGTCGCCTTCTAGAGTAGCCTTTCCTTTGAAGCATCATGCATTGTGATCCTTCCATGCCACTTAAATTATGGCCATAAAAGAAACCATCCACATCATTTTACCCCTAGCTGAGCCCACATCTGATTTCTAAGCTCTGAGTAAATGTAACAGAGAATCTTGTAGCACCCATGACCATAAGCAATCATACATGTCAATGCAGAGTTCTGAGCAACCTTGCATCAGAGTAACAAATGATCCACTTATTCTACCTCCTGTAGGGGCATGGAGGACATTAACAATAATCTCAAATGCCTTCACTTGATAATCTCTTTTCTTGCTTATTTCCTCCATAGAATCTTCTGTTAATAAAATGTCATCTACATACATAATAAGGATAGCGGTACTACAATTAGTGTTGAATTTAACAATAGTTGTATTGAATCTTTGAAACTTGCCGGTGAAGATTGTTCTTAGCCCATAGTACTGAATCTTTCAAGCTTGGTGAGTGGAGATTGTTTTAGCCCATAGATGCATAGTTTTAACAATTGGCCAAGTCTGAGTTGACTTGGCCAAGTCTTGGCCAAGTCCAGTCCTCATTAATTCCTATGAAAAAAGGCTAAAGTTAATATAATATATATGGTACAGCAACCTTTCATTCAGCAATCACAACCAGAAAGTGGCTGATCCATCCATCACTTCCAGTTCACCCCCTGTCCTTCACGTGTATCAAAATGTACCTACATTTTGAATTCAAGTTCTGTAAACCCATGGCTTGATCATGCAAATTTGACACTGATTTATCTCTGCAAACCAGCGTCTATAAATTTCACAACTTTGACGTCCCCAAAGTGATGCTTCGGATGATTAAATGGTGTCTATCCCAAAATGTAGTTCATGGAAAGACCTTTCCAAACCTATCCTCCCATGATTGGCATGCTTCTAGGTGGCTTAGAGGGCTGGCCTTTTCCTGCTGAATGGGTAAGAAACGCCTGACCATTCTTGAAATTAGCCTTATATTACATGTAAGTTATATACATACCTACATATACAAATTTTCAGGTGCACACCTTGCTCATGAATATTACTGTGCATACCATCTAGTGGGGGCCACCTTGTTATCAATCTGAATGGATGACACAGCAAACCCCTAGATAGTCGGTAATCTTTTTTGTTCTTACACTAATCCAAATGGACTGGACCATTGTATTGAGTCCCTTTTCTTTTTTTTTTTTTTTTTGTTTCTTGGATATAAAGCCTGCTCAAGGGGTTACCATGATCTAATAGGTCTAGAATTTTATGCAGGGGTTGGGCTGATCCACATCTTTGGGTTCCCCACCTTCCCCTTCATTGGCGGGCACCCTAGTGGGGCCCCACAACAATGTATGGGTTGGAAGGTAATCAACCCAGTGTATTTATGTGTTGCTGTTCCCTTTTTTTTTTTTTCTACGCCATTTGAATGGAGTGTATTTTTGGATTGATGGGTCAATTTTTAAAGGGGTGAAACTTGTTGGCTGTTGATAACGGGGTTAGGATAATAAAATGGGGCTTATATTTTGTAAACAGGTAGGCCCAACAAGATGAAGAGACCCCATCGGTTCCATCCCCAAGTGGGCCCCACAACTTTCATGCACATTGTGTGCACTAGATTAGTCTCATATATATATATGGGCTTTAATCCTATGAAAAGTGTTCTCACACACCTACCGTGAGAACTTTTTTATGGAGCCCACTTGTGAGTCCCATTTGGGGGTGGGACTAGGAGGATGGAAAGATATATGCATGACCACTCTAAATATTAAGTTTGACTTCAATCACATGTCTCTAACCCCATCATTTGTGGCCACAAATCCAGTCCATTCGGATTGGTGTACAGTCGATCGAACGGTCCAATGAATTCGGATTTGACCGAAACTTGGGGCCTGTGATTATTGGGGGATCCTTGTGTATTGCAAGATTTGGATTGGGTGATAGATGAGCCCTACCTAGATTTTTCACAAAACAGTGGTGAGAACTAGTTTTCATATGATTATTTTCTTATATATATATATATGGGCAAGCCTCTCTTACGTATAAGAAATTTTGTAAGCCCGCGCCCTTGGGGTCCACGACCAAACACATGACCCCACACAATTGCACATGTCCTCCAATTTTTGGTCAAATTTGAATTTATTGGACCGTATGATTGACTGTGCACCAATTTGAATGGACTATTGACCATTAAATTTTTGGGATCCAGATAGAAATGATAGAAACCACTATTGGGGTTATTTTTTTGCAAAGATGAGGGTCTAGGGAGTCCTTCAAATCCCCTCCATCTCCATCCCTATGTGGGCCCCACAGGCATGAGCCACACACTTTGAGTTTCCTTATCTTAAGCTAGAGCTTAGGAGAGGGGTTCTCATATCTATTGTAGTTATTAGGTACAAATGTGCACCTCATAGTGGGGCCCCATCTAATTGGACCTCACAACACAACCCTCTTGATAGTCACTCATCCCCAGGTCTGTGCCCAGCCAAATGGACTAGACTATTGGATCGTCTGTCCACTCATTTCAAATGGTGAAAATTTGTGGGCCATGGATGAAAGGGTTAGGATGATCAGATAGGGTTGACTTTATTCATAGGAGTGCCCCAATTGGACCTTTAAAAACACCCCACTTAAAAAATGCCCCCCTTTCTGCCCCTTTGTTTGGTCATGGGGCCCACGCTGAGTCAATCTAGTCTTTTCACATACACTACGCCCCATGTATGGTCACAAGTCCAAATTTAACTATTATCCAGCTTTTCCTCATCATTGGATTGAAATCTTAGTAAAAGGATGCCTATAAACCATTAAATTTTAGAGCCACGGATAAAAAGGCTAGGATGATCTTATGGACTCAAGATTTTGCATATAGGTAGGTCTCATACGGATCTTTCCATGTAATGCACTTCCATGGTCATCATGCATCCCAATGGGCTTAACTAGGAGGGCCATTTTCTCCTAAAAATGGTCGGGTGCTGTATAGCACTACCCATATATATACTTTCATATATATATACCAGTAAGCGGCCGAGACTTTTTTGGTTGCTCACGTATGGGGCCCACCTAGGGATAAGACTAAAAGGGATTGAATGATCTCCCCCCTACCTACCTATGTACAATGATGGAGTCTTAGATGATCATTCTAACCCCTTGATCAATGGCTAACAAGTTTTCTTTGTCCAAAATGATTGCACATTCAGTCCAATGGTCTAATCCATTTGGATGGCTGCCAAACCTTGGGACCCTGGACTATAGGGGATTTGCTATTGTGTGGTCTACTCGAATGGATTAATAGTGGGCCCTACAAGTGTGGGGATGGGTTGCCCCATCCTCATGAGTTGAGGAAAGGCTGGGCGTGTGTGATCATTATCATCATCATCAAAGCCTTGTCCCAACTATTTTGGATGATTTCTATTTCTCCATTTCAATCTATCTCGAGTCAAATCCTTGGATGGGTTGTACCTCTTTAAATATATTATTTCTACATCCATCCATGTCCAGTTCGACTTAACCTTTTCCCTTTGTTCACTATCTAAAGAAAATTTTCCTCATTGGTCCCTTTGCTAATAGTGAAAATATTATTTGTCCAAACTATTTCAAATGGGTCTCTTATTTTATCACCAATTTAGCCCTAAATTTTCTCGAAAGCACTCATTTCTGGTTTATCCTTCCTAGTTTTGCCCACACATCTATCTTACAATTCTTGTCTATACTACACTCATTTTGTACAATCGTTGCTTCTTTATTGGCATTCTACTTCACAGGCCATAGTTGGTTTAATCACTTATTTATTGGATTTTTACCTTCAATCTTTTTGTTATGTGCTGATCACAAAGCACTTTATAAGCAAGTCTCCAATTCAATTATGTTGCTTTTATGCTATGTTGGACACCTTCTTTAAATCTCTGCATCATTGCTAATTATTGAGCTAAGGCATTGGAATGTATCTCTTTGTAGTATCTCTTAAGCTTCAATTCTCATAGTAGTTTCAACTTTCTGTAGTTTGTACATGCCCCCTGAAGTTGCAACCCATATTTTTGCCTTAATGACTTACTTTAACTCTCTTGGATTCTAAGGCCTCCCGACATCTCTCAATTTTCGTATTTACACCATCTTTTTATTCATCAACCAACTCATTATCATCTACAAACAACATACATGTAGATATTCTCTCTTGAATATAAGTAGTTAACTCATCCATAATTAGTGTAAAGAGATCAGGGCTTAAGGCTGACCACTAATGCAAAGCCTATAGTCATTGGAAAGTGAAACTCACTTATTCCTCCACAAGTAATTCTCATACTTGTTACCACTTCACATGTTCTTACTTCTTAATGATTTTAATATAGCATCTTGGAACACTTATTTATTAAAAAGCCACTAAATTAAAGCTATATTAAGTGAGCCCCAAGTGGTAGCTTGTTAATACTTGGAACACTAATTTATGGGTCACTGATAAAGGGTTAAGGACATCTGATTGGGGCCAAACTTGATATCTAAGGTAGTCCCGCATGGATCTTTCCATCCCTCCTGGTTTCATCCCTTGGTGGGGTCCACCGTAGGCCCTACGAAGGAGTATGCAAGGTCCCTTCATGAGGGACGTATGCATAAGAAGATTCCCTATATATATATGAGAAATAATCTTATGAGAACTGGTTCTCACCATTTTTTTATGAAAACTCTAGGGTGGGGCTCATCTATCACCCAATCCAAACCTTGCATTAAATATGGACCTCCTTGATAGTCACATGCCCCAAGCTTCGGTCAAGTCCAACTTTACTAGACCATTGGATCGACAATGTTTCGATCCAAATGGACTAGATTTGTGGGCCATAAATGAAGGGGACCACTACAAATATTAAGTTTGGCCTGAATCACATGTCCTTAACCCTTTCACCCGTGGCCCACAAATTCAGTCCATTTGGATTGGTGCACTGTTAATCCAACGGTCTAGTAAATTCTGATTTGACCGAAACTTGGGGCGTGTGACTATTGAGGGGGTCCTTGTGTATTGCAAGGTTCGGATTGGCTGATAGATGGGCTCCACTTAGATTTCTCACAAAAAAGTAGTGAGAACTAATTCTCATAGGATTATTTCCATATATTTATTATGTTGAGGGATACTTCCTTTTTTGGACTTATCAAGGTTAAAAAGGTGTGTCAGGTGTGATGGTTTTGTTCTTTTGCACATTAATACTTTCCAAAAAAGGAGTGTCCCTTACCAAAATGGTGAGGAACATATGCACATAAATATTCTCCTGTATATATAGGGAGGTCGTGTGTGGTCCATTTGGATGGACAATACAATGGGTCCCATTTAGAGTTCTCACAAAAAAAAAAAAAAAAAAAAAGATGATGGGAGACATGCACTTAAATATTGTCCATATATATATCTTAAAAAACACCCCTCCTAGTTGGGGCCCATTGAGATGCATGATGATCATGGAAGTCCATTTGATGTGAAGATCTATATGGGACCTATTTATATTCAAAATCTTGAGTCCATACGATAGTCCTAACCTTTTGATCTATGGCCCTAAAATGTAATGGTTTAGAAGCATCATTTTATCATGATTTCAATCCAATGGTGATGAAAAGTTGGATGATTATCGAACTTGGACTTATGACCATGCATTTGGGGTGGGGATAATGTGTATAAAAAAATTAGATTGAAGGACCCTGTGGCTAAAAAAGGAGGGGCGGAAGAAGAGCGCTTTAAAGGGGGCACTCGTTAGAACTCCCCATAGCTATATATGTATGTATGTTCAATCCAATGGTGAAGAAAAGTTTGATGAATGCCGAACTTGAACTTATGATCATTCTTGGGTTGGGGGGTGGGGTATGAAAGACTAGATTAACTCAACATGGGTCCCATAACCCAAAAAAAAAAAAAAAGGATGGGCAAGAAAAGAGTGTTTTTAATGTGGGGCATTTATATATATATATATGTGAGGGATGGATGTGTATGAAGATTCCCCATATTGTATATATATGGAAAACCTCCGCTGAGCACCTATGTAATATATAGGGATAATGATCAGTTGCATATGTTCGCACTATGCAAGCCATCTTGTGGGATCCACTTGATCAATCCAATTCTATCGGCCCAAACCCCACCTTTATGTCATGAATCCATGGGTTACACATCAATATGGATGGACTGGCCTATTAGATTATTGCATGGAGAGGCCGTGAGACCTGCCTTGTGGAGCCCACCTGTTGCCCCCTTGGACCATCCATCCCTGTTACTCACCACCTCCCCCTGAACATCATAGGGTCCAACATTTTTGACACCCATCCAAATGAATTGACCATTGGATCAAAATCATATGAAAATGATGTCTTCAAAATTGTTAAACTTGAGGGACATGGATCAAGGGATTAGGATTATCTGATGGACTTGAGATTTTGCAAATGGGTAGTTCCCATCAAGGCCTTTTGGTCCCTTCCCTCCCTATGATTTCCATGCCTCGAGCCCCACTATGGGGGCTCGCACAAATCTTTCATGATAAGGGTGCACAGAAGAGGAGGCCCCTATTTAAGTACATATAGTTTTCTTCTTGCTCAAAAATTATGCCTTGTAATTGATTGTAGAGTACTTCATTTTACGACATGCTTTTCCAAAAATTTTGTATGCATAGTAATATTTCATAGAATTCTTGATTCTTGAACTATGGTGAGGGATGAAACATTGTTATGTTGGAATTTTTAACTAGATCATTGTGTATTCTCTCATTATACATAATTTTTCGTACTATATTGCAGGTGGGTGGTTTGGGAGATGTTGTTACAAGCCTTTCTCGTGCTGTGCAAGACTTGGGCCACAATGTTGACGTTATTCTTCCGAAGTATGATTGTATGAATCTCAGCAATGTAAGCTTCGGATCTGCTATTCTAAATTTGTACTTAGGGAACACTCAAAGAATTGCATGTATTGGATTCACCCTCTCTCTCTCTCTCTCTCTGTCTCTCTCTCTCTCTCTCTTTGTGTGCATGCGCGCGCTCGCGTGTGATGCAATTTTATGGTTTTCTATTCTAAACATGCAATTTATTGAAGCACACACACATACATATACGTATGTGTGTGTGTGTGTGTGTGAGTCTTTATATATATAGGAGCACTACACAGCACTTGGTTGTTTAAAAAAAAAAAAAAAACCGCCCCTCCTAGTTAGAGCCCACTGAGCTACATGATGATTATGGAAGTTAATTGGATGGGAAGATCTATATGAGGCCTACTTAAATGCAAAATCTTGAGTCCGTAACATAATCATAACCTTTTGACTCATGGCCCTAAGATTTAATGGTTTAGAAGCATCATTTTATCATGATTTCAATCCAATGGTTAAGAAAAGTTGGATGATAATCAAATTTGGGCTTATGGACATTCATGGGGAGGCAGTGTGTATGAAAAGACTAAAATGAGTCAACATGGAGCCCATGACCAAAGAAAAAGAGGGCAGAAAAAGGGACATTTTTAAAGTAGGGCGCTCATTAGACTTCCTCATATATATATATATATATATTGCCAAATCATGGATTCAAACTTGGGCATACTACTCACACAGACATGTCCCTAACTAGTTGAGCTGCACCTGCAACTGAGGGACCGGGTAACTCACATATTTGTATGTATAGGATTTAAGTGCTTGCATGTGAGTGTTCATACGTGCGTGTGTGATTTTGTGTGTTTTTGATCATGCAAGTGATGTAGGGAATGAAAGTTGAAGGCAGAATAAGGAGAAGAAAGTAAATCTAGTGAAAGAGAGTAAGGAAGGAGATTGGAAGAAAAATGCTAATTTGCATGACATCTTTCCATGAAAGCTTACCAATAGAATAAAGAGAGAATGACAGTTATAATTGATTAAGGTTCATTTGGGCAATGTATGATGTGTTGCTAAGAAATTTTGCTGTTTGGGCAAATGTAATTTCATGTTACTATCTTCTATTGTTAACCATCAAGAACTTTTGTCATGCCCCCAAATCAAGATTCTTGAAAAAAAGTAGAAGTTCGAATTTGAAGTTGTTAACATCCAGGATCAAGGTCTGCAGTGAGGAGAATTCAAAACTTTTTCCAACTTTCCACAATATGACATTTAAGCAGAAGCTATATCATGGATCATTGGTAATAACAACCATAAACCATGCCTATAGATCATTGGTAATAACAACCATACACCATGGTATCAGTCACATGTATCATATGAAAAAGAACTAGTCCATCTATATGTTCCAAGTCTTAAAGTAAAAGAATAGATGTTTTACAACTAAAAATATCAAAAGCTATCAACTGTATCATATGTAAAAGAACAAGTCCATCTCTATATTCTAACTTCTAAGTCTTAAAGTAAAAAAATACATGTTTTATTACAACACACTAAAAATATCAAAAGCTATCAAGTGTGAATGTCTCTCCTAAGAGAACACATGCTATGCTCCAAAGTGAAGGTGACTCAAGCTAGGTCATCGACACGCCACTCGTAATTGGCTGCACATGGTGTCTCAAGGAATGCCTCACCCTCCACGAAATCAAAAGGAGATCCACTACCTACAACACCAATGTTAAAGAGAAAGTCAGATCTATGAGATCTTGCAAGAACAATATATTTAAAATATAGTATGGATGCATCAAATGGATTAATGCCAATACCCATGATCAAGAGAGTAAGAACGGTAGAAGGACTAGACAATATTATGAGAGTAGATATACCATTTGTAACCTTGCCTCAAGTAGTAGAATAAAACATGGGAAGAAGAGATGTGAGGAATGTTAGTCGTGTCCTTTAGACAGTATCAACCCTATATTTTATAGCTACTAATGGCCCAAATCAGGGCTGAAATTACAATCAATCAAATCTAATGGCAGTGTAAATATGAGGTGTACAAATTTATTAGCCTACAAAAATAGTATGTACAATATACACAGGTTTGACTATAGCTATCACATGTGAGTTGGGCAATAGCTTGATGGGCCTGATGGGCTTGTTCTCCACCCTTGGGCCCTTTCTGGATGGGCCTAATTTCTACACTCCCCCTCAACTTGATGCGGGTTGGGGGAGAGCAACAATTTGGAATATAGATAGGCATGACGATCTCAAGGAAGTGCCTTCATGAAGACATTGCCAACTACTTATGAGGGGAAACATAAGGCAAAGAGATTACATCAATGACAAGTTGTTGCCGAATGAAGTGACAGTCGATCTCTATGTGCTTAGTCTGCTCATGGTAAATGGTGTTCTTTCCAATGTGGATGGCACTTGGTGTTGTTTGCATAGAGTGGAGTGAGACTCAAGGGAAATGCACCAAATTCCCGAAGTAATCGATGAAGCCACACAATCTCCGCTAGCTGATGACATTGAATGATATTCCGCTTTTGCGGATAATTTAGAAAGTGTTGGTTGTTTCTTGCACTTCCATTTGATAAGAGAGTTGCCAAGTAACATGCACCAACCTGTCATTGAGTGCCGGGTGTCTAGACAATCTGCCGATTCTACATCAGCATAGGCCTATAATATTAATGAATTTCTTGAAGGATAGAATAGGCCACAATTGAGGGTGCCTTTGATGTGCCGTAGGATGTGATGGATCACATGAAGATGTGGCTTATAAGGGTTTTTGATGAGCTGACTGATTGTTTGTATTGCGTGTGAGATGTCTAGCCTAGTCATGGTCAGGTAAAGTAGACTGCCTACTAGACGACGAAAGATGGTTGGATCTTCAAGAGGGCTTCCATCATCTTCATTGATCTTGAAGTTGAGCTCAAGAGGTGTATCAAAAGATTCAGCATTTTTAAGACAGGTTGATTTAATTAAATTTGCAGCTTATTTTGATTGACACACACGAATACCCTCCTTTGATTTAGAAATTTCATGGCCTAGAAAGTAATTTTAAGGATCCAAGGTTCTTCATTTAATGTTATTAATGAGATAGGTCTTGAGCTCAAAAAATCCAATTGCATCATTTGCACCGATAATGGTGTCATCGACATATGGCAACAAAATAATACAGTGAGCTATCATTGGGACTTTGGTAAATGTGAGGCTGAAGAATGGTGGACCGGAATTTTTCGAACCATGCACGGGAGCCTGTTTAAGACCATATAGTGGTTTCTTCAGTTTACAAACATGTTTTGGAGGAATATCCTGGTGGTGGTCTCATGTTGACTGTTTCTTGAAGATCTCCATATAAAAAGGTATTCTTTATATCCATCTGCCAAAGTAGCCAATTTCATATAGAGACAACACTTAGTAAACAACATACAATTGTCATTTTAGCCACCATTGCAAAGGTTTCCTCATAGTTAATTCCATATTCCTGCTTATATCCCTGTACAACAAGCCATGCTTTTTAGGGGTCTAGACTCCCATCAAAACAAACCTTGATAGAATAGACCCATTTATAGCCAATGATGGAGGCATCCGGAGGAGTTGGAACAAGATCCAATGTGGAATTAAATCCAAGAGTTGTTAATTCTTCATTCATCGCATCGCATCGGGTAGTTTTGAGGCTTTTGAATAGGAAGTGGGAGTAGGAATAGGATCTAAGGAGGTGAAAAGCAGGAAAACCATATCTGTCAGGTGGCATAGATGAACAACTGGAAGGTTGTAACTTTGGAGAAGAGATAGTAGCTGTACCTGTGGATGTAAGAACCGGCAATGTGGGTGGATCGGGTGCAGGAGCAGTTGGTTGTGTAATTTTTGGATGATGCTCATAGATCTATGTAATGGGTGGAGGAAGAGGCGATGATTTTGGGAATTGTGGAAGGTATGAGACTCGCACTGGATGTTTGTTATAGCAAAGTTAGTAGAAGGGAATGTATTCTAAGAGCACAACATTGCGGGATATGCGAAGTCACCTTTCTTTTGGATCATAGCACATGAATCCTTTATGGTCATTGCTATATCCCAAAAACATGCATTGTGTAGCTTGAAAAAGCTTATTTCTTTCAATGGAGGGAAGATGAACAAAACAAAGGCAACCAAAAACTCTTAAGTGAGCATAGGATGGTGGTTTAACAAAGAGACTCATGCAAGGATATTTTGTCTCGGACAAATGAAGGTAAGCGATTTATGATATGTACTACATGTGAGGTGCTTCACACCAATATTGTGGAGGCACTAGTGCTTCTACAAGTAACATATGTATAGTCTTAAGAATATGCCTATTTTTCCTTTCAGCGATCCCACTTTTTAGATAGAAAGGATGAGAATGCTGAAAACCTGTATTCACCACGAGAGTAAGAGCGAAGTGCCTTGATTTGTGTCTGGAATTGGGTAGTTACCATATTATAAAATTTTATAAAGGTTGAACATGCATCAGTTTTTTAGTGTAAAAAACAAATCCATGTATGCCAGCAATGATCATCTATAAAGCTAACATAATATTTGTTCTCATTCCAACTCAAGTGAGGAGCAATTCTCCAAACATCTATATGAATCACATCAAAGGCTTAGTAGCATGAGAATAATGAACTAGAAAGGGCAGCACATGACTTTTACTCAAGCAGCATGATTTACATTTTGAATTTGCAAGAGTAGAGAGTTGTTTATTATTGAAAGATTTGTCCAAACATCCAAGTCTAAGCAAAGAAATCAACGATCAGTATTCAAATGAACAGGGTGTCTATACTAAATGGTCCACACATTATTTAAAGCATTAATCGAGGAAGCAAAAAAGGAATAATGTTCGGCATCTAAAAGAAACAACCTGCCCTGTTTATTCTCCGTCTCGATCACTTTTCCAGTTTGCTGTTCCTGAATAACACAAACAGTGGGAGAGAAGTTAACAAGGTAGCCACTATCAACAAGTTGTACAACTGAAATTAAATTTGCAGAAAGGTGCGGAACAAAGTAAACATTATTAAGGACATGGGATTTATCAGATGATGGTGAAAATTCCAAGGAGCTTATGTTGGAAATGGACAATTAGTGACCATTTGCTGTGGTTATAGTGTCATTTGTCATAAGGCTTTGCAGACTTTGTTACACAGGTGTCCCCTAAGTCTATAGATGAGTTTGTAGATGTAGGAAAAATAAAGTGAAATGCAGGAAAAGCGGGGTAAGAAAAACATAGACTATAAAACCCATAGATGCAAATGCTGAGGTGACTGAAGAATTTAGCAATTCTCGAATCTGAGCATTTGCCATGGTTACTTGCTCATTGTCAAAGGCTTGATTAGTGTGCTGGTTGTTGTTCTGAGCTTGAAGAGCAGTGGAGCCATGCTTTGGAGGTTGTTTTGTTTTCTTTTGAGGTCGCCGCGTATAGTCTAAGATGACATGACACTTGCAATAGTTTCAAAATAATTTTTGGCGACAATTGCGGGCTATATGTCCATATTTTTTACATTCATGACATTGCGGTTTTTGGCCTCTAGTGGTAAGCAGAGTAGCTTCATCAACTAGTGTAACCTCTTGATTTGTGAAGAAAACCTTTGATTCATTGGTAAGTAACTGTGTGGATTCAAGCCTGATTTCTTCTAGAAGAACCTCCTGGACCCAAGTAGTTGAGTCTATCTGGGAATGTTTCTCAATTCATGAGAGCAGTACAAACAGGTTCAAATTCTGGGCATAAGTTCATAAGAGATTGACTGACATGTAATTCTTCTTGTAGTTTGAGAGCCTGGGGAAGAAACTCTGTGGATATTGAATGCAGCAACATTTGGTCTCTCTTATTCCATAGGGCAAGGAACTATAGTATTGATGAACTGTCTTATCATTTTGACAATATTTGGCCAGTTCGGTGTCCAAATGAAATCTTCTTGCCTTGTTAGCTTGTTGATATAGATTATTAAGATGAACCCACATGTCAGAGGCCTTTGTGTAGGCTTGAAGTGCCAAAGATATTGATGAATCCATAGAATTTAGGATCCAAGTGACCACTTTCGCATTGTTTTGATTCCAAGTTGCCAGAGTTTTGGCATCAACAGCACAACTAATGGCTGTTACTGCTGTAGGGGCTGTATTGGTGCCATTCAAGTATCCAAGGAGTCCCTGGACTTCCACAAAATTTTTGAGATGGAAGGACCAACCCATGTAGTTGGTTCCATCGAATTTAATAGGGATGGCATCAATTTTATCCATGAATATTGTTGAGACAGTGAATAAGGATCAGCAGAAGAGAAATGAGCCTCAAATGAAAACAGTAGAAAAAAAAATCAGAAAAATAAGAGGCTGGGTGTCCAATTTTTTTTGTGTCTGGAGAGAGTAGAACTCTACATAGAAGGCTTTGCTGGATGATCAGGCTTCGAAGTTTGTGAGTAGATGTAATTTCTAACCTCCAGAAAGAAGAACCACACAAAATCAGGTTGGATGAGATTTGGATGCAACAGACACCAAACTGTTATTACAAAAGTGGCGAACCAAAGAGGGCTGAGAACGACTGACCTGATGAAGTCAAAAAGTTTAAAATAAATGCTGATAAATCCTAGGAATATAGGGCAACCATGATGGGAGAGGTTGCAGTCGTTGAAATCCAGAAGTGGGGCAATTGTATGAGCAGATCTTCACGCATGGTGGTACTGTATCGTCTATGGTGCAGATGACTATGGGGTGATCTCCGTTACTCAAAACACTTTTGAGTCTCTTCTTTAGAGAAGGAGGCAGGCAGGATTTGATCCCTGCTCTAATGCCATGTAACCTTGCCTCAAGTAGTAGAATTCAACGAGAGGAAGAAGAGATGTGAGGAATAACCCTTTAGACAGGATAAAACCTGTGTTTTATAGCTACTAATGGCCCAAATCAGGGCTGAAATTACAATCAATCAAATCTAATGATAGTGTAAGTATGAGGTGTACAGATTTAATAGCCTACAAAAATAGTATGTACAATATACACAGGTTTGACTACAGCTATCACACGTGAGTTATTTGGGCAATAGCTTGATGGGTTTGATGGGCTTGTTCTCCACTATCTTGGGCCCTTTCTGGATGGGCCTGATTTCTATATCATCATGAATCAATATAAATAGAAACCTATAATCAATCCATCCATTTAATGGAAGGCACATGTAGATAGGCTAGTGCTGCAGGAAAATATGATGTTTCCCTCCCATCTTCAATAGATTTGCGGCATGAATGCATGGGATCATAGACCAGCCAAAATAAAGTTACACGGAGAAAACCGTCCAAAGTTTGGTACTCAAGATGCCAAAGTAGTACCTAGTGGCATACATCCACCTCAAAATCCCATTCTATAGACGGCAGAAGAATTAGTGCCTACCATCGGGGATCAACCCATGGCTAAACTCTTCAACCGAGTGGTGTCTACCTAACTGAAGGAATGACAAAAGGGCAGTGTCTGGCTAGGCTTCTCTTGCGTGAATAAGATTCTCAATCCAAACTCAGGCCCATCCATCAAACCATCACCATCTTATATACCATGCCATCAAGCAATTAAAATAGCTAATCCATAACAAACCACCATTCAGAGGGTACAATCCGTCCATCAAAGCCCCCGCAGTCAATATTGAAGGTATCCCATTCCCTTAGGCCATTGAATAGCCCACCCAGCCTTAGGCACGGGTAATCCATCCTCCATCATCACATACATGGTTGCCTCTAGGTAAAACCTAGGTCAAGGTCCTCATCCTCATCATTTTCCATCTGTAGGTATCCAATCACATACAACCATAAGATAGGAAGTCAAATAAAATACAATGACAATGTATAGAGATTAACTCATCAATATCAGTCAATGGAGGAATATAAATAGCCAACCTAAGTCAATGGTTGTCTTTCAGGTATAGGTGCTAGGTTAGTCCACTCAATGGTCAGATGAGGCATCGGATACCATTTAGGTGAATCTTGGGTCTTTGATGGTCTAGGCATCCAAAAATCATTGATCTCACCATCCCGTTGACCTAACTTCATGTCCCATACCCTACATCATTCAACCGATAAGAGAATACTTAGCTCAACCATCTGCACATCACAAGTCCTCTAGTTATGGGTCATTAGAATGGCTTAAGGGTCCCACATAAGGTCTAAGGGTCAAAAGATACAAATTCTGCACTTTGGGGAAATCAGGCCTACCATTAGTTGTGGCCCTATCACAACTAGCCATGATTTGCCGTGAGTGTATCACGGCTAGCTTACAGCTTGTCGTAGGTAGCTTAATGACTAGTTGAGAGGCCATCATAGAACAAAAACCTCATTTTCATGCCTTTAGGAAAGCTTGCCGAGGTACATTCACAATTTGCTTTTCTAGGAGCCTACAGCTAGCCATGGATGATTTACGACTCGCTATAGGTTCCTAGAATTCACACCCTTAGGTGCGATTTGATGTGAAACCCTGCCAAATTACCTCCAATCCTTCCCCAACTTTGCACAAACATTCTTTACCCCATTCCACACCATTCCCCATCATCAAATCACATTAAATGGTCCTTCATCGAATTAGGGTTCCAAACATCACATAGGATTTCCAAATCAACAAAAAGAGCTTAGGAAAGTGGGAATTCTACATCACAACTTCAAGATCAATTCAATTTAACATAAGAATCAAGGTAAATAAACTTGCATGCTATGTAATTCATATATTGCACTTGCCTTGGTTTCCAATTGGGAAAAAAAATCTCCAATCCAAGGTATCTCTAGCCAAGATATCCCCAAAATCTCTCAAAAAATCCAAATCCTCAAGATCTATAAACTCCTACACCCCAATCCAAGGGAGAAATAGAGATTAGTGATGGTTTTCAAAAAGAATTCAACAAGAGATAGCTAGAGATGAAATTAGGCATGGAAACTCACCTTGATAGAGAGGAGAGAAAGCAAAAGACCGAGAGAGAGAGAGAGAGAGAGAGATAACCAATGAGAATTGAGAGAAGAGGACTAGAATCCTTGTCTTGGTGATGATCTTCAATGGAATTCAGCTTCATCTTGCCCTTGAAGTTGTGTGTGTGTGTGTGTGTGAGAGAGAGAGAGAGAGAGAGAGAGAGAGAGAGAGAGAGAGATGTCATTGAATGGGTTTGGTTTAGTTGGTTTTGTTGCTTTATAAGGAAGGGTCCAATGACCAAAATACCCCCACTTACGTGTAATGCAAAGGACTTCAAGGGAATTTTTTGAAAAATCAAGTGAAACTTCCTTTTCTCCAAATACTCTACAACCAACCAACTACTCACAAAGGCCTTACTTCCTACACTTTCTAAAATTACAAACACCCCCTAAAACTGTCCCAAGTTACAAATAACCCCCTAAATTCTACAACGAAGCCCCAAAACTTACTAAAACATCCAAAATTAGGTATCTAACCCAACTAATCATCCACAAAATCACATAATTGCACAAGATTAACATAAATAAATCTAGGAAAAGCTGGAACCTTACAACCATAGCATTACAAAATAGATTTTGGGGATGTGCTTGGTAATCCCTTGCAGTTGTGTTTGTGGTCGAAACTGGTTTCCACCAGGATTTGTGGGACATTCTCGAGATTGATGTCCCTCCTGCTCGCAACTATAACAAACACCCTTCCGTCTAGCTTGGTTCCTCTCTTGGCCTTCTGAGCAATCTCAACCCTGTGGCCTTCTTTACCACACCCGTAACATACTCCGGGTCTCCTACGACATTGATCTGTATCATGAGATCCCCCACAGTGGTTGCAAACAGGTCTAGTATCCGTCCTATGCTTCTTATATGGTGGTTGACTCTTAAAATTATCTCGCTTCCCTACTGTCGACACCTGCTGAGTACTCCAATTAATATCTTCTATTGCCTCCTCAAACATAAAAGCCTTCCTCAGCGCTTCTGCATAGGTAGTTAGGTCATGCAATTTGATGTCTTTCTTGATATCTGCCCTTAGACCCGTCATGAAGCGCTCTAGTTTGGATTCTTCTGTAGCAACTAAGGTTTCTGCAAAGTGGGACAGCTCCATGAACTTGAGGGCATATTTGGCTATGGTTAAACTCCCTTGCACTAAGGTCTCAAACTCTCTTTTCTTTTGGGCTTTAATATGGTCTGGTATGAATTTCTTTATAAATTCTTTCTTGAAAAAGTCTCAAGTAATTTCTGTCTCTTGTCCATCGAAGGTTTTCTTAGCAGCCTTTCACCATTCTTTAGCATTACCTTCAAGTTTGAATGCCCCTAGTACTGCCTTCTAACGATCCGTACATCCCATAACTTCGAAAATTCCCTCCATATGCTCCACCCATTTATTTGCATCCCAAGGGTTTATAGTTTTATCAAAGCTACGAGGTCGGAACTCGTTGAATCTTTTGTAGAGGTTATCCTTCTCACGATCCCTGACCCTGTTATTATAACCACTCCCAGAACCATTCCTGGCAACACTGAGTTCTTCACCATTTTCTCCATAATGATTTTTTATGGCGGTGATCTATTCCTGAACTTGACTATAAGCTTTCATAAAATTTTCGAACATTTGCCAAGCATACTCCGGCATTTTCGCAATTCTTTCGCCCTGATTACGGTTTCCAATAGCATTATTCATTGTCCTCATTTCTCTGCAAAATAAACAGTGAATAAGTCATCCTCCAACAATAATGGATCAAATTCTTTCCTATGCATCCATACCCACGGCCTCACCACGTGCTCTATGATTGCTAATTTTTTTTATTTGCCCAAAACCTTATGCTCTGATACCATTTTGTCGCAACCCAAATTCCGGGGCCCTGGCGGAATCTGAGTTATAACACATTAGCATACAATTCATACACATAAGTCAAATAAACACGTAAGGCATAAGCATCATTTATTAAAATAAATCCTTCTATATAAATCAACCAATAAACTTTTAATGTCTAAAATTCCAAAATAAATCCATCAGATAATAATTAAATGCCAAAACTAAAATCTCCCTAAACTATTGAATATGGACGTATCGCTCTTTTCAGCCACGCATGTCAAACAATAAGGGCTGATCTTCGCCATTCTCCGATCCAACCGCAACTCGATTACCTGAAGGGGGTAACCAACATCAGTATAAACTGGTGAATGAAATTCTTACTCTATCACACATCTACAATCAATTCAATAGCATATCAAAATAATTATAAATAAACAATAAATTACTTAATGAGTGAATCGAATCTTTGCCTTGGCACTTCTCTAATCTACATCCTCGCACCCAAACTAATTTTATCGTTCCATCTTAACATATCACAACTATCGGGATGCCAT
Organism: Sextonia rubra; assembly: GCA_037013555.1. NCBI lineage: Eukaryota > Viridiplantae > Streptophyta > Magnoliopsida > Laurales > Lauraceae > Sextonia > Sextonia rubra. The sequence continues at coordinate 12,556,256 of JASUAD010000012.1, forward strand.
ACTTGCATCTCCTCAACTGGTGTCCCATAGGACTCACTATTTCAGGACCTTAATGTCCTATCATCCATTACTCATCCAGCATAACCTTACTTTAAATCAACCACATTGGTCCAAATGCATAATAATAAATCATACCGTGCTAGTAGTTCAGATCATGCCCCCTTCCAATGAAATCACACATGACAGATTTTATAATACAGAATATATGTATTTATTTATTTATTATTATTATTTTTTTAAATTGGTACCGGCCACAATTTTCATTCCAAATTTCAAATTTTCATATGACATAAACTTACTCACATATAGACTCTATATTAAAAGTATTATCATAGTACACCCCTTTTTCCTTTAAACATTAGTTATTAAGGCATAAAAGGACTTTTATGAAATTATAATATGACTAGGAGCCTTTTTATAAACTCTTAAACATATATGCAATCGACCAGGCACAGAAAATCCCTAGCCATTACAGTGTTTGGTTTCAGTTCAACACTCCTCATGCCAAGTTCATCCTAGATCATCAGCTGATGGGCCATCCAGGGTTCCACCTCCTAGGGTTCATTGTGACTAGGGTTGCCCATGGGTCTTCTCCAAGATCCATGGTGCTGATCTCCCAATCGGTGGCCCACCTGGAACCACAACTCCAAGCCAAAAGTTCGCTTCCAGTCGGCCAGATTGTGAGAAATTTGATCCAGAGAGCAGATTTCTCATCTTGATGAAGGGGATTTGGGTTAAGAGGTTCCCTCATCACATCATCGTTACCTCTTTGGATTTAACACTGAATCATGGATTACAGCTCAGATTAGTCCCCTTTTGTTGTCGTCAGTCACTGTAGCACTTAAGCATGAAGAAGAAATTCAACTGCTCACGATCAGAGACTTCCAATTAGGGTTGAATAGCTTATTTAACTAGGTTCGTAACAGCACTTAATCATCATTAACTGATTTGTGCGCATAGACTGAGTCCAGAACAATACTCAACATGGAAGACACACGATTTCACACATTAGAATAAGGCTCCATTCACAATAGATTCAGAATATATTTTCTTTTTCTTAACTATTAATAACACCCAAACAAGATTAAAACTCAGATTAGATTATCTCTGTTTGAGTCTCCAATTCACAATATCCCATCGTCAGACTGAATAGATACAGGAGTCACTCACCTCTTGTAGACTCTAGTAATATTTGGTTAAGAGCGGGACATCAACTGGTTGCTTGCCTCCTCCTTCTTTCTCTCGATATCTCCCTTATCTTTCTCCCTTTCTCTAATTCTTTGAATGAGGAAAAAGTGAGACCATAAACAACCTCATACGTCCATATATATATATATATATCCAAATCCTTATTACTCCCTAATATAGGCTGTGTAAAGAATTTCCTTATTCTATTCAAGATTTATTTCCATAAAGAATAATGGTGATTTATATACCCAATCCCAACTTCCCAAATAGAGCTGTATATAGGATTTCCTTATCATATTCAAGATTTATTTCATATTGGGAATGAAGATGCCGTGAGGTCTTCTTCCTCCTATGAAGATTAATTCATATAGTAATAGAATGGGTCCCATCACTTAATACATGTTGTTTAATTCAATGCCCTATCCCACAGCCGCTAATTAACAATAAAACGCCACCATGGAAAACAATAATTAAGTATATATATTTATATATATATATAACAGGGCTAGAATTTCCCACCTTGGGTATTACACAAGTCAGGGCCCCTACCTCCCATTGGTACCATATTTTCTCAATTACAAGAGAAGGAAGTTGTCATACGGTTATGACGTCTTAGTCCGACATTACTCTTAAGAGGTCTGCTCTTGCAAGCAACAGTGTGAGCAACAGTGTCAAATACAAGAAGTGGTAGTTACAGCGGACATGGAGGTCGAGGACGTGGTTATGGAAATCATCATGGAGGTGGACCCAGTGGTAGCAATGCTAGCCATGGTCGATGAAGTGGTGGACAATTTAATTCTATTCATGAAAAACTTTATCGTATTCACTGTGGAAGGTATTGGCATAAAAATGAGAATTGTTAGGATCTGAACAGTCAGCCACGGAATATATATGCATCCTCAGTAGAGGTGGAGCACCCAATTAGACCAGATGTTACTATTAAATCTTATTCACAAATTTGGAAGGATGAGCTTACTAATCTCCATCAAAGATTAGCTACATTAAAGGGTGCACCTTGAGAATCAAAACCCTTTAGTGAGTATGGCCTCATATCACAATCCTATTGCATTTGCTTCCTCAGCTTCTTCTTCCACTTGGGCTATTGATTCAGGGGCAACAGACTATGTGACAAGTATCTGTTATGAGTTTCAGTCGTGCACTTATACTACTATTGGAAGGGTGAGAATTGCTAATGGTTCTTACAACTACATAGTTGGAAAAAGAATTGTCTATATCTTACCTAACCTATCCCTATCCTCTGTTGTCCATGTTCCAAATTTCTCGTTTAATCTTTTGTCTGTTAGTGCCGTAACCAAACATCTTAATTGTTGTGTTGCTTTTTACCCTTCTTATTGAGTGTTTTAGAATCCAAGGACGGGATAGAAGATTGGTGATGGTAGTGAGAAAAAATGGTCTCTACACCTTGGACTTGGAGAACGTAGAGTCAAGAGTCCTACAAACAGTAGTTGATGATAACAATAAAGTACCTCTGTGGCATCGTCATCTTGGTCATGTACTGATGCAATGTCTTAGAAATTTGTCCTTTTTGAATTTTAGAAATAAACATGATAGTAATTTGAGGTGTGATGTTTGTCAATTTGCCAAGAATAAGAGATTTATGTACCCAATTAATATTAATCAAAGAAGTACTTTCCCATTTGATCCGATTCATTCTGATGTCTGGTATGCTCCTGTTCCATCTATTTGTGGTCATAGATATTTTGTGACTTATATTGATGATGCCACCAGAGTACCTTGAGTGTATCTTCTGAAATCTGAAGATGAGGTCTTACATCTATTCCAAACATATTATAAATTCATTGAAGTTTGAAAAAAGATTAAGGCGTTTAGGTTTGACAATGGTGGAGAGTATATCTCAAATATTTTTTAGGATTATCTTGCTAAAAATGGCATTGAATCACAAACCTCATGTGCATACACATAAGAACAAAATGGTGTGGTTGAATGTAAGAATAGACACCTATTGGAGGTCACAAGGGCTCTTCTATTTGAGATAAATGTTCCTAAATCTTTTTTATCTGATGGAGTCTTAACGGCAGCATATTTAATAAATTGAATGCCTTCAAAGATCTTTGGAAGAAAAAGCCCATCATTGTTTCCAATACCACCAAAAATCTTTGAAAGTGTATGCTTTCTTCATATTCCTAAGCGTCAACTGGATAAATTGGATCCGAAGGTAGTCAAATCTATGTTTGTGGGATATCCTAGTTCTCAGAGAGGATATAAATGTTATGTTCCTAGTAAAAATGGTCGTGCATTTGTTACAATGGATGTTAGCTTTTATGAAAACATCCCGTTCTACTCCTTAGCAAGTAAAAAATTGTTGCCCAATGGCAATGAAAAGGATCATGTATCTCTTGTTAATTTTATTGCTCCACCAACTTACCTAGTAAATTATGAATCAACAGAAGGTGAAAGTCTTAACTCCAAAGCTCCAGAGGAAGGTGAAGCGATAAAGAAGAGTCATGGGCCACTACAAGTTTACCCAAGGAAACGTACCAGACAATTAATCTCATCTACCCCATCCTCAGATACCCTGGATCCAGATCCTCATACTCCAGACCAACCTGAAATTCTTCCAATGTCAAGTACTTCCTCTACCAAATTAGATCTCCCTATTGTAGTGCAAAAAGGCAAAAGATCTTGCATTACTCATCATCCCATTCAAAATGTTATATCTTATGATCATCTTTCACTTTTCTCTCGCACATTTATTTCAAACTTGATGCCACGCATATGCCCAAGCATATGTCAGAAGCTCTTACTCACCCCAAGTGGAGGGAGGCAATGGTAGGAGAAATGATAGTTTTGGAAAAAAATAATACATGGGAGTTGACTTCTCATCCTAAAGGAAAGTGTACCGTTGGGTGCAAGTGGTTTTTACTTTGAAGTATAATTCTGATGGTACAATAACAGGTATAAGGCACGTCTTGTTGCAAAAGGCCTTACTAAATCTTATGGAGTTGATTACTTTGAAACTTTCGCCCCAGTTGCTAAACTAACTTCCATCAACGTTATACTATCCCTAATAGTAAATTGTGATTGGCCATTATACCAACTAGATGTAAAAAATGCTTTTCTACATGGGGAGTTGAAGGAGGAAGTCTACATGGATTGTCCACCTGGTTTTGTTGTTAAGGGGCAAGAAGTCAAAGGCTTTTTCCCTTCAAAAGTGTATATATGGACTCAAGCAATCACCTTTGAGCATGGTTCGAGAGATTTAGTTGAGCTGTGCTGAAATTTGGGTTTCACATATGTTTTTCAGATTACACTGTCGTTGTGAAAAAGAAGGATATAAAGGTAGTCATACTTGTGGTGTATGTTGACAATATACTTGTCACTGGAAATGGTGCTGATGAAATTTCCAAGCTCAAAGCTTTCTAAGCATGGAGTTTGAGATCAAAGACCTAGGATTGTTAAAATATTTCCTCGGGATAGAAGTTGCTAGGTCTAAGAATAAAAATGTTATATCTCAAAGGAAATATATTTTGACCCTCTTAAAGGGACAAGGAAGTTAAGTGCAAAGCCAACTGCTACACCAATTAAACAAAATCATAATCTACACTTAGGAGGTGGAAAGCTGCTTCAAGATAAGAGGATGTATCAAAGGCTGGTAGGGAAATTGATTTATCTTACCGTCACATGGCCTTATATCTCGTATGCTGTTAGTTTGGTTAGTCAATTTATACATGCTCCCAAGATTGATCATTTAGCTATATTGCATAGAGTTCTCAAGTATCTAAAAAGGCCCCCAGGTCAAGGAATCCTTTACAAATCACATGGGCATGCGAATGCCATTGTATTCATTGATGCTGATTGGGCTGGATCATTGACAAATGGAAAGTCTACCATAGGATACTGTATAATGATTGGAGGAGATCTTGTCTCTTAGAAAAGTAAGAATTTAGTTGCTACAGCCAAGTATAGTGTAGAAGCTGCGTATAGGGCTGTGGCTTATGGGTGTTGTGAACTACTATGGCTGAGAACATTTTTGGAAAAGTTAGGTTTCAAACAAAGTGGTCCGATGAATGTGTTTTGTGATAGTACTTAAGCAACCAAACTTGCTAAAAATCCAGTTCTCCATGAACAAACAAAGCATGTGGAAATCGATTGTCACTTCATTAGGGAAAAAAATTTAAAAGGAAGATGTATTGCTGATACAAGTTTGTAATGATGATCAGTTAATTGACTTTCTTACTAAGGCAGTCAATAAGGCTAAGTTACATCACGTTTTTTTCCAAGCTAAGCCTAGTCAATATCTATGCACCAAAGAGAAGGGAAAGGGTTTTTTTATTTTTGTGGTGGGGGGGGGGGGGGGGGGGGGGTTAGAAGTCAGAGTAGGACTAATTTGTTATTCTGGAACAAGTCAAGGACCTGGATGTAAATTTAATAATGTCTAGGTACTTTTTTGTAATTTTTAGAATTAGTGAATAACTATATAGGAGTGGTCACCAAACCTTGTTGGAGTGATCATTCTCTTTGTTCTTTGTGCAATTCTTCTTCCCTTTCTCTCTCTCTTTCCTATTTTTCCTCAACAGGTTGATACAAAACCCTAGGTCTTGTTGAATCTGGTTTTTTGAACTTTCACTAGTGTGGGATCCTCTTGATTCTTTAAGATAGCCTCAAGTGACTGTTAAGGAACTGAGTAATCTTTGAATCCCTCAGTCCAAAGGGTTAAAAAACTGCCGAAATACTTTTGAGCAGTTAGTTGAGCTTGAGTACACTTGGCTGAGTCCATATCCAAATAATATTTTTCAGCTTTGTTCTCTTGATGATACAACCTGAAAGCGGACAACATCTTAGACTCTTTCTTAAAGTATTGAAGAGATAGTCCAACTGAATTAATACTTAGTGTTGCCACTTTGGAATTATTTAAGTTCCATGTATTGAGAGCTTTCTCTTCCTCACTGCCATCTAATTAACCAGAATAGTCTTTTCTAGACACAATGGAAAAAATGGACTGCCATGGTAAGAAATTCTTTCCATTTAATTTCATTGGTAGAGTTTGGGGAACGATCCTATGAGCCAGTAGACTAAACTTTTTGGGTTGGACGACCTCCTTGCAGGCAAACCAATTTAAAATAAAAATAAAATTCAATTCAATCTTAATATCTGCAGTCATAAAAGCAGACCAATATCCGCCAATCTGTGTGGCTTAAATGATAAGAAGGGCTGGAAAGCATGTTGCTTGGATGGTGCCCAATAATCTGATTGAATGGTCCAAACAGTACATAGAAAGGGGGAAATCCCTGTAGGGGAAGGAGAACCAGAGTCGAGAGGATTCTGGAACAGTTGACGAACTTGAGAGGGCCCTACAGAATGATTGTGCGAAGTGAAGTGTTGAGACTAGTTCTGAAGTGAGAAATCGAGACCAATTCAGATACTCTGGTGAATTTGCAGCGGAATTTCCAGCACAATAGCTGAAATTTCTCTTTCCTGAATTTGCAGAAATATCCGCATTGTTGTTGATGATTCAGATACGAAGTGCACAAGTTCTTGAGATGATCATTTTACAGTTTTCGTTTTTTTTTTTTCTTCTTTTTTGTTTCTTTTTGAAAATGCGTAAATGCCACGCCTGTTTCATTTGGTTTTGAGCCTTCCAGAGACTAGTGATTGAGTAGTTTCTCTTAAGCATCCAAAATGCACGATTGGATGGGAGCCAGAGACGAGATGAGAATAAGCTTTCACGAAAGAGACGAGGGCATGTTGTGGATGAAAGCTCTAATACCATGTACAAAATAATAATAATAATAATAATTGGGAATGTGCTCCTTATTCCCTTTGGGATACTATAAATCTATTTATAAACTTAAAAATATACAGATGAGAACAAGCCCCAATCCTAACTACTTCACATAATCCTTCTCCTTACCATGGTTCAAAATAGTGGCCGCTATGCATTATCGGCCGTAGCAGTTGAGGCCGCTACACTATTTAGAAAATAATGGCTTTATGGTCAACACTTACTAGAGCCAAACAATTTTAATTTAAAACATTGCTTTTCCTATTGCTTCTCCTTAAAGGCATTACCTAAATTTGTCTCTACCCTTGTATGGTTGCAAAGCACGAGAAAAAAAATACAAGATTGGTTGTTACATAATATTTGAATTTTTTTATCACTTAAAATTCACAACGCTACACCACTATGTATTGCCGTAACCACCTTGTATTACTTGCTATGTGGTGTTTTGGCCACTGGCTATTACACTTGCCACAACCGCTATTTGATCCTTGGTCCTTATAAACAACTTTGCCTTATTTGGTCACAAGCCCATTTGTCTGGGTTGGGCTTGCTTCTACATCAACAGTGGTCCCCTCCTCCCACCCTGTCCTTCTCTACACTTATTATGGATGCAAATATGCTATTGCATACCAATAACAAAATTCTAGCATGATTATTTACAAATTAGAATGCTCACATGAATTGAAGTATATTTTGGCTAATATTCTTTATTAAATGTACTTGATCTGAATGTTTGGGAGCATTTCCTCTTTTCCTTTTTCTGATGATATATGCTTCCTTCTTATGATGATGTATATCTGCACTGCTTATTATTAATAGATCTCATATAATGAAAGGTTCCTGCTGTAGGTAAAAGATTTTCAATTTAATCGAAGTTATTCTTGGAGTGGGACTGAAATAAAAGTTTGGAATGGGAAGGTGGAAGGCCTTTCTGTATACTTCATAGAGCCTCAGAATGGGTAAGTCTGTCGCTCAATTATCTCGCTTGAAGCTTTTATATTGAAATTGTCTTTTACGTTCTTTTTTTTTCGAAGTATACATGGGTGAGTTTAATCTTTATGCACCCGCTTTTGTATTGACGGTTTTCAATTTTCTTCAGTGGCCTGCATCAACTCCCATCCAAAGGCTACAAAAGAACTCTCTCTCTCTCTCTCTCTCTCTCTCTCTCTCTCTCTCTCTCTCTCTCATATGCATGGTGCGCTTATGTGCACGCATCCCTTTTATGATAATGTCCAAGCAGTTCTTCTAAGATAAGCACCACTCTTTAAGAATGACCACGACTCCATCCATGTAATTTCAATTTGTAACACTTTCACTTGAGACTACTGTGGCTAATACCAGCTGTATGACCATTGACTCGGCCCTATTCTTCCTTCTACTTTGATACACAATGGTTTTGTAATGGAAAAGGATAATAAAAGAAAAAGTTGTCAATAGAGGATAATAAAAGAAAAGGTTATCAATAGGATATGAGAGAGAGAGAGAGAGGGGTCAATCGATAAGTGGTTAATCCATATGATTAGCACTCATTGCTAATAACTCTAATGAATAAAATTACAATGTTAGCCTTTATCCACAAGAAGAAAAATATGAACAAAGTGTGATATTCTGATGCTCAAAATCTACACCCCATCTTTGGTTTGCACACATTGCGTGCTGTGAATTGTTATTTGTCATGCACACAATTGGCCCTGATTAGAGTGACATTCATGTTTAATTAGACAACCGTTTCTAAAGGTTTAAACTTCTGCGATATGAAACCATTGCTGTTTTGATCTGATTAGGATGGTTTTTCTGCCATCACTTCCCCTTCCTTTCTTGATCCCATTCTTTCTTGACCCCTACGGCAACATAGAATTGTGACAATAGAGGCTAAACAGACAAGATTCCAGTTTGACAGTTGTGATTTGGGGAAACCATTTCTTTTTTCTCTTTTATGGTTGGCAGCTTCTCTGTTCTTCATATGTAGGTACTTCGACAGGCAAGTAGGAAGGGCAATTCAACCAGTCCTCGGCAAATGCCAGATCAGAAGGTTGTAGCTCAGTAGCTCAGGAATCTGGTCCCCTCCTCCTTTCTGCAAGTAGGAAAGGCAATTCAACCAGTCTTTGGCAGAAGCCGGACTAGAAGGTTGCTTCCTAGCTCAGTAGCTGAGAAATGTCCTCTCCCTTCCATAAGCGATAGTGATAGAATGATTTCTACATGGAACCCAAGTGACTGCTCACACAATTTTTGTACTCCAGTTCACAGGGGATCATTGGCCTTGAACGTATTTAACCTACTTTGGGTTATTATCTAACTACAATATTTGCTCTCATTTGCACTGTTTAAGACAGCATTGCCTTCAAGCATCTCCTCTACAATAGCTAAAGAGCAAGTTGTTATGATTGGCTTCTATCATTGAAATAGATTGGCAGAAGAGATAGATTCCTTAGGGTTTTAAAGGACCAAAATTAACAAACAAAAAGAAAAGGCAAAAGAGAAGAAAAGCAATCTGTTTATTTAATCAACTGTGTTCTGCTTTTAACTTGCTTGACTATCTCCTGCTTCAAGTTCTGATTTGCCCATTTTCGTTCTTAACAAATATCTCTTGTTGGATTCAATGAATGCATTTTTTTTTTGTTACTTTTTTTTTTTGCATGTTGCTTTTAACCATTACACCCAAAATGCTAGCATCCCTCGGGTGGAACATTGACTAGACTTGCAGCACAATCCCTCACAGGACATGGAATGGGGCCTTTTTGCCATGCAGACGTGCGCCCACACAGAAAAATGGCATGGGTTTGTTTTTTTTTGCCCTGCCCGGATTCGAACCTGGGATGTGTTAACTCTGATATCATCTCAAGTTGTTAACCAATACATCCAAGATGCCTAGGCATTAAAGTTGCAGCAAATTAATTACTTAACAGCTTTTAGTTGGACGGATAACATATCCAAGGGAATTTAAGTATATGCCTGCAAGCTGCTTTGTATGCCAAATATTTCTTATTCAATTCTCTTCTTCTGCAGAATGTTCTCGGTGGGTTGCATATATGGTTGTAGGAATGATGGGGAAAGGTTTGGATTTTTCTGCCATACTGCTCTTGAGTTTCTACTACAAAGTGGCTTTCATCCTGTAAGTATTGAAAATGATTTGGTCAATCTCCTTAACTAGTTGATTGACTCCTCTCTTCCTACTTCATTTTCTGGTACAGTATTAAAATATTGTAAACTGCAAGTTACATCTTGAGGGGGCATTTTTGCAGCACCCATTTCCGTAGAAACCGGCGGAGACATGGCACTGGAAAATCTGACATCTTCCCACTCACATTTGGGTGCAGCGACGATTTGGGTTGGGAATTTGACGTTTTAACCAAAAAATCAGTGCTAGAGAGGATCCCAAAATCTGACCCATCCAGATCAGACTAGGAAGCTGCAGAAGAAGAAATGCGGGGTTTCCTCTTCTGCAACATTGCACAAGCAGCCCCCTAAATGTTGAAGAAGCCTGTAACTTTTTCCTTTCATGCCCTGAATACTTGGCTGCAGTGATACAGTTTGGGTTGTGACCTCCCTCTCTTCAACCCTTGATGACCATTGAATTAGCATGCATCCACATTGGCTGCATTACTATGACACTCACCAAGATGGACACTTCGGACTCAATAAAGAGATGCCTTGTGGTGGAAATTAGAGGGAGCTAGATGGAAACTTCCTTTCCTACTGTTTTCTGGCCATCTGGGTCCAATTATTTAAATAATTAAAGGAGGAAAAAAATGAAGAATAGAAGAGCGAAAGTAGAATTGGAAGAAGTGGAATAGAGAAGGTTGAATTTGTCTAGGGTAGGCCATACAACCAAGTATGAATGAAAAATAAAACTATGCAAGGAGAATTATATCATTTCCCTTTACAATATCCCAGGTAAATGACAATATATCCTGAAAATTCATATTCAAACATTCCAACTCCTCCCCTTTCAAGAATGCTTTGGTGCATATTGATCATCCTCAACTTGCTTGGGAAAATTTTAAAGAGCTTTCCTGCCCATAGCCCCTGCAAATGCTTGCTGCTTGGATTTTTTTATCCCACACATGTAGTACGAATGATTAGATGCCATCTTATCTCTAATGAAGTGATGATTAGCCTCTATTCTTTTTCGACTCATAAACAACATTATTTTTTGCACTTGTTTTTTCTTTTGGTCTTTGATGGTTGGTTGTATTGGTTCTCTTTTTTCAATAAAATTTACCCATTACCTATATATATGTATATATATGGGGAATATTACTGTGCATTATTCCCTCACCATGTGGTGAAGGATAAATACATATTTGGAAAGATTCATGTACACAAGAAGAATAGTCTTTCATAGTATTGTGAAAAAGATGAATCTTCATATATAAATAGGGAAAGCCATGTCATTGTCCCTCACCACATGGTGAGGGAAGAATGCTTAGCAATATTCTCATATATAAATACGGTAGCATTCAGGTGAGAATTGTTCTCACCTACCTGCTGTAAGAACTTCCATTTGGGGATGGGACCAAGGGAATGGAAAGATTCATGCAGGACCATCTAAGCTATCAAGTTTGGCCCCAATTACATATCCCTAACCCCTTCATCCATGGCGCACAATTCTAGTCCATTAGATTGGTGTAAAGTCGATCCAATGGTCCAGTAAATTTGGATTTGACCGAAATTTGGGGCATGTGACTATCATGGGTTCTCGTGTGTATTACAAGGTTTGGATTAGGTGATTAATGGGCCCCATCTTGAGTTCTCACTTAAAAAACGGTGAGAACAATTCTCACTTGAATATTTCCAATATATATATATATCTATGAGAAGTGTTCTCACACACCTTCCGTGAGAACTTTTAATGGAGCCCACTTATGGGTTCCATTTGGAGATGGGATCAAGGAAGATAAAAATATCTATATGGGATCACCCCAAATATCAAGTTTGGTCCCAATCACATCTCCCAACACCTTTGTCCATGGCTCATAAATCTAGTCCATTCAGATTGGTGCACAATCGATCCAACGGTCTAATAAATTCGGATTTGATTGAAACTTAAGCCGTGTGACTATTGGGGGAGTCCTTGTGTATTGCAAGATTTGGATTGGGTGATAGATGGGCCCCACTTATACTTCTCACAAAAAAGTAGTGAGAACTAGTTCTCATAGGATTATTTCCATATATATATATAAATTGATAATGAGTGCTAGTCCTATTTTAGTGAAACTTGACCTAGTACCGTACTCAAGGTGGCAATCTTCTTGAATGCTAGGCTAAGGAGCAAGTGTCCTTTCTATTGATTTTAGTAGCTGAGTTTTAAACAATTACATCTCCCCTAGATTTATTCATGACAGCTGTATTATTTAAAATATTACATCCTGTCCCTTGTTTTTCAGAAGTAACACTAACATCTCAACTCTACTGTCATAATTTGGTACAATCCATTTTGGAGCCCAGTAGAAATCATATGATAATATGGCAAATCCTTCTAGATGAGGTTTTGGTATTATCTAGTGGTCTGCGGAAAATGGTTCCTTTATTTGTTAGCATAAGTATAAAGTTGTTAGGGGAATTTTGACAACATTCAATTTCCAAAACAAAGTCCAATGGTGAATTATCACTTTGATCAATATCAAATTTGGGTGAGTGCTCAATTCATTTTTCTTTTCTTATAATAATTTTTTTCCCTTTTAGCTTGGATGACAAGGAAAGGGGAAAAAAGGTTATTTTATTTATTTTTATTTTATTTTTTATTTTTTGGGGTGGGGGGAAGGGGTGTTGGCTTGATCTTGGTGGAGCCATGAATGTTGCTATTTTTTACCAGCTCACTCAGAAAATTGTCATGTAATGATATTAGACTTGTATGTTCCTCAATTGTTCCTCATTGGTGTGGTGATGATTTTTTTTCTTCTCCTAATACTGCGTGCAGGATATCTTACATTGCCATGATTGGTCTAGTGCACCAGTTGCATGGTTATTCAAGGATCATTACATGCATTATGGTCTTGGCAATGCTCGAGTAGTTTTCACAATTCACAACCTTGAGTTTGGAGCTGGTAACATTGGGAAAGCAATGGCATATGCTGACAAGTCTACAACAGTTAGTACATATAGCTTTCTTCTTTAAATGCATTACTTTTAGCGTTTCAAACAGTACCTTTATGATTGAGATAATCATAGTCATTTATATTTGATGCAGTCATGGTTTCAATAATTACCTGATGGCAGCCCACTATTGCAATGCGACGGCTAAATCAATTGTTTAGTAGCTTGTTACCTCAAAAATGATGCCAAGAATGACAAACAATGGAAAATCCAGCAAACTAAATCACGTTCAAAGATAAAAATATCCAAGCTAGAATGTGTAGAGACTCAGGTTAATCTCCAAAACCATAGCCCAGATGGGCTGTTCACTACAAATAGAACTTATATTGAATAAGAATTACAAAAATTCAAGAAATGGACACTGCCAACCTCTACACTACACGTATAGCAAGGGTGTAAAAGTCGTGACTTGGACTCAACTAGGGAGAGTCATGTTTTGTTTTAAATGATTTAAAAAAATATTTTAAAAGGAAGCAATTACTTATAAAATATAAACAAGCATTTATTTTGCATTCATGATAATCAATCCAAATTAATAAATTTTTATATGCAAGAGAAGCATCGCAATAGAGAAAATAAAAGAAAAACATATTGCAAATTACATAATTTGTTGGTCCAAATATTGAATATAAAATATAAAATATTTGTTTAAAATTACGTTCTAGTCATCATTTTTAGATTGCTTACTCCAAACACATGCATAATTACTTATAAATAAATTTAATTATTTAAAATTAGATCTATTTATAAAATGGTTCAAATTGCAAACAACTTATTAAAATGAGATGAGATGGTTGAGTCAAAAACCAATCTAAAAGCTTGAACCTAAAGGTGGAAGGTCAATATATGCATATTAAGCCAAGTTAGATCCCATGACCGGACGATGTGGGATGTAGGTTTCCTAACACTCCACCTCACGAACAGATTTCGTGAATAGCTGTGCCAGGTGGTCTACACAAGAAATTGGTTCCGATTCCATGTAAATTTACTATAGTCATCAATAAATGTCACAAAATATTTATAATTTGCATGAGAGAGATAAGGAGCAATTCCCCAAACATCATTGTGCACTAATTCAAAACAGCTAGAGCTACTAGAAGTGGATGTGGGAAAAGGAAGCGTCTGGCTTTTCTCCATCTTGTAAGTATCACAATCAAATGAAACACACTTAGAGGAACCAACACTTTTATTCAACAAATAGAATTAAACAAGATTGACATAGTTTTTAAATTTGGATGACCAAGGGTATTGTGCCATAAGTGACAAATATCCTTTGTAGATAAGCAAAGCAATTCATTTATTATTTTAGTCCTAATAAATGTGGAAAGATCCAATGGAAATAAATGTTCCCATTTAGCCTCCCTTGTGGTCTCTTTCCTAGGTCCTGCACAACCCAACCAAAAGAAGAGAAAACAATGTTACAACTATTCTCAACAAGTTGTCCAATTGACAATAGATTTGAGGTTAAACTTGGGTACAAATAAACATTGTTCAAAGGTATGGAACTAGGGATATCACCATTGGCAGTTAGGAATTTTGCCTCCATCAGCAACTAGGATTCAAAGACCGCCATTATATTTTCTCAAATTTGAGAGGTGATTAGTGGTAGACGTTAGGTGATTGGACACCTTGAGTCAAGATGCCAAATTGAAGAACAAGGTTTAGATTTACTTGAGATGCCAAATGTAGAAAGTGTGTTGACAATCATCTGTTGAACTACTTCAGGGGTGATAGAAGTTGAGGAACCAGGCTGAGAGGGCAAGAAAGTGGATGCAGCATCAGCAGGGGAGTTGGATGACATAGAAGCAACAACATGTGCATGAGACTAAGGAGGGCGTGTGTGGCATTCTGTAATAATATGAACTCCCTTCTTGCAGTGAGTACAGACATGCTCATATCATGAGACGAATTTTGAGTTGGAGATTTGCCTTTTGCTGTAAATGCAACTGTGTAGTCCTCAATTGTCAATTCCACTTTGCTCCAAATGACCTTTTGTCAAAGTATGTTGTTCTTCACAGAGAAGCTTATTCAGACAATCATCTAATGAGGGTAAGGGCTTTCGACTCATTAGAGCTGATTGAATATTTTCAAATTCAGACTGTAATTTCCTAAGAAAATGATCCCGTTGACTAGAGGCTTATAGATCTTGAATTTCAAGTAACTATTGACTAGAGGCTTGTAGATCTTGAATTTCAAGTAAAATGGCATCAAAAACATTGGAATCTTTTATACCATCATATTCAGCCCATAGATTCTGAAATCCTGAATAATAGTCTTGAATAGACAAGTTACCTTGAGTATAACTACCAATTTCTCATTCAAGATGAAATTGGCAAGCAGGATTTTCTTGATGATAAACCTTCTTCAGCTAATCCCACATCCGTTTGGAGGTTTTATATGGCTTGGGGTTTAAAATAAGGTGAGGTTCAATGGATCCAAGTATCCACGTTTTTATCTTGGCATCCTTAGTGTTCCATGTACGTAGCAATCTCTCTCATCAACTGTTGTTTTTGGGTCGGAGCAAGAAATATGTCCCTGCAATTCTTTTGCCTCAAAAGCACAATTGAAATTGGAATGCCCAAGTTCGGTAATTTTTTCTAGTGAATCGCACCAAATTAATCTCAGATTTCACCATGGATCAAAGTAAGTTAGACTACAAGATCAAGAGTGATGGGAAATGAGCACATGAGTAGAGAATGCAGTCAACAATTAGTCTACTGAGACAAACCAGTATCCAGATTGAAAAGCATGAGGTGAGCAATTCAGATCTGTGACAGATTCACAGATTATGAAAAACCAGGTCAAGCGACCGTGATTTGGACCTCTTTTCGCTCATGTGTGCCCCACTATGGGATCTGATTACAATGCAGATCAAGGATCCTTGTGTGATTTGATTTTCTCTTTCAACTAAACCAAAGTTCACCTAGACCCACTCTTGATCGATTCTGGACTAATTTGATCAGAACTTGTTCAGAAAACTAGGATCCACAAAACTGAACGAAGTACCTACCTCAGACACTGATAAATTGCTGAAAAATCTTTAGAAGTCCCAGAATAAACAGGCGGCCAGAACTAGATGATTCTCTGATGATGTCTTGGTGATCACTGGTGGGCCACAGTTGATCACAAATGTCGCAGGGTGCTGACTACAACAATCTGATATAGAGTATGTTGATTCTTCAAAAATGAATTCTTGATCCAGCAACAGATCTCTAGAAGGAGAGATTCCTCTCTGATTTGTGTCTTTTCCGAAAGAGACTCCTCTCTGATTGATTTCTTGAAGCTCTTAACTTAGAACATTGGTGAAGCCCACTCATCAATACTGTCCGTTAGGTGGAACCTGGCCAGTGCACTTTTGGTGACACATTTTTTTAGCGCCGAGTCAATTCTCTTGGGATTCAAACTTGCGACCAGTTGGCTCTAATACCATATTATGAGTCAGAAACCAATCCAAAAGCTCGAACTTGGTGGTGGAAGGTCAATATATGCATATTAAGCCAAGTCAAAACCCATTGCGAGGCGATGTGGGATGTAAGTTTCCTAATACAGAGTCTCCCTTATATTTAACTCCATCCTTCGATAAAATTAGATGACCCAAGAGAGTCGAGAGTCAACTTGGAGAGTTTAATACCTTGGTCAAGAAGAAATCCAAAATCTGAAAGCTTTGACTGGCTTTGGGCGTCCAGAGTATAGCCTGGACATTTCCACCTGCGGCGCCCCATACAGCTTTCTTTTTCTTAAGACATTGTATACAGGCTCAAATTAGGCTTCTGGGGAACTCTATCGTTGGTAGTTTGTCCGGATCCGGTTCCATGGAGGCCATGGTTCAAACTTGGAGTGGCAGTTTGCCCTGAAAACTGATACAAAGCAGCTTTGTGGTGCAGTTTGTGGCTGTCTTGGTCTGTCGCAGTGTGTGTGTGTTTTTTAAGGTTTTTTTCCTATTCATAGTATCCACTATAAACCAAAATATTGGTCGCTCATCATAACAGCCTGCATTGCTATCTTGTTAAAACTGTTTAAATGTTCAAATTTAATTATAGATTTAATATTATATGTTTAAAGAAGCACAAATATCACAAATTTATAGTTTCAGTTGTAGAACGCAACCATAATTTAGATGGTTTATGATTCCAGTGAATATAATAACATCACTTAAAATCTTGATTTCAGCTAACTTGTAAGAAATGTCTAAGTAAGATGTGCTATAATCTAGAAATGCATGATTTCTTAATAACATATCGGTTCTTTGAGTTTAATCTTATCTCTAACAAAGAGAAGTCGCAGATTGGAAACAGTAGCTTTGACTACTTTTTTTTTTTTTAACAAGATAATCATTTATGTTAGCTACCGGACACCAGCCTTTTAGAAGCTTCATGGAGAAGTGAAAGTAGTAAAAAATGAGACTTAATTTGGGATAGTTTCGTGCAGGTATTTGCTAAAGCATAATGTGTCTAGGGGTTTACTTGTAGCTATGATATATTCTCGTGATTGTTTATAATTATGGTACTCTCCTTGGAAGTTCGTTGTGTAGATCTTAAAAGGTATAAAGGATCCTGCTAGCCAACTCTAAATTTTGATGGGGTAAGGCTTCTATGATGATGAGTAGAAACCTAAAATAAATTTTTCTTTTTTTCTAATTTCGGGAGACTTAACACATCTAAATCAATACCACACCTTTTTATTTAATTTTTTTGTCACTTAATGTTGGACTTTTGTAGTAATTTTTATTTTGTCAGGTGTGCTTAATAATTTATTTCAGTAAGATCAGTGCTTTTCTTAAATTGTCACAACCAAGGATCAAAATAGTGGATGCAGATGGTAGCGGCCGGCTGCCAAAATGCTATTCAACGGTCTCTATATATCGGCGTAGTAGTCATAGTTGTAAATTCCGTTTCAGTCACCATTTCAATCTAGCCTCCAAAATGAAATATTTCGGTGTTTCTCGGAATTTCAGTGAAAATTTTCAGAGTAACTTTTCGGAAAATATAAAATAAATATATATATATAGTATGAGGTGCAAGTACCTCATTAAATTCAAGATGGGGATATTTCCTATTTCAAGAAACACCATTATATGAATAGAAAGAAATAAACTTTAACCAAATTAAAAATGGGTTTTGAACTTTTTATTTTTAAACAGCAAAAGAAGAAGCACAAAAGCAGCAAGTGGAAAAAAAAAAAAAACAGCTATCAGAGGAAGAGGAGGAAGAAGTACTTGCAATAGAGGAAGAAGAAGTACAACAAGAGCTGCAATGGTGAATTGCACGGCAATGACATCTAGTATGCCAACACTGAAATGGAGAAACGAACCAACAGAGAAACACACAATGCTGGAAAACTAAACGGCAGGCAACAAGACGACGACCGGACGACATCCAGAACTGCAGCAGCAGTTCCCCCAACATCAACTGACTAATCAGAAAGAGTGAATCACTAAGTCATCGGTGGGTGAGTGGCTGAGTGATGTGGCTGAGTAAGTGGGTGAGCGTGAGGGTTTCGTTGACTTTCAACTAGGGTAGGGTTTCTTTTGGTAAAGGGTTTCATTGTTTTATATAAAGAAACAAAATTGCAGTCCTCCCTAAAAGAGTAAAAAAAAAAAAACTTACAACTATGCTTGATGTATTGCCCAAGCCATATCTTTGCCCTTGGATAAGCCCCCTTCACCAGATGAACTCCCCGTCTCAAAGTGTCTTACTCTACGCGTGGCGTCAACTTGTGCCTTACGGCGCATTTCTTTTGCTTGTGCTATCATAAGCGACATTAGTTGTGCGGCTTTCATTTTTGGTTCATCACCCTCATCATCAAAATCGAAAAAAATTTCCTCTGTAAAGACCTCAAAACAGATTCATCAATTTCTTGATTTCTTTTTCTTGAATCTCTACTTTTCTTTCTTTTCCTTTATTGAGAAGCTTTTTCATGTCTTCTTTAAGTGCTTTTGATAGACTTGGACATCCTGCCACATTGCCTGCTTGAATCTAATTATCATGCCATTTGTGAGTTTACATATTGATTACACTTGATTCTTGATCTATTTTCATAGACTGCTACACTGTGGTTTCACTCTGGATCTACATCGCACACCATCTTCACAAATCACAACTGATCAGAGAAGTTGAACTCTGACTCACAGTGAAATACCTACATATAAGATATATATTTGTTCCCCATTTAAATGCAATTTCTTTGACAAGATTGCAAATATATAATTTAAAAGGTCCTAAAAATTTGAAAATAAAATAAAAAAAATAATGAATGTTGGATTTATGATTTATTTATGTGCTTCATTGACTAAACTATTTGAAAGGATTTTGAAGTGTTTTGGTTGCCGAAATTTTATCAAAAAATAATTTTTTGAAAAAATAATAATTATCTGAAATAAAAATGAAGTAAATATAAAAAAAAAATCAAGGAATGTTGGTTTCATCTGTGGGATTCATTAATCTAACTATTTGAATGGATTTTGAATGGTTTTGGTTGCCCAAATCTCTTTTTTGAAAAAATAATAAAAAATCCTGATAGAAAAAATAAAACAAATATAATAAAAACATCAAATAATGTTGAATTCATCTATGGGGTTCCATATATCTAACTATTTGAAAGGATATTCAGGTGTTCTGGTTGCCCAAATTTTTTTAAAAAATAATGTTTTTTAAAAAAATATAATTAAAACCAAAAATAGAAAATAAAATAAATATAAGAAAACATCAAATAATGTTGGATTCATCTATGGGTTACATAGATCTTACTATTTGGGAGAGATTTTGAAGTGTTATGGTTTACCAAATTGAGAAAAAAGTGATTTAAAAAAAAACAAATCCAAAAAAGAAAATAAAAATAAAAATAAAAGAATGCTGGATGCATGTATGGGAATGATGATAGATCTAGCTATTTGGGAGTGATTTTAAAGTGATTTGGTTGACCACATTTAAATAAAAATATTTTTTTTTCAAAAAACCCTAATAATATGAAGATAAAGAATTAAATAGATTCAAAATATAGGAATTAATGTGTGCCTCATCCATGGGATTCATTGACCTAATACTTGAGCGTGATTGTCAAGTGATTTGGTAGGTTTTTTTTTTAATAAAAGAAATCCAAGAATAACAAATGAAAAAAAATCATAAAAAATGGTGGGTTTGATCTATGGGAAACATAGATATATCACTTAAAAGCCATTTCTAATAGATTCGTGAGGAAAAAAGAGGAATAAAATCATAAATCTGAAAAAAATTACATAAAAAATACCTTGTGAAAAGTGCCTTTTACTCCAAAGGTGATGAAAGACCTTGATTTGTTGATCGTTATGTTTTTTGGTGTCTTCTTCCTTTCGATTGGAAAAAAAATGGAGATAGGACCAAGAACCGGCAGTGAAATAGAGGGAACGAAAGGAGAAAAGTGAAAGAAATGGGAAATGGGGTCGTAGACGTCGCGGCCAAAGCAAGCACTATTTCCTCATAGCGGCCACTGTGGGCCATCACCCATATAGTGTGGTGGGCATGGTTGCTACGACCAATATTTTATTCCTTGGTCACAACCCAAATTCTGGGGCCCTATCTGGTCCCTAGTTGTGACTCATATGCATAGATTACCACTCATAAATCAAATAACATTACACATAAGGTACAAGCATTACCTACCAGAATCGGTCTTTCAATTTAAATTCAACCAGACTAAATAAACATAATCATGTCTCAAAGCATCATTTCATAGCATAATCCCCACTATTGGTAAAAATATAAATAAATAAATAAATGGAAACCTACTACTGGGTAATCCCCTAATCTGTTGAAACTTGATATGACGATCTCCTCAACCACACATGCCAAACTCTATGACCTATGGGCCGATTATCGCGCTACCCAAGCCCTCCCGCATTCAACATCAGTATAGTGATGCAGGCCTTAAGATTAAAGATTAAAGCTTGCGTAGAGTGCTGGAGTATGTGTCTGAAGGCACTTCGAATCGTCAAGAAGACTTCAATACACGAGGAAAAACCTCCAGGGATAAACCCCACAATTCTATTCAATAATCAAAGTCTAAAAAATAATTTACTACAATGCAATATTAATAAGAAAGCAAGCTTAATGCCTAAGAAAACCCTAATCTATTACTAGAAACTTCCCTAATAATGCAATTAGAAAGCTTCTAATAAAATAACATAGTCCTAATCTAATTTGAAAGGGGACCACTTGTGGGGCCTAAACTGTATCATCCTCCCTAGCTTGAAACAAGATTTTTTCCTCAAACTCAAGTTTTATTCAGACTGCCTCTGTAAATATGGTGAGCATGAAGGACTTCCTTTTTCGCAACTGCCCGAGAACTTTTCTTCAGCAACTCTGGCGTCTCAGGATAAAGTATAAGTTGTTTTCCACCATGCATGAATGTGTATGTATTATTGCACATACCATGAGTCACATTTTTGTCATATATCTGTGGGCATCCTAACAAGATATCACCACTATCTATAGGTAACACATTACACTAAATTATATCTTTGTGATCATCACCAATAGAAAACATAGCCTTACATATGTGACGTATGCATGCTTGATCACTTGTCATCAGCCATTTGACAAAATAAGGACGATTGTGCTTGTAAACCTTCAACTTGAAGCGGTCAACAAAAGATTGAGAGATGATGTTTTTTTCACTTCCGCCATCCACTATAACTATGTAATTTTATCTATGAATGGTACCCATGGAATGGAAAATATTTTTCTGCAACCATTTCTTTTCAATAGTAGTCGAAACCTCTTTGATGACCATGAGAGTTTCACCATCTTTGTCTACTTCATAGTATATTTCTTCCTCTATTTCCTCTTTGTCCAGATGATCATCTCGTGCAGTTGGTTCACCATGTACGCCTTCTATTAGGTTTACTTGTTTAAGACATTCAAAGGAGTAATGTCCTTGTTGTTTGCAATAAAAACATATGACCTTATTATGATCTTCAGGTTTGGAGATAATTTTTCCCAATGAATCACTAGAGTTAGCATCTTGGAAAGATGAATTCTCTTGCAAAGTCCATTTGGATGAATTAAATTTCTGTGCTTGATAATTAGCAATACCCTCAACTTTGATGGCATGTTGGATGAGCTTATCGACATTGTCGAAATATTGGAATGCTAGGATGTGCTGAATGTCTAGTCTCAATCCATTGAAAAATCTATCTACCAACACATCATCTTCATTCAATCCACAACGAGCTTGTAAATTCAAAAATTCTTCAGAGTATTCAACAATCGTCTTAGATCTTTGTTTCAAGTTCTGAAAACTCACACGAAGTTCTCGTAAATGATTGACAGGGAAGAATTTTTGCTTCAACATATTTTTCATCTCAATCCAAGTTTCAACGGTATCCATATTCCAATTCCTCCTTTTTTTTTTTGCAATTCAGCTCACCATGTTGCAACATAATTATAGAATCTAATGCCAACTAGTGTGACTATATGGCCCCTCATCATTGACTTGTGTGTAAAAATATTCTCCATGCACACTAACGAATCCATGAATTTAGCGGGCTATAATTTTCCATCATATTCAGGAATCACGAGTTTAATTCCTAAATCTCAATCAAGATTATTAATTGGTGGATCTCTTTGATTTCGAATATTTGCACCATCATCTCTATCATTATCCGCACGTTGATTATTTTTTAAATTTGTCACTTTCGTTTCTAGTCTTTCCACAGTGGTTCGCATTTGATTAATTGTTGTGGATAATTCTTTAAAGGCACCAATTAATTCTTCCATTGAAGAAGAGGAAGAGTCACCTTCTACTTGCTTTTTAGGAGGATTTATTTTTTCAATGCAAATTAAAAAATTGACTGTCCTAATGTGTAGATCTGCTCACTACGAACATGCTAGCGATGATAGATCTAAAATCGGATGACAAATGAACCTGATATCGCGAAAATAAATCCTAGCTGTTGATCTTAGTAGGAAATACTGCTGGCCCTGTAGTTTTACAATTAGATCAAGACTGTCCAGCTGTGCAATAACTAAGGGAAAAGGCATGTGTCTTCCTCTTTGTATGCGTGCTAGTAAAAGAAGAAAGGCCAGAACCCCTTTTCCTTTCATTTTTGCTTCGTCCAAAGATAGAGAGCAAGATGGAGATTTGGCACACGACTTCTAACGGCAACGGCAAGTGATTGACTAGCGATGACAGCTACGGTTGGTAGGAGAGGCAACAGCATTAAACGTGCAGCGTGCGGTTGATGGCAAACAGCGGCAATGTCGATTGTAGTAGGTATATCTTTGTCGATGACGACAACGGCGACGGGGCGAGGCATGGTGCTGGTTGTTGCGCTACAATGACAATGGTGACAACCAGGTATGCCTTTTCTCCTTTGTGCTTTCGCTTCTCTTCTTCTTCAATCTCTTTTTTTTTTTTATTCTTTAATTCTTTTCTTTTTTTTCTTTTTTTTGGGCAAAGGAACAAAGGAGTATGGAAGTGAGGGATTGAAGAGATTATTGGGTTTTGGTAGGGGCTCTAGTTGTCATGGGCGATGGCAGAAAGGTGGATCTTGGGCTTCCTTTATTTTAAAAGCAGGGGCTGGGAGCCTGGTTGGATTCGATGGGTGTTAAGGGTTTTGGTTTGGCAGAGGGTCTAGGTTTAAATGTTGGGTGATGATGAACAATGGAGACTAGGATTTTCAAATATGTGATGGGCAGGGTTAGCAAATGATGGGAAGGATGGATAGGGATATCGTGCCAATGGGGATCGTTCGTCTTGGATACCAAATTGATGTAGGCCCTAGGTTAGGGCTTGCGTAGAGTGCCCAAGTACGTGTCCGAAGGCACTTTGAATCGTCAGGAAGACTTTAACACACGAGGATACACCTCTAGGGATAAAACCCACTATTGAATTCAATAATCAAAGTCTGAAAAATAATTCACGACAATGCAATATAAATAAGAAAGTAAGCTTAATGCCTAAGAACACCCTAATCTGGTAATAGAAACTTCCCTAATAATGCAAGTAGAAAGCTACTAATAAAATAACATAGTCCTAATATAATTTAAAAGGAGACCACTTGTGGGGCCCATACTGCATCATATAGACTAGTGAATGAATTTCCTACTCTAACAAGCATTGAAAAATCAACCGCTAATTTAAATTGCACAAAGTTAAATCATAAAATCAACAATTATAAACATACTATAGAGAAGTCCATTACGATGGTTAAACTTTAGTCATCCTTCCTCACATGGTACATCTTTGAACTACATCCTCGGACCTAGTCCACATTATCCTACCACTTTGGCACCGCGTGTATATTAAGATGCCACTCAAGCATCAAAACATTACATGCGTCCAATAAGGACCTGGCAACATCATGACCTCCATAGCCCACATCCATTTCCTCCACCTCGTATACATATCACAAACTGAACCCCATGGTCCAGATGATCGTAACCACGAAAGACCTTGAGTACGAGATCGCCATCTCATACCATGCTAGTAGTTTGGAGTACCATGTCCTCTTAAAGGCTAATCTCATTTCTATTTAATCAATCTTCATGTCTCATGCTTACACCTGATTCATACAGGATTCCACATTTTTTCATCATCTTTTTTATTAGTGACCTTAAGATTGCAGGATATTTTGATTTGGGACCTTAAGTTTGTGTTCATAATACTAATTTATTCTCTTAATTGATAATGGAAGAGTTTCTTGTCATACAGCAATGGATTATTTCATGCTCTAATCTTTTGTAATCCAATTTTGTTTGAACAATACCATCACTTGTTCATTTGGAGTCTCTTTTTTTTTTTTTCTTCTCAAACAGGTATCACCAAATTACGCAAGGGAGGTTGCACATAATCCAACTATATCTTCCCATCTCCATAAGTTCCATGGTATATTAAATGGGATTGATCCAGATATATGGGATCCATACAATGACAAGTTCATTCCTGTGAGTATTATATAAAAATTTGTTCTTGTATTGTATTTTGAAGTTTCCTTACATCATATTTTAAAATTGCCATAACAGTTAGGTGAGGGCCAGCCTCAACTGAATAAGGTGAGTGCCGATGCGTTGGAACAAGTGGTGGGGCCCATGTTTGGATCCATCGGAGTGGACCATAGAATAGGGACCCTGTGATGGTCATGGGTCCCAGGGTTTGGCACCTCCAAATGAACTGGACTGTTGGATTGAGTGTGCACTCATTCTAGAAGGTGTGAACTTCTTGGTCATGGATGAAGTGGGGCCAGTGATGATCAGAGCCTCCATCTCGATACAGGGGTTGTGTTACGGGTGGGGGTGGGGTGGAAGAGAATCTTTCGATCCCTTGCCACTCAGCAAAGGGGCTCCTGCTAAGTAATATTGAAAATGAACCAAAGCAGTAATGGATATTATGTTGTTTGCTGAGTTGCCAGTTGTGTCAAACATTAATATTTCTATAATCGTTAATCAGGTTGTATCATCACCTGTAGATGTCAATTGGTTTGTGCACTTGTATACTTCTACTGTGGTTTCCCTATTTCTTTTTGTGAAAATTACACCAGCAATGGTTTCCCTACTACTTTGTTGTGAAACTAAAGTCTAATGGCATATTGCATTAGAGACTAAAAAATGGAATTGAATATTGGGGATTTTGGGCATGTGGTGGAAGTGAAAACCATTTGCATTGTATCTGTTGTCACATCCCAAACCCTGGGCCTGTGGGTTCTAAACCATGACTAAAGAGCAGCATAAACTAACATAAATCAAATCCATAAGATAAGCATAAACTGGGCATTTATTTGAATTATTTAATAACCACTACTAGAGTTCATAAATAATTTAAGGACAATCTAAATATGCCACGCTAAATAAAATCTGTAAGTTCAACTCTATCAAATTATTATTCATAAATTCAGATCTAAATAAACCGAACAAGTCTAATCTTCAAAGTCATTGGTGATATGCTTCTCAACCATGGATGTCAAAGTGCAGGTCTTGATCATTGCGGCTCATATAATCCCCTGCAAGTTGGTTACCTGGCAAGGGCAAACCAGAAATCAGTACTTACTGAGCGGGTGGAAATTCGTCCTTAATTGTGTGCTTGTGTTTATTCACATGCGACATAAGAGATACATCCTTAATTTAAAGAAATGAAATATTTTATGTCAGTAATGGTCCAACAATGACTTTTAGCTGTCATCAAATTGACTACCCTCAGCCATTTGCCAGCACGGGCCCACAACAAATTCTTCACATAAATACATCCCAACACGTGTAACAAAACTGATACATCCTAACACAACAAAAGATACTCCCACATCATATACAACTCATCAGGTCTCCCTTACCCATACGCAAGCAAGACATATCCCGCAACACATCAGAATGCTTTCAAAACACCAATTTCTCATCAACCACCCATATGCATACACAACAAGAAGTGCCTCCTACAACACCATAAATCATTCACAACCACACGAGTGTTAACATTGGTCCATGTAAAATATTAGCTCATGTACACTAAATGGGCCTTGACCTATCCTACTATTAGAATCCACGTGGGTAGGACTTTGTCAAATATGTAATCAAGTGTACATCATTCTTTTCCCTTATGTATAATTCTAGAAGCTGTACATAGGATTGTAATTGGAGCCTTAAATCAAGGCAATTAGAAATTATAGAAGGGAGAAAACATCTCCCAAGACACAGTTTTCCTTTGCACAAAACTCTTTTCTGCATTTTAGTAAATGAAATGACAACAAGGACATGCCTATAGCATGCTCTCCCCAACATGTACACATCCTCATAATGAGTCTGAAATCTGAAATAAACTCCCATAATGGCCAGTGTATAAGAGGGTTTCTTATATTGTGCTCGGCAACCGAAGGTGTCCAACCAAGGGGTACCACAATCAACCAAGTCCTTATATATATTTCCTCATTTATTGGTGCATTAAATTGTCATCTCTAACATAGGCTTTCATAATGATTGCTACACATTATCGGGTGGGTTTTTGTGGTTAGACCACACTAGCCACATTTGGAGGAATCCAATTATAATAAAAGAACTTTAAAATTGCTCTACCTTTTTCCAAAGCTCTAGTTTTCATATCACCTATCATAGAACTAGAAATGTTGAGTTGCTTCATGCTTTGGGTTTTATGTAATAATGGATTCAAGGTACCTTTCCTTGCTATATCCTCAGAAGGGTTTAGAAGTACTCTTAAGTTCCGGCCACCTCGTCGTTCTTCCAAACGAGCAAGCTCGGCTTCATAAGCTTGATGGCTTTCATTCGTTGCTCTCCTTATATCCCTAGCCTCTTTATCCTCATCATCATCAAAAGAAAAATCATCAATCCTCTCCATTCTAACAACCCTTTCTTGAAATTTTTTCTTCTCTGCTTTTTCTGTCTTCTTTCCCAATACAATGGGAACATTTGGACAACCTTTTACATCTCCTAAAGTATGTGCAAGATGCTATTTAAATATGTGGATTCCACTACTCATGGTTTTTCCACACTATTTACATTTCACCCGATGGCGGTATCTACCAATAGTCTCTCCATGAGCCCATTTAAGATCAACTTCCCGCTCTTTTTTCTGTGGTGCCATTCTATTTGTAACTTAAGTAACAAGTAATCTATACAATTTGTCAATTTCAAAAATATATTAATAAATGATGGTATTTATAAGTTATTAACTTAACAATTATCATACCCCATGATCTTTTTCTCAGCCATCTAATCTAACTATAGAAAACATGTTAGAAAGTTACAACTTGGACTCATACATGCATAGATCTATGATTAGAAGCATAGATCTATGTAGTTTACAACCCATACATTAAATTCATACAAAAAACATAACAAAATATTGGAAAAAAATTCATTTTTTCTACATATATATTTTAATCCGAGGCAAAAATAAAACAAATATATACATATTTCCAATAAGTCTTAGCGAAAAATTCACCTACAAGCAGAACACATATCTTATCATCTTTTTTCAACTATATAAGCATGTAAAAATCAATACGTTTAATTTTTTATTTATCCCAAATAAAAAATATCATAAAAATTACAACTTTAGATCATACATGCATAGACCTATGATTAGAAGCATAGATCTATGTATTACACAACCCATATATTAAGTTCATACAAAAAACATAACAAAATATTGAAAAAAAATTTCATTTTTTTTTATATATATTTTTAAATCTGAGTCAAAAATTAAAAAAAATACATATTTCCAATAAGTATTGAGTGGAAAATCCACCTACAAGCAAAACACATATCTTATCATCTTTTATCAACTACATAAGCATGTAAAAATTAATAAATATAATTTTTTATTTATTTTAAATAAAAAATATCATAAAAATTATAACTTTAGATCATGCATGCATAGATCTATGATTAAAACCTATGTTACATGGACTCAGCATTAGTATCTAATGCAAGACAGTGCAAGGCTAAATTAAATGATATGAGAAAAAAAAACACTTGACATCCACAAATAAAATTATTAAAACTGAAATTCAGATTGGACCTCTTATATATGGTTTCAATTTAGAAATTAGAGGTTACTCTAGGCCTTGCCACGATCCCACAATGTGAACCTCCCAAATCTGAATTAAGAGTTATGATGGGAGAAAAGTCTTCCACTGGCTTAGGGATCAACTAATTTTCAATAGGTTCAATTGTCCCTTCAGAGGATTTGACAAATGGGCCAGGTTCAATTGGGTAACCAACAAATTGATAAGAATAAGATGAAGTCAACAATTATAATTTCAGAAATAAAATCAGAAATTCCCATAGTTAATCTGGCTCGTACAAGCAATAAATCAATAACAAAGGGAAAGGGCCTGAAAGAAGTGCTCAAATGGGCCTACAAAACCTGAAATTAGGTTCAACCTATTCTTATAATGGGCTGGATTTAGCTGTGCCTGTTGGGCCCGGGCTGGCTCAGGTGGACCTATTTGGGTAGGGAGATATGATAGGTTTGGGACTCTTGTAATTAGGGTCTGCCACCTATGGTGTATTGTAAAGGAGAAAGGGGACACATGTAAAGGGCTTGGGATATGGCAAAAAGCAGGTTTTGCTTGTGTATATGTGGTTGGCAGTAGATCTGCTTGAATAAGGGTGATGGGACACTTGGCTTATTGATAGAGGAAGTCTTGTTAAACTAATTTATGTTGGCAGAGGGTACAATAGTTTATTACTGTCGGCCAATGGGTTTTTTGGTTGGCAGATGATGGGAAACATGGCATGGGGTTATATTTGTACAGCCATGGGATTTAAGGGTTGTGGTTTAAATGGTGATCGGCCAATGGATTTGGGCTATTAGGTCTGGTTCAAAAGTGGAGACGAAGGAGAAAAAAATCAAACCAACAATGAAGAAGAAAGGGAAAGAGAAGAAGGTACCTGATTCGCGATCTCATACTACAAGGCCTTACGCCTGATGGTCTCACACCAGATCCTTCATAGGAGAAATACCCAAAAACTTTCAATATTCATTAACCATCATTGTTCTCTCAAAATACGTCTTTACATGCTTTTATAAAGAAAACGTAATCCTAAAATAAATCTCAACCATCTAATCCATCCTACGGTCAAGATCATAACATCAAACTAAATATATTAAAAATAAAACATCACTTAAACTAATAAATCCATAATTAAATAAAAGCAAACTAATGAACTTGGATAGCCCACACGGCTCATATGACCGTACAATCAATTTTATGGGTCCCACTTGATCTTCAATTCTCTTTTTTACTGATCCCTCCCATGTGGCACATCTTGTTGCGGGGTCTTCCTAGTTTGCCACATAGGATCTTCATCATCTTGCTCAAGTATTAGATTGGATTAGATCTGACCGTGGATCTTTATCAGAGTTAAGTTCCAACGGTGGATCTTTTCTAAAGTTTAGATCCAATGGTGGATCTTTTCCAGAATCACAATCTGATGGTGGATCTTGGCCAAAATCATGATCTGTCACCTTGCAATGATCGTCCAACCATGAGGAGGCATGTGTATGTATCTTTTGGGCCTCCTTCTTCCTTTTGCAAGATTTGTGCGCAGGAAGTATGATGTCCACGTCAATATTGGATGCGAATGCGTATCGAGTGCGGGTGCGCCTCAAGAAAGTCGGTCAAATACCATAGAAATTAAGTATCGGCATGAGTATCGAGTGCGGGTGCAGTGCATATGTGTCAGTTGCAGGTGCGTCATTCTTTTAGGCAAGTATGTGTATCATAGGTTAAAACCATAGATCTATGTAGTACATACCAAGGTTTTAAAAAGCGCACCCAGGCGCAAGGCGCAGCAAGGCACAACAAATGTGCCTCACCTCATGTGAGTCGAGGTGACTTCACTGAGATGAGGATTAAGCGCACGAGGTGCGAGCCTGATGCCCTAATCTTTTGGAAAAAAAAAAGGTGGGGAAGCACTCACCATTTCTCACAAGAAGGAAGAGAGAAAAAAAATGCAAGAAGAAGAAGAAGAAGCTCCCAAGAGGATCCATCACGTCTAGCGAAGGAGGAAGAAGCTCACCGACGGGCCACATTTGAGTAGCATCCCACATCCAGTGAGGTTTGTTTGTTTTTATTTTTTACTTTTTTCTGTTTTGTTGCTGCTTTCTTTTTTTTTTTTTTTTTTTTTACTACAACCCACGTCCGGCCTTCTTTTTCTTTTCTGCGTTTTCTCTTTCTGCAGCCCACGTCTAGCCTTCTTTCCATTTTTCTGCCTTCATTTTCTTTTCTGCATTTTCTTTTGCTGATATCTACAGTTTATGTTTTTTTTTTCTTTTCTTTGTTGCTACTTTTTCTGTTTGCTTTTCTGTTTCTATCATTGTTTTGTTTTTTTTTTTAGCTGCTTCTTTTGCTGCTTTTTTTTTCCATGCTTTTTCTTTTGCTTCCTTTTTGTTTGCCGTGTTTTTTTTTCATGCTTTTTTGATGCTACTGCTTCTTTTGTTGTTTTTTTTTCCATGCTTTTTCTTTTGCTTCTTTTTTTTTATGCTTTTTATTTCCCATGCCTTTTTGTTGCTGCTGCTATCTGCTATCTGTTGTTGCTATCGGCTATCGTGTTTTTATTTTTTTTGGCTATCTGCTATCTGTTGCTACCGCCGCCGCCATCATTTGTTGCTATCTACTTTTTTTTTTTTTGTCTACTATCCAACTACTGCTACTTTTCTGTTTCTTTTTTTTTCTTTCCTTTTCTGCTGCTACATTTTTATTTTTTTGCTGCATTTTTTATTGATGTTTCTTTTCTGTTGCTACTATCTGCATTTTTCTTCCTGTTTTGCATTTTTTTGCTGCTGCCGTTTCTGTTTTTGTAGTTCTTTCCTTTTTTTGCTGCTGCTACTGTTTTTTTTCTCATCTCTGGATTTCTGTTTTGCATGAATATTCATTTGGTGTTGATAATACATTCTCTGTTCTTCTTTGTCTGTGCATACTGACTACATGTTGATTATTGCATTTTAGTTATCAAATTTGTGTGATGGGCTGGATTAATTATTTATCCCTTTTATAATTTACATGCTTGTTGTTTTTAATTTATTATTTTTTTCAATTGTATATTTTATATAGATGTCAACCAAAGGTAGTAGTAAAAGGACCCAGCATGGCAATATGCACACTTGGAAAATCTACAAAATAATAATAGGTTCAAATGCAATTTTGTGGCAAAATATCAAATGGAGGTGTTTATTGGGCCAAGCAACATCTTGCTAGAGGTTACAGGAATGTTACTGCTTGTCCAAAATGTCCACCTGAAGTTAGAGAAGAGATTAAAGAATATACATGGCAAAGAAAAAGTTAGAAAAAGAACAAATGAGTATGTTGCCCCATTTTGATGAGTTAGCTAATGAATTAGAAGATGATGAAGATGATGTTGTAGAGGTCAATGAATGTGGCAAAAGACCTTTGGCTCATCATAGCCAAGTTTCTAGTTATCTTTCCACTGCCTCCAAACCTAAAAAGCCAAAGCAAAAAGGGCCTATTGATGTATTCTTCACTCCCAATCCGGATGATGTAATGCAAAATCTAAAAGCCCGAGGAAAGTAGGCAAGAATTGATAAAAATGACCCATATAGGAAAGAATTAAGAGAGCGGGCATGTCAAAGATTTGCAAGGTAGATGAATGATGCTGAGATTCCTTTGAATGTTGTTAATTATGACGGTTTTGGACCAATGATTGAAGCTATAGGGTAATATGGTTCCGGTATGAAACCACCAACTTACCATGAAATACAAGTTCCTTTTCTTAAAAAAGAGAGAGTGCATACAAATAATTTGATGAAGGATCACCGGGAGGAATGGGTAAAGAATGGATGTTCTATAGTGGTTGATGGGTGGACTAACAAGAAAGGGAGGACACTGTTTAATTTTTTAGTGAATTGTCCCAAAGGAACCATGTTTGTGGAGTCCATCAATGCTTCTAGCTACTCCAAGGATGCAGAAAAAATGTTTCAGCTAATAGACAAGTTTGTGGAGCGTATTGGAGAAACTAATGTGGTTCAAGTTGTCACTAACAATGCTGCAACTAATGTCTTGGCGGGTTAGAAAATAAGAATTTTCTCTTGAAAAAAGAAGTTTTTAGTTATCTAAGACTCTTTTTTTTTTTTCTTTCTTGGTTTGGTTCTAATAGGAAAGGTTTTTAAGGCAAAGTATCAAAATTTGTATTGGATACCTTGTGTTGCCCATTGCTTGGACTTGATGTTGGAAGACATTTTTAAGATACCAACTCTCAAGAGAACATTTGAAAGGGGTATTGTGGTACATGGGTTTTTTTATAACCACCCAACTTTGCTAAATATGATAAGGCGATTTACACAATTGAAAGATTTAATCATGCCTGCAAAAGCTCGATTTGCAACTGCTTTTCTCACTTTAGCTAAGATTCATCAACAAAAGAACAACTTAAGGAAGATGTTCACTTTAAAGAGATGGACAACAAGCAAATGGGCAAAGGAGCAACTGGATAAAAGGGCTATACAAATTATGTTAATGCCTTTATTTTGAAGTAGTGTTGTCTATGCCCTTAACATCTCTGGTCCTCTTTTTCGTGTTCGTAGATTAGTTGATGATGAGAAAAAGCCTCCCATGCGATACATTTATGAGGCTATAGATAGGGCTAAAGAAGCAATTGCAAATGCTTTTGGTGGAAAGAAAGAAAGATATAATAATATCTTTCAAATTATTAAACGAAGATGGGATGTTCAATTGCATCGTCCTTTACATGCAGCTGGATATTTTTGAACCCAGAGTTCTTTTATTCAAATCCAAATGTTGAGCAAGATCTTGAAGTCATGGCTGAGTTGTATAATTGCATTGCAAAGATGGTCCCAAATATTGACATACAAGATAAGACTGGTCAAGTGTTGTCTATTTATACGAAATCTGAAGGTTTATTTGGGATACCTATGGAAATTAGGCAAAGGAAGACAAAGTCACCAGGTAAACAATTTTATCACATAAGTTTATTCCGTTATATTACAAAATTAGTTTTTTAAAATTATTAGTCAATACTTAGTAAAATTTATGCTAATTACTTATAATTAACAATTGATTGGTGGAGTGCATATGGTTCCAAGACACCAAATTTGCAAAAATTTGCAAAAGTTCTTAGCCTGACATGTAGTTCATCTGGTTGTGGGCGGAATTGGAGTGTGTTTGAGCATATAAGTATTTATCTCAAGTGCAGTAAAGTCAAAATATTTTTAATTTATAGATATAATTTTAATATCTTTTTTAATTGTCACCGATTCATAGCAAAAAACGAAATAGGTTAAAAAAAACGTCTCAATGATTTGGTATTTGTTAAATACAATAGAGCAAAATTCTTGAGATGCCACTCCTGCATCTCCTCAACCGGCGTCCCTTAGGACCCTTTCGCATCAAGACCTCTATGTCCTAATCTCCACATCCACAGACATCATAATCAATCTACCAATCGAATCCAATGGTTCCAAAATCACATAATCACAATAGATAAATCCGTGCTAGTAATTCAGATCATGTTTCGTTCCAATTAGAATCATGCACAATAGAAATTGTAACTTCAAAACATTTTCTAGCTTATGAATTAATACATGTCTGGCCCCATCCACTAGGGTCAATGATTCATTACCCACTATTTATCCTTATTAAAGATTGCCTGGGGATGATTGGACATCTCCTTTTTTGTTCCATTCCTTAAATTCAGATTTCCATACTAAGGCAGTCTATATACATATATTATAAGTATTCTCAACAATAACTCTAATCTTTTAAGCACCAAATTTTTAAGATTGGGAAAGACTTTTATGTAATTATAAAAACATTAGAACCCCTACATAAACTTCCAATGAAAACAGGTATCGATAGAATTGAAGTCTCTATACTATAAAGAGCCTAAACCGTTGGAAGGGTCTTCATGCCTAGCCCTGTTCAAGACATCAGATAGTGGGACCCAGTGGTTCGAATCAACTAGGGCCACCACCCTAGGATTCGCCCAAGGGTCCTCTACAAGATCTGTGGACCAGAACTTGCATTAGATGGGTCATGTGGGCCCACAATCCCAGACGACCAAACTAGTTCATGACGACCTGGGAATTGGAAAGCTCCTTCTCTGATTGAATTCATCTTGTAATGCTTCTATCTTTGCTAGCATACATGATGCCTAAGAGGCTTACTGATCATAGAAATTCAATTGGTCGAGTTTTGTCACCTAAAGATAGGTTTTGATCATCAATAGTCCTTTCCCAGAGGGTTGATAGTGCAAGCTACTATGAAGATAAGGTCCCGGTTCATACCTACAATCCCCTATTTTGACTGATTTCCACATAACTTATTTCTTTTGAAGTAATCCACCAATCTATAGTCCAGATCTGTCCTCTAGTGGTCCACCTGGGGGTCTCACACTTCGATTGTTCATCACACCAATCATTCTGCAACCCTAAATCCTTAATTCCCACTATTGTTGATGGACTAGAGGAGAAGAAGGACACTGGGTAAACCCATAACTCATAGATACTTTAGCCTAACCTTTCAATGCTTAAATTGTAACAAAAGAAGTTCTAATCTTATGCAGGCAACCATGACCGACAAACCCCATAAACCTAACCTCAATAGAAAGATGTAGGAAGATCACTCACCTTTTGTAGACGTTCACAATATGTGGCTGAGAGGACATCCGTCAACTGCTGCCCGACTTGTCACATTCTTCTCCTTCTTCTCTTAGGCTTCTCTCTCTCCCTTTCTGATTCTCCCCTGCGTATTAGAAGAAAAATAAGGTGGAACAATTAAGAGACTCCTAGATATATATATATATATAGTAGATCCCCTCTTCCTGATAAGGGTCATAAGTAAGACTCCCTTTCCATCCAAAATTCACCTCGTAAGGAAAATAGGTGTCGTGCCATAAAAGTTCTCTTTCCTTCTTTTAAAGACTAATCTATACTACTATGGAATGGGTCCCCTCACTCAAATATTTAACCTATATCTTGCCCCACAATAACTAATCAGCAATAGGACTCACTATAAAATCAACAATTAAGTATTTAAGAACATAGCCAGTATCTCCACCCTAGGGTATTACAATATGAAATCTGAAACAACCTCTCATAATGGCCCTCATATAAGACTGCAAGGGAAGGACCAAGAATTTTTTATTAAGGTGGCCAAAGTAAAAATAAATAAATAAATTCTAAAAAATCAAAAATTTTAATAATAAAATCTAGAGTTGTGCTCTGCATTCTTTCATTGAGTTGAAATCATCTATTATTGTTTAAATATCAAATTTTTTTAGCAATATCTTTTTCAATATATGCAATCAACTGATCAAAAAGGAATTCATCTTCTTTTTTGTTGCATAAAGCAAAAGAAACCTATTCTTAAAGTGGGTTCTTGATTTTCTCTTCTCTTTTTATACCTACTTTTATATAATAAATAAGAAGTAAGCAATGGGAACAACCCATATTGGAAATCCAAACCATTCATAATCATGGTTCCATGGCCTAGTGTCTCTTAAAATGAATTTTCTCTATTGGATTTAATCAGATAATAATAATCAAAGTTAATCGATGAAAAACAAAAAATATATATTTATATATTCTCTCGATCTTTTGTGGATGTAGTTTTGATTTTTTTTTTTTTTTAGTAGAACATACGTAGGAAGTGATTTTGAATGTGCTAGATTTCAAGTATAAGCTTCAATACTAAAAATAAACAAAATCATGCATAGAGAATTAGTGCATTTATTATTAGAAGCATAAAAAGTAAAAGCTCAGTTGCTTTTTTCAACCCTCCTTTCTCATACATATGATGAATTAAGAACCAACAACTTCAAATCCATTCGTAGCCTCCACCCCAACAATCCAAGCTCGCCGCCTCTCTCCGATGAAATTATCACGGTCTCAAATCAAGGTATTGGTAGCAATGACAACTATAAATTTCGGTAAATAATATCTAATCTATCCCCAATCCTTTCTTTTATTTCATTTTCTTTCTTTTAACCTTCTTTTCTTTCCATTTCTTGTTTCATTAGACTTTTTTTTTCCAAAAATCAGATATTGTTTTTTTTTAATTCAGATTATATTCCTAATATTTAATTTGATAAGTGACAATGTTAGAAGGGCCATGATCATATAATAATTGCCATGAAAAGGTAGCCGTCATATGATAATTGCCATTAGAAGGAGGGTCCATTATATAATAAACTCCACTAGTAGGAGGGGCCAAAAGATGAAGTTCAAAGAAATTTCCACAATAGAGTGGGGCGCCATGGCCCCTTGCTCGCGCCGCCATCCCCCCAAGTTCCGCCCATGTGAACATGTTTTCTTCAGTCAAGCATGCAAGGGTTATCACAATCAGCTAAATTCTTATTTATTTCCACATTTGCTGTGTCTATTAAGTTGTCATCACTAACATAGAATTTCATAATGTCTGCGACACATTATCGGGTGGATTTCTGTAACCAGCCCCCACACTATTTCCTGGTTGCATGTTGCCCTTTCCTATCAAAATTGGTCACTATTGTGTGTGATGCTATTCACATCACCAGCCCATTAATGATGTAGAGTAATTCCAATTATCACAACATGTCTATAAATCACTTCACTGATGCAGTTTACAATTTATTATATGAATAATACGAAACACTACCAACTAACAGATGCTCATAAATCATGAAATGTATAACATTCTCCATATTTAATTGGAAAAAATGAACTCAGGAAAGTTTGCCACTCGTGATCACAAGAATCATACTTCTGAAATGAGAATAGTGAGTATTAAAGTTGGCCTCCAAGTTGTGGTATTAATCTCACCCATAGATCCTTATAACTAAATTTCAGTTTCATCGAAATCCATAAAATGTGCTAGACTTATGATATTGGACGTCTTGCAACATAAACAGTATCGAAAATACGTTGTAAACACATCTGAAATCCTAATATAGGGTTCGGCCAGCCCTAGATCTTAGGTTCTAGGGTTTGGCTAACCTGAAAACCCTTAAATCCAAGTATTTTGGATTTACATAGTCTGGAATTGCAAAGATCAAATAACACAAAAGAACACTGTTATAATAGGGTCTCCACTCACTTCGAATAAAATTGAACTTTTGGTAGACTATAGTTCATCAAATCTGAGGATCTCCTCTTTCTTCCCTTCCTCCTTTAATCTCCAAGGTGACTCTTGGAGTCTAGGTTAGTGCTCCTTAGGAAGTGAGGCAAAGGTTTACAAAGCGGGAGAGATAACAAAGATATTAGGGTTACAGAGACACCTAAGTCAGTGTTGTGAGATAGATGTGGTTCCTTTTTTAAACATGCGCAAGCTACTAAAGGCTTCGGGAGTTTTACATAGAACTCGAAACACCCATTCAGCCTCCTAGCATAAGTCTTCTTCTCCTTTTTTCCACAGAGTGGGTCCTCTCCTCTTTAAGTTATAGAATAACTCTTCTTTATAATAGTTTGAAGGAGGCCCCACGCATATAACTTGATATAAATCAAGTAATTTAAGTCCAATGAGCCCTTTTTATCTAAACAAAATTCTAATGAAACTTAGGGCCCACTAGTCCAGTCCATAAAACGGAATAACACAAATTTTAACACACAAAATAATTTAATTAAAAGACCACTAAGTAATATATCCCCAGAAGTAAAAATCTGAGACATTACACATGTTGATATTTCTAACCATTCGATGAATGGGAAAAAAGCAGTCATGTGGATTAGAATTCAAAACTTCGACAATGTTGTCATAATGTTGTTGAATATTTATAATAGGTTGAAATCAACAACATTGCCAAACGTGATTTTGTTCCTTAGAGCAAAACTGTTGTAATGTTACCAAACAAGTTCCAAACTTTCAGCAGAACAATTTGACTTCATGTTTCCAAACAAGTTTTGCACAACACATTCTCAGAACAACCCTGTCTCAGCAGAGTCAGGAACATGATAGGAACGATGCCAGGCGGGCTCTAAATTTGGAGTTAATCTCACTAGTAATAGAGCCATCGAATGGTATTCGGCCTTTACTGTAAGTTTTGACATCATAGTCTGCTTCTGCACTTCCGGGAAATGAATGTTTTTTTTCCAAGGAACATGCACTAGTGGGCAGTCAGTTGTTGATATTCATGTATCAGGATAACCATCCACATAAGCATGAACAGAGGAGAAGAGGATGAATACAACAATCAAGCATATTTAAGAGAGGAGAAATGGACGAAGATGAGACGAGTTTAGCAAAGATGATGTCATTGTGGGTGTTCGTTGGTCCCTCTTTCTGTAGTCTGTAGGATTGTTTTTTTATGTGTTTCTCCTTGTGTTGATTACATTCTCATCAGCATGAGTTATTCTGTGGGAGTTGTTGGATTATAAAGTTTCCGATTTCTCCTTAACATGTTCGATCTTAGACCTGTGACCTACGTTTTAGGTTTATACATCACTTAATGGAATTTTTTTTAAATAAAGCAGAATTGTACACTTAAGACTTGGTGGCACTGGCCTGATTGACCTATAGTAGACCTGTGTAAAACCCTCTCCTACGAAATATTAAGTATATAGAAATGAAGGGAAATTGTCCCTAAAGTCAAAACCCACTATTTATCAGAAGCTTGTTCATTTGCTTATCAATTTTCCATGACTGGACGATCTATTTCTCATTTGATAGACCCTTATCAGCCAGTAGAAGATCAGTTCCGAATTACAGTTCTCAGCGTTCAAATTATTCATTTTTCCAATGGTCAACACTTTGATCTCTTTGCACATGTGCTGCTGATTAGGCTGGCTTCTGGACAATCAACCATACACCATTGGAAGGTGTGATCTTTGGAGCGGATCTTTATTTCATGAAGTGTAGGATGCGAGATAGTGTTGCAATCTTCTATGGAGGGTGAATGTCAGGATATCTAATCCGCTTCTCAGAGATCCTTTCATTGAAGGGTTAAAGCTCTAGTTTATCATAATACTCCACTCCCATACATGCAGGCAATATGAGGGCCATTCAGCTCGTCTCCGCTCCTGTCTTCCATGAACATGCAAAGCATATTGAGTTTGATTGCCTTTTCACGCGGGAAAAAAGAACAGTCTTCTTCACGTGCCTTCCTAATGTTTTACCCACAACAATGACAGTTGATTGCTGTTGCTTTCTACTTCTAAAATCGATGTTTCTTGGTTCTCCATCATTTTTAGGGGCAGTGTGAAAAGATAGTCCTGCAGAGTACTAAAGTGGAAGCATTCTTTTATTTATAACTTAGGGCGTACCACACTATGTAGCTTATCTTAAAATGATCTCTAATATTAAATCTATATAATTGTAATGAAAAGAAAAAAAAAGGCTGAGATTGATATAATGCCATTTATTTTAAGAGATGATGATCATATTCAATTTTTCCATAATCTAGCGCCCCATATTGTGAAGAATCATTCTTGTGAGCAAACAAAGTTTATTAAGTGGAATTTCATTTTGTTAGGTGATATGTTTACTCATTCCCACTACTTGTTAGATGTTACAGCGGAGTATCATCATCATCATCATCATTATTATTACTGAACAGTTACAACAGAGTAGTATGATTATGACAATTATTATCATTATTCCTACTGAACAGTTGCGACTGAGTAGCATGATTATGACAATTATCATTATCATATCATAATTACTAAACAGTTACAACAGAGTAGTATGATTCTGATAGTATGAATTGTAGGGATGATCTTTGATATTAATCTCTTCTCAGTAGCCTTCGGTATGGTACTACAATGAGAACTAGGAGATTATAGATGATAACAGATGCTGGAAATCTAATCTAGAATGTTGATAGAATTTATCAATGTAATATATCTAAATCTATTATTCTATTGTGCTCCATGTCAAGCTAATGGTACAACAAAATATACAGTCCACGAGTCTACTCTTCTGTGAAGCTCCATGTCAAGCATCATACAAAATATGATGGGTCTCATAAAGTGTAGTCTCCAAGACTACCAGATGCTTGAAGATATTGGTTTATATTTTTAGGGATTTGATTAGGGAACATATATCTTTTTAAGGATTGTGTTTAACACATTTAAAGGATGTAATTAGCTGTGATAATTCAATTGAGGAGTTATATACACGGGGTCCAACTCATCAAGTGATGAACAACTGTATTGATTTTCAGTTATTTTTTTGAGATTTTGAGGAGCATAAAGATTTTGGTTTCTCAACTCTTCTGGTTGATTGGTCGTGACTGTTTCTCAACACAGTGTCATCTCAACCAGATAGATATTTTGATCTTTCCTTGTTTTCAACGTGGCGCTTGGTGCAATTTTTTTTTTTTTTTCATTAGGCTATCATATCTGATCAGGAGGATCAGCGTATCTGTAAGGAAGTTCTACGCCTACAGAAAGCCCCTGCTTAAATGTGAGACCTGGAATATCAAATAGAAATGACATAAATAATGCTATAATTTGTGTCTGCAAAACTTGTTTTTCTCAGAATAGTCCAATTAGATTGAATTCACATCCAAAACCATGTAACACGCATCTTTGTGAATTCAGATATGCCACATTTAGGTGATTCCTTATATAACTATTCCTGTGGGGCATGACTCAAAACAATGAATTGTGTTTATCTTGGAGCTGTGACTACGAGTCATGATAATCACTGTTTATATCTCTCCAAGCTTTTTGCTTGGTCCCTCTAGATTTTCAATCAGATATATATATATATATATATATATAAAGGGCAGCACAGTGTACAAGGCTTCTGCATAGTGGGGTCTGAGGAAGGTAAGATATACGTAGCCTTACCTTTATTTTGAAGAGGCTGTTCCGTGATTTATATATATATATATATAATTTATTTATTTATTTATTTATTTATGACTGTTCTGTAATCGATGTGATGCCTGTCTGGTTTTGATTTTTTGAATGATAAATTCTAAATTGTGGTGTTATGTTGATAGTGACCAAACCATATGGTACATGTTATTTCAGATTTCTTACACTTCGGACAATGTCATAGAGGGCAAAAGGGCTGCTAAGGAAGCCCTACAAAAAAGGCTGGGCTTGGCAACATCTGAGCATCCTTTAGTGGGAATCATTACTCGTTTGACCCATCAGAAGGGAATTCACCTTATCAAGCATGCTATATGGCAAACCCTTGAACGAAATGGGCAGGTGATCTTTTCCTCTGTTTTTGTTGAATTTATATTAACAGTTACACTAATTATTATATGTGCCTGCTTAGATGCTGACTAATAAGTAAATGAATTGTCAGAATTATTTCTATATTGATGTTCTGCTTTGCCTTTTGCTGTACCAAATTTTTAACTTTAAAGTGATGTTCATGGTAGGTTGTGTTGCTTGGCTCAGCTCCAGATCCTCGCATACAAAATGATTTTGTGGATTTGGCAAATAATTTGCACTCATCACGTAATGACCGTGCACGCCTTTGTTTAACATATGATGAGCCTCTTTCACATTTGGTAAGTTCTGACCGATGGTTTTGATTCATCCTCTGTTTCCTTACCTAATTTATTTTATGGACAATGTAATATTATAATTGTCTAACCCATCTGGACTATATGACAGATATATGCAGGTTCAGATTTTATTTTAGTTCCATCAATTTTTGAGCCCTGTGGCCTAACCCAGCTCATTGCAATGCGATATGGCTCTATTCCTGTTGTTCGCAAAACAGGAGGTTTGTTTTTTACTTTTACTTTATCTTGCTTTAGTTTGAGGAAGATTTTTTTTTCTAATGACATGATCCTTTTTTTTTTTTTTTATCTAAGCGCTGTTCACCGCTTTGTTAAGAATATAAGTTGTTGGGTATTGTTTCTTTACTAATTGTTTCTATAGAGTTTGATGATTGTTTTCCTCTTGTAATTATTAAACGTATTTTATCTCCTTTAGTTCTGCAATCATGTAGTCCTTTAGTGTGTGATTTGAATGTTATACCATTGCCTCTTAGAAATGTATCAGTGCCTCCAGGCTCTTTGCTTCTTGTTTGATCTATTTGAAGTATCCAAAATCCACTGACAGTGGATGTTGTCTTTCAAAATAGAATAAAATGGAAAATTAAAAATGAAACTCGTTGATGTTTCACGTTTACATGACTTGTGTGGAACAAAATGTTATAGATCTAATGCCTGAACTGTTTTTTTCATACCAGGACTTTATGATACGGTGTTTGATGTTGATCATGACAAACAGAGAGCTGAAGCTCAAGGTCTTGAACCAAATGGATTCAGTTTTGATGGAACTGATACTTCAGGTGTTAATCATGCTCTTAATAGGTGAGTAAATTTTCCTTCACCATACCTTTTCATAGCTATGTTGGCTTGTTTCAGTATGCTGACTTCTGTTTCAGTTACCATGATTTTAAAGTTATATAATATAAAGGAATTTTCATAAAGATAGAACTGGTGTTTGTCAGATTTGTAAGGGCAAGGATTTAATGATTATGCAATCTGGGTCTACACAGGAGCAGAGGAAGAGGCAAGGCCGCTTTGAAATAGAAGATGAATGATTTAGCATGGAAATACTGAAAAATGAATCAGGCCCTATATTTATTGAATAATCTTATACTAATATTTGGTGTGCACATATAAAATGTAAAATACGAACAATAGTGTGAGATGTTCGAGGCACCTCTTCCAACACATTATCAGGAGGATAGACAAGAAGGAGGGGACATAAAATCTCTGAATGGAAGAAAAAAGAAAATTACTCCATACAAAGGTCAATCGCAAACCGATTGTCATTAACTTGTGCAGCCCTTTGCTTGTGAAAGCCAGAAAACCCTGCAACTTTTTGTTGTAATATACACCAAGAAAAAGTATTTGTTTCAGTCTGGATGCTTTTAGAATCTAAACATGGGAAGACAAGTGACAATCGATGGTGGGCCCACTTATGAAAATATCTAGACTGCATAAAATAAATTCCTCACTCTTTTATTCGATGAGATCAAATATTACTTCAGTAGAACTTGATTCCGTAAGATTGAGCATATAATATGATGAATCTTAATGTGAGCCAACTCTTATTTACGTAGAACTATATCACATCTCACAATAGAGTAGAGCTAATTTTAAATGGTTTATACTTTTCAGTCGGATGAGCCCCACAATGAATTTCTACTTGCCTTACTTTCTGTGTCGTGAGTTAGAGCTGATGATTCCTTCTCCCCTTTGCTTTTGAGATTGGATGGTGACCCCTGTTATGGCTTTTACCATGCAAAATCACTTTGCCATTTTAAGAACCTCAAACAATAGACTCACAGAATGGGTAGACCCTAACCTGACCATATA
Organism: Sextonia rubra; assembly: GCA_037013555.1. Classification (NCBI taxonomy): domain Eukaryota; kingdom Viridiplantae; phylum Streptophyta; class Magnoliopsida; order Laurales; family Lauraceae; genus Sextonia; species Sextonia rubra. The sequence goes on from JASUAD010000012.1 coordinate 12,600,035, forward strand.
TATTGTGGGTCTGGTTAGATTTTGCCACCCTTTGGCTAAAGCAAATTAGGTGCTAGGAGGAGCTCTTCGACAAGATGACAAGCTTTCCTTATTTCTTCCAACAACCGAAACAGAGAGAAGGAATGATCGAGGAAGACAAATTTTACTCAGAAGACTTTTGTCACTCAGAACCCTACTCAAACCCTAAGCTCTGATACCCATGCAAACTGAAGTGGAGAAAGAAACTTTCGAGGAAAACTCGATGATGCTCTCAATCCATGTGAACGATATTTATAAGATGAAGTGTACTAAGGTTGGGAGCCCTGTTATCTTACCTGTAGGAGATATGGACTATCCTACAATTGCATTGGCCTTACCATAAGAATGCAACAAAGTTTATTAGATTATCTTACCCACAGGGCCATAAGTGATCCACTAGACTATTGGGCCTATTGCCCATTTGGCCTACACATCTCAAGCCTAAGCTACTTATGATTTTTGGGGTCAAATCCCATCAACCGACTTCTAACTTTGTAGGCCCATGGACCCCAAATTCGAATTCAAATGTTCAAGTTTTTATTGAAATAATAAACTCCAAGACCATTAGTTCCATATCTTTATAGATTTTGAGAAATATGTGAAACACACACACACACACACACAAAAAGAAAGGACCTAATTCCATAGTTATGATTTTATGTACTCTTGTGGGCACCCACCTGAGCCCTTCAATACTCTCAAGATGCGGAGTTGTACAGATCCTCACAGATTTTCAGAAACATGTGAAAACATATTACCAGCTAATCCCACTTTGGTGAATTTCTGGTTCTGGTTTCCATTAAGAAAATCTCTATTTCTGGTGTTCCTTTTGTTCTTGTAACCATGGGTAAGTTTCTGATTCTAATCTCTTTTTTTATCCTGCCAATCCTGTCCTAGCATGTGCTGCTCTTCTCATTGTCCTAAGCTGGTTCTTGTATTATGGTTCCAATTTTATGTTCTTACATTCACATCCGTGGTTTTACAATGAAACAAGGCACGACACAGACAGATCTCAGAACATGTGGAGAAGGAATTTTGATTTTCATATAACAATTCTTGTACAGTCCATAACCAACATTTCTCTTTTAATTCAGTAATTCAGTTGACTCATATAGTGCAATTTTCTTTTCAGAGCAATTTCTGCCTGGTATGATGGCCGAGACTGGTTCAACTCACTATGCAAACGCGTGATGGAGCAAGATTGGTCTTGGAACCGCCCAGCACTTGATTATATGGAGCTCTACTACGCAGCTCGTAAATAAGTAGATAAGCGATAGAAACCACGTTATGTCCTTGTAGATGGTCTGTACAGCTTTCCAATCTGTCAAATAAATTAGTGTTTCTTCCTTCATCTATGGAACTTGAGTAGCCTTATCCATTTCATCTATTGAGTTTGAATAATGCTTAGCATCCTTTTGTATCTCATTTCATTTAATGAAAAGCTTTGCGGAATAAAATGCTTGCGTGCAATTACTGCTCTCTCTCTCTCTCTCTCTCTAGAGATTCAGTGACAGGCCACATTACTATATCTTATTTTTCTAGTACTTTCATTTTTCGTGTTAGAATCTAGACCGTGGTTTTAAATTCTGCCGAGTCGACCTGGTGCCGGTCAGGTCCAAAACGGAATTGGTGCATCCAAGTCAACCCAGTGCCAGTCAGGCCCGAAACGGAATTGGCACCAGAATTCCGGAATTTAAGTTTTATAAAATATATTGTGCTCATCATCAATCTGTCTCAATAGCTCAGCGGTAATGAGTGCTGGTTAACTCTCTAGTGCACGGGTGTTAATCTTCAACCCAATCCAAATAAGTATTATTTTTTCTAAAGTCCGAAATAAATATTTTTTTAATTTTTAAAGTCCAAAAAGTCCAAAATAAATATTTTTTTTTTCTAAAGAGGGACTCTTTATTTTGACATGTTCTAAAAATTAGACACATTGTGCAAAACTTAAAGGGATTCTTAAATTTTTTTTTTATTTTTGACCAATTTATCTTTAAAAAGAAATTCAAATATTTCTCTTCTGGAGATAATAATATAATTTTGCCCCTTACCTTAAACTTTCAGCATGACAAATTAAAAAGGACAATCATTTGAATATTCCTAATCTACATCCAAGCCATCAATTAACTGTAACCTTTTATATCATTGAAAGTAACTTGAGTTGGTGAACTTTGTAAGCTTAAATAAAAGTTATTTGTCATTTTCAATAAAAATTATACTAATTATATGTTCCCCTTGTCTTTTTTCTTTATTTGACCAATTTAACTTTGAAGAAAATAACTTCTCCCTTTGCTAAAAGATGAAAAAAAATAATTTGCCTTCTAAAAACTAGTAATTATATTAATACTTTCAGCGGTTCATTGCTCAACAACACTAAATATCATTATATTTAGAGTGATGAATTGTTAAATAGCTTAATTTTAATATTCTCACTAATTTTCCGTTTTTATAGTTTTGATAATTTTTAGAATCGGTGCAGCTGTATGGGTCTGGCATGGTTGGCACAGATTTGTCCTGGTCCTGACCAGCATGAAGACCGGCACCAAAATTTAAAGCTTACATTGTTGTACCTGGGTATAATGGAAATGGAGTGCACTAGCTCCAAGGGAGAGCATTTTCCTATGAGAGGACAATGCCAGCCTAGTGGGTTCCAAGCATGGCAATCCAGGAGGGTTGAAAAGGCCTCATCATTGTTGGCAAAAACAGAAGACGACAACAAAAGAAAGTGTAAAATGGAATCACTTTGAGCTCATTTCCATTTGGTTGTTTCAGTACATGGGGGCTGTAGGAGTGATGGATCTCAAGTGACTGGCGTACTACTAGTCAGTGAACGAGGACCCTTGGATTCAACCTGGTCTTATTCCTCCCTTGAACGCCCCCGACTTCAAACCATCATGCAAAAGTGTGAGTGAGATGGCCAACAATTACATTTAACAATCACTTTTGGAGCGTTTTCAAATTGAAGGCTGCTATTTGAATACAAAAAATGTCTCTTCTAACACATCATTTTATTGTATTTTTTTAATCCAATTTTACCTCGGTATAAAATTACAAAATTACTCATTTCCCTCCAAAATGCACAGAATTTTTCCTCTTGACACACAATGATCATATGATGTTCATATTTTTTCCTCCATTTTCAAAGCCTCTCATCATCTCTTTTTCCTCCATTTTCTTTCTACACATTCAAAGTCTTTCATCATCTCCTCTTCATTCATCTTCTTCCTACACCTTTTCTTATCTTCTTCCTCCACCACTCACTCACAATTTATTATTCCTCCAACTTACTTGGATAAGGATATTACTAATCAAAAGGTGCAATGGAGAAGGAAATTAATAAGGATTTAGTTGTTTACACTCCCAAGATGATTGGCAAGGTTAGCGTACTATGATTTTGGTCAGTTTTTACCATTTTTTTAAGTTTCGTATTAAGTTGAAATGTTTTCGTCCACCTCATGTTCGGACTTCCAAATCTGGACGTGAAACATATATTCGACCATGCGTGGCCGAATAGACCAACTGTGTTTAGCCATGAGTGGCCGAACACAGTTGCTCTGTTCAGCCACTCATGGCCGAACATAATTTGTCTCTTCGGCCACCTATGACCAAACAGAACATAAACATTAATTTTTTTTTTTGTTTTTTTTTTTTTTTTGTGAATCATTTGTTCTACAAGCTCCTACAGAAAAAAGCGATGTAGGCTCTGAATGCGTTAAAGATTATACCAATGATTTTCCTACTCATAAGGTAAGGACGATTCATCATAGTTTTTACCAAAATACTTTGTAAACATTATTCTAAAAGTTTATTTACTAAGTTTTTTTTATAAGTTTTGCATTCATAAATCTTCTATAGTCGTGAGGCATTGATCGGTTGGGCTCGTACTATTAGAAGGAGAAATGGCTTTGTCATTGTTATTAAAGTTTCTAATGCGGCTAGGTTTGCAGTAAAAACTAGAGTATTACTTGCATGTGAGAGAAATAGACACTATAATGCAAAGAGGATCACTGATGAGGAGACTATTAAGAAGAAGATTAAGCAAACGGCACAAAAAAATGTGGATGCCCATTTTCATTGAAGGGTAAAAAATTAAAAACAAATGATGATTTGATATTAGAAGTTCTTTGTAGTCTGCATAACTATTCTGCGACGTAATATTTAGAAGGTCATTCATAGGCAAGGAAATTCTCAGAAAAAGAAATGAAGTTGTTGGTTGATATGTTTACCAGCATGGTCAAACCAACAGAGATTTTGATTGTCTTGAAACGAAGAAGTAAACTTAATGTGATAACAATGAAGGCGATTTACAATGCACGGTATCGGCATAAAGTCATTAACCGAGGTGGGAGAAGTCAAATGTAACTTTTGTTAGGAAAGTTGGTAGAGCATAATTATATTGAATGACATAGAAATTGTAAGAATTCCGATATTGTGAAAGATCTTTTTTTGACGCACCCAACCAGTATTGACTTATTACATGCATTTCCGCACATATTGATAATGGATTGCACTTACAAGACCAATCGATATCGAGCGCCTCTATTGGAAGTTGTTGGCGTAACGTCTACAAACATGATGTTCTCTATATGTTTTACATATATGGAAGCTAAATGTGAAGACAACTATATGTGGGTATTGAGTATCTTGCATTCTGTAATTGAGGAGGTGTTCTTCCAGATATTATTGTGACAAACAAAAAATTGGCACTGATAAATGTGATTCATAAAATCTTTCCAAATGCTACACATTTATTATGCAAATGGCACATCAATAAAAATGTGCTTACTAAATGTAAGAAGTTATTCGAAACAAAGCAAAGTTAGGACAAGTTTATTACGCATTGGAATATACTAACAAATTCGTTAACGGAAGAAGAGTACATCGAACAATTAATAAAGTTAAATGAAAACTTCAGTACATATCCAATGGCACTTAAATGTATCAAATCCAGCAGGCTTGACTTATACAAGAAAAGATTTGTCTCAGTGTGGACGGACAATAATATGCATTTCGGCAATACTACATCGAACAAGTATGGTTAAAACCTTATGATCATTTATGAATGTTAATAAGTTTTATAACATTATGAACTATAAACCTTTTCTATTATTCTCTTCTTCATAGGGCAAAGAGTTTACATGCGCAGTTGAGGAGGCACCTCCAATCTAGTCAAGGCAATTTTGAATCAAATTGGGCAAAGATCCATAATTTACTTGAATTTCAATACACGGGTATTAAAGTATCATTTGAAAAAAGTAAAACACTTGTCCAATACAACTTCAAGCCAACTGAATTCAAAGAGCTGCGTGAGAACACATCCAAGAATGCATTGGACAAAATATTTATGGAAAGTAAAAGAGCGAATGTTGTTGGAATTAATAAAAAAGCCTGTCAGTGCGTTATGAAACATACACATGATTTACCTTTTGCTCATGAGATTGCGGATTATATGATTGAAGGTCAACGAATTCCTTTTCAATGCATACACCCTCATTGGTCTAAGCTTGATATATTGCCTACTCATACAACCGAGGATCGAACTATGGACATAGAATTGATGGTTGTCAGAACCCGAGCCCAAGAGTTCAGGGGTTAGCAAAAGCCAAACCCGTGACACACATAGTCCCGTACTTGTACACGGAGACCTGGTCTAAATGCACACACACAAGGGAAGGTTCACACGTGCCAAACATGTACGCGAAAGCTGTAGATATCAAAACATCACACTACACAATATAGGAATAGAATACGAAAACAGAACTAAGATATATACAGAAACGTTTTACAAAATGAATCAAAATAATTTATACAATTCATGATTGGCTGCGATCGTAACAAAGCTCAAAATAAAGAAGACTCTGATACAATATGTCCATGGCGCTCTCCGGTGGAGTGACTACATCCACTCCTCTAGTCCAGATGGGACATCGGAGGCCTCCCCTGGAGCCTAGCTGACCGACGAGGGGTCGGCCTGGGTATCTGAGCCTGCAACACCAAGGACAACGCGTGAATACAACGATTCAGTAATGTATAAGCTATAACAGGTTAACACATGTTGTGTCTAATAGAGTAAAGAATATGATGTAAATCATAGCATGTCAAGTCCGTATGCTAAGCAATTATGCAATACATAAAGCATGCCAATTCAATCAAAGAATACATGTCATGTACATAACTAGTTGGCTACTACATTGCCATATGCTCCCAAAGTAGGGATCTTATATCCGTGCTGAGAACACCATTGACCGGGCCAGGACACAAATGGGTTCCTGGTTTCCTGAGGTCCGGATTCCCCAAGACGTTTCCTTACTGAAGTAAGGCCATGTAACTACACCAAATTCACTCCGTCGGGATCCTAAGGCTGAGACTAAGTAGTGCTTTACCATACAGAGTCAATCATGAAAACCCTAGGTAGATCGTGCATATCATGAAAATCATATCATACGTGCAAAAATCATGAACGTATCTCGAACGTGCAAGCTTAATAACACACGTGTATACTCAAGATGCTGGAACATAATAAAGAATCGATGTTGCATTAAGGAAATCAATCATGCTAGAGAATGGAGGTCAGTGATCATAATACAAGATGCCATGCAAACTAGTAGTACCAAATCAAGATCAGTTACTATCCACCGCTATTCTAGTTATCCAGTGTTTCTAACCGTGCATGTTGCTGTAGTTTTAAGTTATCCGATACACCATTGTTTGGTGCTACAGTGTATGGTGTGGTGCACCGAAGTCCCTTAAACCAACACCCATGGGGAGGTGCTAAACCGCTGGATAATAACATGAATGATTCGCAGCCCTCGAGATCATTCATACATGTTTATCATAATCCGTTGGGCAAGTCGAGGTTGCTAACCTTCTACTACCAAGGCCGTATAAGTCTCTTTCCTGTCCTGGCCTTTTTACTGTTCATGCCCTCCAGCTCAGCCGTAGGCTCCTTACGGCTTAGCCGTAGAAGACTGCATGGCATAGTCGTGGCTGAGCCGTAGAAGAGTCGCAGATTTGTATACTCTCAGTTATTTTTGGTGTCACCCTATATTGATCTACGGCTAGGGTCACGGTGGGGCTTACGGCTTAGCCGCAGTGTATTCCACGGCTCAGCCGTAGCACATTTCACGGCTTAGCCGTGCATGCACTAGGTCGATTTCTGAATCACTTGTAGAAAACCGGTAACGACATAAGATACGTAACTTCTCAACAGAGAAAGGGGGAAAGAGCTCTATTTGGGCTGTGAAGATGTTTTCCATGCAAACTCATGCGAATTAACAAAAATCAAACATATATATATTGACCCATAAAATTTTTCAAATAATGCAGTGAAGGCATTACAAGCTTTAATTATAAAGTTCCAAAGTTTTCAAAGTACTTGGACCTCATCTTAGCTGAAATCGGTTTCAGAGACTCTTTGGTAGCTCCTTGAGAATCACTGCGGGACCTGGCACTTCCACATGTTGAAGCAAGCTCCTATTCAACGAAATACTTTCAAGTACATTTAAAGAGTACTCCTTAAGAATTCAGAACATTTGGATATCATTTGGATCCAAACTTGGTCCAGATGATCATATACTATGCTCTGTGAATCCCTGTGCAGAGTGACATCTCATGAAGATCAAATTAGCTGAAACTCTCAGAGGAAGCTCAAATAATACCCAAGACAGGCCCTACAAAATTTCGGGTTGAACAGACATCATCGAACCCAAAAGCTACAAGCATGTCAACTTGGGGTTAGTCCCCCCAAGCCATAGGGTCACTAACCAAAGTCCTGCTTCCTGATATCCAAAAATGATGAAATTTAGATGAATACTCCAAAATATCCCTGATGTCAGTTCCTCCAAGTTTCGAACCAAACCGAAGTCATTTGGGCCTCAAACAGCTGAGACAAGGGCCCACTTTCAAAAAAAGTCAACTGGAGAGTCGACCGACTTTCGAAAGTCAAAACAGGTTGAAACTTCCATGACATGCTCAAAATAGTTCCAAGAAGCAACCCTCCAAGTTTCGTGGCAATCAGACATCGTTCGGGCCCTAAACTGGCGAAAACGGGTCACATATACAAAAGTCCAAAAACGGGCCTTATCCGTGACCGTGGCCCAATCAATGAAGGAGTTGACCAACTTCAGATGGTCAAAGCTAGCTGAAACTTGTATGACACACTCAAAACAGTGTCAAGAAGCATCCTTCCAAGTTTCGTCGCAATTGGACTTCGTTTGGGCCCTAAACAGGTGAAAACGGTTCGCAAATGCAAAAAAAAAAAACCGAAATTGGGCCTTGTCCGTAACCGCGGCCTGTTCATCAAGGGAGTTGACCAACTTAAGGTGGTCAAAACGAGCTGAAACTTCTATCACACACTAAAAATAGTGTCAAAAAGCATCATTCCAAGTTTCATCAAGATTGGAGTTTGTTCGGACCCCAAACAAGTGAAAATGGTTCACAAATGGAAAAGTCCCAAAATGGGCCTTGGGAGTGACCGAGGCCTGTTCATCAAGGGATTGACCAACTTCAGGTGGTCAAAATGAGCTGAAACTTCCATTACACACTCAAAATAGTGTTAAGAAGCATCCTTCCAAGTTTCATCAAGATTGGAGTTCGTTCGGACCCCAAACAGGTGAAAATGGTTCACGAATGCAAAAGTCCAAAAATGGGCCTTGGGAGTGACCGGGGCCTGTTCATCAAGGGAGTTGACCAACTTCAGGTGATCAAAATGAGTTGAAACTTCTATGACACACTCAAAATAGTGTCAAGAAGCATCCTTCCAAGTTTCGTCAAGATTGGAGTTTGTTCGGACCCCAAACAAGTGAAAATGGTTCACAAATGCAAAAGTCCAAAAATGGGCCTTGGGAGTGACAGCAGCCTGTTCATCAAGGGAGTTGACCAACTTCAGATGGTCAAAATAGGCTGAAACTTTTATGAGATACTCAAAATAGTGTCAAGAAGCATTCCTCCTTGTTTCGGGGTGATTGGACATCGTTTGGGCCCCAAATAGGTGAAAAAGGGTCGCAAATGCAAAAAAACGAAATTGGGCCTTGTTCGTGACCGCGGCTGCGGTCACGGACCCCCGAAGGACGTTTCCTGCGGTTTTGGATGGTTCTTCTCCACTTCCTTTTGAAGTATAACCTCCCACAACCTCCCTTAACTCCTTAGATTTGCCAGAAACTGCTGGGGAAGTCTATAAAAGGCTAAGATTTGAAAAGAAAAGAAAAGAGGACAGAGCATAAAATAGACAGAGAAAATTCCAACAAAAGCACTCAAAAGGCATCCAAAGGAAGAGAGACAGCAGCATTCCACGACCCTTCCCTCCCATCTTCTCAGTTACCAAGGTAAGCAAGAAAGTTCAGAGGAGGAGGAGATGAAAGGGTGGCCAAGGAACAAATCATGTTCATGCATTGATGACTATTCGGAGGATGACATTGTCATCTTTGTTTTTCTCATTCGGGGGGGTTTCTTAGCCATTGCAAACATTGTGAACAAGCCCCTTTGGGCCTCATTTTGTTCCTTGAAAATGATAGGTTCAGAATGACGCAACTTTAGCTTCTTACGATACCCTTTTCGGACTTGAACAAAAGACAGTCCGTAAACATGAATGATGAATTACAAAGTTTTCAATCGATTCTATGGTTGAATTCGATCTTCTCAACGGTTGTTCAACACTCCATAAGTCATAAAAACGGAGTCTCAGCACTTGAAAAAGTTTGGAAGAGCAACTAGCATGAATGGCACAAAAAACGGAGGCGAACAGTGGCTTCACGGCCACTGTCTACCAGTCCATGGTCACTGGCCTAGGGCAGTGACCGCGGGTCACGGTAACCCCCCATTTTTTTCCCTTTTTTGCATTTTTTCCCACCTTATGTACATTTTCTTGTATTTTCCAAATTGAGATCGCATCTAAGACTTGAGGGAGGGGTTGTAAACTTTGTAAACTTGTGTAAACAACCTGCATCCCCGCGGTCAGGGCATTGAACCCATGTAAACAAAAGGGAATTCAATGATGAACTGTAATTGATTCTCATTCTTCTTAATGCTTGAAGTACGTGAATATCGGACATCAAATCCATTACACATTTCCACGTTACATTTTTAAGCGCGATCAATATCAACATGGGTTCATACATATTATGCTTATACTTGCCTCAATTGAGTTCTAACACACCAATTATTTTCCTTAGGCTCAATTCACGTCCACGTCCAGTCCAAACACAAACCTACTTCCCCATGCATGAAGAGAAAGGAAGAAAGAAAGAAACATAAGCATATACACACAGGAAGGGATGAGAAGAAAAAGAGGAAACCAATCCCAAAGCTTACCGTACTCACTACAAGAGAGGAATTCATGAGTCAAAGACACAAATCCTCTACCTTGGCTTGATCAGTGGAGAAGAAGAATCAAGAGGGAGAGAGATGGAGCTCCATGTAAGGGAAGAGAAGAGAGTGAGAAGGGAGTTGGTGGAATGGCTTTATATAAGATAAGATTTAAAGTTCAAATTGCAAACAAGTCCAAAGGTTAAGGCTAATTACAGTTCGAGTTAAATCCGAGTCCAATGGAATCATATGACATCTTTTGCAAATGACGTCATTACGGAAGTTAACGAGCTCAACGAAAGACATGTGTTGACGCCAAGATGATGTGCAAATGACCATGTCTTAGAAAAATGAAAATTACGAAAAAGGGCTTAGTCTACCTAATCCAGGTCAAACTCAACCCAACTACCTATCCATGAACCGAATGTACCCAAAACACGAGCAAAACACAAGTTAACCACTAGCGCAACATGAATTAATCGCTAAACGGGGTCAAGCTAGGTCAGAGTATTACAATGGCAGAGTTGTCTAATATTCAATCAATGTTCAAAGCTTCTGATTTTACCCATAAAATGCAAGTGTTAAAGAAATTACGGGACATATTTAAGCTTTTCACTACATTTTTACAAGAACCAGAAGTGAAGTCAAAGACGCGAGGTAGGCGTCCATTGAAATATGATATATCAACTAAACGTGCCCCAAGTGCTTTTGAGTTGGTCCCATCTGCACAGAATAGTTATAGTTCTATATCCACATGAGTGGTGGACTCCAAGACCAAAGCAAAAAAGAAAGAAAAGATTAGAAAGCTACTAGTTCGAATAAGATCGAATAGCTCGAGGACTTCGTCCTAGCATGATTCATTCCCACGGGAAATAAGGCCTTATATAAGCATTATCAAAGACGTGGCAACTGACAGTAATTGTGGATTTAGAGTTATTACGGGACTACTTGGTCTCAATGGAAAAAGTTGGCAACAGGTCCGGAGAGAGCTTGTAGGAGAGCTTATTGCAAATGCGGATCATTATAAGGCATTGTATGGAGTAGAAAATAGAGTTGAAGATCTAATAGCGCCATTATCATACTATGTGGATCACCCACCATATAATCATTGGATGACTATGCCTGATATGGGTCATCTTATAGCATATCGTTATAACGTGGTCTTGTATTACTTGAGCAATAAACAGTACCTTACTTTTCTTCCTCTAAGATCAACTCCTGTGCCTATTTTTAATAGGAGAGAGATAACTATAGGTTTTGTTCGCAATTGTCATTTTGTTCAGGTACGATATAACTACTACGCCTTAGTATGTTTCATTATATTTGTCATCCTCTTCTTCATTCTAATGATTTTGTTTATTCTTTTAGGTTTCCCTAATACCCGGTCATCCAACACCACCAATTGCAAATAAGTAGCGAGAATTCCATCATTCTTATGCTAGTGGATGGGAAACTGCATATACAGATCGCATCGAGTGATTAGAGAACTTGTCAATCTTAGTGTAGCCACATGTGAAAGTATTGATTTGAAATGAAAATGTAAAGTTTATAAACTTGATGTAATTGAATATCATGTTGCACAAAGACGACAAATTTCATTAACTTGAATCATAGTTCACTACATCATAGTTCATTACATAGAACTCATGAAATGAAAAACGAACTTAACACCAAACGAAAAAAGTTCATCTCTCCTATCTAGACAGGCGAAAGTAAGCATGTGATGTCATACAAGGGTTTCTGCTTAATTCACCCTCATCCTCAATAATAAGTCTGCACAAAGCCCAAGTGTAACACTTCGGCCCAGCATAATCCAGTTTAGCGACTAATTACAATAGTTTCGAGTACTTTTCGAGCGAATTAGGTTTATGCTTGTTGTTTTGTCTTTTTGAGTTTCGTTTCGAGTCATGGATAAGTAGTAGGGTTGAGTGTAACCTGGAATAGGTAGACATGAGCCATTTTTCATAATTTTAGATTTTGTGTGAGTTCGTCATTCATGCATCATCTTGGTGTCGGCACATATATCTCATCAAGCTCGTTAACTTCCGTAACTGACTTGCATGTAAACAATGTCATTTACCTCTGTAAGCCTGTTATTTGACTCGAACTGTAATTAACTTAAACTCTTGGATTGGTTTGCAATTGCTGTCATCTTTATCTTAATATAAGAAGTCATGCACCGACTTCCTCTTCATTCGCTCTTCATCTTCAACGTCCTCTTCTCTCCCTCTTCCCTGCTCTTTGTTTTTCTTTTCCTTTTCTTCTTCTCATGATCAAAGAGAAGGGGGAATTCTTTTGCACCAATTGCTCGTCATCTCCTTGGGTTCGAAGATAAGAAGCGAGTTCTTTCTCTTCTCTTCTCTGCCCGAAGTCTCTCCCGTTCACTACACTCTTCTTCGACGTACTTTTCTTCTTCTCTTCGTCGTTGACAAGCTCCGAGCACCACCTTCACGGTTCATCTGAGGTGAGAAGTTGAGTCATGGTCTCCGTTATGATTCTAGAATGTGATTGCACTACATGCACACCTTTTCTTCTGCTTACTCTTGGCATACATGGTGTTAGGACTGCATCTCCAAGGTCAATTGAGCCAAAGAACAACTAATTTACGAAAAACAGCTCAATCGAGGCAAGTATAAGCACATTATGGATGAACACATATTAGTACACGATGATTGTTATTAGTTTCTCTTCATCTCACAAGTGTATGTGTGACTTACAGCCCTTTTGTCTTCTCTTTTTATTGTTGCCTTTGTAGTGCAAGATTCAGTTCAGTCGTTCTGTACAGAGTCCTGTTACTCGACCGATCGGGTATGAGGTCCGACCGATCAAACACTTCCAGAACTGAAATCCGACCGATCGAACTTCAGAACCAACCGGTCGGCCCTGAAGCACTTTTGCTCTAAAAGATTCAGTGTCCGACTGAATCCTATTCTTTCTTCTTCTCTTTTTCTTGCTTTTAAACAATAAGAGGACCCTTTTTCTACGACATTCCCGGGTCTCTCTACTCTTTAATAAATTGGAGGAAAAGATTGGGCTAATGATGAGGCCTTATAGGGCCTTCACATGAATTTCTTAACCTCTTACCTTGCCCAATGGACTACCTTAAAAGCATGAATGGTCTTAAGGGCTGTGACTCATTGATGTGTGATGTCCAATTGTTAAGCACCTCCCCATGGGTGTTAGTTTAAGGGATCTCAATACACGTTTCTTGATACACTGCAACACCCACAAAATGAACAACTGTATATCGAATAACTTAAAACTACATCATCATGTACAGTTAGAAACAATGGACAACTAGCCTAGGGTTGGCTAGTAAATGACCATGATTCCCCGAAATAACTTGACTTGTATTGCATGTTGATTTTAGTTCTTGTCCTCCATTCATTCTTCTTGTTTCGACTTGTAATTGTATTGGTTTGTGTAGTTGTTTTGAAAGAGACTGGCATTGACTCGAATGTGATATGATATGATACACGTACTGTCATGCCTGCTTATACTGCCTGCCTAAATGTGACTTGAATTGACGTGTATTGTATAACATGATTGATACGGTCTGGCATTACTCTGCTTCAACATCAAGATACCCGACGGGGTTGACTTTAGCATATCTTGCTTGTTGCTGCTGCAGTGTACTCCTGTCATAGGACTTCCGGACCCCGAAAACCAGAGACCCATTCATACCCTGGCCCAATCGATGGTGCTCTCACCTTACCTGCTCTCGATAGGGAGAATATGGCTAATGTAGTAGCCACCTAGCAAGTGTATCTGTTCTATGATTCTGATTGCATGTTTTAGTTATATGCATGACTTGCCTAGAATACTAACGTGAAACTCTATGCATTAATTAACTATTACATGTTAATCATTCTGCTAGATACAACGCATGTTACCTTATTGGTTGCTTATGCTTTGCTGAATCATTGTATTCATTAGTTGTTCTTAGTGTTACAGGCTCAGATCCCTCTGGCGACCCCTCATCGGTCGACAAGACTTCAGAAGAGACCATAGAGGCCCCGTCAGGGCTAGAGGAGTGGATGTGAACACTCCACCGAAGAGCGGCATGGCATGATAGGCTTCTTTTGGGTTTTCTTTTTAGGGGATGCATCATGTGTTGATTTCGGGAATGTCCAACTCCTTGTATTTTGGTTTTTGCCTCACAAAAACTATTTCCTCATTTTGTTCTATACATTCTGTAAATTAATGTATTCTTTTGTACTTGTCATCTCCTATTGGCGTGTTCTCCTCATGCAATGATATTGACAGCTTCCGCGTATAGTGTTCTTGCACGTGTGATGTCCCTTGTGCGTGTGCATTTAGACAAGGTCTAAGTGTGTATGCATGGGAGTACATGTGTCACTGGTTAGGTTTTAACTAACCCCCGATTTCTGGGCTCGGGTTGTGACACCAAGCCATATATCTAACCTCTCAATGCAAACTATACCTGTCTTGTGCGAATGCTTCTCCAACCCTTGCCTCAATTCCTTTGTAAATTCAAAAAGCATTTCTGTTGAGCAATTCATAATCAATTACATTATATGCTTGTGGCTTTGGCTCACTTTGATGAAAACCGAACTATAATATGGGGTTTGTCAATGTTCTCCATGATATAGTAGTGTACCAATCCATGTAATTTAGTACGCAATCTCAAGGACGACGGACAAGAGTACTCCGGTTTACTTGGGCCAGTAAGTGACTACGCCATTGATACCATATTTGATCGTAAACTCTAACTAAAGCATTGATCGATGCCGCTGTATTACCTCTTAAACCACGAACCGGCTCTAAGGATGCTATAGGAATCATTTGGATCCGACCAAATTACCGAAGAACCCTATCTGGATGGTAGGGCTGTACAATATCCACGTGCGTTAGACATCCACAATAAAAGGTAATTTGATGGAAGGAATGATTTCACCTACAAAAAAGATAAGGCTCCCATGTGACTTGCACCATGAGAATCATTGTAAATAAATTGAATCAACATAAAATGACATTATATGATCAATTAAAGAGTGATTTACCTTATTAATGCCTAAGAAGTCTAGTTTCTCTGGCAAACCTTGTAAAGCCGAAGTGGTCTCCCTACGAGAAATCCAACGCATCGTACGAGGCTGCCTCACTAAGTATGATACGTTGGCAGTAAGAGCTAGTATTTCAAAGTGCTCATATACCCACGCTTCAAGAAGCGTCAAGTATTCAACTATTTGTTTGACCTCATTCCGATATGCTAAGCTCAACTAACGGTACAAATATACTAGTGCACCAGCGCCCCAAGCATAGTTCTTGACATTTTCGAAATCCCTCAACATCTTCAAGTATATGTATGAAACACTTGTCTCGATCTTGTCAGTAAAGAGCGTACAGCCAAGTAAATAAAGAAAGTAGGCCCTGACTGCACAGTCAACACCATCCTCTCCAGCATCATCGTTCACTTCAACAAAATTCTCTCTAAGCCATTCTAATTTTAGTTATTGGCCTCTTTGACTATACAGCTCTTCTCTTGCTTCATCAGTAGAGACTCCCAATGCATCAACGACAAGATCAATTGCATCGAAGTATGTCAATTTCTATAAATTCGTTATGGTAGAACAAAAAATAGGAATCTTCAAGATGCATGAAACATCGTCGAGGGTGATTATTATCTCACCAAAAGGCATGTGGAAGAAGTTTGTTTCAGGGTGCCACCTTTCAACAAAACCGGACACAATGGTCTTATTCACCATCTGGTAAGAACATTCAATCAATAGAGATAACATAGAATCTTTCATCAGCTTCTTAAAACGCTCGTTATCATTCAATGGCCACAAATCTAGTTTTTGTCCATGACTTAGGCATATCAACGTTCCGTGATCCTGCATTCAAACATAAATTCCTAATTAGCTACCCCTCATTCAACAAATAAATTATTCTTAAAAAATATATATTTTTACTAAAACACACTTCGCCCTTCCATAGGAAATATACAACATGAGTGTGGAAAACTTTTGAGTAAGCTTCGATCAATAAGCCCAATTATAAGCTTCTCTTCTTATTGGTCATTGTCTGCAACGGATAAATGTTCTTCAATTTCAGGTTCTTCTTCCACAGGCTCTTCCACCCTATGGCGACGCCTCCTAGTGGAGGCTGTAGGTCTCACTCTTAAAGAACTAGGTCGATCCATATCTATGATTTAAATTAGAAGTAATGCATTAATCTCTTTTTTAAAAAAAAGGAAAAAAATTGTTCGGCCCTCCATGGCCGAACAAACTAGATCTGTTCGGCCATGAAGGGCCGAACAGAACCAGCCTGTTCGGCTCTCCAAGACCGAACAGATGGGTTCTATTCAACCCTGGAAGGCCAAACATGTCCGCAAAAAAACTGTAGATCACAAGATCTACTCATAAGATGGGTTCATTCTCTCTATACATTTCTCAAAAATAGTCTCATAAGATGTAGATCACAACCGACAACCAATTTTAATGGATTCACAAAACCAAAAATACTTCTAACACAAAAAAAAAAAAGAAAAAGAAAAGAGAATGAAAAAGAAGACTCACCTTGCAATGGAAGAGGATCTTAGTCTTGCAATGGAAGAAGAAATGAAAGAAAGAAGAATGTTGAAGGAGAAAAGAGGGTTACTATAGAGAGAAGAAGGGAGTGTTTGTAAAAGGAAGAAAAAAGAAGGATTTGGTGAAGAGGGTTGTTGTAGAGAAACGAAGGAATGTCTGTAAAGAGAAGAGAAATGAAGGATTTGGGTTAAACTGAAGAGGGTTGCTGTAGAGAGAAGAAGGGAATGTGTGTAAAGAGAGGAGAAATGAGGGATTTGGGTATTTTAGTGATATAGGGTGTGTTAGGAGAGAAAAAATGTAAATTTTTAAAAATTTAATTGTGTGTAGAGAGAAAATGTGTGCAAAGAGACCAAACCCTTGTTTATCCAGCAATTCTCTTTCAAATTTTCAATGAACAAAACACATGGTTAGAAATAACAATCTGGATTTCTAAAATAATAATGTGTGAAAAAAGCAATCAAAAATTTCAAAATAATGCATATTTTTCTATATTATTGAAGTCTTAAACGAACTTCCTATGTTTGTTTGTAAGGAGCCCCTCAGCTGAGCACTTTATCGTGAGGGTCAACAATTTGATACACATGTGGGGCCCACTTTATGGTTCATCCAAGTGGATCATAAATCAGGGACCCCCACCCCCATGATAGTCGCAAGTCTTGGAGTTTGGCACCCATCTCAATGCACTGCATCATCGGATCGACTATGTACTTAATTTGGATGGTGAAAACTTATGGGCCATGTGGCAGATGATTATATGAGCTTCCATCACTGCCTATACTTACATCATAGGTGCCTGAGCCTCCATCACTGCCGACACTCACATCATATGTGCCGGGATTTAGCACCCATCCACTCACTTTGGTTAGTGAAAACTTGTGGGGAGAATTTTGATCTCACTCCAAAACACAGTGGGGCCCCCTTTATGGTCCATCTGAGTGGCTCATAAAACAGGTTCCCTCCCTATTCAATTATATAAATTTTGCATGACTGAAAATGGACAAACTTACATTATTTCGAGAGCAACCCTCCTCTGAGTGTCCTATTCCAGACACTTTTGCCCACACTAAAATCTAAGAACCTTTTCATCAAACTTAGCTAGAAATGTCCAAACAATGCTGGCCGCGGATGCCTAGCCATTTGATGTTTAAAAGGATGTGAAAAACCAATGGTACCATCCTTTCAAACATCAAATCTAACTTCCTCGTAATGCAATTGAAATTCAGTACCGTCTCTTCATCAGACGCCCATCTGAGAATCCCTGCTGCCGGATTGCTGCAGTGGACAATGGACTAAGACTCTAATACCATCATCTTTATGTTTGCAGACTGGATGCTGTATTCATGAGTTTCATGAGAAAGAGATCCTCTAATACACTAACACTATCATATAAGTGTTCGTTGACAGTAAAACAATCAACAAATCCAATAAGATGACGATGAATTTCTATCCCAAGCGAACCCCTCTTACTGGTCATTTGGGATATATATGCTATAGCTTTTCTCTCTTCTGGCCCTGGGTTAATTTCTTATCCGATTTCTTATGACCAATGTTAGATTTTGTGGAGTCAATCCATCAGTTGATGTAATAAATTGATTAATTTCTTTATTTATAAATAAAATCATGCTTTGCTTTCATGAGATGAGTGTTATTTTACTAATTCATGCACATGACCAATACATATGACATAATGGTTCATGAGTTGAACCGGGTCCCATTAGTATATTAGATGTGATATATGTGCATGGATGAGATCCACACGCGGGAGATATATGTCACAAATTTTATACTTAAATAGTTTCACAACCAGTAATGAGACTGGGCATCTCATTTGATAAGGTTGCAGCACTCTGATCACTATAAAATAGTGTGATTTGTCTCGATCATCAGAATGTAAGATTCTGGATCACGGTGCTGGTACATTAGATGTATTGAAGGACCATGAGATGCACCTTATGGAATTCCGTCTCAATAATAAGGTATGCTCTCATAATTCCCTAGCAATAGGCTCTCAATCCTAAGACATTGATGAACTCAAGTTTCTATCTATTCATTTGCTTTGAGTCACCACTGAGTGAGGCCGACTGTAGGTTAACACCTCCGTGTCTTGGGTAGGTGGTAGTAGAACTGTGAGAACGTTGAATGATCAAGATGGAATCTATTTCTATTATCCCCTTGTGCCAATTAATGGATTTGTCATTAGTAAGTGCGCACCCATCTTAATTAAGAGTTAATTGGATGGTACTGATGATTATTGTGATTAATTGGGGCTCAAGGATAATAAGATGTGGAACTTAGATTAGAAGAGATGGATTTATTTCAATTGATCCACGGATATTGATAGAGGGGCCTACTTGTGGTAATTGGGAAGTTTAGGGTCTTCATTGTAATTTATTCCTAATATTGGAGTACAATTGCATTTATATAGTGGTGTTATTTGCAATTAACTAAGGGCCCGGATTGCATATGAGATGTGGGGTCGCGGTGTTCCAGTTGGAACTAGCTTTCTAAGGAATCCCTAGTGGTCCCCACGCTAGCCCAAGTTATTGGAAAATACTAATCCGCCTCGAACTCTAGAAAGAAGGAATGAGAAAGGAGAAAGTTGCTAATTGCTTTGGAAGTAAGACTTCTATTTCAATTAGGCAAGGACGAGATTTGAAAGTTTATAAAATCTCCTTGGACGTCCAAAAGAGTTTCTCTCACGCCCAAAACCCTTTCGTGCAAGAGTTGCACGAGTTACTCTCTCCTTCTTTCTTCTAGTTCCTTGGAGTTTCGAGTTAGGATTTCTCCTGAAGATTCCACCATTCTTCTTGAGAAAAGAAATCCAATTCGGGTCATAGCGTGGAAGGCTAAGAGGTGTTGAAGAAATCCATTAGAGCACTGCGGTTCTCCAAAAGTATGATCTACTTCTTGCATGTCGTAGATTATTATGAATGTTTAGTGCTGGTAGAATATTTACTGTACATAGTCACGAGATTGAGGGTAATGCATCCTGGATTGCGTTTTGGTCTTATGGATAGTTGATCCCTATGTCAAGTGGGTCGACTTCCAACAATTGGTATCAGAGACATACCTCATCTCTAATTATGTTAGATCAGTAATCTTGTTCTAATCTTTGCATGAGATGTGAAGAGGATAGAGCAAGGGCTATGATAGGATCAGTGTTTATTGGGTTTACTTGCTTTTGTAGTAGATACATGTTTGGAAAGTCACAAAAGGTTTTAATCATGATAGGAGGATGATAAGATGCCATTAAAAGCATACTGAGATCATTAGAGGTGACTGGGTACAGCAGGAGCCGAATCTGAAAAAGAACCCAAATTTCTGGGTTCGTCAGGTCGGTTAGTCAAACGGACCATTATGGCTGTAGAGGTCTGTTGGCTAACCGTAGGGACCAGATCGGCTAGCCGAACCTATGCAGAATCATCTTCTTGTTGGTCTAAGTTGTTGTTTTTTTTTTTTTTTTTGGGGCGCTGCCCCTTGGAACCCCTCGAGCTCGACCCCCGCCGTGGGCGCTGCCCCCGGACCCCCGTTGCATAGGGGATCTTGTATCGTGGTGGCAAAAATTTGGCATCTTGTTTTTCTATTGTGGTTTGGCAACCTGGTTTTGTGAGATGCTTTGTTGTATGAGATACTAACTTGCAAGTGATAATGTCCTCTCCATATGGCCCACATGTTTTTCTTTCCTTTTAATTATTGGCTTATTTGTGGCTCAGTGTAAAGGGCATCATGGTCTCCTTGGTTTCCCGTGAAAGGGCAAGACATGGTGAATTTCCCTATAGCCCTTTTATTTCCATGATTTAGACTACCATGTAAGTCTTATTATAGAGACATAGGAATTTATGTATTTTTAAAATTTGTAAATTCTGGAGATGTCCAAAACAAAAAAGGAAAGAGAAACTAGACTCCTAATCAAAGAGTTTGAAGATTATCAAAAGGTGTTTTGGAGATGCCCAAAGAGTTTGAGGAATCCCAAAGTTTTGGAAAGTCTAGAAGTCCAAGAAGTCTTTTCAGCCTGGGTCATGTGGAGGAGAGGACTAGTCTTTTGTTATAGCACTTTCTATTTATGGATGAATGCTTATTTTAGAGTATTTCCATATCTGAACCAAACATAGCAAATTCCAAAATTGGTCAAATCAAATTAATTTTTGGAAATAGTTCTAATTAGAGTTGGTGGGCCCATGATATGGATCTATTGGTAACACTAATTTTAGAAACTGGACTTTCCTTAAAATAACTTAACGTGGAACCAATCATTGGTCTTATCATGAGATGAATATATACCTATATTTGATGGACCCATACACCTATAAGGAAATCCTCAACTCTAAAATATTAAGTGGGAGCAGAGCATTTCTATATATATAAAAATCCCCATGGTTTTCCACTATAGGTCCATTATAAGGAAAGTATTAGCCTCGCGCCATTTTGAGAATGGTCATTCCCCACGGAGGGCTTGTATTTATCTGGATACTGGATATGAATCTCCAATGGATAGTGTTGATGAGACAGGGTGGGAGCCCACTCCCCAAGGAGGAGCTGCCCGCAACGGTTGTCATGCAATGCTAGTTGGTGGGTCACACTTAACTAAAATAATGATGTAGTATCCCCAAGGATTTGCCTCATGTATTTTAGAAACCGAAGCTAATAAGGAGTCATACATTATTTGGTATGAGATACCTAGATTGTAATGAATGAAGGGGATCATGGATAGTTAGTCTTAACCCCAATTTTGACCAACTTTGATCCGCACCAGTCTAGGAGGTATTTGCACTCCCCAAGGAGGCATACCCCGCAGGATTGGGATTCCGATGTATTCTGAATTTTGTGGTTATGAGGATTCCCACATAAATTTGGTAGAGTACTAAACCCTAATGTCATTTAAATTCATTAATTGAATGTATGGTTATGTGCTACAGTATTACAAGCATGAATTCGAATACTTTCAATCCACTTGCGACCATCCTCAACCAGAATAAGTTGGAGGGATCCAACTCTGTAGACTGGAAATGGAATCCGGATATTGTCCTGACAGCTTCAGGATATAAATATGTCCTTACCAAAAACCCCTTTGAAGAAGCTGGCGCAGATGCATCAGAAGCAGAAAAGGACCTTTACACCAAATGGGCCAAAGACGATGAGATGGCCCGATGTTACATTCTGGCATCCATGTCTAATGTGCTGCAACATCAACATCAATCTTATAAGACTGCATATGATATGATATCGAATTTAAAGGAGATGTTTGCAGAACAAGGCAGACCTGCTAGGCAGGCAGCCATGAGGGTGCTCATTAGCACCAAGATGGCTGAAGGTACATCAGTACAGGAACACATGTTGAAGATGATGGACTCATTAAATGAGTTAGATGTACTGGGAGCTGCGATTGATGCAAAATCGCAGATTGACATAATCCTTGAGTCACTACCAGAGTCATTCAACAATTTCAAGGTCAATTATAATATGAATAAAATCAATCTGACTCTGGCTGAGCTATCTAGTCAGCTGGTAGCAACTGAAGGAATTATGAAGAAAAAACCAACTGCCTTAATGACAGAAAAGTCAGATGCCAAGTCCAAGCCAAAAGGCAAAGGGCGGAAAGGCAAAAAGAAATCAGTTCCAAAAGGTCCTAAGGTGGAGAATGGTCCAACTGGTGGCGTGGCTAAAGCTAAGGGTTCAGGGACAAATGGAAAGTGTTTCCATTGTGGTAAGACAGGACATTGGAAGAGGAATTGTCCAGAATATTTGTCTAAAAAAAAAACCTCAGGTATGATTGAGTCACTTATATCTGAAGTTAGTTTTGCAACTGGTACTTCAGAATCCTGGTGTGTGGATTCCGGGGCAACTAATCACATATGTAATACGTTGCAGGGGTTCAGGGAAACCAGGAGGCTAAGTGATGGAGAAATCATTGTCAACCTAGGATCTGACGCTAAGGCGGAAGCTGTTTAGTGGGAGTCATTACTTTATGTTTTACAAATAATAAATTGGTTTTGTCAGAAACATTATATGTACCGTCTTTAAGGCGGAATTTAATTTCAGTTTCTAGTTTGGTGAATAAAGGTTATTCTATTACTTTTGGTACTGAAGTTGTCATAAAGAGGAATGGTACTTTCATATGTTCTGGAAAGGTAACCAATGGACTTTATTTGTTAACTCCCACAATATATGAGATATATGATACTGAAACAATTAATAGATCATCATTAAAGAGAACGTCACCTTCATCTAATCCAACAAAACTTTGGCACCTGAGGCTAGGTCATATAAACCTTAACAGGATTGAGAGGCTGGTATCTTACCTTCATTGGTGGTAGAACCAATGCCTATCTGTGAGTCCTGTTTGGAAAGTAAAATGACCAAAAGACCCTTTTCAGCTAAGGGTAATAGGGCCAAAGATTTATTGGAATTAGTGCATATTGATGTCGCGGACCCATTAATGTCAGGGCCAGAGGAGGATATGAGTACTTCATTACTTTCACAGATGATTACTCAAGATATTGTTACATATACCTTATGCACCGCAAGTCCGAAGCTTTTGAAAAGTTTAAAGAATTTCGAGCGGAAGCGGAAAAGCAATTAGGTAAGAGTATCAAGACTCTTCGATCAGATCGAGGAGGGGAATATCTCTCTGCTGATTTTATGGGTTACTTATCAGAAAATGGGATTCTATCCCAGTTGTCTGCTCCTGGTATGCCTCAACAGAATGGAGTAGCAGAAAGAAGGAACCGGACTCTTTTAGATATGATTAGGTCTATGCTGAGTTTCTCAAGATTACCTATATCCTTTTAGGGATCCGCTTTGGATACTGCAATGTACATACTAAACCTCGTACCATCTAAGTCTATACCTAAGACTCCCCGGGAATTGTGGTCTGGGCGAAAGCCTAGTCTACAACATTTACACATTTGGGGTTGTCCAGCACACGTGCTCAAGGTTAAGACGGATAAGTTGGAAGCGAAGTCGGAAGTATGCACATTTGTAGGATATCCTAAAGGAACTAAAGGTTGGTTATTCTATAATCCCAGATAGCAGAAAGTGCTGGTCAGCACCAATGCGGTTTTTCTGGAGGAAGATTATATGATGGACCGGAAATTTTTAGAAAAGGTGATCTTGGAAGAGATTCAGGAGCAATCAATTCCAAATCCAAGAATGACCGGACTTGAGGAAGAACCGCCCTTACCAGACCCAGTAGTTACACCAGCACCTCGTCGTAGTGGGAGGATTGTCAAATCCCCTGACAGGTTCTCATTTTTGGGAGAGTCTTATGAAGCAATCTCAAAAGAGCCGGAACAAGATCCCTCTAACTATGATGAAGCAATCAATGACTTAGACTCGGGACGCTGGTGAGATGCTATGAAAGCTAAGATGGAGTCTATGTACTCAAATCAGGTCTGGACACTTGTGGACTTGCCTACCAATATTAAACCTATTGGGTGCAAGTGGGTCTACAAGAGAAAAAGAGGATCAGATGGAATAGTGGAGACCTATAAGGCTAGGCTTGTTGCGAAAGGATATACTCAGAAAGAAGGGATCAATTATGAGGAAACCTTCTCGCCAGTAGCCATGCTCAAATCCATCCGAATACTCTTATCCATTGCAGCTCATCTCGATTACGAGATTTGGCAAATGGATGTCAAGACGGCTTTTCTCAACGGCCATCTTGAGGAAGACATCTATATGGTGCAGCCAGACGGTTTTGTAGCTAAAAATCAGGAGCAAAAAGTTTGCAAGCTGCAGAAATCTATTTATGGACTGAAGCAGGCATCCCGAAGCTGGAATATCCGTTTTGACCAGGCAATCAAGTCATTTGGTTTTTGTCAAAATCCGGATGAGTCATGTGTGTACATGAAAAGTGAAGGTGACAGGGTAGTTTTTCTGGTTTTATATGTCGATGACATCCTTCTCCTCGGGAAAGACATAGGAATGTTGTCAACGGTAAAAGTTTGGTTGGCCAAGACTTTTTATATGAAGGACTTGGGAGAAGCTAGTTACATCCTAGGGATCAAACTCTATCGAGACCGGAAAAATAGGATGATTGGCTTATCCCAAGCTGCATACATAAATAAGGTGCTAGTACAGTTTGCAATGCAAGACTCCAAGAAGGGTATCACACCTTTCAGGCATGAAGTGCACCTTTCCAAGGATCAGTGTCCTAAGACACCCGAAGAAAAGGAGCAAATGAGGTCAATACCATACGCTTCGGCTGTTGGTAGCCTCATGTATGCTATATTATGTACTAGACCGGATATCTGTTATGTAGTGGGCCTAGTCAGCAGATATCAATCTAATCCAGGACCTGAACATTGGACTGCTGTAAAATGTATTCTCAAATACTTGAGAAGGACTAGAAATTACATGTTGATTTATAGCAGTGATGAGTTGATTCCAGTCGAATACACAGATTCTGACTTTATGTCAGATAAGGATTCTAGGAAATCCACCTCTGGTTATGTATTTATACTTGGAGGCGGAGCTATCAGCCGGAGGAGTATAAAACAAGAATGTACCGCTGATTCAACCTCGGAAGCTGAATATGTAGCAGCTTGTGAAGCAGTTAAGGAAGCAGTATGGCTTAAAAGATTCCTTTTGGAACTTGGGGTGGTACCTTTAGTACGACAGCCACTCACAGTTTACTGTGACAGCAGCGGGGCAATCGCTCAGTCAAAGGAACCTAGAAGCCATAAAAGCCAAAAGCACGTACAGAGGAAGTATCACTTAGTCAGAGAGATTGTGCAGAGAGGTGATAATGCTATTACCAAGATAGCCTCTGCGGACAATTTGGCATATCCCTTTACTAAGCCTTTGACTACCAAAGTCTTTGAGCAGCATGTAGAAGGGATGGGCATGAGATGCAACCCTGACTAGCATTGAGCCAAAGTGGGAGATTGTTAGATTTTGTGGACTCAATCCATCAGCTGATGTAATAAATTGATTAATTTCTTTATTTATAATAAAATCATGCTTTGCTTTCATGAGATGAGTGTTATTTTACTAATTCATGCACATGACCAATACATATGACATAATGGTTCATGAGTTGAACCGGGTCCCATTAGTATATTAGATGTGATATATGTGCATGGATGAGATCCACACGCGGGAGATATATGTTACAAATTTTATACTTAAATAGTTTCACAACCAGTAATGAGACTGGGCATCTCATTTGATAAGGTTGCAGCACTCTGATCACTATAAAATAGTGTGATTTGTCTCGATCATCAGAATATAAGATTCTGGATCACGGTGCTGGTACATTAGATGTATTGAAGGACCATGAGATGCACCTTATGGAATTCCGTCTCAATAATAAGGTATGCTCTCATAATTCCCTAGCAATAGGCTCTCAATCCTAAGACATTGATGAACTCAAGTTTCTATCTATTCATTTGCTTTGAGTCACCACTGAGTGAGGCCGACTGTAGGTTAACACCTCCGTGTCTTGGGTAGGTGGTAGTAGAACTGTGAGAACGTTAAATGATCAAGATGGAATCTATTTCTATTATCCCCTTGTGCCAATTAATGGATTTGTCATTAGTAAGTGCGCACCCATCTCAATTAAGAGTTAATTGGATGGTACTGATGATTATTGTGATTAATTGGGGCTCAAGGATAATAAGATGTGGAACTTAGATTAGAAGAGATGGATTTATTTCAATTGATCCACGGATATTGATAGAGGGGCCTACTTGTGGTAATTGGGAAGTTTAGGGTCTTCATTGTAATTTATTCCTAATATTGGAGTACAATTGCATTTATATAGTGGTGTTATTTGCAATTAACTAAGGGCCCGGATTGCATATGAGATGTGGGGTCGCGGTGTTCCAGTTGGAACTAGCTTTCTAAGGAATCCCTAGTGGTCCCCACGCTAGCCCAAGTTATTGGAAAATACTAATCCGCCTCGAACTCTAGAAAGAAGGAATGAGAAAGGAGAAAGTTGCTAATTGCTTTGGAAGTAAGACTTCTATTTCAATTAGGCAAGGACGAGATTTGAAAGTTTATAAAATCTCCTTGGACGTCCAAAAGAGTTTCTCTCACGCCCAAAACCCTTTCGTGCAAGAGTTGCACGAGTTACTCTCTCCTTCTTTCTTCTAGTTCCTTGGAGTTTCGAGTTAGGATTTCTCCTGAAGATTCCACCATTCTTCTTGAGAAAAGAAATCCAATTCGGGTCATAGCGTGGAAGGCTAAGAGGTGTTGAAGAAATCCATTAGAGCACTGCGGTTCTCCAAAAGTATGATCTACTTCTTGCATGTCGTAGATTATTATGAATGTTTAGTGCTGGTAGAATATTTACTGTACATAGTCACGAGATTGAGGGTAATGCATCCTGGATTGGGTTTTGGTCTTATGGATAGTTGATCCCTATATTAAATTGGTCAAAAATTTTAAAAATCTATTCACGAAATCCTTCTATTTCCAACAACCAAAACTACATAAGCATTTGGTATGGGTTCCTTTGTAACCCCAGATCAACTTTAGGAGATATCAATGAAGATCTTGCTATCAGTATTCAGAAATGAATCTTGACTGGATGAAGGGACCAAATCTGGCTCGACACGACGACCAGCAGTACATCTTCAGTAGATCTGTTGCAAGTCAAGTTAATTAGCTAGAGAATAGTGACAGTAGGAGATTATTACTATTTACTAGGTCGTCTCGTAGCATACTATTAAAGGTCATTCGGTTCTCTTCACGATTGTCATCATAGGCATTGGTTGTAGTGCAGAAATGGGGACTTAAGTTGGGTGAGGATCATGTGTTGGAAAATCTGACATGAGTTGGTGAGGAAAATCTGACATGAGTCAGGTTTGCCATTATTTGATAGAGACCAGTAGTCATGTGAGTCAAATAAATATTTAGTCATTACTGCCACTACACTGTGGTCCACTGGTTTTCGATCCTAAAAAATAGTTTTCACCGTAGAATGACTCGCAAAGGCCCATTTGTTTATTTAATTGATAGCGTAAAGTGAGGTGAATAGTAAATTTAAAAGATAAAAAAATAAAAAAAATTAAATCAATTCAATAATTGATTTTTATTTTTTAGTGTGAATATGACTTTTTGACTTTTTATGTGAAAGTAAAAATTTTTTATTTTGTTAGTGGAATAAAAAAATAATTTTTTGACTTTTCTTATAAAAAGGTAAAAAAATTTTTTAAAAATATAATATTTTAATTTGACTCTTTTGAATAGTTGTGTGATGAAATGAGAAATAACTTTAACTTTACATTGAAGGAAAATAAATAAATGGGCTGTAAGTGCTCCATATTTCTTGTCAATGGTATTCATTTTCATGGGTGCAATCATTTTCACAAGTATTTTAGCTGAAAGCACATCCGGATCCAAAAACGAGAAAGAATCACTTTCTCAGGTCCTATGCCTTTGTCATACCAGACAGTCTCCCAACTCTATGGTCACAATCCCAAAACTGTATGCGCACAAACCCATGCAATTAGCACCCAAAAAAAACTTAGGGCACTTGGTAACAAAATCATAAGGGTAATGATTCCCGCTTTCTATATTTTAATTCAAAAAACATGTTTGGTAACGGCAAAATATCATTGGCGGTGATAATTCTCACAGTCAATGAGAAATTCGTGTTAAGGTCTGTCGTTTTTTGCAAATTTTGGCATTGTTTATATAGGGTAAAGTAAATTTTTAAAAAGTCAAATATTTTCATTGCAACATTCTTTTTTCAATTTCTACTGTACCCTTAGACTTTGCTCGTCGAGCGATGTAAGTTTCTCCTCACTTTATCCTTTTTTATTTTTTATTTAATAAACATCCTTATAAAATTGCATAAAATTTTAAAATAAAATGAAATAAAAAAATATAATTTTTATAACTGACCCTAACATAATTAGGATAAAATTTTGATGATGACTGCGACGACAAAATTGCATAAAATAAAAATCCTTGCAAAATCGCATAAACTTTTATATTGTGCCCGATCAAAAACGTTAAGACTATACAGTCACACAAAAAAATTTAAGACTATACAGTCACAACATTTCTTAGGGGCCTAAAATAATTACTGAGGAAGGCGGCACCTCTTGGTGGCCAAACGCTGGAAGTATAAGTTGCTGAAATGCAACAGACAAAACAGGAGGGATGTTGGCATAATCATTCCTTCCAACATCAAAATCCCCTTTTCTTCCAAATCAGAATTAGGCACCCATCCCTCCATCTATGCACCTGAATGCCGGTAGTAATCCCTGCTAGAATAGAAGTATTCACAGGATGTAATGCGCGATTTTCAACAGTTAGCATTACAATTCTAAGTCTTTCCAGTTCAGCTGTTTTTAAGTAAGTATACTACCAGTTCCATGGAAAGATGGAGAAGATTTTGCCAGCAGAAAAACTCTATTGCCCATGGGCAAAAAGAGAGGTTATTTGATGGATTGCCGCGGGAGAAAAGAGAGGTTATTTGATGGATTGCCGTAGATCTTCATCTTTAAGTCTAAATTATCACTTCCATCATAGAAACCAAATTACTTTGAATTGCTATGAATTCAATTAGGTAATCGGATCTGTGGACAATCATTTCTAATAAGAGAAAAACTGATGCGCATTTATGCCAAGTTCATATATTTCGAACCGAATTCGTTTACAAAAAAGAAATTCCTTATAGATCTTCACATTCAATCCCAGTAAAATTGGGTCAGATTGTTTAAAATCTTTAAAATTCAGTAGCAAAAATTGATATATCAAAGCCAAATGACGTGAATGCAGCAAATTACATGCCATAAAATAAACTAACAGCTGACCCATAGATACCAATTATGATAACCAATTGATAAAACGATTTGATCTGGTTTGATTAAAAAGTAGAACTTTTGCTAAAATTTCTCAAAAGGTGGATGGATCTCAATACATTGGATTAAAATAAACAAATATTCATAGCCACCAACATCATGTCCCCGTCATGATCACAAAAGAAAGAACATTGGTACCTTCTTCATCCCCAAATGGATGAATTCTTCCCGCCCCTCCATTCGACCTTACCTTATCTTTACCTGATCTGAGACACATTACTTGAAATAAAATCAAAGTCCATAAAAAGTATATGTATAAGATTACTATGAATCCATGACGAGGTCAAATGAGGTGTCCTTCACCCTATGAGGAGAGAAGGATGCATAATAATTTTTTATACATAAGACAAAACTAATATATCTCTCACACTATAGTAAGTGAGGGACACTCCCATTTTTTTAAAATATTGATGTGCAAAAGAATAAAACTATTACACATCATATCACCTTTTTCTATATCATCATCATCATCATCAAAACCTTATTCTAACCATGTTGAAGTCGACTTACCTTTCCACACACATATATATATATAGACATTCATGTGCATATGTTATACTCACCAAGGGACCGTAGCTTCCACCCAAGGATAAAACCAAGGAGATAAAAAGATCCATGCGAGACCACCCTAAATACCAAGTCTGACCACAATCACATATCTCTAACTCCTTCATCTGTAACCCACAAATTCATTCCAAAGATATGGGTGAACAGTCTAATAAATTCGGATTTGGATTTGAACAAAAAAAATGATAAATCGGTTCAATTCAAGGGAGTCATGTGTGGTCCATTTGGATGAACCATACAGCGGTCCCACCTAATGTTCTCACCAAAAAAAGAAAAAAAATGATGGTGAAGTATATACACACAAATATTCCTCACGTATATATAAATATATAAATCTATATCCACCATCAAGTCCACCTCGAATTTAACCTAAGCTTGGGCCTTCTGACTCTACGCTACTCCCGTGTTACAAAATTTGAATTTGGTGATAAATGAGCCCCGCCTAAACATGTCATAAACAAGTGATGAGAACTAATTCTCATGAAAAATGTGGAAATTTTAATGTAAGAAAACGATCTATGCTTTCAAAATCATTATAGAAGATGATGATAAAAGATTCTACAAAATCCATAAATATAAAAGCCTTGTGCAAACCGATTAGCAATTCTTATTGATACACTAAGACACTGATACAAATTCCTGAACAAAAGCTAACCATATTTTCATGACACAGTAATAGTAAGAGCCAAAATAAAAACTTCCTGTCTCAACGTAATATGGAACATAGAACTTAAAATCAATAGAAGATCGTCAGATCCATGCACCTATTTGTTAAAAAAAAAAATTCAAAATCCAAACAGGATCAGCATTTTTACAGAGCAAAATAAAAGAACCCCATTGACAAGAACATATTAAAAGAAGAAAATACCATTACATATCTGAAAGGAAGAACCCATCAAGATACCAACCAACAATTAAAGGGTAGAGAAGGAAAGAGAGGAGTCTCATGAAACCAAGTGATTAAGTGGTATAGGAAAGCAAGGATTCTTTATAATAACAAATGTGCTTTCCATATACCCTTAATCATTAAGCTCCAAGAAACCAACTCTCATTCCATACCATACCCATCTTCAAGAGAGGAGAGAGGGGCTTGCTCCTTTGAAGAAGACTCAGTAAGAGGGGGAAGCCTACAGTAAGAGGAAGAGGGAGGTGGGGCAAAGAAACTTAGAAAGTGACTAGAATGCCTTCATTATATGGAGGAGAGGCTTGCTAGGGTTAGGTTTCGGTGGTTTGGGATGCTACTGGGCCGGGTCTGACCAGTCTGAATATCCGAGTAGAAGCTGTTTCAGATTATATTGGGCTCAAGGTATTAGGCCTCCATACATAGATATGGTTAGAGTTTCAAAAGTGTCCATTTATCCCATCAATTTTCAAATTTTAAAACTCTAATTTATCGAAAAAAATTTTAAGGAAAGATTTTTAAAAATTTTAACTAATCTAAGTTCATAATTCAGAGGTTAGCAAACCAATCTAAACAATTTAGTCAAAATCCTAAAGAACCAAAACTCTATTTATCTAATTTAGTCTAATCTACTTAAATCAAAGAGTTTGAAAAACTAATCTCTAATATATATATAGTTATTTTAATGAAATTCGGAATTAAAAGAAATACGCAAAAAAAAACTATTAATTAATAATTCCGAAAATTCAGTTAAATGTTAAAAAAATAAAAAAATCAGAGTTCTTTTCCTTTTCAAACAGAAAAGTGAAATAACAACTGCCACTAATTGCAAAGAAAAGCTACTAATGCAAACTAGATGGCTAAATAACTAATGCAAACTAAATATGAGCATGCATATGAATGTAACTAAAACAAATCTCATATCTTTAATAAAAACTCAGATTTGGCTCCCCAGCAATGGTGCAAAAAAATTGGTGTGATATTCTCAATCAATACACTTAAAACTGCAAGTGAATAATTGTCAAGTGGAGACAATGGCAAATACAAGTCGATCTCACAGAAAGCTTTACAAAGTAATAATTAAAAATCTGAACTTTTTAAACCAAACAAAGATTTAAGAGTGTAATGTACAGTAGATCAGAACCTAAAAATAAATTAAAAATACAAAAAAATCAATAAGATAAAATAAATTGCAGCATCCAAAATTTACTAAGCAAAATAATTAATCTAACCATGTAATGATTTTATTCTTTGTCTCAAGATAGCTCAGATAAAAAAGAAATCAATGTTTCTGATCCAAAAAATTTGTCTTTTGCAAAATATCAACTTTTAATTAAAAACAAAATCAATACCTAAGACCTCTTTCACCTCATAACATAATGAAAAATCCAAAGTATAACTTATCAAATTTAGCATAAACGACTAAAGAATTTCAACCCTTAGAATAATCTATCAAAATAAGCATAAGTTATCAAATTCAAATCATTAGAAGTAAAAACAAAGGTTGCCTAAAGTGTGAAGACAGATCTAATATTCTAATGAAGCATCCATTAAAAGAGACAGAAAAACAAAGAGAAATTTAAACAAAAATTCTACTTAGCTATGCTTTAATAAAAAAACTCAGTCTACCATTAAAAAGAGCATTAGTAAGATTTTCATTAAAAACATCACTTGTACAATTGTCACGCCCTGAGATCTGAGATCCTTGGGACCTTCAAATCCCTAGGCATGACCGGACCACAAAAGATAAATTGAATAATTTCTAAATTTTATTAACGTAATTCAGATGATCTCACATACTCAATATCCTAAATCAAACCTCCAAAAGTTCAAAATAAGAGTAATTCTCTAAATCATAAAAATAAACATTCCATAATTATATATCATTAATTAAATCTGCTGGAATCTAATATAATTCCGTAGCTCTTCTCACAACCCCGATTCCCGCAAAGCAAGCTAGTTTTTCTTGGGTTTTGGCTCAATCCCAAGACCCGTGGGGGCAAAAACATATGTGAGTAAAACTCAACAAGTAATGCAAACCATAAAACTTAGCAAAACAGGTAACAATCAAGGAAATCAAATCTAAAGCCACGGTTTTTCGAACAAATTATCAAGGAGCGAAGTATAACAACAATCTCAAAAGTAATAATATTAATAGCAAGATCAGATCAAAATCAAATTTACAAAAAACGGATTTCGGCAGAATTATACAAGCCGGAGGAAATAAGCTAGATAATTCAACCGTTAATCAAACATCACAAATTAGGAGCAACATCCTAAAACCAAACTAAGATAAGGCATATCTGCAGTAAACAAAATAACAAAGTGTGATCGCCAAAGTTAAGCCTGGGCCAAGCATAAAGTACTCGCTAAGTACAAGCCATTTATCCAAAGTGGCATAAAGCCTAAGATTCCAAAACAAAGTGGGCTAGCTGCAGATTAGAAATATCGCACAAAGATGTCTCAATTCCAATGTCATCCCCAAAAGGGGCTAAAATCCGAGTGTGAGTGTCCCCACGATGCGTTACCCATACTTTAGAGAATGCCTTGAGGTCAAAGATGTACGAGCAACAAATTCCAATAATCCACGAATTTTCAATTTACAAGCAAGGTCAGGTTGGAAACACAAATCAAGTCATACATCATCAAATGTTTGAATAAATCCAACCGTCTGAATCAAGCATCAATAATTTACTAAGAAATTTTATTCATGACAAAATAGTGTCCAAAGATCAATATCAAATCTAACAATAAGTAAATCCGAAACAAATCAAATGACAGCACGAAAATATCAAATCTAATCATCAATAAATCAAAGGTAACAAAATATTCTAAGAATCTAGGATTATTTCAATAACTCACAATCTCATGTGATTAAATAAAAAAGAAACAAGGCTTGAAAACTCTATGGCTAAGGAATCATGGTAAGACTAGTTGCCTGGATCGACGGTGATCAAAAGTCAACCCGTTCTATCCTGAATCTTCTGGAATATCAGTGTGATACCCTGATAATAATGTTTGACAAAATAAGTTTAGCAATTGGGCTCAATGATTTAGGTTCATGCACTGGTTGCTAAATTCGGGTCAAGCTTGGATATGGGCCATGATTCGGGTCTATGTATGAATTAATGGGTCATGTTGTGGGTACGGTTCAAGTGAGATAGGATAAGCGGGCCATGGACAGTGGGCTTAGAAAATCACTAAGTGGGGTCGAGTAGGATAAGAAACTTGTATTTAAACAATTACATCAGATGGCCACGGGGTACAGTGGACCACACGATTCAACTGGGCTTGTTTTGGTTTGCAGAAGAGAATGAGAAGAAGGAAAGAAAGAAGAGAAACAGAAGGAAGAAGATGCAGGGAAGAAACGGTGGGACAGCAGCAGAGAAATGCAGAGGGAAGAAGGGAAGAAGAAACACAAGAAGAAGAAAGAAAGAGGAAAGAAAATGATGAAGAAGGGAAGAAACAGAGAAGAAACGAGGAAGAGGATATGAGAAAAAGAAGAGACAGAGGACGAAAAAGAGAGAAAGAGAAAGAAATTCAGGTGAAGGGGAAGCAGAAGGAGGAGATGGAAACGAAGAGAAAAGAAGGAAAGAAAAGCGATGAAGCAACAGGAAGATGAATGAAGGAGAAGAGATGAACTGACCGGCTGGGCAGTGGAGCTAAAGATGGGTTGCAGGAACAGGGAAGGAGAAAGAACAGGGGAGAAGAATGGGAAAACAGAAAAGAAGAAATGGAGAGCAAGTGAAAGAAACCCAGATGACAACAGAAGAGGATGAAACGCAGCAGAATAATATAACAAGAAGACAGAGAAGAAAGAGATAAGAAAATGTAGAGGAAAGACCGAGGAAGAAGAAAAACAGGAAGAAGAAGAGACAGATGAAACCGAGCACATAGAGGAAGGGGAGTAAGAAGGAAACAGCAAGGAGAAGAAGAAGAAAACGGGAAACAGAGAGAAAACGAAGACAGAGGAGAAGAACCAGTGGAGGGAGGAAACGAGGAAGAAGAAGAACGGTGAAGAAGAAGAAGCAGCGACAGGAGAGTGGAAAGAAAGAGAGCAAGAGAGAGAGAAAGAGAGAAACAGAAGGCAGATGAAGAAGGAACGAGGAAGAAGACGATACAGAGAGGAGTACCAACCGGCTGAACTGGCTCTGCAACGGGTACCAATTTCGGGCTGGGTTCTTCTGCCAGGAACGAAAGAGGAAAAGAACAAGGGGAAAGAATGGAAAACGGAGAAGAAGGAAAGAGAAAGTGGAGGGTGGTCCATGACGAGGGAAGTTGCAGAAGAAAACATGATGGAGAAGGAGCCTGAGACATGCAGGTAAGATGGGGTACTGATTGGGGGTGATCAATGGACTGCTGAGTCCCGTCCGAACCAGTTGTGGTGGGTAAAGTCTTGACGGGTTGATGGGTTCTCCATGTTTGGTTGCTTGATGGCAGACGGTGGCTGAGGGCTGATGGGTTGGCTTGAGTGTGATAACTGTCAGATTGGATGAAAGAATTGATTTCATTGATAATCAACTATACACAGGTGGTATAAATAGATGCTAGGAAGCTATTCTAGGAAAAAAATATATACAGAGAATAATTTAGATCCTACAATCTCTCCTATAATTTTGCAGTTGACTTTGTCTTCTAACTAAATAGGAATGTACAGCTCATTTGATACTCCCCCTCAAGTTGAGGCATATATGTCATCCATCCCCAACTTGCTAAGTGAGCTGTGAAAAACTCTACCGGTGACTGCTTTGGTGAGAACATCTGCAAGTTGATCTTCGGATTTAACAAACGGTACCTCAATGATCTTGGCCTCAAGTTTCTCCTTGATGAAATGTCTGTCAACTTCAACATACTTTGTCCTATCATGTTGCACTGGATTATGTGAGATGTCTATTGCTGCCTTGTTATCACAATGCAGTTGCATGGCATGTTTGGGTTTGAATCCCAAATCCCTCAACAAATTCCTTATCCAGAGTAGCTCACATACTCCATTTGCCATACCCCGATATTCTGCTTCAGCACTTGATCTTGACACCACCTTTTGTTTCTTACTGCGCCAGGAAACTAAATTGCCTCCCACAAAGGTAAAGTATCCAGATGTTGACCGCCTGTCAGTTACCGAACCAGCCCAATCTGCATCAGTGTACCCTTGAACATCTAGATGACCATGCTTTGAGAACATCAATCCTTTTCCAGGAGATGACTTCAGATATTTTAGAATTCGATTCACAGCATCCATGTGTGCCTCACTTGGTTCATGCATGAACTGACTCACCACACTCACTGCATATGCTATATCAGGTCTAGTATGTGATAGATAAATCAACTTCCCGACAAGACGTTGATATCTTCCTTTGTTGGTAGGTACTTGGTCAGGAAACTCACCAAGTTTATGATTCACCTCCATTGGAGTATCAACTGGTTGGCAAGCTAACATTCCAGTTTCGGTCAAAATGTCAAGGATATATTTCCTTTGTGATAGAAATATTCCTTGTTTTGAACGAGCCACTTCAATACCCAAAAAATACTTCAGAGCACCAAGATCTTTCATCTCAAACTCATTGGTTAAATGACGTTGCAATGCCGCTTTTTCCTCTGGGTCATTTCCTGTAACCACCATGTCATCAACATACACAATAAGGGCAGTGACCTTACCTTTCCTATGTTTCAAGAAAAGGGTATGATCTGAGTTACTTTGCTTGTAGCCAAAAACCTTCATTGATTTGCTGAACCTTCCAAACCATGCTCTGGGTGATTGTTTTAATCCATAAAGAGACTTTCTTAGTTTACACACCATGTTGTTCTGACTGGACTCCATCTTGCATCCTGGAGGGGGGTCCATATAGACTTCTTCTTCTAAGTCTCCATGTAGGAAGGCATTTTTAACATCAAACTGATATAATGGCCAGTCCAAGTTTGCTGCCAGAGAAAGAAGCACCCGAATCGTGTTGATCTTGGCTACAGGAGCGAAGGTCTCCCCATAGTCAATCCCATAAATCTGAGTGAAACCTTTTGCCACTAGTCTTGCTTTGTATCTTTCAATGGTACCATCTGCCTTGAATTTTACTGTATATATCCATTTACAGCCTACTGTTCTCTTCCCTGTAGGAAGGGCAGTCATCTCCCAGGTGGAATTCTTTTGGAGGGCTTCCATTTCTTCGTTCATTGCTTGAGTCCACCGGCGATCTTTCAGAGCTTCCTGCACATTACTTGGAATAGACACAGTGGATAATTGACATACAAATGATGCACATGATGGAGACAGCCTATGTAGAGACACATGATTAGCAATCGGGTATTTAACCTTTGCTTTAGGGTCAGGGTCATATTGTTGTTTAGGGATCCCTCTAGTTGTACGAGGAGGTAACTGATAACTTGTATGACTTGACTCAGGTAAGGTACTAGATTGTGAGTTTGTTTGTCCAGTTACCTGTGAAGGATCCTCAGAACCGGATTGGATGAGTATAGGTGATACTGTAGGGGGGACTCTAGGAGGGAAAGTATCTGGAGTCTCGATTTCTTGCCGCTCTTGCTCTTGTTGTACCTCCGTCGCTGGTGAGTCAATAGTCTGTTTTGACATAGGCTGATTTGAAACAGTTTGTGGAATTTGGATGATCTGAGTATCCTCTGCAATCGGAGTATGCAGAATCGGAGTATCCTCTGCAAAGATATTGCTCTCCCCCTGCAGAGGATGAGTGGGCACTCCCCCAGAGTAATAGTACTCATGCTCGTGGAAAGTAACATCGGCTGTAACATGCAAGGTCTGAGTAGGGGGATGGAAACACTTATAGCCCTTCTGAGTGGTAGAATACCCCACAAAAACACAACGTAGGGCACATGGATCAAGTTTGCCACGCTGATGTGGATAGACCTGAATATAAGCAGCACAACCAAAAACACGTGGCTCGAGATTTGGTGTAGACGGCATGGTGAGGAGAGTGGTCAATGTGTGAAGAGGAGTTTGATACTGGAGGGTACTCGATGGTGTTCTATTGATGAGGTATGCAGCGGAACACAGAGCTGCTCCCCAAAAATGATGAGGCATATGAGCCTCAAATAAAGAGGCACGAACCACGTCCAAGAGGTGACGGTTCTTACGTTCGGCGACACCATTTTGTTGCGGTGTATAGACACATGTGGTTTGATGAACAATACCATTTTGACTCAAGAACTTATGAAGGTCATTATTGACGTACTCGCCTCAATTGTCCGACCTCAGTGTGATGATTTTCTTGTCAAATTGAGTAGCAACATATTGATGAAATTGCTTGAATATAGTGGTCACTTCGTTTTTTTTCTTCATGGGGAACACCCAGGTCATCCTGGTGCAGTCATCTATAAATGTCACAAACCACTTAAAACCACTAATAGTAAGAACCCGTGAGGGTCCCCAAACATCAGAATGGATAAGCATGAAAGGCATAGAACATTTATTTAATCTTAATGGGTAAGAGATACGATGACTCTTCGCCAAAACACAAGTTTGACAAAAAAAGTCTGATGCAATAAAATGGGAACACAAATCGGGAAATAAAAGCTTCAGATAATCAAAAGAAACATGTCCTAATCGTTTATGCCACAGCCAAATCTTCTGCATCCTGACGGACTCGTCATCGCGCACATGATGTGCTTTACTCAATCTCGTACAGCACTCATCTGTCAAGTCCAGATAATACAATTTTCCCCTCCTAGTACCACATCCAATCACGGCCCTGGTGAGAAGATCCTGAAATAGACAATACAATGGCCAAAAACACACAGTACAATTAAGGGAATCAATGATTTGAGGAACAGATAACAAGTTATATTCGAGTGAAGGGACAACCAAGACATGATTTAAACTTAAGGATGATGTAAGAGATAGGGACCCTTCGCCCAAAACTGGGGAGGTGGTTCCATTGGCACTGGTAATATGTGTTTGGCTTGATGGTTTGGTAGAGTGCAATCCAGTGAAACTAGATGTCATGTGATCAGTAGCCCCAGTGTCAATAATCCATGATCTATGACTAGTAAGTGAGGATGTACAGGAGAAAGTACCTGAAGTGGCCAAGGCCGTAGAACCAGAGGTACCTAATGGAGGTTCTGATGCAGACTCTTGGGATGACTCAGTTGATACGAATGAGGCTATGCTCGAATCTCTCTTGCGCCCTTTGTGAACCCATCCCTTTGGATAACCAATGAGCTCATAACAGCCCTTAATTGTATGGTTTTCCAAACCACACTTGGTACACTTCATTCGAGGCCGAGATTGCTTGGACCTTGTAGAGACCAGAGCTGTAGCATCGGATGTGACACCAGCTTCAGACATAGTTCCTTGTCGATTACTTTCTCTTTTAACATGTGCATATACTGCCTCAAGTTCAAGTTTAGGCTCCATCCTCAAAATCTCTCCACGGATTTGGTCAAAATTATTGTCCAAACCTGCAAGAAAGATATAAACTCGGAGACGGTCAATCTCCTTGCGTCTAGTTTCAATATCTGCTGGATCCTTTATGTTACTTGGACTCAATTGATCAAGCTCCTGAAAGATCTCAGTGAGCTCACTGTAGTAAGTAGCGACAGGTGCACCATTCTGTGTCATCGTGAAGGACCTTCTGTGTAAATCATAGATCTTTGCTTCATCTGAACCATCGGAGTACGTTTTTGTGATTGCATCCCAGACTTGCTTGGCCGTGTCATAACGAATAAATCGTTTCATTTGATTGGGTTGCATGGCATCAAATAACCAACTCTTGACCTGACAATCCGACGCACGCCATTTGTTGTATGTCGGATCGGTGGCTGCAGGTTGGGTCATATCACCGGTCAAGTGACCATGTTTCTCTCGTCCAGCAATCTTCATCTCCATGACTTGATGCCATAGGGAATAGTTATGTTCATCCAACTTGATTCCAGTGGAGAAGTTGGAGTTATCTGCTTGGATAGTGACAATCTGGGTGGTTGAATTTGATTTGGAGTAATCTTCTCTTGCCATAACTGAGTACAGTTAGATATGGGATGATCCTACTGCTCAGAAGATTTGATGAAGAATGATGTAGGTTGGTCCTTGGCGATCACTGGTGGGCCGCAACAGCAGATGTACGAGAGAAGTTTGCCTCCAGATTCGTGCATTGAAGAAGATAAAGGAGGGATGGCGTCCTTTTTTTTTTTTTTTTTTTTTTTTTTTCTCGATGATGGGCAACAAACAGAGAAGGAAAGGGGGAATCTTCTGTAGCAAACAAAAGGAGAGAAAGGAAAGGGGAAGCTTACGGCTTTGGAGAGGGATCCTCGGCTGTTGACGATGATGGCAAGGAGGACGCCTGGCAGCCACAGGCGTGAAACGGCGGTGACAGCACTGGGACCGTGACGACGCTGCGGCGTAGGACCGTGACGACGCTGCGGTGGGGTCTCTCAACCAAGGGGACTGTCTATACCCGATCCCGGCTTGCTTGCATCGACACGTTCTTCAGCAGATTAGTTGGAAAGTGGACTTTTTCCATGGATCCAGAGCGTTGATAGTGGTTCGATTGTGCATGCAGCTGTTGTTACTCTGATCTGTTGACAGGGACTTCAAGAAGATAGATCACGGGAGAAAAAACAGGGCTTTAATCGCTTTCATTGTATAGACGTGCCGATTTCCCTTGTTTTCTCAAGGATCACGAGTTTTCTACTTGCTTTAGATTCTGAGTTTACCGAAAGCTTTTTCACTGTTTCTGTTTGGAGAGGTGGATCGTTGGAATAGAAAGAAGGCGCAATTAGGTTTGCAGGGGAGGCTCTGCTCTCTCAACTTTCCCTCTCTCTGTCTCACTCTTCTCTGTCTCTTTTCCTGTTACCGGATATCCCAGACACCAGAATCAGAAATCAGAAAGCAGAAATCACGAATAAGAGATCAGATCCTCTTGATTCTGAATCTGAATCCTCCTCGTCGTGGGATCTGGACGGGCTAGGAGATACATATTTAGATTGATCGATGGCAGGGTCGGCTTTTTTTGCGATCTGCGTCCTGTATTCGCTGATTGCACTTTCTTTGGCAGAAGATGCAAGGAAGCAAAATGGGATGTAGTGAATGGAATTTGAGAAATGGGTTGTAATGGTGTTGTTGATGTGCGGTGCAGATGCACATGTAGATGGTCAAATAGGGGTGTAGCTATAGAGAGATGATGAACAAGTTCTCTATGACTGAGTTTTGGCTGTCGAGAGAAGAAAAAATGTGAAGATCGTTTGACCTTCCTAGCTCTGATACCATGTCAGATTGGATGAAAGAATTGATTTCATTGATAATCAACTATACACAGGTGGTATAAATAGATGCTAGGAAGCTATTCTAGGAAAAAAAATATATACAGAGAATAATTTAGATCCTACAATCTCTCCTATAATTTTGCAGTTGACTTTGTCTTCTAACTAAATAGGAATGTACAGCTCATTTGACAAACTTGAGAGGCACGATGGAAGACGATGAAAAACAACATGATCTACTGTCCATGATGATGATGATGGTTGATGAAGATGATGAATTTCAACCCAATAAGGAGCCATGCCTCACGTGCAAGGTAACAAGGGAATTAACTATGATATTAACATGAAAAGAAAGAAAGATAAAGAAGAGAGAGGAGACTTACCAAAATAGAGCAATTCTAAGAGAGAGGAGAGAGTATTCGAATGCATCTAGAGGGGAGAGGGATTGTATCATTTTATAGGAAAGAAGGGAGAGTCTCCAAGGAAATAAGAGTCATCTACTAAGTTAGCCAAAGAGAATAATTTTTGAGTGGAACTCTAGCAAACAAGATATAATTGAACACTAATTTCAAGATGGAGTTGAAATGAGATTGACATCAAGAAGCCTAATCAAATTGAATATCTTGGTTGAGCCAGACTCCTAAATATGCCAAATTCTAACAAAACATCGTTTCACAGATAATTTCAAATTTTGAATAATACAAATGCATGTGGGGCCCAACACAGATCAAATCAAAGGTTATTTTTAATTTTAATTAAAAATAAAAATTCGGGTCATCACAACAATGGTCTCTCAAAAATCTCTCTTCAAAAAATATCTTAGTTTCTGAAACAAGGCTCAAGAATACCTAAAAGTAAAATAAGAAATAATGGTGGAAGGAGTAAAGGAGAAGACATGGGGAGAGGAGGTGGTGGACATCCCACCTTGGCTGGGAATGAGGAGGAACCTCCCATGGTGGCCTCCGTTTATAATTTTTACAAAACTTGGGTTCATTAAATCTAGACTCCCTTTGTTTATAAAATTTTGTAAAGGTTGTAACTTGTTGGGCAAGTTCAAGAGAACATTCCTTGACACAAATCCAAATTGAGATAGGATGAGATGGAAAGCTTCTAGAAGCCCTAGCTAATCTTCAAATGAGGTCCCTCATAGATGTGCAGCAATGGATCTTTGATGATGTGGATTTAATTTCAATCATGTCCAAAAACTTTTTAGACCCATAACGTAGTT
The DNA here is from genome assembly GCA_037013555.1 of Sextonia rubra. Taxonomy (NCBI): domain Eukaryota; kingdom Viridiplantae; phylum Streptophyta; class Magnoliopsida; order Laurales; family Lauraceae; genus Sextonia; species Sextonia rubra. The sequence goes on from JASUAD010000012.1 coordinate 12,642,635, forward strand.
AGATTAGCTTCGATTTGCACAATCTTGGGCTATACAGACATTTATTCTAAAAGATCTTTTCAACAGTTGGTCAATTATGTCGATCCGATGTTCGGATTGAGAGTTATGACCAATTTAGGATAGGTTGTCCCGAGAAAAATGGGATAAATTATTGAATTTTGATTTGAAATGAACTATATCTCTTCTCTCTTTTATTCCAACTCTATCTCCTCTTTTACTTGGTTGTCTTCAAATCTGGATAGAATTGTAGGGAGATAGAGTGAATATTTTTAGAATCCTAAGAGGGTGAGTAGGTGAGTGTGGGACCAACCACTATCTCTTCTAGTTCAAAATTCATCTCTTTATCTTCTTTGATAAACTTTCATCTGAAAATGATTCTTGGGATAGAGAGATAAGGAGAAAGGCACCTAAATCTTTCTAGATGCTTCATGATAAGGGGATAGATTGTGTGGGACATGCCATGCATGTGTGGATCGCACCTATGGTGTGCAACTTCCTTATAGCAAATAACTAGACTTTCCAGGTGTTCCGCAGATCCTATATTTCTTGTACATTCTAATTCAACCCATAAAATGCTGATGAGCCACATTGAAGCAGGATTTGTTTGAACAGAGTTTTGCTCCAAATAGGACTCTTTGAAGAAAAATTGCATAAACTACTAAATAATGCAAAAAATGTGAAAAAAAGTGTGGCAATTCCAATTAAGGCAAAAATATAGGAAATGATGAAAAAATGAGAATTAATGCATTTATCCTAATGAAGTCTCGAATCCACTCTAAAATGATATCTAAATAATGTAAATTCATGGACTTAATAAAACAGTCCATTAATTTGAGGAGTAATTTCTTGATCATCTAATTGATCATTTGAATCATCTATATTGGTCTCAGAGGAGTATTGATCATCTAAGGTTATGGCTTCTACAATTATGTTTACCAATTTTCCTTTCTCTAATTTGCCTAATCGAGGAAAATTTTGATTTTTGAAGTTATTTAGGAATTTTAAAGATTTTTTTATCCAAAGTTAATTTGTCTACAAATTTTGTACCAAGAGCTAGAACATCTTTGGCTATATTAAATTTAGATGAGTTGAATTCTTGTTGAGAAATCATATTTTATATTATTGGTGTTTGTGATCCTATTGTTTGTATATAAATATTTGTAAAGTTATTCTGGTTTATAATATGGTATAGATGTTCTATGGCTAGTTGTCTGGATTCATCAATACACTTTTTTAATGAGGTGCTTATATCTTTATATTTGAAGGTGGAGAAAAGAGGATGTGAATACTCGATTTTACATTTTTGTGTTTTCTATGATTTCATAGATTTATCAAGGGGTCGTTTTGGTGGATTTCTTATGCATTCTGGATGAAAGACAAATCAAAGAAAGGAATATTTCTTTATTCTTGGTTCATTCGGTCATACAACTCTTTTAATTGAGATCTTTTAAATTTAGAAAAGTTTCTGAAAAATCATTTAGTCATTAAACGTTTCCACATATCTTGTTGCAGGTTTGTTTTATCTATAGTGCAATCACTTGCTCGATTGCAATCATGAATCAAGGATAGCGTGGATATGGTTGCATTGAAGTGAGATTCAAATAATTTTACTGATAGTATATCTTTATCTTTGGTTTCCAAATAAATGCGAAAAGCTAATCCTAATGAATGGATGGATGGAGATCTTTGTATAAGAGCAAAAGATTTATTTGGAGAAGAGGAAGTCATTGATCTATAAGATCCTACTTCTAAAGGGATTGGTTTTCTTGTTATTGATTTTCTTGTTAATGGAAACTATGATCTTGATGTATTAGCAAAATTTATTATTACTTTTCCATATGGATGTTTTGTGATTAGATCTAATTCATCTTGTATATTGCGCATTTTGGGTTTGGCATCATCAATTTCCAATCTTCCAAAATGATTTGCAGCTTCTCAAGCTATGGTTGTGGGGATCGTAACTTTATTTTTTAAATTTGTAAGGAATAAAGTTGCCATTCCTTTTATTTGTGCTGAATAAGTAATGTCAAGAACAATTGTTGAAAGTTTTGGGATATCCCCAATATGTGATTTTCTACATTGCAAACAAACACAAAATATGCCATAGAAAATAAAATAAATTAAACAAACCACTAACACAATAAGACACAATTTTTACGTGAAAATCTAAAACAGAAAGAAAACTGCGAGTGCAAACTGAACTAACAATCAAGTACTATGAATCTCGCAGTATAAGATGATATACTCACAACCCTTATTTGGTTCTTACGCAACTTAAAGACTGTGATTTTTCTTGTACAGATAGCACTGCCATGGCTACTGGTCAATCTTTGCGATATATCTAAACCTTGTTTGACTCCTTAGACAATCTTACACAAGAGATGTAGAAGACAAGAATCTCTAAAACAAAGCCTTAGCATAATTTCTTCAATAAAAGCTCTAGAGAAGAAGAGTCTCTTAATAAGATATTCTGGGCTCAGGATAATGAGATTTATATTTTAGGATTGAGAGAAGAACCCTTTAAATAACACACAATTCGTGCCTCATAATATTAGTTCTTGCAGAACACAACTTACTAATCTTATCACAAATAGAAAATAAATCCATGCAGGTCAGCAGGTTTTCTCTGTCAAGGCACTCGAGCGCGGCGTTCCCGCATATAGTTATTTGATGTTCCGTAAGTTAGGCTTGAGAGCATACATCAGCGGCTTGAACGCAGTTAGTTCTATCTTGAGTGCTCGAGTGCCAATGCAAGCACGCTCAAGTGCGTGCCTTGTTTTTTTGAATTCTTCACTTCAGTTCTTTTGGCGACGCCAACTATAGTCCATTTTAAAAAATTATAAAATACAACTCAATGGACCCAAAGTTTTATCGAACCCATGAATTAGCTAACATGCAAAAATCCTTACAATTGTATTCATTACGTTATAGTAGCTGTGTGTTGCAATATTTTGTGATGGACACTTCATATTAAATCCTTTGGTATGGATGCCTAAAGTGATATCTTCATAGGCACCATGATCACAAAGACATATTGAGAAATTAGGAAAACAATTAAAAAAGACAAAGCCATCATGAAGACTAACCTTTACTAGGATTGGCTTCAATAAGCCCTATTAATGAATCTCTAAAAGATTCATGTGTTTTATCTCTCACAATAGCACGAGCAATTGCAATCTGAATTAGTCCGATATGCAGATAATTGCATTTTGCTATGTGCATGTTAAGGTTTTTTTTTCCCCATAGGAATTGAGTAAAGATTTTCTTCATTTTGATGAATTGATTTGGTTTCTTCAACCATTTTGATTACATATTATTTTTTTATTTTAAAAGATCTTTTTTTATAGTTTCCCTTTATTGGAACTTCAGAGATTGCTCAATCCTAAATTGATCATTCTATACCATCAAAGCTTATTTCTTCTAAATTTATAATAGAAATTTTATTTATATCGGGTGATATGGATGTTAAAGCAGAAGAAGATATAAAGGATGAGGCATAATATCTTTTTAAATATCTAAATATTTTTAGACATTGTTAATTACAAGTTATCACTAATTAAAATGATTGGTGGTGTGTCAATGATTTATGCCAACAAATGTCCTCAAACTATCTTTTGGCTAAACAGGCAACACAGGCGACACAAAAAGAAGGCCTTCATCCAAATTACTCTTATTAGCAACAAAATCTAATTAACGTAATTTAGTCTTAATAGATCTAAAAATTAGAAATTCAACCATATGAACAAAGCTTTCAACTTAAAAAAGAAAGGAAGAGACTATTCATAATGCATGCATGAAATTTGCAAATACTTTATAAAAAATAGTATTTTATTTTAAAAAAATTGTTACAAAATTTATTATAAGGAGAGAAGCGTAGCATGGCTCTAATACCAAATATAAACATGCATGGCTAAAATAACTCTCTCAAAATACACTTATTGTTGCTAAGTGACTATCTTGAAAGCAAGTCGCGTGCCTCCACTGACCCTAGTTCCAAAGCAATATATATATATATATATATATAGAGAGAGAGAGAGAGAGAGAAGTGTTGGCTCATTTATTTGTTGAGTACAGACGAAGTGTACAATTGAGGGGTGCTGTGGTGGGTGAAGTTAAGTGGGAAACAAGTAGCAAGCAAGAAGCGGTGAGTCAGTGCCTAGTGTACTGCAAGAGTGAGAGTGCTACATATTGAGTCCAGATTTAGTGCTTATGTGGTAGGGTGTAGTGATGTGTAGCGCAGAGTGTAAGCTAGGCGCGAACGTGTAATAACATGTGTCGTTTGTATAAATTTAATTAAGTGAATTAAGCATTCTGTTTTGTACAACTTGCAGTGAATTGTGTTTAGCCTGAGTCCATCTACTTATTTCTATATTTCTCGAGGATCTTAGTGCATGTTTGGCAAGTCTAAAATTTCCCCTCTTATTGTCTAAATGTCTAAAATTTATAGAGTTAATAAAATAGAGGCGTTTGGCATGCATTTTTAGCTCTATTTAATTTAGACAATAAGAGGTAAAAGCTCTATTTTGAAGAGGAGGGGCTGTGATGCATTTCCAAATCAGAGGGAAAAAAAAAGAGGCGCCCAGCTACAGTATTTTGAGGGATCACGCCCAGTACGGTTTTCTCGATTTTTCTCGAAATCCGAGCCCCTAAATCTACATCCAAACCGTTGAAAATGTTCACATGATCAATTACGGTCACCCACCCAAATTTCAGCCGTTAATTCATCCGGAATCTCGAGATATGTGCAAGAAAGCGTGAGCCATTGGATGTTAGTTTTTGAATTTTGTGGGGCCCAAACACAAGATCCAAACCATTGGAAATGTTGGGAAGACTAAAAACGGCTATGGGGTCAATTTTCAAGGATTGATTCCTTGTGGATCTCAAGATATTTGTAAAAAACTTTCAACCATTGAATTTAATATGCTGAATTTGTAATAGTCCACAGGCAGCCCCTTTTTTTATTTTTTATTATTATTTCTGGGACAGTAAATAACAATCCAAACCATTGAAAATGTGTAGAAGGTCAATGACTATTATGAGACCAAATTTCAGCCGTTGGATCATCACCAAACTTGAGATATTTATGTAAAAACGTGAATTATTAAATATTTTTTTAAAAAAATTGGGGGCCCCAAACACAAAATCCAAACCGTTAGATCTCTTTGGGAGGCCAAACGTGGTTATGAAGTAAAATTTCAAGGCTTAATACCTACTAGATCTCAATATATTTGTGAAAAATTTTCAACTATTGATTTAAAATGGTCTATTTAAAATAGATGCTTTCATTGCCAAACACATATTTTAAATCTAGCCTCTTTTTTTTATAGCTCTTTTTTTAATAGCTCTATTTTAGATGGTCTATAAAAATAAGACTAGATCTACCAAACAAGCCCTTATCCTCGAGCAAAAGGTGCGGATTACAGTCATGGGGCTCACTTGGGTCATGTCGTGCATTGCCCGGTATGTCGGTCAACATGCCGTAGCTCGACCCAGCTAGGCCAGCCCATCCCAACATGGGACGTGATGGGCCACAGCATGGCCCATAGCCCAGTAAGGCATAACTCAAATCCTTAAAGCCCATGCTTGGAAATAGGGAAGGCTTATCTGTTGGCAGGTGGATAGACTTCCAGATGTTGATTTGGTGGGATGATGGATGTATTAAAAAGGCCGATTTATGTTATGAAGATTTGAAAGTTAAGTAATTCAAATTTCAATTAGTGCTATTTATGCCCTCATACAAGCTTGAAGTGATATTTATGGCCACATACAAGTGGCAATGAGTGATATTTATGACCCCCATACAAACTTCAATGTGGAATTTTATTTCAACTTCAAGGACCTTTGCTTTTTTTTAAAATTTATTTCAGTTTTTTTAAATAAAAAAATTGGTCTAGCCAAACATGGCATATGGGTCGGAAAGACCCAGTATGGCCCAACATGACATAGGCCTAGCCATTCCAATGGGCCATGCAGGGCCGGGGCCCTGGCAAGGCATGACACAGCCTGTGAAATTTCACAAGCCGGCATGGCACGACTGGGTTGCTATTTCACAGCTTGTGCCGCTTGGTTCACTTATGAAAACCCAAACTACTCAAAAAAAAAAACATCATCTTATAGTGGTATTTCCCGAATTTTACTTTAATGGGATGTAGCTCCCCTAGGATTGTATTCTTAATCTCATGGTGGGACCTAAGAAAAAGCTAGACCCCATATAAGAAATACATCTTTTTTATATAACAGAATTAAATCCAATTCAATATGCAGGCCACCAGTAGGTATACTTATACAAAATATTTAAAATTTTCCAATATTTTGCTTGAGTTTTAAAAATCTGACAGTTTGTTGGTGAATTAGTAGAGTGAAATCCATTGAGGATTATACACTACAAGAAGGGGCTTTTTTTCATTTATTTAGATTTTTCTTAGGTGGGCCTATGGGTTGCCTCAAAAAATTCTCATGTGGCTCGTTTGTCTGTGTGTATGTTTTTTTTAACTTACATATAACCAACATTAATGTGCCTTGGAATCATCAGTGGGTAACGAAAAGAAATGTACACGTCCATTGAAATTTCATTCAACTAAAGCTTCAAGCCAATTGCGAGATTCTCTTTTCTTTTGTCATAGTAGAAAGAAGTGTGACAGAACCAATGTTTTTGATTGACTATTGCTAACCCATATGAAATTTCTGACAAGAAGTTTGGATTTCTCAAATAACCAGAATGTCCATCAAGAATGCTTGCAATAGGGTCTATATGCACGGCATAACAGTGTGAACTTTGATTTCTCTTGAATTTTTCTTATTTCTCTTTCTGAAGTAACATGCTCTGGGTTGGCATTCAGGTGACAATAATATCAACTCTTTGAAGTATTGGCCTCGATTGTATCCAAAAGAGGACTTGCTACGATTAAGGCAGCCCACGCAAGTAACACACAACAGATCATTCCAGTTCACATAGACGACCTAGCCCTTCGCTCAACTTTTACAAATCAGGATTCACCACATACCATTTGCACAACGCGAAGGCCCCATACTAATAAAGAGAATCAGCCAAAAAACAAACCATAGCCATATATTGGGCTGTGGATAGGTAGCCAATTCAGCTATAAGCCTCGTGGGAAGAATCTGAAATCAAATTATCAATGATTGGAGCACCGAACCATGCATGGGCTGCTTATCTTTCAGTCACAAATCACTAAGCCAACATTATCAGCTATGTTTTTGTGAAGAGATTTTCTCCTAGCAGCAGACCACAAAATGTGAAACACAAACCAACTTGGAACAGTGCGTAAGGCCCACCTTGATTATCGCCATTAGAGAGGGGAGAATGAAAAGGTCTAGTCCTAGATAAGGTTGCACAAAAAGTCATCCTCAATAGATTGTTCTTTTTCTTTTTTCTTCCTTTTTAGGTCTCATAACTACACGTCCTCTCTCTCTCTCTCTCTCTCTCTCTCTAACAATCCAACTCCGAGGAAAGATCTAATGACTTTTTCTTTCTTTTTGTTCTTTTTTCTTTCTTTTGTTCTTTTCTTTTTCTTTTTGTGCACTTATCCAATGATGAGGAAAGATCAAATGATTTTCCTTTTTTTTTTCCTTTTTTCTTCCGTGTTTTTTTTCCTTTTTTTTCTTCAGTGTTTCTTTCTTTCCTTCCCCTTTTTTTTTCATTTTTTTTGGTGAACCTATCCAACGGCGAGGAAATATCAGATGAGTGTCAAAATGGGCCTGAGAGTGGGTGTGGAGGGTACAGTGATCACAGACAAAGAGGTGGGTAATATGTTCACAGCATGTTATCTGCATTTCAGGGATGAGGGTGAAACTGTGTTTCATCAACTGATTTCCAGCTAGTTTAAATAAGAATGCCTGACAAAATTATCCAAAGCCATGGACCATGAATATAAATTAAATGAGGGATTCCCCACTCAGTTTTAAAGGGCAGCAAAAGTCCAAATTGAATAAGATGCAAACCTCCCACTAATACTCACTGTCAAATGAAGTTGGAATCAATATTTCCTGAATCATCAAATATAGATTGAGAATAATGGCCAGTTATCTACTGGTTAGCAGCTTGCAGAGTTCCATAGGCCTTACATGATGAGACCTCCCACCAAATTGCATGATTTCCAAACTCTACAAGGAGTAGGCACCCGGACTGTTTGGCTAATTTACATGTATAATGAAGTGAAGAGAAGGATCAATTCAATAGAGAATAAAAGACAAAGGGATCAAATAAGTACTAAATTTCAAAAATCACCTCTTCTTTTTACCAAAGAAGAAGTTTATTTCTCATGCCACTAAACACACAAAGCCTTCTTTTTATTAAAAAGGTCAAATAGCTACCCTCTCATTGCATACTTTTTGTCATTTAGCACCTTTTGATTTGACCCGCTCTTTTACTCTCTCTTGAATTAACCCCTCTTCACTTCACTATACATATAAATTACCTAAACAACCAAAGGAGACCACTACCATGGAGGACTATGCTATCATGTATTTTCAGTGAAAAACAAGCTGAGACATTGGGGAAAAAATGATGGGAAGTTAAAAAAGAATAAGGTATAAAAACGTACATCCGGAAACCATTAGAATACCAACCTCTAATTTTTCTGGACAGTGAGGCAGCAACCATCGAAGTACGAACATAGTGTTCCTGCTGGGCACCGGCTTTTTTTTGTCCTTTTTCTTCTTTTGCTGGACACGGCCAGCATATTTAATATATGCAGCACTACAACAAGCTCCAACCCAGGTCACCACCGTAGAAGAGACGTCTAACCAGCATCCCTACTAGCATTGCCAGAAGAGAACCTGCAGTTTTAACTTTAGACACAGGGAAAACACCAAGAGACATTTAATGCCAAAAATTGAACTAGTTAATGTCACCCTCACAATATTTCAATGGGGATTCTGTCTTTTATTGAAGTTATACACATGAAAACCCAAGAAAACCAACCAGTTCACATGGCCAAAAAGGGCCGATAGGATGCTAGAAAAAAATAAAAATCCTAATACAGATGGGAAAATCAGTATTTCTTTTTATCAATTTCTTCCATGTTGTGACTATTCTTCTATTTAAATTGCTGGTGCAGAAACCACAAAACCCACCCCTTTCACAACCTACCACAATGGAAGGGGAAAAAAACTAAATACAATTCTGCAGATCAGAGATCGGGAACAAATTGTGGTCATAACATTTGAGGAATTTCTGTTCTGCTAATTGAGAACAGAAAGTTGGGGGAGTGTTCCAATAATTGGGCCTCTTACAGAAGCATGGACCAGCAAAACTAACGTCAGTTCTTCACCAGCCAGGAATATCAGATCCCTGGGAATTAATAACCCTGTGAACATAAAACAAAAAGAAAAAAAGTTATTGGATTTATGTACAAGGAATTCAGATGATTGCACTATCTTACAGAACACAACAATAAGTGCTCAACAGCACTGACAAGGAAAAGGGATAGCCACTACAGATTCACTGCATTATGTGATTCTCATGGCAATCACTTGCGGGAATCAATTTCATTCTTCACAGGAGTTAAAAGATAAACCCAAAGAAATGTAACATGATTAAAGATCTTTAATCTGGATTATTCAATATTACCCTACCACAACAATCTAATATATATCCCAACTCCCAAGCAACACTTTAACAAAATCAATCAATCAATCAATACAGCATAAAAAAAAATAAAAAATAAAAAAAAGAAGGGACAACTGGAAAGAGAAATCTAATCCAAAGAAAATAAATCCAAATGCAGAAGCAATGCATAGATCTATAGACAAACAGATGGGGAGACAGAACTAAGAATCAAAGATTGAGTTCCAAACTTTAGATCTTTAGAAGAAGATACAATCAAAAAAATCAATTAGAATCAGGAAAATCAATATGATAATCAGGTTAAACACATCAAGGTTTGATGCTTTGGATGGTTGGAAAATGGAAAATCTGGATGGGTTGAACAGAAACTGATCAAGAAAAATACAAATATACTGTCCACAGATGAGCAACTGGACAGAACTGCATAACAAGTCTACCCATGGGAAATTTTGATTCAGACTACAGTTTGGTTTGGCTCCAAACTGAAACCTTTCAGCCAATTAGGAATTTTGGTGATAATTTTGAAGATTTGTTTCAGGAAATAGATGTTGAAAAATATATAAATAATAAAATAAAAAAGAAGATAACTTGTATACATTTAATTTCTTCTACTAAATTAATAGCACAATATGCTACTTCTGCATGCCAAATGAATAATTCATAAGCTATATACATGTGACAATGCAAAATTAGATCTTCTTTCTCAAATCTCAACTCATACTATATGCAATTAATTTATTTGCATACAGCTGGTGGCTTTGGATGTCTCCTTTTGCCATGTGATTAGGTCGGTAACTCTTATTTTTTTTCTTTTCTTTTTTTTTTTTTTGGAACAGTAACTGTAACTTATATTAAAAGGGAATATACAAAAACGTACAACAAAAGAAACTCCACATGTATATATCAGTAGAAGAGAAATATACCGGATGTCGACCACACCTACATAACATGAGCACTTAAATTACATGATCGATCAACCCCTTGCTTAGATAAACAATCTGCCACAATGTTGGCAAACCTACTTCCATGCTTAAAAGACACATGGAGCATAGTTTCAAGGTGATGAATCTCAAAAAAGTAGCACTACGTTTTCCAAGGCCCCTTAAAGGAGTTCACCCAAGATATGGCATTTAAAGACTCTACGTTGAGATGTTGATTTGAGATCTCACTTCCGCTTCGTTAGAATCCCTAATTCCAACATGCTTTGAGAACATATTCAATACTACTCCTTTATGATTTCTTAACACACCACCGATGCCGGCCAACACCAGCTTACCCCAAGCTGCTCCATCAATATTAAACTCTAGAACTACTACAGGAGAAGAACACCAAGATACTTCCTTTTCTTCTTTGATGCACCCAACTTTGTACAAGCACTCCAATTACGCAAAATATTGTCTATCTTGAGATCTGAAAATTATTTTCCAGCACATGCCCATTTTGCAATCCTCAAAGACTATGTTTGAAACCATGCTTTACCATGACGAAACTTTCCTACTAAAAACACTTTCATTCCCCTCTTTACAAATTGACCATAAAATGGAAAGGGGAATAAGCCTCCATAGAATCATTCTGCACCCAACCAGAGGAACCCCCTTCCAAACTTCAAAAAACCCAGATAATGAAACTACGGAGCACCATTCAACAACTCTTTTCTGTAAGGAAATAATGCCCCCAAATAGATGATGTCACACAACAATTAATAAATAGATGCTCTATCGACTCCCTTTCTCTCCAACAAAGGCAACATATATCTAAAATCAATTCCATCCCCAACCCCTCGAATTATCTGTTGTCGAGATCTTGCCTACCACTGCCAACCAACAAAAGGCCTACACTCTACAAGGAGCAAGACCCCTCCAAACTAAGGCACATGAAGACTGCACCTCACTGATTGGGTCCAACTCACATCAAAAGACTTCCAAGAGAACAATCCTGAAGAGTTCGGTTTCCAAATACAAGAACCTGCATCATCCCTGCATAAATAAATGTTAGAAGACTCAAAAATGACTTTAACTCCATGATCTCCAACTGCCAAAGAACCCTCCTACGACTTACTTTCCAAGAAACATTGTCCCCATAACAGACATAACAATCTTTGACCGAAAACTCTTTATTGGAGACCATGCTAAACAATAAACACTCTAGGAAATACAAAACGTAAAGGATCATCCCCCGCCCAAACATCACAACGAAAACAAGTATTACTCCCATCCCCACACTTTGAAAAATAGACTCTTATCAAAGACTGCCACCCCAGCGTTGGACTCATCCCCAAAACTCAAAATGGCAGCCCAAAAACTAAACAACCTCCACCTAGGAACTCTTTTTGGAACCCACCCCGATTTTGACTCCCCATACTTCAATATGATCCTGCCCCAAAATGCATCTTTTTCTTCCCCATACCTCCACCACCATTTAATTTTGCACCAAGAAGATTTGTAAAGAATTGACAAAAGTTTAGTGTCCAATACATCTTTTTACAACAATAAAATTTTATTAAAATTCCAAAATGCCAACTGGACTGAACAAGAACAGCCGGTTGAACAAACAACAACCAGACAACACACCAAGGAAACTAAACAATCAAAACAATGTTGCACATCAAAAGAAACTGAAATGTGAATGACTCCTTCCTTAGCAAGACCAACAGCCATATCATTGGCCTATCGAAGAATATGATGAAACGAAGTAGCAAGCTGATTATAAATGTCCTGCACCTCCACCCATTCCACTAATCTCCAAGAACGGGAGGCCTTCCTTGTACCCCCACTGAATAGTGAGAAAGAATCTCTTCAATAACTGCCAATTTACCCCGAATTTGAATAATTACCAACATTCAACTAATAAAGCAAACATTTCCACCTCATTAGCATCCAAGACTTCTAAAGGCCCATTAAACCTCCGAACAACATTACCATAAAAATGATAAACACAGAAAAGGCAAGAAAAACTGCAGAGATGTAAAATGAATTGCTTGCCGAGAAGATCCCCTTGCAAGCCCTTTAATACACAGTGATTTCTACAATTACGCCAATATACAACTGTGCTAAAACAAAAATAGAAACTACAGCAGACAAAATCTCCCTATACAAGGTAATATACAGTAGTGTACAGATCATAAGATAATTTCTTAATCTGTGATTGGCGCACCAAACGGGCCAGCCCATTGGGCCAACCCATTGGGTCATCCAGTTGACCCAGTCTTTTTACACCCCTCCTCAAGCTCATGGTGCGGTAGCAGCAGGAGATTGTTCAAGGAAGCCGAAAAACGAGCAAAGGTCTGAGCTTTGGTAAAGATATCAACAGCATTGTCAACCGAGCTGACGGAGTAGAGTGACATAGTGCCCAATTTATAATGTTGGCGAACAAGATGGCAATCAATTTCAATATGCTTAGTTCGTTCATAAAAAACTTCATTTTGAGTGATCCTAACAACACTCTGATTGTCACAATATAATGGCGTGGGAGCATGAAGATGAACACCTAGGTCATGCAGTAACCACCGAAGCCAAACAATTTGAGAGGTAGTATCTGCAAGAGCACGATATTCAGCTTCAACAGAGGACTTGGATACGGATGTCTGCTTCTTGCTTCTCCAGGAGACCAAGGAATGACCCAAGAACAGGCAATAACCAATGGTTGAACGCCGATCATCCACATCCCCTGCCCAATCAGAGTCAGAAAAGGCTCGAAGATGAAGCGGACTATTGGAAGATAGAAGTAAGGCATAGGTTTAAGTACCCTGTAGATAACGAAGAATCCGTAAGACAGCACTCCAAGGAACCGAGGTTGGGCTGAGCCATAAACTGACTCACAATGTGGACAGCATAAGCAATGTCGGGTCTAGTAATAGTCAGATAAATAAGACTCCCAACAACTTCTCGGTAGCGAGTAAGATGATCTAAAGGCACACCATCGGTTTTGCGCAACCGTGCATTGATTTCCAAGGGAGTAGAAACTGAAGCGAGATCAGTAAGGCCCGCACGCTATATGATGTCAGAGTAGTACTTCATTTGAGAGAGGATATACCCTCGTTTGGAATATCCCACTTCAAGCTCAAGAAAGTAGCGAAGATGACCAAGATCTTTCATCTCAAATTGGTTCTGAAGGAACAGCTTGAGCTCAGAAATACCTAAATGATCACTTCCAGTAATGATTATATCATCCACATATAGGAGTAGAATAACCATACCACTGTGTGAAGTGCGAGTGAATAGAGCACTATCATGTTGACTCTGTTGAAGGCCACTTGAGAGAACTGTTTCAGTAAAACGTTCAAACCAAGCACGAGGAGCTTGTTTAAGTCCATACAGGGCTTTCTTCAGATGACACACTTGATTGGATTGGGGAACCCCAGGAGGGGGTACCATAAAGATTTCTTCACGGAGATGCCCATAGAGAAAGGCATTCTTTACATCAAGTTGATATAATGGCCATTGACGAATGGCAGCAATAGAGATCAATGTTCGGACAGTCGTCATTTTGGTAACAAGTGCGAATGTTTCCTCATAATTAATTCCATAATCCAGTGTGTAGCCTTTTGCAACAAGGCAAGCTTTATACCTCTCAATAGTGCCATCAGAATTGGTCTTCACGTTAAAGATCCATTTGCAACCAATAGCTTTCTTTCCTGGAGGAAGAGAGACAAGCTCCCAAGTGTGATTTTGCTAAAGTGCCGCTAATTCTTCTTCCATGGCTTTTCGCCACTCAGGGTACTGAGAAGCCTCGTTATAAGACCTGGGTTCAAAATGTAAATGAACTGTAGCAAGATAATTGCGATACTGAGGGGAAAACAAGTCTATAGAAACAAATCCATAATGCTGCACAAGTGTACGAGTACGAAGCGGATATCTCTGTGGTGGGACAGAATCCTGTACTTTAGGATCAATGGGGACTTCAGCCACATCAGAAGGGATGGAGTCAGGTTTGGGCCTCTGTTGATAGACAAGAAGTGGCGGAGGATCAACAGAAGTTTCTGAAGTAGGCAAAAGATTGGTCTCAGATGGAAACAAATCCGGAAAAGGATCAAGGGGGTGTACAGAGGGGACAGTCTATGAGGATGGCAAGGAGTAATAAGGTATATGTTCCATGAAGGTAACATTACGAGAAATGTGCAACTTGTTCATTTGTGGATCATAACAACGATATCCTTTTTGTTTGATACCATAGCCAAGAAAAACACAAATAGCAGACTTGGGGGAGAGTTTGTGTCGCTCACTAGAGGGAAGCAAAACAAAACAAGTACATCCAAAAACTCTTAGATGGAAATAAGAAGGTTTTGTACCATAAAGTTCCTCAAATGGGGTGGCCCCAGACAAAATAGAAGATGGCATTCTGTTGATGAGATAAACTGTAGTGAAAACAGTTTCTCCCCAGAATGTAATGGGCACGGAAGAGGATTGTAGCATAGATCTAGCCATTTCAATGATATGTCTATGTTTTCTTTCAGTTACCCCATTTTGTTGTGGAGTACTTGGGCAGGAGAGTTGGGCTATTGTACCATGACTGGCAAGCATGTTTTGAAATTTTTGTAACCAATATTCCCCCCTGCATCGGAGCGAAAAACTTTTATCTTAGGAGAAACTTGGGTAGCTATCATGGTGGTGAATTGCAAGTATGTACTAAGAAAATCTAATTTGTGTTTTAACAAGTATATCCAAGTATATCTGGTGTAATCATCCACAAAGACAACATAATAAGGTGATCCACCTTTGGTGGGTTGAACAGCAGGGCCCCATAGATCAGAGTGAACAAGTGCAAAAGGTGGAGTGGAAGTGGATGTACTTTTATTAAAAGGCAAAATAGTTTGCTTTGACAACTGACATCCAATACAACTAGTAGATTCAGACAAAGTGACTTTTCCAAGACATTTATTGGCAATTAAAAAATCTAACTTTCCTTTGGACAAATGACCTAACCAAAGATGCCATAAGCTAGAGGATGAGGTTGATGTAGACGCTGCCAGGATGGGTGAGGAAGGAACATGAAGAGAGGTCAAGTGATACAAATTCCCTTCTTTATGGCCAGTCCCAATCTACTTCCCGGAGCAAGGATCCTGCACAACACAACCGGTAGAGGTAAATGCGACAAGATAATCCAGATTAGTAAGTTGACTGACAGAAATGAGGTTAATAGCAATTCCTGGAACACACGGAACATTCGGTAAAGATAATATTCCAGATGAAAACTGAGATATGATGGTACCAATGGTGGAAACAGGCATAGTGGTGCCACAAGCAATATGTATATTTAGAATAGTAGAGGGCTCTCGACTGAAACTCAATAATGATGAATCAGAAGCCATGTGAGATGAGGCACCGAAGTCAAATATCCATGATGGAGATTTACCAGAGAATGAGGCCATGGCAGAATTAACCGGTTCAATTTGAGTAGTACTAGGACCACTGGAGGAAGCTATGAGGAGCTGCTGCAGTCGTTCATCAATCATAGTCTGGATCTGAATAGAAAAATCAGGGGGAGCTTCTGCAGTCACTGCTACTGTCTGATTATGTCCGGGACGTTGACCAGGACATCGATTTGGCTCTTTCTGATTATGCTTCTTTTTCAGCTGAGGGCAATCTCTCTTCCAGTGTCCTGGTTCTTTGCAATAATTACAGATGTTGTTAGAACCCACAGGTTTAGCAAGAGGAGATGACTTAGCAGCAGCAAGGACTTGATCTGACTCAATGACTTTGCACTTTGATAAGGTCTGTTGAGTTTGTTCCTCTGCTAGAAGTTCAGACAAAGCTACATCCACATATGGTAATGGAGATCGATATAATAGTAGACCCCTAATGTGTTCATACTCAGGGCGAATGGCCATAAGGAACTGAACCAGCCGAGTTTCCTGCCTATATTTGTCAAAAGTAGTTGAGTCTGCAGAGCAGGTAAACCGGGGTTCCATTAGAGCTAATTGATCCCATAATGCAGTCATCTTGACATAAAATTCATGAATAGACTGAGATCCCTGTTCAACAGTTTTTATTTCCCATTCAAGTTGATAACGTCGGGCGGAATTGAATTGAACATATAACCGAGCCAAATAATCCCTGGTATCTTTAGGATGAGAAAATTTAGACAATTGATGTCCAATTGAGGGAGTGACTGAATTTGCAATCCAAGAGTTAATTTTTCCCACAGATGCTTCCCAATCCTCATAGGCAGAATCCTTGGTGTCAGGTCCTGACTTCTTTTCTATCACAAATTTCCAAAGTTTCTGTCCCTTCAAAAAATTCATCATGAGATGTGACCAGTAAGCATAATTGGTCCCATCAAGAACGACACCTATCCCAGTCACCTTCTCAGCCATTACAGATTACAACAGAAAGTGAAGCAGCAAGGAAAATGAAAAAATGGTGGCTGGGCGTCCCTGTCCCCACCACTGTAATCCAGCCTATGTCTGGAGGCATCCAGACCAATTTCCGATCTTCCCTGTTTCTCACAACAGGGGCTCTGATACCATGATAAACACAGAAAAGGAAAGAAAAACTGCAAAGATGTAAAATGAATTGCTTGCCGAGAAGATCCCCTTGCAAGCCCTTTAATACACAGTGATTTCTATAATTACGCCAATATACAACTATGTTAAAACAAAAATAAAAACGACAGCAAACAAAATCTCCCTATACAAGGTAATATACAGTAGTGTACAGATCATAAGATAGTTTCTTAATCTGTGATTGGCACACCAAACGGGCCAGCCCATTGGGCCGACCCATTGGGTCATCCAGTTGACCCAGTCTTTTTACAAATAATTCCCTATGACACCTCCTATGCCACCTCTCTTAATCAAGTTTTGATAGATGCCATCAAAATTATGCTTTGGCATCCAATAAATCCCTTGAACTGAAGTAGCACACCAAGTCGCCAACTCCCCTCTAAATTAGTCACCCAAGACCGAATTAGATATTCCAAGGGGATACTTTTGTAAGAATTTTGAATGTTTCCAAATTCATAGGTCAGACAAAACTCTGAGTCCATTAAGTTGTAGTTTTATATTTCTTTTAGACAGGTTGTGTTTTGTATCACTGGAAGAGCTTTTGTGAAGAAATTGAAGCCAGGACAAAAGCTCTGCCCGCTCGAGCGGAGGCTGAAAAATTTCGCAATGCAGAAGCTTTGTCCACTCAAGTGCCTACTTATCCACTCGAGCGCCTGATAAAAAAAACCCCACCAACTTACATGAAAACCCTTCCCGTTTGTGCCAAGGTTGCTTGTTTTGTTCCTATATAAACTCTAACTGCAAGGCATGAATTGTGGGTTATTTAAATTGTGTTTCTCTCAACCCTAGAGCATCCATCTCCTTATTCTGAGTGGAAATTATTCATTAGAGATTTCTTTCTTCTCTAGAGCATTTATTAGAGAGAACAGTATTGAAGCTTTGTTCTAGAGGTTCTAGTCATCTACATCTTTCTGTAAAAGATCATCTGAGGAGTCAAACATAACAACTAAAAGGCGTTTAGTTGACTAGATCTGTTGCAGTAAGCGGCAGCAGCCATGACAGCGTGTATCTGTGCAAGAAGAATCACAGTCTTTAGGTTAGGTTGTGCAAGAGCTAAATAAAGTAGAGCATAAGTTCTTGTACTGCGAAATTCAGAGTGCTAGATTACTGATCTAGTTAGGACTCGTGGTTTTTTCCCAGTTAGGATTTCCACAAAAAAATTGTCTTCTTGTGGTGGCTACTTAGTTGATTTATTTTATTTTTTGCTGCAAACTGTGTATTTGCTTATTATCTAGAAAATCACATACTTGGGAACACCCCCAAAAATTTCAACCTTCAAAGTTCGAACTCAGCTTTCTAACCCGCCCATTCCGAAACAGTCCTTAAAATAGTCCCACCATTCTCCTTCACAAGTATACTCTAATTCCTGAAAATTCTGTTATTCCTCTCCAACCAAAGCTTCCAATAAGTTGCATATAACATTAACTTCCATAAAATCCTACCACGAACAAACTTGCATCTAAAAGACCATTGATGAAATAACTCATCAACAGACCAAGGCATAACCCACTGCACATCAGGCCTAGCAAAAAGAGCCAAAATTACAATAAATTAACAAATGATGCACCGTGTCTCCATCCCTTAAACACATAGGTCACCCATTAGCAATGAAATGATTTCTCCGCCGCAATTTGTCAATTGTCAAAATCTTTTCTCTGCTAGTTGTCCAACAAAAGACCAAAACTGTAGGTCGAATTGAGGGATCCCAAAAATATCGCCAATCTCCAACTCCACCAGATTTATTAGTAGCGACATTATAAAAAGGCTTAATTGAAAATGTACCTTTGTCATCAGGTTTTCATAATGTGTCCAATACAAGGACAACAAGGGTATGAGCAAGGATCAAAATAGCGGTTGCGGGGCACGTAGCGGACAGTAACCAAAACACTACAAAGCAGGCAATACATAGTGGCGTAGTGGTGTGAAATTTTTAAGTGGTAACAAAATTCAAATCTTGTGCAGCAGTCAATCTTGTGTTTTATAGTGATTTGAAACATGTAAGGGTAAAGACAACTTTAGAAAAGGCTATTGAGGAGAAGAAATGGGAAAAACAAAGTTTAAGTTAAATTTGCTTGGCTCTACTAGGTTTTGGCTCTACTAGGTTTTAAACCATAACGCCGTTGTTTTACAAATTGCTTGGCTCTACTAAGTTTCAGAACATAACGCTGCGTTTCACAAAATAGCGTAGCAGCCTCAACCACTACAATAGATAATGCGGCCGCTATTTTGAACCATGGGTACGAGGACCATTCCAAAAACTCTATTCACATTATTGATGCAATGAAACAGTTTACGAATTGATTCGCCGCATTGGGAAAGTGACACAGGAGCAAATTCCTTACATCCAAGGTTTAAAAACCAAGACTTGGGACCCGACTCGCCCAAGACCGAGTCCGAGTTGACTTGGGCAAGTCCCTTTTGTAGTGCTCAAAACAACAAAAAAAAAATGAAGACAACGAAGAAGAAAGAAGATGAAAAAGGCAGCCGCTACAGCCAAGAAGGCAGCATGCAGTAGCAGGCACAGTAGTAGGCATGCAGCAGCACAGCAGCAATACACATCAGGCAGTAGCAGCACATCAGCAATACGCAGCAGGCAGTCAGCACAGCAGCAGGCATGCAACAGTACAAAAGCAGTCAGTCAACAGGTCAGATTTTTTTTAAATTCCTTTTCAGTGATTTCCTCTCTCTCTCTCTGCTGGAAACAGGCCACCTTTTTCATTTTCTTTGTTTATTTTTTCCTCCAGCCTGCAAGCCAAGACTCAGACTCGGACTCGGCTGATTTTTTAAACCATGCTTGCATCTGATGGATTCTGATATGGATCAAGCCCTGATTGCTTGGATCAGTTTGATAAAACAAAGGGTCATTTGACCCATCTCAATAGTGACAATGGGATTCAAATCAGCCACTAAAAGATCCATACCAATCAAGCCCAAAATGGCCCAAAAGTCAGGACTGCAGGATCATGAATTCAGCCCAACTGAACAGGGACCGTATCAGGCTCAACCCAGCTAGGAACATTTCCAGGAGACCTTCTGATGGTCACACAGCACCATCCAGTCGGTGCCACAGCTTCAAATATGGAAAGGGGTCTGGACAACCAACAGTGTGCTATTTCAACATTTTCAAAGGTCACTTTCCTCCTCAATACTTCCCTAATTAGGTTGGAAAACATTATATATATATATATATGTATGACTTGTATGGAACATCCATCTAATGTCAAGTTAATTTTCATATATATTTTTATAAAAGTTTATTTGGAACTTTCTTCTCATCCACGCCATTGGTAGAGTTTGTTCGCAGTGATTGAAGACTAGTGACAGTGGATTCACAATCTTGGGTACGCAATCAAATAATTCTATTGTTATTTTGCTTTAGTTGCAGTTGATTTGGGCTAGGTTAGAGAATTGGTTTTCCAATCAATTAGGGCCTTTCTTTTGGCTGCATCAGAAAGTTACCTCAACCCAGATTAGTGATCAAAATTTTATGAATATTGATGAGTTTTATGCTGAATAAATATAAAGAACTAAGGTACTAAGATACAAGTATGCTAGCTGAAGGGTCACCAGTTTGCAGAAGTCACTCAAAATAGCAAAAAGGTTTACACATAATTGCAAATTAGTTGAATGAACTTGGTTCAGATGACACAAATTAGACTAACCATAGTGTAATATAAAATGTAAGACATTTTAATTCTTTACAAATGCATTAAATAAAAAATAAATAAATAAAACACACACACACACACACACACACACACACACACACACACACAGAGACAGACAACACACACACACTATTTGATGGGGAAAACGGCTTACCTCACTCTGAAAAACTGACATTCAGGTCAGCCCTAGTGATTGGACCATCAGACTCAGGTAGCTCTTTTTCACTCAATGAGTTTGTGTGGCGGGCTTCTACTAAAACCTTTGGCATGCACTCAGGATTACCTTCCATGCCATCAGCACTCCCAGGTTCTTTGTTTCTAGTGGCAGTTGCTTGCTGAGAGCTAGGAACATACATTAACTTTCCTTCACTTGAATCTCCCATCAGAATTTCAACATCGGAAGGCCTCTTGGAAGCAGGAGAAACATCTCCACTGTTGTGGTTGGTGCTAGAACTGTTGGGGGTTGCCAACCATGTAAAGTGCAAATTGTGACCTTGCCAGATTTTACCATTTTGGAATGCCCGCTCAGCTGTATGACGCGTTGTGAATGTTATACGAGCAGAAATCTTTTGAGGTGTCTTTAAGCCTGAACTGCTGACATTGCCGTCATGGACTTCTAGCTCAACACTTGAAAGATCACCAAATGAAGAAAAATGTTCTTTCAATACAGAAACCTAAAAAAGCAATGAGAAAAAGATGTCACTGCCAAATAAAGACGAGTTTATACTCATTTCATTGCCTGTTAACATAGGACAACTGAAGAAAAACCAGCTATGGATAATTTTTGCTAAGGGGAATGAAACACCAAAGCAACTGTAGTGCTGACTGAATCTGATTTTGTAATGAAAAAAAGTGAACAGTTTGCTTAAAAACCAACGAAAATATTAGCAAAATGCAAAAGAGACGTCAAACATCATAACAGGGCACCATGGAAGCAAAGATTCCAGAAGGAGAAACGGTTGTCCGGGTAAAAGAAAAAGGTGCAGAGAATTACATAGAGTGTACACTAGGGTTCACTACAACTTATAATAGACTGGAGAAAACATCAGTGAAACTGATTAGTACATGCTAAGACACATATATCATGCATGGTGTATACAATGAAATTAGACACATGCATGCTCTACGAGAGGGATAGGGAGACTAACACTGGCAATATCAGCTGGTAAAGGTGGAAGAATCCTAAATGTCGCAGGACGGTTGTCCAGTTTGAACCTATTGGCCAGAAAAGGAGTACCATTCCATGATGGCAGGAGACTTGGTTGTTTCACACTTCTAGGTGATTGCTGCAATATTATAGGATTTAGTTTTGCACTGGATAACAAAATATTCTCTCCAGAGGTGCTCCTGTTTGGTGTCTTCTCAGCATCAGGTCGAGCAACTGTGGGAACAGGATTCTTACACCTAGGTGTTGAAGGTTTGGCAACGTCAATTTCATGTTCCAATTTATGCCTTTTAACAGGTTGCTCCAAGGCTGCCTCGCCCTTGACTGGAATAGCCTGCATAACCCAAAATATATAGAAAGATCACAACCATTGAAGAACACTACTACACATAAATTTCTATTTTTTTTTTTATCTTACCTCATTGATTAAACAAACACTAAATCAACAGAAAAAGAAATAGGAAAATAACATAACTCTAATCTATTACACATTGCACTAATACAAGTTTTTCTAAGTCAAATGCACCACCAACTTGTAGTTACAGGGTAATTCATGACATGTGTGCCAGATCAAAGCCACATAGGTGGACCCGTCTATTTACATTGGTTTTTTTTTTCTTGACAAGCTTATTAGAGAAAGTGACTCCTCCAATGCGATTTCTAGGTAAGTTCTGTTGGGAAAAGTCCCACATCCCACATCGCCCAAGTAATAGGTTTGACAAGGCTTTATATATCTATTTGGGCCTTCCACCTATCAACTTAAGCTTTTGAGTTGGTACATGGTATCTTACAAGTTCTACTATTAAAAGAACTTGGAAGCTCCAGTTCTATCTCAATGAGGCTAAGTCACTGTCTTCATTGATCAAGTTGGAGTTCAGACACACTGGTCCGACAGAAAATGGCATGGCAAATTCTTTGGCAAAAACAAGGGGTGATAGGTGTCCACCTTGTTAGCTCCTCTTATGTAGTTTTCTCCCCATTGGTGTATTGTATAATGCACTTGTACAGTTATACCTATGCTAGTTTTTTGGCTTTCTTTTGGTTTATCATTGTAATTCTTCTCTTTATATTAATCCAAGTTACCTGTTACCAATATTAAAATAAATAAATAAAAACAAAACAAAACACACACAGAGACAAGTGAGCCACTATGTGGATCTTCTGGGGTTAAAACAACGGGCTCACTCATAAGTCATAACTCATAAGAATGCATAATTCCATGTTGAAATTTGGAAAATTGTCCATTCTATTCAAGTATCCATATTCCATAATCCATTGTTTTCAAACCCATGTAAAATGCACACCCTACGTAAGCATTTCAGTCAAGATAGTGCTGCCATTAAATGCCCACATGCCACAATACTAGGGTGAAGAACTTTGATTGAGCCTTACAGTGTTCACATTGCACCTATAAGCATCCATCATAAAGAGGAAAAGCAACAATATATTTGATTATTCACTGGCGCTAGTACAAATGTCAAAGCTCTTGAGTTTAAACACTAATATATTTCTACAAAAAAGTACCTACACTTCGGAGGCCATGCCACTTGAGAAAGTGTCAGATATTTGGAGCAGTTTGCAAAGGTTGTGGTATATTGGTGATAACATGGTTAAGCTATATATAATCCCCGAAATTATTTAGATATTATCATAATATCATCATAGTAAAAACTATTTTGTAATTGAATATCTTGTAGTATTTCCAATTTCAATTTCAGATTATGTGGTACGCCATGCAGTGGACATATATAAAGTGTTAAAACCACTGTCAAAATTAAAACCCATCAGACACGTAGAGATTCTTTTCGATATTTAGGCTCGATGATTAGTAAGGATGGGTAGATTGACGAAGGTATTGAGCAATAAGATAAAAGCTGGATGATTGAAGTAGAGACTAGTTTCTCGAGTACTTTGTGACAGACGAATGTCAACGAAATTTAAAGGCAAATTTTACAGGACAGTGGTTAAACCAGCTATTACATATGAAGCAAAATGTTGGCCAATTAAGAAGACACATTTACATAAGATGAATGTGGCGGAGATGAGAATCCTTAAGTGGATGTGTAGTAACACTAGGAAAGATAAAATTAGAAATGAGTGCTTTCCAAAGCATTTAGTGGTAGCACCAATAGGGGATAAGATTAAAGAAATTCGTTTAAGATAGTTTGGCCATATTGAACGGAGGCCGGTTATAGCACCGGTGAGGAAAAGTTTGGCTATCCAGGTAAATAGCCTATCAAGAGGTAAGGGTAAGCCAAAGAAAACATTGATGGAGGTCATTAAATAAAATTTGAAGAAATTTAACTTATCTAAGGATTTGGCTCAAAATAGAACAGAATGAAGAAACAAAATTCATGTAGCTGACCCCAACATAGTTAGAATAAGGCTTTGATGAGGATGATGATGTGGTACGCCATGCAGTAGTAAAAAAGAGGTGACATACACCAACGGACGATGATCCCATGTCAACGACAACGATGATCTACAGTCGAGAGTCATTCTTGGATGGCTAACCAACTAAAAGCGATGACCTTATGATGAGTCCACCTATGAGATGTAGAGTTTGACATCCCAACGTCATCATTTATCTTGGAGTAAAAAGGATTGAACAGTTAACATGCCAGATATTGTACCTACCAACACCTTAACAATCGCCACAATACCCAGACACAAACTTCCAGCAGGAACCGAATATCTGTGACTTGAGCCATCCCCTAATCCAAGAAGTTCCTTCAAAAAGTAGGCCCCCAAACAATGCCAAGACCATAGCATACCACATAATTTGAAATTGAAGCATGGTTCATGATTCCTCACCAAATACATGAATCTAATCGAGATCCTTGGGTTATTTGCCAAATTTCCTTTTTGACTGTTAAGATCACCCTCTTCCATGGGCTGTCCAAATCATCCCTAATTGTCAAAGCCATTTCTCGAAAAGAGCTTCATCCACCAGATTTTTCTAAATTGCATTGGCTATATGGTTTGCAAACGACGGGAACCAGAAGTTTCTCCTCTACGGCTCTAACCCTTCCATTCCTTGCTAAAGGAAATCTCTTTGGAGTTTTTCAATCCTTTCCACTATTGAAACTAGGCACCATGCAGGGACATGAAGTACATAGGCAAGGTGAAAAGAGTCGATTTCAAGATAGTAATTCCCAGCCAACCCACCCCCACCCGAAAAGAAAAGGAAAATTTTTTCAAGAACAATGGAAAGATAAATGGGACTATAGTTTTGAAAATTGGATTCGCAAAGTAAATCGTTCATCCTCATGAATCGAATCAAACTATAAATTGTATAGCAAATTTTAGGATTTTATTTTTCTAATAAAAATGAAAAATAATTAAACATCGAAAGGAAAAAAAAGTAGTTATTCATAACCATCTTGTTTCCCATTTATAGCCTTATAAATACAATGATAATATGTCTAACATCATGACAAATATATATTAATATATAATAAATGATATGTGTAAATAGTTAAATAAGTTCAAAGTATCAATATATTTATTTATCCTTTGTTATCTTTAATCAAAATAGAAAAGTAAAAACAAAATCTCAACCACCAATCTTACACAATAGGATATCTCTTGAACTTAAGAAAGTGTTCATCAAGAAAAGAAAAAAAACCAAAAAAGATATAAATAAAAGAAGAAGGTTTCATTAGAACCTCACCAAGGCCGCAAAATTTTTTAAAAGGTTTCGTTAACTGCTAAAAATAATCTTTTAAAAGTAAAAACAATGAAACAAAGAAAGAAAAACAGTAACAGATTGTTAATATTAACTTATTGGTTGTAGTTATTCTCGCTCAGCTAAATCATTTGAATCGTAAGATTTGATGAAACAAGTATTGAATCATAAGATCCACACAAGAATCCTAAGATTCATCTGTAAATGGGATTCGTCGCATAGATACAAATCGTTTCCTTAGGATTCCAGATATGAATCATAGGATTCTGATAACTATGCATGGGACTTTGATGCAACCCCGGATCTTAAATCGAAGGTGTAGATCAATCTCCTAATGGATTGATTGAATCCAAGGATAGATTCAGCCACTAAGGCACCCACATAAGAGGAGAAAACACCATTACTGAAGATAAGAATCTCATAAAAGAGAAAAATCAGATTTAATTGATAATAAGCATTATATTACAACTAAGGCATGTCCTCTATACATAGGATTAACATCTCTCTTAGCTACTAAGACTTCCTAAAAATTAAAGAAATCTAATTAAAAGAGGAAACTAAACCACTAATCTTGACTAACATTCCATATCAAATAAACTCCTAATTTAAATAATTCTAAATAAATAAAAATACTCAATTAAGACCCTAAATAGGCTAAACTTCTAATTAAACAGATGTCATGTTGGGCCGATGGATTGGGCCCAATGGGCTGGCCAAACCATGGTATGGCTTGCATCAGACTTCCATACTGTAAAAGACAATAATCCATTTTCCCCATCACAAAGTCCCACTAGGACTTAGACACTATGACAACACAAACAAGTGTACTCAGATAAGATGGTGAAGACCCCAGTCATAATTCATGGTTCTCAGAGCTCCATCAAATAATCTTCATTTACTTTAATCACTAAGCTCACATTGACCCATTTGTAGTTCCGGTTATGACAAACAATGAAGTGAACATGAAGAGAGTCAAAAAGATGCTGCTCATGTAGCAATGACTGCACATATTCTAGTCTCCATGTGCAGCACACCTTGGACTTCATGATTGAAGATGTAGCAAAGAGAAAATCCATAAAATGGGTTATAGAGAAGGTAAAAAAGATTACCAACTTCGTATATGCATCTAACTGGCTCATTGTGATGATGAAGAAATACACCAACAACCATGAGCTTCTACAGCATGGTATTACAATATTTGCCACTCACTTGAAATCCCTAGAGAGCGTACAAAAAAACAATGCTAAGTTAGCTTACTACTTAGAAGCGGCAACAATCGAAGTGGGGGAATAAGTCAAAAGCCCCAAGTTCATGAGTGTGAAGACACTTAATTTTATATGGTCCTCAGTGTACTATAACTTCTAGAGGATCACTATCATTTGATAGGCTTTCATTCACCATATATTGTATTAATTTCAAGTAGCTAGTACAAACCTCTCTGTATTTGTATAGATAAGCTTGTTACCATATTGTACATGAGACTCGATTGTAACTGAGTATTGGGACTTGGGAGTATTAACTCTACACAGCTTCAAATCTTGCCTTCTTGAGTTGTTTCATGGCATCAGAGCCTTGACTCTGTCTATTTCGAATCCAGGTGATTTTGGATTCTTTTGTGTCATCAGCGCCAGACCTTTAATTCTCTTAAAATCTGCTTCCACCTGCTTGGGACACTTCTAACAGACATTATAGGAGCATTCCTTCTAACCCACCATCACAAATCTCCTAGCCACTCTGTTTTCTTTGTTTTTTTTTTTAATCTCAAACAATCTCATATCCAATAAATTGTGCACAGTCAAAACTGTTGAATGCAGATTTTTCACAACTGTGTAGAGGGCCACTCCAGATTGCCTTTAGGCCAGAAATATTTACATCATGGTCACTCAGTATAGAAGATTCACCCTTTAAATATTAGCCCCATTCAACTCCATTTGAATAAGATGTCAGAAAAACAAACCAGCCACAGTTTGCCATTTGGCAGCGAAGGCCGACAACCCCATGGAGCCCACTACCGATCTCTAATCAAGCTGAAATTTCACACCTAGGGTCAACAACCTCAGAGGATTCATCTCATAAATTTTCAAAATTTTCAGATTTCATTTGAGGGGGTTTTGACGTATTATTCTGGTTTGACAGTTTTCCAACCTATTTCTGATCACAGCCATCAAAATCTCCGAATTTCAGTCCGATTTGCTTCAAATTTGGAGACCCCTCATACACGGAGGTAACCTAGAGCTATGATCGAGAAAGCAAGGCTAGTTCAGACAACTCCTGACCAGTCTACCACTCATCTGCCCATTATGCACAGGTTCAGGCACTTTTTGTTTTGATTGTACTGCTCTGCTCTCTGTTGTTTGTTTTATTTTTGAAGCACTGCAAACAAGTCCTTATCAGTTATTTCAACTTTCCTGCACTCTATTTCTGCTTCCCTATCTATCATGGCTTCCGATCATGCTCGAGTCATCTCCATTTGGCTAGATTGGACAAGTTCTGGTTATTGGGCTCATCTTATGACATTTTTTGAAATCACAGAAACTTTGAAAAAATGTTTCTACAAAAATTGAGAAACCAATAAGCTCTGATAATAATAAAAAAATGGGAATCTATTATTGGCAAAATCAATTCATGGCTAGCCAATTCTACAGATCCTACCCTTGGTTTTCACCTTGCCAAATTTGCTCACCATAAGGATGGCTGGGATTATTTAGCCTGACATTATGTTCAGACTTCAGACCAACTCAGTAAAAAGATATCAGTTAAAGGAGATTCAGAATGCTTACCAAGGCAGTGATTCAATTCATGCCTACTATGTAGAAGTGACAACACTTTGGGAACATTTGTCATTTTTGGAGCCCCAATTTACAAGTGCCACTGACTCAGCTACTTTTGAGACATCATCATCATCAAAGCCTCGTCCCAACTATGCAGAGGTCGGCAATCAGACTTCTCCAGTTCTTGGTGGCACCTCCCCTAAATATGAGCATATCCCATCAGTTGCATTATCTGAAATGTTGTTAGAGAAGCAGACTCGGTCTTCTCTTGCCACCAAGAAAACTACAACTGTGGAGCATGTACTTGTTTCTGCCTTGCCTACCTCACAGCCTAGACTGCTTGGACCGCCTCATCAAAAGGGATGACCATTTGACATTTTCAGTTACGGCAAAAAGAGTATTGTCCTCTTCATCTGAAAGATCCAACTAGGCAACCTGGTTATCCTCAGCATCATCCACAAATGGGACTCAACATACAGCCCTTTCTAATATGAAGCACGGGTACTCCAAAAATGTACACGTATCCATAGGTACAGCTAAATACGTACTAGGTACGGTCTAACGTAACTAGTACGTTTTGTTTAGGAGTTTGACTTTTTGGGTATAGCATGAGTACCCAGTACTTCAAATCCATTTTTATCATAAAATTAGAAAGTAAAAGAAACCAAGGGCCTAAATGTAAAATGCTTTAACTTATTTAAAGGTAAGAAATAAACACGAACCCTAACCCTCTTTCTTTTTTGCGATCGTCTACCCTAGAGAAGAAAAAAACAACAAAGAAAAGGAACAAGAAGGGTTTGCCTGGAGTCCACCTGGGAGTTCTACGAAGAAGAAGAAGAAAATGGGCATCGTACCTAGCTGGGTGTCCACCTGCTGCTGTACGTGCGAGTCCTCCTGCTTTTGCTGCAAGCTTGCGACCTAGGACTGCTGCTGCGAGTCTGCTGTTGCTGTACTTGGGACTACTGTTGCGACCCAAACCTACTACGACCAAAATTTGGGAGCGGCATCTACGACTCCATTGCACATCCTCACAACAGGTCCTTTTTTTACATTTTTGTTTTCTTCTTGTTCTTTTTTTTTTTTTTCCTATTGCTGCTAGTTTTTTTTTTTTTACTGGGACAAGATAGCATGCATATTATCTTTCACATTGCCTATCTATGAGATGATTAGATTTTGTAATACTGAGAGGCCATGTTTGCACTTGGTTTATGAAATGTGGGACATGATGATTGAAAAGGTGAAGCCAGCCATCTATAGGCATGAAAGGAAGCTGAAAAATAAGAAGTCCAATTTTTATTCTGTGGTGCATCAAGTACTTGTTGAAAGGTGGACCAAAAGTAGCACACTACTTCATTGCCTTGCACATTCATTGAATCCTAGGTACAACCTGATACTTTTTCTATTGGTTATTTCTTTAAATATGATATGAAATACATAATTTACTTATACTTTCATCTTTTTACAATCTAGGTATTATAGTGCAACGTGGCTTGATGAAAATCCCAGTTGTGTTCCTCCTCACAAGAATGAAGAAATCTCATATATGAGAACAAAGTATCTTAAGAAATACTTTCCAGAGCCAGCGGATAAAAGGGTTATTACAACAGAATATGCCAAGTTTTCAGGTTGTTTGGAAAGTTTTTGTGAATCTGATTCAAATTTCATAGCGTAATGGAACCAATTGTTTGGTGGTGTGCACATGGGTCTTCCGTACCTATTCTCCGATCTTTAGCATTAAAATTACTTAGCCAGGCATTTTCCTCATCACGTTGTAAAAGGAATTAGGAATTAGAGCACCTACTCTTTCATTCACTCCATGAGAAGAAACAAATTGACATCACAGCGTTGTAAAGACTTGGTCTTTGTGCATAACAATATTCATCTCCATCAAGGAGTCGACAGTACAAGGAAGGAGAGGGCAAGTTGTGGGACATTAGTGGAGATAACATTTGATTCATTGGAGGATGTTGGCTTACGTGAACTGCAGCTCTTTCACTTGATGAGCTTAACATGAAAGCTGTATTATTTGATGAAGACGATGAAGTTGAAGTTGATGAATGACTGGATGTGAATCATAAAGATTCTTAACTTGATAGGACTTGCTTTAAGGTACCTTTGGCAAAGGGGTAGGGTAAAGTAGAGTAAAGTTAAATTTTGAAAATTCAAATTTTCCCCCTTCTTTTTTTTTAAATTAAATTTTCCTTCATCTTTTTCAAAAAAAGTCGAAAAGTAATCACTAAATTACAAAAAAATCTCTACTTTTTATATAAAAAGTCAAAAAGATGCCATATCAAACGACTAAAACTAAAAAGTCATCATAACCCAATCATATGTTATTCTTTCTTAATTTTGGGTTTACATTGCCTTACTTTACCCTACCCCTCCTAAACATGCCCTTAATGTTTACTTCATTTTTAGTGTTTTGTTTTGTAGTTTTTGTTGTAATGACATTAAACTCTTGGCTTGTACATGCCTTTTGACATTAAATTATAGTTTGTAGGTTGAATTTGTAATGGTATTAAGAAATTATTGACTTGTTCCATCTAAGGATTCGAACCTATTTTAATTATTAGCATATTGCATTATTAAAATTTTAAAAAATATAATTTTTTAATGGAGATACCCCAGCTGCACCCATATCCTACTGTTTTAGGATTTTGTCGTATATGCGTACCCATACAGTACCCGTATCTGCACCCGTGCTTCATAGCCTTTCTATTGTTGTAGACAGTCCAGCTCTTCTGGTCTTACTACTTAGATTTTGTACATAATTGCTATGTAACTCCGGCAGATGATGCCATCTTCCAGCTCCGGGCCTTCAGCTTCCTCAACTTTGAACTTTCACAGCCTTGCCCACCATTGCATCCTTCTCTGCCACAAGTATCCCTTTGATATTTGACTTTGGTGCGTCCAGTCACATGACCTCTGATACATTCCTTCTTATTCACACCAACACACCCTCATGTCCTCATTTCATTTATCCTGCTAACAGTTCCCATCCACCAGTCCCTAACATAGGATCTGGCACTACTGGTTTGCTTTCTATTTCCTCTGTTCTATTTGTTCCTAACCGATGAATAGGGCTTTCAACAAGCTAACTATGGGTTTCTTGTATGAGGCCATGAGCAAAGTAAAATTGGCCATTTAACAAGACAATGGATACCACATCATGATCAATGGGAAAAACAGTTGCATCACGACTTGCACGCTATAGTTAACTTTTACCTTCTTGTCCAATTCATAAGTTTACCTTCTTTCCAATAATTAAGTATTGCAAAATTATTTCTTCAAGTGATATAAAATTGACTTAATATGTTTTTCAAGCTATTCGTTTAACCCACACTTCCAATATGTCGAGTCGGGAGATATCTTATGAGGTGTGCATGGCATAGGATTAAAGAACATTATAGCAAGACTTTCGTATGCAAGTAACAAAATCATATCACAGTTAGAATCATTAAATAAAAAATTTTATTCTTTATATCATTAAGCTTAATTTGACGCACATGAGAACTCACGACAAAATTAATTTCCTTCTTGTGCTTGATTTTAAGCTAATGGTGGCTGAACTATGGAGAAAGTACTCTTTAACACCAAGGAAAATAGCAATATAAAGGTCCACAGTGAACTACATCAGTGTCGAATTGCAAGAGGAAGTGAAGCACTTTACTTTCTTGCTATCCACACTAGACCAAGAAACTGATTGACAATGCAAATTCTAAAGAAGTTAGTCTATGGTCAGTACAACCTAAAGCACTCGAGATGCAATAGGAGATTAAGGATCAATGGGATTATTTTGTCCAATTAATTTGGACTATGTTTTTGGAGAAGTACGACCCACCATAGTTATCAATTTCATTTCATTTCAGCCGAAACAGACAAAATTTTCCATTTTGGATGTTTGGCCAAAACAAAAATCCACTCAAAAAAATTTTGTTAGAATTTCGGACCATTCCGACAAAATCCGAGATATCAGTCGTAAAACCCTAATTTCACAAGATTTTTTCTATTTTTAAGAAAATTAATTTATGGTTCAGATTCCAGAACCTAAGGTGAAAGAAGAAAAAAACAAAAGAAAGAGAAGAAGAACCTAAAGTTCTTGATCTTTGCCAGCACTGTCTGTGGTCGTCATTGCCGATCGTTGGTAAGAAGTAACCTCTCTCTCTCTCTCTATCCCTCTCTCTCTCCAGAACCTAACGTGCAGGAAGAAAAAAACAAAAGAAAGAGAAGAAGAACCTAAAGTTCTTGATCTTTGCCAGCACTGTCTCTGGTCGTCATTGCCGATCGTTGGTAAGAAGCTCTCTCTCTCTCTCTCTCTCTCTCTCTCTCCCTCTCGACAAGAAAAGACAATGGTAGCAGTAGTACATGATTAGAGAAGGCTCCAGAGACCCCAGCCAAAGTCCTTTCTTTGACATTAAGGGGGCTGAGATTGTGATCCTACAACAGTGTAATCCTACAATGAGGCCCAACTACTAGGCTTCCTTTTATAAGAGGTGGCTGAGATCATGGCCCATGTAGTGGGGCCCTCCACTAAAGATTTAAACATGAAATATAGAGGTCTCAACCATTTTACACTAACATAAAATAGACCTCATCCAATTTCACGATATATGTAAGTATTTGTAAGATATTTACATTTTTTACATATTTTCCCCGAAAAGTTACTCTTAAAAGTTCTGCCAAATTCCTGTTAACACCAAAATATTTCATTTTGGGCCAGACCAAAACAAAATTGATAACTATGCAACCCACTCACACTATGGTTGAAGGAGGTCGTAGAACCTACACTAGATGGTGAAAAGAGCTTGCACGCTGGATACATGATTTGGCCATGAAAGTGCCACAACCAGTTAACGTCAGAACTTCGTGAACTATAATAAACATATCAATGGAGATGCTGATCATGAGGCTCTGCAAGAACCAAAGCCTAGTGATGACAGTAGCAACAGAAGTGAATCAGAAGAGAGGGCCCCTGACCCTCCTCTAGATCCTCCTAGTAGCAATGATCGAGGTGGTAATTATAGAGAAAATCACATGGTTGTGCATCAGACAATAGAGCAAGTTCATGATGTCAATAATCTCAATCTGAGTAGTGGGCACTGGGCACATGTCCGACCATCATTGACTGGCCCTGCACATGGAGGATACGAAGCAAGAAGGGGCAGTGCTGGCAGTGGCTATGGAGGGGAAGAAGGATATTCTGGGGGCGATGCCAAACAATAACAGCACAGTGGCCGTTCCGGCAGCCACCATATCAAGTCCTAGAGCCAAGAGGGTGGTTGGCTTAATATGGTCCAGATTCAACTGTGCCCCAAGTCTACATTATTATTATGACAACCTCAAGTCCTCTCAGTCTCAAGATGACTCATCTTCATATCAATTCTTATTTCCATAACCCAATGCATATGGAAGAAGAGCACAACAGTTTGACTATTACTATAACTTCCCAGTAATGAAGATGATGGCAATATAAAGCCTGAACAGCACTCCACGTGGTATTACACACCAAGCCTCCACTGATCAAGGTAAATGCTCGCCCACAGAGCAACTTTATTTTTCTTGCAAGTTTTTCTTAACTAAAATCACTGTTGTAAGTTGTAACTTCTCGACTTCATACTCGAGAGTTATACTTGTAACTATGGTTGTGTTCTAAAGTTGAATATATAATTATTCAATAATGTTGCTTGGAGATTTTCACTTGATTTGCATCACATATGATTTTTATAGTGATTTAACTTTTAACATACATATGTAACTTTGTCATTAAATTTGAACATACTCTAAATAATTTCTTACAAAAGAGCAATACAAGCTGTTATGACACAAGGGGCTGATATTTTGGTTTATATTATGTACAAATTAAAAAAAATTTGTTTCTAGCAATTTCAATAGTCTGGATTTTTTTTGTTATTTTTTTTAAATTCTTCTGGGATCGGAAAGATTTCATGCCGATGGCCGTGAACGTCGTGACATATCCCCTTTCGAGTTTGAGCACAACGGCATGAACTGGATCCTCATGTGACTTTTCAAAAAGGTCCTCCATTAATTGTTTTGAGGGCATCTAATGTCTTCACCACCTGAGATCCAATTGGCACTGGAGTAACCACTATAGGACTATGAGAAGCAAAGTAACCGCACATCAAATGACATTTTGATTCCCTAGCCAAGATCCATCCCTGTGCACATTGTGGTGACTCTCATGCACCAATGTTGTTCTCCTTGTCCGGGTGTCCACTTTGTCAGCTTTGCAGCAACGCCAGGTTAGAAAACCTCACCTAACTCCACCACAAGCACCACATCCAAGTTCTTTTCTGGAAGTCATGTTGTAGATAGAGTGAGAGAATACTTCTACAAGAAATAGATTCTGGGAAAGGACCAGACTGTAGAAATCAGGCCCATCAAGAAAGGGCCCAAATCAAATAACACTCATGTTGGAATCTTGTGTAGACTTAGTCAAATCCTTGTATATAGTATATCCTAGTGTACATACTAATTTTGTAGCTAGGGGCGGGCCCAGAAAATTTTCCTGTGGGGGCTCAATGTAAAAAAAATATGGGGAAAATAAAAATGAAATAAAAAACCATTAAATTTTCAAAATCATTTTCGAAAAAATTCAGGTTTGAGTGGGGGCTGAAGTCCCCACACAACTCTACTTGGGTCCACCCCTGCTTGTAGCCATTAGATCTTTGCACATTATACTTAGGCTGTAATTAGATTGTAATTGATTTTAATTACAGCCCTTAATTGGGCCATCAGCATTTATAAAAGGAGTGTCGATCCCCTAATTGGGATATCACCAATTCTCACAATTCTCTCTTCTACCTAGTTTCTACATTCACATGGTATCAGAGACTACTCATCTTCAACTGTGTGTGGAGAATCCTCTCTACTCGATTTGATTAGAGCTATATTCCAAAGATTTGTGGGATGCTTCGCTGCTGTCAATACCATCGTGATCATCTCACTATTTGGCTGGTTGCAGTGTCTCTGTGTGATCATCAAAGGCTTGCTTCCATTCAGAAAGGATTGTTTCCAGTCAGAAAACTGCAATCTAGTATCTAGAGAGAATCATTTTGGAGTTTTTGTAACAAATCTCCATCTCAAGACAGAAACCAGACTGCAGAGATGATCTGATCAACAGTGGACCCCATCTCTGGATTGCAACCACACCAATAGAATACATCAAAAGTGTAACCAATTACTGCTTGGATTTCTTAGCAGTTTTCCAGAATTTATCATCCTCAAAAGCTCAGTCGTCTACTTATTCTTCCAATTCGACAGTTCTCTAGGACAGTTTTTTGTTTGACTCATCAGAACCACATCCAACGGTTGGTTTGTGCTGGTTCTTCTCCCAATAGGATCAAAATTACATCTATGTAATAACCTGGAAGGCCAATTATTGAGCAAATCATTATGTGGTAAGATTTGGTCACTTTAGCACAGAAAACTTGGGATGCCAAGGCACTGTTTCTTCTTTTTTTTTAACCTGAAACAGTTTTAACTGGATCATCCTTCTTGAGGCATCTTTCAACTACTGCTCATTTGAAATTAATTTTTGTGTTAATCATGGAAAAGGTAGACATTTTCCCTGTTAAATTAGATGGAACAAAATATATGAGTTGGTCCTCATCTCAAAAACTTTATCGAAGGACATGGATTGCTAGGAAATCTAGATGCAACTAATCCAGCACCAACAGCAGCCATAGAAAAGGATGGTTCTAGTTCAAATGCAAAACATTTGCATCTTGGAACCAAAACAATGCGAACGTCATCACTTGGATCCTCAATTCTGTGGATTCATCTATCTCTTTGGCACTTCAGGCCTATACAAAGCCTTCTGACATATGGGTTCATCTAAAGAATCTGTACCAATAGGCCAACAAAGCAAGACACTTTCATTCGGACACTGAATTGGCCAAATATTGTCAAAATGATAAAAATGTTCATCAATAGAACAGTGGACTCCTTGCCTTACATATCGAAAGAGACCAAATGCTCTTGCAGTCAGTCTCTACAGAATTTCTTCATCAGGCTCTTAAACTTCAACAAGAATTACATGTTAGCCAATTTCTTATGAACTTACGTCCGGAATTTAAACCTGTTCGTGTTGCTCTAATGAATCGAGAAATAGCCCGGACTTGAACACTTGTGTCCAGGGGGTTCTCAGGGCGTAAATCAGGCTTAGGTCTACACAGTCCCTTACTAGTGAATCAAAGATTCTTTTTCACTAGTCAAGAACTTACACCAGTTGATGAAACTGCACTCCTTACTGCTAGACACCAGAAACCCCAATGTTATGAATGCAAGAAAAATAGGCACGTAGCCGAAATTGTTGCAAAAAGTTATTTTGCAACTATTGCAAAAGAAATGGTTATGTCATCTCCGAATGTATAAGACAGCCTCAAAAGAAACTAGAACAACTCTCCAAGTGTGGTCGCCCTGCTCTTCAAGCTCAAAACAACATCCAGCAAACAGCTCAAGCCGCTGATAATGAACAATTGACCATGACAGATGCTCAAATTTGGAAACTGATAAATTCTTCACTCAAATCAGCATTTGCATCCATGGTTATTAATGGTCTGTCTTTACCTCATACTGCTCTACGTGCTTATCATTCTGTTTTTTCTACATTTGTAAATCCATCGATTTGGTCCATAGACTCAAGGGCATCTAAGCATATGACATCGGTGGAATGAAATCTGCATGATACTCAGGCTTATGTCGGCAATGACACTAAAACCACAGGAAATGGTCAACAACTGTCTATTTCCGACAAAGGTTCCTTGGAATTTTCAACCTCATCTTAGAAGTCATTTGCCCTTCACAATGTCTATTTTGTTTGACATCTTTCTGCAAATGTAATTTCCATTTGACAACTTGTTGACTACGGCTATCATAACTTCTCTGTTACTAGTTGTGTCATTCAAAAATGGTAAACTGGGAAAGCGTTCGGGACTAGGAGTAAGCATGGCATACTGTTTCTTCTGGACACAGTACATAGTTCTCTCTTTGCTTCCTCTATTAATGCTTTTAATAACGTTGGACCACTTGACACAGAGCCTTGGTTATCTGAATAATGATCAATCCACTTCCTTATTTAAACTTGGATGTTTGGACAAAACCTTTAATAATAAAGTAATCTCTACTTTTGCAAATTCTAAATCTGAATCATGTTGTTTAAGCAGAAGTCATGCCATTTCCAATTCATTATTCATGCGCTATTAAGGCTTTTGATGTTATTTGCACAGATGTTTGGGGGATTGCTCCTCTCAATCACTTGAGTAGGAATAGGTATAAATATTATGTCAACTTTATAGATGACCATTATTAAAATACATGGATTTATTTTTTCAAATCTAAATTTGATGTGTTTCCAGTGTTTAAAAAAAATTTATAATATGAAAAATACCCAATTCCAAATACAATTCAAAGTAATTCCATCTGACTCTAGTAGCGAATACACTTCTTCTGCCTTTTTATCCTTTTTATCTGAAAAGAGAATCATTCAACAAAATCTTGTCCCCACACACCACAACAGAACGGGATTGCTGAAAGGAAAATTGGCATATCTTTGAAACTGTTTGCACTTTACTTGTAGAAGCACTGGTGCTAGCACGCTAAAATCAACCACTTGGAGAATGTGGAGCCTTTTTTTCTCGATCATCCATCTAAATAAGTTAAGTTGATTCCAATTCATGCGGTCATTCTCTGCTTCATTGGTGTTTTCACTCCCCACCCTCCACCATAACAATTTTATTCCACCATATCTCAGGAATAGTCAAAGGAAGTAGGCGGGTCCGAGTAGTGCCCCCACAATATTGGTGTGAAGCAGCCCACGTAGTGGCACACATCATAAATCTCTTACTTCTTCTGTTTTTCACAAGGCATCTCCATATGAGTGTCTATTTAGCAAACCACCATCCTATGATCACTTACGGGTTTTTGGTTGTCTTCACTTTGTCCATCTTCCATCCATTGAGAGAAACGAGCTTTCTCCTCAAGCTGCAAAATGCATGTTTCTGGGATATAGTGAAGAGCATAAAGGATTTTTGTGCTATGAACCTAAAGAAAAGAGACTTCGGATATCACTAAACATTGTGTTCTTTGTAAGAACCCTGAATTATAAATGGGCCAAGCCTGAATTATTAAATGGGCTAAATGGGCTTAGAGAGGCCCAGTTTCGATCAGTCCAATTCATGACTAGATTGGGCTATTGGGTCAAATTTTTCAGGTCCATAAATGATCCAAACTCACTTAATTGTGACTCTATAGCTTTCCAAAATTATGACTGTGAAACTCCCACACTTAAATTCCCCAAACTTAAATTTTCCAAAAATTATAACTATGTAACTCCCAAAATAATGACATTAAATTGTGACTTTTAGTCTTCTTAGGTGACCTTTCAGGGGAAATCCTTTAGGATTCCAGCTCTATATAAGAAGAGATCTCCTCTCATCTTTGGTCACTTTCTCATGGTTCTCATGGAAGAAGAGTAGGATTCCAATATAGTGATATTTGAATATAGAAGCAAGGAGATTCCAAGGAACATTTAGCCTAGTGAATGTCCAATTTGAGGTCCTTCGTTACATATACCAGGTGAGTAGATTTTTCCCTTGACTTGTATGAATTGGGAATCTCTTTGAATATAATTGATCGACAGTCACTAAAGCTCTACATACATAGTATAAAATCTGTATTCTTTTATTTCAGTAGTTATATATATAAGACAAGCATGCACTGTCAACATGATAAATCTGCATTCTTTTGTAATATTTCAGTAGTTATATATATGAGACAAGTATGCACTGTCAACATGATAATATGTGTTCTTTATATTGCTGTTTACATACTGCCAATGGGATAAATCTGTATTCTTTTGTAATATTTCAGTAGTAATAAATATAAGATAAGTATGCACTGTCAACATGATAAATCTGTGTTCTTTATATTGCTGTTTACATAAGACAGCAACTGAAGAAAAAATTGCTGTCAACATGAAAAGCCAGGAATTTTTACTGAATTTGGACTAATGTTAGTCAATCGTCCAATAATGGAACTGAATAGTCACTATAT
Organism: Sextonia rubra; assembly: GCA_037013555.1. Taxonomy (NCBI): domain Eukaryota; kingdom Viridiplantae; phylum Streptophyta; class Magnoliopsida; order Laurales; family Lauraceae; genus Sextonia; species Sextonia rubra. The sequence goes on from JASUAD010000012.1 coordinate 12,682,090, forward strand.
TAGAATTGCCCACATTTCCTGTATGAATATTTAGTGATTAATTCCAGTTTCAGCTACAAGAAAATTGGGGAATTGAATATTCTGTTTGTTATTGGTTCTGTAAAATGTTTTGTTGTTATTCACACACCACAAATACCAGAGATTTATGAAGAAGCCTCTGAGTTCTAAAACCCATATGCCTTTCACTTGAGAAAGATCTTTTATTTTGCAAAAACTACCAAGAACCTGAGTACAATATGGGAACAATGCTGTTGTTAGTTTCAGACCTAATCATGGACTATCATTATCTGTTTTTGTTGTGCAATATTCTCTACTATTTCTAAACTTTCTAAATGGATATCACCCTTTGAACATGAGTATAGAATGAACAGTTAATAAAGTACTTTTGGGATGCCTACTCATAATATTTGATCTAAGATTAATGACAAATTATGATTAGAATGTTAATACTATGGCTGATGAAATGTGAGTAAAATGTTGATTCTATGACTAATGAATCACGAATAAAATATTTATTCGACTGAATAAAAGATACAATCAATGCCACATACTTGTGACCAATAATGATTCCGAGTGGGGCGAAACTTCAATATGAAGTATGTGGGATTGGTTAATGGTGATGGTATTATTATATAACCTAAAATTGGAAATCAGAATTTGAGTATTTGATTTTATGCTGGTATTGGATTAAATCTCCAAACAATCAAATGGGTGACAGCCTTGTCACGACATGAATAAGAATCCCTTTTAGGAATCAAATGGGTGACAATCTTGTCACGACATGAATCCCTTTTAAGAATCAAATGGGTGACATTCTTGTCACAACATGAATATGAATCCCTTTAAGAATCAAATGGGTGACAGCCTTGTCACGACATGAATATGAATCCCTTTAAGAATCAAATGGGTGACAGCCTTGTCACGACATGAATATGAATCCCTTTAAGAATCAAATGGGTGACAGCCTTGTCACGACATGAATATGAATCCCTTTAAGAATCAAATGGGTGACAACCTTGTCACGACATGAATACGAATTCCTTTTAAAAATCAAATGGGTGACAGTCTTGTCACGACATGAATCCATATGATTGTGTAAACCAGTAAATATGGTGATTCATTACTTTATGTTATTAAATATGATTGTGAATTTTTCTTCCAAAGAAGCTTATGAACTTTCTTAAGAGAGTCTATGAATACTTGAATTATGGGATGATGTAGTTTATTTTGAATATGAAATTTCTACTCACCAGTGTTACTGACTAGTGATTCGCCCCACTACAGGTAATGTATTTGTAGCGGGATCTGAGAGCGGCGGAAATCAGCATATAGATTTTGGCATGCAACGCTGATAGAGAGTTCAAAAACTACCTAGACCATTAGATGGAGTCAACCCTATTTTGGAATATTTTAAATTTATTGTCTGTTCCTAGCAATAATTGTAAAGACTTTGTTAAGATATTAATGTTATGATTTTGCCTACATCTTCGCTTGGACTCGCTCTTGAATTTACTTTATGAATGTTGAATACGTTAACGACTTAAGAATCTGAAGAGCTCCAGAGTCTTGGGTCGTTACATTCTTAGAACACATTCCTTTCTACTCACTTTGGTCTAACAAACATCCAATCTAGGTCCCATATCTCCTACAATTCCCAGTATCATCATCTCTTTCTCCACCCATTATAAAGGCCTATGCTCGTCGTCCAAAAATTACACCGCCAGCTACTTCTCCCCTCGATCCACCCTCAATGGTGGCTCCTACATCCTCAGGTACAAATACTCTTTCTCTTACTAAATTACCACACTCTAATCGTTCATCTGTTCCACCTGACAAATATAGTTTTCCTGCTCTCCTACCTCTTTAAATCCTATTCTAGTTCCCACCTCTTATTCACAGGCCTCAAAAATACCCTACTGGGGCCACGCATTAAAATGAAGAATTATTAGCTCTTGAATCTAGTTCGACTTGGAACTTGGTTCCAACTCCTCCGGATGCTTCCATTATAGGTAGTAAATGGGTCTACCTACTCAATCAATGTTCATTCTAATGGGAGTCTGGATAGGTACAAAGCACGACTTCTCACCCAGGGCTACATGGAAGAATATGGGATTAACTATGAGGAGACTCTTGCACCAATTGCTAAAATGACAATTGTTTGCTGTTCACTTAGTATTGTTGCCAACCTCCATTAGCCACTCTGACAAATGGATGTAAAGAATGTCTTCTTACATAGGATCTTCATGAAACAACCTATATGAGACCACCACCAAGACATGCATGAAGAAATCACCATATGGTCTTAAACGGGCTCCTCGTGCCTGGTTCAAGAAACTGCGGTCAGCCATTCTTCAAGCTAAATTTTACCAGAATCCAAATATAACAGCTCTGTTCTTCAGACCTACCTCTCATAAGAACCACATGTGGAGAAACAGGTGGATTCCCCATGACTATAGGTTTACATTAGGGATCAACCTTAAGCCCTTATCTCTTTGCATTAATTATGGATGAGTTAACTGTGAATATTCGAAAAAAAGTACCATGGTATATGTTGTTTGCAGATGATATAGTATTGGTGGATGAATCAAAATATAGTGTAAATGCAAAGCTTGAGAGATGGCAGGGGGTATTAGAATCTAAAGGCTTTAAAATAAGTCGTACAAAGATAGAATATATAAATTGCAACTTCAGTGGACATATACAAAGTGTTGAAATCACTGTCAAAATTGAAACCCATGAGATACCACGTAGAAATTTTTTTCGATACCTAGGCTCGATAATTAGTAAGGATGGAGAGATTGACAAAGATGTAGAGCATAGGATAAAAGATGGATGGCTGAAGTGGAAACTAGCTTCGGGAGTGCTTTGTGATAGACGAATGCCAACAAAATTGAAAGGCAAATTTTACAGGACAGTGGTTAGACCAGCTATGACATATGGAGCATAATGTTGGCCAATTAAGAAAACGCATATTCATAAGATGAAAATGAGAATGCTTAGGTGGATGTGTGGTAAAACTAAGAAAGATAAAATTAGAAATGAGCGCTTTCGAAAGTATTTAGGGGCAGCACCAATAGGAGAAAAGATTAGAGAAACCCGTTTAAGATGATTTGGGCATGTTGAGTGTAGAACAGTAATGACACTGGTGAGAAAAAATTTGGATATACAGGTAGATGGCCCATCAAGAGGTAGGGGCAAACCGAGAAAAATATGGATGGAAGTCACTAATTCAGATTTGAAAAATGTTAATTTATCGAAAGATTTGGCTCAATATAGAACGGAATGGAGAAACAAAATTCATGTAGCCGACCCCAACATGGTTGGGATAAGACTTTGATGATAATGATGATATGGATGACATGGTTATAAGTAGAAATGATGCAATCCAAATCTCTGAACTCAAGACTTATCTTATGATGACTTTAAAAATGAAAGATCTTGGTCCTTAACTTACTTTCTTGGCTTAGAAATCTCTCGAACAAAGGAAGGCATTTGTGTGTGTCAAACAAAATATGTTTGAGGATTTAATTAAATTAGCCCATCTCGAAAATCCTAAGTCATTTGACATACACCTTGAGTTCAATGTAAAAATCGGTAAAGAAGATGGCAGTCCTCTAGAAGATCCAACAATCTTCCAGTATCTAGTGGGCAGCATGCTTTAACTGACGATGACTTGGCCAGACATATCTCATGCGGTGCAGACAATTAGTCAATTTATCAGTAAACCCCATAAGCTACATCTTCATGTGGTCCATTGCATCTTAAGGTACATTAAAGGCACTCTGCATCATGCTTTCTTTTACCCCTTAGAAAATTCAATGCAATTATAGGCCTATATAGATGTAGACTGGGCTAGTTGTCTAGATACCCGTTGATCAACTACAAGTTGGTGTATGTTTTTTGGCAACTCCATCATCTTACGGAAATGCAAGAAACAATCTACTATTTCCAAATCATCCGCTAAAGGGGAATATCATTCTATGTCATCAGCAAGCAGTGAGATTGTCTGGATTCGTCAATTACTTCAGGAATTTGGTGCATTTCCCTTGACTCCAACTGCTCTCTATCCATCCGCATTGCAAAGAATACATTCTATCATGAATAGACTAAGCACGTTGAGATGGACTGTCATGCCCTTCAGTAACAAGTTGTCACCAATGTAATATATTTGCCTTACGTTCTGATGCAGGCCAAACCCATAATTGGTCAACCCATTAGGCCCAAATCCAATAAGGCCCAGCAATAAAGATTAATTTCTGATTAGTGGTTGCTTTCTTAAGTTTTTTATTTTTAGAAGTTGATTTTATACATGAGGACTCTTTATTTGGATTGAATTAAGATTGCTTCCTTATTTAGAAAGTAGTTTAGTTATAAATACAAATGTAATCCCTTCACATGAGACAGATTACAATATTGAATAAGATCTCAAAGTCTTCTCAATAGTGAGTTGATTTTGTCTTTGGTGTGAAGCCTAGACAGTTTATCCGAAGTCTTTTGACTTGTAGAGTAACCCGTTGGCTATTTTCCTTCTTCGTGCTGCATCAATTGGTATTAAAGTGAAGATCCGATATCAAATCGCCGATCTGAGTTAAACTGGGTATCCCATCTCTGTATTTTCGTTTCATTCACCATCCCATCATCATCATCATCATACCATCATCATTCATCCATCCTTCGTAATCATTACCATCCTCCCATCACTGCCCTTCCATCCAAGAGCCGACCCCTTCCATCAACCAACCCTACGCCATCCCCCTTCTGTCCACCAACCCTCACCAAGGCCACTCACCAAAACCCTTCACCACCAAACTGAACCCACCCTAACCGACCCATACCATTTCCTCCCTGTTGATAGACCAACAAGGACTACCCCCTGACCCTTCCCAAAACCGCCACCTCTAAACCCTAATTAAAAAACCAACACCTCCCCTACTGCAAACCGAACCCATCCCCAAACCAAAACACACCCAACCCCAGCCGACACCAACTCCATCTCCACAAATCCCAAACCCCACAACCTATTCCACCTTCCAATCCCAAACCAAAATCCGTAACCAAAACCCCTTTCCTTTGCCAACCCCACCGAAAGAATACCCCTCCCTCTTTAGGCTTCAGATCCAAAAAAAAAAAAAAAAAAAAAAACAATCGCTGAAGAACCATCAAACCAAATCCACACCACCCAACCACCTACCCAAACCCCTTTTCTTAAAAAAACCACCTGAGCCCAACTTTCCAGTCCCACCCACATCACCGAAACCCCATAACAGCCATTCCCACCCATAGAACCATAAAACCCCACTTCATCTTCCTCTTTAGCCGTTGACCCTTTCAGCTCCATCCAAAAACCCCCCTGACCATCAGACGAGAACCCCTTCCTCTCCCAGATTTCCAAACCCCAACCCAAATTAAAAAAGAGAAAGAGAGAGAGAGAGAGAGAGAGAGAGAGAGAGAAGAGGTACAAACATACCCTTCTCGCCGCTGGTTGCAGTAGACATCGCTGACGTCGCCATCATCAACCTCCAAAGGTGTCGTCATCCTTAATTAGCAAGGATGGCTTCGTCGGTATTCGCCCCTCCTCGTCAAAGCCAACTAGCAGCCTAATCTCGTCTCCCTTCGAGTTCAAGCAGAAAACAGAAATGGCAGCAAAGACTTCTGTTTTTTCTAACCTCTTGACTACATCAACTCGAGAAGCACCACACGTGGGTGCAACACATGCCACAAGGCCAAAATCAACAATGGGCTTACGCTCTGGTTAGGTCTGAGCCTCACGTACTAGTTACTCGTAACAGCAGCTCGGCCCACCAATTCGGCCTCTCTGAGTCAGGCACGGCCCACTTTTCTATAGATAAAAAAATGAATAAAAAATAATAATGAGCCAAGCCCAGCCAAAGCACATGTTTTCTTATTGATCAATCTCATCCATTGATTGTCGAAAGGGTGATAGTTTGGCTATTTAAGCTCATATTCACGATCCATATTCACATGCATATTTTTGTCAATCAAGCCATCACGTTAGTGCATTTTTTAGAATTTTGTGTTCTTACATCAAAGTCAATATGCATATTTTTGGGTCCTCCAATGAAGTTCAAAGAATGCGGTATGAGCATATTATGGCAATTAGTATTTTGAGAATAAGCTCTTATTCGAATGATTTCTTAATTTGAAGCAAAATGAGTTGTCAGTTGACAAATATTTAGATCAATTTTCAAGACTACATCAAATATGTGAATTGGAACAGAATGAGTTGCATGATTTGATTCGCTTTATTAAAGGATTGAGACCAAGCATTTTAGAGAAGATAAATCACTGCAACACCATTTACGAAGCATACGACGAAGCTATTCGTGCTGAACATATGCTTCAACGGTCCCGCATGCGACAAGTTAAGTCTCAAGAAGAAAATTTTTAGATACGAACGAAAGCTCATGTGATGGGAACACATTTTTCAAGAGAAGATAATCACAAACTTGTCATTCGCAAACTTCTCACAACAAATGAGAAGAAGAAGAGTGGAAGCAAAATATGATTTTCGAACTCGAGCAATGTGTGAAGACGGGTTAGCTAATCTATTTATTGATAATGATAGTGCTATCAACTTCGTGGCACAAGAGATTATTGACAAACTCAATTGGTCTACAGAGAAGCTCCCAAAGCCTTATAAAGTCACATAGTCTAACGGTTTTGTTATTCCCGTGACTCACCGTTGTTTGGCATCTTTCAAGATTGGTGAACATAAAGATACAATTTGGTGTGATGTAATTCCTATGAATATAACTTAAATTCTTTTGGGAAAACCATGGATTTCTGATCGAAATGTGAACAATGACAATGAGAAAAACACATATACCTTCAAGTAGTAAGGTTGATGGGTCACGCTCTTTCCATTTCTATCTCCATCATCCCATTCAGTTGAAAAGCCAAAGAGCTAAAAGAAGAACAAATGTCAAAGCTAGCATTGCAAAGCAAGATCAAAGAATGGAGGACATCATGACAAAGTTAGCTGAGACATTATCTAGCACTCCTGAAATGGATGATACTTTAAAAGAATTAGAAGACAAGGAGCCCAAAATTCTTTTTGCGGACAGTGTTGATCAAAAGATGTAGGAACCGAAAGAAATTGAAGCAAACATTGAAGACATGGATATTGTTCGTAAGGAAAATGACCATCCGATAGATCTAATTGTAGTACCAGCATCAACAAAGCCAATTGAACCATAGGACAACAAATCAATTGTTTCAGTGGTTTCACAAAAAGATTTTTCTATTGAAGTTTCCCATATTGACTTCATCTTTGGAGATCAACTATTACCAATAGAAGATTATAATCTATTGGTACAAAGTCTACAATTGAAGCATCTAATGGTCAACTCATACATCCAAGATAAATGAAATCAGAAGAAGCAAAACTCCAGCCTACTACGTGGGAAAAAAGATCAAATCAAGGTTTCAATTTATGTCCTCAAAATAAAGCCCAACGAGCAATTCGGAAGTTTGTTCTAATGATTTTCGACACAGGCAAACATTTATCGAACTCGAGGATGAGTTCTCCTCCAAGAGGGGGGGAACTAGTGCAAGCTAGATCCATAATTGGCCAACTCATTGGGCCTAAATCCAATCAGGCCCAGTAGTGAAAATTAATTTCTTATTAGTAGTCGCTTTCGTAAGTTTCTTATTTTTAGAAGTTGATTTTATTCATGAGTAAAATTCGTTATTTGGATTGAATTAAGATTGCTTCCTTATTTAGAGAGTAGCTTAGTTATAAATACAGATGTTATCCCTTCTCATGGGACAGATAACAATATTGAATAAGATTTCAGTTTCTTCTGAAGAGTGAGTTGATTTTGTCTTTGCTGTGAGAGCTAGATAGTTTATCCTAAGTTTTTTGGCTTATAGAGTAGCCCATTGGCTATTCTTCTTCCCCATGCGGAATCATATTCCCTCGTATGAGTAGTTGGCAAATGTTTTCACAAAAGCACTCCCTCACAATCATCACGACTATCTTCATCATCAAAGCCTTGTCCCAACTACATTGGCATCGGCAACATGAATTATATTCCTCCATTCCAACCTATTCTGAGCCAAATCCTCAAATAAGTTACACTTATATTTGCCAAATCATCAAGACTATCTATGTTCCAAATTGTTGCTCTATTCCACCCTGCACCAATTTGAGGGGGAATGTAGAAATCAGGCCCACCAAGAACGGCCCAAATCAAATAACACTCAAGTGGGAATCTTGTGTACATTTAGTCAAATCCTCATATACAGTATATCCTTGTGTACATACTAATTTTGTAGCCAGTATATCTTTACACATTATATTTAGGTTGTAATTAGATTGCAATTGATTGGAATTACAGCCCTTAATTGGACCATCAGCATTTATAAAAGGAGTGTCGATCCCCTCATTGGAATATGATCAATTCTCACAATTCTCTCTTCTACCTTGTTTCTTCATTCAAAGAGACAAGATGAGACTTCTCTAACCCCCAACTAACTCTTTTGTTTTTTATGATGGCTTGAATTTAAAATTAAAAAAAAAAAAGGAAAAAGCTTACCAGTACAACAGAATTATATTGAAAAGCAAGGGCCAATACCCCAAAAAACAAGAACCACTCAACAAGGAATAGCCAACCAGGAAAAGCCAAAAACCAAAGCAGCATAACAAAACAACAGCTAAAATAAGACCAACGCCGCTAATCTGAAAAGGGAGAAAATAGCAAATGCTGCCATTTGACATCGTCCTTAGCTAGCATATCTGTTGCACCATTCACTTGGCTCTTTACATGAGAAAAGGAAGCAGAAGTAATGTTGTCAAGATCCTGAAGTCTCCCCAGTGCATTCCATTAATGATCCCTTGTCAATGTTAGCGTTAACATCCCATCTCACCTCTTTTTTTTTTATTTTTGTTGGCAAATTTGGATCTAGGAAATTTATCTTCTCCCTTTCTAGTCTAGAAGCACAACTCAAGTATTATCTGACCTCATTCCAATTCAATTCTTTAGGTAAGAAACATACTAAGGACCTTTGCATATGCACAGAAACATGTTCAGTTCTTCAGATCCTAATTTGACATGTTTAGATATTTGCTACAAACATTCTAAGATGCAAACATATTTTCCATCCGTGTATTGTTCCCCAGGTTCTGTTGCAAGCTTTCCATCAGCCATCTTGATGCAAACCAATGGGTTTGTAAAAACTAACTTCCAGTTAAATAGGCCTTCAATTGTAGCTAGCCAATGTGGAGAGGTAATGGTAAAATACGGAACTAAAATCAGGCCCAAAACTTGTAGTAAAAAAATCAGAATGCAATAATCAATGATGCCAGCATGTATATTATACATGTAAATGTCTAAATGTGTTAACAGTTCAATGCGCTTTTCGTGCAAACCCTAATCCAGCCAATGTGGAGAAGTAGCAGTAAAAATAAGCAACTAATTCAGGCCCAAAACTTGTATGAAAAAATCAGCATGCAATAATCAATGATGCCAACATGTATATACACATAAATGTCTAATAGTGTTTCCAGTTCAACCCCCTTTTCATGCAAACCCTAATCGGCAGTAGTTTGAATGTTTAAGGTCAAAATAAGTCTGGAATCCCATGCCCTCTTCAAACTGAATTTTCAATAATATTTACATTCTGGTTGTGGCACTTTATGGAAACGCTCAGCAGTCAAGACATAATAAGGCATTAACAAATAAATGCACCTAGATCTAACTTTGAGTGAAGAATGACCACAAGCTGTAATGCCCAAAGGATAGCACATCACACTACCAATGGAAGAACCATGCAACATGTGGCCCAAACTCTCAGCCTTAGACCTGGTCCTTTGTATAACAGGAGAACGTTTTGCACCACCTAGTTTTCATGTATAAGAAAGCAGCACCGAATAAAGAACCATGATCCAAGATCCAACCTTGAGTGGTGAATGACCAAAAGATGTAAAATTAGATTGAAAAAGAAAGAACCATAAGATATTAGCCCAAACTCTCAGCCTTGGACCTGGCCTTCTTTCCAATGGCAGAATGCCTTATGCCACATATTCTTCAACATTAACACTTTCAAGGCTTCACCCCCTGGAAGAGCGAACTTCATAATCACCTATCACAAAGGCTTCACACTTCACTGTCGCTGAAGAAATCTCATATTTCTATCAGAATAAAACAAACCCACTATCTTTACCCACTTCAATAAGCCGCTATATATATAGCAGTCATTACTCATTTCTATTGACTAATATTTCCAATAACAACAGAACTGCTTTATTGAAGACCCCAAAGTAACTACAACCTAAGCTAAGATACTATCCTTCAGTACAAATAGGTATCTAAACAAAATTTAGAAACCAACTCTTAAAATTAAGAGCAAATATAATTTTTGGAACAAGCACCATTCCAGTGAAAGAGTTTACTACAAGAAGTCTGTTATATAATCTTTTCTAACCTCCCATCCAAATCCAATCATAAAATCTGGTCAAAGTTCCATTTATAATTTCTAAATACTGTCCGCAAAATCATATTTCTTTTCAAATCATCAAATTCAATCAACAAAATCATTCAGCAATCATTCTTTCAGTAAATCATGTTTACATCACTCAATTGACATCCATCTCAAATCACATTGGCATTTATTGAGTTCAAATAAGACAATTTATTTCAGTAAGAGAATCAAGCAGTGTAATTAGTGGAGAAATTATATCTCCGTCAATGTTTTGGCTTAAAACATATTTTGCAATTTTTATAATTTTTTATTTAAAATTTATTTAAGAGACTTGTATTGGATCCTTTTCTTATGCTTATGCAAACCAGCCTCAATCTCCAAATCCATCTTTTGAGCCATTACATGGTAGGGCAGGGTCGCAATTTGGAATGTCTGCGGCCCTGCATTCATCCTAAAAGAACATTGGTTGGTGTCCTAACCATCAATAGGCAACAATGCCAAGTATGGAATCGTTTAGCGCAACCACATCCCACCCCCCCCCCCCCCCCCCCAACCCCACCCCATCACCTTTTTTTTTTTTTTTTTTTTGCAATGTTGAATATTGACAACCAGTAGATTTCACACCTCAGGAAAGTCTAGATCTCATGTTCAACGTGGTCCACTTGTCTATTGATATTCCTAATTTTCAAGCCAGGAGATATTGGTAATACACATCTAATAATGAGCTTCGAACTCATACTTAGCCATACAAGTGACCACATGTAGGAGGTGCAGGTAGCCAATACAAAAAACTATAACCATCTCCTTCTTTCAATTTTTAAAGTGTCTAACGTACAACTTTCTTCTATTTCATATGTTAGTATGCATGAGATGAGACAAATGAAACAATTATGTAGGCAAAACAAATTACTTTTTGAAAAGTACATCAAGAAAAATTACATGTTACCAACCAATATATTAGATAACTTCCAAGATCACTGTTATTTCTTCTTTTTAAATAATAGAAGGTTAAATCTCACTACAAATATCCCCCAAAGTGGGTGCAGAACTCCAGATGCTCCTGGTATTTGCAATCATATTGGCCATGGATATCGCATTCAAGTTAACATAATGCAGGCCATAAAAGCATGTATTTAGGAGCAGCCACAATCAAGGTGAAAATTCTATGCTTTTTCTGAACTCAAACTAAATAAATAAAGAACAATTGTTCTTACTTGTTTCTCAAGTTTATCCAACTGACGGCGGAAGTCATTACGCTTCTGATCTAGCATTTCCTGCTTTTTGCGAAGTTCCTCCAAAAGCTCCAAGGTCTCCAGTTTCTTTTGTGAAGGAAGTGTGCCTTTGGGACTATTTGTTACTACAAATCTTGGAGGAATGGCAGCAAGCGTAGCAGCATCAGATATGGGTGCAATGCTCAACTTCGCAGCTGTAGATGGTTTGTTTTCTTTGCCTACTTCAACAGATGGATGAGAAGGAATAGAAGCTGCCATGGTGCCACGAGAAAGTACATTTGCAACATTACCACTGCTTTCTCCACCATCAGGAATACTATCGCGATTAGCCCACCATAGCTTGATGAAACGGTTTCCCATGACAGCATCAGGTGCCATCAGCGCAGCCTCCGCCTCTTCCTTCTTGGAGAACTGTACAAAAGCTCTTTCACTGTTTACTGGAATATAAATGTCAATAACCTCTCCAAATTTTTTAAAGTGTGATAAAAGGGCTTCTCTCTTGTTGTTTGCAAGGGGAACACCATTGACAAATAGTGTACGTTGGGCTTTCTGAAATGCCCTCCCAACATTACGCCTAGAATCTGTACGTTGCTTTGACATGCTGGAGAAGTTATTAGCTTTCGGACTGACCTCCTCCATAATAGCCCGTTTACCTTGTCCAGACGATTTACCTTGTCCAGACAAACCACAAATATTGTTCAGTTTCTCCTCTTGATCCTCCTTCATTTCATTCCCTTCATTGCCAGTAGCACTCATAGTATTGTCAACTTTACCAGCCACTTCTAATCTATTTCTGGAATTCCCTATCCGGCCCCAAACAGAAGTGGTATTTGGTGAACCAACAGCAACTGTGAGGCTTCTATCCAGGCGCTCACTGTCACTGCCACCAGATATTTTGAAGTTCTGATGATCAGAAGGATCAGCAGCCCAGATGGGCTTAGTGTCTTCAAGCTTGGGAGAAGGAAGCCTTAAAAGTGAACCTGATGTTTCAGGATGGTCATTACTCCACAAAGGTTGATCAGGATCATACAAGTCGGCCTCAACAGATTCAGCAGAACAAGGAAATGATCCATTCAAGCCTACACCGTCATCAGACACCTCAGGCTTGCTAAGTTTACTATGCAAGCCTTTGCCATTTGTCAATGCATTTGAAGGAGCAGTAACAGGGGGTAATGCTCCAGTCCCACCTTGCACTCCAAGTACGCATCCGCTTTGAATTGAAACAGGGAGGTTGAACTGTGAAAGGCTCTGTCATATTCAAATTATCTATTAGCCATAATAGTCAATCATGGCAAGGGAAGGGACAATCATTCTGTCTCCAGGGGTGAAAAAATATAACAAGAAGAAGTTGTTAAATGTGCCATTAGCTTGTAATCATATTAAAACATTGCCCCAGAAAACCGCGGGGAAATATTTGCATGTTTGAGTTTCTAAAATTCACACTTCATAAGAAAGCACACCAGGTAAATACAACAGGGCATCGCCTATGATACCTGGATACTCGTACAAGGCCAGTGTATCCGTGTCAGACTGGTATGACATTGTCAGTAGCTGATACTACACCAATGCCTCTACTGTACAAGTTCAGCAAATCTTACTTACAAAGCCCATTATTTCATATAGTTCTTTAAATTTTTTACTCCTCGATGTAAAAAATGTTAAGAGAGGAACGCAAACAATGATAATTTGATTAATTTAGAAGTGACCTAGAGAACAAAAAAAAAAAAAAAAAACTAGGATATCCATATCCATGTCCTAGATTTTCAAAAGTTTAGAGTTGTATCCTCAATCCATATACTGGCGTCCATACCTGTATCCCAATCTGAGGATCACTATGCATGAATAGTCACAAAATTGGGTATGTTCATAGTAATAAAAGAAATTACTAGACCCCAATGCAGGACATGTAGCAGTCCTGAAATGCCATAAATAGAGGTGAGTTCCATGTTTCAGTGATACAGACCACTTAATGGCCCATAACATGTGAACAATGCCCCCAAAAACCCTCCATGTGGAAATAGTAGCCTCCAATCTTTTGACCAAGAACAACAACCTGAACAAATATTAGATTGCCTATACAATCCAGAAATTTCTGGAACCCCATACACAGAGGTCACATAGGAAAGTGTCATTCAGTGATATGAATGCACAAGAACAGTAAACACACACAGACTCATCATGACTTATATTCCTTTTTTGAAAACATTATGACAGAAGTTGGTCTCAAGTGATAGCACACATATGGATGAACACCCATGAATGATATTTCCCAAATCATGGCAAAGCCATTTTGGTTGATGATACATAAGATAATAAAATCAGGAAATCACTTCAAAGTAGAAAACATACCTGAACATCATCAACAACAATTCTATTTACTCCATGTTCCATCGGACACATATCCCCTCTCAAACAAAATCCACGCTCCTCAAAGTCCCTACACCGCTGGCGTGGAATGCCAATACTCAGAGGACTAATTGTTGGCCTCAGTGTCCCCTGCAAGCCAAGTGGATGAAGTGTGTCCAAACCCCCATTAGGCATTCCATGAATCAACCCAAATGCACCCCATGAACCACTTTGTGCAGCAGCATCTGGTATCCCCCTCCCTGCATAAAGGCTTGGAGGAATTGGTCCCTGTGGAGCCATCTGCGATGCAAACTCATGTGTATCAACAGAGCTGAATCTTAAATCATGCTGGTTCCAAGAGCCACTATTTCTTCCTCTTCCTCTACCTGTGGCAAAACGACCTAGCGATGTTGGCACATCAAAACGAGGACCAGTATCACTACGAAATTTCTGGGCTACCTTTGTCCTGTAACCTAAATCCAGAGGAGCACGGTATAATGGTGCCAAGCCAGGGTGTCGTTTTTCAACCTTTACACCATCTAAACCTGCAAGATTATATTCCTTTCGGATTTCGCTAGACTGAGGATCATTTCCGAGGAATACCTGCCCATTCTCAAAAGACTGGTAGCGCTTTTTGTTGGGTCTCCTGAAAAGTTGTTCTTGAGCATCTTTGTCGGAAGACATCGACCGGTTCTCTCGTCTCCGATGCTTATGGTTGCGGTCATCATCATCATCATCGCTGACCTCTTTTTCTTCAGGGTCGGTAACAAGACCAGAAGGAGAAAACTTCTCTAGCTTGGGCGACAAACTTTCCTGTCCTACAGGATCCACAGTGGTGAGGGCTGAAGACCGTTCGGCTTGCTTGACACAGTCTGCTCTGTCAGTGTAAGATATAATTAAACCATCTTCTAGGGCCTGGAACAGTTTTGTGATGAAGGACTTTGTATCTGCAAGCATAAACACAGACAGAAAGAGAAGAATTACAATGAAGATAGACAAGGAACCCATTGATAAAGCAACACTCACAAGAGCACACGCCCGCAACACATGCACATTCATTTTCAAGGAACCTCTAGAACCATTCCTAACAGTTCAGCATGTGGGCCCAACTGGAAGCATGACAATTATTTAGGGATTTGAAAGATCTCCATATGACCTATCTTAGTGCAAAAAATGGGACCATCTAATCAAGAGAAGCACATGTTGAGGGCCTCAGAGCTGTTGAAAGACTAACTGTTAGAGATGGGTGCCAAACTTTTAGATACAATTGTTTAGACAAACAATTGCAATGCTACTATTTTTATTTTTTCATCTTTTTTTTTTTCGGAATGACAAGCACATGAGGTTGTGATAGACAAATGCCAACAAAATTGAAGGAAAAATTTTACAGGACAGTGGTTAGACCAGCTATGACATATGGAGCAGAACGTTGGCCAACTAAGAAGACACATATTCATAAGATGGATGTAGCGGAAATGAGAATGCTTAGGTGGATGTGTGGTAAAACTAGGAAAGATAAAATTAGAAATGAGCGCTTTCGAGAACATTTAGGGGTAGCACCAATAGGAGATAAGATTAGAGAAACTCGTTTAAGATGGTTTGGCCATGTTGAGCGTAGGCCATAATGGCACCGGTGAGAAAAAGTTTGGATATACAGGTGAAGGGTCCATCAAGAGGTAGGGGTAGGCCGAAGAAAACATGGATGGAAGTCATTAATTCAGATTTAAAGAAGTTGCACTTATCGAAAGATTTAGCTCAAAATAGAATGGAATGGAGAAATAGAATTCATGTAGCCGACCCCAACATGGTTGGGATAAGGCTTTGATGATGATGATGTGGCGCAGCCCTGGATCTTGGATGGGTAGTAGAACAATCTCCCGAGGGATTGTTCGAATCCGAAGATTCAATGGCAGTCACGATCACAATAGAGAACAAAAAGAAACTCTGGCACTCTGAAATTTTATTGATAAAAACGTGTTTAATACAGTGAGAATTCCTCCTTATATAGAAGTGATCGTGTCTAAACAGAGAAGGACTAATTCTAAGCAAATAAGACCTACTAAATAAAAAGTGTATCAATCGGATATCCTACTAAATTAAGAAATAACAAAATAGAAAGTGTATCAATCGGATGCCTTCCGATTATGTGATCTAGGCCGGACTTGGGTTCGGCCTGCATCAAAACTCGACTCCGGCGAGTTGAGCGCTTGATATCTCTCATAAAGATCAGGATTGAGGCGCTGGAAATCAGTAGCTGTAATCCACGTAGCATCAGAGATAGGACGATTGCGCCAGCGTACATAAAACTTCTGATAACCTCCTTGACGTGTAGAAACAATTTGATCATCAAGGACATCAATAATTTCATCAGGAGGTGGAGAATTAACTGGGAAGGAAATAAGCTGCTCTTCATTTTCTCCTTCAGTATTATGGCCACGATAGAGAGTAAGATCCTCGACATTGAATGAAGAACGGACGCCTGAATCAGTAGGGATATCAAGAATATAGGCGTTAGAATTAATCTTCTGGAGAATCTTGAAAGGACCTGAACTTCGAGGGTGTAATTTCTTATTAGCTCCAGGTGGCAATCTCTCAGGTCGAATACGCACCATAACCATATCGCCTTCATTAAATTCAACAAACCGACGATGTTTATCAACTTGCTGCTTATAAACATCATTGCTGGCAGATATATGGCGGCGTACTTCATTATGGACTTGCTGCATGTGTTGGAAGAAAGTTTCAGCATCTGCACTCACTCTGGCATCAATTGGTAACGGAACAAGATCAACAGGGAGTTGAGGACGAACTCCTGTAACAGCTTCAAATGGGAAAAGTCCAGTTGATCGGTTGACAGAATTATTGTAAGCAAATTCTGCCATAGGGAACACTTGATCCCAATTTGTAATTCGGTCACGTACAAGACAACGTAACAATTGGCCAAGACTTCTGTTTACCACCTCTGTTTGTCCATCAATTTGAGGGTGATAAGCAGTAGAGAAATTAAGTTTGGTGTTGGACAGCATCCATAATGTCTTCCAGAAGTAGCTCATAAACTTCGTATCGCGGTCAGAAACAATAGTTTTGGAAAGCCCATGGAGTCGAACAACTTCCTTGAAGAATAATTTGGCCACCTTGTAAGCATCAGCAGTCGCAGTGCAAGGAATGAAGTGTGCCATCTTTGAAAAGCGATCAACAACAACGAAGATGGAATCAACCTTTCTAGCAGTTGTAGGTAAACCGAGCACAAAATCCATGCTGATGTCTTCCCAAGGAGTATGTGGAACAGGCAAAGGCTGATATAACCCAGTATTCTTCTTGTTTCCTTTTGCAATCTGGCATGTTCGGCATCTTTCACAAATATGAATCACATTGGTCTTCATACGAGGCCAATAATATCTGTCACTGACAAGGGCAAGTGTTTTGTCGCGACCCAAATGTCCACTACATCCACCTGCATGCAACTCTCGCACAACATATTCACGAATAGAAGTGGCTGGAAGACAGAGTTGCGTACCTTTAAATAGAAAACCATCATGAAGACTATAATGAGGATGTTGAATATGACTGCCATTACGGAGATCCGCATAAATAGAACCAAAATCTTTGTCGGCTGCATAATCTTGTTTGATTTGCTCAAAACCAGGCACATTAATAGACATAGCAGTCAAAAGATGTTTTCTCCGGCTTAATGCATCCGCAATCAGGTTATCCTTTCCAGCTTTATGACGAATGCTAAACTTGAATTCTTGTATATATGCACTCCATTTAGCTCGGTTAGCGCTGATCTTCTGCTGAGAGTGTAAATGTTGCAAAGCATCATTATCAGAGTAAAGCACAAACTCATTTGCAATCAAATAATGCCTCCAGTGACGAAGTGTTTGGACAAGTGCATAGAATTCCAGATCATATGCAGTATACTTTCGCTTGGCATCAGAAAGTTTCTCACTGAAGAATGCAATAGGATGTCCTTCCTGGCTAAGGACTCCGCCAATGCCAACATTTGAGGCATCGCAAGCAATTTCAAATAGCTTGCTAAAATCAGGAACTTGCAGAACGGGCGCTGCAGTAATCTTTTGCTTGATCTTCTCAAAAGCCCTGGTGGCTGCATTGGTCCACTTAAAGTCACCTTTCCGCATGCAATCAGTAATAGGGGCCATAACAGTACTGAAGTTTCTGATAAACCTTTTGTAAAAATTGGCAAGACCATGAAAACTGCGAACTTCAGTAAGGGTAGTAGGAATTGGCCAGTCAAGGATAGCGCTTACTTTTGCAGGATCCATCTTAATTCCTTGTGCAGATACTACATATCCCAAGAAAATAACAGAGTCACTCATGAAAGTGCATTTCTTGAGATTGATATAGAAACGCTCCCGGCGGAAAAGTTGGCAAACCTTATCTAAATGCTGAAGGTGATCTTCTTTTGACTTGCTGTAAATAGGAATATCGTCGAAGTAGACGACAACAAATTTTCCAATATAAGGCTGCAATAATTGTGTCATAGCCCGCATAAAAGTACTAGGAGCATTGGTTAAACCGAAAGGCATAACCATCCATTCAAAGAGACCATCCTTTGTTTTAAAGGCAGTTTTCCATTCATCTCCTGGTCTTATGCGAATTTGATGATATCCGCTCCGCAAGTCAATTTTGGAAAATATACATGCACCAGTCATCATATCTAACATATCGTCCAAACGAGGAATAGGGAAGCGATATTTTACCGTGATTTTGTTGATTACACGGCTATCTACACACATTCGCCAACTTCCGTCCTTCTTGGGAGTGAGAAGTGCTGGAACTCCACATGGACTGAGACTTTCCTTTATATAGCCCTTCTGAAGCAAATCATCAACTTGCCTTTTCAACTCTGCATGTTCTGCTGGACTCATCCGATAGGCAGGTAAGTTAGGCAAAGAAGCTCCAGGAACCAAATCAATAGCATGCTGAATGTCCCTTAGTGGGGGTAGTTCCTTGGGTAACTCTTCAGGAACTAGGTCGGCAAACTTGTCCAACAATGGCTTCACTTCCTGAGGAATAGCATGAGAATCATCAGCAACTTGTTTAGTAACTAAGGCATACATAACACCTTGCTCTTTGCTTTCAACTTCAAATTTCCGCATGGTTAAAATATGCGATGTAGGAGCAGTTGCGGCGGCAACGGGAGAAGGGGTAGGAGAGGATGGCGGAGTTGGCAATGGACGCAGCACGATACGTCTACCTTTCCAATTGAAAGCGTAGGTATTGTGTTCATGATCTGTGATCACTTTAAGCTTCTGTAACCATGGCCGCCCGAAAAGAATATACGTGACGTTCATTGGTATGACATCACAGAGAAGAGTATCCTCATAGTTGCCAATCTTAAAAGGCACACAGCATTGCTGACGAACAGGAATAGAATAGTTATCAACCCATGCAACTTTATATGGCCTTGGATGCTTTACCGTGGGAAGTTTAAGCTTCTCAACTGCTTCTTGGGAGATAACATTCATAGCACTTCCACCATCAATAATCATATTACATGCTCTGTCCATACATCTGACACGAGATCGAAAAATAGAAGCATGATTCCAATCTTCATCCTCTTTAGCATCCGCTACTAGCAAACGACGATCTAGAAAGAGAAGCGGAATACCATCATCAGCGTCTGCATAATCTACCTGATCAGCTTGATCTTCATAAGGAGGATCTATATCAGCGTGCCCTGATTCAACATGCTCATCATGCTGAGTATCAATATCAGGCTCATTGGAAGTATATAAATTACGATGAGGGCATTCATTGGCATAATGTCCTCGTTGCTTGCAGGCATGACAAACAATATCCCTCTTGTCTGTTCTTGCATAAGCACGATTATCAGGCTGGTTCTGTGGACCCCTCTGATTCTGTTGGGGATTCATCTGTCTTTGTTGCATCCCTGGCCGAGAATTCTGAGGAGGCTGCTGAACTTGACGCTGTGGAGGAGGCCTATAAGCTGTTGCTTGATTGCGATTATAAGTAGAATCAGGACCTCTTTTGATGGAAGACTCCCCGGCTTGGAAAAGATTACGCTTCCGCAATTGAATTTCATGTTGGGCTTTGCGGGCTTTATTGAATATTTCATCCACTGTGGCATAATCAAACATTGCCACCTCTCGTCTGATATCGGCACGCAGATTATCCCTGTACCTAGTGATAGTCAGACGATCATCAGTCCTCAAGTTACAGCGAACAATGTATTCGCGAAACTTGTTGGTATATTCTTCCACAGTCATATTGCCTTGCTGGAGACTCAGATATTCTTGGTGAAGTGTATCCATGTAATCAGAAGGAAGGAAATTGCCCTTGAGGTTCTCTTTCATAATATTCCACCGAAGAATCGGCTGGCCTACTGCGAACTCATTGTTTTCAACACCATACCACCAAATACAAGCAGGACCCTTCAGTTTAACTTTGGTAAAGGCTATCCGCTGTGCATCATTCATACCATACCAAGCAAAATAGTCTTCCAAAGAATTAAGCCAATCAACAAAAACTTTCGGACTCGCATCACCACTAAAGTCAGCAATGTCAATTTTGACTTTCCTAGTGATGTCATCAGGTGAGGGTGCAACATGGTGAACTTGATGATCTCGTTCAGCCAGAAGACGCTCCATAAAATCACGAATGGATTCATGATTTTCGGGTCTTTCTGGTTGGACAGGCGTGTAAACCATAGAGCTATTGGAGGATCCTTCTTGACTAACAAATTGCTTTGTTTGTAGCTCAGCAATGGCAGTTTCTGCAATTTTGAGACGTCCCGTGACATCTTCTAATTCTTGACTCAGTTTAAGGATGGTTTCATCCCTCTGGCGGTCAGTCATCCAATGCTGAAGATCATCACCACGCCTAGGCATGATTGCTTCTCTCTTTTTTTTTTTTTTTTTTCAGAAAATAAAGAAAGTGGGTCGGGTCGATCTTGTGATGGGCCGGACCAACTTAGGTCCGTTGACTATGAAGTGGGTCGGGTGCGCGTGCTCGGGTCGGGTGACACGTGCACGGGTCGAGGTCCAGAGGCACCCGCCCGCCTCTCGATCCTTCTGTCTTGGGCTGTGTGCAGAGAAAGAAAATAAAAGAGAGGAGGGAGCCTTATCTGCAAAGCGAAAACGGATGGAAGGGCAGAACAGTGGCTTGCGCTCGTCGACGACGAAGATCGGCTGGAGGTGATGACGATCGGCAGTGGTAATCCAGCCGGTGGAGGTCCCGATGCTACGGAACCACCTGCTTCAGTGGTGGACGAAGTGCTTCGTGCCGCTGCTGATGACGGCGACAACGACGGCGACAACAAAACGGCTGGAAGCCGCCGCTGCTGAGGACGGTGATGACGAAGCCGACGACGTGGACGCCACCGGCGACAGGTACGCTGTCTCTCCACTGTCTTCTCTGCTCACAACGCTCTCTCTCGCTCCGGTTGCGCTCTTTTTTTTTTTTTTTTTTTGCTCTTGGGGGGGGGGGGGGGGGGGGGGCGGGAAAAACCGAGAGGGATTTTGGACAGGGGCGTGGGTGTAGGGTGCAGTTCTCCGATCGAGTGGTTGGGGTTTTCGTGCGGCCGGTAAGGGAAAGAGGTTTGGGAGTGGGAGTAAGGTTGCGGTTGTTCGGCTGATAAGGTTGGAGAGTTGGGAAGTGGGAAGGAAGAGAGGGATGGGTTCCGGTGGTTCGATTGGGACAGAAAAGGGTCGGCCTAGGATTTTTTTTTTTTTTTTTGCAGGATCTGGGGTGCTTGGTGGTGGATCGGGGGGTATGAGCAGGGGGTTAGGTGTCACAGAGGTTGGGCTGCTGTTGCCAAGGGTGATTGCCAATGGACAGTAGGTGGAAGGATGGATTCCGGGAACGACAGAGTCCCCTGGCGACCGGATCTGGTCTCTGATACCAATCTGGCGCAGCCCTGGATCTTGGATGGGTAGTAGAACAATCTCCCGAGGGATTGTTCGAATCCGAAGATTCAATGGCAGTCACGATCACAATAGAGAACAAAAAAGAAACTCTGGCACTCTGAAATTTTATTGATAAAAACGTGTTTAATACAGTGAGAATTCCTCCTTATATAGGAGTGATCATGTCTAAACAGAGAAGGACTAATTCTAAGCAAATAAGACCTACTAAATAAAAAGTGTATCAATCGGATGTCCTACTAAATTAAGAAATAACAAAATAGAAAGTGTATCAATCGGATGCCTTCCGATTATGTGATCTAGGCCGGACTTGGGTTCGGCCTGCATCATGATGATGATGACAAGCACGTGAGGATTCTTTACTTGCATTGGACAAGACTTAGACCAGGATCAGGACATTCACATGGTTAAAACAGTGTCAGGTTCAAATCGGAGAGAGAGAGAGGGATGAAAAAAGGTTATCACTTGTGATAACCATTAAACATACCTTGACCCAGAAACTCAACCAAATTCTCAGTACAAAGTTTTTGCAATTCTTTAGTAGGCTTGTCCTTCTTTAGCAATGTAGCCACATATTCAGCAAGAATCACAGGGTCAGCCTCTGTCCTGAAAAGGAAAGCAAATGGCTTCAGAAATTCTACCTAAAAATAAAGGGTGTAATGCTGTTAAAATGCTCAAAAATGTCCAAAAAACAATAGCATTATAGTAGATCAATAGCATTATAGTAGATCCCATCAAACATTAAAAGGAAATGAATATTAGATCCATCAACAAGAACAGGCTTTACACATTCTATATGATAAGAAGACCCCTGTGGAAAGAGATTTTCCTTCATCAGTATTATTTTATCTTTTTTATTTCTTTTATTTGTAAAATGACTTGAACCGAAAACCTCAAGGTTGCAATAGTGAGCACCATCCGCTTGCCACATTTTTTTTTTTTTCAATTAGTGACTATATTGGTACCAAAAGCTGTACAGTATCAGAGCTATATACTGAACAGAAAGTGCCTGAGTGGTCAAAAAGGTAAAACAAGCAAAAGCAAATCACATATTAAAATCCTAGCAGAAGATAAAACCAAATTTGGTCAACGTATTCCTTCTTTGGCTAGACAATCAGCATATATGTTGGCACTTCGCTTGATTTGGTAGAAAGAAACACACAATCTCCAGGCTAATTTTGTTACTTATTCCAAAATGTCTGCAATGTACGAAAGGGCTTCTGCTTGATCCAAAGCCCATCGAATAACCCTAAAAGAATCCCTTCAAGGCTTCAACCATGATATAGAGACGGTATGATCAAGAGGATTCACAAAGGCCAACCTTCAGCACGTTAAGTTCTGCTTGATTAACCAAGCAACGATCTGCAGGACCAAAATAGGATAAAAGGGAGGAGCCTTCATCATTGTGGATTAACCATCCAAACCGACAAAATCTGCATTACCCAAAGCACTTCCATCAAAGTTTAGTTTCAAGGCCCCCTAAGAAGAAGGGGACCATCCAGGAAGGATAAAAGACTAAGCTAGGGAGGAGTCAAGGAGAAAACTACTTCCTTCCATTTTTATAAGACTGCAGCAATAGTGCTGTCCTGAAATTGAGGAAGATGCGTAATTGAAGAAGCTACAAGGAACTTCATGTTATCCACTAACAAGAGCTCATTAGATGATCTCCCTCATGAACACTGTAAGTTTCTTTCCCTCCAAATAGTCCAAGTTGTAGCCAAGAATGAAGCCTTCTACATAATCCTTCCACTTTCAAATCCCACTCCCATCTTCCAAACCTCATAAGGTTGGAGCAAAGTATTTGGAAGCAGCCCACTCCAATCAAAATATCCCAAAGTCAATCTCCACAAAAGTGAGCATATCTGCAATAAAGGAGCAAATGATTGATTGATTCTGCTGCCACTAAACACTTTAGGCAAGCACTCACTACTATTCTCTTTCTATGCCATGCATTATCCATGATTAGGTACCCTCCTAAGAATGTGATGAAGTACGGACCAAGCCCGAGTCAACTGGGCCAACCCAATGACCCATAGGTCAACCCCGTCAATTGGGTTCAATCTAGAGGCCCAATTTGACCAAGAGATATTGTGAAGCTCTAATTCTACCATATTTCTATTTTCTGTTATTGTTTAATTATGATTGCTATTATCTAGTTTTCTATTTTACTTAGACTTCTTTAATTTTAGAGTTTGACCGAGAGCTATTGTGAAGTTCTAATTCTATCCTAGTTCTATTTTCTGTTAGTGTTTGATTATGATTGCTATTTTCTAGTTTTCTATTTTACTTAGGGAGTGTTTGGATAAATGCAGAATATAAAATCACCAGATTGGGATATTGTAAGATTTTATTATCAAATAATTAAATATTATCATATTATAATATTGTGTCACTTATAGTGGTTGGCAATTTATATACATTTCAATATACGTTTAAGATTGTTTTATATAACATATATTTCAATATTTCAATATAAAGGTTTTTGCAAGAAAGTGAGATATTGTAGGATATCTTCTAAGATACCCAAACACCTAATTTTTAGGTGTCTAGATTACATTCTAAAATAAGATATAATATAACAAAATCTTTTAAAACATATGCTTTCCGAACACCCCCAAGCATTCTTTAATTTTAGAAATTCTTAGTTGCCAAACAAGAGAAGGGATCGATCCTACTCCTCTACATAAGGATTGACAAGCTTCATTGTAATTCATGCTTATTATCAATTAAAATATTTCCTTACAGTTTTCTCGTAAATTATGGTATTTGTTATGGCCATGAGCGTGTCCTAGTGCTTGAATCCATCTCTGAATTCAATCAACCCCATCTGTGGTGTTGATCTATTCGATCATGGATCTAAGGCTATGCCAAAGTGCCAACTACCAACGAACCAAAGGCAATGACCATAATTGGGGCCCTACGATACCCGAATACTTCAAAATAGGGCATCGTACTATATTCTATCCATCAAGGCCGTTCAAACTCTTCCATCTGTTCCACAAATGGAAAGTTGACATTCCCAATGAGTGCCACCTTAGTACCTCAGCGAGGTTTCTTCTAAATGTAGGCCCCATATAGCCGACCACAAACTCTCCCCACGTAATCCCCCACAGCAGCTCTTTGGCCCCAAGCACAATGAAAGAGACCAAGAAATTGGATGGGTAAAGGGGCACCCCCCCCTCTCAAATATCAAGCCAAAACAACATCCTATCTCCCACACCAGCTCCAAATCTAATGTTCCTTGAGGAAGCACACAGAATACATTCCACATGCTGGAGTAGCGAGGTAAAGCACTCCAGATTACTGAACCATCTATAGAAGCTCCATATTTGGAAAGAAGAACCACGACCATAAGCCAGCAAACCCATCCCTAGCCACTAGAACCATTTCCCTAGTAGCCTTGATTCATCTCCTTGAGAACTATAACACTCAAACCACCTTCTTTCCTATACATGCATTGACAAGACCATTGCCACAGGAAGTCCTGTTGATGTTTCATTACCTTAGCTAGACACTTAAATAGGCATGAATCAGATGGAACATTAGACGGAGCGGCTTTTATGAGAGTGATCCTTCCTCCAAAGGATAAGTAATCAGCCTTTTATGTAGACGGCTTCAATTGCCATCTCTAGAGTGCCAGAGACTAAAGAGATTTAGAGGCAAATCCAAGGAAATTCAGAAGACCCGAATAGGGAGAAGGAAGATTTCCTGCCTTAGAGCCCATAAAATCAGCTAAAGCCACCAGAAGATTCTTAGGCACCCTCGCCCTTATGATTTGACTTTTGAAGAAATTACTTTTAAGGCCTAAAACTGCTTCAAAACAGAACTTAACAGCCTCTACATTTTTTAGTCAATCCTCCTCCACTCAGCAAAATGGCATCAACAAACTGCAATTGACTAATGGATAATGAATTCAGAGCAGGATAAAAACCTCTCATGATGTTAGCATTGGCAGTCTCTATCACCATAGCTTAAGAGCTTCCTCAAAACAAAAAATTCCCCATCATCATCAAAGTGTTACCCCAGGACTTTCCAAAAAGAATCTACCAATCTAAATGGATGCTTTTTTGTCACTCCACATTCTAACTTGCCATGTCAAATCACTTCACTCCTCGTGTTCACGGGTCTCCCCTTCTACTAGTTCCTCGCAGTTTGAAGTAAATATGAAGTAAACATAATCATGAAAATAACCCAAGCAGTTGGGAGTCCTAACAGTTTAGATGCAGATAAAAAACAAACTCCAAAGAAAATTCTATGTCGCCGACCGCAGGAACCACCTCCCACTCGCCCCATCCATACTACCAGTACCATTATTAGAAACTTCAAGCAAAAGCACACAAACCCCACCAATTTCCTCCCTTCCCCCATCAATTCATTTCTCCGAAATCGAACAAATTCCTCTTTAAATAACCTCAATCCCACCTCCTCAACGACATTTGCGCCGATGCGACTACAATACCATATCAAAAACAAAATTAAAAAAAATAAACTTGCAATCTCCGACACCAAATCCCAGCTCATCATTCAGTGTAAACTAAAGCTATAACAAAATCAACAGAAACAGAATCCTTCCAGCCCCAAACCCTAAAAACTACAGAAGAAGAAGGAGAAACAATTGTACAACAAGAAAGAGAGAGAGAGAGAGAGCTGATGATTGGCTAAAGAAATGCCTCAACAGCACATCCTCCAAAATTCAAATCCCAAACCATATCGTAGAGAACTAATCATACGGCGGATTCGTTTGCGCGGCTCGCAATCGAATCCCGCAATCTGGTAACCCTAGAAAGGGAAGGAATGATTGCCGAATTACTTACAGGGGTTCGAGATTCTTGACGAGAAATCGAGAGAGAGAGGATTCCTCAAATTTCATAACTCCGGGCATTAAGCTTCCATCGGTGACCGGAAGAGGAGGAGATGAAGGTCTAGAAAGACATGTTAAATGAAGGGGAGAGGAGTGGCAGAGTTGCAATTATGGGATGATCGGAGGGGAGTTTGGGATGGAGAGGGATAGGTTGGGACTTGGGATGGGAAAGAAAGAGGGGTTCTGGTTCTTTGTCGTTGGTTGCTGGAGGTGAAGTTGAGAGAGAGAGAGAGAGAGAGAGAGAAAGGGAAATAATATCATATGAATATGACCATAGTCTGTAAAAAATGCCCCCCAGACTTTTCCTACATTTACCTAAACAGATACCTCAATTTATATATATATGTATATATATCAATATAGGTATGTTGGCTGTTGAGTGATTACTCTTCAACCAACGCATGGGACTTGGGACTTGGGACTTGGGACTTGGGACACTCTATCATCAATCCAAGCCGCTCACATTCAGTAAACCAAACCCTTAGCTGAATTGGCATCAACCCCAATTTGATGCTAATTTGAATTATAATTAGTACAGGATTGAATTTCGTAGAAATTGTGATTTAAGAAACCATTTCCAACTTGACACTTAAAAGCCAAATAATACTCACCGTTCAACGTGAAAGTTTACCTTGGGAAATCGTTGGATCTTCAGCCTCTTAAATCAAAAGTCATGGTGACATGACTGCAGTGGTCTTTTCTTTTTCAAAATCATATCCATAATGAGATATTTTCATTCATCATCCATCCTCTCACACACACATATATATGGAAAAACTCTACCAAGAACTTGGTGCTCACGATAAAGTGAGCCCCCAAATGTCAAAACACTATTAAGGCCCAACTAATGATCTACCCAAGTGGAGAATAAAATAAGTACTCTCCGCGATAGTCACGGATACTAAGTTTGGCACCCATCCAAGTGGATTAGACCGTTGGATCGACTGACACTCATTTTGAATGGTGAAAACTTGTTGACCATTGAGTAAATTTTTAAGATGATGATTTAAGCCTCCATCATCATAAAAAGGTTGGAGGGAGGGGAGATCTTTCAATCCCCTCCCATTCCATCCCCAAGAAAATGGTGCTCCGCAGAAGAGCTCTCATGTATATATATATGGGAAAAGTTCTCCTAAGGTTGAGCTTATATTAGAAATTTCGTAAGTATGAGCACATTGGGCCCAACTTAGGTCTATCCAAATGGACCAAACACATGAGCCCCCTCCCTTCCATGAATTCCACAGGTCCACCAATTTTTTGTCAAATCCAAATTACTGCACTATTTTATCAATTATGCACCGATCCGAATGAACTGTTGGACTCAACTAGAGATAATAGAAACCACAGTTGGAGCTAATTTTTTTATAAAAAAGGAGGGTCTAAATGAGTCCTTCAAATCCCCCATCTCTATCCCCATGTGAGTCTCCAGGTGGGCCCCACCAATGTGAACCGCATACTTGAGTTCACCTTCTCCTAAACTCAAGCTTGTATAAGAAATTTCGTAGGCACAAGTCCTTAGGGGGCACACACGACTCCCTAAATTGCATAGGTCCACCAATTATTGGTTAAATCCGAATTTACTGGATTATTGGATCGACTACGCACCGATCAAAGTGGACTGTTAACCATTAAAATTTTGCAGCCCAGATAAAGATGATAAAAACCACAATTGGGGTTGATTTTCTGCAAAGAGAAGGTCCTAAGGAGTCCTACAAAACCCCTCCATCCCTATCCCCAAGTGGTTCCTCAAGTGGGCCCCACAAGCATGAGCCACATATTTGAGCTTACCTTATCCTAAGCTTGAGCTTAGAAAAGGGGCTCCCCAATACATATATTTTTTGCTTTGATCACGTGAGAATTGTTCACACTACCTACCATGAGAACTTTTTATGGGGCCACTTGTGGGTCCCATTTAGCAATGAGACCCATAGGCATGAGTCATACATTTAAACTTACCTTATCCTAACATTGAGCTTAGAAGAGGAGCTCTCCAATACATTTATATATATATGGCTTTGATCTTGTGAGAACTATTCAAAACACCTGCCATGAGAACCTTTTATGGGGCCCACTTGTGGGTCTCATTTAAGGATGAGACCAGGGGGATGGAAAGATCTATGTGGGACCACTCTAAATATCAAGTTTAGCCCTAATTATATATCCATGACCTCTTCATTCATAGCCCACAAATCCAATCCATTCAAATTGGTGCATAGTTGATCCAACAGCCCAGTAAATTCATATTTGACTGAAACTTGCGGCATGTGACTATCAAGGAGGTCCCTATATATTGTAAGATTTAAATTTGGTGATAGATGGGCCCCACCTGGAGTTCTCACAAAAAAATGGTATTTTCCATATATATAGTTTATATATATGAGGCAAGCTAGAAAAATCCTGGGGCATTTTCTTAAGGAAATCTTACTTTTTTAATTGGCTAATGCGTTCCTTTAATGCTATTATTTAAGAAGTCAAAGCATTTAAACATTCCTAATTTTTCTCTTTTAATATGAGTTAGCATGTAAAGGTAAGATGCCATGATCTTATTTGACAAATTAAGAGAGGCAAAAACTCCCCTTTTGAAATTTGGAGTCTTTTAGAATTTCTCCCTCTATATATATATGTATATATATATGAGGAGCGCTATGAAACTCACAAAGAATTTTTTTACAAAAGAAAAAACTCTCCCCTTCGTTGGGCCTCCTATGGTGTATGACAACCATGAAATACCACTAGATGAAATAATTTATCTGAGATCTACTCATGTAAAAAATTTATCTCCACTAGATTATCCTAATCTATTAATAAATCTCATCAAAGTTTAATGGTTTTAGTGGTGTCACTTTCTTGGGATGTCAATCGAATGATGAATAAAAGTTGGATATTATCAAATTATTATATATATATATATTTTATGATAATACCCCATTTTGCGGGAGAACGACACGTGATACAATTCTTTTCGTGAGAGAGTGACAAGTGGCACACTCTCAATAGAGTTCTATTGTATAAATCTTCTCTCCCAAACAACTCTCATTTAATTTTACACTTTTTTTTTATTTATCCCTTATCCTTAAAATCTTTCAAATTTACATAGCTAGAATGCCTAAAATATTTCATGCATGCCCACAAATGCTTTTTTTTTTATGTCCATCCAAAGAAAAGTTGTCAGCCTTGAAATCAAATAGTAGTTGAAAAACGATTGGGTCCGCAATTCAGTTGGGATTATACTTAAAAACTAGATTAAATGTCATGGTTTTCTCTACATATAATGTTAGAAATATTGTTATGGTGAATAAAGTCATCCCTTCTAAGGAAAAAAATGTCATGGGGTAATTTATACAAATGGGGAATAAAGCCATCCCTTTCAGGTAAAAAAAAGTTATGGGGCAATTTATTCTTTGTGTTTTTATTATTTTTTATAAAAACAATGTTGAAATAATAATTTAATTTTAAATTAAAATAAATATCATCACAATATTACATTTATGATTAATATGTCGAGAAGGAAAAAATACAAAAAACAAAAAAGTTAGCATTTGTAGTTCTCTAAGCTGGTAAGTATTGCACCACTCCTTTAGAGTTATGGGGACTTTTCAACAAAAAAATATCTTATAAAATTGATTATAATTGCATTTGCTGTGACAATAATTCGACGAAACATTCTCTAAAAATACAATATATATATATAAACCTCTACCAGCTACCCAATGCTCACGATAGTTCTAATAAGATAAGAATCAATGTTTAGGGGTGTACATGGGCCGGGCTTAGCTGGGCGATGGCATATCTAGGCCCAGCCCAGATTTTAGAAACAATAGCCCACATCCAACCCAAGATCGACACGGACAGTAAAAGCTAGGTCTAAGCTTGTCTATTTAATCAATCAGGCTGGGCTGAATGGTAAGTTATGAGCATTTATATATTTGAAGATAATTAATTAATGGACATAAAGTTTTAGAGATTTGTGTTTATCTTTCATTGTATAGGTTATAGAGATTGCTTAGATAAATTAAAAGATTTGAGTCCAAATTCACATCTATACCTTATGTACTCTATCTGTGCAAGTGGGACCAAAACATTAAACAAGAAGATGCAAATTGCATCTCTTGATCCTTGTTAAACATGAAAGACCCAAAATGATACCAATATCTGATCACTAAAGTAATTATTTATGAATGGTGCCGCTGATTTTGGTCACACCATCCATCTTATAGTCCCATAATTAAAAAAAATGTAGCATCCTTAAAACATTTTCGTTTATAATTTATTTAAATATTTTTATTTAAAAATATATTTCTTTTCTTATAGGGTTTGACACGGGCCCCTTTGTAAGAGAACAACACGTGGCGCTCTATTAATTTAGTAGGAATTTTGTTTCCTTCTTTAATCCCCATCATAAGTTTTTGTGGCCTAGAGAGAGCATGATTCAATTGGTTGGTTGTGGTGTTGTCACGTGTTATTCATGCACATCCTCTTGAGATGGAAAGGACTCATTCCATTTGATTATTTATTGAAGCATTCATTGGTTTTTCCATTTTTTTTCTTCTTTTTTTTTTTTTTTGAGAATTTAAAAAATTTAGGATGAATCATTATCTTACTTCCTCCTTATCTCATTATGGTTCATAGATAATTTGTTGATTTCCATTTAGGGAAATAAAGATTCAATATTTTATATATTAATAATATTTTATGCAGTCTAATTTTTTTTTTTTCAATTTAATTTTTTCATGGCATGCGTTGGGCATGCATCCTGAAGACCTCTTCCACAAGAGAGTAACACGTGGTGTAACCTTCTTTGTAAAAGGGTGATACATAGCATAATCTAAATATTCTATCCATATTAGCTAGACTTTTCCATATTACCTCTCTAAAATATCTTAAAATCTCTCTAAACATCTGAAAGAATACGAGAAAAATCCAAATCAACTCGTTTTTTTCTTTACCTACATCCAAACCCATAAAATTTGGTTTCAATATGGGGATCCAAGTTGGTAATATCTAAATGTATTATATATCTTCGCGTCTCTCGTTCCAAGGTTTAAAGGGATCTTTAATATTCATTTGAGATTTTTAATGCTTTGCTTATTCTTTGGTATAGATTGAAAATAAAGCTAATGTTTGATCGTGCTTAAAATGACGTGGAAATGTGTAATGGATTCGATGTCCAACATTCATGCACTTCAAGTGTTAAGAAGAATAGGAATCAATTACAGTTCATCATTGAATTCCCTTTTGTTTACATGGGTTCAATGCCCTGACCACGGGGATGCAGGTTGTTTACATGAGTTTACAAAGTTTACAACGCCTCCCTCAAGTCTTAGATGTGATCTCAATTTGGAAAATATAAGAAAATATACATAAAGTGTAAGAAAATGCAAAAAAAGAGAAAAAAAAATGGGGGTGACTGTGACCCACGATCACTGCCCCAGGCTAGTGACCGTGGGTCACGGTCACTGGGGCTTGCCAGTGACCATGACTCACGGTCACTGACAGACAGTGACTGCAAAGTCACTATTTCACCTCCGTTTTCGCGCTGTTTGTGCTGATTCTTCTTCCAAACCTTTTTCAAGTGCTGAGATTCCATTTTCATGACTTTTGGAGTGTTGAACAACCGTTGAGAAGATCAAATTCAACCATAGAATCGATTGAAAACTTTGTAATTCATCATTCATGTTTACAGACTGTCTTTTGTTCAAGTTCGAAGAGAATATCGTAAGAAGCCAAAGTTGTGTCATTCTGAACCTATCATTTTCAAGGAACAAAATGAGCTCCAAAGGAGCTTGTTCACAACGTTTGTAATAGCTAAGAAACCCCCCCGAATGAGAAAAACAAAGATGACAACGTCATCTTCCGAATAGTCATCAATGCATGAACATGATTTGTTCCTTGGCCACCCTTTCCTCTCCTCCTCCTCTGAACTTTCTTGCTCACCTTGGTAACTGAGAAAATGGGAGGGAAGGATCGTGGAATGCTGCTGTGTCTCTTCCTTTGGATGCCTTTTGAATGTTTTTGTTCTTGGAATTTTCTCTGTCTATTTTCTGCTATGTCCTCTTCTCTTTTCTTTTGAAATCTTAGCCTTTTATAGACTTCCCTAGCAGTTTCTGGTAATTTGAAGGAGTTAAGGGAGGTTGTGGGAGGTGACACTTCGAAAAGAAGTGGAGAAGAACAGTCCAAAACCGCAGGAAACGTCCTTTGGGGGTCCGTGACCGCAGCCGCGATCACGAACAAGGCCCAATTTCAAGTTTTTTCATTTGTGACCCATTTTCACCTGTTTGGGGTCCGAACGAAGTCCAATTGCCACGAAACTCGGTAGGATGCTTCTTGACACTATTTTGAGTGTGTCATAGAAGTTTCAGATTATTTTGACAACCTGAAGTTGGTCAACTCCCTTGATGAACAGGCCACGGTCACTCTTGAGGCCCATTTTTGGACTTTTGCATTTGTGACCCATTTTCACCTGTTTGGGGTCCGAACGAAGTCCAATTGCCACAAAACTTGGTATGATACTTCTTGAAACTATTTTGAGTATTTCATAGAAGTTTCAGATCTTTTTGACCACCTGAAGTTGGTCAACTCCCTTGATGAACAGGCCGCGGTCAGTCCGAAGGCCCATTTTTGGACTTTTGCATTTGTGATCCGTTCTCACCTGTTTGGGGTCCGAACGAAGTCCAATCTTCACGAAACTTGGAGAGATGCCTCTTGACACTATTTTGAGTGTGTCATAGAAGTTTTAGCTCATTTTGACCATCTTAAGTTGGTCAACTCCCTTGATGAACAGGCCGCGGTCACTCCCGAGGCCAATTTTTGGACTTTTGCATTTGTGACCCATTTTCACCTGTTTGGGGTCCGAACGAAGTCCAATTGCCACAAAATTTGGTAGGGTACTTCTTGACACTATTTTGAGTGTGTCATAGAAGTTTCAACCTGTTTTGACTTTCGAAAGTCGGTCAACTCTCCAGTTGACTTTTTATGAAAGTGGGCCCTTGTCTCAGCTGTTTGAGGCCAAACTGACTTCGGTTTAGTTCGAAACTTGGAGGAACTGACATCAGAGATATCTTGGACTATTTGCCCAAATTTTATCAATTTTGGATATCAGGAAGGAGGACTTTGGTCAGTGACCCCATGCCTTGGGCGGGGACTGACCCCAAGTTGACACGCTTGTGGCTTTTGGGTTTGACGATGTCTGTTCAACCCGAAATTTTGTAGGGCCTGTCTTGGGCATCATTTGAGCTTCCTCTGAGAGTTTCAGATAATTTGACCTTCATGGGATGTCACTCTGCACAGGGACCCACAGAGCATAGTATATGATCATCTAGACCAAGTTTGGATCCAAATGATGTCCAACTGCTCTGAATCCTTGAGGAGTAGTTTTTAAATGTACTTGAAAGCATTTCGTTAAATAGGAGATTGCTTCGACATGTGGAAGTGCCAGGTCCCACAGTGATTCCCAAGAAGCTAGCAAACAGCCTCCGAAGCTTGAGTTGAATTGAGATGAGGTCCAAATGCTTTGAAAACTTTGGAACTTTATAATCCAAAGCTTGTAACTTCTATGCTGCATTATTTGCAATTTTTTATGGGTCAACAATGTTATATTTCTTAATATCTTTGTTTACATTTATAATCAATGTAAGTATAGATTGCCAATATGGTATCGATGAGAGGAGAAAAAGCCATGCATACGAAACTCATATCAGATCCTCCAAATTTCTAACCCAGTATCAGTGGATTTGAGTTGAGTTGGGCATGACAAGATGGATCCATAATCATTGAAAAAAAATGTAATATAATTTAGTGAAATTCATAAAATATGTGCCCCACATGCATTAAATTTCTTAATACATGGGTCCATATAGTGGTCTTGAGATGTTTTTATATTTCATTGGCCTATTTTATCTTCCATTGGGCCACAAGTTTTTTAAAGTTCTTTCTTCTATTCATTCATATATCCAGGTTTTTTATATCTTTTTTTATATCTTTTTTTCCATATATAATTGCCTATATATATTTGAAATTTAAATTTATTTAAGACCACTCATTCCTTAAAACACTACTTGCTAATCTTGATTTCTTAATTCTCCCTAAAATCTTTCTTAATACATGGTTTTCTGTTCCTAAAATCTTAATAAAGTTCATTTTTTCCAAATTATTCTATTTTTCTCTATAGATGATATTCGACTACACTTATTCTATTTCCATGTATAAATCTTCTTAATTTTTTTAATGATTTGACCAGGCTTGATTAATTAAATGGGGAGCTCGGACTTGAAATTTACAAGTCATGTCGGGCTTGGGCCAAGCCTAAGCCAATGCTTCTAAAGTTGGGTTAGGCTTGAATATGCTTTAGCTTGGCTTGGCCTATGAAGACCCCAATTAAAAATTCTCTACACATCCTAACACTCTATGATCTAGTTTTTTTTTCCTAAGTTGCCCCAATGGCCATAAGTGGGAAGGCAAGGCACCCACCTACATATATTTGTCAAATGGACAGCATTAGACTTTGGTTTATTTCCTTTTCTATTCAATTCTAGCTGATTAATATTTTTCATAGTGAGCGGGTTAGATGATCTAATGATTATTGTACGTTGGACTATTCTATCTAATTCTTTTTTACCATATAAAATTTCTTGTCCTCTTAAGTTGAACTTCTGGATTAAAGGAAAAATGATTTAACTTTTTTTATTAATATTCTAATGAGACTTTATGGGTATAATATTTTTACCATTTAATATTTTTACAATTGACTTAAATGGTTTTATTTTAAAATATAATTACTTTTTAATAACTATTGAACTGGACTTTGTTGAACTTAGCATGGCCCAATATAGCCTAGCCATTGGCAGTGTATGATCATATATAGGCTTTGCCTGAGCCTAGCAATGAAGCTCTCACTGTGGTGGTTTGGGCTATATTTTCATTTTACTTATATGATATATATTTTTTCAAATGGGCCGCGTTTGGTATGAGTCATTTTCTTTCCTATTTTTTTACCATTTAATACTTTTTCCTCTTGAGTTGAGTTTACCAATTTAAGAAAATATTGTCTAAGTTTTTTAATAATATTATAATAAAACTCTACTGGTACATTATTTTTCTTTTTCATTTAGTTTTACTAATATAATATTTAATTTTTAAGTGTGCACTAAAATACTTAAAATTATGATTGTATAATGAATTTGATGTTAATATTAATTTACAAATCATTTAAATATTTTTATGTACAAATAACATAATTATTAAATAAGGCTCGGGCCGATATCAAATTATAAAGAAAATGTGAAATTTCGAGATGTTGGACCAAGTACTTCTATTGCAATACCAAAAACAAATAATTTTATTGAGATAAGTGCATAAATTGAAATAAGTATAGGAGTTAAAAGATCTACACAAGATGAAACAAGCACAACTATTGAGACAAGCGGAGAAGATGAACAAAGTGCAACTACTGAAACAAGTGTATGCCAATAAACAAATATCAATAGTTATTTTTTCCTTAGACCGCATATAATTCCTCTAATCATTTAAGGATGACTTAATATTAATGGTTTTTTTTCACTCTCAACTTTTATACATTTATAATTCAAAGAAAATATTTTCTCCTTTCATATTATTAAAGATTCAATATTTTAACTATATTATCGCTATGAATTATGTCAAAGTATTCATTAATATTTTATTTAAAATAGTAATAATTTTTAATAATACTTAATTATTATTTTTTCTTGGCCCGCGCTGGGTGTGGGCCCTGAAGCGCTAGTTATATATATTATAACAGTACCCCCTTTGGTGAGAGAGTGCAAGAGTGCGACAAGTGGCTTCGCAAGAGTGCGACAAGTGGTGTGCTCATATCTAAAAAGGTCTCCAACACTCTCCAACAATAATCTTTTAATCCTCTCTTAATTTTGAAATTTCCTAAAATCTCTCTATCTAAATCTCTTCTTATCTAATCTCTCTCCAAATCTCTCTCTCATTACAATTCCTTTTCTACACCTTTCTATTATAAGAGTTTTTTTTTTCAATTTATTTCCCCGCACATTTGACCCCTTAATAATTTCTTCATTCTTTATTATCTCATTATATACTTCTTATCTTTTTTTCCCACCATATATTTTATCTCATAAGTGTACTATATATCCCCATCACATAACATGTGCCATAATCCTCATGCAGTTATTTCATAAAATCCAATTTAATTAATGACACAAGGTATGGGCTCATTATTTAACTTGATAAAATCTTGATAAACTTTAGCTTTATAAAGTCTTGATGTCCACCAACCCAACATGTACACTTAAGAGATTGATGCTTTTTTAAACGATTTCAAAAGGTATTTAAAATGAACCATTTTCTAGGATGGATGGAACAGCTCCATCAAAGTGGGCCATAAAAATTCAACTTGGGAAAAAACAATTGAGATTTCTTCTTAATAGTCCTATAGTCCAATAAAGATAACATAAAAAGGAAATCTAAGATTTAGATGCGATGGATGCCCTCCAAACCTTTGAAGTTGGAATATGAAAAATCTGGGCTAGGTTGGACATCATGGTTCTTGAACAAGGTCCCACTACACTTTATCAATCGTTAACGAATCCTTCTCTGAATTGATCATTCTCTCCTATCACTTAAATTTCTTTGTACTAACCCCATCTCATTCAATCTAATCCTCTCTCTTCTTCATCATCTTATCATCAAGCCCATCTTAGCCATCTAATCCCACCCTAGCCAACCATCTTATTTTCATCTCATCATCAAGTCCATCTTAGTCATCCCAATCCCACCATAGCCAACCCATTCAATTCAAGCCCAAAACCAACTTAATCCGAAGTAATTTTTCAAAAATTTCAACTCTACTCTTCTCAATCACTCCCCATCTCAAATTAGAAGAAAAGAAAAAGAAAAAGAGAGTAGTAGTCGACCATGAGAAAATAGATAGGGAAGAATAAAATCGAGTAGTAAAAGAAAGAAAAGAGGAGAGAAGCAGTCCACCATTCTGAAGGAAAAAAAATGAAAGAAAAGAAAGAAAGGAAGAAGGAGAGAATTTGCAAGACTTGAATAGCATGCTTAAAATGCCTGATGGAAACATCTATTTTATTGGCAATTTTGCTATCATTTACAATCTATTGTTTCAGAAACAATTTACAACTTTTATACATTTATATACTGAATTCCTTTTTACACAAATCAACAAAGACTCAAAAGAGTCTGGGTTTTGTAACTTATGAACTCTTTAGATCAAGAGAGTTTTTTGAGCCTTTCTATATCATGATTATGATGGTATTCAATATTATACACTACTTTAAACCTAATTACGCATACACTAAATTACTCTCTTTATTAATTGGGTTAAAAATGTTAACTCTGGACTAACCTATAAATAAAAAGGTTATAAATTACTTAGCACATTTTTTTTTGTTATATTATCTCTTTCTCTATCTTTAATGTTTTATATATGTTCGCTTGAATTGTCATTGAGAAAAGAACTTCTTTAAAAATTTGCATTCTTAAAGAACCAGCCTCAAAATTAGATTTTAAAGACTTAATGTGGGGCACACCTCAGTGCAGGCCAATCACAAAGGTAGGGTGTGATTGAGATATCTTAATGTAGATTAGAGTCGAGACAAGCATCATCACCATCTTTAAAAATCCTAATATTTAATGATTATAAATGTCAGATCATATTACTATGTGTAAACTACTGTGTGCGATTCAGCCACCCCCATGTTAGTCCTACACGTAGTAATTCATATCAAAGGTATGAGCATGGGACCAAAGATTATATGTAAATTCTCTTCTTAAAATATTTAATATTTTAATTGCTTTATGATTTATAAAATAATATTAATTTATATTTTATTAAAATATTAAAAAAACTAATAAATTATTGTAAAATAGTAAACACAAGAACAGAAAAGAGTAGAGAGGAAGAGAGAGAGCATATTACTAAGGGATGTGTGTGTACATAGTAGGGAGGAGGATGATCTTATTTATAGAATAAGATTGCTTCCTCCCCAAGCAACCTAATAGGAAAAGACTCTAACCCTAAGTAATTCTCTTATCTCATGTGGGTCCTAAAGTGGGTATCCACCTACGATGATACATATTGTAACATAAATTTAATTTTTTCCATGACCCGCGCACTAGTTATTATTATTATATAATTATAACAATATCCCCTTTTGCGGGAGAGTAACACGTGGCGCAATTCTCTTCATGAGAGAGTGACACGTGTCGCAATATAAGGATTTCATCCATATCAGCTAAATTCTATCTCTATTAAATCTCTAAAATCTCTCAATTTTCCTAAAATCTCTCTTTGGTTTTCTACAAAATCTCTCCCTCCCTAATTTCTCTCTCTCATCCCTCCACAACTTCATCCCCTATCTATTCTCTAAAAGACTCTTATCTCACATATCTATACCACCTCTCTAAAATCTCTCATTTGTGTTAGCCTTTTTAGAACATCATGTCATCACCCTTTTAATAAATTTTTAATGAAAATAACTATTTGAATTGGCTTCTTTTTCATGATTTTGGTTCAGGGTCCTCTGTTACTTGGACCAAAATCAAATGGATCCCATATGATCAAATATATATAGTATTTAAAAATGATAAAATCCTAAGATCTAAATTACATATCAACCCTTGATTTAAAGACTCTCCACAACAAACAACAATGCTTTATCGATATGTCCATTAGTTGCTAACTCCAAATATTATGGCCTATATGTAAAGTCTTTAAGAAGTAAAGTCCTAAATCTTCTACAAATCTTATCCAACCTAATCCTCTCTCTCTCCCTCATCATCATCTCATTGTGAACAAAATCTATTCAAATGAATGCTATTACTAAAACTCTTTTTGTGAGAGTGCGACATATGGCATGCTCTGATTAAAGTCCTAAATATTCTACCATCCTTAAGAAGTAAAGTCCTAAATCTTCTACAAATCTTATCCAACATAATCCTCTCTCTCTCCCTCATCATCATCTCATTGTCAACAAAATCTATTCAAATGAATGCTATTACTCAAAAATCTAAAGCATGTGATATATTCTTTTGGTTCCCTATTTGCCATCAATACAAGATCGATATGAATGTACATTATTATACCATCAACGCAAGATCTGCACGTACGCTATTCATAAAAAACACATTCGAATCAATCAAAATCGTGAGCCCACTATTGACAAGACATGTGACTTTTGCAAAATGAGTGGATAATATGGCATATCATGCCCCACTTCATTAACCAATCGCATTGGTTAAAATGGAGAATTAGGATCTCCATTCATGTAAAACACACTTGAATTATGGGCCCCAATCAAATACAAGGGCTCAACTTTGAATTTATTAATTTAAGATGCCTAAATTGAGTACGAGTATATTCGAACGTAATGTGAGCCTAACAGAAAATAAATTAAGTCGTAACCAATGATGTATTGACCAAGAGAGCATTTTTTGTTTGAGGGGTGTGAACCCTAATAGATAATTTGGTTTTGGGAACAATTTTATGTGGATTTTGAGGGTGGCCCGCAACTTTTATTGGATTTTTGATAGTAAACTAAAAATTTTTATATAATATTTGCAAAGTGTACCACAGTATGACAGGTGCGGTTGCACCCACACACTTCTACTTAAGTCTGTTTCTGAAATGGTGGCTCATGGCATGAATTATTAAACATGAAGATTATTAGTTAGCGGTATCATTTACCGATCTTCAGGTTGGTCCCACCATAGATCGACCGCGAAGCAAGAAAGAATTATAGTTACCTTCCTCAAATAATCGGTGGGTTTGCTTGGCCTATTTTTTTTACTATTTTAAGCATTATATTATATTATATTATATTATTATATGTATTAAAAAAAATTAACACCTTTGCAAAAGAGTGTGAAAGTGCGACACATGGCATCTCTAAAATAAATGTAAGATATCTCCCCTAAAATAAATCTAAAATATCACCTAAAAGATAGGAATTGACAGAGAGTCGGTTTTCTCAATCGAACCTTCTTTTTTAAAATGTCTCAAAACTAACCCGGGCTATAATATGGAAAACGATAGTAGACAATATTATATAACAGGTGTATTACGCTATAAAAAACAATATCATATATCTCAAAAAAACTTCTCTTTGGTCCCTCCTAAAATCATTTTCATCTCACATGTGTGATGGAGATTTTCGTAAATCAATGCGCCTAATAGATTATAAAATCAATTGTAAAAAAGAAAAAAAAGAAAAAAAAAGAAGAAACAAAGACCACGTATCTCTTTTTAATCAATCAATTGATTGGGCTTTATTTAAAATTTCATTAATAATATATAAATAATAAATTAAGCTATTAATCAACAATGCTAACCATGTATAGTGTTCCAAATGTGCTTTGTTATTTTTAAATATATGATTGTTATTATTACAAAAACATGTAATATAATTAGAACAAAATGCATTTTTTTTGTATAATAGAGTTAAATGATAGCATCTCTCAAGACGTGTTGGATTTTGCACAACACTTTGCCATTTAAATTAAAGTTGTGAATTTACAACGGTTATAGATTTTCTTTTATTAATTATTTCAATATTTTTATTGAATGTTTTTTTCGATATGCTTAGATATTGATTTCATATTAGCTTATATGTTTTTTTTACTTTTTGGCCCGTGTTGGGCACGGGCCTACATCGCTAGTTATTATATATATTAAAGCAATCCCCTCTTTCGCGGGAGAGCGACATGTGGCGCATTGTTTTTGTGAGAGCACGACACGTGGCGCGCTCTTATTAAAGTCATAAAAATTTCTCCCACTATTCTATCTCCAAAATCTCTATAAATCAACATAATCTTTATCCTTATTTCAAGGATTGTCTCTTTCTAAAATCTATCTATAAATTATTATCCATTCAAATTCTCTTCCTAATATGCAAAGACTTCTAATACGATAAGAGTTTCGATTATATTTCCATTATCTACGGTCTTTCTATCTCTCACATGAGAGAATCAATTTAAATCCCTTTCCTAATATAGAAAGAGTTCTAATAAGATAAGAATAAAGGAGTCCGGATCCCCTCATCTCTCTCCTCACAATAGGTGTACCGTTTATAGTCAATGCGCAATAGTATACGCTATCTCTTTGAGTCAGGACTAAACTAGCCGTTGCACATATGAGATTAGTTTTCTGTAGACCTTTTTTTATTTGCTAATTTGAAATTGTAGCCCAGTGTCTATGGAGGAGTAGGACGATAGGATCAATCAATTGGAGCAAATGTGTCAGAGAGGGAAAGCACGCCTACAAAGAAGCCTTCTTCTGTCAACAATTCTTCATCTTCATCTATGTCTATGATGAAGGTAATTTATAAGCTACTGTTATCAATAATCAAATTGATTCTGATACAATACTAAAGTGCATGTTCCAAAGCTATTGTTATCAATAATCAAGTTGATTCTAATACAATGTTAAAGTGCATGTTCCAGTTTGTGTTCTGTTGTTTCTTAATGCAGTTTATATTTCATTTTCATATTGATTTGTCTCTCTTAAGTTGGTACTTGCTAACCACAGTCTTTGTACTTGCATTCTCCCATTTTCAAGCTTTCAGTCATCATTATACTAACAGTTTCAATCCTACTCTTGCCACCATGCTTGGGCCACTTCTTATAATTTTATTTCATTATAAAATGAAAATGATTTTGTAGGGAATCATCCTCTTGTGAAACTAAAAAAAAAACATCATATGCCACTCATTTGCTATTAACGTTAACATCTTGGTGAGGAAGTCAGAATTTATGAATTTCTTTTGAGCCTAATGAATCAATTTTCTTTAATCAAAATTATACATCTATAACTTTCAGAAGGGGTGTGTGTTTGCCCAAATCTAAATGACGGTGATCAGGGAGATGGTCGAGGTCGAAATTCATCATAGGCTTTTGAGGTCAAGAAGTGGGGGTCTTTGCTATTGTTTGGTTTCATGATTATTCTTAGCTGTAGTATTAGTGGTTTAAGCAAGTTAAAGAAGCATGTTGCAATGAAAAAATTAGTAAAGAAATGTAAGTTTGTCAATATCAAGACCATTACCAACCAATCCTAATCTAAACTTCAAAACCTTATTAACAAAGGCACCACCAAACTCAACTTGAATTGACACTTATCAATGTTTAGGGGTGTTCATGGGCCGTGCTTGGTCGGGCCACAGCATATCTAGGCCCAACCCAAATTTTAGAAACAATGGCCCACACCCAAACCAAGACCGACACGGACAGTAAAAGTTAAGTCTAAGCTGGCATATTTAATCAATCAGGCTGGCTGAATGGCAAGTTATGAGCATTTATATATTTGAAGATAATTAATTAATGGACATAAAGTTTTAGAGATTTGCATTTATCTTTCAGGGTATAAGTTATAGAGATTGCTTAGATAGATTAAAAGATTTAAGTCCAAATTTACATATAAACATTAGGTTCTCTATCTGTGCAAGTGGATGGACCAAAACATTAAACAAGAAGATGCAAATTGCATCTCTTGATCCCTTATAAACATAAAGGACCCAAAATGACACCAATATTTGATCACTAAAGTAATTATTTATGAATGGTGCTATTGATTTTGGTCGCATCATCCATCTTATAGTCCCATGATTATAAAAAATAGCATCCTTAAAACATTTTCATTTATAATATATTTAAATATTTCTATTTAAAAATATATTTATTTTCTTATAGGGTTGGACATGGGCCCCTTCGTGAGAGAACGGCGCGTGGCGCTCTATTTATTTAGTAGGAATTTTGTTTCCTTTTTTAATCCTGATCATAAGTTTTTGTATCCTAGAGAGAGCATGATTCAGTTGGTTGGTTATGGTGTTGTTAGGTGCTATTCATGCATATCCTCTTAAGATGGAAAGGACTCATTTCCATTTAATTATTTATAGAAGAATTATACTGGTTCCCACCCCCCCCCCCCCCCCCCCCCCCCCCCCCCCCTTTTTTTTTTAGAATTAAAAAAGTTTAGGATAAATCTTTATCTTACTTTCTCCTTGTCTCATTATCTTTTATAGATAATTTGTTGATTGCCATTGAGGGAAACAAAGATTCAATATTTTAGTTGTATTTGTGTAATGATTTATATGATAATATTTATGTATATATTAATAATGTTTAATGCAGTCTAATTATTTTTTTCAATTTAATTTTTTAATGGCCCATGTTGGGCGTGGGTCCTAAAGACCCCCTTTCACAAGGGAGCAACATGTGATGCAGACTATCCCTCTAAAATTTCTCCATTTTCCTAAAATCTCTCTCAACATCTTAAAGAATACGAGACAAACCCAAGTCAAACTCTTTTCCTTCTTTACCTACATCCAAACTCATAAAATTTAGTTTCAATATGGGGATTCAAGTTAGTAACATCTAAATACATTATATATATTCGCTTCTCTCATTCCAAGGTTTAAAGGGATCTTTAATTTTCATTTGAGATTTTTAATTCTTTGCTCATTCTTTGGTATAGATTTAAAATAAAACTAATGTTGTATTTCTTCATATTTTTTTTACATTTATAATCAATGTCGGTATAAATTGCAAATCTGATATCGAGAGAGAGGGGAAAAAGCTCATGCATACGAAACCCATATCAGATCCTTCAAATTTCTGACCCAATATCAGTGGATTTGAGTTGAGTTGGTCCTAATAAGATGGATCCATAATCATTGAAAAAAAAGTAATATAAGTCAATGAGATTCATAAAATATGTGCCCACATGCATTAAATTTCTTAATGCATGGGTCCATCTATTGATCTTGAGATGTTTTTATATTTTATCAGCCTATTTTATTATATATATTATAACAATACCTCCTTTAGTGGGAGGGCGACACGTGACGCTTTTTTTTATGAGAGAGCGATACGTGGCACACTCCAATTAAAGTCTTAAATTATCTTACATTTCCCTCCCATGAAATCTCTCTCTTTACTATTTAATCTCCTAAAAATCAACATAATCCTTACGTGTCGCTTTTTTTTTACGGGAGAGTGACACGTGGCACCCTCTAATTAAAGTCATAAGACTCTCTCCCATTTTCCACCACTGAAATCTCTCTCTTTATTATTTAATCTCCTAAAAATCAGCATAATCCTTATGTGACAC
This sequence comes from Sextonia rubra, assembly GCA_037013555.1. NCBI lineage: Eukaryota > Viridiplantae > Streptophyta > Magnoliopsida > Laurales > Lauraceae > Sextonia > Sextonia rubra. The sequence goes on from JASUAD010000012.1 coordinate 12,727,003, forward strand.
ACTCTCCTTTCTAAAGAGCATGGGAGAGCAACAAGTGGTGCTCCTTTTGAGCAACATGTAACATCCCTTATTTTAATTTCGATAGAGAGATAAAATCTTTCAATTAAGTAAGAAAGTAGACTATTTCAATCTTATTTCTAACAAATTCTTCTCCTAACCAATATCTATCTCCTCTCTGTTAAAACTTCCCTCCCCATCTTAATCATCCCTTATCTCAAATTAGAAATAATTGGCCATTGGAAAGGAAAAAAAGAAAGAAAAAAAAAGCAACGATGCTTTGTGGGGCCCACTTATCAACTCAGTCCATAACAGATGGGATTCTACACAATCTAAGTACAAGCAAATAGAGAAACTGAGGATGAAGTAATTTGTCAAGGAATTATGACACTCTATAGATGATCTTGGATAGGTGTGGCCCATTGTTTGGGGATTCAAACTTTTATAGAAAACTAGACTCAACGATGAACAAACTAAGGTCAGAAAGCAGTATCCCAGTCAACAAAATTGAAGAAATTAGCTACTCTGAAGAATTAACCAATCTATTATCAGAAATTGAAAATTATAAGCTTTATTTTAATGCCATCAACACAATTTCTTTCATCGCAATTTCTTTTACTAATTTATTTGAATGTTACTTTGCAGTATCAAATTATAAAGAAAATGTGAAATTTCAAGATGTTGGACCAAGTACGTCCATTGCAATATCAAAAACAAATAATTTAATTGATACAAGCTTACAAATTGAAACAAGTGAGGAGTTAAAAGATCAGCAGAAGATGAAACAAGCGCAACTGTCGACATAAGTGGAGAAGATGAACCAAATACAACTACTGAAATAAGTGCATGCTAATAAATAAATATCAACATTTTTTTTCCTTTTACCACATGTAATTCCTTTAATTATTCAAGGATGACTTAATATCAACGTTTTTTTTTACACTCAACTTTTATACATCTATGATTCAAAGAAAATATTTTCTCCTTTCAAAAAAATAAAGATTCAATATTTTATCGATGTTTTTGCTATGATTTATGTCATAATATTAATTAATATTTAATTTAAATTGTTAATAATTTTTAATAAGACTTAATTATTATTTTTTCCAACGCGGGCCCTAAAGCGCTATTAGATAAATTAAGTGAACTAGATGAAGCTAGAATATGCAAATCTCTGCATAACCTTCCTTGTAAAATTTCTTATAGACTATTAGATAAATTTCTTCACTATCATTGAGATTATTTGTGTTGGAGATCAACTTAGGTTTTATTACATTTAGTTGAAATTTCTCTTTCTATTTTTATTTCTTTTTCTTTCTTTGAGTTATGCGCAAATGAACAAGTGAAAAGCCTAAATCTTGTGATAATCTTGATTATCGGCATTTTTTCACCCAATTCAAGATTCTCATTGTGATAGATTGGTTGAACTGATGATCCTTTATATAGTGGAGTATTCCATCTAATTTATATTACCATATAATATTTTTTTTCTCCTGACTTGATTTTACAGATTAAAGGAAATTTTATTTTTTTATTAATATTCTAATGAAATTCTAAAAGTACATTATTTTCATTTTTATTTAGTTTTACTAATATGATAGTTATTTTTTAAGAGTGCACTAAAATATTTAAGATTATGATTGTAAAATGAATTTTATGTTAAATTAAATTAAAAATCATTTAAATATTCAAAAATATTTTTATTTACAAATAATATAATTATCAAATAAGGCCCGCATTGGGCGCAGACCTTGAAGTGCTAGTATATATAATAAGGATCAACTTTTCGTTGGATAGCGACACGTGGCGCAGTCTTTTTACGAGAGTGTGACATGTGGTGCACTCTGATTAAAGTCCTAAATCAAGAATATCTCTCATCTCTCCTAAAATTTAGGGTATCTCTCCTCTATCCTAAAATCTTTCCATTCTATTGTCCTTAGTATAGGTTGTAAATTTCCTAAACATTTAAATCTAATCCTTTCAAGATAAATGTCACGTGGCATTCCAAAATCAAAACGGTAGACATAGATATAAAAAAACAAAAAAGAAAAGAAAATGAATATCTCAATCTTATCTTGCAATACTCTTATCCTCTTTAGCTTCTAGGTCGTCCTTTGTGTGGACTTTTTCCATTGGATATGAATCTCTCAATCACATTGTATCTTTTATAATATTCAAAGTGTTTTCATGATTTCTGCATACAAAATACAAGTGAAGAGTTATAAAATGGCATTAACAACCCCTTCCCTTCACACCAAATCCTAGAAAGGGATCGGCAACTTCATCCATCTGTCTATGCTGAAACTTGACACAATGGTCTTTCTCCCCTCAAAAAACAATTCAAAACAATACTTTTATATGTTTAATTGAGCTTCAACAATTATTTTTTTATAAAAAGCATCAAATGACTCTCATTTCGATGATATTGTTATTGACGTTGTTATATTGTTTTGTATGGTTAATTTGTTAAGTGTTATCTAATTGTTTCATAATGTTAAAACAATTGAGGGACGTATGACATTCTTTTTTTCTTTTCTTTGCTTCCATCATCATCCCCTTCATGCCCTTCTTTAAAAAAAAAAATTTCTTCATCTATAATGGGGCCCACATGTGCAATCCAAACCTGCCGATGGGCCTCACATTGACTGAGTAGAAATATGATTGTTAGAAAACTGAATAAATCCTTCGGTCATGATTAGTGGGTCAATATTCTGGTGATCTGCACTATTGAAATGATGATATCTTGATAGCTATCTTCCATCAATGGGATGCACTAGCCATTACAAGTGGGTGCATTTAATTAAATTTCATTATGTTTAATATGCAATGTCTAATTTTATTATTTTTCATATGTATTTATTGAAGAAAGAACAATTTACAATGCCCATTTAAATATGCAAAATGTCTAATGTAATACAATTTTATATGGGGCCTTTTCTTTTCAATTTGATAAAATAAGGAGTTGCAGCAAAAATTATCATTTTATATTTTTTTCATATTGTTAGTAATTTTTAAATTAGTTTGTTTCTTTATTTTTAAATTTTTTGAAAGATATTCTTAGTTTTTATGAAATGATAACTGACAAGTGATTACATTAGCTTCACATAAACCCCACTTATGAAATTGGCTCAAAAAAATTAATTTTTTTATGACCCACGTTAAAATATTAATAATTTTTTACAAAATTTAAGGCATCTCTTAAATCTAAAATATCTCTTTCTGAAAATCTCTCCATACCATTGTCCTCTCATAAAAAGTCACCATACCTTACAGATTGATATTAATCACCGTACTTAATAGAGTGATTTTAGGAGAAGCAAAACCTACATATTGATACTAATCACTTAAAATCTCTCTTTGCCATTGTATGGGATACAATACATCAATGATCAAACCATTTTGCTAATGTACATGTCAGGCCTAAGTTGCATGCTTGCATTCTTACTAGCAATGAGGACTTCATCCTCCATGAGACCTGATGGGAAAAAATGCATCAAACCCATCCACCAAACTACTTGGGACCTACAAAGATCCCACTCAATCCAATCCATCCACCCACTAACTTGAGACCCTTTAGATGGAGATAGACCTATGCGTTTATATATTTATTACAAATAGTGGGGGCCCACGTACCAAGTAATTTTATGAACATCATTAGCTATGGAGATTCGTACCCCCACTACAGCTAAGGTGTTAAGAAACGATGCAGCAATCACCTTAAATTAAGATAATGTCGTTCCAAGAAATTTGATTAAAGGGTACGTACCTTTTTATGGATGGATCCCAAATTTTCAATTTTTTTCGGTTGATAATAGAGATGGGAGATGTTAATCGACCGGGTATGAAAAAAGGGATTTTAATTATCATCCAAAACTATTCAAACTAATCTCATGGAAATGAACAGTAAACTTTCTTCTTCCTCTTCTTTTATATATATATATATATATATAAGGTATCCCTTGCCAGCTCAACCAGCCAGCCGTTATGCCTTTGGCCTCCGATCAGAGGGTTACCTCATTTTGATGACCAAGGACTATTCCCTCCTTGGACCTAGAGTTTTCATTTGAGGGCTATATACCCAAATAGACAATTGTGTTTTGGGGAGAAATATAGGATTTCCATGTGTGTTTATCTACATGAAATTTTAATTGACCATGAGTAGATGATTACAATAATTAGATAAGTTTAGGACCCCAACCCTTATTTAGTGGCCAAAATAAAAGTTCTTACTTTAAGTCTATAGAAAATTAAGAGGGCCATACTCAATTCAAGCTCTTGAGTCAATGGTCGAGTCAATGGGGCTTGGCTAGTTAATACTTGATATTACCCAGTCAAAAAAAGCACACCCAGGTTCTTTTTGTGGGGTCTAAGCCCATGGATCCCATGGATCTAACATGCACGTTGATGGGGTATTATCTCAATTATTACTCTTTATTATTACTTTTTGTTTCTGAACCATCCATGCATTCGGCGTACATTAAAAAGATGGTTAGTGGTGTACAATGTGGGAATTGTGAGGTGTGATCATGTCTTTACAAAGAAGATTGAGGTAATCATAGTGATACAAGTCCACAATTCTATTGATATGCAGTCCACGTAGGCCATGACCCACTGACCCAAAGAATCAAAATGGTAGGACTCAAACGGGTGGGACAGTTGAAACAATTGAGAAAGAGAAACTCTGTGACTCACTCTATAAACTCATCCGTGTTGATTATGTTTCTAATTAAAAGGCTCAATATATTGGACTTGCCAAACCTCACCAAAATGTGAGTTGACTCCACGATCAAATTGATAGAAAATCACAAATGTGCTTTAGTAATCAGATGGGATTTTTCAAAATCTCTCTCTAAGCAATCCCTCTAAACAAATTAATCTGCAAACCTTCCATCTACATGAAATTTTAATTAACCACAAGTAGATGATTGGATAAAAATAAATTTCGGAACCTTCCATCTACATGAAGTTTTAATTGACCACGAGTAGATGTTACAATAATCAAATAAGTTTAGGACCCCAACCCTTATTTAGTGGCCAAAATAAAGGTTCTTACTTTAAGTCTATAGAAAATTAAAAGGGCCAGACTCAATCCGAGGTCCTAAGTCAATGGCCGAGTCATTGGGGCTTGGCCTGGCGTTCTATGAAATCAATATTAACTTGATGTTACCCAGTCAAAAAATGCATGCCCAAGTCCCCACTAAGCCCATAGATCTAACATGGGCCCCATTTTGAAGGGATATTATCTCATTTATTACTCTTTTTTATTACTTTTTATTTATGAACCATCCATGCATTAAATGTCCACGCAAAGAGATGGGTAGTAGTGTACAATGTGGCAATTGTGAGGTGTGATTATGTCTTTACAAAGATTGGGGTAATCATAGTGATACAAGTCCACTATTCAGTGGACCATGATCGATGACTCACTGACCCAAAGAATCAAAATGGAAGGACTCAAATGGGTGGGACACTCAAAACAATTGAGAGAGAGAAACTTGGTGACTCTATAAATTCATCCATGCTGATTATGTTTCTAATTTGAAAGGCTCAAAATATTGGACTTGCCAAACCTTTATCAAAATGTGAGTTGACTTCATCGTCAAATTGATAAAAAACTACAAATGTGCTTTAGGGTATGTTTATTAATTTAAATGGTAGAGAAAATGACGGTGAATGATCATTTCAAAAGATAAAAAAAACGGAGAGGGGTTAAATCAATCCCATGATGAGATTTTGTCTTTTAGTGAAAAGAGAATATAACTTTTTGACTTTCTGTTTTAAAAATAAATATTTTTTATCAGTTTATAGGATGACAAAGTAGTTTTTTTAACTTTTTTGTGTAAAAAGGTATAAGAATTTTTTTGAAATGTGGTATTTTAATTTGACTCTTTTAGTTTATTGTGTCTTAAAATGATTGATGACTTTAAATTTATTTAGAGGTGAAATTATCAAATAGCCCCTTAATGATTTGTCTGAAATATGCATCAATTATGTTGATCGCCATGTCAAGGGAACAAATTACACTTCAAGATACCATAAAGGGCATGATTTACTCCACATCACAGTTTGAACTAGATGATTAGTATTTTTTCATTTTTATGTTTATTTTTCTATTCCTTTTTTGCCAATTCCATTGCTTTGTATGCTCAGTCTCCTCCTGTACTATCATTGTTCATGGAATCCCTTTCCACTTGCTATTTATAAATAGTAATCTGGCTGACCTATCCACTTGTTGTGCATGGCCCCCACTTGCTATTTGTAACAATCTCCACATTATTATCTCTTACGTTCTCCATAATTTCACATGCTTTTCATTCAATGGTGCTTTTACAATGTACGAGAAGTAAAATATAAATTTCTTTCATTAAATCTTTGATTTTTGAAATTCAAATTTAATTGTATTTGCATTATGATTTATATAGTAATATTCATTTATATTTTAGTCATCATAGTTTTATCATAGCCCGTGTTGGGTGCAGGCCTTGAAGTGCTAGTTTGAACATTAAATCAATTCACAACACATAGTGTGCGAAAAATGATTGGATTGGCTCAAGGTAGGCTCCACGTCCTAAAAACATAAGATGAAAGGGGGATGAGTTTTCAAAAATCCTCTACATCTATATATATATAGAGAGAGAGAGAGAGAGAGAGAGAGAGAGAGGCCCTCTCTACTAAGCATTATCATGAGCACACTTCGTGGGGCCATTTGAGGCCCCACCTTGGTTGTGTATAGTGATGGAGGCTCGAATAATCATTTTAACCACTTGATCATTAGTTGATAAGTTTTCACCATCTAAAAAGAGTACCCAATCAATTTAACAATCCAACCCATTTAAAATGGGTGCCAAACTCATGATTGATGACTATAGGGGTCCTGTTTTATAGTTTACTTGGATGGATTATCATGTGTGCCTATTATATATTTAGGCATGCAACAATCACCTTATTGTGGACAACAGTGCTCAACGGTGGGTTTTCTATACAAACAAATATATACAAAATATTTTCCTTTTGTAATATTTAAGTGAGAAAAGAATTATTACCCGTCACACATAAGAAATATATGGTCTAACTTATTTTTGGGGGTCACCTAACCCAGTTATGATTTATATCCCCTTTTGTGATTGTAACCATATAACCCACATTTAAAAATTAAAACATGGGGTCCATACTCTAAGGATTTATAATGTTGTCCTACCATTATAAGAAATTAAGAATTATAATATGGGCCCATCTTCTGTGATCATTACTATGTGACCTATTTTAGGAATTAGATAGTGGAGGTACTTATTTGAGATAAGAAAAGAGGTAAATAGAAAACAACTGTATCAACATCTGAATCACACAATGCAAAATGCACCCTTTGTTTCATAAATTCATTGGAAAGCTCCTGTCAACCCTTGGGTTGAAGGCCAAAGGTATGAAGGCTAGGCTAGTGATGACACCATGGGTCATTAAAAAAAAAAGATTAGGAAACTCACTGTTTTCTTAAACCTAAAACAAAGAAAGATTGAGGGCCTATTTGGCATTGTGCTCAAATCTGGTTGTGTTGAGATCAGGTTTTGCTGAGACTAAATTCTGCAGAGCTTGTTTGACAACATTGTATTAAAATACTCTGTTGAAGAATATGTCATATGGAACTTGTTTGACAACAAAAAAAAAAAAATTTTCTCCAACGATTAGAATCAAGAGAATCATAGGATCTAAAATGTGGGACCCACATTTTAATGTTTATGCACTTTATTAATGGCATACATGGGACCCACCGGTAGAAGTTATAACGTTGTATACGCCTTTAAAAATTAGAACATGGGGCCCATATTTATAAGATTTATAAAGTGGGCCCACTTTATAAGAATTGTAATGTGGGCCTACTTTTTTTAATGTAAATATGGAGCCTATCTTCATAAATTATAGCATGGAACACACATTCAGAAATTAGAATATGGGCTCACATTCATAGAATTTATAATGTAGGTCCACTTTTTGTGATTTTGACCAAGTGACATACATTTAGAAATTACAAAGTAAACCCACATTTTTGTGATTTTATATATGGGACCCACATTTAGAAATTACAATGCGGTGTCCACCTTTGGAAATTATAATAGATTATAATGTAAGTCTATCTTGTTGTTGATTGTGAAGATGAGACTCACTTTAAATATTAAATAGTACTGACCTTTAGAAATTAGAACATGGGAACATCCTGAATGGCATGATACCAAACACACCTTGAGGTTCTTAATAGTATCAAGAAATCTATATTTTAGGCAGACGGTCCCACCCACGTGTGGCACATGTAAGTACTTGATCCCGGAAGGTCCTATTCTTTAATATTTAATTGATTTTAATGTGATTAAATAATAAATGAAATAAGATGGAAAAATCACGCCAGCTTAGTTAGAGTCCAATTATAAATAACTAAGTAATTAGTTAAGGAAATTAATTTATTATTAAGGGCCTGCCAGGTATAATAATAAATAAAATTAGTTAATGTGGGCCCATATGGAACCCACTAGAGTGGGGCTGCTAAATGGGTTGACTATATTAGTTAATATGCAAAATCTTTGAAACTGTTGATTTATGTCCTACGCATTTTCTCTTTACTCTCCCCAAAGTTTTATCAAGTGGCTCATAAATTTACTAATTCGGTAGTTTGCATAGTTATGAATATCACCCTCAATTTTGCCCATCCAATATAGGGTCAGGATCATCTAAGGCTTTATCCAATGGTGGCCATAAGTGGACTAATTACAGTTCACCACATTACCAAAGGGATACATGCCATTCGTGTGGGTAGTGGTGTCCCATACAAGGAAGCCCCTTTTTATCGTGATGGGGTGAAACGTGGTTGGTCCACTTATAATCACTGTACATAAAAAACCTAAGATAATTCCAATTCATCCAATGGGTACTTCATCCTAGCATGGTGCCCAAGAGTATATTTATTTTTAATAGTTTGTTCAATGAGATTGTTCATATCTATTATCATAAAAATATGGTGGGCAACCACATGATTATTGTATTGCACATTAAACCAAAGAGAGCTGAATTTATTTTACTTCCTCCTTGTGATACACTTGCACACACATTGGGGATGGAAATTGATCAAGCTTAAATGGCGACTCGTACTCGCCCCTATTCTGGCAATATAAGTTCTTTGTTTTTACTTTGCTAGTTTGGCCCCCTAGCTAGGGGTTGGAGCTTCGAACATGAGGGCCAAGAATTATCCTCGGTTGGTTTTCTAAAATTGATGTGCCTCAATGATTGACAATGCATAGTTTTTGCCTTAACATAGAAGTATGAGGTTGAACATGATGGATTCTTACCATCATCTCATCGGCCAATGTTAATTAATATTTAATATCTAAAATGAAGCATCCACTAATATGAAATCAAACTCGATTTGCATCCGTATGGGTCAGATTTGGTGTCATAGAGCTGGGAACAACTCAAGAACAATGCGAAACAGGTTTCTCTTTTGGAAGAGACAACATCATCATTATCATCGTCACCAAAGCATTGTTCTAACTATCTTGCAGTTAGCCACATGAATTATATTTCTCCATTCTAATATGTCTTAGACTATATTTCGCTCTCTATTATCGAAACACATTCATAGAAATTACAATGTGGCTCAATTTTTTGTGATTGTGATCATATAAAACACATTTAGAGATTAGAACATGGAGCCCACACTCAACGGATATATAATGTGATTCTTCCATGATAAAGAATTAGAAATTATAATATGGGCCTACCTTTTGTAAATATGACCTGCTTTAGAAATTAAATAACAGAGTCACTTCCTTTGAGATAAGTAGAAAATTCCTATGCCAAGTCTTATCTCATGGGAACATGGAAACATCCAAACTCTTAAGAGGAAAAAAAAAAAAAAAGGAAGAGATGGAGAGAATTTACGATTTGGAAACCCATGTAATTACTTGGTCCAAGTAGATCAAGATTGCCTTTTATTGAGTTCAGCGGTTAGAGTGTCCATCTCAACCCGAGTCATCCAGAGTACGCCAGATGGGGTTGATCTCTCATTGACAATCGCATATCTCTACAAAGAAAGCTAGACCCTAACTATGGTGCAGTACATCTTTGACTTTGTTGTGACCTAATAATCACTCATAAAGATTTCGCATTTCAAAATGCTGAAAGTAGTATCAAAGCCTTCATACCGCTCATGTGAAGATTGGATCTAAATTGATCGCTTTTCAGGTAACCAAAAATTTATTTGACTGAAATTGATAATCTAATAGGCTGGAAAATGGAGTGCAACAGTTGGAATGAAAAATTAGATTCTATCTTTATTCTTTTAATTTTTATAGATATTACTATTGGATGTGATTCCTAGATTGCAGGGTGCAGAAACACTGTGCCAAAGAAAGTGATATTCACGCCTCAATTGATTCCGAGGACCCTCGGCTAATTCAATGAATTGTAGAGAAAAAAAAAATGATTGACAGTCATGAACGACGACTATAACACAGAATGATTGCCTCCAAAGTGGGAGATTACGGGTCATAATTTATCAAACGCCACCAACAATGTGTGATGGTTTCATCCTTTTTATTTTAGGCCACTAAGCGTCAATTCATCTTAAGAAAGTAGAGATGAAAGAAACCCTTTGGCTTTAAAATACTAGGGCTATCCCTATCAATAAGTGAAAGTGGTCCCTTTTCATAATATATGATCTACACAGAAGATAACCCAGTAAAATCCAAAACATGGCACCTCACACATCTGCGTTAAGATTTCAACAACGGTCTATTCTTGAATAAACCAAGAGGCTAATTATGATTCAAGGTTTTTTTGTTTTTTTTTTAATGGCCCAAGGTATTCTTCACCAGCCCAGCCTTCAGATCTTTGACTTCTAGCCGGAAGGTTATTCAATTCTAACAAACAAAAACTATTCATAGGAGGGTACTTATATGGTTAAAGCCTCAAACCAACTGAGTCACCGCCTTAACATCAATTATGATTCATGGTTAGAATTAGAAGAGCATAAATCGATCCGATTAAATTGATAGCTTTTCTAAAAATGCCTTCCCCGTTTAATATGACAAGGGTTTACAACTTCCTTGAGCGACTACAGTACCTCAAGAGGTTTCACATCACAACACTGAGTAGTGAAATTTTCTCAAGTTCATAAAAGGATAAAGAGTACAATTCAGTCCATGGAGTCCTTAGTTGTAGTGTTTTTTTTTTTTAAATTCAAAAAGTGTTTGCAGAGATTCCAAGCAAAAGATGGGATCGCCAATCTCCGCAAACATGATTTTTAGTAAAAGAAAATAATTGGGTAAAAAAAGACGTACAGCCCGTAGATTTTATCTCACTTTACTTTTATTTTATTCCATGGCAAGCAAACAGACCCAATGATAGTAGTTAAATCTCAAATTTTGAAATATCTAGTCACACACAGAGATCTCTCATTCTATATGCAACAACAATTGAAACAAGGATAGGTGTACGCCCTACGCGAACATATGGAACAGGGGAGGAGGGAGAATGCAACTAATTATTCAGGTCCTTGCAACTTATGATTTAGGCAAAAATATTATTTTGTAATCAAAGGGAAATGCTTGGCAATAACTTAGACCGCACAAAAACTCGGAACAAAAATTTTTCTAGCCCGACCAGTTGAGCTCGTTGCATGAATGAAGCAGATTTAACTATATTTTTGAGAAGCTTCCTGCTTTTGCAGAATTTGATACAACATATAAACTCAAGAAATAAATCAATAGCAAACCACCTTTGCAGGGCTCCCACTGGGGGCCTGTGAAACAGTGGAAACTGAATCAGATCCTTTGTTCTAAGCACTCTTGGGAAGGAGACTAGGAGTGCTTAGAATTCTTTTGTTGCTTTTGATCTATGTAACCTATACTGTAGCCGGAGCATTTCTGCAAAACATGAAAATACACAGGATCAAGGGAGAATGATTTTCAGTTGCCTTTAAAGTTCTTTTGTGGCCGCTATTTTATGAGGTAGAAGCACTTATAGCAGTTTCTGCAATAAGCAGATTCAGACCTAGGAGGTAGAAAACCATTTCCTACTGTGAGATGCGTTTCCGTCTTACTCTCTGTAGAAACACATCACCGTGGAAAGTATTTCATTTTACCAAACTAGAACCACAGAATGAAGTTTCTTCAGTTTCCAATCTCTACAGAAAACAAAATCAGTGGAAATAAAATGTAAGAGAATAAACAGGCAGTATGTACATGAGAAAAGGGCCACCAATAAGCAAGCTGAATGCACTCTGAGAAAATAATTGACATCAACACGTTGTTTTGTTTAATGCGATAGATGGAAGTAAATAGTGTAGGAATGATAAATGCAGGCCAATAAAGAAATATACTAAAAATCAAGATATCCATTACCGTCAATTTACTGTCTACCAAAAATTTGAACGGCCAGGTTCATTATGCCATGGCCATACCTCACAAAAATTTCAACGGCATGGTTTAATTTGGCCGTCAACGCATGCAATCATCAACAGACCATCTAGTGCACCAGATTGATGGAGAAAAAAACAGGATACAGTAAATGTGATGGGCTCTTGGAAAGAAATGATCCTGTACTGCCATTAATATTGATCTGAGATAAGTTAAAACCCTCGGCTGATCAAAGCCGTTCATATCACTCATCACATATCTTTCTAGAAGTTGTCCCAAATTTCACGCCAACCAAAGCAAAATTGGCACCATTCTTGCTCATGTAGAAACATGACTATTTTTCACATGCTCTATCCAACAGTGCATTTGAAACCAGTTAGATGGGTGGGCACCATATCTATTATATTAAGATGCTTCTGCAGTATGTGATCATTTCTCCAAACTTAAAGAACCCATGCCCTGGAAAACCCTGCCTACCATCTAGAGGAAAAGCATCTGAACAAAAAATAAAGAGAAAGTACAGTTCACATTCAATTGAACTTCCAAAAGATGACTATCAAATCAATGGTCCATATCTTCGGACCATTGTGCTTAAATGTACAAGCTCAACACTAGAATACACTCCACATGTCCACGGGTGAGGATTGCCATTCCTCTTTCATTAAACTTCCCCAATAAAGATGGCTTCAAATTAAATCTCCGAGTGAAAAATTAATTGAAAGGGCAATTGTAAGCTTAAGCTCAGAAGATTGGGGGGAAGAATTTGTAGTTTTCCCTATAATATGTAAGAACTGTAGTCTCCTCTAAACCTCGATTTCAGTCTTCACCTGAATCTCTTTGTCAGTGGCAGTTTTATCTGCAATAGAATCATTTTCTTCTTGGATTAGCTCTTTTTGAGATAGCTCTTCTTTTAGTCTCCTCAGTTCAATATCCCTCTCCTGTAATCTTTGTTGCAGTATAATCACCTGAAATACAATAGCATTTCAACACTAGCGAACTCAATGTGCAGAATAAGAAAATGAAAAAACAAATAGCAGAGGTGTGATTTTCATTAGTGTAAGAAAGCTTGAACGCTGTCATCTCCATCTATCCTTTCATTCATCTTTAACAAGTTTATCAACTGGCTAAGCCGATTCTGCGGAATTTTTTCCTTTGCAGTTTTATGAACTGGTTGGCTGACTCTTCTTCTTCATCTTCCCTTCTTTCTCTTCTTTTTCTTCTTCCCTCTCCTTCTGTCCTCTCTCTTCTTCTTCTCTCTCTTTCTTCCCTCCCTTTTTCACTTCTCTCTGATGCAAGAGTGGAAGATCCAAAACATATAAATCTTGCGTTGGATCAAGCCCTGACTTACTAGGATCAATTTGATCGGCAAGAGTGGAAGATCCAAAACATATAAATCTTGCGTTGGATCAAGCCCTGACTTACTAGGATCAATTTGATCGGTCCGATAGCTATTTGACCGATTTAATTTGGGGGCAATTCAAGCATGAGGGCTCAAATATGAATTAAACAGCCCTAAAGTGAGTACAAATATCTCCAAACTTAATGTGGGTGTAAAGGAAAATAAATTGAGCCCTAACCATCATGGATAGACTAACGGATGCACCAATCTACATAATACTCCGTACAACAATTGGGGACTCCATCAGAAATGCTCAACGACATGGGATCAAACCCACTTGGAATGGGATATCCAATGAATTATAAATTCATTCCAATTGCAATTTCCGAAATTCGGATAGAAGAAATCCACAGAAAAAGGCTTCTAAATTCAGGACATGAGCATAGGAAAGGGGGTAAAAGAAAAAGGCAAGTAGAGACTCTCTTCAAGGGACATCCAAGAGGATTTCTTAGTATAAACAACTTCCACTCTCATATTAAATCATTATTTTATTAAGGTTTGTAAAGATTTACCTAATGCTTTCCTTAGTTAACAAGAACTAGATGATTGTCAAGAACTAGATGAATGTCTAGGATTAAATCTAACATTGTGGCTTTTTTTATTTCAAGTAATATATAAGAATACAATGAGGGACATTGATAGCTCAAAATAGAACGGAATGAAGAAATAGAATTCATGTAGCCGACCCCAACATGGTTGGGATAAGGCTTTGATGATGATGATGATGATGACGACAATGAGGGACATTGAACCCCATGTTTGGTTAATTTAAATTCTTTTAATTGAATGATGCAAGGATTTCCCCTTTCTTCCTCTTCTCCATGGCACGAGAGTGTCTCCCAAAGGATCCAAGGCAATCAAGTGGGAATGAGCGCCTTGGGGTAAGCTAATTTTCTACTTTTCTCCTTGTTATTGCATAATTAGTTGTAGATCTGGTTTGCATTCGATCTAAATTTGGTTTTCTTTTCATTCAATCAAGTAATGTCCATTCAAGCTCATCAATTGGTCCAATCTTGCAAATCGCCACTATTACATCATTTGGTACCAGAGCCAAAGGATCCTAATCAATTGATTGTTGATTCCATTCTTAATACCATACCACTGCATAGAGGTAGAGGATGTTCACGCGAGCAAGATGTAGAGAATGACAAGGGAAACCAATTAGATCCTTGTGACCTTCAGATCCAGAATTTCTGAGAGTAAATTGAGATTTTGACTCTACGGTTTTGTATGAGTCACCTATATTTTCATGAAGGTTACAACTTACAATGATCATCTAGATTATGATGACAAATCATATCATGGTGACTGTGATAATGATTACAAGGATCCAATTGACAATGATGAGTTGAATGAAGATCGTGAGTGAATTAACTGTCAAAGATTGGATTTTAGCAATGATGTTGTTGATGGTTAGACTTACGATGAAATCCAAAAGATCTGATGAAAATTGAAACTTAGTTATCTTTGAAGATGGTGCTGTTGTTAGTGATCCTAATATCAGATCCTTGACACACATTCAAATACAGGTGTCAACTATACAATCAAATTCAATAATGTATCAAGATTATAAAGAAGAGGTTTTAATTAACAAATTAACAAGGACTACCCATATATAGAAATTGAAGATTTGAAAACACGTGAAGGGTATGTGGATAAAGAGTTTAATGAATACTTAGATGATGAGCAGATTGAGAAAATGGAGGGTGCTTTTGTGGCCAATGCTACTTTGAGTGTAGATGTGATGACGAGAATTTGAAGGGTGTGTAAAATGGGAGGTCCACTTGTAATGGGACGTCCAATAAATTCTAAGTTCTCCCAATTGCAATATTTGAAGTTTGGATAGAAGAGAACCAAAGAAGAAAGGTTTCCCAGATTCAAGGCATGAACAAAGGAAAGGAGATTCAAAAAAGGAGGCTAGTGGAGAGTATATATCCACATGCTATGTCCAAGAGGGTTTCTTAGCCCAAACAACTTTTATTTCATATTGTCTCTTTATTTTATTATGATTTGTCAGGATTCATTTAATGGTTTCCTTGAAAAACTGAGACTAGAAAAATGGCTACGATTAAATCTAGCATTATGGCTTCTTTTATTGTATGTGCTATATAAGAATATGATAGGGAATGTCTATCCCCACATTTTGTTGATTTAAATTCTTTTCATTGAGTGATGCATGAATTTGCTCCTTTCTTCCTCTTCACTGTTGGCATGAGAACGTCTCCCAAAGAATTGCAGGCAATCAGGTGGGTATTATCGCTTTGGGGTAAGATAATTTTCTACTTTCCCCATTGCTATTTGCATAATTGGTTGTTAATCCAGTTTGAATTTGATCTAAATTTGGGTTTTTTTTAATTTAATCAAAGTAAATCTGTTTGGGCTCATCAGATAATTCAAATAATTTTCTAATAGTACTACATCACCCTCCCTCTCCATTTCTCGATTTGCAACTTTGAAAAGGAATCCTAGCACTTTCTGGCTTCTGCTGCTTGACTTTTTTGTATATGGGGCCCCAAATGCCCCATTGTAGAGCCTACAAACATTCCCAAACTTCCTCTTTTTTTTTTTTTTTTTAATTACAGACTTCTAATTGAGACCAATTATGAAAATTTAAATCACTCAACATCAATGCACCCTCTTGAATGAGACTTCAACAAATTTTAATCAAGTATGAGTTGGACCCCTTCTTAGATTGATCACTAAATAAAGTTTAAGTATTTTATAGTAGTCAATCTAATACTAGACCCAAGATTGAGTGATGCAGTATGGACCAAGGCCAGGGAGTCAACTGGGCAAACACATTGACCCAGAGGTCAACTAGGTCCATTGAGTTCAGTCCATAGGCCCAATTTGACCGAGAATTATTGTGGAGTTCTAAGTTTATCCTATTTTTATTTTTTGTTATAAATTAGGATTGCTATTAGCCAATTTTCTATTTTAATTATATTTCTCCTCAATGCTCAAAATAAAACGGAATGGAGAAACAGAATTCATGTAGCCAACCCCAACATGGTTGGGATAAGGCTTTGATGATGATGATGATGAATTAAATTTCTCTCCAATATTTGGGAAAGTTTTCGTGTCCAAGTAAGAGAAGGAACTGATCCTACTCTTTATATATAGATGTACAAACCTCATTATAATTCATGCTTATTATCAATTAATATTTGAGTTCTAAGTTCTCTCTTCAATTACGGTGTTTTCCATTATCTTGAGTGTGCCACAGTGCTTGAATTCATCTTTGGATTCGATCCCTCCCAATGATTAATCTATTTTTTGATCGAGGATATGAGGCGGCGCCATTGTGTATTCCTAATTGTCCATCTAAAGTCATTAAATGGATAAGCACACTGTATCTGATAGCCCAATGAGTTTAATCATGTGGCATCGTTAATTTGGCGATAGAGCCTACTTTTATTTAAGTGAATTTTTTCATAGAGCTAATATAAAGGGGACATACTTAGATTTTAGATAAGGGCTACATTGATGGATTTATAAATTATAGAGATGGGGCTAAATATTAAACACAAAAATTGAACATATTTAATAATCAAAGATCGAACTACAATACAGGATGTTATGACTTGAGGGGACTGACATTTTGGTTTATAGTGTGTACTAATGAGAAAAAAAAAACATTGTTTACTAGTTTTTTACAATATTATGATTTTCTGGATGTTTTTCCAAAATTTTTGAAATCAAAAAAGGATTTCGCCGCGATACAACGCTGCATTGTATAATTTTTTGGGGTCAACCACAATGGCGATTGTGGCCGCAGTTTTGACCCTGGTGCCTAAGTCACCTGAGAGAAGAAATTAAAAAAAAAAGTCTTATGTGTCTTTTCAAAAGCATTATTTCTTGTAGAGAAATGGAGAAGAAAAACACATTCCTTAATTGTTGTGGGTTTTTTGTGCATGTTTCTGTCAAAAAATGGGATCCATTAACATCAATGATATCAATGATGACACCATTATCTGCTAAAGTTTCATTTGCTTTCTTTCTCTAATATTTGGACCCCCATAGCACACTTTCCTATGGAAAAACTATCAACTTCTATTTCAAAGATCTTCAAAAAAGCGGACTCTAGAAGCAACTTGATCACGGAAAAGGTAGAGTCAAAAGTCAAGCTAAGCTGCACCCTAAGCCCAATTACATTTAAACAATAAGAAAAAAATAGTAAAAAACAATCTAGAAAACGAAAGGATAGTTTCATGAATGGATTTTTACAGCAAAATATGGCAAAGGGTTCTTAATTAACTCGCTGATGCTGAAAAAAAAAAAAAAACCCGTACGGTGCTTAGCAATACACAATGAAATGTTAGAATTATCCTCATATACTTGTGATATTGAGGCTACTTCAGTTTCCTCTTCCTCTCCAATCATTAACGGTGACAGCCATTGGAACAAATTCTGACTACAACAGCCCCAAAATCACCAGCCCTATGACAACTTGACAAGACAGTGCATCTTAATGGACATGTACTGAGTTTCCCCCACTATGAAGAACACCAACAAATGAAGCTAATTGATTTGTCCATTGTACCCTATACCCACAAAACCCCATCACCAAAAGAAGCAGAGAAGATCCAGAATCATCAATGGCTTCGGGCAATAGAGCATCTCATATGCACCACACCCACTCCTCAAGTGCCAGCAACATCAAAACCTACCAAAGAGACTCTAGGGGCATTGCTTAATTCACCCAGGATGCGAGACTCCACACCATTTATGAGCAGTCTGATAAGTATTACCTAAGAAGCACAGACACGAACACGGCCACGGGACACAGATACGACACAACGAAGACAAGCTGACATAGCATTTCTCAAAAAAGTAGGAGATGGACACATTGGGGGGCACGTTAATAAGATATATTAATTTATATATAATAATCTACTAAAAAAATAATATCATTTTAATTTTTTTAAATCAATTTAGCAATCAAAAAATAAAAATTCAAGTACCAACTAACAAGTATATCAAATTATCAAATATCAATACAACACTAAAACATAATTCATAATCATTAAACATGAAATATCCATAGTTCCGTAAAATCCATATAAAGAAAAGGGTGGATCATCTCTTTCCCCTCCAAAAAAAAAAAAAAAAAACAAAAAGCAAAAAAGGAGCCAATCTTGAAGCCTATTTTTTAGTGAAATATTTATTTGTCTTTTGCTTGTGATATAATTAATATTTACAATCATTCATTTTTCCATGGTACAAAATTGTCATATATTAAGTTTACAAGTTTTAAATAAACACATGCTAACAAAGTGTCCAAAAGATATCAGCCACATGTTTATTTTTTAATTATAAACATGGGCTAGGAATTGTGGGACATGTTGCAAAAAGAGTGTTGAACAAGTGTCCGAAATTAAGATTTTTAGTTCTTAATTATGGACATGGCTAAATAGTATCGGACACGTGTCCGATAGTGTCTGAGGAGTGTCGGTATCCGACATGGATACGTCACTTTCTTAGAAGTGTCCGTGCTTCTTACAGTATTACTCAAAACCAAAACCACAAAACCAGCCCATCTCCTGCTTTCTGAGTATGGATTTTCAACAGTTGGCCTTGAGGTCAAACTGATAGAGTCATGGCTCTAGATATCATGAAATATGAGAGAGATGGGCGGTTGATTGTTGGTGCTATAAGAGACACAAGAGAAATGAGATGTGATGGGGATGTTTGTTTTTTTTGTGGGGTGGGGGGGGGGGGGGGGGGTGGTGTTTGGTGTCCAATTTGGAGTATTTCCACGATCTAGCTATTCGGTTGGAGTTTGAGTAGCCGGTAATTCCTGTCAGTTGTGATTTGTGAAACCTTAATTAATGTTTGACAAAAATGGAGGTTTCAGAGGGGAGTGGCTACTAGAAGGGTTCAAACTCAAATTCAAATTACAGAGAGAATAAAAAATTCTAGCAAGGAAATGGGAACCCCAGATGGATATAAAACTCAAATGAAGAAGACAAAAGATTCAACCATTTTTGATGCATGCTTATACTACTCACAATATTGCAATCTCTAGCAATATCGTGAAATTAGTGTAATTTTGACGGTTCATACTTTGGTACAAAACACTTTGCCATTAGTATTTCAAATTTAATCATCAGCAGGTAAAATCAGCGCCTAAGCTGTATTTAACAGTAAAACCTCGCCTTTTCCATGGCATACATTTACCATGGATTTTTCTAATGTGGAAATTTCTTCTTTGTGGCAATTTTCTCTTTTTGTGAAAAGGACTTGTACACATGTGCCCATAAACATTTCAAGTTTTTAAGTATCCTTCAATTGACAAGAAAGTTTCCAAAAATCTTCTAGTGTATCAAAATTGATCCAATCAATTCAATTCTAGCAAAGCATTCCCTAAATTCAAATGATTCACATTCAATACTGGTTCCGTTTGGGGGCATCCCTTCCCGGCAAATAGAGGAGCATGCGTAAGCTAATTCAATGAAGCAAACTAGGCTTAGCATTCAAGTTGGTGCCCAGGGGCAGCAAGCATCTATGTTACGTGGACTCGGGATTAGTATCGGATGCGGGTGTGTATCGGGTGCGGGTGTGCCTCAAAAAAGTATGTCAAATACTTTAGAAATGAAGTATTAGCACAAGCATCGGGTGCGAGTGTGTATATGTTGGGTGTAGGTGTGTCATAATTTTAGGCGAGTCCGTGTATTATAGGCAAGTATAGGTCCCTAAGAAAAGAGGGGCCGTAGCTGCAAGCTCAGCTTAGCTTTGAAGCTGCAAAGGAAGGCCATGAACCATCTGCATCTAAAGCCAAAGTGTGCTACACTAGTTTTCAATCCTCTCTCAAAAATAAAATGAATAAATAAGTCCAGTGAAAAATAAGTTGAAAATTTTCATTCTCTAGGCCATAGTTACAACAATCCTACAATTCGTATCCTGAATATTAAGGAAAACAATTTGCGTTCTATGCAAAGAATCCCATTTACATATGAATCGTAGGATTTGTGTGAATCTTATGATTCGATACTAGTGTCATTAAATCTTACGATTGAAGCAATTTGGCTGAGCAAGAATATCTATAATGACTAAATTAATATTAAAAATCTTTTACCTTTTTTTCTTTCTTTATTTTTTTTAGCATTTTTATTTTTAAAAATTATTTAGTCATTAACAAAGCCTCTTAAGAATATTTACAACTTTGGGGAGGTTTTAGAGATAAATAAAGAGTATGCATTTAATTAAAGTGTTCAACTGTACATATGGTGCTTGTCTATATCTTCTTCTTTTTTTTTTAATCTTTTTTACTATTTTCATTCATAAACATTTTCTTAATATCAAAAGATATCCTACTATGTAAAATTGATGGTTTGAATTTTATTTTTACTTTTATATTTTGATTTAAAGATTAAAAAAAAGTATATTCATACCTTAAACTTATTAAACTATTTACTCATATCATTTATTATGTATTAATATATGTTATAATGTTCTTGATATGATTACATGATAGACTTGTTTGTGATTGTATTTATAATGGAAAGTGATGAACAACTGCTTTTTTCCTTTTTAACATGCAATTATTTTTCATTTTTATTAAAAAAAAATACTACATTGAGTGATTTGTGACACAATTCCAATTTTCAAAACTAAGCTCTAGACAATAGTTTGTGGCAATTTCTTGGCCCGATAGATCCTCCTTAATTAGCGTATCTGGCAACGTGAATCTTCAAAGTGTGTATTTTAAAACATTGAAATAATGGGATTCTAGACATGTGGAATGAGACTTTTTTAAGAAGAGAAAAGAAAAAATGAAAGAGAAGAAAATAAATTTTCAGGGACGTGAAAACTAGGTTCCAATAATACCCTGGTTGCCTTTCATTTTAAGACAATTTGGGTTTTGGTTAAACTCTAAAGAAAATTCAGTTAAACAGTACAAACTAAAATGACCCTAAAAGAGGTTTGAAGAAGGTGAAAGCCATATTCTTATTTTTCATGTGTTCATTTGTGACTGATCGGTTGTTTTGAAAGACGAACAGAATTTGTTAAAAAAAGAAAATGGATAAAAAGTTACCATTTCATTAGATTTTTCCACATCATTTGTGAGTCCATCCATGTATTTATATAATCCTGTACAAAAGGAAAATAAGAGTTATTTGCATGGAAATTACTGGAGACCAAAAGGAAACAAAGTCAGAGATGCATACAAACCAAGTTGCAAAGAATTTAAACTCTGGAAGTTGGAAACAGATGCTTCAAAAGGTTTCCATCTTCCCTTTTTTTACCTTTTTCCTTCTCTCTGTTTTCTTCTTAATCAAACTCAGACATTTGGAATCAAATGAATAAAAATACCAAAAACCCATGCCCTTATCCCTGTTGACCAAGATGCGAATCCAACGGCCATCCTTTCAGTTTAAGCATACTTGTCGTAATAGTAAACATTGAACCAGTACACATCAGATGGAGTTTGTTTATGAAGAATAGGATATCAGCATGTAGTAGCTCCAATAGCTAATTCAGCCACCCAAAACCTGACCCCTAAAACATCCTGTTCGCTTCTACTCTTTCTTGCAAGATGTGAAGTGGCAATTCCGGGTTCATCAAGCTAAATAAGGATTAGACTACTTAGTTATTAAGTTAGTGTTGAGCTTAATCCATATGAATTGGTCCTAATGGGCCCCGCTCAGAACAGCCATAAAGAGCTACTACCTAAGTTGGATATCCATGTTTAAAATGAAAATTTTATCAATAGCCCTTAGCCACATATCCAATTGTTAAAATATAATAAAATAATACAAAGAAAGAAAGAAAAACCAGACAGTTGGTGTTTGTAACTTTATGGGAAGATACATGATATAAAAACCCCCAAATCTGCCTATACACACACACATATATGTTGAAGGGAAAAAATACACAGAATCACATATAGACACAGCAGTTCATAGCCATTAGTTATGTATCTGAGTTTTTAAAAATAAATCTGTGCATAGTGTTTGAATAACTTTCGAAGTAAATGAAAATAACAAGAATGAAAAATAAAAATAAAAATTAAAAAAATGAAAAATTGTTTAATCGTACAGATGTGAGCATTTTAAATCCGTTACTTATATATATATAAGTTCAGAAAACCAAATCTAAACATAACAATTAACTAACATAAAAAAGAAATGAAGGTACTGGCTCTATTAGCTGATATTATCAGTCTACACTTATGAATTTTCAAGACAAAAGATACAGCCCATGGTTTCTACTCGGTCATGACCATGACTCCGAATTATCAGCCAATATGACTGATGAGCCATTTGCCTTATTATAAATACCCAAATTGAAGACTCACTAAACTAATACCAAAGTAAGTCTTACAAAAACAAATAAAAGCAATATCAAACAAATGGCACAATGAAGGAAGAAACTGATATAACACTAACCTTCAAATTGGTTTCTAAGTTCCACATTTTGAGATTTCTGCAGAGCAAGTTTCATTGTCAACTCATGGATCTACAAAATTGGCAAGTGTAGGTCAGTAGCAAGAAAACAAATGACGAGAGAAGAGACTTGGATGATGTCACGAGGACTTAAATTAAGAGAGGAAGAAGGGCAAAATAATAAAACTCTAAACAATTTATGCTTTAAGCATCTATAATTATTCAATAATATTATTAATGAGGCCACGCACAGCAACATATACTTCTCCTGGGACAACCTTCTCACATGGAAATGTATTCCTGCTTCTCTTAACATCAACAAATGGAAGGCATCATTCTGCACAGTTGTAGATTTCAAAATTTGGGCCACCAGCATTGACTACTCTCAGGACGAATTTACTTTCTGAAATAAAATGTTTCTATCTGCAGAAACAGCTGAGTAGCAGGTTCAACAAGGGAGCAACACAGATCTCACAACATCAGTTTTCAAATTACAATTCGCAGTAGCTGATGCAATGCACTAGTTTTGGCCACACTACAGATCACACTACTTAAGAGTCTCTGGTTACTAGTTTTGAGTCTCTGTAAAGGGTTACCGTGTTGTTCATGTATGAGTAGGTTGATGAATTTTTATGAGCAGTTTGTTGTAGATTCTCTTAATAATATATATCATCTTCAAGTAAAAGAATTCAATAATACTAAAAAAAGAGGCTTTTCACCAAGTTTTCAAAAGACTCATGTTGATCAAAACCTGAACAGCTAAGATGTAAACTCCATTCTTCTAGTTTTTGGTGCACTAAATCCAACTGTAACCACATAGTCAATGCTTCTAACCTAGGAGAAGCACATGAAATTTTCTTCTCATACTATTTACAAGAAAAAAAAAATGAATGTGCTTCCACATCATAATAATTGGATTAAGTGAAAGGGCAGCCCTGAAACGCATAAAGTGAAAGACAAATACTGAACTAATTGGGGGAAAAATTAATGAACACTACCAAAGTCAAGTTCTTATGCGATAGTACCTTTCCTTCAGAATGCAATTGTCCAACCTCCTCATTTTCTTCCATCAGGGTCCTACACTTGGCCATTAGCATCTTTCCCATCTTACTTTGTGGGGTAAAGTTGACGGCAGCAACATTGTCCTGCAACTCTTTTACTTTTTTGTCTTTCTCCTCAACCAAATTCTGAAAATGTCAAACATGGAACATTATATTGGTTTGTAAGTCAAAACTATTCCATGTTAACTTTAAAATCTCAAAACATGGATTTAAAACACAGCCAAATCAACTTAGATTAATTAGATGCTGATTATCAGAAAAAATCATGGGAGGCTCTAGCGGACATTTACACTAATCTTAGAAGATCAAAACCATATTTTTTTAACATATCCAGGCATTTGAAGATACATTGTGCTATTCATCTAACTGAATGAAATACAAATTTGGGTGCCTACAACAAATTAAATTTAGTATTAATAAATGAAATGTGACAAATTTAAATATAGACACATAGAACTATATTTCTATTTTCTATTATTTTATGTTATTTTTTAATAGTTTTCAAATGTTACTGGGCTTTGGGTGCGACTGAGAGTACCCTCCCCCGACAGTCCAATTTTGGAACCTTGTTCCAAAACCTTAAAATGTATGTTTTTCTTTATCAAGACATAAAAATACACTTTGGAGACATCAAGAGAAAACAAGTGCATAAAATATTTGTTATGAAGAAAATGAAAACATGCAATGATGAAACTAGAGAAATTCAGTTGATCAAGCACAGTGATCCATACATATAGCACACCCTGACCTTGTCATTGTGGCTCATATAGTGAATGGGTAATGCTGTACAGAGAAAATGACAATTAGCTAGCAAATGTGCAGTCTGAATGTGCATTGATAATTTTCAATGAGGAACTAGTTCCTTAATTTGAATAAGGTACTAATTTAAATTGCCCACCTATGTTCCCCCCATCTTTTCTCCCTTGCCCTCCTTTCCCTTTGTAGAAATTTACAGACAACATTTTGATCAATTCCCTACAGTAATTTTTCATTGAGAATAGCCAGTGGCTATTAAAGAGTATTAAGATCATCTAATCCCAATAAAACTCCAATACCACACTTAAGATACCGATCATAACTTTGAGCTAACCTTAGGAGTGGCAAATGAGTCAAGTTGGGTCAATAGGTGGGGTCCACAGTTTGAAGCTGAACCCATATTGGACCCTTTTAAAAGGGTCAGATATCCCCAACCCACACCCAATGCAGGTCCACCCAGCCCGACCTGCAGCAGAAGAAAACAGAAGAAGATGAAGGAAGAAGAATGAAGGAAGAAGCAGCAGCAATAGTGTGTCACTTGAAAACTGAGATTTTCTTCTTACCGTCTCTCTTAAGGGAGCTTGTGTGGTATTTTTTCAACTCCCACCGAATTTTATTTTTAGTTTGTAGCAAACACGAGCTCCTTGCTGGTGTAGACACGTATATATGTAAATGGCATTTTGGTTCCATCTAACTGGATTGGCAATCCTAATCCTTTCCAACGAGAGAGACCCACCTTTGTTTTCCAAGTTGCCTGAAAAGAAGCCTCGCAGAAAGCAGCAGATTTACAAAACAAGCTTTTGAAAATTGTCAAGGAAAATAGAGGTGTCAAGTACAGTCTTTGAATACAGCAAGCCTACAAGTAAGATTGTAGGCCTGAGTCCTAAAATGGATGAAAGTCCATAGCCTATGCGTGGGATCACCCAAGAGAGTTTGGATATTTCCTAATTTTATTAATTGTTATTAGTTTCTAAATTTTATTGAAGAGTTGTAGTTAGGATAGTTTCTAAAATTGCTGAGTTTCCTAGCATGAGTAGAATCTCAGTCCCTAAGTTTGCTTTTGCTGTTAATATTGCATTGTAAGAGACTTAGATCGCAAACTAATGATTATTGAAGTTATATTGGCTTTTTCTATCCGTTGGAGGTCCATCCTCATTGATAGTCTCTTATTTGGACAAATGCTTCGGCACTTCCATGCAAGCCCTAACCCTCAAGCTTGCATCAAGTTTGGTATCAAAGAAAAACAGTCCCTCCAATCAGTTGATCAAGTACTCTCCATCACCATCATCATTCCATCCCTTCCATCATAATCATCCATCCATACACCAGCTGATCCAGCACCACAGTAACCCCAACTCCGTCAACTGATCCCCCTACCAACCCAACCAATCCTTAAATCCAATTCCCAAACCAATCGAAAACATATTTTGCCCAAAACCCCCATCCCATGATTCACAAAGCGGTCCCAGCAAACCCCACTACCCAGCAAAATTCCATCATTACCGAATTGAATCAAACCCTAAAATTCCTCGAACTTAAAGTCCCGAAACCCATCTGCAACCATAATTCCCAAAATCCAATAGGCCAAAACCCCTGCATCCCCATTAAACCAAAACCTTCAACCCCATCTCCTTTTGAGAACCCATCTACAACCTTCACCTTGAAAAGCTCCCCAACCCGAGCCAACAAAAAAAAGAAAAAAAAAAAAAAACCCTCAACGGAAGAAGAAACAGAGGAGAGTAGAGGCATACTTGGCACCATCTCACATCACCATCATCGTACTCGTTGCATCACCGTTTTTGTGATTGACGCACCATCCCAAGCCACCACTCCCATCGTGGCCTTCTTCCATCATGACCACCATCTGCTCTTCCCAAAGCTAGAGAGCAGGAGAAGAAACTCAGACAACTGGACTCCATTCACTACCAGAATCGCAATCGAAGCCCCATTGATCCTCACACCTATCTTCTCTTCTCATCTTTCTGGAAAACAACAAATGAATGAACCCTCCCCTTATTTTCTCTTTCGTTGCTTAGAGAATGAGGAAGACCTTCACACATGTTGTTTCCGTGACATATGTTTGGGCCTCGTTTATAGCCTAGGACAGGCCATGCCAAGTTTGGGCCAGGCCAAAACCGCATATGGTGGGACTTGCTTGAAAGAGAATGAAAGCAGAAAAGTTACTGACATCAGCACTGCATTAGAATGGTGTAGTCCAACAACATTAGTTGACCAATCAAGAGCTCGAAATTGTTTTCATGTTATCGAAGTTATCCAGGGTCCGATTTCATACCCATTTCCACCAACATGTTTGTGGAGAGAAGATCTTACAATAGGTTTGATCTAAGAAGTACGGATACTTCTAAGAAAGTGACTTATCTGTGTCGAACACGTGTCAAACACTGACACTCCTTGGACACTCTTGGACACGTGTCCGATACTACTTGAGACGTGTCCATAATTAAGAAGTAAAATCTTAATTTCGGACACTTGTCTGACACTATTTTTGCGACGTGTCCCACAATTCCTAGCCCTTATCTGCGACTAAAAAATAAACATGTGATTGATATTTCTTGGACACTTTGTTAACATGTTGTTACTAAAACTTAGAAACTTGATATATAACAATTTTATACCATCAAAAAATGTATAATTGTTAATATTAATCATATCACAAGCAAAAGGCAAATAGATCTTTCACTAAAGAATAGGCTTCAAGATTGGCTTCTTTTTTGCTTCTTGTTTTTTTTTTTGGGAGAGGGGAAAGAGATGATGCTTCCTTTTTTTTTATATGGATTTTATGGAACTATGGGTATTTCACGTTTAATTATTATGAATTATGTTTTCATGTTGTATTCATATTTGATAATTTGATATGTTTGTAGTACTTGAAGTTTTATTTTTTGATTGCTAAATTGATTAAAAAGTTAAAATGATATTATTTTTTAGTATATAATTATATATATAAATTAATATATATTATTAACGTGTCCCCCAATATGTCCGTATCTTATGTTTTTGAGAAGTGCTATGTCGGCGTGTCCATGTCGTGTCGTATCTGTATCCCATGTTTGTATCCATACTTATTTGGGTTTGACAAATCTTCTTAATTACATAAAAAAAATGTCTTATAAAAAGCATAAAGAAGTGGAGTCTTCATCTTCATCCATGGAGGAATTGACTGGAACCATTGCTCAATTATTTGCAACAATCACCTAGATACAGCAACTCTTCAAGGATGGAAGCATGATTTGCCAATTTAGAAAATAATTGGCGTGTGGATTTTCAATGACCCATAAAGCCCATTGGCCCATGACCTATCTGCAAAAGTCTGTTACTGTACAACTATGATACCCGGATACTTGAATAAGCCCAACGTATCCGTATCAGACCGATATGATATTTGCATTGGTACCTGATACTGCACCGATACCTCTAGGGTATAAGCTTAGCATATCCTACTTAGCAAGTCCATAATTTCATATAGTTCTTTATATTTTATTATTTCTCAACATAGAAAATGTTAGAAAGGAACATAAACAATGATAATTTCATTAATTCAAACATGATCTTAAGGAAAAATTAGGACATTCGCATCTGTATCCGTGTCCAAAATTTACAAAATATCAGAGTCGTATCCCCGGTCTTTGTATCCATGTCTGTACCCCCATCCATATGTAGCCATCAGAGCTCTACACTAGTCAACTTAATATGTACAGCAATACATACCAAAATAGGGGATTCTGATAGATTGTAGTTTGATTGTAATTTATCTTACTTGTAGCCCAAAATGGGCATCTTAAATCTATAAGAGCAATGGTTGATCCTCAAGGGACATCAACCAATTCAATTCAATGCAGTATATCACTGTATTTCCTCTTCTTCCATGAAACTGTCATGGTATCAGAGACCGTAGTCTTGCTTTTTTCGAATCAATCAAAGCATGGGTGAGATACTGCTCATTCAATAGTGGAGAAGAGATATTGGATGCAGGAAATCTTGGATACAGTCCTAAGCATCTGTACTTTCAACTGTTTGTGTCTCTGAGACATGATCACTGTATGATTCAGTGCCTTAAGGATCTGTTTTCGTCAATACCTGATGGCAGCTTGACTGTGGCCCACTTCTGACCATCACGTTATCATCAATAGTACCCACCATCTTGGTCGACCACTTATCCTGGTATTTTTGGCAATTTTCTCAGAACTTTTCACTCATCAGAGGTAGGCCATATAATCAGATTTGTGGATAATCAGATTTGTGGATTCATTGTTTGTGCAATAGTTTTCATCAAATTGTCACTAAGACTTGGATTTACATCTGTTTTGGGCGAAACTTTGAACCTTTGATAGGGAAAAGGATCTCCAGACGATCGGTGCATCTGATCTTTAACTTGGTCAACTTCTGGGCCCCACAACCCTGATCGACCATCCCAGACAAGGTCCACAGGGCTGCAACTGTGTTCCGATCACAGTTTTTTGTATTTCTTCTCCACTGTGCTGCTTGCTGCCATTACACATTTGGTCATCTGACCTGTTGTATTCTGTTTTGTCCTCCTCTCTGCTATTGGAAGCCATTCTTCATTACAGTTTACAGATTGTGTTTCTGGATAATTGTTTTTCTTTAGAACCATTCTTGATTGTTTTTTGAAACCACCCAGTGGACAGGATTGACATGGAAAAATCTGAAACTTCAATTATCTGATTTAATGGGAAAAATTATCCCCCTTGAGCCTTTCAATTTGAACTGTATCTGGAAGGGAAAGAACTACTGGGGCATATTATTGGATCTACTGATCCTTGACAAAAGACCCCACTCACCGAAACCCCACTGCCGAAAAAAAAAAAAATCCTCCATCATCACTAACCCATCATCGCCCCTACCCTCCTTCCCAAACTCTCCAGACAAGAAAAGAAAAAAGTCCCTCATTCCAGATCCATTGGCTTACCCCTCAAACCCTATTACCTCAGTCCCAACCCATCCATCCTCTTCTGCCGAGCAGCAAAAATTGAAAAGATAAATAAAAAAAAAGAAGAAGCAAGAAAGGAGATGAAGATAAGGTGAGAAAGAGGCGTACCTGGCTTCATTCCCATCAGCCAAGCCCGCCAGCACCCGTCATCGCTATTACCGTAGACATCCTCCATCATCGTCATTGCCGACCAGTGGCCGCCTGCTCCTCGAGCGCCGCTCTTCACTGTTGCACCATTCGATCAGCACCATCCTTGCTTCAATCATTGCTGCCACCTGTTACCACCATCGTCACCCATTGTCCAAAGACAGCCTCCTATTTTGCTGTTCATGAAAGAAGAAAAAGAAACGGCAATCCTTTGTTTACTCTACTCTTTGTGCTTGACAATCAAACCACTCACGTGTTTAGTGCACGCGGTCACATTGGGTAGAACATTGGGCCAGTCCAACTCAGGTTCAGGCCCACATCAAATCATATCAGGTTGCACTTGATCCATTCCATAGGGGCCGAGACAATAGCATTGTATTTGGTAACGACAGATCTGATTGATTAAGGGCCCAGATTCATTTTCACAATTTTGTAGCAATCTGACAACAAATTTCAAATCAGCTTTTTGGCTATCCTGTTCGTGGCAAGCATATCTTCACATCATGTCAATACATTATTACATCCACATCAAGATGAAATTCCGTGCTAGTAAAATCTTCAACGCACTTCAAAGAGTCAAATATGTACAGAAATATGGGTTATGGTATTTTGAAAATGATGTTTATTTTTGGTCCTTTCTTAATGTGAAACAAGGAGAATTATTTGTTCTTGAATATGGTGACATATTTTCATGGTTGAAGGACAAGTGTGGATTAGAAGATGATGAGGGAACACGACTTGATTAGTTTCCTAAGAGGACTGGATATCGTAGAGAGAATGAATGACTACAAGAACATTCATAAGGCATATTAGGAAGCAATTCCTGTGAAGAGGATGCTTAAATGGTCTAATTTAGTGAAAATTCAGTCTCAAGAAAGACAGTCACCGCAAATACAAATAGACCATGTTGAGGAATTGGTGATACAAGATATGCAGACTGAGAAGCTAGATCAAGACATAGAAGATTCCACAACTACACTTGGTGTCAACATTCCGCCTATTAGGAATGATAATCAAGAGGTACAAACACCTAAGAAAGATGACAAAGTTGTTGAAATTCCCCACTTTAAGTCTCATATTGATTTTGTCTTCAGGGATTAACAATGAACACTGGGAGATGAAGAACGGCTAGTCAAAAATTGTAATTTGATGGTGCAAATTCCACATATGATGTATCCAACGGTTCAATCGCATATCCACATACACTTTGGTTGTCAAATCAATAGATGTGTTATGTTCAAAGTTTTCAAGCTGTGCACACAATCTCAAGCCCAGCTTACAAATAGAAAGTTCATCTGATTGATATTTGATTCAGGTGGACATTTATTGAACTCGAGGTCGAGTTCTTTCCAAGCCAGGGAGAATGATGTAGTAGACCTCAATAGCCACATGTGTAGGGCCGAAGTAGATTTAGGGTTTTAATTATAGTTATTATTTTCTAATTTTTATTTAAAGTTGTAAGTATGATTAGGTTTCAAATACTTTTAGTATCCTACTTTAATTAGGTTTCTGAGGCCTTAAGTTATCTTTATTATTTATATTGCATTGTAAACATGATATTTTCAGAGTTATAGATTAATTGATTGGGCTATCCCTTTTTGAGGTGCGTCATCGTTTATGGTCTCTTTGGAGACATTCGAAGTGTCATAGGACATGTGCTTGGGAACTCCACACAAGCCCTAACCCTAGGGCTTGCATCATCTACCTCTAAACCATTGGAGGATAAGAAAAAGATTTTTGCTTGGACAACTAAATATGCCAAAATAAAATCCTGGATCCTTGGAATAGTGGAACCACAACTATTCTTGACTTTGAGGCCCTACAAAACAGCAAAAGACATGTGGGCTTATTTGAAAAAGGTATATTATCAGAATAATTCCGCATGTCAATATCAATTTGAGTGTGAGATTACATAATATACAAAAGGAACCTCTTCCATTTAGGAGCACTACTCTGGATTTCTAGATATACGAAAGGAACCTCCGAGTCCGAGTCGACTCGCCCAAATCAAGTCCAGCCCACTGCAGCGGACAGAAAAATGTTAAAAATATTTTTTATAGGAATTGAATAAAGGAACCTAGCCTCAGTTGAGTGGTGACATACTATGATACCCAGATACAGCAATTCACCTATGGTATCCATGTCGACACAGTATGATACGAATCTACATACAAGATACCACAAGATACACTAGGGATACGATGTGAGATTCCTAGATACATTGGGTTGAAAGAAAAATCCCCTAATCGTAAAACCCTCTTTGAAAAAGATAGAGATAAAATAGATGTGCATGCGTTAAAAAAAATATAGAAAAAGGAAGATCCAAGCTGGAATGAGAATCAAACGGAAGATGGATCAAGATCTGTACTTGTCATTTGTCGAACTAGGTTGTTGCTACTACTGGTCATGGGATGCTGACTAGAAGCTATCGTCAATCAGGTGCTTCTTATTCTCCTTCTCCTTCATCTTCTTCTTTTTCTCTTTCCTATTCTTTTTGTTTTTGCTGTTGATCAAAAGCAACACCGCCAGGTGCTTCTTCTTCTTCTCCTTCATCTTTTTGTTTTTGCAATTGCACAAAGGAGACAACAACAGCAATAGCATAGAAGGCTGTTCATTTTCTTTCTTTGTTCTCCTTCTCCTCCTTCCATTTGTATTCTCATCTTCCATTTGTATGTTAGAGTAGCCTCGAAAAGGAACCTTTGCCCTAATCGCATTTTTTTTAATACCAAACGTGTAGTATGTACCCTCGAAAAGGAACCTTTGCCCTAATCGCGTTTTAAAAAATGAGTAGGCTAGCACACACATTAGCATGACACACTCTAGTGGCCCACCTCGCTTCATTTTTTTTTTTCTTACTATTGGGTAGCTGGTCGCTTATGCTACCTATCTTTTTCTTTTTTCCTACATTAAGCTATTGGCTGTGCAAGCCTACCTTGCTGAAAAATTGATCCACTTATTGTGCCTCACCATAAAATAAATATCCAATTTCAAATAAATTTCTAACCAAATAAATATTATATATATGTCATACCTATATTCGTATCCTAATTTTTTGAAGCTGCCATATTGCACACCTGTTCCTTGTGTCCGTATCTGTACCCAAGCCCGTATCTGGGCATTATAGGTGACATGTGCAAGACTGTAGGTGGGTTGAGAATATTAAAAAAAAGAAAAAAAAGAAAAGAAGAGAAGATGAGAGAAGAAAAGAGAATAAGAGAAGCATACCATAATCAGATGAGGCCTCCAATGCCAACAGAGTAACCGAGCCACAACACCAGCAAAGCAACCCAGCCCCAAGTCCAACACCAACAAAGCAACCAAGCCCCAACACCAGCAGAGCAACAACAGCAATGAATTGGGAGAAATATCAGATACGAGCCTCACATATGGGGGAGATGCTCCGCTTGATGCATTCAGCAATGGTAAGCAAAGATGCTTTCCCCCTTCTCCCTCTCCTCTTCCCCCTCAAACTCTCTCCCACTCTCGCCTTTCTGCCAAAAGCGAAAAGACCCTAAATGGCTGAAACCCTTTTTTCCTTGACTTTTATATGATTCTCTACCCTTTTGTATAGCAATTTTTAAAACACCACCTTTTCATTTTTTTTTTCATTTTCTACATCATTTTGCATGAGTGCTGAGTTGAGTCCTAGTCTTGTAGACCTGACTCGGCCATGGCTGAGTCCAAGTCGACTCAACCAACTTTTTAAACCATACTTGAAATATAAAACTTATAGAACTCGGTCACAAGGACCAATTTTTGATGAAATTACGCCCTGAATTTGAAAACGTTCGATTTAGTCCCATGCGTAGAGATCCTTCCTCATTATTAGATGAATGTCTTAATGAACTATTACGGGAAGAACAAAGCACTCAAGTTGTTTTGACAAAGCAACCGACCACTGGTCCCTTAGAGGTAGCATATGCGGTAAGAGGTAATTCTCAGGCACCCGTTCGTCCTACTGCTGATAAATGGAAAAATGTTGGACGAGACATGAGCTCTATTCAATGTTACAATTGCAAGAGTTTCAGTCACTATGCGTCCCAATGCAAGCAGAAGTTCTGCAATTACTATAAAACAAATGGGCATATCATCAGTGAATGTAGAAAAAGGCCTCAAAATTGCAACCCTCGTGCCTGTCATGTTGCAACTGATTCAGCTTGATCTAATGCCTTTCCTACTACTAATGCTGCTTCATCTTCTATATCCTTTACTCCTCCCATATCAAGCACCAATCCTTCTATTACTCCTGACATAATTCAAAAGATGATTGTGAATGCCTTCTCTGCACTGGGCATTTTAGATATCTCTCCTTCTTCTAATTCACCTTGGTACCTTCACTCAAGAGCATCAAATCATATGACCATTTCACTTGATCTTCTTACACATACTCATAGGTATACTGGTAATCTACATGGGCATACAGCTTATGGTGAAAGGCTTCCCATTACTGCTACTGGTGACGTTCCCCATTCCCTACCCTTAAAAAATATATTTTTTGTCCCCTTCTTTATCTACAAATCTTATCTCAGCTAAACAGCTTATTGATGATAACTATCATGTTTCATTCACTTCATCTGGTTTTGTTATGCAGGATCCAGTGTTAGGGAAGGCAATCACAAAGGGCCCTAAGTGTGGATGTCTTTTTCCATTGCAAATCTCCACTATTCGAAATGAACCTGAGTTTCCATTTCTTAGCACTTCTTAGAATAATTGGAAACTGTGGCACAATAGATTAGGGCATTCAAATTTCAAAACTCTATTATCCTCGTTCGGCATTGGATTAGTGAATAAAAATATTACTTTTTCTCATGATGATCTGATGGATTGTTGTACATGTAAACTAGAAATAAGTAAGACTCTTCCTTATCCTTTGCATGAGACTCTGGCTTCAAAATGTTTTAATATTATTCATAGTGATGTTTAGGGCATTACTCTGGTAATTTCCCACTCACTATAAGTATTTTATCACCTTTATTGATGACCATAGTCAGTTCACATGGATTTATTTGTTACTGTACAAATTAGAAGTATTTGATGTGTTCGCAAAATATTTGGCTTATGTCTAAAATGAATTCTCTACTAGCATCAAAATATTATGGATTGATTCAAGAGGAGAGTACATATCTAATCGTTTTAAGAAAAATTACAAGCAAAAGGGATCATCTCTCAACGATCCTGTCCATATACACCTCAGTAAAATGGTATTGCTGAACAAAAGAATAGACATATGCTTGACATTGTTCATACACTTCTCTTTGAATCTTTTGTTTAGCCCGAATCTAGCGTGAGGCATTAACCACGGCTGTTCACTCAATTAATCGTCTGCTTTCTCCAAAGTTGAACAATGAGTCTCAATATCTTCGCTCATATGGAACCCCACCCATATACACACATCTCCATACCTTCGGTTGTGTGTGTTTTATTCATCATCCGTTCACTGAACGCACAAGGTCAACTGCTCAATTTGCTAGATGTGCATTCCTGGGTTATGCTTCAAATCAAAAGGGGTTTCTTTGTTATAATCCTATTGTCAAGCGTGTAAGAATTTCTCGAAATGTGGTTTTCTTTAAAAATCAATATTTTTTTCAACATTATAGTGACCCCCCACCATCTCACTATAGCTTGCCTGATTTCTCTCCCAAATTTTCGCCCATTGATAGGTTTAAACCGAATTTTGTTTAGATGCGACGACAAAAAACTGATGGTCCCATAGTGCAGCCCCCGCATAAACCATCTCCTGCACCTGATCCTAATCCAGATCCTCTTCCGCGACCTCAACTTTAGCAATCCACACGGATCCGTCATCCCCCAAATCGTTATGGATTTATGATGCAAGACAGAACTACCACACCCCATGGGTCAACCCACCTTGGGGCCCGGCCCACCTATCTTAGTCTGTTTAGAGTTTTATTTGCTTATTTATGTTTTAAGTTGTATTTAAGTGGATGTCTTAATCTTAACCATAAGATTGTTCTAATGGTTGAGATCAATTTATGGTAGTTTCCTTTCTCTATTTAAGCGTTATAAAAGCCAACCTGGCTATTTATGCTTGATTAATGAAAATTTTATTGTGTGATTTGGGTTTCTAGTTGCTCTCCTCCCTTGCCCGCAATGGGGAGTTTCGCATAAGGCCAATTTCTTTAGGAATTTCCTAACCTACAACCCTCCACCTTCCATCTCTCCCTCCATCTCTGACCGCTGACATCTCATACCCTACTCCGAATTATTTGGTATCAAAGCCAGAGATCGATCCACCCAAGATTCGAGATTCGGCAATTCGTCGATCACTACCCTTGCCAATCCATCTCCATCATCCAATATTAGTTGTCAAATCCATCCCCTCTTTCTTTTTCTACAATCGAAGAGTGGCCAATCATCACCGTCATAGGCATTATCCTCATCTCACAGAAACCCATCATCAACTCCTTCCCAAGCCCTACACATTAGTTGAATCAAATCAAAACCCTTTTCCAAAATCTGCATGCCCTAACCCATCTCCTATACCAATCTCTAAACCTTGAATGATCCCTAAACCCCCACAAAACCAAAACCCCATTTTTGCCTTCTCCCAACCCAACTCCCAGATCCGTCAAAAAAACAAAACAACAAAATAAAATAAAATAATAAAATAATAAAAAAATCCACAATCTTTGTAGAGCAGAACACCCATTCAACAATAAACCAATCTACACCCACCACCTATTCCAAACCTAGCACCCAAATCTCCATCTCCTTGCTGCAACATCACAAACTCGTTGTGCACCCATCTTCTTTCCAATCTTAGCCAAAAAAGAATAAGCAAAAACAGAAAGAGAGAGCAAAGACTAGCCGAAGAAGAAAGAAGGAGCAGCAAAGAACAACAGAGAGCAAAAGAAGGCAGAAAAAAAAAAAAAAGGGTGTACCCATGCATCGCTATCCAAACCCGCAGCACCTTCACTGCGTCCTCCACTCCGTTCATCTTTGTCGCCACCAACGCCGAGCCTTCTAGTTGTCTCCATCATCATCGTCGCGCTCGCCACCAGCCACTGCCAGTCTCGTCAAACATCTACGCTGCCATCATCCTCGACATCTCCCTTCACCATCGCCAACACTGCTAGGGCCATCTTCTCCATGTTTCGATACAGCAGTCATAGCGAAGACAGAGTGGGTCTCATCATCTTCGTCGTCTCCATTTTCGTCAAGGCAGTAAAAGGGAAATTCCATTTCCTTTTCATCTTTTTTCTGCACGAAGACCAAGGCTGCCTCACGTGTCTTTTATGGAAAGTGTTAGATCTGCTTTGTGGGCCTATGTTTAGATTCGGCCTAAATCTAATACAATAGTAAAAAAAAACAAAAGTGAAGGCAAAAATACATCTTCAACAAGCAAGTGGGCCTAAGTTCCACCAAATTTTTAGCCATTGATCTTCAATAACAAGGTCTTCTCCATTCGGACACAGATCAACGACCAGCCATCACCCGCATACTTTAATCAGATAGACCTATTCATCCGATCAGTCTATATTTAATTTTTGAATAGCATTAAATTTTACATTCCTTTCTTATCTAATTCAATATGGAATTGCAATTTTTTGAAATTAACAAAAGGCGTCAGATCATAACATATGCAATCAAATATGGACAATGGTATTATGAAAATAAAGCCTACTTCAAACAATTCATCAATTTGAGGCAAGGGAATTTAACAGTTGATGAATATGGTCATGAATTTTCTAGGCTACAAGCACATTGTGTATTAGATGAGGATGATGAACATTATGTCACTATCTTTATTAGAGGTTTAAGACCAAGTATACGGAATAATATGAAAAAGGAATGTAAAGATAATGTATTATGAACTTTGGGAAGCGATCCATGCTGAGCATTTGATAAAATGCTATCGTCTTAGACAAGCTAAGATGCAAAAAGAAAAGTTTCTGCAAACCTTACAAGCCCATATTGTGGAACAAATTATAGAGAATGAGGAACAAAAGCAAGGAATAGTTGATTCCACATTAAATTCAGATAAAGTGGAAGAAAAAGAGTTTGAGTATCATAGTGTTGATAAGGCAGTGCACGTGGAATAAGAAAAAACAAATAGTGAAGAAAACAAGGAGTCTAGTCATTTGGTGAATCTCATCATAAATTCAGTACCTGAAGAGCCAAATCATCAGAAGAACAAGTTGTTGTTTCAAAGATTGAAAATGATGATAAAGTCAATGAGACTCCACATATTGATTTCATCTTTGGGGATAAGGTATTGATGTTAAGAGATTATCACCTACTTGTTCCAAGCCAGTAATTGATACATTCGATAGTCAGATCACGAGCCAATGTTGGATTCAGATATTAGAAGAAGCCATGCCTCCATTCTCTTTCTACATGGATGAAAAGATCGAGCCAAGCCTCTATGTAAAGAAAATAAAGATCAATTGACAAATTAGAAACTCATACGTCGGATTTTCGATCCTGGGGCCCTTATATAGAACTCGAGGTCAAGTTCTCTCCAAGAAGGGGAGAGTTTATGCAGGACAAACCAGTGGTCCCCCATGGGTTGACCCGCTTGCGAGCCCAGCCCACCTATCTTATTTTATTTAGAGTTTTATTTGCTTATTTATATTTTAAGTTGTGTTTAAGTGAATGTTTTAATCTTAACCATAGGATTATTTTAATGGTTGATATCAGTCTAGGGTAGTTTGCTTTCTCTATTTAAACACTATAAAGCCAACTTGGTTATTCAAACCTGATTAATGAAAATTTTATTTTCGGTGATTTGGGTTTCCAATCTCTTTGCTTCTTCCTCACCCGCGATGGAGAGTTTGGCGGAAGGCCAATTTCTTCAAGGATTCCCTGACCTACACCCCTCCACCTTCCATCTCTCACTCTCTCCATCTCTGGCCGCCAGCATCTAATACCCCACTCCACATCAGTTTACTAATATTGGCTTGCTTGCTACCTTATCATTCATTTCTATACCTCACTCTAATTCTCATGAAGCTAAGTAGGAATGTTGGCGTTCAGCTATGCAAGTAGAATTAGATGCACTTCATAAGTACCACATTTGGGATGTGGTATCATGTCCTCCCTCTACAAAGCCCATTGGATGCAAATGGGTGTATTCTATTACACTGAAATTTGGTGGATCACTCAATCTATATAAAGCACAACTGGTAGCTCTTGGAAACAGACAAGAATATGGTGTGGATTATGACAAAACCTTTGCACCTGTTGCAAAAACGAACATTTCACATTGTTTTTGCAATCACTGCTGCTCAATCCCGTCCTCTTCACCAATTTGATGTTAAAAATGCATTCCTGCATGGAGATCTGAAGGAGGAGGTATAAATGCGCCTCCCACAAGGTCTTTCTGGTACTAACCTTGGTGATATCGTTCGCTTATGTTGGTCTTTATACGGCCTAAAACAAGCTCCTCGAGCATGGTTTGAGAAATTTCGTGAAGCTCTTCTTCTACTACAATTTCATTAGAGCTCCTCTGATCTTTCTATCTTTCTTCACAACACAAATATGGGGATTACTGTGCTCCTTGTTTATGTTGATGACATTATCATATCTGGGACAAATACAAGAATGATTTAGCGTCTTTAAGCATCTCTTCATAACTCCTTTCATATGAAGGACTTAGGACCTCTGACTTATTTTTTAGACTTGAAGTTTGTCACCCAGAAAAAGGCTTGATTCTTAATCAGCATAAGTATGTTGTAGACCTTACTGAAATGGTTGGTCTACATAACTCCACTCCGGTGGGCACACCTTTAGAGGTGAATGTCAAACTCAGTAAAGATACTGCTGATCCCTTTCCAAATCCTACATTATATCGTTTAGTTGGTTGGAAGCTTGGTTTACTTAACTATCACTCGACCAAATATTTCCTATGCAGTCAACCTCATTAGCTAGTTCATGATGGACCCCCGCCAGCTTCATTTAGCTACTGTTCAACGCATCATATGCTATATTCTTGGTACCTCCACTCAGGGATTATTCTTTCCTACTGGAATCTCAATGAACCTCACAGCTTACTCTAATGCTAATTGGGTAAGATGTCTGAATACCATGCGATCTAATATAGGATGGTGCATGTACTTAGGGAACTCCTTAATTTCATGGAAATGGAAAAAACAAGACAAAGTGTCAAAATCATCTACGGAGGCCAAATATTGTGCTGTCTGCTACATGCTCCAAAATAATTTTCCTCTAGGGCTTACTTTTAGAGCTCGGCCTCTCTTAGACTACTCCAACACCTCTTCATGCTGATAATTCAAGTGTGATTCGGATCACTGCTAATCTAGTCTTTCATGAATGTGCTAAACACATAAAGGTGGGCTGCCATTTCATTCATGATGAATTTCTCCATGACACATTAGCCTTCCTCACATCTCTTTAAGTCTACAAATTGCAGACATATGGAAGGACTACCGCAACCACGCCTTCAATTCCTAGTGACTAAATTGATGCTAGTGGATTCTCCGGCATCAATTTGAAGGGGAGTGTCAATGACCCAAAAAGCCCATTGGCCCATGACCCATCTGTAAAAGTCCATTACTGTACACTAGTGAACGTAATGAATATATATAGCAATACTTACCAAAATAGGGGATCTTGATAGATTGTAATTTGATTGTAATATATCTTAGATGTAGCCGAAAATGGGCATCTTACATCTATAAGAGCAATGGTCAATCCTCAAGGGACATCAACCAATTCAATTCAATTTAGTATATTACTGTATTTCCCCTTCTTCCATGAAACTATCATGGATAATCACCGACATGATGAAGAAAATATTCAGAATCAACAAGCTTAACCGACAAACATTGTTGATTGAGATTCAGGGATCAAACTCGTGATTTACAAATATGATATAATAGCAAATTGAAACCAATTGAGTTCATAGATCGATTAGTGTGTGCATGTGTGGAAAGTATTTTTGCACACAAGCCAATGACTGAAAGCCATAGTCAGCCTAGTGGCAACTTTGATTATTATGATATGATATGGTGAATGGAGTTGCAAAAGAAAAGGAGGAGACAAAACATAGATTTTGTTGAGACATGGATTCAAATGAACCTTTTGAAACAAAAAATCCTCTCAGTCAATTACTCAAGATATTTACATTCAAGTTTTCATGATTTAAAATAAGCATCCAAGTCAGTTGTTAAGTATTCCGAAGAGTGTATGACAATGCAATCTCAGTATGCTTTAAATGAGACTAATGTTTTAGACTTTAGTTGATCGATATTTTTATGGGTTAAGAATCAATATTGCATTCATGATTTTTGATAAACGTTGATGAAATCATCCAACTTGCCATCAAGGACAAAGGAAATTGTAAATTATCAAGCCTCAAAATTTAGTGCATCTAATGTGTCGCACAAAAGACCCCATTAAAGATGGATCCTAATCCAAGTGGGGGTACCAATGAAAATGCTCTTCCCAAGCTGGAGGATCACATGTTTTCATTACAAGGGCATCAATCATTTGAACGTCCAAAACAAATAACCTTGATAGAAGGTGAAGGAGATGTGAAGAATGCACTAGATGGTCCTAAGGGTAAAGAAATAAAGGAGGTGGAGGAAATAGGTCCCAAGGAGGGTGTTGAAGCTCTCATAGTCATCATAGAGACTACACCTAGTATTGAGAAGAAATAATTGTGGAAAAATATATTTCATTTAACAGTTATGGTACATGGGCAAACTTGTACAATTGTGATTGACGGAGGAAGTTATGAAAATATCATTTCTCAAAGATTCAAAAACTCTTATGGATCACTTGAAATTGAAGGTTCAAAAGCATTACATCCCTATTTTTTCAAATGGCCTACAGCAGATGAAGAAGTGCAAGTCCAGCATATATATCAAGTTACTTTTCCCATGGGTGAAGATTATAAAGATACAGTTCAGTGAGATGAGCTACCAATTGATAGGGTGTCATACTATCGGGAACACTACGGATGTATGACAAAAATGGAACTCATGGGATACGCGACGACACATACATGTCTATTCACAATGGAAAGCAAGTCACACTCCATCCTAAGAAGCCAAAGCCGCCGAAGAAAGGATCAAGAGAAAGCTTCACAAAAGAAGTGCTTCAAGTATACCATGTCTACAAAGGAAATGTCAAGAACAACCTAGTTCGAGATTAAACTCTTTTTTAACTTAGGGTGAATGATGTAGAATGGATGAAGGTCTATAGCCTACATGTGGGACCACCCAAGAGAGAGTTTAGATATTTCCTAATTTTATTAATTGATATTAGTTTCTATTTTTTTTATTGAAAGGTTATAGTTATGATAGTTTCTAAAATTGCTTAGTTTCCTAGTATGAGGAGGAATCTTTGTCCTAAAGTTTGCTTTTCCTATTTGCATTGCATTATAAGAGATGTTGATCTCAGACTGATTATTGCAATTCTAGTGTGCATTTTTTTTTCCCTTGGAGATGCACCCTAGACTACTCATTGATAGTCTCCGTCAGACGCGTGCTTTGGCAGTTCCACGCAACCCAAATCCTAGGGCCTGTATCAAATCCTTTCATGCTCTCATTCTTAAGATATGTATGTGAAATTCCCCCTTTGTATGAAGTTGGTCAAATCCTAATCCTGCAGAAATTGGTCCCACCGTAAGATAGAGCATAATGGATAACATACCAAAGAATAAGAATTGTTCTATATTTTATTTATGTGTCCCATTTATTCTCAATTCTATGGTTAGATAGGCCTTCAACAGTCTAGATTTTGATGATTTATATTGTGGAGTTTCATTTGTCTCCCTAATCCATCCAGGGAGACACTTTTAATCACCATTGCCTCGTGTTTTGTTTGTATTTAATACTGTGGTGGGCTGACAACTCACATGAGATAGCATTGTCAAGAAGAATAATTAGATTTTCTTTCTCGTGATTTATTGTATAAGGTTCATCCTTTCATGTTATAATCTTTATGTATTGCATAGACTTTATTGTTATGCTTTTGCACCTACAATCCAAACCCCGACCCTAGATTTTTTATCACCTTTGATCTATAAGGTAGGCACACAGGGGCCGATGGTACACTTCTCTTGGGCCCAAGCTTAACCAGACACCCAAAATAGTCCATTCAGCCAGCCCATGGCTTGGGTGTCTCTACCACATTATTTACTTAATAGTTAATATAGTGGCTGGTTTGGTCTTCTCGCTTTTAATTTAATTATTTATGATTGGGATTATAACATCTCAAACTAGATGATATCCAAATCGGTGGTTTGGATTAGGGGTGTAAATTGGGCAATGCCACGGCCTGTTGACCATGCTGGACCACGGGTTTGTAGGTCATACCATGCTACCTGACAACCCCAACAGTCAAATGACAATGACCTAGGGTGTCCCCCCCCCCCCCCCCCCAACCCAAAAAAAAAAAAAAAAAAAAAAAAAACCAAAACAGCCACAACAATGTAAATAAATAGGAGGGGTTTTTGGGTCATTTCAATACTTTTGATAATTTTACCCTCCTCAACTTCAAAAAAAGAAAAAACAGAAATAGTAAATAAGAGTATTTTGTGTCATTTCAATACTTCATAGGTTTATAAATACCTCATTTCTTAACACTCATCTACACTCTCTCTAAGCTCTCTTTATCTCTCGATAGCTCTCCCTAAGTTCTTTAAGCTCCCTTCCTCTCTTTAGTTCTCTAAGTCACCAAGAAACCTCTTCAAGCTCTAA
Organism: Sextonia rubra; assembly: GCA_037013555.1. NCBI lineage: Eukaryota > Viridiplantae > Streptophyta > Magnoliopsida > Laurales > Lauraceae > Sextonia > Sextonia rubra. The sequence goes on from JASUAD010000012.1 coordinate 12,770,810, forward strand.
AAGGCTAACGATTTTGAGGGTGACAAAGACTACTATAGGTGAAGATGCTCTCTCTCTCTCTCTCTCTCTCTCTCTCTCTCTCTCTCTCTCTTCAAGGTATTTATTAATTTAAATTTCAGATTTATTTAGTATATACAAATTAATATTATATTATAAGTCTTATCCTCACCCTTTTCTTATATAAATTATCATAACAACTTATTTTTTCTTATATACTTTGTTTTGAAAAATGGTTGGACCATCATAATTCACAACCACTCAACCTTGATTTTAACCTAAACAATTCAAATGCTCGACATTTGGGACTAAATCAAGATCAGAAAGCAAAAGAAAGCACTTGTATAAATGTTGCCCAAGTCCAACGTTCTTTAGGCAGAAAGAAAAGGACATCTAGAGTTTAGGATTATTTCAACATAATTAAGATTACTAATCCCCTAAGAAGTATGGATACTTCTAAGAAAGTGACGTATCCATGTCGGACACGTGTCCGACACCGACACTCTTCGGACACTCTTGGACACGTGTCTGATATTATTTAGCCGTGTCCATAATTAAGAACTAAAAATCTTAATTTCAGACACTTGTTCGATACTCTTTTTGCAACATGTCCCACAATTCCTAACCCTTGTCTATGACTAAAAAATAAATATGTGGCTAATATCTCTTGGACACTTTGTTAAAATGTGGTTATTAAAACTTGTAAACTTGATATATGACAATTTTGTACCATGAAAAAATGAATGATTGTAAATATTAATCATATCACAAGCAAAAGACAAATAAATATTTCACTAAAGAATAGGCCTCAAGATTGGCTTTTTTTTTTTTTTTGCTTTTTATTTTTATTTTTTTTAGGGAGAGGAAAGAGATGATCTACCCTTTTCTTTTTATAGATTTTAGGGAACTATAGATATTTCATGTTTAATGATTATAAATTATGTATTAGTGTTGAATTGATATTTGATAATTTATATATTTGTTAGTTGGTACTTGAATTTTTATTTTTTGATTGCTAAATTGATTTAAAAAGTTAAAATAATATTATTTTTTTAATAGATGATTATATATATAAATTAATATATATTATTAATGTGTCCCCCGACATGTCTGTGTCCTACTTTTTTGAGAAATGCCATGTCGACGTGTCCATGTCGTGTCGTATCTGTGTCCCATGTTCGTGTCCATGCTTCTTAGCTAATCCCACTAGGAAAACAGTGAAAAAGGCATAATGCATATTTTATAAAGAACATTACTGTTGCAGGTCAACAAGTGGCCTTCACCACCTTAATAGACTTGTGAAATCATGCATGCCGAAACATACCGGAGGTAATGTCAATCTAGCAGTAGGGGGTGGTGGCATTCAAACTCAACTATCTCAAAGTTCTTCGACTTGCAGTTTAGGAGTTTTTAATTATTACCCTTCTAATGCTGAATACCAACTTGTAAAATTTATTACAATTAATCAAGTAGCATTTCCACTTGGTGAGAATAATTCATTACAAGAATTTGTGAATGAAGCCTTCAACACCCCCACCCAAACCCAATCCATTATTTAAAATAATTTCGAGAAATACTGCAAAAAATGATGCATAAAAAATGTTAAAAAAAAAGAAAGAGATAATTTAAAAACTGTTTTTTGACACATACCAAGAAAAATAGGATTAATTTCAGATTTATGGACCTCAAAACAAATTTTTGTTCCATTTCAATAACTGCACATTATATTTATAATGACTAGATTATGTAGAAAAAAATGATTTCATTCTCGTTACTTGTGCTAGGATACGGTCCATTATCTTAGAAAAAATAAGAGACGATAATATTCACAAAATGTTAGGTACACTTCAACACATTATATTGATAATGACTAGATTATGCACAAAAGAATGATTTCATTCTCTTCACTTGAGTACCCACATACTAGTGCTAGGTAGGGTCCATTATCTTAGAAAAAATAAAAGTCTATAATATTCAAAATAAAATAGTATCTATAATTCTATATCATGCAAGCTCCGACAATGGAGCAGTAGAAATATTAAAATTTGAGCTCCCATTTAATTGAAATTGGGCTATGTTTCACCATAGATATGCATGTCACATTTTAAATCTCATATACAAGATAGCTTAAGATTTATTAGGCCTATAATAGACATAAATAAATACATTGTACATTGTAGGTTATATTTTTTTTCATCTTTTTCAAGGAAAAAAACTTAGAAGGAAATATGTGGAACTCTTAATAAAAAACAAAAAAAAAAAAAAAAATACAACCAGAAGTAAAGCATAGGTGGAATTTTACTTATCAAATGTTAAGAGAAAATTGCAATTATAAAAGTGTGGTTAATCAATATTGTTTTATATTTATCACATGCAAATATTTCTATAAGTGAAGAAGATTGACAAATCCTTGAAATAATAAGGGATTTTTTGGAAGTCCTTTATGATGCAACCTTATTTTTTTTCGACGGTATATTATCATGCATTATCTCAAGCTTTGAACCATTTTTATGACGTTAGTCTTACTTTTGAAAAATATAGAAATGTAGAGACTTTCAATGATATGTGTAGAGCAATTTAAATGAAGTTTTCATAATATTGGAGAAATTCTCCATGAGCATTTTGTTTAGCCTCTAATATCAAATCCTGGGTAAAATTAGTAGGTGTAGAAACTTTACTTGAAGCAATAAATAATAATATGAATGCTACTAGTGTAAATATATATTTCTATAATCAAATCTTATATAGAACAACTTTTTATTAAGTCAAATGGGTAGACTGGAAACACCCTTTACCCCTATGGACCCTCCCTATTCCCCAACCACAAGGAGGGAAAAAGAAATTTGTCTAAAATCTTCTCAGGAGCTCTCGAGGAAGTAGTTCCTCTTCCTCCAGATCCAGTCAAACTATCAATGAAATAACGACATATCTATAGATTCCTCTGGTTGAATTCCCAGAGGATGACACCGGTTTCGATCTTTTGGCACAATGGAAACAAGGTGAAAACAGATTTCTCGTCCCTTCCACCGTGACCCATAATTTATTAACAATTCCAGCGTCTACAGTTGCATCGGAGCAAGCGTTTAGTGCAGGTGGGCAACTTATTAACAACATGCAGACAATGGTATTGTAAGAAAAGATGGAAACATGCATGTGCTTGTGAGTCTTGATGCTAGAAGAAAAAATAAAAGATGACTTTTCAGCATTAGAAATATCAGAATATTCACAAAATTATCAAAGCTGTATTTTTTGTAAAATTTAATTCAAGTTAGAAATTATCATCGTAGTTGTCATAACTTTCTTCTCAAAGAATTTTTGTATTTGTAATTTTTTTTATTACAACTTTCATAAAGTTGAAATTATCATCAAACTTGTAAATTTTATTTAAAGCTCTGGTATATTATCATCAAAGTTATTATAAACTTCATTTCACGGAATATAATTTAATTCATGTTTTTTTTCCAAGGAATGTTTGTGCATTTATTATAGTAGTTTTAATTTCATTTCAAGTTGAAAAACACTAAAAAAAAGTACCTTTAGATTCAATTTAACCAAAAAAAAAAAGAAAAAAAAGGCCGGCTGGTGGACAGTACAGCGCAACACGGGTTTGATTTCAGCCGTGCCATGGGCTATGCTGGACCAACCCCCAACTGGTATGGGCACAGCACGGCCCGGGCCTGGGGCCAGGCATGGCTAGGCCATGCTGTGCACCCCTAGTTTGGATGTATTCTAAGACTTCCCTATTAGAACTTCATATTTAAATAATAATATTAATAAATAAGTTGGCCAGGGAACTACTGCCTATTGCACGAATTTGAAGGAGAAACAATCAGTCCCTTGAGATTGCACAAAAGCGCCTAGAGTTTCTCTATCGCTTGTGTGTTTGATATGGGCTATCCTTAATTCCTAGCTATCTATCTGCTGTTCTTGGAAGTTTCAGTTTCAACGTTGCTGTTACAGCAACCGACAACCTGCACACAGGCAGTCAGACCTAGAATGTCCTGGGTTATGAAGCATGTACATGCACACGGGACACGGATACGACACAACACGGACACGCCGACACGGCATTTCTCAAAAAAGTAGGACACACACGTTGGGGACACGTTAATAATATATATTTATTTATATATACATATAATCAATCAAAAAATAAATATTGCCAATGGAGCTATAGCTAGAGCTAGAGCAAGAGCAACCAATGGAACTTATATTGCCAAATTCCAAATCTATACAATATAACAGCAAATTAGCACCAGCATTAACAACAAATTAACAGGATATAGCATCAAATTAACAACAAACAATAGCAATTAAAAAAAAAAGGCAAAGGCAGGCAACGCAAGGGTAAAGGCAGGCAAGTCTTTCAACATCATTTCATAAAAAAAAGGCAAACAAATATTAAGATATTGCACGACAAATAAGCCCCAGCACATCATTTCATAAAAAGGCAAAGGCAAAGGCAAACAAAAAATCAAAAGGAAAAAGAATTAAAAAAAGGCACAGCAGCAAAAAAAAAAAAAAGAAAAAAAAAATGAATGGCAGATGGCAAGCAAATATTACAGCAACACATCATTTAAAAAAAAAAAAAAAGAAAAATGAACAGCAGACAGCAATGAAGTATCACAGCAGCACATCATTTAAAAAAAAACAAAAAAAAATAAAATAAACAACAGCATAGCAGCACATCATTTTATAAAAAAGGCCCAGCAGAGGAGGGATTAAAAAATAACATAGAAAAAAAAAAGTGACATCACAGACCTTCTTCTTAAAAAAGAAATGGAAAAGAGACATCACATACATCACAACAGGAGCAGGAGTACTAGCAAACAGTGATTCTTCTTCTTTTTGTTAATCTTTTTCTCAGACGGCAAACTGCAAATGGTGATTCTTCTTTTTTTTTCTTTCCCTCTCTTCTTCTTCTCCTTCTTCTCCTCCTTCCCGCAGACGGTGATGGAGTACCAGCAGACCTTTTTTTTTTCTCTTTCCCTCTCTTCTTCTTCTTCTCCTTCTCCTGCTCCTTCTTCTCAGACAATGATGGCCTGATGGGGTTACGCCGATGGGTTCCTAGGGTTTCGTTGGGTTGTCAGGTTTCGCAGACGGGATGGGGCTTCGATGGGCTCCACGGTTTCGCAGCCAGGATGGGATCTCGCCGCCGGGATGGAGTTTCGCGCCGATGATGGGTTTCGGTGCAAATGCCGTTCGAGAGGGAGAATGGGTTTGGCGAAAAGGGCTTCTGCAGTTTCGGGAGGGAAATAATGAAATTTGGGGATCGAAGAGTTGCTGTTATAATATTTAACATTACATTTACCCCCTCCTGGATTTACTTTTTCTAATTTTAATGCAAAAAAATCACAGTTGTTTTTTTTTTTTTGGCCGTGTCCCAAGCCGTGTTGGAGCCGTGTACCACCGTGTCGGAGCTGTGTCCCACCCATGTCGGAGCTGTGTCCGACCCGTGTCCGTAATTAAAAAAATAAAATTTGAAAAAACAGGACACTTTTTGCGTGTCCCGAGCGTGTCCGAGGCATGTCCGTGTCCCAAACATGTCGGACATTGAGACGCCGGCCCCGGAGAGGTGTCCGCGCTTCCTAGGTCCTGGGCTCTTAGCCTGCATCATGTTTTCTATGATTCTATTTTTATTTATCAAAGGATCATATCAAGGACTAGCAGCCATATGTATATAGTAAGCTGTAGGTGAAATGTGATTGAATAACAGAAGGTAACTGGAACTTGAAAATGAAGAAAATTGTTTGTTAACTTAAAACAGAAGGTGACTCTTTAACTTCAAATCAGAAGCAAATTGTTTGCTAGCTAAATAATACAAGGCTATATGCACCGTTTCAACGCAGAAAACCTTGGAACCCAAGTCAAATTACAAGTTACATGCAGTTGGTCAAATATTGTGCTTCTTTCCTTCTGCAACTGCATTCTGTTGTGAATTATAGGACATTGAGACACGAAGTTCCATGCTTTATGGGAGTTTGTAGGTTCAACAGGCACGTCATGGAACCCAGTATATGGACTGCAGGCATCAATAAAAGTAACAAAGTCTTTGGATTCATATCTAGAAGCCATCAGAGCACCTCATCCATATGCACAATGTCAAACTACATAAGTAAAGGGCTGCTTTTCCATTTTCCCATACAACAACCACATAAGTTTAATTTCATATGTTCCTCTCAAGTAATATGCAATAATATCATTATATTATAATAGAGATGGAAGAGAAAAATGTTTTTAAAGAAAGGTACATCTAACATCAATAAAAATATAAAATAGATTAGTAGTACAATAAACAAGGAACAATAAGTACAACCAAAAAGGAAATACTAGGTTTTTCTTATTTGATAATTCATATAGAAACATCAGTCTCTCAAGAAGAAACTCAACCATCAGAACAATGAGTAGCCTTCGCAGATAGCATCACCCAAACAATGAAACTTTCAGCAACAAAAAAATTAGCATAAGCGTAAATACGTGGCATGCACCTTCAAGCGTGTAAACTCCTCATGTATGGCAGGATCAAGTAGTAACCTCCTTGCCTGACAATGTAGATCAGAGTGAGAATTAGTCACTTTGCAAGATAACAGATTGCACGGCACTTGAAATGCCTTCAGAGTGACTGACTTTGCACTTATATATAAGACAAAAAGTAATTCCAGAAGGAAGTTAAATTAAGCTCAATCAGCAACACAAATAGTGCTTTTTGCTACATGGAAGAGTTGAACTCAACCACCACTTTCAATCAGCAACACAAATAGTGCTTTTTGCTACATGGAAGAGTTGAACTCAACTACCACTTTCACACACACACACACACGCACACACACACGTCATTGGGTGCATTTCGTTTGGCTTGTTAAGAGCCCTTTTATGGCTTTTGATTTTTCAAAGCTTAAAAGTGCAAAGAAGCATGTTTGGTTATCTGGATTGTAAATGGACTTTTAGAAAAGTGAAAGTTAAAATGCCCCTTTCCCATGAAGCAGACATGAGATGCCTTCACGTTGCAAGAGCAACTACCTCATTTTTGCAGTTCCCTTCTCCCACTCCCAGCTGAACCCCCTTTCCCCACGAACAATTACACACCTAAACACCCAATTTTTCCCCAAATCAACCAATCCCCAATTTGCTAAACCCTGAATTCCAACCCTGGATATAAATTTATGGTTCAATTAGGATTGAAGCCAAGTATGAATTTATTTTAGCTAATCAATAATTTTAATATCAAATTTGCTTAATCCAAATTCTTACACCTCTATTTTTTAGGGATTCACTGAATAGAGATGGAGTGGTGGCAGTTGGGATGGATGAAATAGATTTGAAGCATTTGAAGCTTATTGAGATAAATGGATATTTTATAGTTGTGTAGGAGCTGTAGCATATTCTGAAACATTGAATGAAACTGGATTTCAAATTATTTTTGGAATGAAATTTGAATTTTTTATCTACAAAGATGGATGGTTTGTATTTATAGAAATAGGTGGTTTGAGTGTTTGACACTGTAGAAAGGGAAAATGTCAAAATAGGTCTCAAGTTTTGCCTAGATTTCAATTTGAGACATAAAAAGCTTTACATTTCAAAACAGGCCTCAAGTTTTCCATTAACCTTTCAAATTAGGACATCTGACAAGGAATGAGTACTCCAGCAATTTTTTTTCCTATTTTCTTAAAATACCTAAAATAGCCTTAGAGGAGCAAAAACTCTTTTATTCTGTTCCAATAATCTCTCTCCTGCTTAACATTTTCCCTCTTATCTACAAAAACTGGAATAAATTACACCACAATTCCAATTCACCAGTCCTCCAAGAGATGGGAAGGAAAATCCTCTGCCAAAATGATGCTAGATCAAAGTTAAGATTTGTTAAGTCATCTTCAAATCAATTGCCTATTTCACCTCACATCCTCCAAATGGTTATGATTTCGATTCCAGGCCTTGATCTTCTTTGGCAATTTCGTTCCGAGTCTTTTTTAGATTTGGATATTTGAATCTCTCCGCATTTTATTTAGGTTGAGGTGGAATAGGGGAAAAAGATGGGAAGTAGAGGGCTTTAGGGTTCACTGTCCCAAATCCAACATGTGCATTTTGGGGAGATGAAAATGTGTATTTAGTGCAGACGCCCAGTTTACAACCACCTCTCCTTAGAGATGAATGTGTTTCCATCTGAATGTGAACAATGCAAAAGACAATGCTAAGTCCTCTAGTGAAACAATGAGTTTGACCTCAAGTAGGGAGCCAAGCATAGATCAAAATAACAGCCACTATGCTATATTGGGCGTAGCAGTCTATATTGAATTTAGCACCTCTATTTCCGCTACGGCCGCTACGGGACCGCTGTAGAATGTGATTGACAGCTATTTCCCAAAATTTTTTGAAATGCATAGTAAGCCTTATTTCTTTCCTACTTTTATGTAGTATCACTTATTTCTTTACTTCTTCTCACCAAAAACATTTTGATGACATTTCTTCACCATATTGTTTTTTTCATAAGCCTTTCATTTGTTTCTAAGCAATATGAACACATGTGAGAAAAAAAAGATCATTACTATATTTTCTATTAATACAACGATAAAAGGCCTCATGCAATGAAGGGACCACTATGGCCCTTTATCTTAGTTACTTTTGTAAGAAAAATGCACATTTTATCATTTTCAAATATTCTGAATTTTTTTACTTTTTTTCAGTTTTTTTATAATTTTTTCAAATCACCCCGCCACACCGCTACATAGCGTTTCAGCAGCGAACCACTACACACGCCGCTAACGCTATTTTCATCCTTGGAGCCAAGTACATAATGTAATAAACCACATCGCTTTCTCTCCTTTATCAAGCCATGCAAAAATCCTACTCAGCTAGTTTAAGGGATGAAGCTTCTCATGATCGCAAAACTCGCATCAATCGAATTGATCCGGCTCCACAATTGGTATTGACATCATTCTCTTTGCTGGTTACAGGGGAACATTAGGGAATTGAGGATGCAAGTGTTGATCACAAGAATCACAACGTGTCCTGAGAGATCTCAGCCTCTCTGCATTTGAGTCTTATTTTCATCCTAAAAATATGATTTTCCTATATGATTTTCCTTAGGATCGATAGATCTACTATAAAAGAATCGAGAGCAAAGAGGGAGTTGAATGAGGAGGAAGCCGGAGGAGAGAGATGAAGATTTGAGAAAACAAGAGAGAAGTCATGTTGCAGGAACAAGGAGCAGTAGCAGTATTGGTTTCACTGAAAAGAAAGCTGACGCTTGGAATGGGAGAAGAAAATGCTAGGGCATGATGGGTATTTTGAAGAAAATGGGGAAAAAAATTGCTGGAAGACTCATTCCTCGCCGGATGTCCTGATCTAAAATCTGAATGGAAAACTTTAGGCCCATTATGAAATGCGAAAAAAAAAAATTTGTCCTGAATTGAAATCTGGGTAGAACTTAAGCCCTCATTTGACATTTTCCCTTGTAGACAATGGTTTATTTTTCTTCGTAGAAATGGGTGGATTGAGTGCTGTAATGGATTTGAAAATTGTATTTTACTGCACTGTTGTTTTGTATGATGAATGAAATAGAAAGAGTTGTTTTCTTATAGTGTTTGTTTCGGTGTATTTGTTAGAATGGAATGGTGTTATTGGACCATGGAATAGAATTTGCCCATCAACCAACATATACAGAAAGACCAATGGCCCTCAATTATCAATAATGAAATATAGAAAAAAAGAAAATAAAATAACTATTGCTTTAAAGTTGATATCAACAAGAGGATGCTCAAACAAAGACCTCCACATTTTTCAAATAACTCCACAATCACTACAAACACCTGTTCAAGCGTTGTCTCCTCTAAATCTCTCTCATATATCATTATTTCACATTATCGTAAACCTAAAGGCTAACATAGTTTAAAACAAGATAAACATATGTTGAGGTTTTTTTTTTTCTTTTCAGAAAATGCAAAGAGGTTTTTTTTTCTAAAGAGAGTTTAAAAAAATATTATTAAATGTTGATTTTTTTTAAAACCTTATTTTGTAAAGGCTGCTAAAACCAAGTGGTTTTGAATTAGAGCACACATAGGATAACATATTCATAATTTTTCACCAGGCATATTATGTAATTTATATATATAATAATTACAAAATTCATTTGATAATTTTATATTAAAAGATGCTTTCTATTTATATCTAACCAAACAACATACGACGCTTTTATTGTTAAAAAATTGGCATAGAAGTCGAGCTAACCCAAAAACTCTTTCTATTAAAAAGTTGCTCCAAAGAAGTAGCTTTTTCAATGTTATTTCTATAAAAGCAAGTTTGACTTTATACAAGCTGAACCAAACACACCTTTTAACCAGCTAAGCTATAGCAAGGGACAGCATAAAAACCATTTTGGACAAATAATAAGGATATGAATCATAGAACCTGCATCGATGGTGGTTTCAGTTGTGCCTTCAGATCCCGAACTGCAGCCTGAAAATTACAAGGTAAATGTTAATCATAGAGAAACTCATCAATAGGTGAAACAAAATAAGAGGACCTTCAACTTAATAATAAAAGAAAAAGAAAAAAGAGTATCTGACAGCTGCAATAATGCTTAAACATTGCTGCCCCTCCTGCTAGTGTTGGCACAGTTGCCATATACCTATTTTTCCTCTAGTGTTTTGTATTATTCAAGGAAAAGGGGTGTGTGTGTATGCGAGAGAGAGAGAAAGAGAGAGAGAGAGAGGGAGAGAGAGAACAATGTGTTGGATCATTTTCACATCATGTGGTGTATGTTTGTGTGCAACTTACAAATCTGCATTTCTCAATGCTATGATATTATGATATTCCTCCTACATATAGTACTACTCTGTTGTCACTCCTACATGGAAGAAAGCAATAATAATTCTCTACACTTCCCATGATGCTGGAGCACCATTGCACCTAGCTTGCAACATGCCTCACATCTTGGTTTCAAAATCAAGCAAGCGTTAGTGAGTCAACTTGAACTTGACAGGTACAAAGGTGAGTCATTCCACTCCTGGTTGACTGACTCCTCTAGTGTTTTGGCCTTTAACTCACTTATTTTCCAATTTTTCTGTCGGGAGATGCAATGGAACTATGGAATTTTGAATTGATTACAGAAGACTGAAACAACCTTTTTCTGGAAGAACTAAGCATCAAAATATCAAATGAACCATTTACCTGACAGTAAAACATAAATGCAAGTGCCCAGTATTGTACATGAAAAGACGCACAATCGAATTTCAATTTAGATCACTTCTACTTTTCACTTTCAACAGATATCCCATGGAGTCCATATTTTACTTTTAAGATTTTATAATAAAGAAAATCCTTATAACATTATGTCTGAGGATTTGAACTCACAACCTCTCATTTCTTTAATTCATTGAAAGTCTTCTCCAAACTATTAGAGCACACAAGATTTCAACATTAAAACTCATTTAAAAATATCTAAATTAGTCCTAAATGAGGCAGGGCAAGGCCACCTAATCCCACATCAAATCCAGCTTCCACTACACTACATAAATTTTTGTATCAAAACCATAAGCCGCCCCAAACCCAACTCATCACTTTAAATATATCCACACCTGCCCTTAGTAGGAGCAGGCGGAGACGGGTCACCACTTGAATAAATCAAAATGTGATGAGCCAACCGAATGATTTTCCGGATTTCAAAAAAAAAATGTTGAAAGTGAAATTTGCAATTGATTAAAAAAAAATTGAAGCAGCTTTTAGAAATTAACCACCTAAATGTTTTTCTATCAAATATTGATTCTGATTGCAATTTTGACCATCTCAATAAAATCCATATCAAAATGTCACTATTTTATTTTTTTTTATAGATTTGTATTTATATGAATTAAGTAAAGTGCCTTTATTTTGTAGTTGTTGACAAAAGATCAAAATAGTGGTAGCGATTGGCATAACGGCCGGCTGCTGAAAAGCTATGCAGTGGGTGCTACGTAGCAATGCAATTCGAAAAAGTTGTCAAAACATCCAAAAAAATTTCAAAAAATTCAGAATATTTATATTTTTTGTAGAACTATGATGAGGGAGTGCAGTGGTTCCCTTCTTGTGTTTGTCTTGTTATCCTCTAACTTTAGATTGGAAGAAAATGATGTAAGGGACCTAACTTGGGGAAGAATTTTGGTAAAAATGAAAGACGATAAGTAAAAAGAGAGAAAGGAGACCCTTTGAAGTCATCGGCTGGGTTTTATATCCCCACTACTACGTAGCAGCACTAACACTCAAATAGCATAGCCACCCTTGCCGCTACTGCCGATATACATCGTGGCCACTATTTTGATTCATGTTGGTGGCTGGTTCATTTCTCTTATACAACTATGAGAGGTGTCTTACTATCTTTGGTGTTTGTTCTAGCTAAGTTGTACTTGTTCTCTTTCTTAATAAAATTTTACTATTACAAATAAAACGAAAAAAGAATTGTATTGCCTTGTTAAGCATAGACAAATTTTCTACTAAATACTAAAACTTAAGTAAAATACGTAAAACCTTACCATAAAATCTTAGATTCATTAAACACATTTTTAATAGTTTTTTAGATTTTTTTTTTGTTATGGGTTTTTAAAGGTTAATGGGCTCTTGGGCGGGACTTAGTTTGACCAAGTTGCCTATTAGTCTAAAACCTTGCCTAATGTAGACAATTCTAACTAATCCCTTTTGCAAGAAAATTGGCAAGTTGATCTTTGAACTTTGTAGAGACAATGGAGGCACAGAGCTCCTTTAAAGCAACCCCTTCTCAACTAGTTTGATGCTCGTTCTTCATATTGTTTAGTTTGCTCATGACATGCTAGATTTGGGGAGATGTAAATTGTTTCCATGTTGGCACAATGGTAAGGTTGCTCCATTGCGACCTGGGCATCACAATTCGAAACACAGAAACAACACTTCCATTTGTGAGGATAAGGCTGCGTACATCTAACCATCCCTAGACCCCGCAGTGGAAAAGGAGCCTTGCGCACTAGGCCGCCCTTTTTAATAAATTTAACCACCATTTTTGGCACAAACTCTATTAGAAGGGTTTGATCAAACTGGACAAAGTGCCAAAGCATGCCATTTCAAGGAGTTGAAGAGTGTAAAATAGGCCTGCTAGAGAGTTTCAACCAAGATAAAAACCCATGTACAGAAGATAATTTCTTATTATTCAACTTTGCTTTACTGCTGCTTTAAATCCAAATATATAGGAAAAGAAAATTCCCTACACTAGAAGTCCTCTCAAAGTAGGAAACTATCATAACAAAATCAAACAAGAAACTCAATCCATAGCATAACTCAATAAATAGATAACTACATAATTTCTTATCATTCAACTTTGCTTTTCTACTGCTTTACATCCAAATATATAGGAAAAGAAAATTCCCTACACTAGAAGTCCTCTCAAAGTAGGAAACTATCACAACATAATCAAACAAGAAACTCCATCGTAAGCATAACTCAATAAATAGATAACTACTAAGAACACTAATAGGAAAAATAAATCTATTTTGCTTTAGATGAGTCGCCACAAAATCCCCTCAAATTTGATATATGAGTTTGGTAGGATCAGTCCACCCAGACATCATTTCCTGTTGTTGCAAAAGAGTTCAACCTCAAGGTAGATTCCCATTAGCGTCTCAGCTATATTTATATATACATACTAGAAAATATTACTATGCATCTATCCCTCACCGTAGGGCGAGGGACACTTCCTTTTTTGGAAAGTATTAATGTGCAAGAAGACAAAACCATCACACCATTTTGACCTTGTTAGGTCAAAAAAAGAAGTGTCCCTCATCCTATGGCGAGGGATGGATGCATAATAATCTTCCTCATATATATATAAATATATATGCAGCACCTGAAGTGATTCCTTTGGATCACCTAAACTCGATCCTTTCTTTGGTGGCTCCAGCTTCAAAGGATAAAGTACAACAGGTTTGCAAATTTTAACAAATGTCTATGTGTTGTCCAATAGATTCCATTCTTGCCATACGCATCCAAGGCCTTGCAAGTAGGACATCTCCAACATCCATCAGTACAACACTGCACGACACTCTATCCTTGTAATCATCACTGATAGTAAAGGTAACTCGGCACCCATTTCGTGCTTGCAGCTCATCATTTGTCATTAACTATCAAACAAAACAGGGTTGAGGGTATCTTACTGTTACATGATTTACAGGAGCTTAAGATGATATTATCAGAGCTCCCACCATCAATCACCATCATCCTGTCCATTTACACGGCCAATTGAACAAAAGATGTCATTTCATAACCATGTATTTTCAACCATTAGCATAGGTTCCTTTGGCACTAGCTTTTGACACATCAGAACTTCACGTTGGAATTGCCATAGAGATAAACTTGATCTACCTTTTCTTCTTTTGTTTTCCTTTTTAAAAAATGTCTACTACCTTGCTAAACAGTTCTTTTTTGCCATATGTTTTCTTGAATCAAATACTTCAATCATTGCTTCTCAAGAGAAAAATAACATGATAACATTGTCAGCATATGTTAATCCACGAATACGCCATAATATTTCTATGTATCGGAAATACTTGTGAAACTGGTGCCGTATACGAAACTTAAATACACCATTGAGAGAAAATTACAATTAGAAATTTCAAATCATCAATCAGGATAACATTTTCAATAAGAATGCTAATAAATAAACTGAAAAGAGAAAAATATAGGAAATTCTTGACGAGGAACGATGGGATAAAAATTTAAACATACCCTTTCAAATAATCAGATTCAAGTAACAAAAAGGATAAAAGTGGAATATTCTACTAAAACAGGAAAGTGTTAAGCTTGAATGCATATTATATAGTAGATAGTGTCACCTTCAAATCTGCGATCTCCTGATCTCTTTTTGCAAATGTTACAATGAATGCAGCTTCTTTTTTCTTAGCTTTCTCAAGCTGGCAAAGAACCCAAAGAAAAATGAAAATGAGCAAATTATATGGTTCTTGCTTATGTAGATAACAAAGAATTCTGAGGAAAGGTCTTTTAACTTGTTCCCTCAAAGATTCCTCAGACGTTTTCAAATTCTGAAGATAACTAACCACCAAGCCCGGCTCTACAATAAAATGAATATCTCGTCAGAAAAAAGAAGACAAGAACTTACGAAGGCAGAACACCAGATGTGACATTAGCTATATTGGCACCAAAACATGTTAATACAAGCCACAACTACACTAACAAAAAGGGCAAGCCTAGCAAATAGAAAAGAAGGCTAACCGGGAGTTGTGCCAGCAGGTATTGCAGACTCATTCCGAAATGCAGAATGCCATTTTTGGATCTCTGATTTTGCCGCTTCAAGCTCAGTCTGAACATAGGCAGAAAAATTCAAACTGAACTTTTTATCAGAGCTCTAGAGGATAAGAGTGGCAGTTATTTTAAAAATAGTCTACTAGTGACCTGATCATGTAAGCTTACGGGAAAAGATATAAGCATAATGTACAAATATTTCCCTCATGGATCACTAATGCATAACAGAATGGATTCGCCAGACAGGCAACGTAGATGAGGTGGAGGGGAAAAATTGTGCTCTCACCAAACTCCAATCCGGAGGCCTTATTGAAATTGAGCTCTCACCAAACTCCAATCCATGAGGCATTAGGGATTTCGTGGAGAATCCAAAGAAACTTGGGAAGGCCTCAACACTTTTCATTAATCATCAATCACTAACTAAGCCAAAGAAGCTTTACAATGCTTAAATAGAAAAAAGAAATAACCTAAGACTAATTTGGACCATCCAATTAAGTTGACAGCCATAATTAAAACATCTTATTAAAATAGCTTAAAGCAAATAAAACCCTAAATGAACTAGGATAGGTGGGTTGCACCCAAAGGTAGGTCAACCAATGGGGGCCCTGGGTTTGTCTTGCATCAATTCTCCACCTTTTTAGAGAAAACTTGACCTCGAGTTTTAGTACAAGTCCTCCAAGATCAAATATCGAGCATATAAATCCTCAATATACTTCTTGGTCTTCAATCTCTTGGCATGACGTGAAGGCTGATTTCAATTTTCTCGAGTTCAATATGGTCTTCCACTTAGAAGTAAAAGGCTTGCATTGCTTCTTCTAATGCTTGACTTCAACATTAATGCATGATCTGACCGTTAGATGCGTTACTTGTTGGCTTTGAAATAGTAGATCACAATCTTCTACTCTCAATAGTCAATCCCCAACAATGAAATCAATGGGAGGGTTATCAATGAGTTGCACAACTTTTTCAGCACTGGCATTTTCTTCGATGGAGACAGGCTTTTATGAATGTAGTTATGTATTCATTTTCATTGGATTGTTAGGGTGATTGCTAACCATATTCAAGTCTTCAATTTTACTTATCGCTGTCATGTCATCTGTTGATCATCATTTTCAACCTTCAAAACAACACCCTATTCTGCTAATGATGTATTTTGCTTTTCAGGAAGTGGACTTATAATCGAATCCACGAGATGATTAGACTTCTTGTTGTTTTTTTCACTGTGTATTTCTTATTGTTCCACCTACACTAAATTAATGGTGGAATCACTTGTTTCCTGCTTTTTTTCCCTCTAGATCAACTTTGACATCCTCCATAATGGGTGTAACAACATGAGCTTCTGTGGTTTGTGGAGATTTTTCTGTCTGCATTTTTCCTATTCAAAGACAATAGCGATTTATCAAACACCCGACTCGGATCACTTCCCAAAATGCTTCATATATAGTTGTGCAGGCTCACATATTTTTCCGAATACTTGGTTTCAAACCTCTAACAAAGATAGTGCCATAATGTTCATCACTTTCATCTAGTCAACATAATACGCGTAGCCTTTCAAATTCAGCATCGTAATAAAAAACTGATAGTTTGCCTTGTCTCAAATTCAGAAATTGATCAAAGTAGGCTTTATTATCAACATACCATTGTCCATACTTAAGTGAATATGTCACTCCAAGCACAGCAATGTGCCATTGCAATGATAGTTTTTCTTCCGATTTCATATGGAAGACTTCTAAAACAATGCGCTTTTTTTCCCCTTTTTTTCTTTTGAAAAAATAAATCAATCTCACTTATTGTGTAGATCTCTTCAAAAAAAGCGCACAAGATCAAACAGATCTGAAATCGGAGTCTGGATGGAGGAGATCTAGCGATTTGAAGATGGATGGTTGAAATTGAATTGACGAAGGGCCCTTGATTGATGAGATCTTCCGCAATACCTATACCATTATGTAAATCTCGTCACCATGAACACACATGATCAAACGGATCTGATATTAGAGTCTAGATGGTCCCGATATTGCAAAATCAAGTTTCATATGTCGATTAGGTCAAAACCCTGTTTGACCGGAATCTACTATTGTCATGTTGGCATCACTGCTAATGTCGGCTTCTATGCAGCTGCGTTTTTGTTCTAGACAGGTTGGGTTCCTCGGACCCAAAACTAAACTGACCTGGCTTAAAACCAGACCTTGTGACTAAGGACCACAAGATATTGTGGTGCTTAGGAGCACCATAAACCAAAGCCCCTTCACGATTTCTATTTCGTAACAAAGCCCTTATTACCAACACATAAGCAAGACGAGATGCCGTCCCAAGAGGCAAGGCAGCAACTAGCGACGATTAGCAACAGTACTTCCTCCTCTGGCCATGACAACAGCAGGTGGCAGACGGTGGTGACGATGGATACCAGGTATGCTCTTTTTTCCTCCTCTCTTTCGCGCTACTTTTCTCTTTTTTCTTTTTTTCTTTTTTTAACTTTTTTTTTCTAGTGTTCTGGCTCAGTGGAATAGGATGGATGGATCAGGAGTTGAGGGAATAGGGTTTTGGTGTTGGGGTAGGCCGTGGGTTGCGGGGGTTTTGTGAACGGGGTTTTCGTTTGGAGATTAACATGGTTTGGGGTTTTGACGGGGATAAGGGTGGTCGTCAGGTGATTTTTTTGTTTTATGTTGAATGGTTAAAGGTGACTAAGAGAGGTAGGGTGTAGGTGTCGCAATGGCTAGGTCGGTGAAGGTGATGTGGTCCTGGGGTTGATCATGGGGATTGGGTTTTCGGATCTCAGATTCAGGATGGATATGGAATGGCCATTAGATCTGAGGATTTGGGGTTTCAGATCTAGGAAAACTGGGTACTGGAGGTTGTCGTGGGGTTTCTTAGGGATGAGATCTGAGGCTTGTGGTGACGGTTAAGTATTATGAGTTGGTCTTTGGCGATGGCGATGAAGACTATGAACGTGGTTGGTTGCATAGACAATGAATGCTGGTGACAATCTGGGGCCGTGGAGATTGCCGAATCACAAATCCTAGGTAGATCATTCTTCATCTCTGATACCAAATAATGCAGAACGAAATGGATTCATAGGGCGGGAAAGGTAGATGATGAAGACAAAGGGAAAAATTGGGCTCTCACCAAACTCCGATCCGCAAGCGTTAGAGAAATTGGGCCCTCAAGAAACTCCAATCTAGGAGGCATTAGGGATTTCAAAGAGAACCCAAAGAAACTTAGGGAAGATCCCAACAGTTTTCATTAATCATCAATCACTAACTAAGCCAAAAAGGCTTTACAATGCTTAAATAGAAAAAAGAAATAACATAGGACTAATCTGGACCAGCCAATCAAGTTGAAAGCCACGATTAAAATATTTTATTAAAATAACTTAAAGCAAATAAAATCCTAAATGAACTAGGATAGGTGAGCTGCGCCCAGAGACAGGTCGATCAATGAGGACCATGGGTATGCCTTGCATCAATCATTTCTTGAAAGATGACATTATAGTACCATACATACAATTATCCGTCACATACATGCACAAGCCACTAAATCATGACCGAGATTTGAGACTTCACGCATGCACGCACATAGCTATGTTGCACTTTTATAAATCTACTCGTACTACTTCCATCCACATCCTCTTCGGTATACCCGTTCCCCTTGGTGGGCCATCAATCTACATAGAAAAACTTTTCCTCGCTGATGCCGTCACTAGCCAACATTGGACAATGGACATGTTGAAGACATTTTAAATAGATTTCTCTTATTTTATCATCTATTGATGCGACCCTAAATGCTTCTAAAAGCACTCATTTCTGATTCCATCATTCCTAGTTTTACCACACATCCACCTCAATATTCTCATCTCTGCTACACTCAATTTTTTTTTTTTACCTCATCACATAAAACAATTAAGGACAGCCCACTCATCAAAATGGTATGCATGTAAAGAAGAATGGGTGTCTAAAGTAACTCCCTTGTAGAACACATGTAATGTAAACTTGCAACTACTGCCTAGCAAATCTACAGAGGGAGGTCCACCTGGTGCACAACTGAAACATCAGACATAACAAAGTGTGCCACTTCCACACGTGGCCACATGTGAAGCTGAATGTAAAGGCCCTATCATAACACAAATAATCTTCAAGTACAAAAAAGTTAAATGTGAGAGAACATTTATGCCATATGATATGTAAGATGCATTCCATCTCCCAATTTCATAGATAGACCAACAAATAGGCAGATTTATACATATATTTGGAAAGATTCATGCACAAAAGAGGAAAAGTCATTTATGGTATAATGAAAAAGAAGAATTTTCATATATAAAGAGGGACAGCCATGTCATTGTCTCTCACCACATTGTGAGGGAAAGACGCATAGTAATATTCTCCATATATATATATATATATATGAGGGAGTTGGGGTGTGGGTGTCCACTATATGCTATTGGAACCTCGAGGTTATGGGTTTGAGTCACATTATCAGTAAATATATATATAGAGAGAGGGAGAGAGAGAATCACACACCTGGCAGGTTGCAAGGGTATCCTTGCAGGTCTGAAGGCTGCAAAATCAAATTGCAAAAGACGTGAGGCACATATTATTACCTGAGTAATAAAAGTACTTTTCCCACAACAGTTGGCACATAAATGATAAAACAAGAAAATAAATTTTGGCCATATAAAAATTCAGTACCTTTCGCGAAGAGATAAAATCATTCCTGTGGCGACACCAGGGACACTTTCCTCTACCTTTGCATTCTGCTTAGGTCACAAAGGAGATATAATAAGGTAAAGAAATTTACAATAGATTCATCTCACCTATCTCACTTTTGTTTGATGACTACAGAGCTTTGAATAGTTTTCTTCCCCCTTAAATAGGTAATTAGTAATTAATAAGCATGAGTAGCAAAGTAATCATATAATAGTTAGTAAAATTATTGTGACAAAATATAATGACAATGATCCATACAAAGAACCGAAAAAATAATAATAATTACTAAAATAAAATGCAAGTGATGTAGGCCAAGGGTCCAATGTGACACCCCTTAACTGCACAATGACAGTGAGGTCTAATGCGCATCCTGATGAAGATCACATAGGGGACCGAGCATTGTCATTTATTAAGGCATTTGATTGTACCCATCAGATCCAAACCCAAATGTGAAAGGTTCACACCAGCTGGGAAGCCATACCAGCTCCACAGAGAGAGAGAGAGAGAGAGAGAGAGAGAGAGAGAGAGAGAGAGAGAGCAGGAGGAGAGTGGGAGCTGTTTGAAAAATCTGTAACTACAAGGGTTTTTCTATAATTTCAGAAATTGTTTGCAGAAAACAATCCATAAAACAGGCTTATTTTGGGCCTGAATTAAATGGGCCTTAACCCAGATCCGAACAAATCCACTTCTAATTCAGTCACCCATGGTCCTATTTTCAGCAAAATAAACCCTTTCAAGAAAAGGTAAGATATTGAGATCCCACAGGAGGAAATGTCAATATTTTTTGTTCTTCTCAAACAAGTCATTGTATGTGGGCAATAATAACCTTAAGAAGCTAAGCAAATCTGTTAGAAGTCATTCTAGGATAGTTTATTTCAAAATTGATGGGATTCTAGCACCAAATGTGCGCTATGTAAGAATCAGCTAGGGTAGTTGTTGTTTTTGTCCAGTCTTCTTAATCAGTAAACTTCTGCTTCGTTGAAAACAGTCCCCTTAGGGCTGTGATTCAGGGATTAATCTAGAGTTTTTAATATTCTTGCTTGGATTCTTCTCTTTGTGGCTGATTAAGCTTGCTGGATTTTCATTTATTTGTCAGTCTTGGCATTGTTTTCTAGGAAACAAGTCTAAGAAACAGTTGTTAAGCAGTCCCATTGCAAAAGTGGGTCAGCAGTCGGGTATTATTGAACCCGTGATTGCATCCAGTGGTACCAGAGCCACTACTCTTGACTGCCAATTGTCAGAAAACAGCACCTTCTGCAACTGCTAGCATCCTCCATACAGCAATGAATCGTAGAGGTAGAGGCAAAGGTGGCAGCCACTGCCGTTCACTGGGAAGATACAAGGATATATGGAGAATATTGATACACAATTTGGAATAATTGAAGAACAACTGCAAGGAATCACACGACAATTCACCAATCTATGGGTGAGTATTGCACCTTCAAATCCTAGTGACAATGATGATTCCGAAGGAAATGATTAAACCCCTTCCATCGGAGAACCTCTGAGATGATCATCATAGATGGGAGATATCAGAAGATCGAGAAGATGATGTTAACCCAAAAATCGAGATCCCAAAGTATCATGGCAGCCTCCAGATGATTTACATAAGTAAAATTTACATACAAAAATCCCATTTCATATCCCATGAGTAAAAGACAAACAACACCTAAGCAGTTAATTTTTTTGTCTCTGTATCAATTGGACATATGGATCCACCTCAACAATTTGTAGTAAAAGGCAAGAAGGTAAAGTTTGCCGGCAAGGAAAGGATTTGTATGGATTGAAGTAATCACCTCATGCTTTGTTTAATAGGTTTAGTCAGGCGATGACATGGTATGGGTACAAATGATGTCATGCAGATCAAAATGTGTTTGTAAAAAGACACGACGATAAATTCACCAAGCGAATTGCATATGTGAATAATATGATAATCAATGGAAATGATGAAACAAAAAAAATGAAGGGGCTAAAAGGCATCTTGTAAAAGAATTTGAGATTAAATATCTAAAAGAGTTGAGATACTTCCTTTGGAATTGGAGTTTCACGATCCAAGAAAGGAATTGTTATTTAACAATGCGAGTACATATCTTGGTTGAAAAAACATGGAAGTTGAGTGCAAAGCTTGTTGATACTTCTATTGAAAAAAAAACTCATGATCTACATTCTGAAAGTGTTGACTAGCTTCATGAACAAAGTGCACATCAAAGGTTGGTCGGAAGGCATACTTATTTGACCATCACAAGTCTAGTTATTTTATATGTTGTTAGTTTAGTGAGTCAATTCATGGATACACAGCGGGCTGATTATCTTGTTACAATATATAGAATTCGGTGATACTTAAAGGAAGCATCAGGACCATGGATGAAAAAAGCGGCTGATACGTAGCATATCGGCCAATAAATAGGGTGTAGCGGCCAAGGGCGCTACGCTTCTTTGAAATATCACCGCTCACAACTATAGCGGCCTGTAGCGGCCGCTGCGGCCTCTATATTGTTGTAGCGGCCGCTATGTATCAACCTAGATTAAATCAATGCCCCTCTTCCTGCCTCTTCTCATTTGCTCAACTGGTAGAATTACAACAATAAAAAAAGGTAGAAAAAGAGGAAGAAAGGAAAAAAAAGCGAGAGAAAGAGATAGAGAGGGACAAGTTGCAGAGGACATACCTGATACAGCGGCAGCAACAACAGCATGACGACACGACCACAGCGGTAGCAGTAGCAGGCAGTGGCAACCATGGATTAAAAACTCAGCCGAGTCTGAGTCAACTCAGCCAAGTCAACCCGGACCCGGCCAAGCCTAAGTCAGGTCCGCCTAACTCAGGATTGCCCGAGAGGGACTCAAGCGAGTCCCCGGAGTCGGCCAAGTCCGAACAGTGACGGACTCGGCCGATATATTTATGGGTGGAGGGAACCCTAAATTCTTATTTTTCATGTTCTAAAAGAGAGAAGAGGCTTGGGGAGGCTGGGAGAAGACTCTTTGTAAAGAGATCTTGGCTCAAATTTGTATTTTTTGAGAGATTTATG
Organism: Sextonia rubra; assembly: GCA_037013555.1. Classification (NCBI taxonomy): domain Eukaryota; kingdom Viridiplantae; phylum Streptophyta; class Magnoliopsida; order Laurales; family Lauraceae; genus Sextonia; species Sextonia rubra. The sequence continues at coordinate 12,793,788 of JASUAD010000012.1, forward strand.
CTTCAAAAAATCAAGACTACTATTCATTCAAAAGAGGGGTTTGGAAATTTTGGTGGTTGAGGTATGTATTTTCTTTTTTTTTTTTTTTGCTGACATGGGTGAGAGAATACTATGTTGGTTGTGGTTGAGGTTGAAATTTTTACTTATGATTGCCGTGGAAAATACATTTTTTTCGTATTTTTTAGCTCGAATTAAAAAAAATAGAAAAAATAAATTTTTTTTCATGATTTACATTTTTTTTTTTTGTAGATTCTCACTCTTTTGGGTATGTACTACATAGATCTATGGTTTTTTTCATAGATCTATGTATGTATGATCTAAAGTTGTAATTTTTATGATATTATGCATAAAATAAATAGAAAATTATATTTATTGAGTTGTATATGCTTATGTAGTTTGGAAAAGATGATAAAGTATGCATGTAGGCTTGTAAGTGGATTTTCCACTCAAAACTTTTTGGAAACATGTAATTTTTTTAAGTTTTTTCCTTAGATTTAAAAATTAATTAAAAAATAGTTATCCCAGGAGAGAGTTTGACTACGCAACATAGGCTCGGAGCTTTAGATATTTGCATTAGAAGTAAAAAGAGAGCAGTAGTAAACAAAATGGACCCTAAAACAAGGTGGAGAGATTTGAAGGGAGAAAGAGCAAATATATTTAAGGACAAAATGATTGAGAAAGAAGAATAGAATATTGAAGGAGAAAGGAGAATGGAATATTGAAGGAGAAACTACAGTAATATGGAATCAAATGGCTAATTGCATTAGGAATGTTGCAAATGGGGTACTTGGAAAATCAAAAGGGAAGAGACATATTAATAAAGAAACATAGTGGTGGAGTATGGAGGTTCAGGAAGTTATTCGATAGAAAAAACATTGCTACAAAGTTTAGCAAGGGATTAAGAATATAGAAAATTTTAAGTTGTATAAGAAGGCAAAGAAAGAAGCTAAGAAAGTAGTAAGTAGTGCAAAGTTCAAAGCATACGATGACCTCTATAATAGGTTGGGAACAAAAGAAGGAGAAAATGATATTTTTAAGCTTGCAGAAATAAAAGAAAAGAAAAATAGGGACTTAAATCATGTCAAATGTATCAAGGACAATAAGGAAAATATTTTGGTGAAGGACAACGATATTAAAGACAGGTGGAAAGACTATTTTAGCAAACTTTTAAATGAAGAATATTTGGGCGATACAAGAGTTGAGGAGGATACTTCATTACAAGAGTATACTTTTCTCCGTAGAATTAGAGGGGTAGAAGTGAAGAAAGCATTGAAGCAAATGAAGACGGGAAAGGTAACAGGCCCAGATGGTATTCCGATAGAGGTATGGAAATGCTTAATAGAGGTTGGAGTAAGTTGGTTATGTAGACTATTCAATAAGATACTTATGACAAAGAAAATGCTGGATGAATGGAGAAGAAGCATTGTAGTACAAAAAGGAGATATACAACTATCGTATGATCTAAACTTATAAGAATAAAGGAGATATACAAAATTGTACCAACTATCGATGGATTAAACTTATGAGTCACACTATGAAGTTATGGGAGAGAATAATGGAGCAAAGACTGAGAAAAAAGACCAAGATTTCGGAAAATCAATTTAGTTTTATGCCAGGGAGATCAACTATGGAAGCTATCTTTTCACTTAGGCAATTAATGGAAAAATATCGAGCAAAGAGAAAAAATCTACATATGGTCTTTATCGATTTGGAAAAAACCTATGATAGGATACCAAGGAATTTAATTTGGTGGAATGTCCCCAGATGTTATATTGAAATTTTTAAGGATATGTACGAAGGAGCAATAACAAATGTGAGAACCACATGAGGAGAAACAGGCAGATTTTCCGTGACTATAGGTTTACATCAAAGATCAACCTTAAGCCCTTATCTCTTTGCATTAATTATAGATGAGTTAACTGTGCATATTCAAGAAGAAGTACCATGGTGTATGTTGTTCGCAGATGATATAGTATTGATGGATGAATCAAGAAAGGGTGTAAATACAAAGCTTGAGAGATGGCGGGGGCATTAGAATCTAAAAGCTTTAAAATAAGTCGTACAAAGACAGAATATATAGATTGCAATTTCAATGGACATATACAAAGTGTTGAGACCACTGTCAAAATTGAAACCCATGAGATACCACGTAAAGATTCTTTTCAGTATCTAGGCTCAATGATTAGTAAGGATGGAGAGATTGACGAAGATGTAGAACATAGGATAAGAGCTGGATGGCTGAAGTGGAGACTAGCTTTGGGAGTGCTTCGTGATAGACGAATGCCAACGAAATTAAAAGGAAAATTTTACAGAACAATGGTTAGACCAGTTATGACATATGGAGCAGAATGTTGGCCAATTAAGAAGACACATATTCATAAGATGGATATAGCGAAAATGAGAATACTTAGGTGGATGTGTGGTAAAACTAGGAAAGATAAAATTAGAAATGAGTGCTTTCGAGAACATTTAAGGGTAGCACCAATAGAAGATAAGATTAGAAAAACTCGTTTAAAATGGTTTGGGCATGTTGAGCGTAGGCCAGTAATGGTACCGGTGAGAAAAAGTTTGGATATACAGGTGGAGGGCCCATCAAGAGGTAGGGGTAGGCCGAAGAAAACATAAATGGAAGTCATTAATTCTAATTTGAAAAAGTTTCACTTATCGAAAGATTTAGCTTAAAATAGAACAGAATGGAGAAATAGAATTCATGTAGCCGACCTCAACATGGTTGGGATAAGGCTTTGATGATGATGATGATGATGATTTAAAAATTAATTATATAAAAAAATATTCTTTTTTAACATTTTGGCATGTTATGTATATGAACTTAATGAATGTGTTGTCTAGTATATAGATCTATGGTTTCTTTCATAGATCCATGCATGCATGATCTAAAGTTGTAATTTTTATGATATTTTGCATAAAATAAATAGAAAATTATATTTATTGACTTGTACATGCTTAAATAATTTGGAAAAGATGATAAAGTATGCATGTAGGCTTGTAAGTGGATTTTCCACTCAAAATTTTTTGGAAACATGTAATTTTTTTAATTTTTTGCCTCGGATTTAAATTTTAATTATACAAAAAAAATTTTTTTTTTCAACATTTTGGTATGCTATGTATATGAACTTAATGGATGTGTTGTCTAGTATATAGATCTATGGTTTTTCATAGATATATGCATGTATGATCTAAAGTTGTAATTTTTATAATATTTTGCATAAAATAAATAGAAAATTATATTTATTAATTTGTACATGCTTATATAGTTTGGAAAGATGATAAAGTATGCATGTAAGCTTCTTGGTGGATTTTCCACTCAAAATAAAGTTGTAATTTTTATGATATTTTGCGTCAAATAAATAGAAAATTATATTTATTGATTTATACATGCTTATATAGTTTGGAAAAGATAATAAGGTATGCATGTAGGCTTGTAGGTGGATTTTCCACTCTAAACTTTTTGGCAATATGTAATTTTTTTAATTTTTGCCTCGGATTTAAAAATTAATTATATAAAAAATATTTTTTTTCAATATTTTGTTATGTTATGTACATGTACTTAATGGATGTGTTGCCTAGTAGATAGATCTATGGTTTTTTTAATCTTATTAGTTCAACTAACTTAGTTGTAACTTTCTAACATGTTTTTTAGAGTTAGATTAAATGGTTGACAAAAAGATAATGGGGTATTAATATATTTTTTTAAATTAACAAATTCTACAAATTACTAGTTACTTTAATCACAAATAGAATGGCACCACAGAAGAAAGAGAGGAAAGTAGATCCTGGATGGGCTTATGGAGAGATTGTTGGTGGAGACCGTTATAAGGTGAAATATAAACGGTGTGGAAAACCATGCATGGTGGAGTCCACAGATTTAAACAGCATCTTACACATATTTCATGAGATGCAAAAGGTTGTCCAAATGTCCCCACTGAAGTAAGGAAAGGAATGAGGGACATTTTATCTACAAAGAAGACAGAAAAAGTAGAGAAGAAAAAATTTCAAAAAAGGGTTGCTCGAATGGAGAGGATTGATGACTCTTTTGATGATGATGATGATGATGAGGATGAAGAGGCTAACGATATGAGGAGGGCAATGAAGCATAGCTGTCAAGCTTATGAAGCTAAGCTTGCTCATTTCGAAGAACAACGAGGTGGAGCCGGACCTTCAAGAGTACCTCCGAACCCTTCTGAGGATACAACAAGGAAAGGTACCTTAGATCCATTTTTATATAGAACCCAAAGCATGAAACAAACTAAGATTTCTAATTCTATAATGGGTGATATAAAAACCAGAGCTTTGAAGATAGGTAGAGCAATTTCAAAGCTCTTCCATTATAATCGGATTCCTCCAAATGTGGCTACCTCACCATACTATTGGGCAATAGTGGATACCATTGCTGAGGTGGGTCCCATAGTCAAACCACCAACCGCTTATGAGATTAGTGGCAAATATCTTGATATAGAGTATAGAGATTATACAAAGTACGTGTATAACCATATTGAGAATTGGAAAGAACATGGGTGCACACTTATGTATGATGAATGGACAAGCAACAATAAGCGGCACATAATTAATTTTGTGGTTTATTCTGTAACGGAAACATGTTTTATTCCCTCAGTAGATACAAAAGGACATTGATTGGATGCCCAATATTTGTTTAGTTTAATGGATATAACACTAAAAATGATTGAAGAATTCAGTGACTGTTGTCTAAGTTGTGACGGACAATGTGGCAAATTTTAAGGCAACAGGGAAACTATTACATGACAAGTTTCCACATATTATTTGTGTGCCGTGTGCAGCACATTGTATTGATCTTATGTTAGAGGACATTGGAAAATTGGAAGATGCCTACTCCACTATTGAAAATGAAAAGTGTATTACAAGTTTGATATACAATCATCAGTGGTTGACCGATATGACGAGAGAATCCAATAATGGTCGTGAGATTTTGAGGCCGGGCATTACAAGATTTGCTACCAATTTTTTGGCTTTGGAGAGTTTTTGTCGTCATAAGGCTAACATAATGAAGTTATGGTTGAGTGAAGCATATATAAAATTTGCATTTTCAAGATCGAGATTCCCACAACTTGTACAAGGAATTGTATTGGGTACAAATTTTTTGCATTAAGGCTGAGCGAATTACATACTTGAGCCGCTTGTGACAGTGTTGAAAGTGGTGGATGGTGATACGAAGCCTACAATGGACTATATCTATAATGTAATGGATCTGGCGAAATTTGCTATTAAGGTAAGATCTAGAGAAAAGTATGGGACTGAATATAAGACGCTGTGGAAAATTATTGATGAAAGATGGAACAACCAATTATATCAAGATATACATGCCGCAGGTAAAATTAACATATACACAGTTGCTTCATTTTATGTTTGAAGTTTTAAACATTGATTTATTTATTAGAATTTAATCAATATAATACTTTATGACATAATGCAGCATACTTCTTGAACCCATCATGCTTCTATAGCAAGGGATTCTCTAAGCACGAGGAAGTTTTTCAAGGCTTTAAAAAAACATTAGAGAAAATGGTTAGTGACAAGATGAAGAAAATTACAATTCTTAACCAAGTAAGGTTTCATAATATCACATTTTGTTTGCATCAAGATACTAGTAAACCAATACAGTTGTAATTTATTTATTTGAACTTGATAATTTTATAGTTGAGGAATTATAAAGGCACTCTTGAAAGTTTTGGAGATGAGCTCTGTATAATGTCTCGTAAAAGGATGGACCCAGGTATGTTATATTCTTAATAATCTTTAGTGGATTAATAATCAGTTATAGTTTTCTCATGGGAAATGGTTTAATTTAAATTTTAAGTACAATTGAATGGTGGAACAACTTTGGCGATGATGCTCTTGACCTTGGAGATCTTGAAAGAAAAATTCTAAGCTAAACAGTATCATCATCCAGTTGTGAACGAAATTGGAGTACATTTAACTTAATCCACACGAAAACCAGGAATCGCCTCAATATGGAAAAATTGGATAAGTTGGTTTTCGTCCATTATAATATGAGGTTGAGGGCAAGAAATCTCCAAAGAAGAGATAACGGAGAGTATAATCCAATTAATTTGGATTACATATTCAAAGAAGATGACCCATTAAAAGACTAGTTGGCTGTAAGAAAAGCTGCAATTTTACCAAATACAAATTTCATAGATGAATGTATGTACAATCCTGATGAAACTGAGCCTCCAAAATTGAAATCGGAACCCACACTCCCACCTCCCATTTGCAGATATGCTATCACACGGGAAAAGGAAAAGAGTGTGGCAAAGGGGCCCTCCCAGAGCTCACAACATGAGCCAAAGTTGACACGTTCTAGTTTAGAATGTGTTAAAGGAGCTAATGATAAGTCAGGTTCGAGTAGTAGTTCAACCCTCTCCAAAGCCAAACAACTTCTTAAATATCCAACTCTCCTATACAAGAGGAAAACAAAAGGTAAGGGTCAAGCAAGCAAGTATTTAGCCACTCATGAAGAAGAAGAAAAAGAACGCAATACATCATCTTCAAGCAAAAGTGGCTTACCACAAGGGGATCAAGGTTGTTATGCATTACAACCAGATGATGGTAGTGATAATAAAGAATTTCAGGATAATATCACTATCCATGACATGGGTGGTGAACCTGAGCCTGCTGGTAGACAAGGAAAAGAGCAATCAAAACAATTTTAAGAAGAACCACATCAACTACCATCAAGTCCATATGGAGGATAGCAAAACAGTGACTATGAGTAGTCATAATTTGATCCCTCAATTGGGCAATACGGTGCGTACGATGGTATTTTACATGGATATGACGGGCCAGAGCAGTATGGAATAATTATGATACCTATACATCAAGTACCACCACCAACTCACTATCCTTATGGTCATGAACAATTCAATCAAAGACAACAAGGACAAGAGTTCTTCAATTTTGATATTGCTCAATACTATTGTCAATAACATGACAATGATGATGATGATGACATCCAACTAGCAAGGCATTCAACATGGTATTAAATTCTATGAAGAATGTGTTAAGGACTAAGGTATGACCCTATGACCATATGTTTGCCATTTGACAATAGTTATTTTATACTTCATAATTGATAATTGATGCTTCTACGCCATACTTGAGAGTTCAATTTGATTTTAATTGATTTTAATTTAATAGTTCATAGTTCATAGTTCATAATTCACATTATACTTCAATTTTCATAAATCACAATATAATGTTCGTTGTATAAATAGTTGAGGAATTATAAAGGTGCGCTCCGAAGTTTTGGAGCGGCTCGTAAGGTTATTTTTCAAAATTTTTACAATTTTTGAGAATTTTTAATCATTTTAATACATTGTTTAAACTAAAAAAACACAAATAATAATAATAATAATAATAATAAGGGACTCAGCCAAGTCGACTCAAACTTGGCCAGGCCCGATTTGAGCCCCGAGTCTGGGTCTTCAAACCATGGCAGCAACAGCAGCAGGCGGCGGCAGCAGCAGGTGCTCCTCCTCCTCCTTGATCTTCTGTTTTGGGCGAAAGTTAGAGACTTAGGGCAGCAAATACCCTTCGGCCTTCTTGCGTCTTTTATTTTGTTAACAGATCAATTATGGGCCCACAATGGCCCACCTAATGAAAGGTAGAGATAAAAATTAAATGGGCCATTTAAAAAAATTGAAAAACATTGAAAAAAAAATAATAAATGGGCCCATCCAAAACAATAAAACCTGAAGAAACTATTGAACCATTGGTGGGCTCTGCAATGAGGGAACAATGTTAAAATTAAAAAAGTCATACAGTAGCTAAATATTACTAAATTGAAATTGGCACCTTACTCAAATTTCACTCAAATTGGAAATAAAGCCACAACCAACTTCCACACCTACTTTTTATAGTTATATATTAAAAAAATCTCCACACCTACTGCAAATAAAGCACATCCAAATTTCACACTAATTGAATATAGGCTGTTTAATAGGACACAAGGCCAAATAAAGTTCACTCTAGTTAATAGGAAATAGGGCCCCAACCAAATAACACTCCAATAGAAAATAGACCCTTTTCAATTTTCAATTTAATAAAAAATTCCCCTCCACATATATATTTCAAAATATAACTATGAAATGACCACTAAAAAAAACTAATCCAAACAATTTTACTCTAATAGAAAATAGGGCTCTAATCAAATTTCACTTCAATAGAAAAACTTTCTCCATATATATATGTGTGTGTATTTCAAGATAAAACTATGAAATGTTATATTCTCAGCATGACTAAACAACACTAATCCATATGAAAAAAAATTTATCATTCCTTTTTTTTTTTTCATTCATACATCGATACAGGACCTCATGCAATGAGGGGACCGCAAATACCACTATACTAGTTACTTTACAAAACAAGCATATATTCCGTCATTTTCCAATATTCTAGATTTCTTGGAATTTTTTCAAAATTTATTAAGACATTTTCCAATCACACTGCTACGCTGCTATGTAGCGGCGGTTCGGGAGCAGGCCGCTACGCTCGCTGCAACCGCTATTTTCATCCTTGATCAGGACAGTATATTTTGCACACTTGTCCTAGACATTTATATGTTGAAGCATATATTGATGTTGATGGGCTAGATCCAACATAGATAGGAAGTCAATTATAGGGTATTGCATACATGTCAAAGGAAACTTGGTCTCGTTGAAGAGTAAAAAAACAACAAATTGTTGGCCAATCAAATTCTAAGGCTGAATATTGAGCTATGGCCCATCTATGAAGCACGAATACTTCCAAAATGTACGCATATCTACACTAGATATATACCGGTACCCGTACTGAGTATGGATATGGCAAAAAACGTATCGAGTATGGTCAAATGTACCGGTACATTTTGACTTTGCGGGTATGGGATGGGTATATTTATGGATACGGGGTAGATACGTTCCTGGTACTTATATATATATATATTTTTTTTTTTGTAAAAACTTTTTTAAGAGTTTAAAAGAGTTAAAAATGTAATTTTTAACTTTAGCCCTAACCCTTCTCGACGAACTTAAAAACGAAAAGGCTTTAGCCCTAACCCATCTCCAATTCCCTCGTTTCCAATGTTAAAAAAAGAAAATAGAAAAGAGGAAGAAGAAGAAGAAGGAAGGAATGCTGAATTATGAAATATAAAAAATTATATTGCTATTGCTCTTTTTTTTATTAGGTTGAATTTGTAATGGTATTAAATAATTGTTGGCTTGTTGCATCTAAGAATTCTAACTTATTTTAATTATTAACAAATTGTATTATTAAAATTTTAAAATATATATAATTCTTTAATGAGCGCATCCCAATCATACCTATTCTATTTTTTTAGATTTTGCCGTATCGGTGTACCCATACCATACTCGTATCAGTACCCATACTGGTATCCGTGCTTCATAGTGGCCCATGAGTGTTGTGAGCTATTGTAGTTGAAGATATTATTATAGAAGTTAGCATTAAGCAAGATGGACCTATCACTAGTGTGACTGTACTTCATTGTGATAAGTGATCAGACAAAGTTCAAGGTCGATTGCCATTTCATCAGAGAGAAAGTCACAAAAAAGGAAATAAAGTTGGCATATGCTAATATCAATGATCAGATTTGTGCACTGCCTTGCATAAGCAGTGGCTAAAATACAAATGGCTGCCCAAGCTAGGCATAATGAATCTATATGCACTAGCTTGAGGGAGCGTAATGAGATGGGAAAAAAAAAACATTGTAATGTAAATTCAGTATATATATAGAGAGAGAGAGAGACATCAATCCCGAGTAGTCAAAAGTTTATCAGCAGCACAAGAAGAAAGTTGCACATAGAGCTTACTTTTAAATGGATCGGTCTTTCATGGGCTTAATTAATCCATCAAGATACAAAAGATCTACCATTGGATCTGTTTTCTAAAGAAGATCCACCATTGGATCTGAGTTATGATGAAGATCCACCGTCGGATATTAGTTTCGGCAGGATAAAAGCATCATGTGGCATACGTAAGGAAGACCCTACACTAGGATGGACCACAGGAGAGGGATTACTAGAGATTTATCAAGAAGACCTTAAGAGATCAATGGGACTCAAAGGATTTAAGAGACGGATTAACGAAGCATGAAGGAGGGGGCCATAAGAACCCAAAACTTGACAGTACATTAGGATTCATGTGTAAGACCCTATGCACGCGAAATCCCATGTGCAAAGAGCTATTTATCTGACTTCTTTTTATTTTATTTTATTTATTTCCTTCAATTATTTTTTCTTTAATTTATTTTCATGTCATTAAGAGGATCAGCTCTTTAGCCTACGTTTTCACTGTCCATTGTTAGCGCTTTTGTTGTGCTTTCTTTTAAGCTTGTATCTCTCATTAGAGAGGCAACATTATTGATTATTGAATTAAAGAAAAATACATGGAAGCCTTCTTCAAAGCACCTCTTGTGGGATCTTCTTCCCACCCATGAAGTACAGTTTAGCGTGAGGCCAAGGTTCTTTCATCTCCTACAAGGTATTCTCCATCTCTTTCTTTTCTTTCATAGTTCCATTGCAAATCCCACGAAACTAAAGATCTAGAATTAATCCACCCCTAGAATCCTAGATCCAGCCTCACCAAATCCCTCATCTAAACCGACCATCCCCTTCAAATCCCTTAACTAGCCCCACCACCATTGGCCGATCCACATGAACATCACCAAAAACCCAAGATCTACTTCACACAAACCTAGATCTAATCCTGATCCTTCACTAAACCCTTAGATCTACCCCTCAAACCACTATCATAACCCCAATCCAAGCCCAACATTCCAATCAGAGCTTAGATCCAGCCCCAATTACATTGGCTGAATCTAATCCAGCCCATATCCGGCCTGGCTGAACCTAATCCAGGCCACTCTTAGCTTGGCCAAACCAAATAACCCAGCCCTTTCACAACTAAATTAAATTTTGAGCCCTCATAAGTTGTGGGAATTGTTAAATCAAACCTGAATTTTCATTTATTGCTCTATACATTTCATATTATCAACTGTCACACAATTTTGAGACAAGCCTCTTGTCAAATCCTAAAAGGGCGTGGCCAATCTACCCAAAGTCGGCAAATCCCTAGGCAAAGAGGAAGTTCTACCCTTCCATTTGGCCCATCTCAAAATTCTTTAGGAGGCTCAACTGAAAAACCATAATTAGACTTTGGATCAGCTCATAATTATCTTAGTTAAATTTAACATTGAATGGTGTGCATAGCATAAATTTCAGAGATTTATTTATAATTGTTGATTAATTTCTTGATCTCAAGTTGCATAATTTAGGGTAGTAATCCCTGTCCTACATCACACACACACACACACACACACACACACACACACATAATTCCAAGGAGGTCAACTATGAAAGCTATCTTCTCAAATAGACAATTAATGGAAAAATACTAAGAGGAGAAAAAATCTTCAGGCCCATTTGGAAAATCTTATCTATTTGGAATAGATTTGTTTCAAATGGAGCGATTTGAAATAGACGTTTTACAAGAAGGTCGTTTGGTAAGGGACATGAGAAACAGATTCCATTGTCTAATTACATCTAACAGTACAAGTTTTTGACAAATTATTTGGGATCCAAGATGAAATGAGGCATTAAATTTGACCCCATAACTGTTACTAGCATTTTAAAGAGGATCGACAGTTTGGTTCTTCGTTTAATAGCTCGCAGAAGTCATCAACAATAGCTGTAAGGGTCTAAGTTTTTTTGGTAAATACCTCAAAATATATGACCATCTAACATCAGAAATTTGACCTTCTAACAGTCATTGTGATTATAAAGAGGATGGATGATGCAGGCCATGTCAATGGGCCTCATCTGAAAGCCTATAGCCGCAAGCCCAAGATCAATACAACCCAGTAGATTAGAATAGATTATATTATTAATAGTTATTTTAGTTGCTTTCTTAATGTTTGGCAAGTCCACTCATGTTTGGTTTAAGACTTCTTATTTGTTTAGAGTTAGTTGTTTCCTTTCTTAGATGATTTCTTAGTTATAAATAAGGATGTAATCTCTTCATGGGATAACACATTGATATTGAATAAAGAGTTTGAGTTTGGTTCTCAGTTGAGAGAGTTTGTTTGTCTTTGGTGAGGCACCTAAACAATCTATCCCTAAGCCTTTTGGATTGGAGATTAGCCCGTTGGCTAATCTTCTTCCCCTGCACTGCTTCAATTGGTATAAGAGCGAAGATCCAATCTCGGACCGCCGTCTGATCGCCGATTCGAGGTAATATATCTTTCCCGTTCATCTGCTCTCTACCAGTCATCATCCCTCATCATTAGTCATCTTCCTCTTTAGCAAATCTCTTACGATAGAACCCCACCCCAAACCATACCGAAACCCTAGTCCTCTCTCGCATCACCATCACACTCCATACCATCTACATACCCTCTACAGACCCCATCCACAGCCTATTACAGACCCTCGCACCACTACCGATCCAGTCCTAACTTTTCCCGGACTACCACCATGCCACCAACCCCACCCCCGGGACCCCAAAACCCCACTCTCAACTCTCTGGAACCCTCACGGCAACCCAAACCCCTCGCATCTCCTAAAATCCCACCGGAACCCATAAACTCATCACTGAAACCAACCGGCCTTTTTGTAAATCCTAATCCACCATCCAAAAACCCAAATCCCCCAACCCTAAAAATACCCCCATTCCACTAACACCCAAATCCAGTCTAGCAGCCCATTGAAACTCCTCCACCAACCCTCAACCCTTTCGCCAGCACCACTGTCCCAACGACACCCGCACCAAACCAACCCATCTCTTCACCGGAAACCCCAAATCAGAACCCACCCCATTGGTTGCTGTAAACCATCCCCAAACCCTGAGGAAAAAAAAGGGGGGGGGGGGGGGGGGGGGGGGGGGGTGGTGAGCAGAGAAGAAGAGAGAAGAAACAGAAGGGAGGAGAGAGATCAACGACATACCTGTGCCGATCGCCAAACGCCTTTGCTGTCGTCAGTGGCTTTGTCGTCGTCATTAACGTCGCCTTGCCATCCGCAGCAGCAGAGTCCCCCGTAGCACGATCTCTTCCCGCTTGTCGAAAGAAGCCAGCCTCTCCTCGTTGAGCAGATAAGCCACATCTAACCCTTCCTCTCTTTCCTTTCGTTTCTGAAACAAAGAGAAGAACTTGCCTTTTACATCTGTCTTCTCATTACTGTAGCAAGAGGAAAGAATTTAAGCAGTTGGGCCAAAACTGTTGACCTGCCTCTTACCCGAGATCAAACCCATATTGGGTTTAGTCCGTCTGACCTGACCCAACCCAGGACCCAACAAAGAACAAAAAAAAAAAAAACAGTCTTTTGTTTCCTTTCTTTTTTTGCAAGCAATATCAACCCGAAGCGGTCAATCATATCGGGGCAGATTTTCTAATCATCAACGTGATGCCATGTTAATGGAGTTATCTGAAAGAGTACATGCGTTAGATGAACTGTCCCGCAATTCACAGAGGCTTCCTGCTGCAGAAACATCCTCTAGTGCTGGACACCAACAAAATTCCGGCCGACAAGCAGAAATAGGCCCGCAAGAATCTATTCATGATTTCATTCAACGTCTTTTTATTGAAAAAGATCCTGCAGACGCACCTGTTGAACCAAAAATTGATGATATCACAAAGCGAGTCAAAATTGATATCTTTGATTTCTCCGGTCGTCTCAATCCAAAGGCTTTCATTGACTGGCTCAATTCTCTTGAAGATTATTTCTCTTGGTATCATATGGATGATGCACAGCGTGTTGCTTTTGTAAAAGTCAAACTTAAAGGTTCAGCACGTATTTGGTGGCACAGCGTTAAGCACGACAATCTTGTCATGGGACGCCCTGTTATTACCAAGTGGGGTGATATGCGTAAAAAGCTTAAAGGTAAATACTTGCCCTCCAATTATTTAAATCTCCTTCAACAAGAATATTTTGTTTTCAAGCAAGGCACATTGTCACTGGATGAGTACACAGAGAAATTCAATGATTATGTTATTCGGTGTAAAATTCAAGATGATGATTTCACGCCAGTCAACCGGTACAAAACTGGTTTGCGAGTGAAATAAGACATGAAGTCCTTATACATTATTTTGAAACTGTTGATGATATTTATAACAAGGCAAAACGGGTTGAGCTAGAATTGCGGTCATCCACTTTGAGACGATTTGGCACTCAAGCCGGAGAGTCAATGACTCATCGAGCCCCCGCCTTTCAGAATAATAATCTTGCTCTACCAAATTAGAATCATTCTCAAAATAACCATGCTCCACCAACGGGTTATCGTCCACCTCCGAAACAACAGCACAATCACCCCAATCAGCTTCCTTTTGCTCAAAATCAAAGGGAGATAGTGCCACAAGAACAAGATATGCGGAATCGTGAACCTCCTCATCAAGATCGCCGACCTGATGGTTGTTATCAATGTGGTCAACTAGGGCACTTTGCTAATGCATGCCCTCAAGTTCGCAATCTTTGTTATTGTGATGAAGATCCTTATTTGTAAGAAGAATATGACGAGCATCTTGAGATGGAGCCCCCTCCTGACCACGTCCAATCAGAAGCTCAGCCGGATCCACAGCTAGAGGCTCAATCTGATCCACCTCCTCACGCCGCCACTGGTGCAGAAGAAGGTGCTCCTGTCCTTATTATAAGCAGGCTTCTCCTCACCAATGAGCAAGAAGAAGCTGATTGGCGTCGTACTTCAATTTTCAGGACACGCGTGCTATGCAAAGGTAAGTTACGCAATTTAATTGTTGATGGAGGAAGTGCTATGAATGTTGTTTCACAGGAAGTGATCACTAAGCTCAATTTGCCTATTGAAAAGCACCCAAAGCCTTACAAGGTCGATTGGGTAAAATGATCACTCAATCCCCGTGACCCATCGTTGCTTAGTTCATTTTAAAATTGGCATATATGAAGATGATATATGGTATGATCTTATTCCCATAAATATTGCTCACATTCTACTTGGCTGACCTTGATTATATGATCGAGAGGTACATACTGATCAGAAAAGGCACATTCATTCTTTTAAATGGAAGGGACAAGTGGTGGATCTCCTTCCATTGCCTCCATTAACATCATCTTCAACTGTTTTTACCACCCCATCAAATCCTCATGTTCTCTCTATGAGGAAGTTTGAAATGGAAAGCAAAGACCAAGGAGTTGTTTATGCTCTTATTCCTAAAGAAACCCAAGAGGCAGATGATAAACAACAGGATTCTACACCACCAGAAATTAAGTCATTGCTCTATGATTTTCAAGATTTGATTCTAGCAGAGCTTCCTAATGAGCTACCTCCTATGCGAGACATACAGCATGCCATTGATTTAGTTCCTAGATCTACCATTCCTAATTTAACTGCTTATCGCATGAGCCTTGCTGAACATGCTGAATTGCGAAAACAGATTGAAGACTTACTCAAGAAGAGTTATATTCAAGAAAGCATGAGTCCTTGTGCAGTTCCAGCCCTCTTAACACCAAAAAAAGATGGTTCTTGGCGAATGTGAGTTGATAGCCGAGCAATTAACAAAATTACCATCAAATATCGATTTCTGATTCCCCGAGTAAACGACATGCTTGATATGATGTCCGGATCTTCTGTCTTTTCCAAAATTGATCTCAAGAGCGGATATCACCAACTCCGTATTCGGCCCAGAGATGAATGAAAAACAGCATTCAAGACCAAAGATGGAATATACGAATGATTGGTCATGCCGTTCGATTTAACGAATGCTCCCAGCACTTTTATGAGAGTGATGACTCAGCTTCTACGGCCTTTTTTTGGTAAACTTGTTGTAATATATTTTGATGATATTTTGATCTTCAGCAAATCAAAAGAAGCTCATCTTGATCGCCTGAGGTATGTCATGGGTGCACTTCGAAAAGAAAAGTTTTATATTAATTTGAAGAAGTGTACATTTTTGAATTCCAA
Organism: Sextonia rubra; assembly: GCA_037013555.1. NCBI lineage: Eukaryota > Viridiplantae > Streptophyta > Magnoliopsida > Laurales > Lauraceae > Sextonia > Sextonia rubra. The sequence goes on from JASUAD010000012.1 coordinate 12,809,763, forward strand.
AATCATATTTTTGGGCTTTATTGTCTCGGTCCAAAGAGTTGAACCTGATCCAGATAAGGTCAAAGCAATCATTGATTGGCTCATTCCCACTTCTATACATGAGGTACGCAGTTTTCATGGATTGGCTACCTTTTATAGGAGGTTCATTTGTAATTTCAGCACCATCATGGCCCCTATAACTGATTGCATGAAAAAAGGAGAGTTCACTTAGACCAATGCCGCCTCTCGAGCATTTAAGCAAATTAAGCAAAAAATGATTGAAGCACCGGTTTTAAAACTTCCTAACTTTGACAAGGTCTTCGAAGTGAGTTGTAATGCTTCCCACATTGGTATTGGCGGAGTCTTAAGTCAAGAAGGTCATCCAGTTACTTATTTCAATGAGAAGTTAAATGACTCCCGTAAGAAGTATACTGTTTATGATCTGGAATATCATGCAGTGGTTCAAGCTCTTCGTTATTGGCGTCATTATTTTATTGGAAAAGAATTTGTCTTATACACTGACCATGAAGCCTTGCAACACTTGAATTCTCAAAAGAAGATGAGCGCTAATCGTGCCAATTGGAGTGCATACCTACAGGAGTTTACTTTTGTTCTGCGGCATAAATCTGACACGGAAAAAAAAGTCGCAGATGCTTTGAGTCGTCGAACTCATTCTTACGACAATTTTCGTCAATATTCCTGGCTTTGAAGAAATACGCAGAGAATATGCTACTGATCATGACTTTGGTCGCATTTATATAGATCTTCTAAATGGAGAAGTTTCAGAACATCCAAAATTTTCTCTTCATGATGGATATCTCTTTCGTAGAAATCAGTTCTGTCTGCTTGCTACATCTATCTATGAATTTGTGATACATGAATTACATGGTGGTGGATGTAGTGGACATTTTGGGCGTAATAAAACATTAGCTATTGTGGAAGATTGTTTCTTTTGGTCACGCTTAAAGACAGATGTTGCCCAAATTTATGAATTATGCAGAGTATACCAGCTTGCAAAAGGTCAAAAGAAGAATATAGGTTTGTATCAGCCCCTTCCTATTCCACATGCACCTTGGCAAGATTTGAACATGGACTTTGTCTTGGGCTTACCAAAAATAGAAAGGTAGATTCTGCATTTGTTGTTGTGGATCGTTTATCAAAAATGACACATTTTATCCCTTGTTCTCACGCAGCAAATGCCAAGAAGATTGCAATTCTTTTTTTTAAAGAAGTGCATCTGCATAGCCTTCCCAAGACAGTATCTGACAGAGATACAAAGTTCATGAGTTTCTTTTGAAAAACTTTATGGCACATGATGCACACAAAGCTCCAATACTCAAGTGCCTATCATCCACAAACTGATGGCCAAACAGAGGTTGTCAATCGCAGTTTGGGAAATCTTCTTCGATGCCTTACTGGAGAACATGTTGCTTCATGGGATCTTCTTTTACCCATGGCGGAGTTTGCTTACAATAATTATGTCGATAGAACAACAAGGAGATCACCATTTGAAGTTGTCACTGGTGTCAAGCCACGTCTTCCTATTGATTTAAGTCCATTACCAGTTGACTCTATATCAAGTCCGGATGCTAAACAGTTTGCACAACATATGAATGATGTTCATGATGAAGTTCGCAAGCAAATTACTACGAGTAATGAAGCATATAAAAGGCACGCGGATTCTCGCAAACGCCATGCTTAGTTTGCCAAAGGTGATATGGTAATGGTTCGTTTGAAGCCCGAAAGATTTCCTACAAGTAAATACAAGAAATTACATACACGAAGTGCAGGTCCTTTCAAGATTCTAAAGAAAATCTGTTCCAATGCATATGTTCTTGACCTTCCTTCAAACATGAATGTCAGTTCCACCTTTAATGTTGAAGATTTGACATCATATCATGGGCATCACAATGATGAATCCTTTGAGGAACAAGCTCTTCGCCTCCCTCTCCATCAATTTCCTCCAGACGAAATTGAAGATGTTTTTTATGATCAACTAACTCATTTCAACCAAGAATAGAGGATTTCACAAGTTCCTTGTCAAATGGAAAGGCAAACCATTCTCTGAAGCTACCTGGATTACGGCCACAGATTTTCAATGGATCAATCCAAATTTATATGAATAGTACCAAGCTAGCAACTCGCTGGAGTCTAGTTTTTCCAAGCCAGGGAGAGCTGATACAGGCCATGTCAATGAGCTCCGTCTGAAAGTCTATAGCCGCAGGCCCAAGATCAATATAGCCCAGTAGATTAGAATAGATTATATTATTAATAGTTATTTTAGTTGCTTTCTTAATGTTTGGCAAGTCCACTCATGTTTGGTTTAGGACTTCTTATTTGTTTAGAATTAGTTGTTTCATTTCTTAGATGATGTCTTAGTTATAAATAAGGATGTAATCTCTTCATGGGATAAGACATTGATATTGAATAAAGAGTTTGAGTTTGGTTCTCAGTTGAGAGAGTTTGTTTGTCTTTGGTGAGGCACCTAGACAATCTATCCCTAAACCTTTTGGCTGGGAGATTAGCCCGTTGGCTAATCTTCTTCCCCTACGCTGCTTCAATGGACAGTTTGGATTGTTAATAAAGTCCCATAACCATTAAAAAAATCCAATAAAAAGGAACTAAAAAAAAAGGAACATTTACCAAAAAAATGCCACTAATCGTGGTTAACCACAATTGAAGACCCCAAATTTTTGTATTATCAACAATGGACCTCCTGCCCCAAATTCCAATCTTGAATTCCCATTCTACCCTTGTTTAGTTGATGTCAACACAACCCTAATTCCAAAAACCATCGAATGAAGACAAAAAAAAAAAAAAAAAAAACTGAAGCTCAACTCGGCTTAAAGGTAATCTAAGGGTTTTCTCTGCAATCGTTGTCCTATTCCCTTCACCACTGTTCCTCTTCCCATCTCCACCATCTACTGCTCTTCCTCCTCTTCCCTTCGCCTAAATCCATGGTGTTGCTTCCTTCTTGCATTCCATTTGTGTGAAAAAGAACAGAAGAAAAGGAAATTGAAGGGAGACAGCACTCCATCTTCATTGGATGTCATCTCCAACATCTTCTTCTTCTTCCTCTTCCCTTCTCCTTATTCATTCCTGCTCTTCACAGAAAGATTTATTTCTCTATTTAGGTTTTATTTACTGTTTATGTTGTTTTGCATTTCATTTCATGCATTTCAATTTTGTTTATATGATGTATTGCTCACCCTTGAAATCAATTGATTGATTTCATAACTCGATGTCCAAAATGCATATTTGATGTTGGGGAGAATTGGGGATGGGTGAAATCCCAGAGGAGCTTGTTTCTATGCTGGTGGTGATAGTGAGTTAAGGAGAAGAACTTTTTTTCAGGTTTGTTTCTAAAGAATGAAAAGGAGGAGGGAGGTTAGGTGATGTAGGCCCTAGAGTTAGAGCTTGCATGAAGTGCCAAAGCACGTGTCCAAGGATACACCTAAATGGAAAAACCCAAAATTCTATTAATCAACTCTCTGAATATTCCATGCCTACAATGTCATATCATCATCATCATCATCATCAAAGCCTCATCCCAACCATGTTGGGGTCGGCTACATGAATTCTGTTTCTCCATTCCATCCTATTTTGAGCTATATCATTATCTCAAAATTCATGTTTGGGTTGTGACAAAGTTTTACGCTAGCTGTCAACCTACCTAATGCAACCCTCTTCCTTTTAACCGGGCTTAGGACCTAAGTAACAATAAATATGGCTGCATATAATGCCATATAAATAGTAAAAATAACTTAGAGACTAAGTAACCTAATTAATCAAGGAAACTAAATAAACTAAAAACTAAAGCTAATTACAATCTTTAAATAAAGTATACTAATGACATAAAATTGATATAAATAACTTCCTAAACCTAGTGGGCCCTACCCATGTGGCCATGAGGTTTATCTGCATCATTCTCTCCGGCTTGGAAAGAACTTAACCTTGAGTTCGGTAAATGTCTGCCTGAATCAAATATCAATCGGACAAACTTGATCTATTAACTGAGATGGAACTTGAGCACACATCTTGAAAACTCTAAACATGACGCATCTTCTGGTTTGACAACCAAAGTCTGTGTGGATGTGCAATTGAACCGTTGGATACATCATACGTGGAATTCAAACCATCAGATCACAATCTCAGACTAACTGCTATTCATCTCCAAAGATAAAGTTAATATAAGGAATGTCAATGGATAGATCTCGGATGAATTTTTTTCTTTTTTTGCTAGGGACAAGGGTTAAGGAAGGCTTTTTGTTGCAGCAAAGGGGTCTTGAATTTTTGGGAGCTGGGATGTGAACTGCAAGTGGGCTCAAATGGGTTGGGGTTCGGCTGGGTTAGGATGGGGTTGGATTAGGGTTTTTGGTTTCAGATGCAAATGGGTTATGGAGAAAGGGGATCGGTGATAATACGTGCATGCATGTGTGAAAAGGTGTTGGACCTTGGGTTCTACTTGGAGGATGGTGTTGGGCTTTTAGGATGCAAGGGGGATGGGATTGGATGATGGATTGGGATTGGGTACAACGTAGCATAAGGATGGGGTTGTGTGAGGCTGAGTGTGGTACATGGGCTTCAGTGGAATGAGGGGTTTTTTCTTTTATTTTTATTATTTTTTTTTGTTTTAGATTTGAGCAGAAGACAATGTTGGGGAAGGCCAATGGGTTGTGGGGATGAAAAGGATAGGGGGCTAGGTGTCAGTAATGGCTAGGACGACAATTTAGGAGTACTGGGTTGACTATGGGAGATAGGGATAGGTGGATAGGCTCCGATCAGTGACCAGAGGGTGATCGTAGCAATGTTGATCTTTGCTCTGATACTAATTACTGCAAGCCCTAAGGTTAGTGCTTGCATGAAGTACTGAAGCACGTATCTGAGGACACTTCAAACGTCTTCAAAGAGACCATAGACGAGGACACACACTCTGAATAATTCCATGTCTATAATGCCATATAAATAGTTAAAATAACTTAGAGACTAAGTAACCTAATTAATCTAGGAAACTAAATAAATTGAAAACTAAACCAAGTAAAATAATGACATAAAATTGATAAAAAAAAAATTTACTTCCTAAAACTACATGGGCCCTACTCATGTAGCCATGAGGTCTATCTGCATCATTGGGTCTATGGTTTGTTTCTTAGGATAGAGAGTGAGAAGGTAACTATGTAGATGGTGAGTGAATGAGCAAGGTCTTGGACCATGTTATTGTTAGAAAGGTTGGGGTGTTGCAGATGTGGGTCTGGTAGAAGTGTATGATTGGGTTTTGTTGCATTTTGGTGGTTGTAGTGTTGTTGCTTGTAGTGTTGTTGCTCACAGTGGTGTGGTTGGTAGTGGGAATGCTGAAGTAGGGAGGGTTCAGTAGCATGGACTTTGTGGTTGTGATTTTTGAGCTCTCACTGTTTGTGATGGGATTTTGGGATATGGGTTTCTGGGGTTTTGGGTATTGGTTTCTTGGGAGGAGTTGGATTCCAGTTGGCCATTGGCTTTTGGCTCATTTGGGTACTTAGATGTTTAGCAGTTCAAGAATGGGAAGTTGGGTTATCCATTTCTTTCCCCTTTGATGATGGTTCAAAGGTGCAATCAAATAGCTGGTTGGTTATTGGATCTTGGCTTATTTTGGGTATATTTAGAGGTTTACCAAGGCAAGTGGGAGTAGAATGATGAGATGGGGGTTTGGGTTCTGATTATTGTGGGAAGTTCTTGGGTGGCTTGAGGGAAAGAGATTAGGCCAAAAGCTTGTGTATTAACTGATACAAATATCCATCAAGGGGAAGATCTTCTAAAGATTATGGCTATAGATGTATTCAGAAATGCTCGCACGCCCAAATCCTAATCGACTTCGGTTTCCAAACAGTCTAAGTAATTACTAGTCACATTAGTAGCTATTTTACACCTAATCAATTAGCTCATATGAGTGGCGACTAAGATGCTTATCTGTAATCACAACATTGAAGGCTTACATTCCTTTTTTAAATATAATCTTGCTTGGAACTAGTTCCTTTACCTAAAAGTAGTTGTTATTTACTTGATACTTGATATTTATATCCATGTTTCCATTACCATCCATTTCTACCAATAGTACTCAGAACAGGACATTCTTCTTCTACAAGAGGAAATTAAAAATATGATTTCTTCCGATGTGTTATTTGGAGCACTTCACAGTAAGCGTGGGATATCCGAATAAAAGAAGGTGGGACTACTACAATAGTATAGCACAGGACAAGCGACATTAGGAGAAGGCTGGAGAATTTGTGAGTCTTATATTAAATGACATTTATACTTATTTTGCTAATCATTAAGGGTATTCTAACTATAAACTTTGTTTATATAGATTACTTGGCTGAGTGAATATTTTGCTTCTTTATCATTCAAAAAGTATATATAGTTTTTGCTTCCTTTAATTGGGCAAGGTTGGAGAAGGTGAAAAGTGTAGAATGTTTCTTTACAAGAGAATCCGTATGATTGCAACTTCTTTGTAATGTGATACATAGATACATAGAACACATCGTCTTCAAAAAGGTTGAATTCACTCAGAGGTACATGATGTATTACAGATGCAAACTAATAGTCCAACAATTCAGCAGACAAAGAGAGCTGGATGAGAGAAGGATTCAACAATCGAAGTCGAAATTGGGGGATGGTTCTTGAATTTGGGATGGGTTCCATAATGGTTGGGGATATTAATGGTTGGGATTGAGGAATGTTTAACTCTTGAATCTGCTCTCTTTTTTGTATGAATGTTTATGGTTATTATTTAATGTTGATGTAAGTTTTTTATGTTTAAGTCAACTTTGCTAATGTATGTGAATATTATGAATGGTGTTCACAATCTTTGATAGTTTAATCTAATGTCGATGGGTGTTCTAACTGTAAATGCATATTAGAAGTTTGTGAATCTGGTTGGTGGTTGTATCGATGTCTTTGGTGGTTGTATGAATGATGAAGTTCATTTGGTGGTTGATAGATTTCAAGCTTTCTCGTTTTCTCAATGCAAGTTATTATAGGTATAGTCATTCACCAGTTCTTATAGTGAGGATGGTGATAAGTTTGCATTTGTTTGATTTGTTGAATAAAGAAGTTCATTAGTTGGTGAAATATGTCTTGTTAAACTGAATAACAGCTGAGGATGGTGATAAGTTTGTATTTGTTTGATTTGTTGAATGAGAAAGTTCATTGGTTGACTGAAGATAGTGATAAGTTTGGATTTGCTCTTACAATTCATATGCATGTCTTGCCCAGCCTCAAACCTATCTAGAGAAAAACTGGACAAAAAAACTGAATAACAGTGCATATTCATCAATGTTGACAAAAACTGATACACTAACTAGGAGGAAAACTGCATAATTGTGCAGTTTCATCAACATCGACAAATTATTTGTTAATACCAACAAATTTTTTTGTTCATGTTGTTCAAAAACTATTGCACTAACTAGAATGAAATTCTGCCTAATAGTGCAAATTCATCGACATTGACAAAAGATAAGTTGATATCGACAAGTTTTCCACTGATGTCTACAAATACTGTTACCCAAACAGAACTGAAAGAATTTGTTCTTCCATTAAATGAATAAAATGGAGCCACCATTACAAAAAGTCATGCCCCCATAAAAAATAAAAAAAAATAAAAAGTAGCTAGAACACTAAAAAAAAAAGGCATTACTCCTCCCTCTGTTTCCTCCTCCTTCCACAAATGTCAATTTCGATTTTTAGGTTTCTTTACTCATCAACAAAAGAGGGGCAAAACGGCTGAGATGGGATAAGGAGGAAGAGAAGACAACAGTGGGGGAAAAGAAGAGGAGGAAGATGGCTGCATTCGTCACTAGGGAAGACCTATTGCATTCTTTTTTCTCCTTCCACGATTTTAGGATAAAAGATTATGTTGACATCAACTAAATAGGGGCAAAATGGGAATACAAAATTGGGATTTGAGTAGGTGATGCAGTCTAAGGCCCACAAGTGGTCCCTCTTCAAGTTAGATTAGGATTATATTATCTTTATTAGTAGATTTCTAATTATATTGTTATTAGGAAAGCTTCTATTAATAGATTAGGCTTTGCTTAAGCATTAAGTTTGCTTTTTATTATATATGTGGTATTGTAGATAAGAGATTCTCAGACTAGCGCAGCCCCGGATCATAGATCGGGTGTAGAACAATCTCCCGAAAGATTGTTCTAATCGGAAGACTCAATGAAACTCACGATCAAAACTAGAAAGAGAAAAACTTTGGAAAAACTAGAGTATTATTAATAAAAGCATGTCTATTACAATGAAAGACTTCTAATATAGGAGTGATTGTTTCTAAAGTAGGAAGGACTAATTCTAAACAAGCATGGCTTACTAAAAATAAAAGAGGAAGTAAATAATTAAAGATAGGGATCCTTGAGGAGATCAAAGATCAATCGGATGGCCTGCGGGCCTATGATCTGTGCCGGCTATGAGATCAGCCTACATCACAGACTTTGATTGATTAATAGATTTATAGATTTTATCCTGGAGGTGCGTCCTCGTGTGTGAAGTCTTCTCGACGATTTGAAGTGTCCTCAAACACATGCTTCAGCACCCCTATACAAGCCCAACCCTAGGGCCTACACCAGTTTGGTATCATAACTGAAGGATCTGCACAATCTTTCGGCGTGATTATCCCTATTCATCCATCTTCGCCACCCTCTACCATACCCGTCATCTCTGACCCACGGCTATTCTCTACCCTCCCATCTCTACCCTTTCCGTGAACTCGACCATCCTATCCAAATAAAAAAACCAAAACCCCAAGCCATCGAGACCACTACCCAATACCAATCCACTATCTTCACCCCAAGCCATCAAGAAAACTACTCAAACAGAAACCATCGTCACCAAATCCTTGTACCCCAGATGACCACCACGTCTTCAAGCCCCATCTCCAACTTCCCTTTGGCCACACCCATCTCCCCGTCGTGCCTAATACCACCGAAAAACCCAAACAGTCACAAAAACCAACCCCAGATCTACACCCCTTGCAGAACACATCCATCCCAGACCTAATCGTCAATCGGACCAAACCACCGCCACCGTCCGCCCCTCTCGACTGCACCCCGTCATCTCGAGACCCCAACAACCCCACCCCCAACAAACCGAAAGCCCCACACGCATCCTTCGCTCTTGGAAAAAAAAAAGAAGCAAAAGAAGAAGAGAAGAGACAAAGATTGAAGAAGCATACTTGGCACACCTACATCGCTGCCACCCTTCACACATCGCTACCATCCACCGCTATTCGCATCACCGGAGCCGCCCCTAGCGGTCGAAGCCGAAGGAGAAGCGTATTGGATTGCCGCTGCCACACGCATCACCACACCGCTGTTCGCCTCATTGAAGCCTCCCCTAGCCGTTGAAGCCATCCGCCGCTCGCCATCATCCATCGCTCGCCAAAGCCTTGACCATCGTTGCAGACCGTCCAACTCCCACCTCTCTGTTTAAAGAAACAAAGAGAAACAAAAAAAAGGTGAGGCGAGGGTGGTGGTGGGGCATTCAAGCAATCAAAGGTCAGAATTTGCTTCTACGAACATGAGCCCATCTAAACCTAATTTTCAATCCATCACTATTGTATTTGTGGAGCCCAAATCTACACATCAGGTCAGTTAAATTTTAAATTCACATTAAAAAAATGTCTCCTAAGAAGCAAGTTGAAGTGGAATCTTCATCTTCTTCAATTGAAGATTTGGTTGGTGCCATTAAAGAATTATCTACAAAAGCTGATAGCATACAAACCACCCTGTAACAATTGGAAACTAGGGTGACAACTTTAGAAACTAATCAGCGTATGAACTACAATCGTAATGATAGTGCAAATATTCAAAATCCATGAGATCCACCAGTCAATAATCCTAATTGAAATTTAGGGATTAAACTCGTGATTCCCGAATATGATAGAAAATTACAACCCGCTGAATTCATGAATTGGTTAGTGTGTGTGGAGAATATTTTTGCATACAAACCAATGACTGAGCACCATAAAGTCACACTGATTGTCACTAAATTTCGTAATTATGCTACAACTTGGTTGGTTGAATTGCAAAGAAAACGGAGGAATCAGAACATGGACCTATTGAAACATGGACTGAGATGAATATTTTGAAACAAAAATTCTACCCTGTCAACTATGCAAGAGATCTGCATTCAAGCTTTCAAAACTTGAAACAAAGGTCCAAGACAGTTGTTGATTATTCTGAGGAATTTCTGACTCTATAAGCTTGTTGTGGCTTGAATGAAGATGATGATGTGGTTGTTGACAGATGTTTAAATGGATTGAGATTAGACATTCAGCATATCCTTTCCTTCCAATGTTTTGATCATGTCAATGAACTCATCCAACATGCTCTCAAAGCTGAGGGAATTACAAATCATCAAGCACAAAAGTCCAAATGGGTTCCACTAAAGAATTCATCCCTACAAGATGCTAAACCCAATGGTTCATCAGGACAGATTTTTGCAATGACTGAAAGTCAAAATAGGATGATTTGTTTTCATTGTCAATAGCCCGGGCATCACGCAGCAAAATGTCCAAAGCGAATACATCTGATTGAAATTGAAGGTGATAAAAATATCCAAGATGATCCTCAAGGTACTGGCACTGATCCCAAGGCTATTGAAAATGAGAAAATTGCTGAAACATATGCAAATACCACAGGTAAAGCTTTTATCATCATCAAAGAGGCTCCACCAACTGTTCAGAATAAATGGTTGAAAAAAATATCTTCCGTTCTGCAGGTACAGTTCAAGGACAAAATTGCACAGCTGTTAGCAGAAGTTGTAAAAATCTCATCTCCAAAGCTCTTGTTGATCGCTTCTAGTTGAAAGTTTACAAACACAACTGCCCTTATTTTGTCAAATGGCTAATGACTGGTGATCAACCGCAAGTTCAACATACTTGCAAAGTTACTTTTGCCATTGGTGAGACTTATAAAGATACAATCTGGTATGATGTACTACCTATGGATAGTGGTAATATATTATTAAGCCGTCCATGGATGTATCACAAAAATGAAACTCATGGTATACGCGACAACACCTATACATTCATTCATGGTGGACAACAGATTACTCTTCATCCCGAGAAACCAGAACCACCGAAGAAGAATTACTAAAAAGCTATCACAAAGGAAGTCATTCATGTTCACCACATTTACAGAGGCAATCCAAAGAAGACTCGAGTTCGAAGGCGAACACTTCTTTCAATCCAGGAAGGATGGTGCAGTCTAGGCTCCATAAGTGGTCCTTCTTCAAGTTAGATTAAGATTATATTATCTTTATTAGTAAATTTATAATTATATTGTTATTAGAGAAGCTGCTATTAATAGATTAGGCTTTGCATAGGCATTAAGTTTGCTTTTTATTATATATATGGCATTGTAGAGAAGAGATTCTCAGATTTTGATTGATTAATAGATTTGTGGATTTTATTCTGGAGGTGCGTCCTCGTGTATAAAGTCTTTTCGATAATTCGAAGTACCCTCGGACACGTGCTTCGGCACCCCTACGCAAGCCCTAACCTTAGGGCCTACATCAGTAGGACGTCCTTTATTGATAATACAAAGTTTTGAGATAATCAGTTGTAGTTACCTTGATTAGTGGGATTTTTTTGGCAAATGTCACAAAAAAAAAAAAAAACCATGCCAAAGATACTATTCCAAACACATATTTAACTTGAGTGGATCCAACAATTTTTCACAAATTTCTTGAGATTCATGATGACTTGAGTCCTGATATTTTAGTACCCCATAGCCATTCTTAGTATTTTTTAAGAGGATGAACTATTTAATTTTTTATTTATTGGCCCACAGCAGTTCAAAAAGCAGCTCTAAGCTTTTGTGGTCATTTTTACAAATACCTCAAAATACATGACTATCCAATAGCTAAATTTTGACTCCATAGCCATTATAATATATTAAGCTAAGAGGTTTTGAAATCAATTTTGACCAAAATTGTTCCACCCATAACCTTTTGTCAATTTATATAACAAATCTAACCACTACACCATATAATATTAACATATAACTTCTTATCATAAAAATATAAAAAATATTGTAAGATGGAATGGAGACCCTAACCATGTGGGTCATGCCAATGCTTAGCACAAGTTATTGTGCTAGTTATTAGTATTTTAAAAGGATAGACGGTACATATTGTAATTTAAACACCCATAACCATAAAATAAATGACAAAACCAGAATGGAAAAGACGAATCAAAGGTACTATCACAAATGGTCATTTAACTTGACTGGATCCAACGGTTCTTGGTTTTTCACAAGTTTCTCAAGATCCATGATGAATTGAGTCTTGAAATTTTACCCCATACCCATTCTTGGTATTTTAAAGAGAATAGACAGTTTGGATCTTAATTTAATGGCCCACAGTCTGTAGTTTCTTTTTTTTTTTTTCAAATATCTCAAAATCTATGATCATCCAATAGTAGAAAATTGATCCCACAGCGGGTTTGCCCTAAATACATTCAACGGTAGGGATTGTGATTTAAAGTCTCACAAGCCAAAAATAAATAAATAAAGACAAGAACAAGGGCATAATAACATCAATTTCACTGTACCACCCTGTGTCCTTCTGCTTCGAACATCAGTTATGTCAATTTCACTGTACCATGTGTCTTTCTGCTATAGATATCAGTGTCCATTTTGAATTGGCCTACCTTTGTGACTTTGTGAAACTGAAATTTCTGTCTTTAACTCCATTTGAAATAGACTTGCAAAAATGTGTTACCAAACAGTCTAAAACATGTTTCAAACCGTACCATTTTAAGAAAAATAGAGGCAAAAAAAAAAAAAAAAGAAAGAATTGCCAAACAGCCCCTTCATAGTCTTCATCAGTCTAGAGAAAACTTACGGGAAGGTACCTAGGCATTTCATTTAAAAGGTTTTAGGTAAAAGTTGTGTCCAAAGAGGTTATATTAACATAAATGAAGATATACATGAAGAAACGGCAACTAGTGTGAGAACTGCCCATAGAGAGAAGTGAGTTTCTAGTGATCATAGGTTGGCACCAATGGTCAACTTTAAGGCCATTTATGTCTACACTTAGTATGGACTAATTAACTACTCATACTCAAGAAAAGGTACATTCATGTACGTTATTTGCATATGACAGAGCATTGGTGGATGAACCAAGAAATAAAATGAATGCGAAACTTGAGGGATGGTGGAATGCTTTAAAACCTATTGACTTTAAAATAAGTCATACAAAGAGAGAATACATGGATTGCAACTTCAGTGAAGAAGTGCAAAGGGATGTGTACTCATAGTTGTAATTTTCATTTTGTTTCAAAAAAAAATTGCCGAGTTTTTTCATTTTGGCCATAAAACCTGGCCGAAACAAAAACACCCCTAAAGGAATTTCATCCAATTTTCGATCCATTTTAGTCATAAACCTGAAATAAAATAATATATTATTTTAAAATTTTGATATTTATTTTTTATTTTTTACATATATATTTTTTAGAATTTTTCCAAAATGTAGCTTTGAAATGTTTTGCCGAAATTCCAAATCGGCTCAAATTGTTCAGATTGGTGAGCAAACCAAAATGGGGTTCGAAACAAAATTCTCAACTAGGGATGTACTCCTATGAGAATGGAAGCTCAAGATATACCACCGAGAGATTCTTTCTAGTATCTTGGCTTTATAATTAGTAAAGATGGAGAGACTGATGAGGATGTCGAACATAGGCTAAGAGTTGGATGGTTAAAATGGAGACTTGCGTCTTCTAAAGTGCTTTTTGATGAGCGCATACCAACATGATTGAAGGAAAATTTTCAAACAAAAATTAAATAATTTATCACCTATGGAGTAGAATGTTGGCAATCCAATACACATGCAAGAGAATGAGTATGTCGAGATGAGAATGTTAAGATGGATGTGTGGTAAAACTAAAAAAGATGGAATCAGAATTTCATGCATTTGGGAGCATTAAGGTTAGCATCAATATATGATAAATTAAAATGGCCTAGTTTGATATGATTTGAAGATGTCCAATGCAAGCCAACAATAGCACTGGTGTGGAGAAGTTTTTCTAAGCTGGTTTATAGGCTCTCAAAGAAAAGAGGTAGGCCGAAAAGGATATGCATGGAAGTTGTAATGATAAATCTTAAGAAGTGAAACATAACCAAGTATTTGGCCTACAACAGACTGGAATGCATAACAAAATTCATGTAGCTAAACACCAAAATAATTGAAACAAGGATTTGATGATGATGACGATTTCAATACAAGTAGGACATGTTTTATAAATATAATTAAGAGTAAGGATTTTTTTGGAAAAAGGATTTTTTTACAAATTTGAAAAATACAAATAATATAAACATATGGTGATAGTCACCCAACCCTCGATTGGATGACCATCCTCTTCTTCTTCCCAAATCTCTCTCTCTCTCTCTCTCTCTCTCTCTCTCTCTCTCACATGGTTGATTGCAATTGCAACCTCTCAAACTCCATTGCCCTCTTGTTTGAACCTTGTAAGTTTGAATATAGATCGAATTGAAGTAAGAACTTTTGGGTTTTCTCCTTTGCAGTTATGATTTTGACAATAGGGAAAAATCAGCATAAGAGATGATTTGATGGTGTTCAGTGGAAAAGGAGCATCTAGGAGCCGAGTTGAGTGATCGTGAAACTTCTTAAGCAACATCCCTTAACTATTTCAAAAGGGTCATACGACTCATACTTTCTATAGTTGAGACGTGTTGGAAGGACTCTTCAGCCTAACGCACCAGACTCTTCGGCCTTAGTCTTTATTGAGTTCTATTTCTAACGCTTTTCTGTGCAAGGATGATGATGATGATAGCATTTGAAACCAAACCTTTCTAGGATTTTCTTAGTTAAGTCTTTTTATGTGGCTTTAGAGTCTTCTAATGGGGAGACACATCCTTTATCGGTACTTTGGATGGGGTTGGTTCCTCCATGTGTGGAGGTCTTTTGTTGGTTAGTAGTGGTGGGAAGAATATCTATGGAAGATGTCCTCATAAGGAGAGGCTTCTCATCAGTTGCTTTGTCTGATATTTGCGCTTTGTGTGGAAAAGAAACTCATTTCTATATTAATTGTGAATTCTCATTTAGTATTTGAATGAAATGGAGGTTTTAGCCGTCCGTGAAGCTCTAAGGTTATTTAAAGTCTCTCTTCAGCAACCTTTGATTGTGGAAAGTGATTCTCTCAAAGCTATCTCTTGGGTGTCATATTCATCTATAGGACCTTAGAAGTTCTATTTTTATCTAAATGAAATTAAATTCGTGCCTTTGGAGATGGAGGTGGATTTTACGCACATTATTTTGCTCAACAAATAAGGAAGCAGTGTGTGTGGTGTGTTGGCTAAGAGAGGGGCTACTAAGTAGTTTCTTCCCTTCAGTTTTCCTTGTATTTGTCGCTTTTTTCAGTTTTGATTGGGCGTATTAGCTCATTTATCCTGCAACCTTTCTGCCTTCTTGCATCTCTTTTTTCTTCTTAATAGAATTTTTGTTCACGTTCAAATTAAAAAAAAAAAACCAAGTAGGAAGGAGGTGATTGAGGAGACCAGGCGCACTATGGCACTAATCCAAAGGTTGTTCTCACCCTGGCAGGTTACTCAAAGCTCAATTTTAATGGTAATTCCTAGTGGTTTGATGGAAAAAAGTTCATACTGTAGCTAGGCAGATTATGATCTCATTTAAACACATCCTGGATAAATGCAATAACAATTTGGATATTTTCCTAAGGAAGTGTTTGGAATGTAGTGACACTTTCATCCTGACATTGGCCTTGCCACCCTGTGCATGGTTTATTCTATATTTTGGAGGGTTCTGTTTAAGTTTTGCGGCAGGACAATCATGGGCCTTTTGTCACAGATGTGAGGTCCTCACCTATGTTATATGTATCTTTACAGTGTTTTCAAAATGGACTATTAAATTTATTTAAAAAAAAAAAAAGGAAAGTATGAGCTAGAGGAGAGATTATAAAACTTGGAGAGGCAATGAACTATTACAAAGATATGCTGATGGTAATCTGCCTGTTAAACAAGATTCATCAGACGCTAGAAATATACTTGTGCAGAACATTTTGGTAAAATCATTCACTAAATGAAAATGGTTTTCGTGAGAGAGTGACCTCCATTATTCTGTGTAAACATTCTCCATGGTTTTCATTTTTCTAAAGAAGTGAAATCATTTTCAAAAAAAATTTGGAAAGCGAATTCAGACCTGAGAGGTGGACAGCCAGTTTCTATTATTTTAGGTAAAAATTGTAAAATATATTTCATGCAAAATACTTTTTCCTGTTTTTTGGCACCAAACGGTAGAAATTGAAACCATGGAAGGCTGACTCTTGATTTTTCATATTCCATAGAGAAGAGATCCATGTGGAAACAAAATGCCACAGGAAACTGTTGCGCACAAACATGCCCTATAGGTAGGGTGAAAAACACCATGGCGATTCACGATGTGGCCAGAGAGATGATGGAGTTAATGTGTCTCACAGAATGTATCACGAACTCGATTGAGAGGGAATACAATGACATACAAACAGCATGCCTTACAAACGCAATTCCGCCCGAAATCATATTTGTCTTGAACTCCTATTCCCACAAAAAAAAAAGCCCGAACAATCGCAATGCTGGCAGCTATTGGAGATTTATCATCACAGAATCATCACTTCCCAATACAAAATGAAATTGAAAATAAGCAACAAAATACCTTCTTAGAACCAAAGAAATCTTCATCGTCGTCTTCGAGATCACCGAAACTCCTTTTAGTACCTGAAATTCCACAAAAGATAAGATGTGAAGGCAGAAAAACCTAAAAACCTAGATTTCCATAAAGCTACAATTACAGAAAAACACACACACATATATATATAGAGAGAGAGAGAGAGAGAAGAAGCACCAGTTCCTCTGCTGCTATGAGTTCCGGGATAGTCTCCACCGAAATCGTCTTCCTGAAATTGAAACGATCAATCAGAAAAGAGAAGGGGGAAACTCAGATATTTCTTCCGGGTGTGTGATAGAGTGAGAGAGAAAAAATGTTTGTGTCTTACGTCGTCAAGGTGCGTGTGAGAAGCCATGGGAGATCGAAAACCCTAATGTCTTCTTCTTCTTCAGGAGTTTGTTGTTGTGGCGTCGGAAAGTGGGATCACGAGCCTATGATTCCAGGGGCAGAATGTGTGAGAGAGAGTTAATGAGTTGGGACGGAGCGGCAAACTAAAAGAAATAGAAACAACTTAATTTCTCGTTGGAGTCCGATTGGAAGGATGAAAAATGGTCACGTGGGTGCTGAGTTTATTATTATTATTATTATTATTATTATTATTATTATTGTTATTATTATTTTATGTCTTTGGAACAGGGCATAAAGCTTACAGTGGACCGCACGGAGATAATGAAACCCCATGCGAGTCCAAGAGTAGAATTGTAAATGGGTCTCTAATTCTTCAATTATTAGAATGTTCTGACCTGTTAATAGTCAGGTATAGGTCCTTATTTAGGTACCAATAAATAAACAAATCTGAGTCTGAATCATATTTTTGGACCTATAACCTAAACAATTTCAGGCTTTATTTCACCTTAGTTCTTACCCATAGACCTAAGACCTAACATATTACCCTAATTTTTTAAAATTTTTTCTAAAAGTTAGTTTTTTTTAATGCATTCCTTATATAAAATCGAACTCGGAGCCGCCCCATAAATGGTTCTGATTCCGGTTCTAAGTCCATTCTCTCCTTAACAGTTTCAGATCTAGGAAACTGGTTCTGAACTGATTCCGATTCTAGAACCATCCTCTCACTAAAGGTTCCGATTCTGGGTCCACCATGGACCCATATCAGAACCGATCCGTTTACATCCCTATCCACAATGACTGCCTCGGGTTGCTCGTAATTTGTCAAATACAATCTTTTTGGTTA
Organism: Sextonia rubra; assembly: GCA_037013555.1. Taxonomy (NCBI): domain Eukaryota; kingdom Viridiplantae; phylum Streptophyta; class Magnoliopsida; order Laurales; family Lauraceae; genus Sextonia; species Sextonia rubra. The sequence continues at coordinate 12,827,656 of JASUAD010000012.1, forward strand.
TTTGAGCAAGTTGTGGAAGCGTGAAAAGTTAAAAAATGAATATTCTACTTACAACTGTCCATAAATTCGACATTTACCTTGGAATAGATGAAGTTTAAATATTTTTCATGACATTGTTACTTGCAAATGGGTCCCGATTCTCTCCAAAGGTTCCAACCTATTAGTAATTAGGTTTGGGTCCTTAGGTCTTGATGAGTAAACGAACGTCTAAATCCAATTTCTAGACCTGTCACCTAAATGGTTATGAGTCTGGTTCTGATCTGTGGACTTGAGACCTGACATTTCAGGTTTTGAGAATTTTTTGAAAAAATTAATTTTCTCCTAAGCATTCTCAACATGCACCTAGACCCAAACCCATGTTCCGGTTCTAGTACCATATTCGCATTAACGATTTTGATCCCATGTCTAAGAAACTAGTTCCAAGTCTAGGTCCATCTTCTCATTAACGATTCCAATTTCTAGTCTTGTTTGCAACCCTAATTTTTCACATATTTATTTGTATAATAACTGTGTGATATTGCACAACCCTATGATTTTGCACAAGGCAATATGTGTGAAATCTCATTGCACTAGGACAGTGAACAATTAGATGTATGCAATATCACAAGACCTTAAACTATCGCACGAACAGTTTTGTGGAAAATACTTGAACTTTAAATGTTTATAGGTGAATGTCAGATTTAAGGACCTTTGCACAAGCAATATCCCAAAGCCAAAATGAACTAATAATAGGATCTATTTCTTCACCAGAATTTCTTATAAAAATTCATCATGTTTGTTTTTTTTATTTAGGATTTTACGAAAAAAAAAACCTTTGTTGGATATTATATGAAATCGAACCCAAATAAATTTAATGCACTTATTAGTTACTCTAGGTTTGATTTCATGCAAAAAAAAAAAAAAATCTTTTCTCAAGTGGGGAGGAGCGGCATTATGATCGCTGCTTTCTTTATCTTCCCCTTCTTTCTCCACTTTCTCATAATCTCCCTCCCACTTTCCCTTCTTCATTCCATTGAATTTAATTGGTTTTAGAATTTGGGGTTTAGGGTTTTAGCATTAAGAGATGTTGAGGAAGACATGTTTTCTGCAAGTCTCTTGATTGACTTCCTCATCCCCTTCTTGATTAGGGTTTCCACGAAGGTGGACTTTGTCAAGCAAACCCAATAGCACCAAGAAGAGATTTATAGCTCTCTGGAAAAATGGTGACTATGGAAGGCTAAGGTTAATGTGACATCCTAGAGTCCCACATCAACTCTAAAGAGAAAAGTGACTGGGCTTATATGTAGAGCTTGCACTCTTACCTTGCATGAGGCTTGTTGGTGGGTTGAGGCCCACCAAAAGTAAATCCGTGAGGCCCATAGGCCAAAGCAGACAATATTATCTATGCATTTAAGGTGGGGAGTTACAAATAATATCAGAGCCGACTCTCGACTAATTCAAGTGTAGGTCCCTGCCGTGGACCTATTTCCATGTGGGTGGGCTAAAAGCGCTAGTAGACTACTGCACAAGAACGTGCAACCCTAAGGGGGTGGATTGAAACGTCTTGAACTCCTACATCAACTATAGAGAAAAAAGTAACTGGGTTTATATGTAAAGCTTGCACCCTCACTTTGTATGAGGCCTTTTGATAGGTTGAGGCCCACCAAAAGCAAAACCACGAGGTCTATAAGTCAAAGTGGATAATATCATACATACGTTTGGGGTGGGGTGTTACAGTTAGGCTAGTTGAATTCCCAATGGAAACTCACCATTTGCCTTACCTTCGACAAGGGCGACAACCCATGGCCATCTCATGCAAAGGCGCCCAAACCCTCTTCCTTACTGGTATAGTGTCCTTTCCAATTAACTGCTTAGTTATTTGATTTCTTGGAGTTCTGCATTAGTGTGCACCATCCACTGGATGATTGTTTACCTATTAACATAATAATCTGTAGGCTATAACTCTGTTTACTTAAAATTTGTCATGGCAAAATATGAAACAGCTGTGACCCAAGCCCTAAATTATGGGTAATCTGAATGGGAACTTGGGTTTTGGAAAGTGTGACATACAATGTGATAATGCATGATAATAATAAATGGCATACGCTAGAATAGTTTGGATTGATCTTTCTGTAATTAATATGGCGAATTAACCTTTGCTTTAATATCTTTCCTGCATAAAAGTTTGGTTGTAAAACCTAAACAGGATAAACAGAAATGACTTGAAAGAAGATGACCCAGTCAAGTCAGTATCAGGTTCAACTTGATGTGAAGGCAAAGTGGGGAGAGAGATCTCAAAAAGGAATAAAGAGAGAAGAGGAAGAAAGAAGGGAAAGATCAAAAAAGCGGAGCAACATTATCGTTTCTCCTCCCACTTTAAAAAAAGGGATTTTTTTTACACGAAATTGGACCTAAGGGACCTGATCTGTGCACTAAATTTATCTAGGTCCGATTTTGTGTAATGTCCAACTAAGTGATTTTTTCCCGTAGGATCCTCTATTTTTTTACATGATGTAATGCCTTGTCACCTATCATTTGCAAATGTTTTCACAAGCATTAATTTCAGAACTCCAGTCACTTAAAAGGTGTCAAATGACCTTTGGAATTCTAAGAATTCGGAATTCTAAGAATTCTTACTCTTTTGCTTTTTAGTGGAGTTTTTTATATTCAAGTACAATGGAACTTTCAGAAATTCCAATTTGTTTGAGAATTTTAGAATCCTCTATGTAGATATTTTTTATGAATTATAGTAAAGAAACACACCTGACCTAATTTGGTCTTCTCATTTCTTGAGTGCGTATTCGGTGGGTCACTACTCCCCATGTTAAAAATGTGATAAGTGAAGTTCCTCTTAGACCAAGAATAAGGTTGTAAAAGAATGAGCGTGTCGTGTCGCCCTGAGTTGTCCAAGTAGGGTTGCAAATGGGTATCCAATTATCCAAATGTTTTAACCCGTGAAAATTTGGGTTTGGAACCTATTTTAGGTTCTGATTCATAAGTGGGTCTAGGTCTGAAACCCGATTTAGGTTTCGATAACTTAACAGGTTCGGTTCAGGGTTCATATAGGTTCCGCCCCGTAGACTTGGGGACTGGCACAAGAGCCTTTACTATTGTAAGTTGTAGCTCAAAACCAATATTGATTTGACATTTTTATCTTTAATCTCAAAGATAGTAGACTTGATGCATTATTATAAATTGAACAATATCCTTCATTTAAAGAAAAATAAAACAAATGAGAATGTTAAAAGAAGTTAGAACCAATTTTAGAACTAGATCTTAATTTTCTTGTCAGGCTTGGTTCCGAAACCGAATCCGGGTTCTCTTAGTGAAACTGGGTTTAGAACTAATAAGGAACTGATTCCAAAATTGGAACCGTTATTTAGAAATGGGTCTAGGTCCGGATCCAATATTTACCTAATCTGAAACTGACCTATTTACAATCCTATGTCCAAGTCCTACGTTTAATATGTCATGACCCGAGCCAGAGAATACTTAGGTTAGTGTGAATCCCAAGGCGTGACATGCGTACTCATGTGACATTCAAACCCCAATTGAGGTTAAGGTAGAATTCCAAAAAGGATATTCACATTTAACATGTGTGAGGACTCTACAAGGACATAAGTCCAAGTATCCGACACGTGGAAGCCTGTCAATATCACCTTATAAAACTTTTTATTTTCAATAAACCAAACATTTCAATAGTACATAAATCATGAAAGCAGCACAAGTACAAAACAATCCTAAAAGATACCAAAGATATACTAATTCCATTTCTATAATATATACAATATTATACCTATAAGTTCTACTAGACACGAGCATGGATGCATGTCTATATGAAAGCGTATAAACAACTAAGAATAAGTCTACAAGGATGTATGTCATTTAGTACAAATAAAGAACAAATGAAACCATGGCCTATACATGTGATCTACTAATGCAATGCCATGAAAAAACCTATTACCCCAAAAAGCTCAAATACAAAACCCTAGATGCCATCATGTCGCTCTCTGAAAGTTGGGATTAGTCAGAATACTTTTGTTATCCACTCATCAAGGCCTAAGCGAACTTCTGAGGTATCCTTATTTGACTCCTTAGTCTCTATGAAACCGATGTAGGGATTTAAGCCTGTAAAACCAATAAGATATCTGTGAATAAGATTATTTAGCAAAGCATAAGCATGTCAAAGTAATAAAAGCCATATCTAGTAGACTTAATTGACAGTTGATTACAAGTGATCAGTGATGTTTTCCAAGCAATTAAAGCATTGAATAAAGCATTCTATATCAATCAATTAAAAGAAATATACAATCAAATGGCAACTACGTTTGCTAAATCCTCCTAGCAGGGATCCTATCGTTGGGTACACTAATGCCCCTGCCCAGTGTTGACCCATAAAAAATCACAAAATGTTTCGAGTGTTATAGTGAAGACTTTACAGGCAAATTCCAAGCTCAAGGGCAGGTTGTGAAATGCTAGGTCAAGTACTGTATCCAGATGTTTAGAGCTAACGCAACTCACTTAGAAGACTTAGATGAGCCTATAATACAGCAGTTCAAATCTCAGAGTTTATGGACTTCATTTAGTCACTCAACTCACCAAATACCAAATTCAAAGTTCATTGACTCAAAACCTAGGGGCCACTAGCCGCATTCAAGCTTCTACGTTACCAAAATGGTTGAAAATCGCATGACAACTCCAAAACATGCTTAGAAATGATGCTTCAAACTCTCAAAGCATTTGGACTTTATTCCAACTAAAACTCAAGCTTCAGTGACTGTTTGCTAGCTCCATGTGACAACTAATGCTTTTACATGTCAAAATCAGTTGAAACTCTTGAAAAAAGCTCAAATTATATTCAGGAATAGCTCTACAAAATTTCAAGTCAAATGGGTATCATTTGACCCAAAGTCCAATAAACATGTCAAGTTTGGGCTAGTGACCCACAAGCCATGGGTTCACTGACCAAAGTCTTGCTTTCAGGTGACCTAAGTTGATGAGATTCGGACATAAAGCTCAAGTCAAGTTTAGAAATGATTTTGTAAATTTTCAAGTCAAGCAGACTTCATTTGACCCTATTTCAGCTACATGTCATTTTAGGAGTTAATGACCTCCAAGACATAGGGTCACTGACCAAAATCCTACTTCTAGAAGGCCAAAGCTGATGAAATTTGGATCAAAGACTCAAAATGTAATCAAAGTCAACTTCTTAAAGCTTCTAATCAATTGAACATTATTCGAGTAGAAAACAACTGATTGCCTACAATGCAAGAAAACATTGACTTGGAACATGTAAAAAGTAGGCCATTGGCCAAATTTTTGCTTTCACAAATCCAAACCACATGAAATTTGAATAGACACTTCAAGATGCTCCTGATATCGATCCCTCTTCAAGTCAATCAAGGTTATTTGGGCCTCAAATAACTGATACAAGTGCCCATTTTCATGAAAAGTCAAAGGGAGGGTTGACCAACTTCAAAAGGTTAGAACATGCTGAAATTTTGGTGACACACTCAAAATGGTCTTAGAAAACACCCCTCCAAGTTTTAAATCAGACATCATTCGAGCCCCAAATTGATGAAAACGGGTTACATATGCAAAAAAACCTAAAAGTAGGCTTGTCCGTGACCGTGGCCACAGTCATGGGCCCCTGTAAAGGAGTTACGGGCGGTTTCCAGGAGTTATTTCACTTTATTTCAAAATATAACTCTCTCACAACTGCCAAGAACTGTCCCAACTCCCTCTGAAGCTCATAAAAAGCATACTTGGGCTCTAAATAAGGGATGGTCAAAAGGTTCTAATTAAGGTCCAAGCAAAGATCTCCAAGTTCCCAAGGAACCACAAGCATCCAAGTTCACTCTTTTTTTTCCTCTCATAGACTTAAGGTGAGAGATGGTTCAGAAGAAGGAGATACATCTTGTTAAATGACTATGTACACTAAACTTCAAAGCTAATGAACATCAAATAAGTTTGGCTGGATGAAGTTATTTTCTTTAGTTCTCCCATTTGAAAGGCTTCAAGCTATGTCTAAAGTTGTGAATAAGCATTTTTATGCTTCATTCTATTCTTTGAAAATCATAGGATTAGAATGACGCAACTTTGGCCTCAGTTGCTTGCATAAAAGCACCATTTTTCGGAATTCCACAAAAGTGATCCGTAACAAAGAAGTGATGATTACTAAAGATTGTAGGCGATTCTATAGTCAAATTCAATACTCTTGGTGATCATTCAACACTCTTAAAGTCAAAAAATACAAATTACAGCACTCTAAAGGCACTACGGAAGAAAACCGAAGTGAAATAGGGACAAACAATGGCCAAAATCGCCATTATCTATCAGTGACTGTAGGCCATAATCATTGACAAGGGTTTGTGACTGTGAGCCACAATCACTAAACCCCTACCTTCATTTTTTTCTGCATTTTGTCTATTTTTTCATGTATATTTCTTAATTTTCCCAGTTTGGATTACATCTAAGACCAAAGGGAAGAGTTGTAATTTTCTAGAAGTTGTATACAATCGACATCCCAGAGGTCAAAATATTGAACTCATGTAATTAAATGGAATTTAATGATGAACATTAGTTATTTTTTCCATTCTTCTTTGTGCTAGAATATGTGAATATTGGACACGATTCCATTGCATTTCACATCATTTTCAAGTGTGACCTGAAGATTGGCGTCGTCTATGGGAAAATTTTGCTCTAACTTGTGATCAAACTTGGCCAAAAGATATGAAAAAGTCTCAAAATGCATGAAAAAGTGCTGAAAAGTGCTGTTGTAGGCCAGTGATCACAGGATGCTGTTTCAAATGGCTAGTGACCAAAGATACTGTGTACAATGGCCAGTGACCGCAGCATGTTGTGTAAAATAACAAGTGACCGCAGGAGGCAGTGTAAAAGTGCTGTGACCGCAAAAGGCTGTGCAGAATGGGTAGTGACCATGGGTCCATGGTCACTGACCTATTTTGACCCCAAATTGACCTATTTGACTCGAAGATACCCCATTCAAGACCGTTGATGTCTATGATAGGTTGGGGAACATTTATGGAAGAACGTTACACCTTGAAGTGTATTAACTTGTTACTTAAATGGAGGAACCTTGTACCTTGAAGTATATGGACTAAATCAACACCCTTGTAAGAAATAAAGAGTGTTGATTCAATCTAAAAGACTTCACATTATTAGCTGTAGGATTACCAATTCGTTTATAGGACCTAAACAAATATTATACTAAATCCGTCATAAGAACAATGATATTTGCAATTATGCATTATCCGGAGTCTTGCACTAATAGATCCCGTGTGATCATTGTGGTAGTGGTGCAGGCTTGATCCTGTAGGCCTTATCCCTTTGATTGGATCCAACCTTCTCTTGCTTATAAGTTTGACCAAGATAGCCTTGAAATGCCACTAAAATTCTGGTAACTAGGTCTAGTCAGCATAGCATGCTTCTAAGTTTGACTACAGAGTCCCAAGCTGCTACAGAAATTTTGGCAACTAAGATTGGGGAGATTGGGTTCATTCCTATTTTTGACCATTCTGGTTCATCCAATAAGGAAATCTTGTTGGTTTAAAAGGCATTAATAAACCATTCTGGCTAGCCCAAGAGGCAGCCATGTTGGTTATGAAATTGATACAGTCCTTTAGGTTTACTGTTTTGTAGAAAATACCATGGGTTCCTTAATCATTACCTTTGATGAAGCCAAAGAAAGGCTATTTAAGATCTCCATAGCCCATAATGGTCCATCTACAAGAACACAAAAGCAGGCCCGGACTGACTTTGCTACTCCTACATAAAGGGTCTCAATCTTTTAGAGGCTCTTCACGCCTGTAGACTCAACTACTTCCACTGATCTGAATGACCCATCAGTGACCTTAAAGTCTACCCGGAAGACCAAAGCTCTCAAACCTTAGGTTTCTAAATATGCATAAAACCCATTTGAGATTGGTACCAAGTTTTAGAAGGAACCTAAAATCAAAATGCAGTCAGAAGGTAGCAGCTTTCAAATCATCAAGCCTCGTCAAAGGGCAAGATAGGTCCGATTCACAGATCGTAAGCTAATGGCTCCTGGCAAGCCGCGTCTCATGACTGTTAGGGCCCAAAGTCATCATCAACTCGACCTAAGCAATAGGTCATCAAAAATCAAATGCATGGAGCACTGGAGGACCTTTGGTAGTTCTTAACTCACAAGAAAGCTTAGAAAGACGCATCCATTCTTGGATGCAGCATGTGGTTACCTCAACCAAGTATTTCAAAACTCAACAAGGTTAAGAATAAAACCTTGGCCTCACTTGAAGAAAATACCTTCTACCCTCGAACTCAGAAGGAGGGACGAAGGTTCTGCAATGGTGTCTACCTACTATCATTGTAGCACCTACTCCGCCATCTTCACCTTAGCATTTGTCATATGTTGTTGAATACCAAAAGAGGACCGAGCGATTGGTCATTAACAATGCGACTGATCTCACCCATTTCAAAGACTCACTTCAGCAAAAAAAAAAAAAAAAAAAGTGTGGGGGGGGGGGGGGGGGGGTGGGGTGGGCGCAAAAGAAAAAGAATAAAAGAGGTGTCATCGACATCCTTTCATTCCTTATTTTCGATCTAATGGATTGGAAGCAAGTTGCCGATACTTCAAGGCAATTAGTGGCCGGGTTCAAAGATTAAACCCTGGCAGCCAGGCTAACTGATCAAATCAAGAGGAAAGCCTGGGCTCGCTATAGGGAGCGAACATGGAAGTGCTGACCCATAAAAAAAATACAAAACATTACCAATGTTGTAGTGGAGACTTCACAAACCAATTCCAAGCTTAAGGGTACATAAACCCTAGGATTATGGAATGTCAGGTCGAATTCTATATCTAGATGTTTAGAACTGAAGCAACTCACTTAGAAGATTTTAGATGAGCTCAGGGTGCATTAGTTCAAAATTCGGAGCTAGTGGACTTCATTTGATCACTAAACTCACCAAACACCAAATTCAAGATTTATTGACTTAAGACTTAGGGGTCATTGAACACATTCAAACTTATGGATTACCAAAATGGTTGAAAATCATATAGCAACTCCAAAATATGCTTGAAATGATTCTTTAAAATCTCAAATCATTTGGACTTCATTCTCGCTCAAACTCAAACTTCGATGACTATTTGCCAGCTCCTTGATTCTTCTACATGTCAAAATTAGCTGAAACTGCTGGATAACGCTCAATTTATATTCAGGAATAGCTCTGCAAAATTTCAAGACAAATGAGTGTCATTTGACCCAAAGTCCAACAAACATATCAACTTTGGGTTAGTGACCCCCAAGCCATGGGGTCACTGACCAAAGTCCTCCTTCTAGGTAACCAAAGTTGATAAAATTTGAACATAAATTAGCTGAAACTCTTGGAGAAAGCTCAATTTATTTTCAGGAATAGCTCTATAAAATTTAAAGACAAATGGGTGTCATTTGACCCAAAGTCCAACAAACATGTCAATTTTGGGTTAGTGACCCCCAAGCCATGGGGTTACTAACCAAAGTCATCCTTCCGGTTAACCAAAGTTGATAAAATTAGATATAAAGCTCAAGTTAGGTTCAAAAATGATTCTGCAAACTTCTAAGCCAAGGGGACTTCATTTGACCCTACTTCAGCTACATGTTAGCTTAAGAGTCAGTGACCCTGAAGCCATGGGGTCACTGATCAAAATCCTACTTTTGAGAGGCCAAAGCTAATGAAATTTGAATTAGAGACTCAAACTATGCTCAAAGTCAACTTCTCACAGTTCCAAATTAATTGAACATTATTCGGGTATAAAATAAGTTGATTGCCTGCAATGCAAGAAGACATTAACTTAGAACATGCAACAGGTGGGCCACTGGTCAAAATCATAATTCCACAGATCCAAACTACATGAAATTTGGATGGACATTGTAAGATGATCTTGACATCAATCCTTTTAAGTTTCAAGTCAATTCGAATTGGTACAAGAGCCCATTTTTACGAAAAGTCAAAGGAAGGGTTGGCTAACTTCAAAAGGTTAAAATAGACTGAAATTTCTATGACACACTCAAAATGGTGTTAGAAACATCCCTCCTAATTTCATGAAGATCCGACATCATTTGGGCCCCGAAACTAGGCCTATCAGTGACTGCAGCCACAGTCATGGTCACATGTAAAGGAGTGATAGATGGTTTTGTGTAGTTATTTCACTTTATTTTGAAACCTAACTCCTTTACAACTATTGGGAGCTATCCCAACTACCTCTAAAGCCTATAAAAAGCACACTTGGGCTCTAAAGAGGAAGTAACAAGCAAGGTTCGAAAGATTTGAAGGGTCCTAAACAAGATTTTCAGCAAAGATCTTCAAGTTCCCAAGGCACAGCAAGCATTCAAATCTACTCTTCTTCTTCCTCTCATAGACTTAAGGTCAAAGACACTTCAAAAGAAGGAGATACATCTTATTAAATGATTGTGGACACCAAACTTCAAGGTTATTGGCTGTCAAAGAAGTTCGATGGGATGAAACTATTTTATTTGGTTCTCCCATTTGAAGTTTTAGGCCATCTTTAAGGTTGTGAACAAGCATTTTAGTCTTCATTCTGCTCCTTGAAAATCATTGGATTAGAATGATACAACTTTGGTCTGAGTTGCTTGCACAAAAGCACCATTTCTAGATTTGCACCAAAGCGATCCGTAACAAAGAAGTAGTGATTACCAAAGATTGTAGGCGATTCTATGGTTGAATTCAGTACTCTTGGCATCATTTAACACTCCCAAAGTCAAAAAATATGAATTCCATTACTTTAAAGGCATTACAAAAGCGAAAAATAGTGAAACAGGGACAAATAGTGGCCAAACGACCACTGTCTGTCAATGACTGTGAGCCACGGTCACTGCCCCCAGTGTTCTTTGTTTCCCTGCATTTTGTCTAGTTTTCATGTATTTTACTTAACTTTTCCAGTTTGGATCACATCTGAGACCTATGGGAGGGGTCGTAATTTTCCAAATTTGTAAACAATCTACATCCCATAGGTCAAAGCATTGAACCTATATAAATTAAAGGGAAATTAATCATGAACAATAATTATTTTCCCATTATTCTTTGCTCTTGAATGTGCAAATGTTGGACTGGATTCCGTTGCATTTCACATCTCTTTGAAAGCGATTAGGAAGTTGTCACAGCTCAAGATTACTCAAAAGCAGTGGTCGAAGAAGAAGATCCTTACTTGACCTTGTCTTATATGGTTGGGCCAGGTTCAGCTAGAAAAAGTACTCGGAGTATGCCTTGGACTTAATCGCAAGGGTTTGATTTAAACTCTTATTCAAGTAGGACTTCCGAAGGTCAAGTCGAAACTAATTCTGACAATGTTCTTATCACTATCTTGGATACAGAAGATAGTCAGTCCACTCCTCTGGTACTTTCATCGTCCTACCCTCGTTATTACACTGTATTCATGGTCGAGGGGAGTGGAATTGGCAGAGATGGAACTGACGATGCTGTTGGAACCAAAGATACTAGTGAAAAAGACATTGTTAAAAATCAAGATGATAATATTAGTGATGTTGTCAAACAACAAGGAGCTTAGATCGACCACCTGATCGCCCAATTGAAAATCTTAACAAATAAGCTTGGTGGTTCGGCTGAAGTTTAAGTAAATCCTCAGTTCGCTGATAGAAGAGAACAAGTGATGATCAGGAGGAATGCAATTAAAATTGATCTGTTCATGGCTAAAATCAAATCCTTGACAGAAAAGGGGTAAGGACCCAATCCTTAGGTCTTTATTGATATTATTATTATTATTATTATTGTTGTTACTGTTGTTTAGGGCTGTCAAAGGGCCGGGCCCGGGCCGGGCTTAGGTAAGCCCTTATCCTACCCTCACATGTGCGGGCCGGGCCTAACTGAGCAAAAGCCCTCGACTTTTACTGCGGGCTTATAATTTTTAGGCCCTTACCCAACCCTCAAGGGCTAGGGCCGGGCCAGGGCCGAGCCAGGGCCAAAAGAAAGGGAAATTTTTTTCTTTAATGGAAATAAATCTTTTATATGCAACAACCTATACCACCATCACCAACCAACTTTATACAAACCCTCCTCCTTTGCCCAGGCTAAGGATCGGGAATGCAATGCAAAAGGCAGTATGGCGGAGTAAAAAACTTTTTTTGAAGGCATTGGTGGTGGGATAAAATCATTTTTACAATATAAAACATAAGGTGGATAATAATAATTCTATAAATGATAATAAATATATAACAAATAACAATAATTCTTTATTTAATTATTTAATCTACTTTTAGAATATCTAAAAGACCATCGAATGTATTACATCATTGTGTTGCTGCGTACGTATCCAATCTTGTGTGCAAATTAAGACTTTTACAGTGTCAGATTTTAAACAACTCCTATATTGATCAAATACTCTTCTTCCCATACGAAATGTTGATTCAGAAGCAAATGTAGAAATAGGAATTGTTAAAATGTCACAAGCCATTCTAGAGATAACTAGATATTTTGTTGAATTAACTTTCCACCAATCCAATATATTGAAATTTTTAGATTTATCCCTTAGCTACTCCAAATAACAATCTAATTTCAATTTTTCCTCTACAACTGTTTGAGTAATTTGTTCCTCAAAAGCTAAAAAATCATCTTCAAACTCATTAGATTTCTTTACCAAATCAACTTTATCCACATTTGACAATGTTTTGGTAGGTGCATCATAAACCAAATCATCTTCAAAATCATTGTGGATATTATATATTTTATATTAAAATTTAATAAACAACGGGCCGGGCCGGGCCCCCTCGGGCCTAATTAGTCAAACCTAAGCTCAGCCCTCTAGATGCGGGCTTTTAAAAATAGAGCCCTACCCTACCCTCGGCCTTTAAATGAAAAAAATAAGCCCTCGTTTTGAGGGCTTTTGCGGGCCGGGCCGAGCCGGGCCCCCTCTCTAAAGGGCCGGATTGACAGCCCTACTGTTGTTGTTTGCTATTATTATTTTTATTATTTAATTTTGATTATAAATTGGATCATGTTAGACCCCACCCATTCATGAATTAAATTAGCTATGTCCGCATTAAATTTTGGGTGCTCCCGTGTTGTTCATCAAAAAGAAAGATGGAACCGTGAGGATGTGTATTGATTACCGACAACTTAACAGAGTCACAATGAAGAACAAATATCCGTTACCAAGGATCGATGATCTCTTCAATCAACTGCATGGGTGCAGTATTTCTTAAAAATTGGACTAAGATTGGGGTACCACCGACTCAGGGTTATGGATGAGGACATTCCTAAGGCGACATTTTGAACAAGGAATAGACATTACGAGTTCCTTGTGATGTCGTTTGGTTTGACCAATGCCCTGGTAGCCTTCATTGATATGATCAATAGGGCGTTCAAGAAATATCTAGACCAGTTCATCGTGGTTTTTGTAGATGATATCCTAGTTTACTAGCAAACAAAGGAAGACCATGAGCAACATTTTAGGATTGCCTTGCAATTATTGAGGGAACACCAATTATATGCCAAACTTAGCAAATGTGATTTCTGGTTTGGTAATGTGGTATTCTTGGAGCATGTCATCTCTAAGGACAGTGATTTTTTAACCAGACTAAAATTGAGTCGGTGGTCAATTGGGAAAGGCCAAAGTCGGCATCTTATATTTGAAGCTTTTTGGCCTTAGCCAGGTATTACGGAAGGGTTGTATAAGATTTTTCTTCCATTGCCGTACCTTTGACCAAATTAAGAGGGAAAAATGAACCATTCAAGAGGTCGGAGGAATGTGAGTTCCACGAGTGAAAAACTCAGCTTACCACTGCCCCAACTTTGTCTCTACCTTTGGTTAATGGAGGTTTCATGGTGTATAGTGATGCTTCTCATATTGGACTAGGTTGTGTGCTGATGCAGCATGGCAAGGTCATTTTATATGTGTCCAGATAGCTGAAAAATCATGAAAGAGGTTATGCCACTCATGACTTTGCTGCTATTGTATTTGCACTTAAAATATGGTGGCATCTTTTATGGTGAAAAGTTTGAGGCTTTTATGGACCATAAAAGCTTGAATCACCCTTTTTCTTTTTGCAAAATCAGCCAAATATGAGGCAGAGAAGTGGCTAGAGTTTATCAAAGATTATGACTTTGAAATTCATTTTCACCTAGGAATGGCCAACATTGTAGCCGATGCATTAAACAGTAAACCTTCTGGACTAGTGTCACAACCCGAGCCCAGGAGATCGGGGGTTAGCAAAAACCTAACCAGCGACACACGCACTCCTGTGCATAGCACTTAGACCCGGTCTAGATGCACATGCACAAGGGAAAACACACGTGCAACACAAGTATGCGGAAGCTGCAAATATCAATATGTGACACGAGATACACAAGAAACAAAAGGAATGATATCCAAAGACTGACATAATGGTCGGAACATACAAATTGGGATCCAAGTACAATATATCGAACATGAGTACAATCAGTGACATGAAAAGAAAGCAATATGCATGCATGTAGAAAACAGTCGCGCTCTGGTGGAGTGATGACACGCACTCCGCGAACCTGAAGAGATAGCTGGAGTCTCCCCCACAAATTGACGATCGACAAGAACACGGTCGAGGGTACCTGAGCCTGTAACACCAAGAACAACTCATGAATACGACGATTCAGCAAAGTATAAGCAGTAACAAGTTAACACGTATGGTCTCTAATAGAATTAAAGACATAAATAATCATAACATGTCAATGTAGTAGTCTAAGCAGTTGTGCATTCAAATTAACATATGCTCCGTGAATCAATGTGTACGTAACATACCATGTACATGCTAGTTGGCAACTACGTAGGCCATATGCTCCCAAAGTAGGGATCTTGTAAACGTGCTGAGAACACCATGGGCTAGATGGGTCTCGAGTTCCTGGGGTCCGGATTCCCCAAGACGTTTCCTTACTGCAGCAATGCCATGAAAACTATACCAAAGTCACCCCGTCGGGATTCTAAGGCTGAGGCTCAGTAGTGCCGGACCATATGGAGTCAAACAAACATAAGAACATGTATAACTTATCATAACGTGCATATCATACTGTGTGCATAGCATAACATGTATCTCTTATCCAAATGTGACGTGCATATCTTGCTGAGCATATATCAAGCAAATGCAAGAGATCATACGAATGAAACAATAAAGCATGAAGATAACCAAGGATGAAGGCATCTCAACTCATGTGCATCAAATAGTAAGATCGAACATGCAAGACCGCTATTCCACCCGGGATTAACCATGGACAGAGCTAGAAATATCCAATCGTGTGCCCCAGCGTAGAACGCGTATAAGAGGGCAAGACCGAAGCCAAAATGCAATGCAATTCAGATTATCTTTCAGGAATCACAATCTTTTACTAGCCAATCCTATTCTAGTTATCCAGTGTTTCTAACAGTGCATGATGATGTAGTTTTAAGTTGTCCGATGCACCGTTGTCTAGTGTTGCAGTGTATCTGGAATGTGCACTGAAGTCCCTTAAACCAACACCCGTGGGGAGGTGCTCAACAACTGGATAATGTGCATGAATGATTCGCAGCCCTCGAGATCATTCATGTCATACATTCAGACCATTGGGCAAGTCTAGGTGATCTACATTCTATCATGAAGGCCATATCAGTCTCTTTCTTATGCCTATCCTTGTTCTTTATTTTTCAGGGTAATACGGCTTAGCCGCAGGTGAACATACGGCTTAGCCGTAGGCATCTTACGGCGTAGCCGTAATCTGCACTGTGGCTCCACCGCGGTTCCCTTTACTGTTCATCCGCAATTACGGTTCACCCGTAGTTAGTTCTACGGCTTAGCCGTGGCTGGGCCGTAGAAGGTCTATCAATTACTTGCTTTCAGTTAACCCAAAAAAAGGCACCCTGTATTAATCTACGGCTGGGTTACGGCTGAAATACGGCTCACTCGTAGGACAATATACGGCTTAGCCATGTCTTGGCCGTAGAAGAAAACTGGGTTTTTCCCTCTTTGGACTTTAAGCCGAAGGTGACTTACGGCTTAGCCGTGATACATACGAAGCAGTTTTGGAACTGATACAGAATCACTGAAACATATCCAAACTGACGAAATCACATGTAATTGAGGGAAATGATCACAAGATGGGTTGTAAACACCATTCATAAGCAAGAACACATGACTTAATCTTAATCAAACACATATCTACATGGTTTAGCTAAGTTATGCTTACACTTGCCTCAAATGAGTTCAAACACGATCTTGTTGTCCTTGGGCTCAATTCACACTACCATAGGCTTCTAATCGCCATGCATGCAAGGAAAGAAGAAAAGAGAACCGTAAGGAACAGTACCAACCGATAATGAGAACAAGAAGAAGAAAGAAGAGAAGAAACACTGCAAAAACCTCCAACTCACCTCGAAACACACGAGTGTATTCAACATGGACATGCACCGATGCTCTCCCTGACTTGAAAGCAAGGAGAAACGAGAAGAAGAAGAAGACTCGAGAGAGAGAGGACAGAACTGTGACAGAGAAGAAAAAAAAGGTCAGTGGCATCGATATATATAGATAAGAATAAAACAAATTACCAAAAGGTCCAATTGTTCAAGTTAATTCCAGTTCGAGTCAATTGCGGATTTAACGGAAACAAGTGACATATTTGGCAAACGACATAGTAATGGAAATCAACAAGCATAACAAAAGACACACGTTAATACCAAGATGATGCATGAATGACGACATCGAACAAAATTGAATATTACAGAAAATGGCTTAGGTCTACCTAAACCAGGTTAAACTCAACCCAACTACCTATCCATAACCTGAAACCAAACAAAAACAAGAGCAAAACACAATTAGTAACCAAATCATCAGGAAGTAGCCGCTAATCCGGATCAAATCGGGTCGGGGTGTTACATCTAGTAGCAAGCTTGGTGTACCAAGGATGGTGATTGATTGAATAATTCAAGGACATGGACTTAAATGTTTAAAGGAGGCAAGGCTTGTTTAGCAAGCATGTCCAATGAGCCAACCTTGATCCAACAAATCAAAGGGAAGTAGATGGATGGCCCAGAATTAGCTAAGTTGATCAGAAGAAGTGATGAGAGGCCGAATGTCTCTCTTCAAGATGGTGTGTTGTATTTTGAAGGATGTTTGTGTGTCCTAAATGTCCCAGAGTTTAAGGCAATTATCTTGGAAGAGGCGAATCACACCAAGCACACAGTTCACCCTAGCAGTACTAACATATACCACAACTTGAAGACTAGATATTGGTGGAATGATATGAAGAGAGAGATAGCCAAATATGTTTCTAGGTGTTTGATTTGCTAGAAAGTCAAAGCAGAACACCAAAAGCCTGGTGAAAGTTTGCGGCCCTTGGATATACTGTAATGGAAATGGGAGCATGTGATCATGGACGTCATTGTTGGGTTACCTAGGACCAATTCAGGTAAAAATTCAAATGGGTGATTGTTGATCGGCTTACCAAGTTAACCCATTTCTTACCATATAGAGGGGAAGCCTCATTCGATGCCATGGCAAGGCTTTATGTAAAGGAGGTGGTTAGATTGCATGGTGTGCTAGCATCAATTGTTTTAGATAAGGATGCCTCATACACCTCACACCTATGGAGAGGTATGTAGGAAGTTTTGGGGACCAAGTTAAATTTTAGTATAGCTTTCCACCCTTAGATAGATGGCCAAACTGAGCAAACGAACCAAAAGTTGGAGGACATGTTGAGAGCCTGTATGCTCGATTTCAAGGGTGATTAGGATAGGCACTTGCCTCTGGTTGAGTTTGCATACAATAATAGTTACCAGGCAAACATCAAAATGGCTCCATTTGAGGCATTGTATGATAGAAGTTGCAGATCTCCCATTTGCCAGATCAAGTTAGAGAAATGATAAAAAAGGTTAGATAATTCGGGAGAGACTTCGAGTTATACAGGACAGACAAAAGAGTTATGCAAATAATTGAAGAAGAGACTTGGAATCCCAAGAAGGTGATCATGTTTTTCTAAAAGTTTCTCATACAAAATGAGTCATGAGATTTGGAAAAAAATGAAAGCTAAATCCACGGTATGTCGAACCATTTGAAATACTTGAAAGAATCGAAGCAATTGCCTATCGACTCGCTTTACTACCTCAGTTTGCATATGTTCATAATATGTTTTATGTCTCCATGCTTAAGAAGTATCATTTCAATCCATCCAATGTAATAGAGTTTGAGCCACTTCAAATTCATTATGATTGGTCCTTTATTGAATAGCCAATTTAGATTTTAGATCGAGCTGAAAAAGCGTTGAAAAGGAGGACTATTCCTATGGTAAAAGTACTTTGGTGTAACATGATTCAAAGGAAGCAACCTAGGATCCTAAGGACTCAGTCAAAGAAAAGTATCCCCACCTATTTCAGCAGTAGCCATTAGATGAGCAGAATTTGGAGGACCAAATTCCCTAAAGTAGGGAGGATATAAGAACCTAATCCTTAAGTCTTTATTGATATTATTATTGTTGTTGTTATTGTTGTTGTTGTTTGTTATTATTTTTAATATTTAATTTTAATCCTAAATTGGATCATGCTTGGACCCCACCCATTCACGAATTAAAGCAACTATATAGGTAATTGCATTAAATTTTGGGGTGGGACCCAATAATGAATGTTGGATATTTAAATCACAAGTTGTTCAGTTTTATTTGGGAAATTAGACCTGATCAGTTTTAAAGTGCATGGTTTGTTAAGAAAACCACGTAATGCATAACTTCCACTAGAACTCTCTCTCCTCTTGCACAATCTTCTCCCTCTCACCTTAACTGACTTATTGAGAGGAATCCCATGATATCCACATCTCTTTCTCACACTAAAACTCTCATTCCTTATTTAAAGGCACCCTTATTTTGTAAAACCCCTTTTTCACAACACCACCCTTCAATTTCTTTCTCTCCCCATCTCTCTATCATATGAATCTCTACTTCCTTTCAAGCTCCCTCTCTTCTAAGCATCTCTTCCATCCCTTGTTAAGTTATTTTATTGTCAATGGTTTATTTTTTTTTACGGTTATGCAAATTTATTATTTCTTTCCTATTATACTATTCATTTATGTTGGGGTTGTAGCATGCCCTATAGTCACCCAAACACATCTACAGCCTTGGACCCATCATCGTCATCCATCTTAGGACACAAACCTACACAACCATTTGATCTTAGTTTCTCTTTTTAAATCTATCTTTAATCCTAACACCCATTGCAGAGATCTAAATCAATGGACCTATAAAGTGCTAGCCCACTTTACAGACTCCATCACCATCTCATACTCCTTTTCATCTCTACATACAGCCCACTTAAACGAGTCTACTACTCAAGCACCAATTAGATTACAGTGATACAAGTCTAAGGACTCTAAGGACCATTCCATCTTCATGAGAAAGACATGGTCAAACTACCTAAGCTGCTATCATCTTCCTCACTGCATTAGACACCTTTTCCTTCCCTTCCTTCATGTGCAGCCCCTACCAAACAGAACTTTATTTCTCTGTTGTTGTCATGATAGCCCCATTAAAACCACCATCTTAAGGCATCTGGATTCTTGTTGATCATCTCCAACACCTCACAAGTTTTCTCTTTAAATGCTCATCTTACCACCAGCTCTAATCCCATCAGCCAAACAGCCACTATTGTTCATCTCTCCCATTACTTTCTTAACAAAACAATGCCTTGTACCTTGACCTCCATTTAAACTCAGGTCATCTCCACCTTTGGACTCACCTAACTATCCCTTATCCTTCTAAACAAACAGAAACTAGACTATCTTACTTTAAAAACCAGCACTCACCTATACTATCCCTCTTAATAAACAAGCTGCTTTCAATTTTTGCAACTTGAACCTTCCCCTTCTTCTACCGTTTCTTTTCTTCTTTCTTGTTTTTGTTACTCTCATGTTTCTCCTTTGTATTCTTCCTTTCTACCCATTTTCAAGTCCCCATCTTCACGTCTATATTCTACTGTGTTCCTCTAACCAAGCGGCCTGGTCTTTCCTCTTATACCCACCTCTCTGTTCCATTATATACTCCATCACCTCTGCAACCTCATATTCAGGGCGCCCCTTTTCTATCTCTCCCATCTCTTTCTCCTCTTTTATTTCCTAATACTTCATCGATGAGATTAATAACTAAACCCACCCTGCTGAATGCAACCAACTTAGAAACCATTCATTATGGAACCAAATATATGGACATGAAGCACAACCTTTGAATATAGTCTATCACACCTTCCCATACTCCTCATGTTGCCAACTCCAAAAAGCAATTAATCTTTAGTGGCCTTAGCCCATGTGCTTGCAAACATTCAATTGAACACAAGTATTAAATACTTGAAGTCAAGCAAACCCATTTAGTTCACCACCATAGGCCACCAAATATTCATGATTAAATTAAGTCATTTTGGCCCATTGGTACAATCTAGTAATCTGGGTCCAATTCAAAATCATATTAAGCTATGTCTCATCTAAGCTTGAAAAGCCTCAAGCCTGAGCCCTTTGATGTAACCTATTAGTCACATTACCTAGGGTCCACTTGCACTACTTAATAATTTGGGCTTAAATCGTATATCTCAACCCATTAAACTTAACCTTTATCCAAATCAAACCCATTAATTGCACACGAACCCATATCCAAATTATTGGTTACCTATCATGACCAGGGACCCATACTGAGATTCCAGAACATCCACGTTATGACAAGTTTGATCAGGTGATCATCGTGAATCCAGGCAAGTAACCTTACTACGGTCCTCTAATATTAGAGTTTTCTAACCTTGCCTTGAAAAATATTATATTCTTATGTGATCCTTGGTTTCATGCAGGGCCCAGTCCTAACATTTTAGCTTATCTAGGGTCATTGATTTTATTGATATGATTGTACCTTTATGAATTAATTTATGAACTCATCAATGATCAAAATTGTAAATATTGAACTTGATCTATGTTCATTTGATGCTACCATGAGGTATAGAAATTATTATATGAACCATTGCTAGAAATATATATATCATGGTTGACTTCAAAATTATCGCACAATTCCAATTATATTGCAAAATATTCCAAATAATATTTTGCTAAGAATACTTAATTTTGAGTTTTTTGGTCTACCCTTAGATGTAATCCTTGACCTCTCAGGCATTATCCAATGCATGGGCAACGCAACGTGGGGATTCTAATATGCGGACTTTGGCCCTCTTTGTGGGTATGGCATTGGGGCTTGGGAACCCCTTTATGCGTGATAACTAGATTGTAGCTAGTCCTATATGGCCTTGGGCCTTTATATGTGTGATTATGGCTTCAGGCCTTTATATATGTGATTATGGCTTTGGGCCCTTATATGTGTGTATTGTGGCCGTGGATATGCCTTTTCTTAAATTAGATTATGTAATCTATATTTCATTGCCAATATATATATATCATGCAAAATTATTCATGTTACCATTATCTTGTAATATTTCTTAGCATCTCATTTTTATTGGATTATCCTTGAATTAATCATATTTGTTCATCGTACCCAGATTGCTATTATCTGATTAAACAATCGTTTGCTATAGTTCTATAGTTTATTTACTTGTGGAGCTTTATGCTCATATGTACTTATTTCTCTTTTTTTTTTCAGATATTGAGATTGATCCCATCAATGATGAACCATAGATTTCTTGCGAGAATGTGTGAACATGAGAATCGAGTCACTATATAGCTCTTTAGTATTTATTTGATTTCATGATTTAGTTGGATATGTTATATTTTTTTGGATATTTTGAGAGTTTTAGTATTAGACATTTTGTTTACCCTTTATTAGTGACTTAATTATTGATGTTTTAATTTAATCTAGTTGACTCTGAATTCTCCCACTTTATACTTTACTCAAATGAATTATTTATAGTATACAATTGTGGGACTCTTACAACTTGAACTTTGAGGGTCTCAAGGATCT
The DNA here is from genome assembly GCA_037013555.1 of Sextonia rubra. Classification (NCBI taxonomy): domain Eukaryota; kingdom Viridiplantae; phylum Streptophyta; class Magnoliopsida; order Laurales; family Lauraceae; genus Sextonia; species Sextonia rubra. The sequence goes on from JASUAD010000012.1 coordinate 12,849,577, forward strand.
TAAAATTTGGGGCTTGACACTAGGTGGCAGTTGCCGGTTTCTCTAGTGATCATTCATCAACCCTGGGTCTTTATACAGATCATGAAAAGTGTCATAATCTGAGCCCAAGAATCCTTAGATTAGGGTTAATCTCTAATACGTAACATATGTACTCTCGTGTAATCCACACCTGGACCAGAGTCTAAGCAGAATTACATAAGGGATATTCACATTGCTTATACGTGTGAGGTGTTTTTGGTGAACATCTGTCTAATCATTTGTCATGCAGAAGCCTCTCAATGTCACATGTAAATTTCTTTTCTTTTTAATAGAGGAACATTTCCAAACTATCAATTCATGAAACAACATTCACTAAAATTCCGATAATAGGAGAAACATAACTATATCACATGATATATACAAAAGTTGAACAAGAGTGTCATAACATGGCACCTTAAGGATAATATAAAGTTTATGGAAAATAACAAAATGATATATATGTCCCAAAATATAAGGAATCATAAACTATGCATGACAAAATAAAAATTAATGCAAAGTATCATGAAACCCTAATGCATTCCAAAAACTCAAAATAAGAAGGCTCTATGAAGATCATGTCGTGCTCCATAGGTGGATCAATGAAATCGCTTTTGTTGTCTATTTGTTGAGGCTTGAAGAGACCTCGAAGGCCTCCTTTTGAGTTTCTTCGATCTTGGTAAGATCGGGACTGAGATTTGAGCTTGTAACATTATTAGACAACTTATGAATAAGATTATTCAGTGAAGTATAAGCATAATTAAAGTAACACTCGTTGTATCTAAAAGAATCATTTACAAGTGATTATAAAGGTCAATTTAATATACTAAGAATGTTGTGCATTGAATAAAGCATGATGAAAGAATCAAATAAGGGAAATGCATTATTATTTGGCTACTACATTTGCTATACCCTCCCACTAGGGATCTTTGCATTGGAACAGCAATGCCTCGGCCAAAGGTACTATTGGGTCCCTACGTTCATGAAGTTCAGAAGCTCTAAAGGGATATCGTAGTGGCATAATATCAATCTACTATACTATAGTTTACCCCACCATGAATCCTAAGGCTGAAGTTGAGTAGAGCCAGATCATTTCGATTCATCTAATTGAATTTGAGTAAATCATGCAATTCATTTCATTGCAAACAATTCATTAGACGTCCAATTTATTCTTACTCGATTCAATATTGGCAATAGGAAAATGTATGCCAAGAAAGTTTAACAAAAGTTAACTCATATGATGATCCTATCAAATCATTTCAATAATAAAGGACACCGATAAAAATTCAATATGCTATGTAATTCAAATTAGTAGAATCAAGGTAATTTACAAGCCAACTCTAATCTAGTCACCATTGTTTCTAGCGTGCATAATGGTATAGTTTTAAGTTATTTGATACACGGTTGTCTCTATTTGATGTTTATATTATGTAAAGAAGAGTGTATCAAAGTCCTTTAAACCAAAACCCATGGGAAGGTACTTAACAAATGGACAACATTACATGAATGAGTCTCAGCCTTCAAGATACTTCATGTTAAGTAATTTCCATTGGGCCGATTAATTAAGTTAAAGGTTTTAAGAAACTAGGGCTCTATAAGGTCTTCCCAATGTCTTTAATTTTCCTTAAGTGTAAGGGTTCTTACGGCTTAGCTGTCGATAGTCCACGGCTTAACCGTGGCTTTATAAAATTTTCTTGCAGTTACGACTCTGCCGTGATTTAGCCTACGGCTTAGCCATAGTGCATTTCAAGGCTTAATTATGAGCTCAGCTGCACAAGAAAGTTTTGACTCTTTGTTTTTAATTCAGTTTTGGTCTCTGGAAGTCTAGCCGTAGTATAGCTTATAACGAAATTTTCTGAAACTTTTCAGTACATAACTTCTTCAACTTAGTTCCACTATGGGTTTCCCTGCTCCAATCACTCATATTATATTTCAAAGTTCTCATTTCATCATTCATCGTAGAGATCTCATCATACATTAGAAATTGCTAGAATAAAGATATAAGGGCTGAAAATCACATTTAAAGCTTAATAGATTTACACGAATCACACTTTACAAACACACATTCAACATTAATTATCTTATACTTGCTTAGATTTGTATTCAAATCACTACTCCTCCTCTTGGCTCAAATAGAGAAGAAGAACATTGAACTTAACCATAAAATTCCATGCATGAAGAAAGAATAAAGAGAATGAGTGCATGCTTGAAATAAGAGTCTCCTTAACTCCATCAAACTAAGAATTCTGTAAATGGGTAGGAGATCTTACCTTAGGAATAACTAGAGAGTTGTAGATGTTAGGAGGTAGCTACTAGGATCTTTTGATATTGCATATAGATTAATGCGGAAATAAATTTAGATGATGATATTTAAGAACCACACTTGCGAGATCTCTCTGGTTTAAGCTCGGTCCTACAACAACCCGAAAATCTCATGACCTTTTACTATATTCCTCTATGCTTGAACTCGCACCGGGGTGTGGGCCTCTTCTGTGAATTCTCTTTGTTCTCAAAAATAAGATTTCTCTCTTGTATTTTTTTTAAAGAGCAATAGCGCATATTTATAGGCTACAATAAGAACCTCAAGAAGGAAACAAGGAACTGGTTTCTTATGGAAATAAGAAATCCTTTAGATCCAAATTAGAATCCTAGTTCCATAAGTTACAATTTTGTCCACTAAAAAATTATAATTGCACTCCTGTTCTTATTCTCAAAATTATATTTCAAGCTTCTTGTTATTAAATGCTTATTAATCTCTCCACATTAAGATTTAAGATAACCATCGATTAAATAATTACTAACATATATATTTAATCAATATCTTTATAATTCCTTCAGGCCTCATACTTAACTTATTTGATATGTCGAATACAAAATCCACTTGCAGGATTTGACATAATCAAAACTTATAAGCTTCATCAAGGAAATATCTTCAATCCCTATTAGGGGATGTGAATTTCTAAAATAAATTAATATCTACCATACACTAGTGCAGTCATTTAATTTATCAACATTACTATCCCATAAAAGGTCTGACTCATTTGTAAATCAAAATGCAAAACACAAAATATATGTGTCTATTATTTATATTAAGATTAAGAGTACAAGCACTCATAATAATCATTTGGATGTTACTCGTCTTATATAGTTAGTATAAAGACAATAAACCCAAAAGTGGTCATGTTCAATGCACACAAATCATACTAACATACAACAAGTCGACACTATATCATTTCCCACAGCTAAGACAAGCCCGCTGAAACATCATGCTACAATCATATCGATGGTATGTCCAATTTCATCTAGATTGTGAATAATAATAACTTATAGTATATATGAACTGACAAACAAGTCTTCCGTTTGTAAGCTGAATTCTATACACCAACTTTTCTACTTTATAGAATAAAAGATACACACATGCATAATAAATAACAATGCAACTATTTGCCATATAAATTCTCATTAAGATGAAAAGACAAACTTTACTAATAAATAAATCAGTCAAAGAGAAATACATAAAAGTATGCTTTTACCATAAATTTCTAATAGTACAGAGAAATATAGACCTATATCTTCAATTCCAACAAGGAAAATAGGTAGAGGAGAGATGAAATGATGGGATGGAAACCTTAGAGCATACATGCAAGGTTCATCTTGCTCAATGTGAGCAAGGAGGAAGAAGAATGGAAGAGGAAGAAGGCTTGTTGTAGTTGTAAAGGAGGAAGAACCGATTGAAATGGTTCTTCGGTTCTTTTAAACATCAGATTTTCTAAAATTTATAAGAAGGTCCTATTTCTTCAATACATTCTCATTTTGAGTCAACTTAAACTCCACATGCTTTAAATGAAATCAAATGACTTAGAGCCACATACAAATCTTGATGAGCTCAACGAGACGAACACAATGATATCAATATGATATGTATGGCGTAAAACCATGAAATCTAAAATTATAAAAAAGGTCTTTCATGTACTTAATTATGGTCAAACCTGACCTAAACAACCTATCCATGACCCGAGCTTGACCTATTAGATTTAATAAGATTAAAACAAACTAAATCTAACCTAATTAGATGTTAAACACCATTATTTATAGTAATTCTCTATTAATTAGCTAATAACCTACTTAATTAATCGTTAATCATATTTAATTAGATTCAGTGTGTTACAAAAAGCACATAACCTTCAAGGAGGTTGAAGAAATATGGACAAAATAAAAAGTGGAGACCAGGATGAAAAATAAGGGTATCACACCAAAATACCCTCCAGAGTTTGATCTTGTTCTATTTTCACCAGATTATAAGCTTCCAACTTTCCAACCATACTTTAGAAAGGGCTTATCAACACATCATGCATTTCAAATCACTTCTTAGAAGTTTACTAAAATTGGATGCATTAAGGATAAAGTTGTTTGTCAGTAAATTGAAAGGAGTTTCCTTTGATTGGTATAAGCAGTTATCAGAACTCACTTTTATGACATGGCCCATCACAGAAGGAAAGTTTTTGCTTCACTTCCAGGAGGAGAATCAAATAGTCACCTTTGCCATGCTAGCAGTATCAGACAGGGAGACAATGATACAGCATAATACTTTATTAACAGATGGAAAGCATTATCCTACAGATGCTTGGAACAACCATCTCAAAGGGTAACCATCGAAATGTGTAAAACCAATTTGCAACCAGAGATCAAAGCTATCATACTTAGTCACAAAACTAAGTCTTTGACCTGATTGGTTGAAGTTGTTACTGATGCAGAATTGACCCCTTAAAGAGGTTAATCAGAAGAACGCAAACTCTTAAAAAACAGAGCCGTCTTCATTTTCTACTTCAAAACCAAAAAAGAAACAGGAGGTCTTTAATGTGCAAACCTCCAAACCTCCTCAGAAGCCTTAAAATACAAAGACTGATCAAACTGAGAAAGAAAAATATAAGAAAAGGAAGAAAACTAAGTATCCCTTTGATGGAGATATTGAAGTGATCTTCCAGTCATTAATGGATAATGACAAGCTTGAACTTCCACTAATCAAGAAACCTAAACAAGTAGATAGTATCAATGATCCGAACTACTATGCATACCACCAGATGGTATCACATTCTCTCAAAGACTATTTCATTCTAAAAGAAAAAGTCAATAAGATGTGAAAAAAATGGAGTGATAACTTTTGATCGAAAGTATGATCTTGCTCCAGCTGATATGATCTCCTTCGTGTAGTTTGCACCTATGGTAGTATTTTCTCTATCGAAACCAATGATGGTTGAATTCCTCGTTGTCAATGCAATACATGATGAACAAGGTTTGATACTAGGAAAGGCCTCTGCAAGAGAATAAATGTGGGTCTATCTAGACCTAAGTGATGATGAAGGCTAGGAAAAGGTTAAAACCAAACCCATAACTGCAGAAAGAAGGAAAGTTAAAGGGTAACTCAAGAACTTGCAAAGAGGTGCCTAGAACTACTTGATCAAGTAAGAAAAGCAGGCTAAAAAGAAGAAGGAAAAAGCAACAAAAGCTTATGTTTCAGAAGAACCTTTTAAACTAGTCAGAGGTCATTTTACTTTAGCCAACTTTATCATTCCAATTCCAAAGGATGTGAAAGAACCATCGACATCTAGTTGCAACAAAATATCATGGGATAGTACACCTCCTAACTCGGATGTTTCAGAAAAACCTCTTTGTCTTTGAAGACGATTAGTAGATTGATGATTACTTTATTGACAAGTACCCCTCTAATCAGGATGAGGATTTTGAACAAACTTTCGATCTTGAAATGGGTATTCTCATCATTAAACATGGTCTCAATATACTGTTAGTGGCTCTTTATGACATGTAGAGGGAGAGTGCAAGTGGTTAGTCGAGTGATCCTCATCTTTTTACATTACCTCCAAAGATTCATCTGGATCCTTTACCTTTAGTTAAATCCAGTCAGATACAACAATAGCAAGCATCGTCCTCTTATTCTTAGGTGGTGACCTTTATGCCAAATGGTCCTCTGAACTGGATGTTGAGTCAACTTCTTCGAAGCCAGACTCTGAGCTAAGCATTTAACTCATTGTCCCCGAAGCAGATGGTGAGCTTAATTCACAAGAAGAGCACAACAAACTAACATTGGCAGTCCTGCTATACTCAAGAAGTATTTCAAGTTCAGGATAACCTCTCGATTCAGAAGAAGAGATGCCAGTAAAGCCTGTTTTGGTAGTCATTAGCGTTTCTGCTGATGAATCTCCAACACCTGAAAACGATTTTGACAATGCAAATTAAGAGGCAGATTGGAAGAAGTAAGCCAGCTTTTTACTGAACCTGAAGAAGCAATGCCATAAGAAGAGATACTCATCTAGAGGTTGATTGAAACAACATAGTCAACGACAACACTCGTTTTGGTAGCAACTATAGAGTCAACTATGACCGACCTTCTTTTTTTTATTTTTTATTTTTTTATGTAAGCCCTTTGGGGAATAATCTAAATGTAAATGTAATTGTTTCAGATGCAAATGCTAATGAAAGGCCATCATAGCCATTCACGTACGATGTTGTTGAACACCTTAGGCACATACCTACACGACTTCATATTTTTGATCTTTTATAAATGTTTGAAGAAACTTGTAACAACTTCGTAGGAGCTATATTGGCCTTAAATTCCAGCAATCAAACTCATGTAGCACAAGTCCATTAGATAGAGAGGAACTATCTTAAAGCTGTCACGACTCGAGCCTAAGAATCATGGATTTAAGGTTAATCTTGAGGCATGACATGCGTACTTCCATGTAATTCACATTTGGACCGGGGTCAAAATGAAATAACACAAGGCATATTCACGTACTTATACGTGTGAGGTGCTTTAAACCGACATTTATCTAAGCATTCAATACGCAGAAGTCTGTCAATATCATAAATAAAATTTTGCTTTTCTCAAAGGTAATACTATTCCAAAGATATCAAATCATGAAACAACACATCCACGTAACAAAATAAAGAGAAAGATATTTACATGACATGATTATGAAAAGTTTGTACAACGGCTAAAACATGACTTATGCAAAACCAAGATGAAGTTTATAGACATAAACAAAATCATATACATATTCCAGAGTGAGAGAAATCTTGAACTCTGCATAACAAACTAAAACTAATGCAAAGACAGGATATCTTATTCCCCAAAATCTCAAAATAGAAGACTCGGATGTTTTCGTTTCGCATTCTGTGGAGGGGATCGGTCATAGTTCTGCTATCCACTTGTCGAGGCCTAACGGGACCTCATGGACGTCCTTCGATGTCTCCTCAATTTTCGCAAGTTCGGGACTGGGATCTGAGCCTGTAACACTATTAAATAATGAGTGAATAAGATTATTTAGTAAAGTATAAGCATAATTAATCAAAATTCATCAAATTTCAAATTTATCTTGGGTCAAACCAGATTTTGAGCCATCATCTCAAATTGTTTTGAATCAAAACTACAAAGCCAATCTTTTTTTAAATTCCATCTCGTGTTAACTTAAGACAAGCCAAGTCAAAACCTTAACTTTGATTTTTTAAAAATAACCAAAAAATCCATGAAAATCGAAACATAAATCCATTTTAAACCAAACATTTAATTTTTCTTAAAACCTTAGGGATTCTTTTTATGGGTGTTTCTCACAATCCCCCTCGAGATGCCACTTTGGATATCTGTGACAAGGAGGTTATGAGAAATCAAATCCACTTCCAAAATCTAAAACCAAATTTATAAATTTCTGAATTCTCTTGAAACCTCATGGATTCTCTTGTGAATGTTCCCCACGGTCCTCATAGAGATACTACTTTTGATATTTATGAAAATAGGACAAATAAATTCAAATTTCTTATGTTTTTACCAAATTCCATCATCAAACCTTCATGGTTTTTATTAAAATATTCAAAATCCCAAGTTTATGCCTATAACCTATCTTGACAAACTGTATTTTCATCAAACCATTCATCATTCCCACATATTGGCTGTAACACTCCGACCCGAGTTTATCTGGATTAGTGGGTAATTACGTATGCTTTTATCGTTAAGAGTGTTTTGGCTTTTGTTTTTATTTGGTTTTGAGTCTTGGAGAGATTGTTTGAGTTGAGTTGACTTGGTCTAGGTAGTTCGAGCCCTTTTTCGTAATTTTGGCTTTTGATTGACCTTGTCAGTTTTGCGTCATTCTGACGTCAGCGCGTGTATTTCGTTGAGCTTGTCGATTTTCGTAACTGTCTTGGATCCGAATGAGTTCGTTTGCTCTCGTTGGACCGTCATTTGACTCAAACTGACAATTGTGGTAGCTGTTTGGACTTAGACGTAAATTTGACTCATTTTAAGTATAAATATCTTACCAACTCCATTTCTTTCTTTCGATCGTCTCTCACTCTCAGCTCGTCTCTCTCTCTCTCTTTCTCTCCTTCTCCTTCTCTGTTTCGGTCGCTTGAGGGAGGAAGAAAGGAGCCAATTCGCGTGTGTTTTCCGGTGGACTGAGCCAAGCAACGACGTGATTCCATTTGTGAGGCAAGTATAAGCCCAAGTAGTATAAACACTGATTGATACGGATTTGATTGTTTGTTTCATGTTCTTTACTGTATGTATCAGTGTTAGACAGCCCCCTTGAGTTTGTTTCACTGTTATCCTTCTGTTTTCAGTCGAATTGCTCGATTTCTGTATGACTGTAATGATTCCAGAAAAATGACTCCGTGCACTCACGGCTACACCGTGAAATGTGCTACGGCTAAGCCGTAAAATGGCTTACGGCTAAGCCGAGACCCAGCCGTAACCCTAACCGTAGAACAGTACAGACTGTTAGCTGAAAATAACTGAGAGGTGGCAAATTGCCATTCTTCTACGGCCCAGCCTGATCTAAGCCGTACATTGTCTTACGGCTAAGCCGTGGACCAGGATACGGCTGAGCCGTAGAGTAAAATACGGGTGAGCCGTAAATCCGGATGGACATTTTGGGAGCCTCGGCTCAGCAGCAGTGCATAGCACGGCTAAGCCGTAAGATGCCTCGGCTAAGCCGTAAGGTTACCTACGGCTACACCGTGAGACCATGAAAAATCGAATGAAAACAGGACTAGGATTAAGAAAGAGACTGTTATGACTTCCATGTTAGAATGTAGCTAACCTGAACATGCCCACTGGAATGTTTGAATGACATGAATGATCTCGAGGGCTGTGAATCATTCATGCTTGTTATCCAGTTGTTTAGCACCTCCCCATGGGTGTTGGTTTAAGGGACTTCGGTGCACACGCCAGACACTGCAACACTAGATAATGGTGCATCGGACAACTTAAAACTACATCAACATGCACGGTTAGAAACACTGGATAATTAGGGTAGGATTGGCTTGTAATTGACCTTGATTCGTATAAGTACTTTGATTTGTTGAGCATATTGATTTCGGTTGTGCCCTCTTATGTGTTCTGCGCTGGACCTCTCGATTCTATGGGAAATGCAGCAACCCCAGAGCGAAGCCCGGGCGGGACCATTCTATTAGTGTGTCTTATGTATTGTGTTTCACCGTTACTCCGCCGGAGTACTTGCATCAGTGCTTATTTGGTATTGGTACTTGAGTTTGTCAGTGCCTCTTTTATGGCCTAATTGCATTCAGTGCCTTCAGTATCAGTATCAGCTTATTGTATTCAGTATTCAGTATCAGTATGTGTGATGCACTTCCTATTGTTTGTTCAGCGTGATATGTGAGATCTGTATGAGGTATGTGATATGACATGATTGATTGATTAAGGTGCATCATCCGATTTGATTGTGATTGGTATTGGCACTACTGAGCCTCAGCCTTAGGATACCCGACGGGGTTAACTTTGGTTTAGTTTATGTGTTTGCCTCTGCAGAGTGTTCTGTCCTGGGACTCCGGACCCCGGGAACTAGAGACCCATGCGTACCCTGGCCCGGTCGCTGGTGTTCTCATTCCGACTGCTCTCGTAAGGGAGAAAATGGCCAATGTAGTAGCCACTTTGACTGTTATCTGTTTATGATTCTTACAGCATGCTTATTCATTTGCATAATTGCTTAGTATACGAACATGATTTTCTATGGATCTTGCACTGTGACTAGCAACTCATTATTAGACACAATTCGTGTTATCTTCTTGTGGTTTATACTTTGCTAAGTCGTCGTACTTATGAGTTGTCTTTGTGTGTTGCAGGCTCAGATCCCTCTCCCGATCCTGCGTCGGTCGACCCGACTCCAGGAGAGGCTCGCGAGGCCCCCTCCGGCCTAGAGGAGTGGACTTGATCCATCCTCCAGAGTACGGTTTGCATCATTTTGTTCTCCCCATTCATTGAGTCTGAGTCTATTGAGGGGATTTTTCTGTACTTGTAACGTGGGCCTTGAGTGATATCTGTATTTTGAGTTTTGATTGTTGTAAGCCCGCTATATTGTCATACGTTCTTGTAATTTGTTCTTGTTATCAGTCCATGATTTTTTTTTTATAATCCACTATGTCTCTTGGTGTGTTGTTATATGCCTTGATACGTACAGCTTCCGCGTACAGTTGTTTGCACGTGTGAATGATCCCTTGTGTGTGTATGCCTGGACCGGGTCTAGGTGTGCATGCACGGGAGTACGTGTGTCATGGATTAGATTTCCTCTGACCCCCGGTCCCTGGGCTCGGGTTGTGACATACGTATTGTATGGTATCAGAGCATTGTCTCTATCTTAGTCTGTAAGCATGTAGGCATATAGGACGTGGTGAGATTCCGTAGTCCAGTTTTGGACTGATGTGTTTGGTCCCCTTGTCTTGTGAGTCTGTGTGAGTACTAGGTATGATAGCAGATTGACTTTTGTATTTTGCAGGCTATGGCATCGGGATCTGGAACACACGATAACAACAATCAGGGAGACAATGAGAGTGGATCAGCCGCTCCACAGCCACTTGTGAATTTTGATGAGCGCTTTTTGACTATGCTCCAGGCGATCCATTCCTTGCAGGCGCAGGTTGTTTCGATTGTAGACCGACAGAGTCAAGCGCCAGTTCACCGGCCTGTAGAGCAGCAAGTGGTTTTCCCGCCTAAGGAGAGCGATCCAAATGCTTTGTACGATAAATTCAGGAAACGTGGAGCTACAGAATTCTATGGCAACGAAGATGCGTTGAAGGCTGATCAGTGGCTAGAGCATACCGGGGATCTCTTCTCGACCATTATCTATGATGATCGGCAGAAGGTTATGCTTACGGCATCGATGTTCCGAGAGGTAGCAAAGACGTGGTGGAAGAGTGTTAGTGCAGCCTATCTGACGATGCCTAGTGAAGCAGTGTGGGAGAGGTTCCAGAAACAGTTCAGAAGGAAGTTCATCCCTGCTCATGTCCGGCGCGTGAAGGAGGTTGAGTTTCTGGCCTTACAGCAGCAGCAGCTGACCGTTTCAGAGTACATTCACCGCTTTATCCAGTTGTCCCATTTTGCTGAGGACATGATCAACACTGAGGAGAAGAAGGTGAATCGTTTCATTTCGGGTCTGCATCCTCGATACGCGAATTTTGTGACTGCTTTTCAGAGACCCGCTACTTTTGACGATGCGGTCGATAGAGCACATGCTGCGGAAGCCAACCACCTAGCAGAGAGAGCTATGGACTTCAAGAGGAGTGCACCAGTGGGGTCCAAGGGACATATCCAGAAGAAATGGAAAGGGAAGCAAGGCACTTCGAGTTTCTCGGGGAGCAGATGCGAGTTTTGTGGACTGGGACATCCGACGGAGAAGTGTTGGAAGAAGTCCGGAGCTTGTTTGAGTTGCGGATCTATGGAGCATAAGATAGCTCAGTGCCCTAAAGCCAGGACCTTCCAGTCGTCCAGATCTATGGGGTCATCCAAGTCTCTAAGTTCAGCAGCTTCGAACAGCCCCCAGCCGTCTCGCCAGAACTAAAAGCCGCAGCGTCAGACTGCCCTCGTGTATGCAGCCTCTCATGATCATGCAGAAGATGCGAAAGTGGTGGAAGGTAAAGTTCTCATTGCCCGAGCTGAAGCACATACACTATTTGATTCGGGATCTACGCGTTCGTATGTTGCACCTCGTTTTGCGGAACATTTACCGCAACCCCCTCAGCCGCTACCCTATTTGCTGGTGGTGTCCACTCCGGTGGGCAAGAGAGTGGAGTGTAGTGTATACTACCCTCAGTGCGACGTGGTGATTGAAGGTCGCCAGCTGCCAGTTGATTTGATCTTGTTGTCCATGTTGGATTTCGATGTGATCCTTGGAATGGACTGGCTAGCGCGGTATCGTGCCTGTGTTAACTGTTACAACAGGACGATTTACTTCGATTTTGAGAAGGGGTTTCGTTTCGAGGGCAATCAGGAGAGATGCCCGAGGCGTGTCATCTCCGCATGCAAGGCGGATCGTTTGATACGCAGAGGTTGTGCAGGTTTTCTTGCTTTCGTCTCGGAGAAGAAGGAGATGAAGCATTTGGGTGAGATTCCAGTCGTACGTGAGTTCCCGGATGTATTTCCGGAGGAAGTACCCGAGTTACCCCCTGTCCGAGATGTAGAGTTCGCGATCGATCTAGTGCCCGGTACAGCACCTATTAGTTTAGCTCCTTATCGTATGGCCCTTGCCGAGTTGCTCGAATTGAAGACGCAATTACAAGATTTGTTAGAGAAGGGTTTCATACGGCCGAGTGTGTCACCGTGGGGAGCCCCAGTGCTGTTTGTGAAGAAGAAGGACGGTACCTTACGAATGTGCATAGATTACTGGCGGTTGAACAAAGTCACGATCAAAAACAAATACCCATTGCCGCGTATTGACGAGTTGTTTGACCAACTTCAAGGTGCCGCTTATTTTTCCAAGATTGATTTAAGATCGGGGTATCATCAACTCCGGGTGAAGGAAGAAGATATCGCAAAGACTGCTTTCAGGACACGGTATGGACATTTTGAGTTTCTCGTGATGCCATTTGGATTAACCAATGCACCTGCTGCCTTTATGGCCTTGATGAACAGGATTTTTGCTCCTTTCCTGGATCGATTCGTGGTGGTCTTTATTGATGATATTTTGGTGTATTCGAAGACCCCAGAGGAGCATGAGGAACATCTACGTCGAGCCTTGCAGTTGTTGAAAGAGCATCGCTTATATGCCAAATTGTCGAAGTGTGATTTTTGGCTCGAGCAGGTAGCTTTTCTTGGTCATACCATTTCACGAGATGGGTTGGTAGTGGATCAGACGAAAGTTGAGGCAGTGACGAATTGGCCCAGCCCGAAGATAGCGACGGAGATACGGAGTTTTCTTGGATTGGCTGGCTACTATCGTCGATTTATCCAGGATTTTGCCAAGATTTCAGCCCCGTTGACTCGATTGACCAGGAAGAATGTTCCTTTTCTTTGGACGAGTGTGAGCACCATTTCCAGATGTTGAAGGAGAAGCTTACTTCGGCTCCAGTCTTGACGTTACCGGATGGGCATGAAGGATTTATGATCTACTCTGATGCTTCTCGAGTCGGTTTGGGATGTGTTTTGATGCAACATGGCAAAGTGATTGCCTATGGCTCGAGGCAACTTCGGGAGCACGAGAAGAACTATGCCACGCATGATTTAGAGTTGGCAGCCGTCGTTTTTGCGTTGAAGATGTGGAGACATTATTTGTATGGCGTGACATTTGAAGTGCATTCAGATCATCAGAGTCTACAGTACCTCTTCACGCAGTCTGAGTTGAATATGAGACAGCGAAGGTGGCTTGAGTTGATCAAGGATTTTGATTTTCCCATCAAGTACCATCCAGGGAAAGGCAACGTTGTTGCAGATGCTTTGAGTAGGAAGTCGGAGATTCTTCAGGCCTTGGATAGCCTTTATTTTGTGAGGCATGCCCAGCCAGTAGAACTGCAATCGGTGGAGAACTGTTTGACACTCGCCAGTACAGTGAGCTTTCAGCCTGACATCATTCAGCGTATTAAAGACCAGCATTTCGAAGATGCGATGTTGAAGCGAATTCGGGATAGCATTGCAGATCGACCAGACTTTCGCTTGGAAGGTGATGTGTTGTATTTCAGGAGCAGGCTATGTGTGCCAGCAGTAGATGCTTTGAAGGAAAGTTTGATGACAGAAGCACACCATGCTCGATATTCTATGCACCCTGGAAGTACGAAGATGTACCGAGCGCTTAAGGACAGATTCTGGTGGAATAATATGAAAAGAGAAATTGCTGCGTTTGTTGCCAGATGTTTGACGTGCCAAAAGGTGAAAGCTGACCATCAGAGACCTCCAGGTTCCTTACATCCATTGCATATTCCCCAGTGGAAATGGGAGCACATTACGATGGACTTTATTTCAGGTTTACCCCTGACGAGCAAGAAGAACAGTGCCATTTGGGTGATCGTGGACAGATTGACGAAGACAGCCCATTTTCTTCCATTCAAGAAAGGCATGACATTTTCCGAGATGGCGAAGAAGTTCGTTGATGAGATCGTTCGACTACATGGTACGCCTGTATCGATTGTGTCTGATCGAGATAGCCGCTTTGTTTCTTCGTTTTGGGGAGCATTTCAGGAAGCCATGAGAACGAAGTTGAGCTTCAGTACGGCGTATCACCCGCAGACTGATGGACAGTCAGAACGAACTATTCAGACGCTCGAAGACATGTTACGGGCCAGCGTACTGAATTTTGAGAAAGAATGGGATCTGCATCTCTCGTTGTGCGAGTTTGCGTATAATAATAGTTTCCACGAGAGTATTGGAATGGCACCCTATGAAGCTTTGTATGGGCGGAAATGTAGAAGTCCTGTTTGCTGGGAAGAAGTTGGAACAAGGAGTTTCCACGGACCGACAATCATTGCTGAGACTACAGAGAAAGTTCAGAAGGTCATTGACAATTTGAAGATTGCCCGATCGAGACAGAAGAGTTACGCAGATACGCGAAGAAGAACATTAGCATTTCAGGTTGGTGATTGGGTATTTTTGAAGGTCTCACCGATGAAAGGTACAATACGATTCGGTCAAAAGGGCAAGTTAGCGCCAAGATATGTGGGTCCATTTGAGATCAAGAGCTTGATTGGCGATCTAGCGTACAGATTGATTCTTCCCGTGGAGTTTCCTGGAGTACACGACGTTTTCCATGTGTCAATGCTTCGCAAGTATGTTCGAGATCCGACGCATGTGATTCGATACGATGATATTCAGATGCAACCAAATGCGTCATACGTTGAGCGTCCGCTTCGTATTGTTGGGACCAGAGAACAGCTCTTGCGTACGAGGACTATTCGATGGGTCAAGGTACTCTGGGAGCATCATGGACCTGATGAAGCCACGTGGGAATTAGAAGATCAGATGGCACGTCAGTATCCTTACCTTTTCGCTCAGGTACGCGTTCATTCCGAGGACGAAATGATGTCTAAGTGGGGGAGGATGTAACACTCCGACCCGAGTTTATCTGGATTAGTGGGTAATTACGTGTGCTTTTATCGTTAAGAGTGTTTTGGCTTTTGTTTTTATTTGGTTTTGAGTCTTGGAGAGATTGTTTGAGTTGAGTTGACTTGGTCTAGGTAGTTCGAGCCCTTTTTCGTAATTTTGGCTTTTGATTGACCTTGTCAGTTTTGCGTCATTCTGACGTCAGCGCGTGTATTTCGTTGAGCTTGTCGATTTTCGTAACTGTCTTGGATCCGAATGAGTTCGTTTGCTCTCGTTGGACCGTCATTTGACTCAAACTGACAATTGTGGTAGCTGTTTGGACTTAGACGTAAATTTGACTCATTTTAAGTATAAATATCTTACCAACTCCATTTCTTTCTTTCGATCGTCTCTCACTCTCAGCTCGTCTCTCTCTCTCTCTTTCTCTCCTTCTCCTTCTCTGTTTCGGTCGCTTGAGGGAGGAAGAAAGGAGCCAATTCGCGTGTGTTTTCCGGTGGACTGAGCCAAGCAACGACGTGATTCCATTTGTGAGGCAAGTATAAGCCCAAGTAGTATAAACACTGATTGATACGGATTTGATTGTTTGTTTCATGTTCTTTACTGTATGTATCAGTGTTAGACAGCCCCCTTGAGTTTGTTTCACTGTTATCCTTCTGTTTTCAGTCGAATTGCTCGATTTCTGTATGACTGTAATGATTCCAGAAAAATGACTCCGTGCACTCACGGCTACACCGTGAAATGTGCTACGGCTAAGCCGTAAAATGGCTTACGGCTAAGCCGAGACCCAGCCGTAACCCTAACCGTAGAACAGTACAGACTGTTAGCTGAAAATAACTGAGAGGTGGCAAATTGCCATTCTTCTACGGCCCAGCCTGATCTAAGCCGTACATTGTCTTACGGCTAAGCCGTGGACCAGGATACGGCTGAGCCGTAGAGTAAAATACGGGTGAGCCGTAAATCCGGATGGACATTTTGGGAGCCTCGGCTCAGCAGCAGTGCATAGCACGGCTAAGCCGTAAGATGCCTCGGCTAAGCCGTAAGGTTACCTACGGCTACACCGTGAGACCATGAAAAATCGAATGAAAACAGGACTAGGATTAAGAAAGAGACTGTTATGACTTCCATGTTAGAATGTAGCTAACCTGAACATGCCCACTGGAATGTTTGAATGACATGAATGATCTCGAGGGCTGTGAATCATTCATGCTTGTTATCCAGTTGTTTAGCACCTCCCCATGGGTGTTGGTTTAAGGGACTTCGGTGCACACGCCAGACACTGCAACACTAGATAATGGTGCATCGGACAACTTAAAACTACATCAACATGCACGGTTAGAAACACTGGATAATTAGGGTAGGATTGGCTTGTAATTGACCTTGATTCGTATAAGTACTTTGATTTGTTGAGCATATTGATTTCGGTTGTGCCCTCTTATGTGTTCTGCGCTGGACCTCTCGATTCTATGGGAAATGCAGCAACCCCAGAGCGAAGCCCGGGCGGGACCATTCTATTAGTGTGTCTTATGTATTGTGTTTCACCGTTACTCCGCCGGAGTACTTGCATCAGTGCTTATTTGGTATTGGTACTTGAGTTTGTCAGTGCCTCTTTTATGGCCTAATTGCATTCAGTGCCTTCAGTATCAGTATCAGCTTATTGTATTCAGTATTCAGTATCAGTATGTGTGATGCACTTCCTATTGTTTGTTCAGCGTGATATGTGAGATCTGTATGAGGTATGTGATATGACATGATTGATTGATTAAGGTGCATCATCCGATTTGATTGTGATTGGTGTTGGCACTACTGAGCCTCAGCCTTAGGATACCCGACGGGGTTAACTTTGGTTTAGTTTATGTGTTTGCCTCTGCAGAGTGTTCTGTCCTGGGACTCCGGACCCCGGGAACTAGAGACCCATGCGTACCCTGGCCCGGTCGCTGGTGTTCTCATTCCGACTGCTCTCGTAAGGGAGAAAATGGCCAATGTAGTAGCCACTTTGACTGTTATCTGTTTATGATTCTTACAGCATGCTTATTCATTTGCATAATTGCTTAGTATACGAACATGATTTTCTATGGATCTTGCACTGTGACTAGCAACTCATTATTAGACACAATTCGTGTTATCTTCTTGTGGTTTATACTTTGCTAAGTCGTCGTACTTATGAGTTGTCTTTGTGTGTTGCAGGCTCAGATCCCTCTCCCGATCCTGCGTCGGTCGACCCGACTCCAGGAGAGGCTCGCGAGGCCCCCTCCGGCCTAGAGGAGTGGACTTGATCCATCCTCCAGAGTACGGTTTGCATCATTTTGTTCTCCCCATTCATTGAGTCTGAGTCTATTGAGGGGATTTTTCTGTACTTGTAACGTGGGCCTTGAGTGATATCTGTATTTTGAGTTTTGATTGTTGTAAGCCCGCTATATTGTCATACGTTCTTGTAATTTGTTCTTGTTATCAGTCCATGATTTTTTTTTTTGTAATCCACTATGTCATGTCTCTTGGTGTGTTGTTATATGCCTTGATACGTACAGCTTCCGCGTACAGTTGTTTGCACGTGTGAATGATCCCTTGTGTGTGTATGCCTGGACCGGGTCTAGGTGTGCATGCACGGGAGTACGTGTGTCATGGGTTAGATTTCCTCTGACCCCCGGTCCCTGGGCTCGGGTTGTGACATTGGCTATTTCGAGGCACAATGATTGTCACACTATAATCATTGCACCTTGATGGGGTACTGTTAACGTACAAAAAATTACAAATATTGCAGTGAAGACATTACAAGCAAATTCCAAACCAAGTGTATATAAACCTTAAGATTGTAGAATGGTAAGTCAATTACTGCATCAAGATGTTCAGGTCTAATGCAATCTACTCAGAAGACTTCAGATGAGCTCAGAGTATAGCAATTCTAATTCCAGAGTTAAATGAACTTCATTTGGTCACTTGACTCACGAAACTTCAAATTTAAGGTTCATTGGCTCAAAGTTTAAAGGTCATTGAACACACTCAATCTTCGAGATTACCAAAGTGGCTGAAAATCTCATGGTAACTCCAAAACATGCTTGGGAATGATGTTTCAAAATTTCAAAGCATTTGGACTTTATCTCAACTCAAACTAAGCTTCAATGATTGTCTGCTAGCTCCTTGGGGGTCACTGTGGAAATTGACACTTCTACATGTCGAAACAAGTTGATACTTAGAGAGATGCCTTCAAATATATTCAAAGACTATACTTTAAAGTTTCAAAGCATTTGGACATCATTTGGTGCCAAACTCAGTTTGGATGGTCGTTTACTAAGCTCTATGGGGTCATTGTGCAAAGTGACACCTCATCAAGATCAAATCAGGTGAAACTCCTAGAGGAAGCTCAAATTATGCTTAAGGGAGGCTCCACAAAATTTTTGGTCAAACGGACATCATTTGACCCAAACTCTGCAAACATATTAACTTTGGGCTAGTGACCCTCGTGGCATGGGGGCACTGACCAAAGTCTTGCTTCCTGAAGCCCAAAATTGATGAAATTTGAATACAAAACTTTAGTCATTCTCAAAAGATATTCTGTAAATTTTCAAGTCCGAAGGACTTTGTTTAAGCCCACTTCAACTACATGTCAACTAGAAGTCTGTGACTTTTGAGTTATGGGGGTCACTAATCAAAGTCCTGTTTCTAGGAGGCCAAAGTTGATGAAATTCATAACAGAGATTCAAAATATGTTCAAAGTTAACTATCCAAAGTTTCAAGTTAATTAAATTTCATTCGGGTAGAAAACAAGCTAACTACCTATAGTATAAGGTGAATAGTGACTTAGAATATGCAACAAGTAGGTCACTATCTACTTTCACAAATCCAAATTGCATGAAATTTGTATGGACACTCCATGATACCCTTGACATCAGTCCCTCCAAGTTTCAAGCCAAACCAAGGTTGGGCCTCAAACAGCTGAAACAAAGGCCCATTTTCATGAGAAGCCAACGGGGGAGTTGACCAACTTCAAAAGGTCAAAATAAGTTGAAATTTCTATGACACACTCAAAATATTGTCAAAAAGCGTTCCTCCAAGTTTCATGAAGATCAAACATCGTTCGAACCCCAAAAAGGCAAAAATGGGTCACATGTATAAAAGTCCAAAATTGAGCCTTGTTGGTGACCGCGACCCGTGGTCCCAGACACCTGTGAC
Source organism: Sextonia rubra (assembly GCA_037013555.1). Lineage (NCBI taxonomy): Eukaryota > Viridiplantae > Streptophyta > Magnoliopsida > Laurales > Lauraceae > Sextonia > Sextonia rubra. Next base: position 12,869,090 of record JASUAD010000012.1, read on the forward strand.
TTGGTCCCAGACGGTTTCTGGGAGTTAACTCACTTTATTTCGAAGTGTAACTCCCTTGCAATTGCTGGGAACTTTCCCAACTTCCTCTGAAGCCTATAAAACATACACTTGGGCTCTGAAGCAAGGGTGGAAGCAAGTTAAAGCAAGATTCGAAGCAAGTTCCAAACAATCAATCAATTTCAACAAGTTGCAAGCCTAGTTCCAAGCATCCAGAAGATTTCCAAAGCACTTTCAGTACTTCAAGCCTACTTCTTTTTCTCCTTTCTCATTAACTTAAGGTGAGAAACAATTCAAAGAAGAAGAAGAAGAAGAAACATGCATCTCACTTAGAAAAAACAAATGCAAAGGCCACTTGGATGAAGTCTTATTCCTTTGATTTTCTCACTTGGGAAGGGTTTTGGACCATCCTGGAAGTTGTGAACAAGCCTTTTAGGCTTCATTCTGTTCCTTGAAAATTATAAGTTCAGAATAACACAACTTTGGTTCCATTTTTGCTTGTTTGAGCACCCTTTTTGGATTTATACAAAAATAGTTCGTAACTAAAAGGTGATAATTCTCAAAGGTTTAAGTTGATTCCACTGCCAAATCAAGCACTTTTTCAATACTCCAAGAATCCAAAGAAGCAAGTTCTAACACTCAAAAGAAGTCACAGAAGTGAAACAGAGAGAAAACAAAAGCAAATAGCAGCTTTTTAGCCACTGTCTTCCAATGGTCGTGAGCCATGGTCATTGCCAGTGACTATGGCCCACGGTCACTATCTCCTTGCACTCTCTTTTTTGCATTTTTTTTCTCATTTTCATGTATTTCTTATACTTTCTGAGTTTGGATCACATCTGAGACTAAAGGGCGCGGGGGTTTGTAAATTTTTTAAAACGTGTAAGCAACCTGCATTTCTGCGGTCAGAGTATTTGAGCCCATGTAAACAAAGGAAAAATAAGATGAACTGTAGTTATTTTTCATTCTTCTTAACGCTTAAAGTATGTGAATGTTAGACTTAAATCCATTGCATTTCACATCACGTTTCGACTGTGACCACATGGAGCTACAAGAATTATGTTCCAAACTGTACTTCAATATAGAAACAGCTTTAGCAAACCTAAAGCTTACAGTGAAGCCGTAAACATATTACGGTTCAAAATCCTGAAAGACTGAAAATTGTAATTTTTTCTATGACTAAGCCGTGGAATGTGCTACGGCTAAATCGTAGCTCAACCGTGACTCAGCCATAGATGCCATACAGTTAAGCCATAGGCTATTCTATGGTTAAGCCATAGGTGCAGGTGAACAAAAAGGAAATTATGGCTCAGCTGTAGTGCAATCTACAGCTAAGCCGTAGGTAACCCACAGCTAAGCCATAAGCCATATACGATTAAGCCGAAATAACCTTGAAACTCTAGATTTAATTTGTGACACTCTAAAGAGTTTGTAGGACCATAGTTCTTGGATCCCTTTACCTTACTCATTGGTCCAATGAAACAATTAAGCACAGTGAAAGGTCTTGAGGGCTAAGGCTCATTCATGTGGTGTTGTCCATTTATTAAGGACCTCCCAATGGATGTTGGTTTAAGGGACTTCGATACACATCCCCAATACAATATGACACCAAAAGGAGATAGCCGTATATTGGATAACTTAAAACTACATCATCATGTATGGTTAGAACTAATGGATGACTAGATTAGGGCTGGTTTATAAATTACCTTAATTCTATTACTTTGAATTGCATAGCATATTGGATTATCGTTATTGCCTTCTATTATTGGAATGATTTTAAATTGAAATGATCATAATATGAATTGATTCTACTTGAAATGTTTATTGATATCCGCTTCCCTATTGTCAGTATTAAATTGAGTAAGAATGAATTGAACGTAAATTGAACATATAATACATGGTTCTCAATGACACGAGTTGCATAATTTACCCAAATTCAATCATATAAATCGAAATGGTCTGGCTCTGCTCAGCTTTAGTCTTATGATGCCCGACGAGGCTAACTTTGGTGTGTTAAATGAAATAGTGCCGCTGCGGTGTGCCTTTGGAGCTTCCAAACTCCATGTATGTAGAGACCTAATTGTATCTTTGGTCGGGTCATTGGTGTTCTCAATACAAAGATCCCTAGAGGGAGGATATAGCAAATGTAATAGCCAAATAGTAAGATATTTCTATTAATTGATTCTTGTGGCATACTTATTTCAATGCACAACATGCCTAATATACTAAATTAACCTATATGACTATTTGTTAATGATTTTTGTAGATACAACGCGTGTTACCCAAAAGGTCAAAAAATAATGAAATTTCTATTACATAACTCAAAATGGTGTTAGAAAACATCTCTCCTAGTTTTGTGAAGATCAGGCATTGTTTGAGCTCCAAATTGATGAAAACGGGTCACATATGCAAAAAACTTGAAAATGGGCTTATCGCTGACCGTGGCCACAATCATGGACACCTATAAACAAGTTACAGATGGTTTCTAGGAGTTATTTCACTTTCTTTCCAAATATAACTCTCCCACAACTGCCACGAACCGTTCCAATGCCTTCTGAAGCTTAAAAAAAGCATAGTTGGGCTCTGAATAGGGGACGATTCAAGGGGTTCTAACTAAGGTTCAAGCAAAGATCTCCAAGTTTCCAAGGAACCACAAACATCCAAGTTCACTCTTCTTCTTCCTTTCACAGACTTAAGGTGAGAGATGGTTCAGAAGAAGGAGATACATCTTACTAAATGACTATGGACACTGAACTTCAAGGCTACTAAACATCAAAGAAGTTCGGCAGGATGAAGGTATTTTCTTTGGTTCTCCCATTTGAAGGGCTTCAAGTTATTTCTAAAGTTGTGAATAAGTCTTTTTAGGCTTCATTCTATTATTTGAAAACCATAGGATCAGAATGATTTAACTTTGGCCTCAGTTGCATGCACAAAAGCGCCATTTTCGAATTTGTACAAAAGTGATTCGTAACAAAGAAGTGTTGATTACTAAAGATTGTAAGCAATTTTACAGTCGAATTCAGCACTTTTGGCGACCATTCAATGCTCTTGAAGTAAAAAAAATATAAGTTCCAGCACTTTGAAGGCACTATGGGAGAAAACCAAAGTGAAATAGGGACAAATAATTTCCAAAACGGCCATTGTCTGTCAAAGGGTTATTGACCCCCTGTTTTCATTTTTTCTGCATTTTGTCCATTTCTTCATGTAATTTTCTTAATTTTCCTAGTTTGGATCACATCTAAGACCAAAGGGAGGGGTTGTAATTTTCAAAAACTTGTAAACAAAGTGTATCTCCGAGGTCAGAGCATTGAACCCATGTAATTAAAGGGAATTTAATGATGAACAGTAGTTATTTTTCCAAGTCTTCTTTGTGCTTGAATGTGTGATGTCGGATATGATTCCATTGCATTTCACATCATTTTTTAGTGTGACCAAACTCGATTATTTCTGGGTCCCTAGTTTATGGAATCCGGAGTTTTAGATACCAATTGCCGTGGCTACAGATTTAACCAAATTTGAGTGTCTAACTAATTAGAGTCAATCAATAGCATTAAGTAAGAATTCAATCTATGTCAATCATTGTCAATTTCGGTATTGTTCAATCACTCTTACTCAATTAAGTTTGGATTCAGTAACAATTAAACAATAGAAATATTCAGTTAAATACGACATCATTGTAAACAGTGGTTCATTAACAATCAAAGACAGAAATAATCAAGTTTATTAATATGCAATGTAATTCAATTTACGGGATCAAGGTAATTTATTAGCCTACCCTAAACTAATCACTCATAGTTTTTAACCGTCCATTTCAATGTAGTTTTAGACTATTTGATACACTGCTATCTTTGCTTAGCATTACATTATATATGAATATATATCAAAGTCCTCTAAACCAACACTCATGATTAAGTGTTAGATATACGAATGGCATCACATGAATGAATCCCAACCTAACATTCTTCATATGTTATTTAGGAACCATTGGTCCAATTTCTATGGGTATAGATTCCAAAAGTAAGGACTTATGAGGTCTTTTATTATCTTACCATCCTATAGTTCCAGTTTCATATCACAATTAGCCTTAGGGTATCATGAAGTGTTTGGAATCAATTGGGGTAATTATAGAACCCCCAAGATAAATTAAAAGGAATCCAGGATAGACCCTTCAAAATTGTTAGGACCCACTGAGTGTGGTCCAGGGTGTACTCGAGCGCCCATACTTATGTGTTAACAAGTTTCGACTGACGAAAATTTGTTAGTCATTCTATATGCGTGCTCGAGCCCGCACTTCAGAATTTCTTTTTAGAATTCTGTAACACACTTTTCTCCTTATTCACTTCATCTGCAACTAAACCATCTATTCCCCCATTCAATCATAATTCATTCATACTCCTATAACATCATTCCACCCTCCAACAACTCATACCCATCATCTAATCTCCGTTCCGCTCAATTCATTCTTCATATTAATATAAGGATCCAATTCAAGTTAAACAAGTAAAGGCTATGGTTGAATAATGCAACATAACATAAGCTAATTCCTAAATCAATAAATATTACCAGCATGCACAGGCAAAAACCAGCTTATACTTGCCTTGATTGATGGTGTTACAGCTCTACCCAATTTCTCTGAGGCTCAATTGAAGTAAGGAAAGCCCCAAAATGAAAACCCTAACAAGTAGACACATTAATGGTAGAATGATGAGATGCATGTTATATATACAGTCTCCTAATCCATATTGAAAGCCTAACAATCAGAAATGAAGAGGAGACTCTTCATTTATGATTGAGATGCATGTTATATACATAGTCTCTTTAATCCATATTGAAAGCCTAACAATCAGAAATGAAGAGGAGTCTCTTTTACCTTAACAGCTGATTGAAATAAGAAGACGGGCAATTCCTAAATTTCTCAACCCTAACAATGAATTTGATAGTATCAAAATGATGTAAGGTACATGCATACTGATTTGAGTCCTCCTGGCTAAAGAAACACCAAAATTCTGAAATGGGATTCAAGCTCTTACCTTAAAGACTGATCTAGGAGAATAGAGGTTGGAGTTCTTCATTTTAAAGGTACAAAAGAAAAAGGAAGTGAAGAAGAAAAAGATAGAAATCTCTACCTCATACATAAAAGGCCTTTTTGCCCAGATTTGATTAAGAAGATGATGGAGAAAGAAAAGAAGAAGGTTCCAGTAACTTCCAGCTCCAAAAAAGGACCGAATGCAAAAGATGGGTTCTTTTAAATCAAAATTTTTTGATATTTATAAAAAGGTCCAGGTTGTTTCTTATATTTTTATTTTAAGTCATTTGGGGGTCTATATAATTTAAATGAGGTCAAACAAGTTTGGGTTCAACATGAGAGTTGACGTACTTAAATAGACGAATGCAATGATGTCAACATGATGCATATATGATGCAAAACCATAAAATCTGATTACAAAAAAGGGCTTTATCTACTTAATTGAAGTCAAATCCGGCTCAAATTACCTATTCGTGATCCGAACCAGACCCACTAGACTCAATTAAGACAAAATAAACTTATCCTAATATAATTAGACAGTAAACATAATTATTTTAAATAAATCAAGTTAATTAGCTACAACTAAACTTAATTAACTACAAATCAAGATTAACTTGGATCGGAGTGTTACATAACACATGTGAGCCATGCTCAAAGTGGGTAAAAGCCTTTTTTGAAGGAGCTGTACTACGTAGGCCGATATCCACCCTCATAGCCAAGACAAAGGGTTGGACCCAAGGCCTAAAAGATTAAAAAATCAATTTTCTTTTCCTATACTGCCACTTGGGCGTGCTGTGTGCCCTTATTTTATCCAAACTTGGGGCTGTCAATGCAGTACAATATGGGGGTAGATGGAAATTTACCTTTTTACAATCTAATTTAGGCAATAGCTAGACAATTGTAATAAATTTGAGAGAAGGACCTTCAATTGAAATTTGTCCAGGTTCCTTTACAATTTTGACTTTTTATGGGCATTTCTAAAAAAAATGTTTGAACCAGCAGATTTGAACTCAAAACCTCTTACTCTTAAAAAAAAAGAACCTAATCACTATAACACTCATGTACTTATGCATATTTATTTACCAAAAAGACGTCAAAACTAATTACATGGTGGGAAGACCCTATCCACGTGGGTCATGTCCGTGCTTAGCATGCGTTATTATGCTGGTCATATGATATACTAAAGCAATTTTGAATTTGATCTCGATCCTATTACTTCTAATTCTTGTCTTTTTTTATTGAGCTATCATGGTAAAAAAAAAACCCTAAAAAACTAAAATTTATATTGGTCAGTAGATTTAATCTTATGATCTCTTGCTTTTTTAAATAACCAACATAACCACTACATTACACATTACTTATTCGTGGCTACTTAGCATGGGTTATTGAGCTAGTCATTTATCATCCATAGTGGAGGTTTTTCTATGATAGTGAATCTTATCCTTTTAACTTATCCATGTCAGGCCTTTGATATGATGCTTTCCATTGAATTCTTATAAATTAAATCACAAATGGACTCTACAAAAAAATACCTTGTAATTTCTATACAGCATGCCATTGGGATTTTGTATTGTTTTCCATACTACCGTTCAAGGTGTGGGGTCATTGAAGTTGAATTTTAGTACGAGATTAAATATTAGACCCAATAACTAGAAGAGTGATGGCATGCTGATAAGAACTCACATAGGAAAATAAATGCATATAAATGCTCAAATAAATCCAACAATTGTATGTAAATGAAAAGATTTCTCCTGCTCACTTGATCCTATGGTGTGTACATCCTGACCATCACTGAAGGTGGTACCCCTTGAATTTCACTAGGGCCCCGCGTGACAATTGGCACTAATATGCAGTGTGCAACCCCTGTGCCCAAAGTGACACCCGTCATCATCATCATCATCAAAGCCTTATCCCAACCATATTGGGGTCGGCTACATGAATTCTATTTCTCCATTCCGTTCTATTTTGAGCTAAATCTTTCGATAAGTGCAACTTCTTCAAATCTGAATTAATGACTTCCATCCATGTTTTCTTCACCCCTACCTCTTGATGGACCCTCCACCTGTATATCTAAACTTTTTCTCACCAGTGCCATTACTGGCCTACGCTCAACATGCCCAAACCATCTTAAATGAGTTTCTCTAATCTTATCTCCTACTGGTGCTACCCCTAAATGTTCTTGAAAGCGCTCATTTCTAATTTTATCATTCCTAGTTTTACCACACATCTACCTAAGCATTCTCATTTCCGCTACATCCATCTTATGAATATGTGTCTTCTTAATTGGCCAACATTCTGCTCCATATGTCATAGCTGGTCTAACCACTGTCCTGTAAAATTTTCCCTTCAATTTTGTTGGCATTTGTCTATCACAAAGTACTCCCGAAGCTAGTCTCCACTTCAGCCATCTAGCTCTTATCCTATACTCCACATCTTCGACAATCTCCCCATCCTTACTAATCATCGAGCCTAGGTACCGAAAAGAATCTTTACGTGGTATCTCATGGGTTTCAATTTTGACAGTGGTTTCAACACTTTGTATATGTCCACTGAAATTGCAATCCATATATTCTGTCTTTGTACAACTTATTTTAAAGCCTCTAGATTCTAATGCCCTCCGCCATCTCTCAAGCTTTGCATTTACACCCTCTCTTGATTTATCCACCAATACTATATCATCTGCAAACAACATACACTATGGTACTTCTTCTTGAATATGCACAGTTAACTCATTCATAATTAATGCAAAGAGATAAGGGCTTAAGGATGATCCCTGATGTAAGTCTATAGTCACGGGAAATCCGCTCGTTTCTCCACATGTGGTTTTCACATTTGTTATTGCACCTTCGTACATATCCTTTAAAATTTCAATGTAACCTCTTGGGACATTCCTTTTCTTTAAAACCTACCAAATTAAATTCCTCGGTATCCTATCATAGGCTTTTTCCAAATCGATAAAGACCATATATAGATTTTTTCTCTTTGCTCGGTATTTTTCCATTAATTGCCTAAGTGAAAAGATAGCTTCCATAGTTGATCTCCCTGGCATAAAACCAAATTGATTTTCCGAAATCTTAGTATTTTTTCTTAGTCTTTACTCTATTATTCTCTCCCATAACTTCATAGTGTGACTCATAAGTTTAATCCCTCGATAGTTGGTACAATTTTTGTATATCTCCTTTATTCTTATATATAGCTACTACAATGCTTCTTCTCCATTCATCCGGCATTTTCTTTGTTACAAGTATCTTATTGAATAGTCTACATAACCAACTTACTCCAACCTCTCCTAAGCATTTCCATACCTTTATCGGAATACTATCTGGGCCTGTTGCCTTTCCTGTCTTCATTCGTTTTAATGCTTCCTTCACTTCCACCCCTCTAATTCTACGGAGAAAAGTATACTCTTGTAATGAAGTATCCTCCTCCACTCTTGTATCGCCCAAATATTCTTCATTTAAAAGCTTACTAAAATATTTTTTCCACCTTTCTATAATATTGTTGTCCTTCACCAAAATATTTTCCTCATTGTCCTTGATACCATTTGAAATGATCTAAGTCCCTACTTTTCTTTTCTCTTATTTTTGCAAGCTTAAAAATATCCTTTTCTCCTTCTCTTGTTCCCAACCTATTATAGAGGTCATCGTATGCTTTGAACTTTGCGCTACTTACTACTTTCTTAGCTTCTTTCTTTGCCTTCTTATATAACTCAAAATTTTCTATATTCTTAATCCCCTGCCAAACTTTGTAGCAATATTTTTTTTGTCGAATAACTTCCTGAACCTCTATACTCCACCACCATGTTTCTTTATTAATATGTCTCTTCCCTTTTGATTCTCCAAGTACCTCCTTTGCAACATTCCTAATGCAATTAGCCATTTGATTCCACATTACTGTAGTTTCTCCTTCAATATTCCATTCTCCTTTCTCAATCATTTTGTCCTTAAATATATTTGCTCTTTCCCCCTTCAAATCTCTCCACCTTGTTTTAGGGTCCATTTTGTTTACTACTGCTCTCTTTTTACTTCTAATGCAAATATCTAAAACTCCAAGCCTATGTTGCGTAGTCAAACTCTCTCTTGGGATAATCTTACAATCTTTACAAGCCAATCGGTCCTGTTTTCTAACTAGAAAAAAGTCTATCTGACTCCTATTACTCCCACTTTTATATGTAATTAAATGCTCATCTCTCTTTTTAAAGTAAGTATTTGCTACTATAAGATCAAATGCCACTGCAAAGTCCAATATAGTGTTTCCGAATTCATTCTTTTCTCCAAATCCATGCCCTCCATGCACTCTCTCATATCCTCTATTATCTCTTCCTATATGCCCGTTTAAATCCCCTCCAAGGAAAATTTTATCACTATTTGGGATTTCTCGCATTAAATCATCCATCTCCTCCCAAAATTGTCTTTTCACACTTTCTTCTAGTCCTACTTGGGGAGCATATGCACTAATGATATGAATTATGTCTTCCTCTAGTACTAGTTTAATTGCTATAATTCTATTACCAAACCTCTTTACCCCCATAATTTTCTCTTTTAAATCCTTATATATAATTATACCCACTCCATTTCTTGTATTACTCTTTCCTGCAAAGAAAAGCTTATACCCATCCATGAGCTCCTTAGCTTTATTCCCTTTCCACCTTGTCTCCTGTATACAAGCCACACTAATTCTTCTTCTTTTCATTACCTCAACCAACTCCATGCTCTTGCCTGTCAAGGTTCCTATATTCCAAGTAGCAAGTTTAATTTTCCTATTTCTCCTCTTCTTCTCATGGACTAACTTCTTTAACCGCATTAGCCCAAAGTCACGAGGTAGCCCTTGCACACTTTTCACTGCAGCCGGGCGATACTGCAATGCGTCGCTTAAAGCGGGGAATGCCCTAGCCTTATCGTGAAATATCATTTGTTCAGAATTCATGTTTGGGTTGTGACAGAGTTTTACGCTGGCTGTCACCCACCTAACGCAACCCTCCTCCTTTACCCGGGCTTGGGACCGGCAGCAAAACTGGCGGAGTTCGAAGTGACACCCTCCGTTTGCAAAAATAAAAAAGTAACGTAGGAGGAAATTGTCCACATGTAAACAAGTAATTGCAATAAAAAAAACCACATAAGTATCATGCATGGCTAAAGTAAAAATCACATGATAATCAATGAAAATCACATAAGAATCATATGAAAAGATGAATATAAAAATCATGAGTCATACTTAAAAAATTGTAAACCCACATACATACTCAACTATATCCACATATATAAATTAAAAAATTAAGAGGGCGAGGCCAACCAGGGCCAGGGAGAGCCTAGTATTGTCCAAACCTAACCTTCAAATTGGTGGGTCTACAAATATTTTGTCCAAGCTGGACTCTTAGGCTTTTTAGGAAAAGAAACAAAAGTCCTCATTTTGTTAGCTTTTTGAGGGGCAATAGTGCAGTACCTTCATCTTGTTGTGGGGGGGGGGGGGAGGGGGGGGGCGGCAATTGACAACCCTAACCAAGAGAGCTTCGTGATGCTTTTAAGTGAGACCCACTTATTAGCAATGAAGTGATGGTGTTCATAGGTGCGATGAACCCCAAATATCAAATACATTAGATGTTCTAATCCTTTGATGTATGGCCCTCAAGTTAACAAATATTATTTTTTTTTGTTTTTAATTAAACAGTAGTAATTTGATGATTGTCAAATTTAGGCTTGTGTCCATTCATGAGATAGTGTTTGTGGGGTAACTCGATCCTAGAAGGCTCATCTCGCACCCATTGTACTAAACCATTTGCATACTATTATTATATATGTTATTCTCATACATTAAAAATTTTCTTGTCGGAGAAGAAAAGTTTAATTCTCTATGCTCTTTAAGTTATTACTCACAATCTAAACTTAAAATCTTGGATCCGCTATATGATTAGTTACCTACGCATCTTACCTTTAGGTAAATGGGATCCACATAAGTGACCCACCCTGCATCACATCCATCCAGTTCTCCATTCTATGGAGCCAACACAATTCACATATTTCACTATTTGGCCATATTGGTGGATCATCATGTAGATGTACTATCATTTCAGAAAGCACACTATCATTACACAATTTACATGATCCCACAATGCTTGTGTTTTTTGAGTGGGGACACCTTAAAATTATATTTTTAAAATTCTAAATTAATACTACTATGACAAATTTTTATTTCCTTTTCTATTGGTTTACATAAGCACAGGCAGTCAACCTATTATATATATGCTAAAACATCTGCCCTTTGGCTGCGAGCTCTCCATTTTGTGATAGTAACACATCACATCACTGTGAAGGTATGCTATTGCTCTGCTTATCAAATAAGGCCTTGTTAGATACCACTCCATCCATTGAAAAACCAACACGAAAGCTTTAAAACTCATGTGTTGCTATAGGTACACACGAGATTTCTATCGACACACATGATTTTTAAAAAACTCAATGAATAGAGAGGGGGAGGGGGAGGGGGAGGGGGAGGCATTTTAGTAATTTTACTGTATTTTTTAGGGGCATTTTAAAAAAATCCTACTAATCAGCATAACGACAGCTGAGGACCCTAATTTTTGTATTGTTGATAGAGGACCTCCATCCCGAATTTTATATTTCTATACTGAAATTATCCCTTTGTTTGTTCATGTCAACAAAACCCTTTTAAAGGACTCCAGCAAACGAAAGAAAAAAAAATTCGAGGCAGCGAAAGAACGAAAGAAAGAAGGCTAGCAAAAAACAAAAGAAAGAAAGAAGAAAAAAACTAGAAGTCCCACGGCGGTCTGCCTCTCTCCCTCTCTGCCTCTACCTTTTCTTCCCTTCTCTGTACACAAGCTTTCCCTCTACATTTTCTTCCCACCACAGTATGCCTTTTGTCCTTGACTAGGGGTTGTTTTGAGGTTTGTTTTGTCAAGTCCCGAATTTTTTTTATATTGGGTCATACCGGTCTGTCGGGTTTGAGTTGGGTTAAGAGGGTTAGATAGATTGATTTAACACAATTGGGCTTGAGTTAATTGACCCTTTTAGGCCAGAAGACTCTTTTTGGAGTTTCTTAAAACCCACTAGAAAGCAAGGAGCCCTTCCTTGCAATTTAGAAAAAACTTCCTTTTAATATAAACCCTTAGGGTTTTTCCTATTCTCTCATTTTCTTCCTCTCTTCTGCAACCAAGCCCTAGAAGTTCTTCAGGGGGAAACCAATGTTGGATCTTCTGGTCTTCAGATTTGTTTTTGGCTTCGAGATCTAGGCAAGTGGATAACCGTAAACAATGCCTTTTGGTTACTAGCAATGTCTTTTGGTTATTTGTTGCATAACATGTGTTAGATATATTTTCTTCGATTTGGTTTAACTTTTTTATTAGGGTTTAATGATATAGATTTGTAACAACAATATAATTTGTTTTATATTGAGATTTGCCGGCAACTAGAAATATTTATATATATATATATATAAAAAGAGATCAACAGCAGCGCCGCAGCCCAGCGCTGCTGCCTGGGCTGCTGCAGCGCCTGCTGCTGTGCAGGCCGCGTGGCCTGCTGGCGAACCCGGCTTGCTGGCTGGGCCGGGTCTGCTGGCGGGCCGCGGTTGGGCCCAGTTGTGGCTGGACCAGTTTGATGGGCTGGTTTAATATTAAAATATATATATAGTATTAAATAAATAATCAGGTTATGATATTATTTATGAAGAGTTTAAAATGTTATATTTTGATTAATGGTTTAGTATACTAGTGGAGATTAGATCATATTAAATTAATTTTAATTCGATGTTATTAGAAATTTAATTAGGATTGGTTATAAATTTAATTGGAAATTATGTAATTGTAATTAATACCTTATTTAGTTTGGTTAGAAATTAACTAAGATGCAATCGGGGATGAATAAATCTTATGAAGATTGTATTTATGCTTCTAATTTGGATTTTTAATTTGAGTTTGATTTCAAACTGGGGCCCGAGAATTATACCTTTAGTTTTGTATAAATTAATAAGGTGTATTTATACATAACAATGATAATTAAGGAATTAATTATTCCCTTTTCCCCTTTGATCATAACTTGATTTAAATTTGGATTTGTAATTTAAACATCTTTTACCTAATTAGTAAAACATACTAAATATACCTAATTGGATTAGATAAATCATGTCCTTTTTAGAAAACTTAGCTGGATGCTCACATGAGAATTGGATTAAGTGTAGAATGGGAATGTGAGGTTCGGGATGCACTACATGATAGGCACAAAAAGTAGTATAACAGCATCGTGGACTCACATTTCCTGGTGATAGAGAGTTGGTTCTCATGTGTATATTTAGCCAGCTATGACCGTTAGGTGGTTAGTGTTTACCCTTAGAAAACTTGAATTAACACTCATTCATAATACACTTTCAAATTTAAAAGTCGAAATACTGAAATTGATATTAGTTTGAATATTGAGATTAAAGGTGTCATATCATGATTCATGCTGCATCTGTATACATATGTATTTGTAAATATGCACATATATATATCTGACCGACTGCAGTTCGGAGGTGGACGTACTCCATCGGGTCAGCATGTACTATGGATTATAGCACACAGCTGTGCCTTCTGTTATTATCTGCGGAAATACCCGTTTATGTTATTATCTGCGGGATTACCCGATTCTGTTATCTGTATGCGGGATTACCCGTTTCTGTTATTTATATACGGGATTATCCGTTTCTGTATATTTATCCGCGGGAATACCAGTTTCTGTGCATTTATGCCATTGGGGTTTGCATCTGATTTATTTTGACTCATAATGAATATATTATTTAATTCAGTTGATTAATCCATTGCTTGTAGTTTACCCTCTTGCCAGATTATGTCAATCTGACCCACTATTTTTGGGTGTCTAGGTTCCGTTACCGGTGCCAAACCGGAGAGTCAGGTGACGTAGGAAATTCCGCCAGATGGCGGAGTTGTTGAGTGGAGCACCGATGACATCATCTGATGTGTCCTAGTGTGGTGCAGAGATCGAGAATCTTAGATTATGTAATAAGGCCATGTTTGGACCATTAGTTTATTTAATTAAATTTATTTGTCTTGAAATTATGACTTTTCTTATTATGCTTCGAAGCACTTGACCTTGATTTTGTTAATGAGACTTGTTACATGGTTATTATGTGATATCTGTCTACGATGAGTATGGATTTTAGTTCCGCGTGTGATTATGGTTGCTTGATCACCAAGTATAGCCACACGAAGGACTTCGATCCAACCGGAATTGGGGCCCATACTGTTTATGTTAGAACGATTTTAATTGGCCCCAATTCTCACACCCTTGAAACCGGGTTTGGATTCGGCCCAGTTTTGGGGGCGTGACATGTTCTATGATGACTTGATGTTTTCGTCACTATCACTGAATTGGGGTGAGTACCCATCTTTCCACTACTTTAAGGGGTTTTCGGCTATATGATTGTTTGTGCAGTACATGGTTTCTCTGGTTGATGATTCAGGTACCAGTTGCCTATTTCAACTTTCTTTATTCCATCAATTTGAGAATTACTTTATATTTGTAATTTGGTACCAATTTCTTCTAATAGGATATGTTTGGTAGAATTTGAGAGATACTACTCTTGGAAGTTCTGGAGATTTCTTGATGTTGTGAAGAGATTAGTATTTCTAATGTTTTGTTTTTTTAGGAAATATGTAGCATGAGGAAACATTGGCCCCTGTTATTATCCATTAACAAAAATCGGGGCTTATAAGAACCTAGAAGATCCTATCTTTTTTGCCAAACAAAGTCTATGGGCTTATTCACAAAACACCTTATAAATCACCTATGACTAAGAAATTTTAGAAGCCCATGCAAAATTGCAAATCCTATCAATAAGATAGATTTTAAAACTGATGGTTATATATACTACAATTATCTCTTTCATCACTGTTGAAGTCTTTTTCCATCTATCAATAGCATCCTTTGTGAGTCTGACTTCATCATCATCTTTGTTGTTATGGTCGCATTATTTCATATACCTGGGGTGGGCTTCTTGAGTTGTCCTCCATTCATCCCCATTAATGCCAATGTGCTTCAGAATTACATTATTTAAGAATCTCCTGCTAAAGTTTTAATGATTTAATTTCTTGTTTCACACTTATTCAGGTAAATGATTTTTTTTTTCAAATGAATTTTGTCGACTTATCAATATATGTTCCTCAGTTTTTTAATATTGGGTTTTTCATTTTTTAAATGGGCATTCCAGTTTCTGATACATCAATTGAAGGTGTTTGGTTGTTTACTATTGCCTTTCAATTATTTTTTTGGTTGCTTTGGGTTTTGTTCCTTCTGTTGGATTCTAGGGGTACTGGATTTTTTTGTTTTGAGGGGTTATGATTTACCTTTTATTGTAAATGGATAGTGATTCACTCATAGGAATAAGATGAGAAAAATAAAGCCATTAGAAAGTATGGATTTTATCATAAATTGCAATTATATGGATAGCAAAATGTGTAGTTTCTATGCTCATTCAGACCATAATGAAATTATCAAATCATATCATATTGGATACTATTCTTTATGAAAGTGCTGCTCTAAATTAATATTGTTCGTTTGGAATCATGAATCATGCTTGTTTTGAGTTCTAAAACGGCAAATGATATCAAATTTGTTCCTCTTTTTCATATCACCTAAAGCAGTTCTTTCATGTTGGTAACACCCATTTGTCATCTGTTTGTAAAATTCAGCTTTTTATTTGTAGTTAGAATAAACTAATTGAGTTGTTTTATGTTGTATGTTTAGTTATATTGGAATTTAGCATTCCAATTTTTTGGAGACCCATTTGTTTCCGCCTAGATTTTTCAACTTTAACTTGGGTAAAAGATGATGGAGTATTTCAATTGTGTTTGTTGCACTTGGGCTTTGAATATGTGACAAAATTCAACTTCTTAAATAAAATGATCTACTATATAAACATGTATTTTTTAGTTGCATCCCTATTTTTCCATTTTTGTGAAACCCTTACTTTGGATTTCTGGAATGGGTTCATGGATAGTAGTTTTAGATCTAAAAGTTAGTATATACTCTGGCTCGTAATTACTTCAAAGTTATTGATCTTTGGTATATGATGCAGCACACAATTAGAGGGCATGTGGAATTCATCGTGATGCTAAAGAATTTGGACATAAATGTGATCCAAAGAGCTCCTACTGTCTGAAGTTATGAAGTTGTGAATGCAATTTTGTGGATTAGAGATGCTTAATTGGATCCTCTTATAACATCAAGCTTATGTAGTATGAAGGAAATGATTATGGCAACAGGCGCAGAACTTATCACTGAAATTTCATATGATTTGTTGTTGGCATTCACGGCAATGGTTCCATTTGATTCTTTCAACTTTGTATGAACTTAATTAGGTTAGAGCAATCCTTTTCAATAATTCGTACCAATTCTAAGTGTTGTTTGCTGGCTTCCAATTTTTTTACATTGGATAAGTTATTTACAATTATCATTACGAATACTCCTCCATTACATATGAGTTATGTGAAAGAGTTGGATGATGGTTATAATATTTGTTGACATCACTACCTGCAACTGATGATTAAAATCAATATTGCATGAACTTTTGTCCTTGAAATGTGACCATTACATTGAAATAACAGATTCCTTGACAATTATATTTGTGTCACTTATGACTTGGTTTTAGTTGGCTTTGGTAGCTTGAGTATGGTCTCACTTGTTCTGGACAATGTAGTTCACACTCACTAAAACTATGAATTTTCTTTTCATATTTTTTATTTTTTATTTTTTGTTAGATCAGTGAAATTGGCTAGTGAGACTGAAATCAACCTATCTGCTCAGGGGTCAATCTCTTGGTGTTCGTGTGATACTAAGTGCCAATGCTGTTGAACCATCACTGTTTATGCATAAAACTGTGATTTAATTCATTGCATGCATCATAGCTTTAAGAATAGAAATATGGGAAGCAACCCCTGTTGCAATTTCTCAATAGTCATTACAAGAATAAAAAGAAAAGAAAAAGAATCTGTTAAAAGAAATGGACCATTGTAGACGCCCACTTAAAGAGAAGAAAATGATGATGTCAATGAGCTTTTTCTAAAAACAGAAAGAATCTGCAGTCAGTGACTGTTTGCACTCTGAGCTTTGCTTTCTCTTGGTTTATGAATGGTGCCTTACAAATTGTGAATTGCTTATGAAAATGCCTTAATCTTGAAAATAACTTAATCTTGCACTGAAGTATTACTAATTAAACCATAATCTTTAAATGAGTAAATTCATTTTTAGTTTTAAAAACACTCTCAAAGCCATTAAAACCCACAACAAATTCATTTGATATTGACAAATAAGATATCAGTGTTGACATAAAATGTAAAAAATAAATGACCCTAAAATGAGCTTAACAATGCTGATTCATCAATATTGACAAATTATTTGTCGATGTCAACAAATAATTTGTCGAGGTCAATATTCAACAAATTATTTGTTGACATCAACAAATAATATATCAATGTCGACATAAATTGTAACAAACAACTGAACCTAAATGAGCTTAACAATGTTGATTCATCAACGTTGAAAAATAACATATCGACGTTGACATAAACTGTAACAAATAGCTGACCCTAAATGAGCTTAACAGTGTTGATTCATCGATATCAACAAATTATTTATTTACATCGACAAATAATTTGTTGACATTGAAAAAAATTGTAGCACCTAAATGAATTTAATAGTGCAGATTTTTATAATTTTTTGGTAAGATGATATATTTTTCTAAATTCATGTCCATCATATGAAACTAAATATAAAAAATGGAACTAATATTTTTTTATGCCATTTATGTAGAACTCTAAGTTTTAACATTTCTATTGATATAAGTTCAAGAGCCAACATTTTAACTGTTCTAGTCCAGTTCGATAGGAAAAGATAATTGTACCCTTCATATGAATAAAAAGCACATGAATTCTTTCCCAGTAGCTAAGATAGAGTTCTCTTTATCTTTCCTTTCTTCCATCTTATACCACTCATTCTTTATGGAGGGGCTAGTGAGTGTATTTTTTTAGTTCTTTCATTTATACTTCTTTTCTTGATTTATTTTATCTTCTTCTTTTCTTCTCTGCTCTGGCATCGTAATGACATATGACAAGTGCAATTGTAGGAAGATATTAACACATGGAACATGTCCCGTTTACATGTTCCTATTTCACACTAACACGTGGTCTTGTTTTTATACATGTTCCTGTTTTATACTAACACATGAACTATAAGACTGTTTACAAACTACATATTCTTGTTTTACATTAACACATAGTCACATTTTTATGTTCCCATTTATATGCTTCTATTTACATGTTCTTATTCCACAGTAACACATAAAATATGTTCCTGTTTATATGCCATATGTTCCTATTTACATCTCACATATTCCTGTTTCATATTAACACATGGTCATATTTTCATGTTCTTATTTACATACTTCTATTTACATGTTTTTCTTTTACACTAACACATGGAACATGGTCATGTTTTCATGCATATTCTTGTTTCATACTAACATATGTAACATGTTCTTATTTACAGTTTAGGATTTGAGTAAATGTTGAACCTAGCTTTAGGATTTGAGTAAATGTTGAACCTAGCTTTTGGATTTAACTTTCTAAAACAATAAAATTACTATGATTTGTATATCCCTGTTTGATGTTCTCCATGTTCATATTTGCATGTTCCTTTTTTATGTTCTCCATATTCTTATTTCACATTCACACAAGCTCATTCTCATTTTAAAGTGTCATTGTATATATGCTCTATGTTCCTGTGTGATGTTCTTCATGTGCATGTCTGTATATTTCTGTTTGATGTTTTCTATGTTCCTGTTTCACATTCACACAAGCTCATTCACATTTTAAATTGTCCTTGCATATATACTCCATGTTCCTGTTTGATATTCTCTATGTTCTTGTTTGCATATTCATATTTAATGCTCTCCGTGTTCCTGTTTCACATTCATACAAGCTCATTCTCATTTTAAATTGTCATTGTATATATGCTCCGTATTCCTGTTTGATGTTCTCCATATTAATGTTCTTATGTTCCTATTTGGTGTTATCTGTGTTCCTGTTTTATATTCATACAGTTTCATTCTCATTTGAAATTGTCACTATATATATTCTGTGTTCCTGTTTGATGTTCTCCATGTTCATATTTTCATGTTCCTGTTTGATGTTTTCCATATTCCTGTTTCACTTTCACACAATTTCATTCTTATTTTAATGTATCGTTATACATATGTTCCGTGTTCTTATTTGATGCTTTCCATATGCATGTTTTCACGCTCCTGTTTGATGCTTTCCATGTTTTTGTTTCACTTTCACATAATTTCATTTTCATTTTAATGTGTTGCTGTATATATGCTCGGTGTTCCTATTTGATGTTTTCCATGTTCATGTTTTCATGTTCTTGTTTGATGTTCTCCATATTGCTATTTCACGTTCACACAATTTCATTTTTATTTTAAATTATCCTTATATATATGCTCCATGTTCCTGCTTGATGTTCTCCATGTTCTTGTTTGATGTTCTCCATATTTAATTTTTTATGTTCCTATTGGATGTTCACTATGTTCATGTTTTCATGTTCATGTTTGATGTTCACCATATTCCCGTTGCATACCAACTCAAAACTGACTTGTGATGGGGCTACATTTTCTTTTGTGATTTAGGCCCCATGGGGTTGGCTCGAGCCTATTCCATCCCCTAGTTGCAAGCTTAAAGGCTTAACTTAATATGTCGGTGACGTATACATTACTTTGGATTGGTGCCCATTTCAAAAGGGTCACGGATCTTTGGTCAGTTTATCTCCAAAACAACCATCAAGCACTTTTCTCTGTGAAGATCTCAACATTTCTGTAGAAGAATTTGTGAGCTAGTCCACTACTGCTTTAGATCTCTCCAACACACCAACCACCAAAAGATCCACCACCATCAACTCCCCCTCCAATCTCTTTCAACAGAAAGCAATCAGATCATCGAGGCTTGTAGCCTCCTCCTCCTCCTCCTCCTCCTCTTCTTCTTATTCATATGGGTTTCTTTCTTGTTTCTTTGAGGAGAAGAAACAAATATGGATACTACCCTAAGGGTAGAATGGTCATTATAAAAAAATGTAAAATAGAATGGATTTAAAGCATTAAATATTATAGCAACAATGGACCCATGCAACTAAGAACTTAAGAGGTGGACTTCTATTTAATTAAGTTCGAAAAATCAGACTTCCACCTAAATTACCCTATTTTTTTTTTTTTTTTTTTGCTTGTGAGTTCCCTCTTTCTGTCTTTAACTGATTACTATATTGTTGTTGGCCCTTTATTTTATCAAAATTAGAGGAGGTGGAACCAGGAATATATATTGACGGGTTCACAATCATGGGTGGAACAAGGAATATACTTGTCCATATTGAACAGCATATAATATGCTTTTAATGTAAAAGTATACTACAACCAATGATACATAAATCTTATGTTAGTGTCCCTACCATATCCATATTGAAAATTATGGAACAATAAAATTTTGATGGAATTGCACTCTACAAATAAAAGATGATATGTTCCTTTTTATTAAATGTGTTCAAATCTATTCATGCCATAGCCATGAAGTATCTATGCCGTATCCATGGCATATCTGATAAGTACATGTGTAATGTTAAGATCATTTCTCATTTAGTTAAGTCCATTACAATATAAAGTCATCTCCTGTATGGTGCATTAATCATTAAAAAGAACATAAACTCAAAAATACATATTCCAAAATGCCTTCAAATCCATTAATCATAGGTTGACCCGTTTGGCCTACTTTCTTCCCCTCTAAGATTTGGTGATGCTTCATGTGGTTCAAACAAGTTAGAATCAAACAAATTCTCTAGAGTTGCTAGAGCTTTAATTGCAACCGGAGGAAGGCAATAGTGTTCTGACACTCCAACAACTTTCGTTTTCTTGCACAAACAACAAGATATTGGACACAAACTCAAGGAAGAGAAAGAAAAAAGATCCAAGTAAAACTTAAGTACATAAACTAATTGGTTCATACACACTACCCAAAGAGGCCAATCATTATAAGATAGCAAAGGTCTGAGCCATGGTGCCCTCGCATCAACACAATCTGTATATAGGGCATCTATGTTCACTGTAAGAATACAAGTTCGAGAAATGCAAACACAATTTGTATATAAGGCATCTATTTTCTTTGAGGATAGTACTCATGGCTCTAGTGAGACCTGGATTTTGAGGAATTCCTCCTTGGATCAGATTTCTAAGACCATGAAAAGAAAATCCAGAGTAAGGGTTTCACAAAAATGGAAGAATAGGGATGCAACTAAAAAATACATGTTTATATAGTAGATCATTTTATTTAAGAAGTTGAATTTTGTCACATATTAAAAGCCCAAGTGCAACAAACACAATTGAAATGACCCCAACTTTCTTTACCCAAGTTGATGTTGAAAAAACTAGCTGGGAACAAATGGTCAAGTTGAAGTTGAAAAAACTAGATGGGAATAAATGGGTGTCCACAAAATTGCGATTCTACATTCCAATATAACTAAACATACAACATTAAACAACTCAATTAGTTTATTCTAACTACAAATAAAAAGCTGAATTTTGCAAATAGATGACAAATAGGTGGTACCAACATGCAAGAACTATTTTAGGCAATATGGAAAAAAGGAACCAATTTGATATCATTTGTCATTTAAGAACTGAAAATAAGCATGATTCATGATTCCAAACCAACGATATTAATTTGGAGCATCACCTTCACAAAGAACAGTATCCAATCTAATATATGTGTTTTCATAATTTCATTGTGGTCTGAATGAACAGAGAAACTACACACTGTTATTCATATCAATTGCAATTTGTGATAAAATCCATAGTCACTAAAGGCTTTATTTTTCTCTTCTTATTCCTCTGAGTGAATCACTATCCATTTGCAATACAAGGTAAATCTTAACCCCTCAAAACAAAAAATCCAATACACCCAGAATCCAACAGAAGGAACAAAATCCAAAGCAACCAAAAAAATAATTGAAAGCCAAGGCTCAACAACCAAACACCTTCAATTGATGTATGAAACTGGAATGCCCATTTAAAAAAGGAAAAAGCCAATATTAAAAAACTGACGAACAAATATCTATAATTCGATAAAAATTCATTTGAAAAAAAATCATTTACCCTAAATAAGTGTGAAACAAGAAGGAAAATCATTAAAACTTTAGCAAAAGATTCTTAAATGATGTAATTGTGAAGTACAATGTCATTAATAGGGATGATGGAGGACAACTCAGCAAGCTCACCTTAGGTACATGAAATAAGGCGACCATGACAACAAAGATGATGATGAAGTCAAACTCACAAAGGATACTACTGATAGATGGAAAAAAACTTCAATGGTGATGAAAGAGATAGTTGTAGTATATAACCATCAGGTTTAAAATCTATCTTACTGATAGGATTTGCAATTTTGCATGGGCTTCTAAGAATTCTTAGTCAAAGGTTATTTATAAGTTGTTTTGTGAAAAAGCCCATAGACTCTGTTTGGCTCAAAAGACAAGATCTTCTAGGTTCTCAAGAGCCCCCCAATTTTTGTTAATGGATAATAACAGGGATCAATGTTTCCTTGTGCTACATATTTCCTAAAAAAATAAATTAGAAATATTGATCTCTTCACAACGTCAAGAAATTTCCAAAACTTCCAAGAGCAGCATCTCTCCAATTCTGCCAAGCATATCCTATTGGAAGAAATTGGTACCAAATTATAGATATGAAGTAATTCTCAAACTGATGGTTTAAACAAAGTTGAAATAGGCAATTGGTACTTGGATCATCAACTAGTGAAACCATGTACTGGATAAACAATCATATAGCCGGAAACCCCTTGAAGTTGTGGAAAGATGGGTACTCACTCCAATTTAGTGACATTGAAGAAAATATCAAGTCATCATAGAACAAACCTCAAAACAACACTAAGTCAAGCACAAAAGGCAGACGGTGGTGGTGGGAAGAAAATGTAGAGGGAGAGCTCTTGCACTGTGAAGGGAAGAAAAGCAGAGGCAGCAAAGGGAGAGAGGCAGACCCGATGGGACTTCTGGTTTTTTTTCTTCTTCTTTCTTTTGTTTTTCGCGAGTGTTTTTCTTTCACTGCCTTAGTTTTTTTTTTTTTTTTCGGCTTTCGTTCGTTAGAGTCCTCTAAGGGTTTTGTTGACATCAAGATAAAAAGGGGCTATTTTGGCATAGGAATATAGATTTGGGCAAGAGCTCCTCTGTCAATAATACAAAAAATTGAGGTCCTCAGCTGTGATTGCCCGAATTAGTTGGATTTTTTTGGTAAATCCCCTTTTTTTTTTTAAAGTAGGTGTATGGATAGAAATTTCTGTGTGCCAATAACCTCACTTACAAATTTAAAGATTATGACTAAAATACCCTCTACAATTATATTACTTTTACCTTAATCAAACTGGCCGAAAGAATTGTGCATTTTTTTATATTCCCATTTTTTCAATTTGTAAGTGTGGTCCACATAATCTAGAGAGAATTTTGACTATAGGAATCTTCACAATTGCAATTTGACCTCTAATTGGTATTAGACTCATGTAGGACTCACCACATTTGGAATCAGATTAGTGTTGAGTTGCTCAAAATACTTGATCAAAATTGAAGTAAAAAAATAGTTGCTTACTAGCCTCATATCAAACGTAGGCCCCTGGATATTTCCAGTAGTTCTCTGAAATTTTTTTATTTTGCATGAGGGAACGAGTGAAGTAAAATAAATGATCTAGTCAATAGTAAAGAAAAAAAAGGAGGGGTTAAGAGAAAAGGTAGTAAATGACAAAAATTTACTTCTTGCTAGAAGAGGTATCATTATAGGTGGATGCCCCACATTGGGGTTTACATTAGATACGGAAAACACTTAGGTTACTTGAATAGGTAGCAATTTTTTACTATAAATAAAATCTTACTCCCCCTTATTGTATTGACATCTCTCATTCAATAAGTTCTCTCTCTCTTCTCTCTCTCTTTTAACACTTCTCTCCAAGTTATTGCTTTTTTCATTTTAAGTGTCATTTAAGAGTAACTTCTTTGTCATCCATGTCATTTTCTCAACCCCCTTTCTTTTTCGTTTGCTCTTAATTTGACCTTTAATTATACTATTACACTCCACTATTGCTTATGAAACCATATTTACTCTAATTAGAATTTGACCCTGTTGCCATGATAAAAATACTTGGCCAATTTTGTTTTAATAAGTATATAAATATAAGCCTATATTTGGTAAGTTGACCCATCCCATGAACACCCTTACTCATAGATGCGAGGTAACGAAGACTTGTACATGTGAGGACACAAACACAGATGCGAGGTAATATAGACTCACACATGAAGAAATAAAACACAACTCGCACAAGTAACTAACTCACACATGTGAGGCAAGAAAAAAACATATTCCAGCTAATAATCAAATTTGAGCTGAGGGACATGACTATAAGAGGAATACTTCACCCACCCCAAGAAGTTAGCTGCTTAAAACCAATAGGCAAGTGAACAGATAGACTCCTGAATCCTGATCGTTCATTCCACTGCATTGAAAGCAGTTCCAGTCCTAGCTCCGCGCCCCACTCCAAATTCCTACAGTTCTTTGATTGAAGCAATCCACCCGCACCTTTTAGGAGCCCCATTTGTTTAGGAAGGGCCAACATTATCTAGGACAGGATCGAAGATCCAGCTTGTGGAGCACCCGAGTTAACATGTAGGTATCTCTTTGCTGGCTCGTAGAGTATTTGCTAGTTCACTGGAAGCAACTGATTCAGTAATAGTGCAAACGAAAGGCGCTCCCTATGAAGCAATGGACAGATGAGACCCAAAACTATTCAATCGCAAGAAGGGAACTTGAACTGGAAAGGGAAAGAGGCAAAACCCACCGCTCGGAAGGAGAAACATTTGATTGCGACCAGTGGCAGACCAATATCAGTGAATAAAGCAAGCGGTTGGTTAGATAGTAGATTGCAAGGCTAACAATTTAGGTATGGCACAAGATGGGGCGGCAGAGGTGATCCACAAGTCGAGCTCTAATAGGTCAGATGCAAGTGGGTCCGGAATTTTACACACCGGCCGGAGCTGTGTGGGTCCAGGACCCAGGTCCAAGAAGTCACAAGTCCGGATCCTCCGCGGAGAATCCCAACGATTACTGTGGGGCAGCCTGCTCGCCTAGTGATGTGGAGGGAGCTGATTGGTCCCCCCACAGTCACCCTAGGATTTTTCCTCCTATAATCTCAATTCAAAAGTTAACCTGCTTGCATTCCTAGTCACAAAATATTAGTGATGGATAATTTGAATACCGATGTCTTCCTGCGGGCTTGGCTGCACACTCTTAACTGCAATTAAACATTCTTTTTCTCTACTGTTCTGAAATGTCTTACCTTCCTGTGTTACTGGAACACACTAACAAGGCTCAAGCTTGTGACTATACCAGCCAGACTAAACTTGATGAAAAGTTAAATGTAACCCAAAAGACGGTATAAATATTAAATACTATTCCTATTCCAAAGTAAACATGTATTCTGGAAGTCTCAAACATAAACTGACGAAAGCTTTAACCATTCTATTTGTTCAACCTCCCCAATGAAAAGAAAACACAAGGCATGACAAATACTGTTAATCTCGGTCCAAAAAGGAGCCTAGGTTTTTGCTTCAGTTGTACAGGTCATCATCATCTGCAGCAGCAGCAGAAGTGAACGGATCCGATGCACCAGTGGCAGCAGCATTCTCTGTGCGATCTGGGAAGCGGAACTCAGATCCAAACCCACGAGATTGCTGCAGGGTCTGAGCAAATAGCTGATACTTGCGGATATCAGCATCACTCACACTTCGCCGGGCAAACTTCATGGATTCCTCAAAATGCACTGCCTTTATCTCGGTTACATCATCAGTGTCATCTTCCTCCATTGCCTCAGGGTTTTCTTTCTTCTTCCTCTCCTTCTCTATATCCTGTGAGCCACATAGCAAGCGAAAAAGTCAACAAAAATGGCCAACCCATGTAATAAACATTTACATACTAGCACACACGATAACATTGTGACGATGCTGAGATGCAGTTTTATTATCATCATTCAGTTTGTAGTAACATTGGGGGGCATGGAGCTATTGATGATCCGCATCTGAAGGCATCTAGATGGAAGATGATAAGAGGATATGCACTGTATACTCAGGCTTAGAGTTTTTATTAATAAGTGGGATCCATGATCAAGTAACCCTAATCACTATTCTTGGGACTCACAGTGCTTAGACAATGGATTAAAAATAAATCCAGCAAGGCAAGAATCTTAACCTGTCAGTTTGCCTATGATGAGATACTCTAGCATAAATACAGCATGTACTCTACATCCAACAAAGGAGACCAAACTCTGATTTGCCAATATCAACCAAAAGAACAAAGGTGTGAATGAAACAAGACGCCCCCCATGAACATGGATCTAAGGCCCTAAAATACTATGACTATCCCTAGTTTGAAGTTCAAAAAATACAAATCAATGGTTTAGAATTAGATCACCAGAAAGCAAACAGAACAAAGAACATTAGACCTAAGCATACTTGGCATATCCTTAGATTTAAGAAATCACACAGGAGTGAAACAAAATAGCATTAAAAAAAAAAAAAAACAGAGCAATGTATCTGTTCCTCACCTTTTCAATATTTTCTCTGATAGCATACTTGCATGCACGCTGGCAAATTTCTGTAATATCAGCTCCACTAAAACCATGAGTATATTGTGCCAAAGCTGAGAGGTCGACATCCTTGGAGACTGGGGACTTGCGCAAGCATGATTTGAATATCTGGAACCGGGAAACCTCATCTGGCAGTGGAATGTAAATCAACTGATCCAAACGACCTGGCCTCAGCAAAGCAGGGTCAATAATATCAGGCCTGTTTGTTGCCCCAATGATGAAAACTGTTTTCTTCGCATTCATCCCATCCATTTCAGTCAGTAGTTGATTCAAAACACGATCAGCCGCACCACCAGCATCTCCAACAGAACTTCCACGCTAAAAATGTCATCATTAAACGATATAAAAAAAAAACTGTCAGAATCTATGATCACTAAAAGCTGTGATTTGTATCTAAAAATTAAATTTTTAATAATCATCAGTTCCAAAAAAATGCACAGAATATTTCATTAGATGGATTTTCTTGTCATAATTCAATTATATGAAACTTCAGAATTGGAGTTTGGAACTTCTACTGAAGAAGGTTCCAGGACATCCCCTAAATTTAAAATACTAAACACACTGTTGAAATATTCACTGATATATAGAGTCTGAAACATGGCAGTACTGAAGATAAACCAAACAGATTTGATGTTTGCCTACTGTCCCCTGCAATGGAAGGAGATTGCAAATGTAAATACTATCCCACAAAACTATATATACAAGCGTACCTGGGTTGCGATTGAATCAAGTTCATCAAAGAAAAGAACACAAGGAGCTGACTGACGAGCCTTATCAAATATCTCCCTCACATTAGCCTCACTTTCTCCAAACCACATGGTCAAAAGCTCAGGTCCTTTAACACTAATGAAGTTTGCCTGGCACTCATTAGCAATAGCCTTGGCAAGAAGGGTCTTACCACAGCCAGGAGGACCATAGAAGAGGACACCTTTGGATGGAGACATGCCAAACTTCTCAAACTTCTCAGGGTGCTCCACAGGGTATTGCACAGTCTGACAATGGTGACACGCAAACTTATTTTAATAATTGGAGCTAGGAATCATGTAATGCATAACTGTGCACTAGAATGTCACTGAAAAAACATAAAATGCTACAATTAGGCTGGATCCAATCTCATTTCACTAACTCAAGCACTAGCCATGGGCATGAATTAGGCCAGGTCTGGACCAATCTGTCTGGCACAGTTCAATCAGCAGAAAATATCATTACAGTGGGTGGATACCTTACCAAACATATCCATAAGAAGCTGAGTTGCTTCTAAATTAGCAGCCCTAAGGCTCATGCTAAGGTACCCTAGAAGAGCAAACATGACGTCATTCTTGTTATCTCAAATTGAAACAAGCTGGATTGCTGGTAGGACATTTGAAATATATTTTGGTGTGAAAAGGGAGTGAATTTCAAATGGCTACAGTTTCTTTCTTCTCCATTGCACAAAACAATGGACAATGAAAAACCACTCTACTGTCAGACTAAGTTGCACTTAAGGTTCGGCATTCAAAATATATCGGGTGAGAAGAGGGTGAACATGTGTTTCAAATGGCTACAGTTTCATTCTTCTGCACTGCCCAAAACAAATGACAATTAATAACCATTCTGTCAGACTATGTCCAGTTGAAGGTACCATCCACACATACAAATACTTCACACTAAAATACCTGTTTGTTCTAACAAAAGCTTGACACATGATTACAACATAAGTTTGAAGAACAAAATGCTATTCAGAACAACACTAGCAGCTAACTACATGAACTGGAAGACAATTCTATTTTTAATTAACTCAAAGTGAAAAAATAGTGAAGCTGAAGAAAGATGTACCTCCTGAAGTTCCCTCTTGACATTTTCCAACCCACCAATGTCCTCCCATGAAACATTGGGCACTTCAACAACCTGCCAACCACATTCCGGTTTACCCACAGTTACATCATGTGATGGGAAAGCACTCTAAAATTACATGTTAAGTCTGAAATATAAATTACCGTCTCACGTAAAGCAGATGGATTTGATGAACCCAAGGCAGTTTGGAAATGTTCATTTGTTACTGCCATTGAATTTAGAATCTCAGCATCAATTGATTCATCCTCCAAGTCAATAACATCCATTTTCTCTCTTATACACTGAAGAGCCGCCTCTGTACAGAGGGCAGCAAGATCTGCCCCAACATAGCCATGGGTATCTTTTGCAACCCGTTCTAAGTCAACCTGCAAAATAGATCAATAAGCATAAGTTGCATATTTCTCTTAGAGAAGTTGCTAAAAGGAGAATGTGATAAAACCAAGAGTATAATCTTACATCATCTGATAGCTTCATATTCTTTGTGTGTATCCTAAGGACTTCTAGCCTCCCAACCTCATCGGGAACACCAATATCAATCTCACGATCAAACCTTCCAAATCTTCTCAGTGCTGCATCAATACTGTTTGGCCTATTTGTGGCTCCAATGACAATGACATGGGCACGGGTTTTAAGGCCATCCATTAAAGTCAAAAGTTGGGAAACAATACGTCTCTCGACTTCACCATGTGTTTTTTCTCGTTTGGGGGCAATAGAGTCAATCTCATCAATAAATATGATGGAAGGTGCATTCTTTTCAGCCTCCTCAAAAGCCTTCCTCAAGTTACTTTCACTTTCTCCGGCCAACTTTGACATTATCTCAGGCCCATTAATTAAGAAGAAAAATGCACCAGTCTCATTAGCAACAGCCCTCGCAATCAAGGTTTTCCCAGAACCTGGTGGCCCATAGAGCAAGATGCCTTTAGGGGGCTTTACACCGATGGACTTGAAAAGTTGTGGGTGCCTAAGAGGAAGTTCTACCAACTCACGTATCTGAGCCATTTGCTTCCTGACACCACCAACATCATCATAACCAACTTCATTTAATCGCTCTTCATCCTCGCGTTTGACAGGTTCTCCTTCGCAGAATATCTCTGTGTCAGGCGCAACAACACAATACTCACCAGGATCTGTCTCAATGACTTTAAATTCAACACTCCGCATGCCACCCCTTACAAGGAAAAGATCACCTTTTCTGACAGGTCGATAGGATTCCAAGAAATATGCTGTTGAAACAAGAAGACAATGCTCACAACAATGATTGAAAAAATAAAAATGGAAAAAAGGTAAAAGAGCTAGATTGAAAGTAAGCACATCTGGTTTCACTCACGCTTTAAATAAGCATCAAACAGGTTTCCTGTAACACCCTCAATCGTATCATCAATTGGAAGGATGTGAACACGCTTTCCATACTTTACATCGGGGCACTGATGAACAGATACAACATCACCAAGACGCACCCTAAGATTAGCACGGACAACTTTGTTCATCCTAATCTTGGGCTCTTCACAAAGCTCATCGACAAGAACAATGCACACTGTGTCCTTCCGCTTCTTTCCCTGTTTTGTAGACGTACAAATTTTCAAAAACCTCCCAAAAGTATTATCAACAACATATGGCAAAAAGGAAAAAGAATCACTGTATTACCTTAATCAAAATTGTGTCTCCACGGAAAAATTGAAGCTTTTCCATCGTTGCAGGGTTCATAGAAACAACAGAGTTGTCATCATTAACAGCTTCATCAACAATGAGACGGTTTGGTGCCTTTTTGCGTTCCAAAATTTTAGTGCTAAAATCCTCCTTTTTAGTTCCTTTACTGTAGGAAACAAGCACAAACACCAATAGTAAGAAACAAAACCTGAAAAAGTATATATTGAACCATCTAACACAGATTATGCGAGAACCATACACACACAACTGGAACAAAATCTTTCATGTGAGAGATATTTCTCACAGTTTGATGAAAAGTAATGATTTCAGCCACCTGTGGGATCCACCTAAAATCAATCCAACCACTTCATGGCCAGTAAACACTGGTTGTTTTTACAACTGATCTGTCATACCCCAAACTGCCACTTTTATTCATTTTTTAACATATTTATACCCCTATTTTGAATTTTCTACACCCAAGCTGCCAAGTTCTTCAAGAAGGTAATATTCAATAGATAAAAATCTAATTCATTGGGATAGAAACAAAAAAGGCACACACTAGAATAAATCACAATTGAAAATAAAACCAAATCATAAATTTGGATTGATAAATTTGCATTGATTAAAAAAAAAGAACAAATATACAATACGATAAGAAGCATACAACAAACAAGAAATACCATTTGGATAAAACTACAAAACTAAGCCATTCACAGCCAACATACCCTATGGAACTACAAAACTAAGTCAAACATGACATTTGTAAATTGTAATAAAGCCTGATTTCATCGTGGATAAAGAAAAATAGGCACAACCATGGAACGGTTCCTCCAGCCCAAGCAATAGCACTCCTAAACTCACCTTCCATTGCAATTAGTGAAACTAACCATGCATCGCACTCTGACAGTGTTTCCCATGCACTAAATTTGTAAAACCGGCATGGAAACATTAAGCATGTATAAGAAACTACTTGAAACAAACACCTTTTCTGTAGGAAACTATTACCACTTTTTGGTTAACCTATATGATTCCAATGCAAGAATATGGCTTCAAAATACACCATAAAATGAACTCTCCTAGATAATAGAAGCCTACATGAAACCACGACACAAGAAACTCTGAATTATTAAATGAAAATCTTGCAAGACGTAAATAACCAACTAATACATGCACAACATACAAAGTGGCTTTTGACCTTATTGCTTCTCGACACAGATGTCATTGCTTTCTAGCGTTTCTTAATCTTCATCAACAAAAGTTAACAAGACGGACCATCATTAAAGTCCTAACCAAAAGAACATCCGACCCAACCTTTATTATAAGAACAAAATTTCCCACTTATCACCAATGGATCAACCAAAACTATCATCAATCACCATCCATGCCAATCTAGAAAAGTTTAGAGGCTTCGGCCATACATGATTCAGTTAGCTCCATTTAAGACTTCCCCGTCCTCGAGCTGCTAAAATGCATGACATTTTCATGCAGGAATTATTAAACACAAGTCTTTCTCATTCTGCAAGTTAAGACACCGTCAAGGGTGAGCGATCTGAGGATTCCAACAATTCTCATCCAAGAACTATGGTGGGCAAAAAACAAGAATTTACAATGTATTTCCATGACAAGATAGAATTTTGGTTTTGATCTCCAATAATCCAGGCTATTCCCAATGAATATACTAATCCAGTTCTGTTCTTAAATTTCAGGATAGCAATAATCTGAACCGCGCTCACTTATGTCATTCCTTATCAATCCAGTAAAATACAAAGAAGCTGAGACTAAAAGTCACAAATCTGAATCGGAGTTTTCGAAGTCATACTCGGCCCCTCCCAAGAACATGAATAAGGAAAACATGTGTGTCCAAGTTAAAGCTTCCTTTATATCAATCAAGATGCAAATTCAGATATGACAGGGTGGTGCAATTCAGTCTTTGTAGGTTGTGCTAAATTAGAAACTTCCTATATCTGGATTCTTACAAATAAGTTCTTTTTTTATTTTCTCGATTGGTAAACATGACTGGAACCCATAACCTAAAGGTTGCAATAATGAGCAGGTCTTCCTCTTCCACTATGCCACGGGCTCTTGTCTAAAGAAGGTCTTAAAATTAGAGACCCATACTAAAGCTAAGCCTCTACAAACACATTCCTAAACTCAAGTACGAGTAAGGTAAAGAATTACTCTCAAGTTAAGAGTTTCCGGATAGCAAAATTGCAAGATCTTCCATGTTTTTCCTTTACAGATTTTTTATCTTCAAATGCATTGAAGACACATGCTCTTCTTTTGTTCTTAGATAAGGCTATGATTGGATTGATATAACGGGGTTCTATTTCAGGTCCAAGTCCAAACACTAAGATCCTTCCTGGATCCAACTGATAGGATCCATGTTTTATAACATAGGTCACATAAAATTTTAAAAAATTAACAATAATACAATTACACACACACACACAAAGAGAAACCTTCCCATGCATCCTGGGCGACGCCCGCTTTCATGACCTCATCCTCCATGGATCTCTCTATACAACTGTCTCAAATCTCACAAAAAACATAGTGACATGTGAATGTTGGGACTTTAAGAAAAAAAAAAAAGAAAAATCCATACCACTCCAACTGAAGTGAAATTGGGCAGGTTAATGTAACAATGTGTCCCTGCAGTATGAAGGGGTTTCATAACACTAACAAAGGGACCACACATGAAAAAAATCTTCATCAGCCTTTCGCTGCAATGATTCATAGACATCATATAAGGATCTAACACTAGACCATCTTCATATCATCCCCCACTCCATCAGATCTTGATCCCTCTCGCCTTAGACCCGACTTGCCCTAGGTTAGAATTCCCCCCCTATCTTATCTCCTAAAAAACAGCCATTCCACTCTCACCCACAAAAGAGCAAACATTGCTCAAGCTGGATTCGAACACTCCCGCACCACAAAAACTAGGGTTTCCCTCCGATCTCCAATTAGCTTACCAACCAAAGATCATTCACAGTTTTTATTGGATTCGAACTGAAAAGACCTAATAGAAATCAGCGGAAACGAGAAGAGAAACTCGAATCTGAAAGCAGTTAGAGTTGAATCAAGCAAATTCAAGCGAAGGGAATACGTACGAATCAGATGAAGAAGAGCTCGCCATTGCTTCTCTGCAGATTTTTTGAAACCCTAGCGCTCGGTCGATGGAATGGAGAGAGAGACCGCGGACAGCAAGCGCTTTATAGAGTTACTTCTTGCAGAACACGAAAAGAGGAGGAAAAGGACTTCTGTTGGGTCAGGTTTAACCGGACGGACCCGAGTTGTGAAGATATATACGGATACATCAATGTGTGTGTGTGGGGGGATAGGAGTAGGGCTCCTGGTCTCACCATACTTGCCTAGAACTAATCCCTGTGGAGATAGGTGTAGGTATTCCACCTTGCCACACTAGGCCAAGGAAGTGAACAAAACAAAAATTGGAAGGCACGGATTTGGAATAGCATCAACACAAATGTCGGATGAAGCTTTAAAATATCTTGATAACATTGAGATATTTACATGATGCAAAAAGCATAACATGAAGATCATTATGGTATTGAAATTGGGATGAGAAAAAAATAGAAACAACATATAAAATTGTTTAGGGGATTTTACCAAAAAATTAAGCATAAACTTGAATGAACCAAATTGATTAAGAAAAATAAAAATATCGGATGAGGGTGTTGTACACATGGAAAAAGATAATTTTATCCCCTAACGATATCGTTAAGCATTCTTCACTATTTTCCTACCAGACGACATCGTGGGATTTATTTATATTTCCATCTTCTTCCATCATTTTTCCATCTTCTTTCTCTATGGCTTGAATGCTCTTGTTTTCCATTTTTAATCTCTTATTCTATAAATTATAAGGACATCATTTATCAATCGTTGTGAGATTCTTATCTCTATAGTTTCCTCCTCCTCTGTCACTTCTTCAGTCGCCCGCTTTTTCAACTCTCAAACCCAAATGCTTGGGAGCACTTTCCAGCTTTAGAATTTTTTGCAGTAACAATTAAAGGTTTGATTCAGGTACCCCATACCCTCAATCACTTCTTTTCATTTCATCTTGCTATTGTTTTGGGTCTGAATTTTATCTTCACGCTTCAAGACGGATTTGTTTTTCTTTTTTTTTTTCATGGGTGTTTTGTATTTTGTTATCTCTTTGGCTTTTGATGTGCACATTGTACTATATCTTTGAACCTGGATATCTTGATTTTGAGAACTGAAGAAAAAATTGGTACTTTCAGGAATCTTGATATTGGAGATTTTTTTTTCTTTTGAATTGTTTAAATTCATCTATTCTATGATGGGTATATGAAAAAATTGGTTCAAACATCTAAAATAGAACAATTCCCTAGTAATTTTTTTTAACAAAATTTTGCCTTTTCTCATTTCTCAATTGATTGTTGGGTGAACTTTCATTTAGGGTGTTGGCTGTGGTCAAAAGAGCTAAATTTTATGGCCACTATTATTAGACAGATATGTTGTTGTCTTGTATGGAGTTGGATATTTGGTAAGAAGAAACAATAGGACCATCTAGCTGAGATATGCATTCTAAGATGAATAGCAAAAGTTAGTAAAAATAAAAACAAATCTATATGAATGTTAATTATCAATAAAGCACATTTTATACTACTAAGTGAATACATTTTGTTCCAAATGATTTCCGTTAATAAAAGCAAATCTATGTAAATATCAAATTAGCAATAAAGCACATCTGATACTAGTAAGGGAATCTCGTACAGTTAGTAGCATATAGAAAACACATAAGTATAATCAAAGGCATGAGTACGCCCTAACTTATGCTTAAATATACAATTCCTCTCCACCAAGAGTAACTACTTGATTGAACTTCACCAAGCAATTAACTTGTAAGGACAATGACATCTGTGCTGTGATAAAGGGATTAATAGTAGATGAATCTAAGAACTTCACGCAACAAATTAGAAGAATGTGCATACATCCAAGTTAAAAATTAAAACAACAATAATTAAGCGGATACTGGTCAAGCAATAATGCATGATATAGTTGCTGTTTTCCTTCAATTACGAGAGAGAGAGAGAGAGAGAGAGAGAGAGACGTATCCATGAGATTTCATTTTTTTCACCACGTCATTTATAACTTGACTCCTTATATTTTCATCTCTTTTCTACAATATTCTTAACAAGATCCACACAAACAAGCCCTTGAATTATATAGCACCATAAAGAATTTTCTATGACATAGAAATTGAGAAAAATTACTGATCGTCAACTCCAAGTGCAAAGCTGCGATATAGTAATATCCCAATAAGTACGAGGTCGAATCCATAAGAAGCAATGTTTAAAAATGTTTTCAACTTGTTAACTGTCTAAATAAAATTCTAAAACTAACCTAATTTAAAATCTAACAAAAACAATCATTCCTAAAAATTAAACAATTACATTAACGATTCCTAAATTAAAAATCCCAATTCTAAAACTTCCTAAAAAGAAAACTAAAATTTCTGCAAATCAAAACACACATGAGAACTTCCAATAAAAAAAACTAAAATTAGAAACTAACTAAAAATAAAAACTAAACAAAGTTAGAAACTAATTAAACAAAAGTGAAAAAGAACAAAAACTTTCCTAAATTTAAAAGCTAAATTGAAGTTAAGAATATACACTTTCTAAAAACAAAAGATTTTTAAATCCTATTCAAATTAGAAAGAGGTTAATTTTAGAAAGAAATCTAAATGACAATATAAAATTAAGTTAGTGATCTCCCAAAGCTAAACGATTTCTAAAAACAATCTATACAATACAACCATACAAATCAACTACAATACAACAACTTTCTAAATTAAGAATGAATTTATTCTAGACTATTATGCATGAGAATCTTTCTAAAAATAAAAACAAAAATCTGAAATTAGACTTTCCTAAACTAATCTACAATGTATGAATTATGACAATGCAAACTAAACTAAAAAAGAAAATACTACATGAATGAGTGAGGCGTTTATGAGTATGATGGGTGACCTTATTTCCCTCATAAATCAGATTTAATGGGGCTGGTTTGATTCAGTTCCAGATCTGAATCTCGCATATTTCATGTGCAAAAAATCAGATTTTAAGAATAATTGAAACAATTCACAAACATATTAGACAATCAATTGAATAAAAGACGTCTTCCTTCATTTTTTCAGAATTGATTTTGGACTGTTTTCAATGTTATTTCAGTTCTGATTCCAAGTTTAAAACTCTTGTAAACGTCAATCATTTAGCTGATAGGAACTTGTACACATCTATTTTGTGAAAGGTTGTCCAACTTGAACTTGATTTGGACTATTTTGAGCACAAAATTGGGATTGATTTTCTCTTCCGAAATTTTATTCAACCTGATGTTCAAGTTCTGATTTCCTTTTGGTGATAAATAGAACTAAAAAAAATAATCGCAAAATGAAGTGCACAAAACAACCATGACAGATTCAGGTTTGACTTAATTGTTTGGACTGTTTTTCAATTCAGAATTGTAGAACCGTCGAAACTAAAAATCTAAGTTTTAAACTTGTCATGATAATCACCCCTAAACATGAATGAAAATCCTCATAAAACTGAATGCAATTTCAATAGTAAACATCACTTAAACAAAACTATGAAAGAACATAAACATCAAGAGTACAGAAAATTGAAATAAAAGTGCAGAAAATAAAGTAAAAGTGTAGGAAATTTAAATAAAAGGTATAAAAATTTAACGATAGTTGTGCAGGAAGTCAAAGGCGGAAAGTTGTTCTTTCAATTTCTTATCCTAGGGCTTTATTTTTCATTTTAGGTTGTCAATCTAAGTGAGAATAACAAATTTCTATTCAATGCAAAATAAATTTCAGAATTGGTCTCTAATATTTCTTCACTCAAATCTTTTTAACTCCATCTTGCATTGCCTCCAAACATACAATGTATCCGAAGAGACAAAGTATATTGAAAGGTTACTAAGATGGGTTAATAGTTGTGATTCCAATTCTATCCCAACATTTAAACAAGAATGAAAATTAACCCATTACAATGGTTCACAAGACTAATATTAGGATCACCATAAAATCAAAATAAGAAAAATTAAAAAGAAACAAGCTTTTATTACTAGCATGAAATTGTTTTACATAAGATTAAAAATTAAAATCATATAACTACATACTAGGATGGATGAGAATTCCTCTTTCTAGTTGAACACTTTAAGGTTGGTGTTGTGGCTTTAGGGTTAAGCTTCCTTGATGACTTGAGATGTGAGACAAGAAATGGAGAGATGGATGTAGAGATCTAGAGGTGGGAGGTGGGCAATTTTTTCATGCCTTAGACTACTACAAGGGTGCTCAATTTATACTTTTTCAAGACCCAAAGTTTCATTTCTCTCATGATATGATAATGTCTTCAAAAAATAATAAAAATTGAAAAAATAGGGCTGCCCATAATGGCTTGGGCATGAATTCCTAGCTGGAATTTTTTTTTCTCTTTTCTTTCTTTCTTTGGAAGTCCTTCTTTGCTTCTTCTTTCCATCTTTGTATCTACCACCTTGCATTGAGATCTTTAGAAATATAACTTAGGGATAAGAATCTTCTCTTGGAATCAAACTTAGCTCACATGAGGTGTAGAACTTTCTCCTTTATCTCTTGCTTTGTCAACTTTTTTTCTTTGGAAGGTTCTCCTTGTTGGTTCCAAAATCAAAGAGATTTTTTAGGATAATTCTCCACGATTTTTTTTCTTTTTCAACAAAAAATCTGATCCAAATCCTCCTTGAGCGTGGGATGCTTCTTGCCATTTTTTATTTTACTTTATTTTATTTCAATTATACTCCTTCTTAAAGAAGAACTCTTATATGACTTTCTTTCTCCATCTTTGATGAGAATTTCTTCAAATTTATCTTGAAAATATCTCAAAATGTGTAACAAATAAATGGACCCCATCTTGAATGTCCCACAAGTGTACCCCACACGTGTGCATGTGTGTGGGACCATAAAGCCAATTATTCATTTTTTTTCTTCTATCTTCTTTCCTCTTTCCAATTTTTCTCTCCTTTCTTTAAAAATAATTTCTTTGCCTCAATTCTTTGAAAATGGGACCCATATCATCAATTTCCTACAAAACAAATATGAATTCATGTGAAAAGATAATTTTAACCCTAGGATCTTAAATGTGTAATTGTGGGCTCATCTCTCATGAAATGACAATAAAAATGCACACCATTTTTCATGATTTTAGTGAATGAACTAATGATAATGAAAATTTGATTTTTTTTCATGAGAAAAATAATTTTCAAAAACTTTCCAAAAATAGAACTCCAAATTGGAAAAATAAAATAATTTTCACAAAACTTTCCAAAAATAGAACTCCAAAATTTGCAGGTTTTATGAATGTAAGCAAAAAGTGTAATTTTTAAGCAAATTATGCAGAAAAATACTAAAATAAATTTAAAATGCATAAAACCATTATGTCACACCAAAATGAAGCTCTTTCAAGTTAATAAGTCCTTAAAATAGTCCAAAATGTTTATGAAATATGCGTTTTTAAGGACTTATCACACCCCTAACCAGTGTTTTGCTAGTCGCTAGCAAAAGTTGCGAATAAAATGAGGCTTCCATCCTGACCTAATCTAACCTAAAACTAATGCAATTCAATAAAAGTAAACATGAATGCAACGCCACTTTCGCTAGCACTCTTGACTATATTTAGTGTATGCAGTAAGTCTTTAAATCCCTAGGTTCTCCCTAGTGGACGAGTTGTGTCTTGTGAGGGTTTGTGGTGAATATACCCACAAAATTCTTTTTTTTTTTTGAAAAGAAACTAAAAGATAGGAGAAAAGAAATTTCCAAAAAGAAAATTCACTCATATCAAATATTTTCGAAATCTGGAATAATCAAACTTTCAGACTTTCCAAAGTCTGGTCCACAATTCTATTTTCGAAAACTTTCTCAAATTCAAACCATCTTGCATCCATGGTGAAAAATATATATATCAAAAACTTATTTCAAATATTCCACGGTAATGCTGCAAAAATGGAATTTTTCCTTTAAATATACTGATCCCTCGAGATTTAGCAAAAAGAAATTTTCTCTCAAAGTTAATAAAATAGTTGCCACTTTAATGTTTACTTGTATTGGCCTCTTTTCTCTTACTATCTTTTTCCCTCGCAAGGATTCCCAAGTTCATATGATATAAGAAAAGTTAGAATTTAGAGAGCAAGTCTAATTCTTGTTCTTCCCCGCACATATTCCCTTGCAAACTCTTGCGATCACTCCTCACTCACTTACGTTTTTCGACGTAGAAATTTCCAAATTTATATGATATAACAAAAGTTGGGATCTAAGGAGCAAACTTAGTCCTTATGCATTTCCGCACATATTCCTTGAAAATTCCTACAGACAATCGTTGGGCCATAATTCATCATTATTTTTTCTTCTAACAAATCATTTTGTGGCTATGCAATGTCTAGGTCCCTTAAGCTTTCTAATTAACCCATATAGTAAACGTTAGGCTAATGACTCCCAAACCAGATGGCTTTATGGCACTAGATATGGACATATACCTACGAGCTTACTAGCTCGAGTTAAAAAAGCTACGAACCCAAGCTAGTCACAAACTTCTCATTATATGCTTTTTCTTTCTTTTTTTTTTCATATCGAAAGTAAACACCAAGTAGCAATTCTCATTTCACTCGAATTAATTCATCTTGATTCTAATATATACAATTCACCAAAAATGAACCAGGAAATAAAAATATTCTACAAACTAAATCTCAAGTTCACATTGTATTCTCTAGAAAAATTGCAAAAACCACGTTCAATCTTCCTATCCAAAATGTTAAAAAAAATGTATACGTGTATATGTGGAAAGTAAGTTTTGGTAATCTTCCGATAGATTTCCTCCTTTAGAAAATGAAAAATTTTTTTCTACTTCCTTCTAAAAGTATGAAATTCTAGATTTCTATATATCTTCAAATCATTTTATTTCTTTTGAAAACTTTCTTTTCTAAAATGAAAAATAAATGTCGAAAAAAATTCCTAAAACCAACATAAAAGTCTAAAAATGCAAAAATTTTCTTAAAAATGACAAAATAACAGAAAAATAAAAAAAATTACCTAAAGTATCTATGATATGCCTAAATTGGACAAGCGTGCTTGTTCCCACCCCCAAACCAATTATGTGCATCGTTTTCGATGTATATGAATGGAATGCAAAACAAGAAATGTAACATGAGCAAACATAAATGTAAATGAGGGTAAAGAGAAGAAGTCACTTGAAAATATGTCTAAGCTGCTTCCTGTCCAAGGTTAGACAAAACAAAAGAGCAAAAGAAAAATCTATAATATACATAATATACACAGCAAAAGGCCTTTGTCAAATTCAGGGCCGATTAATTCTTATAAACAAGATCAACAATAGGAATGTCTTCCTCTTCAGGTGGTGCGATCTCCAAGAACAGCTTCAATCGTTGGCCATTGACTTTGAATAGTTGGCTATCCTTGGGATCATAAATCTCAATAGCACCATATGGAAACACCATTTTGACAATGTAAGGATCAATCCATCGAGAATTGAGCTTGCTAGGAAACAAACGAAGCCCAGAATTGTAAAGGAGGACTTTTTGCTCAGGGTGGAAATTTTTTCGATGGATGTGATTTTCATGAAAAACCCTTGTCCTCTCTTCATAAATTTTAGAATTTACATAGGCTTCCCTGCGCAATTCCTCCAATCCATTCATTTGTAATTTCTTGTTAGATCCAGCCTTACCTATATCGAGGTTGAACTATTTAATAACTCAATAAGCCCTACGCTCAAGTTCCACTGGCAAGTGGCAAGCATTCCCGTAAATAAACCGGTAATAAGACATTCCGATGGGAGTTTTGAATGCTGTTCGATAAGCCGATAGTGCATCGGTTAGTCGAGTAGACCAATCCTTTCAATTAAGGTTTATGGTAGTCTCCAAAATTCTCTTGATTTAATGATTTGATACTTTTACTTGCCCATTGGTTTGCGGGTGATAAATGGTGGCCACTTTATGAGTTATTCCATATTGCTTCATAAGAGCCTCAAAAGTTCTATTACAAAATGCGATCCCCCATCACTTATGACGGCATGAGGGGTTCCAAATTGTGAAAACACATCCTTTGGAAATCGTTGTACGATTGTAGCATCATTGTTCCGGCAGGAATTAGCTTCTATCCATTTAGAGACATTATCAACAACAACCAAGATATAAATGAAACCAAAACTAGGAAGAAAAGGTCCCACAAAATCTATACCCCATACATCAAAAAGTTTAACTACCAAATTTGGGTTCGAGGGCATCATATTTCCTTTTGGAAATATTCCCAATTTTTGGTAGCGCTCCATCTTTAAAAAGTGTGAGCCAGTAAAAACTATATTGCAAAATTTTGTAAGATGTCTTTTTAGCAGAAAAATAGCCCCCCACAAGCCTAATTTGGACTCATCTTGGCTTAATTGAAGCCCAATTGACTCAAACTGTAATTTTCTTAAAAACAATGGACCTGTACACAATTTTCAGAAACCTTAGTTTAAAACACCCATTCTAGTAGATTTACTCTTCTTCTACTTTGATGTTCTGCTGGAGCTGCTTCATCTTCTTCCTTTTCCTTTCACTCTTTCTCATCTTCCTTCAAGCACTTGGGGTTGTGCATGCAAGAGCCACAGATTCATCTTCAACCACATCACTCTCTTTTGTTATTTTTCTTGGAATTAAAGACCTCATCTTCTTCCTTGTTTCTTATAAAAGCCTTAAGGTAAAGACTCTACCTCCATTTCAATGCTTTGAACTTAAATGAGTCAAGGAGACTTAATTTGGTAACGTGCACGCATTTCATACCAATTTCACCCATTGCATGTGTTTCCATGTAGTAGGATCATCTTTTATTGAGTCTTTCTCCATCATCAACCCAAGGGAAAAGTTTGATTGGGTGAAGCACTGAGATAAGGCAAGTATAAGAGTGTATATTACTGCATATATGTTCATTTATGTTGATTCTTAAAGAACTCTCTGTTGACCCATAAAAATTTGTAAAT
This sequence comes from Sextonia rubra, assembly GCA_037013555.1. Lineage (NCBI taxonomy): Eukaryota > Viridiplantae > Streptophyta > Magnoliopsida > Laurales > Lauraceae > Sextonia > Sextonia rubra. Next base: position 12,911,382 of record JASUAD010000012.1, read on the forward strand.
TATGCAGCGAAGACATTACAAGCTTTGGATTATAAAGTTCCAAAGTTCTCAAAGCATTTGGACCTCATCTTAGTTCAAGTCAGGGCTTCGGAGGTTGTTTGCTAGCTTCTTGGGAATCACTGTGAGACCTGGCACTTTCACATGTCGAAGCAATCTCCTATTCAATGAAATGCTTTCAAGTACATTTGAAGACTATCCTTCAAGGATTCAGAGTATTTGGACATCATTCGGATCCAAACTCGGTCTAGATGGTTATATATTGTGCTCTGTGGGTCTCAGTACAAAGCTAGACCTCACGAAGATCAAACCAGCTGAAACTCTCAAAGGAAGCTCAAATCATGCCCAAGAGAGGCCCTACAAAGTTTGAAGATAAATATACATCATTTGTCCCAAAAGCTACAAGCATGTCAACTTGGGATCAGTCCCCCCTAAGCCATGGGGTCACTGACCAAAGTCCTGCTTTCTGATGTCCAAAATTGATGAAATTTGGGCACAAAGCTTTAGTTATGCTCAGAAGGTGATTTGCAAATTTTCAAGTTAAAAGGACTTCGTTTGGTTTGAATTTCACTACATGTCAGCTTAGAGGACAGCGACACCGAGTTATGAAGGTCACTAGCTAAAATCTTACTTTCAGGATGCCAAAAATGATAAAATTCAGAACAAATGCTCAAAGAATGCTCAAAGTTACTCTTCCAAATTTTCAAGTCAATTGTATGTTGTTCGGGTGGAAAACAAGCTGACTACCTACAGTGTAGGGTGAATAGTGACTTAACACATGCAATGAATAGGCCACTGTTCGAAATCCTACTTCCTCAAATCCAAACTGCATGAAATTTGGATGAACTCTAAGATATCCCTGATGTCAGTTCCTGTAACACTCCGACCCAGCTTGACCTCGTTTAGCGGTTAATTAATCCTGTTTTCGTTATTAATTGTGTTTTGTTTTCGTTGCGGGTCATGGATAGGTAGTTGGGTTGAGTTTGACCTGGATTAAGTAGACCAAGCCCTTTTTCGTAATTTTAGCTTTTCTAAGACATTGTCATTTTTTGCATCATCTTGATGTCAATACGTGTCTTTCGTTGAGCTCGTCAACTTTCGTAACTACGCCGTTTGCAAATGATGCCGTGTGATTCCATTGGACCCGGATTTGACTCAAACTGATAATAGAATTTTGACTTGGACTTCATTGTAATTTGGACATCCCCTTTATCTTATATATACTTTAGACCATCGACTCAAGCTCTTTCTCTCTCACTCTCTTCGCTCACTGTTCACGTGAAGTCTCTCTCTCTCCTGAATTCTCTCCATCGTCGATCAAGCCAATGGAGGGTTCTTTGCAAGCTCTGTTGTGTTGATTGTGAGGTGAGTTAGGGATTTTTCCATCTCTCTCATCTTCTTCTTCTATTTCTCCTTTTTCTTGTTTCCCTGTTGCATGACGTGTCTGTGCCTTGATATTCTTTCTGTTTCTTATGCATGCATGTTGTTGTGATTGGTGTTAGGTTGTGTTTGGACCCAAGGACAGCAAGTTGTGTAATTGAATTCAATTGAGGTAAGTATAACCATAATCTGTAGAACCCATGTTGGTATTTGTTTGGTTTTGGTTAATTCACATGAAATGGCATGGCAAACTTGGTTACAGCCCTAAATTGTTAGTATTCTACCTTATCTCTATTGGATATTTGCAATTCTAATGGTTTCACAGGTTTCTGTATTTGATTCAGAACTTGACTTCGTGCATGTATGGCTAAGCCGTATGTCACCTGCGGCTTAAACTCCAGAGATGGTAAAAATCTAGTTTTCCTCTACGGCTAGGGCACGGCTAAACCGTGTATTGCACTACGGGTAAGCCGAACCTCAGCTGTGACCTAGCCATAGATCAATACAGGGTGCTTTTTCTGGATTAACTGAGAGCAATCAATTTGTCAGACCTTCTACGGCCCAGCCACGGTTAAGCCGTAGAACATACACGGCTAAGCCGTAGAACAAAAATACGGGTGAACCATAACTGCGGATGAACAGTATAGGGAACCGCGGTGGAGCCGCAGTGCATATTACGGCTACGCCGTAAGATGCTTACTACTAAGCCGTACGTTCACCTACGGCTAAGCCGTATCAACACTAGAATAATGAAGGACAAGGATAGGTGTAAGGGAAAGACCGATATGGCCTTCATGATAGAATGTAGAGCACCTAGACCTGCCCAACGGAATGTGATACAATGCGTGAATGATCTTGAGGGCTGCGAATCATTCATGTTCGTTATCCGGATGTTAAGCTTATTTAATTTACATGATGTCCTTTATTCTATTAGACACAGCGTGTGTTAACTTGTTATAGTTTATACTTTGCTGAATCGTCGTATTCACAGTTGTTTTTGGTGTTGCAGGCCCAGATACCCCTGCCGACCCCTCGCCGGTTGGCCAGTCTCCAGACGAGACCCCTGAGGCCCCTTCAGGCCTAGAGGAGTAGATGTGATCACTCCACGGGAAAGCGTTCTTGACATGCATGGCATTGGAGTCTTGTTTTTGAGGATCTTCATACTTGTATATGTCATGATTATATATATTATTTTGTTCATTTTGTAAGACCTTCACATGTAATTTTGTCCGTTCTTTCTTCATATTCTCTTTTTGCACTGTTAGTTTGATGTTTCTGATATTTACAGCTTCCGCGTACATGTTTTGGCACGTGTGAATGTTCCCTTGTGCGTGTGCATTTAGACCAGGTCTACGTGTACAGGCACGGGAGTACATGTGTCATTGGTTTGGCTTTTGCTAACCCCCGAACCCTGGGCTCGGGTTGTGACAGTTCCTCCAAGTTTCGAACCAAACCGAAGTCATTTGGGCCTCAAACAGCTGAGACAAGGGCTCATTTTCATAAAAAGTCAACTGGAGAGTTGACTGACTTTTGAAAGTCAAAATAGGTTGAACTTCTATGACATGCTCAAAATAGTGTCAAGAAGCATCCTTCCAAGTTTTGTCAAGATTGGACTTCGTTCGGACCCCAAACAGGTGAGAACAGGTCACACATGCAAAAGTCCAAAAATGGGCCTTGGGAGTGACGCGGCCTGTTCATCAAGGGAGTTGACTAACTTCAGGTGGTCAAAATGAGCTAAAACTTCTATGAAATACTCAAAATATCGTCAATAAGCATCCTTCCAAGTTTCGTCAAGATTGAACTTCGTTCAGACCTCAAACAGGTGAAAATGGGTCACAAATGCAAAAGTTCAAAACTGGGCCTTGGGAGTGACCGCGGCCTGTTCATTAAGGGAGTTGACCAACTTTAGGTAGTCAAAATGAGCTCAAACTTCTATGACATACTCAAAATATTGTCAAGAAGCATCCTTCCAAGTTTCGTCAAGATTGGACTTCGTTCGGACCTCAAACAGGTGAAAATGGTTCACAAATGCAAAAGTCCAAAAATGGGCTTTGGGAGTGACCGCGGCCTGTTCATCAAGGGAGTTGACCAACTTCAGGTGGTCAAAATAACCTGAAACTTCTATGACATACTCAAAATAGTGTCAAGAAGCATCCTTTCGTTCGAACCTCAAACCAGTGAAAATGGGTCACAAATGCAAAAGTCCAAAAATGGGCCTTAGGAGTGACCGCGGCCTGTTCATCAAGGGAATTGACCAACTTCCGATGGTCAAAATGAGTTGAAACTTTTATGAAATGGTCAAAATAGTGTCAAGAAGTGTCCCTCCAAGTTTTGTGGCGATTGGACTTCGTTCGGGCCCTAAACAGGTGAAAACGGGTCGTAAATGCAAAAACCCAAAATTGGGCCTTGTCTGTGACCGCGACTGCTGTCACGGACCCCCAAAGGGCACTTCCTGTGGTTTTGGGTAGTTCTTCTACACTTTCTTTCGAAGTGTAACCTCCCACAACCTCCCTTAACTCCCTGGAACTGCCAGAAACTGCTGGAGGAGTTTATAAAAGGCTAAGATTTGGAAAGAAAAGGAAAGGAGAATAGAGACACACAGACAGTGAACGTACAGAGAATTTCAAAAACACAAAAGGCAATCAAAAGCATTCAAACAAGAGAACAACAGCATTCCACGACCTTTTTCCCTCCTTTTCTCAATTACCAAGGTGAACAAGAAGGTTCAGAAGGGGAGGAGAAGAGAGGGTGACTAAAGAAAAAACCATGTCCATGCATTGACGACTATTCGATGGATGACGTTATCATCTTTGTTTTTCTCATTCGGAGGGGGTTCTTGGCCATCACAGAGTTTGTGAACAAGCCCCTTTGGGCCTCATTTTGTTCCTTGAAAGCTGTGGGTTCAGAATGACATAACTTTGGCTTCCTGCGATACCCTCTTCGGACTTGAACAAAAGACAGTCCGTAAACATGAATAATGAATTACAAAGTTTTCAATCGATTCCATAGTCGAATTCGATCTTCTCAACGGTTATTCAACACCCCAAGACGTCATAAAAAGGGGTTTCAACACTTGAAAAAAGTTTGGAAGAAGAACCAGCATGAACAGCACGAAAACAGAGGCACAACAGTGACTTCAAGGTCACTGTCTGTCAGTGACCGTGACTCACGGTCACTGACAGGTGCCAGTGACCGTGACCTACGGTCATTGGCGTGGGGTAGTGACCGTGGGTCATGGTCACCCCCATTTTTTCTTTCTTTTTTGCATTTTTGCACTTTGTGTACATTTTCTTGTATTTTCCAAATTGAGATCACATCTAAGACTTAAGGGAGGGGTTGTAAACTTTGCAAACTCATGTAAACAACCTGCATCCCCGCGGTCAGGGAGTTAGAACCCATGTAAATAAAACGAACTTAATGATGAACTGTAATTAATTCTCATTCTTCTTAACGCTTGAAGTGCGTGAATGTTGGACATTGAATCCATTACACATTTCCATGTCATTTTAAGCGCGATCAGAAGACTCTCCTTAAATGCCAATCTACAGCTCTTTCACCCTTTTTTAATTTAATAATATGTGATGGTTTGAATGATAATGGGTATGTTTATAAAATAATGAAATAATGTGGATTTTGAAAGATGTATGATGATAGTTTGGAGTAAAGAAAACCACATTGAAAGCAACTAAAGAAGTTCTATATTGAACTTTACTTCAGAACTAAAATTCTAAAACTTATGGCTAAGTTGTAAATAAACTACGGCTAGGAATCCAGAGACCCAAAATCCAGCATTTGTTCTGCGACTAACCTCACGGCTAAGCCATAAGATGCACTACAACTAAGTCGTAGCCAAGTCATGGCCTAGCCGTAGGCTATCCACAGCTAAGCTACAGGCTAAATTAGGGCGGAGTCGTAACTATGAGAAAAATCTTGTGAACACGACTAAACTGTGGCCTATTTAGCTAAACCGGAGGAATATAGTGAACTTAGAAAAATCAGGGACTTTCAAAGACCATGTAAGGCCTTAGAAGTGGTACATTTGCCTCAGCCAAATTAGCCAAACGGTAATCAAATACTGAGGAGGAAGAGTGTAGAGTTGTCACTCACTCCCTTTTGATTTTCTAATTGTTTCCTGACGTCACGTTATAGGTGTTGGCATAAGAAGTGGTGTCCATTGCCTATACAACGGAATGTCAAGATTTGGTAACACATTGATGCCGGATGTTTTATGAATACTCCATATTGAATGACTACGAAAACACGAATTATCTTAGCTATGGTTGACTAGTAAATAACCTTGATAACCTCCTAATTCAATTGCATTCATATTGAATAGATAGACCTTACCCTCAACATGATTTAATCATGTATCCATTCTTCATGGTGAACCTTAAGGCAAGATAAAAGATGAAGCTTGTACTGAGCGTGAGCCTGTGAGCCAAGATAGGAGTAACTAAGGTTAAGAGAGTTTGAGCTCTATTAGCTTATTTAATTATGCATTGTTTGATTATTAGTTACTCTATTTAACTTTAACTTTTATTGATTGAATATGATCTTAAGATCAATATATGCTTCTGTATAAGAATAAGTCGATCGCTATGTACGATAAGTATAAAAGTTATGAATTTTGGTTGGTCTTGATGCATTGAGTTGGCACCACTTAGCTTGTACCCATTGGAGGTTCGACGAGACTGAATGAGGGTATTCAATATGCTATCTACTACAGTAGTTATATGAAGAGTTGGTCGGTGCTCTTAGGGTAGTTAGATGGTCTTGGCCCGACTACTAGTGATTCTCTACTATATGATATGCTCTTGTTTTAGAGAGAAAATAGCCACGTGGATGTCAGCTAGCATGTTACTATTTTCTATTTATGATTCGTTACTCATGCTTAATCACATGTACAATATACCTAGTTTCCGATTATTGCTCTCTTTTAATCAATATGTTTTAAAGTCTTATGCACTTTATATTTGCATAACTATTGTATTAACAGTGCTACCATTAGTGTTACAGGTACAGAACCTAATGCTAATACGCAGTCGATGCGTCCCCGAGGGAACCTTAGCTGTACCTCAGGGTATCGATGAGTGGAACGAGGATGACATCTTCTATTAGTCATCCTACGAAGAGCGTTATAGAGTTCATGTTTTAGGGTTTGTTTAGGACATAACCATATTTTGGCTTGCGGTTATATTATGTTATTTTGGAATTACTGTTTGAGGGACTTGACATTCATGATGATCGATATGTTTAAGTATCTTAGTTTTATATGTGCATGTGGATGGTTAAATTAATAGACCATGGTTTATATTGATAAATGAATGTGGTTTTATTAATGCCTATGATGACTTATAGGTGAATTCTTCAAGTTTCTGCTTAATTGTGCAAAATGATTGTTACATGTATATGGATTTTACTCATACGTGCCTGTGGAATCCCCCTTATAGCAGTTCGTACATGTCTTGACATGGCACGAATTTCTATGGGTTACATGTACCGCACCTTGAAATCTACTCTAATCTCCAATTCCTAGGTTTGAGGCGTGATATGAAAGAGGGAAGGGTTAGAAGAATACCAAAGAGGAAGATCGTCTCTTAGAGGGAAAAGAGATGAAGAAAGTGTAGGGTGTGTATGAAAATAACTAAGGGATTCAAGTTTGCAAGAGGCAATGGTTTTTTGGTCTTTTCATGAAGGTGCAAAATAGTAATAAAATTTTTTCAAAATCCTAGTATAAAAAGAATCAAAATCGGTGTACATATAGAAGCTCCCTTTAGTATATGAGAGGTATTAAAATGTGAGGGCTACTATTTGAACTCAAAAAGGGACTCAATAGACTCACCTTCTTTCCATCACCATATTAAATTTAAAATTTTGATTTTAACACTTGTAACACTCCGACCCGATTTGAGCCGGATTAGTGGCTAATTGTGTGCGATGGTATCGTTAAGTGTGTTTTGATTTTGTTTTTCTTTGGTTTTGAGTCGTAGAGAGATTGTTTGGGTTGAGTTTGACTTGGTCTAGGGAGTTCGAGCCCTTTTTCGTAATTTTGGCTTTTGATTGACCTTGTCAGTTTTGCGTCATTCTGACGTCATCGCGTGTATTTCGTTGAGCTTATCGATTTCCGTAACTGTCTTGGATCCGAATGATTCCGTTTGCTCTTGTTGGATCATCATTTGACTCAAACTGATATTTGTGTAAGCTGTTTGGACCTATATGTAATTTGGACTCATTGTTACCTTTAAATATCCCACCTACCCTCTTGTTTCTCTCGATCGTCTCTCGTTCTCTCAGCTCACTCTCTCTCAGCTGTCTCTCTCTCGTTCAGCTCTTCTCTCTCACTCCTTCTCCTTCTCTGTTTCTGTTGCGTGAGGAGAGAGGAGCCAATTCGTGTGTGTTTCCCGGTGGACTGAGCCAAGCAACGAAGTGATTTCCATCTGTGAGGCAAGTATAAGCCCAAGTAGTATGAACACTGATTGATATGGATTTGATTGTTGTGTCTTTATGCTTCATTGTATTTCTCAGTGTTAGACAGCCCTATTGAGCTCATTTTGCTGTTATCTCCTTGTTTTCAGTTGTTTTGTTCACTTTCTGTATGACTGTCACGATTCCAGAAAAATGAGTCTGTGCACTCACGGCTATACTGTGAAATGTGCTACGGCTAAGTCTTGAAATGGCTTACGGCTAAGCCGAGACCCAGCCGTAACCTTAACCGTAGAACAATACAGACTGACATCTGAAAATAACTGAGAGTTGGCAAATTGCCATTCTTCTACGGCCCAGCCTGATCTAAGCCGTACATTGTCCTACGGCTAAGCCGTGGACCAGGATACGGCTGAGCCGTAGAGTAAAATACGGTTGAGCCGTAAATCCGGATGAGCATTTTGGGGAGCCTCGGCTCAGCCGCAGTGTATATTACGGCTAAGCCGTAAGATGCCTCGGCTAAGCCGTAAGGTTGCCTACGGCTACACCGTGAGACCCTGAGAACTGAATGAAAAAGACTAGGTTTAAGCAAAAGACCGTATATGACTTTCATGTTAGAATGTAGCGAACCTAAACATGCCCAATGGAATGTCTGAATGACATGGATGATCTCGAGGGCTGCGAATCATTCATGACAGTTATCCAGTTGTTTAGCACCTCCCCATGGGTGTTGGTTTAAGGGACTTCGGTGCACATTCCAGACACTGCAACACTAGACAATAGTGCATCGGATAACTTGAAACTACATCAACATGCACGGTTAAAAACACTGGATAATTAGTTTAGGATTGGCTTGTAATTGACCTTGATTCGTAAAGGTATCCTGATTTGTATAGCATATTGATTTCGGTTATGCCCTCTTATGTGTTCTGCGCTGGACCTCTCGATTCTGTGGGAAATGCAGCAACCCCAGAGCGAAGCCCGGGCGGGACCATTCTATTATTGTGAATTGTGTTTTACCATTGCAAGTACTGAGTCAGTGATTGTTCTTGATACTCATTGTCAGTGCTTCTTTTATTTGCTTATGTGCATTCAGTATCAGTATCAGCTTATTTGCATTCAGTGTCAGTATATGCGATGCACTTCCTATTGTCTGTTTAGCGTGATATGGGAGATCTGTATGTGATATGATATGATTGATTGATTGAGGTGCATCATCCGATTTGATTGTGATTGGTATATGGCACTACTGAGCCTCAGCCTTAGGATACCCGACGGGGTTAACTTTGGTTTAGTTTATGTGTTTGCCTCTGCAGAGTGTTTTATCCCGGGACTCCAAACCCCCGGAACTAGAGACCCATGCGTACCCTGGCCCAGTCGCTGGTGTTCTCATTCCGACTGCTCTCGTAAGGGAGAAAATGGCCAATGTAGTAGCCACTTTGACTGTTATCTGTTTATGATCCTGATAGCATGCTTATTCATTGCATAATTGCTTAGTATACGAACATGATTTCTATGGATCTTGCACTGTGACTATTACTCATGATTAGACACAATTCGTGTTATCTTCTTGTGGCTTATATTTTGTCACAACCCGAGCCCAGGGTTCGGGGGTTAGCAAAAGCCAAACCTAATGACACACGTACTCCCGTGCATGCACACGTAGACCGAGTCTAAATGCACATGCACAAGGGAACATTCACACGTGCCAAGCAAGTACGCGGAAGCTGTAAATATCAGAAACATAAAACTAACAGTGCAAGAAAAGGATACCAAGAACAAACTGACATAATTACATATGAAAGTTTTACAAAAAGAACAAAAGAATATATACAATAATGACATGCCATGCCAAATACAAGTCTGCAAATCCACAAAACAGGACTCCAATGATGCATGCCAAGAACGCTCTCCCGTGGAGTGATCACATCCACTCCTCTAGGCCTGATGGGGCCCCGGGGGTCTCATCTGGAGCCTGGCTGACCTGCGGGGGTTCGGCAGGGGGATCTGGGCCTGCAACACCAAAAACAACTGTGAATACGAAGATTCAGCAAAGTATAAACCATAGCAAGTTAACACACGCTATGTCTAACAGAATAAGAACATCATGTGATTAAAGAAGGCATTTTCGTATACTAGGCTGTCATGCAAGAAGGAAATATGCTGAGTGAATCAATGAATACATGCTGTGTACATACTAGTGGCTACTACATTACCATATGCTCCCAAAAGAGGGATCTTATAACATGCAAAGAACACCATTGTCCGGGCCAGGGTACAATGGGTCTCGGTTTCCTGGGGTCCGGTTCCCCAAGACATATCCATACTGCAGCAGGCCATATAAACTATACCAAATTCACCCCGTCGGGATCCTAAGGCTGAGGCTAAGTAGTGCCTGACCATACAGAATCAATCATGAAAACCCTGAGTAACACTTGACAACATATCATACGTGCATATCTGTGAGTGAACATATCATACATGCATACTCAAGGTAAGTAAATCACAAAGTGAACGTAATGAAACATACGTAATCATGTCAGAGCGTTGAGGTCAATGATCGAATGCAATATGTTATGCAACAAATCATGCGAGATCGAATCATCTTTATTTACAAACCAATTCTAATCTAATTATCCGGTGTTTCTAACCGTGCATGATGATGTAGTTTTAAGTTATTCGACGCACCGTTGTCTAGTGTTGCATTGAATCGGGCGGTGCACGAAGTCCCTTAAACCAACACCCATGGGGAGGTGCTTAATATCCGGATAACAAACATGAATGATTCGCAGCCCTCGAGATCATTCACGCGTCGTATCACATTCCGTTAGGCAGGTCTAGGTGTTCTACCTTCTGTCATGAAGGCCATATCGGTCTTTCCATTTCACCTATCCTTGTTCTTCTTTCATTAGTCTAGTGTGGATACGGCTTAGCCGTGTGTGTGCTACGGCTTAGCCATGTGTGGTCTACGGCTTAGCCGTGTCTGGGCCGTAGAAGATCTGTCAGTTGCTGACTCTCAGTTATTCCAGAAAATGCACCCTGTATTGATCTACGGCTGGGCCACGGCTGAGCTTCGGCTTAGCCGTAGGGCATTCCACGGCTTAGCCGTGCCCTAGCCGTAGAGGAAAACTGGGTTTTTCTCCTCTCTGGATTGTGAGCCGTAGGTGCTATACGGCTTAGCCGTACCTGCACGAATTCAAATTTCCTGAAACACATACAGAATGTCTGGGAAGCATCAGAAATGCAATTGTCCCATGGGAATACACAAGTACTGAATCAATGAGTATCAAATGGGCTGTAAACACATATTTCCACATTAATTCATATAAAACCAACCAAATCAAAAGCATACCAACATGGGTTCTTAAAGATATGGTTATACTTGCCTTAAATTGGAAATCAATTGCCCAACTGAAGTTCTTGGATCCAAACACAACCTAACCCAAGCAAAACCACATGCATGCATGAGGATTGGAATCATAGACACACCATGCAACAATGGAAACAAAAGGAAAAGAGATAGAGAAAGGAGATGAGAAGAATGGAAGAAAATCCACTCACCTCGCATGCAAAGAAACCAACCTCCTCTTGATCGATGGAGGAAAGAAGTCAAGTGAAGGAGAGACTCCACGTACACAGAGCAGGAAAATTGAAAGAAAATGAGAGAGAGAAACCAACTTGTCGAGCATATGAAGTTATATAAGGTAATGGGTTGCTCAAATGACAATGAAGGCCAAGTTAGAAGTGAAATTTCCAGTTTGAGTCAAATCCGGGTCCAATCGAATCACACAACATCGGTTGCGAATGACGTAGTTACAAAAGTGAACGAACTCAACGAAAGACACGTGTTGACATCAAGATGATGCAAAAATGACCATGTCTAAGAAAAGCCAAAATTACGAAAAAGGGCTTGGTCTACTTAATCCAGGTCAAACTCAACCCAACTTCCTATCCATGACCCATAACGAAAAGAAAACACAAACAAAACACGATTAGGAACGAAAACAAGATTAACTAACTGCTAAACGAGGTTAAGCTGGGTCGGAATGTTACATCCTCCCCTACTTGAGAATCATTCCGTCCTCGGAATGCACGCTAACTCACTCATACCTGGGAAAACAAATTGGGGTACTGTCGTGCCATCTGCTCTTCTAACTCCCAAGTAGCCTCATCGGGACTGTGATGCTCCCAAAGCACTTTGACCCATCGGATTGTCCTGGTGCGGAGTATCTGCTCTCGGGTTCCCACGATACGGAGCGGTCGCTCAAAGTAGGCCGCGCTCGGCTGAGTCTGAACTTCGTCGTAACGAATGACATGGGAGGGATCATGGACATATTTCCGAAGCATCGAAACGTGAAAAACGTTGTGTACTCCTGAAAACATCTCGGGAAGCTCTAATCGATAGGCCAAATCACCAATCCGACTCTTGATCTCGAACGGTCCGACATAACGTGGAGCTAACTTGCCTTTCTGGCCGAAACGGATTGTACCCTTCATCGGTGAGACCTTCAGAAAAACCCACTCGCCAACCTGAAACTCTAAGGGTCGTCTGCGGGTGTCTGCATAACTCTTCTGTCTCGACCGAGCAACTTTCAAGTTCTCAATTGCTTTCTGTACCTTCTCCGTAGTCTCGGCAATGATCGTCGGTCCGTGAAAACTTCGAGTTCCAACTTCTTCCCAACAAATCGGACTCCTACACTTCTTCCCGTACAATGCTTCATATGGCGCCATCCCAATGCTCTCGTGGAAGCTGTTATTGTAAGCAAACTCGCACAACGATAAGTGAAGATCCCATTCTTTCTCGTAGCTCAACACGCTGGCTCGCAACATATCCTCCAAAGTCTGAATCGTCCGCTCTGATTGGCCATCCGTCTGTGGGTGGTATGCCGTGCTGAAACTCAATTTCGTACCCAAAGCCTCTTGGAAAGCTCTCCAGAAAGAGGAAACAAAACGGCTGTCACGATCGGATACAATCGACACGGGGGTACCATGGAGCCTGACGATCTCATCCACGAACTTCCTAGCCATCTCTGAAAATGTCATACCCTTCCGAAAAGGAATGAAATGGGCTGACTTCGTCAATCGATCTACAATCACCCAAATGGCGTTGTTCTTCCTGCTCGTCGGCGGCAACCCGGAAACGAAGTCCATGGTGATGTTTTCCCACTTCCACTGCGGTATATGCAAAGGATGCAACAAGCCTGGTGGTCTCTGATGATCTGCCTTCACCTTCTGGCAAGTCAAACAGCGAGCGACAAATCCTGCTACTTCTCTCTTCATGTTGTTCCACCAGAAGCGATCTTTGAGATTCCGAAACATCTTTGTGCTGCCTGGGTGCATCGCGTATCGAGCGTAATGCGCTTCGTTCATCAGCTTCTCCTTGAACTCATCAACTGCTGGCACGCACAACCTACTCCGAAAATAGAGTACACCATCCTCGAGTCTGAAATCGGGTCTGTCTCCAATGTGGTCTCGAATGCGCTTCAAAGTTAGATCTTCAAACTGCCTGTCTTTAATCTGCTGAATCATCTCAGGCTGAAACACTAGCGTACTAGCCAAAGTCACGCACTCATCCACTAGTTTTACTTCAACAGGGAGACCATGGAATTCTAAGAGGAAACTGCTCAATAGCTGCACTGACTCTGCTTTCCGACTGAGCGCATCTGCCACCACATTCCCCTTGCCTGGTTGATATTTGATCGGGAAATCATAATCCTTAATAAGCTCAAGCCATCTCCGCTGTCTCATGTTCAGCTCCTGCTGTGTGAATAGGTACTGTAAACTGTGGTGGTCAGAACGAACCTCAAACTGCACACCATACAGATAATGTCTCCACAGCTTCAATGCAAACACGATGGCTGCCAATTCCAAATCATGGGTGGCGTAATTCTTCTCATGTTCTCGCAACTGTCTCGATCCATAAGCAATAACCTTCCCGTGCTGCATTAACACACAACCTAGACCAACTCGAGAAGCGTCTGAATAAACCACGAATCCTTCACTACCATCTGGCAAGGCTAACACTGGGACTGTAGTCAACTTCTCTTTCAGAGTCCGGAAACGGGCTTCACACTCCTCAGTCCAATCAAATGATACATTCTTCCTGGTCAACTTCGTCAAAGGAGAAGAGATCTTCGCAAAGTCCTGGACAAATCGACGATAGTAACCTGCTAGACCAAGGAAACTGCGAACCTCTGTCACTGTCTTGGGGCTAGGCCAATTCACTACTGCCTCTACTTTAGATGGATCAACTGCCAATCCCTCTCGTGAAAAGATATGACCTAAAAATGCCACCTGCTCAAGCCAAAAATCACACTTCGACAACTTAGCAAACAATCGATGTTCTCTCAACAACGACAAGGCTTTTCTCAAGTGCTCCCTATGCTCCTCTGCTGACTTAGAGTATATCAGGATATCATCAATAAAAACAACTACGAACTAGTCCAAGAAAGGAGCAAAGATCTGATTCATCAAGGCCATGAACGCTGCAGGTGCATTGGTTAGTCCAAAAGGCATCACGAGGAATTCATAATGTCCATAACGAGTCCTGAAGGCAGTCTTAGGAATGTCATCTTCTTTGACCCTCAACTGGTGATATCCAGACCTCAAATCAATCTTCGAAAAGTATGCTGCACCCTGAAGTTGGTCAAACAACTCATTGATCCTGGGTAAGAGGTACTTGTTCTTGATAGTCACTTTGTTCAGCTGTCGATAGTCTATGCACATCCGAAAAGTACCATCCTTCTTTTTGACAAACAAGACTGGTGCTCCCCAAGGTGAAACGCTCGGGCGAATGAAACCCTTATCCAAAAGCTCCTGCAATTGCTTCTTCAACTCTGACAATTCGGCTGGGGCCATGCGATACGGAGCCTTGCTGATCGGTGCCGTGCCGGGAACAAGCTCAATGGCGAACTCCACATCTCGAACCGGGGGTAAGTCTGGCACATCGTCTGGAAAGACATCGGGGAAGTCACAGACCACCTGGATCTCACCTAGCTGCTTCGTCTCCTTCTTCGCTGAGATAAAGGCAATGAAGCCTTCACACCCTCGGCGGATCAAGCGATCTGCCTTACATGCCGAGATCACACGTCTGGGGCATCTCTGCTGACTGCCCTCGAAACGGAAGCCCTTGCCTAAATCGAAGAAGATCGTCCTGTTGTAACAGTTAACACAGGCACGATATCGAGCGAGCCAATCCATACCAAGGATCACGTCGAAGTCCAGCATCGACAACAGGATCAAATCAACAGGTAACTGATGACCTGCAATCTGCACGTCGCAATGGGGGTAGTACATACTACACTCCACTCGCTTGCCAACTGGGGTGGATACAACCAGCACATATGGCAACGGTTTAGACGGCTGATGCAACCGCTCGGCGAAACGAGGTGCTACATAAGACCGTGTAGACCCCGAATCGAACAAAGCTAATGCCTCGACGCGCGAAATCAAAACAGTACCTTCAACCACCTGTGGATCCTCGGCACTCTCGTGGGTAGCAGCGTAAGCACGGGCTGTCTAGCGAGGCTGTCTCGAGCCTGGACGAGCTGACTGTGACCTGCTCGGAGCTGTAGGTGCACTTGGTCTGCTAGGAACTGCACCGGAGGTAGGACCAGATGGAGCTGCACCGGAGGTTCTATATCGAGGACAATTGGCGATCATATACTCCCTCGAACCACAAATGGAACAAGCACCTGCCTTCCTCCAACAGGCGTTAGTCGCGTGGCTCTTGCCACAATGCCCACAAGTCACTCCAGTAGAACTAGACGTACTCTGCTGGCCTTTCGTCTTCTTCTGTACTTGTCCTCGTGCACTGAAAGGCGGCTGTCGCTTGGGCTCAACGGCTCTCGCAGCTTGGTGGATGGCCTCGGCAGAATAGGCCCTGTCCACTGCATCGTCAAACGTAGCTGGAACTAGAGACCCATGCGTACCCTGGCCCGGTCGCTGGTGTTCTCATTCCGACTGCTCTCGTAAGGGAGAAAATGGCCAATGTAGTAGCCACTTTGACTGTTATCTGTTTATGATCCTGATAGCATGCTTATTCATTGCATAATTGCTTAGTATACGAACATGATTTCTATGGATCTTGCACTGTGACTATTACTCATGATTAGACACAATTCGTGTTATCTTCTTGTGGCTTGTATTTTGCTAAGTCGTTGTACTTATGAGTTGTCGTTGTGTGTTGTAGGCTCAGATCCCTCTCCCGATCCTGCGTCGGTCGACCCGACTCCAGGAGAGGCTCGCGAGGCCCCCTCCGGCCCAGAGGAGTGGACTTGATCCATCCTCCAGAGTACGGTTTGCATCATTCTGGTTTTCCCCATTCATTTGAGTCGGAGTCTATTGGGGGAATTTTTGCTGTAACTTGTATTATGGGCTTGATATTGTATTTTGATTTTTGTGAGCCCTCTTTTGTATCATACGTTCTTGTAATTTGTTCTTGTTATCAGTTCATGATCCTTTGTAATCCATTATGTTTCTTGGTGTGTGGCTATATGCCTTGATACGTACAGCTTCTGCGTACAGTTGTTTGCACGTGTGAATGATCCCTTGTGTGTGTATGCTTGGACGGGGTCCAGGTGTGCATGCACGGGAGTACGTGTGTCATTGGTTAGATTTCCTCTGACCCCCGGTCCCTGGGCTCGGGTTGTGACATACGTATTGTATGGTATCAGAGCATTGTCTCTCAGAGCATTGTCTCTATCTTAGTCTGTAAGCATGTAGGCATATAGGACGTGGTGAGATTCCGTAGTCCAGTTTTGGACTGTTGTGTTTGGTCCCCTTGTCTTGTGAGTCTGTGTGAGTACCCAGTGTGATAGCAGATTGCCTTTTGTGTTTTGCAGGCTATGGCATCGGGATCTGGAACACACGATAACAACAATCAGGGAGACAATGAGAGTGGATCAGCCGCTCCACAGCCACTTGTGAATTTTGATGGGCGCTTCTTGACTATGCTACAGGCGATCCATTCTTTGCAAGCGCAGGTCGTTTCGATAGTAGACCGACAGAGTCAAGCGCCAGTTCAGCGGCCTGTAGAGCAGCAAGTGGTTTTCCAGCCTAAAGAGAGCAATCCAAATGCGTTGTACGATAAATTCAGAAAACGTGGAGCCACAGAATTCTATGGTAATGAAGATGCGTTGAAGGCTGATCAATGGCTGGAGCATACCGGAGATCTCTTCTCGACCATTGTCTGTGATGACCGGCAAAAGGTTATGCTTACGGCATAGATGTTCCGAGAGGTAGCAAAGACGTGGTGGAAGAGTATCAGTGCAGCCTATCTGACCATGCCTAGTGAAACGGTGTGGGAGACATTCCAGAAACAGTTTAGAAGGAAGTTTATCCCTGCTCATGTCCGGCGCGTGAAGGAGGTTGAGTTTCTGGCCTTACAGCAGCAGCAGCTGACCGTCTCGGAGTATATTCACTGATTCATCCAATTGTCCCATTTTGCCGAGGACATGATTAACACTGAGGAGAAGAAGGTGAATCTTTTCATTTCTGGTCTGCATCCTAGATATGCGAATTTTGTGACTGCTTTCCAGAGACCAGCTACTTTTGACGATGCGGTTGACAGAGCGCATGCTGCGGAAGCCAACCACCTAGCAGAGAGAGCTATGGACTTCAAGAGGAGCGCACCAGTAGGTTCCAAAGGACAGATTCAGAAGAAATGGAAAGGGAAGCAAGGAACTTCGAGTTTCTCGGGGAGCAGATGCGAGTTTTGTGGACTGGGACATCCAACGGAGAAGTGTTGGAAGAAGTCTGGAGCTTGTTTGAGTTGTGGATCCATGGAGCATAAGATAGCTCAGTGCCCGAAAGCCAGGACTTTCCAGTCATCCAGGTCTATGGGGTCTTCTAAGTCTTTGAGTTCTGCAGCTTCGAATAGCCCCCAGCCGTCTCGCCAGAATCAGAAGCCACAGCGTCAGACTGCTCGCGTGTACGCAACCTCCCATGATCATACAGAAGATGCGAATGTGGTAGAAGGTAAAGTTCTCATTGCCCGAGCTGAAGCACATACACTATTTGATTCGGGGTCTATGCGTTCGTATGTTGCACCTCGTTTTGCTGAACAGTTACCGCAACCCCCTCAGCCGCTACCCTATTTGTTAGTGGTGTCCACTCTTGTGGGCAAGAGAGTAGAGTGTAGTGTCTACTACCCTCAGTGCGATGTGGTGATTGAAGGTCGCCAGCTGCTAGTTGATTTGATCTTGTTGTCCATGTTGGATTTCGATGTGATCCTTGGAATAGACTGGCTAGCGCGGTATCGTGCCTGTGTTAACTGTTACAATAGGACGATTTACTTCGATTTTGAGAAGGGGTTTCGTTTCGAGGGCAATCAGGAGAGATGCCCGAGGCGTGTCATCTCCGCATGCAAGGCGGATCGTTTGATACGCAGAGGTTGTGCAGGTTTTCTTGCTTTCGTCTCGGAGAAGAAGGAGGTGAAGCAGTTGGGTGAGATTCCAGTAGTACGTGAGTTCCCGGATGTATTTCCGGAGGAAGTACCCGAGTTACCCCCTGTCCGAGATGTAGAGTTTGCGATCGATCTAGGGCCCGGTACAGCACCCATTAGTTTAGCTCCTTATTGTATGGCCCCTGCTGAGTTACTCGAATTGAAGACGCAATTGCAAGATCTTTTAGAGAAGGGTTTCGTACGGCCGAGTGTGTCACCGTGGGGAGCTCCAGTGCTGTTTGTGAAGAAGAAGGACAGTACCTTACGGATGTGCATAGATTACCGGCGATTGAATAAAGTCACGATCAAGAATAAATACCCATTACCGCGTATTGATGAGTTGTTCGACCAACTTCAAGGTGCCGCCTACTTTTCCAAGATTGATCTAAGATTGGGGTATCATCAACTCCGGGTGAAGGAAGAAGATATCGCGAAGACTGCTTTCAGGACACGGTATGGACATTTTGAGTTCCTCGTGATGCCATTTGGATTAACCAATGCACCTGCTGCCTTTATGGCCTTGATGAACAGGATCTTCGCTCCTTTCCTGGATCGATTCGTGGTGGTCTTTATTGATGATATTTTGGTGTATTTGAAGACCCCAGAGGAGCATGAGGAACATCTACGTCGAGCCTTACAGTTGTTGAAGGAACATCGCTTATATGCCAAATTGTCGAAGTGTGATTTTTGGCTCGAGCAGGTAGCTTTTCTTGGTCATACCATTTCACGAGATGGGTTGGCAGTGGATCAGACGAAAGTTGAGGCAGTGATGAATTGGCCCAGCCCAAAGACAGTGACGGAGATACGAAGTTTTCTTGGATTGGCTGGCTATTATCGTCGATTTATTCAAGATTTCGCCAAGATTTCTGCACCGTTGACTCGATTGACCAGGAAGAATGTTCCTTTTCTGTGGACGGACGAATGTGAGCACCAGTTTCGTATGTTGAAGGAGAAGCTTACTTCGGTTCCAGTCTTGACGTTACCGGATGGGCATGAAGGATTTATGATATACTCTGATGCTTCTCGAGTCGGTTTGGGATGTGTTTTAATGCAACATGGCAAAGTGATTGCCTATGGCTCGAGGCAACTTCGGGAGCATGAGAAGAACTATGCCACGCATGATTTAGAGTTGGCAGCCATCGTTTTTGCGTTGAAGATGTGGAGACATTATTTGTATGGCGTGACATTTGAAGTGCATTCAGATCATCATAGTCTACAGTATCTCTTCACGCAGTCTGAGTTGAATATGAGGCAACGAAGGTGGCTTGAGTTGATCAAGGATTTTGATTTCCCCATCAAATACCATCCAGGAAAAGGCAACGTTGTTGCAGATGCCTTGAGTAGGAAGTCGGAGCTTCTTCAGGCTTTGGATAGCCTTTATTTTGTGAAACATGCACAGCCGGTGGAAGTGCGATTGGTGGAGAACTGTTTGACACTTGCCAGCACAGTGAGTTTTCAGCCTGACATCATTCAGCATATTAAAGACCAGCAGTTTGAGGATGCGATGTTGAGGCGCATTCGGGATAGCATTGCAGATTGACCAGACTTTCGCTTGGAGGGCGATGTCTTGTATTTCAGGAGCAGGTTATGTGTGCCAGCAGTAGATGCTTTGAAGGAGAGTTTGATGACAGAAGCACACCATGCTCGTTATTCTATGCACCCTGGAAGTACGAAGATGTACCGAGCTCTCAAGGACAGATTCTGGTGGAATAATATGAAGAGAGAAATTGCTGGGTATGTTGCCAGATGTTTGACTTGCCAAAAGGTGAAAGCTGACCATCAGAGACCTCCAGGTTCCTTACATCCATTGTATATTCCCCAGTGGAAATGGGAGCACATTACGATGGGCTTCGTTTCGGGTTTACCCCTGACGAGCAAGAAGAACAGTGCCATTTGGGTGATCGTGGACAGACTGACGAGGATAGCCCATTTTCTTCCATTCAAGAAAGGCATGACATTTTCCGAGATGGCGAAGAAGTTCGTTGATGAGATCGTTAGACTACATGGTCCGCCTGTATCGATTGTGTCAGATCGAGATAGCCGCTTTGTTTCTTCATTTTGGAGAGCATTTCAGGAAACCATGGGAACGAAGTTGAGCTTCAGTACGGCGTATCACCCGCAGACTGATGGACAGTCAGAACGAACTATTCAGATGCTCGAGGACATGTTACGGGCCAGTGTACTGAATTTTGAGAAAGAATGGGATCTGCATCTCTCGTTGTGCGAGTTTGCGTATAACAAC
This sequence comes from Sextonia rubra, assembly GCA_037013555.1. Lineage (NCBI taxonomy): Eukaryota > Viridiplantae > Streptophyta > Magnoliopsida > Laurales > Lauraceae > Sextonia > Sextonia rubra. Next base: position 12,931,868 of record JASUAD010000012.1, read on the forward strand.
AGTTTCCACGAGAGTATTGGAATGGCACCCTATGAAGCTCTGTATGGACGGAAATGTAGAAGTCCTGTTTGCTGGGAAGAAGTTGGAACAAGGAGTTTCCACGGACCGACGATCATTGCTGAGACTACAGAGAAAGTACAGAAGGTCATTGACAATCTGAAGGTTGCTCGATCGAGACAGAAGAGCTATGCAGATACGAGGAGAAGAACATTAGCATTTCAGGTTGGAGATTGGGTATTCTTGAAGGTCTCACCGATGAAAGGTACGATACGGTTAGGTCAAAAAGGCAAGTTAGCGCCAAGATATGTGGGTCCATTTGAGATCAAGAGCCGGATTGGCGATCTAGCGTACAGATTGATTCTTCCCGTGGAGTTTTCTGGAGTACATGACGTTTTCCATGTATCAATGCTTCGCAAGTATGTTCGAGACCCGACGCATGTGATTCGATACGATGATATTCAGATGCAACCAAATGCGTCATACGTTGAGCGTCCGCTCCGTATTGTTGGGACCAGAGAACAGCTCTTGCGTACGAGGACTATTCGATGGGTCAAGGTACTCTTGGAACATCATGGACCTGATGAAGCCACGTGGGAATTAGAAGATCAGATGGCACGTCAGTATCTTTACCTTTTTGCTCAGGTACGCGTTCATTCCGAGGACAGAATGATGTCTAAGTGGGGGAGGATGTAACACTCCGACCCGATTTGAGCCGGATTAGTGGCTAATTGTGTGCGATGGTATCGTTAAGTGTGTTTTGATTTTGTTTTTCTTTGGCTTTGAGTCATAGAGAGATTGTTTGGGTTGAGTTTGACTTGGTCTAGGGAGTTCGAGCCCTTTTTCGTAATTTTGGCTTTTGGTTGACCTTGTCAGTTTTGCGTCATTCTGACGTCATCGCGTGTATTTCGTTGAGCTTGTCGATTTCCGTAACTGTCTTGGATCCGAATGATTCCGTTTGCTCTTGTTGGATCATCATTTGACTCAAATTGATATTCGTGTAAGCTGTTTGGACCTATATGTAATTTGGACTCATTGTTACCTTTAAATATCCCACCTACCCTCTTGTTTCTCTCGATCGTCTCTCGTTCTCTCAGCTCACTCTCTCTCAGCTATCTCTCTCTCGTTCAGCTCTTCCCTCTCACTCCTTCTCCTTCTCTGTTTCTGTTGCGTGAGGAGAGAGGAGCCAATTCGTGTGTGTTTCCCGGTGGACTGAGCCAAGCAACGAAGTGATTTCCATCTGTGAGGCAAGTATAAGCCCAAGTAGTATGAACACTGATTGATATGGATTTGATTGTTGTGTCTTTATGCTTCATTGTATTTCTCAGTGTTAGACAGCCCTATTGAGCTCATTTTGCTGTTATCTCCTTGTTTTCAGTTGTTTTGTTCACTTTCTGTATGACTGTCACGATTCCAGAAAAATGAGTCCGTGCACTCACGGCTACACCGTGAAATGTGCTACGGCTAAGCCGTGAAATGGCTTACGGCTAAGCCGAGACCCAGCCGTAACCTTAACCGTAGAACAATACAGACTGACATCTGAAAATAACTGAGAGTTGGCAAATTGCCATTCTTCTACGGCCCAGCCTGATCTAAGCCGTACATTGTCCTACGGCTAAGCCGTGGACCAGGATACGGCTGAGCCGTAGAGTAAAATACGGTTGAGCCGTAAATCCGGATGAGCATTTTGGGGAGCCTCGGCTCAGCCGCAGTGTATATTACGGCTAAGCCGTAAAATGCCTCGGCTAAGCTGTAAGGTTAACTACGGCTACACCGTGAGACCCTGAGAACTAAATGAAAAAGACTAGGTTTAAGCAAAAGACCATATATGACTTTCATGTTAGAATGTAGCGAACCTAAACATGCCCAATGGAATGTCTGAATGACATGAATGATCTCGAGGGCTGCGAATCATTCATGACAGTTATCCAGTTGTTTAGCACCTCCCCATGGGTGTTGGTTTAAGGGACTTCGGTGCACATTCCAGACACTGCAACACTAGACAATAGTGCATCGGATAACTTGAAACTACATCAACATGCACGGTTAGAAACACTGGATAATTAGTTTAGGATTGGCTTGTAATTGACCTTGATTCGTAAAGGTATCCTGATTTGTGTAGCATATTGATTTCGGTTATGCCCTCTTATGTGTTCTGCGCTGGACCTCTCGATTCTGTGGGAAATGCAGCAACCCCAGAGCGAAGCCCGGGCGGGACCATTCTATTATTGTGAATTGTGTTTTACCATTGCAAGTACTAAGTCAGTGATTGTTCTTGATACTCATTGTCAGTGCTTCTTTTATTTGCTTATGTGCATTCAGTATCAGTATCAGCTTATTTGCATTCAGTGTCAGTATATGCGATGCACTTCCTATTGTCTGTTTAGCGTGATATGGGAGATCTGTATGTGATATGATATGATTGATTGATTGAGGTGCATCATCTGATTTGATTGTGATTGGTATATGGCACTACTGAGCCTCAGCCTTAGGATACCCGACGGGATTAACTTTGGTTTAGTTTATGTGTTTGCCTCTGCAGAGTGTTCTGTCCTGGGACTCCGGACCCCGGGAACTAGAGACCCATGCGTACCCTGGCCCGGTCGCTGGTGTTCTCATTCCGACTGCTCTCGTAAGGGAGAAAATGGCCAATGTAATAGCCACTTTGACTGTTATCTGTTTATGATCCTGATAGCATGCTTATTCATTGCATAATTACTTAGTATACGAACATGATTTCTATGGATCTTGCACTGTGACTATTACTCATGATTAGACACAATTCGTGTTATCTTCTTGTGGCTTGTATTTTGCTAAGTCGTTGTACTTATGAGTTGTCGTTGTGTGTTGCAGGCTCAGATCCCTCTCCCGATCCTGCGTCGGTCGACCCGACTCCAGGAGAGGCTCGCGAGGCCCCCTCCGGCCTAGAGGAGTGGACTTGATCCATCCTCCAGAGTACGGTTTGCATCATTCTGGTTTTCCCCATTCATTTGAGTCGGAGTCTATTGGGGGAATTTTTGCTGTAACTTGTATTATGGGCTTGATATTGTATTTTGATTTTTGTGAGCCCTCTTTTGTATCATACGTTCTTGTAATTTGTTCTTGTTATCAGTTCATGATCCTTTGTAATCCATTATGTTTCTTGGTGTGTGGCTATATGCCTTGATACGTACAGCTTCCGCGTACAGTTGTTTGCACGTGTGAATGATCCCTTGTGTGTGTATGCTTGGACGGGGTCCAGGTGTGCATGCACGGGAGTACGTGTGTCATTGGTTAGATTTCCTCTGACCCCCGGTCCCTGGGCTCGGGTTGTGACAACACTCTACACTTACCAATATACCCATGTTACCCTTTCTCCCATTCCCTCTCTACACTCATCTCGTTTTCCCCTATTCTCTTCCTCCTCTGTTCTATCGACAGTTCCAAGTAGGCTATCCTCCAAGGCATTCCACTGTTCTATCTCTCTTCTCTTTTGTTTTCAAAGGTAACAACTTCTTCTCTTCTCCACCATTTTCATATTTTTTTCTATTCTCTACCACTTTCATATCTTTAAGCATTCAAAAGGTCATGTTATGTTTGGATTCCTTTAGATGAATGTGTTTGCATCAATCACTATGATTGAGGATAGCTTTCCATTCATAGTGATCAAAGACAAATGAATGAAGATGGATTTTTTATGGTTTTTTGTTCCTCCCTGTTGAGCCCATTAAAATGTTCTGTCAAACTTGGTTGAACGAATTTTTGTTTCCCTTTATTTTTTCATGTATACTAAACTGGTTTTACATTGATAGATAAGGCTAGTAGTTCTAGAATTCGACCGACAACTTTCAATAGGAGGAGTCGTGAACGAGTTGAAGAAATTCCTGAAGAACCCGAAGTCCCTAACATAGAATTTAAAGATGATAGTTAGGATGAAAATGATGATGTAGAAGAAAACATGTGGGGCCAGTAGATCAATCATTAATAAGTAGTTTTCAAACACATATTGTGAAATTCATTTGGGAAGGAGAGGTTTGTTTATATGTTATATTAAAAGATTATTCTACTCTTAGTGTCTTCAATAATGTATAATTTATGTATGCAAGATCATGGTCCATTGAAATGCTTAAGTCATGGCCAGAAAATACCTTTATGGACATTGAATAAGTCAAATAAGTTTAGATAGAAGATATCTACATCTAGATTCGGGTTGCTAATCAATGCACCTTACCAATCTATAAATAAGGGTCTTTTGTCTTTTTTTGTGGAAAGGTGGCAACCCAAGACTAACACTTTCTACGTTCCATTCGGTGAGATGACCATCACATTGGACGATGCTGCCTCCATCCTCGAGATTTCGATTATAGGTCGTGCTGTTTCATACAATACAAAAATCACAATTCCTTAAGCAAGTGAGCTATTAGAGGAAGCATTTGGAATTGATTCTATAGAGGTACATAATGAGCTTGTGTAGGTTCATGGCCAATCAGTAACGTTGGAGTAGCTAAGGCTCCAATTTCAAAATGTTACGATGCCAATGGAGAAAAAGCCATCGATTGTGCAATGAGAGCGTACTTGTTGTATTTATTAGGATGTACGCTGTTTACCGACAAGAGTAACACATGAGTGCCAATCATATATCTTCACATTTTTATGGATGTAGATTATGTGAGTTCATACGCATGGGGTACCATTGCTTTGGCATATGTAAGGTCCCGAACCCCCACTAATCTTAGTTACGTTAATTAACCTTGTTTTATGTTAATTAAGACTTGTTGAGGATTAATTTAGTGTAAAACTATTGGGTTTGGGCCTCGGATAGGTAGTTGGGCAGAGTTCGGACCCTACTTAAATAGTCAAGGGTCTTTTTGTAATTGTCCTCGCACCATGTGGGTATCTCGTCGATCACTTCTTGCGTGATTTTTCGCATAGACCATTTTCCGTGTTGGGTCCAACTTGAATTGGATTCATCTTGAGCCAACTAAAGTCACATGACTTATATCGTAAATATCTTTAAGAAAAGGGGTTTGCATGCAAAGAAGGGGAAAGTAATCTTAAAAGAGAGAGTCCAACGTCCATTCCCTTTTGTTTTCGTTCCTCCTTGGTTGCTAGAGCCACTTCTTCCTCTCTTCACCCTCCTCAACTCACGATTCGAGCTGGAAACGGGGGATTCAGTGTTTGCATGCAACAGTGACAACCTCCATCCCTCCTCTTCTTCCTCCTTTGGGCATTTTCTCTCTCTCTAAGCTACAGACCTAAGAGAGCCCATCTCAGATTGGAAGTCTTCTCCTAACCACACAGCAAGAGACAGTTGGAGAGGGTTAGTAGTACTGTTAGAAAAAGCAAGTACTGAGTTATAAGTACTGCATGCATGGTTAAGTATGGATTATTGAACTAGCTACTTGCATCTTCCCCAATTTTAGTCATTTTCATTGTTTTAATTGTTGTAAATGTGATATGGAATGAATTACAAGGTAAACATGTATTAGAAGGGTGTGTGGGCATTAAACACCTTCAAAGACAAGGTCACTGAGCCATAGGAATGTTTCATTTATCATGCTCTGTGTTGAATTGCATTGGAACTGAGCTACAGAATTGTACCTAGATTTCTGAAACTTACGGCGAGGCTACGGCTAAGCCGTGAGCATCTACGGCTCAAAGTCCAGAGAGCAGTAGAATGGGATTTTGTACTACGGCTCACCTATGGCCAAGCCGTGGATTTCACTACGGCTAAGCCGTGTCCAGCCCGTAACTTAGCCATAGGTCTTCCTATGGCGAGCTTTCCAGAGAGCTCATGGAACCCAGTTTTTTTTACAGTTTGCACATGGCTGCACCGTGTAATACACTACGGCTACACCGTAACCTCCCCGTACCCTAGCCGTAGGCTTAGCTCGGCTAAGCCGTAGGACAACATACGGTTGGGCAGTAAATGCGCCTGAAAATCCGGACGGAATTTGACCCACTCGGCTAAGCCGTAGCCTTGTACATGGTTAAGCCGTAAGAACCCAGTAAACATAGGGGTAAGGGCATTCAATGACTTTGTAGAGCCTTAGTATTGGCACCTTCTATCCCACTTCACAGGCCCAATGGTAAGTACTTGTTGGAGAGAATGAATGATTTCTGGAGGGTCTCCCAATGGCAAGTCATGGATGTTGGCATAAGAAAGGGTGTCCCGTATGCACACGAGGTAATACAAAGACACGGTAACACAATGACACCAAACGTCTTATGTGTACATCGTGTTGAATGTCCTTGGAGACTATAGGTTACTTATTATAAGGGGGTGAAGGTAGTAATTTCTTGGATACTCACTCAAGTGGAATGCATCCATATTGCTATGATATATCACCTTCAGTATGATTGTTATCAAATTAATTTCCTCTAGCAAACCCAAGGTAATTCAGACCTGAGCTTCTAATGAGTGCGTGTCTGACAAGCCAGAGTTTCTACTGAGTGTGTGCTTGTTAACCAAGGGTATAACTGAGGTTCGAGCCTTGTAGCTCATACGTATATGCTTCATTTCATTATTGCCGTTGTCACAATTATATTCTTGGACTAATGTTCCTTACACATGATATGCCTAGTATGATTGAATCCGAATCGGCACCACTTAGCTTTTGCCCTTTTGGGTATATGTATGTCACCGCTGCAGTAGGTTTACGGAGGGGTTGTCGACTCTCTTCGGGAAGCTATCTTGATCCTCTAGCGACCCATATGATATGTATGCTCCCTTTTGGGAGAACAGAGCATCGTGGTCGCCAATCAGTATGTATGACATTTAAGTGTAATTCCTCACTCATGCATCATGTTCAGTGATTATTCTTGTTGATATATTATGTTGTATTAGTTCCTATGCCTTAGTACTTGCTTAACCGTTGTGTTAACAGTGTTACCCTTGGTATTACAGGTCCAGAATCCGGTCCCAACGCAGACACTGACGCACCCCCGGAGGGTACCCCAACGGTACCTCGGGATGTAGACGAGTGGACGGATGGCGACATCTATTACTAGCCATCCTACGGAGCGCGTGGATTCTTGGGATATTATGCTTGGACCTCTTGTATCAAACTCTTAAGTAGTATTTTGAAATGTAATTGAAGACCTTAACACTATTGTATGTACATATGTTTATTTATGAAAGTTAACAGACTATGAACTTCACGTGCTCTTGATAATTACTGAGTATTTCGCAGGATTTCGCTTATGACAAGTTATGTTTGTACGTGTGTCAGCATACCTCACACATTCCTGTGAAATCTCCCTTGTAGGAATTCGTGCATAATTCTTCAGGGCATGGATTTCTACGGGATTACGTATCCACGCCCTGGGGGCCCACTCAAATCCCCAAATTCCCGGGATCGGGGCGTGACAGCATATTTGTATAGGCAGTTGGGATTAGCTACCTAGCATGAAGTCTAACAAATAGCCGGATATTTGATCTTACTAGAAGTGTGGATAGATGAGCATTTTGAGAATTTAGCCCCGATTCTCAACCTCTTTTATCAAGAGAACCATCCCTTAGTGCATTGTTGGCATCCTCGTAGGGAGTCTGGAAATGAGCATCTTCTGATCGCAATACAAGATAATCTTGACGACATGGGTTTTGATAAGGTATGAATACATGCAAATATTCTTTGTGAATTATTTTTATATGGCTCTGACCTTTCAACTCTATATGTAACTATTCTCCATGAATAACTTATTCTCTTGTTTTCATATCACATTGGGTCCTTGTAGAGATAGTAAGCGCCACCATTCATTTCAGGAGGTTGCTTTTTATATTGGCAGCATTAAGTGTATGGACATTGTCGAGCCCTACCATCCAAATAGGGTGTTGGGGTAGTTTGGGAAAGTTCAAACAATTCCTCGCTCACCATTACCTCCTATTCGTGGCATGTGAGGTCCAATTGCAGAACAATATAATATTGTACGTCGGTATTTGGATTCAGTTTGGAAAGGATGGGAGAATCATGTACTATCTGGACCAAATTAGAGTCAGCCAGTGAGACATCCATCCGATTGTGTACCCAATTACATAGGTTGGTACACACGAGTTTCATGAACTTTACTCCAAAACCCAAACCATAGATCTAGATTTCACCAACGATCCCACAGGTCACAGTCTAGCTATTCCACAAGCTATGAGCAACTATGGTTAATCAATTATCAAACTTCATCTTTTCTTTTTTTTGTTATTCATCTTCATTATTCTACTTTCGTAGCTCTTTTAAAATGTTTTTTTTTGTAGCGTTGTCAAAATGCACTTATAATACTTGACCTAGTGACTAAAGAAGAGTGCGTTCAAAACCTGCGAAGGATGTACACTGTTGTAAAGCAGGCTTGATAGTTGTTGTGGGGAGTTTCTAGTGTAGATGCTCAGTGAATTTCCTGAGACCCTTGTATGACATCACGTAGTTACACTCGCAGGCAAATGAAGGATAGAAGTTGATTTCAATTAATGTAAATGATGTTTGATGTAAGCATGAATGGAATTCATTTCCATGTATGATGTATAATTTCAATGATGAATAGTAATAGAAATGATCTATTTTGAACTTTAATGGATAAACTTAATCTTTTTCATAAATGTTATTGCAACAAAAATGATATTACAACATAATAACATGACAAAGTCTAAATCAACCCAATGCTATCGTCTCACATCTTGCTACATCTGAACTAGCAATTTCTTTGAAAAATTCAATCCTATTTTCTAGTCTGGTTGCCTAGCTTGTTGCACATTGATAGTGAAAATCACACCATTTATTCGAAATAGGTGGAGTAAGATGAGATGGATCAAAGCAGACCTAAAAGAAGACAATATATTAGTATATTATAGATTAAAGAATTCATAATTTGGATTGCTTGCAAGAAGTTGATATCTGAATGAGGTTAATTGGCAAAACTTATCGCTACCTCCTTACGAAAAGTTGTAGGCAGTGGCACTGACCTAAGGGGCAAAAAGGTAAAACATTATTCCTTGTTGATGTGGTATAAAACCAAATTGTAATAAGATGCTATCATATGCCCTATGTCAGGCATAGTCGTCGAATGGTCATAGCAAGGGTGATCTTGATAGTATAATAATGTGTTAATTAGTTCCTTAACTCTATTAGCCACCCTATATAATTGACTGTAGTGATCCGCATAAGTAAACAACTCTTTACTAGTCCTCTTCAGACTTGTGGCCAACCATTTTTAGTGAACCCAATCAAATCAACAACCACAATTTCCATCGGCTTTTACATAATTGATATGGCATATGTAGGGCCTAAACCCTCAGGAAATTGATCATGATAAGAGATATTTGCCGCAGATCTTGAACAATTCCCCTTAGCCTTTTCTTTCTTCTTAAGTTTCTCATTTGGTTTCATTTCCAATGTTTCCTTTGTATCAGCAACCATAAATGTAGGAGAGTGACTATCATGTTCAAATCATACCAATTCAAATGCATTTTGATCACGTCGAGTAGAGGTATCTACCTTTAGAGGTGGTTGTCCTCGGGTTTTTGACATAACTTCTGATTCTATTAAGAACATATTGTCTAGGCTTGATAGCTCCGTCAACTTCTTTTTCATTTGCAATTTTCATGTAGGCTCATATTCATTAAACCGCTTTTCAAATAACATCAACTTCACCTTACAATCAGACTTTATAACAGAGCTTCTCAATGTAGAATTAGGCGACATATGAAGCTTACACCAATGCAGATGCATGCATTTGAGAGAAAATGACATTCCTTTAGTAATATAAACTGCAATCTCATGAGCGCAAGGTAAGCCGTGTCTGTATCGAATTACACACCCACATGCACTTTGGTCAATGCCAACTAAATTGGCTCTTTTTATTTCTGAGAAAAGTTTTTCTAATGAATTTTTAGAGATGTTGCACAAAGCTCTTTGAATTCTTGAGGTTTGAAATTATGCTACACAACTGTCTTGCTTTTCTTAAATGATGCTTTAATGCTTGTATGCTGCAACTAAAGTAAATTGTGAACCTTTGTCCAACTCATTTCAAAATTTTTTTGACTTGAACCAAGTTGTCTCTTCAACAATGCATGTGAATGCTTAACCCTATAAAAAAAACATAGAGGGAAATGATTATGGATTGATCAATTAGTTGGCATTAACATAGTAAGAAATAAGTATTCAAGGTATTTATTTGTTGTAGTATTCCCAAAAAGCATACAATTATTTATCCATGCAGACACAAATCTTTCCTTGTATGTATCTAACCATATAGATTGAACATACTTAAGCACTGTTGGATAAGTACTAAACTCTTTATTTAACTTAAAAAGATGTTCAATGTACTCTTGTTTTGTGGAGGAAGACATTAACATATTTGATCGCGCTCGAAAATGGCGAATGTGTAACGGATTCGAGTCCATAATTCACACACTTCAAATGTTAAGAAGAATGAGAAATAACTACAGTTCATCATTAATTTCCCTTTTGTTTACATGGGTTCAAATGCTCTGACCATGGGGATGTAGGTTGTTTATATGTTTTTAAAAAGTTTATAACTTCTCCCTCAAGTCTCAGATGTGATTCAAATTCAGAAAATACAATAAAATATATATAAATTGGAAAACGATGCAAGAAAGAAGGAAATAGGGGGAGTGACTGTGACTTACGATCATTGGTAGGGGTCAGTGACTGTGAGCCCTAGTGATTGTGGCTCACGGTCACTGGCAGATGGTGGTCGAAAGGCTACTATTTTCTCTCTGTATTGTACTGTTTCGCCTCTATGACTTCTTCAAATGTTGAAACTCACTTTTATAATATTTAGAGTGTTGAGTGACCATTGAAAAGGCTTGTTTTGACCGGGGAATCAACCAAAACCTTTGATGATTTTTACTTTTGGCTACGGGCAAATTTTTTTATACAAATTTGAAAAGGGTATTGTATGAAGCCAAAGTTGTATCGTTCTGACCCTATGATTTTCAAAGATCAAAATGAAGCTTAAAGAGGCTTGTTCACAACTTCCATTATGGCTAGAAAACCCCACAAGTAAAAAAAAAAAAAAAACAAAGGAATTGATTTCATCTTTCAAAGGCTCGACAGTGCTTGAACATAATCTTCTTTTAAACGATACCCTTACCCCCCCTTTCTTCTCTGAACTATCTCTCACCTTGAGTGAATGAGAAGAATAAGTGGGCTGGAGAGTGCCGGAGAATGCCTTGTGACTTGTTTGAAATTTAGTAGGAACTTGCACTTGCAATTACTATCTGTCTCCTTTTTATGTTTCTATCCCTCTTTGTGTATTAAACTTCCTTTTTGATAGACTTCAGTAGCGGTTTGGGGAGTTATGGGGAGTTAAAGTTTGAAATGAAGTAGAGGGAACCGCCAAAAACTGCAGGAATTGCTCCACGGGTGTTAGTGACCACAATCGCAACTACTCCCAGGTCCTAATTTTGACTTTTTGATTATGACCTGTTTTCAGCTGTTTGGGGCCCAAACGATGTTCTATCTTCACAAAACTTGGAGGGATGCTTTTTAACACTATTTTGAGTGTGTTATAACAACTTCAGCTCGATTTGACCTTTTGAAGTTTATCAACTGCCCTGTTGACTTTTCATGAAAATGGGCACTTATTTCAGTTGTTTGAGGCTCAAATGACCTCGGTTTGGTTTGAAACTTAGAGCGACTAATGTCAAGGGTATCTTGGAGTGTCCATCCAGATTTCATGCAATTTAGATACGTGGAAGTCGGATTGAAAACAGTGACCCATTTGTTACATGTTCGAAGTCACTATTCACCCCATGTTGTAGGTAGTTAGCATGTTTTGAATTTCATCAGCTTTGGCTCCCTGGAAGTAGGATTTTGGCTAGTGACTTCCAAGGCTCAAGGGTCACTATCTTCTAAGCTGACATGCAGTGGAAGTAGAACCAAACGAAGTCCTCTTGTCTTGAAAATTTGTAGAATCTCCTTCGAGCATGACCGAAGCTTTTTGCCCAAACTGCATCAATTTTGGATCTCGGGAAACTAGACTTTGGTCAGCGACCCCATGGCTTGGGGGTCACTAACCCAAAGTTGACATGCTTGAAGACTTTGGGTCAAATGATGTCAGTTTGACTTAAAATTTTACAGATATTCTCTTAAGCATAATTTTAACTTCCTCTAAGAGTTTTAGCTAATTTGATCTTCATGAGATGTCATTTGGCACGGTGACCCCACAGAGCTTAGTAAATGACCATTTGAATTGAGTTTGAATCCAAATGATGTCAAAATGCTCTGAAACTTTGAAGGATGCTCTTTGAATGTACTTAAAGGCATTCTCCTGAGTTTGAGCTTGCTTCGACATGTAAAAGTATTAATTTCCACAATGACCCCCAAGGGCTAGCAGATAATCTCTGAAGCTTGAGTTTGAGCTAAAATGAAGTCTAAATTTTTGAAACTTGGAAACATCATTCCCAAGAATATTTGTGGACTTGCCATGAGATTTTCATTAGCTTTGAACATCTGGATATTATAGTTGACTTGTCATTCTACAATTCTAGGGTTTATGTACCCTTGTTTTTGTTGCAATATTTGTAAAATTCTTTTTTTATTATGGGTCAACAAGTGCCCCCTCGAGGTACAATGATTAAAGTATGACAATCATTATGCCTCGAAACAGCCAATCTATAGGAATGATGAATGGCTTTGATGAAAAAGGTTTTGTCAAGGTAGGTTGTAGGCCTAGACTTAAAATTTTAAAATTTTGGTAAAATCATGAAGAGTTTGATGATGGAATTTGGTAAAAACATAAGAAATCTGAATTTTTTTGCCCTATTTTCACAAATATCAAAGGTAACATCTCTATGGGGACTGTGGAGAACACCCACAAAAGAAATCCTTAAGGTTTTAAGAAAAATCAAAGTTTGAATTTAAAATGGGTTTAGGTTTGGAATTTTCATGGATTTTTTTGGTTTATTTTCAAAAAATCAAAATTAAGGTTTTGACTTGGCTTGACATCCATTTAGATGAAAAGTTGAAAAAGAATGGCTTTTGTGGGTTTTGATTCAAAATAATTTTAGATGACAGATTTAGCTCAAAATCAAGTTTGACCCAAGATAAATTTTGAAATTTGGGTTGGTTTGAAAAGAAAACCCCTCATCTTTTTTTTTTTTTATAATTTCCCAAAATAGGTTCATTTATTATGGGAAGTTCATTTCTTTTGTAAAATATCCCAAGTGGGCTTACCATGTGCTGCAGAAATTTTGAACAATCACATTTGAGGAAGTGGACACAATGGTTCTCACTGCTCAAAATCATAGTGACCCTGAAGGTTAGACAGTGGTCATGGTGGACTTGGCCAAGTTGTGGACTCTATCACTTTACCATAGCTGTGTCTATGGGAAAGAGGATGAAATATCAGTGGCCTTGAGCAGCTCGAGGAAGGCTAAACAATGGACTCCACTGCCTAAAACAATGGTGTCTGTGAGCCTACGGAGGAGAACATCGATGGCCGTGGGCTGCACTATTTTAAACGCACAATGTTTGTGAGTCAAAAGGGAGGGGCAACAGTTGCCATGAGGACTTGAGTAAGCTACCCGCTGCAGTGCCCATGAGCTTTGGGTAAAATTGAGAAATTTGCCTTTAAACTACAGGTCCCATTGCTAGGAACAGTTGTGAGAGTGACCAAGAAGGGCAGCACAGCATGGGTCCCACTATTCAACTCTGTTTGTGAGAAAAGGGAAGACCAGCACTGACTGTGGGCCAAGGAGTGTAGCTATGAGGGAGGTAAGAGGGTTAAAAGTGTGGACCATTAAACAGTGGTCCCCACTCCTTCAACCAAAAACTCGGTTGGTGACCGCGACAAGGAAGAGCCCAGGCGTATAAGGCCGTGGCTTCTTTCTGTTTCGTCTTGTTGTTTACTACTTCAAGAGCGCATAGCAAGACACACAGAGAGACAAAAATTCAAGCCTCCTCTGTTCTTCAAGTTGAGCTCCTTCTTCTCCCTCAAGATTAATCAATGGCTGGTATGAATTTCAGGCCACCCCTTTCTTTTTTGTTTTGTCATGGCTGTTTATTCACAATGCCTCAGAATGCAGTAAAATCAGGGCTCGACCCTTTCTTCCTCTTCTCTTTTTTTGTTTTCCTTTCACTCTCCTGGCTTGCCTCTTGATGTGAGAGTTTTATCTGATCTCCATTTGTGGCGTTTGCACGACTAAACCACCATAGCAGAAATTCATGATCATGGTCAGCACCATCCAAGGAAATCCCACGTTCACGGCCTTCTTTTTCTTTTTCTCTTCACTTTCTTTTTTTATTTTTTATTTTAAGTTAAGATGCAAGATCTGATCGATGATTTTGATGTAAGATGGCCCCATTGTCATCATCCCAAACTTGTAGCATAGCTTGCGTAGACGAATCCACAGTGGTGGCCACGGTCATCACCAGTTTGAGGAATTGGCTGACTGATTTTTTTTTTATATATACTTCCATGCTCCTCTTTTGTCTCTAATATGCTGATGATGGAAGAATCATGTCTAAGCATTCTACTGTGAGGAATTTCTGTCCAAGTTAGAAACTGTCCGGGCAACTCCCACGATCATAACCAGTCGATCTAAGTGACTCCCACAGTCACGGCCTACTTGTGGCTGTTTGAGCTCTATTCTTTTTTTTTTTTTTTTGTTTCTCTCTCTCTCTCTCTCTCTCTCTCTCTCTCTCTCTCTCTCTCTCTCTCTCTCTCTCTCTCTCTCTTTGTTTGTCATTATTACTGATAGCCTTCATGTAAGGTTCTCTCCTTGAATACCATTCCGAGCTCATGATAAGATCAAGAGTGGGATCCTTGGAATCTTGACATGCCCAAGCACTGTCAACTGTCAACAGTCCACTTGAAGAAATGCTTGAGCTCTGTTACTTTTTCGTTTTCTTTTTTTATCTCTTTTTTTTTTCTTTGTTTTTGTTTTGCTTGATCAACCAGACACCATTCTAAGAACACAGAATTTGAAAGCTTGAGCAATTTGTTTGCACATGCTCACGGTCTTGGGTAGTACAGTCAGGGAAGATCCACGGTCATGGGTAGTACAGTAAGGGAAGATCCAGGGTCACTGCCATCTTGTGACATTCCTTTTTCTCTTCTCTTCTCCCTTTTTTTTTTTTTTTTTTGGCTTTGTTTTGTGCTTGCCTCTTGAGGGTTTTGCTCGAGCTCTATTCATAATGAACAACATAGGCTGAGGTTGCAAATTCATGGAATTCCAACACTAGGCCACTGTTCAGGCATACCCATGGTCATAGTTACAGTCATCTCTGTCCATAGAGATTTCATGACCTTGAATAACTGTTCTTCCCTTCTTTTTCTTCTTTTTTTTTTTCTTTGGTACAAGAGAATGCTACTTTGCTCAAGCAAGTCCTCGTCCACTATTTTGCACTGTTAAGAGAGATTTCATAGTTAATGGTAGTGTAGTCTGGGCACCTCTCACTGTCACAGCTGGTTTGTGACTATTTGTGTTCTTCACTTGTTCTGTTTGCGTGTTCAATTTCTTCAATCACTTGCCACGCAAGATAGCTCAGAAATATCACCTAATGAAACAAGGCCACATGGTACGAGGTTCCACTCTTTCATTGTATTGTTTGAGTATGAACGCGGTCACACATGAGCAAATAGGTTTTAGAGTTGTCTCCTTTCCTTTTGATTTGGAAGCTTGTAATTGTTTCATAACCTCTTTGATACACCCGACGTTAGTACAAGATGCTTTAAATTTTGGAAAGTTTGTAAAGAATCCACTTTCCAACGAACTTGAAAGTTTGTAAAGATTCCATCTTCCAACAAACTTGAGATAAACAAGCTCCGTCTGAGGAAGGTATTTCTTTGAAAGAGCATAGACTTCATCCTTTCACTGTTGGTCTCAGTGAAGGCACATCCACCTTTTCTACTTGAATGCTAATACAACTGAGCACACACCTAACCTTTGTGATCGGTGGGAAGTGCCAGGGGTTGATAGATGACAATTCACTCATGTCTTAGCATTAGTGTAAGCACAATTTGAATTAGCACGGCCTCCGTGGGAATTACATGGGATTGTTTGGTAGTGGTTTGCCTAATCACTAACATGTTGTGAACACAAACCTGACCACCATAGGTTTTGTGGGGATTCTTTCATGCTTAGCAAACTAAGCATGCCCATGACACATTTCCTTTTTCTTTTGATGAGAAGGTTACTGCCTTTAGATCTCAATAAACATGAGAAGTATAAATCACTCCGAATATGAGCGGTCGATAAAAGAAACCGAAGAAAATAAGATGATCCACCAGTCGAGTAGTTAAATGTAGCTTTGAATGAGTTATTATTTTACATTGTCTTTCTCTTCTACAACTTCCAAGGCTAATTCACCCTTCCTTGTCTTTTCCTATGCCAACCCGAAATGTATTATATGAGTCAATTTTAAATGATGTCGATTGTCTTTGTGGGAGGCCAACAAATACAATATCGCCTTCTGATCATTGATGACAGTTGATGATCTTTCATTTGAAATTAACTTTGCAGAGCAATATTTCCTTCATTAGCTCTACACACACTGAAAATAGTGCATTGTTGATTCCACAAGAATGTCTAATGGTCATCACCTAGGATTTTGTTTGTTGAAATTTGTAAGAAATACTGTCTTGGGAATGTGAAAATCCTTTAGCCGGCTTTGATTTTGAATGTGGAGAGCAAAACAATCTTCAATAGTTGTAGGTAAGTCTAGTGAAACCATAGGAAATGGCTGAGTAATTGCCAATAGACCAAAAGCATTTACTTTTGTTTCCAATGCTTCAAAATTGATGTTGCTCTTTGTTGATCTTATTGAAAACATGCCATGCACTTTCAAATGCTATTCTTTCATACATGTTTAAGCTTGTTTTTGCTTTATATGTTGTATATAACCGCTGTCATGCATTGCTTGTATCGTGCATGCATTTCTAACATTGGATATTACAATTTTCATGCTCGAACACAAATCCATTGCCTCCTGAAAGGGCTTAAGGCGCTTGAACACCTGTTTGGACTGGGAGCCTCAGTTCTGGGACTTAAGTGCTCCTTGATGCCAATTCTTGGTCTTAGAACTGAGTATTTTTTTCTCCTTTTGGCCTTCTGTTAAGAAAAGATGCTACCGAAATTTTGGTAGAATTCCATACCATTATTAGTGATATTTTCCTTCTCATTTGTTTGTTTTGCAAATAGAAAAGGTAAGGCACCTGCGACTGCAACTGCCGAGGCATTAAACAGCCGTGGAAAGGGTAAAATTGCAAGTGACTCCAATCCAAGAAATCCAAATGAAGTATTTAATATCAACTTGCAAAGTTAGGAAACCAAAGCTCTATCACGAAGGAACAAGTACACATACTGGTGTTTGGCGAATAACACCGATTGGGAGAATAAGGACAAGGTGATCTTTAAAAAACCACATTATATATTTGGAGATGCCACACAGGAGGATGTGAAGCAGCCTGCTGACAATGTGCAGTACCACTATGGAAACTCAGTGGGTATTTCTTGTGAACTAACCACTATTCGGTCTGTGCAACGGTATCTAACAATAATGTCAATAGCTCCAACGATCCCGGTAAGGAATGATCCATTTTTGTGGATAAAGCACCATGTTCATTTTAAAACTGGTAAATTCATGCGTCAACCTCCATATTATTTCACAGAGTATCCAAGGTCTAAAGTAGAGACCATAGAACCATGTACTTTGAATCTTGAAATGGGCACCGTGATTTCACAACTTAGGACAATTGGGCTTCGTATTTACACGGGGAACAAGAGTGCCTGGCTCGGTGAAAGACACCAGTCTCGTGGGTGGTTTAATTGCATTAGGGATTGGCAGGGTTGGGTGACTGCAATTAACTATCATTATGCAGAACATTTGAAAACGATAGGAATTTTTTATGCTGTAAATGCCACCACACAAAAAGTCCCATGCGAGAACAAGAACATCTGCAGAGCTATTCTAGAATTGTTCTGCCTAGCAACTGGTACCTTCATTACTCCAAATATAGAGCTGGGATTTTCCTTGTTGGAAATAAAGAAGATTTTTGGTTTAACACCATATGGTGAGATCTATGATGAAACCATAGTACCCGATGAAGAATTAGCTACCATGGACAATGAATTCCAAGCTGCATATTATCTCCTCTTTGTGCTTGAAGATTCAATTCAAACAACCAATCGTAGTCGAGGTAAAGTCGTCCAATGGATGAGTCAAGTGCAGAGCATTACTAATCCTTTCTTCGTAAATCAAGGTGGATACTTTAAATGGAAAGAGGTGATCCCCAATGAAGACATCGAGAAGGACCTGACAATCATTTATCATGCAAATCCGAACTTCTGGCCAAACATTTTTGCCAAGTACTCGGACTTGAAAAAGAAGTGTTGGCTCACCACCTTTTTGGTAGCATGGTTATCTGATGTTCTTTTTCTGAGTTGCGGCAGTGACTTTAGGCTTGGTTACATATATCAAGCACTTAGGATGGCTTTCGGACATTATCTTGCCTTAGGCCTAGTTTTTGTAGCATATATGCTAACCGAGTTGAAGTTATCAGGTTTTACTGTCGGAGAGGGGAAGCCTTTCAACCGGTATTATGCTGAGTATTTGCTCTATACCTGGTTCACATATCATTGCAATATTCTTCATTCATACAATGGTGCACCAGGAAGTATCTTCATAGAGGGTGTCATAGGTGGCAGCTATCAAATCAATTCTTATTCCATAACTGATTTACGCCAACATTTGCATAATTTCAACAACTATGTTGCTTCTTGCGACCTCGTACCCAACATCGAAGTTCCGCTCACATGAGAAATGTTGTAGAACCACCGATTGATAAGATTGGAGAAGGTGGTCGAGATGTTGGCTTGTCAGATGAAGAGAAAACCTGGTTTTTGAGTTTGAGGTCTGCAGATCTGGTATACAGGAAGAATTCATATATCGACATTCAACCTTATATAGCTGCCCAGTTTTGTAGACGGTTCGATTTTCATCATGCCGTTGTGGGAGCACCAGGCTGGATTCGGAGCATTACTGGTTCTTTACAAGATGCCCGAAATGCTTGGGAATTCTATCAAGCACTTGACACTGCGGCTCGCTTTGGTTACCCTTGTCACAACCCGAGCCCAGCCCAGAAATCGGGGGTTAGCAAAAAGCCAAACCAATGACACACGTACTCCCGTGCACGTACATCCAAACCCATGTCCAGATGCATACACACAAGGGATTTAACACGTGCAGACTAAGTGTACACAGAACCTGTACATATCATAGCAAGCAACAAAAGAAATAACAAAAGCCAAAATGCGGGACGGAGAAAACGAAGATAGACACACTACTATAAAACCAGATACAAGTCTGAGTACATGACAAAATCATGATGTACAAATAATACAGAGTAACAAAGTCCGAAGTACAAAATACAAGATCTTCAAAAACCAAAACAAATAGACCACTGATGATATGCAGGCACGCACTCGGCAGAAGTGATCAAGCTCACTCTGCCAGGCTGGAGGAAGTCTCTAAGTCTTGCCCTGCAGTCTCCTCGACCGCCGGGGAGCCGGACAAGGGATCTGAGCCTGCAACACCACAGACAACTCAATGAATACAACGATTTAGCAAATATAAGTGACAGGGGCGTAACACTCATAGTATCAAATTGAATAACGACAGAAGATTAAATACGGAGTTTCATATTAGTATGCTAAGCAAATCGTGCATAGAAGTAAATCATGATAAATGAATCAAAGCATAGAAATATTGAACTAGGTGGCTACTACGTTGACCATATTCTCTTACATAGATAGCAGACAGAGTAGACAGATAAGAACACCACCGACCTGGCCATGGGCACCAGTGGGTCTTGGTTTCCTAGCTTCTGGGGTCCCAAGACAGAAATACACTGCAACGATACAAAGCACAGAGAACCAAGCCAGAGGTAACCCCGTCGGGTATCCTAGGGCTGAGGCTAAGTAGAGCCAGACTGATACCAATCAAATCAAATCCAAGGAGAAGGAGATTATCCGCTTTGGACTCACCGACGGCAAGGGCCGGATCTTATCCTCACGTATTAATCTCTGGGCAGAGCCACTTGGGAATACCCAGTGAATCAGAGAGTTACAGAGCCAGAGATATACAGAGCATAGCGTAAAATAAGTCAAAGCATAGCATAGATCAAAGAATAAAACAAATATACAGAACGAAAGCAAAATGATCTCGTAATGCATAGATATAGATCAGCAGAACAAAGGGTAAAACTATAAGCAATGTGCAATGCATCTCAGATTAACGCGGAATCAAGGTTAATTACAAGCCAACTCTACTCTAGTTGTTCACTGTCACTAACTGTGTATGTTGGTGTAGTTTTAAGTTATTCGATGCACCGTTGCCATCAAAGTGTTGCAATGTAATCCTCACGTGCACCGAAGTCCCTTAAATCAACACCCATGGGGAGGTGCTTAACAGTAAATCAATACTCACACGAATGAGTCACAGCCTAACAGACTATTCATGCGGTCCAAAGAAAATCCGTTGGGCTGGTTTACATATGTGGTTTACCTGTGTGAAAGCCCTACAAGGTCACACCATTAACCTAAGTTTACTTTCAGGAATTTTAGATCTTACGGCTTAGCCATGGGTGACCTACGGCTTAGCCGTAGACATCTTACGGCCTAGCCGTAACATGCACTACGGCTTAGCCGTGGTTCCCAACAGAACACAGCTAACCCTGTCATCTTCCACCTCTGATCTAATACCTTTTACGGCCGAGTTACGGTGGAGTCCACGGCTTAGCTGTAGCTTCACCGTAAGAGTACTGGAATCAGAAAGTTTCGACTGATCAGTGTGGAAATTCACGGCTGGGTCACGGCTAGCTTACGGCTCAGCCGTAGAGCAATATACGGCTTAGCCGTAGCCTAGCCATAGAACAAAATGTAAAAATAGCGTCTCTGGAGTCTGAACCGTACAAAGTTACGGCTTAGCCATACAGTACAGAAAACGAAATCGAGATAGTTAGAGAAATTGGAATTCTTGTGCAAATTGAGCAAAACAAGCTCCAATTAATCCAAAGTGATAAAAATAGGCTGTAGATCATGCCAAGCATATAAGAACAAGAGAATCACAGCAATCAAACAATATACCCATATGTATTATACAATCCTGTACTTATACTTGCCTCAAGAGCTTTGTCAAACCATTGAAATCAAGCTCCAATCTAACTAAAAACCCAAGCAAATAAGAGAAACAACACATGCAAGCATGAGAACACATCAAGAGAGATGGGAAATCCAATTTGGAGAAGAAGAAATGAAGAACCCACTTACCTCAAAGCATAGACAGAGAAGAGAGAAAAAAAACCCAATCGAAATGGAAGGAAAACCCAACACCAGAGAAGTGAAGAGAAGAGAAGAGAAGAGAAGAGAAGAGATGGACGTGGAGCTCTCCTTGGCATTGTTGCATGCACCGACTAAGCAAATGGGCAAGGGAGAAGACATCTGGATGATGACTCATATATATAAGTTTGGAGTTTAAATCAAAGTCCGATGGGTTAAGCTAATTACAATTCAAGTCACACGAGGGTCCAATTCCTCCAATTGACTCCGAATAGGTCTGAGATAGTTACGGAAAATAACGAGCTCAACAAAATACACGTGCTGACACCAAGATGATGCAAATATGATGCACTCAAAACAAATGCAAAATTACAAAAAAGGGCTTAGAACTACCTATCCCAGGTCAAAGGCCACCCAACTACTTATCCATGACCCGAAACCAAATCCAAAAGAAATAAACAACACAAAAGCACACTAATGAGCTACTAAACTGGCTCAAAGGGGATTAGAGTGTTACAACCCTCATCTCCTAAATCCCGTATACACGAGTGCTTTCACCCAATGGTATGCTAAAAGCATCATTGCCATCATACAAGCGTATACGAGCAATCCTCACTCCATTTGTCACCCTTTGGCTACTTCCAAGAAAGGAGAAAAGGTGGAGAAGGATTATTTCAATGTAGAAAATTTTGAAAATTGGTTGTATGAGGGTGATGAATGGGGAATTGGCTTGGTAACCAGGTCCGATATCTGCTAAGCTCTATTCCTTAAAAGGTGAGGAAGATGAGAGATTCATGCCCCCTCCTAGTGTGTCTGCAGCAAGGATGCAACGGGCTGTGAATGAGGATTTGTAAGAGAGTGAGAGTCTTGCTGAGCTCAGGCAAATAGGCATAGCTGCGCTTGATTTTGAATCTTCTTCTCGCTCTGTTAGAACTAAAGTCTCAGATGGAGAACAAACAAGGTAATTTGAAGAAGAGCAAGCCATTATGCGTTCAGCAGCTGAGGCAAACTTTGCTCATCAGAGTTTGTCAAAGACCGTTACCGCTGCTTCGATGCCAACGGAGACACATGCAAATCTAAGTGTAGCAAAAATGATTCAGTCAGCTAAAGTAACTACCGGATACAGGCTGCCTATTACAATGCCAAAAAAAGCCCCAGCGGGTTCGGTTTTACATAAGAAGCTCAAATCCATTCGCTCGAAGCTAGTGACCAGATCCCCAGTCAGCAAAGGGGCGCCTTTAAAGAAGCGAAAAACCAAAAGCCCTGGAACTCTTCGTTCCCAAAGGTTAAAAGCTGGTAACACTTCTAAATTTCTTTGTAAAATACTAACTTTGTAACTCTTGTTTTTTATGCTTACACTTTTCCTTGTCACTTTTACCAGTTCAAACTCCAACTGCTGGAGAGGTTGTGAGGCAAGTAGCCGAAATTGTTGAAGACTATGCCTCTGACGAAGGAGATAGAGGAGAGAGTAGCTTTGATACTCCCACGACCGGGGAACGAACTGATAGTGATATCAACATCGAGTTCGACTTTGAGAAGGAAATATTTGATAAGGCAATGACGCCTAAATCTGGGAGAGAAGCTGCAATGGATGTTCCGGCAAAGCCCGTTGCCATAGAGAAATCTAGCGATGATGTGGGTGATGTTGTTACCGTTGATAAGGCAATTTGCAGCGACATGCCCATGGAGCCACAAGATCTGTCCTTCAAACCGAGCAGCAAAAGATTCCTTTTGATATTCTCAAGGGACCCGCGACTGGAGCCTTAATGGAGAAAGGAGAAACCCCAATTACTACTGAAGGAATTCTGATGGATCCAACTTCGAGAAGTAATCTTTGACTTGATTTGTTTGCAATTGAAAATGTTATTCCAACATCTATGGTTTGATCTTAGTCATTCCTTTCAGGTACCCACGCGGAAGAAAACATTCCTGATATACTTCCCACCTCCGTGAGGAAGCCTTTTGGGTCACCCATTGAGGAGCATACAGGGAAAGAGGGTGCTGAAGCTTCTATTGACTTAGATGATATCTCAATTTATAGTGGATATTTTGAGGCATCGCCAAGCAGCACTCTGAAGAGTGACTTGTAGCGCTTCATGGAAGGCTTACCTTCAGATTCGCTAGCCAAAGCGTTAGCAATGATCTGGAATTATCATCAGCTCTCATTGTTATGCCTATTGGTATTAAGCCACGAGTCGACGAATTTGTGGATGTTCAGGCAAAATTGAGCGTTGAACTTGTTGGCACAGTAGAAAAGGAGGCTGATGTTGAGATGATCCCAGCTAGGGAAGTTGTAGTAATAGAACCGATCAAAACAGGTCATTATGCTCAAAAAAAGTTGGTCTTTGAAGATACAAATCCTCTGGATGAAGATGTTCCTACAACACCCGTCGCTAGTAGTTGCAGACACCTCATTTGGCACCCTATATAAACCCAAAATACTTATCATGTATAATGATGCCCCCATTTCATCCTAAATTAAGCGCTTTTAGCATGATTCAAATCAATTTAAAAAAGACGTTAACTATTGAAAATTTAAAGAGAGTTTTAAAAGCCATGCATCGCATATCATCATTTAGATTTTTTCATTCTGTATTAAAAGATGCATTCCATTAAGGTAAAAATTGAAAATAAAAGAAAATGGCAAGAAAACTTGGGAAGTATAAAAATAAATGAATATCACCATCAATATAAATGTCCAATGTGCATGAAAATGGCCCAAGTCCATTGTCCATGGCTGGAGTGCCCGAATCATTAATAAAAAAAATAATTATAAATTAATAGGGATAAAGAAAGGTTTTAAGGTTAGAAATGCTCATCCAAATTTTCATCATTCCTTTCTATTCTCTTGACCACATAGATACATAGCTCACTTTAATCTACTCGTCAAGAGCTTTCCAACAATATATAATACCCCAAAATTTGACGAACAGGCCAAAAGTCACGAGGCCTAGGGCTCATCACACTTGGCCCAGATTCTGTGTGGCCCACTTGTGAAAAATAATTTCTCTTATCTAATTTTCTTCCCAAATGCCAAAACTAAGTTCTCCAATCCTAGATTGGGCATAAAGGACCCTCCCATCTCCTGTTGCACATCACATAGTCCATGTTTTTTTGGCCTGAGGATAACTTACCATTTTAACCCAAGGTCTAGCCCAGGCCACAGAATGGACCCCACTTTGATGATCAACACTTAGGATCCGTTCATTCTACCATCATCATCATCATCATCATGGCCATTCATTTAAGTTAAGTTTATCGCATATGGCCCCACCGTTCATCACTGGAATAGAGGAAGTGGCTAGCCTACTCTAATTCAACCTCCAATTCAAGCTTGACCCATTAACTCACAACCAAACAAAACCGGGTTCCTTGACCCATTAGTCCAAATCTAAATCTAACTCTGTCTATGACCCATCAAACCCACTCACAACCTGAAAACAACCCTCAACCCATGTTTGACCCGTCCTTCCTTTTCAGCCCATTGGCCTAAGCACATATTCAAGTTCAACTTTCTGATGTGCTAATTCAGATCCCATCCTCTCCTCATTATCCCAACTGTCCCGCTCAATCCATGCCAACAGTTTAAATTCAATTTCAAACCCGCCACCAAATCACGATAGACGACTCAGGAAACCCGGGCTCTCCATCTCTATCCATTCCAATTCCAAACGAAAGAAAAAGAGAGAAACAGAAGAAACGGGGGGAGGACAACAGAAACTAAAACAAAGACAGAAGAAAAGAAAAGGAGAAAAAGAAAGAAAGGGAAGATAACAGATCGGCTAACAAAGAAGAGGAAGGAAAAGAAAAGATAAAGAAGGAAAGGAAGAAGAAGAAAAGAAAGGGAAGGGAGCGATCCCCACTGGGGATCCTCTCTCTTCTCTCCGGTCACCAGGGAGCACTCCCCCCAGGTCTCCTCTGCCCACTGTCACTCTTTTCTTTCCTGCTTTTATCCTTTGTTTTTTTCTTTTGCTCTTCCTCTCCTCCCTACTACTATCACATAACCCCAGAACTTGATCCCCGTCTTCATCCACCCAACTCATCACCCATAATCTCCACTGCACAAACCCATCACCGCCTCTGCTCATCACTACCTCCACCCATTTCACCTTCTCCACCTCACTGTTAGGCAACCAAACACTTCACACTCAGCAGCACCCACTTGATCTTTCTGGCCAAACACTTCACACTCAGCAGCACCCACTTCATCTTCCTCGCCAAACACCGCCATTCACAGCGCCCACTTCATCTTCCTCAACCAAACACCACAACACAGCCACCACACTTCATACACGGCCTGCACCCATCTTCATCACCAAACACCACAACACAGCCACTACACTTCATACACGGCCTGCACCCATCTTCATCCACTTCACCAAACACCACAACATAGCCACTACACTTCATACACGGCCTGCACCCACTTCATCTTCCTCGCCAGACACTTCATACACGGCCCGCACCCATCTCCGTCTTCCTCGCCAAACACTTCATACACAGCACCACACACTTCATCTTCCTCGCTAAACACTTCACACATGGCCCACACCCATCTTCATCTTCCTCACCAAACACCATACACAGCCACTGCGCACGTCGTCTTCGTCATTACACAGCCCTCACAACAACCTCATCATTATACTATCACTACTGAACCAAGCACTTCACATTTCATCACGACTTACCCATTGCACCACTCATAACCCCATCTTCAAATACCACTTCTCTCCATCGCCAAATCCACCAACTGCACCTCAATTCACACCGCTTTTCACCACAACCTCCACTCTTTTTTCACCATCTTCTCTGGCACACAACATAACCACCTTAACATCTCCGCACTCTAGTCTCCACTCATCACCACACCCCAACATCCATCTCCATCGCCTTCACCAACACCTGCCCACTTATCCGTCTCCAACACCATCACCCTCTGTCACTGCCATCTCGCCAACAACACCTTGACAAGCCCACTTTTACCAAGGCCACCTTCATCCCCACCAAACACACACGGCCTTTAACAGCCACGCCGACCTTCACAGAACCAACCACCACCTTCACCCACAACACTATCCTTCTATCATCTCCACAGTCTTGCCACTGCCTATTCATCCACTGCACTACTCGCGATTGAAAACTTCACCGAACCCAGTCTTTAAGCACCAACTTCATCACTGATACGTGCCATCACAGCCCCACCTTCCCTTCGTCTCTAAGCCAAAAAAAAAAAAAAAAAAAAGAGGCAAACTTTTCCTTATTATTCTTCACTGGTCCAGGGCTGATATGGGTTTAGATTGACTTAGTATGCTCCTCTGTCCTTAGAACCCTATATGTTCATGCATTCTTGATTCACTGTTCCTGTTTCTTTTGTTTCATTAATATATAATATGCCCATGCACTTCTTTTTCTATCGGTTGTTTGATCCCATTCATCTCCTCATTTTTTTATTCGGTTCATCCATCCTTTCACACACCACCATCGTCCTTAGAAATTAAAAATTGCATGACACAGATCAAGATAAAAAAAAAAGACATTAAAAAAATCATTTCATTTCTTTTCTTGTCATCTCCGCATTCTACCCAAAAAAAAAAAGAATTAGAAAAATATAAAAGACCAAAAACAAAGTAAAAGATATTAAAAAAAAATCTCTTAAAAAATAATAATAATTGGATAACTTGGATTAATTGGATCACACTTTTAAGTAAAACTTAAATTCAAAATCAATTTAAAAATCATAAATCCAATTAATCTAAGTAGATCCTGAATTTAGAATAATAGGTTAGGGCCCCATCACTTTTCCTCTGTTCCGTTAAGGTACTGGGAGAGTGGATGTGGCGGTTTAGGACCTTAGACTAGGGTAGAAATCCAATTATTAACAAACCATGATTTAATTAGATTAAATTCAAGTAAAAATTCCTTAGTTAGGCTCTTCTAGCCCCAATTATAAAAAATTCAAAAAAACTATAAAACAAACAAAATCACCCCAAAAAATATTTTCTTCTCTTTCCTTCCACCTCCTATGCCAAATATTTTAATGTGCTAAAATGATAAAAAGGAAATAAAGGCTAATTCAAAGATTAATTTAATGATAACGATAAGACTAATATGTGATCTCAATCCCCCTTTCAATTAATCAAACAATTGACCTGAATGCAGTTGCCCCTCAATTGACTCAAATGTGGTCACTTTCAACCCAATCATCCCATTGGCCATAAGTTCCTTTTTTTTTAATTGAAATCACACCTTGTTTGCATCATTACTTTTATTTTAAAATTGGCCTTTAAACCTTTTTTCCCCAAGGGATTTGAAGGGGGTACCCAGGAATAGAACCAATCCTCTTCTAAAATATTTGGCACCTCTCCTTTTTTTTTTTTTTTTTGCTTTACTTCATTTTTATTTAACTCTACTTGAATTTGATTTTAATTACTCATATACCATAAATCTGGATTATCTCCGTATATGGACCCATAATACAACCCATACTGTGACCCATACTTTGACAAGAACCAAATTAAGCAAAAGGACAACCATCATGTGTTGTTGGCAGCACATTAGACGAGAACAAACCCACCTTATTTTCTCCATTGTTTCTTTGACATTAGTCGAAGAACGGAGTCATGGCCGTTACCATGACTAGTGATCGTGATTTGTCGATTTTGAGGGTAGTCGGAATCCTCAATTTCGATGTATAAATATTAAATATCATATGTAGATGAACGGCAATCTTCCTCCCCAGAGGAGTCAAAATTCACATCCAACAGTAGTATGCCTCTAGCTACTGGCAGCTTTACACCTCCTAAAGCCATGACGCCTTCAAGGGTTCATTTCAGGGCTGATTAATCATCACGCATGAAGGTTATTGAAAACTCTGCTATTCAAAAGATATCAGATGAGGCTTCTGCGGCTGAAAATGGAGGACCTGAAGGTATTATTGCATGTTACAGTAACACCACATGCTAATAGGGATCCTTCAACCACTTCGTCTTCACAAGGGTCGTATGATTCACCTTCTGTTCGTGAAGAGGCATTGGCTATTTATGGGAGTGAGGGTATAAACGTCGAGAAAGAAGGGAATGATTGCTCAGGTTTTCAGACTCAGTCAAATTCACAAGAGCAAGAGTCAAACCTTTCTACCTGTAAGGAATCCAATTTGTTTAGGGACACTCCAAAGCCTCAATTTGCCATAAATTTTGCCATGAAGATGGCTATTCACAATATTTTGGCCACTGTCTTCCAAGGAGAGCTTACTTCTGACAAGATTCAAGATGCCAAAGCTTTGGCTAATGTGCTGATATCCTCTGGTGTCAGAACTAATTTAAGCAGCCTTTGTGACACTTTTGTCTTCTTTTTCAACAAACTTGAAAAAAATGATACTTGGGACAGAAGTGTTGATCATGACAAAGCTTTTCAAGATGAAGTTCTAAAGCATAAAGTTCAATTAGCTGCAGAGATTGAAAGCATCAAGGAGGAAACAATGGTGGTGAATGTTGAGTAGGTTACGATGACACGGGAGCTAGCTGTGCGTGTAACTGAGCATGAAAATATATAACAACAGATCACCGTGTAACAGCAACAGTTATCTTTCGTGGAGAATACTATTAAAGACTTGAAGAAATCTGTTTCAGAGGGCAATCAGCTTAGAGATGATCTTTTTGATATCAAGCTAGATGAGATTGACATCAATACCGCCGTACCCGCTTATGCAAGCTACAAAGGATGTGCCCTAATAGAGGGTGTGCTAAATGTAAAAAGACAACTGGAGAAGTTCCTGGACTAGGACTCTCTGCTGCAGCTCTTATCTGACTTCTTCTTCTTTTTTCTCCTTTTTTTTATTTTGACTAGCGCTGGGAGCCATGTATACATTGATTTCAATTTTTATACTAAAACTCCAAATGAATATCAATGAAAATTTCATTTTGTTCCACTTCTACTTTGTCACTGGCATGAGTATTTGGTTTGATCTTATGTGGATGTTTGATGTGGTTGATATGGACGGGTTGTTTGGTTTTTTTTTTTTTTTTTTAAACTTGTATAAGGGTGTGATTTGTGATCTTTTAGATCCACAAATAAAAAATAAGGGAGTCATATAGATGGACATTATCCAATGCTCATGTGTGAAGCTTTTTCCGGGGTCCATGACTTGATCCTTTTTTGTGTCAAAGGGGTCAAACAAAGTGGATGTTATTTGGTGCCCATATGTAAGCTTTCCCCGGGATCCTTGACTTATTCCTTAGAACAAAGATTTGGTTTTGGTTTTTGTTTAGATTTTGGCTATACAGTATCTGCAAAAGACTTAATCTATATAACCAAAAGTAGTCATATAGGGTCTGCAAAAAGATTTGTTCTATATAAATAAAGATTAGCTATATGGGGTCTGCAAAAAGACTTATTCTATACAACTAAGGAATAGCTAGATGGGGTCTGCAAAAAAACTTATTCCACACAGCTGAGTTTTGCTATACAGGGTCTGCAACAAAGACTTAATCTATATAGTAGGATGTTACAAGGGTTTTGTAAGGACATTATCCAAGTAATGAAAGTTTGACTAAAGGAGATATTGTGAAAGTTGAGGAATGTAGTCACCATAGACTTGGCATTCATTACATCTTTTAGTAAAATTGATGGCATCAAACACCATGGTAGGCCAATAGTAGCTTAGCCTTTGAATTTGATCATGATGAAGCTTTGGTCCAACCCGGTGAGCGCCGCATAGGCTAGAATGAACTTTTTGAGGACTTGCTCCGCTTCTTTTAGTGAGACACAACGGAGAAGAACTCCATCATACGATTTGCGTTATAAAGTCTTTGAAGGCAAATCAAAGTGGAATCTTAGCGCTCATCTTTGAATACCAATTTTATCTTTAGCATTCTCTGGGAGTACGCCATGAAAAATGTAATCAATAAAAGGTTCTCTTCGATCTTTGAATGAATTTTGGAAAGATGAAATCCTATTCTTGATCACATTGAAGTAATCTGCAACTGCATTATGAATGTCAAGTGGAGGTAGAAGCCTTCTTTCGACTACTTCCAACACCATTTTGTTATTTTTGGAGATTGACATTGAGGCTGCCAAACCTGCTAGTACATCTGCTTTGACATTCTGGTGTCTCTGAATGTGTGAAACTCAATTAGACCAAGCCTCTCTTTGAGTTCATAGGCTTTGTTAAAGAAGGGAATCAAGTCAAGCTTCTTTACTTCATACTCGAGATTCAGCTGTTTGATCACAAGTTCTGAATCTCCATGAACTCCAAGCATATTGATGCCTAATTATAAGGCTAGTTCGAGACTCATAATCAATGCAGTGTATTCTACTACATTGTTTGAGCACAGTTTGATTAACGAGAAGGAGCGGGGAACATAGAATTTTTATGAACTACAGAAGATGATTCCAATCCTGAAACTGGATCTCCTAGCTCATTAGTTTTGGAAGCTCCATCAAAATGCATGATCCATTATAACTCTGGATCAATGGTGGGTTTCCATAATTATTCAACGAAGAAGGCCGGCTCATCAGGGAGATTGTCTATGAATTAAAAATCTTCCGATGGATATTCTGCTAGAAAATCAGCAAGGGCCTGTCCTTTCACAGCCTTTGCAGTGGTAAATCTGATATCATACTGAGAGAGAAGAATGGACCACTTAGCCAACCAATCACTCAGTGCTTCGGCTTCTGTCACCAATGTCTTCAATGGGTTGATGTTAGAAACTAAGTACACCACATTGGATAGGATATAGTGACGTAGCTTTTGTATTGTGAACATTAATGCAAGACATTCTTTTTCCATTGGATGATAATTATATTCAGCACCAACTAGCATTCTTGACAAAAAATAAAGAGCCACCCTTTTACCTTCATCATTCTTTTGAGCTAATAATGCCCCCAAAGAGTGATCAAGAGCTCGAGTATAGATGATGAAAGATTTTCCTAAAATTGGAGCTGAAAGAACCGATAGGTTTGTGAGATACCATTTGATATCTTGAAAAGCATCATCGCAAGTTTTATCCCATACAAAGTTTACTTATTTTTTTTATTAATCTAGAGAACGATCTGTATTTTCCAGACAAGTTTGAAATGAATCGACGGATATAAGCAAGTTTGCCTTGCAATCCCTTCAATTCTTTGAGAGTTCTTGGAGAAGGCATCTCCAATATGGCTTTGACTTTGACTGGATCTAGTTCGATGCCACCTTTTTTAATCACAAATCCTAGAAATTTCCAAGAAGAGACTCTAAAGAAACACTTCGAAGGATTCATTCGAAGGTTGAATTTTTGCAACCTTTCGAAAACCGTGAGAAGATCGGCTAGATGATCTAATTTTTACTTGTTTTTGACTGCCAATTGGTCGAAGTAACATTCGATAGACTTATGTTGCATATCTTTGAAAATTTTCATCATCACCCATTGGTATGTGGCTCCAGCATTTTTAAGGTTGAAAGGCATGATGGTGTAACAATATATACCAAAGGGAGTTCTGAAAGAAGTGTGCTTCTCATCCTCATTGAACATTTTGATTTGATTGTATCCCAAAAACACATCCATGAATGAAATCATTTCATATCTGAAAGTATTATCAATCATAATTTCTAGTATGGGCAATAGGAAATCGTCCTTAGGATAGGTTTTGTTCGGATCTCTGAAGTCGATGCAAACTCTGATTTGCCCATTCTTTTTAGTGACTAGCACTATATTGACCAACCAATCAGGATGTTGCTCTTCACAGATGAAGAGAATATCTCTGAGCTTCTGAACTTCTTTTTCTATTTTATCCATGATTTCAGGTTTTGTCCTCCTTTGGTCTTGTTTTACAGGTTTAACATCATCTGTTATGTTCAATTTGTGCACAGAAATCTCTGGATCTAAACCCGGCATTTATGCATAGGTCCATGCAAAGCAATCATAAACTCTCACAAGAAACTCACATACCCATCAAGTTTTTTTTTCTTTGATTTGAGAACATACAAAGATAGGTCGGGGCTTTTCTGGGGTTCCTAAGTTTATTTCTTGCACTTGGTCCTTAGTCGGATGTTCAAGAAGAGGCTCTTCCACAGCATTTTCTAAAGTTTCCAATTCTGTGAAACCTTCTAGGGTTTCATTTGGGGGTTTAAGCAAAGGCCTTATCCCTTTCATGGATTCAGTTTTTTAAGTTCTTTAGCTTTTACATCAAGGGCTAAGCATTCCCAGCAAACATGTTGGGACGGGTTCATTTCTTCATTGAGCAGCTAATATTCAGTGATTTGTGACATGGTGTCGTCATCAGCACTTACCCCCTCAGGATGTTGAAAAGTAACCCAATCAACAGGATCTTGAAAGACAATAGTTTCGTAAAAGTCATCTGAGTCATACCCTTTGGTTAAAACTATAGATCTTGCTCTGAAATTTTGATTTAACTTAGGAACATTGCTGTAAAGAACGTATCCTATATAATGCCATAGCTGTTCAATTCTGCATCCCCTTTCGAGATTCTTCATTTTTGGAGTGAAGACACCCAAAGGAATCTGAACTTCCTTTGTGCTGAGTCTAAGGCCTATGGGTTTCTTGAGATTGTGCTCCCATGTTCTTCATCATATTGTAAACCACGAGATTATAGATGTCAGGTCGTATTTTCCCATCGTTAGTGGTCTTATCGATAAGATCCGAAGTATGGGCATCTTCAGCTCGATGGAAAATAATTGGATGATTATATTTCTTAGATGAAGGCACCAAGAAGAAAAAACCTCCAAAATCATAAATTGGAGATGGAGTGGGCCATGGCAAAAGCGTTGGATCCTTGTCTGCTATAGAGTGCACAGAAGTATTCAACTTTTCACCATCCTCAGAATCCAACTCAGAATCTGAATCCTTGATTATTGAAACGACATGCACTGGGCGCGTCCGTCTGGACCTCCCATGTAGATGATAGAGTGACACTTCGATATATGAAACAATTCGAGATATCTCATCAAAGGTTTGAAACTCCATAGCCATAGTCAAACTGCAAAGGGTTGGCTGGAAACCTACCCAACATAAATAAATCCATGTGGAGTAGTGTGGGGGATTCTCACATCTTTCAGGCAAGCGGAGCCATCTATCACTATATCTATAGGATAGTTCTCCTCTTTGTTGTGATGTTAGCACGAGCTGACTGAAAGTAATAGGAGAACCAGGCCTTATTGGTGACATTCCTCTAGTAAGAGGAGGTACATCGTTGCTTTCTTGATAAGAATTTGAGTTGCCGACCAAGGAAACTACATTTGTCGAATATAAGAGTTTTTGATGTCCTAGAGCAGGTGGTTCGCCATTCTGAATAGGTGCTGCATAAATAGCTAGGCAACGTCCCATGCTTATGTGGATGACAATACCTCCTTGCTTTGTCCTTGATGGCTTCGTGGATATGACCAAAGGTTGATCTGATTGTTTGATTTTAGATTTTACCTTTATCACCAAATGAGCTTTAGTATCCACAAACTTCACTATAGACTTTTTCATGGACTGCAACTTTCTGACAGGATCAAATTTTTTGCCAAATCCTAGATAGGTTTTCTTTTCTGCTGAAATAGTGAAAGGTTCTATAGGATTATCATCCACTTGAGAGCTTTTTGTATCTAGCTTTGACTTTATAGGCCTTTCTAGATACATAGCTGCATCAGTGAAGTAGACCTCCTTCCCTTTGAATGGGTTTTCATTTGTAAAGACTCGATACATTTTACCCTCATTATCAATATATTTGAGACATTGATGAAGAGTAGAAGGTACTATGGCTAATCATGAAGCCATCGCCTTCCCAAGAGGATATTACAACAAGCATGAGTCTTAACCACGTGCAGAGTGGCTTTTTTTAAATCTCCTAGTTGAAATCGAATTTGAATCTTACCAATCAGATCATGGACTTCCCCATCATAGCCTTGAATAGATGGCTATGTAGCAAATAACTTGCTCACCAGGATACCAAGTTCCTGAAGAGCCGTAATTGTGATAAGGTTTAGATCTGATCCTTGGTTGACCTAAACTCTCGGAATAGGCATCTCTTTGATGTAGGCCATGAAATAAAGTGGCCTTATGTGCTTCATATCGCCTAAGAGAAGATCATCTTTGGCGAAAAAAATAGTGGCTTTAGAAGCATTATGAATTGAAAGACATTCCACACACCGCCTTTGAGGCTTTTTGGATTTTGCCTTTAGATAGTTCTTTTCTATCTAATAAATTTGTGCTACATGAGCTTGGTTGTTTACATTTAAAGCCTGTAGAGCTCGTATAAGTTGTTACGAGTCTCCTCAGACATCTGCAAAAGATAAAAAATATGAAGTCGTGCAGGTATGTGTTTAAGGTGTTCAACAATATCATACGTAAATGGCTCTGGTGGCCTTGCATTAGTATTTCATCCGACAAAGCTACATTTACAGTGGTGTTATCCCCTAAAGGGTTTACATAAGAAGTAAAAGAGAGTCTATCATAGTTGACCTTATAGTTACGACCAAATGAGTACCGTCATTGACCATGTTGCTTTAATCGATTTCTAGATGAGTATCTCTTCTTATTGCATTAACCCCTTCTGGTTCAACCAAAAGTTGATTAACTTCTTCCAAGCCTGTTTCTTGACTTGTATTATCAGGAATGGCCTGAGATGCTTGGGGTTCATCAATAATAGTACTCAGAATAACCAACGCAAGAGCTGATGGTATCTCTTCTTTGGAGTCAGAGATATTATCTTAATCCTGAACTTGGAAGACTTCCTGAGGTGCGGTAGGACTGCTAATGATGAGGTTATTGTGTTCCTCTAGCAACTTAAGCTCATTAGTTGGATCAGGCACAACCAACTGAGTGCTTGGTTCAAAATTTGCATTCAAAGGGTTGACTCCAAGGTTGGTCTAAGAGGAACATCCGACACAGGGATTACTGTGTGCGGATAAAAAGACGACGACTACTGTTACTGCACTTCATCATGTTCAACCAGTGGCAAGGGGTCTAAATGAATTTCTAGAGGTAGTAAAAAAGGAGGAGGGTCATTCGACCAGCCACTTGTACTCGGTCTGTGTATGCCATAAAGGACCACGACAGCGTATTGAGACCATGCTTGATATTGAGTGTACCCGTTTCAAGATCAAAAGTTTATTCAAAACTTTCATCTTCGTCGGAAGGGTATTCATCAGCAAAGTAGTCATCAATCCACTGATCATTTTCGAGATCGGAATAGTCTAACCAATCTTCCTCATCATCCAAGTTAAAAGGCGTGCCATCCCATGATATCCGGTTATAATTGGATATCGATGGTTCTTCCTCAACCTTTGGAATTGGAATGATGAAATCAGCCAAAGTAAAGTGACCTCTGGCCGATTTGGGAGGTTCCTCTGAAATTGACGCTTAACTTTTTCTTCCTCTGCTTAGCTTGTTTCTCTTGTTTGTCTTGTTTAACCAAGCGATTCTGGGTAGCTTTTTGAAGGTTTTTGAGTTGTCTTTTAACTTTCCATCTTTCTACAGGTGTGAATTTGGTTTTCACCTTCTTCCAACCTTCATCATTTACTAGATTTGGGTGAACCCACATTTCCTCCCATAAAGAGGTTTTGACCGATATCAATCCCTGTTCATCATGTATCACATTGATGACACAGAATTCAATGATCAGTGGTTTTGGTAGAGTGGATACTGCTACGGGTGCAAACTGTCCAAAAGAAATCAAATTGACTGAAGCAGCATCATATTTCCGATCAAATGTAATCACTCCATTCTTCCACATCTCATTGACTTTCTCCTTCAAAATGAAGCAGTCTTTAAGAGGATGAAATACCATCCGATGATATGCACAATACTATGGGCCATTGACGTGACCTGCTTACTCCGGTTTCTTCATTGGTAGAAGTTCAAGTTTATTATTTTCCATCAATGATTAAAAGATTATTTCAATATCCCCATCAAAAAAATATTTAGTTTTCTTTCTCTTTTCATATTCCTCCTTCTTAGCTTGATCAGTTTTGATGTTCTGAGGCTTTTGAGGAGGTGGTTTGGAGGTTTGCACATTGAATACCTCTTGTTTCTTTTTCAATTTTGGAGGAGTCAATTTTGGAGCAGAAGATGAAAACGATTCCACTTTTTAGGAACTTGCCTTCTTCTAACTGATTTCTTTAAGAGTTAGCTCTGCATCAATAGCTACTTTAACCAATCGAGCTAGGGATTTAGTCTTATGACTAAGTATGATAGCCTTAATCTCTAGTCGCAAGTTGATTTTGCACATTTCAATTGTAGCCCTTTGAGATAGTTGTTCCAAGCACCTATAAAACAATGCTCTCCATCTATTGATAAAGGCTTATGCAATTTCATTATCCCCTTGCTTCGTGCTACTAAGCATGGCAAAGGTAACTATCTGATCTTCCTCCTGGAAATGAAGTAAGAATTTCTCTTCTGTGATTAGTCATGTTACGAAGGAAAGTTTTG
Source organism: Sextonia rubra (assembly GCA_037013555.1). Lineage (NCBI taxonomy): Eukaryota > Viridiplantae > Streptophyta > Magnoliopsida > Laurales > Lauraceae > Sextonia > Sextonia rubra. The sequence continues at coordinate 12,968,543 of JASUAD010000012.1, forward strand.
GCAATTGCTTATACCAATCGAAGGCAACTCCTTTCAATGTGCCAATGAACAACCTTATTTTTAGTGCATCCAACTCTGGCAAGCTTCTAAGGAGTGATTTGAAATACACTCTATGTTGATAAGCTGACCCATTTCCCAGCTAAGGCTGGAAAGTTAGAAGTTTATAATCTAGCAGAAATGGAACTAGATCGAATTCCGGAGGATACTTGGATGTAATACCTTTCTTCTTCATCTTGGTCTCCACTTTTGATTTTGTTAATATTTCTTCAACTTCTTTAAAGGTTACATGCTTTTCAAGATTTGCATGAAGACCAAGAATTGATGAGTGATCACCACCAGAAGAACCTGCAGCTATCACCTTGTCTGTTAGAGATTTCATTTAAGCTACAAGCAGGTCAATTTTGGTGGCGTTCCTCCGAATCATTGCTTACTCCCTCCTGTCAGCAAATAGGGGATTTACTGGAGTTTCAGCCGGACCACCTAATTTATCTACCAAGATTTTCATTTAGGCAGTCAGGTGATCAATTTTAGCTCCTTGCTGTTTAACGACATCACTGACGTCGTCTTCTTGATTTTCGTTAGCATCTTCTTCACTAGCATCTTTACTTCCATTGGCATCATCATTTCCATCCTTACTAGTTCCACTCCCTTCAGCTATAAATACAGTATACTGACGGGGGTAGGAGGATGTTAATATAAGAAATGTGGACTTACTATCTTCTATATCTAAGATAATGATAAAATCCTCATCTGAGTCTGTTTTGGCATGCCCTTCAAAAGTCCTGCCCGAATGGGAGTTGGAGTCAAACTCCTGTGAATGAGTCCGAGCCATACTTCGAGTGACTCTTCGAGTTGAACCTGGTTCAATCATTCATGATGAGGTCAGGTCCGGCTCATCTTCTTTAATTACCCATTTTTGAGTGATTGTGCACCGTGACAACTTTCGGGCTTGATCCTTATAGCGAGCCAAAGCTTTTTTCTTTATTTGACTAGCCAGTTTGGCCATCAAGGTTTGATCTTTGAACTTGGCAATCAATGGCCTAGAAGTACTACCGCCTTGTTCCCAATTCATGGGGTCAAAAGTGGGAAATGAAAGAATGTCAACAGCATTTCTTTTATTCTTCTTCTTCTGCTCCTTCTTTTATTGAAGCAAGTCCTTAAAACGAGCAAGATCGATCGAGTTATGTATGACCAATCATTCAACTTGCTTTTTGCTTTTAGTGTTGTATGATGAGCGCTGGGGTGAAGTTGATGTAGAAAGTGCCATAATGACGGAGGGCAGACGCCTCTTGCCGAACGTCCATCCTTTTTTTTTAGTCAGAGGATAAAAGGTGTTCTCTTCAAAAAAAGGCCAAGGGTTTGTTCTCACCCTTTTTGGATTTTGGAGTATGTGGCTGTGGTGACCACGTGCTGCAGCCTGGGATGGAGGCATGTCTCTGGGCTCTCCTGCAGATTATGAACTGCCAAAGGTCCCCTGTTGCTTGCTTGGTAACAACCCATTGTTTGGGCTGAGTAGATGATGGTTTTGAACCTTGAGTAACTGCTTAATGCGGTTTGCCAAGTGACATTGATTTGTGATCCATGAACTGGATCTACCTTGCCCCCAGTGAGGGCTTGATGATGCGAAGGTTGCTACCTCCTAACTTTGGTTTGTATTCTGGTGCCTCCTGAACGTTGTGGAAGAGTCCGAATGGGTTCTGAGCATATTTGGAGACCCAGGGATTAGGAGTCTCTGCTTTCTTAATGAGTTTTGGCGTCATTGATGACCCAAAAGGATTGGTGGAAGCCATGGAACTCGTGGGAGTAGATAGTCTTCGAAAGACGGAGACTCTTGATGTAGTAGCAAAGGTGTCAATTCGGGCCTTTTTTGGTGCCTTTGCAAATGATTTGTTCTGGGTCACGGAGATCTTGAAGAGCCTCTCCTTGGCCTTGTCAAAGGTAATGATTAGGGAACCCATAATATCTACAAAAAGCAAGCCCATAGGACTATATTAGTGTTACAACCAACATAGCTGCCTCTTGGGCTAGCCGGAATGGTTTGCAAATGCCCTTTAAACCAACATGGTTTTGAACCAGAATGGTTAGACATAAGCATAAACCCCATCTCATTGTGCTATGCTGACTATCCTAGTCGTAAAAATTTTTACAACATTTCGAGACTATATAGTCAGGCTTAAAAGCATGCTAAGCTGACTAGACCTGGTTACCAAAATTTTGGCAACATTTTAGGGCTATCTATGTCAGACTTATAAGCAAAAGAGGGTTGGATCTAATCAATGGGATAAGGCTTATAGGATCAAGCCTACACTACTACCACGATGATTATACGAGATCCATCAATGCATGACGCTGGATAGTGCATGACTGCAATGTCGTTGGTCTTATCACTGATTTAATATAACATTTATTTGGGTCGAAGCCCTTTGGATTGAATCACCACTCTTCTAAAGTATGAAAGTGTGTGATTTGGTCCATGCACATCAAAGTGCAAAGTCACTTCAATTAAATAGCAAAAATTTACACTTCAAAGTGCTTAATGCCTTCGTTTGAATGAGAAAAGATGCACTTTGAGTGCAAAGTTCCTTCATTTAAGATCACAAACCCATCATAGACATCAGTCTTACATGGGTGTCTTCAAAAGTCAAATAAGTCATTTTGGAAACAAAACAGGACAGTGACCGCAGGCCCACAATCACTGCCCATTTTCCACTAGCTCCTGCGGTCACAGCACTCTTTACAGAGTCTCCCACAGTCACAGACAGCATCCCACGATCACGGGCTTTTTTACATAATCTCTCGCGGCCACTAACTCTCAGCAGCATTTTTCATGCATTTTTAGCCAATTTTTCATGTCTTTTGGCCAAATTTGATCATAAATTAGGGCAAAATTCTCCCCACAAACGGCGCCAATCTTCTGATCGTGCTAAAAAATGACGAATGTGTAACGGATTTGAGTTCAACATTCACACACTTCAAGCGTCAAACAAAATTGGAAATAACTACAGTTCATCATTAATTTCCCTTCTAGTTACATGGGTTCAAATGCTCTAACCGCGGGGATGCAGGTTGTTTACATGTTTTTAAAAAGTTTACAACCCTTCCCTCAAGTCTCAGATGTGATTCAAATTCAGAAAATACATAAAAATTGGAAAAAGATGCAAGAAAAAAAGAAATAGGTGAAGTAACCATGGCCCATGGTCACTGGCAGACAGTGGCCTAAAGGCCATTGTTTTGCTCTCTGTATTATATTGTTTCACCTCTGTGACTTTTTCAAAGTGCTGAAACTTGTTTTTATGATCTTTGGAGTGCTGAGTGACAATTGAGAAGGCTTGTTTTGACCGGGGAATCAACCAAAACCTTTTGATGATTTTCACTTTTGGCTACGAACTATTTTTTTTGTACAAGTCTAAAAATTATACTGTATGAAGCCAAAGTTGTATCATTCTGACCCTATGATTTTCAAAGATCAGAATGAAGTCTAAAGAGGCTGTTCACAACTTCCATTATAGCTAAAAAACCCCCCAAGTAAAAACAACTAAGGAACTGATTTCATCCTTCAAAGGCTCGCTAGTGCGTGAACATAATCTTTTTTGAAATGATACCCTTAGCCCCCTTTCTTCTCTGAACCATATCTCACCTTGAGTGAATGAGAAAAAGAAGAAATAGGCTAGAGAGTGCTGAAGAATGCCTTGTGACTTGTTTGAAATTTAATAGGAACTTGCACTTGCAATTACTATTTGTCTCCTCTTTATGTTTCTGTCCCTCTCTGTGTCCCTCTCTGTGTATTAAACCTCCCTTTTTATAGACTTTAGCAGTAGTTTGGGGAGTTATGGAGAGTTAACATTCGAAATGAAGTGGAGGGAACCACCGAAAACCGCAGGGTGTTAGTGATCATAGCTGCGAGCACTCCAAATATCACTTTTTGCATGCATATAACGTCCTCGGTTCTACATGTGATATTGTCCGCTTTGGGCAGGGCCACTTTGGGAATACCTGCACGGTTTTACTTATGGGTAGAACCACCCAGAGAATACTCAAAACGCATCACATGTGTTCAAAAGGGAATCATCCTTATATGAAACGGATCGGAAAAATTTCATGAGCGATGTGAGACTTTGCTCCTTTTGGGAACCAGGAGGTCCCAGAGCCGTGGACGACCCGTGGATGACTCTCCTCTGAGTGGTCGGGGACGGGGCTCTCTTGAAATATTCCGAGAATAATTCGAAACGGGGCCGACCTTCGAAAACGACGCTCTCTTAGCCTTCTATCCCGAAGATAAGCCATGACTTCAATCTTCTTTCATCTCTGATTTCAACCACTGCGCCCCAAAAGAAAGAAAGGAAAGAAGAGAAGCAATGAATGCATCCCACACCATCCTTCTCTTCTTCCTCCTCTCCATCTCCTACTTCTTCACCATCTCCTCCTCCTCCGTCTCCATCCAATTAACCCCCACAACTCTCACCAAATCAGGCGACCCTGTCCAAATCCAATGGTCAGGACTCGATTCCCCCTCCCATCTCGACTGGCTCGGCATCTACTCCCCTCCCAACTCCTCCGACTCCCACTTCATCGGCTACGTCTTCCTCTCCTCCTCCCCCACCTGGCGCTCCGGCTCCGGCAGCCTAACCCTCCCCCTCATCGATCTCCGCTCCAACTACGCCTTCCGAATCTTCCGATGGACCGACAACGACGTGGACCGCTCCCACCTCGATGATGACCACAACCCAATCCCCGGAACGAAGCGCCGCCTCGCCATCTCCGAGGAATTGCGGTTTGAGGCGGTGGGGCCCCAGCAGATCCACCTCTCGTTCACTTCTGAGGAGGATGCGATGAGGGTTCTCTTCGTGACGGCTGATGGGGCGGAGAGATTTGTGAATTATGGGCTGGAAGCTGGGCGGCTGGAGGAGACGGTGAGGGCGGAGGTGAAGCGGTATGAGCGGTGGGATATGTGCGATGCGCCCGCAAATGAGAGCTTGGGTTGGAGGGATCCGGGGTTTACACATGATGGGGTGATGAGGAATTTGAAGAAGGGGAGGAGGTACTTTTACAGGGTAAGGTGGATCCCTCTTGCTATCTGACTTTTTTTTTTCTCTTATAACAATGTTGTTTTCGAAGGATTTGGCTCAAAATAGAACGAAACGGAGAAACTGAATTCATGTAGCCAACACCAGCATGGTTGGATAAGACTTTGACGATGATGATGATGATAACAATGTTGTTTAGTCTTTCATTCGTAATTTAGATATACAAGTATTGTAGATTTCAGATGTTTAAGTGGCAGTAGTGAAGATGAATTGTTAAGATTTAAGAATCTAGAGTCGTCGTCATCATCATTAAAGCCGTATCCCAACCATGTTGGGGTCGGCTACATGAATTCTGTTTCTCCATTCCATTCTATTTTGAGCCAAATCTTTTGATAAGTTAAACTTCTTTAAATCTGATTGAATGACCTCTATCAATGTTTTCTTCGGCCTACTCCTACCTCTTAATGGGCCATCCACTTATATAGCTAAACTTTTTCTCACCAGTGCCATTACTGGCCTACGGTAAGATTTAAGAATCTAGAGTGCACTGCTATAATTGGATAAAGAGCTTAAAACAATTTTAAATATACAAGTGTGACTAGGTATATAATTAAAGCTAAGTAGATGTAGACCATCAAATATGAATATAACTCAAGCTAGCTCCTTAGCCCACTTAAAACCCATTTATACTTTTCATTTGTGAATTTAATCATCGGGTATCTGGATCCTCGGGTATGAGCATACAAGGATCTAGTTCTGGATCCAAATGTTCTGGATCATATATGCATGGATCTACCTTGTGTCTACTCAACAACTTTATGATGTTTAGTGTTTTCTCCAGCCTTCCCAGACCTCTCATATTCCAAGATAAATTAATCACTAAAAATGCACACCTAAAGCACCTTCAAATTCTAATCAAGCAATATCAATTTTTTTGTCACATTTTATGGCTGTCGATATGCAAGGAATACCAATTTTTTTAACCTAAAAGGAGGCATCAACCTGCAATCTTTGTGAAGTCTCATATCCAAGGCATCTCCTCTCCTGCGCAGCAATGGCTCTATGATTTTTTTTTTTTTAATTCCTCAAAGAAATGAAGAAATGATTTAGGCCACACCATGGGTCGGCCAACTCATTGGGTCCAATCCATGGCCCAATAGGATATCTAGTTATTTAGGGATATCATAAGTTGTTTGATTTGATGATGATTAATATTAGTGAGTTTCCTTTATTAAGCTTGTTGAAGGTTGTGGATTTTAGGTTTTTACTTACTTTGCACTCGAACTTTAAATCTCCTCTTGCACCACCATAAGGACATTTAATGTTTGACTTTGATGTTTCAGCATTGGAGGATGAGGATTAACCTTTCACAAAAACTGTTGAGATGCTAGGGCCGTGAGAGTTATGCCTATCATATCCAAGGCCAATCCTACCTTCATGAGATTTACCCAATTGAAGTAATTTGACTAATTCTTCTTCTCCAAGGGTAAAACTCAGGTCAATTTTCTCATTAGAGGATCCCAGTTGAGTGACTTGCTTGTTTAGGGAAGAGTTTTCAGATTTTAGCTCTATAAGTTCATTCTCAATTCCCTTAAACTTGATTAAGTCTTCATTCACAGTTTTAATTCTAATTTACTTTTACAAGCTCATTTTCTTGAGATTCTTTGTCCTTTTTAACCATATCAAGTATGTTATTCAAGTTAGTGTTTTCAGCATGTTGATGACTCATTTTCTCAATTAATTTACAACTCTCCTCATAGAGTAAGTCATAGGCATCCTATGAATCTTCATTGTTTTCTTCATCACCTGAATCTTCAGGTTCAGACTCACTTTCCGAGCATTCATCATCAGATTTAACTATTTGTTCCATTGCCTTGGAGAAGTTGACTGAGGTAGTGGCCATCAACACATAAGTATCTTTCCTTTTCATCATCTTGTGATTTTTCTAATTCAGATTCTGATTTAGATAAGTCATCCTAAGCAGCAATTAGACTTCTCTTTTTGTATTTGACTTTTGTAGCACATTCAATTGCTATATGGTCATATCCTTGACACTTGTAGCATTGAATTTCCTTTGGCTCGCTTTTAGAGGAGCTAGATTTTGCTTTTTTTTTTTTTTTTTTTGGGTTTGTCAAAGGTCTTTTCATTTTTGCTACTTTTGCCTCTTCTTTTCTTAAATTATTTTAGGAATCTTTTAGCAAGTAATGCTTACATCCTATGATGCTTTTATATGGATATGAGTATGGATGTGGATACAGGGATTGGAGATATGACTTTGCACTTTTGGAAATCTAGGACAAAAATAAAGATATGGGTGTCCTAATTTTTCCTTTATATCACCTTGAATTAATGAAATTATCATTGTTTATGTTCCTTTACAACATTTTCTATGTCGAGAAGTAAGAAAAGTCAACGAACTAAATGAAATAATGGACTTGCCAAGTAGGATATGCTAAGCATATACATTTTAGTATTGGTACAGTATCGGGTACCAATACGAGTATTGTATTGGTCCAATATGGATACGTTGGGCTTGTACAAGTATCTAGGTATCATAGCTTACATCATCATCACTCTTTTCATTAGTTTTAACATTAGATTTTGAGCGAGTTTTTGTTGAAATTAGTGCAACATACTTTTTCTTTTTAGAAGTATCTAATTTTAATTCAAATGTTTGAAGGGATTGCACTAAATCTTCTAACTTTATAGTCTCAACTCTCAAGGCCCCACTCTTCCTCGATCCAAGTCACTCTAGGGTGAAATCTATCAGGCATGATTCAAAATAGTGCCCCTACGTATTGTAGCTGCCGCATTGTCAGCAGTTGGTTGCTACGCTATTTTGAAAGTAGCAGCGTTATGGTTTAAAACCTAGTAAAGCCAAGCAGTTTTAATTTAAAACATTCTTTTTCCTCTTGCTTCTCCTCAATAGCTTTTCCTAAAGTTGTCTATACCATTATGTGGTTCCAAATCACTAAAATATGCAATATTGGCTGCTACATGAGATTCAAGATATCCTATCACTTATAAAATTCACACTGCTACACCCCCTATGTATTGTCCGCAATGTAGCATTTTGGCCATGGGCTGCTATGCCTACCACAACTGCATCTTTGCTATATGGAAGTGATCTTAAGATTTTACTACATATTTTTCCTTTCAAAATAGGTTTCCTAAGTGCCCACGCAGCATTTACTATCTCTGTTAACTTCCTATTGAATTCAGTAAATGTTTCATTTTCATCCAAATTCCAAACGGATGTTTTCAAATAGCGCAGTGAACATTTAGAGTTTCGACCTTTTAGCTGCAGAATGCAGAGGTCCCTTCATAGATAGTTTCTAGAATGTCCCAATCTCGCTTGGCAGTGGTGCATGTCATAATTCTTTTATATTCCTCTTGAGACACTACACACAATTGCATTTAGGGCTTTGCATCATTAGCTCTAAGATTTTTGTGCTCTTTAGTCCATTTAGAGTATTCTAGGGGCTTAATGGTCCCTTATTTATCTTTATCATCTTTAGCTGTGGGTGGTGACTAGCCATTTTCAACGGCTTCCCATATTGACCAATCCAAGGATTTCAAGAATATAGTCATACAGGTGGTTCAAAATGAATAGTTGGTTCCATCAAACAATGGAGGCTTGGCCTCTCTAGGACTAATTACAATTTTTAACTTAATTAAATAAATTAGTTCCAATTAATCACCAATTCAAATTCACTTAATTTGCACAAATTATATACCTATGTAATCACGGCAATCAAGTGATCAAGAGAGATCAGCTACGTAAGATGTGTTTTACTTAGTAGGTGAAAGAGCTCTCAAAATCACATTAGTGTTTGGTGTCTCAAATGCCATTGAAATGAGCTTGAGTATTTATAGAGGGGCTCCAATGGCTAGTTGGCAGTTAACCTAAAATAGTCTAGTGGTTAGCCGCACTGCAATGGTCATCTGCACCGGCCATCTGCACCGGCTAGTTTGAGTCTGGTCAAAAACGGAGTTTTTGTTTGTCGGCTAGCTTTACGGTTAGCCAAAAAGACCTTACCTAGCTGTAAAGCTAACCGGAAGCTAACCGAGGATACCTGACAAAAATGTTAGCTTCTGGAACTTTAACCATGAAATGACAGAAATGGCTAGCGGTTAACCAGACTCCTGATTCAGAGGTGAGCAAAACAACAACTCAGGTAAGTCATTTTCACCCAACTGATTTAACTATTTATTTGAGGGGTGTTTAGGGGTCTTTTTCTAGGTTTCCTAAGGTCCAATATACCTGAATAGGTTGGCACAAACCGGAGAATATGACTTGATGAATGGGGGGCCCTTCCACGACTAGATCTTTTGTGCTATTAAACTTGATCTTCCTTGATAGGCTATTAGAGGCAAGGTCTTGAACTTGACACGGAATTGAGAACACTAGGTTAGTGCATATATGACTATGGCACTAACATAGTCTTGGTTTGATTCTAGATCTAATTTAAAATTTTAATTTTTTAGAACTTTAATGGTTGCAAATTTGCTAACTCTAAAACCAAAATTGAGATACGACTCGGACCATTACTCAGATGGTTTTAGTGTTTTACCCTTTCTTCTTCATATTAGAGGGGATTTCATCTATAGTACAAGAAGGGACTCTGGTTAGTTAGTCACACCTTTATTACTTAAAAATTGAAATTCAGCACTTTGAAAACTATTCTATTTGTATGAATAGATGTCTGATGATTCATAGCACTGAACATTTACTTCTTTATCAATGTTTCAAGCCTTAATTTTAATTAATGTCTACTTCCTTCTGAAGATCTATTAAGTTTGGCCTCTTATCGAATGGTTTCAGAATTATTAATCTGCTATTGATCACAGGTCGGGAGTGATGCCAGTGGTTGGAGTGCAATTCATAGCTTTATGTCTCGGGATGAATCCTCAGATGAGACAATTGCCTTCCTATTTGGAGATATGGGAACTTCAGTGCCATATTCAACGTTTGCCCGTACACAAGAAGAAAGCAAATCTACTGTGAAGTGGATCCTTCGCGACATTGAAGCTCTTGGGGACAAGCCTGCATTTGTGTCCCACATTGGCGATATCAGCTATGCAAGAGGCTACGCTTGGCTGTGGGACTCATTCTTCACACAAATCGAGCCCATAGCCTCCCAGGTCCCATACCATGTATGCATAGGCAATCACGAATATGACTGGCCATTGCAGCCTTGGAAACCTGACTGGGCTTCAACTGTCTATGGGAAAGATGGAGGTGGTGAATGCGGTGTCCCTTATAGTCTCAGATTCAACATGCCTGGAAATTCATCTTTTTTGACTGGAACCAGCTCTCCAGCCACGAGGAACCTCTACTATTCCTTTGATGCAGGGGTTGTGCACTTCGTGTACATTTCAACTGAGACTGATTTTCTTCCGGGCAGCGATCAGTACAATTTCATCCAACACGATTTGGAGAATGTTGATAGAGCAAAGACCCCATTTGTCGTTGTCCAAGGCCACAGACCCATGTACACAAGCAGCTATGAATTCAGGGATGCCCCATTGAGGAATAATATGCTTGAACACTTGGAGCCTCTGTTGGTAAAGAACAAGGTGAATCTTGCACTATGGGGCCATGTTCACAGGTACGAGAGGTTCTGTCCTTTGAGAAACTACACCTGTGGGAACTTGAATGAGACAAGTGCAGGCCTACCAGTGCACGTTGTGATTGGGATGGGTGGACAAGATTGGCAACCTATTTGGGAGCCGAGGCCCGACCACCCAATGGACCCGATATACCCTCAACCTGATCGCTCCATGTATCGTGGGGGTGAGTTTGGCTACACAAGGCTTGTTGCAACACGTGAAAAGCTGACATTTTCTTATGTTGGAAACCATGACGGCGAAACACATGACATTCTGGAAATACCGTCGTCATCGGTTCATGATTTACGAAGTGACAGCAATGCAAAGTCTGCATTCACATGGTATGTAAAAGTAGGAAGTGTTTTGGTGCTTGGGGCCTTTGTAGGTTATGTTTTAGGGTTCATATCGCGTTCAAGGAGAGCAGCGGCCTCCAGCCAGAACTGGGCTACAGTGAAGACTGAAGAGGTTTAAGTGATACTTTGCAAGAACTGATGGGGGAGCATACTTTAGAAACTTGAAACTGATTTTACTCTATTCTGCGTACTTGTCATAGTTGCTCGTCTCAGTGGCTTTTCAATGGAGTTGGATTTGGTTTGTTAAACGACTTAGGAGACTTAGGGGGCAGGATTCTGATGGTTTGGAAACTAAGATTCATGAACCTGTTCAACCAGCCAGAAGAAGGCTTGTGAATATCCAATGTGTGTTGTTTTAATAGAGATGCCTGTAATTATATTTTATTGTCATTACATCTGTCTCATGGAGCATGCCTGTACAATATGCTGAAAGAGATGACTGTAAGAATATATTTGGTATTATGTATGGGAGAAATTGTAGTGTGGCTTGGTGAATGGCTGTGAGTGTTTTCCTTGCAAGTAACATAGCCCCTTGGTAGTATATTATTGCTAAAAGGTAAAATTTTTTGAGGCAATGCACAGGCCAGGTTTGGGTTGGATCTTGGAGGTTCTTGATATCGATCTAGAAAGTCATCGAGTATCTTGGGGGTGAGTTTGACTGAGCTCTCACTCAGGCTCTCTTCTTTGCTGGCGTAACAACCCATCAAGTCAACTACTCTGACGCTGACTTGGAGTCCATGAATTTCAAACAAATATATATGTACTAGATTTTGAACATAGTTATAATCCAAATGACATATAATTTATGAAGATACTGTAATAAGGTATTATTCTTCACAATCATCTCGTCTGAGTTGGGTTCAAAAAAGTACTCGAATGGGTGCTGGATTTGTGTAATCGATAACCAGGAGTCCATATTTCTAGACAGGATAAGGACAGTACATGGATGTAGAAGGGTTGGTATTTTTTTCTCTTGAATTTTTAGAAACCAATAAATTTTTATTTGTTAAATAATTCCTCCTTTTTGTTTTAATTTTACCATATTTGTTGGATTTAAAATTTATTATTATTTGTAGAATATTATTGCCCGAAAATCATTGCAAATTTGGAGTAAAAATGGAAAAAGATGAGGAAAGTCTTCTAAAATAATTTAGGAGTGTTTATATTTAAAAGCCATTTGAACCATTTTTCTGATAATATCGTAAGAAAACTCAATAAATTTGAAAATATCTGGCTGAGAATAATTTTCGACAACTATATTTTCTCTAAGCTCATCCCTAAAAATTCATTAGTGTAGCCTAAATCTAAAATTCAAACCACTACAAATCATTTCTCTCTTGTAATGGGACTCGTCATAACCCTCATCTACTTATGTGCGTTTGTGGAGCTATGGGATTTTGCTCTTTGCAGATATTGATTTTCGCAAATAGGGGAATTCGGCACTATAAAAAATCAAAATCCTCGTTATCAAAAAAAAATTAATTCTATTCTTTAACTTCATTTTCTACGAACAAAAATGCATCACACCAAATGATCATAAAAGTGGCCGCGTGAAAAATTAAAAACATGTTCCTCTACAGTAAATTCGTTCCATCACAGAAGCGCACACATATAGGAAGACACAATCAAATTGACGATGTGTTTGTGCACAAGCTGTGTTTCCTACTCTGCAGCCTAGGTCAGACTCCAAAATCTACAGCGCATGAGAAAAACAATGCATTGTTTTGTTTTTCCTTAAAACAAAATGGATCTATACCAAACATGTCCTTAGAAAACCCTCAAAATTTTGAAAATATCCAGCTGTTTTCTAAGAATAATTTTCGACAACCAGATTTTTAAATATTCTCTAAGCTCATCTCTAAAAATTCATTAGTGGAGCCTTAGTCTAAAACTCAAACTTCTCCCTTGTAATGTGTCTTGTTAGAATTTTCATTTGCCTATAAGGGGTGTGTGCAACTACGGGATTCTGCTCTCTGCGGATATTCATTTTCACAAAATGGAAGAATCCAGTGTTCCTACCCGTTATATAAGCAATCAAAATTCTTTCTATCAAAGAAAAAAAATTTTTTTCTAATTTTATTTTCTATAACAAAAATGCATCATACACACAATCAGATGGAGGACTTGCAGGAGCAGAAGCTGTGTTTTCCTATTCTGTAGCTTAGTTCAGACTTTGATCTCCGGGCATGAGAGAAACAATGCGTTTGTTGGGTTTTTTCCTAGCTACATAGATCCTCTTGATATCTTAACATAGTTAAATAATATACTTATCATTTGGGAAAGTTTTGTGCACAAAACATGCGTGAGTTTGGAAGAGTGGACAACAAAATAATACACATTTCTTTGTAAAGCAATTATTGCACAAAATTTAATTACTTAAATGTTAAACACATACTTATACTTACTATGCATCTTAAATATCTGATGTTCACTTACCAACTACTGCACATCATGATTGCACATTTCTTTGTAACAGAAAGAAGAGTTGCTGTCTTTAAATTATAAAGTGTCAGTCATATTTTTGCTTGCTGTAAAATTATAATGTAACTGCTTTGGATAAAATTTGCTAATGAACTTTTGTTTGCTTAGCTGACCTAGAATTCATGGTTTGCTCCCGGAGGTTTTTGGTTTGAACCGTACTACCACACTGCAGCCACATGGGATTTTCAAGGTCCTACAAGGTCTACTTAAATGTCCCTAATTTTCCCTAATTTTCAAGGTCTCAGCGCTTAGCCATGGGATACAAAATTTATCCCGCATTTACAGCTTAACTGTAAAGTGGCTTACGGCTTAGCCGTAATATGTTTCACAGCTTAGCTGTGTGGTTAGCTGTAGAAGAGATTTTTTGACTCTTTGTGTTTTGGTTTTTGGAAAATCAGCCGTAGTATAACTTATGGCTTAGCCGTAAGCTTCAGTGTTTCTAAAGCTAATTCAATTCCAGAACTTTTCTCTTTCGATTACATGTCCATTAGCTAATCCAAGGCAATCATTCTTATCCAATTCTACTGTTTAACATTCTCAATCCACATTTCATTCATTTACTTAACAACCTCATTATGCCTTTGAGATAAAGATAAAAGGGCTGAAAATCACATTTAGAATTTCAATGATTTATAAGAGGAATCACAAACTACCAACATGCATTTAACAATAATTAGCTTATACTTACCTTTAACTTAAAGTTCAAATTAGTATTTCTTCTTTTGGATCAACTTGAGAAGAAATCCATTATACTTGGCCCTAAATGCCATACATGAAGAAAGAATAAAGAAAATGAGTGCATAGTGAAGATGAGAGTCTTCTTGACTCTCTTAAACGAAGAAATCTAGAAATGGGTAAGAGATCTTACCTTAGAAATTAGTTTGGAAGAAGAGATGCTCAACTCTTACACTACAATAGTGTGGGGAGAGGTAGAAGATGATGGAGGTGGAGGTGGTGACCTCCAAATACATGTGCATGCTCCCTACACCTTGATCTCAAGAGGGAATGGTAATGGAAGGAAGAAAATGGAAGAGTTCAATAGCAGGGAGGAGAGAAGGGTTCGAAATGCTATAGAAGGCCTCTTTTATACATCTGAATTTATGAGGTTTATAAGAAGATCCATCTTTCTTAGTGTATTTTCAGTTTAAGTTAAATAAAGGTCCAAATAATTCAAACAAAGTTGACAAGCTCTAGTCGCTAATCATGCTTAATTAGGATCGGAGTATTACAGAAGTTGGTCAACCCTTCCTTTTACTTTTTCATGAAAATGGGCCATTGTATCAGCTGTTTGAAACCCAAATCACCTCAAATTGACTTGAGACTTGGAGGGATTTATGTAAGGAGTATCTTGAACTATCCATCCAAATTTCATGTGGTTTGGATTTGTGGAATTAGGATTTTAACTAGTGGCCCATTTGTTGCATGTTCTAAATCAATGTCTTCTCGTATTGCAAGCAGTCAGCTTATTTTCTACCTGAATGATGTTCAATTGATTTGAAATTTTGAGCAGCTGACTTTGAGAATATTTTGAGTCTCTAATCCAAACTTCATCAGCTTTTACCTCCTAAAAGTAGGATTTTGATCAGTGACCCAAAGTTGCATAAGGGGGTTAATAACCCATGAACTGACATGTCGCTGAAGTAGGGTTAGATGAAATCCCCTTGGCTTGAAAATTTAAATAATCATTTTTGAACTTGACTTGAGCTTTGTATCTGAAATTCATCAACTTTGGTTACCTGGAAGTAAGACTTTACTCATTTACTTCAAGGCTTGGGGGTCATTGACTCCTAAGTTGACATGTTTGTTAACTTTAGGTCAAATGACATCCACTTGACCTGAAATTTTGTAGAGTCGCTCTTGAATATAACTTGAGTTTCTTTCAAAATTTTCAGCTAATTCTGACATGTAGAAATGTCAGTTGCCACAATCACCCTAAGGAGCTAGTTGACAGTCACTGAAACTTAAGTTTGAGTTGAAATGAAGTCCAAATACGTTACAACTTTGCAGCATTATTCCTAAGCATGTTTTGGAGTTGCCATCTAATTTTCAATCACTTTGGTAATCCAAAAACTTGAGTGTGTTCAATGACCCCTAGGCTTTAAGCCAATGAACTTTGAATTTGATGTTTGGTGAGTTGAGTGACCAAATGAAGTCCACCACCCTTAAAATTTGAATTACTGTACCCTGAGCTTATCTAAAGTCTTCTGGGTTAGTTGCATCAGTTTTGAACATCTAAATGTAGTACTTGACTTGGCATTCCACAACCCTAGGGTTTATATGTCCCTGGCTTCGAATTTTGTTTGTGATATCTTTACTACAATACTTGTGATTTTTTTTTATAGGTCAACACATGAGTCTCATGTCTAAATTTTCAAAAACCGCTAAACTTATCAGATATCTAAATGTTTTTATATCCATATGGGGGAGTATGTTTTCTCATAATCAATCTCAGGTTTCTGCAGGAAACCTTGTGCTACAAGTCTTGCCTTGTATTTACTAATTTCATTCATTTTGTTCATTTTCCTTATAAATACCCACTTGTAACCTACAGAGTTAACACCATTTGGGGTTTGTACTATAATCTGAATATACCACATCAATTGAAAATTTCTAATTTTGCTGTATGACATTTTTCCATTTTGGCCAATCTTTCCTTTGTCGACATTCATTTATAGTACGTGGTTTTGTATCCTAATCATCATCCTCAGTTTCTCTTGATATTTGTGTAGCTACCACATATGCAAATGCATCATCGATAATAATTTTCTTTCTATCCCATCTCTCTCTTAAATAATTATATAATATAGAGATCTCTTCATTATCTAGTATCGATGCCTCTCAAAGACTTCTATAGTCTCATTAGGGACTTCTATTATTCTAGAGAGAGCAGGTTTTGTCATAACCGCTTTGGGAGCATTATGTATCTCTTCGGGAAGAGCCTCTTTATGAGTGTTAAGTATATCTTTGGGAGGACATGATGACAATTGTGTATTTCTCCTGTTTCTTGGAGTTATATCTTTTGAACCTATAGGTATTCTACACTTCTGACGTATTGCAGATTCTTTTGTCATTACTTTCTGGCTTTGTCCTATAGGGGCATTAATTATAGGAGAAGCATTCATAGCTAAAACATGTGACTTGGTTACTTTTGTTGCATCGTCAAATGCATTTGGTAATCCATTAGTAATTTCTTGTAAGCGTACAATTCTACGTATTTCGTTTTCACATTGTGAAGCACGTGGGTCCATATGAGACAAAGTGAAAGTATTCTTCGTTAGTTCATGCCATTCTTCAAGAACTAGTTGTTTTACAGGAACAATGCGTTATTTATGAATTATCTTATCTCCTCATAACGGCAAGAATTTTGTCCCATCAAATTGACAATCGGCAAAACGAGTAGTAAAGACATCTCTTGTCGCTGGTTCTAAAAATCGAATAATCGAAGGAAAGTCATAAGCTACATAGATTCCCAACCTAAGTTACTGTCCCACCTTAGTACGCGCTGAGGGGGTGGTATAGGTACTAAAACTATGCAACCAGACTTACGCAAGTGGGAGATATTAAGTTGATATCCTGATATAAGTTGTGTAAGGGAGTATTGACTATAGGTTGTGGGTCATAGTCTAATGAGCATTGATACATGTAACATAGCATATCCCCAAGCACTAACTGGTAATTTAGATTGCATCAATATAGTCCTAAAAATAAGTTGAATGTGCTTAATCATGGATTCAGCTAAGCCATTTTGAGTATGGACATGAGGGACAAGATGATTAACTCTAATGCCAAAATATGAACAATAGTCATTGAAGGTCTGTGATGTAAATTCGCCCACATTATCAAGTAGTATAGACTTAATAGGATGACGAAGGAAGTGGACCCTAAGTTTAATGATTTGAGTCAATAGGCAGATAAAAGCTATTTTCCTAGTTAAAAGTAGGTAAATATCCAACCAATGAGTGGAAGCATCAATCAAAACCATAAAATACCTAAAAGGTCTACTAGGTGGATTTATAGGTCCACAGATGTCTCTTTGTATCCTTTGCAGAAAGGATGAAGATTCTGATGCAATATTAACAAAGGAATGTCGAGTGATTAGTTTTTCTTGTGAATATGGGAAACATAGATACCCATTAGGTATGGTCAATTTGTAGCTTTCTAAGAAGTGCCCAATAGAGTTATCAACGATTTTCTTTAACATAGTAACCCCAAGGTGTCCTAACCTAACATGCCAAAGCAATAGAGTCTGAGGGTTGCTAAATTTCGGACTTAGTTTAAGCTTTTGGCTTGACAGTACTGTTTTACTCATAATCGAATGTAATTCGACAATAGATATTGTTGTATAATATAACTTTAAAGGTAGTGCACTTAATGTTTCTAGTATTTACTTCTGGCTTCCAATGCTAGTAACTTTTCCTTGTTACCTTAATTAGCAATCTCAGTATGGTATCCATTTATTCTGATGTCTTTGAAACTAGTAAGTTTCCTCGGGAACTACTAGAAAACAATGCATTTTAATGAACAAATGGATACCATTATGTAACGTCATGTGAGCTCTTCTGGAGCCTTTAATTATTTGCATAGGTCTAGCTATAGTGAATACCTTTCGTGAATTGAATATCAATTCTGAGAGAAACTTCTAGTTTTTCAGAATGGTATGTGTTATGGCACCATGTACAAGACAGTGAGTATCCCCAATTCTGTGATCCATACCTTTAAACAAAAGATGATAACGTAATGTAACTAAGCAATTACATGATATAAATTTAAAAAAAAATTCATAAAATTTCGATCGAATTAATAAACTGAAAATAATAAATCATCCATCATATATATCCATGAAAATAAATAACTTATAACATTCTTCTAAAATTAACTAAATAGAGATTCTGCAAGAATAATCATAAAAAAACTTATTTGGTTTTTTAGACCATGCTAAGGGGGTTTCTATCTTAGCATGAAACGCCTCATTGCTCAGAGTTTGGCCATTCTCGTCTTCAAAATAATCTCTAGTCTCTAAGTTTGTGATATCCAACTGATAATTATCATTGTATAGGACTGTATCCCAATCTCAATCCTCCAGATCATTTGACTTTGTAGAATGAATAGAGGCCTTGTATGCTTTATATTATTCCACCACTTTTTTTGGTGCATGAAAATTACGTGATTAATGCCCATTCCTTCCACATCTATAGCAAAGGTCATTAAAACACTGGGTAGATTTATTTGGTGCTTTCTTATTTTGATCTTGATTTTGCTTTTTCTGAAGATCAGACCACTTTTGGTGGTTTTTGAATTTTAGTTTTGGGAGGGGCAGGGGACCTCAAAAACCTCCTCATCTGAGGGGTTGCTTCTTCCACCTCTTTTGGAGGGGTTGTTTCTCCCATGTCCCCTTTCTTTGCCTTTATTGGAACTGAAATTGGCATTTGCTTCAAGAATTGTCGGAGATTTAGTTTGTTTGGAGCTATGATTCTTTATCAAGATTTTGCTGTTTTTCTCAATAACAAGGAGACAAGAAATTAGTTTTAAGTATTTAAAAAAACGTTGTTCACGATACTATTGTTGCAGGATTACATTTAATGCGTGAAAAGTGGACAACGTTTTTTCTAACATCTGCTCTTCCATAATCTTTGTCCCACACAATTTTAAATGGAAAACAATGTTGAAAAGAGCAAAATTGTACTCAGATATTGATTTGTAGTCCTAAAATCTCATGTTTAGCCATTCATTCTGAGCAGCTGATAATATTACCATCTTCTAGTGATTATATCTATCCTTAAGGGATTTCTAAAGACCTATTGGGTTCTCCTCAGTAAGGTATTCGTTCTTAAGGTCATCGTATATATGATGATTCAAAAAGATAAGTGCTAACACCTTACTTTGCAGGAACTCTTTATTACCCTCTACTAGTGTCTCTCCAAATTTCTTGGATTCCAAGTGGATTTTTGCATCTAAATACCAAGATAGGTAGTTGTCATCGGTAATGTTAAGAGCTTTAAATTCAAGTTTAGATAAGTTTTAAATCACGCAAGAGCTGTAAAAGATATATATAATCATTGGTATGCATAAGATTATAAAAAATAATAATGAAACTTTAAACCTGCAGAATAAAATAAGGGGTAAGTCATATCAGATTAAGTTGACCAATTTAAAGTAGAAACGTCAGATTATTAACTTTAATAATCAGAAACAGCGGGTTCTGGCAAGGCGTCTGGTTTGATTTAGAACTTAAGGTTATTGAATTAGTAGTTCAGGTTCTATCAATTAGAAGTTCCTGCTCATCAAGACTTTAAGTTTGATTTTATGGCCTAATATTGATTTTTTTTATTTTTTGGATTTAAACTTTAGACCAAAAAAAAAAAATTTTCTTCCCTTCCCTACACCGTAATCCTCGTGCACAAGAGGATGGATCCCCCTTCCCTTCCCTATACCTTAATCCTTCTGCACGAGAAGACAATAACCCCCTCCTTTCTTTTTTCTTCCCACACCTAGGCCCAAGTGAAAGTAGAGGACCTTGCTTTTGTCCTTGTGTACTTCGATTAACGCACAACAAAGGGCCTCTAGATTTTCTGTTTTGCACCTCAATCAACATGTAGCAAAAGGCTATTTTTTTTTTTAATTTTGCACTTTGGTCAACGTGCACTTTCCCACATCCTTTTACACTTTGGTTTACATGCAAAGCAAAAAAGAAAAGGAAAAACAAAAAGCAGCGACATCAACAGTGACATCACTTTTGATTCACAATGCTGACACAGCCACTGACATCAGCAACAATGCAGGCGGAAGTGCATATTATTATCAACACTTCAGATCATGATATCTTGACCATCTAGAGTCAGATCGGCGATCCGTTTGAACTTACGGAAAGTTTGTAAGTAGATCTACACACTGAAACAAAAGGCAAAAGATTTAACGGTACAAATAATTCTTGTTATTTATAATCTTCTCTTAGTTTAATAACTATATACACATGTGCTCGTATTCTTATTTCTTTTTAATTAAACTATTATTTGGAGATGAATAATTTATTTTTCAAACAGGAAGATTGAGATTGATAGATCATAAATAGAACTAGAAATTCTATATTAATCCGAACTTAAAGTTCCTTACGAACTAGAAGTTCTTTCTAATCCAGACTAGAAGATGCATAGGTTATTCAAATCTAAAACCAGAAGTTCTCAGATTCACAATATGAACTCGAAGATTCATATCCCTAATCAAACCGGATTATAAGAGAGAGAGAGAGAGATATCTTCTAATTAGAATGGGATGTGTACATAACAAGGAGGGAGAATGATCTTATTTATAAAATCAGATTGCTTCCTCCTCAAGCAACCTAATATGACAAGACTCTAATCCTAAGTGCTTTCCTTATCTAAGGTGGGCCCCAATGTGAGCATCTACCTATGATAACACCTCTTATAACATTTTTCTTATTTTTAGGCTTTGCCTACTATGGTAGTGTAAGGTACTCAGTAGTGCAGGCCTTCTGTGGGCTTTGGTCCACCTTAGCCCAACATGTATATCTTGAGAGCAAAGTCGGACGACCTCTGGCCCGGCCCACCCTAGATGTTTTATAACCCTACCTGTTTGTGTGGAGGAGACTACCTCATTCAGAGCGCATAAGCAAACTCTAATGGTTATCCAAAATAAAGTTTCTTGATCTAGTGATATCTAAATCAGAGATTTCTCTCAAAACCATCATTTACAAATGGAAACAAAGATACGAACAATGAGAGATGCCACAATACGAGATGCCCAAAAGGAATGGGGCATCTAATCTAACGCAGACACCGATCCCTACGTGGATAGGTAGGTTCAAAAGTTCTGTAACACTGTCCAAACTTAGCCCAAAAAAAAAAAATTCCAACAATGATTTTGTAGAAACCCTTAATTACATTAACATATAGTAACAAAAATCTCCAACTGACATCTAGATTATTCCCAATTACAAATAGAAAGAACAATCCCCAAATACCAATCCACAATCCAAAAAACGAAAATATAGAATTTCATTTGCTTAAAGGAGCCAAGATAAACCAAGTTGAAGGAGTGAAGAATTTCATGAGCAATCACAACACTATCATATAAAGTCTAGCTTTGACAAATGCATTTTAAAATGGACCAATAATTTATCAAGTTTACAAACTATTATGTCATATGGATAATAACTATGTTTTAAATTCATCGACTTCATGGAGTCAGGGTCAGGTGAGTTGACTTCATGGGTCATCAGCCAAGGCAAGTAAACAAAAGCCGGAGTGAGAACTCAGTCAGACTCACCCAAGATCCTCCATGACTTTCTGGATATCTGGATCCTGCAAGATCTGACTCCAACCGGCCTGCTTAACACCCAAAATTTTTAATTTTTGAGCTCTGATGTACTCCAAGGTACTATTCATTAAGCCACACTATAATTGCTGCCATTCAAAAAAATCAAACTCATTCTCATGGACATCACTTTTCAACATACAGAACTGGCAAACTCCATGGGACCATGGTAGTCACATGAGAATATAGTTACATGCATCAATCACAACACACATTGCATATTCACAAGGCTTCTGGCCGGATGAATGCCTATGTCTTGGATCACACTCTGGTAGTCACAAGAGAACATAGTTACAGGCATCAATCACGACAAAACATTGCATATTCACAAGGCTTCAGGCTGGATGAATGCCTAGATAAGTCTTAGATCACCCTCTGTCCGAAGTCCTAACCATCAGAACACTGCCCTTAAGTCAGTTCAAAAACTGAAAATCCAACTTGACGGAAATGCCATTGAGTTGAGTGATAATGCCAAGTATAACAAATAACCCACACATTTGAGTCAGTGACCTTGAGAGTTAACTACGCAGATTCGATCTGTTTATGCTGTGAGTTTTTTGACTATGCTCCCAGTCAGTTCTTGATCTTTTTTCCTTGAGGTAACATATCAATTTCAATAAAAAAGCAGATACAAGGAAGTACAAACAATTATATTGGGCCTCTAATTTATAAAAGCTTTATACTAGATTCACTTAAAAAACCCAACAAAAGTACGTGAGAACTACAATGAAAGGAGATGATCTGTCCACCCCTAGGTTAGCCAAAGAGTCCGTTAGAGAATTAGCTGACCTCCCAACATGTCCTAAATACCACATGAAGCACGGAATCCAAAACCTTGATCTCATTGAAGAAGAAATGAAACCGCCAAGGCGCCACAGACAAATAAGATAACCAAGAAATAGCATTCAACGAATCACTCTCTCCCACAAGTTTTTCATGAAAGTTAGACCTAAAGAGATGAAAAGTCTCTAAAATGGCCAAGACTTCCGCCTCATTTGACACGGATGATACCAACACTCCTAGAAAACAAAACCAAGACAACCTCCCCATTGTTACGCAAAATGGTGCCCAAACCCCCTTCCTCCAAAACAAAAAAAGAAAAAAAATTGGGCAGGGATTTACTTCTAGCTGCACCATCCACATTGAACTTCAATATAACTTCAATGCATCAATGGGCAGTGGCAACCATCTCGCCACCTTGTTAGACTTGTAAGGCACAAGACAGGGAAGCTTCCCAATTGTGAAAAATACCTTCCACACTACAGCTGTCGCTCAAATACCTTCCCAAGGTGTCCCAATTACTGTCATGAATGCATCTATCTACTAAGATTGATCACTTCAATCTCTTCAGTCCTTACTGGAGTCCAGCTCCTCCTGGATGCAGCTTCACTCCTTGAATGTGATACGAATCCTAAAACATACCCTATAAAGGCCCCAAGCAACAAAACACTTCCTAATTTTACAAACCATGAGAAAGCAAACTCTGGGTTATTGCCACTTCTAATATCATGACCCAATGGAGATGGTATCTCCAGAATGTCATGTGTTTCACCATCATGGTTTCCAACATAGGAAAGTGTCAATTTCTTCCGCGTCGCAACAAGTCTTGTGTAGCCAAACTCAAACCCACGAAACATGGAGCGATCAGGTTGGGGGTATATTGGGTCCTTTGGATGGTCGGGCCTTGGCTCCCAACTAGGTTGCGCATCATGTCCAGCCATCCCTATGACAACGTGCACTGGTAGGCGTAAACCGGTCTCATTCATGTTCCCACAAGTGTAGTTTACTAAAGGACAGAACCTCTCGTAACTGTGAACATGGCCCCACAGTGCAAGATCCACCTTGTTCTTTACCAGTAGAGGCTCCAAGTGCTCAAGCATCTTATCCCTCAATGGGGCTTCCCTGAATTTAGTGCTTGTCGTGTACATGGGTCGGTGGCCTTGGAATATGACGAATGGTGTCTTTGCTCTATCAACATTCTCCAAATCATGTTGGATGAAATTGTACTGATCGCTGCCTGTAAGAAATTCAGTTTCAGTTGACATGTACACAAAGTGCACAACCCCTGCATCAAAGGAATAGTATAGGTTCCGTGTGGCTGGGGAGCTGGTTCCTGTTGCAAAAGAAGAGTTTCCAGGCATGTTGAATCTGAAACTGTAAGGGACGCCGCATTCACCACCTCCATCTTTCCCATAAAGATTTGAAGCCCAGTCAGGTTTCCAAGGCTGCAATGGCCAGTCATATTCGTGATTGCCTATGCATACATGGTATGGGACCTTGGAAGCTATGGGCTCAATTTGAGTGAAGAATGAGTCCCAGAGCCAAGAGTAGCCTCTTGCATAGCTGATGTCACCAATGTGGGACACAAATGCAGGCTTGTCTCCCAGAGCTTCAATGTCGCGAAGGATCCACTTCACAGTAGATTTGCTTTCTTCTTGTGTGTGAACAAACGTTGTATATGGCACTGAAGTTCCCAGATCTCCAAATAGGAAAGCAATTGTCTCATCCGAGTCTTCATCTCGAGACATAAAGCTATGAATTGGACTCCAACCGCTGGTGTTGCTGCCAACCTATGATTGCATCAGCAGATTAGTGATTCTGCAACAACTGGATAAGAAGCACATCTTAATGGAGCCTTCAAAGAAACTACACATTAATAAAAATAATCACATATATTTATAGCAATAGAGGAGTTCCATGCAGAATTTTAAAGTTTAAGCAATGAAGCTGCGACTGATCAGAGTCCTTTTGTGTTATTAATGCATAAGATCTCATCTATATGAAGCACAAAGGGCACAACACTAAAACCATCTGTGGAAAAGGTCTGAGTCGGAACTCCAGTTTGGAGGAAGATTTAGCAAATCTAGAAACAAAAGTTCTCAAAATTTAAAATTTTACTCTAGATCTAGAATCCAACCTAGACTATCTGTTTCAAAATGATCATATTGTTAAGGGTTAAGAAAGGCATACCTTCTATGACACTCTACAGATTCACCAATGCTAATCCTTGTTAATAGTTTTGTCGAGGTTGTTCACAGATTTACCCCTAATGAGCATAACGAAAGTAAAAAAAGCAGATCCCTGGAAGACATCCATCATTTAGGTTACACTGGGAACCTGTTGACAGCCTTCACACACCCATTTTGCTCCTCGTCTCCGCGATGGGTCAGAGGATGGACGAGGCAGAATCAGAATAGGTCCACCCTTGAATGATTGGTTGATGAAGGAATATCAAAGCTGAAATAATTTCTGTTATCTTCTACACTCTCTTGTTTTTCTTTCCTTTCTTATCTTCATTTCATTCCTCTTAATACAACACAATTCCTAGAGGAATTGCTGGACAACAGGGAAGATACATTAGATCTAGGACTTGGGAAAGATTGTAGGTCCATGCGTACTTATAGCCTATAGGTTCATAAAGCTCATATCATCAGCATATAGACTGCAAGAAAATGTCATAAAAAGTTTCTCAACAGTGCATCACTTATCTCTTTTAATCATCAACATCATCCAAACCTTATCTCATTGATTTGGGGCTGACCTAAAGAAAGCAATGTCCAAAACATCCTTTCTACCCAAACATGGAACAAGAAAGTGAGTATATGAAAATGTGAGTGAAGAAGAGACTCGATAGTGACCAAGAGGACAAGAATATAAGTAACAGCCAAAGAAAAATCTTGTATCCTACAACATCAAACTGCTAAATCCACTGAAATGAGAGACTAGTCCATCATCCATCAGGGAATCATCACAATCATCTTGTGATTTCTACTCTTCAAATACACTTTGTTAGAAGTCATGCTCTTTGTCATGTCTTTCCTTGTTTCTTCTCTGAAGATCTTTATCAGTCTCCCTCTTCTCCTAGTTCCTTAAACTCAAACCTTTCAATTTATCTGACAAGCACAACTTCTGGTTTGTGCACCCAAACCATTTCAGATGATGATCATTATCAAAGCCTTTTCCTAACTATGTTGACGTCACCTAAACCATTTCAGATGATATTCCTTAATTTCTTTCCTTCCATTGTGGCTATCCATGTGATTCCTTAATTTCTTTCCTTCCATTGCGGCTATCCATGTGGTCCCGAAGTTAATAGTCATGTAATTTGCACAGTTCTGAGCTATGATGGACAGCTACTTCAAACGGGGCAACGTATCGTGTCGTATCATATCCGACACATCACTTTTTGTGTGTAAAATCTACATCCTTTCTATGTCTATGGCGTATCCTTGCTGTATCCAAGCCGTATATGGGCATCATAGGTTCTGAGCACCTCGCTTGTTCTCATACAGAGGGACTAAGTGCTCTTTATCCATTCATTGGGCACATTCTAATCAAATTGAAAATTATGCTTAACAAAGTGGCTAACAATCAATTCCAACTTTGCCTATTGAAGAGTATGAATCTAGTGGTAAACCATCTCATCCTAGTGCTGAAATCAAATTTTGCTGGAACACTATGTTGGTGGAATGACAACAGTACTTCAACAGCAGGCAGAAATCTTAATCGATCTCTCCAAATCTCATATGATTTTGAGCACGGGCACCAACAGGGGATTAGCTTTATTGGGTCAAAGACCTTAGGGATACCCATGTCATAAAAAAGAATTTATGAGGCCTTCCCAACTACTTTCTCCTCTTGGAGATTCTGAATGATCTTTAGTGTGTCTTACTAAGATCATTTTGGGCCTACAACAAAAATATCATTATGATTTACACCTCACACTAGAAACACAATGTATTATTAATGTGTTTTTCTATTGCATATCTAAGCATTCAATTTTCTTTTAATTTGTAATTTATCCATTGAATAGTTTTGCGTTTCAATTATGGAATGAAATCTTATTCTTTATGAGGCCCTCCCAACTACTTTCTCCTTCTACAAATTTGGAATGATCTTTAGAGTCTCTCTAAAGATCATTTTGGCGCTACAACAAAAAATAACATATGATTTGTACCTCACACTAGAAACATAATGTATGACTACGACTAAAATGTGTTTTTCTATTGCATATCTAAGTGCTCAATTTGGTTTTATTTTGTCACTCATCCATTGAATAGTTTTGCGCTTCAATCTACGGAATGAAATCTTATTCTTCAGCTAATGAATAAAATAAAGTAAATTTATTACAAGTGCTGTAAGCTTTTATCTTAATAACTTAAAAATGGGAAGGTCAAGAGGTGGGGGATTGTTTGAAGCCCACACTGTGACAGGATTTATATTCCAGATAGAGAGTTAGTTAAAGGAGTGGAGGACAATGTAGGAACTAATATTCAACATTTTTAACAAAAAGAATGTTTCCCTCCCATTTCTTCCTGGATCACCAAACAAAAACCCGCAGTCTCTTGCCCACCAAAACAGGCCCTTAGTTATAAAAAGAGAACAAAACAAAGAGCAGCAGGCAACATCAGTTTGATTATCAATGATACAAGGGAGGGGAAAGGAAAGGATCCATCCTACCCTGTAAAAGTACCTCCTTCCCTTCTTCAAATTCCTCATCACCCCATCATGTATAAACCCTGGGTCCCTCCAACCCACACTCTTTGCCGGCGCATCGCACATATCCCACTGCTCATACCGCCGCACCACCACCCTCTCTGTCTCCACCAACCGCCCCACTTCCAACCCATAATTCACAAATCTCTCCGACCCATTGTCAGCCGTAACGAAAAGAACCCGCATTTCATCTTCTTGGGAAGTGAATGAGAGGTGGATTTGTTGGGGGCCAGTCACCTCAAACCGCAATTCCTCTGAGACTGCAAGGCGATGCTCCGTTCCGGGCAGCGGGTTGTGGTGTTTGTCAAGGCGGGGGCTGTCGGTCCAGCGGAAGATTCGAAAGGCGTAATTGGAGCGAAGATCGGCGAGGGGGAGGGTTAGGTTGCCGGAGCCAGATTGCCAGGTGGGGCAGGAGGAGAGGAGGATGTAGCCAATGTAATCGGAGTCGGGGGAGTTGGGAGGGGAGTATATGCCCAGCCAGTCCAGATGGGAGGGGGAATTGAGTCCTGACCATTGGATTTGGACAGAGTCTCCTGACTTGGTGAGGGTTTTGGGGGTAATCTGGATAGAGATGGAGGAGGAAATGGTGAGTCTCAAGAAGAAGAGAATCAGGAATAGGGAGAAGAGAGAGATGGTGTTGTTGTATGAGTTTTTCATACTTCTCTTCTTCTTTCTTTGAGTGGAGAAGAGAAATCAAATCAGAGGTGGATCAAGAAGAAATACATGGTGTTCTCTTCTCCAGGGATAGAAGGGAAAGCGGGTCAATTTTGAAAGGGATGCATTTTATAGTTTGGACCCCCCCACCCCCCCTATTTTTCATAATTTTGGAATAACTTTACTCTCCTATCTGAAATTCAGATCTAGCCGCAACTGCAGCTTTTTTTTTTTTTAACGGTAACATATTATTTAATTAATAAAAAGATTACAAAAATTAGAGTAAAGAGAGAGAGAGAGAAAAAAATTAACAAAAAGGAAAGAGGAAGCACTAAAAAAGAAAGAGTAACGAGGCATATGAGCGCTATACCTAGTAGAAGCAAATTATTACATCTCAATGAGATATCCTCTCAATTTCTCATCTAGCTAAAGTATTGATGAAGTAGTTGGCTGATCTAAATTCATGATGAAAGTACGAAAGATAATACCTAAATTCCACTAAAAAGGAAATGAAATTTATGAGCTGCTCTTT
Source organism: Sextonia rubra (assembly GCA_037013555.1). NCBI lineage: Eukaryota > Viridiplantae > Streptophyta > Magnoliopsida > Laurales > Lauraceae > Sextonia > Sextonia rubra. Next base: position 12,997,027 of record JASUAD010000012.1, read on the forward strand.
TGATTAATCACCCATGCAATGCATTAGAAGAGTCACTCTCTACAATAAGAATACCATAAAAATTTCTAAAGAAACAATGTAAGTCAATGACAAAAGATATGCAGCTGTAGACCTTATTTAGACTTACACCTAAATCTTAAAATAGCTGCCAGTAATTTCTTTTTTTAACTGAAATTACCAAGTCCACGCGGTTCAATGACAAAATATATGTTTTCTAGGATGGTGAGTTTTCCTCAAAACTTCCTGTGTTTTAACCCTTTCGTTTTTTTTTTTAATGTCCATTGTTATTTTCTTCCAATGAGATACATATGTAAAATTCAAATGAATCAGTCAGAAACCCACTTTGATGGAAGAAATTATTTATGTAAACCCTCCTCAGTTTAAATGACATTTTCAACCTGAGCAAACACAAGCAGCACTGTTGAGTTGATCCCCGACCTAACCATTTATTGACAAACTACCTAACCAGCATATATCATTAAAACCAAGTTTCACCTAACTGACAGTTGCAGTACACCGTCGATATGACTGTCCATTTGATTGGACGCTATAGATAAAAATTATTAGAGCAAGACTTTTCAAGGTTATTGAATTGGAGACAGGATTGAAAGTTATAAATGGGAAAAAATAAGATGGTTAATCATGGTGGATTAGGATTAGCACAATGAAAAGTGTCTTTTGATGAATTACATAGGAGACTTGGGCATTTACAATTAGCTTCGTCGGTGGGGGCTACGATATGACGTTCCATTGTCCTACTCTGCCCAAGTTGTTGAGTTCTGACTCTCTGTTCACGTCGGTTGGGAAGAGCTAAGAGTAGTGGTGTTCAGGGCCGGATTGGACAACATTCAGGCTGGCCCAAAATTTAACCCTTGGGACCAGCCCAGCCCTGGCCTGAATCAGGCCAATGTGGCTGGCCCAAACCAGCCCGCATAAAATATGTTAAGCCCGAGCACGGGTAAATAGTATTTTATTAAAAGAACAAAAGAGTACCATTAACTGCAACAGATTGTAGCTTAGCTGAAGTCTGGGATGTGTGTACATTATATTTTAGGATACTAACGGAGGGGTGATGAAACCTACTAAAGTTATCAATTGATGATGGAAAGGAAATTATATACATTATATTTTAGGATAACTAGCTTTACTTTGGGAGTTTTGCTAGAATTCCCATCAATAATCATTCATTGGGGGGGGGGGGGGGGGGGGGGGGGTAATAAAGTCGTAATTCTAGGTTATAGACTGTTTTGTAACTTTGCTAGTAAAGTCCAAATGATGTGAAGAGTTAATTTAAGAGATAATGAAAGAAGAATGATTAAATTTTGAAGTAATGATATTCTTATTTAGTGAGATGAGAATATAGCTTTTTTTTTACTTTTTTAAAAAGAAAAGAAGATGGTATTTTGTCATTTAATGACACAAAAAAAGTAACCTTTTTTTCTTAACTTTTTGGATAAAAAGTAGAACTGTTTTTTGGAATGTGATAATTGTTAATTTAACTCTTGTTTGGGATATTGATAGTATAATTGACCTTAAATCTAATATTTGCTTCAAAACAATTAAGATTTTAATATTTTTCATAAAGTTGTTTGTATAGTAACGGTAGAATATTGCACAACGCTAGAATATTGTATAGCCATCTCGCATGACTTTGGATATCACATGTGCGATATTACACTGCCTAAGATATTGCATAAACAATTCTGTGAAAAATATTTAAACTTGAATTGTTCAAGGGCGAACATCAAATTTAAGGACAACTCTACCGGCAATATCTCTTTATTTTATTGTCTATTGAAATTAGTGGCGGGTTCAAGACTTTCTTCAGAGGGAGCTAATGATAGACTTGAAAAAGTTAATTATGATTTTCATGTATGTTCTTCACATTAACTAAATCATGAATTGGTAACTTTTAGCTTTTGGAAGGTGATTTGAAAACCCAATGTCAAGAATCAAGATTTTGACACTAACTTTTTTTTCTATTTTTAGTTTGTATTTCATATGTCTCTAAGCGTTTGGTTTTACTCTACCTTGCTTGTAGCATGCCATCATAAAGACTGATTGAATAACAACAGTGGAGAATCTTAGCCATATAAAAACTGTTGGGTATATGTCTTGTATTCCGGTTTAGCCGGATGAGTCTACTTGGTTAGCCAGGGACTGTTTTAAGGTTAAGGGTGTTTTGGTAATTGTACTAGGGCTTCTTGGTGGCCAAGAAAGTGGAGACTATATATGTATGTAGTCTGTAACCTTAGATCTTGTGCTGAAGAAATGTGAGAGCTCTCTTGCCCGTGGTGTTCCCACACCACGTAGTTAAGACGATGTGAGAGAACGTGTGTCTCTGTCTACTTTACTTGTAATAGTGAAGATAATCGTCTCTGTGCTCGTGGACGTAACCATGTTTGGGTGAACTACGTAAATCTCGTGTCTCTTCTGGTGTGTGGTTGTTTCGTGTTGATCTTGTGATTGATGGATGCACATAATGGGTGATGTCAAATTCACAACAAGTGGTATCAGGCCGAGGTTGGTGTTCCTCGGGTTTCTTAGCGAGGTGGAGATCGCTCAGTGGCTTGGAAGTTGTACGTATGTAAATTAACTATTGAATCCTTGTCGAAGGGTTCGGATCTCTGTTTTCAAAACAGAGAAAAAGAGAGATCGGTTTCGTGATCTCTGGTTGCACCACCATCGGAGAAAAAGAAGACGAGATTGGGTTTTTTGTTACACTAACAGAGAAATCAGTTTCTTGCACCATCATGGAATAAGAAGAAGACAGAGGATCGGTGAATTCGTTGGCTGCAACAAGTTGCAGATGATTGGAAAAAATCGAAGGTTGCCATCGTTATAAGAGATTGCTTGCTGGAGATCACTCATGAAGATCAATGGATTGAAGCGTGGTTGAAGGGTTCAGATCTGTTTTCGTCATGGAAACAGAGGATATGGCTTTCCAGATCTGAGAAGGAGAAGACTGGAGCACGTGGATCTCTTGGTGGGCCACAGAACTTGACCAGGGAAGAAAGTGAGATCTGAGATCTCGAAAAAGCCGGATTTTGGGCTGCCGGATCAGAGGAAGAAGCCCGGTGGAAGGTTCGGACGGCTACAAGAAAAAAAAAATTTTCACTGGTGGTCACCGCCGGTCCCCGCTAGCCTACCACCATCGCCGTCGCAATCACCGTCTCCGCGAGCCGTCGCTGGTCGGCGGACCAACCAAGCCATCGCCGAGGAAGAAGGTTCCAGTTTTTCCCTGTTGCAGAAAGCGAAACAGAGCAGAACCACAAGTTGAAGATGACTCTCGATCGGTTTGGGTCGCGGGTTGGGTTAGTTTGACCTGACTCGTGGAGAATCAGCCCAGGTCCGAGAGGTTTCGGGTTCAGGTTCGGTTTTCGGGTTGGGTTAGACCCAACCCGTGGTGCAGCCCAGTCCAGCAGCACGAGTGCAGGCCGAGTCAGGTCAGGTCGACCTGGTCCGTGTACTAGAAGCCCAACCCAGAAGTTCGCCCAGCAGATCAGCCAGTTCGGGTCGGGTCTGACCTAACCCGTGTGCGCAGAGTCCAGCCTAGTGCACTGAAGCTGGTTCAGTGCGTGTTCGGGTCGGGTGAACCTGGACCGTTTACAGAAGCCCAGTTAGCGACAGCATTGTAGTATGACGTCAGCCGACATCAGCGAAGGTACGGTCAAAGTCAAGATTTTACTAGTTTCAACAGCTGAAATTGTTTCTGCGATATCTTGATTATTCGACGTCCGATCGGAGATCCGTTTGCTTCTACGGACTTGTTTCAAGCAGATCTACCTGATTATGGAAGAAGATTGGCTGTTTGGCTGTCAATGAAGAGTTTGACCAATTAGGAGCGTAGAAACTTGTTTCTACGATATCGGAGCCATCCAGACTCGGATTTCAGATCCGTTTCGTCCAGCATACTCGTGTTGACAATATTTTCAATTTGATGCAGAGATATGGAGGAGATCTGAACAGATGTAGATTCAGGTCAGAATAGGGTCTACTCGACCTGATTGTTGTTGCAAACCCAATAGTAGGAGTCGCCGGCCTAGTTGCAAAGGGTTTGTTGATTCAAACAAAGTTGTTCGTTTGGGGTTCACATGCTTTCCGGATCGCATGTGATGTTATTCATCTTGCCAGAGCAAAGCAAATGAAAAAGCAGCAAGGAGGAGCTGATGCGTCAGTAGTTATCAAACATATGTTTGATTGATCGGAGGCCCAGTCAAATGAAGTTTTTTTATCGCTCAGAGGTAGATGTTTCTGCAATTGTGAAGTCATATGGACTTGTATTCCCGATCTATTTTGCTTGCATGCATGTGGTGATTGGATCTTCACAGTGATGTTGAAGATAGGGCAGGATGGTGAGTGATTCAGATAGATATCACTCATATTCGTCAATGATTTCGAGCTTTAAGTTCGAGGTGGAGTTTGACGAGATGAACTTTGCTCAAAGTTCATGTGCTGGTTCAACAAATCAAAATATTGAAGAAGACTGTATCGTTGGTGCAGTGACGTACCATTCAGCAAGGTACGTGAAGACATTGCCAATTTTATCTCCTAGTGGTTCGAGTTGTGCGGAATTCAAGTCAAGGTGGAGATTGTTGGGTATATGTCTTGTATTCTGGTTCAGCCGGATGAGTTCACTGGGTTAGCCAGGGACTGGTTAAGGTCAAGGGTGTTTTGATAATTGTACCAGGGCTTTCTTGGTGGCCAAGAAAGCAGAGACTATATATGTGTGTAGTTTGTAACCCTAGATCTTGTGCTGAAGAAAGGTGAGAGTTTTCTTGCCCGTGGTGTTCCCATACCACGTAGGTGAGACGATGTGAGAGAACGTGTGTCTCTGTGTACTTTACTTGTGATAGTGAAGATGATCGTCTCTGTGCCCGTGGACGTAACATTGTTTAGGTGAACCACATAAATCTCGTGTTTCTTCTGTTGTGTGGTTGTTTCGTATTGATCTTGTGATTGATGGATGCGCATAACGAGTGATGTCAAATTCACAACAAAAATAACAAAAAATAAAAAAGGCTATTTCTCTCGGTCATCTTAAAGGGGTGTTTGTATTTCTCATTTGCTCACTTTGAATACAAGAGAGATGAATACTTGTCAGAGAGAGACAATGGTCGTGCGCCAATGTTAGTCAACGATTGCCTAAGACAGAGAGAGATAGGGGTTTCACTTTCTCTTGAAATGGGATCTTTGAAAGAGGGAGAGAGAGACAAAGAAAACAAGATAGGATTTGGGTTTTTGAAATGTTTTTATTTTAATTTTTCATAAGAGGATTTTTGGAGTTGGAAAAGGGTTGTGGGGTCTTTGATTTTTTTTCAAGTGGTGACTAGTCCTTAACTCCCTCATGGGTTGACTAAAAAAGTAAGTTTACCACACCGAAAATGGTTGATTGAAAATCTAAGAATAATAAAGGTACTTATTTGTAAAAGCAACTGAGATATGTTGCATGCTTTTAATCCTTAGAAGAACAAGTGCCTCAATGTAAAATATAGAATGCTGCTATTTGAACACAAAAAATATTTCTCCTAATACATCATTTTATTGTATTTTTTTAATCTAATTTTACCCATGTATAAAATTACAAAATTACCCAATTCCCTCCAAAATGCACATAATTTCTTCTCTTCACACACAATTTCTTTTCTTCATATTTAAAGCCTCTCATCATCTCTTTTTCTTCCATCTTCTTCCTACACCTTTTCCCTCTATCTTCTTTCCCCACCATTCACTCACAACTTATTATTCCTCCAACTTACTTGGATATGGATATTACTAATCAAAAGGTGCAATGAAGGAGAAAATAAATAAGGATTTGGTGGTTTACACTCCCCAGACGAATGATAACGTTAGTATACTATGATTTTGGTTAGTTGTTATAATTTTTTATAAGTTTCGTATTAAGTTAAAATGTTTTCGTCCGCCCCATGTTTGGACTTCCAGGTCCGAACATTAAAGATGTGTTCAGCCATGAATGGCCAAACAGAGCAAGGCCACTCATGGCCAAACAGAGTAAGCTAATTTGTTTAGCCACCTATGGCCAAACAGAACATAAAAATTATTATTATTATTATTTTTTTTTTTTTTTGTGAATCATTTGTTCCACAGGCTCCTACAGAAGAAAACGATGTAGGCTCTGAATGCATTAAGGATTATATAAACGAATTTACTACTCATGAGGTAAGAACGATTCGTCATAGTTTTTACCAAAACACCTTGTAAACATTATTCTAAAAGTTTATTTACTAAACTTTTTTATAAGTTTTGCATTTGTAAATCTTCCATTGTCGTGAGGCAATGATCGATTGGACTTGTACTGTTGGAAGGAGAAATGACTTTGTCATTGTTATTAAAGTTTCTAATGCGACTGGGGTTGGAGTAAAACCTAGAGTATTACTTGCATATGAGAGAAATAGATACTATAAGACAAAGAAGATCGCTGATGAGGAGTTTGTTAAGAAGAAGATCATGCAAACAGGCACAAAGAAATGTGGATGCCCATTTTCATTGAAGGGTAAAAAAATAGAAACAAATGATGATTGGATGTTAGAAGTTCTTTGTGGTGTGCATAACCATTATGCGGCACAATATCCAGAGAGTCATTCATATGCAGGTAGATTATCAGAAGAGGAAATGAAGTTGTTGATTGATATGTTTACCAGCATGGTCAAACCAAAAAAGATTTTGATTGCCTTGAAGCGAAAATATGAATTTAATGTGACAACAATGAAAGCGATTTACAGTGCACGACATATGTATAAAGTCATTGAGCAACGCGGGAGAAGTCAAATGCCGCTTTTGTTAGGAAAGTTGGCAAAGCATAATTACATTGAATGGCATAAAAATTGTGAGAATTCTGATATTGTGAAGGATCTTTTTTGGATGCGTCCAACCAGTATTGACTTGTTACATGCATTTCCACACATATTGATAATTGATTGTACTTACAAGACCAATTGATATCGCTTGCCTCTATTGGAATTTGTTGGCGTAACATCTACAGACATGACATTCTCTATATGTTTTACATATATGGAAGCTGAATGTGAAGACAATTATATATGGGTATTAAGTATCTTGCGTTTTGTAATTAGGGAAGGTGTTTTTTCGGATATTATTGTGACAGACAGCGAATTGGCAGTGATAAATGCGATTGGAAAAGTCTTTCCAAATGCTACACATTTATTATGTAAATGGCACATTAATAAAAATGTGCTTACTAAATACAAGAAAATTGGACTGTATTTCAGGGTTTGTCAATATTCTCCATGACATAGTAGTGTATCAATCCATATAATTTGATGTGCAATCCCAAGGATGACGGATAGGGGTACTCTGGTTTACTTGGGCCAGTAAGTGATTACGCCACTGATACCATATTTGATCATAAACTCGGATTGACGCATTGATCGATGCCATTGGATTACCCCTCAAACCACATACCGGCTCTAAAGGTGCCATGGCAATCGTTTAGACCTGACCAAATTGCCGAAGAACTCTATCTGGATGGTAGGGCTCTACAATATCTACCTGCGTTAGGCATCCATAGTAAAAAGCAGTTTGATGTAAGGGATGATCTCACTTACAAGAAAGATAAGGCCCCATGTGACATGCACCATGAGAATTATTGTAAATAAATTGAATCATCATAGAATGACATTATATGATTAATTAAAGAGTGATTTATCTTATCAATGCTTAAGAAGTCTAGTTTCTCCAACAAACCTTGTAAAGCTGAACTGATCTCCTTACGAGGAATCCAACGCATCGCACGAGGCCACCTCACTGAGTATGATACGTTTGTAATTGGAGCTAGTGTTTTAAAGTTCTCGCATACCAACGCTTCAAGAAGTGTCAAGTATCCAGCCATTTGTTTAGCCTCATTACGGCTTGCTAAGCCCAACTGACGGTATAAATATGCCAGTGCACCAGTGCCCCCATGCATAGTTTTTGACATTTTCTCAATCCCTCAATATCTTCAAATATATGCATGAAACTCTTGTCCTGGTCTTGTCAGTAAAGAGAGTACAACCAAGTAAATAAAGAAGGTAGGCCATAACCGCACAGTCAACATCATCTTCTCCAGCATCATCGTTCACTCCAGCAAAATTCTCTTTAAGCCATTCTAATTTTAGTGATTGGCCTCTTTGACTGTACAATTCTTCTCTTGCTTCATCAGTGGAGATTTCTAATGCATTAACAACAAGATCTATGGCGTCGGGGTATTTCAATTTCTCTAAATTCATTATAGGAGAACCAATAATGGGAATCTTCAAGATGCATGAAACATCATCGAGGGTGATTGTCATCTCACCGAAAGGCATGTAAAAGGTGTTTGTTTCACGGTGCCACGTTTCAACAAAACCGGACACCATGGTCTTGTTCACCTTTCGGTAAGAACATTCAATCAATGGAGACAATATAGAATATCTCATCAGCTGCTTAAAAATGCACACTATCATTTAATAGCCACAAATCTAGTTTTTGCCCATGACTTGGCATTTCAATGATTTGCGATCCTACATTCAAATATAAAATTTTAATTAGCTACTCCCCATTCAACATATAGATTTTTCTTTAGAGAAAATATATTACTAAAAACACACTTCGCCTTTCCACAAGAAATATGCAACATGAGTGTAGAAACTCTTCAGTAAGCGTCGAACAGTAGGCCTAATTGTAACCCCCTTTTCTTGTTGGTCATTATCTTCAAAGGATATATATTCTTCAATTTTAGGTTCTTCTTCCACAGGCTCTTCCACCCTATGGCGACGCCTCCTTCTCACTCTTGAAGAACTAGGTCGGTTCATATTTGTGAATCACAAGTAATGCATTAATCACTTTTTAAAAAAAAGAAAAAAAAGAAAAAAATTGTTCGGCCCTCCATGGGTGAACAGAACCAGCTTGTTCGGCCCTCCGTTTGGCCTTGGAGAGCCGAACGGGTCCGAGATGAGTGAAGAATCAGAGGTGATCACAACCCACAACCCAAAAAATAGTCCCATAAGATGTAGATCACAACCCTAGGTTTTACTTCTAATGCACAAAAATAAATAAGAAAAGAGGATGAAAAGGAAGACTTGAGGATAAAAAGAAAGACTTACCTTGCAATGGAAGATGATCTTAGTACAATGGAAGAATAAGAAGTGAAAGAAAGAAGTGAAAAAGAAGATTTACCTTGCAATGGAAAAAGAAGAAGTGAAAGAAAGAAAAATGTTGAAGGAAAAAATAGGAGAAGAGAGTTGTTGTAGAGAGAAAACAAAAAGGGGGAATGTTGAGTTGAGTTTGAGAAAAAGAAGGCCACTTCACCGGTTGAATGTGTGTAAAGAGAGAAAAAATGAGGGATTTAGGTATTTTAGAAATATAGGGTATGTTAAGAGAGAAAAAATGTAATTTTTTAAGATTTTACTTATGTATAGAGAGAAAATATGTGCAAAGAGATCAAATCCGTTTTTATCCAGCAATTTCCAAAATATACCATTCCAAACTCCAATGTTTTTTTTAAATGAAAAAAACTCCGACGTTAATTGTTAGAAGAACAGGTGGTTCTACGTAAAATATTCGGTCCCCAAACTCCAGACAGCAGCGACACTGCTCGAATGCTGTAGAGACTAGAGAGAGAGAGAGAGAGAGAGAGAGAGAGAGAGACGATTGCAGGAGATTTGTGGGTCTCTGTGAAATCAGTAGAGAGATGGCGATTTCAGGAGATTTGAGGGTCTCAGAAATACCAGTAGCCGTAGCTCCTTATCCTTCCAACTGGCGTCAACGTCCTTTCGCCCTTCCTTCAAAGGTATCATCACATCTCTACTCCCTTTCTTGTAATCCACACCCCCGGAAATAAAACGAAATCACAAATCACATGCTCTCTTCTTTCCATTTCACTGGAGCATTTAGATTTCCCCATGCACCCATTTCAAATCTCTTCCTCAAACACCCAATTCAAGTATCCAAAGCGCTTCAGCAAGAGAGTGGCGCGTTTGGATGTGTCCCAAACTGCAAGTGGACGTGATATGTCTTGTGGAAGGGATGGTTGTCCAATCTTCTTCTGCTGTTTGGGTGTAGTGGGGTACTTTGGGAGTGGCGCACCACTCAACGCTTTGGGTGTGTTTATGTGCTGAAATATTCCGAGGCATACATTTCAGTTTCCATGGACAGTGGCCACTAAAGAGTGGAGCCCTCATTATTTGTTGTTTCAGTTTCTATTGTTTGGTGCATCAGAAATTTTTGCAGTGAAATGTGGTTTTCTGCCTCATGTAGGAGTGTAGAAAAAAAATGGATTGCTACCTCTTGGGTTTGAATCAGCTTTCTGTGAGAAATGCGGAAAATGCTTTTGCAGTAGAGAATGAAAGGCATAGAGAATTTTAACTCAACAGGAGAAAATCGTTTTCCCATAGGGACTATTTTCATTTTCTTTGAAACTCTGCACTAACATTCCCTTTGTGTTAAACGAAAAAAACATGCCCTTTTTGTGTGAAGCATTTGGTATCGAAAACGAACTTGGTTTCCTTCCTGGGGAGGTATTTTTCATGGTTCCATGTTGTCGTTTTCTGTGGCTCTGAAAGCTGATGCAGACCCAAGAGATGGAGAACCACTTTTTAGCACTCTTGCAGTAGAGGTAGACACACCAAAAACAATAGAAGCTGAAAACTGGAGAAAATGAAGTGTTTAGTTTTCACTTGCCACGGAAAATGATAACACTGGGGGAATGATATGCTACTGAAAACTATTACCTGATTGACATGCCCTAACAGCATTCCACCTGTTCTGGAGAGTTGAGGTGGCCTATAATGCTATGTTGTTGACTTTTTATCTTTTGGGTATTTTTGAGGATTGATGCTTGTTTTCTCGTCTACTATTTGGCTACTTTGGCTTTCTGTTACATTTAGTTATTGTTTGTCCCTTCCAAGTGAGAATATCAACAGTGCATCCTGATAACGATGATTTTGCTCTTCTTTTATCATGATTTGATTAGAGGACGATTGGCATCTGGATTTCAAGAATTATTGGATTTCTTAAATTATTGGATTTTGACTGAAGGAAGTACAACTCTGTCAATTTTTTTTCTGAAGTGTCATTTATTGATAATTTCAAATTTACTATGAGGATTATTCTGATTAGGAGGATTTAGAAATCTAAATCGTTGCGACTGCATTTGACAGTTTTATTCTAAAATTTGAGAAATCTTTCCTTAAAAAAAAAAAAAAAGATTTCTTCTATAGAGTTTTCCAGGAGTCTGCTAACATCTAGTTAAACTATTGATGGGTTTCTAACACTCTTTCTAGGAAGGTGGCTAGTGCTTAGACATAAGTTTGCGATACTGGATGAGATTTTAGGAAGTTCTATTACAAAGAGAGCATGATGGAACCAAGTTCTCTACCTAAGCTGGTCATTTGGTTCTTTGCCTTCATTATGGAATTCTTCTTGTGGCATTAGGATGGTTGGTGTATGCCACTAAATCTTCAACATGACTATGTTTGTTTGTTTCAGATGAGGATAGGGTGTTTTGAATCATCCAACCACACTCCCAATACACATATCCATATGAATTGATTAAGTTAATATTCTGGAATTATTGTTGGAAGGCTCAGTTGAGAACTTTATGTCAAGGGTTTTAAATTTCTCCTTTTTGAGAAAATAATAGAAGTTATTTTTGTAATCATTATAAATATAAATAATGTGAAACATGGTCGTAGAAATTACTAACCAGTGTAAAATGACATTTCTTTGTCTCTTTGTGCTTGTCTTTGATATTTTAATTGATTAAAAAAAAGTATGAGGCCCAATGGGACGTAGTGTATGAAATGGTTCAGGCCTACCTCAGTTGCTATTCTGTTTTGGACCGAGGGGCTTAAGATTGCAGGAGCCACAAAAAGATTCAAGGTGAAGATTATGGCAAGCTTGTGGAAATTGAGTCCATTCAGAGCAGCTCTATCAAGCAAAGGTATGGTTGAAGCAATTGTGACTGGGCCACACCAAATATATTAGGCTTGAGGAGCCCAATGCCCAGACCATACTTCGCACGACCAACATGGCCCATGTGGGACCCCATTTTGGTTTGGTGTCCAAACTAAAATGTTTTGGCCAATTTGGAATTTCAGTAAAACATTTCAAAGTTACATTTTAAAAAATATAAAAATAAAATAAAATATTATGTATATGTAAAAAATATGAAAATAACATATAAATTAGTTGCATTTAATTGATTCTACAAAATCAATAATGTAGTATGTATTTGTGCATACAAAATGATTTATTTTTGCGGTTTCAATCTTCCTTAAACTGTGCAGCCTATTAGAGGGTACAAGGATAAGAAAAATATATATATTTTTATCCTGCCTCCCTCCAGCCTTTTCCATTTTCCCCTACCCTACAACCTGCCACATTACATGTTCCCCCCCTCTTTCTTTTTCTTTTTTTTTAATGATAATAAAGTTTTAGCTGAAATCTGAAGTTTTAGTCAAAGTCTGATTTTTGGCTGAAATGGTCTGAAATCCAGACCACATTTTTTTTTTTTGCCAAACCGAATTTTTTGGCCATTTCGGTTGAGACCAATTGGAATTCGTAACTTTGCTATTAGGCCCACACTTGTACCTGGCCAGGCTTGGCCAGCCCTTTTGTCACCCACATTGTGGGGCATTCTGTACCCTGATTGATTATATTTTGGTGTTTTAGTTTATTTTAATGTTTAACATTATTTCTTTGGTTGTCAGTGTTGAGGAAGATGTTATTGTTGGAGTAGGCTTTGATGATGTTGATGGTTATGTATTCAATAATAGACCATACAATCATGACTTTGGCTTGGAAAATTTTTATTTTCCTTGCCCATAGGGTTTGAGTGAACACAGTTGAGGATGACTTTACTGTAACTAGGATTGAGGTAAGGATTGCCTTGGCATTGTTTCAAGTTTCTTTTTTGCTTGACTTTTATAGTCTTTGTACTATGGAGTTTTGGAGGAAGCCTCGCCTCAAGGAACTTATTGAGTTGGCAACTTCCATCAATCTATGGGTTATATATCTGTTATTCATGGTTTCACAGTAGTTAGTTGAGGCTTTTAACAATTGGATTGCATCATTTCGGTAGCAAACGATAGTCCTTGTGCATTGATTTTCGTGAAAGCCTCCCTAACATCCAACTTGCCATGTGGTCGAGCAGAGGCTGAAGAGGTCAACAACAGGAAGATGTATTGGAAGATCCAATGTTAGAATTGTTCGATTGATTTTAGAAATAAACGCAAAATATTGTCCAACAACTCCTAACTTCGTGCCAAAGTAAGAACTTCCAATTTCAAAAAGTGGTAATGCTGGATCTGAATGGACAGATGTTAACTAATTTTATCTGGGTGCATGATGCAAGAAAGATTAGTGTTTTTGTGAACCCCTATAACAAGGTTTAGACGGAAGATCTAAAGAGATGGATGCCTTAAAAACCATGAGCTTTAGCTCATTTGGGGTTGAATCACACCCAAATCCAATCTCAAATTGGTCCTAGGGTTTGAGAACTGAAAGTTAACAATGTGATCTTTGGTAGATCTTGTCCATCCATTGGCCATGAGGGTGCAACCATATCTTGTCCATGTCTTGATGGTTGTTAGCATTGGTGTTGGCTATTGGCCAATAATATGGTGATTTGCAATGTTTGGTGGAATTCAATTACAATGACGTTTTTTTATATGGAGACCTATTCTTAGTGCCTTGGTCTTCATGTCGCCAAGAAGAGAAATTTTGGGGCGTTTCACACTCTATTTCCTATATAACAAAGGGCCAATGGAGTGATGGACCCTCGCCAATCTCATGCCTCAGATATAGGTTGGGTAATGGTGGATCTTCCTCATCTCTAATCCTTACACCAGAAGCACTGGGTACACCTCCTGACTCATCTAAACGAGCCTACTGTTGTAATTCTTTTAGCTTACCTTTAATGTGAAGAGAGTACCAATTCTAAAACACATGCAGAGCATGATATCTTAAATTGGGCATTCCTGAATTACCATCATATTTTATTCTCTTTGAACCCTTTTCCAAGGGTATTCATGGAATTGTACTGTGTGATTGTTTATATAAATACAATGGCCCACCTAAGAGGGTATGACAGATGTTATGCAATTCTCACACTGTCATATAATCCTGATTTCAATTTCCATTCCTCATCATCATTGTCATCATCATCATCATCATCATCATCTCGATTGTAGAATTTCTTCCTTGCCGCCACTCCTCCCTGATATATATATTTTTTCTTTCTTCACCTTCTTCCTAAGAAGTACTGCTCTCATTTCTTGTTTGACTTCAGTGGTGGTGCAGCGAAAGGAATGAAATGATTAAGGAATAAGAGATCACTATCCTCAACCTAATAACAAAACCTTGAATCCAAAAGGTAGAACTAGGGCAAACCCTAAAGAGAACTGAGTTTCATATCATTTCAGTAGTGAAGTCACAATGTCTTATATATAACTTTAAAACCTTAAGTTGTCTAAAAAAATAGAAGTAGTCGAAACTCTAATTATATAAAAACCCTCAAATCAAACTCTAAATTACTTTTCAAGTCCTTCCAAGAAAATATAGGTTCATTTGGACTCCAAATCTCCTAAAATAAGTAGAATAATACAACTATGTTCTGCACAAAACTGCATTTTTTCCTTTTGAAATGGCCCAATTTTGCCTTGGAAACAATAATTGCCTATCAGCAGTTGCCCATGTCATCGGACACGTTGATAGTGTTGCAATGAGTATGTGTGTGTGGTGAGATGACTCTGGATCAAAAGTTATGGCTATTTGAAGTTGACACTATTGTTCTGGCTTGATTTCTTGATCTTCACATTTTAGGAATTGCTCCACTGCTTGTTGTACATTACTTCCCTCCACTTTAGAAGAACTCGCCCTTGAGTTGATTTTTGAATAAATTGATTCCTTTGAGGCATGATGGAAATCAACAACATTGAATGACAATGAAATGGCCATGTCCTTAGGAAGTTTAACAAGATATGTGTTGTCGTTGATATTCTTGAGTATCTAATTAGAGTCAAACTTTTTGTTCTTCAACCTCTTGTGCTTGTTTGCATTCATCTTTTATTTTGCGTTAAGACTCTTTGAGTTGTTTCTTGACATCTGCATGCATAACCTTTGATTCTATTAAGTATCAGCCATGTTTTCTGTCGCTCAGCTAGGGCAAATCCGCAAAGCCTAATGTATGCATTGAGATTGGACTATGCACAATCGCAAAAAGGGACTTTGACCTATTCACCATATTATTGATGGAAACTTTGGTCTGCACAAGAGAGAAGTCCCAATGTTTGGGCTTATTAACAATACATTGGATGATGTTTCTTTGTGTTCTATTCATCTATTTGTCCATCCATCTGTGGGTGGTATGTACTACTATAATGCAAGGATGCATCATATCTCATTCATAATGTCCTTCAAAAGCGGCTAACAAGCTTGGTTTCACAATCTGAAGTTAAGGTCTTTGACATCCTATGGAACTTGATAACCTCTAAAAGAATAAATTACCTACGTTGGTAGCATCCATTATTTTCACGTGCTGAAGTGGGCCATCTTTGAGAACCTATCAACCTGCCACCATGATGTGGACGGCGGATCGAGGTGGAGCAGGAAGGGATGTAGATGGTAGAAAGAGTGGGGTGGGGGGTGGATAGGTCAGGCTTCACACCTAAAATTGGCCTCACTCCAAACTCCAATCACTGGAGGCGAAGTTAGCTTCACATCACAGGAGAGCAAAAGAGCTTAAATACTCAATTTTGTTTTTCATTAGTCAAGTCTAACTTTGCCAAATAGGCATTACATCAATATATAAGCAAGAGAAAAACCCTAAAACTAATTTTAACCATGTTATCACTACTACGGTCGCGATTAAAACATCTCATCTTAAATAAATTAAAGAATTGAACTGTATAAAAACTGAATATGGGCTGGTCCAGTGGCCCAACAGACTGGGTCGAGATGGATGGGCTGGGCCCATTGGCTAGTTGACCCATGGGGGCCATGGGTTTGTCCTACATCACACCACAAACAAGGAATCTGTACCTCATGAATCTGTGGAAGACCAACATGAAATCCATAGATAGATATTCCCATGGAGTTGTTGGCCCTGGCAGTGGGTGTAGAGAACAATATTTTGGGTCCAGTCATTAGCAGCTAGACAAGTAGTTCGTCACTGCACAAAATTTTCACATTATACTATATTAAAGCCAAGCATTTTCAATCTAATTTATACTGTCAATTACAATTTTACTGTAAGTTATTCTTCCCTCTTCCATTATCTCTTCTATCTACCCACTTCTAATTGCATACAACTATTTCATCACATATAACTACCTGCCTCTATTCCCCACTTTTCCTCCTTCATTTTCTGTAAAACTTCATTATGTTCACATCCCTATTCCATTTCTGCATATTATCTTATTTATTTTTACATCATTTCTTATTTTCATTGTCTACTCTACCTACTTTCAATTGTGAAAAAAGGTATGGTCATGTATATATATATATTTTTTGTGTTTGCTTTCAAAAAATTTATTGTTGTGCATTGTATTTGGGCTGCTATCCAAGCCAATGCTTGTTTTTTTAATTGTATGAATATTTGATTTGCATCATATGAGTATACTCGTGCTCAGCTCAGCATGGGTTATAGTGCTAGTCCTTCTTTAATTGAAGCCAATGGTATCTCTACTCCACAAGTGCAATACTTTTGTCACGTCCAAGTGTCCACCCAAACCACTTCCATGAATTTCTTTGGTAACTTATTGTCTCAATGAGCACCTTGGAATGCATAATCAATTGCCATCGAATAAGAAGCCATCCTGTATATGTAAATCTTCACCTGGCTGTCTCTTCTAACACCTAGCTCAATTGTCCTTAAAATCCGTCTTCACCGTACAACTCAATGAATCTGATATTTTGTTCTATTGGCCCTTCTTCTGCTCCAGCACAGTGGTAAATTCCTGTTGAAAAGCAATCCATCTAGCATGCATCTGATTCATGTTAGTCTAGCTGTTGATGAATTTCAAAGCCCGATGTTCTGTGTAGAAAATAAAATCCCTCTGAGCGAGATAGTGTTTCCACTGTCGCCAATGTTGCAGTGCCTGAACCACTGCACACTACTCCAATTCATATGTCAACTAATTCTTGTGGGCCTCATTCAACTGCTCCTTGTAGAAGGCAGCTTGCTCTCTTGTGAAAGTACAGCTCTGACTCCAACATATGAGGCATCACTTTCCACTTCAAATAGTTTTTTGAAGTTTGGTAATGCTAAGAAGAGCAAAAGACCCTTTGATAAATGCAAAACTTCGCAGCTTCATAGACCAAGGGAACTTCTCCTTTTCCTCGCACTCTGTAATAGGAGCTACAGTGGTGATAGGTTTCTCCACCTCAAATAATTCTCGAAGTTTGGTAATGCTAAGAAAAGATCAGAAGACTGTTAAGTTGGCTCATATGTTACATTGGCCCATCAAGGGACCCAAGGCCCATCAATCCTGTCCAGCTAGCCAGCTAGCCATATCTCACGTGGGATTTGATTTGGTCAACAATTAGATGGCTGTACATATTCTGTTTTGATTGTTTTCCTATTTTAGATTAGTGATTAGCTAGTTTCCTTTGTAAAAGCCTTAATTAAGGCATGTGTATTCCTATATATTAGTACTCATTCTCTAAGAGAATGAATTCAATACAATACAATCAATTGATCAAGAAATCTCAGACGTTCTGTGTGATTTAGAGTTGTGAGAATGACATGGTATCAGAGCAGGTTCAGAGAAATCTTGTCTTGCGATCCTAGAAAGCATTAACTCATTAAGAAGAAAGAGAAATTGTTCTCTCTTGTGAAGATCGTCAGAGGAGATCGTGACTTCAAGGAACACAGACGTTGCAAACAGTGTGATCTGCATGATGGCCCACCACTGATCATCAAATCTCCATCCAAAATCTGTCCAGTCTTGGTCGGCTGGATTTTCTAAGACTATTGGAGATTTTTTTAGAATTTTTCAAGGCTTCCAGGTTGGTGTTTTACTCATTCTAGAGATTTTCCAGATTTTAATATTGATTTCATCTAGACCGTCCAAAATCTTGGATCTGTGGTGGATTTGGACAGTTCTTCTTCCGTTAGAAACCAGGATATTGTGCATCCTCAGATTAGTAATCTGATCATTGTTCAGATCTTCCAGTGGGGCCCACGTCAAGGATCAACAGCAGTTTTTTTGGTCGTCTGGGGCCTTTTTTTTGTGCTGATTTACTGTTCTGTCATCATTGGCTGGTCGATCGTGGTACTGATTGATCATAAGATTGTTCACAATCTTTAAGACTTCCTTTCTTTGCTGAACCTGTTCCTATTTTTGCTGTTTCACTCAGTGTGTTTGACAGATCTTTATTAAAAATGGAGAAATCTGAGGTTACTTTAGTCAGATTCACAGGAAAAAATTACCCTGCATGGGCATTTCAGTTCCAGATCTATCTTGAAGCCAAGGAATTGTGGGGCTATATTTCTGGATCTGACCCTAAACCCACTGAAGATGAGAAAAAGATATCCACTTGGCTTACTAAAGATGCCAAAATCAAATCTTGGATACTGGGTTCAGTGGAGCCCCATCTAATAATGAATCTTAAACCCTATTCTACTTCTAAAGAGATGTGGAGGTATCTGAAGCAAGTGTACCATCAAGATAACTCAGCACGTCAATTCCATCTTGAATGTGCGATTGCTGAATATGCACAGGGGAACTTATCAATCCAAGACTACTATTCCGGATTCCAAAACCTTTGGTCCGAATATGATAGTATTAAGTATGCGGATGTGGCTGCCGATGTTCTAATCGTTATCCGCGATCTTCAGGCCTCTAGTCAGAGGGATCAATTTTTGATGAAATTACGGCATGAATTTGACAGTATTCGCTCTTCCCTAATGAATCGGACGCCTTTACCATCCTTAGATGTCTGTCTAAATGAACTCTTGCGAGAGGAACAACGCCTGTCTACCTCAGCACATCTGGCTCAACAAACCACTGAGACTTACTCAGTCGCTTTTTCGGCAAATAAGGCTCCTCCGCCTTCCACTCGCGACTTGAGCAAAACTCAATGCTACAGCTGTCACAAATTTGGGCATCTTGCATCTCAATGCAAACAGAAGGTCTGTAGTTACTGTAAAAAGCCGGGACATATAATATCTGAGTGTCGTCGCCGCCCACAACGTCCGCTACCACAGTATCAAGCTCCACAGCATCAGGCTCCGCTATATCAGACTCAGTCTCCGACTCCGCATGCTTATGTTGCTTCTTCAGAACTGCCTGTTCCACCATCTGCACAGCATGGGCCCTCCTCTTCTCTGACTCCTGAATTGGTTCAGCAAATGATTGTCAATGCCCTTTCTGCTTTAGGTCTCTCAGGTACATCCCCTCCATCTTCTACTTGGTTTCTTGATTCCGGGGCCTCTAATCATATGACATATTCCCGGAACCCTCTCTCCAATGTGAAAAAATACACTGGAAATCTTCAAATACAGACTGCCAATGGTGGTACTGTTCCCATTACTGCTCTTGGAGACATTCCTGGTCCCATCCCCTTGAAAAATGTCTTCCTTTGTCCCAATTTAACTTCCAATCTATTGTCAGTTGGGTAGCTTGTTGAAAATAACTGTAACATATCATTTTCTTCTTCTGGTTGTGTTGTGCAGGACCAGATGTCCGGGCAGGAGATCGCGAGGGGACCTAAGTGTGGACGCCTGTTTCCGTTGGATTTTTCTCGTATTCCTAGGACTAGAGTTGCTAGTGATATGTTTTGTTTTTCTGTTAGCGATAATTGCCAATTGTGGCATAAAAAACTCGGACACCCTAATTCCAAGGCTTTTTCCCTCTTGTTCAATTCTGGTTTAATCAATAAATCTAATGGCTTCTCTTCTTGTGTGCCTTTTGATTGTGCTACTTGTAAAATGGGAAAAAGCAAAACTCTTCCTTTTCCTATCTCCACTTCACACAGCACTAGGTGTTTTGATTTAGTTCATAGCGATGTATGGGGCATTGCTCCCGCTCTTTCTCATGCTCGCTACAAATATTTTGTCACCTTTATTGATGATTTCAGTCGGTTCACATGGATTTACTTTCTGCATTCCAAATCTGATGTTTTCCCTGTTTTTAAAATTTTCTTAGCTTATGTTGAGACTCAATTCTCCACATGCATCAAAATATTGCGCTCTGATTCAGGTGGAGAATATGTCTCCTCTGATTTTCAAAAGTTTTTACAACACAAAGGCATAATTTCTCATCGTACTTGTCCTTATACTCCCCAGCAGAATGGAGTTGCTGAACGGAAAAATGGACATCTACTTGATGTGACTCGCTCCCTTCTGCTTGAATCATCGGTTCCTACTCGTTTTTGGGTTGAGGCACTGGCTACTGCAGCACATCTCATAAATCGTCTACCTTCTGCCTCACTTAACAATCAGAGCCCATATTTTCGCTTATACCAGACATCTCCATCTTATGATGCTCTTCATGTTTTCGGCTTTGTTTGTTTTGTACACTTGCCCCCTTCTGAACGGACCAAATTAACTGCACAATCCGCTAAGTGTGTGTTTTTAGGATATGCCCCCTTCCAGAAAGGGTACCTTTGCTACGACCCTCACATTCGTCGCTTCCGGACCTCTAGGAATGTTGTTTTTTTTGAAAATCAGTATTTTTTTCAACAACACCTTGACCCTCCTGACTCTTCCTTAGTATCTTTACCTGGTTTTTCTGACACCACCTCCATTGTTCGTTTCAATCCTCACTATGTGTACCACAGACGGCATCCAGACGCGCCTTCCCGGGATCCTCCTCCTGATCTTCCTCCAGCATCTGGTCCACCTCCCGCAGTTGGTTCTTCTGGGCTTCCTACCTTGCGTCGCTCCACCCGCATTTCGGTACCCCCTGACCGCTATGGTTTTTCCCATACTTCTTTCATGGCCACTTTGTCCTCTTCTTCCATTCCCCGCTCCTATTCTCAGGCTGTGCAGGACAAATGTTGGACCCAGGCTATACACGATGAGTTGGATGCTTTAGAGAAAAATCATACATGGGATGTTGTCCCCTCTCCTTTGGGTGTCAAACCGATTGGCTGCAAGTGGATTTTTTCTCTCAAGTTAAAACCAGATGGCTCTCTTGATCGGTATAAGGCGCGCCTCGTTGCTCTCGGAAATCGGCAGGAATATGGCATTGATTATGATGAAACCTTTGCTCCTGTCGCGAAGATGACCACTGTCCGCACAATCCTTGCTGTTGCGGCCTCTCAATCCTGGCCTCTCTATCAAATGGATGTCAAAAATGCGTTTCTTCATGGTGATCTCAAAGAAGATGTCTATATGCGTCTGCCTCCTGGGTCCTCCTCTGGCCCGGGCATGGTTGCTAAGCTCCGACGCTCTCTTTATGGTCTGAAACAAGCTCCTCGCGCATGGTTTGAGAAATTTCAAGAGGCTCTTCTTCACTTGAATTTTCATCCAAGCCAGTATGATCCTTCTATGTTCTTACATCATGCTTCCTCTGGCATTACTGTCCTACTGGTCTACGTTGATGACATTGTCATTACAGGACCCAATGCACAAATGATTCATGACCTTCAAGCTTCTCTTCATCAGACATTTCAAATGAAGGATCTCGGGCCCTTGCACTATTTCCTCGGTCTTGAAGTTCATCAATCCACTACTGGGATCGTTCTCAATCAGCACAAATACACGGTTGACCTCATTGACTTGGCTGGCCTTACTGACTCTGCTCCGGTTGATACGCCACTCGAAGTAAATCTAAAACTCAGTAAAGAGGAGGGTGATCTTCTTCCCGATCCTACCGCCTATCGCCAGTTAGTCGGTAGCTTGATCTATCTCACCATCACGCGTCCTGATCTCTCCTTTGCGGTTAACCTCATGAGTCAGTTCATGACTGCTCCTCGTTATCTTCATATGGCTGCTGTGCGACGCATCATTCGGTACCTTATTCGCACTCCGACTCGCGGGCTGTTTTTTCCATCCGACAATCCTCTATCTCTCACAGCCTATTCAGATGCTGATTGGGCTGGTTGTCCAGATACTCGCCGATCGACGACAGGTTGGTGCATGTTTTTAGGCAAAAGTCTGATTTCCTGGAAATGCAAGAAACATGACAAAGTTTCAAAATCGTCTACTGAAGCTGAATACCGCGCTATGTCTGCTGCGTGCTCTGAAATTATTTGGCTCCGCGGCCTCCTCTCGGACATTGGCTTTCCCGCAGACGGCGCTACCCCCCTCTATGCTGACAATACTAGTGCAATTCGGATTACTGAAAATCCGATTTTTCATGAACGCACTAAACACATCGAGATTGATTGTCATTTCATCCGGGATGAGCTTAAACGTGATGTCATCAGTCTTCCGCATGTCTCCACTGAGCTTCAAGTCGCTGATATTCTTACTAAAGGTCTTCCTCGACCACGGCATCAATTCTTGGTTCGCAAATTGATGCTCATTGATTCTCCCGCATCAATTTGAGGGGGGGTGTTAAGTTGGCTCATATGTTACATTGGCCCATCAAGGGACCCAAGGCCCATCAATCCTGTCCAGCTAGCCAGCTAGCCATATCTCACGTGGGATTTGATTTGGTCAACAATTAGATGGCTGTACATATTCTGTTTTGATTGTTTTCCTATTTTAGATTAGTGATTAGCTAGTTTCCTTTGTAAAAGCCTTAATTAAGGCATGTGTATTCCTATATATTAGTACTCATTCTCTAAGAGAATGAATTCAATACAATACAATCAATTGATCAAGAAATCTCAGACGTTCTGTGTGATTTAGAGTTGTGAGAATGACAAAGACAACCTCTCTTTGATAAGTGCAAAACTTTTGGCAGCTTTCTTGTACCGACAGAACTTCTTTTTCATTCACTCTATAATAAGAGCTACAATCGTACTAAAGTTTTTAATAAATCTCATGTAAAACGTTGCAATTCCATGAAAGCTACTCACTTCATTGACTGTTTTTGGGGTTGGCTGCCCCCTATATTTTTCGACTTTTCCTCGTGATGCTGGCCATATTTATGATTGGCTAGCCCATTGGGCCCAAGCCCATGAAGAGAAGATCTTCAAATCCAGCAGTAGACCTGCATCACCTCATCTCTCTTATACCTGAAGACTCACAACGTAAACCAGAAATATATGGTTGTCTGTCATGAAGCTGCATTTCTTCACATTTACATAAATTTTATTATGCCTTTGTGGTAAGTTCCTCTGTTAGGGGATCAACATGCTCCATCTGGCTATGGCTTGAAATCAATAGCCGAGGTAAGCCATAAAAAATTGACCAATGAAAGGTTCAAACACCTGATTCATCAATCACATGAAGGTACTTGGGGTGTTTGTAAGTCTAATTGGCATTACCGACCGGTCATATAACGTATCTTTGGTCTTAAAGGTTGTTTTCCATTCATATCTCTGTCTAATCCTGATCTCGTGATACCCACTTCTCAGATTGATTTTACAAAACACCTTATATCATTCTTCCAAGTCAAACATGTCATCTAATCGTGGTATAGAAAATCTATGCTTCATTGTAATTTTGTTTATGACCCTGCTACTGTTGATGCACATATGCCAATTCCCATCCTTCTTTAGCCTCATAAGGGCCAGTACTGTGTAAGGGCGCACTCTCTCTCTCATCAAACCTTTCCAAATCAACTCTTCTACCTATGTCTGCAAAATATCATTCTCTTTTTGGGCTCATATGATAATTTTGGGCTCATACTATAATGGGAAGGTTAGGCAAACTAGCTCCTGGGATGAGATTAATATGTTGCTGGATGTCTCTCATAGGAGGCAATCCATCAAGAAAATTGTTTCTTATGCTCTCTCCTTCAATGTTCTCATCAGATGTACTACTTGTCTTGCACCTTTCTGGGCTTAACACCATCATCCTTAACAATCAAAGCATACATCTCACTAGTTCCTTTTGATTCTTTTGTAATGTTGCCAATGGTAAAAGAACTTCCTGTCCACTTTAGAATCTTCTAGTTGCTTCTCCCTTTTCATTGATGCAAGGATGATTTTTTGTCATCTTTTATAACAATGTAAACATTATCATTACATTTGAAGATAGCAATGACATATGATAGACATATATGCCAGCCGCATTGCAGATGACCTCATTGTTGTAATATTTTTCAATTGAAAAAGGAACTTGGCATTGTTTAGTTACATTTTCTTTGTGGTTGTTGTTGAACCATCCGATCTTGTAAGGTGCAGGGTGTTTCTTTGCTTTCAGCTGTATCCTGTCCACCATTTTTTTGGAGATCATGTTCTCAACTATAGTGATGTGGAATCAAACGGCTAACTATATAAGGAAGTTTGCAAAAGAGGTGCTTGAAGAGTCAAAGGGGAAAAGACATGTGTAGAAGTTTAGGAAGTTGTTTGAGAGAAAAAGACGTTACAAAGTTTGGGAAGGGATTAGGGATATAGAAAACCATGAGATGTATCAGAAGGTTAATAAAGAAGCTAAGAAAGTGGCAAGTGGTGTAAAGTTCAAAGCATATGATGACCTCTATAATAGGTTGGGAACAAGAGAAGGATATTTTTGACCTTGCAAAAATAAGGGAAAGGAAAAGTAAGGATTTAGATCATGTCAAGTGTATTAACGACAATGACCAAAAAGTTCTAGTGAAGGACAACAATATCAAAGAAAGGTAGAAGAAATATTTTAGCAAGCTTTTAAATGAAGAAAATATAGGAGATACAAGAACAAGAGAGGATATAAGAACAAAAGAGGATACTTCATTAGGAGAAAATACTTTTTTCCGCAGAATTAGAGTTGTGGAAGTGAAGGAAGCATTGTAGTGAATAAAGACAGGAAAGGCTATGGATCTCGAAGATATTCCGATAAAGGCTTGGAAAAGCTTAGGAGAGGTTGGGGTGATTTGATTAACTAGACTCTTCAGTCTTCAATAAGATATTAATTACAAAGAAAACACCGGATGAATGGAGAAGAAGTGTTGCAATGCCAATATATAAGAATAAGGGAGATATATAAAATTATATCTACTATCGGAGGATTAAACTTATAAGTCATACTATGAAGCTATGTGAGAGAATAATGGAGCAAAGACTTAGATAGAAGATTAAGATTTCTAAAAATCAATCTGATTTTGTGCTAAGGAGGTCAACTATGGAAGCCATCTTTTTTACTTAAGTAATTAATGGAAAAATATCGAGCAAAGAGGAAAAATCTATATATTGCCTTTAATCGATCTAGAAAAAGCTTATGACAGGGTACTGAGAGATTTAAATTAGTGGGTGTTGAAGAAAAGGATTGTTCCAAGATGTTATATTGAAAATTTTAAAGACATGTACGAATGAGCGGTAACGACTGTGAGAATTGCCTGTGGAAAGACATATGCATTCCAAATGACCATAGGCTTGCATCAGGCGTCAGGCTTAAGCCCTTTTCTCTTTGCATTGATTATGGATGAGTTAATAGCTCATATTCAAGAGGAGGTACCTTGGTCTATGTTGTTTACAGAGAATATAATGTTAGTGGATGAATCAAGAGATGGTGTAAATGCAATACTCGAGAGATGGTGAGAGACTTTAGAATTCAAAGGTTTTAAAATAAGTTATACAAAGACAGAATGTATGGAGTACAACTTCAGTGGGCATATACAAAGAGTTCAAACTATTAAGAGAATTGAAGCCCTGGAGATACCACATAGATATCTTTTCCGGTACCTTGGCTCAATAATTAATAAGGATGGGGAGATTGATGAAGATGTTGAACATAGGATAAAAGAGGGAGGGCTGAAATGCAGGCTTGCTTCTGGAGTGCTTTGTGATAGACGAATGCCAACAAAATTAAAGGAGAATTTTTTGCTAGATAGTGACTAGACTAGCTATGACTTTTCAGTCTGAATGTTGGCCAATCAAGAAGCAACATATCCATAAGATGGAGGTGGCAGAGATGAGAATGCTAAGGTGGATGTATGGTAAAACAAGGAAAAATAAAATTAGAAATGAACGCTTTCGAAAGCACTTAGGGGTAGCATCAAGAGGGGATGAGATTAGAGAAACCCATTTGAGATGGTTTGAGTATGTTGAACATAAACCAATAATGGCACTCATACAGGTGGATGGCCCACCATGAAGAAGGGGTAGGTCGAAGAAGATGTGGATGGAGGTAATAAAATTAGATCTGAA
This sequence comes from Sextonia rubra, assembly GCA_037013555.1. Lineage (NCBI taxonomy): Eukaryota > Viridiplantae > Streptophyta > Magnoliopsida > Laurales > Lauraceae > Sextonia > Sextonia rubra. The sequence goes on from JASUAD010000012.1 coordinate 13,023,211, forward strand.
GAAGTGTAACTTATTTGAAGATTTTGCTCAGAATAGGTCGGATTGGAAAAATAAGATTCATATAGTTGACCCCAACATAGTTGGGATAAGGCTTTGATGATGACGATGATGATGCTGTTCTCACCGCAACCATTGTCTAGAATCAAATCACAGACCCTCTTCTTGAACTGTGCATTTAGTCTTGAATTTGTTGTGGCTTTGTGATTGACCTTTTTGCTTGGCCATGCATTAACCATATCACAGATGAATACATTGAGAGGTATCTTCATACACCACCTCTTCTTCCTCCTATTAAAAGGTTTCTTCTTCTACGTCTTTATACTCTGGCTTGGCCTTCTTGGCTAGGTTTGCCATTCTCCTCGAAGGACACTGGTTTAGTCGATGACCTGCTTCTCTACACCTGTAACATTTGATTGGCGGGAATGACCATCAAAATTGTATGTTGATGATATTTCTCTAGCTTGTTTGTTTGGCGTGCTCCTTGAATCTCAGTTTGTGGCAAGAGGGTCCTAAAACTAATCCCTCATAGATGCCCTTCCAATGGTTCTGTAGTATAGATTATGTGGGTTTAGTGGCAATATGGCTCCTATTGGCTGTTTTGCTCCTCGCTGGCCTCTGTGTCACGCCCCAAAACCAGACCTTTGTAAACCACTCTGAATTTCAGGTGCAGCTGGTGTGGGGTCTACCAAAGATAGTAATTTACCTTGCACTGGGTTCACATAAGATTCTGCGAGTGAGAACTAGTGTGATTTTTCCAGCACATCTATATCATATTTCAGCAAAAGCTTGAGTAACCAACGGTATCATGCAACAAGAACACATATTATTATATATGAAGCAGACTGATTTCAAATTGAAATCAGCTCCAATTAGCTTCAACTAATTTTGACCTTCTCTATTTATGTTGACCTTCTTCCACTCTTCCTTCTCCTCTACGTCCCTTCCATTCTTTTTGTTTTAAAAAATATTAATTTCCATTTATTCTCATCCCATTAAGTCCATCTAATTCTCATTCTATTAAATTAGTGAAGTAAAATGTGTGTTACTTTTCCTTTCTCTCTTTCTTTCCGTTAATGTTAATTTTCATTAATTCTATGTTAATTTTCATTAATTCTCATCCATTAAGTCTATTTAATTCTCATCCCATTAAATCAGTGGAGTAAAATATGCCAAACCTCTCGTAATCATTGATGAACTCTGCAATACCTTGCGTGGGCTTGAGCTCCACAACACTTTCCAAAATAGCTTTAGCTTCAATATGGACTCTCCAAACTTGGTACATTTATTTGATATTTTGTTGTTTCCTTTTTTTATTCTTCTTTTCTTTGATGAAAATTTATGGGTTTTGGGAGATTTTTATTCGGGTTACTCAAATCTGATTTTAGATAGATCTCCATTCCAAGTATGTTGATTTGTGTTTTCTTTTCTCTTCTTCAATGGAATTTAATTAGTTTTGGTAATTTTTTAAGCGTAATTAAAAATCTAACAATGGGTCTGCTTGGATGAGAAACCTATCCACAAATGGAGTCCTCTACATTTCTATTTCTCTCATTTTTTATGGAATTTAAAGGGTATTAGGAGATTCTCATTTAAGTGATATCAAAAGTTGAGTTTTTGTTCTTCTTCTTTTATTTGTTCAAAATTGTTCAGCTTTGAGAGATTTTTGTCGAGGGTACTAAAAAAATATGATTTTAGGTGGATCTCCATTCCAAGCATGTTGATTTGGGTGTCTCTTTTTTTCCCTTCGATGGAATTTAATCAGTTTTGGGATGAGTATCTCAATAAACTTGAAAATGGGTTTGCTTGGGTGAGGAAATTGTCAACAAATTAAGTTCTCTTTTTCATATGATTTTGTTACTTCTTTTATTAAATTCTTTTTTAATTAAATTTTAATTCCTTTCTTGGTATCATTTCTTAAATGCCATCGATAGAGAATGGTAACATTAATGTCCTTTAATTCAGTACAATTTCATTCTTAATTATCCTTAGATTCTTTTCTTAATTTCCTTTCTTAATGGTAATGTTATGTAACAAAGCATTGTAATTTTAATTATCTCTTAATTCATTATGAATTAATTTTTAAATACTTTTTTAGTATCCTTTTTCTAATTCTTTTTAATTCCTTTCTTATATTCTTTTCTTAATGGTAATATCATTTAATGGGAGAATAGTAACAGATTTGTCAATTGATTTTTTCCTTAATTCTCTTATAAATATCAATTGTCCGTATCCTACCAGTGAATGAAAAAAGCTGTTGCAATCAATATCATTTTAAAGTTAATGAATTACTTCTTTTATTAAGGTTGGCCTTAGCATGGGTGTGTGTTAATGATTTTTTTTTTTTTTTTATTATGGCCCAGCCATAGCATAGATGTAATTGCTAATTTTGAGTACCTCAGTTTTAATTTTTACCTCTCATTTCAAAAATTTTAACTATTTTATTAAGTTTTGAATCTACCTGGAGCCCATCTGATCTCTAAATAATGAGCAGCGTTGATCTCATTCTTTTACTTTCCTATTGTACTACAGATATGACTCCATCTTTAACAATGCTCTTGGAACTCTCCACAACGAATTAATAGGCACCTTATTGAACATAGTGATGTAGTTTCCCATCTCCACATATTTGTTTAAAGGCCATTTCATGATTGTCTAATTCATTTTTTTAAGGGTTTAACTCATGCTCTATCTAATGTATTTTTATTTCTCTATGTTATAGTTTTATCTTTAATTCAAATTAGCTCCAAGATAATGTACAATTGCTTCTATGGAGCCGTGGGTGCTTAGCCTATGTATTATTTTCTCATCATTAATTTTCCTTTAGAGAAAAAACAAAAAAGAAAAAGGAAAAATTTTAGCCCATTTTAAGTATTTATATTTACAATGTAGAAAGTCTCCAAAATGCAATTATTAAGAATGCTAACTTAAAAACCAATAGAGCATTCTTGACTCATTTATGCTGAAAGTATTTTTTTGACTTTGCAAAGTTAACCTTACATATATATATAGTTTCATTTATATTTTATTATTTATATTTTTTATTGCTGTTCTCTTTCATGTATTGTAATCATATGTATTACAAGAATTCAATTAATATTGGCCCACACTACGTGAGAATAAATTTTTATTAGATCCAATACTTCAAGAAATTACTTTGAGTTGTCTGGGTATCTTTTTTATTTTTCTTTTTAAAACTTCCCATATAATTTGACATTACAAATTTAAAGATAGAAGATGATTTATATTTTCTAATTTCTAATTGAATAGTATAGAATTTATGGTATAAGATGATTTATTTTATTTTCTAATTTATAGAAACTATGTAATATTCTTTTTAGTGCACATTTGTGTGACACTGCTTCTTTGAAAGTTTTTTTTTATCACGTGTATGAAAAAAATGACAAAATCAATTAATTTGTGGTAACATACATGTAGATATTATTTCTAGGGGAATACTACTATACATCCTTCCCTCACCATGTGATGAGTGACAAATGCATATTTGAAAATATTTATGTAGAAAAGAGGAAAAGTCATTATGGTATTATAAAAAAGAAAAAATTATATATATAAAGAGGAAAAGGCACGTCATTGTCCCTTACCACATAGTGAGGAGAGGATGCATAGTTGTATTCCCCAATACAAATGTTGTAACAATTTATACATAAAAAATGTCATTGGTAAGCACGGGTATGTTTATCTATTGAATATAATAGAATGACCTGTCATTAGAGCATCAGAGAATAGAGAAGTGCGATGTGGAAGCATAAAGTTAAGCAGCTATTAGATTTCTTAATTATAATCAAATGCCCACAAGGGCTAAACAACTAGAAACTAGAAAGAAGACAACACAGTCTCTGGACTCTCCAAATATATCATCTCTCACATGAACTGATTTTTACATGGCATCATCTGGAGTGCACTCTGCTAATCCCGGTGGCATCTCCTCTACCATCTGATGCTGGGTCAATGGTATCTGTGGTGTAACTTACAATGCCAAGTGTAGCAAGTTAGAGTAAGTAAATTTAATAAACATAGTCATGTTGCATCAGCATAGAATGAAAGACAAGTAGATTACAAGAGTAGCAAGTAATGCGCAAAGCTAGGCATGATTATGCAATAAATAGATCAACATCAGTGAATCATGTAAGACAAGTCTAGACAAGTACATTCTAGCAAAATGGCAACCATACAAGCTTGTTCTTTCAACTGCATGATTTTTCAGGTGGCAAGACTGATGTAGAATGGATGAGCCCTAGTGGGACTGCCCAAAATAGTTAAGGAATAATTTTATTTCCTTACCTGTTAGTAGTTTCTAATTTTATTAAGGAGTTGTAATTAGGATAGTTTCTAAAATATCTTGGTTTCCTAGTATGATTAATAGGTTTCTTACTCCCTAAGTTGCTTTTCCTATTGCATCGTAGGGAAGGAATTCTCAAACTTTGATGGTTTTCTTTCCCTCCAAGGTGCATCCTTATGTTGAAGTCTTTGTGGAGGCATGCTATAGTGTCTGACTGTCTGTAGACATGTGCTTTGACACTTCCACTCAAACCCTAACCCCAGGGCATGCATCAATTGTATCAAAGCCAAAGATCCATTGCCTGCAAGGCCATAGTCATTGCTCGGATTCTACCCCTTTCCATCTAGTCTCCCTTTCCTTGACACCCAATCACAATTCAAAATAAAAGACTCTGAACCCCAAATTTCCAATCTACCTTCCACTCCATTGAATACATCCTTGCCAAATCCAGCCCCAAGATCCCATCTCAAACTCGTCCGAACCCATCTCAGACCTCATCCCCTAATCGAGCATAAATACCTTAATCCTTGACGAATCCAACCAAAACCAAAGCTCTCCTCACAATCCGCAGTTGACTGAACCCAATCACCTCTACCAATGGCCCAGGCTACCACTGAGACATTAACTTTGCCTTAAATTCTTAGTCGACCCAAACTCTAGACCTAACTCCCTCATCCAAACCCAATCCCCAATTCGCCGTATTACTCCCATATTGTTTCTTAATTTTCATTTAAACAAATAAATAAAAGAATTAAAATAAAAAAAATTTGAATTATATGAAAAGTTTATATATTTCATGTAAATGTTTTGATCCTGGTGAGAAACCATATATGCATGAACTTCATGACTTCATTATGTTTTTAAATTGAGAATATTGGAGTAACTAAACAAAAAATTACATATTTTGTGGTAATAAATTCAAAGGAAAGAAACTATTTATGAAACATAGATGCATAGATACTGTTGATGTATAAACTAGACACTCTTTTCATTTCAAGATCTAGAAATAGAGGGGAAAAAATAAAAAGGGAATTTTTTCCTGATTTTTGTAAAAGGAAAAAAATAATATAAGAGAATTGAGTTTTTTTCAATGGATATATGGTAAATGAATTTTCTCTAAGGAAAAGTTACACCATTTCATCTAACCTAAGCATTCTATGCAAACTAAACATGAAACATATGGAAAGCCCTCTTTTGGATGGATAGTGCTTTCAATCTATTTGGGGCTAGACCTCTAATAAAAAAATTTAAAAAAAAAACAAAAAAGGAAGGAAAATGAGGGTCTTATAAGTTGCTGAGTCACATTGCTGTGCAACTCAGTTGACTCGCCCATCTCCCAATGGACTTTGTCAAGTAGGAAGTTGCATTATCCAAAAGCCCATATTAAGTCCATGTCAAAGTTAACCCAACACAATTAGGACCAAGTCTGAATTGAGTCAACGAAGTCAATTCAGTTGACTCGACTCAGACGTGGAGTTTTATACCATCCCTCTAATGTCATTTGGCTTTGACTTGTAAATAGAAGAACAGAACCATCCTTGTTTGAAAGAGTTATTTCTTTGCAAGTACATGAATGATGCAACAATGAGGAGATAATTTTCACAACTAGTTCACATGGTATTTTTCAGGCTTAAGAGAGTGATGCGTAGGGATTCCATGTGAACAATACAATTTTGCAAGTTGCAATAAAATATAAAATAGTTGCTTGGTCATGAAGAGAAGGCGCGATAGATGGTGGAGAGTTCCTAGAATAGAAGTGCCAAGAATGAAGTCTATCTTGACAAGAGAATCTTATCTTGGAAAAAGGATGAGTTATTTGGTAGGGTAAGAGGAAAGGTCAGGCTATGAGGAGGTCTTTTGGCAGGAGAGGGGGATCTGGAACTGTTTCTTAGGTTGTTTAAGGTGTCTACACAAACAAATTTGTTTGGTGTGTCATTGTTGAGATGTCAAGGGTAAAGCTTTTATGATCTGCCTTTTCAGAAGGAATTTGTTAAAGCATGACTGTGTTAGATATGTCGGGCTGTGGGCTGTTGGGTCTCCTTGACCCTTAACTATGCATTCTTGTAGGAGTAGAGAAGATGGGAGAATTGGAATGGTCTTTAAATGGGTTTGGTTATGGTTAATGCTGATTAGTGACTGATTAGCAGTTGTGCAGCTTCTTGGAGTTGTTTGGGTGGTTGTGTATTAGGAATCTTGTTTTCTTTTTATATTCTGTAATTATCCCTATATTTCATATAATCTTGGAAATGCACAAAGTATTCATATTGGACCCATGTTGGACGTGACACTGTTGGATTCTTCAAAGATTTTCCTAGTGCTAATTTAAAAAATAATTCAAGGTATTATTACACATTTTCTTCTTTTGGAATCTACTTATTTACACATGTTCTTAGTAACTGTTTAGAGTAATAGCAAAAAACCTAGTGCATTGGAAGGTGCTCACTATTACAATCTTGAGGTTGTGTGTTTAGGTTAGGGATGGCAATGGTACACAACCCGCTCTGCCGTGCTCCTATTAGGGGCAGGTTTGGTTTTTTTTTTTTAAATTATTATGCAGGGTAGGTTTGGATTTTGTTGACCCAACCCATCCTGAATATATAATATTTATATACTTATTACTAAAGTAATAGACAAAACTTATGTGGTGTAGGAGGTTTTGGGCCTTAGCATAAGGCATATGGGAAGATAGGCGGCATGTTCAAACTATACTGCACACATTCTCATCCATTTTTACATATTTTAAAAGTTTTAATATTTAAAATTGACTTGACCCACTCAAACGGGGCGGGTTTGGTATCATAATTAGTGTCCTGTCATGGGGTGGGGTGGGTTTGGACGAGGTAAATTTTGAGACGGGGTGGGTTTGGGTTTACCCCAACCCGTACCAAACCCACCCCATTGCCATCCCTAGTTTGGGTCATGTTATAATAAAAAATGCATGGGCTCTAGAAATAAATAAAAGAAGGTAAATTCCTTAGGGTGCGTGACATATTTAGACACAACAAAATTGTCAAAAATGGAATATTAAGTTCACAAATTTTTTGAGAGAAGTATGAGAAAAGAAATAAAAGTACTGTGCGTGAAATATTTAGACACAAAAAAATTAACAAAAATGGAAATATTAAGTTCACAAATTTTTTGAGAGAAGCAGGAGAACCTAAATAAAAGTACGTATCGAAAGACAATATATAATTACAGTAAGAATACAGTTTAATATCCAAATTTTTTAAACAATATGAAAAAGAAAGAGAGAAAAAGGTATGATGACCTTTTCTCATGATGACAGAGGCATATAAAAGGTATAAGATAGAAAGTGTGAACATCACTAAGAACTTTAGTTTTACATAAAAGTAAAAGATTAAAATTGAAATTTGACATCTGCAGGTTTTTTTTTTATTTCAAAAAAGATAAAAAACTGTAAAATAGTGTTGAAATTGTGTTGCTGCTAACATGGTAGGAGTGAGCATCTATTTAATTAATGTGGACACTATATTATTTCTGCAACTTTTTAGGATGTTTTAAATTTAGTAACGCTATTGAATCTTATTTGCCCTTCATATCCCAAGTCTTTTCTGTACATTTTTCTATCACCAGTTAAATGCTGTTCTCACAAATTACCCTGTCTAAGTTTCCATCCGAATCCTCTCTTTAGAGTTTCTCTAGATGATCTGCCTTTGGTCATATTCTTCTGTCTGCTCCTTAGCTTTGTGTCGCAACTAGAATTCCTATTCCTCTGAGGTTGACAGATCTTGCTTAGCTTATGTTTTGGATACTTATTTCACATACAGGTAGGGTTTAGTGGCAACCTTACAAGAGGGTGTAATGTTCTCAAGATTACACCGAAATGCCCGGCCACACAACTTCATGGCCATGATGTGCAGCACCACTGCACCACCCGATGCCTTGCAATCACGGATGATAAGCTCTCCCCCATGCCCAAAAATCAACAAGCTGAGGGCTTCCTCCTTGATGCAATAAACATGACCTTCTTTGAGCGTTTGAACTTGGCATGGAAGATATTATTTCCTTCAACCGTAGCAAGGAGGAGCTCCAATGCGAGGATTGCAAAGCAGCGGCTGAAAATGATCCTTTTGTCGGACAGATGCGCGGTCAGTGATGAGGCAAAGCGGAGGATTGTGAGCAATATTGTTGGTGCTTTATCTGACTTCGTAGAGATAGACTCGCAGGAAAAAGTTCAACTGAGTGTCTCAACGGATGCAGATCTCGGTACCGTGTACTCTGTGACTGTCCCAGTTCGGCGTGTCAAGCCAGAATACCAAGAGAATGAAGAAGACTACAGGGGAATAACCAGGATCAAGTACAAGGATACTGGAGAGGAGTCGGGCTCTGTTGATGTCAGATTTGATTTTTTCATACCGAAAGAAAGGTCTCAGTAAGCGGATGGTTAGAAAATCATTTGGTTGGATGCAGCTAGGGCTTTTAATGCTTAGATCCATCCTTCTGCCAATGACAGTAGCAAATGTTTGTTGATTTGAATGTTTTGGGCTTTCTGAACTGCGAAAACCAACCCTTCAGTTTGTTGTATATATTGGATGCTTTCTCAAGACATATGCTTGAAGAGTTATTAAACCTTTTTTTTTTATCAGTTTTAATGTATACTTTTGATCATTTTCACGGATATCTTAAATTGTTATAGAAAAAAGAAAAAAAATAAAAAGAGGAAAAGAAAGAACAGATCCCCAATCACTGATAAATGGCGATAACTATTCAACGGTTGTCACCTTCAAGAATGGATGCTGCCTTCAAGAAGTGGTGATTCTGTGAAACTTATTAACATAAATGTTTCTGGTGTTGGAAATTCTTTGCTTATTTGAATCATGGCCCATGACTGGGTTAGTTTGATATCCATTCCAGGGTTGGGCCATTCATCTTCTACACCGATTGAGAATTTTGACTCTTCATGGGGCCTGGTGGGGTGGTTCAGTGAAACCAATACAACATGAAAAGTCTGAACTAACTTCACCCTAGTGAACTGACGACTGCAATGATTAGGCAGCTGCGCTCATCTTATAGCTGGTTCTGTAACAAGTTTTTCTCATTGCTTCTGAAGTTGCAATTCTCGAGAGATGACCAATCCCCTTACCTATTAATAGTGATAGATGGGTTAGCTGAGGTGGGCCTGACATGGGCCCATCTACTTTTTCAGTACATTTTTCAATCTTGGGTTCCACTGATGACATTTTAATTTAACAAATATTCTTAAAGAAAGGAATAGGACCAACCAAGATCACGTGTCTCTACGTGTATGTTAGTGGACCAAGCGATCATCTAATTAGTATGCAAGATCTTCAAGTTCTAGACGCCTGTCTTATATCCGCATGAGACCATATTAGAATGAGCCAATTTCTAACATAAAGTGGCTTGCACCTACGTACATAGTTATCTACTTATCAGAAATTCAAGATCCTTTCAATTGTTGTTAGTGTTATGGGATCTTTCGTATCTCACACAAATATGTAAGCTGAAATTGCCAAGCTACTTTCCCAGCAGTACATGCACCCGGTTGCCTTTGTCAGTTGTCACGTACATCAAAGTAACGCCACTTGTCTCATCCTTCTCAATGTAGAGATGAGTTGCCAAGGCCACGATGGCCACCTATAGCAAGGTTTCTTCAGGAAACTCATAGTCGAAGGTCCACTATATGTGCCTGTTCAATCATCCCGCAAGGTGTATATTGCAAGGAAGTTGTACTATTTACATTCGGCAGTTAAACCAACAGGAAAAAGTTCTCCTATGAGCTACTGCATATGCAGTCCAGCTCTGTGCGGCGCAATGGGGCCTACTTTGGTTTAGTGCAGGCCCTTTCACAATCTCATTCTCTCATGATATGGTATCGGCCCCAGGTTCACTATCATTTAACCTTTATCCACCATTGGCATTGAATCTCAAAAAAATTTATGGTTGACAAACTACTAAGGTTCATGTCTTTTAAATGAAGAGCTAGAATTATCTTATGAGCCTGCCTTTTTTATATTTATTTTTGCCCTTACCTGCAAGGAGAGCTTCCCCACAAAGGACATCTTAAGGGGGCCCAAGAGCTAGACTGCTTATTGCCGATATGCAGTTTTCTCCTACGAGGACATATGTTAGTACCTACATACGTAATACGGAATAACAATGGCTCCAGGCATCAAAGTTTTACAAACTAGTAGCGGGAACCATTTTCCCTTATTATCTTCATCAGTAACTAGGAAGAAGTCCAAAACTTACTACAAAAAGTGAAGTGACAAAAAAATCGCGAGTGTTGGAATTTCACCTTGAAAATGACTTAAAATACGTAAACCTTATTTACCACACCAATCTCCATGTAGATCTTTTCAATTATCATCAGCATCACCATCAAGAATTAAAATAGTGGTAGCAGTTAGCGTAGTGGCCGGCCATTGAAATGAAATGTAGCAGGGCGCTAAATAGTGGGTAGCAGTGCAACTAAAAAATATCAAAGAATTGAGAAAATTCAAAATATTATAAAAAGCTAGAATATATGTCCTTTTTTTTTTCTCAGAGTAACGAAGATAAAGTTTGGGGGGGGGGGGGGGGGGGGGGGGAGCCATTCCCTTATTGTTTTTTTTTTTTTTTTTTTTTTGTCTCCTCTAGCTTTAGCTTAGAAGAAAATGACGTTAAGGACTTAACTTGGAGAAGAAATGTGATAAAAATGGAAGAAAAGTGAGAAGAGAGAAATGAGACCCTTTGAAGTCATCAACTGGGCCTATGGTGTAGCAGCCCTAACCTCTATGTTGCATAGTGGCTGCTATTTTGATGTATGCACACCATCATAATACAATTTAGGGTGAAACTTTGCATAATATCAATTGAATTGATCTCATCTTCAGGAATAGTACAATCTAGGGTGATGGAATTTGAAACAATACACTAACACGACCTGTATATTCCTATGTGCATTTGACCTATAAATTAGACTTGCAAAAAATACATGTTGGTCATAGGTCAAAAAACCTGACCCACATTTAAGTTTAAATAGGCTGGGTTTGGATTTACCAAATGACCCATTTGACCCGTAGAATTTGAATAGCGTACCGCAAGCAAAAATTTTCGTTGATTTTATTCGAAACCTACTTCAGAAAAGTAATTCTTAAAATCCCGTAGACTTGCCAAGGAGATAGTTCCTCTTTCCCTTCTTTCCAAATCCTCTATTTTGAAACAAGCAACACATTCCACTTCAAAAACTCCACCTCTAATCCTAAAAAGGAAACACCGTATCAGAAACTCATGGTTTTTCTACTACAGTACACCCTTCAATAAAAAACCAAAAAGAAGAAAGAAGAAAGGCTACAGTACACACATCTAGAAGACACAATCTGAAAACCCAGTCCCTACTTGAAAAAACGAGAAAACCACTTCAGCCACCCTTGTAGGTGGAAAACAGGAAAAGACAAATATTCGCTGAATCCTTTTCCAACCCTGTAATATGTAGAGGGCGTAAAAAAGTCCTCTAATGAGGTTGTCGTTCCAAAATCCATAGCCGCGGACCTGGACGTTCACACCTCCTTCCCATGATATCCAAACGTGATCCACGAAATAGAGGTCGTCCCGAAGGCTCTTTTCATTCATTCCTGTGCCTCTTTTTCTAAAAGAAAACTTCAAATAAGACCTTAAGCTGTTATCTTATTTTAAAATATAATTTAAAAACTTTTTAAATTATTTCCCTTCTCTGCTAAGCTTTCAATTATGGATCTGGTCATTTAAAGGTATTTTTTAGTGACTTATTTTCCTCAATCGTTTTTTAAATATCCAAATTACCGTTCATTTAAAGTCATGATAGTTTCGACAGCCACTACAGATAGTTGGTTATTATGGAGATGTTGGTTGTTTTTTTATTACCGTAAGGACGTTAGTGAAGAAAATGGGAGAATTTTTATTTCAATGAAGGGTGATTTGGGTATTTTTAAAAATTGAGGAAAAAAGTTACCAAAAATAGCCTTAATGGAAGGATATCCTTAATTGAAAACTACATGAAAAAACTAAGAGACTAGTTTTAAGAAGATTTTTTTGAACTTATGTTCTTTCTTGGAGTAATGCAAAAATTTAAGACCTTATTTGAAACTTTTACCTTTTAAAAATTAGGTTATTCTGGTCGGGCTAGATTCACCGACAAGTGGTGCAGGTTGAGATTGCCTGATCCATTATTAAAACGGGATGAATGCATGTTGAACTTCAACTTAAAGATACCCATGGTCAACTGTATTTGCCACCCCTAGCTGTCAAGCAACACCAAATGTTAATGCTATGAAGCTGAATTTGAAACCCAATTTCTATCATGCAAGTAAATCAATATACAAAGATTTGCATTAAGAGGTGCAGCCACTTTTCTAATTTACTCATTCAATATGGTCAGTCAATAAAAGCAGTCCTTAATTCACCACCCCATTTCCCCTATGGTTTTGATAGTATTTATTGGGAAAAGCAGCGCAATAAAAATATCTACGATCGACGGATCAATCATAATGAACACAAGCAATTACACCATCAAGCAATCACACACATAAACACAACAGTTTTACGTAGTTAGGCAAACTTGCTTACTTTTATAGAGGAGAAAACTTATCTATTATGATCTCATCTCAATTTCCTTAGGATCTAGGGTTATAGTACATCAATATATATATTTCCCATTTTCTTAGCCAACAAGAAAACGCATACATAATGACTAAAATAACCCTAACTTTGAATCTCGGTTGTGGCTAAATCAGATGATCGATCCTGCCAAACCGGAATACAAGACAAAACCCAATAATCTCCACCTTGGCTTAGATTCCACAAATCCTCAAAGTCACCTTGAGATACCCGGTAATGTCTTTATGTTCTTTGCTGAAGGTATGTCACTACACCAATAGCGCAATCTTCTTTCTTCAACACTCTAACATATTGAATCAGCACTTTACGCACCTTGTTGAAAGGTATGCTTCCACACACGCTACTACCAAGCGCGGCACCTGCGCCCCCTAGTCTGAATGCACAAATAATCTTAGCATTATCTGGTATGAATCAAGTCTAAATCAACTTGAGATTTCTCACAATTGCCTTCTTTGACCTCAACACCCTCATCTTGAACCTCCAAAGTGCTCTTCATTTGTTGCCACATGCATGCATCCTTGCAACACACTAACCTAACTTCCATCCATTAAGACACATGCTGGTTAGGTATGACCCGATGTTAAACTAGTTTACTCCAACCTTAACAAGACTACTTTTTTCAAGAAAATCATCTTCATTTAGGTCTTCCTGAATTTCCGCTAGATGATATCATCGAAGACACATCAATCCACCTTCCAATGATCTCCCCGCATCTAACTCCACCTGAACCACAGATTTCCTCCCCTGTTATTTGATGTCTCCTTCACTGCTCCACTTGAAAAAGCATCTCCTATCAACCTGTAGAGAATTTTGACCATCTCACCCTCCATGATGACCAATGTTCCCTTTTCTACCTTCATAACTCCACCCACTACAGTGCACTTACAACCTTTGAAGTCTAAGGCACCCAAAGAAATTCAATCTCTTTGTAAATCTTGAACATAGATCACATTCGATAAGATTTGAACAACATCATCATATACCTGGATCTCTACCACTCTTATCTTAAATATTCATTAGTCTGCATTCTTCCCCAAAAGGCTATATCTATGAACAATGAGAGTTGTTTGCATCAAACCAATCTCTACTTAAACACATGATAGGAAGAATCTGAATCCTAATACCATGAATCATTAACTCGATCCATACTTATTGTAAGGTCCTGATCCCAACTAATCTCAATTTGTATTAATCAATCTTATTCTACACTAATTAAAACATGTTTAGGTTAATTTAACTCAAACCCTTGGGGTTTGGGTCATGGATAGGTCGTTGAGTCGGGTTTAAACCTTACCTAGGTAGTTAAGGACCCTTTTGTAATTTGTTCTTGCATCATATTGACACCTCATTAGTTGCATCTCATATAATTCTTCATATAGATCATCTTTCATGTTGGACTCGACTTGATTCAAACTCATCTTGGCTCAAATGAGGTCCATTTGACCTAAACTGTAATTTTCTACAAATGATGGGCTTGCATGTAAACTGCAGAATAAATTGATTATAAGGAGGAACCCAATGTCTCTCCTCATTCTTCTTTTGTGTTTTTGTTGGAACCATTGCTCATCTCCACTCTTCTTCACCTCCATCTCAACTTAAAGCTGCAAACAAAGATTTGAAGTCTTGCATGCATTAGCAAAGCCTCCACCTATCTTCTCCTTCCTCCCTTGTGCAACTTTGCCTTAGGAATCACCATCTCCTTCAAGTTATAACTCCCTAAGGTGAAAATTCAACCTCTATGTCAATTCTTTGGGTTTAATAGAGTCAATGAGACTCAATCATGCAACATGCATGCACTCAATCCTGAACCTCGGTTCTAGTTAAACGAGACGACCGATTCAGCTAAACCAGAATACAAGACAAAACCCAATGGTATTTCAGCTTTGGCACTCGTACCTTTCCAAGGCCATCATTTTTTTTTCTTCATCCATTTGTCCAACATCTCCTCCGCAAGAGCGAGAGCCAGTATCCTCTTAATTTAGAACACATGATATTCGTGAGGCTTCTTAGCTGAGCTCACTAATTAAAAATATAATTCATAGCGAAGCTTACTAATTAAATCTATAAATCAATTAGTAACATAAATACCCTTACCAAAAAACAATAATAATAAATTCCCCTTCTTGCACCTAACCTTGCCAAATCTCTATCTAACAAGAGTTGAGCTCCTTTGAGACTGTTTGTGTAGAGTTGCATAAGAGATAACCATTTCCTTTCTCTTGAAAAAAATAAATAAATAAATAAACAAATGGCTTGCTTTCATTATCCTACGATGAAACTGATTGCACTAAAAATATTTGAAACATATTCGGACAAAAAAGAAGGCTTCTGCTTAAGTAAAAATTGTGGTGCACGTGAACAAAATATTAAAAAGACAAAGTGCTTCATAGGTCAAATAAGGCTTTGACGATGATGATCGTATTGAGGAGTGGGCTCCGTCCAATGGAAAAAATTGAAAAAAATTTCCCCTACCTCTATCAACACCTTGAAGTTTCGATAAAAGATATTAAAAAATATTTTACCACTTCAATATTTTGATAGCAATGATTAAATGAAAAATTCAATAGATCTATGACGCCTCAGTTCCACTGTCAGAGCATGGCAAGGACACATAGAAGTTCACGTACGAAAAGCAGTGCCATTTCAAGGATTCAAAGGTCAGAATTGATACCTCGCGTGGCAAGTGTACCATTGGTGATGATAAAGAAATGTTTTACCGTGCAAATATTCCAGCACGCATACGAAAGGGTGACATTTATTTTGAAGCGGTTTTACATCTCACGAATGTGCCCCCACCGAGAACTCTCACCCGTATCCCGTGAGCTTCAACGCCCATGACCATCTGCTTTGAATGCAACCTGTTTTCACTGCTGCTACTACGTTTCCTAAAAAGTGCAAAAGCCGATACCATTCAGCCAATCCCAATCCACCGACCACTAAACTAACCACACGCCATGTTCCCCAGAGTCGTTTTAGACCCGCGGAGCAAACCACACGCGCGTGAGACTCACACGGTTTTGAAAACCCGCGCGCGAGAAAAGAGACAAGCGACGCACGTCACGTCGCTGCCGCACCCACCAAACCCCCTCCGCTCGTTCAATTCCTCGTCCTTCCAAACGTCATGGTCAAACCGGGCGGCTTCCTCTTCTTCTTCTTCTTATTCTTTGATCGCCCACCTTCCCCTGCCCCTTTCTCACACACACGCTACCCGAGCCCACAACCCAAATCCAAACCCAAACGTCTCTCTCTCTCTCTCTCTCTCTCTCTCTCTCTCCTCTTATTTCACGTTTCAAATGAAAAGACTTGGGATTTTTTCTATTAAAATAAGGCCAGCCGAGAATGAAGAAAAAATTGAGAGGGGTTGTCTGCTGCTTACCTCTGCTGCCTTTTGCTGTTTCCCGGCTCTTACATAACAACTTCTTATAATATCTGTACCAACTGCAGGAACCTAATCTAATCTAATCTAGACCCCGACCACAAATGACTAAGATTTTGTCGAAGAAAAGTAGGGCGACATCTCCCACGACATTGCAGCAGAGGAAGGGGAAGCAGTAGCAGAAACAAATAAAAAAAGAAAGAAAGAAAGAAAGAAAGAAAGAAAGATACCATGTCTGAGGAAGAAACAGACTTTGGCTGCTTCTGCTCTAGGATTCTCTTAATTTTTCTCTTCATTCTAATTACAGGTATAACTTAACCTCTCTCTCTCTCTCTCTCTCTCTCTCTCTCTCTCTCACAATTCAGTTGATTTGAACTGCTCCATCTACTACTGCTTTTTAATCTTTCTCTCTGAATGACTATTGGATGCGGATTATCGAAATATTTCTTTCTTCTTGTTAAGCATGGCTTTTGAGAATTTATCTGTTTGTGTGATTGTAGAAGAAGTTTATTAATCTTTGTTCTACTGAATTCTCTGTTTTGAGGCTTTTTTTTTTGCTCTCGTTTCGGAGTTTTCGCGGCTTCTTATGAAGAATTCTCATTGCAACTTGGGTCGCAGTTTTTACAAGTGCGAAAGCTCTTACACACTCTTCTTTTAACTCTTTTTTCTGTTTGGTTTGGCAGATGAGCTCGTTTCCGGAAGCTCTCTGCAGACAGACAGAGAAGTGCTCCTCCAGCTTAAAAGTTTCCTGGAGAAGTCTAATCAAGTGCAAGAAAACAGAGGACGGTATGTTGAATGGGGCAATTCATCGAAGCTCTTTCCCTGCGTTTGGTCAGGAATTGAGTGCAGCGGCGACGGGTCAAGAGTCACCGGCATCGATCTTTCGGATGCTAAGATTTCTGGTTTGATGTTTGAGAACTACTCTGCTCTTACCCAGCTCTCAAGGCTTGATCTGTCAAAGAATTCAATTGGAGGACCGATCCCACCGGATCTCAATCGATGCCAAAACCTCAAATACCTCAACTTATCTCATAATCTCCTGGATGGAGATCTTAACTTGACTGGCGGGCTGAACAAATTGGTGACCCTTGATCTCACTGTCAACCGCCTCCACGGAGGAATTCTATCGAGTTTCCCTGCTATCTGCAATCAGTTGGTAACGCTGAACCTCTCAAGCAACTACTTTTCGGGTGAATTGTACGACAGCTTTGATGATTGCTTGCATCTGCAGACCCTCGACCTCAGCTCGAACAATTTCAGCGGACCAATCTGGTCAGGATTAGTGAGGCTCCGCGAGTTCTCAGTGTCAGAAAATAACTTCACCGGGCAAATCCCGCCGGCAATATTTTCCTGGAATTGTGTCATTCAGATTCTTGACCTTTCAGAGAATCGATTCTATGGGGAGATCCCGAAAGAGGTTTCGAATTGCAGAGGACTGGTTTCATTGAATCTGTCGGGGAATCGATTTTCGGGCAAAATCCCATCCCAGATTGGATCTCTTTCGAGTCTTGAATCACTCTACCTAGGCAGCAACAGCTTTTCAAGAGAAGTACCTGATTCACTTTTAAATTGTAGTAAATTGGCATTCTTGGACTTGAGTAAGAACCACTTCAATGGCACCATCCAAAACATCTTTGAGCAATTTGTACAGCTGAAGTTTTTACTCCTCCATGGAAATAATTACACAGATGGCATAGTCTCTTCTGGAATTCTTAGATTACCGAACATAGAACGATTGGATCTCAGCGATAATATGTTCTCTGGGGAACTTCCGATTGAGTTCTCCGAAATGAGGAGTCTGAAATTCATGATCCTTGCTCAAAATCACTTCTCTGGAAGCATACCATCTGAATTCGGTAAACTGTCGGGTCTCCAGGCACTTGATCTGTCCTTCAACAGACTCACCGGAAAGATCCCACCATCGATTGGAAACATGAAATCATTACTGTGGCTGATGCTCGCCAACAACACCCTCACGGGGGAAATCCCACCTGAGATTGGAAACTGCACTAGTATGTTGTGGTTGAATCTTGCATATAATGAGCTATCTGGAACCATCCCACCTGAATTGTCGAGGATTGGTACTAACCCTGGACCGACATTTGAATCAAATCGACGGGCCACCGGAGTCGTTGCTGGGTCAGGAGAGTGCCTGACCATGAAGCGGTGGCTTCCTGCGACGCATCCACCATTCAACTTTGTGTACACTCTTCTCACCCGAAAGAGTTGCCGACATATCTGGGACCAGCTGCTCAAAGGCTATGGCCTCTTTCCAATCTGCCGTGGCGCATCTTCTGTTCGTAAACTTGAAATCTCTGGCTACCTCCAGCTCACTGGAAATAAATTTTCTGGAGCACTCCCACATGAGCTAGGGCAGATGCAGAATTTCAGCCTCTTTCACCTGGGAACAAACAGATTCTCTGGTCCACTCACACCAGCTATTGCAAAGCCGCCTCTTGTTCTTCTTAATCTCTCATTCAATGGATTCTCAGGACTGATTCCAGCTGAGCTTGGTGACATAAAGTGCTTGCAGAGCTTAGACCTGTCTTCCAACAATTTCTCTGGCGAATTCCCACTGAGTCTGAATCAGCTCAACGACTTGAATAGATTTAACATCTCATACAATCCACTGATTCATGGGGATATCCCAGCAACAGGGCAATTGGCGACATTTGAGAATGACTCTTTCATTGGTGATCCAAACATCACCCTTGGAAATAGTAAAAACACCTATTCGCGGAAAAACTGGCCATCGAGGTCAGGATATTCGAAGGCAAATAAATCCTCATCTGCGAGGAAGACGACTTTCTTGGTATTCCTTGCACTCACCCTCACATTCATCATCTGTGGGGTGCTATCTTGGATAGTCTACATCTTCGCAAGAGGTCATCTCGCAGATTCTGGGCATTTGCTAGAACAAGATTCAAAGCACTACTTGTCATCTCCATCGACATCAAGCGCTGCTAAGGTATTTAATTTGGATGACAGCACCCTCTCCTTCAACTATGATGATATTGTAATGGCTACTGGCGACTTCTCCGATGATATGGTCATTGGGAAAGGCGGGTTTGGGGTGGTGTATCGGGGGGTATTGCATGACGGGCGGAAGGTTGCAGTGAAGAAGCTGCAGAGGGAAGGGAGTGAAGCGGAGAGAGAATTCAGGGCAGAGATGCAGGTGTTGAGTGGTGGGGGTGGGGGAGCTTGGCCTCACCCAAACCTTGTAACACTGTTTGGCTGGTGCCTTTATGGGTCCGACAAGCTGTTGGTGTATGAATACATGGAGGGGGGAAGCTTGGAGGAGGTGGTAACTGATTGGGAGAGGTTGGGGTGGGCAAGAAGGGTGGAGGTTGCCGTGGGAGTGGCCCGGGCACTGGCCTTCTTACACCATGACTGCTTCCCTGCTGTGGTGCATCGCGACCTCAAGGCCAGCAATGTATTGTTGGATAAGGAGGGGACACCGAGGTTGACCGACTTTGGGCTTGCAAGAGTGGTCCGGCCGGGTGATACACATGTTAGCACGGTGGTGGCCGGGACAGTTGGCTATGTGGCACCAGAGTATGGACACACATGGCATGCCACGACAAAGGGGGATGTCTATAGCTTTGGAGTGTTATTGATGGAGCTTGCCACGGGGAGGCGGGCAGTGGATGGGGGTGATGGGGAGGAGGAATGCTTAGTGGAGTGGGTGAGACGGGTGGGCGAAGGGCGTAAAGGGCTCAAGGGGATTGTGCTTGCAGTGTTGTTGCGCGAAAGGGGAGAGAGAGATGAGGGGGTGAGGGAGATGTGCGACCTGCTCAAGATTGGGCTGCGCTGCACGACAGAGACACCACAGGCTCGCCCAGACATAAAGGAGGTCCTGGCAATGTTGGTTAGGATTTGAATTTCAGGTATAAAAAAAAAGAGTTGAGAATGTGTAGAGATTTCATGTTTTCATGTTCAATATTTACCATCACATTTATTACCTATACAAGTGACTGTATTCTTCTTTCTTGTGATTGCTTCTATCATTTTTTTTGTGTGTGTATATTTAAGACTCATTTTAACTTTCCCTCTTGTATGTATCATCACCATATTGGTGTGTTTAGCTAGAGGGATGCCGTAGGATCATGTTGTACAGGCCATTTGTGGCCCTCTTATTGTATTATGACATTGATGGAATGTTACAGAGTCTAACCATCCACTTTGCAACTTTTGATTTGGCCCATAAATATCATGTCACTTAGTACCTCTTGATGAGGATAAAATGAGGAGGTGAATCCTTAATATGAGGAAAATAAGGAGAAATATAACCCCTTTTTCGAGATTCATCGCTTTCAGTTTCATCCGAGTAGTGATTCTTTAACATGCTTGGATTTGAGAGGAGAAAGCCATTTAGGGAAAGACTAATTTGAAAAAAAAAATATCACCTAATGGTTAAATGTTACCTTTAATAATTAAAAATTCAATTACCAAAAAAAAAAAAATGATGTTCTCTCCATCCCCACTAGAGATAATAAAGGAGACTCACCACTCCTATTTAAATATTTCTTGTCTTTTTTTTGGGGTGGGGTTTTCTTGAAGGTGTAGCTTTTTTCATATGGCGTTTGGACTTTGTCATTTGATTCAACTGCATTGTTGAGTAGACAATAGTAAGATCCATGCCTCTATCCCAACAATCAAGAGTCTCATGTTGGTTCGACCAAAAGAAACAAGATTTGAAGAGAAGAATATAGGCTTGACAAGTGACTACCATACAGAGCATGGGAAAGCAACACGTTGCAGTTTGCATTTGGCATCCCACATCGCTTGTGTTCTCAAATTGCTACTTCTTTATATAAAATGATAGGAATCTGAGTCTTCGTGTTCGTTAAAAGGAGAGACGGTTGGCATCTCCCCTGACAGGGACGGGAACAGCCTTCGGGCTTACCTGTTACCACACATACGGTTAAGGCTCTCCACTTCGGTGGATCTTACCCAATTTTTTTTTTTCTTCTTTTGGGTTCAGATTGGTCCATTGGGAACCCAAGCAGGACCCATTTTTTCCTAGCTTAGCTATTATCTATGGCAACACCTCCCAACCTTATTAGCCAAGATATATGGATCTGGTTATCAAACAGACCCCACCACAACTACTTTTTCATAATTTGGACATGGTCTAAGAAATTATTAGCCAAGAAATATGGATCTGGTTATCAAACAGACCCCACCACAACTACTTTTTCATTATGTGGACATGGTCTAAGAAATTAGGGCTTAAGCCCAATTATGTTTATGCAGTAAAAGCAGTTTGTTGTTGTCCGTTGTTGCTTAGCTGACTAATTGTGTTGGGATGCATGAGTTTGAGTTCCTTATTGTGAAAGGAAAAAAATCATGATAAATATAAGAGTCCTATGGCCATAAGGATAATAGGGTATTATTACTTTGCTTTATGTAATTGCTTTCTATTTATTTCAAAAATAGGAGCGATCATAAAATACGGTTAACTATCGCAAATGACCATCAAATAATCTCCCATTAGAGGAAAATTAGCAAGGGAAGATGTGACAGGAATACACAAAATCAAGCTCCACCTTAATATATATATATATATATATATTGGTAAATCACCCTATATTCTTAATTACACACACCCTCTAACAATCATTTATGGAGCCCACTTGACCATGACCTCCTGTGTTCAATTTCCTGAAAATAAGTGGGCACTCAGTAAAAACAGATTCCCTTATGAGAGAATGAATTTCATCCCCGTAGGAAAAATTACACACACAGTAGTCATCCTGTGCACGACGCACCTTGATGTGGGGCCCACATCAAATAGATTCCTTTTTGAGGGAATGAGTTTGATCCCCCTCGGAAAAAATCCATATTTCATGACGCACCTTGATGTGGGGCCCAGATCAAATAGACTCCCTTTTGAGAGAGTGAAGTTGATCCCCCTTAGGAAAAAAGCACACATATATACAGTAGTCATCCCATGAATGATGCACTTGGATATGGGGCCCACATCCAAGATTGAAACTCTAGGGATTGAAAGATCTCTCTGGGCCCCTCCTTTTTACAAAAAAATCATCCTCAATCGGTCATGTCATCATCCTCTTTCTACAATCTATTCAGATTGATGTGCAATTAATCCAACGGCTCCATACCATAGATGAACAGTTGTAGTAGGGTCCACATGTCTATGTTCACTTTCCATCACTTTCATATACATCAAATAATTTTCCAATCTATCAACATAGTTGCACCAAACACCAATACATTGGAATCATCAAGGAATCCATTTTGCATCAAATAGTCACTCATGGAATTCTGGCCTATTTCTTCTGTGCACCAATTAGAGAAAAAGCCATCACATATATTTGGTTTGGGGCACCAAGTATTCCAATGAGGCTGAATTCATCTCTCCAAACAAGTAAGACCTTACTAAAAACAAATTTCAAAGCCCGGAGTGCAGTGGGTTTGAACTTTGAGTTTGCTCCTCAAGGTCTTAAGTTCCACTCCCATCCCTTGGGTTATCCGAGTAAGCCTTCAGAATAGTTTGTATTCGTTAGAATCGGCTAGCCTCCTGGCTGGAGCCCAAAGGTCTAAAAGCTAAGTTGGCAAGGAATATCATGCATCATCAAAAAGTAAAAATTAAAAAAATTATGCAATGATTTCTTAACACTGCATCTGTCACGTAAGAGTAAAGTTTGTTAAATATCGTGTCAGATATGCAATATGAGCTTAGGCTCACCCCAACACACAGCTCATTTGGGCCCTCACTGTATGGTGGGCTCTGTGGAAAAGTAGAAATGATTTATCTTTAAGTTACAAAAATTCAACCCCTCCTCACTATCAATATTAATATTGCAAGGAGCATAGTCGACAAATGTACAAATGTATGGATAAGTTTGAAAAGTCCTGCCATCGTCCTTCTACCGTGGGCCAAAATTTTACGTTGAGGGTCCCCACAGGCGCCACCCATGTTTTTTAAGATGCTTCTTTCAAGGCCACAGATGAAAAAGCAAGCTTTGACTTCGCTACTGGGCTTGATGGTTCTTGGATTTGTGCAGGATCTCTCTACGGGTCAAAGTTCTCTACTATTATCGAATACTGTTACTTTCACACATTTTCCAAAGAATCTTAACGTCGTTGCTCAATGACCTAACCAAAACCTCCTATGAGAGGGGTAATTTTGTGGGTGGATACTGGTTGGTGGGGGTGGTTTCTCATGTTGTTTCTCTGTGATGTGGCTTCTCTCTTTCAATGAATTTATCGTTTTTTACCAAAAAAAAGCACTCAATGCATGCTGGGTTGGGTAATCAACACGGACCAGCATAGCCTGGCCTGCTGCCTGACTTACACCACTAGATGTAGAAGGGTAAATTTGCATGGTCTGTTCTCCCAAATCAAGTCCACGGCCCAGCACACTGCTGACGTGCACTGCTAATTAAATAAAGTCGAAATTCATTGCCCTCTCCTGAATCTAGTCCCTGCCGAGACCTTTCGACCCTCCTTTATCCACTGGTTAACATGCATCCAGGTGGGTCCCACGAGTCCGTAGTAACCCATGGAAGAAAATTGGAGTACGTAAGTATAGGACTGAAGAAGCGAGAACACTTCTCATCCCTCTTTGATATCAACATGCCAGAATAAGCTGCTGACTTAAGGCATGATTCCCAAAACTTAAATAAGAAAAAAAGGAAAGAAAAGAAAGGTAAAAGCAGCCTGGCAGCATCACATCCTGACCCATTAACATTATTTTTTTTTCATTTCTTTAGGAAGGAATATGAATCATTCTGAAGAATAGTTCAGCTCTTGTTCTGCTTACTGGCGTCATTACAAACAGAAAAAATAAAGCATCTGTTGTCTGGCCTCCTTCAATCACACAACCAAGTTGAGATCAGATTCAAGAGGAAAGACAATAAAACAAAAACCCAAATGATATTTTATTAGAAGAAAAATTGCAATTTGCAACTGTAACCACATCATGTCCATCCTAGATGTATGACAGCCTTTTATAGCTAAAAAGAGTGCACAGAAGGCACTATTTACTTAATATATGAAAAGGTTATTTTACATTTTCAAATGCGGCTTATATCACGACCAAATATGAAAGTGGTGGCCCAGTTGATTGCCACGTAGAATCTGTTCCTCCAACTCACTACACGAGTGAGATAAGCTGATCGCCAAATAAACCAACTAATGAATCCAGCAAGAGCCAACCCTTTGGCCTCCTGTTATAGAATGTTGAATGAGTTAGTTGCTGAATTTAACAAGATAACAAAACATGATTGTAATCTTTACAGGGAATGCACCTTGCCCTGCCGAAGATCGACAAGAGCTTTGTAGCTGCCAACTGTTGCCATGCTTCCCAAATGCTTGTAAACAAATGGATTCCCTAAATCCACATCTCTTGCGCTGTCTGCATGTCCTCCCCCAGATTTACCAATTCGGTTTAGTAGGCTGGCAAGATATTTTCCCTGTCTCTCTGCTACCTGTTTCAAGTACCCAATAGGACAGTCAGGAAATCAGTGGCATGTATGATGGACAAATAGCTCGGAAACTCACTACATGATATATATCACAAAGCATAGTAGTATCAGCAGTTGTAGGTTCTCACCTGAATCAACTTATGTTTAGTGATAATCAAGCCACAATGCGTATCATGGCCACTCATGAATTCCATGAAAGGATAAGGCACGTAGATGTTGATTTCTATCTCATCCAAAGCTATCTTCTTATAAAGAGAGAACCATCAACTCTGTTTGTCTCTACTCATAACTAGCTAACTTCAGGTATCTTTACAAGCTTGGAGATGAGAGAGTTTCCAAGATGGAAATGGTCAATATCCATTCATCAGCTTGAATGGGAGTGAGACTGAAAGATATGGGTCAAAACACATGCCTAATTAGGGTTAGGCATGTGTTAATATGTGATATTCTTTTATAAAGAGTTTTTAGGTATTGAAAAAATAACCCTAGTTATTATATGATGATTACGTGTAAAAATATTTCTACACTGCCCCCCAAGCAGGTACATATCAGGGCTTGCTCAGCAATTTCCAAAAGCTTATATCTTCCAATGCCTTAGTTAGGAGATCAGCTAACTGGGGTTGGATCTCACATATAGACCAGACAGAGAATATTAGCACATAGTCCTCTTGTGATTACTTTTTTTTCCTCTGGAAGGAAAAGCATTGCAGAGCTTTTTCCCAGATCCTTCCAAAAGGTCGATATATTGGATTCTTAGCAGAATCTCAGGGAGTTTCTGACTATTACCAAGTCATTTCATCAGAAGACCTACATCAAAGCCAAGTTCAATCAACCATAATCCATGAGCGAGAACACAGAGATCTACTCTTTTGATACATTGGAAGCTCTGTCCTAATCCATACAACTTTGCATGCTCCATGAGCAATTGCTGCGTATTCAGCTTCACACCAGAATAAGCAACAACGTGCTGTTTTATGCCCTTACAAACCATCAAATTTCCGAGGACAGAGGCTCAATACCCTGAAGTCAAACTTCTATCTGTTTGGCAAACAAACTGATCTCCATCAGTATAGACCTCCAGTCTTAGATACGCTAAATGTGAAGGGTAGAATTCAAGTACTCATGAATTCTCAAGGAGCATTCAGCTGAAGAAAACAAGAAGGCAGGAATTGGTTATTAACCCAACAACATAACTGATGTTAGATATTAAAAAAAAAAAAACTGATTTTACGACTCCTGACAATTAGATATATCTAATCTCCCAAATAATATTTGGTACGTATCAACATCTTTCAAGCAATCACCTTCATCAACCTGTAGATGATGATTGGCATGCACAAGTGTATCAGCAAGCATTTGAGACAATCATACCAGTCTTTAGAATGTCAAAAAGATATTTTCCAACAAAAAGGCTATGCCTCTTCGAAATCAAGCAGTTAGCCAATAGCCAACCTAAATCTTTGATATCAAAAAATATTTCTCAAACGTCAA
The DNA here is from genome assembly GCA_037013555.1 of Sextonia rubra. Classification (NCBI taxonomy): domain Eukaryota; kingdom Viridiplantae; phylum Streptophyta; class Magnoliopsida; order Laurales; family Lauraceae; genus Sextonia; species Sextonia rubra. The sequence continues at coordinate 13,049,447 of JASUAD010000012.1, forward strand.
ATGATCCCTCAAGTTATCTCGTCTGAAGTATGACTTTGTGATGATGACGTCATCAACATAAGCAACGAAAGCTTCATTTGATACTTCTTTCAATGAAAACTTCATTTGACACTTCCTTCACTCATCTCCACGAATGGTGTGGGTGAAGATGATGGAGATGGGGACGTGTGACATTGTTTTGGGTTTTTTTTTTTTTTTTTCTGGGGGTGGGGGGGTGTTGGGTTGAAATTTGGGAAGGCTGAGTTGGTTTTAGGGTGTCAGGATGGGAGTTTTGGGTTTTGGTGGGTGGGTAAAGAGGGCTAGGGTGTTGGTATTGTTAGGATGAGTTGGGGGTGGGCTACGTTCAAGGGGATGAGTCTAGGATGGTCGAGGGTGGGTTTGGATGGTTGGGGTAAGTCAAGGATCTCAGGAGAAGGTGGGTTTCAGGGATTTGGCGAGGTGGGTTTCGGCTAGGGATGGCAAAGGGGTTTTGATCTGGGTTGGAAGTTTGGGGTTTATGGGTTCAAGGAAGGGTTTGTCGAGATGGGTAACGGATGGTGTTCTGCGAACTATGATACCCAGATACTCCAAATGCCTTGTGGTATCGGTACCAATACGATACGATACGGATACGGATATGAGATACGGCAAGATACGGCTTCGATACGGCACCCAATTTTAGGATACAGCTATGCAATATTTTTTACCCAAAATTACAACAGATTTTATCCATTTTGACCAATTTACTCCTAAATGAACCCTCTCTCAGTTTGATCAAAAGGAAAGCAAAAAAGAAGGAGAAGAGAAGGAGGAGAAGGTGGCAGCAAGGATGAAGATAACTAAACTGACAGGGGCTACTGCTTTCATTTTGATTGGTTGCTTCTTCAACTAAGTGGTAGACCACTGTGTTGCTTTGTGCTACTGTTGTTGCTTCGAGCTTTTAGCTTCAGGTGCTATGTACACCTCATCTTCTTCTTATTTATTCTTTTTCTTCTTTTTTTGTTCGATGATACCCCAGAGATGCAAAAGGGGCAAAAGAATCAGTCACATTTTATTAATGAGAATAGGCCCGTTAGGCTTTTTTTTTTTTTTTATTTCTTTCTATTTCAATGTTGAGCTACTGGAGCCAACTAAGACACTTGGCCCATTTTTTTTTCCTTTTCTTTTCTTTTCTTCTATGTTAAGATAATGTCAGGCTCACCTCATTGAAAATTTGATCCACACAGTGGGCCTCATAATATTTGAGCACTACAATAAGTATTTATATATATATTTGGAAATGCCGTACCCATATCCGTATCCTAAAATTTTCAAGTCAACGTATCGAACCCTCGTTCCTCGTGTCCGTATCCGTACCTGTGTCCATATCTGGGCATCATAGCCTGCGGAAGCAGTTTTGGGGTTCGAGTGGGGTTGCTAGGTTTGATAGGGGATGGGTATGGGTTATGGTGGGTCTGGGATGGCATTTGGTGGTAGGGTTTAGTTTAGTGATGGGGTTTGGCTCAATTGAGGGTTGAATGAAGGTGGGTCTCGAGATGGATGATGGAGAAAATCTGGGAATTTCTGCTGTTTTTTTGGCGATCAATATTTGTCTCTGATCCCAATTAGCATAGCCATGGATCCATGATCAAGAAATAGATCAATCTCCTGAACGATTGATCGAATCCAAGTATAAATTCAGCCATAAGAGGAGCAAACATCATAAGAGATAACATCTCAAAAGAGAACTTCATTGATTGAAATTGAGCATGCATAACAATGAGGCCTAATAACCTTATATAGAGGGGTTGGCTTAATAATTGATTCCTAAGAAACAAAACTTACAAATATTAGAATAAGCCTAAATAAAATAAGAAACTCACTAATTAATCAAACTACTAATAATATTCCTAAATAACTAGATGTCCAATTGGGATGATGGACTGAGCTAAACGGGTTGGCCAAACTATGGTCTGGCTTGCATCACTTAGGAGACTACTTCAATCTATTAAGTTCTTTAATCTGCATTGTATTTACTACTTAAGCTAAAATCCAATGGGAACATCCATGAACACCTCCTGGAGCTTGCCATATAGAAAGACAATCCTTACATCTAGTTGAAAGAGTGGAAAGTCTTGGTTTGCTGAAATTGAGAGTAGAAAATGTTGGTTTACTAAAAGAACCTAATTTGGCCACGAGCAAAAACCTCCTAATAATCCAATGCACAAGTTTGTGTCTATTCACTCTATTGCCTTGTTATTTATCTTACATTTCTCAACAAATCTGCAAGGGAGGTGTTTGACCATTTATACCAAGTGGCATCCAACTAGCCTCTTCCCATCAGGTTGTTTGGTAGTTCCTAAGTTTGATTCCATTCAAGAGCTTTCATTTCCTCAACCATGCCAGGCTTCCAGTGAAGAATGGAGAATGTTTGCTGCTAGTTTAGGAATGAAGGAATTTGACTGCAAACAGGGCATTTAAAAGTGCTGACGTGTAAAAGAAACATAGTGACGTGTGTTACTTGACTCAGTTGAGCTGAATCTAGAGTTTTCTCTAAGAGTTCAAGAAACCCCAAAAGCATAAAACATGAGAAATAGAAGAAAAGAGAAAGAACTATATGGTTGGATCACCATTCCCCCTCAAGCGTGAGAATGAAGAAGTTTGATTGCAAAATAGCCATCTAAAAAGTGTTGGTAAGTCAATGAAACATGCTGGTATTAATTACTTAACTCGGTTGAGCTAAATCTAGAGTTTTCTCTAAGAGTTAACGAAATTCTCAAATCCATAAAACATGAGAAATAGATGATATGACAAAGAATTAGGCAAAGGAACCAAGGATTAAAATAGCGATTGGGGTGGGTGTAGCAGCTAGTGGCCAGTAACACTACATAGTGGGCGATATGTAATGGTCTAGAAGTGTGAAATTTTTAAGTGGCTAAAGGAATTCAAATCTTGTGTAACTGCCAACTTATGTTTTTTTAATGATTTGGAACCATGCAAGGGTAGAGATAGAGGTGTAAAATGGGACAGGCAGACCATGCAAGTCAATGCGGCACGGCCTGGCCCAGCCCAGTCAATAGCACAGCCCGAACACAAAGAGGCTATGTTGGGCCGAGGTTGCCAGGCCTGCAGGCACGACCAGCATAGTGGCACGGCACGCTGGCATGATCCCATGGTCTTTTTTTCAAAAACCCATATATAGAGGATGTAGTTGCAAGTGCACCTGAGAGGCTCCATAAAATCATTTCCCATAAAGTTCCCATTGCAGTAGCTGCCCTATGTTCATACCTATTCAGTAGTGTTGTAAACCACCTCCTACAATCAATTGATGAGATCTATCTCTGTTTTCACAAGGAGAAAAGAAGATTACTGTAGACAGTCCCCTTAAATCAATTCTGCTATTCAGGCTTAGTTTGACCATAAAAGTCAAGATCATCAGGTACAAAAGCAATTTTGTTGCAAGTTGAGATCCTTCAAACTGAATTGTAAGTTTGGACCATTTGTATCAGTTAATAAGTTAGGTCAATTGACATATCATTGTCACCAAAGTAAACACAAAAAAATAGATTACATTGTATATAAATTCCAAGACTACAAGTAAAACCTGAGCAATCTCCACCATTCCAAAGTATGATCGCATACAAGTACTGATGTTATTAGGCTGCACTTGGCTAAATATTTACTCTCTACCACTCCATAGTAGAAATCCAAAAAATCATGGAAGATTATTCTCAAACCCTTGTGTAAGGATTTTGTATGTTGGTTAATTCATGGGTTGGACAAAACTCTAGGTCCATTAAGTTATAATTTGGTATTTCTTTTAGATGAACTGTGGTTCGTATCGCTAGAAGAGTTGCACGAAGAAACTAGAAGAAATTTGGAATTGGTACCAACTCTCGGAATTGGGACCCGCTCGAGTGCATTTGAGGACCCGCTCAAGCAGATTTGAGTAACCGCTCAAGCGCAATTGAATACCTGCTCGAGCGCACAGCGAACAGAAACCCATTTTTCAGTTTGGATTTATGTTCTATTTGTGCTAGGATTGCTATTTTGTGTCCAATGCAAATGCTAACTCCTATGCACGAATTGTGGGTTATAAAAAAGGTATTTCACTCAACCTTAAGATATAGAGATCTCATTATTCTAAGTAGAGATAATACTTTGGAGGTTATCCTTGTCGTTAGAGCTTCCATTGGAGAGACCTTGCTGAAGCTTTGAGCGTAGAGTTTGTTGCTTCTACTTCTTCGCAGAAGATTATTCATCTTGTGGATTCAAGGTGATTGGATCAAGGTCAGAGAGAAGTGCAAGGTGAGGGATTGCTGTGGCAAGGATTTGTGCAAGAAAAATTACGGTCCTTAGGTTGAGGGAGTGACTGGAAAGGGTTGTGAGTATATCTTATAACTATTCGAAATTAGTATTTGGTTTTGATAGTCTAGAAGAGCTCGTGGTTTTTCCTGTTTGGGTTTTCCATGTTAAAATTTTGTGTGTTTTCTTGTATTGTTGATTACTTTTGATTGCTAGTTTGTTTATTATTCCGTTGCATGTACGTAAATTGAACTGCAATCTAAAAATCCGGGGCTCCTAAAACTTTCAATTCATATCAGAGAGGGCCACCTAATTTGTTGTGTGTATATCTATTGTGATTTCTAGAATGAAATTCAACCACAAAGGCACGTCAAATAGCAAGCCATCAATGATGAAAGATAAGAAATATGACTTGAAGAATATGCTCAAATCTGAGTTTGAAAAGAAAAACACTAAATCTATCCAATGCTTTGAATGCAAAAGGGTTTGGTCATAAAGCATTTGAATGCGCAAATAGAAAAAAGATAAGATATGGTTAAGTTCTGAATGCAACAAGGGATGATTCTGAAGTTGAAGTCAAATCTGTAGTCCCTATCAATGGCAATGCAAAGTACGTTGCATTCATGGCTAAGTCCTCACAGGTAGTTGCTTCCAACAATGGTTTTAATAGTGAAGTTAATGAAAGCACAATTGGAAGGCAGAATATCAAATTTTGTTTGACAAAACTATAAAGATAGTCAAGATGAATGAGAAGGTTGCAATCAATTGGCAAGCTGTAGAACAGATTTCTTCACTGAAGGGTGAATTGGTTGAAGCTCATGATAAGGTACAACTATTCAATAATCATGAGAATGATCTGGCTAACAAGTTCACTGCTGTAGAATAAAAGTATGAGTTGTTGATCATGAGAAATCTACACAAGAGATGGAAGAATTTAAGAAAAAGTAGCACAATTGTCAAACTAATAATGTTGACTTGAATGGCAAGTAGAAGATAACAACGTCAGAGCTAACTGCATCAAAGGAATTGCTTGACAAGATGAACAATGATTCTGCAACACTCAATGACTGGTGCAATCAGAAAAGGCCTCATGAAAAATGCGGTATCGGTTTTGATCATGGTGTATCTACTTCAAAGCCTAAAGGTGAAACTACTTTAGTTAAATGTTTTGCTTTAAAATTTTTGGCACCAACTGCTCCACATGTTGCAAGCACAAATCATGTGGAGAGTAGTTCAATAAAGAAGAATGCATTGATTTCTAAAGTTGCACTCGTATGTCATCATTGTGGAATTAAATGACACATTCCACTCCATTGCAACAAGCTGAGAGCTTTACCAAAGAACAAGCAATGGAGAAAGCAACTGTCTGAGCCAAAGATAAAGACTAAAGCCATTTGAGTCAAGAAAGCTGATTTGCCTACTGTATTGGTACACACTATGTTGAAATATTTGAATTCACAAGTGTGAGTAACAAAGTCTGAACACCCATAATTAAGAACGTCAAGCTCTCACCCTTAGCTACTACAAGGATATCAGTAAGGGGAATTCAAAATTAAGGGAGAGCCACTGCTGGATCCTGATTGACAAATATGTTGCATACTAACATCATTACCTTTGTCAATTATAGACAAAAAGGGGGAGAATGATGTATTCAAGGGGAGAAATGAAGCTTCTTGAATTGGTCGAGCTGAAGATTATTGTATTCAATTGTTAATTGGTACAGAGCTGATGGACTGATTATTATTATTATTATTATTATTATTTTGCAACTCAATGTAATTTTGGTTTCATTTTTGGGTAGATTAAATGTATAGAAAGTTTTGCTCACGAATTGCCAAAAGGGGAGATTGTAAGGATTATGCATGTTGGCTAATTCAAGGGTTGGACAAAACTTTATGTCCATTAAATTGTAATTTGATATTTCATCTAGATGGACTGTAGTTCGTATTGCTGAAAGAGCTGAACGAAGAAAATAGAAGAAATTTGAAATTGGTACCCACTTTCAGAATTGGTGCCCGCTTGAGCGCATTTGAGTACCCGCTCGTGTAGATTTGAGTACCTGCTCGAGCGCAATTGAGTACCTGCTCGAGCGCACGGCAAATAGAAACCCACTTTCCTATTTGGATTTATTTCCTATTTGTGTTGAGATTGCTATTTTGTGTCTTATGCAAAACCTAACTCCTATTGCACAAATTGTGGTTTATAAAATGGGTATTTCTTTCAACCCTAAAATACAGATATCTCATTATTCTAAATGGAGATTACATTTTGGAAATCATCCTTTTTCTTTAGAGCTTCCATTGAAGAGACTTTGTTGAAGCTTTGAGTTTTAGAGTTTGTTGCTTCTATTTCGTTGAAGATTGTTGATCTTGTGGATTCAAGATGATTGGATCAAGCGTGCAGAACAGTGCACAGCGAGAGATTACTATGGCAAGGATTTGTGCAAGAAAACTACGGTCCTTAGGTCAAGGGAGTGACTAGAAAGGATTGTGAGTATATCTTGTAACTGTTCAAAATTAGTACTTAGTTTTGTTAGTCCTGAAAGACTCGTGGTCTTTCCTATTTGCGTTTTTCTACTTTAAAAATTTGTCTCTTTTTCTTGTATGGTTGATTGCTTTTGATAGTTAGTTTGTTTATTATTCCACTGCATATACGTAAATTGAATTGCAATCTAGAAATCTGGGATTCCAAAAATTTTCACCTTGACCTTGATATGATGGAAAAAAAATTTAGAGGGAAAAAGGTAATTAAGTCGCCCATGATGTCACTTGTTTGCAACATGAGTCAAAATGGATTAAAACAAAGGCTTAGTTTCAATCTATTCTTCAAGGTGGTTGTAAGCCATTTTCTTTCATCATACAATAATACTTTGAAGGTACAACTGCACCCACCTGCAAGCATAACTCCACTATGCTAAGATAGAAAATGCAACTGCTATGTAGCATTGTGGTTGTTTGTATTTCTCTATTGTATCTCTTGAAATTAAAGTAAGATTATCTTCTTATTGAATATTAATTTTGTCCATCCAACAGTCGAGATTTTATAATCAGTTTTCAATTTGAATGAACCATGATTATAGATTACTTTATTGGGATCATTGGAATAGGCCAATTGTGGATGGATTGTTCAAGTTTACTAAAGGTAATCTCTTCCAAATTCTTTACTGACATTTTATTAATATGTAAACTCATATTAGATGCATGCATTGAAGAAGGAGAGGCAGAAGATGCAGAAGAAGTGGAAGAAGAACCTTTTCTTAGTGATTTAAATAACCTAGACATTTTTAAACAAAAATTGATATTAAGTTGGAATCACTAGTGGCTAGTCAAAGATTTATGAGGGATTTGTCCTCAAACGTCTTCCTCAACCAAACGGATGTTGTACACCTCTATGCAACAAGGGTGTAAGAACCCTGAATTATAAATGGGCCAAGCCTGAATTATTAAATGGGCTAAATGGGCTTAGAGAGGCCCAGTTTCGATCAGTCCAATTCATGACTGGATTGGGCTATTGGGTCAAATTTTTCAGGTCCATAAATGATCCAAACTCACTTAATTGTGACTCTATAGCTTCCCAAAATTATGACTGTGAAACTCCCACACTTAAATTCCCCAAACTTAAATTTTCCAAAAATTATAACTATGTAACTCCCAAAATAATGACCTTAAATTGTGACTTTTAGTCTTCTTAGGTGACCTTTCAAGGGAAATCCTTTAGGATTCCAGCTCTATATAAGAAGAGATCTCCTCTCATCTTTGGTCACTTTCTCATGGTTCTCATGGAAGAAGAGTAGGAGTCCAATAGAGTGATATTTGAAAATAGAAGCAAGGAGATTCCAAGGAACACCTAACATAGTGGATGTCTGATTTGAGGTCACTTATTACTTATACCAGGTGAGTAGGACTTCTCTTATACTCATGTGAATATGGTGTTCCTTATATTCTGCTGTTTGGTTTCTATTTACATATATCAGTCAGTTTATGTTGATATCCTTGCAACAGGATATAAATTCTGTTTGACATAAGATTATCATTTCTTTGATTTGGCTTAATAAGGGTTCATTATATTAAAAATTCAGATCTGAATTGATGAAAATGCTAAGACTGACGACAGGATTGTGAAGGAAAATACAGATTTAAAATTTATCCTCTTTGTGTAATGACTGGTAAATCTGAATCTTATGATAAATGTGATTATTAAGGACTGTTTTCATCATACAGTCTGCTGGTTTAATATGTACATTAATTCTTTGTATAATGACTGGTAAATTTGAATCCTATGATTGATACACTTTCTATGGACTGTTTCTTTCATAGAATATAATGTTTTATTGAGTGAAGAAATTCAGAACTAAGTACTGTTATATATATATCAGTCACAAGTGCTTTTGAACTAAGTTACTGTTATACGTTTTCTCACCCAATCACAAGTACCTTTTTTAACTAAGCTACTGTTATACATTTTCTTACCCAATTACAAGTACTCTTTGAACTAAGCTACTGTTATACATTTTCTTAATCAGTCACAAGTAGTCTTTGAACTAAACTACTGTTATTTTCTTAATCAGTTATAAGTACTCTTTCAACTAAACTACTGTTATTTTCCTAATCGGTCACAAGTGCTCCTTTGAACTATGTTACTGTTATACAATTTCATGTCAAAGAAACTTAGGAATTTTTATAAAGGACTTTGGGTTCCAAAGAATCCCTAGGGTTGATCTATATTATGAGAAAAAGGGAATACTAGTACTATTGTATAGTATTACATGTACAGTAGTGACTGCTTTCCATTTCACGAATATTTAGCTGTGAAACATTATGTTAATATTGCACTGTTATAAGGGATTGTTAAGAAGTTCCCTCTTTTATTAAATAAGATCGTGTGAATAAGATGAGCTACCATAATATAACTAGTTCCAAATTAAGTAGTGGGTACTTCCATCGCTACAGTCTCATTTTTATTTTTACTATACAAATGATGACTTGTAAATTTTGAATCTCAATCTAGATTTAATACTGTCCTTAGTAGCTATGTATGGAATGAATAATTAATATGAGACTCTGTGATACTTGCTCAAAGTGATTAATTCTAATTATGAGTATAGTATTCTCTCTATGACTAAAAAGAATTTCAAAAAAATAGGGCCAATGCCACATATTTGGAGCACCAGTTATGAATTAGAGTGGGGCGAGATTTTGACTCAAGTATGTGGGACTAGCCAATGGAAGACATAATGATACTTATTATGAAATCAGTGAGCGGAGATATTTTTTTTAGAATTGTTTGGAAGTGTCTGTTTCCATTGGTATTGGATTCGACTTATGAATTAAGAATGGTGACAATCTTGTCACGACATGAATATGAATCCCCTTACAATTAAAGAATGGTAACAATCTTGTCACGACATGAATATGAATCCCGTTACAATGAATGGTGACGGTCATGTCACGACATGAATCCCTTTACAACTAATAATGGTGACAGTTTTGTCACGACATGAATATGAATCCCCTTACAATTAAGAATGGTGACAATCTTGTCACGACATGAATATGAATCCCCTTCATAATTAAGAATGGTGACGGTTATGTCACGGCATGAATATAAATCCCTTTACAACTAAGAATGGTGACAATCTTGTCACGACACGAATATGAATCCCTTGTTCATGCTGCTAATATAAACAGGTATGGTGGTAGTTTAGTCAATCAACCTATGAACTTCTATTAATATCATGATAATTACTATTGCTCTCTTGATTTTAGAAATTCTACTCACCAGTGTTACTGACTAGTGGTTCGCCCCACTACAGGTAATGTTTTTGTAGCGGGATCTGGGAGCGGCGGAGATCAGCATATAGATTTTGGCATGCAACGCTGATAGAGAGTTCGAAAACCATCTAGACCATTAGATGGAGTTAGCCCCATTTTGGAATATTTTAGATCTATTGTCATTTCTTAGCTATAATTGTAAAGACTTTGTTAAGATATTAATATTATGAATTTACCTTCATTTTCCTTAGACTTGCTCTTGAATTTATTTTATGAATTTGTAATATGATCAAGTTAACGACTTAAGAATCTGAAGAGCTCCAGAATCTTGGGTCGTTACAAAGTGGTATCAGAGCAAAGTCTTGGGCAATCCTTAAAACACTTAGAAACCAGTAGCATACGTGGTGAGGTCGTGGTTTGGGGGCGTTAGATTGTGATATGCATTTCCTTGTGTTAATTATTGTGTATCTTATTATAGGAGAAAGAACATGAGTTCCCAACAGAATCTTAACGGCAATGGCATTGAAAGTCGAACATCAAACCCAGATGGGGGATCGTCCTCGATGCCTGAATATGTGAAGCTGATGTTCGATACCTTTATGAAAGCTTACGATCAGGTGCAAGAGCAGATAAAGACTTTGGCTCATCGTCAGGATGATGGTGGCCAAAGTGGGCTCGCTATTGGTGGGAGTAGGGACAGGGAACGGGATTCCCTATATAAAAGATTTAACGAATTCCGTCCTAGGTACTTTGATGAAACTGCAGATCCTTGGGATGCAAATAAGTGGATAGAAAATGTCGAAGCAATTTTTGAAGTTATGGGCTGTTCTGATCAGCAGAAAGCTCTATTGGCAGCTTTCAAACTTGAAGGAAATGCAAAGGAGTGGTGGAAGTCCGCCAGAAGGACCTATCCAGGTCCTGAAAATGAAATTCCTTGGAGCTTCTTCAAAAAGGAGTTTATTGCAAAATTCATACCGGAGCATATAAAAGAAAGGAAGAAGAGGGAATTTCAAAATTTGGTTCAAGGAGACCTGTAAGTGACCAAATACAATAATAAGTTCATAGAATTGTCTCACTTTGCTGAACCCTTGGTAGCTACAGAAGAACTGAAATGCAACAAGTTTATTGAGGGATTACGCCCTGATATTAAGAAGGATGTACGATTGGGACAGCCAGTCACATACGCAGACTCCTTAAGAAGAGCCTATGTATCTGAAGAAGCCATCGATGAGATCAATGGAGTACTTCCATCTAATCCAACTGGGGATGGAAAAAGAAATCAAGAACGCCGTCCTCCTCAAAAGAAACAGAAAATGGAATCTCATGTTAAATGCAGTCGCTGTGGGAAGAACCACGCCTTAGAACAATGTCGATGGCACCGTGGTGCTTGCTTTTCATGTGGCCAGGTGGGCCATAAGGCTAACGATTGTCCCAAGAAGCAGGAGAAAGATCGATCACAACGGCATGGCCACAAGTCACGACAACATCAAGGCTATCAGCAATCACGGCAGAATTCGCAAAGCTACCCTCCTCGGGATCAAGGGAACTCTCATCAGAATTACTACCAGAACCAGCAATTGGGCCAGAATCAGCAAAGTGGATATCAGCGGAATCCGCCACAGGGACAGAATTTCAACCAAGAGAGAGGCAATCAAGGTGGACATCAAAAGAGTCACTCACCAAATGCGAGGGTTTATGCTATTACTCAACGGGAGGCGGAAGTAGCAAGCAATGTGGTTGAGGGTACGCTCCTGATCTCTGGCAACAAGGCTATTGCATTATTTGATTCCGGCTCTACACACTGCTTTGTTTCACATAATTTTGCTCCAAAATTGCACATAACCCCTTCTAAACTTTCCCAAGCAATGGCAGTTTCCACCCCTACTGGAGGACAATTGAATACTCACACCATATTCTATGAATGTCCTTTAAGCATTGGGGAAGTTGTGATGCCTGCAGATTTAATTTTGCTACCAATGAATGATTTTGACATTATTTTGGGAATGGATTGGTTAGCAAAACACAGGGCTGTGCTAGACTGTTTTAATAAAATAGTCCGCTTTAAACTAGAAGGGTTCAAAAATGTGCGTGTAATGGGGATAAGGAAAGTAGTAGAGACACGTGTGATTTCGGGAATTAAAGCCAGCCAATTATTAAGAACTGGGTGTACGGGGTATTTAGCATTCGTTACCGGGGAAAAACAAGAACCAAAACTAGAAGAAATCCCGGAAGCAAGAGAATTTCCTGATGTTTTCCAAGACGAATTACCCGGTTTACCACCGTTGCGGGAGGTAGATTTTACTATTGAAGTGATACCGGGAACAGCTCCAATCTCTAGGTCTCCTTATCGAATGGCACCCACAGAACTACGGGAACTTAAGGAGCAACTACAGGACTTACTAGACAAAGGATTCATTAGGCCCAGTGTTTCACCATGGGGAGCTCCTGTTCTTTTTGTTAAAAAGAAGGATGGAACCTTGCGTATGTGCATAGATTATCGACAGCTCAACCAAGTCACTATTAAGAATAAGTATCCGCTGCCACGGATCGATGAGCTGTTTGACCAACTCCAAGGAGCAAGGTACTTTTCAAAAATTGATCTACGGACTGGATACCATCAGTTGAGGGTGAGGGAGGAGGATGTACCTAAGACAGCTTTCCGGACTCGATATGGACATTATGAGTTTCTGGTAATGCCATTTGGGCTAACCAATGCACCAGCTGTATTCATGGCACTCATGAATCAAATCTTCAAGCCCTATTTGGACCAGTTTGTTGTTGTATTCATCGATGATATACTAATTTACTCTAAGACAGAATTGGAGCATAGAGATCATCTGCGCACTGCATTGAAGTTGTTAGAAGACAATCAGCTATATGCTAAGTTGAGCAAATGTGACTTTTGGCTAACTCAGGTGAATTTCCTAGGTCACATCATTTCAGGTGAAGGATTTTCTGTGGACCCTGCCAAGGTGGAAGCTATCACTAGTTGGAAACGGCCAACAACAGTGTCAGAGGTCCGGAGTTTCTTAGGACTCGCAGGGTATTATAGGAGATTTGTGCAAAGGTTTTCTTCCCTTGCAGGACCTCTAACTCGTCTCACTAGGAAAGATGTGCAATTTAATTGGGACGACAAATGTGAGACCAGTTTCCAGACACTGAAGGATAAGTTGATTTCGGCACCGGTTTTGGCCTTACCTTCAGGCAGTGGTGGTTTTGTAATATTTTGTGATGCGTCATTCAAAGGACTGGGGTGTGTACTTATGCAGCACGGAAAAGTAATTGCTTACGCATCTAGACAATTGAAGACACATGAGCAAAATTATGCCACTCATGATTTAGAATTGGCTGCTGTAGTTTTCGCTCTTAAAATTTGGCGACATTATCTCTATGGAGAAGAATTCAAGGTGTACACGGACCATAAAAGCCTAAAATATATCTTTTCCCAGCAGGAGTTAAATTTGAGGCAGCGGAGATGGTTAGAATTTTTGAAAGACTATGACTTCACTATAAATTACCATCCCGGAAAGGCAAATGTTGTGGCCGATGCATTAAGCAGAAAGTCAGTCCAATTGGCTCACTTGACAGCGGAATGGAATTTACTAGCAGAAATCAGAGACTTGGATGTGAATTTTCGGATCATTGGTGACAATATATTATTGGGGAGTTTCAAAGTTCAACCAGAAATCATCCAGCAAATTAAGGACCGCCAAAAGAATGATGGGACATTAGCACAAATCTTCAACAAATTGGGAGATAAGCCGGATTTTTCACTTACTAATGGTACCTTGTATTACAAGAATAGGTTGTGTGTTCCAAATGATCGGGAAATTAAGGATGAGATACTGCATGAGGCACATCATACCCGATATACCATTCATCCAGGAAGTACTAAGATGTACCAGAATCTCAAGAAGCAATTCTGGTGGAATGGTATGAAAAAGGACATTGCAGAATTTGTGGCAAAATGCTTAACATGCCAGCAAGTTAAGGCAGATCATCGGAAACCTGGCGGGTTGTTGCAGCCATTGCTTGTACCAGAGTGGAAATGGGAGCACATCACTATGGACTTCATTTCTGGCTTTCCAAAGACTTTCAGGGGCAATGAAGTAATTTGGGTAATTGTGGACCGCTTGACCAAGTCTGCCCACTTCATCCCTCTGAAAGGAAGAACATCGATGGAAGAATTGGCACGAAGATATGTTAAGGAGATTGTTCGACTGCATGGAATTCCGGTGTCTATTGTCTCGGATAGGGACTCCAGGTTTGTATCCAACTTTTGGAGAAAATTACAGACGGCCATGGGAACACAATTGCGGTTCAGCACCGCATATCATCCTCAGACTGATGGCCAGACTGAAAGAACTAATCAGACTCTTGAAGATATGTTGCGAGCCTGTGCCCTAGATTTCAAAGACAGCTGGGATGAGCAGTTACCCTTGGTAGAATTTGCCTATAATAACAGTTATCATTCCAGCATTCAAATGGCACCTTTCGAAGCATTGTACGGACGGAATTGCCGATCTCCCATCTGTTGGGAGGAAGTTGGCGATCGAAGAATCCTTGGGCCAGAATGGGTTCAATCCTCAACGGACACCATCAAGAAAATCCGAGACAGACTCAAAACTGCCCAAAGTAGACAGAAAAGTTATGCGGACAATCGCAGGAGGGAGCTGGAGTTCACAATAGGAGATCATGTCTTTCTCAAAGTTTCTCCAACCAAGGGTATCATGCGGTTTGGGAAAAAAGGCAAGTTGAGTCCGCGTTACATCGGACCTTTTGAGATAATTGGTCGTGTTAGTAATGGGAATGCTTATGAACTAGCATTACCCCCACAACTGGCTGGTGTACACAATGTGTTTCATGTATCCATGCTAAAGAAATATGAACCAGACTCGTCTCATGTGATAGACTTCGGACCACTTCGGATACAAGAAGATTTGTCTTATGAAGAAAAACCAATAGTCATTTTAGAAACACGAGAAAGAGCCCTTCGGAATAAAACTATCCGCCTGGTTAAAATTTTGTGGGAGCATCATAATCAACAGGAGGCCACTTGGGAGACAGAAAAAGATGTCCGAGAAAAGTATCCACATCTCTTTCTCTAAGGTATGATTTAAATTTGGAGGACCAAATTTCACAAGGGGGGGAGTATGTAAGAACCCTGAATTATAAATGGGCCAAGCCTGAATTATTAAATGGGCTAAATGGGCTTAGAGAGGCCCAGTTTTGATCAGTCCAATTCATGACTGGATTGGGCTATTGGGTCAAATTTTTCAGGTCCATAAATGATCCAAACTCACTTAATTGTGACTCTATAGCTTCCCAAAATTATGACTGTGAAACTCCCACACTTAAATTCCCCAAACTTAAATTTTCCAAAAATTATAACTATGTAACTCCCAAAATAATGACCTTAAATTGTGACTTTTAGTCTTCTTAGGTGACCTTTCAAGGGAAATCCTTTAGGATTCCAGCTCTATATAAGAAGAGATCTCCTCTCATCTTTGGTCACTTTCTCATGGTTCTCATGGAAGAAGAGTAGGAGTCCAATAGAGTGATATTTGAAAATAGAAGCAAGGAGATTCCAAGGAACACCTAACATAGTGGATGTCTGATTTGAGGTCACTTATTACTTATACCAGGTGAGTAGGACTTCTCTTATACTCATGTGAATATGGTGTTCCTTATATTCTGCTGTTTGGTTTCTTTTTACATATATCAGTCAGTTTATGATGATATCCTTGCAACAGGATATAAATTCTGTTTGACATAAGATTATCATTTCTTTGATTTGGCTTAATAAGGGTTCATTATATTAAAAATTCAGATCTGAATTGATGAAAATGCTAAGACTGACGACAGGATTGTGAAGGAAAATACAGATTTAAAATTTATCCTCTTTGTGTAATGACTGGTAAATCTGAATCTTATGATAAATGTGATTATTAAGGACTGTTTTCATCATACAGTCTGCTGGTCTAATATGTACATTAATTCTTTGTATAATGACTGGTAAATTTGAATCCTATGATTGATACACTTTCTATGGACTGTTTCTTTCATAGAATATAATGTTTTATTGAGTGAAGAAATTCAGAACTAAGTACTGTTATATATATATCAGTCACAAGTGCTTTTGAACTAAGTTACTGTTATACGTTTTCTCACCCAATCACAAGTACCTTTTTTAACTAAGCTACTGTTATACATTTTCTTACCCAATTACAAGTACTCTTTGAACTAAGCTACTGTTATACATTTTCTTAATCAGTCACAAGTAGTCTTTGAACTAAACTACTGTTATTTTCTTAATCAGTTATAAGTACTCTTTCAACTAAACAACTGTTATTTTCCTAATCGGTCACAAGTGCTCCTTTGAACTATGTTACTGTTATACAATTTCATGTCAAAGAAACTTAGGAATTTTTATAAAGGACTTTGGGTTCCAAAGAATCCTAGGGTTGACCTATATTATGAGAAAAAGGGAATACTAGTACTATTGTATAGTATTACATGTACAGTAGTGACTGCTTTCCATTTCACGAATATTTAGCTGTGAAACATTATGTTAATATTGCACTGTTATAAGGGATTGTTAAGAAGTTCCCTCTTTTATTAAATAAGATCGTGTGAATAAGATGAGCTACCATAATATAACTAGTTCCAAATTAAGTAGTGGGTACTTCCATCGCTACAGTCTCATTTTTATTTTTACTATACAAATGATGACTTGTAAATTCTGAATCTCAATCTAGATTTAATACTGTCCTTAGTAGCTATGTATGGAATGAATAATTAATATGAGACTCTGTGATACTTGCTCAAAGTGATTAATTCTAATTATGAGTATAGTATTCTCTCTATGACTAAAAAGAATTTCAAAAAAATAGGGCCAATGCCACATATTTGGAGCACCAGTTATGAATTAGAGTGGGGCGAGATTTTGACTCAAGTATGTGGGACTAGCCAATGGAAGACATAATGATACTTATTATGAAATCAGTGAGCGGAGATATTTTTTTTAGAATTGTTTGGAAGTGTCTGTTTCCATTGGTATTGGATTCGACTTATGAATTAAGAATGGTGACAATCTTGTCACGACATGAATATGAATCCCCTTACAATTAAAGAATGGTGACAATCTTGTCACGACATGAATATGAATCCCCTTACAATAAATGGTGACGGTCATGTCACGACATGAATCCCTTTACAACTAAGAATGGTGACAGTTTTGTCACGACATGAATATGAATCCCCTTACAATTAAGAATGGTGACAATCTTGTCACGACATGAATATGAATCCCCTTCACAATTAAGAATGGTGACGGTTATGTCACGGCATGAATATAAATCCCTTTACAACTAAGAATGGTGACAATCTTGTCACGACACGAATATGAATCCCTTGTTCATGCTGCTAATATAAACAGGTATGGTGGTAGTTTAGTCAATCAACCTATGAACTTCTATTAATATCATGATAATTACTATTGCTCTCTTGATTTTAGAAATTCTACTCACCAGTGTTACTGACTAGTGGTTCGCCCCACTACAGGTAATGTTTTTGTAGCGGGATCTGGGAGCGGCGGAGATCAGCATATAGATTTTGGCATGCAACGCTGATAGAGAGTTTGAAAACCATCTAGACCATTAGATGGAGTTAGCCCCATTTTGGAATATTTTAGATCTATTGTCATTTCTTAGCTATAATTGTAAAGACTTTGTTAAGATATTAATATTATGAATTTACCTTCATTTTCCTTAGACTTGCTCTTGAATTTATTTTATGAATTTGTAATATGATCAAGTTAACGACTTAAGAATCTGAAGAGCTCCAGAATCTTGGGTCGTTACAAAGTGGTATCAGAGCAAAGTCTTGGGCAATCCTTAAAACACCTGAAAACCAGTAGCATACGTGGTGAGGTCGTGGTTTGGGGGCGTTAGATTGTGATATGCATTTCCTTGTGTTAATTATTGTGTATCTTATTATAGGAGAAAGAACATGAGTTCCCAACAGAATCTTAACGGCAATGGCATTGAAAGTCGAACATCAAACCCAGATGGGGGATCGTCCTCGATGCCTGAATATGTGAAGCTGATGTTCGATACCTTTATGAAAGCTTACGATCAGGTGCAAGAGCAGATAAAGACTTTGGCTCATCGTCAGGATGATGGTGGCCAAAGTGGGCTCGCTATTGGTGGGAGTAGGGACAGGGAACGGGATTCCCTATATAAAAGATTTAACGAATTCCGTCCTAGGTACTTTGATGAAACTGCAGATCCTTGGGATGCAAATAAGTGGATAGAAAATGTCGAAGCAATTTTTGAAGTTATGGGCTGTTCTGATCAGCAGAAAGCTCTATTGGCAGCTTTCAAACTTGAAGGAAATGCAAAGGAGTGGTGGAAGTCCGCCAGAAGGACCTATCCAGGTCCTGAAAATGAAATTCCTTGGAGCTTCTTCAAAAAGGAGTTTATTGCAAAATTCATACCGGAGCATATAAAAGAAAGGAAGAAGAGGGAATTTCAAAATTTGGTTCAAGGAGACCTGTAAGTGACCAAATACAATAATAAGTTCATAGAATTGTCTCACTTTGCTGAACCCTTGGTAGCTACAGAAGAACTGAAATGCAACAAGTTTATTGAGGGATTACGCCCTGATATTAAGAAGGATGTACGATTGGGACAGCCATTCACATACGCAGACTCCTTAAGAAGAGCCTATGTATCTGAAGAAGCCATCGATGAGATCAATGGAGTACTTCCATCTAATCCAACTGGGGATGGAAAAAGAAATCAAGAACGCCGTCCTCCTCAAAAGAAACAGAAAATGGAATCTCATGTTAAATGCAGTCGCTGTGGGAAGAACCACGCCTTAGAACAATGTCGATGGCACCGTGGTGCTTGCTTTTCATGTGGCCAGGTGGGCCATAAGGCTAACGATTGTCCCAAGAAGCAGGAGAAAGATCGATCACAACGGCATGGCCACAAGTCACGACAACATCAAGGCTATCAGCAATCACGGCAGAATTCGCAAAGCTACCCTCCTCGGGATCAAAGGAACTCTCATCAGAATTACTACCAGAACCAGCAATTGGGCCAGAATCAGCAAAGTGGATATCAGCGGAATCCGCCACAGGGACAGAATTTCAACCAAGAGAGAGGCAATCAAGGTGGACATCAAAAGAGTCACTCACCAAATGCGAGGGTTTATGCTATTACTCAACGGGAGGCGGAAGTAGCAAGCAATGTGGTTGAGGGTACGCTCCTGATCTCTGGCAACAAGGCTATTGCATTATTTGATTCCGGCTCTACACACTGCTTTGTTTCACATAATTTTGCTCCAAAATTGCACATAACCCCTTCTAAACTTTCCCAAGCAATGGCAGTTTCCACCCCTACTGGAGGACAATTGAATACTCACACCATATTCTATGAATGTCCTTTAAGCATTGGGGAAGTTGTGATGCCTGCAGATTTAATTTTGCTACCAATGAATGATTTTGACATTATTTTGGGAATGGATTGGTTAGCAAAACACAGGGCTGTGCTAGACTGTTTTAATAAAATAGTCCGCTTTAAACTAGAAGGGTTCAAAAATGTGCGTGTAATGGGGATAAGGAAAGTAGTAGAGACACGTGTGATTTCGGGAATTAAAGCCAGCCAATTATTAAGAACTGGGTGTACGGGGTATTTAGCATTCGTTACCGGGGAAAAACAAGAACCAAAACTAGAAGAAATCCCGGTAACAAGAGAATTTCCTGATGTTTTCCAAGACGAATTACCCGGTTTACCACCGTTGCGGGAGGTAGATTTTACTATTGAAGTGATACCGGGAACAGCTCCAATCTCTAGGTCTCCTTATCGAATGGCACCCACAGAACTACGGGAACTTAAGGAGCAACTACAGGACTTACTAGACAAAGGATTCATTAGGCCCAGTGTTTCACCATGGGGAGCTCCTGTTCTTTTTGTTAAAAAGAAGGATGGAACCTTGCGTATGTGCATAGATTATCGACAGCTCAACCAAGTCACTATTAAGAATAAGTATCCGCTGCCACGGATCGATGAGCTGTTTGACCAACTCCAAGGAGCAAGGTACTTTTCAAAAATTGATCTACGGACTGGATACCATCAGTTGAGGGTGAGGGAGGAGGATGTACCTAAGACAGCTTTCCGGACTCGATATGGACATTATGAGTTTCTGGTAATGCCATTTGGGCTAACCAATGCACCAGCTGTATTCATGGCATTCATGAATCAAATCTTCAAGCCCTATTTGGACCAGTTTGTTGTTGTATTCATCGATGATATACTAATTTACTCTAAGACAGAATTGGAGCATAGAGATCATCTGCGCACTGCATTGAAGTTGTTAGAAGACAATCAGCTATATGCTAAGTTGAGCAAATGTGACTTTTGGCTAACTCAGGTGAATTTCCTAGGTCACATCATTTCAGGTGAAGGATTTTCTGTGGACCCTGCCAAGGTGGAAGCTATCACTAGTTGGAAACGGCCAACAACAGTGTCAGAGGTCCGGAGTTTCTTAGGACTCGCAGGGTATTATAGGAGATTTGTGCAAAGGTTTTCTTCCCTTGCAGGACCTCTAACTCGTCTCACTAGGAAAGATGTGCAATTTAATTGGGACGACAAATGTGAGACCAGTTTCCAGACACTGAAGGATAAGTTGATTTCGGCACCGGTTTTGGCCTTACCTTCAGGCAGTGGTGGTTTTGTAATATTTTGTGATGCGTCATTCAAAGGACTGGGGTGTGTACTTATGCAGCACGGAAAAGTAATTGCTTACGCATCTAGACAATTGAAGACACATGAGCAAAATTATGCCACTCATGATTTAGAATTGGCTGCTGTAGTTTTCGCTCCTAAAATTTGGCGACATTATCTCTATGGAGAAGAATTCAAGGTGTACACGGACCATAAAAGCCTAAAATATATCTTTTCCCAGCAGGAGTTAAATTTGAGGCAGCGGAGATGGTTAGAATTTTTGAAAGACTATGACTTCACTATAAATTACCATCCCGGAAAGGCAAATGTTGTGGCCGATGCATTAAGCAGAAAGTCAGTCCAATTGGCTCACTTGACAGCGGAATGGAATTTACTAGCAGAAATCAGAGACTTGGATGTGAATTTTCGGATCATTGGTGACAATATATTATTGGGGAGTTTCAAAGTTCAACCAGAAATCATCCAGCAAATTAAGGACCGCCAAAAGAATGATGGGACATTAGCACAAATCTTCAACAAATTGGGAGATAAGCCGGATTTTTCACTTACTAATGGTACCTTGTATTACAAGAATAGGTTGTGTGTTCCAAATGATCGGGAAATTAAGGATGAGATACTGCATGAGGCACATCATACCCGATATACCATTCATCCAGGAAGTACTAAGATGTACCAGAATCTCAAGAAGCAATTCTGGTGGAATGGTATGAAAAAGGACATTGCAGAATTTGTGGCAAAATGCTTAACATGCCAGCAAGTTAAGGCAGATCATCGGAAACCTGGCGGGTTGTTGCAGCCATTGCTTGTACCAGAGTGGAAATGGGAGCACATCACTATGGACTTCATTTCTGGCTTTCCAAAGACTTTCAGGGGCAATGAAGTAATTTGGGTAATTGTGGACCGCTTGACCAAGTCTGCCCACTTCATCCCTCTGAAAGGAAGAACATCGATGGAAGAATTGGCACGAAGATATGTTAAGGAGATTGTTCGACTGCATGGAATTCCGGTGTCTATTGTCTCGGATAGGGACTCCAGGTTTGTATCCAACTTTTGGAGAAAATTACAGACGGCCATGGGAACACAATTGCGGTTCAGCACCGCATATCATCCTCAGACTGATGGCCAGACTGAAAGAACTAATCAGACTCTTGAAGATATGTTGCGAGCCTGTGCCCTAGATTTCAAAGACAGCTGGGATGAGCAGTTACCCTTGGTAGAATTTGCCTATAATAACAGTTATCATTCCAGCATTCAAATGGCACCTTTCGAAGCATTGTACGGACGGAATTGCCGATCTCCCATCTGTTGGGAGGAAGTTGGCGATCGAAGAATCCTTGGGCCAGAATGGGTTCAATCCTCAACGGACACCATCAAGAAAATCCGAGACAGACTCAAAACTGCCCAAAGTAGACAGAAAAGTTATGCGGACAATCGCAGGAGGGAGCTGGAGTTCACAATAGGAGATCATGTCTTTCTCAAAGTTTCTCCAACCAAGGGTATCATGCGGTTTGGGAAAAAAGGCAAGTTGAGTCCGCGTTACATCGGACCTTTTGAGATAATTGGTCGTGTTAGTAATGGGAATGCTTATGAACTAGCATTACCCCCACAACTGGCTGGTGTACACAATGTGTTTCATGTATCCATGCTAAAGAAATATGAACCAGACTCGTCTCATGTGATAGACTTCGGACCACTTCGGATACAAGAAGATTTGTCTTATGAAGAAAAACCAATAGTCATTTTAGAAACACGAGAAAGAGCCCTTCGGAATAAAACTATCCGCCTGGTTAAAATTTTGTGGGAGCATCATAATCAACAGGAGGCCACTTGGGAGACAGAAAAAGATGTCCGAGAAAAGTATCCACATCTCTTTCTCTAAGGTATGATTTAAATTTGGAGGACCAAATTTCACAAGGGGGGGAGTATGTAAGAACCCTGAATTATAAATGGGCCAAGCCTGAATTATTAAATGGGCTAAATGGGCTTAGAGAGGCCCAGTTTTGATCAGTCCAATTCATGACTGGATTGGGCTATTGGGTCAAATTTTTCAGGTCCATAAATGATCCAAACTCACTTAATTGTGACTCTATAGCTTCCCAAAATTATGACTGTGAAACTCCCACACTTAAATTCCCCAAACTTAAATTTTCCAAAAATTATAACTATGTAACTCCCAAAATAATGACCTTAAATTGTGACTTTTAGTCTTCTTAGGTGACCTTTCAAGGGAAATCCTTTAGGATTCCAGCTCTATATAAGAAGAGATCTCCTCTCATCTTTGGTCACTTTCTCATGGTTCTCATGGAAGAAGAGTAGGAGTCCAATAGAGTGATATTTGAAAATAGAAGCAAGGAGATTCCAAGGAACACCTAACATAGTGGATGTCTGATTTGAGGTCACTTATTACTTATACCAGGTGAGTAGGACTTCTCTTATACTCATGTGAATATGGTGTTCCTTATATTCTGCTGTTTGGTTTCTTTTTACATATATCAGTCAGTTTATGATGATATCCTTGCAACAGGATATAAATTCTGTTTGACATAAGATTATCATTTCTTTGATTTGGCTTAATAAGGGTTCATTATATTAAAAATTCAGATCTGAATTGATGAAAATGCTAAGACTGACGACAGGATTGTGAAGGAAAATACAGATTTAAAATTTATCCTCTTTGTGTAATGACTGGTAAATCTGAATCTTATGATAAATGTGATTATTAAGGACTGTTTTCATCATACAGTCTGCTGGTCTAATATGTACATTAATTCTTTGTATAATGACTGGTAAATTTGAATCCTATGATTGATACACTTTCTATGGACTGTTTCTTTCATAGAATATAATGTTTTATTGAGTGAAGAAATTCAGAACTAAGTACTGTTATATATATATCAGTCACAAGTGCTTTTGAACTAAGTTACTGTTATACGTTTTCTCACCCAATCACAAGTACCTTTTTTAACTAAGCTACTGTTATACATTTTCTTACCCAATTACAAGTACTCTTTGAACTAAGCTACTGTTATACATTTTCTTAATCAGTCACAAGTAGTCTTTGAACTAAACTACTGTTATTTTCTTAATCAGTTATAAGTACTCTTTCAACTAAACAACTGTTATTTTCCTAATCGGTCACAAGTGCTCCTTTGAACTATGTTACTGTTATACAATTTCATGTCAAAGAAACTTAGGAATTTTTATAAAGGACTTTGGGTTCCAAAGAATCCTAGGGTTGACCTATATTATGAGAAAAAGGGAATACTAGTACTATTGTATAGTATTACATGTACAGTAGTGACTGCTTTCCATTTCACGAATATTTAGCTGTGAAACATTATGTTAATATTGCACTGTTATAAGGGATTGTTAAGAAGTTCCCTCTTTTATTAAATAAGATCGTGTGAATAAGATGAGCTACCATAATATAACTAGTTCCAAATTAAGTAGTGGGTACTTCCATCGCTACAGTCTCATTTTTATTTTTACTATACAAAAGATGACTTGTAAATTCTGAATCTCAATCTAGATTTAATACTGTCCTTAGTAGCTATGTATGGAATGAATAATTAATATGAGACTCTGTGATACTTGCTCAAAGTGATTAATTCTAATTATGAGTATAGTATTCTCTCTATGACTAAAAAGAATTTCAAAAAAATAGGGCCAATGCCACATATTTGGAGCACCAGTTATGAATTAGAGTGGGGCGAGATTTTGACTCAAGTATGTGGGACTAGCCAATGGAAGACATAATGATACTTATTATGAAATCAGTGAGCGGAGATATTTTTTTTAGAATTGTTTGGAAGTGTCTGTTTCCATTGGTATTGGATTCGACTTATGAATTAAGAATGGTGACAATCTTGTCACGACATGAATATGAATCCCCTTACAATTAAAGAATGGTGACAATCTTGTCACGACATGAATATGAATCCCCTTACAATGAATGGTGACGGTCATGTCACGACATGAATCCCTTTACAACTAAGAATGGTGACAGTTTTGTCACGACATGAATATGAATCCCCTTACAATTAAGAATGGTGACAATCTTGTCACGACATGAATATGAATCCCCTTCATAATTAAGAATGGTGACGGTTATGTCACGGCATGAATATAAATCCCTTTACAACTAAGAATGGTGACAATCTTGTCACGACACGAATATGAATCCCTTGTTCATGCTGCTAATATAAACAGGTATGGTGGTAGTTTAGTCAATCAACCTATGAACTTCTATTAATATCATGATAATTACTATTGCTCTCTTGATTTTAGAAATTCTACTCACCAGTGTTACTGACTAGTGGTTCGCCCCACTACAGGTAATGTTTTTGTAGCGGGATCTGGGAGCGGCGGAGATCAGCATATAGATTTTGGCATGCAACGCTGATAGAGAGTTTGAAAACCATCTAGACCATTAGATGGAGTTAGCCCCATTTTGGAATATTTTAGATCTATTGTCATTTCTTAGCTATAATTGTAAAGACTTTGTCAAGATATTAATATTATGAATTTACCTTCATTTTCCTTAGACTTGCTCTTGAATTTATTTTATGAATTTGTAATATGATCAAGTTAACGACTTAAGAATCTGAAGAGCTCCAGAATCTTGGGTCGTTACAAAGTGGTATCAGAGCAAAGTCTTGGGCAATCCTTAAAACACTTAGAAACCAGTAGCATACGTGGTGAGGTCGTGGTTTGGGGGCGTTAGATTGTGATATGCATTTCCTTGTGTTAATTATTGCGTATCTTATTATAGGAGAAAGAACATGAGTTCCCAACAGAATCTTAACGGCAATGGCACTGAAAGTCGAACATCAAACCCAGATGGGGGATCGTCCTCGATGCCTGAATATGTGAAGCTGATGTTCGATACCTTTATGAAAGCTTACGATCAGGTGCAAGAGCAGATAAAGACTTTGGCTCATCGTCAGGATGATGGTGGCCAAAGTGGGCTCGCTATTGGTGGGAGTAGGGACAGGGAACGGGATTCCCTATATAAAAGATTTAACGAATTCCGTCCTAGGTACTTTGATGAAACTGCAGATCCTTGGGATGCAAATAAGTGGATAGAAAATGTCGAAGCAATTTTTGAAGTTATGGGCTGTTCTGATCAGCAGAAAGCTCTATTGGCAGCTTTCAAACTTGAAGGAAATGCAAAGGAGTGGTGGAAGTCCGCCAGAAGGACCTATCCAGGTCCTGAAAATGAAATTCCTTGGAGCTTCTTCAAAAAGGAGTTTATTGCAAAATTCATACCGGAGCATATAAAAGAAAGGAAGAAGAGGGAATTTCAAAATTTGGTTCAAGGAGACCTGCCAGTGACCAAATACAATAATAAGTTCATAGAATTGTCTCACTTTGCTGAACCCTTGGTAGCTACAGAAGAACTGAAATGCAACAAGTTTATTGAGGGATTACGCCCTGATATTAAGAAGGATGTACGATTGGGACAGCCAGTCACATACGCAGACGCCTTAAGAAGAGCCTATGTATCTGAAGAAGCCATCGATGAGATCAATGGAGTACTTCCATCTAATCCAACTGGGGATGGAAAAAGAAATCAAGAACGCCGTCCTCCTCAAAAGAAACAGAAAATGGAATCTCATGTTAAATGCAGTCGCTGTGGGAAGAACCACGCCTTAGAACAATGTCGATGGCACCGTGGTGCTTGCTTTTCATGTGGCCAGGTGGGCCATAAGGCTAACGATTGTCCCAAGAAGCAGGAGAAAGATCGATCACAACGGCATGGCCACAAGTCACGACAACATCAAGGCTATCAGCAATCACGGCAGAATTCGCAAAGCTACCCTCCTCGGGATCAAGGGAACTCTCATCAGAATTACTACCAGAACCAGCAATTGGGCCAGAATCAGCAAAGTGGATATCAGCGGAATCCGCCACAGGGACAGAATTTCAACCAAGAGAGAGGCAATCAAGGTGGACATCAAAAGAGTCACTCACCAAATGCGAGGGTTTATGCTATTACTCAACGGGAGGCGGAAGTAGCAAGCAATGTGGTTGAGGGTACGCTCCTGATCTCTGGCAACAAGGCTATTGCATTATTTGATTCCGGCTCTACACACTGCTTTGTTTCACATAATTTTGCTCCAAAATTGCACATAACCCCTTCTAAACTTTCCCAAGCAATGGCAGTTTCCACCCCTACTGGAGGACAATTGAATACTCACACCATATTCTATGGATGTCCTTTAAGCATTGGGGAAGTTGTGATGCCTGCAGATTTAATTTTGCTACCAATGAATGATTTTGACATTATTTTGGGAATGGATTGGTTAGCAAAACACAGGGCTGTGCTAGACTGTTTTAATAAAATAGTCCGCTTTAAACTAGAAGGGTTCAAAAATGTGCGTGTAATGGGGATAAGGAAAGTAGTAGAGACACGTGTGGTTTCGGGAATTAAAGCCAGCCAATTATTAAGAACTGGGTGTACGGGGTATTTAGCATTCGTTACCGGGGAAAAACAAGAACCAAAACTAGAAGAAATCCCGGAAGCAAGAGAATTTCCTGATGTTTTCCAAGACGAATTACCCGGTTTACCACCGTTGCGGGAGGTAGATTTTACTATTGAAGTGATACCGGGAACAGCTCCAATCTCTAGGTCTCCTTATCGAATGGCACCCACAGAACTACGGGAACTTAAGGAGCAACTACAGGACTTACTAGACAAAGGATTCATTAGGCCCAGTGTTTCACCATGGGGAGCTCCTGTTCTTTTTGTTAAAAAGAAGGATGGAACCTTGCGTATGTGCATAGATTATCGACAGCTCAACCAAGTCACTATTAAGAATAAGTATCCGCTGCCACGGATCGATGAGCTGTTTGACCAACTCCAAGGAGCAAGGTACTTTTCAAAAATTGATCTACGGACTGGATACCATCAGTTGAGGGTGAGGGAGGAGGATGTACCTAAGACAGCTTTCCGGACTCGATATGGACATTATGAGTTTCTGGTAATGCCATTTGGGCTAACCAATGCACCAGCTGTATTCATGGCACTCATGAATCAAATCTTCAAGCCCTATTTGGACCAGTTTGTTGTTGTATTCATCGATGATATACTAATTTACTCTAAGACAGAATTGGAGCATAGAGATCATCTGCGCACTGCATTGAAGTTGTTAGAAGACAATCAGCTATATGCTAAGTTGAGCAAATGTGACTTTTGGCTAACTCAGGTGAATTTCCTAGGTCACATCATTTCAGGTGAAGGATTTTCTGTGGACCCTGCCAAGGTGGAAGCTATCACTAGTTGGAAACGGCCAACAACAGTGTCAGAGGTCCGGAGTTTCTTAGGACTCGCAGGGTATTATAGGAGATTTGTGCAAAGGTTTTCTTCCCTTGCAGGACCTCTAACTCGTCTCACTAGGAAAGATGTGCAATTTAATTGGGACGACAAATGTGAGACCAGTTTCCAGACACTGAAGGATAAGTTGATTTCGGCACCGGTTTTGGCCTTACCTTCAGGCAGTGGTGGTTTTGTAATATTTTGTGATGCGTCATTCAAAGGACTGGGGTGTGTACTTATGCAGCACGGAAAAGTAATTGCTTACGCATCTAGACAATTGAAGACACATGAGCAAAATTATGCCACTCATGATTTAGAATTGGCTGCTGTAGTTTTCGCTCTTAAAATTTGGCGACATTATCTCTATGGAGAAGAATTCAAGGTGTACACGGACCATAAAAGCCTAAAATATATCTTTTCCCAGCAGGAGTTAAATTTGAGGCAGCGGAGATGGTTAGAATTTTTGAAAGACTATGACTTCACTATAAATTACCATCCCGGAAAGGCAAATGTTGTGGCCGATGCATTAAGCAGAAAGTCAGTCCAATTGGCTCACTTGACAGCGGAATGGAATTTACTAGCAGAAATCAGAGACTTGGATGTGAATTTTCGGATCATTGGTGACAATATATTATTGGGGAGTTTCAAAGTTCAACCAGAAATCATCCAGCAAATTAAGGACCGCCAAAAGAATGATGGGACATTAGCACAAATCTTCAACAAATTGGGAGATAAGCCGGATTTTTCACTTACTAATGGTACCTTGTATTACAAGAATAGGTTGTGTGTTCCAAATGATCGGGAAATTAAGGATGAGATACTGCATGAGGCACATCATACCCGATATACCATTCATCCAGGAAGTACTAAGATGTACCAGAATCTCAAGAAGCAATTCTGGTGGAATGGTATGAAAAAGGACATTGCAGAATTTGTGGCAAAATGCTTAACATGCTAGCAAGTTAAGGCAGATCATCGGAAACCTGGCGGGTTGTTGCAGCCATTGCTTGTACCAGAGTGGAAATGGGAGCACATCACTATGGACTTCATTTCTGGCTTTCCAAAGACTTTCAGGGGCAATGAAGTAATTTGGGTAATTGTGGACCGCTTGACCAAGTCTGCCCACTTCATCCCTCTGAAAGGAAGAACATCGATGGAAGAATTGGCACGAAGATATGTTAAGGAGATTGTTCGACTGCATGGAATTCCGGTGTCTATTGTCTCGGATAGGGACTCCAGGTTTGTATCCAACTTTTGGAGAAAATTACAGACGGCCATGGGAACACAATTGCGGTTCAGCACCGCATATCATCCTCAGACTGATGGCCAGACTGAAAGAACTAATCAGACTCTTGAAGATATGTTGCGAGCCTGTGCCCTAGATTTCAAAGACAGCTGGGATGAGCAGTTACCCTTGGTAGAATTTGCCTATAATAACAGTTATCATTCCAGCATTCAAATGGCACCTTTCGAAGCATTGTACGGACGGAATTGCCGATCTCCCATCTGTTGGGAGGAAGTTGGCGATCGAAGAATCCTTGGGCCAGAATGGGTTCAATCCTCAACGGACACCATCAAGAAAATCCGAGACAGACTCAAAACTGCCCAAAGTAGACAGAAAAGTTATGCGGACAATCGCAGGAGGGAGCTGGAGTTCACAATAGGAGATCATGTCTTTCTCAAAGTTTCTCCAACCAAGGGTATCATGCGGTTTGGGAAAAAAGGCAAGTTGAGTCCGCGTTACATCGGACCTTTTGAGATAATTGGTCGTGTTAGTAATGGGAATGCTTATGAACTAGCATTACCCCCACAACTGGCTGGTGTACACAATGTGTTTCATGTATCCATGCTAAAGAAATATGAACCAGACTCGTCTCATGTGATAGACTTCGGACCACTTCGGATACAAGAAGATTTGTCTTATGAAGAAAAACCAATAGTCATTTTAGAAACACGAGAAAGAGCCCTTCGGAATAAAACTATCCGCCTGGTTAAAATTTTGTGGGAGCATCATAATCAACAGGAGGCCACTTGGGAGACAGAAAAAGATGTCCGAGAAAAGTATCCACATCTCTTTCTCTAAGGTATGATTTAAATTTGGAGGACCAAATTTCACAAGGGGGGGAGTATGTAAGAACCCTGAATTATAAATGGGCCAAGCCTGAATTATTAAATGGGCTAAATGGGCTTAGAGAGGCCCAGTTTTGATCAGTCCAATTCATGACTGGATTGGGCTATTGGGTCAAATTTTTCAGGTCCATAAATGATCCAAACTCACTTAATTGTGACTCTATAGCTTCCCAAAATTATGACTGTGAAACTCCCACACTTAAATTCCCCAAACTTAAATTTTCCAAAAATTATAACTATGTAACTCCCAAAATAATGACCTTAAATTGTGACTTTTAGTCTTCTTAGGTGACCTTTCAAGGGAAATCCTTTAGGATTCCAGCTCTATATAAGAAGAGATCTCCTCTCATCTTTGGTCACTTTCTCATGGTTCTCATGGAAGAAGAGTAGGAGTCCAATAGAGTGATATTTGAAAATAGAAGCAAGGAGATTCCAAGGAACACCTAACATAGTGGATGTCTGATTTGAGGTCACTTATTACTTATACCAGGTGAGTAGGACTTCTCTTATACTCATGTGAATATGGTGTTCCTTATATTCTGCTGTTTGGTTTCTTTTTACATATATCAGTCAGTTTATGTTGATATCCTTGCAACAGGATATAAATTCTGTTTGACATAAGATTATCATTTCTTTGATTTGGCTTAATAAGGGTTCATTATATTAAAAATTCAGATCTGAATTGATGAAAATGCTAAGACTGACGACAGGATTGTGAAGGAAAATACAGATTTAAAATTTATCCTCTTTGTGTAATGACTGGTAAATCTGAATCTTATGATAAATGTGATTATTAAGGACTGTTTTCATCATACAGTCTGCTGGTCTAATATGTACATTAATTCTTTGTATAATGACTGGTAAATTTGAATCCTATGATTGATACACTTTCTATGGACTGTTTCTTTCATAGAATATAATGTTTTATTGAGTGAAGAAATTCAGAACTAAGTACTGTTATATATATATCAGTCACAAGTGCTTTTGAACTAAGTTACTGTTATACGTTTTCTCACCCAATCACAAGTACCTTTTTTAACTAAGCTACTGTTATACATTTTCTTACCCAATTACAAGTACTCTTTGAACTAAGCTACTGTTATACATTTTCTTAATCAGTCACAAGTAGTCTTTGAACTAAACTACTGTTATTTTCTTAATCAGTTATAAGTACTCTTTCAACTAAACTACTGTTATTTTCCTAATCGGTCACAAGTGCTCCTTTGAACTATGTTACTGTTATACAATTTCATGTCAAAGAAACTTAGGAATTTTTATAAAGGACTTTGGGTTCCAAAGAATCCCTAGGGTTGATCTATATTATGAGAAAAAGGGAATACTAGTACTATTGTATAGTATTACATGTACAGTAGTGACTGCTTTCCATTTCACGAATATTTAGCTGTGAAACATTATGTTAATATTGCACTGTTATAAGGGATTGTTAAGAAGTTCCCTCTTTTATTAAATAAGATCGTGTGAATAAGATGAGCTACCATAATATAACTAGTTCCAAATTAAGTAGTGGGTACTTCCATCGCTACAGTCTCATTTTTATTTTTACTATACAAATGATGACTTGTAAATTCTGAATCTCAATCTAGATTTAATACTGTCCTTAGTAGCTATGTATGGAATGAATAATTAATATGAGACTCTGTGATACTTGCTCAAAGTGATTAATTCTAATTATGAGTATAGTATTCTCTCTATGACTAAAAAGAATTTCAAAAAAATAGGGCCAATGCCACATATTTGGAGCACCAGTTATGAATTAGAGTGGGGCGAGATTTTGACTCAAGTATGTGGGACTAGCCAATGGAAGACATAATGATACTTATTATGAAATCAGTGAGCGGAGATATTTTTTTTAGAATTGTTTGGAAGTGTCTGTTTCCATTGGTATTGGATTCGACTTATGAATTAAGAATGGTGACAATCTTGTCACGACATGAATATGAATCCCCTTACAATTAAAGAATGGTGACAATCTTGTCACGACATGAATATGAATCCCCTTACAATGAATGGTGACGGTCATGTCACGACATGAATCCCTTTACAACTAAGAATGGTGACAGTTTTGTCACGACATGAATATGAATCCCCTTACAATTAAGAATGGTGACAATCTTGTCACGACATGAATATGAATCCCCTTCACAATTAAGAATGGTGACGGTTATGTCACGGCATGAATATAAATCCCTTTACAACTAAGAATGGTGACAATCTTGTCACGACACGAATATGAATCCCTTGTTCATGCTGCTAATATAAACAGGTATGGTGGTAGTTTAGTCAATCAACCTATGAACTTCTATTAATATCATGATAATTACTATTGCTCTCTTGATTTTAGAAATTCTACTCACCAGTGTTACTGACTAGTGGTTCGCCCCACTACAGGTAATGTTTTTGTAGCGGGATCTGGGAGCGGCGGAGATCAGCATATAGATTTTGGCATGCAACGCTGATAGAGAGTTCGAAAACCATCTAGACCATTAGATGGAGTTAGCCCCATTTTGGAATATTTTAGATCTATTGTCATTTCTTAGCTATAATTGTAAAGACTTTGTCAAGATATTAATATTATGAATTTACCTTCATTTTCCTTAGACTTGCTCTTGAATTTATTTTATGAATTTGTAATATGATCAAGTTAACGACTTAAGAATCTGAAGAGCTCCAGAATCTTGGGTCGTTACAAAGTGGTATCAGAGCAAAGTCTTGGGCAATCCTTAAAACACTTAGAAACCAGTAGCATACGTGGTGAGGTCGTGGTTTGGGGGCGTTAGATTGTGATATGCATTTCCTTGTGTTAATTATTGCGTATCTTATTATAGGAGAAAGAACATGAGTTCCCAACAGAATCTTAACGGCAATGGCACTGAAAGTCGAACATCAAACCCAGATGGGGGATCGTCCTCGATGCCTGAATATGTGAAGCTGATGTTCGATACCTTTATGAAAGCTTACGATCAGGTGCAAGAGCAGATAAAGACTTTGGCTCATCGTCAGGATGATGGTGGCCAAAGTGGGCTCGCTATTGGTGGGAGTAGGGACAGGGAACGGGATTCCCTATATAAAAGATTTAACGAATTCCGTCCTAGGTACTTTGATGAAACTGCAGATCCTTGGGATGCAAATAAGTGGATAGAAAATGTCGAAGCAATTTTTGAAGTTATGGGCTGTTCTGATCAGCAGAAAGCTCTATTGGCAGCTTTCAAACTTGAAGGAAATGCAAAGGAGTGGTGGAAGTCCGCCAGAAGGACCTATCCAGGTCCTGAAAATGAAATTCCTTGGAGCTTCTTCAAAAAGGAGTTTATTGCAAAATTCATACCGGAGCATATAAAAGAAAGGAAGAAGAGGGAATTTCAAAATTTGGTTCAAGGAGACCTGTCAGTGACCAAATACAATAATAAGTTCATAGAATTGTCTCACTTTGCTGAACCCTTGGTAGCTACAGAAGAACTGAAATGCAACAAGTTTATTGAGGGATTACGCCCTGATATTAAGAAGGATGTACGATTGGGACAGCCAGTCACATACGCAGACGCCTTAAGAAGAGCCTATGTATCTGAAGAAGCCATCGATGAGATCAATGGAGTACTTCCATCTAATCCAACTGGGGATGGAAAAAGAAATCAAGAACGCCGTCCTCCTCAAAAGAAACAGAAAATGGAATCTCATGTTAAATGCAGTCGCTGTGGGAAGAACCACGCCTTAGAACAATGTCGATGGCACCGTGGTGCTTGCTTTTCATGTGGCCAGGTGGGCCATAAGGCTAACGATTGTCCCAAGAAGCAGGAGAAAGATCGATCACAACGGCATGGCCACAAGTCACGACAACATCAAGGCTATCAGCAATCACGGCAGAATTCGCAAAGCTACCCTCCTCGGGATCAAAGGAACTCTCATCAGAATTACTACCAGAACCAGCAATTGGGCCAGAATCAGCAAAGTGGATATCAGCGGAATCCGCCACAGGGACAGAATTTCAACCAAGAGAGAGGCAATCAAGGTGGACATCAAAAGAGTCACTCACCAAATGCGAGGGTTTATGCTATTACTCAACGGGAGGCGGAAGTAGCAAGCAATGTGGTTGAGGGTACGCTCCTGATCTCTGGCAACAAGGCTATTGCATTATTTGATTCCGGCTCTACACACTGCTTTGTTTCACATAATTTTGCTCCAAAATTGCACATAACCCCTTCTAAACTTTCCCAAGCAATGGCAGTTTCCACCCCTACTGGAGGACAATTGAATACTCACACCATATTCTATGAATGTCCTTTAAGCATTGGGGAAGTTGTGATGCCTGCAGATTTAATTTTGCTACCAATGAATGATTTTGACATTATTTTGGGAATGGATTGGTTAGCAAAACACAGGGCTGTGCTAGACTGTTTTAATAAAATAGTCCGCTTTAAACTAGAAGGGTTCAAAAATGTGCGTGTAATGGGGATAAGGAAAGTAGTAGAGACACGTGTGATTTCGGGAATTAAAGCCAGCCAATTATTAAGAACTGGGTGTACGGGGTATTTAGCATTCGTTACCGGGGAAAAACAAGAACCAAAACTAGAAGAAATCCCGGAAGCAAGAGAATTTCCTGATGTTTTCCAAGACGAATTACCCGGTTTACCACCGTTGCGGGAGGTAGATTTTACTATTGAAGTGATACCGGGAACAGCTCCAATCTCTAGGTCTCCTTATCGAATGGCACCCACAGAACTACGGGAACTTAAGGAGCAACTACAGGACTTACTAGACAAAGGATTCATTAGGCCCAGTGTTTCACCATGGGGAGCTCCTGTTCTTTTTGTTAAAAAGAAGGATGGAACCTTGCGTATGTGCATAGATTATCGACAGCTCAACCAAGTCACTATTAAGAATAAGTATCCGCTGCCACGGATCGATGAGCTGTTTGACCAACTCCAAGGAGCAAGGTACTTTTCAAAAATTGATCTACGGACTGGATACCATCAGTTGAGGGTGAGGGAGGAGGATGTACCTAAGACAGCTTTCCGGACTCGATATGGACATTATGAGTTTCTGGTAATGCCATTTGGGCTAACCAATGCACCAGCTGTATTCATGGCACTCATGAATCAAATCTTCAAGCCCTATTTGGACCAGTTTGTTGTTGTATTCATCGATGATATACTAATTTACTCTAAGACAGAATTGGAGCATAGAGATCATCTGCGCACTGCATTGAAGTTGTTAGAAGACAATCAGCTATATGCTAAGTTGAGCAAATGTGACTTTTGGCTAACTCAGGTGAATTTCCTAGGTCACATCATTTCAGGTGAAGGATTTTCTGTGGACCCTGCCAAGGTGGAAGCTATCACTAGTTGGAAACGGCCAACAACAGTGTCAGAGGTCCGGAGTTTCTTAGGACTCGCAGGGTATTATAGGAGATTTGTGCAAAGGTTTTCTTCCCTTGCAGGACCTCTAACTCGTCTCACTAGGAAAGATGTGCAATTTAATTGGGACGACAAATGTGAGACCAGTTTCCAGACACTGAAGGATAAGTTGATTTCGGCACCGGTTTTGGCCTTACCTTCAGGCAGTGGTGGTTTTGTAATATTTTGTGATGCGTCATTCAAAGGACTGGGGTGTGTACTTATGCAGCACGGAAAAGTAATTGCTTACGCATCTAGACAATTGAAGACACATGAGCAAAATTATGCCACTCATGATTTAGAATTGGCTGCTGTAGTTTTCGCTCTTAAAATTTGGCGACATTATCTCTATGGAGAAGAATTCAAGGTGTACACGGACCATAAAAGCCTAAAATATATCTTTTCCCAGCAGGAGTTAAATTTGAGGCAGCGGAGATGGTTAGAATTTTTGAAAGACTATGACTTCACTATAAATTACCATCCCGGAAAGGCAAATGTTGTGGCCGATGCATTAAGCAGAAAGTCAGTCCAATTGGCTCACTTGACAGCGGAATGGAATTTACTAGCAGAAATCAGAGACTTGGATGTGAATTTTCGGATCATTGGTGACAATATATTATTGGGGAGTTTCAAAGTTCAACCAGAAATCATCCAGCAAATTAAGGACCGCCAAAAGAATGATGGGACATTAGCACAAATCTTCAACAAATTGGGAGATAAGCCGGATTTTTCACTTACTAATGGTACCTTGTATTACAAGAATAGGTTGTGTGTTCCAAATGATCGGGAAATTAAGGATGAGATACTGCATGAGGCACATCATACCCGATATACCATTCATCCAGGAAGTACTAAGATGTACCAGAATCTCAAGAAGCAATTCTGGTGGAATGGTATGAAAAAGGACATTGCAGAATTTGTGGCAAAATGCTTAACATGCCAGCAAGTTAAGGCAGATCATCGGAAACCTGGCGGGTTGTTGCAGCCATTGCTTGTACCAGAGTGGAAATGGGAGCACATCACTATGGACTTCATTTCTGGCTTTCCAAAGACTTTCAGGGGCAATGAAGTAATTTGGGTAATTGTGGACCGCTTGACCAAGTCTGCCCACTTCATCCCTCTGAAAGGAAGAACATCGATGGAAGAATTGGCACGAAGATATGTTAAGGAGATTGTTCGACTGCATGGAATTCCGGTGTCTATTGTCTCGGATAGGGACTCCAGGTTTGTATCCAACTTTTGGAGAAAATTACAGACGGCCATGGGAACACAATTGCGGTTCAGCACCGCATATCATCCTCAGACTGATGGCCAGACTGAAAGAACTAATCAGACTCTTGAAGATATGTTGCGAGCCTGTGCCCTAGATTTCAAAGACAGCTGGGATGAGCAGTTACCCTTGGTAGAATTTGCCTATAATAACAGTTATCATTCCAGCATTCAAATGGCACCTTTCGAAGCATTGTACGGACGGAATTGCCGATCTCCCATCTGTTGGGAGGAAGTTGGCAATCGAAGAATCCTTGGGCCAGAATGGGTTCAATCCTCAACGGACACCATCAAGAAAATCCGAGACAGACTCAAAACTGCCCAAAGTAGACAGAAAAGTTATGCGGACAATCGCAGGAGGGAGCTGGAGTTCACAATAGGAGATCATGTCTTTCTCAAAGTTTCTCCAACCAAGGGTATCATGCGGTTTGGGAAAAAAGGCAAGTTGAGTCCGCGTTACATCGGACCTTTTGAGATAATTGGTCGTGTTAGTAATGGGAATGCTTATGAACTAGCATTACCCCCACAACTGGCTGGTGTACACAATGTGTTTCATGTATCCATGCTAAAGAAATATGAACCAGACTCGTCTCATGTGATAGACTTCGGACCACTTCGGATACAAGAAGATTTGTCTTATGAAGAAAAACCAATAGTCATTTTAGAAACACGAGAAAGAGCCCTTCGGAATAAAACTATCCGCCTGGTTAAAATTTTGTGGGAGCATCATAATCAACAGGAGGCCACTTGGGAGACAGAAAAAGATGTCCGAGAAAAGTATCCACATCTCTTTCTCTAAGGTATGATTTAAATTTGGAGGACCAAATTTCACAAGGGGGGGAGTATGTAAGAACCCTGAATTATAAATGGGCCAAGCCTGAATTATTAAATGGGCTAAATGGGCTTAGAGAGGCCCAGTTTTGATCAGTCCAATTCATGACTGGATTGGGCTATTGGGTCAAATTTTTCAGGTCCATAAATGATCCAAACTCACTTAATTGTGACTCTATAGCTTCCCAAAATTATGACTGTGAAACTCCCACACTTAAATTCCCCAAACTTAAATTTTCCAAAAATTATAACTATGTAACTCCCAAAATAATGACCTTAAATTGTGACTTTTAGTCTTCTTAGGTGACCTTTCAAGGGAAATCCTTTAGGATTCCAGCTCTATATAAGAAGAGATCTCCTCTCATCTTTGGTCACTTTCTCATGGTTCTCATGGAAGAAGAGTAGGAGTCCAATAGAGTGATATTTGAAAATAGAAGCAAGGAGATTCCAAGGAACACCTAACATAGTGGATGTCTGATTTGAGGTCACTTATTACTTATACCAGGTGAGTAGGACTTCTCTTATACTCATGTGAATATGGTGTTCCTTATATTCTGCTGTTTGGTTTCTTTTTACATATATCAGTCAGTTTATGTTGATATCCTTGCAACAGGATATAAATTCTGTTTGACATAAGATTATCATTTCTTTGATTTGGCTTAATAAGGGTTCATTATATTAAAAATTCAGATCTGAATTGATGAAAATGCTAAGACTGACGACAGGATTGTGAAGGAAAATACAGATTTAAAATTTATCCTCTTTGTGTAATGACTGGTAAATCTGAATCTTATGATAAATGTGATTATTAAGGACTGTTTTCATCATACAGTCTGCTGGTCTAATATGTACATTAATTCTTTGTATAATGACTGGTAAATTTGAATCCTATGATTGATACACTTTCTATGGACTGTTTCTTTCATAGAATATAATGTTTTATTGAGTGAAGAAATTCAGAACTAAGTACTGTTATATATATATCAGTCACAAGTGCTTTTGAACTGAGTTACTGTTATACGTTTTCTCACCCAATCACAAGTACCTTTTTTAACTAAGCTACTGTTATACATTTTCTTACCCAATTACAAGTACTCTTTGAACTAAGCTACTGTTATACATTTTCTTAATCAGTCACAAGTAGTCTTTGAACTAAACTACTGTTATTTTCTTAATCAGTTATAAGTACTCTTTCAACTAAACTACTGTTATTTTCCTAATCGGTCACAAGTGCTCCTTTGAACTATGTTACTGTTATACAATTTCATGTCAAAGAAACTTAGGAATTTTTATAAAGGACTTTGGGTTCCAAAGAATCCCTAGGGTTGATCTATATTATGAGAAAAAGGGAATACTAGTACTATTGTATAGTATTACATGTACAGTAGTGACTGCTTTCCATTTCACGAATATTTAGCTGTGAAACATTATGTTAATATTGCACTGTTATAAGGGATTGTTAAGAAGTTCCCTCTTTTATTAAATAAGATCGTGTGAATAAGATGAGCTACCATAATATAACTAGTTCCAAATTAAGTAGTGGGTACTTCCATCGCTACAGTCTCATTTTTATTTTTACTATACAAATGATGACTTGTAAATTCTGAATCTCAATCTAGATTTAATACTGTCCTTAGTAGCTATGTATGGA
Source organism: Sextonia rubra (assembly GCA_037013555.1). Lineage (NCBI taxonomy): Eukaryota > Viridiplantae > Streptophyta > Magnoliopsida > Laurales > Lauraceae > Sextonia > Sextonia rubra. Next base: position 13,088,839 of record JASUAD010000012.1, read on the forward strand.
ATGAATAATTAATATGAGACTCTGTGATACTTGCTCAAAGTGATTAATTCTAATTATGAGTATAGTATTCTCTCTATGACTAAAAAGAATTTCAAAAAAATAGGGCCAATGCCACATATTTGGAGCACCAGTTATGAATTAGAGTGGGGCGAGATTTTGACTCAAGTATGTGGGACTAGCCAATGGAAGACATAATGATACTTATTATGAAATCAGTGAGCGGAGATATTTTTTTTAGAATTGTTTGGAAGTGTCTGTTTCCATTGGTATTGGATTCGACTTATGAATTAAGAATGGTGACAATCTTGTCACGACATGAATATGAATCCCCTTACAATTAAAGAATGGTGACAATCTTGTCACGACATGAATATGAATCCCCTTACAATTAAAGAATGGTGACAATCTTGTCACGACATGAATATGAATCCCCTTACAATGAATGGTGACGGTCATGTCACGACATGAATCCCTTTACAACTAAGAATGGTGACAGTTTTGTCACGACATGAATATGAATCCCCTTACAATTAAGAATGGTGACAATCTTGTCACGACATGAATATGAATCCCCTTCACAATTAAGAATGGTGACGGTTATGTCACGGCATGAATATAAATCCCTTTACAACTAAGAATGGTGACAATCTTGTCACGACACGAATATGAATCCCTTGTTCATGCTGCTAATATAAACAGGTATGGTGGTAGTTTAGTCAATCAACCTATGAACTTCTATTAATATCATGATAATTACTATTGCTCTCTTGATTTTAGAAATTCTACTCACCAGTGTTACTGACTAGTGGTTCGCCCCACTACAGGTAATGTTTTTGTAGCGGGATCTGGGAGCGGCGGAGATCAGCATATAGATTTTGGCATGCAACGCTGATAGAGAGTTCGAAAACCATCTAGACCATTAGATGGAGTTAGCCCCATTTTGGAATATTTTAGATCTATTGTCATTTCTTAGTTATAATTGTAAAGACTTTGTTAAGATATTAATATTATGAATTTACCTTCATTTTCCTTAGACTTGCTCTTGAATTTATTTTATGAATTTGTAATATGATCAAGTTAACGACTTAAGAATCTGAAGAGCTCCAGAATCTTGGGTCGTTACAAAGGGAGTCTCCGACCTGGCTTCTTCCTTCTTAATACACTACTACTACTACTTAAAGCAATACTAAGAAATGTAAAATCTTAAAGAGAAGGTGAACAGAATAGCAAATGATGCATGAATTTAACAAAAACTAGGGTTACCACCAGGGGTGGGGTGAAGTGCTTTAGTTAGCACCATGAGGTTTCGTCCAAGTCCCACAGTGAAAATATCTAAGTCTTAACCCTAGGCTTATAAGTCAAACCCCGTCTTCACCCAACATAGCATGTTTTATAGTTGTTCAACCCCAAATCCCACAATAACTCTTAAGTTAAGCATCCCGGCCAGGAGTAGTACTAGGATGGGCGATTGCCTAGGAAGTCCTCGTGCGTGCATGTAGGCCCAAGTAGATAATATCATGTTGAGTTGGGCAGGGCTATGACAAATGGCATTAGTATCGAGGATGGTTCTATACCTAGTGGGGGAGAGTGTGAGATCCCATCAGTCCAAAGCCACTGCCAAGAATCCCAAACGTTAGGTCCACTTGGAGTTACCACTTAGGGGTGTGGGTGGATAGCTTTGGTTAGCACTATGAGGCTTGATCCAAGTCCCACATTGCAAATGGTCAGCTAAGATCCCAAGGCTCAACCCATGTTAACTCAACATGATGCATTTTAAGGTTGTATGGCCTCAGATCCCATACAAACTCTAAAGTCAAGCGTGCTCCAGCGGCAACAATACTAGAATGGGTGACCACCTAGCGAAGCCCTTGCACATGCATATGGGCCCAAGCGAACAATATCATGCTAAGTTGGACAGAGCTGTGACAGTTGGTTTCAAAGCCAAGGATGGCTCTATTTCCGGTTGGGGAGACTTGCTATCTTGTTCAAAATAACTAATCATTTCAATTGAAGAATCAAGTCATCAAGTACACTCAAGCCACTAAGCCATCAAGCACCGCAAGTCACCATCAAGCAACCACCATGCCATAAAGCAAGCAAGCACTGCACCGCATCTTGCCATCAAGACCTTATCAATCCATCAATCCAACTATCAAAGAAGTCATCAATGTCAGCTCTTGGTTCTGTAATTCAGCAGCAAAAGATGAACAAATCTCATCACCAATACCATTCATGTTACTGTTTGGCACTATTCATCAACAATAAACAGTAATTGTTTATCAATCAAGTTACTATTCAGCAGACAAATCACTGTTCACAGGTCAATGTTCAATTACTATTCATGCCCAAAAAGCATCCCAGTTACAGTTCAAATAGTGTCCGTAATTAATTCAATGAAGATGAAGATAAGCTTCTGGGTTTCCGTGCTTCTCAAGTCCGAACCAATAATTGATGCAATATTGACCTCAATGGCCACATATGTAGGGCCCAAATAGATTTAGGTTTTTATTTAGTAATTATATTCCATTAGATTTTGTTTTATTTCAAGAGTTGTAATCAGGATTTAGTTTCATATATTACTTAGTTTCCTAGGTTGATTAGATTTCTTAGGCTCTAAGTTATTTTTCTTATTTATATAGCATTGTAGAGAACAATTATGGACATTTGATTAATTAATAGAATTGTGGGTTTTATTCCTGGAGGTATGTCCTTGCATTTTAAAGTCTTCTTAACGATTTGAAATGTCCACAAACACATGCTTCAGCACTTCAAGCAAGCCCTAACCCAAGGGCCTGCATTAATAATTTAGCGGACTTCAAGCGTCTTCAAGTCCGTCAATAACACATGTACATTTGCCCATAAAAGGAAGTGCAAGCCCCCTTGTCTTGAAAAGCTAAAATGCAGAGCAAAACATCTTGATTTTAAGCTAGTTTAGTCCTAGCTAGCTCAGTTTAGTATCCTTTTAAGTGTCCTGTTATAAGTGTGTTTGAGTAGTGATCCATGGGTGCGATATGGTTTTAGCATTATACTACTTGTTTACGGACTGTTGTTGGTCACTATGTTTATGGACCCTTTGGCAATCATTATGGAGCATGTGACGGACCCTTAATGGAAATTATGAGATAAAAGTAGGGTTGAAAATGGGTCCCTGATTCTTTGATTACCCAATGGTTCCAATTTCGAAAAACCCGGGTTTGGAACCAGAGTATGGTTCTGATAATTAATTAGTCTGGACCCAAAACTTGTTCTTAAACACTGTAAGCAAATGGGTCTGGTTCCAGGTTTGCACTTGTTCCAACCAAGAGGACCCGGCATCCAACCCTTTTGCATGCACATCATATGAAGGTACAGTCTTATCACTAAAACCTAGTAGTCAAATTCATTTTAGTTAGGGCTAAATTGCAGAAAAAATTCAGTTCAATGAAGAGATCGAACCGAACACTCACCCATCGAAGTTTCGTTAGTGTTTTCGGTCCATTTTGTCTAAAATCATCGATTTCGGTTTGAAATCAAGGAATTTGGACAAACACAGTCTGAAAAGTGAAGTTCGGACAAATGGTTTGAAGTAAAAAAATTTAGAAAAAAAGGAGGGTATTTTCATATTTTACATGCCCTTCTGAAGCCAAGAATGGGTATTTGGCTTTAATAATCCTTTTGAAAAAGAGTTCTAGAGAATAAGGGTTGCTAAGGGTACGGTTTTTTCTCTACCCTCGCTGAAGGTCGTAGTCCAACCATAGCCAAAGCTGCAGTCCTTGCCGATGCCAAGCAGAGCAATTTCACCTTCCGGGTACTACTCCAACCCTTGCTAAAGCTCCAACCATTGCCTTTTGCCCTCGCCAAAGCCAGGACCATCGTGTTTGATTTCCAGGTACGGTTTCTCATACCTCTTTCGTTAACTCTTTTATCCTTCTCCTTTATCTTCTTTTTTTTGTCTTTGTGTTTCACCTTCTAGTGGACTCGAGAACCTTCAAGGCAGACGCACTGCTTTACTATGGGTGGGCCCAACTCTAATCAAGTAAAGTAAAGGTTATTTCCCTAGTGGCCTAGATTTCTTCTAAAATGTAGGCCTGCTAATAACCCCACGGATAATCTAATTAGGACTCTCTTTTCTACTTAATCTTTTTCCTTTTCTTTGATACCTTCCTTTTTTCTTGCACTCAATAAAGGATTGATGTAGGCCAGATACGGGCATTGATGGGCAACATTGATGGGCCCCACTTGATCCATGATTTGTCTAAGATCAGGGATCCTTATCCTTAATTAGATAGTTTCTAGTTAATAGGGTTATTTCTTATTTTATGTTGGATTAATATTTAGTAATTGCTTAATGGGATTTAGTACTTGCTTAATTTAATTTTAGTAAGCTATAATTGTTTAGAGTTAGTCTTTCCTAGTTTAGAACAATCACTTAGTTTGTCCTGGTTTACAAATAATCACTCCTATATAAGAAGTCGTCTTTCATTGTAATGGACATGCTTAGTTTTAATCAATAAAGTTCCCTTTTGAGATGTTATCTCTTATGGTAATTTTTCCTTTTGTGAGGATGCCCTAGGGGCTGAATCCTTGCTTGGATTCGATCAATCCTTCAGGAGATTGGTCTATTTTATTGATCGTGGATTGTGGCTGCTCCAATTGATGATGGGCAAAAGTTTAATAAGTAAAACCACATGGATGCTCGTATATGTTAGATTTTTTTTTGGAAGCACTTCCATTCTAATTCGATAATTTCTTTTAATTAACAATAGACCACACAAATGGAAAAAGTGGGCCACTATGGATTTAAAGATATGGCCTATTCATGCATTAAAAAAATGTCAATTTGCATTATTTATTTAGAAGAATGAAATAAATATATATAGTTTATATGTTATTTTCCATTTAATTGTTTTGTATATTCTAAAATGTACATTTATTTTATGCTTTCCAAAATAAAATTCCAAATTTGAAAGACGAGATGCCGAATTAGCCTGAGCGTTTAGTTTTTGGGGTCAAACCAGAATGATTTCCAAAATGAAATTGACAACTATGCTTTTGCAAGCACACCCTCTCTCTCGCTTTCTCCGTACTCCAATCAAACTAAACCCCATCTCCTATCATGTTCTTTCCTTTATCATTTTCAACCCCATCTCCATCTTATTTTCCTATACCTGCCATCACTATGTTGTAATGGCTTCGCTGCCCACCTTACCAAATCATAGGCAGGCCACCTTGAGTTGAAATAATATTTCTTAAAAGTTGGAGAGAGTGCGGAAAAAAAAAGATTGTCTTTTGCATGATTATTGGAGATGAATCGTAGCATTCAAACCTTCTGTCAATTTATTCATTTTGCTCCTTTTTGCGATTTGAATTGGTTTTTATGTTGGATTTGTAAAAGATAAATCCTCTCTCTCTCTCTCTCTCTCTCTCTCTCTCTCTCTCTCTCTCTCTGTCTCTGTCTCTCTGTTCCCCATCCCCAAACGCATATTGAAACTGGGTTCAAAACCGAATCCTGCATCCCTTTGACGAAACCAAATCCAGAACCATGTAATAAGTTCCGTGACAATTCCGGTTTCGGTTCCGGATACAGCCTTCAATAAAAGGGTCCAAATTCGAGCCCAACCTGTTTGCAACCCTAGATGTAAGGCATATGATGGCAATCTATGTTATGATTTTCACCTTTTAAGGCAAAGACTATATTGACTTGTGCCACAATTCCATGGGAAAAGACAATGATAACTTCCATCAGCCACACAAATCAGCCTTGATGCAAATGTGAATCTACATGCTGTCTATTTTACTAATGTTAATTCGTGTACATTATATGCTGATTGTTAATCATGTGCTTGCCAAATTAGGAGATCTATTAACCAGTTTATAATGATGTGTGGTTTGCCCCACTTCAGGTGACCAAAACCTAGGGAATGAGCTTGTGACGTGATGGATGATGTAGACATTGGGAAAGTGCATTGAAAGAGTGAATGAAAGCATAACAAATAGAAGAACTAGATACATAACATTTTAAGCTCCATTATTATGAACTATACAGGTTTTGGTCTTTTCTTGCACTAGTTCTCGTTATAATTTTAGGATTTTTTGATTTATGCCTTCGAATCTAAATTATTTATTTGACTTATGCATATGAAGAATAGATACATTATAGTCGCAATTGAAGGGCTCAGGATTTGGAGGCTGTTGACACGCAAAAATTCTTTACAAAAAGATCAAGGAAGAAAATAAGTCCAAGAAGAGGATCGCCGACTAGGTAGTCAAAGGTCAAAATTGGGTCAAATTCCAAAGACCAAAACACCAAGGTCCAAGACAAGTCAAGAACAGGTCTAAGAAAGTTCCCCAGAAGATTGAAGGAAAATGGAAGCCAAAATTGACAAAAAAAAAAAAAGAAAGAAAAAAGAAAAAAAAAAGGAAGTCAAAATTGGCTTCCATATGCCAACAACCGAGCTACAAATTTGGGCGATCAAGACAACTCAGCAGGTTGCCAATGGAGATTCAGATAGTCAAATTGCCAAATCGCTGATTCCAAGCTCATCAACGTGATTTAAGGGTGCGTTTTTGGCAGACAATCAAGCGAGTGATCCATAGATGAACCGCTGATTGCACAAAATACCCAGCCAATGGTACATCACAGAACCTAATTCCAGGATTCAAAAGTCTTCCATTCCTCAAATGGCATGAAGCCTTCTTGAACCCATAAATAACTCCCCCTCGCCCAATGGGCAACACTTGTAGCAAAAAAAAAAAAAAAAAAGGAAGAAACAAGACTCCACAACTTCAAGAAGAAGATTCTTGCGATTCTTGCCAAAACCTCTCCCACCAGCACCAACTTCCGATCTCAAGGTACTTAACCTCCGGAAACATGACCAGGGGATTCTAGTTAGTACCTTGAAGTCATGACAAAACCCAAAAGAGCCATTTAAGCTCGTAAGTCTGTTTAGACTTTCTTCACCTACTTCACTCAAGGAGCAAAGGGAACCCACGACATTGTTGTGTATAACATTCCGGCCTTCCATCCAACAGCCCCAGAATGGCACGACCTTGGGAAGTCCCACTGGTACCACAAACTAGAAACTCCCTCTGAATTCGTACCTTGGACGTCCAAGAAAACAAGTGATAGATCTTAAAGACTCCCCAGTTGACTTGAAAGGGGGCATCCCGCTTACATTCATAACCATCTTTGGCAAATCTTAAGAAAGACTCTCCACTCTCGAGAAAGGAGTTAGGAGGAGTTTGGTTCAGTGTTTGCTCTGTTGGCAATTGCCCACGTCTCTTTTATTTTGCATTTCATGTACCCTTTTTTTCTATGTTTTTGCCAATTTGTAATCACTTGAGTCGAATGGGGGAGTCACATAAGAAAAAAATGCATTGTAAGCAACTTGCACCCAGAAGGTTAGTGGGCAAGAAACCGTGTAAATTAAACTCGTGAAAGGAAATGAAAACCATCATCCTTTTGCAATGCATTCAATCCATTTTCCTTCCTCATGAGTTCTTGATTGATCAGCATGATCGTGAAATTTCCCTTTTGCAATTTATTCCGAGCGACAAAGTCATGATGTAATAACCCAACCTGTCTTGGTGGGCCAGCACCCACCTTTCTCTAGGAACTCTACTACCTAAAGACTTCCTTGTAAGTTTTAAACAGGACTTTCTCTTAAGAAGGAAAGTAGACCTTTAGAAGGACTCCCCTCCCTATACTAATATAAATATAGATAAGAGGCAAGTTGTGGCCTACTTACACCAACGAGAGAGAGAGAAAGAGAGAGAGAGAGAGAGAGAGAAGGGAGACTGAACCTGATTTCAGATCTGTAGGAGAAGAGGAAGATCGACAGCGAGACGACAACGGATGCCTGACGAAAGACCGACTACTGCCCGATCAACGTACGTCTATACCAGGTGAGTAGAATTTCTGAACTTGTTATTGAAGAGTACAGATTTGAGAAGTGTAGAGATATGATCAATCGAAGGACTATTTCCGAATGTATATTAATACTATGATTACTGTCGACATAGCAAAATAGCAGAGATCCTACAGAAAATCCATAAATTGTGAATAAACTTGTCTGATTGAGTTTCCAAGATTTGTAGGGATGATAATCAAGGAAACAGAAAGTAGAGATCAATGGTTATTGATGATCGAAATCAAAATTTTTGGAAATTTCTACCTACCGGTCTTCAGAAACCAATTTTGTCGAATTGGGTTGTGGGTCCCCATGGCCCACCAGATGGGAGATCAAGACCCCACATCTGAAGGAGGACTGTCGGGCGACCACAGGTGTGGTGGTCCCATGGGATGGGACCATTGCGGGGTCCACCATCCAATTTGTGTTTGAGAGCCCTGACGAACATGTTTCTGACGAAGAGAAATCTCTGCAATTTGGGCCCTGTTACGATCAGCATCTTCAGAAACTTGATGGAGTTGATTCTTTATGATTAATAAACTTCTGAACTATGGATTAGGAAGGAAGAGTGTTAGAATTGCAAAGAGATTCGAACGTTATTGGAGTTTCTGTGAAACTGGATCGTCAAAACAAGGTGTGGTTGACAGTGATAGTGGGACCATGTGGGCCACCTGATCAGGAATCAAGTCCCCACATCTACTAGTGGACCCTCGGGCGACCCCACTGGTGGTGGTCCCATGTGATTTGGACCGTTGGGCCCCACCATCTGATGTGTCAAAAAGAGCCAGGCGAGAATACCCTGTATTGACGTCTGGGTTCTAATATTATGTGGGTGAAGTTGTCGAGTGGCACAACTTGTAAATTTAGATTCAAACAATTACAGTATAGTCCCCGATGTACATAATTTTATTAATAGCCCCTTTTACTAAAATTCTGTTGAGAACACATAAAGAACAGAAATTTCTGATTGTTGCTAAATCCAACTAGCATGATATTTATGATATTAAATGGTGAAATTTGGTCATCACATATTAATTTGGGTTGGAATAGATTGTAAATTAATATGGGATATTTACTAAACACTCAAATCTACTAGGAGATAAATTAATCCGAGTTTAATAATTATGCCTTGCTTCCTGTAATTAATTTTATAAAGAACAAGTAATTCCTTGGTAAAACATGGGCTATGCCACAGCCTGGTACTAACTCCGACTCGGAGTGGGGCGAGAATTAAACCAGTGGTATGTGGTACTGGCCAAAGAAAAGAATAAGATGATTTAGTCAATTATGGTGGAGATGAATCTATACTAAAATTATTGGAATGAACGAGAATTAAACCAGTGGTATGTGGTACTGGCCAAAGAAAAGAATAAGATGATTTAGTCAATTATGGTGGAGATGAATATATACTAAAATTATTGGAATGAATTTACCATTGATGATTGAAATAAGCGTGATACCAATTGCTGGCACTGAGTATAGAACTTCCCTCGTGGATGTTGGTTGAGGGAAGGAGGTTCAGCAATCATGGTGGCATGATAAGCCATGTTGTTGATAGAAATGTAGATACTCCAGTTGGGAGTATCGGAACAGGCTCAACATTTATGGTGGATGACAAACCATGTTGTTGACAGAAATATAGATACACCGCATGGGGTATCGGAACTATTTGATGCCACAGTGGGAAATCACTCAAGAAAGAAATTGATTAGAATGTGACTGAAATCATATCATTGAATATATATATGTTCCCTGAATGATTGAAATATGCTTTATTTTAATGTTCTTATTCTACTCACCAGTTTTACTGATTAGTGGTTCGCCCCACTTCAGGTAATGCAGTTGTGGAGGTTATGGGAAGTGACGAAGATCAGCCGGTAGACTTTGGCATGCGTGGCTGATCTAGAGCGCGGAAAAGCAAAAGAATAGATTTATAGTCGGGAGTAGCCCAAGATTTAGACATTATTATTATTTTCCTTTTCTCAAATAGAAATTGTCTTATTCAGTAGTGTTATCAAGACTTATAATATTTATATAATAGTTGAAATATAAGGAAAATTTGATTATTTATAACCTTGATGCTCATGAAAATTTGATTTATGTGGTATTGTTATTACAATTTGAGTGCGACTTAAGAATCTGAAGAGCTCCAGATTCTTGGGTCATTACACATGACATACTGTCTTATATTTTGGATACACATCCTCCAGCAGCCGTATAAAAATGGGACTTCTCATTCTTGCTTTGCACAACAAGGACGTCTACACCGATATTGGCTAAGCTCACACCACATTCCCGTTTTTGGCATAGCAACCTTCGAGGAATAAACTTCCTTGTTTGAACTGTGCCAAATTCCTGCTCAATTGATAAACTGAGCAGTATTTTTCTTGACTGTATGGGCTACAAAGATTGAACCCCAGGATTTTGTAATAGTTCTGCAATAACTGAAACTAGTAGCAATTCCATGCTCCATGGAATTCAGAATCCAATTCATGACCAATGTTCTCGGCTTCCTAGTCACCATATTTAGATCACCAATAGGAGCATCTACAACCTGGCCATCCATGTTTTTAAGCATCTTTTAACCACCAATGGCCATTCCAGCTAAATATGATTGTTCTTTATAATTCTTATCATTAAACATATTTACAGATGCGGACATCAGGGTTTACAATCTCTGAGGTTTCCAATTGATCATCTTCCCAGTAGTTGATGGATCTACTCCAAGTTCAGATGCTCTGATTACAAGTTAGAAAATCTAAATTGAAATCAAGTTTAAAAGTGAAAAATAAGACAGGAAAAGATAGGGTTATAGAGAAAATAGGAGAATTGGATAGAAAGAAGATTATGGCCATCCATCTTAGGGTTGGGTGGTCATAAAAATATATTTATAATTACATAGTTTTCAGTATTTACAAAAAGAAAGCCCCCTGTATCTTATGTTTCCGCATCTCAACATCAGTGACTGCCCACCAGCAGTCCCGGGGCATTCTTGAGGCTAAAACCTTACAAGTCACTAAACTTAGAAGCCTTAGATGGAACATGAAATCCAACCTTTGGTAAAAGCATTAGTAAAGATTATTGTTAATTTGTTTCATATGAACAGTAGAATCAAAGAAATGTGCAGTGAAGAAATTAAGAAGAACTACAGATGTTTCTACTGACCTGCGCTAATGCTGGCAGTACGTGTTTACCAGTGCTTTCAAGAAATCCGCTGCAATCACCAATAGAGAACACATCCTGCACGGACGGAACACGTAACCACTCATCCACTCCAATCCTGTTAACAAAGATCAAAATCATTGGATACTGATTATAATGCATAAAGCTGAGTCATACAACTGAAATGCATTGGAAGAAGATAATTAGATTCATTCTTCTTAATGTCTTCATTACATGAGTCTTGCTAAGCTCACGCACATCTCCATAGTCCATACTCTTCATAACATTTGCAAGAGAGTTTAGAATTCCATTAAAATGGTGACAATGCAGTGCCTCTCAGAGACGACTGTAGTTTTACATATATAGGGGTTGATTTCCCTCATTACAATCCATAGATCCTATATTATAGCACAGATCCTAAATTATAGCATTATCCTTTGACTTATTCTAGATCCTATATTATAGCACAGATCCTAAATTATAGCTTATTCTACAGTACAACAGTGGACTGAAAACTGGACTGAGCCTAAATGGCCTGCTTGCCAAGATCGGGCCTGGACTGGGCCTAAATGGCCTGTTTCGATTGACACCCCCTCTCAAATTGATGCCGGGGAGTCATAAAGCAGTAATTTGGAGACAAGAAATTGATGCCGAGGCCGAGGAAGACCCTTTGTGAAGATATCTGCAAGCTGAAATTCTGTAGAGACATGAGGAAGACGAATGACATCACGCTTATATTCATCTCGAATAAAGCGGCAGTCAACTTCGATATGTTTGGTGCGTTCATGAAATACAGGATTTTCAGTGATTCGGATGGCCCCAGTATTATCAGCATGCAAAGGAGTAGGAGATGTTTGAGCGAACCCGAGTTCCGATAGAAGTCCCCGTAACCATAAAATCTCAGAACAAGCAGAAGACATCGCCCTATATTCAGCTTCCGTGGAAGATCGGGACACACGTTCTTGTTTCTTGCATTTCCAAGAAACGAGAGAAGTTCCAAGGTACATGCACCAACCAGTAGTAGAACGGCGTGTGTCTGGACAGCTTGCCCAGTCAGCATCCGCATAAGCGGTCAGATGAAGAGGATTATCCTTTGGATAATATAAACCACGAGGGACAGTTTTTAACAGATAGCGAAGAATGCGCTTCACAGCTGTCAAATGAAGATGTCGAGGAGCGGTCATGAACTGGCTCACAAGATGAATGGCATAGGAGATGTCAGGTCTAGTGATGGTGAGATAGACAAGACTTCCCACCAGACGCCGGTAGGTTTGAGGATCAGGAAGAAGATCGCCATCATCCTTACTCAACTTGAGATTGACCTCGACAGGCGTATCGACAGGGGAAGAATCATGGAGGTCAGCCAACTCGATAAGATCTGATGTGTATTTGTGTTGATTAACAAATAGACCTTTGGGAGATTGATGCACCTCTAAGCCCAAGAAATAATGCAAGGGGCCCAAATCCTTCATACAGAAGGAATCCTTGAGAGAAGCCTGGAGGGATTTGATCATACCATCATCTGTGCCAGTGATAATAATATCGTCAACATATACGAGAAGCACAGTAACACCAGTAGAGGAGTGGCATAAAAAGAGAGATGGATCATAAGAACTTGGGGTAAAGCCACTCTCGCATAAGCGACCCTTGAAGGTCTCGAACCATGCCCGAGGAGCTTGCTTGAGACCATAAAGCGATTTGCGCAGGCGACAGACACTCCTCTTAGAGGGAGAGGGGACACCTTGTGGTATCCTCATATAGACTTCTTCTTGCAGATCCCCATGGAGAAAGGCATTTTTGACATCCATTTGGTATAAAGGCCAGGATTTAGAGGCAGCAATGGCGAGAAGTAACCGAACAGAAGTCATTTTTGCCACAGGTGCAAACGTTTCCTCATAGTCAATGCCATACTCTTGTATGTTTCCGAGTGCTACAAGTCTAGCTTTGTGCCTATCCAATGAACCATCAGATTTAAGCTTGATCGAGTAGATCCATTTGTAACCGATAGGTTTAACTCCGGAAGGACAATCCACAATATCCCAGGTGTGATTCTGATCCAATGCATCCAATTCCTCCTTCATAGCCTGGTTCCAGCAATCTTGTTGGACAGCCTGTAAATAAGAACTTGGGATAGAGATAGAAGAGAGAGTGGTCATCAAGGAAGTATGGGTAAATCCATACCTATCAGGCGGTCGAGAAGTTCTGGAGGAGCGACGTAAGGGAGGAGTAGTTGTGGAACCAGGTGTCGGTGGAGGATCAGGGGGAGGACCATCCGCAGTGGGAGGTTTCTCCCGACGGTGGTATACAAAAGCAGGATTAAACCGAGTAACAGCGGTTTGATCCGAAAAACCTGGTAAAAGAGCTGGGGAAGAGGGATGAGGACTGTCCATGTGAGTGGGGAAGAAATATTGATTTTCAAAGAAAATAACATTCCGAGAAACCCTGATACGACGACCAATTGGATCATAACAAACAAAACCTTTTTGATTAGTGGCATAACCCAAAAAAGCACACCTGCGAGATTGTGCTGTTAGTTTCGTTCTTTCTGTGGGAGGTAAATGAACAAAGTAAACACAGCCAAAGGTATGTAAGTGATCAAACACAGGATGATGACCAAACAATTTAAAATGAGGCGTTAAATGGCCAATGGTAGGGGATGGAATGCGGTTTATGAGATAAACAGCCGTGGTGAGAGCTTCAGTCCAAAAACGAGGGGGAACGGATGCTTCAATCAGAAGAGTTCTAGTGACATCAAGAAGATGTTTGTTTTTCCGTTCCGCAACGCCATTTTGTTGTGGAGTATACAGACAGGTACGTTGAGAAATGATTCCTTTATTGTTTAAAAAGGATTGAAAATCCTTGGAAACATACTCCCCCCCTAAGTCTGAGCGCAAAGTTTTAATACATTTAGAGAATTGGTTTTCAACATATTGAACAAAAAATTTAAATGCATTAAGAACATCAGACTTCGAATGTAATAAATAAATCTAAGTAAATCTGCTGTAGTCATCAATGAATGTTACAAAGTACTTGAAATGACTATGTGAAAGGGTCGGAGCAATGCCCCAAACATTACTGTGAATTACGTCAAAACATGAAGTGGTCCGTGTGTCAGAGATTGGAAAGGGTAAAGTTTTACTCTTTCCTAATTTACAAGCATCACAGTCAAAAGAAGCAGAATCAATAGGTTTATTTATTAATCCAGAGTGAAATAAAGTAGACATTGTAGAAGCATTCGGATGACCAAGTCTATTATGCCACAATCGAGAATTATTCTGAATGAAAAAACAAAATAACTGATGTAAAGGTTTATCATGAATAAATGAAGACACTGGTAAAGGAAAAAGTCTGCCACGCTTAGGCCCCCTCGCGATCACTTCCCCCGACTCCTGGTCCTGCACAACACAACCAGCAGAAGAAAAAGAGACATTGTAATTATTTTCAACAAGTTGACCCACAGAAACCAAATTGGTAGCAAGATGAGGTGAAACTAAAACATTGGTTAAGGGTAAGGGGCCAGGGGTATCACCAACAGAGGTGATGGGAAGATGATCTCCGTTGGCAGCTTGAACCATAAGATGACCAGTATAAGGAACTACATTTTGCAATTGTATAGGTGAAGAGGACATATGGTTACTGGCACCAGAATCTAAGTACCATGTATTAGAAAGAGATGACCCAGTACCTGCGATGTGCATGGATGCCAAGGCATTGATAATCATTTGATTGACCATCTCAGGGGTGAGAGGAGCTGGGGATGCAGATTGCGTGGAGGAATCAGGTTGTGAGGAAGAATCAGACGGCAGAGCACTGAATTCAGAGGAGGCATATCGTGGAGTGGTGACTGTGTAAGCACTAGGAGCGGATGACACTGTGTAAGGATTAGAGGCTGAGGGCACAGAGTTGCGGAAAGTAGAGGCTGAGGACATATGTGTGCCCAAAGTTCCTTGCCTTCTAAGTAAATTTGAAATTGGAAGGCCCATGAGGTATAATTAGCGCCATCAAACTTAACCAGGGAGATGATGTCAGATTTGTCCATGATGACCCAGAACAAGCAAACACTCCAGGAAGTAGTAATAGCAGAATCAGTCCACAATCAGTGGTTAGAGACACAATCAGATGGTGATGGAAAACAGCAGATAGCAACCAGCAAAACAGTGTAACAGGTTCAGATCAGAGTTCTAGGTCCATATCTGAATTCTGTACCTTAAATCAGAAAAACAGGGCTTCAGTGACCTTGTTTTTTTTTCAAAGAAAATGAGCAGGTGGGTGCCACAGATGGATCAATCCCCTGATTAGAAGAAATGGGTGTTCTTATTCCATAATTTCCGAAGCCCCAATTCAAGTTGTACAATCAACAATCTCAGATCCACTAATCTGTATGGCCCAGATAAAACTAATGGGATGATTGGAATAATCAAAGATTTAATCAAACGGCCTACCTCAGATTAGCCAAAATCAGCAAAAAAACCTTCACAAGTATCAGAAAAACCAGGCGATTGTTGTCTCCATGTATCCCAGTCTGTCAATGATTCAGCCTGATTAGTTTCACTGCTTCTCAGCAACACAGTAAAAGTCCTTAATGAATGTCCAGAACTCCAGAACAGAAAATCAGAGAAGAAACATAAGTCTCCAACAGAGTATAAGACTTCTGTACATCCAGCTCTCAAGAGTAACAGACAGAAGATGGAACTTCTGTATAAAAAAAAAAACTTCTAACAGAGCAGCTACAAATGAACAAAGAATTGTCACTTTCACACGATGGACATGAAACCTAGCTCTGGGCCACGCCTGATCTGAGATGATCAGGGATGATCAGAGAAGATCCGACTGAAGCAGATGATCACAGATTGGCTTCCAAGGCTTGGAAGATGACTGAGACAACCAAGATGATTGATTGACCTTGCTCTGATACCATAACATTTGCAAGAGAGTTTAGAATTCCATTAAAATGGTGACAATGCAGTGCCTCTCAGAGACGACTGTAGTTTTACATATATAGGGGTTGATTTCCCTCATTACAATCCATAGATCCTATATTATAGCACAGATCCTAAATTATAGCATTATCCTTTGACTTATTCTAGATCCTATATTATAGCACAGATCCTAAATTATAGCTTATTCTACAGTACAACAGTGGACTGAAAACTGAACTGAGCCTAAATGGCCTGCTTGCCAAGATCGGGCCTGGACTGGGCCTAAATGGCCTGCTTCGATTGACACTTCATACTTAACTTGCACAACATTTGTGAATTAAAGTGTCAGGACTCTTGCATAAATATAAGCAGTATCATTGGGAACCAGTGCAGGTCCACAGGAGGATTGGGGCCCACCAGGCCTGGAACCAGCCCCAGAGGCCTCAAGATTGAGTCCAAATTAGACCACACGGAGACTCAGCCACAAGCACACAAATACAAGTGGCAAGTGAAAAACCAGCTCTCACAATTTTTTGATATGTTATAATCCTCAATTTATAGAAAGAGTAATCTTGAGCCTTTTATTGGAGAATAATGATAGAGATTAGAACAACTCTGCCATTTTTTGCCGCCGGTCCCAAGCCCGGGTAAAGGAGGAGGGTTGCGTTAGGTAGGTGATAGCCAGCGTAAAACTTTGTTACAACCCAAACATGAATTCTGAGATGGAGAAATAGAATTCATATAGGCGACCCTAACATGGTTGGGATAAGGCTTTGATGATGATGATGATGATGATGATGATGAATGATAGAGATTAGAACATTTCAAGCCATTGCAGTTTTAAAAGATGGTTGACTCTCTTTCTAGGGTAGGATAGATTGGTGTGCCCATACATTACCCATTTCAGAGTTATTCAGAAGTTCCAAATTTCCTTTTTCCACATATTCAACCATAACAACTGGGAGGCTAGGACTATTTTTGTATATATCTAGTCAGTGTTGTAAAGACTGCATGCTACTTTTCGTTTCTTCTCTTTAAAACTGCAGGAGTTTCCCAGTTATTAATATTTTAAGATAATTATCTCTCTTTTTTTCGGGGGGCAAATATCTTAGGGCCCAGATTGCATCCAATTGCAACTCGTCTACAGAATAGGAAATTATTTTCCTAGTAGTGAAAATTGACTTATCTTTGGATTTAGAAACCCTAGTTTCACTTTGATTACCTAATTTGTTGAAATTTTATTTAATCCTTAGGTTGCATCACAGTTAGTATAGTTTTTTAACCACCCATAGCTTTTATCAAATTCCATGCCAAGGGCCATGCAACCAGCCTAACTTTGGGGACCTCTAATGAGGAGCCAGGGTTTCAGATGTGTGCTTTCTGCACGTGCTTAGAATAAAGCATGTGTGCGTAATGGTTCTAAATTGGCATCGGTAACTCGTTCGATTTACTTAGTGTCAGTAACTTCCAAAAGGGAACAACATTCAGTATTAGGTAATAAAGTCAAGTTCAATTTCAGACGAATCAGGGAAATTCATCCTTGACTCATTCAGAATCAACTGGTACTGAACAAGTCGAAATGGGTTGTCTTTGGCAATTTGTATGACTCGATTAGTACGGGCCCAAAACCCCTTTGAAGGCTTCTTTTGCATCATTGTTCAAGCCTAACTCATTTGTTTTGCTTCCTTTCCTCCATCAGGCTCCCTCCAGTTCATTTTGAGTTAGAAATTCCTTTGTAATTGCAAGATTTTATTACCATTCATAATCTAAGAGTCTTACCATGTTGATTCTTCTCTCCCATTTACACATTTACTTCCTCTCAGTTTTTTATTCTAAAGGCTTCGAGGGCCTAAACATACCAACTCTTGAGCTATAGATATAGTCTACTTCTTGAAATTTAGACTTGAAAAACTAGCACAATCAAAGTAGGCCCTTTTTTTTTATTTTCCTCCCTTTCTTTTGTTTGGATTCCTTTCTACTTTTTAGTATATATCTCTTATGCTGCTTGGCTTTTAATAAAATTGTATTACCATTCAAAAAAAAAAAAAAAAAGTAGGCCTTTGGGCCTTCCCCTAGAGGTATGTTTCTAATGTCGTTTTGGTTATAGTCTTATTGATGTTTGCATCATCATAAAAACAAGCATTTCATATTAGATATGTCTAAATACCTTGGATCAATTTGTGGCATTTCATGATTTTATTTATTTATTAATTATAATTATTATAATAATTATTATTATTATTGTTTTTACTTTTAAAATTGTTTTTGTTTCAAAATATTATGAAAACACAAGATGAAATAGGGAAAACAGGCCTTTCTTAGAAACATGAAGTGATTAGTGTTCACAACCACTTACTTTAAAAGCTTAAGCTGAAAGAGAATGGTGCAACAATGTATATCAAGGTTAAAACCTTCACTTGATATTTTCAATCTATTGTGGGCTGCGGAGTTGAGATAATAACATTCTATCGCTCCTACTTAGCCCCGTAGTCCAAGAGTGCAACTGATTGACTTAAGCTATCCTATGCGTTACAGACAGGAATCTGATTAACTAAAAACCTGTCTACATCATGATCATATATGATATGCTGTTATCAAAAAGAAATCATGATCATATATTATTTCAAATGATACTTGACTAACTTGAGAAGTTGTCCAAATGTGACTTCCATGCAATGGTCAATACAAGAATGCAAGATATACATGCAAATTAACAAAAACTATATACAAGCTAGACTATTATAGTAGACTCTCTAAAACTAAATAAGAATTACTAGTGTCAACAACAAGAGTTACTTGATGGAATTTATAACGTACCTTCCACCAGGAGACTTGGGAAACTGCAGAGAGTGTATAAAAGGAGAGGGGCCAACACCCGTAGACCACACGAGCAACCCATATGGAACTACTGTGCCATCATTAAGAATTATGTTTTGTGGCTGAACATCCTTGACCACCCCACGAACTAGGCGAACTCCTGACTAAAGAACATGAGGAATTCAAAAGGAAACATTCTTCAATAAACACCACTACCCAACATAAAATATGACACATATATGTAACTATTAACATAAAAGAATGAACAGAAAATAAGCTTACGAAAGCATTGTTGGCCAAAAAGGTCCTAGAGTTGTTAACAACCCTAAGCCCTAAATGCCACATCATCACACTTAGATGACATTTATGACATGGCATCTTTGCACATGGGTATATGAGGTAGTAACACATGTCAGTTATTTACAACCACTATCAGGCCATTTTGACACCTCATCAAATAGTTTAGGGTCATTACAACCCTGAGCAACCCAACTTTCTGAAAAAACACAATAACCCAATAACTGCTCAAAAACATGCAAAACTCCATAAAGGTTTCTAAGCCTCTAAAGCTTATAAATACCATTTCTCCATACATTTGAGGACCTTTTGGCCCACTTTTGGCCAACCTTTACTACACTTTTTATCTCTTTTTTCCTAAGCTTCTTGTGTTCCCTTAGCATTGACACAACGTGGGTGGGGAAGACGAGGGCCAACAAGCTACTTTCCAAACCAACGGCTTAGGGATAGGGATAAATAATGATTGAAATTGGCCCATAATAGCTAGAATGGTGAAACAAAATTCATATAGCTGACCCTACCATAGTTAGGCGCAAGACTTATGATGATAATAATCATGATGAAAAAAATATTCTTTTTAAAATACTCACCAATAGAATTTAGATTTCTCCTCTTCTGTGTAGAACCCTAAAATTAATTGTATTAGCTTGAAAATGCCTACAATCAGGTAGATCCTTTTATATACATATACACCAATCTGGTTGCAACTGTGATGCAGTCCCAAGGGATAGGGCATACCTGGAGTGCCGAAGCATAGGCTCACAAATACTTCAATATGTCTCCACAGAGACTTCAACACAAGGACACACCTCCAAAGGTACCCATGACATTTCTATTCTATTCAATAATCAAAGTTTGATATTATCATGTCTACAATACAATATAAATAGGAAATGCAAACTTATGGCCTAATAAAACCTAATCCAATAATTGAAATTGTGCTAATTACAACTCTTTCAATAAAATTAAAAACCTACAAATAATAATAAAATATTCCTCCCGGTGGATGTGGATAGGAGGGTTTGCAAGTGCCCCTAAAGATTAGTTCTCAGCTATCCGGTAGGAGATACCCTAGGTTATCAAATAAATAACAAAATAAAATATTCCTCAACTATCTTGGGTGGGACCACTTGTGGGCCCATTCTGTATCATTCCTAACCCCACCTCCCCCAAAAAAGTTGAAAGAAGACTTCATTCTCAAACTCGGGCCTTTTTCATGTTGCCTCTGCAGGGATGGTGTACTTGAAGAGCATCCTTTGTGATACTAGATTTTGATCCTATCTTTGGCGGTGCTGGCTTCATAGGATAGAGTGTGACATCCTTTCCTTTGTGGCTTCATGAGTTCCATTCTTGTCATGCATCAATGGTCTGCGCAATAGTATATCACCACTATTCATTGGTAACACAACACACTAAATTATATCTTTATAATCTTTACCAATGGCAAAAGTAACTTGGCATGTATGTTGCAGTTGCACATCATCGAATTCATTAGCCATTTGAAAGAGTTGTAATTAGGATAGTTTCAAGTATTAGATTAGGTTTTCTAAGGCCCTAACTTTTCTTTTCCTATTTATAGTGCATTGTAGAGATGAAAATCTCAAACGTTGCTTATTTAATAGAATAGAATTTATCATCGGTTTTATACCTTGGAGGAGTGTCCTCATCCACCATAACCCTAAAACCCTAAGAGCCCCAAAAACCCACTCATGCTTCTGAAACCTTGCCTATCACCCTAGATCCCACCACATTCGTGATCAAACCCTATTCGAAACCTCCAAAACCCTGCAACCCCACTTTGAAACAACCCCACTTTCAAATAGCCCAAATCCCCCTGCCACTCCTCACCAACATTATTCTCTAATACCAATTGATGCAGTCCATAGGGTTAGGGCTTGCGCGGAGTGCTGAAGCACATATCCATAGATACTTTAACAAGAGGACACACCTCCAAGGGATAAACCCCACGATACTATTCAATAATTGAAGTCTTGTATTCTTATCTCTACAATGCAATATAAATAGGAAAAGCGAACTTAGGGCCTAAGAAAACCTAATCCAATAATAGAAATTACCCTAATTACAACTTTCAATAAAATTAAAAACCTACTAATAAAATAAAATACTCCTTAGTATCTAGGGTGGGACCACTTGTGGGCTTGTTCTGCATCAGGCTGCCTTGCACGCATTAAATTGTAATTGATCACAGCTTTAAGCATTAACCTTTTTCTTTCTCACATCACCATTTTAATTTCAGGAATAGTTAACTCTTATGAAGATGTGACAACATCTCTGCAACTTCATCTATGACCCTGACAACATCATTTTGAAGTTTGAATCACATTGCAAAAACTGCGAATTTGAAGATGATCAGCTGCTTCTACTGCTTTGGGGAAATTCACTTGGAAATGATAGTAGATCATCTCCATCCCACGATGACATATTGTGTTCCGCGTAGATCAGCAAATGAGGTAGCAAATAATTAAGCTTAACCTAAACCAGCAATCGCTATATCATGAGTTATGTTACATGAACTCGGCATTAGTATCGGATGCAGGTGCGGGTGTGCCTCAAGAAAGAATGTCAAATATCTTAGAAATAAAGTATTGGAACGAGTATC
The DNA here is from genome assembly GCA_037013555.1 of Sextonia rubra. Lineage (NCBI taxonomy): Eukaryota > Viridiplantae > Streptophyta > Magnoliopsida > Laurales > Lauraceae > Sextonia > Sextonia rubra. The sequence goes on from JASUAD010000012.1 coordinate 13,110,543, forward strand.
AGGTGTGGGAGCGTATGTGTCGGATGCGGGTGTGTCATAGTTTTAGAAGAGTCCGTGTATCATAGATCATGAGAAACCTTGCTTCCACTCCCGTCATCTCTCATGCACGAGGATGCCAAGGCAATGTCTGCAACTCGGTAACAACACCCACTGAATGGCTGATGCAACACCGCTATATTAGGGACTACAGTTCTGTCATCATGTAAACTCAAGAAACTTTCAATGCAATATTCTGCTTTGATTGATCAACCCTTGGGGCTATTAATATATGACAAATGGATGAGGAGAATATCAATCACATGCCCAACTAGTGGGCGCTGTTAAAATCTAGGGATGATATGATCTTGCCTAATTAGTTGTAAGCCTATCTAATCGGTGTGGTATATACTTCTATTCTACAGAATTACAATGGCCCCTCATGGCTTGGTGTGGAAATCCAAACGACTGTTTAACAGTATTGTCACAATTCATCACTGCTCATTCATGGCGCATTGAGTGAGATGTGGGTTGAAATAATATTGGGGTCGATCCAAATAGCTGCTAATTAGGTCAGTCTAGAGCAATCTCAGGCTTAAATCTGATTGGCTTAGGCCAATTAGTCTCAATCTTGAACAAGCCAATTACAGATTCAGTCATGGTTCGGAACTGATTCTTCATGCACATTAGCAAATTCTTAAATATCATGCCACAATTGAAGAATCAAACCCCTGATTCTGTGTAAAGCTCAGAAAAGCAAGCAAGATTCACCGAACAATGAAGATAGCACACATAGAGCCACATGGGATGAAACCCTTTGAAGTTTCCAAAAGACTCAAATACGAGTTTTACTCCAATATTTGATCTAATTGTTTAAGCAATCCACTACCACTCATTCATTGCAAAGGAATAAAAAAACTCTGGTAAATCTAAACCGCTGTTACAATCAAAGTCTGATCTAACCACTAAACAAAGAGAATTCAAGCTTCCTATATAGAAGAGTCCAAGTAATGCCAAATAAAAGAAATTAAATTAAGAGAAGATTCGCTTGGACATGCCAAACTTGTAAATACAATACTCCTTTTGAGATCCACATGGACCATGTGTCCCACTTGAACCAGCGAATGATCTCGTGCCTCTCAAAACTTCAGTAGTACTAAACCACCTGTGGCCCAATATGAACATTGCATTGCTTATGTGTGTATAATTCTTGAGTAATAAAAATAGAATGTGGTTTACAAATGGCATCAAAATGAGTAGTGTTGGTTACAGGCTTGTTTGCGTGGTATACTTAGAATTCCACCACCCAAATTCCTTTGTTTCTTCTGCTTCTCATATCCAGAATCATGCACATACTACATTTTTTATACTATTAAAGATATCTACCACTATCATTTTAAATAAGTTCCCAAAGCAAGCAGTGAAATGAAGATAACAAGTTTCTCTCACCTTAGTCAACTGCTTAATAGCATATTGCCTGAGACGAACATCAAAGGATGATAATATTTCATTTGCCTGCCATGACCAAAAACAAAAAAGATTTTTTAAGTTATAAGATTCTGTCAAAGCTTACTGTTCTTCTATGTCAAAAGCAGATACTTAAGGGCATCTCCAGATGCACAAAAAAGCATGAGAAAATAAAACATGCAACCCAAGAAAAGAAAAGTCTTGCAGTCATAAGATTCTGTCAAACCTTGTTCTTCTATAATGCAAAAGTGGACATTTATGGGCATCTTCAGATGTACAGAAAAGCAAAAGAAAATAATATATAATAGTTGCAATCATAAGAAGAGCAGACAGTTTTTTTTTTCTTTTCAGATGGTAAAATATATTTTCCTACAGCTCACTCCTGTGAATAATTTTCTACAACATAAAAATCTCTCAAAATGCAGGATTTAAGGAAATCCCCCACCTTCCACATTCCTAAAAGAGGGTGAACTAGATAGGATGATGATGACCATGATAGCGGCGGTGGCGGCGATGATGATGGTGGTGGTGGCAGTGATGGTGATGATGATGATTTGGTAATGATGGTGGTGGTGGTGGTGGTGGTGCTGGCAATGATGATGCTGTTGAACTGTTGATGACGGTTATGATGACATTGTGTGGCAGTGGCTGACAATAGTGATGGTGGTGGTGGCGGTGGCCATGATGATGATCCCCCAAGTTACATCATCAAGGAAAGCTGTAAGGTTCCAGCCTTTCTTAGCTATAGCTATATTATCTGTGTGTGCTTTGTGTGGTTTATAGGCTGTTCAGTGGGGTTAGTAATCAGGTTTAGGTGTTGGACCTAGTTGAGTAGTTTCGGGGAGTTATTTGAGGTTTCGGGGAGATTGTAGTCGTAATTTAGAGAGTTCAGGAGGTAGGGGCCTTGGTCATAGTTGTGTTAGTTGTAGAGTACTTGGAAGTAGGGGTGCACAAAAAATCCGTCAATCCGTTAAACCGATCCAATCCGATCCGATCCGCAGTTTTTTAACCGATCTGATGGTTAATGGATTGGTGATGGATTAGAAAAGTCCTAATCCGTTAGTAACGGATTGGTGATGGATTTTATCTTTAATCCGTGGATTTAAACCGATCCGATCCGTTAAGATATATATATTTATATAAAAATATTAAAAAACATTAATTTCCATTCATCATCTATCATTTAATCTCATTCTATCATCTCATTTTCAAGGGCTGTTTTAATTTGGATTTTGGTATACCTGTATTGGGGCACAACTGATATTAGTCTATAATGAGCTATCATTTTGTTGGCAAGACTTCCATCACAGTGGTAGACAGGAATGAAAAAGTATGGTTATTCTCTAGATACAGTAACTTTTAACACATTGTTAGACTACCATGTATAAAGCACATAATAAGTCATAATCCTTGTCACTTACTATCAATGGATTGAACATATTTAACCGATCCGAACCGTTGATCTACGGTTCGGTTTGGATCGGTTTTAAAGGACAACGGATCGGTGACGGATTATAAAACCATGAATCCGTAAGTAACGGTTTGGTGACGGATTTGGCTCAATCCGATCCAATCCGATCCGTGTACACCCCTACTTGGAAGAAAGGAAGAATTCCATTGGTTTTCCAAATTTACCCTTGCTTTGCTTCTTTGAGCTTCTTTAGTAATAAGGGCATTTTAGTCAATTGACTTTCCCTATTTAGAAACAAAACCAACAACAATTCCACATTCATAGTCTCTCTCTCTCTCTCCCCCCAAGCTTCTAGGGCAAGATTTATCACTTGCTTTAAAGAAACCATTAAAGATAGACATCAAAGACAAGATCTCAAGCTTCTTTCTAATCATCTCTCATTTGATCTCTCTCTTTCTCCTTCAATTGAGGTGAGTTTCAAACCCTAATTCCATCTCTAGCTTTTTGGATAGATCCATGGTAGAATTCAACCCTAATTCCTTCTCCCTTGGATTTGGGTCTAGGATCTCTAGATTTGGAGGATGTGAGCATTGGGTGTGGTTCTTGGGGTTTTGGGTTTGAGATTTGGCTTTTGGAGTGTTTTTCCCGAATTTGAGACCAAGATAGGTCACAATATATGAATTACATGGCATGCACGTCTATTTTCATTGATTCTTACATTGAATCATATTGGATTTGATGTTTGATGAAAAATTCCCCAAATCTCTAAGCTTTTTGATGAATTGAAACCCTAGGTCTTTGTTTGGAAACCTTTTGACGATGGAAAACCATAGATCTAGGTATTTTTGAAGTTGCGGAATAGTGTAAAATGTGGTAAATGATGTATCCTTGATGTTTGGATAGAATGAAAGTGCAATTCAATTGGTTTGGATTGAGATTTGCACAATAGCTGTAACTTCTAGGAAGTTACAACTAGTTGTGGATCATTTAAGGCTAGTCATAAGCCGCCAGAAAGGTAACTATGAAATGTACTACGGTCGCTTTCTTAAAACTGTGCATTCTGCAGTTACCTCACACCTAACCATAAAGCTACCCACGGATAACCGTAAAGAAGCTGTGGTAGACTTGTGGCTAATCGTAAGCCTAGATTTTCCAAAATGCAAAATTTAGATCTTTTGACCCTTAGAACTGGTTTGGGACACTTAAAACCTTTCTTAGCATTTGCTAATCAGTTGTACAATGTAGGGTGTGGGAGGTGAAGCTAGGTCAATGAAATGGTGATTGTGGAACCTTTGAATGTCTTTGACCATCAAGGCACCAAGACTCAATTATGTGATATCTGAAGCCCTTATTTGACCATTGTGTTGAATAGCTTAACCATTATACTTGGAAGGCAACCATTGACCAAGGTTGACTATCTTTAGTTGTTCATTGATCGATATTGATGATATGATCTGCACTGCCTTATTGTTGACCTCTTACTCCATGGAGAGTCTTTATATCTTTGATACCTTCGAATTGTCAAGTTAAGATGATGATGAGGACCTAGGGATACCTATGTAAGATACCATGTACCATCTCAAAAGCTTAAGCTAATAGGTGGAAGGCTCAAACAGGTATATGAAGCCATATCAAACCCATTACTTGTGCGATGTGGGATGTGGGATTTTTCCCAACACTCCCCCTCACATGCAAGCCAACATATTCCATGGATGAGCCTGCCACATGGGCTACTAGTGCAGGAGCCAACAGCCCAACAGACTTATTAAAAGGGGTGGTAGGTCAATGAGTACAACTCACCTTAAATGGACCCAAATCAAGCTTAGCTCAGTCTATAAGAGATGACTGGTCCCACTAACAGAAATAGAAAATAATGATGCAATAACTTTCTTTCTAAGTTCAGTTGCATAATTCTTGTGTTTGGATTGATTTCCTTTTATTCATTTATATAGAGGTTGTTAGATTAGTGAGTGATTTTCTCCATGTTATTGATATGACAACCCATTCCTCCAAAGAGCGGTCAATGTCCTAGTTGTCATGCTTTCTTTCTATATAGGATTCTAATTAGTGTAGCTAATAGTGCTACAATTTAGGAAAGCAAAGTTGTTTTGGGTTTTCAATATTATAAATAATGATGTAAAGGGACAACTCAGACAGTCTTGGACATATTTTATGAAAATTAATTAAAGTTGCATGTGTACACTTTATCATTTTCCTTCTCCTTGGTTTGAGTGTCTCCCATCGGATTAAAGGCATCGATGATGGAATTTCGTGATCCACAGTAAGCGAATCTCTATCTTTCTCCTTATGTGTTGATTTTGTCTATGATTAAAGATCCAGGCGTCGTGGGTTCACCATTAGTTGGGATTACTGTTTCCCTGACTACGTCAGCTACACAAGAACAACATCCTCTCTCTTTGATACCATGTACCAAAACAAACGCTTAAGCTAATTGATGGAAGGCTCAAATAGGTATATGAAGCCATATCAAACCTATTACTTGGGCGATGTGGGATGTGAGATTTTTCTCAACATAGAGGATGTATTGTCTATCATGGAGGATGTGGATGACCGGTGTCTTGGTCTAGTATGAGTCCCTAAAAATTGCATTTTTACATGAGTAAATTCAGTTATTTTTAAGGACTTAATTCATTCTAAAATGCATCATTTAGGGTAAAAATCATGATTTATGCATTTGAAATCCATTGTAGTGCATTAATGCTTAATTTTCTAAGAAAATTACATGTTTTGCAAAAAATCATGAAAATGCATTTTTGAAACCCTAATTTCTTAGATGCTCTGCCAAATCTTGATTTCTCATGAAATGATCTAGATTTTCATCACCATTAGTTAGTTCAAATCAAATCATTTACAATGATGTCATTTTATGTTATCATTTCATGTGAAATAGACCTGCATTCATGCAATTGTGACTTTGGGGGTAAAAATATCTTTTCACATGAAATGTCACATTTTTCTGCATGACCTCATTGAGTTCATCATTCACTCCGCTTTTTTGGGCATCACCTTTCATTTCTGAAAAATTTTCAAAGAATCCCACTTGAAAAAGGACTCTTCATGAGGAATTCCAATTGCACTAGAATTCTACTAACAGTCAAATTGTGAGAATTTTGCAGGAAATGCATAAACTAGGACATACAGAATTTTAGTCATAAACAGGGTCCTATTGGCATTAGGACTCTTGCCTGGGATCCACTCACAAGCATAGAAAATCATCTTAGGCCCCGCAATGAAGAAATGGAGCTGAAAGAAAAACAATTGATGAAGAAAAAAGAAGAAATGAAGCAAGTAGACCCCACACACACATGTGAGTTCACACATGTGGCACGTCCAGAGTAAGGGGGGTCCACTCACCTTGCTCAAGTTGTCCCTATAAATAATTTGAGGAAAGTTTAGGAAAATTGCCAAGAAACTGCATAAATTGAAGAATTATCCTTCAAATAAGAGACTTGCATCCACATGAGATGACTCACACTCTTTGGGACATCCTGCATCTTTTGAGGATCAATTCAAATAATTCTAGAAGGTTCAAGAAACTTCTCCCTCAAGAGTCCAAAGCAAAAGAGAAGTTAAAAAATTATCAAGGAGTTGGAAGATTTATCAAAAGAGAAGAGATACAAATTTGAAATGCAAAAGGAGGTCCCACTTCACTTTGGACATCCACATCCTCTTCCTTGGATGAGTTTGAATCACATGCAAACTCTTGGAATTATCTCTCAAAAAAATTCAAGAAAATCCAAGAGAAGAAAGAATTTTAATGCAAGAAGGAAAGTTAGTCCCTTTTTCTTAAGACAGCATAGATTAAAAGAATCAAAACTTTTAAACCGAGTGTCAAACTAGGGCAATTTATGCGCCGTTAGAAACCTTTTTTCGAGTAGATATCCATGGAGCCTAAGATTGAGACAATAAAAGCTAAAACAACAAAGTTATGGCATTGGAAAGTTAATTGTATATTTCTAGACAGGATTGAAAATTTCTCATCAAAGGTGGGCCCAAGCTTAAAGATTCTCTCAAATTTAAATTCAAGTGGGCGTGCAAGGAATTCCAACAAGTCTAGAAGCCTCCAGAAAACTCTTGTCTCATCCCAATCCAACTCTAACTTGGTGGCTAAGAAAGGACTCTCTTTCACTTCAGATAATTGTACAGAAACTAGGAGTTCTAAGAGAGACAAACTTGTACCCTCAGAAACTATAAAAGAACCATGCCTTTGACATCCCAAACTATGGTAGAAGGGACACCACCTCTCTCTAGAGGCTCTCCACACCCACTCTCTCCCTCTCTCTATCTTCCTTCCACAATTTTCTACATCAAGAAGGCTAGCCACCAACTTGAAGATCAACTTCTAGAAGAGACTTCTCCACCCTAACATGTGTATGTTCTTTTGTTTTTAATTTCTTTCATCATATGTAGAAGACATCAATGTTAGTAAAGTTCTTATTCTCTTTCTATCTTCTTGTTCTTTTTTTGTCTTTGATTTTTACTTTTATAAGTCTTTTGGGGGGTTAACTAGTTGTGCATTGTGGTAAGGTTAGTAGAAGGATGTCTGACCCCAAATGGCCTAACTTAGTATCCCCGAACATATGCTCTAGATCTTGAATCCCTTGCATGTACAGGAGGCAATGCAAGTTACAGTGTAAAACCGAATGATTTTGTGCCCTATAATGTTTATGAGCCCTACCATGAAACCCCGCGCCCTTTGCACACTAGTTTAGTATTCACGCTTGGCTTGACAACCTAAGTGGTAGAACAAGACCCTAAGCATTTAATTTTAATCATTTTGGACCCAAGTTGAGAGAAGAATAAAAAAGATTTGAACTCACCACATTTATTTTTCTTGAAAATTTCACCACATTTAAATTCTTGTCAATTTCTACCACATTTAAATTTCTGTTAAACCCTCACCACCACCATCATCATCAAAGCCTTATTTCAACTATGTTGGGGTTGGCTACATGAATTATGTATCTCCGTTCCGTTCTATTTTGATAAATTTCTATTAAAACCTAACAAATTTAAATTCCATGCAACTTGAACCACATTTAAATTTCTGCACTTTTGGTTTTCTTCTCTATGTTGTAAGAACCCTGAATTATAAATGGGCCAAGCCTGAATTATTAAATGGGCTAAATGGGCTTAGAGAGGCCCAGTTTCGATCAGTCCAATTCATGACTGGATTGGGCTATTGGGTCAAATTTTTCAGGTCCATAAATGATCCAAACTCACTTAATTGTGACTCTATAGCTTCCCAAAATTATGACTATGAAACTCCCACACTTAAATTCTCCAAACTTAAATTTTCCAAAAATTATAACTGTGTAACTCCCAAAATAATGAACTTAAATTGTGACTTTTAGTCTTCTTAGGTGACCTTTCAAGGGAAATCCTTTAGGATTCCAGCTCTATATAAGAAGAGATCTCCTCTCATCTTTGGTCACTTTCTCATGGTTCTCATGGAAGAAGAGTAGGAGTCCAATAGAGTGATATTTGAAAATAAAAGCAAGGAGATTCCAAGGAATACCTAACATAGTGGATGTCTGATTTGAGGTCACTTATTACTTATACCAGGTGAGTAGGACTTCTCTTATACTCATGTGAATATGGTGTTCCTTATATTCTGCTGTTTGGTTTCTATTTACATATATCAGTCAATTTCTGTAAATATCCTTGCAACAGGATATAAATTCTGTTTGACATAAGATTATCATTTCTTTGATTTGGCTTAATAAGGGTTCATTATATTAAAAATCCAGATCTGAATTGATGAAAATGCTAGACTGACGACAGGATTGTGAAGGAAAATACAGATTTAAAATTTATCCTCTTTGTGTAATGACTGGTAAATCTGAATCTTATGATAAATGTGATTATTAAGGATTGTTTTCATCATACAGTCTGCTGGTCTAATATGTACATTAATTCTTTGTATAATGACTGGTAAATTTAAATCCTATGATTGATACACTTCCTATGGACTGTTTCTTTTATAGAATATAATGTTTTATTGAGTGAAGAAATTTAGAACTAAGCTACTGTTATATATCAGTCACAAGTGCCTTTGAACTAAGTTACTGTTATATATCAGTCACAAGTGCCTTTGAACTAAGTTACTGTTATACGTTTTCTTACCCAATCACAAGTACTTTTTTAACTAAGCTACTGTTATATATTTTCTTACCCAATTACAAATACTCTTTGAACTAAGCTACTGTTATACATTTTCTTAATCAGTCACAAGTAATCTTTGAACTAAACAACTGTTATTTTCTTAATCAGTTATAAGTACTCTTTCAACTAAACTACTGTTATTTTCCTTATCGGTCACAAGTGCTCCTTTGAACTATGTTACTGTTATACAATTTCATATCAAAGAAACTTGGGAACTTTTATAAAGGACTTTGGGTTCCAAAGAATCCCTAGGATTAATCTATATTATGAGAAAATGGGAATACTAGTACTATTGTATAGTATTACATGTACAGTAGTGACTGCTTTCCATTTCACGAATATTTAGCTGTGAAACATTATGTTAATATTGCACTGTTGTAAGGGATTGTTAAGAAGTTCCCTCTTTTATTAAATAAGATCGTGTGAATAAGATGAGCTACCATAATATAACTAGTTCCAAATTAAGTAGTGGGTACTTCCATTGCTACAGTCTCATTTTTATTTTTACTATACAAATGATGACTTGTAAATTCTGAATCTCAATCTAGATTTAATACTGTCCTTAGTAGCTATGTACGGAATGAATAATTAATATGAGACTCTGTGATACTTGCTCAAAGTGATTAATTCTAATTATATGAGTATAGTATTCTCTCTATGACTAAAAAGAATTTCAAAAAAATAGGGCCAATGCCACATATTTGGAGCACCAGTTATGAATTAGAGTGGGGCGAGATTTTGACTCAAGTATGTGGGACTGGCCAATGGAAGACATAATGATACTTATTATGAAATCAGTGAGCGGAGATATTTTTTTTAGAATTGTTTGGAAGTGTCTGTTTCCATTGGTATTGGATTCGACTTATGAATTAAGAATGGTGACAATCTTGTCACGACATGAATATGAATCCCCTTACAATTAAAGAATGGTGACAATCTTATCACGACATGAATATGAATCCCCTTACAATGAATGGTGACGGTCATGTCACGACATGAATCCCTTTACAACTAAGAATGGTGACAGTTTTGTCACGACATGAATATGAATCCCCTTACAATTAAGAATGGTGACAATCTTGTCACGACATGAATATGAATCCCCTTCACAATTAAGAATGGTGACGGTTATGTCACGACATGAATATAAATCCCTTTACAACTAAGAATGGTGACAATCTTGTCACGACACGAATATGAATCCCTTGTTCATGCTGCTAATATAAACAGGTATGGTGGTAGTTTAGTCAATCAACCTATGAACTTCTATTGATATCATGATAATTACTATTGCTCTCTTGATTTTAGAAATTCTACTCACCAGTGTTACTGACTAGTGGTTCGCCCCACTACAGGTAATGTTTTTGTAGCGGGGTCTGGGAGCGGCGGAGATCAGCACATAGATTTTGGCATGCAACGCTGATAGAGAGTTCGAAAACCATCTAGACCATTAGATGGAGTTAGCCCCATTTTGGAATATTTTAGATCTATTGTCATTTCTTAGCTATAATTGTAAAGACTTTGTTAAGATATTAATATTATGAATTTACCTTCATTTTCCTTAGACTTGCTCTTGAATTTATTTTACGAATTTGTAATATGATCAAGTTAACGACTTAAGAATCTGAAGAGTTCCAGAATCTTGGGTCGTTACAAAGTGGTATCAGAGCAAAGTCTTGGGCAATCCTTAAAACACTTAGAAACCAGTAGCATACGTGGTGAGGTCGTGGTTTGGGGGCGTTAGATTGTGATATGCATTTCCTTGTGTTAATTATTGTGTATCTTATTATAGGAGAAAGAACATGAGTTCCCAACAGAATCTTAACGGCAATGGCACTGAAAGTCGAACATCAAACCTAGATGGGGGATCGTCCTCGATGCTTGAATATGTGAAGATGATGTTCGATACCTTTATGAAAGCTTACGATCAGGTGCAAGAGCAGATAAAGACTTTGGCTCATCGTCAGGATGATGGTGGCCAAAGTGGGATCGCTATTGGTAGGAGCAGGGACAGGGAACGAGATTCCCTATATAAAAGATTTAACGAATTCCGTCCTAGGTACTTTGATGAAACTGCAGATCCTTGGGATGCAAATAAGTGGATAGAAAATGTCGAAGCAATTTTTGAAGTTATGGGCTGTTCTGATCAGCAGAAAGCTCTATTGGCAGCTTTCAAACTTGAAGGAAATGCAAAGGAGTGGTGGAAGTCCGCCAGAAGGACCTATCCAGGTCCTGAAAATGAAATTCCTTGGAGCTTCTTCAAAAAGGAGTTTATTGCAAAATTCATACCGGAGCATATAAAAGAAAGGAAGAAGAGGGAATTTCAAAATTTGGTTCAAGGAGACATGTCAGTGACCAAATACAATAATAAGTTCATAGAATTGTCTCACTTTGCTGAACCCTTGGTAGCTACAGAAGAACTGAAATGCAACAAGTTTATTGAGGGATTACGCCCTGATATTAAGAAGGATGTACGATTGGGACAGCCAGTCACATACGCAGACGCCTTAAGAAGAGCCTATGTATCTGAAGAAGCCATTGATGAGATCAATGGAGTACTTCCATCTAATCCAACTGGGGATGGAAAAAGAAATCAAGAAAGCCGTCCTCCTCAAAAGAAACAAAAAATGGAATCTCATGTTAAATGCAGTCGCTGTGGGAAGAACCACGCCTTAGAACAATGTCGATGGCACCGTGGTGCTTGCTTTTCATGTGGCCAGGTGGGCCATAAGGCTAACGATTGTCCCAAGAAGCAGGAGAAAGATCGATCACAACGGCATGGCCACAAGTCACGACAACATCAAGGCTATCAGCAATCACGGCAGAATTCGCAAAGCTACCCTCCTCGGGATCAAAGGAACTCTCATCAGAATTACTACCAGAACCAGCAATTGGGCCAGAATCAGCAAAGTGGATATCGGCAGAATCCGCCACAGGGACAGAATTTCAACCAAGAGAGAGGCAATCAAGGTGGACATCAAAAGAGTCACCCACCAAATGCGAGGGTTTATGCTATTACTGAACGGGAGGCGGAAGTAGCAAGCAATGTGGTTGAGGGTAAGCTCCTAATCTCTGGCAACAAGGCTATTGCATTATTTGATTCCGGCTTCACACACTGCTTTGTTTCACATAATTTTGCTCCAAAATTGCACATAACCCCTTTTAAACTTTCCCAAGCAATGGCAGTTTCCACCCCTACTGGAGGACAATTGAATACTTACACCATATTCTATGAATGTCCTTTAAGCATTGGGGAAGTTGTGATGCCTGCAGATTTAATTTTGCTACCAATGAATGATTTTGACATTATTTTGGGAATGGATTGGTTAGCAAAACACAGGGCTGTGCTAGACTGTTTTAATAAAATAGTCCGCTTTAAACTAGAAGGGTTCAAAAATGTGCGTGTGATGCAGTCTAGGGCCCAGCAGGCCTCTTCAAATTAGATTAGGATTATTATTATTATTATTAGGAAAGTTTCTATTTTTAGCCTAGGGTTTTCTTGCTTATTAAGATTGTTTTCCTATATATATGGCTTTGTAGAGAAGAACTTCAGAGATTTTTGGTTGATTAATAGATTTTGGTTTTCCCAGAGGAGTTCCTCGTGTTGAAGTCCTTGGTGACAATTCGAAGTGTCGTTGGACACGTGCTCAGGCACCTCCACGCAGCCCTAGCCCTTGGGCTGCATCAGATTGGTATCAGAGCTCCGATCCAGTCACCGGGAGCCCTCTGGTTGTTCTCGGAATTTATCACCCCATCCACTGTTCATCTCATCCCAGACGACCCATCCTCTCCGCTGCCATTCCAGACGACACCCCAATCGACCCCTCTCAGTCAATCCCGCACCAATCCCTCGTCAAATCCTCAACCCCCGCTCAACTCCACAAAACCCTAATCGTCGCTGTCTCCACCTTCTTCCCATAGGAGTCCCTCGTGTGTGTTGAAGTCCTTGGTGACCATTCGAAGTGTCGTTGGACACGTGCTCAGGCACCTCCACGCAGCCCTAGCCCTTGGGCTGCATCAGCGTGTAATGGGGATAAGGAAAGCGGTAGAGACACGTGTGATTTCGGAAATTAAAGCCAGCCAATTATTAAGAACCGGGTGTACGGGGTATTTAGCATTCGTTACCGGGGAAAAACAAGAACCAAAACTAGAAGAAATCCTGGTAGCAAGAGAATTTCCTAATGTTTTCCAAGATGAATTACCCGGTTTACCACCGTTGCGGGAGGTAGATTTTACTATTGAAGTGATACCGGGAACAGCTCCAATCTCTAGGTCTCCTTATCGAATGGCACCCACAGAACTACGGGAACTTAAGGAGCAACTACAGGACTTACTAGACAAAGGATTCATTAGGCCCAGTGTTTCACCATGGGGAGCTCCTGTTCTTTTTGTTAAAAAGAAGGATGGAACCTTGCGTATGTGCATAGATTATCGACAGCTCAACCAAGTCACTATTAAGAATAAGTATCCGCTGCCACGGATCGATGAGCTGTTTGACCAACTCCAAGGAGCAAGGTACTTTTCAAAAATTGATCTACGGACTGGATACCATCAGTTGAGGGTGAGGGAGGAGGATGTACCTAAGACAGCTTTCCGGACTCGATATGGACATTATGAGTTTCTGGTAATGCCATTTGGGCTAACCAATGCACCAGCTGTATTCATGGCACTCATGAATCAAATCTTCAAGCCCTATTTGGACCAGTTTGTTGTTGTATTCATCGATGATATACTAATTTACTCTAAGACAGAATTGGAGCATGGAGATCATCTGCGCACTGCATTGAAGTTGTTAGAAGACAATCAGCTATATGCTAAGTTGAGCAAATGTGACTTTTGGCTAACTCAGGTGAATTTCCTAGGTCACATCATTTCGGGTGAAGGATTGTCTGTGGACCCTGCCAAGGTGGAAGCTATCACTAGTTGGAAACGGCCAACAACAGTGTCAGAGGTCCGGAGTTTCTTAGGACTCACAGGGTATTATAGGAGATTTGTACAAAGGTTTTCTTCCCTTGCAGGACCTCTAACTCGTCTCACTAGGAAAGATGTGCAATTTAATTAGGACGACAAATGTGAGACCAGTTTCCAGACACTGAAGGATAAGTTGATTTCGGCACCGGTTTTGGCCTTACCTTCAGGCAGTGGTGGTTTTGTCATATTTTGTGATGCGTCATTCAAAGGACTGGGGTGCGTACTTATGCAGCATGGAAAAGTAATTGCTTACGCATCTAGACAATTGAAGACACATGAGCAAAATTATGCTACTCATGATTTAGAATTGGCTGCTATAGTTTTCGCTCTTAAAATTTGGCGACATTATCTCTATGGAGAAGAATTCAAGGTGTACACGGACTATAAAAGCCTAAAATATATTTTTTCCCAGCAGGAGTTAAATTTGAGGCAGCGGAGATGGTTAGAATTTTTGAAAGACTATGACTTCACTATAAATTACCATCCCGAAAAGGCAAATGTTGTGGCCGATGCATTAAGCAGAAAGTCAGTCCAATTGGCTCACTTGACAGCGGAATGGAATTTACTAGCAGAAATCAGAGACTTGGATGTGAATTTTCGGATCATTGGTGACAATATATTATTGGGGAGTTTCAAAGTTCAACCAGAAATCATCCAGCAAATTAAGGACCGCCAAAAGAATGATGGGCCACTAGTACAAATCTTCAACAAATTGGGAGATAAGCCGGATTTTTCACTTACTAATGGTACCTTGTATTACAAGAATAGGTTGTGTGTTCCAAATGATCGGGAAATTAAGGATGAGATATTGCATGAGGCACATCATACCCGATATACCATTCATCCAAGAAGTACTAAGATGTACCAGAATCTTAAGAAGCAATTCTGGTGGAATGGTATAAAAAAGGACATTGCAGAATTTGTGGCAAAATGCTTAATATGCCAGCAAGTTAAGGCAGATCATCGGAAACCTGGCGGGTTGTTGCAGCCATTGCCTGTACCAGAGTGGAAATGGGAGCACATCACTATGGACTTCATTTCTGGCTTTCCAAAGACTTTCAAGGGCAATGAAGTAATTTGGGTAATTGTGGACCGCTTGACCAAGTCTGCCCACTTCATCCCTCTGAAAGGAAGAACATCGATGGAAGAATTGGCACGAAGATATGTTAAGGAGATTGTTCGATTGCATGGAATTCCGGTGTCTATTGTCTCGGATAGGGACTCCAGGTTTATATCCAACTTTTGGAGAAAATTACAGACGGCCATGGGAACACAATTGCGGTTCAGCACCGCATATCATCCTCAGACTGATGGCCAGACTGAAAGAACTAATCAGACTCTTGAAGATATGTTGCGAGCCTGTGCCCTAGATTTCAAAGACAGCTGGGATGAGCAGTTACCCTTGGTAGAATTTGCCTATAATAACAGTTATCATTCCAGTATTCAAATGGCACCTTTCGAAGCATTGTATGGACGGAATTGCCGATCTCCTATCTGTTGGGAGGAAGTTGGCGATCGAAGAATCCTTTGGCCAGAATGGGTTCAATCCTCAACGGACACCATCAAGAAAATCCGAGACAGACTCAAAAACTGCCCAAAGTAGACAGAAAAGTTATGCGGACAATCGCAGGAGGGAGCTGGAGTTCACAATAGGAGATTATGTCTTTCTCAAAGTTTCTCCAACCAAGGGTATCATGCGGTTTGGAAAAAAAGGCAAGTTGAGTCCGCGTTACATATGACCTTTTGAGATAATTGGTCGTGTTAGTAATGGGAATGGTTATGAACTAGCATTACCCCCAGTCCCCCACAACTGGCTGGTGTACACAATGTGTTTCATGTATCCATGCTAAAGAAATATGAACCAGACTCGTCTCATGTGATAGACTTCGGACCACTTCGGATACAAGAAGATTTGTCTTATGAAGAGAAGCCAATAGTCATTTTAGAAACACGAGAAAGAGCCCTGCGGAATAAAACTATCCGCCTGGTTAAAATTTTGTGGGAGCATCATAATCAACAGGAGGCCACTTGGGAGACAGAAAAAGATGTCCGAGAAAAGTATCCACATCTCTTTCTCTAAGGTATGATTTAAATTTGGAGGACCAAATTTCACAAGGGGGGGAGTATGTAAGAACCCTGAATTATAAATGGGCCAAGCCTGAATTATTAAATGGGCTAAATGGGCTTAGAGAGGCCCAGTTTCGATCAGTCCAATTCATGACTGGATTGGGCTATTGCGTCAAATTTTTCAGGTCCATAAATGATCCAAACTCACTTAATTGTGACTCTATAGCTTCCCAAAATTATGACTGTGAAACTCCCACACTTAAATTCCCCAAACTTAAATTTTTCAAAAATTATAACTGTGTAACTCCCAAAATAATGACCTTAAATTGTGACTTTTAGTCTTCTTAGGTGACCTTTCAAGGGAAATCCTTTAGGATTCCAGCTCTATATAAGAAGAGATCTCCTCTCATCTTTGGTCACTTTCTCATGGTTCTCATGGAAGAAGAGTAGGAGTCCAATAGAGTGATATTTGAAAATAAAAGCAAGGAGATTCCAAGGAATACCTAACATCGTGGATGTCCGATTTGAGGTCACTTATTACTTATACCAGGTGAGTAGGACTTCTCTTATACTCATGTGAATATGGTGTTCCTTATATTCTGCTGTTTGGTTTCTATCTACATATATCAGTCAATTTCTGTTAATATCCTTGCAACAGGATATAAATTCTGTTTGACATAAGATTATCATTTTTTTGATTTGGCTTAATAAGGGTTCATTATATTAAAAATCCAGATCTGAATTGATGAAAATGCTAGACTGACGACAGGATTATGAAGGCAAATACAGATTTAAAATTTATCCTCTTTGTGTAATGACTGGTAAATCTGAATCTTATGATAAATGTGATTATTAAGGACTGTTTTCATCATACAGTCTGCTGGTCTAATATGTACATTAATTCTTTGTATAATGACTGGTAAATTTGAATCCTATGATTGATACACTTCCTATGGACTGTTTCTTTTATAGAATATAATATTTTATTGAGTGAAGAAATTCAGAACTAAGCTACTGTTATATATCAGTCACAAGTGCCTTTGAACTAAGTTACTGTTATACGTTTTCTTACCCAATCACAAGTACTTTTTTAACTAAGCTACTGTTATATATTTTCTTACCCAATTACAAATACTCTTTGAACTAAGCTACTGTTATACATTTTCTTAATCAGTCACAAGTAATCTTTGAACTAAACAACTGTTATTTTCTTAATCAGTTATAAGTACTCTTTCAACTAAACTACTGTTATTTTCCTTATCGGTCACAAGTGCTCCTTTGAACTATGTTACTGTTATACAATTTCATATCAAAGAAACTTGGGAACTTTTATAAAGGACTTTGGGTTCCAAAGAATCCCTAGGATTAATCTATATTATGAGAAAATGGGAATACTAGTACTATTGTATAGTATTACATGTACAGTAGTGACTGCTTTCCATTTCACGAATATTTAGCTGTGAAACATTATGTTAATATTGCACTGTTGTAAGGGATTGTTAAGAAGTTCCCTCTTTTATTAAATAAGATCGTGTGAATAAGATGAGCTACCATAATATAACTAGTTCCAAATTAAGTAGTGGGTACTTCCATTGCTACAGTCTCATTTTTATTTTTACTATACAAATGATGACTTGTAAATTCTGAATCTCAATCTAGATTTAATACTGTCCTTAGTAGCTATGTACGGAATGAATAATTAATATGAGACTCTGTGATACTTGCTCAAAGTGATTAATTCTAATTATATGAGTATAGTATTCTCTCTATGACTAAAAAGAATTTCAAAAAAATAGGGCCAATGCCACATATTTGGAGCACCAGTTATGAATTAGAGTGGGGCGAGATTTTGACTCAAGTATGTGGGACTGGCCAATGGAAGACATAATGATACTTATTATGAAATCAGTGAGCGGAGATATTTTTTTTAGAATTGTTTGGAAGTGTCTGTTTCCATTGGTATTGGATTCGACTTATGAATTAAGAATGGTGACAATCTTGTCACGACATGAATATGAATCCCCTTACAATTAAAGAATGGTGACAATCTTATCACGACATGAATATGAATCCCCTTACAATGAATGGTGACGGTCATGTCACGACATGAATCCCTTTACAACTAAGAATGGTGACAGTTTTGTCACGACATGAATATGAATCCCCTTACAATTAAGAATGGTGACAATCTTGTCACGACATGAATATGAATCCCCTTCACAATTAAGAATGGTGACGGTTATGTCACGACATGAATATAAATCCCTTTACAACTAAGAATGGTGACAATCTTGTCACGACACGAATATGAATCCCTTGTTCATGCTGCTAATATAAACAGGTATGGTGGTAGTTTAGTCAATCAACCTATGAACTTCTATTGATATCATGATAATTACTATTGCTCTCTTGATTTTAGAAATTCTACTCACCAGTGTTACTGACTAGTGGTTCGCCCCACTACAGGTAATGTTTTTGTAGCGGGGTCTGGGAGCGGCGGAGATCAGCACATAGATTTTGGCATGCAACGCTGATAGAGAGTTCGAAAACCATCTAGACCATTAGATGGAGTTAGCCCCATTTTGGAATATTTTAGATCTATTGTCATTTCTTAGCTATAATTGTAAAGACTTTGTTAAGATATTAATATTATGAATTTACCTTCATTTTCCTTAGACTTGCTCTTGAATTTATTTTATGAATTTGTAATATGATCAAGTTAACGACTTAAGAATCTGAAGAGCTCCAGAATCTTGGGTCGTTACATATGTTCTCTTTATTTTCTAGTTCAGTTTATGGCTGGATGATTAGTAATTGCATGCATCATTAGTTGGTCATTATTTTTTCATGATTAAGTTGCTAGAATCATATAAATCAGATCTGAAAATTTGGGCTACAGCAACCCAAATCTGAAAATCTGCACCCACTTTACAAATTTTGCACATACTTTCAGCAGAATTAGCATCAATAATCAAAATAGCGGTAGTGGATGGAATCGTGGCTGATTGCCAAAATGCTACGTAGTGAGCACTACGTAGTGGTAGCGGGGCTACGTAGAGGGGTGATTCGAAAAAGTTATTAAAAAAATTCAAAAGAAACTCCAAAAAATTGTATATAGCTAGAATATGTGATTGTTTTGCAAAAATAACTAAAATAAGGAGGCGTAGCAGTCCCCTCAATGCATTTTATCTTGTATCATTGTATAATTAGAAATTATAGTATTAATCTTATTTTCCACATGTATTCATGTTGATTACTTCTAGTAACTTATAAACTAATGAAATGCAAAGAAAAAGCTATGCATGCCATGAAGAAATCATCAAAATGAATAATATATCAAGAGTTTAAGACTTAAGAGTGAGTCAACAATTAACATTCAACACAATAAATGACATAATAAATAATTTCATAAATAACATTGTACTTAAAGAGTTGAGACTCGAGAGTTAATATAAAGTTGAAAAATAATATAACGTGATTTAGTTGACGTTGATTTCAAGAAAATGGAGGTGGGGACATTAAGGGGAAAGGAAGGGACACAAAGGAGAGAAAGAGATTCAAAAAAAAAAAAAAAAAGCCACTACCGCCTGCTCTAACACCCTTATAGCATAGCAGTGCAGAGCAGCCAATATTTTGTTCCAGATTAGCATGATTTTGGGTCAAAAGTACACAATTCAAAACCCAGGCAAATCATCTTATTTTTACTTGACATTTGAGGATCTTGAACCTTGCTAGAAACTCTTTCAAACCCCAAAATTTTGGCTTCAAAAGATTTCGGGAAGTGAATTTTCCAATTACATGAAAATGCCCAAGCGGTCAATCTGTGCAGAATTTTTGCAGTGCAGAATTTTCAAAACCTCATGTTCATGCATTCATAACTTTTTCGTTTGAATTCCTTTTTTATTCTTTTTTTTTAATTTTTGTTTGATTCACGGATCATCCTAATTTCAATTCCAGTCACGAACTCAAAACTAGGATGCATTAGATTAGGTTGCATGAATCTCAAAGTTAGGCCAGAACCATAGTTTTTTAACACTAGAAAATTTTCAGCATGCATCCTATAGTCGTGAATTTTTAGATTGCATCATTCATTCATATTTGCATTAAATTAGGCTCCAAGATTTAGATTTAGGACCGATTTAGGAATTACAAAATTTATATTCATTTTAGTTTAGTTTAATTAAATTCTAATTAGATTAGGAAACTAACTTAGCATAGTTATAATATTTAGGAAACTTGCATATAGACTAGTTTAAATTTTATTCTCACTAATATTTACAATAGTTTCAGATTTTGAACTCTCTTCTAAATGTGTTTCAAGATAAGATTTTATTCCTTGAAGAGTTTTCAAATTTTGGATCATGTTAGTTTTAGATAAGTTAGAATTCCTACTTTTGCTAACTTTAGAGTTTTTCTCAATTTCAATTTCAATTGCTTTGATTTATCTTATGAATTGGGAAGCTTCTAGAGTTAGGAACTCTAAGCTAATTAGGACTCTAATTTAGGAAGTAGTTTGTTTAATTGACTTAGTATTCCAATTTGTGTGATTAGCTTTTAAATTTACTAGTTTTTCATTTTATTTTTGTTTACACAAGTTGGAAAGTGTCTGATTAATTTTGCTCCCTATCGATCAACCTCATACTCACCGGGTTTTATTACTACATTGAGGCTCTACACTTGGGGCCTATGAACAACTAGGTTGGCTATTCAATGGCCTTATTTGAAGGGGCTACCTTTAGCATTGGAAGTGGATGTTAATGGCTTGTCTTGGATGGATTTGGATACCTTGGATATGTTGGAGTATGCTTAGGGTATTTGGATGGATTTGGATACCTGGACACATACCTTGAAGCAGTTCATTTTGATGGGAGTCTTGCTCACATAAGAAACCTAGCCAGACTCTTTGAGTTAGGCACCACTCAGCTGATTAAGTCCAGCCACCGCTTTGGATCCCGTATAGTAAGGGCTTTCTATTACTTGGCCATCTAAAGATTGGGTTTTAAGGTAGACCTACGACACTGGGTAGTACTTTGACGCTTTAAGTAGCAATGTTGGCCGGCTTTTCCATGCAACTTTGTTTTGGCCGAGATTGTCATCCTGTGCATCCCCTCTATAACTCTTTCGAGTATGGGAGGGCAGGGACATAATTTCCCATGGCACTAGCTTAAGTAGATGATGCCTATTTTGCTAGGATGCTTATTTTATGTAGCTTTCCATTTATGATGATTCTTGCTATCTTACTATTCATGCACAATTGTGTAGTTTTTCTATCTTCGTTAATCTTCTTTATCATTTTTATTCTATTTGATGCATATATATTGTTACTTATATTATGTCTCACCAAGTCTTCTCAAACTTGATGTTCTTCTACATTGACGGTGTAGGTATTGGATCCCCTTCCCCCATCTCAGAGATTGAGGTGTTCTATGAGACACCAAGTGTAGCGGAGTGGAGTGAGGTGCTGGTGACATAGCTTGAGTCACCATGGCTACGCGAGAGTGTCATATGATCTCATTAGGAGTTCATTTCAGTTCTATAATGTTTTGTTGCCTTATTGGCTCGTTGTAAATAAACATGCTGCTTTTACTTCGAAACTTAAAACATATATAGTTCTGAGACTTGTTCTACTTTACTTGATGTATGGACTGATACTTAATGGTGGATTTTATATACACAGCTTCCGCTCATTGATATCATAGCTTCCTCTCAAATGTAGTTTATGGACTATGGAAGAAGTTTCAAATTGTCCTCACAACGGACTACGATCCTGGTTGTATTTACTAGTCACTGCCCCAAGATTTGGACTTCCATGTTGTTTGAGGAATCAGGGTTTGGGGCCATGACAAAATTCTTACTCGAATCAAAGTCATCCGCACCATTAGATTCATGACACATAAAGCATGTGATTTGAATTTTTTTCTTATTTTAATCATGTTCAATCTTATGGCACAGCATGAGACTAATTAGAATGAAACATTACCCTTAACGCAGAACAAGGTGAGAAGTAAATTTGAGTAGCTTGGATTCCAAAGGAGGGAGCATTGATGGATTTGAATTGATGAATTACGCATGTGTTTTTTAAGTGATTAATTTAATAAAAAAAACCCTATTCTAATCAAGAGTTATGAACTTTTGTTGCCATTGTTTTGAACATAAACTATAGTCTGTAGCAGCTACAAACAACTTTGTTTAGAACCTGTTGTATTTTTCAAATACTGCCACACAGCAAAAATATTATTATATTCTATTCTGTATTAATTTTTCATAAGGTTTCTTGCAATTTTTAAATCCATAAATATTTACTTCTGCACATATCCATATGGGCCCTGAAGCATCTACATAACTTCTGCCCCATCAATAAGTCTGCCTCAATTTCTTTAAGATTCCAAAAAAAACCAATGTTATGTAGCAACAAAATGTTCGATTTAATCATTCTGTTATAGTTATCATAAGAGAAAACCTCAATCAGAGTCACATGGATGTAATCTTTGACATGGGAGTATCTTTCATGAACATCTCTAATGATGAAATCACTAAGTTCCCCACTGAATTCAACACCTGTAGGACCACCTCCTACAACAACGCAATGTAATAGTCTGCTCTTTTCTTCCTCTGAAATGCCTGTATGAGAGAGAGAGAGAGAGAGAGAGAGAGAGAGAGAGAGGATAAAATTGGTTATAGCTTCACATCAATAAATATTTATAACATTAGCTGGATAATACACAGGTGACTTCACCTGGTTCTATAAGCAGTAGAAAGTATGCATCATCATATTCTAACACTTAAATGGACAACGTACAAGTAACATGACAATTTTCTATAAAACACGGTGAATAAAGCCAAGCTGTACTTCTAAAATTCCAATTCGTGTACTGTAGAAACAGACTCGGGACCCGGATCAGCTGAGTTGGCCCAAGTCCCAAAAACAAATATGACATTAGCGGGATAATACACAGGTGACATCACAATGTTCTAAAAGCAGTAGAGAGTATGCATCATCATATTCTAACATGTAAATGGATAACGTACAAGTAATATCACAATTTTCTACAAAACATAGTAAATACACCCAAGCTGTATGGCACAAATTCCACTTTGTGTAGTGTAGAAACAGACTTGGGACTCACATCAACCAAGTCGCCCCAAGTCCCAAAAACCCCACAGATTTCTCTGAAAAGACCTTTAAAAGAGAAAATTTAGAAAAAAAATGCCCCACCTGTGTAAAATTTACTGAATCTTTTAATTTTAATATACTTTTCATGATTTACTTACTTTTTGTGACTCAACCAAGTGTTTAAGCAATTTCCCTTTTGTTATCTAGGTTTTATCAAGTATCAACAATGAACATTAATCAGAGCCACTGTAAATCCAGGCTAAAAATTAATGACAAGGAAGTTACTAGATTGCTACACAATCTACATTACATAATAGTGAAAGATTCAATCAGACAATCATTCAAGTATCAGCGACAGTTATATAGTACGAAACGCATGAAAAGACTGAAACAAACATCACCTTGAAAGTCATTGTCTTCATCATCACCTTAAACAAGCACCATCATTTGACCATGTCCTCCATGATCAAAAGGTTAAGCACAAGGACCCCTGAGATGTTCATGTCGATATGTAGGATAATGTATTGATGGTGGTTGTAGCTTTTGTGCTTAATGGCCATATTATGATAACTATACCCCTTGTATAGCCCACACCCATGTTTCTGGCAATCACAATATGAATCGTCTCACAAGGCCTGGGCTGTGAGTCGGATGGAGAATTTCCTTCTGATTGCCAACCTTTCACCCCCAATAGGCCCATGTCAACCGCCATGTAAGGGGTCATATGTACTTTAACATGATTATGATACTTACCACCACTTTTTGAATGTTGATCAATGATCACTTTCTTCATGATCAGATGGTGTCGTTATCTTGCTAATACTAGACAATGAAGTATTTCATTGTTCTTTTTCTTCGCGGGTGGCTAATCTCTTACTCTTAAGTACTCTTAGCACCTTTCTTCAATCATGTCTTAGATGCCTGGATCTTTAAGCCAAATCTTTGCTTTGGAAAGGACTGAATGTGATGCAGTTTTATCTTCGGGTAGGTAAGATGACTACCAACTTGTAAGTGATGAGGGGTCCTTACTCCCTTCTTGTTCTGCTTAGACCATGTCATCTTAGTCACAACTGCCCCAAATTGATGATGCAATGATGAAGTCTGAAGGGCGGAGTGTGTGGATATTTGACTTTAAGTTGCAATGCTCTTGCCCTTCTCCTTCCTTGTAGAAGCTGGATGGCAAAGGTGCAGGTGGTGCCGATTGATGTAGGATAAATGACAGCATTACTTCATCATTATTTAAATTTTTTACAGCAAATGTGCTAATCAAGGTGAAAATAGATCTAACCCTAGATCACTCCATTCATCATCACCATCAATCAAAGCCTTGTCCCAACTATGTTGAATCGGCTACATTAATTATGTTTTCTCCATTCCAATCTATCTTGAACCAAACCCTACGATACATTGCACGTATTCAGATCTATCACTACTACTTCCACTCATGCCTTGTTTGGCCTAACCATTTTCCTTGATGGGCCATCAACCTACCTAGAATAAAATCTTCTTCAACAGCACTGGTGCTAGCCTATGTTGGACATGTTCAAATCATCTCAAACAAGTCTTGCTTGATTTATCACCTATTGTTGCTATCCCTAAATGCTTCCAAAAATACTCATTTTTAATTCTATCTTTTCTAGTTTTACCACACATCCATCTCAACATTCTCATCTCTACTACACTCATTTTGTGTAGGTGGTGCATCTTGAGTGGCCAACATTCTGCTTCATAGGACATAACCGATCGAATAGCTGTTCTATAAACTTTTCCTTTCAATCTTTGTTGGTATGAACAGATCACAAAGTAGTCCAAATGCAAGCCTCCCCTTCAACCATCCCTTCAACCCTACATTATTTCATTATTTTTCTACATAAAAAATACTCCTAAAAACAATAAAAAATTTTCATATATTTAAAATAAATTTCAAATAAGAAAAAGTCATTTGTGAGTTTACGTGCACAGATCTAAATCTCAAAACCATAGATCAATGGGAAGACACTCTTTCATTTTGAAATCCTTTTTAAAAAAGGAAAATTTCTCATACAAAAAAAAAAGGATTTTTAAACAAGAAATTTCATTTTTTTTCCAAAAAATATATGGTTAAAATTCTTCTCCAAGGAAAACCATCACAACATCTAGTTCTTACCCAAGAGCATGCAAAATACCTTTTTTCCTAGGCAAAGAAAAGGCCACTCCATTTAAAACCACCATGATGCACTCCGCTGAATTTAAATCCCAATTAGATCTCTTCTGAAAGAGACCTTTTGCACCTTTTTTAAGCTAACGTCCTCATATAATATTTAGTGAGTTCTTGTCTTAGAGAAAACGCTTAGATTCCTCAACAATATGAATGGGAATTCTCACACTGTAGACGATTAACAATATTGAAGAACCAAACTTTGATGAATTATTGCATGTAAAACATGAGTACAGTGTATGTGTATGTTGCTCAAAAACAGCGTTCATCACAATAAGATCTCCAATTCCTTGTCAGCCTATTGAAAAACGTAAATAGAAATCCTAACACACTTAGACTACTTAAGAAATGAAGAGAAATCTGAGTATGATAGAAATCAACCATTATTGCCAGAGATGTGTGATGGAAGTTAAGACACCTTGTAGATGTCCTACTTGGTTTTACTTCCTTGTGGATGTGTTTGGGCCGTTGCTCAGCTGCATTGGGCCAGGATCCTGCAGGCCCGCATTAGTTTGACACCTAAATTGCAGGTCAAGGTTGTTGAAAAAGTTTGCTCATCTAAGCCTAAAAGAATGGGAGAAAAGCAGTGAAGGCCCGACCATTTGTATTAAAATGGTGGACTCTGCAGAATAGGATTTAATGGTTCCCCTTGATGTGAATTAGACAGCACATGACTAATATATGAAGAATATCATAAGAGCAAATATGACTTCAAAAAGTTGGGTGCCTTGTCATGCTTGGCTTTGGCTGCATTCTCCCCCTTCAGCTTGATTTAAGGGTAGGTGAACCAACTTTTTCACAAGTGTGAAAGGATACAGCAGAATAGCAGATGACTTGGCCTCTACCCAATTTCAAGTTACAAAAGCAGGTGCACTGGTGCTGTAATACCATGGTTTCTCTCTACCCAGTAAGATTGGAATTTCTGCATCTCAGACATGTTACTTCATTCTGCTTGTTGCCAGCATGTGGTGAAGATAATAAATACTAATAAGCAAGCAATGAAAAGAGACCATTGGAAAAGTAATTGTTACATAATTTTCTAAGCAAAAAGGAAAATAACAACTTTGGTCATTGTATAAATGTCAACAGTCAAATAAGGAAAAAAATAGTGGTTGCAATAACCAATTAGCAATAAATAGTGAGATATCAAATATGTTTTCCGCAAAACCTGCCACATACCAGGCACATCAGACAGCATTAGGTTTAAAAGCAGCTTTCTACGGATCTCCTGCGCATGAGAAACTTCGCGGAGAAATATTGCATGTTTTTTCACACCATTGATTCCGAAAGTTGAGGCTTCAGCTCCTGATGCAATAACTAACTTATCATATGAAACCTGAAAGGGCCAAGGCTCCAAGATATTCGATACCGATCCATCGGTAACAGTCTCACATTGTACCTTGAAAGCAATAGGAAAAACTCATAATTACAACACATACAAGTGAATTCCTTGCGATTCACCAACACTGAGAAAAGACCCCTGGGCCCAGACCCAGACCCAGACCAATCCAGATACCCAGATAAGGAAGTCCAATTAATATATCTTTCCAATTTCCATTCATGACTACTAATGAACTTTAAAACTTTTTTCCTATTTGGTATCTCTACTCTTATTTTGACAGAGACAACCAAAAAAAGAAACTAATGCACTTATTTTCACAAGCCCAGAAAAGAGGTTTTTCATTGTAAGAGGATTTGCCTATACTTCTCTACAGCGGGTACAGGGTAGAATCATGTGCCAAACACTCTTATTTTCCAAACCTCTACCTACTTTAGACATTTAATCAAATAGAGGTTGGGAATAGAGATGCCAAACATGGGCTTACTGTCTATAATGTAGTGTCATACTTGCAGTTTCCCGCACCTCCTGCCAGCATTACTCTATCAAGGCAACACCCATCTAAGACTCCCTTGGTGTAATATTCTTTTGAAGATAACATTTCATAGACAAAATAAAGAGTAAAATCTATTATATAAGTGTTAAATCATCATCATCATCATCATCATCACCACCGAGGTGCTAAACAATCAATCTGGGCTCAGTTTTGTAGTTCTGCTTGCCCACTCATTCATATCTGTTTACATCTATCATTGTTGAATATAAAAATCAAATTTATGCTCATATATACAAGTTTGTTTGACCTTCAAAGTTGAAAGGTATTGCATCTTGAAAGTTGTGGTTGCTTTGAACAGGCATCTAAAAAACTGGTTAAAGGCTAATCACAAAATTATCTTTACGCTATTGAATCACTGGTTGGGACATCTCAACTTCAATAAATTGAGTATTATGTTAAATTTTGGTTTAATTTTGTCAATGTCAATATTCCATTCTCAAGTATCTACTTACGGAAAGGCAAAGTGTTACCATTGAAAGCAATCAGAAATTTCTACAGACTGATGGGTTTGAACTTTGAATTCAATCAGAAACAGAGTACTGCAGCATTTTTTCAACTTGTTTCGACAGATTGAATGGATCAGCCCTTGCTGAACCCACAGGTAGAGAAGTTGAGAGAGGATAAATAGACAGATGAAATTAAAAATATGAATACAGAGAATTCCAATACAAAGTGTCAAAAAGATCAAAATATAGTGAAGACTTCCGCAGGCAGGCAGACACTTAAATCAGGAAGATCTCCACTAGATAACAATTAAAAAAAAAAAAAACACCCAGCGAGTTATCCCTCTTCTGCTGCTGATCTATTTAGATACTTGATGAAGATCTGTAGAATAGAATCAAGGAAAATAATATAGGCAGCCTCCAACCAATCTCCAATGCAGCACTGACAATTGAATGGGTCTCACACCCACAGATCTATCACACAGAAGATCAAAGACAGCATTTTTGAACTAGGGAAAGAACCCAGAGTTCTTCAACCGAGGGTCAATTCACGAATATCACTAATCCCATAAAAAAAACCACCCAAAAAAATTACCCTAGGAGTGGAAGTGAGCACAACAATTTGATTAAATATGTTGTAAACAGAAAATTACCCTAAATTCAATCCCACCCAATATTTGATGAAATAAATACAATCTCAACCATCTGCCCATAAAAATAATTACCAAGAGTGCTATCTATAATAGAAGGACATCAGGAAATCAAGATTAGTGCAAGTTGAGAATTATACAAGCTATGAGAAAACATTGATAGTCATGAAGAATAGCATATGAGCAGTGTGAGCTTCTCATCCTTTGGCGTGGTCATGGACGACATTATCCTCTTAACATCTTGTTTAGTATGTGGGAATGTAACAAGAGACTTTTTTATTGCAATCAAAGGACAGGGAACACGAATAGTTAAGGGCGATGGCTGGTTATTCATTTCCTATCTTCCTTCAATTTCATTTCCATAAAAGAAATGGTTAATTGATGCTCATTTTTGGAAATTGACCATGGTCTTCATTTTTAACTACTTTTGGTATAAATCATATGCATTCAATTTCTTTTGTGAATCGTAATGAAAACAAACAGGCTCTTAGTGACTCGGAGATCCAATCTACCATTTGTCTTCGACCTCCTATCTTCTTCTGCAATCTCACCATAGGGATCCTTTCTATTGACAAATTCCTGGCTGCGATCTGTGTCAGAATGCCTTCAATTTCAGATTACCTAGCAAACAGACATCTTCATATTGCAACAAATCTGCCCTTTCCATTAATGCACGATTCCATGGTTGCAAGGACACACATCTATGTTCCTGGTTAGTGCAGTTCAAGATCCATTGATGTGGATGTCACGTCTATGGCCCCCTTGCAGAAGGCCGTTGGGTCTGGCGAGCATCACCGTAGAGAGAGAGGGCGAGGGAAACTATTAAGGATTAGATATACAGTGGTGCATAAGCCTCACATCGGAAACATGCAAGTTTGGATCCTAGGTATAATGCGTGTGCCATGGCCTTAACCGCGCATGATGCCATTTAAAACCATGTGGCAAGATTGGGTTGATATCCCATTACCAAAGTGGACATATAATGTGGGCACTGGGCCAGGATCGTTACAAATGGTGTAAAAATGAGGACAGCTCTATTTTTTGATGGGGGAGTATGTCATGCCTATGACCCCCCTATAAAGGGGCGTTAGGCATAGCGAGCATCCACCTAGAGAGAGAGCGAGGGGGAAACTCTTAAGAACTAAGTATGCAGTGGTGCATAAGTCTCACATCGGAAATATGCAAGTCCTAACCCTGGGTATATGTGTGTGTCATAACCTTATCCCTGTACAACAAGATTGGGTTGAAATCCCATGAGCCAAAGCAGACGATATCATGTAGATAGTGGGCCCGGGTCGTTTCAATGGAGGCCTATATCTAGTTTAGATTCCTTTGGATTTCATAATACATGATTCAGATTCATTCTTAAGGATTTTTTTCTTTTCATTTGAAGGTCAGTTTAAGATCTAATTTATTTGTACCTTGGCTTCTGATTTGAAAATTCTTGGGATAAGCTACAGTTTTCCGCTTAGAACAGTTCCTTGCTTCAAAGAATTTCACATCTGTGGGCTACTACATTGGTGTGGACTGTGGACCATGAATTCATCTTATTGAAAATGGGTAGTAGTCTAAAATCTTACCCATAAGATTTAATTGACAAAAAATATTTCTTGTGGGTATTTCAATGTGAACTAGGTCCATCATATCAATATCTTGTCTTGACTTTATTGGACACAAGGGAATTTCATTTTCTTGTAGGCTAGCCTAAGGTCAAGCCCGGCTGGCAGAGAACATGAGCACTCTTAAAACCTCATAATCATCAAAGCCTTGTTCCCATTGCCTTGGGACCAGCTACATGAATTTTGTTTCTGCATCCAAGTCTATCTTGGGCCAAATCATCAAATAGGTTGAACTATTTTAGGTCTATCTTTGCTACTTTCATCCATATTCTCTTTGGCTCACCTCTTTAGCTTGAAGGGCCATCACCTTACATAGAAAAACCTTCCCTTACCAGCGTTGTCGTTAGTCTGTGTTGGACATGTCCAAACCACCTAAAATGAAACTCTTAACTTAATTTATTACCGATTGATGCAATCTCTAAATGTTCCCAAATGCATGCATTTTAGATATTACCTTTACTAGATCTACCATACATCCACCTCAACATCTTCATTTCTACTATAGTTAATTTTTGCATGTGTTGTTTTCTACTTGGCCAACATTCTGCTCCATAGGTCATAGTTAGTCTAATCATTGTTAGCTAGTATAACCATTGTCATGTAATTTATTATTGTGTTTTTTATGATGAGGGTTTCCCAGTACTATATAACCCGACGGGACGATTCCCCAAGGGTGCACCCATGAATCCCATACACACGTGCACCCATTAAGTCTAGGGTGGGATTCCACACGTGACATAGGGAGCAAACCAATGCCTCACCGCTAGTCACACAACTCCTAGGTGAGTTTGTCTTGTAAAATTTCCCCTTCAATCTTACTGGAATGCTCCAATCATAAAGTACTACACAAATAAGTTTCTACTTCAGCCATGCAACTTTTATCCTATGATTGACATCATCCTCAGTCCTCAATCTCTCCATTCATACTAATCATAGACCACATAGAAAGAAATATCTCTGGGGTTATCTCTTGAGCTTCAATTCTCATAGGAGTTGCATCTCTTTGCACATCCCCAATAAAGCTGCAATTCAGATATTTTGTCTTTATCCAACTTATTTTTAAACTCTTGGATTCTAAAATCTCTCGCCATCTCTCAAGTTTCGCATTCACACCATCTCACAATTCCCCTACTAAATATACACCAAGATACCTCCCTCTTGACTATTAGTAGGCAACTCATCAATAATCAATTCAAAAATATAAGGCTTAAAGCCGAACCCAAAGGGCATAAGCCAAGCTCATTTTTTTCCCTTATAAAGAGTATGAACTTAAATAGAGTATGACCAATTTGGATGTGCAATTTTTTTTTTTTTTACAGATGAACATCATAGCCAACTCCGCCAGTTTTGCTGCCGATCCCAAGCCCGGGTAAAGGAGGAGGGTTGCGTTAGGTATGTGACAGCCAGCGTAAAACTTTGTCACAACCCAAACATGAATTCTAAACAAATGATATTTCACGATAAGGCTAGGGCGTTCCCCGCTTTAAGCGACACATTGCAGCATCGCCCGGCTGCAGTGAAAAGTGTGCAAGGGCTACAAAATAGAACGGAATGGAGAAACGGAATTCATGTAGCCGACCCCAACATGGTTGGAATAAGGCTTTAATGATGATGTTGATGATGATGATGATGAACATCATAGTCATCCAAACTAACCATATGACTAGAGTGGGAGTCTCACCATTCGGCATGCTCATTCAAGACAATGGATCAATATATAATATCTTATATAGATTATCTGAGATTGCTAGAGATTTTGGGTAGAGACCAACCTCTGGGATTTTAATTATCTGTGACAATGCCCAAATCAGCGCGACCCTAGACTCATTCTACATAAATTTTAAAAAGGAGTCAGGCCTCACAATGAGGCACTCCATTCAACCGCCATTCTGTTGAGAAATCTTATCCCCACAAGTTAGTTTTCATGAAGCAATTGCCAAAAGTAGTCAATCTTCAAACCCTTTGAGTTGGAAAGCCCACAATACATTCCGTCTGCGCATTCAGGCAACCACAACAACTGCACCAAACTGGTACGAGATCACAAGAGCAGCAGATCCAACATCCCAATTGCAACAAGGATTACTCAGTCTTCCAAAACAGAAACCAAACGTGGGAATGGTCGACTAACCACATGGTTCTCGGCGTCGATGCCGCGACACCGAGCGAGGAAGAAGAAGGAGCCGGGGGAGCGCGAGATGGCCGGCTGTATCCGGGCGATGGGCTCGGCGACGGAGCGGAATTCGAGCGTGCCGACGCAAGTGGAGGCGAGGAGAGGAGTGAAGACCATGTGATTACGTAGAGAGATGCAGACCACGTCGTAGATGCTGGTGTCGATATCCTTAATGAGGCGGCAGCCCGCCCAGCCGGATCCCAGCACCACGATCCGCGGCTTCTCGGAGGGCTTCGTCGGGTCCAGACCGGTCGGGAAAGGTGACGTGGCGGAGCTGAAATGGGCGGAGAAGGAGATGGGTGCAAGGGACTTTCCCAAGGAGTTGGAGGGGCGAGTGGAGAAGAAAGCGGTGAGGGCTCTTCGCCAAGACATTTCTGGTTTTGGTTTTGGTGTGAAAAATGTTGGTTTTGGGTGAAATGATGGTTTGGATGTGGATGTGCTGGGCGTCCTCCGGCTGTCTGGGAGGGAATGCAGTAGAGAGACTAGAGAATGCTTGTTTGAGGCGGCTGTGGGAGGGCTGTGGTGTGGAGAGAGAGAGAGCTGGGTCAACCGCTTCTTTTAGGGAAAGGATTCAGGACAGGACGGTTATGTTTCTTTTTTTTTTTTTTTTTTTTTTTTTACTTAGTTTCATCCACAAGTGCGTTAGAAAAAAAAATTCAATCTTTGGAGATCTCCAACTCAGTTGTTATTTTGGAGATGTCAAATAATTTCATTTAAAGAGTTATGTGGCAGTTTAAAGATTTAGAATTTGGCATCCCTAAAAGTAGAAATGTTCCCACTTGATGTACCAAATTTATTATTTTATTACATTTTTTGCATTCTTGTGCAATCCACTTTATAAGAAGCTTTTCATACCTTTAAAAAACTTTTGCATTATTGTGGGACTCACATCATATAATACTTTTGAAAAATTAAATGGTATGTTGCGATTTGATATGTCAAATTTAGCATCCCAACTTTCCATGCCAAATGGCACGTTGCATTTGTCTTGTCATTGGAGAGTCTTTAAATGGATTTTCTTACAATTGGATGGCATTTGATATCTTGGTTGAAGATGCCCTTACTTGTGTTCAAATTGCGAGTCCATACACCATACCTTCTATCGCACTTGATACATGCTCATCAAGGGCATATATATATATATATATATCTAGTCCAATAGAGGATTCAGAATCCCATATTTATTGGATTCAAATCTTGGGACCCACTTGGATGCCTCCTTATCATTGAAGGTAGGATAGACAAAAAGGTTTCTTCGGGCATGAGGTTGTGCGAAAATCAAATTTTCTTAACTCTTGATTTAATAGCCATAAAATTTGATTGCCTTACCCATATATATATTTTTATAAGTTCAATTAAAAGGTGAGTGAAAGTTTGATGAGCATAAATTTAGGCATGTCGCCTAATCATTAGGGAATATGCATCGGAAAGGAGATGCATTGATTAAAGTTGTGCTAAAATGGGCTCCATAGGGCTAGACTACACATGCAATTGACTTGTGAGAGAACATTCTCCATAGTATTATTATTATTATTGTTTTAAACTTATTTGATCAATTGCTAGTTTCTTTCATGGCTTTATATGCGGGGGAGATTTTCACCTATCTACACGCCAATGGAAAGGTTAATTTACGTGAGAAAAATCTATCCCATCAAGTTATCTTAATCCTTCGTAAGACTCCAATTTGCATGGGTAATTCCTTAAGGTGAGACCAAGTCAAGTGATCCTGTGAGCCAAGAAAAGGAGAATATGCAGGGTAAGGATAGAGTGCTTCAGTTAGCACAATGAGGCTTTATCTAAGTCCCACATAAAAAATATCCAAGTCCTGACCTTAGGCTTATAAGTCAAGCCCCATCATAACTTAACATGATGTGTTTTAAAATCAAGTGGCTCGGAATCCAATAAGAACTCCAAAAGTTAAGCGTGCTCGGGGCGAGAGCCGTACCATGATGTGTACAAGTGGGTCAAAGAGAACAATATCATGTTGAGCTAGGTGGGACTTTGACAATTGATATCAAAGCCAAGGAATACTCTATTTTCCAATGAGGGAGAGTGGGAAGTCCACATGGATAAGGATGTCGCACATTGGAAGTATCCAAATGCTGACCCTGGGCTTATAAGTGTGCTTCGTCAGGAACATTAACAAGAAAAGGTGCGTGCAGGTGAGCTAAAGGGGATAATATTAGACTGAGTTGGGCAAAGATATAACATTTTGATTTAACTTACTTAAAGTCCAATGGTCTTGCACCATTGATTTTATTTTAGATCCAATCCAACAATGCACAAAAGTTTTGAGCGAAAAATTGGTTCAAACCACAATGTAAGAGGTTCAAGTAGCCCCCATGCAAGTGTATTGCACATGCAATTTGCTCGTAAAGATGAAATTCTTTTTAGATGCAGTTGCAGAAAATTGTCTATATATCTAAATTTCTTTCGTGGATTGTTGATCTAGGGGTTTGAATTGGGTCAAGTTGCTCGGGGCCGGCGCGGTCCAACACGAAAATTAATGGGACGTTGACTGGCATTGATGGGGGCCAGCGACGGCCGTTCTGGGCTAGGGAGCCCTGTGTCGTGGTCGGCACACCACAACCTACTGTCTCGGCCAAATCGTTTTGCGCCAGGGTAACTAGGTTCGGCATGGCACAACACAATATTTATATAAAAATGCATAATTTTATATAAATAAAAAATAAAACTTAAAAGTTTTTGCTTTTCATTTGCAAATTATCATTAATATTTGTGCATCTATTCCAGTAGTTTCAACTTTATTTCAAGTTGAAAACCCTAAAAGCCCATAAAATATCTTTCAAGTTATGTTAAGAAATTTAGGAGGGGCATTGGGCCGGCCCGTGGGTGGCACGCCCAGCCCATTTGGGACATTGCCTAACATGATACATCATAAGTCATGCAATGGGCCATGGTGGACAGACCCTCAGTCAGGCACGGCACGGCATGGCCTGTGAAGATTAACAGGTCAGCACGGCTTGGCCCCGGTAGAGTTGGGCCAACTTTCCACACGGCTGTTTTACATCCTTGTCTGATCTAACTATTGTTCTAATTCTGGCTGGCCCCTAGGGCCCACAAAATATTATGTTTCTTAAAAAAGCGAAAAAAAAATGTGAAATCTCCTTTTTCTGTGTCTTTTGCAAAGAGGTCATACTCCTCCTCCCTCACTTAGCCCACGTTATCATGAAGAGTGGTTTTTCATAACATAATAATATCAATGTAAATGCCTACAATGTATTAAATGACTAGTTTGAACAACTTACCTTTACTAAGACGGGATCCAGAATGAGCAACCTACTCACCCAACTCATCCTTTGTCATCCATGGGACCATTGCATCCTACTCATCCAGCCTTCTCTATAACCCAATATTCACATATTTCACAAATGGTAATAACATGAATATATTAGTTGGATCCAATGGGTATCAATATCATATATAGGTCTACTATCATTTAAGATTCAATGTTATTACATTACTTAAGATTTGATTTGATTTGATAGTCAAAGGAGATTTTGGAAATTCAAAGGTCATTTTCTAAAACAAATAGATTGTGTATGGTCAATAGGTGAACATTTAGTTAAAAATACTTAAAGCCGTTTAAAGTTACATAAACATTTAAGTAATGCATCTCCTCATGTGGATGTGCCACAAATGGTACAGTTGGGTGAGAAACCATGCGGTGGTGTACCTTAACATCAATCCAAATGCACTATCCCAACATCCCTTATGTGTCATAGATTCCACGGTGTTTACACATTTGAATGGAGAAGACCGTTGGATTGAGTGTAATTATTTTATTATTTAAAATTGTTAAACTTGTGTGCTATAGATCGAGGGGGTTATGATCATTGGATTGACTTAACATTTCCAACCAGAAATGGTCCCACCTAGATCTTTAATCCCCACCTCCATAACTTTGGGGCCCTAGTGGGGCCCGACACCTATATCACAGTGGTGCCATCTTACACGAGCACACTTCTCTAAGTAAACATACAAGTAGTTTAAGTGGGAGAATCATGTAAAGCAGAATTTTGATGCTATTCCTTCCTTCATATGGCTACTGCCTCCAGGCACTCATGTCAAGCTCAATTTTGATGGTGCTTTTCAATCCTTTGTGTAGGATTGGTGGTATTATCAAAGGTCCTATAGGTACTTTTGGAATGGCATATGTTGGTAAGGCGGCAATATCTAATGCTCTTGATGATGAATTCCATGCTCTCCAAGAAGGAATGCAATTTTGCCAGAAAATGCGGCTAGCTTCAGCTTGTTATCATCGAGGGCGACTGTGTGGTCATTGTTAATACTTTTCAGAATATGGCACCTGGTCCTGCATGGTGACTCGGAAGAAGGTTACGAAGATTTGGGGCATCCAATATTTATCTCGGATATTTAGATTGTAGTTCAATTCACAAATTAATACAGCAGAACAGAAAGAACTTGCACGTAAAAGTATTTGACCATATAAAGAAAAGACATCCAGATTTTTACATGGAAAACCGAAACCGTAAAAAAAATCACGAGTCCAAACTAGACCAATAATCAAACACTATGAATCTCATAGTTACAAGATGATATACTCAAAGACCTTTATTTGGTTCTCGTGCTTTAGAACGCACAGCAACAATTTTCTCTTTAATGAATTCTCTAGAGAAGAAAGATAATTTCTAATGTATAATATCCATTCAGAATAATGAAATCTGTATCTCCAATGTTAATTATCAATCTCAGTATAGGAGATGGATATCTTAGGGTTGAGAGAAGAACCCTTTAAATAATCCATAATTCGTGCTATAGGAATACTCTTTATTGAATAAGAATTACTAATTTTGACACAAAAAGAAAATAATTCTATCTCAGGAAAGTGAAATTTTCCATCAGCATGTTCGAGGGCATACTATGCACTTTTCAACAAGCTTTAGCGTGACCATCAGGGGCTGGAGTAAGTCAGTTTTGTCTTGGTGCTCAAGCGCAGATGCAGTGGGCGCTTGAGCGTATGCTTTGTTTTTTGAATTCTTCACTTTAGCTTTTTTGGCGACATGAACTACAGTTCATTATAAAAGAATATAAAATATAACTTAATAGACTCAGAGTTTTGTCCAACATATGGATTTGCCAATTACAAAATTCCTTACAAGTTATTCAAGCTCTAACCCAAATGGTGTGGTGGGAAGCAAGTTATTGCAAGAGATCTGCCAATAGGGTAGCTAATATGCTCTCTAAATTTGACTTACCGAGTCAGACTTCGCTCCCAGGTCTTCTTCCCTTTTGCAATTGGCATTCATGATTAATACCTTCAGGAAATTCAAACGACCACAAATTACCATCGTATGCCCTCATTCTCCTCTACTGCCCAGGCCTCTTGCATCCCACATTTCAAAGGAATGATCTGGGACCATCTAATGCATTCTTAAAAAAGGTGACTGAGCTATAGTTCATCTACTAGGGAGCCCGTTCTTTTGGTTAGTATTGATATGGGTATATGTAGTATGTTGTTGTGGCTCGTGTTGTTTGGTGCTGGTTGGGTGCCTTGTTGTTTCTGTTGTCTCGAACTCTTTTTGTCCTTTCTAAATCTGTTTTATTTATCTAGCCAAAAAGGTTGGGAGAATCACAAATTAAGTTATAGGTATTTACTCACATATTACTAAAGTGATATATATAAATTTCTTTTAATTAGGGCCTCTTTGGATGTACATGGGCTGGGACGAGCTAGGCTAATGCATATCTAAGCTCAGCCTGACTTTAGAAACACTAACTCAAGCCTGGACCAATCCCAACACAGACCGTAAAAGTTATCACGGCCCTCCCATTTAATTAATCGGTTGGCTGAACTGGACTTGTTATCAAATTTGTAGGCATTTTAAGTAATTCTTTGGACTAAATGAATTAAATTACATACATCCCTTACATGGGGTAGGCTGGGCTTTGGGCTTTCTGTCACTATCCAATACCGGCCCAATTATTAAACGGGCTCTAACTACATACCAAGCTCAGCCCAAAGCAGGTTGTGCTGGGATCGAAATGGGGCTGGCCCGGCCCATGAGCACCCCTACTTGGATGCATAAGAATGTGAGTTCTTTATTTTGTTTTAAGAAAGTTTTCTTAGAATTATAATTGGGCCATTTGGATAACCTAAGAAATTAACATAATATTTCATTGTCTACGAGAATATCCATAGCTTTCTATCTACACCCAATTGTTGTGGGGAAAAAATATTGCAAGAAGATTTCTTTGATTTCATGGGTTTGGCTTGCGGACAACGCAAATGCCAAACTCTTTCCTTCTCCCTCTCAAATCTTTACCTTGTATTCTCTCTTCCCCTTTCACCCTTTCTATGTATCTTTCTTTTCACCCTCTTCCCCCTTCTCTTTTCTCTTACTTGGATCCCACTTCCGCACAAGATTAGCACGTGCTCTGAGTCTTTTACAATTTCCGTCATTGGTATTCAAGTATTCATTCATCTATAATTTATAGCAAATTGGTCAAGAGTAAAATTGAAAGTGGATGGATGTGCATGAAAGAACCAAAACTCTTCAAATAAATTGATGGTGCCCTAGATCTTCGACTTTTTCCACTTTTCACCCGGTAACCATGTCCGTAGGATATGAATTTGGTTTCTATTAAGGAACAGTTGATAATGTGTCACTAAGATGCCATTAAGAAATAATTTAGAATTCTTCTATTTAGACGTTTTTTTTGTGGTTATGTAATTCTTTGCATGGAATAGAAAAGGCCTTTTAATTTGGAGGAATTTTCAAAAACTCCCAATTTAAAATAAGAGAGTTTATGCACCTCTCAACATGCCGAGTAAAAATCTATCACTTCACAAGTGCAAATCAAAAAATAAGGGATAATTAGTTTCAGGAAGATATTGATGACACATATTAAAATCTCATAGGCTAACAAAGGGGCTTTTTTTTTTTTTGTGTGTGAAAAACACCCGGGAAGTTTTGTAGCGTAACTAATGTGTATAATTTGGACGTAATTTTCTTTCTTGTTTATGGTTTGATGCACTGTATTTTATTTTAGATTTCAGCTTATTCTTCCCTTTATGTTAAATTGAAATAAAACTCAAATTTGCATCTTCAAGGTTGCAGTAGTTTATTTTCCTTATAAAAAAAAGTTGCAATTGTGATTGCCTTCCAATGGTGTTGGAAATAGAAAGGCTACAGAGGGCAGAACTGACACAAATAAACTGAAACAAATATAGTGATTGATTTGCAATGAAAATGGAGGAAGTTATGTTGGCGGAAATTGATGAAGAGCAATAGCAACAGGTCCTTGCTAAGGTACGTCAGGCGACGCTCTCTTTAGGATGACTTCCACCCCTTTGGGAGTAAGCCCAAATGTGAAAGGTTACCAGTAGGAATCACCACCCAGATACAATGGCCTCCATGTGCGATCGATCTTTGTCGCACACGAAGTAAAGATCGGACTCCAAATTGATCGCACAGTAATAAAATAGTATGCCTAGACAAATGGGGGAGGAGGATGAAGAGAGGAACACAAATGAGAAGTGAAGTTTTTTCTTTGTATTTTAGACACCCATGGACTGCCCAATGTATGGATAGGGTATCCGTTGGGCAATTAACATAACATTTAAAAACTATTAAGAGACATTTAAATAATGTAAAACAAATGTTAAAGAATTTAAATAAAGAAAACATTTTGAATCACATTTTAAATCACGCCACTAATGAATTTATTTAAAAAAATTAGTTGGATTTTTTTGCAAATGGTGGCCAATTCTATATCAGAATATGAGTCCCCCACAATAGGCCAGGCCAAGATTTACAGCCCCTGTGCGTGATAATCATGCAGGATGCACGTCACAGACACGCACCCAACCAAAAGTTTTTCAGATCAAGACCTTTGGCCCAAGCTCAGCTCGTGTACGCGCATAGTGGTTGTAGCAAAAGAGTTCAAAAGATTTTGAAGAGTAAAGGACAAAGTACTTATATAGTACTCAAAGGTTTTATACTTTTCCAATGTGGAACCCTTTCAAATACACAAAGTTCTCTTTGTAAAAAGTAGTGAGAAAAGAAAGCATATTAATATGAATTTTTTGAAACCCCTC
Organism: Sextonia rubra; assembly: GCA_037013555.1. Taxonomy (NCBI): domain Eukaryota; kingdom Viridiplantae; phylum Streptophyta; class Magnoliopsida; order Laurales; family Lauraceae; genus Sextonia; species Sextonia rubra. The sequence goes on from JASUAD010000012.1 coordinate 13,150,792, forward strand.
AAAACCCAACAATCTCCTTTTGTTTCAAAATATTTAATGAGCATTATACTGGTAAGGTGACAAAACTTGCACCTCTTTCAAACCTTTAGGAGTTTAAGTGACCAGAGTCTTGAACTTCAACTCTTTATTTTGATTCAAAAAAATACCAAATTTTATTTGCCTGGAGTTCATAGATTAGCACTTTATGGCCATGTATTTTTATCTCGGATTTCATGAGTGCTCTAGAGAATTTGTCCTAATTTTCATAGAAAGGGGTTCCACTTTCACACATATAGGTGAGTATATCAGGAGTGCTCCTGCAACTGTGCACCCCACCGTATAACCTATAGATCTTATTATGAATTAAATCCAACCTCACTCGCTACAAGTTATGTACTGACATTTAATCTCACATAACATAACATGATACGGATGAGTTTTTGAGAAACACATTCTCATTTTGTCAATACACCAATCATCGAGATAGCTTATTTTTCCCATTGAACCTATTTCTTGGGATCTCCAGTCATTATGTTGGATTCCCGCTATTGATGATTTATAGGCTTAAGACCCATCCCTTTAGACGTTTTCCTTATCTTTTCCCTTGCAAGGCCTTCCGTTAGAGAATCTGTTAAGTTGTCCTTTGATTTTACATAATCAATTGCAATCACTCTTCCATCGAGTAATTGTCTCACATAGCTATGTTGCAATCGCACTTGTTTGGACTTTTCATTGTATGTGGTATTTTGTGTATTTATAATTACTGCAGTGTTATCACAATGAATAATAATAGAAGGAATTGGTTTAGTCCACAAAGGAATATCATATAATAATTGGATGTATGATGCAATCCATGGGGGCAGCCATGACCATAGAACCTTTGTTCTAAACTTCCTTTGGAATTTTATATCTAAGGAAAATGAGTGATAGGTTATGAAGACTGTTCGATTGACTTAAAATCCAAAAGGTGGCATACATCCAATGCACCTTAGATTAGTCTATTTTTTTTTATGTAAAAATCTTATGCAAAATTGTTTTCTTAAGTGGTGATCATCCAAGACTAAACGAGGGGGCTGTGATAAAAATATATATATAAACAACTTGCACCTAGGAGGTTAGAATGTAAAAGAACCCACAAAAAATGAACTCGGAATTAAAAGATCAAAAAGTCGGAATTAAAAGATCAAAAAGTTTGGCATTCCTTTTTTTTTTCTCCTCTGTGTCTTTTCCTCGTCCGTCAAAAAAAGGGGCAAACAAAGGAAATGGTATTTGGCTTTATCAAGTTGCTTATTCAAGGGGATGTAACACAAGAATTTGATTTCATGGATTATGATGTTGAGCAGATAGTTGCAAAATAACTGTATTCATGAAGCACTTGTGATATTTCATCAAATGTTGAAGTATTCAGATCTTAAGCTAGATGTCATTGCTGCAATGGTGGTTGGTGTCATGGCCCCAAGGTTAATTAAGGGATCGCGACGCATGCAGTGGTGCTAACTAAAACTTTCCACACACTTACCCATAAGATTCTGCCATATAAGGAGGTACCAGATCCTTAATCCATGAGGGATTCATGTCAAAAGCTTGTTCAAGCCATTTATAATACAAAGATCACAATTAAAATATAATGAACTGGCATTGGTGGTCTGAAGAGTAAAAAAAGAACATGTTTCCATTAATTACATTAAAGTTGCAAATAATAAAAGTAAGTCATTAACAAATCCCAAAATATGGCCTGACAAAAAAATTAGCCAAATAATAATAAAAAAAAGATACAATTCCAAAAATAAACCCCAAATGTGACGTGGCAAACTCTAGTGCCTCCAATGCTTCAAGCAACATCGTCGGCCATCCACTTTATAATTTATGGCTTATCCACTTGGACGTCCAAAGTTTCCTTGAGATAGGTAAGAGGGTCATCACCTACAGCACCAAGTATAAGATCAGACAAGAATGTCCGGCAAGTGTCCAAAATAAATATCATAGCATATATATTAAAATGAGTAAAGACATGTTTGATTACAAGGGATCTAACAAACAAGTAAATTAAGCATGTTATTACAAAATGAATAAATAATGACAAGAACCATAAATATCATGTTATACATGTATCATCCTATCAATATGGCAATCACATAACTACATACCATTGGACATAACAAAAGCATATATGTCATGCCTTGGAATGCACAACACAATCTCAAGAGCATACTGCTCTTACGAATAAGGGTAACAGCGTAATATCAAGGGCATGCTATCCAACCCACAGGACAACAACACATGCACATGACATGGGCATACAACTCTTACGGGAGTAGCAACGAATGCAATATCAAGGGCATACTTACTCATACAAATGAGCAGCATGCAGTAAGCACATGGGATAAGCTAAGTGATGTCAAATCTAAGTGTTCTTGCAAAAGGCCTAAATGTCATCGAGTCAAGGAAATATCCAATGATAGTATAGTTGCATTGAAAATTGAGAAATTGACTAAGGGAGGAACTATTTCTTAAAATTAGTCTTTTACATAACAAACTAGCAAGTATATGAATATTGAACAAAATTGAGTAATAAGGTCGCAAAACAAGGCAAGACTCATCCTTTATTCTAGGTCCATCGAAGTTAAATGCTCCGAAAATTCTAACAAATCGAGTAACATCTTGGCTAGAAATGAGTAGCCGGAAAAAGTAGGAAAAGCAAAGGTGATCCAAGTAACTTAGGAGGTAGCAAGGCAACAAACGCATGCTAACCAATCCAAGGAACCCATTGAGTATCCAATCTATCCAAGGAAAAAGCTCGGCAGTTAGTGTGCGCTAAATCCCAAGGAGATTGCAAGTTTGACAAATCTAAGGCTAGGAGGTTCGTGATCATGATGAGTATGCATAAGATTAGAAAAAAGGAAAGCATGCGCATCGCATGCAAGTAACGTACACACATAATCAAATGACATGTACCACCTAACAATAATTAAGGAATCCATCACAAAGCATCCTAGGTCAAGGATTGCTTCTTGACATGCAAGTGCGACAATGTTCACTTTTATATGCACTTAAGTTAGGATGTTGCATTTTCTCTACACTTGTGCAACTAGATGGTGGGGACATCCCAAACACTAAGTCTAGATAGAATGAGCCCCATCAATCTTCACAAGCCTTTGAACAATCCAAAAAACTTATGTTAACTCAAGACATCACTTTCCACATATTACAAGTGTTGGTCAAATTCGGCTCTAAGGTTCCATAAAAAATTTTGGCTGCACACCAGTTCAAGAGGTGTCCCAACCAAAGCCCAAGAATTTGGGGATTCAGGGTAATCCCTAAGTGTGACACAATTACTCATGTGTAATTCATACTTGGACCGGAGTTTAGGTGGAGTTACACAAAGGATATTCACATTACTTACATGTGTGAAGTGCTTGTAACAAACATCTATCCAAGCATTTATCAAGCGAAAGCCTGTCAATATCACCTATAAAATTCTTTTTACCCTTTAACAATAATGTACAAACCTCAAAGTATCAATTCATGGAAATAGCACACACTAAATGCCTATAAAGAAAAGAGTAACGTAACTACATAACATACTATGACATGTACAAGGGTTGAATAAGAGTAAGTATACATGTCTTATAAGAAGGAAATAAAGTTTATGGACAATTACAAAATGATATACATTGTCTTAAAAGAAGGAAAATCATGAACTATCCATTTCATAAAACTAATGCAAAATGCCATGAAACCCTAATGCATTAAAGATCTCAAAATAAAGGCCCATGTATGCTCACATCGTATTCTGTAGGTGGATCAGTCAGATAGTTGTTGCTATCCACTCGATGAGGCTTGAAGGGTCCCTGAAGGTCTCCCCTGGAGTCTCCTAGATCTTCGCAAGACTGGGTATGGGATTTGAGCCTATAACACTATTAGACAACTTATAAATAAGACTATTCAACAAAGTATAAGCATAATTAAAAAAACTCGCATTGCATTTAGAGAATCATTAAAAAGAATCATTAACAAGTGATCATCAAAGTCAATTTAGTATACTAGGTATGTTGTACATTAAATGAAGCATGATATAATAATCAACTAAGAAAAATATATTACTATTTAGCTACTAAATTTGCTATATCCTCCCTCTAGGGATCTTTGCATTGAGAACACCAACATCCTGGCCAAAAGTACGATTGAGCTTCTACGTTCATATAGTTTAGAAGCTCCAAAGGCATACACATTGGCACCATATCAATCTACTACACCAAGTTAACTTCGCTATGTATTAGAAGGTTGCAGTTGAGTAGAGCCAGAACATTATGAATCATATAGGTGGAATTGAGTAAATCATGCAAGTTGTTTCATTATAACAATTCATTAAACTTTCAATTCATTTTTACTCAATTCAATGTCAATAAGAACGTGTATCAAGGAATATTTAAAGTAGAATCAATTTATACTATAATCATTTCAATTCAAAATTATTTCAAAAATAGAATAAGCATTTCAATGATGGAAGACAATTATAAGAATTCAATATGCTATGCAATTGAAATTAGTATAGTCAAGGTAATTTACAAGCCAACCCTAATCTAATCATCCATTGTTTTTAACCATGCATGATGATGTAGTTTTAAGTTATTCGTACATGGTTATCTCCTTTTGGTGTCACACTGTGTAGGGATTATGTATCGAAGTCCTTTAAACCAACACCCATAGGGAGGTGCTTAACAAATGGACAACGTTACATGAATGAGTCTCAGCCTGTAACACTCCGATCCCCTTTGAGCCGGATTAGTGGCTCATTAGTGTGTTTTTCTATTGTTTTATTCTTTCGGACTTGATTTTGGGTCTTGGATAGGTAGTTGAGTAACCTTTGACCTGGGATAGATAGTTCTAAGCCCTTTTTCGTAATTTTGCTTTTGCTTTGAGTACATCATATTTGCATCATCTTGGTGTCAGCACGTGTATTTTGTTGAGCTCGTTATTTTCCGTAACTGTTTCAGACCCATTCGAAGTCAATTGGAGAAGTTGGACCTTCGTGTGACTTGAACTATAAATAGTTTAAACTCTTCGGACTTTGTTTTAAACTCCAAAACCTATATATGTTGAGTCATCAGCCAGATGTCTTGTTCATTTCGTTGATCGACTGCATGCAACTCCAGAGCACTCCACGTTTTCTTTTCTTCTCTTCAGTCTCTTTCTTTTCCTCGCCTGTTTGATGTGGGAGTTGTTGCCGAGTGGGTTCTCCCTCTCTCATCTCTGTCTGTGGCTTGGTAAGTGGGTTCTTCCCTTCTTCTTCTCCAATTGGATCTCTCTCTCTCTCTCTCTTTCTGTATTCTCATGGTTGTGTGTGTTGTGGTTCTTTGATTTGCTTTGATTTTAGTTGATTTGGAGCTTGATTCAGTGGATTGACGGAGTTTTGAGGCAAGTATAAGTACAGGATTTGATAACACATATGGGTATTTGTTTGATTGCTGTGATTCTTTTGTTCTCATAGGCTTAGCATGAATTTACAGCCGAATCTATTGTTTTGGATTCATCGGAGTTTGTTTTGCTCAAGTGGTACATGATTTTCCAAGTTCTGTAGCTATCTCGATTCGTTTTCTGTATTGTACGGCTAAGCCGTAATCTTGTACGGCTCACACTCCAGAGACTTGAAATTTCACCTTTTGTTCTACGGCTAGGCTACGGCTGAACCGTAGATTGTCCTACGGCTGAGCCGTAAGCTAGCCGTGACCCAACCGTGATCAAGCCGTGAATTAAATCTCTGATCAGTCGAAACTTTCCCGATACAATACTCCTACGGTGTGGCTACGGCTAAGCCGTGGATTAGTCTACGGCTAAGCCGTATACTAAACTGTAGCTCAGCCGTAAAAGGTATCAAATCAGAGGTGGAAGATGACCAGTTTAGCTGTGTTTTGAAGGGAACCATGGTTCAGCCGTAGTGCATGTTACGGCTAGCGCGTAAGATGTCTTCGGCTAAGCCGTAGGTCACCCATGGCTAAACCATTAGACCTGTAAAATATAAATTAAACTGAGGATAATGGTGTGACTTTGTAGGGCTTATATACAAGGAACCATACACGTAAACCGGCCCAATGGATTCGTCGGATCGCATGAATAGTTTGTTAGGCTGTGACTTATTCATGTGAGCGTTGATTCACTGTTAAGCACCTCCCCATGGGTGTTGGTTTAAGGGACTTCAGTGCACGTAAGAAACTTAGTGCAACACTTGGATGGCAACGGTGCATTGAACAACTTAAAACTGCACCAACATGCACGGTTAGTGACAGTGAACAACTAGATTAGGGCTGGCTTGTAATGAACCTTGACTCCGTATTAATCTGAGATGCATTGCATATTGCTTACAGTTTTGCCCTCTGTTCTGTTAATCTATGTTCATGCATTTTGCGATTCTTTTGTTTCTGTCTTGTACATCTGTTTAGCCTTTGTTCTGCATTATGCTCTATGCACGGTGCTCTAACTCAGTCTATGCTATGCTCTGTATATTTCTGGCTTTGTATATCTCTGATTTATCGGGTATTCCCTGGTGGCTCTGCCCAGAGATTAATACGTGAGGATAAGATCCGGTCTTTGCCATCGGTGAGTCCAAAGCGGATAATCTCCCTTCTTTTGGGATTTGATTGATTGGTGTTAGTCGGGCTCTACTCAGCCTCAGCCCTAGGATGCCCGACGGGGTTACCTCTGGCTTAGATCTCTGTCTCTCTGTATCACTGCAGTGTCGCTTTGTCTTGGGACCCCGGAACCCAGGAAACCGAGACCCACTTGTACCCTGGCCCGGTCAGTGGTGATCTCCTCTGCTCTGCTTTGCTCTGCTCTCTATTGGAGAGAATATGGTTAACGTAGTAGCCACTTAGATCAGTATTTCTATGCTTTGATTCACCTATCATGCTTTACTTCTATGCACGATTTGCTTAGTATACTATTATGGAACTCTGTATTTAATCTTCTGTTATTATTCTATTTGATACTATGAGTGTTTCATCCCTGTTACTTGTATTTGCTGGATCGTTGTATTCACTGTGTTGTCTATGGTGTTGCAGGCACAGATCCCTTGCCCAGCTCCCCGGCGGTCGAGGAGGCTGCAGGGCAGAGCTTAGAGGCTCCCTCCGGTTTTGCAGAGTGGGCCTGATCATCTCTGCCGAGTGCGTGCATGCATATCTTCAGTGGCTTTTGGTTTTGGTTTTTGGGACTATGTATTTTATACTTTGGACTTTGTACTCTGTATATTTGTATATCATGATTTTGGGTGTGTATTCGGATTTTATATCAGCGTATTTATCTTTGTCTTTCGTTCCGTATTTGTTTTGGCTTCCTCTTTTCCTTTGTTGCTTGCTATGATATGTACAGCTTCCGCGTACGCGTAGTTCGCACGTGTTAGATCCCTTGTGTGTGTGCATCTGGACTGGGTTTGGATGTACGTGCACAGGAGTACGTGTGTCACTGGTTTAGCTTTTCGCTAACCCCCGATTTCTGGGCTCGGGTCGTGACACAGCCCTCAAGATATATCATGTTAAGTAAGTTTCCATTGGGCCAAATGATCAGGTTAAAGGACTTCAAGAAACTAAAGTCCTACAAGGTCTTGCGATAGTCTCTAATTAACCCTAGTTTTCAAGGGCCTCATGGCTTAACCGTGGGCATCCTCAGCTTAGCTGTGGAATACACGGCGGCTTAGCCGTAGCTCTGCACACTATTTCCCTGTAAACACGGCTTAGCCGTGACAGAACCTATGACTTAACCATGCTTGGCCTATGGTTGAGTCACGGCTTGGCTACCGCTTAGCCATAGTATAGTTCACGGCTTAGCCTTGAGCTCAGCCATAGAAGGAATTATCAATTTTTAAGTCTCGAGTTTTTTAGCCATAGTACAACCTGGTTTTTAGATTCCTAGCCATAGTATAACTTACAGCTTAGCCATAAACTTTAAAAATTTTGAGCTGAATCTGTTACAGAAGGTTTCCTTTAACCCATAATGTTGGTATCTTGGATGAATGTCCACCATCTATTTTTAGAAAGCAATTCTTACTTCAATGAATCATTTAACATTTCTAAACTCACTTCATAATCATTTAGCAATCTAATCATGCATTTTAAATAATTAAAAAGGGGCTAAAATTGAGATTTAGATTTCAAAGACTTGCAAGAATCAAAAGTTACCAACATGTATTTAACAATAATTAGCTTATACTTGTCTTAGATTAAGAGCGTTAATTATAACTCCTTCTCTAGGCTCAGTTGAGAAGAAGACCCAATGCTTGACCTAAAATGACATGCATGCAAAAAATGAGAAAGAAGATGAGTCCATGCTTGCAATGAGAGTCTCTTTAACTCCATCAAACTAAGAAATCTATAGGTGAGTACAAAGCCATACCTTAAAAATAATTTAGGAGAGGAGATACTTGGATTCTACACGTCAAAGATATGAGGAAAGGTAGAAGATGATGGAGATGGAAGATGAGAACCTCGAATCACACATGTAAGCTATCAATCCCTTGATTTGATGAGGAGATGGTCATGAAGAGAATAAGGAAGAAGAGTTTTGTAGCAGGGAGGAGAGGAGGGATCGAATGGCTACAATTGGACTCTTTTATACATGAGAATTTTCTGAAGTTTATAAGAAGATCCATCTTTCTTAATGTATTTTCAGTTTAAGTCAAATGAGTGTCCAACTAGTACAAACAAAGTCAAATGCATTCAAGTCAAGGAAGAAAGTTGATGAGCGAACGCAACGATAGTAATACGATGCATGAATGACGTAAAACCATGAAATCTAAAGTTACAAGAAAGAGCTTCAATCTACTTAGTTAAGGTCATACTCAATCCAAACTACCTTTCCATGACCTAAACTTGATCCATTAGGCTCGATGAGACAAAAGTAAACTAAATCTAACTTAATTAGATGTTGAACATCATTATCTAGATTAATTCTATCTTAATTAACTAATAACTCACTTAATTAATCATTAAACATGCTTAACTGGATTTTGTGTGGTACAAGAGGTATTATAAGCTCTACAATGGGTGTCAAGCTCCCCAGGGGCTAGCAAGCTGCACGCCCTTCAGGGTTCCACTTAACAAATTTCCGGGGCGTGCAAAAAGAAAGAAACTTTCCAAGGCAATTTTCCAAGGAAAAGGGACCAAAATGTAATTTTATAGGGGGACCACCAAATGGGATAAGCTAACTGTTGATAGGGCATTCTGCTAGCCTCACAGTCAACTATTGAGTGCCTTTGTGGTCGATTGCTGATTACACTGTAGTGCAATTAGCAGTCCCTAACTAGCACAATTTTCAAGGTCTTTAAGCCCCTTATTTGGAATCACTTTAAGTTTAAATTTTCTCCTAACCATCCTAGGAATTAATTACAAAAGCTTAGCCAATTTAAACACAATTTGAGCTTAAATCATGCATAGCCTAATAAAAAAAAGTAGATTACATGTTGTTAGTTTGAAAAAAACAGGCCATGAAAGCGGTATGTGCCATGACATATAATATCAAATGAATAAGAAAAAGACATAAGGATGAAAATGATGTGTTTTCATAATCTTTCCATTCATGAGTTTTGTTTTACATGGGTTCTAATACTCTTACCTCCTGGGTGCAAGTTGTTTACACATTTTTTTTACAACTCCCCTACTTTGTCTTGTGCCTCGACTTGGCAAAAGTTACATAATTTCAACAAAGATAAATAAAAGAAGAAGGAGGAGGAGGGATGGCTGACATCCACAAGGTAGTGGCCGATCTTAACATGGCTTTGGCCCTGTCCGTTGGAGCTTCTTTCTTCCTTTTTGAAGTTGATCAAACAATCTTTGTAATCTACCACTTTATTTTCTGGGTTGTGCCAAGCATGTTATTCAGGAGGAGACATGGTTTTTGAACCAAGCGAAGTGCCAAAGGTCATGTTGCCTTTTTGGGACACTAAAGTGTTAGTTCAAAAGCACAAACAAGATTAAATCCATAGGCTTCTTCAACTCTAAAGTGAAGAAGATGAAGAAAGACTTCGGTCTTCAAAGATCCCTTCGTCGATTACTGCATGATTATTAAGGCACTTATTTGAATTTTCTTGGTTTTATCAGAGATTAAGTACCTTGAATTCTTCTTCTAGCAGAGTATGGACTCTTCTCTTTCTTCTCCCCAGAGTGTTTGATTGGTGCTTAATGCTTGATGCCTTGGAAGGTCACCCAAGGGGGTTATTTATAGGCTTGGAAGTCTTCTCCAGCCATTTGTGGAAAAGAGAAGAATAAGCAAAAATCTGATTTTCAGGGGGGATAGCCAACAATACATTTGTTCGGTCAACTACCCTTATTTGGTTAATCCTTGCTTGGTTGTCAACCATGATTTCCTCCTTAGATCATGCTAATTAGTTGAAAATTTGCCTCAGAGAGATTTGACAAAATTTGGATTGGCTATTAGTGAAATTGGTTGTTTCTATTTTCATTTTCCTTCGGCCAGCTATTGCACTTGTTCGATCGGCCATTGCTTTGTACGATCAGCTATTGCACTGCGCATTCAGCCATTTCACGTTTTGACTCATTTTTTTAGCTTTTTTTAATTTATTTTCTTTCCAATCTTTAAGAGAACCCTTTTAGGCTTGTCCTCGAGTTGTTTGGACCTTGTTTGATGGACCTGAACCACATTTGGCATACCTTGGCCCGACCATCTTGAATTTTCACTTTCAATGCTTTGTTGAAACTTTTTGTGAGTCAACAAATACCCCCACAAGGTACGATGATGAAGGGTTTTTTCCATAGTCATTGTGCCTCAAAAGATGCGGCTTTGATGATTTGGAGAAACACCTTGATCCTCCTCTTGTCACTATTTTTCATGAAAACTATGTGTGTATCTTTTTATGGGAACCGTGAATTGTATTTAGCAGAGTTCCTTAGGCTTAAAGAGGCGAAGGAGATAGACCTCTCTTTTGTGAATGGAAAATGGGTTAGACTATGGAAAACTTGCTACCTATATCCTATTTACCACAGATAATGTTCATGTGGATATATTCAGGGAGGGGGATGAAGGTTTTTTTTTTGAGGTTTTGAGGTATTTGGAGGTTTTTCGAGGGTTTGTTTAGCTTTTGAATGGAAATTGGGTTGGTTTTGTGTCCTTTTGTTTCCCCTAAAAAAGGTATTCAACCAAGATTAAGGTGCTTTTGTCTAGTTAAGAAGGTGTTCTAACCAGATAAAGTTGCTTTGATTGAGGTTTTGTGGTTGATTTTGATCAAGGGTATGGAGAAGGTCTTTATTACATAAGAAGAGAGATGCTTGATTAGAGTAAGGTTGAAATTAGCTCGTGAATTGCTTTCACATGAGCAATGAATCTACCTTAAATTTCTTTGGGAAATTTGCTACTTTTCACTTGACTAAGGGTTTGAAGGATTAAATGAAGTCGAAACTGCTCATGTAGCCGCTTGTTTTGAAGGTATTTTAGAGGGGAATATCAAGGTAAAGAGGTTTTGGAATTTTAAAACGCTAAAAAGTGGGGTTAAAAGGACAAACACTACCACTCAGCTATCGTAGGCATTACCCTAGGTAGTTGATCACCTCTGTTTATAAAAGCAGTGAGACTTTGAGATTTCCCACTTTGTGATTTTTCAATCATTGTCTTTTGAGATCTTTCCTAGGGCTTTCAAAAGTTTTTCCTCGAGTGTCCTGACTTCCACTTTGGTTTTTCTTCTAAATATGATCTATCTCCATGGCAGGTGAGTCTTCTTCTTCCTTGGGCATACCATTTCTCACCATTGCAGAGCCAATCAACTCCTTGTATCCATTAGACTTCATAGAATGGCTTGCCTTTGAATTTGAATGTTGCATGCATTAGTTTCTATGCTTTTCTTTCATCTTCTTGCTTTGGGTATGATGAGGCAGGAGTCTTGGATCCACCTTCAATGCGACCGAAGGTTGTGAATCTTCATCTTCTTCTTCCTTTGCTGTTACATAACATTTTATCCATTTTTTATTGATCTTTTTGCATGAAATGGCCTTATGTTTCGTTTGATCATGCTTAACATGTGTTTTTCTTCATTTTTGATGCAAATCCTTTTGAAATATGATGATCGAATTGAGTTTTTCCCAAAATGATGACGTTTTCGGTGATCTTTTAGGCAGGAAAATAAAACATGGATTTTTCCACGTTTTTTTTGTAATTTTCCTTTTATGAGATGATGAACCATGCTTGATTTAGGTGTAGACTAAGGTTCACCTGAATTTTCATGTGGTTTCTTTCACAAGTTTTGGAGATATTCAAGGTTTGACCATGGGATAGCCGATTACTCTGTGTCCCTTTTTTTGAATTGAGAATACCGAGTGTTTTTGTGGTGACCTTTGAGATTCCAAGGGTCACCGAGAGTTGTAGTCAGCCTTTGGTCTTCCCTGGGTAGTCGAGACGTACTCCTTCTAAGTCGCCGAGCGATGTCTTTAGGGTATGGCCAAGGGGCTCCTTTGCCTTAGCTAAGTTTGGAGCTTTTTGTTGGATGGCCGAGGCTTGCTCCTTCTGAGTAGTCGAGAGATATCTTTAGGGATGGCCATGAGGCACCTTTGCCTTAGCCTCTTTTCAATAGCCAATGTTTAGACTTCTTCGGAGAGTGAAACATTGAGGGTTTTCATGCTCCTTTTTTTTGGAATTTTCCTTGAGATTGTGACTTGTGTTACTATATTGCATACTGCATTTGTGCTCCTATATGCTTATATAGACTGAAACCCTATCTATTGTTTTCTTGATGTCTTTTAGCAAGCATTTAATTACTCTACTTTGATTAGAAGCCTTATCTCTAGGCTCATGTGCGTGCATTCTTTTGCACTGTCGTGGCTCAAAGGTAAGTGACCCTCATTTTCTGGGCTTTTCCTCACTTTCTTATTAAGGGGAGATGCTGCCAAAATCTTGGTAGAATTTTTCTTCTAACTTCTTATTCTTCTTCTTTTTTTTGCATACTATCTTGTTTTTCTCCTTTTTAGACAAGGGAAAGAAAGTTTCTAAGCCCCAATCTTCCAAGGGCAAGAAGTCTATAACCTTATCTACTAAGATGCCACCCTTTCCTCGGGTTGGAGTTCACCAATTCAGAGCACAGGCTAAGGATATCAAGGAAAACATCGATGTTCATGTTGCTAAGGCCTGAGAGGGGTTGAGGAAACGTCTATTGGCGGCTTGTAATTTGAAGCTTATGAAGACACCCTTGGAGAGATGACCAACAAGTTAGCTTGAAGAAGCTAAACTCCATCTTTTGGGATAACAATGACTGCCAATATGACCAAAGTGTCGACTTTATGCTATACCATTAAGTCAATAAGGAGTGTACAAGAATCGAGCTGTCAACTAGTTATCAATATAAGGGGGGTCCTGCTCTGATGGCACTATCCCTTACTATTCTGCCACGATGTGATGATTTAAAGTGGGGAAAGTTTGTTCCTCATTACAAGATCGGTCGTTTTTTTGGCAAACCTCCTTATTTTGCTAAGGGTGAGGCCCAATGCTTGGAGATGTTGGCTCCGAACCACATCACTCTTCCCAATAACAACCAAATTACACAGTTCCACCCTATGGGCCTTGGTGTTCTTTCTGTGGATGGGAGAGGATGGGTTGGTAACCATGTCCCGCGTAAATGGTTTGTGCCTTCTGATGAAAGGGAAGAGTGGCCTAATATTTTTTTAAAAGAGTGTGAGGATTTACTAAAGGCCATGGACATCTACGAATGCCATTTTAGTTACCCACGATTGGATTCCTTAGGAAGCCAAAGAAGTTTGTCGTACTCCTTGCGAAGACTATTCCGAAGATGCAGTCCAAATTATTCGAAAAGGAAGTGGATGCGATTGTCTAGTCCATGGTGGAAGAAATAGCTGTAAAACAGAAGAAGGACCCTGTGATAGAAATTGGGTCTGAAGAGATTGGGTTCAGCCCTGATGCCGTCCCCAAGGCTTTTGTATAGAATAATTTTAAGGGCACTGGACCATTGGTTTCCTAAGAGGCTGATGCAAAAGGTTCTTCTGTAGAGTCGGGCATGGAGGTTTCAAATGCAGGCATCCATAAAGCCGGTTATCCTACTCAAAATTTTACGATAAAATAAGCCAAGCAGTGATGAACGCTTTCCAAAGGTTCAATCGACCAGTGAACGCTGCTTTTCTACTTGATGGATTGCCACTACGTTAGCCTTCCCTAGATGGTACTTCAGTCCAAAGTAGTAATCCTTGATAAACTCCATCCATCTACTCTGTCTCATGTTCAATTCACTTTGCATAAAGAGATACTAGAGGCTTTTATGGTATGAATGCACTTCAAAAGTGGCTCCATAAATATAATGTTTCCACTTCTTTAAAGCAAAGACCATAGTTGCCAACTCCAAGTCATGGGTTGCATACTTCCATTCATGCTCCTTCAATTGTCTAGACCCATGTGTTACCACCTTCCCATTTTGTATGAGGACACAACCAAGTCCAACTCCGGATGCATTGGTGAAAATCACAAAACCATCACTACCTACAGGTAAGGTCAAAACAGGGGCTGTGGTTAACCTTCTTTTCAACTCCTGAAAACTCTGCTCAGTGTCATCATTTCACACAAGGGAACTTTCTTACGATTCAATCTCGATAGTGGGGCTACTATAATAGAAATCCTTCGACAAATTTGCGATAAAAACCTGCTAGGCCTAAGAAACTTTGGATCTCTAACACTATTTTCTACCTTTCCCACTTTACCACTACTTCAATCTTTGCTGGGTCCACCACTAAACCGTCCTTGGAGATGATATAACCAAGGAATCTACCTGCTCCAACCAAAATTTACGCTTACTCGCCTTAGCATACAACTGGTGCTCCCTCAATAATTGCAATGAGGTACAAAGATGCTGAGCATGCCCTTCCTGACTCTTTGAATATACAAGGACATCACCAATAAATACAACCACAAACTGGTCCAAGTACTGTGCAAACACCCTATTCATCGTAACCATAAAAGTTGTAGGTGCATTTGTCAACCCAAAAGACGTCACCAAAAATTCATAGTGACCATATCTAGTTCTGAAAGCAGTCCTTGGAATGTCTTGGTCTTATACCCTCAATTGATGATATCCTGACCTCAGATCAATCCTAGAAAAATATTACGCACCTTGTAATTGGTCAAACAATTCATCAATTGTAGGTAAAGGGTACTAGTTCTTGATGGTCACTTGATTAAGTTGTCTGTAGTTAATGCACATTCCCATAGAGCCATCCTTCTTCTTCACAAATAAAACTGGAGCCCCCTAAGGAGAGACACTCGGCCTAATAAAACCCTTGTCCAATAGCTCCTATAGTTGCTCTTTGAGTTCTCTCAACTCAACTGGAGCCATTCTATAAGGGGCTTTCAAGATCGATGTTGTGTTCGACACAGGCTCAATTGTAAAGTCAATCTCACGGGCCGTTAGCAATCTCGGAATGTCATTAGGAAAAACATCCAGAAACTCAAATACCATTAGTGTCTCCTCCACTGCTTTAATTCGTTTATCCTCTGTGATAAATGCTGTATACCTCTTAGAACCTTTCATCATCAACTTCGTAGCCTTAATAGCTGAGATCATTCGAGTAACCGCTTTCTTCTTAGATCTAACAAATTGCACCACGGTGCCATTATCATCTGTCAACTTAACTATCTTAGTTCAACAGTTCATCACTGCATCAACAGCTGCAAGCTAATCCATACCCAAAATGACGTCAAAGTCATTCATCATGAATAGTATTAACTTAGTGTTTAACAAAACACCACCTATCACCAATTTGCAATCAGGGTAGTACTTTAAACAACTAACCTTTTTACTCACTAGGCTAGCCACAATGAAATCAAATGGCAACTCAGCTGCTCTAACACCAATCTTCAAGGCAAAACTATGGGCAACATAAGAATGGGTAGAGCCAGGATCCAATAAAGCTTTATTATTCTTATCACAAACAGAAATAATACCTTCCATGATGTTCTCTGCGGCATCAACCTGTTCTAAAGTCATGGCATACACTCTGCCTGCCTGCTAGAGCCTTAGTTGCTGCCTGTAAGGTCCAAACCTGAGTTAATCATAATTTATAATAATTAATTTTATTTTACTTTGATTAGCATGTAATTAGGTTAATTTAACTCAAATCCCTTTGGGTTTTGGTCTTGGATAGGTAGTTGAGTCGGGTTCGAACCTTATTTAGGTAGTCAAAGCCTTTTGTTATTTTAGAATTTCATGGTTTGCATCATTAGGGCATTATAATAATTGCATTGAGCGCATCTCATCTTGAAGGACATCTCTCATGTTTGGCCCAACTCCATTCGAATTCATCTCGGCCCATTTTAGGCCCAACTGACTCAAACTGGATATATATAAAACCAGTAGGACCTATTTGTAATTTCTAGAAATTCATCATTCAAAAGCAAACTCATTCGTTCTCTTCTCCTCCTTCCCACTTTTCTGCTGTGGCAACGGTTCCTCTTCTTCTCCCATGCTCTCTTCTTTTTCGTAGACTTCATTTGGGCGATTGACGTGTTGCATGCGAAGGAATAGAGCTTCTTTATCTTCCTCTTCTTCCTCCTTGCTCTTCTTGTTCTCTTATTTGGAAACTAAGGCCTCATCTCATTCCTCTTGCTTATACAAGTCTTGAGGTAAGAAAACCCCATCACCATTTCAGTTTTTGTGTTCAATAGGGTCAAGAGATTCAAGCTTCTAGCATGCATGCATCACATTCTCATTCTTCTCAATGCATGTTTTAGATCCATCTCTAGTGAAGCCTCCTCCACTATCTAACCAAAGGGCAAATTGATTTGGGTGAAGCATTGAACCTAAGGCAAGTATAAGGGTGCATATTCTCTACATGTATGGTTGATTTATTGATTCTTATTGAGATCTTTGCATATATCAAATTACTGCTCTTTATTTTTCTATTGAGGTTGTGTAAAATTGATTTAATTATTGATGATTGGGTTGTTGAATGAATGTTACAAATGATTGGTAAGGAGACCTTAAAAGGGAGTATAAAGGGTCCTAATTGTGTTTGAATACAGGGGAAGTTGAATGAACCTGAAGAGGATTCAGTTTGAAACTGAATTTCCCAGAGCAGAGTGCTTCAGGGTCGACCGGTCAGTCCTAAAACCCGATCAATCAAATTTTAGTTCTGGGAGGTGTCCGACCGGTCGGACACCATACCCGATCGGTTGGGTAACCCAGTGTACAGTATTCCCCGCACCAACGAAGTATTGTCCGCTTTGGACTTCCCAGGAGGTCACCCCTTCTTAAATTGCTCTGACTCGAGCACGCTTAACTTTATAGTTTTTATAGAAGTCCTCACGGTTTTGTCCCCAAAAGGCGCCTCGACAGTTTAGGACAGATTCTTACTTATATTCTTTACATTCAAGCACTCTTGGGACTGGGTCGTTACACTTCTATAGTCCATAGTGTGGCACAAGAAGGAGTTACACCTTTGACCCTTGGTGAGGCCGAGGTGTTTTAAGTTTATTTTACCTTAGGATTATAAGTGTGATTGAAGACTACTTAGGGCCTTAGAAGTGGAACCTTTACCTTAAACAAATCAACCTAACGGTAATAATACATTAAGAAGGAAGAGTATTGAGTTGTCACTCATTCCTTCTTGACTTCTGGTTGTTTTTTGTCGTCATGTCATGGGTGTTGGCATAAGAAGAGGTGTCTATTACATATATAATGTAACACTAAGATTTTGATAACACATTGACACTGGACGTTTTATAAATACACCGTGTTGAATGACCAAGGGAAACACAGAATGTCTTAGCATAGGATTGGTTAGTAAACGTCCTTGTTGACCTCTCAATCTATATGCATTCATATTGTTAAGAAAACCTTGCCCTCAATATGATTTGATCATGTACCCATTCCTCCTGGTGAACCTTGAGGCAAATCAGAGACGGAGCTTCTACTCAGTGTGAGCCCGTGAGCCAAGATAGATGTAGCTAAGGTTGAGCGAGTTTGAGCTCTAGTAGGTCATTTATGTATACATTGTTAATTATCAGTTACTTCGTTTAGTCCTGATTTTATGATTGGTTATGATCTCAATAATGATATATGTTTTGTATAAGTACGAGTTGATCACTATATATGATAAGTATGGATTTGGATCAGTCTTGATATAATGAGTCGGCACCACTTAGCTTATACCTATAGGAGGTTCGATGGGACCAAATGAGGGTATTCAATATGTTACATACTGCAGTAGTTATATGAAGAGTTGGTCAACGCTCTTAGGGTAGCTAGATGGTCCTGGCCCGACTGCTAGTGATTTCCTACTGTACGATATGCTCTCTTACCAGAGAGAAGGTAGCCACATAGATGCCAATTAGTGTGATGTTGTCTTTCCTCTACGATTCCTTATCATGCTTATTCACATGCACAACTTACCTAGTTTTCTTGATTGCTCTCTTTAATCTTTATGTCATTTAATTTCAATTGTTGCATCATGATAGGTTTACGTAATCTCATATTTCTTAACCATTGTGTTAAGAGTGCTACCCTCAGTGTTACAGGTATGGAACCCAGTTCCAATACGGCAATCGAAGCGCCCTAGGAGGAAACCACAGCAGTACGTCGGGATGTGAAAGAATGCAACGAGGAGGATGTATTTTATTAGTCATCCTCTACAGTGCGTAACAGGGTTCCTTTGGAGTTGTTGTGTAGCCATAGTTTGGCTTGTAGTTGGACTTCTCATTTGCATTTTGTTGTGTTATGGAACTTTTGCATCATGTGCATGTAGATTAGGAAAATTAACAGACTTTAGTTATATTAATGGAATTAATGAATGTTTTATTTAGTATCTGTAATATGTACATGTGAATTCTCCAAGTTTCCGCTCAAATTTTAGAAATGTTTGATACATGTTTATGGATCTTCCTCACACGTACCTATGGAATCACTCTTGTGACAGTTCCTACGTGTCGAGATATGGCACGAATTGTCACGGGTTACGTGTGTCTCGCCTCGGGATCCTCTATTAATCCCCAATTCCCGGGTTTGGGGTGTGACACTATCTGATAGGGCCTTATGGTCGTTGAGGTCCTCTCAAAGGTCGGGGCGGGTGGGGATGTCGGTACAACTGCATCTATTGCTGTGGTGCCTGAGGTCGTGGCTGCTGCAAAGGAGCTGGTGCCGCCTGTCTCAATGGCCGAGCCTGAATAGGAGCTCCATTTGCTAGCGTCTACTAATTCTATTGTCCCCTCTTCTTAGGGCAGTCCTTGACATGATGACTGGTGTCTCCACACTGGAAGCACCCTCCTATCTGCCTCTAACACCTAGATGTTAGGTGATTATTGCCACAAATACCACATGATTCCCTTTTCTTCTTCTTGTATTGGTGTTGCGGGGCCGGAGACGGAGCAACTTTATACTTGCATTATCTCGGAGGGGCCATGCACCCAATCACCTCCTTGACCTAATATGCCTTGTCCAGATAACCCTGATATGAGTTCAAAACTTGTGACCTGGCATGCAGTAAGATGTCCGGTTGAGACCATTAAGGAACCGTCAAATCCTCTCGTTTTCTGGAGTGATGAGACTGGGTGCAAAGCGAGAGAGACGAGTGAACTACAACTCATACTCCCCCTTGAACAAACAAATTCCCTTGCTTTAGTATCCAGACCTTCATGCCCCGACCAACGTATGTGGTATAGCAAATTTGACCTTCCAAAAACTTATTATATTAGTGATAACTTTTTTGTAATTTTTTGTTTAAGATTACTTCTCCAGTTTCTCACATAACATTAAGCAGAATTTCTCTTTTCCTTTTTTCTGTTTTTTTTTTTTTTTTCTGTTACCTTCTTGTGTTTTTGTCTTTTATACCTAGCATGGGGCTCGCCAGCTTGGACCCGTGAGAAGGGGAAAGAAGTCTGGGTATGGGTCCCCTTCGTTGTCACAACCATATCCTTTCATGAAATTGAGATATCTAAATCTTTCTCTAAGCGTGTTTCATTGGAACAGTTCCTTGGTAAATTGGAAATATATTTGGGCTACGTTATCTCGACCTCAATTCTAACCCTCTCCAAATCAAAAACTTGCAGTGGCTTTCCCACCTTTCTTTTTTGCAATACATTGACATGGGATCAATGAACCTTAGTATGGTTGCTGATTGGCTAGAGCCAATTAATATGATTCCTTCTTTATTTGTGCTGCGCCTATCCAAGTGTGGTCTAAGAAATTTCTCTACTCTCTCCATCTTAAATTGACATCCTTCACTGAGCTGGATCTTTCTTACAACTCACTTACATTGAAATCACTGAATTGGTTAGAAGGACCGATTCTAGGTTCTCTTTGGGGTCGTTGCAACTTGTTGAAATAAGATTCGTGATCAAACAATTCGACAGGAGACTTAAACAGATTAATGAAAAGTTTAACCTGATGTGGTGCAAATAATCTTAAGAAACATAGAAGGGTAGCGTCTATAAGCGATTTTTTTTTTTTTTGGTAGAAAATCTATAAGAGAATTGTTTCGTAGCAATAACAACTTTAGTGGGACTGTTCCTGAAAGTCTTGGTCAATTACCAAATCAAGTTTCCTTAGAAGTGTATTGAAAGGATCTATATCTGAACCTCACTTTGCCAATCTTACACAACTTGAAGTGTTAGACAAGTCTGTAGATTCTCTTGTTTTTTTATGTAAACCCTCATTGGATTGCTCTTTTCCAACTGAGAGAAATTTCATTGAGATCTTGTCAGCTACGGTCTCAAATCCCACCTGGCTTCAATTCCAATGGAACTATTCGATACTAGACCTCTCTAATTTCCAAATTTCGGATGTCATTCCTAACTGGTTTTGGAGTTTGGCTTCATAGCTTGCCTATATTAACATTTCTCAGAACCTCATACGGGGTAAGATTCCATCTTCATTTCACTTTGGTTTCGGGGCAATTGTTGATTTTAGTTCAAATCGATTTGTGGGTCCTTTACTACAAAATTTGTCAAATTCAGATGTGTTGGATATGTCCGATAATTTGCTTTCTGGACCAATTAACTTGAGCTTTGGACATATAGGATTCTCGTTCCTTTCTAACAATAGTTTACACGGTAGCATTCCCTCTTCGATATGTTGTTGGACATTGTTCGAAATATTAGATCTCTTAAGAAATAAATTAGAAGGACAACTTCCATTGTGTTTGGAGAAGTCTAACCCTTATATTTTTGATTTAACATATAATAACCTTGGTGGCATGCTTCCTAACATAGTTAGTGTTGTATGGTTGCTAAGTAGCCACAATAATCTTGCAGGAGCACTCCCTTCTTCCATCAGAGCCCTATCGGACTCACTTTCTATGGATTTAAGTGGAAATCAGTTATCTGGGTTTATACCAAGATGATTAGGGGAAAGTCTACCAAAATTGGTTGTTTTAAACCTACAATCAAATATGTTTCATGGCAACAACCCCCACAATTGTCACTACTTTCTTCACTTCAAATTTTGGACTTGAGTAATAATAGACTACTGGGAAAAGTACCAACTTTTTTGGCAATTTTACTTCCATGGCAATGACACGGAAACCTAGCGACGATATGTTGTATGGATTTTTTGTCCATGACAAGTATGGAGCTTTTGCCTATCGGAACTATGCAATTTTAGTGTCTGTGAAAGGAATTGAAATGAACTATACCAACATGCTATTACTTGTGACTACCATGAACCTTTCAAGAAACAGCCTATCTGGTGAGATTCCTCAAGAGCAAACAAGTCTTCATGGATTACAAAGCTTGATTGTCAGCAAACCATTTCGAAGGAAAGATCTAAAAAAAGATAGGTAGCTTGTAGGAATTGGAAAGGTTGGATTTATCATGGAATCACTTGTCTGGCACAATTCTGTCAATTATTTCAACTCTAAATTTCTTAAGTAAATTTGAACTTGTCAAATAATAACTTATCTGGGACATTTCCATTGGGCAACCAACTCCAGACCCTTACTAATCCATCCATCTATGCTGGCAATTATGATTGTTGTGGGCTACCGCTACCAAAACTATGTTCACCTTTCATGGTGAAGAAGATGAAATGGATGGCACCAAACATTTGCAATTTTATGTTGGTTTGGCACAGGGATTTGCAGCAAGTTTTTGGCTTACATGTGGTATTGTAATCATCAACAAATCACTGAGGATTGTCTATTCCAGGTTCTTTGATAATTGAATGAAAGATCAGATGGGTTTTATATTAAGATGGTAGTAATGGTGATGAAGAAAAAAAAGGGTTAGTTTTTAACAGGATAATGATTTTAGTTTATGTTGTACTCTGCTTTGATGGGCTCTAATTCAATGTTTGAATATCATTTTGTGTCATTGAAATATGCAACATATTGATCTCTGGCAACCACTTTGTCGCATTCACTGTCAGATATTTCAAATATGGATGCATGTTCCATTTACTGTACCATATCACCGTCAGAACCCGACCTCCCTGCTTTGGCGCACAAACCCATGTTTTAAGGTCAATCAATGACATATTGGCCATTAGATCAAACACATTTGAATAATTAAGGCAAATTGTGTTGCTCAATCCGACAATGCACCTAACTCTAATAGAATTGAAATTTCAAGCCTCATGGTGGAGAAAACTAAGCATCTGACGCACAGTTTAAGTCACCAGATGTGCTCCATCAACAAATTATTTTTTTGTTAGTGCTTCAATCATATACTTTTCAAATGGTAATAACACTTCCTTTGGAGAAAATCTGAATCTTGCTGGAGGAAAACCAAGTGCAGACACAACTCTTAACAGTTCAGGCCTCAAAGTTAAAACCCACAACTCTTTAACAGTTCAGGCCCTCAAAGTTAAAACCCCCACATATAGAGATTTTATTTGATCTTCTACTCAACCCTTATGAGGTCAACCTTACATAATAACCTCACCATTTATAACACATCTTAATAATGCAATATAAATCAAGTGCCCAATTTAAATATTTAAGGTGCATGGTGGATCCCAAGTCAATCGAGATTTTATTCAAGTGTCAAAAATTTGGACTCCAGCCCCAACAAGCCAGGCTCAATTAGTAGCAAATTGCATTTGCAATTGCAGCTTCTCCAAGGGAGGTAAAGCTAAATCAACCTTTATTTCTTTCTATGGTTCTTTTGAATACCAGCTTTATTGTAAGGGATCATTTGTCTTGTACGCATGGGATAGGAAAATGTTATTTTTATATGTAAATACTACATATGTAAATATTATATATGTAACTGTTACACAAATGATTCAGTTTACCATGTTTGTTTAATTTTTACACCTTTTACATATGTGATTCAATTTATAATGTTAGTTTGACTAGAAGGACGGCTTGGCTCAACGGTAAAGGTTTACTAGCCAGGTCCTGGAGGACGCGGGTTCAAGTCACAGAAACAACCTCTTTAAAATGAAGGTAAGGCTACGTACATCTTACCCTCCCTAAATCCCGCTATGTGGGAACTTCGTGCACTGGGCCGCCCTAATGTTAGTTTGACTACATGGGTAAATGCATAAAATTTAATATTTATACTTATATTTAAAATAAAATATAGATATTTAACCAATATCATATTAAACAAAGGAAACAGGGCTTTCACTGTTGAGTTTTTTTTTTTCAAAATTAAAGAGTACATTTGTTTGGCTAAGATGGGTTTGATTCGGTAGATGCCTCTGTGGCTTTTGGTTGGAGTTCTCTTATTGCCTATTATAAAGGGTGCAAATCGATCGCCAAAATATGCTAATCTATTGAGAGCATACACATCCACAAAGGCCAAAAGGGGAAAAGAGAGGGTTGTCTATGTACACGGATTCTTGCAGATTGAAAGATAGACTGGATGAGAAAGATAGAGATAATGAGAGATTAAAAGAGAGAGAAAAGAACGCAGAGAGTCAAAGGGCATACCTGGTTTGGAGAGGAAGACAGCAACCCAACACAAGTCAAGACGAGATGGTGAGAGCAACTCAGCACAAGGTCCTTGGACTTGTATACTCTCTTTTAAAAAGTAACGGATAAAAAAGAATCCGAGACTTGGAGACAAAATCGGGATAGGGAGTTTTGATGCCCCGCCCCATAGTTGACGGAACACACTGCCCGCCTCAACAAGTGTGCATCCATTTGCAAAAGCATCCCATGTGCTTCGTTTTACAAGGGTACCACGTGTGAAAAATTTTGTGCTAAAATGGGCTTATTTTCACACCATTTTCACATTAGATTCCACATCACATATATAAATTAATGAAAACAAATGTAATGATGAGTAAATGTTACACATGTGAAATATTTACGTATGTAGATAAATGACCCCTAAACATCGTTTTCTATATTTTCGTTTAGCACAAGAAATCATGATCAGCAGGACAATAAAGAAGGTCAAACAGTTAATTTTGACTATCAAATATATCTGATTGAAAACAATAAGTACGTCAATGATCATCAATGAGACAGTTCTTCAATACCTTTCGTTAGCAGGGCAGAAAATTGGTTTATTATAAACGGTCAACTGTTTTAATGCTCCACGAACAAGTTGATGGCAGAGTGCAAGCACATTGTAACATTTTAAATAGGAACCTGAATGGGTTGGTTCCGGTTTTGGGTCCATGATGGGCTTAAAACCAAAACCATTAATAAGAAGATAAAACCAGAATCGGAACTGCTAATGAGAAGATGAAACCATAACTAGAACTGATTTCGTATATGGGATGGGTCAAGGCTAGCAGTGGAAGACCCATAATTTTTGTCTAAGGGGTGCGTACCCAAACATGCAATTTGATTTTGGGAACAAATATAGGATATTTACGTGGATTTTTGGAGACAGACGTAGGGTTTTTATACAAATTTTCGAAGCATAGCTGGAATTATCACAATGTTTTTAAAAGCAAAAAGAGGTCCAACAGGTGTGTTCTTCCTCCCATGTGGATGTACTTAGCTCTGCCCCTACAAGCCCAGATTTGGGTTTGGGTAGAGAATGATTCAGAAAAAAAGAACTTCAGAAGTGCATTCCACAGTTAGTTGTAAAAACAAAACAAAAAGTAAAAAAAAATGAATAGTGCCCGCAATCAAAGGGATAATCATGTTATTTTAATAGTACATTATAATTCACTAAAATGAGATAAATGATGATGAAGTTCTCCATGTTAAATAATAATAGAAGAATAAAAAACGAGGAAAAAAGTTTCCATTGTACCAACACCAGCCAACACATAACCAAAAGCTGCGAGTGATGCTAGAATATTGTTTGGTACACTTACGGGACATCAAAAGAGTCAGAACTCACCTCATTCTTATAATATGGCAATCATATTTCTTCACATAAGGTGTAAGAGGGTCCCAACCAATTGCTTCAACACAAAATAAACCAAACGCAGTGAATATAATTTTAAGTAAAAATGATGCAATAACAAAACAGTAGAAAGGAAAAAAAAATCAGTTCAACGAAAGAAAATTCGAAAAATATTGTCAATGCTGATCTTACAGTATGAATCTTCATAATGTAAAGGGCTATCAAAGCTCACCTAGGTCTTATTATAAGGTGGTCATGTTCTTCAAAACATGGATCCATTTCTGAAATGGAATGACCATTTGTTTCATACGGAAGCAACATGCATATTATTTTTTCAGGAAAATAAATGGAAACTAAATTCATTGATGAAAACCTCACTGACCTTGGCTGTTACGGATCCATGTGGAGTGAGCTTGAATTGCCAACAAATCAAAGTCGACAAATTTCGCATAAACACCACCCTTGATCATGTTTCCAGAACATAAAAAATATTTAAATGATGCCACAAAGAAGCTAAATCTGGATTCTAGGGTGATCAACAAGTGACATGCTGGGACCATGTTAAGCTTTTGTCCACACCATTGGTAAACATGGGTAAAAGTGCAATGCTTAGTTATAAAAAAAATAATAATAGAATAAAAAAATCTATATGATTTTGTTCAATTAACAGAACATTAAAGGGCCATCCCTTCATAACACCCTTGAACAAACACCCAAACCTAATCATATTCATATGATTTGCCAACAAAAATTGATAGTTACAACCAATAGTGCAAAGTAAAGAACAAACACGATAAGTTAGGGCCAATTCTATACGCACACATCATATGCAGAGGGTCATGTATTGTTTCTCCAGCTGCATGAATAGTTAGCAACATAAATTTGGAAGCCTCCTCAGGTATAGTTCCCATGGCCAAATGAATGGTTAAATCATCCCCATGAATGTTCATCATCCAATCATCATTTTCTACCGCTCTTCTAGAAGACTGCATTCTGAATTTCGCTTGAATCCTGCTTCCTTCAATTGCAAAGCTAAACCATCTAACACATCATATATCCGCGGAGCTTCTGAATGAGATCTATCTCCAGCAGTAAATGAACAAAGCTGACCATTCACTCGAACAAGGCTTTGGCCCGGTGATTTCCTCACTCCCTTGCATTTCATCATTGCTCGTATCTTTGCAACACCTTCCCACCTCCCAGCAGCCGCATAGATATTTGCCATCACCACATATGATACAGCACGCTGAGGCTCCAGAATGAAGAGGCGGTTTGCTACATCCTCTGCAACTTCGACCTCATGGTGAGCCCTGCAAGCACTAAGCAAAGTACCCCAGACACCAGCATCAGGTTCGACAGGCATGTTTTGAATGAATTCCAAGGCCTCTTTTAGTTTCCCTTTGCGCCCAAGAAGATCTGCCATACAAGCATAGTGCTCCAGCATAGGCCTTATCTGATACACCTTAATCATCAAGTTGAAATACTCCCAACCTTTCTCAAGGAAACCAGCATGGGTGCATGCTTGAAGAATTGCCAAAAATGTTAAATGATTTGGTTTAAAACCTGACTGCATCATTCGAGAGAAAAGAGTCAAAGCTTCTTCGAACTCCCCATTCATTGCATAACCACTAATTATGGTTGTCCAAGAAACCACAGTTCTTTCATGCATGATATCAAAAATTCTACGAGCATCAACAGAACAACCACATTTAGCGTACATGTCCACTAATGCGTTACAGACCATTACATTTTCCACCAACTTGCTGTCACATGTATACTTATGCATCCATTGCCCAAGCTCAAGAGCACCTGTTTGGCTACAGGCAGACAACATGGCAACCACAGTTACTGCATCAGGCTTCTCATCAGCTGCAGCCATGGCAAAAAACAAATTCATAGCCTCGTCAACATCCCCAACCTGAGCATACCCATCAATCATTGCAGTCCAAGAAACACAAGTTCTCTTTGGCATTGTATTGAACAGAAGTCGTGCCGACATAAGGTCCCCACATTTAGAATACATAGCAATCAGAGTGTTTATAACTAATACATCTGAATCATACCCTTCTCTAATGCAAAGAGAATGGAGTAGCTTCCCCTGTAAAAGTGCTTTGGAGTGAGCACATGAGGACAACAAACTAAGAATGGTGCTCACATCTGGTCTAATTCCATCATAACACATCTGGAGGAAACAATCAATGACCTCAACAAATCTCTCCTGATAGGCGTAACCAGCAATCATAGAATTCCACGACACAACCGTCCTTACAGCAATCCCGTTAAATACTAACTCGGCTGCATCCAAATCACCACACTTAGCATATGCAGTGATCCAAGTGTTGGGAACAGAAACATAAGCTTCAATTCCGATTAGAATTCCAAAGCAGTGAACAGCCTTTGTCAAATATAAATTCTTCACCACAACACTTAACTTAGTCAAGCTTAAAATTGTCACCGAATCAGGCCTAAGCTCTGACAACATCATTTGATGGAAAAGTTCAAAAGCTCTGTCAAGATGACCCAACTGCGAAAATCCCATAATCATCACATTCCAAGATGCAACATCTCTTTCAGGCATTCTTTCAAACAGAAAATGTGCACTGTCCAACTTGCAGCATTTGATGTACATATCTATCATTGCTGTCTGCACAAAGATATCTGATGAAAAGGGGGATTTTAGTACATGAACGTGAACGATTTCGGAGTTTTGAAGATTCGAGAGCTGCGCGCAAGCTTTTGCTAAGAAGGGGAAGGTGAGATTGTTCGGTTGGATGCCAGACTGTTTCATTTGGCTGAAGAGAAGAAGGGCTTTCTGACTGTAACCATAGTTGACACATGCTCTTATGTTGGAGTTCCATGAAGCAACGGTTGAGGGATTTGAAATATAGTTGAGAATTCGGCTACAAAAGTTCATAACACAACCGTGTGAATGTACATTTTGTTCTGACAACATGCAACAACAAAAGCTGATTAGGCTATTTCACACAAATTACTAACAACTGAATTTATCTCCCCATTTTACATGTAGGAACATGTTGCCACCTTTCAAAAGCCAGGCAATGGGGCCCACATATGATAAAATTCAACCTGCGAATAGCACATGTCCCTACTCTCTCCCTTTCATGAATCAGTACATTTTCAAAATTCAGTCAAATTGGACTGCATCCTACATAAAAAGCATGACGTTTCCCCCATTGAAGTTGAATCATATATTTGAGAAGTGATCAATTCAATATTGTTCTCATGCAGATTAAAGTGCATTTCTTTTTATGGAGTCAATATTTTCATGGTTGTATCATATAAGTGGCATAAATTCATTACTAGTGCGCCCAATATTTGGGTTCTAGGAGTAAAAAAAAAAAAAAAAGTGCCATAAAGCCTTCTTACTGGTGACTAACATAAAAACCAAACTCATTACTTATGACTAACATATATAAATCTTCTAAAGTGTCATTCAAGCTTCCCGCTTGAAACTGTATGAGCTCAACCAAATTTTGTCTATGTCTACTGCTGAAATTTGGTATTATCGTGGGTTAGAACATGTGGGGCCATGCTTGGCCCTATTATTTGCTGGGTCTTTTGAGATGCCCAAGACGTCAGGGTTACAAACAAACTCTACATGCATTTCTTTTAATCATTGATTATAGAATGCCCGAATAAATGAGCATTTTAGTTTATATTTTTAGAATTAATTTGAACCCAATGACAATAAATTGAAATGGATTTAAACTTTAAAGCCATTGTTGCAGACACCAGTTCTATGAAATTCACATAGTTAATTTTTTTCAATTACAATAATATGAATCAGTCGTGGGCTGATAGCTCAGATGGAAATGGATACCATAGTCCTTCAAGGGAAGGTAGGTTAGCTAGGTTTAAGTTTTGGTCGGAACAAGTAGGTATCAGCATTTAGCGCCTTGATAAAAATAGGGTAGATGGGATAGCTGAGGTGTGTAGATTAAATTACCCCAATGTTAGAAAGGTTAGAAGATTAGGAATGCATGGCAAATACCATACAAATTATGAAGCTAATTTAATGTCCAAATAAATAAATAAATAATCATGAAGCACTTCCGTAGTTCTATCAAGTGGAAGCGTGTAAGAAACTGAATATCCAATGGGGGATTCGTTTTATGCTATCCAATGGGGTTCAGGAAAGTCTTCCTATGCTTGGCACTTGGCAGATTTCATTGAAGAAATTCAGAATATTTCTTCTCACCTAGGTGCTTCTTTTTCTAGTGTTTGGTGTGAAGCAAATGAAATGGAGTATAGTCTTGGAAGGCAAGGAGTTCTTTGGTTTTATATATCTTTTAGTGTTCAGTTTTTCTTTCTGATTTGTGGCCTTTTGCTTAGGTTGTTCGACCTTAGTTTGTATTTTGTTGTTCTTTCTTTTAATAAAATTTTACAATGATAAAAATAAAATAAAATAAAATAAAGAGACTTAAAATCCATGGATCAAACCCACCAAAACAGTCACTTCAAAGTAAAGGTACAGTGTGTATCTAAACACTAATAGCAATGGTGTCATGAAGCTAAAGAAATGTGACACCTATTGATACACCATGACATACATCACTCAGTATTTTGAAACATATCACAAAACGTCATATATCAAATTACTGGCAAGTCGAATATATCAGAAACTATCATGATATTATCCAGATAACAAACAGAGATTGGTAAAAGTTATCCAAAAGAAAACTGAAAAGGAAAAAAAGAGAGGTGCTCGTCTTTGCCATACAGGCAGACTTATGAGGTTTTAGGGCATGGGTGTGACTGATTTCAGAGTTCCGAAGATTTAAGATTTGCGTGCAAGATTGTTGTGAAGGGAAGGCGAGATTGTTTGGTTGGAATATTAGATGCCAGACTACATCATTTGGTGGAAGAGAAGGTCTTTAAGACTGCAACCATTGTCAACATATGCTCTGATGCTTGAGTTCCATGAAGCAACAGTTGAGGGATTTGAAATACAGTTGAGAATTCAGTTACAAGAGTTCAAAACACATAATCATCATGCAAACGTGCATTTTGTTCTTGACATCATAAAACAACAAAAACTGGTTAGGCTATACCTATTGATAATAACTGATAACTTAGCCTCATTAGGCCACATATATTTGGCCCAAGGTCGATGCAGGCTGTTGATGTCTAGCCCAAGCCCACCCATTTAGTCGAAGCTAGGTCAAACTAGGCTTTCAATTAGTTGTTGGGCCTTTTAGCAATCAATGGACAAATTTCTTGCTAAATTAGAGTAGACTGGGCCAGGAATTGGGCTTGGTCTGGCCTGTGCAATAAGCACCATACCTAATTAACGTGAATTTCTTTTAAGGCGTCTATATATTTGGTTTGGTGATACAAGCAGCTTAAATTCTCATGAAGTGTGAACAATACATGGGTTCCAAAAAATGATCCGTACATAGTCCCTCGATGACTAATATATTTAAAAACCATATACTTCTTACAAAAGACTGATATATGAAAAAGAGCTTCTAAATAGACCTACAAAATATCTTTCCAAACGCGTGCTTATGCTTGGCCCTATTATCTACGAGGTCTTTGGAGATGCTCAAGGCATTACAGACGTGCACAAAATGACCAGTGGGGGACCTAGTATTTTTGTTTGAGGGAGCAAACGATGGTCAATTCAAGAAAAAGAAAGTAGCTAAAATTTTATATAAAAAAAAACAAAAATTATATAAAGCAGAGAAGCATAAGTTCAAAATTTTAGAAAAATCCATACATAATAATCAAACCCCGTAAACACAAACATCAAATTAGCAAAATTAAAAAAAAATCATTGAGATTTTACAAGACAAATATCACCAATCACAGGAATGTGCTATATAACCAAAAACTGCAACCAAGCAACCATAACAAGCTGCATATGAATGGTTTCAATACATGTGGTGTGAGTTTGTAGGAGACAACAACTTTTTCCATGTGGGTTACTATGTAGTAAGATTGAATTTCTATGGAAAATCAGCTTTTCTTTATGTGGCTGTTGTTTATAATAGGAAAAATAATTAAAAAAAAGGTGGGTAATGAAGGAAGGGAAATGTGGCTTAGATTTGTCTTTCACCAAACATTTGATGGATGCCTTGTTGTAACATTCTCAATGCTTTCTCTCTTTAATTGAGACAACCTTAATCATCCCCTGTGATTTTGAATGGCCATTTTAGAACATTGAGTAAGAAATGAAAAGAGAGACCATGTAGATCCTAAGCGGCCCTAATCTTTTTTTCTCTCCATTCCTAAGCGGCCCTAATCTTTTTTTCTCTCCATTTCATCCTGTGCCTCTCTCTCTCTCTCTCTCTCGAGTGTGTGTGTGTGTTGATGCCAAAACCCATAACATGTGAGAAGAAGAAGAAGAAGAAGACAGCAGAGTCCAAAACCCATCAAATGATGATAGCAGAGCCAAAACCCCATAGAAAATAATAACAAATAAACAGCATAAGGAGCATAAGGAGGGAGGGAGGGAGGGCTCATCTCGTCTTTTTCCATCATTCACTCATCTCTTCTTCCTCCATTAATCACTCATCTTCTTACTTTCTAAAGGTTATATCAATAATCAAAAGGTATAATGGAGAAGGAAATGAGCAAAAAATTAGTAGTGTTCACTCCAAATAAGAGTGGCAAGGCTAGCGAACTAAGATCTTTCTTAGATTTGCTCCTTTTTTTTTTTTTTTTGAAGTTTCGTTTTGAGCAGGCCACTTCCCGTTCGGACTTGCAGGGCCAAACATATCTAACAAGTTCGGCATGAATGGCTGAACACCATTTATTATTTTTTTTTCTGTAAATTGAAAATCATTTGTTTTGATGTCACATAGGCTTCTATAAAAGAAAGTGAAGTAGGATCGGAATATGTAAAGATTATATGAATGATTTTACTACTGAAAAGATATGGTAAATTCATCATAATTTATACAAAAATGTTTTGTAAACGTTGTTTTAAAAGTAATTTTAGTAAACTTTCTTGTATTTGTAAATATTCCATAGTCGGGAGGTATTAATCGATTGGGCTCAGACTATTGGAAGGAGAAATAGATTCGTCATCATTATTAAAGAGTCTAATGCACCTTGGGTTGGAGTGAAAGCTAGATTATTACTTGCATGTGAAAGAAATGGACATTATAATCTAAAGATGATCACTAATAAAGAGCCTACTAAGAAAAAGACAAGCAAATAGGTACAAAAAATGTAGATGTCCATTTGCATTGAAGGGTAAAAAATCAAAAAATAATGATAATTGGATGATAAAGGTTGTTTGTGGTGCACATAACCATTCGGCTATGGAATATCTAGCGGGTCATTCATATGCGGGGAGAATATCAGAAGAGGAAACAAAGTTGTTGGTTGATATGTCTAAGAGCATGGTAAAATCGAAAGAAGTCTTGGTTACTTTGAAACGAAGAAGTGAACTTAATGTGACCACAATGAAGTCTATATAAAATGCAAGATATAGGCATAAAATCATTGGGCGAGGTGGGAGAAGTTAAATGCAAGTTTTGTTGGGGAAGTTGGCTAAGCATAAATATATTGAATGAAATAGAAATTTCAAAAACGATGACATTGTCAAGGATATTTTATGGATGCACCCAACCAGTATAGAGTTATTACATGCATTTCCACATGTATTGATAATCGATTATACTTACAAGACCAATCAATATCGTATGGCCTTGTTGGAGGTTATTGGAGTAACTTCTACAGACATGACGTTCTCTATATGTATTGCATATATGGCACGTGAAGACAACTATACATACGTATTGTGTATATTGCATTCCATCATTGGAGGATGGTGTTCTTCCCCATAATAGTGTGACAAATAGAGAATTGTCACTGATGAATGCCATTGATAAAGTGTTTCCAACTGCTACACATTTATTATGCAAATGGCACATCAATCAAAATGAGTTGGCTAAATGTAAGAAGTTTTGAGACAAAATAAAGTTGGGACAAATTCATTACACACTGGAATTTGAATTCATAGATGGAATTTGAATATGAAGAACAATTGAGGAAGCTAAATAAACATTTCAGTACATATCCACAGGTACTTTAGTATGCCAAATCTAGCTAGCTAGATCCATATAAAAAAAGATTTGTTTATGCATGGACGGAAAATTATATGCATTTTGGAACTATTACAACAAACAGGTAGGGTTTTCAAACTTAATTTTAATTTTTCAATGTTACGCAGTATTACTAACTAGATTATAAAACATTTACAGGGGTAGAGACATCGCATGCACAGTTAAAAAGGCACCTTTAATCGAGTCAAGGAGATTTAGAAACATTTTAGGCAAAGATCCACAGTTTGCATCAATTACAACATACAAGTATTAAAGCATCATTCAAAAAGAGCAAGACAGTTGTCCATCACAACTTCAAGCCATCTGAATCCAAAGAACTTCGTGGGAACATTGCTAGAATGTATTGAAAACAATTTTAATTGAAATAAAAAGAGCTACTGTCGTTGGAATTGATCAAAATGCATGTCAATGCGTTATGAGAAGTACACATGGTTTACCTTGTACTCATGAGATTGCGGAGTACGTGGTTCAAGGACGACCGATTCCTTTCAAAAGCATACATCCTCATTGGGCTAAGCTTGATATGTTGCTAATTCGTATATCGAAAAACATTACTATGGACATGGAGTGTATCGTGGAGTTATGTTATATTCAAATACAATTCTCTAATTCTGATTGCGCTAAAAAAAACAAGTGTTGAAAAAATTGTAGGAGATTTTTAATCCTGACACTGCTATTTTATTAGAGCCAAAAGTGAAGTCAAAGACACGAGGAAGACCACCATTGAAGGTTGATACATCTACTAAACGTGATCCAAGTTCTTTTGAGTTGGCCTTATCCATACATGATAGATGTAATCATACATCCACTACTGAAACAAAGAAGAAAGCAAAGGTTGGGAAGGAAGTAGTTCGGAAAATGTCGAAGAGCTTGAATTCTTTACCTTGGTTCGATTCATTCCCATAAGGAATAAGACCTTATATAAGTGTTGTGAAGGACGTTGCAACTGATGGTAATTGTAGCTTTAGAGCTATTGTAAGATTGCTTAGTCTTATTGAAGATGGTTGGAGATGGGTCAGAAGAATACTTGTTGGAGAGCTTATTGCAAATGTGAATAAGTACAGGGCATTCAATGGGGGTGGAGAATAGAGTTAAAGTTCTAATAGCATTATTATCTTACTTTAAGATCACCTATCATTTAATAATTGGATGATAATGCCTGACATGGGACATCTTATTATAATGTGGTCTTGTTTCACTTGAGCATGGAACAGTGCCTTACTTTTCGTCCTCTACGGTCAGATCCTGTTTCTATTTATAGTAAGAGGAAGATAGCAATTAGTTTTGTTGGCAGTTGTCATTTTGTTCATGTATGACCAAACAACAATCATTATACCTTGAAGGAGAAATATTTTGTAGTGCATATCTTAACACTGAGGTTTACATTTGTAGGTCTTTTTAGCACCCAGGGCTCCAACACCACCAATTACAAATAAGTGGCAAAATTCCCATCATTCTTGTGTGAGTGGATGAGAAACTAAATATAAAGAACGGATTGAGCGCTTTAAAGAACTTGTCAATCCTGATGTAGCCACATGTGAAACAATTGAATTGGAATGAATTTTATTATGTTGTAAAATAATTTTATTTTGTAATGGAAATTATTTTATGTGAAATTGATTGAAATGGATAGAGAATTCCATATTTCATTATATTAAACCATAGCTTAATACATAGACTTTGTAATATATATTCAGCTCTCCCTCCTAGAGTGACGAGAGAAAGTATGTGTTGCCATACGAGGGTCTCTGCTTGTTTTTCTCATCCTCAATGGTTAGTCCACGCAATGCCCAGGCTATGTGTCAAATATCTAGGAACAATCCATATCTGTCCTGAGTGAATACTTCTTCAACGCTTGGCTCAATTCGTTCGTAGATGCGAAGTGCATTTCTATTGCATATCTCATAGTTGATCATATTATCCATGACACCATTGTGTAGATACAAAGGGAGACCACTGTGTGTCTCGAGATTTCTCAATATTCTCCATGACAGAGTCGCGTACCAATCCATGTAATTGGGAACGCAATCCCAAGGATGGTGTACAAGTGTACTCTGGTTCATTGAGGCCAACAAGTGATCACGCCATCTCTCCCACATTTGATCCATAAATCTGAATGACAGATGATATGATTGAGCTATAATGCCTCACGAAGCACGTTGGGGCTCTAAAGGTGGCGTAGGAATGGTTTAAACTCGACCAAACTGCCAAAGAACCCTATCTGAATGGTAGGGTTTTAAAATATCCAAGTGTGTAATGCATCAACAATAACAAGAGATATGATGAAATGCATATTCTCACCTGCAAGAAAAATAAGGATTTCATATAACCTGCATACATCAAAACAAGTGTAAATACATGTTGGTGAATTATATTGACAGTATACCCTTCCAATGAAAATAAAACAATTTTCATATTAATTTACCTTATCAATGCTCTCATTAGGTGGCCCAATTCTAGGCTCCTCTTCAATAAGCTTTGATTAGGTGGCCCAATTCTAGGCTCCTCTTCATGTTTAGCATTTTCTTCATCATTCTCTATATCTAATTCTTGTTCTTCGATTTCGGCTACTTCTACAGGGTCTACCACCAGTTGACGATGTCTCCTATTAGAGGCTATGGGTCATAATCTCGAAGAATTTGCTCTATCCATAACTACAATTTTAATGAAAAAGTTTACAAAGTATCCATATCAGAAAACAAAAAAAAAAAAAAAAAAAAAAGAAAGCAACCAATGATATGTTCGGCCATAGAAGGCTGAGTAAATGTAAGTTGTTTAGCCTCCTATGGGCGAACATTGAGTGAATGTTCAGCTTCGGGTGTCTAAACATTCAGTGAATGTTCGGCCCCTTAGGGACGATCAAAAGGCAACCATCTTTAAAAGAAAGAAACTTCATGCTTGGATCTCTAACACATTACATAGAGATGAGTGTCGATGAGTTTAAAACCATCTAATATGATCTTTGATAGTAAAATAAGACAATTTTATACCTAATGAATACACCAAACCAAGCATTGCTTTGAAACAATTGTAAAAGAATGGTAGACATTGAAGAAGAAGACATTACCTTGAAATAGATAAGGGCTTAAGCTTTGGAATAAAAGAGAAAAAGCAAAGAAGTGAAAGAGAGAGATGAGTGTAGATGAGTGTCATTGGAATGGAAAGGAGACGATGGGAGAGATGAGTGTAGAGAGAAAAAAAAGAGAAAAGGAGTATTTTGGGGTGTTGGATATTATTATCATCAAAACCTTATCCCAACCATATTGAGGTCGGCTACATGAATTTTGCTTCCTCATTCTATTTTATTTTGAGCCAAATCCTTCGATAGGTTAAACTTCTTCAAATCTGAATTAATGACTTCCATCAATGTTTTTTTCGGCTTACCCTATTTTTTGATGGGCTATCCACTCGTATAGCCAAACTTTTTTTTCACCGGTGCCATTACTGGCCTATGCTCAACATACCCAAACCATCTTAAACAGATTTCTTTAATCTTATCTCCTATTGGTGTTACTCCTAAATGCTCTTGAAAGCGTTCATTTCTAATGTTATCTTTCCTAGTTTTACCACACATCCACCTAAGCATTCTCATTTCTACTACATCCATCTTATGAATATGCGCCTTCTTAATTGGTCAACATTTTGCTTCATATATATCATAGCTGGTCTAACCACTGTCCTGTAAAATTTGTCCTTTAATTTCGTTGGCATTCGTTTGTCATAAAGCACTCCACAAGCTAGTCTCCACTTCAACCATCCAGCTTTTATCCTATGCTCCATATCTTCGTTAATCTCCCCATCCTTATTAATTATCGAGCGTAGGTACCAAAAAGAATCTCTATGTGGTATCTCATGGGTTTCAATTTTGACAGTGGGCGTTGGATATGTTAAGAAAGAAAAAAGAGGAATTTTTTAATTTCAACTTGTATCTAGAGAGAAATTGATTTAAGAGAGAAAATTTGAGTGTTTAAATAGCAGCACTCTATAGTGGGTGAGGGTCTTGAAATGCTCACCACATGCGGGCCGCATTGAATTTCATTTTATTGTGAGGGGGGAGGGACAAATGCTATTAAATACTCGGATATAAAGTGGTGCGAGTAAACCTCCCGAAGGAACTCTCCCTCTAACAATATTTATATCTAAAAGATTTTATTGAAAAGATTTTTTTAGAGTTTCTTTATACCAAAAAGGACTTTAAAGACATGATTCCACCATAGTAGTCTCAAGAGTCCCTTTTTATTTAAGCTTTTTAAATCTGACTTGGGCGGGGATATCCTTGCTCAATCATGTACACGAGCTGGGAGATCCCCACTTATTTTCTTCTTCTTCTTTCTCTTCCTTTCTCCTCCACTCTGCTCATTCTTTTTTCTTCCTCCTTCTTCCTCATTCCTCCTTTTCTTCCTTATTTCCTAAACCACTACCTCCAAGGCAAAAACCTCAAGTTAGCATAGCCCATCCAACCCAATCTCCACCCTGCATTGTTTTTCACACCACAACTACAGCCACCACCCCTCCTCCACCATCACCACTTCTTGGACTTGTCATAGTAGACGTTTGCATCATCCACATTGAAGGCATCCCCGCCCTCTTTGTAGACATCTCCTTTGCCTTGATTTGGTTGAAAAGAGGTTTAAAACAAAAATGGTGTTCTTGCCTTGATTTAGACCTAAATACGGATATGAAAAAATGAGATTTTTTTGTTCCTTTGGAATGTTGGTTACAAAAAATGAGTTTTTTTTTATGGAGATTTTAAAAATGAAGTTTGGAAAGATGTTTATTTTTTTTCTAAAGATAAGGATGGAGTATGTGTTTGATGTGTTCCAGAGAAAGGAGGAAGGAGGAAGAAGAAGAAAAAAAGAAAAGAGCAGAGAAGGAAAGAAGATGAAGAAGAAGAAGAAAACATTGGTAAGTGAGGATATCCTTGCTCGTGTACTTGGTGAACAGGGATATCCCCGCCCAACTTAGATTCAAAAAATTTAAATTAATTAGGACCCTTGAGACCATTACTGTGGAATCATGTCTTTAGAGTCCTTTTTGGTATCGATGGACTCTGAGAGGTTTTTTTTTTCACCAAAATCCTCTTATATATATATATAAAATTTTTTGGTGATTTAATTTGGAAATCGAGCATCAACTTGATGGAGCTAAAACTCACTCAAACTCATTGCAACAAATTTACCGCACTAACAACTCTTATGTCATCTATATCCTTTAAATTTCAATATCTCAGTTTAGGAATCTATTATAGCTCTATATAAAGATAATCTAAACCGTTCAAAATGAATGTCAACCCATCTGATGGTATATACTAAAATTTTATTTCAATTGATATGGATCCTACAATCCGATTGCGCGCATGATGGAAATGTTATTAGCCAGTGATGAATGTGAGTTTGTTATTTGCTACTATATTTTAACTTACAAGTTTCCAACAATCTAGTATGGGTCCCACATAGTGATCTTCTGAACCGTTTAAATTGAAGGCCATCCCGTATAATGACATGTAGTAGATTTAATTTCAATGGACGTGGATCCCACTAATCAATTGAGTGCATGATGAAAATATGATTAGGTGGTGATTAAGATGAGTCTCTTTCTCTATTTGCATCTATTTTATGTGAACTTATAGGTCTCTAAAAGTCTGTCATGAGCCCCCACATAATGATAATTTGAACGGTTCAAAATGAATATCAACCCTTCCAAGACCCATATTAAAATTTCATTTCAATAAATGTCCTCTTTTTATACTTCTCTTTTGGATGCAAAGAACTTTCAGCATGAATGAAAATTCCTCTTATTTCTTCCATTCGTTGTCCTGGTGTGTGGTGTAGCTTGTATGGTTTGGATGTGAGTTGGTTGGTGTGGTATATATGGGTTGTTGGATATGGGCTATATGTTCAGACTTGTACGTATCTTTGGAATGAGAACCAAAAATCAGGGAAAAAAGGAAGGGCCATATGAATGGACATTGGCCGGTTTCGGTTTGTATGACTTTCTCCGTGGTCCTAACTTGTTCCTTTGGACCAAATTCATATTAAAAATATAAAAATAAAAAATAAATTATCTATTCATATTTATTTTTTTAAAATATTAATAAAAATATCAAATTATTAAAATTAAAAAACCATAATGCAGAGAGAGGTGTACAAATAAATAAAAAAATTTGGCCCAAGGCACCAGCGCAGCACTCGAAAAAAATGAGTTTTTTGGTGCGTACAACCCCAACATTTGGAGCCTAATGGCCTAACCCAAAATTTATAGATTTAGATAAGAATTTTGTGGTACCTTTGTTAATGTCTTTTGAATTTAAATAAATAGTTGTAAAGGGATTTTGGGTGGGTCCTAGTGATTAACAGAAATGGGGAGTAACCTGAGTTGGAACTTTGTGGTGGGCCATCCAAATTAACAATATGTCTCGTTGATGTTGCAATTGACAATTAAAATCTTGCAAAATGAACGTTTCCTACTTCATAGGTCAGGGACAAATCTTATTCTAGCATTGAGTTGGTTCATTGTGAAATTAAGCTTTGCAAAATATACACGAACAAAAGATAAAAAAAAACAATCATCTGTGCATAATGGGTCACTTTCTTACACACGTAAATTTAGTAAAATCAATTTCTAATCAACCCGTTTTCAAATGAATGAATGTATAAAAGCAATTAAAAAAGGAAAAACCTGCTTTCACTTTATGGTTCAGATTCTCAAATGAAATTCTATAGTGGACCCAACCGTTCAAATGCACATCCCTTTTATCGAGAAATGTAACCAAGATTTAATCCAACTTATTTGGTCCCACCATCAGATTTAGATCGCCGGGTCAACCTAAACTCATATTCAAACATGGCTTTTACTTAAATCCAAATCAAATGACATTCAAGTTCAAACTTGATTTTGGGTTAATGATTAAATATAGATGACCTTCCGGGCCTCAAAAGAGGATTAAATTTCGACTAATTTAGAAACAGACCTCAAAGTTAAACCTACATAGAATTGGAAAGATTTGAATTTTCTAAATATGAGGTTCTGTTGAACACATTCTAACTGCTTGTTACATGGCGTCGGCCAGATAAAACAGCTAAGAATGTGAGGACTAGAGATTCTCTAATCTGAAAAGCAATTCTCATAAGACAATTCTCATAATAATTCTTCAAATGTTTTATCAGAATACGCTCATAAAATCCTTTCATCTGAAAAACAACGTCTTGATAGAAAGGCTGATATAAGTTTTCAATCTGAAAAGTATCGGTTAATAATAATAATAATAATAATAATAATAATAAGAATAATATAGCGATGACCAAGGCATGCCAAAGATCCAAAGCCTGGGCTGGCGAGGGTCATTAAAAAAAATGACTTGAGTTGAGAACACATTTCTACATATGGATCATTAAGCCTGAATCTTAGAAGCCAATTATAGAACTAACCTCCAAGCATCGGATATGACAAATACCCGAACCTTACTAGCATCACCTTCATCAAAGGTTAATCGCCTCTTGGGAGTGGTCAACTGGTCATCACCTGATCAGCTGACTAGATGTAAATAAATCGGAAGCCCTCAACCGCACAAAGATGGATAAAATTAATAGAATTGACCTCCGTATGCATTCCAGCAGATGATCCCAACCATTGATTTAAAAGCCCCAATGTTCCATCATTTTACCAATGCAACATTTATTGCCATTCAATGCAATAGTGCATATCAAATTGGGTGGCAAAGCGGTATGATGGTTTGGATTGACTCAAGGGTTAACAAAGCAAGAAGATCGGTCAATAGTCATCATTAGGAAGGATCCTTTCAACAAAACTTCCTCCAGAAATGGTAAATTACAGACTGATCCAAATGACGATTTATTTCCATCTGTAAATAAACCATTCAATTCAGACGAACAAAGAGAGTGACTAGAGTTTCTATATTTATCATGTTTCAACAATTAAACAAAAATAGGTTCATCACATTACATTTTACAATTTACATTAGCTGAGAAAGACATAAGCCAAAATGGAATTCAATTGATTTTGGAGTTCACATGTCCACCTTCAAACACTCCTGTGCTTGAATGCATCTTACTTCGAGAGTATGACGAAAAAATATGCATTGCTATCTCCTCTGCATGTCATGTTGTGAGGAAGGAATGCCAACCCTGCAGACACCATTGAAAAATAGTACAGATGCCAGATTTGACAAATGATAAAACAGTCCTATCATATCTGCCACCATTTCCGTGCTTCCATTGTCTTGACAAGCTCGTTTGCCATAGCTGCAAAGCTTTCTGCCCCACTTTGCAGCTCTTCAGTACGCCTGCTGATCCTCTAGCAGATGGAACAAGAGAAAGTGTCAACTGGATGTTCAGTTTTTCCTAAGCAACAATGAAGTTTATTTCAAAGAAAACAAGAGCTGCACAGGATTAACTGGGAAAAAAAAAAGTTAAACATTCAGAATCGATACTAAGATGATCCTCACTATGTATTATACTATTCTCTGCCCTGTTCTTAATCTTTCACTATATTATATTGACTACCTTCCAACCACGAGTACCAGAGAATCTTAGACCAATTGACAGCCTCAAGTACCAAGGAGCTCTACTTAAGCCTGAAAGGAAGCCATCATGTCATCTGGACCCTGCTTCCAAATTCAAGCTTTTTTGCCAAAATCCCTATGGGTCCTTTTGCCTACTTGGTTGGTATTGAATTCTGAAAAATTTACGGTAAAGGAAGGGGTCCATCAAACAAGTAATAAGGAGGTGAGTATTGAAGAATCTAAGCCGATGTAAATGGGACCACCACCATTACTTGACAATCTTAACAGCATCTAGTACGGATACTGCCCTGTCATGTCGCATATCTTCAACCCAAGTATCTAGCCAGAAGAAAATCTTCAAGCCTAACCCAACACAGTATCTATTTTTTTTTTGTCCCAAAACCTAATGCTAGAACGATTCTCCACAAGCCGGAATAGCAATAGCTTATTTCCCATATCCCAACCATTTCTTGACAAACCAACTGGTCCTTCAGAATATGGTTCCAAATGCTTCCTGAGCCTTCCCCAATCCCCACTACCATTTACCCGTGAGAGAGGCTGATTCATTTGTCTTATAGGGGTCTAAAACCCAATCCAACTTCATTCTTTGGTTTGAAAACATAAGCCTAATCAACCAACTGAAATTTCTCATTTGGTTCCCAACCCAGTCCCACAAAGTCAAGCTGCAATCCCTCTATGCAATTGACAACTGCCGCTTGGCATTTGAAGATAGACAGAAAATAGGTCAATTTAAAATGACTAATTTTAAAGGATTGCTAAAAAGAACTTACATTCATTATGGCATTGATGGCTTGGTCGCCGTAACCTGACCAATTGGGGTTTACATTGATTTTGGTCCACTAGTAGAAATTCAGAAGAATAAAAGAGTGAAACCATATCCACATTGCCCATTCCATAGTGGAAGATCTGCACTAAGCAAATCTGACTAATGACCTTTGCAAATGTGGTTTTAAGGGTTTGAGCCAACTTGATCAAGTTTCACCACATTTACTGCTGACATAGGAAAACTAGGGAAGGCCTCAGATTAAAAGGTGTTGAACCAAATCAATGAGTGTTACGTCCAAAATTAGAAGATAACGGTTAAAAGAAAAAGTCCCAAATGAGTTCGTTATGAGTGACATCATTAAGGAATTCAATGTTCATTCGATGGATGAATTAAATAGATACGATGGAGGAATGAAGTAGATATTAGATTTGATTTTCCAATGGACTCTACAGTCAAATTATATAGTTCACGAACTACTACAGTTCAGTCTATGGATTCAATGCGATTTGGTGGGATTAGGTTTTTACTCTTAAAAAAGAGAGTGGCATAGGATAGGCTTGTGGGGTTTTCACAAATAATGAAAAAGCTCAAAAAAAAAAAATCGCTTTAATACTTATATCATGACACTTGCCCTTTAAATGAGGTAACATGCTAAAGAAAAGATATTACTGAGTTGTGGGGTCAAGTCTAATCCATCCAAATAACGTTTTCAGTTGAGCCAAAATTTTATAATGTTGAACTAGAGTTATTAAAATCCAAATTAAACTTAACACTCAACAATCTAATTAGGATGGAAATCATACTTTAGGGCTAAACATTTTCCTCTACTTACCAGATAAACGAATAACTCAGACACATTTAGTATTGTCCAACCAGTGTGTACATATATGGTAAATTGGTAATTCAGGAAATCCCACTAAAATATGTTTTCTGCCAAACATAACACAGACCATTTCTACTAGAAAATAGTATAAAACTTTCACCAGGATTATATACTACCTCAAGCTTCTCCCCTCGTTGTGCAAGCTTATCCCTTGCATCAGTTGCAACAGCAGAGACATCCTGTAATTATATGTCAAGTTAAGCAATGCATGAGGAAATTAAATGATTGATTTGCATATCACTGATTACCCCAGTTTTTCTATATTGGGCCCTTATTTCTTCAGCCGTTCTTAGTCTCGGCTTCACGTCACTAGTTGCTCCATGGAACAACTTTTCCCTCTCCATTTCCTCATCTATGGCATAAACAAAGAATACAGAACCATTTAAATCTGGAGGGGAAGAATAAATAAAAGGAAAATGGAAGTGTCTGTCATACCTCTTCTACCATGTTTTCCTTTATTAGATGATGTGGATGCAAAGTGTGAGCTGTCATCAATTTCAATGTCATCTGCACAAAAATAGTAGTTAAAAAGATTGGAGATGAACCAAAGGCATTTATTTTCATTATATCATGCGGGCAGACAGACATAAATGGGTATATAGATATGGGTGGGACTGTGGGTTGACACCTAAATGTAACTTAAAATGAAAGAGGGACCCCTAAATGTAACTTAGATGTATGCACATCAAAAACATGTAAAAAACTTACCTATGCTAAGTTCAACAACGTCTTGATCAACTGCATACGGGTGGGAGTGACCCCTAACTGTAACTTAGATGTAGACACATCAAGAAAATGTAAATAAATTTACCTATGCTTAGTTCAACGTCGTCTTGATCAACTGTACTAGTTGAGGGATCTGAGAATGGAAACCTAGAGAATATGTCATCTAGTTTCTCAATAATTGTAGATCTAGGGAGACTTTCACTATGATCCATGGTGTGGCCCATCTTTCCCCCTTTAAAGCCCTTGATGACGCCACCAAAAATCCCGGGGGCAGTACCCTGCATGCAAAAGAGTAAAGATAAATTGAACTCTTAGAATAGTAAAAAAATATAATAATGTGAAAACCAGAAAACATAGCCAAATAAACCTGCTTTTTCCTCTGATAAGAACAGGCAGTAGCAGCAGCATCAGCA
Organism: Sextonia rubra; assembly: GCA_037013555.1. Taxonomy (NCBI): domain Eukaryota; kingdom Viridiplantae; phylum Streptophyta; class Magnoliopsida; order Laurales; family Lauraceae; genus Sextonia; species Sextonia rubra. The sequence goes on from JASUAD010000012.1 coordinate 13,195,433, forward strand.
GCGGCCGCTAAAACTTTATCATGTAGGCAGGGCAATGAATCTGGAATCCTAAAAAATCCATGATGTTGACTAAGAGTCTACAGATGAATTGTGAAAGTAAACTAAGAGCATGCTTAATTGAGAACAGGAATTAGGAATATACCTGAAATCATTTTCACAAGCCAAAAGTGAAATGAAAGCTAATTCATTCCCATTTACCTGGTAAGACCGCAATAGATGTCAGATATTAAACAGCAAAGCACTTCCAGATATTCATCAATGAATATACGTATTCTACCTATGAACCAAATAAACAAACCCGGAAATCTATACCGAATAAACAAACCCAGAAATCTATCTTATTGTGCATGCATAATACATTTACATGGGCCTATAAAATTAAGTGAGCTGCATGTAACATGGTTTTAATAAATTGATCTAGAATCATAATACGATTGTATGGGTTTACAACAAAAAAGAATACATAGAACAACTTCTCACTTCTATGCCTGCAAAGTGGAAATGGAGAGGATTCTAGTGTAGGGAGGGACAGCAAAGGTACTGCAATGTCAGCGTGAAAGCATGTGTAGTGCGATCAGAAATGAGATACGGAAGCATGAAAAGCAACAGAAGCAGCACCTCACTGTGAGAAGAAATTGGTTCCAATAAAATAAATGGACATGATCTAAGCCCTTAATTTGAAGGATCAAAACCTCTTACTGATTCATTATAATTGACAAGATACAATCTAATCTTCAAAAAAAAGAAACAATTCAGTATATGTGAGATTTGTAAATCTTTTTCATTTTATTTTATTTTTGCAATGGTAATGTGTCTCGAATCTTTTTCAAACTGTGCTATGGGTTCTGCCTAGATCTTAAATTATTTATAGCACGAGCCACAAATTTGAGTGAAACTGAGAAGGAAACAAAGGAAACAAAAGAGAAAGAAAAAAAAAAAAAGAAAAAGGAAGAAGGATTAGAGGGAAAGAGAGAGATGGTTGTTGCATGTAGGGTTGGGTGACCATCTCTCACTATTAACATTAATATAATTTTCTCAAAATTATAAAAGATCCTGTATTTTCTCCTTTTACCTAAAAGTCTTAGATTTCTAGAATATTACAAATCAGTCATATTTTCTTTTTCTTAACACTCACCTTCAAGCTTGGTAGATATCTACAATCCCTAGCCTGGAATAAATATAACAATTGTCTCTTTGCTCATAGCTTTCATAAGTAAATTCAGTAATTGTCCTTCTGTATGCTTGTACTCTGGTTTAATCCCTTTACTGTTACTTCTCTTGAATTGAAATGATAGTAGACTTCAATATGCTTCGTTCTCTCATGGTAATATTGGTTAGTGCAAGGTATTGTGTTGATGGACTATTGTAACGTAGCACCACTGGGTCCGTACATATAAAACTCTTTTAACTCCTGAAGTAAAATATTCAGCACAATGATTCACATGTCCATGTGCCATTGCTCAATATTCAGCTTAGAAACTTGCACAACAGCAGCACAACACAAGCAGTAGCATTGCTAGGTCGTCCTTACTACAACTATGCAATCAAAAGTACAGATTGATCAAATCCAACGACTAAAAATTTTTCTGCGATCTTAGGCTCATCTAACGTCCAATTTCAGATATGTCTTCTCTATTGTATTTGTGGAGTGCAGATCTACACATCAGGTTCGTCCATTCTTTAATCCACGATGAAATTCCGTGATACTCCAATCTTCAACATACTTCAAAAATACAAATATGAAGATAAATATGGCTTATGGTATTTTGAAAATAAAGTCTATTTTTAGTTATTTCTTAATTTGAAACAAGAAGAAATGTCTGCTCTTGATTGTGGTGATATGTTTTCATGGCTCCAACACAAGTGTGGATTCGAAGATGAGGAAGAACATGACTCAATTAGTTTCCTCAGAGGCTTGAGACAAGAAATAGTGGAGGAAATGAATGATTGCAAGAACATCCATAAAGTATATTGGGAAGCAATTCGTGTGGAATAGATGCTTAAAGGGTATCACCTATGAAAGTTATGCCTCGAGAAGAAAAGTCGCGACAATTAACAGTAGACCATGTTGAGGAATCGGTACTAGAGGATATGCAAACCGACGAGCCAAAGTAAGATACAGAAGATTTGAAATCTACACTTGGCCTCAAAATTTCTCCTATGAGTAATGATGATCAAAAAGTGCAGTAACCAAGACAAGAGGAACTAGTTGTTCCTATTCCGCACATAAATTCTTACGTTGATTTCATCTTCAAAGATCAACACTGGAAATTGGGAGATGAAGAACTAGTCCGAGATTGTGATCTGATGGTCCGACTTCCACATGTGATACATCCAACGGCTCTATCGCACATCCACTCAAAATTCAACTTCCAAGACATCGGATGAATCATGATTACTTCAAATTGGGGAAGAATATTGCATAGTCTTCAAGATGTGCGCAAAAGCTCATGTTCAACCAACCGATCACAACTTCATCCGATTGATATTTGACCCAGGTGGACTTTGACCCAACTCGAGGTCGAGTTCTTCCCAAGTTGGGGAGAATGACGCAATATTGACCTCCATGACCACTTTGTAGGGCGCAATTAGATTTAGGATTTTTATTATGTAATTAAATGTCATTAGATTTTTATTTTATTTTATGAACTATAATTAGGATTAGGTTTGTTTTCCTTATTATTTAGTTTCCATTATTAGATTAGGTTTCTTAGGTCTTAAGTTATTTTACTATTTATATGGCATTGTAAAGAAGGATTATGGAGCGACTTGATTGATTAATAGAATTGTGGATTTTATCGCTAGAGGTGCGTCCTCGTGTGTTTGAAGTCTTTTGACGATTCGAAGTGTTCTGGGACACGTGCTTCAGCACCCTTCGCGACACTAACCCTAGGACCAGCATCAAGTATGCAATAAACCCAATACAAAATCCATTACTCACATCCTCCCAAGGTGCATGTGGGTATGGTTAAGGGCATGTAAAAGCTGCTATTTTGTCTTCTCCATCTGATATCTTGTGTCGATGTAATCATATACGTTGCAACCTCGGCCACTAATACTTCTCCTCAAGCAAAGCAATTGTTTTATCTCTACCATGAGTCCTGCATAAGAATCTGCATCTGCATGCACTCAATAAGCTTCTCTCAAAAAGAACACTCTGGAATGCATAGGCACGGTTCACAGAATAGAAAATTGTCATGAAATGTGAACTCTCTTGACTTACCTGTCTCTATTCCCCTCCAAATATGTCCAAAATCCCTATCCCTAACATAGAGATATGTGAAGGTATCAAAGCCAGCCACCTGCACTCGAAAGGTAGAGAACAAGACTACTTTTTGACTCAAAGCATCTGATCTCATCATGAGTCCATGCCTTATGTTGCAAGTGTAGTCCTTGGAGAGCGTAGTTGATAAACAATGAAAAACAAGAAGAATTGCAGAGCTCTTAGCAATGAATTGCTTGCTTTGATGATCCCCTTGCAAGCCTTTAAATATACAAGGATTCCTATAAATGAGCTAATTTACAACTGTGCTGAAAAAATAAAAGGAAACTACAGCAATTTACATCAATCAGAATCTCCCTATACATGGTAATGTACAGCAGTCTACAGATTATAATTACAGATTTCCTAATCTGTAATTATCATACCAAACGGGCCGGCCCATTGGACCGACCCAACGGGCCAGCCCAATGGGTCATTCAGTTGACCCAGTCTTTTTACACCCCTCCTCAAGCTCATGGTGCGGCAGCAGCAGGAGTTTGTTCAAGGAAGACGAGAAACGAGCAAAGGTCTGAGCTTTGGTAAAGAGATCAGCAGCATTATCAACTGAACTGACGAAGTGGAGTGACAAAGTACCCGATTTATAGTGCTGGCGAACAAGATGACAATCAATTTCAATATGCTTAGTTCGTTCATGAAAAACTTCATTCTGGGTGATCCGAACAGCACTCTGATTGTCACAATATAATGGTGTAGGAGCTTGAAGAGAAACACCTAGGTCATGTAGTAACCATCGAAGCCAGACAATTTCAGAGGTAGTATCAGCAAGAGCACGATATTCGGCTTTTGCAGAAGACTTGGAGACAGATGTCTGCTTCTTGCTCCTCCAAGAAACCAAGGAATGACCCAAGAATATGCAATAACCAGTGGTTGAACGCCGATCATCCACATCCCCTGCCCAATCAGAGTCAGAAAAGGCGCAAAGATGAAGCGAACTATCGGAAGAGAGAAGCAAGGCATATGATTGGGTACCCTGTAAATAACGAAGAATCCGCAAGACAGCACCCCAATGAACAGAGGTGGGCTGAGCCATAAATTGACTCACAATGTGGACAGCATAAGCAATGTCAGGTCTAGTAATAGTCAGGTAAACAAGACTCCCAACAACTTCTCGATACCGAGTAGGATGAGCTAAAGGCACACCATCGTTTTTACTCAGCCGTGCATTGATTTCCAAGGGAGTAGAAATTGGAGCGAGATCTGTAAGACCCGCACGCTGGATGATGTCCGAGCAGTACTTCATTTGAGAGAGGATGTACCCCTGTTTGGAATATCCCACTTCAAGCCCAAGAAAGTAGCAAAGATGACCAAGATCCTTCATCTCAAATTGGTTCTGAAGGAACAGTTTGAGCTCAGAGATACCTGAATGATCACTTCCAGTAATGATCATATCATCCACATATAGGAGTAAAATGATGATACCATTACTGGAAGTGTGAGTAAATAGAGCACTATCATGTTGACTCTGTTGAAGGCCATTAGAAAGAACTGATTCAGTAAAACGTTCAAACCAGGCACGAGGAGCTTGTTTAAGGCCATACCGGGCTCTCTTCAGATGACACACTTAATTGGAGTGGGGAACCCCAAGAGGAGGTACCATAAAGATTTCTTCACGGAGATGCCCATGAAGAAAGGCATTTTTGACATCAAGTTGATACAGTGGCCATTGACGAACGGCAGCAACAGAGATCAATGTTCGTACAGTGGTCAGTTTGGCAACAGGTGCGAATGTTTCCCCATAATCAATACCATAATCTTGTGTGTATCCTTTGGCAACAAGGCGAGCTTTATACCGTTCAATGGTGCCATCAGAATTTGTCTTCACTTTAAATATCCATTTGCAACCAATAGCTTTCTTTCCTGGAGGAAGAGAGACAAGCTCCCAAGTGTGATTTTGCTGAAGTGCAGCTAATTCTTCTTCCATGGCTTTTCGCCACTCAGGGTACTGAGAAGCTTCGGTATAAGACCTGGGTTCAAAATGTGAATGGACTGTAGCAAGATAGTTGCGTTATTGAAGGGAAAACAAGTTGGTAGAAACAAATCCATAACGCTGCACAGGGGTGCGAGTACGAAGTGGATATCTCCGTGGTGGAACAGAATCCTGATCTCCAGGAAGAGTGGGGACTTCAGCGACATCAGAAGGGATGGAGTCAGGTTTGGGCCTCCGTTGATAGACAAGAAGTGGTGGAGGATCAACAGAAGTTTCTGAAGTAGGATAGGTCTCAGATGGAATCAAATCTGGAAAAGGATCAAGGGGGTGTACAGAGGAGATAGGCTGTGAGGATGGCAAGGAGTAATAAGGTATATGTTCCATGAAGGTAACATTACGAGAAATGCGTAACTTGTTCAATTGTGGATCATAACAGCGATATCCCTTTTGTTCTATACCATAGCCAAGAAAAACACAAATAGCAGACTTGGGAGAGAGCTTGTGTCGCTCACTAGAGGGAAGCAAAACAAAACAAGTACATCCAAAAACTCTTAGATGAGAGTAAGTAGGTTTTGTACCATAAAGTTTCTCAAAAGGAGTGGCCCCAGATAAAACAGGAGATGGCATTCTGTTGATGAGATAAACTGAAGTGAGAACAGCTTCTCCCCAAAATGTAATGGGCACGGAAGAGGATTGTAGCATAGATCTAGCCGTTTCAATGATATGTCTATGTTTTCGTTCGGCTACCCCATTTTGTTGTGGAGTACCTGGGCAGGAGAGTTGAGCTATTGTACCATGACTGCCAAGCAGGTTTTGAAATTGTTGTGACCGATATTTCCCCCCCCCCCCCCCCCCCTCGCATCGGAGTGAAAAACTTTGATCTTAGCAGAAAATTGGGTGGCGATCATGGTGGTAAAGTTCAAGTATGTACGGAGAAAATCAGATTTGTGTTTTAACATGTATAGCCAAGTAAATCTGGTGTAATCATCCACAAAGATAACATAATAACGTGAGCCACCCTTGGTGGGTTGAACAGCAGGGCCCCATAGATCAGAGTGAACAAGTGCAAAAGGTGCACTGGAAACTGAGGTACTTTTATTAAAAGGCAAAATAGTTTGCTTTGACAACTTGCAACCAATACAACCAGTAGATTCAGAGAAAGTGACTTTTCCAAGGCTTTTATTCGCAAGTAAAAAATCTAATTTTCCTTTGGACAGATGACCTAACCGAAGATGCCATAAGCTAGAGGATGAAGTTGATGTAGATGCTGCTAGAAGTGGTGAGGAAGGAACATGAAGAGAGGTCAAGTGATATAAATTCCCTTCTTTATGGCCAGTCCCAATCTGCTTCTCGGAGCGAGGATCCTGCACAACACAACCAGTGGAGTTAAACGAGACAAGATAACCCAGATTAGTAAGTTGACTGATGGAAATGAGGTTAATAGCAATTCCTGGAACACACAAAACATTCGGTAAAGATAGTCGTCCAGAGGAAGACTGAGATGTGATAGTACTAATGGTGGAAACAGGCATAGTGGTGCCACAAGCAGTATGAATGTTTAGAAGAGTAGAAGGCTTTCGACTGATACTTAATAATGATGAATCAGAAACCATGTGAGATGAGGCACCTGAGTCAAATATCCATGATGGAGTTTTACCAGAGAATGAGGCCATGGCAGAATTAACTGTTTCAGCTTGAGTAGTATTGGGACCATTGGAGGAAGTGAGGAGGAGCTGCTGCAGGCGTTCATCAATCATACTCTGGATCTGAGTAGAAAAGTCAGGAGGTGCTTCAGCAGTCACTGCTACCGTCTGGTTATGTCCAGGACGTTGACCGGGACGTCGATTTGGCTCTTTCTGATTCTGTTTCTTTTTCAGCTAAGGACAGTCTCTCTTCCAGTGTCTTGGTTCTTTGCAATAATTACAGATGTTGTTAGAACCGACAGGTTTACCCAAAGAGGATGACTTAGCAGCAACGAGGACGTGATCGGACTCAACGGCTTTGCGCTTTGATAAGATCTGTTGAGTTTGTTCCTCTGCTAGAAGTTCAGACAAAGCCACATCCACATATGGCAATGGAGATCGATGTAATAGTAGACCCCTAATGTGTTCATACTCAGGGCGAAGAGCCACAAGAAACTGAACTAGTCGAGTTTCCTGCCGATATTTTTCAAAAGTAGTTGAGTCGGCAGAGCAGGTAAACCGGGGTTCCATTAGAGCTAATTGATCCCATAATGCAGTCATTTTGACATAGAATTCATGAATGGACTGAGAGCCTTGTTCGGCAGTTTTAATTTCCCATTCAAGTTGATAACGGCGGGCGGAATTGGATTGAACATATAATCGAGCCAAATAATCCCAGGTATCCTTCGGATGAGAAAATTTAGACAATTGATGTCCAATGGAGGGAGTGACTGAATTTGCAATCCAAGAATTAATTTTACCCACAGATGCTTCCCAATCCTCATAAGCAGGATCCTTGGTGTCAGGTCCTGGCTTCTTTTCTATCATAAATTTCCAAAGTTTCTGCCCCTTCAAAAAATTCATCATGAGATGGGACCAGTAAGCATAATTGATCCCATCAAGAATAACACTAATACCAGTCACCTTCTCAGCCATTACAGATGACAGCAGAAGATGGAGATGCAAGAAAAACAATAAAGAAGCTCTGGGCGTCCCTGTTGACAGGGTGTAGAATGGCTATTGGACTACCAAAACCCAATTAGTTCACAAATCAGCTTACAGAAAGCAAAGACTAACCAATTTTCGCACCCAACAAGCCTTGGTCAAGTCTGATCCAACGGCGGATTACAAAACTGGACGGTCTTGATGAAAACAGTTCGGCATAAAATGCTGAACAGAGATGGCCACAAAACAGTACCTTAATGCAGCCCAAAAAATCTGAAAAAATCACAGAATATCTCCAATAAGTGGTCGACCACTTTGAGCTGGTGCGCCCCCTCTCTGATCAAGTGTGGACCCCACCTCTGTAACCTAGCCAATGTCAGGAGGCGTGACCAACGTCCGATCTCCCCTCTTTCTCACAACAGTGTCTCTGATACCATGATAAACAATGAAAAAAAAGAAGAATTGCAGAGATCTTAGCAATGAATTGCTTGCTTTGATGATCCCCTTGCAAGCCTTTAAATATTCAAGGATTCCTATAAATGAGCTAATTTACAAATGTGCTGAAAAAATAAAAGGAAACTACAACAATCTACATCAATCAGAATCTCCCTATACATGGTAATGTACAGCAGTCTACAGATCATAATTACAGATTTCCTAATCTGTAATTATCATACCAAACGGGCCGGCCCATTGGACCGACCCAACGGGCCAGCCCAATGGGTCATTCAGTTGACCCAGTCTTTTTACAGTAGTGGTTTTAATGATATGTGTAGAGAACTCAAGGGAACAGAGAATCCCTCTGGCCAAACCGAAACCCTAGTGTTGGGGATGGCTGCATGTTTCATTTGGGGTCTATCAATTGGCCAAACCCCATAAGTGGGGTTCAGGTCCTGGGCGAGCTATGTAGGGTTTCATGATTTACATGGTGACAGAATCATGATGAATGGCGTCTTGTGATTCCTTGGATTAAAGCATGATAGATCTTTAGGGTTTCTATGTATGTGGCAATCTTCTATTTGTTTGCTGATTCAATGCTATCTTCTTAAGCTATTGTAGAATTTTAATCGTAATCCCATGTTGAATGTGACATGAGAAACCCATTAATGATGATGAATTTCACTTGTTTAAATTGGGTTCCATGTAATTGAATCAAGGGAAGGTGGATGACTTTAGCGGAACTCCAATTAGGAGGTTTAGGGTTGGCCAAACCATTGAATTAGCATTTCTTCAGTAGGTAAGGGCTTCTTCTGTCATATTATTCATTCTTGACAATTCTAGTTTATTGACGGTCAGATCTAGAATCTAATATGGGGTTTGAATTCTGAGTTTTAAGGCAGTAATGCATACTATGTGAGTGCATTAGGATTGGAATAGAAACCTTTGCACTACAGCTTGGTGGAACCCTAGATTGGGTGCTTAGTGCATGGCCAAACCCTCCTTTGTGGCAATAGCCATGATGGATAACTGTTATATGCTGAAAAACTATGTTGAACCCTTTTATTACTCGTTTAATTGTGATCTGATGTACGATTCTTGCATGGCTAATGATCATTATTTGTTTCACATGTAGCACATCGTATATTCTATGATTGACAATTAGATTGATGTTGTAAAATAAGATGAATTGTTGAGTTCTGTGATTATGAAAGAGCCCCAAATCTACAAGGGGCCGGTTATGCAATTGCCTTTACACAACTGGATACCAATAGTAAATCGGAGCGGGCAAATAAAAATCTGGTTGTGTAAGGGGCTGGTTGCAAGCTAACTCATTGTACGCATTGAGGACAATTTGAGACTGTGGACTAAGACTTGGTGTATGAGAATTTGGAAGGACCTTGATGAGTGCTTGCTAGCATGGTGCGCTGATGATGTAAAGACCCAACCCATAATTATATATATTTAGGGCCAATTAAGGGTAATGATGGGTAATTAAATATGATTATTAGTTTTTATGGGTGTTTTATATGTGGACCAACTTAGTTTTGTGGTTAGAATGTATTTTCATAGCTTTCAGAAGTTTGGAGTGCGTTTACGCCAGGTCAAGTGACTTTAGGGGCCAAATTGAGATTTTGGGAAATTCTCGAGGGATGTATGTAATTTCTAAAATTTCCAATCCCAACTCCATTTGATAGAGGAAATCAAGTTCTTTTAAGTTACATGGTTTGTCCAAGTTCATTCGGAGTCATTAAACCCCTCTTTTCATCGAAATTCAGTTGCCAAAGCCAAATCGGTCAAAATTCCCAAAATCACGGCAAAATTCCAAGTTCCCCAAACCATGCCAATATTAGACTCATTGAAAAGATAATTTTATTTTGTGAACCTTTTTCTTTTGCACCATCGCATTTTGATCAACGGTTTGTGAGTTATGGTCTGAACAAAAGTGAGTAGGCCCCACATCACTTCATACATAGTCCCCACCTCTCTTCTATCCCTCATTTCTTCCTCTATCTAGTTCCAGAATGCCCTAGCCACACCCCAAGCACCATGGCAGCACCTCTTCTCCTCTTTTTCTTCCTCTCTCTCCTTCCAATCTCCACCAAATGCAAGCCACTCGAAGATTGGACTCCACCAACCTCTTCTCCTTGGGTTTCTCTCTCCATAGAGCCTATTTTCGTGCAAAACCATGATTGGCAGCCCCTTCCTTGAGCCAAATCTTCATCATCAGCCATGGTAGAGGTAAGCTCCTCCATTCTTTCTTTTAGTTTATGGAAGAACAGCCCTTGAGGACCCATAATCCCAACATGCAAGCCCTTGTTCCAAGTCTTCCCTAGTTTTTCAAAATTTCATGTATTTATGGGCTGTTTTGGGGATTTTTGCCCTTAGGTTGTGCCCAGCTGATTGGAAGCAATTAAGAGTGTTTTTGGATCTCTGCAAGCTTGAGGCAAGTGATTAATCTCATTATCATGATGTGTTGCAGAATTATTTCATGATTCCTATAAACTAGTCTTATATGTTCCTAGTTTTCTTCCATTTGTAAATGTTTTTAATTAATCTAATGAGGTTGTTTGGAGCCTAAAAATGGTATTTTATTTCAGTTAATTGATGTCTTAAAGATGGCCAAAGGATGCTCTGAGGATAGCCAAACATCAGGCCAAATTCGGGCTCAACATTCTGAGACCAAGTGAGAACTGGTCGTAGCAGTGGAGCCAAGACTGATCCTGATTAGTCTTGGTTCCACTGCCAAGATGGATCATGCTTGGTCTTGGCAGAAGGCCAAGATCGAGAAAGGTTCAGGGCCCCATTTTGAGGGGCTGGTCTAAGGGGTTTTCTAACCCATTTCTTCGTCGGTTTTTCACCACTCCTTAAGGCATCTTTTGGTAATTAAAAAGGGAGAATCTAAAGCATTTCAAATGCCCCTCTAGTACACCAATTGGAGGACAAAATGTATGCATTTCTCAAGTGAAAATGCCTATCATGGACCTCAACTCCAGACTTCAAATTTGAGAAGTTTGGATCACATAACGCGATTAGGGTCTGTCCGTAGGTGTGGGTGGATTGTTTATGAACCGAATGTAGACCTTTTAAGTGTCTTTATATGATTGGGCATCAAGGTGATATGAATTTTGATATCTGGACTTTAAACTAGTATAAGTGCGTTTCGTGAGCACTCCACCTCGCCGAAAGCAACCCACAAACCTTAATAAAATGATAGGCGGTATTCCTTGCTCCTTACAAGTTATATTGTCCATTTTCTTTGAACTACACTTATGTCAAGCACATTCACGCTAGTTAACCTCTTACCCTCTCCGTACCTGGACCTAGATGAGATGGCTAGGTTGGGAGTCATGCGGGGTATAACGTTCGGCACTCGTGTCATGACCAGAAACCCTTAACCGATCGGATCCTAGGTTAGGGTGTTTTGAGGATTAGCAAGGGTTGCCTTGATGCATTGCGTCCATCCTCGGACACCAGATCCACTTCGTACTTCTTACCCATTTCAGGACACGCAATTCCATATCGGAAAGCTGTTTGATGGTTTTCAGACCTTAGGGTTATTGTTTTCAACATAAATTTGGTAAGTAACCCATTTTCAACGAAAAAGGATTGTTTTCACCTGTTTTCTCCCAAAAATCGCTCGAAACGCTTGTTATGTCCTAGTTTACATGGTTTTTACCTGTTGTGACCCCGGAGTACTATTCCTAAGTATGTTCATTAGCTCGACATGATATGGAAGTACAATATGAAATGCAAGTCAGGAATAGCTCCTCATTTCGGATTTTAGTCACGTTTAGCCAGTTCCAATTTGTCATGATTCCACGTGTCGGCACTGATGCAGTCTAGGGGCCAGCCCTCTGAGCCTCTCTTTCAATTAGATTAGGATTCTTATTATTATTATTAGAAAGTTTCTATTTTTAGAAGTTTCTATTTTTAGCCTAGGGTTTTCTTGCTTATTAAGATTGTTTTACTATATATATGGCTTTGTAGAGAAGAACTTCTCAGAGAGAGATTGGATTGATTAATAGATTTGGGTTTTTTCCCAGAGGTGTTTCCTCGTGTGTATTGAAGTCTTCGTGACGATTCGAAGTGTCGTTCGACACGTGCTCCGGCACCTCCACGCAGCCCTAGCCCTTGGGCTGCATCAGATTGGTATCAGAGCCCGATCTCCACTGTCACCGTCACCGTCACCGACTCCCATCATCACAGACAACCACCACGCCATCCCGTCCACAAACCCTAATCGTCCCAATCCCTACCACAGTCCCCAAACCCTAATCGCCCCACCATCTTCGCCACAAAAGTCCCCAAACCCTAATCGCCCCACCATCTTCGCCACAGAAGACCACCAGTCGACAACCGAAACCTCTGTCCAAACCTTGCCCGAATCCAAACCCCACCCCCTTCCTCGTCCAGCGCCAGCAATCGACCAACCGAAACCTCTGTCGAATCCTTTTGCCCTCTGTTGACCCCAATCCGCCCCGACCTCGACCGATCCCTTTCCTAATCTTCTCCCGAAACCCCCTGGGCATCCTCGGACCTTGCGACATCCCTCTTTTTGGCCAACCCTTCTCCTCCCTAACCCAGAGTGAAAAAAAAAAAAAAAAGCAGAGCGCGTGAGAGTGAGAACGCCGAGCGAGAGAGAGAGGAAGCAGTGTACCTTCTCTGCAGCTCACTGTCGTCTCTGTGGAACCATCGTTCGCCGCCATCTCTGTCGCCCGCAGTTCTCTGTCGCCCGCAGGAAGCGCTCGACGATCGCTACCACCATCATCACCGCCATCTCTGTCGCCCGCTGTCGCCCGCAGTTCTCTGTCGCCCGCAGGTAGCGCTCGACGATCGCCACCACCATCATCACCGCCTCCGCACGCTCCGCCTCTGCCTCCGTCTGACGCTGCTTGTCGCCATCTGCACCGGGACTTCCGCCTCCTCGCGGACTTCCCCTCCTCGCTGCTACCGCTTGCCGTCGTCGCCAGCCGAGACGCCATCGCTCTCCCCTGCTCTTGCATCCACCGCAGCAAGCTCCATCAAGATTTTTCTCTGTGGTTTTTAACGAAAGAGTCACACGTGACTTTGGACACGTGTCGACGAAGCTTTTGCACTGTTGGGCCTGGTTGCACAGGTTACAATTCAAGTTCAGTGGTCCACTAAGCAAGCTGACCCGATCCGCACAGTGGTCCAATTGGGTTTTGTATCAGGGTCAATTGACCGCTGTGTCCAGCAACGGCTCCAGAGGAAGCCCATTCGCGCCTCAGGTTAGTCAGATTTACGTTTTGAAAAAAAAAAAAAAAAATGCCTCCTAAGAAGCAAGTAGATGTCGAATCCTCATCTTCTTCACTTGAAGATTTGGCCAGTGCCATTAGGGAATTATCTGCAACAGTTAATGGTATGCACACCACTCTGCAACAATTAGACATTAGAGTGACAAATCTGGAAAATCATCAACGTGTGCATCACCACCGTGATGATGGTGCAAATATTCGGAATCAACGGGATCCACCGGTCCATAATCCTGATCGAGATTTAGGAATTAAGATTGTGATTCCCGAATATGATGGAAAATTGCAGCCTGCTGAATTCATGGATTGGTTAGTGTGTGTGGAAAATATTTTCGTACATAAGCCAATGACTGAGCATCATAAGGTCACACTGATTGCTACCAGATTTCGTAATTATGCTGCAACTTGGTGGGCTGAAATGCAAAGAAAACGGAGGAATCAGAACATGGACCCTGTTGATACATGGGCTGAGATGAAAAATATTTTGAAACAAAAATTCCTCCCTGTCAACTATGCAAGAGATCTCCGTTCCAGTTTTCAAAATTTGAAACAACGGTCCAAGACAGTTGTTGAATATTCTGAGGAATTTTTAACTCTGCAAGCTCGTTGTGGTTTGAATGAAGATGATGATGTGGTAGTTGATAGATTTTTCAATGGATTGAGACTAGACATTCAACATATCCTTGCCTTCCAACATTTTGATAATGTCGATGAACTCATCCAACATGCTGTCAAGGCTGAGGGAATTGCAAATCATCAAGTGCAAAAATCCAAATGGGCTCAGCCAAAGAATTCCCCTCTACAAGAAGCTAAATCCAATGGACAGACTTTTGCTAGGACTGAAGGTCAAAATAAGATGGTTTGTTTCCATTGTCACCAGCACGGGCATCGCGCCGCAGATTGTCCAAAGCGCATACATCTAATTGAGATTGAAGGTGCTGATAACAATATCCAAGCTGATATTGACACTGATCCTAAGGATATTGACAATTCCAAGGATATTGACACTGCGGACATTGACTTCACTGATGCAGAGCCCCCAGATGATGCTCTTATTGTCCTCAAGGATGCTTCACCTACTGTTGAGCATAAGTGGTTACGCAAGAATATTTTCCGTTCCACAGGAATGATTCAGGGACAAAACTGCACAGTTGTTATTGACAGTGGAAGTTGTGAAAATCTCATCTCCCAGGCTCTTGTTGATCGCCTTCAATTGAAAGTTTTTAAGCATAACCGTCCTTATTTTGTCAAGTGGCTAATGAATGGTGATCGAGCGCATGTTCGACATACTTGCAAAGTTACTTTTGCTATTAGTGAGACTTACAAGGATACAATCTGGTGTGACGTGCTACCTATGGATAGTGGTGATCTCTTGTTGGGCCGTCCGTGGATGTATGACAAGAATGGAACTCATGGTATGCGCGACAACACCTATACATTCATGCATGGTGGACAGCAAGTTACTCTTCATCCTGAGAAACCACAACCGCCAAAGAAGAATTCCTGGAAAGCTGCCACAAAGGATGTCCTTCATGTCCAACACATTTACACTGGTAACCCGAAGCAGCATCGAGTTCGAGGACGAACTCTTCTTTCAACCCGGGGAGGATGATGCAGTCTAGGGCCCAGCCCTCTGAGCCTCTCTTTCAATTAGATTAGGATTCTTATTATTATTATTAGAAAGTTTCTATTTTTAGAAGTTTCTATTTTTAGCCTAGGGTTTTCTTGCTTATTAAGATTGTTTTACTATATATATGGCTTTGTAGAGAAGAACTTCTCAGAGAGAGATTGGATTGATTAATAGATTTGGGTTTTTTCCCAGAGGTGTTTCCTCGTGTGTATTGAAGTCTTCGTGACGATTCGAAGTGTCGTTCGACACGTGCTCCGGCACCTCCACGCAGCCCTAGCCCTTGGGCTGCATCAGGCACCACTAAGCTTCGATCCTCTCTTGGTTAGGCCAAGTCAAGAGTTGGATTTAGATTCTTGTATTTACGTCTTTGCAGATGGCTTCATGTTTCTCTCGGATCTCCCTCGGGCTCTAATCGAGGGTGATTTTCACGCTTCGGCTTTAGTTGTGAGGAATCCTTTTTCCCTCTTTGGTCACCTAGCGCAGTCGAGAGCAAATTTTCCTTCACTCGGGACACGCAGTGTAACAACCAAGACCTTGATATAAGGGCTAAGATAATTAGATATGATAAATTTGGAGATGTAACAACCCAGACCTTGATAAAAAGGCTAAGATAATTAAATATAATAAATTTGGAGGACAAATTTCCAAAAGGGGTGTTGTATGTAACAACCGAGACCTTGATATAAGGGCTAAGATAATTAGGAATAATGCATATATTTTGTTTCTTGATGTTCTTGAATTTTAATTTGTAATATTAGGATTTCTTGAATATTTTTTTATATGTATTATGGCTATATGTAATCGGTGAGAATATTATATCACCTGTTTTGTTAGGTGATTTTGGAACTAGGCCCATATTCCTTATTAATTGAGCAATTGCTAGTTTGGATTATAGGTTACTTTACGGCCCAAACACCTTTTCAGAACTTGGCCCAAGTCACCTATAGTGACCTTTGAATACCAACAGGTGTGACTATTGGAGTCCATCTAGAGTGACCCTTGAATACCAAGTGATGTGACTATTGGAGTTGGAGTACCCAAGTGATGTGATTGTTGAAGTTGGAGTACCCAAGGGATGTGACTGTTGAGGTACCCAAGTGGGACTTTCTGCATAGGAAATTCCAAAAGTCGTGTCTCCGCACCTGTTTCCAAAAGTTATGTCTCCTCACTTGTTATATAAGGGGCCGTCTCCCTTATTTTCTTCTACACATTTGTCCCATGGGAATTGAGAAAGAGAGAGATGGACGCTTGAAGCCTCCTCACGTAAGGTGAGTAGAAATTCCCAATCTACTTGTATGTTCAGAGATTTAGAATCTTGTATTTGAATTCCTATCTATGGAATTGTATGATGAGATTATGATGGAAGTGATTGATTTATTCAACTGATTTTCCTCGTTTTGGGACCATGATACATTGACTGTCCAATAAACACTCCCTTGCCGACTAGGTGGTAATGTTTGTGTGATGTTTAGGAAGTTTGCTCAACTCACTTTATATATATTTTGATAACAAAGCTCTGTCGGAAACTGGGATTTTTTAGGAAAAGGGTGTTCTAGCAAGGTTTCATGACTGGGACTGTGGGCCCAACCTGTCCCACCTATTGATCAATCAAATTCGATGTCTAATAGGACATCTTTGGGCGACCCCAACATACTTGTCCAGGGTTGGAATCAACTCGGTTGGGCCCATTGATTAGGAGCCTGAACATCTGCCCACTACATGGAAAGTTATGACGACCTCTGGAGAATTTGAAAACCTAATTTTTAGATGGTCACAGATTGATGAAGGGTCTCTTTTATCTTAAAATGAAATTCTTTCTCCGTCATAGTAATTAGATCTAGCAGAAAGTAACCAAAAATTGGAATTTTCCAACCTAGTGACGTCAAAAACTATCTTGGTCGACAGTGATTATGTACCTAAGTGGCCCACCTGATGAGTAATCTGGTCCCAACATCTTGTTGTGGGCCTAGGGGCGACCCTAGGGATATGATCCCTTTGTGGATTGGACCACTAGAGCCCACCATCCAACTGCATCAACTGTCCCAGGCTTGAAACCCCTTTTTTCTTTACGAAATAGTGATGAACTGGTTACCATCTACTTGTATGAAATAGTTCTGAAATTACTGAACAGCCCCCTGAAGTTTTGGTATTAATATAGCTTGGTTTCTGGAAATTATAGAAAAACCACCCCGAGGTTTTGGAATAATTAATGAAAAGTTTTCTTTAATTGTTCTCGTTTGTAAATATAAAGCAGAATCGTAGACATTATTATAAATCTTTGTTTGGGCCAAATTCCAAGTACTGTATTTTTTTTTAAGTCCTGAACTTCTATTATATTTATCAATCATGTAGCAAGAGACATTAGATCTTGAGATGGAATTCATACAGGACCTTGGGTATAGTTGAACATGATTTTATTATTCATGAGTTAATCATTGTGGTCAGATTTATGATGAATGATCTAGTTTCTACATCTTGTAGATGACTAAAGCAAACCCCAGTGGGGGTGGTTCCATGTGAATTGGACTATTGGGTCCCACCAATCTATTCCTTTTAGAGTAACGGCGGAAGGCACATCTACTGCCCTTGGAGTTTTGTATAAATCCTAACTTCTATAAATATCCTTATGAAAGGAACCCCTCAAATTATGGATTATTGGATATCCATAGTGATTGTTTTGAATGCTCTAATTTATTTTTAAATAGTATATGCCGTGTATTAAAGAATGTTAAAACCCTAAGTGAATACAAGGCTTGGCATGAAGAATATACATAGAATGAAAGCCTTTATGGACCGAAGCCCCCCAAGGTCTTGGGTTGACTAAAATAAGACCTTTTCTAAGATTATTTCTTTAAAATGTAAAGTAGGACTGTAACCATTGACATTAATCTTTGATTAGGCCAATTCTCAATGATGATATCATTCTTTTACCAAGTATGAACTTATGATTTTTTTTTAAATTCTAATTTATACTCATAAATTATAGGATATGTGTGATTGGAACATGATGTGGAATTAATACGGAACTCGAATATGTAAGAATACGATCCAATCCAGCTACTGTTGATTATGATTTGATACATATGATTAATCTTATGATTAAAATAAACCCTTTTGAACTTATTCTGTGAGAATCGGCAAGGAAGGATCTTGGCCATAGAAATAAACATCTCGGTTGATCAATTATTATTACTATAATTATTCTTTTAACTAGGCATGAAGTTTTGATTTAAATCTCTGACTACATCTATCTGTTAAATTGTAATTAACCCAAATAAGAGAACCTCAGATTTTGATTACTATAATTACTATTGAATAATTCCAGGATTAGTTATGATGCTTGAACTTTATTGTTGATTTTAAGATTTTGTTATTTACTTACGATTATATGTCATGCATCTCTACGATATAATGCGGAATCTGTTATAGATCCTATGATGATTATTTGAATATATCCGAATTATGATCAATTCTGAATTATTTGGTTATAACTGAATTTTATTATTGATGGTGATAACAAGTAGAATCTATAATAAGATATGGGCAATGCCAAATACCTGGACACCAATTCTGATTCGGAGTAGGGCGAGAACTAACCTAATGTATGTGGGACTGACTAGACAAAAGAATGAGATAATGCTACATGTTATGATGAATTATATTGAATTTATGAATGGATATGAATTTGAAACTATGATTTGAAATGAAGTAGCTGATTCCGATGGCACTAGATTCGACCTTGAATTATGAATTTTGGTGGCAGACTTGTCACGACAAGAATATGAATTTTCCTTGTGGAAACCTAAGAACTACTATAACTAAGATTGGTGGCAGCCTTGTCACAACAAAAATATAAATTTCCCTTGTGAAAACCTAAGAACTACTATGAACAAAGATTGGTGTGGCAACCTTATCACGACAAGAATATGAATTTCCTTTGTGGAAACCTAAGAACTATTATGAATTAAGATGGGTGACAGTCTTGTCACGACAAGAATATGAATTTCCCTTGTGGAAACCTAAGAACTATTATGAAGTAAGATGGGTGACAGCCTTGTCATGACAAGAACATGAATTTCCTTGTGGAAACATAAGAACTTCTCTCAAGTAAGATGGGTGGCAATTTTGTCACGACAAGAATATGAATCTCCTCAATGAATGGTGACAATTTTGTGGTGACAAGAATATGAACTCCCTTATGAAAGAACAAAACAATAATCATGGTGATTCATCAAAACCATGTTGTTAAATACGATTATGAACCTATGAACTTTCCTTTTAAGGAGAGCTTATGAATCCTTTGAACCCCGGTGTGATACAATTTAATTCCTTTTATGCTTGATGATTTTCTTTGAATTAGAAATTCTACTCACCAATTGTACTGATTAGTGGTTCGCCTTACTTCAGGAAATATGATTGAGGATGAGCATATGATGCTCAAGATGAAGTAGGCATTTGGCAAGCGCATTGTGAGGGTGAAATACAAGAAATGAAAGAATGATATTCATAATGTATTATTTTTTTTATAATTCCAAGATTTATTAATTATGCCCACGAAACTAAATTGTTTATTTGACTTATGTGTATGGAAAAATGAACACTTACAGTAGCAACATGAAATCTGAAGGGCCCCGAGTTCCGGTTGGTTACACGCAGCACATCTCGGAGTGAATTTGTAACGACTCAAGAATCTGGAGTTTTTCAGATTCTCAAGACGTTCTCAATTTTATAACAACACCACATAAATCAAATTTCCATGAGCATAAAGGTCTAAAACATTCAAATTCAATTATATTTAAATCATTAAGTATATTAAAAGTCTTGATAAAACTATTGAGTAAACAAAACAAATCACTATTTGCAGTAGAGGAAATATTTAAGCATTGGGCTAATCCCATCTACGAATCTATTCAGTATTTCGCGCGCTCTGGATCAGCCACGAATGCCAAAATCCACCGACTGATCTCCATCATTCCCCACAACCTCTACGAATGCTGATCTCTAGTATCAATTCACATATTCAGCAAACCTACTTATCATAGAAACCCAATTCAACAAGTTCTATTTAAAATTTATGAGTTTTGGGAAGATATCTTCCATCTTGATAATGCCGATAGCATAGTTACAGAGGTATCAAGTAAAGCACAGCTCATCAACGGATCAAATAGTACAAAGTTTCATCAATCCAAGACTTAAATCATTCAGTTCAGAAGTTCTACTCACCTAGTATAGAAATTCATCACCTAAGCTGTGAGTGGTCTTGACTTGGACATAACGCGTCCCGCTATCGATCTTCCTTGTCCTCTTCACAATAATCTTCTTCTTCTACAAATTTTACAATTGAGATCAGTCTCTCTCTCTCTTTCCCTTTCTCTCTTTCTCTCTTCCTCTCTCTGTCATGGATGTGTTGAACAAATAGGCTTTCATAAATATATATATACTAGTGTTTTAGAAAATCTTGCACAAGGACTCCTGTTTGGGACTACAAGGGAGTCCTTTTAGGAGAATATTTGTGTGAGAGTCCTGTTGAAATTATAGTCTTCTAATGACCTTAATTTAGTCTAATTACAATTCTACCAAGAGTCCTAGTAGGGATATTATAGAATTTCATGTTCATGCATGCAGTATCACGGTCACACAATGCAACCATGGCGGAGAATTTAGCTACGTGGATTGCCAACTAGCTTGTTATAGTATGCCAGCATGATTTCCTTCTTATTCATGATCCTTGCATGTTTATTGTTCTATTATTATGCATAACATGCCTAGTTATCATGGTCATGCCCTCTAGATAATCTGTTAACATGTTTATTACTCAATATTGCTACAAGTATGCTGTGTAGTGTTATTAATCTCTTGCCAGATCATTGTATCTGATCCAATCACCTTGATGTTCAGGCTTGCTCACCCTTCCCCCTGAGTTGAGGTGCAATGAGGCTAAGGAGCCACATGTATTTACAAGTATATTAGTACCACTGATGTCACTTCGACATCATGCTGGCTATCGGAGATATGTCACATTTTGGAGAGGGTTATCATTGATTGTGTTTTGGGTTTATTTTGGTCGAACCGACCGTTTATGTTTATATATGTATAAATGTACTTTGGAATTTTAAATATCGAAAGATATTAATGAAACTCCCTGGTTATTTGTCTGGCTCATTATCTTGTGAATTTTATGATTACCAATCTAAGTATTTATGTTTAGTAAGTATGGAATACGCGTTGGGTTAAGGCATGGAATCCGAGGGCCACGGACTTCAGGTCGCAATACCACATAAGATTTTGCGAATTAGTTTGTTAGTGATGGGGCCTTATCCTCACACAAGCGGATTCGATCTTGGGGATTCAAATGCGCAAACACCCTATCATTATTAAATCTTAATTCGACGCCCTGGTTTGGGGGCACGACAAATGACATCCCTGTACTAGGACCATAAGATGTGATTTTATTTGGGAGAACATTCTCTAGGTACCGCCATGATGAACTCGGACCCTTGTTGGTCACCACACATGTGCACGCTAGATTCGGAAATCTATTTACTCAGTTTAAACTGACCTTTGGATTGCCCCAATTTAGATAACCAAAATATAAAAGTTGAAGGAGAGCCAGGTGATCAAGAGTGCTTCGACATATGTGCCTGAGTGGCACAAAGACTCAATAGTTTATTAAGGGATTAGCCTTCATTTGATATTAGTTTGCTGATTATTCTGAGGATCAAGACTAAAAGTTATATTTTGGACTCTGTTAATTTCTTCGCTCATTTATTGTTCACCATATATGTGCACCCTAGATTAGGAAATCAATTCACTCAGTTTAAACTGGCCTTCGGATTGCCCCAATTCAGATAACCAGAATATAAAAGTCGAAGGAGAGCTCCATGATCAAGAGAGCTTTGATATGTGGCTGAGTGGCGCAAAGACTCAATAGTTTATTAAAGGATTAGCCTTAGTTTGATATTAGTTTGCTGATTATTCTGAGGATAAAGACTTAAAAGTTATTTATATTTTGAACTTTGTTAGTTTCTTTGCTCATTTATTCATCATGGGATTTAGTTTATCAAACTTAATAGATTTTTTACTTAATTAATGATGAATGCCCTGAAATCTTTGAGTATTTTATTTGATTTGTGAATGTGAATGAGAGGCTTGTTGCTTAATATGAAGGATTCGAGGGCCTTGGATTTCAGGTCGTGACAAACCCCTTCAAAGGGGGATGATGTGAGGCCTTATACCCAACAACACAAGAAAGCTAAAGATACACCTCCCAAGGAGAAATCCCAGTAACTCCCTGTTTAGCTAAATCATCCACTAACCCATTGGCGGACCTTACTTCATGGTGGAAAATCACATTAAAATTGGAAGCCAAATCCTTGATCTTGTTAAAGTAAAATTGACGCTTCCATTGCTTACTCTTGCCTAGACAGACCCATGAAATAAGATTAGAAGAGTAACTCTCCACATTCAAGCTCCTATAAAATGACCAACTGAAGATTCTCAAGGCTAAATAGAATGGACAACACCTCAGATACATTAAAATACTGTACCCCCACAACACCTTTCAAGAAAAAGCAAAAAACCCATGGTTCAAAATCGCAGTTGCAGTTGTCATCATGGTTGATCCGGAAAACCGTTATGACGCGGCACCTTGTCACAGTTCGCAGTTCATCGTGGTGTGATTTTTTTTTTACCCAAAAAAATTTGAAAAACTATCCAAAAAATCTAGGATATTATAAAATGCTAGAAAACCATATTCATTTTTACCATCCTTAGTAACTAAAAAGCAAAATATTGGTCACCTAAGTTATAATATCATGTAACACTATTTAATGTTTAACTGTTAATTATGTTAAGTCTTTAGTGTTTAATTTCTTTGTCAGCTTTATAATTTATAAATCCATCAATGGAACCTTCATATAAATCCAAACCAATCAAAATAAAATCCCTCCTCTAATATGAATTTCACAAAATTTCATTTTTATATGGTAGGCCGATTTTCAAATTGACTATTTTAAAACACATGTTTTTTTTTCATAATATTTTATTAGCATGTAAAAGATCAATTTAATAATAGGTTCAAGTCTCATTGGAGTGAAATTCTAAGGGTCCATTCAAATATGGGGCCACTTATTTTAATGGTCAGAGTTTTTTACATGTGAAATCCATTAGAGGGCTACGATTAAAAAACAAGAAGGAAAGCCCGCATTAAATTTGTGGAATGAGGCCCACCAATTATAAATCTGAATTACTTGAAACAACTATGATTGTCTTATATGGGTCTCAGCCACATTTTATTTTAATAGAAAATGGCCCTCAATCAGAGTAATCAAATTTTATTTAAATTAAAATTCTGACCAATCAGAAATGAGGCCATCACCGATTTGAATAAAATTTAGTGGGACCCACACAAGACATGGGCTTTCGTGTTACTGTCTTCGATTACTAATTGGAGAACCCAGTGTGGACCTCTAAGAAGCACAGACACTTCTAAGAAAGTGACGTATCCGTGTCAGACATGTGTCAAACATTGACACTTCTCAGACACTCTCGAACGAGTGTCCGATACTATTTTAGTTGTATCCATAGCTAAGAACTAAAAATCTTAATTTTGGACAATTATCCCACACTCTTTTTGCGACGTGTCCCACAATTACTAGCCCGTGTCTATGACGAAAAAATAAACATGTGGCTAATATTTCTTGGACATTTTGTTAATATGTGGTTACTAAAATTTGTAAACTTGATATCTGACAATTTTGTACCATGGAAAAATATATGATTATTAATACTAATCATATCACAAGCAAAAGACAAATAAATCTTTCACTAAAAAATAGGCCTCGAGATTGGCTTCTTTTTTGCTTTTGTTTTTTTTTTCTTTTTTGGAGGGAGGGGAAAAAGATGATTGCCCTTTTTTTTTGTATGGAGCTTATGGAACTATGGACATTTCATGTTTAATGATTATGAATTATGTTTTAGTGCTGTATTGATATTTGATAATTTGATATGTTTGTTAGTTAGTACTTGAATTTTTATTTTTTGATTGCTAAATTGATTAAAAAGTTAAAACGATATTATTTTTTTAGTATATGATTATATATAAAAATTTATATACATTATTAACATGTCCCCCGACGTGTCCGTGTCTTATTTTTTTGAGAAATGCCATGTCGGCGTGTCCATGTCATGTCATATCTTTATCCTGTACCCGTGTCTGTGCTTCTTTGGTGGACCTCATGATGTTGCACTCAAGGCATTTGTGATATAGCACCATGGAAAACCCAAAATAATAGGTTTCAGTCCTTCCGAAAACCGCTTTAGGGCATTTATTTTTGACAAACAAAGAGAAAAAGGGGACAAAGGAGAAAAAAAAGGAGGGAAAGCGAGGAGAGGAAGAGGATGAGAAGGAGAGGAAAAAGTAGAAGGAGAGGAGGGAGGACAAGAAGGAGAGGGAAGAAGAGGAGGAAAAGGAAGAGGGGTAAGGAAGAAGAGGAGGAGAAGGAAGAGGGAAAGAGCGAAAGAGAAGAGGAAATGAAGAAGAGAAATAATGCATAGCAGCGGTTGGCTGGTGCTGTGGGCAATGACGTCGACAAAGATGGATGGTCTAGCAGCAGCAGGCGGTGGCAATGGCAATGGGGACAGCATGCAGTCTAGGTACACCACACCACCACCTCCTTTCCTCTTTGTTTCTTCTTCTTTTTTTTTGGTTTTCCATTTTTTTTCCATTCTGCATCCTATGTTTGTAATGAGTCATTATGCAAATCTTCTTTGTTCTCTACTGCTCTTCCCACTTTTCTCCTTTTTTATCCCCTGACTGTTATGAACGACCATTATCAACTACCAATGTGGCCAACATATCGATCTTAACGTTATTTTGGAAATATTGGTCGATATGGACCAATATTTTGACCTTTTTTTCTCACAGTCATAACGCTGTCGTTATATGAAGAATATTGTAATGGCTATTCTTTTAAACCATGATAAAATCTCCCCCATATCATTACGCAAAACCCATGACACCTGTTGGGCCTTGTTTATCCCTCATGCCATCCACATTAATTTTCAACGCCTGGGTGGAGTGGAGGACCAAGAATAGTCATCTAGTTTAACAATCAAACAAAAAAGCCCCTAAAATGTTGAAGTTTCAGATGAACGCCCTAATAGAAAGTGGCTATTCCAAGGAAAGTTCTTTGATGGGGACAACATACCCAATTCCCCCAATCCTTATAAGGTTTATCACAGAAGAAGGCATGGGGCAGCTGATCAAGCTATAATCTGGATAGATGATCAATATCCAAGGAAAGCATAAATCCACCGTTGGATTACCACTCAAAGGATATATAGTGGTTGGATTTTGGATGATTGTGTTCGTGGAGAGATGAAGGCCCCATGAGCACAATTTTGTTGAAGGCCCTACATTAGGAAGTGTCACATGGGTTGAAATAAGGATCTTTTAAAGTTGAATAGTCCCATGTTTTAAATTTTTTTAAGTCTTTGTTAAAGAAAGAGGGGCCCATGTTTCAAGTGTATTAAAGAGTCTTTCATTAAGCAAGACGAGGAGGAGGGCCACCACAAGTGGGAAAAAAAAAGTGGGTAAGCTTTTGCATACAGATGTCGAGGAAAGGGAGCCATGCATCATGCGCACAAATCCCCATGGGATTTATGCATAGTTCCTGAGGCTCTTCCCCCTTTTCCATTTTTGGGTTTTTCTTCTTTCCTTTCTAATTTTGATTTTAGATTATGTTAAAAATAGTGTTGTTTATTCATGGAGGATGATCTGTTATGCACTTTGATTATTGAATGAGAATAAAGGAGATTACTTCTTCTTCTTGGGTTTTGCAAGCCACTTTTCTTGTCTAACTGCCATTAACACCTCATGTGATTGGAGTTTGGTGGGAGCCTAACAATGTTAACCATTATATTTTCTACTTTTCCCTTTTACAAAGCTTTACTACATCGATTACAATTTTAGAACTGTTTATTAGATGTTAAGCCAATACCATTAGATCTGATGATGATTATTTTGGCCTTACTTTCCCATAAATCCTTTTCCTATAAATCACAATCCTAAGTGTTGGAAGTGCTACCTTCCATTAGGCTCCTACCGCTCAAATCAGAGGATTTTACTATGGGATCTATGAAAAGGTTTTAGATCCATGGCTGATTCATTACTTAGAATATTTGTTTACACATGGTTGGCATGATTTTAATTTTCTTTGTTAATTAATTTTATTCCTGATTACATTGCATCCCATTAGAGCAGATTTCATGTTGTCCTGCATCATTCTCACTTCTTCCATATTTTGTGGAATAGGCCACTCTTGAATATCCTTTACCTTCTCCACATCCACCATTATTCTATCTCCATAGATCACATATCCAAGAAATACCACTTTATTGGTCCCTAAGGAATACCACTTTATTGGTCCCTAAGGTATACTTCTTTGAGTTGAAAAACAGTGTTCTCACTTAAATTGTTGAATACAAACCACGAATGGTCTATATGTGCTTCCTTATCAGGGCTACACACTACAATGTCATCAATAACAACTGGTTCATGACCCACATAAAGGTACTAGGAGCATTATACAAGCCCCAAGGTATCACCAACCATTTGTATAATCCGTCATGGATCTTACACCGTTTTCCATTGGTCCTCTTGGCGGACCCTAATATGATGAAAACTTCTTTAAAGGTCAATTTTGAAAAAGACTTTGCGCCTGCATGCATATCCAACATATCATCATCATGGAATTGGAAAATGGCATTTAATTGTAGTTTTATTAATGGCTCAGCTATCAATGCACATATGCCAAGAGCCATCCTCCTTGGGAACTAATAGGGCTACTACCCTAACATACCCTTTTCAATCAATTCCATCACTTGTCCACGGATTTCATGTTCTTTCAGGCTCACCCTATAGGCTGGACAATTAGGCAGACTTGAACTAAATCAAATGTAACGTTGAATATCCCGCATTTGCGACAAGTCCTCGGGTAACCTGTACGAGTATTCCTCAATCAAAGGCTTGAGAAATTTTGGCCCAGGATTTCCTCCATTGAATTCTCTCCCAATCAGACCAACACAATTTGTTCCCCTTTTACTTCTTCCACAAATTTCGTCCTTGACTACAAGTTTACATCCCCTTTCTTAGGTTCCGAATTGGATGGAATGAGCTCGGATAGGGTTTGAGCACAATCTTTTCACTATCCTTTCAAAAGGTGTACGTATTGCGGTACCTCTCGTGGATAGTTCTTTTGTCAAATCGCCATGTCGGCCCAACAAGATGTGGCATGGATCCATTTCAGGAACCATGTCGCACATACCATTATAAAAAGTAAATGCCACCGATAGGGAAACAAACTAGACAGTGACAATGAACTGTTACCTCACTACTTTCTTGAACCAAGAAAGTCAATATGGTGAAGTATGTGTTTCAGACTTTCTGTGGAGTGTTGGAGCTTGTTAATGGCCCCTTTGGATATGACAGCTGTCAACAAGGCATCACACCTTTCCTTCATTGTACATGAAGTGTAGAAGATCTTTATGGCACAACCAGCTGTCCACTTTTTCTTCTTTGTGTCATCAAGCTCTTATGGATCACCAAAGTCTCTGCTACATCTCCTATGACCCCTCCGTAACTGTCATCATCATAATCAATGCCATCGGACTCATGCCCTTCATCAGAAGCCTTCTCAATCACATGTTCTATCATGAGGCCTTTTCCGCTAAAAGTTAATGCTAAGGTATTCTGGGGCTTTTTTAAGTCAGGGGAAAATGTAGAGGTCTCTTTGAAAAAAAAAAATTACGTTGTTTCGAGATATAAATTAGCAGATTGGATAAATATGACAAGAAGAAGCCAAAAAAATGTAAATAAAACATTGCCTCCACCAGAAGGTCATGACATTCTTTGATATTTCAAGAACTTCAACAAAGAATTTCAAATCGTGAATTTTTAAAATGAAAATTCACATAACCAAATAGAGATGCCAAAACGTTCACTAGGATACTAATTAAAATTTTGTAGGGCAATATTCAATGTTTAAAAAGAAGGTAATCACCAAAGCAATCTGCCCATTGTTAGAACTTGCTGTTTTGTCCATATTTGTCTTGAAACTCCATCTTAGAGTTGACATTAAAGAAACTTCTCCTACAACTTCCAAATCTGGCAAAGACCTGTTCAAAAGAGGAGATCAAGAAATTTCATAATTGGCAAACATTTCTATAGCGAAGAATCAGAAATTTTAAGACATACTTATTGCATTATTTGCTGATAAAATCAATCAATGACTGGTTGGCTTTCTATCAGTTGTTTCATCAAACCAATAACAGATTGGAAGTTGACAGAAAACCAGTGCAACAGAAAATTACCTGATTTCTAAAGCACCTGTCTGGTACAGCAAAATCAGCCCACTTGCTTTCCCATGGTCTCTCTTGAATGTTGTCGACCAACAACAACGTTTTTCAAGATTCACCTTTCGAATAGAGTCACTTTCCCCCTTCATAAGAAAGAAATTAAAATTGTTTTCAAAGGGATACTAAAACACCATTAAACATTTAAAAAGAAAATAAACAAAATAAAGCACCTGTATGACAGATTTTAAGGTGTATAAACGCAGTGCATCCTCACAACAAAGTAAAATAAGTGAATCAGATAATTCCTCTGCAGAATGTAAAGTTTCATTTGAGAAGTCTTGTTCAAGTTCTTGTGGTTTATCTCCATCAGGACTGTTAGAATGATCACATCCCTTTTGGTTGTCACTGTCCTGAGACATCTTCTGTGGAAATTTATCAGTCCTCACTTCAGCTACAGAACAGGTGCCATCTGGAGGTTAAAAAACAAGAGTTTATGGTACATGAGCACAAGATGAAATAATCTGGCACCTTTCTGAAAATAAGGCAGTATGTTGCTTAATAGTAAAATTTACTTGCCTATGACATACATGGAAATTGCAGTTGTCTCATTCTTAGGGTGGCAAGGTTGAGAGCCAATCCTATTGCCAGTGACACTGTCGATGACAACAATACGTGCATTTCTGGTCAAAATGAACAGAACACCCTCAGCAGGGTTGCTTGGATATTTTTGTTGTTGGTGCTTCGGACTATATAAGATGCTACTAATGTGATTTAGGACTTCCATGGCAACACTAATTACAGGAGAACCTGAACCAGGAACGCAGTCAGTATGGAACACAACTGACAGTGAAGCCATATCAAACATTGCCACCTGCAGCGTTGACAACGAAATGGTAGACCTGATCAGGTATTTTGACAGTCATGTTCTCAAAATGAACTAAAAGTAGGAAGCAAGGAATAAAGGTAAAAGAGAGAAGATGAATGATACAAACTTGACCACACTCAAAGCCTGCAGTAAGTTTGGCTCCAGAATTTACAAACTGGAGAGTTCGAACAGGTGAATTTATGACAGAAAAAACTGCTATGCAACAAAATCCTTCTCTGCAAGCCATGACGTGAACTGCACAGCAAGTTGGGATGATAATTGCTTTGTTAACATATCATTTAAAATGGTTACCAAAAAAAACATATCATTAAAAATGCTGATAAAATAGGTGAAAAAAGAATGCTGACAACTTAGTCAGAATTCAGAAATAACAATGCTGTCCTAATACAAGAAATATGCCATGTCAAATAAGGGTCACCGCGCTTGGTCTACAAATGGGGCCGCATGGTCACATGCTTCTCACTGTCACACTCTTGGACACGACATTCATCTCACATAATCCATGCATCCAAGTTTTAACTTTCTAATTTCTAATGCATCTTATCCAATTTATAGCAGTTTGTTTTGATTCTTGAGTTACTGAGTACTAAAACTACTTTGGACTATTTGCAGTCATTGTGCAAAGGCCTAGATTTAAATCAGAATTTTTTTGTACTCTGGATGTCCCAGATCCATTCATGAAGATTAACTGTGGGCCCCACATGGCC
Source organism: Sextonia rubra (assembly GCA_037013555.1). NCBI lineage: Eukaryota > Viridiplantae > Streptophyta > Magnoliopsida > Laurales > Lauraceae > Sextonia > Sextonia rubra. The sequence goes on from JASUAD010000012.1 coordinate 13,225,563, forward strand.
CATGATATGATGAGAAGTGCAACTACTTGAAAGGGGACCTCTGGCCCACCCTCTTGGTGCATTCCTTTCATGGATTGGGCTCAATTTGGCCCACAAAACTGCAACTTAAAGATGCCGCATGTCTGGCCTCTTTTGTGTTCAGAATTTTGGTTCCTTTCGTAAATTGCCCTTTTCCTATTTCTCCAAAGCAGTCCCTATCTTCAATTTTATTTAAAATTTAGGACTGTATGGGTTCTGAATCTCAATCAATTCTTGCTAAAACCTTGGCGAGCCTACTTGAGATGCTCAAAGTACACCACCAAGGTTTCAGCCAAGTCGAAATTGCAATTTACAACCAATTCTACATTAGGAACTAAAGGGCACGTGGGATAGAATGGTGAAGGGTAGGCAAAAGTGCACGAAGGACAAGGATTTGAAGAAATTAGTTGGGAGATAACAATATCTTGGAGTTTGCATTGGTAAAAACATATGATAAAGAATATCTTGATTAGGATGCCAAAGATCAAGTGTTACTCTTGCAATATCTTGATGCAATTGGGGAAGCACACATCCCAATTGATGGTGAGCCCACAATTATTGATCTTCAATCAAACAGAAAATCCGCACACAAGGAGAAAGGTTAGCAAAAAGATCCATGGTAGATGTCTTCAATCCACTAGGAGATGCTCAACCAAGGAGAAGAATTAATCATTTTCAAAATATCCAATTTGATTCAATTTCGTACAAAAACAAATCTAACAATGCGTTGATGGCCTTTTTGCATTCCATTAAAATAATACCTAACTCATGCATTTTCTAAATCCTATAATTTGATAATATCTATCTTTCAAGAAATAAATCCTTAAAAACTAAACAATGAAAGAAACCAAAATTAAAGGAAAAAAGAATGTAGTCTTTGGATATTCAGAGACATCCTAGTTGCCTTGACAAATAAACCCTGTGGGCTGTACAAATGAGCTAATATTCAATTCCTTCATAAGCAAACCTGGATCTTCTATAATTGAAGGTGGAGAGAAACTGGGGAGAAGACTGTGAATAGGTGTATTTTCAAGAGAGGCCATGGATAAACATGCTACATAACTTTCTATTTTGATTTGGTTGCCTCATGTGATAATTAAGTCAAGACAAAGCCCTTGGATCTCTTAATAACTGTAGCACTCCCTATTCAAGATGAAACAAGAGAACGGACATTGGAAGATCCATAACATGGGTCTTCCAATTTCTAATTTTATCTTTCCTAGTTTTACTATACATCCACCTAAGCATTCGCATTTCCACCACATCCATCTTATGTATATGCCTCTTTTTAATTGGCCAACATTCTGCTCCATATGTCATAGCTGGTCTAACTACTGTCCTGTAAAATTTACCCTTCAATTTCATTTGCAGTTGTCTATCACAAAGCACTTCAGAAGCTAGTCTCCACTTCAGGCATCTAGCTTTTATCCTATACTTAACATCTTCATCATCTCCACATCCTTACTAATCATCGAGCCCAGATACCGAAAAGAATTTTTATGTGGTATCTCATGGGTTTCAATTTTGATAGTGGTTTCAACACCTTGTATATGTCCATTGAAGCAAGGATCAAAATAGCGGTAGCGGATAGCGTCGCGGCCAGTCGCCAAAACGCTACGTAGCGGTAGCGGGGCTACATAGCGGCGTAGCGGTATGATTCAAGAAAATTATCAAAAAAATTTGAAAAAATTTCAGAAAATCCAGAAAATTGTAATGAGCTAGAATATGTATTTGTTTTGCAAAAAAGCCTAAAATAAGGGGGCGTAGCGGTCCCCTAAATGCATGATGTCCTGTATTGCTGTATAATTAAAAAATAATAGTATCATTCCTAATTTTCACATGGTATCATGAATCAAGATTCAAGACTCAAAGTCAAGACTCAAGAGTCAAGAATTTAAGATTTAGAGAGATTAGTCACTAGAGTCAGTGACGCAATAATCAACATTCAACACAATAAATGACATAGTAAATAATAACTTTATAAATAACATTGTACTTCAAGAACTGAGACATGAGAGTTAATATAAAGTTGAGATTTGAGAAATGATTAGAGGAATACCTTTACCACCAAAAGTCATATTAATATGAACATAAAAAATTAAATAAGTTCAAATAAACAAGAAAGAAAGTGTAATTCATGCATGGGATTCATAGATCTAAAACTTGGGAGTAATTTTCAAGTGATTTGGTTGGTGTTTTTTCAAGAAAATTTTTTTTTTCAAAAAATAAAAAAATCCGAGAATAAAAAATAAATAATAAATAAATAAATCATAGAAAATGGGGGGTTTGATCTATGAGAAACAAAGATTTATCACTTACAAGCCATTTCCAAGAGATTCATGAAGGAGAAAAGAGGAATAGAGCCATAGATCTAAGAAAATCACATAAAAAATACCTTTTGAGAGATGCCTTTTGACTCCAAAGAAGCTGAATGATCTAGATTTATAAATCTTAATGTGTTTTTGGACTCTTGTTGCCTTTAATTTGAAGAAAGAGGGAGGTAGGACCAAAAAACAGTGGACAGGGAAAAGGAAAGATGGAGACAGGAGTGAAAAATGTAGAAGAATGGGCGTCAGGGCATTTAAATAGGCCTAGCAGGAAAATAGCAGCAAAATAGCGGCCGTAGCGGCGCTAACACCTCCGTAACGTAGCGGTGCCGGCCGCTACGGCCGATATAGCGGCCGCTACGCTTTGTGGCGGCCGCTATTTTATTCTATGCATTGAAGTTGCAATCCATATATTCTGTCTTTGTACGATTTATTTTAAAGCCTCTAAATTCTAATGCCCCCCGCCATCTCTCGAGTTTTGCATTTACACCATCTCCTGATTCATCCACTAATACTATATCATTTGTAAACAACATACATCATGATACTTCTTCTTGAATAAGCGCAGTTGACTCATCCATAATTAATGTAAAGAGGTAAGAGCCTAAGGCCGATCTCTGATGCAAACCTATAGTCAAGGGGAATCCACTTGTTTCTCCACATGTGGTTTTCACATTTGTTACTGTTCCTTCATACATATCCTTAAAAATTTTCCATAGTTGACCTCCCTGGCATAAAACTATATTGATTTTCAACAATCGTGGTCTTCTGTCTAAGTCTTTGCTCTATTATTCTCTCCTATAACTTCATAGTATGACTTATAAGTTTAATCCCTCGATAGTTGGTATAATTTTGTATATCTTCCTTATTCTTATATATAAGTATTACAATGCTTCTTCTCCATTCATTCGGCATTTTCCTTGTAACAAGTATTTTATTGAAGAGCCTACATAGCTAACTCAACCCAATATTTCCTAAACATTTCCATGCCTCTATCGGAATATCATCTGGGTTTATTACCTTTTCTGTCTTTATTCGCTTTAATGCTTCCTTTACTTCCACCCGTCTAATTCTGCGGAAAAAAGTATGCTCTGCTAATGAAGGATCCTCCTCAGTTCTTGTATCCCCCATATGTTCTTCATTTAAAAGTTTGTTAAAATATTCCTTCCACCTTTCTTTAATATTGTTGTCCTTCACTAGAACATTTTCCTCCTTGTCCTTGATACATTTGATATGATCGAAGTCCCTACTTTTCTTTTCTCTTATTTCCGCGAGCTTAAAAATATCCTTCTCTCATTCTCTTGTTTCCAACCTATTATAGAGGTCATCACATGTTTTAGACTTTGTACTACTTACTACTTTCTTAGCTTCTTTATTTGCCTTCTTATACAACTCAAAATTTCTTATACTCTTATTCCCCTGCTAAACTTTATAGCAATGTCTTTTTTTTTGAATAACTTCTGAACCTCCACACTTCACCGCCATGTTTCTTTATTAACATGTCCCTTTCCTTTTGATTCTCCAAGTACCTCCTTTGCAACCTTCCTAATGCAATTAGCAATTTGATTCCACATTATTATAGTTTCTCCTTCAACATTCCATTATCCCTTCTCAATCATTTTGTCCTTAAATATATTTGCTCTTTTCCCCTTCAAATTTCTCCATCTTATTTTAGGGCCTATTTTGTTTACTACCGCTCTCTTTCTACTTTTAACAATCCAAAAATCTGGAGCTCTTCAGATTCTTAAGTCATTATTATGATTATAACACAATAACATTCATTAAGTAAATTTCAAGAGCAAGTCCAAGCAAAGATGAAGATTTAAAATCTCAATATTAATATCTTATCATGTCTTTACAGGTTCAGCTAGATAAGACATTAAATTTAAGAAAGTATTTCAAAATAGGGTTGGCCCCATCTAATAATCTAGAAAGTGCTTTGATCTCTTATTCAGCGATGCATGCCAAAATCTATAGGCTGATCTCCGTCGTTCTCAGATCTCGCTACGAATGCATTACCTATAGTGAGGCGAACTACTAGTCAGTAACATGGGTGAAAAGAATTTCTAAATCAAGAGAACAAAAGAAACTCGCATGATAACAAAAATGTTATATTATAGTTGTTCTATCATATCACTTCCGTTTATTTATCCTCATCAGTGTATTGATAGAATCAAATGCATCACACAAATCTTCAAGATTCATATGTTTCTTTGAAAAGAAAGTTCATAGGTTTACCCTGAAGAGTAAGTTCATAATCCTATTTAACAATGTTGTTTAATGTATGCCCAGATTGTTATATTGTACTTTATATGGGATTCATATTCATGTCGTGACAATATTACCACCATCCTCAATTTATAGATATTGTTTAAATGAGGGAATTCAGATTCATGTCGTGATAATACTATCACCCATCTTAATTCATAGGAGTTCTTCTGTTCCCATAAGGGAATTCATATTCTTGTCGTGACAAAATTATCACCCACAAAGAAATTTCATATTCGTGTCATGATTAGACTGACATCCATCTTAATTCATAGTAGATATTTTAATAAGGAATTCATATTTGTGTCGTGATCAGCCTGTCACCCATTTTCATTCATAGAAGTTCTTACGTTCCCACATGGGGTTTATATTCTTGTCGTGACAAGATTGTCACCATCCAGCATTCGAAGATCAATTTAAAAAATAGTTACTATGTAACAATCAAATGCTGATTTCAGTTTAGTATATAGGCTTTATAATAAGTTCCATTAGCCAAACCCACGTACTTCATATTGAAGTCTCGCCTTACTCGAAATCATTATTGGTAACACAAGTATGTGGCATTAACCATATCTTTTACTCAGTCATAGATTAAACACTTTACTCTTAATTTCCTTAGTCATAACACTTTACTCATAATTCAATAGTCATAGCATTAACACTTTACTCATAATTCATCAGTCATATAATTATCACTTTACTCATGATTCATCAGTCATAAAATTGATACTTTACTCATGATTCATCAGCCATACAATTATCATTTCACTCATAATTCATCAGTCATAGAATTGATACTTTACTCATCATTCATCAGCCATATAGTTATCATTTTACTCATAATTTATCAGTCATAGAGTTGATATTTATATCATTACACTTAGATCAATATTATGATCAAGTGTTCTAAAAGTAGTATATTTACTGATCCCTCTAAACACATGTTCTATTGATGATATCCATTCCTTTCAGAAATGTTCAGTAAAGAATATTATACAATGAAACAGATGATGTCAGTTAATGACTGGGTCTAAAACTAAAAACAGCATTATTTCCATCTTCTGCTCATGTTCTTTGTACTTTCGCAAATAAAAGAATTTTCATAAGTGAAAGGCATATAGTGTTTAGAACTCAGAAGCTTCAATAAAGGTATCTAGTGTTAGTATCAGGTAAATAAATAGTCACCCACAACAACTGAGAAGTTCTAAACAGAACCAGTAAATAAAAAAAAGGAAGTCTCATGCCTGGCCTTGTTTAAATCCCTTGGATAAAGAGTACTAACAGTCCAATCCCAGTGGGTCCATTACCATAGTGGTCGTCCACTTGGCCCATGTTAGATGTAGGGACCTGATCTTAGATCAGGTGGGCCACATGGGTCCACAGCCCTCAAATAATCAAGTTACATTTTGACGACCTGAACTGATATTTATTTCAGTTCTGAATTAATGTACACATTAAACCATCATACTGCATGATGAAAACAGTCCTTAAGAAGCATATTCACCATAAGATTTGATTAACCAATCATTTATACAGAAAAAGATAAGTTTCAAGTTTTTATTTTCCCTCATAGTCATGTCGACAGTTATGCATTTTCATCAATTCATATCTGGATGTTATTATAATGAACCCCCTTTGAACCAAATCAAAGAAATGATATCCCTGCTATCAAGCTGAACTTGTATCTTGTTGCAAAGATAACAATAGAAACTAATATATATATTTAAATTGATACAAAACAATAGAATATGAAGAACGCAATATTCAAATGAGTATAAGAGAAGTCCTACTCACCTTGTGTAAGTAATGATTGACCTTAATCCAGACATCCACTAAGCCAAGGCTCCTTGTAGAAATTCTTTGCTTCAATTTTCAAATGTTAAGATATTAGACTACTATTCCTCTTCCATGAAAAGTGACCAAAGAAGAGAAGGATTCTCTATTTATAGGGTATTGGACGTCCATTGGAGGAGTCCCAATTGGATTTTTCTTCTATGGAAGGTCACCTAGAGAAGTCTAAAAGTCATGACTATTGGTGAAAAACAAGGAGTCGTTCTTGGGGAGTAAAACAGTCACATCTTAAGTGGATTTGGGTCTTATATCTAGACCTGAAAGTTTGACCCAACAACCCAGTCCAATCATGAATTGGGCTGGTCGAAACTGGACTTTTTCTAAGCCCAGTTGGCCAAAAAAAAAAAAAAAAAAGGTTTATTACACTACTTCTAAAGTAAATATCTAAAACTATGAACTTACTTTGCATTGTCAAACCCTCTCCTGAGATAACCTTGCAATCTTTACAACATATCCTAAAAAATATCCTATGTTGTGTAGAAACAACATATCCTAAAAAAATAACAAAATCACTAATGAAAGTACACTTCTTGAGACTAACGTAGAAACGCTCTAAGTGAAGAACTTGACAGAATTTATCCAGATGCTAAAGGTGATCTTCTTTTGTTTTGCTACAAATTAGGATATCGCCGAAGTAGACGACAAAATTTTCAATATAAGGCTGCAACAACTGTGTCATAACCCGCATAAAAGTATTAGGAGCATTGGTTAAGCCAAATGGCATAACCATCCATTCATAAAGACTATCCTTTATCTTAAATGTAGTTTTCTACTCATCACCTGGTCTCATGCAGATTTGATATTAACCACTTCGCAGATCAATTTTAAAAAAAATGCATGCACCAATAATCATATCTAGCATATCATCCAGAAAAAGGATAGGGAAGCGATATTTTACCGTGATTTGTTGACTGCACGACTGTCCACGCACATACGCCAACTTCCGTTTGTCTTTTAAGTGAGAAGTGTCGGGACGCCACAGGGACTAAGACTTTCCCTAATATAACCTTTCATAAGCAGGTCATCAACTTGCCTTTTTAACTCAGCATACTCCGCTGGACTCATCCGATAGGCGGATGAGTCTGGTATTGAATCTTCTGGAACAAGATCAATGGCATGTTGAATGTCCCTTAATGGAGGTAATTCCTTTGGCAACTCATCAGGAACTAAATCAGCAAATTTTTTCAATAGTGGCTTCACTTCCTATGGGATAGATGCAGGAGATTCTTCTGCACAACTTGCTTGGTAACTAAGGCATACATGACACCTTACTCTTTGCTTTCTTCTTCAAATCATCTCATAGTCAAAATATGAGGTGCAGGAGAAGAGGCTGTTGATGTAGGTGAAGAAGGTAGAGTTGGCAAAAAACGCAACATGATTTTTCCACTTTTCCATTTGAAAGAATAACAAGTGTGGTGCTCATGATCGGTGATGAATTTAAGTTTCCATAGCCATGGTCGTCCAAAGAGAATGTGTAACGTTCATTGGGATAATGTCACATCGGATAGCATCCTCATATTTGCCAATCTTAAAGGGAACGAAGCATTGCTGATGAACGGAATTGAATAATTGTTAACCCATGCAACTTTATAAGGTCATGGATGCTTCACCATTGGTAGTTTAAGCTTTTCTACCACTCCTTGAGATAGGACATTCATTACACTACCACCATCAATAATCATATTACATGATTTGCATATGCAATTGACTCGGGACTAAAAAATAGAAGCATGATTCCAGTCATCTTTTTCCTCTGCATCGGCGATTAATAGACGATGATCTAGTAAAAACAGTGGAGTCCCATCATCAGCGTCTGCATAATCTATCTGATCCACCAAATTTTCATGAGGACCTATGTCAACTTGCTCCACTTCTACATGCTCATCATGTTGGACATCACTATCAAGCTAATTAGATATGTATAAGTTTCTATGTGGACATTCATTTGCAAAATGTCTCCAATGCTTGCAGGCATGATATCAGAACGCAAGTTATCTCGGTATCTGGTAATAGTTAGGTGGTCATCTGTCTTCAAGTTATAGCGAATAATGAATTTGCAAAACTTATTTGTGTACTTTTCCACTGTTAAATTACCTTGTTGGAGATTTAGATACTCTTTGTGATGGGCTAACCCACAGCAAGTTCGTTATTTTCCACACCATACCACCATATTCTAGCAGGTTTGAGTTTAACCTTCATAAAGGCTATCCACTGTTCATCATTCATACCATACCAAGCAAAATAATCTTCCAGAGAATTAAGCCAATCCACAAAATTTTTTAGGCTGGCATCACCACTGAAATCAGCAACATCAGTTTTGACTTTCCTCGTGATATCATCAGGTTGGGGTGCAATAAGGGGTCCATGGGGGACTCGTTCAACAAGAAGATGCCGCATAAAATCACGAATAGATTCATGGTTCTCGAGTCTTTCTGGTAGGACGGGCGTGTACACCAAAGACACAATAGATGATCCTTCTTGACCACCAAACTGCTCGTTTTGCAATTCAGCAATGGAAGTTTCCGTTGTTTTTCGATGCTTCATGGCATCTTCCTATTCTTGGCTTAATTTATATATGGTCTCATCTTTTATCTTCTCAGTCATCCAATGTTGGAGTCCCTCACCCATTTAGAGATGGTTGCTGTTTTTTTTTTTTTTTTTTTTTAAGAAAAAGAGGTGGATTTGGCTCTAGTCAGACCTAGTTGTGGGCCCAATCAAGCAAGATTGGGCTCCTTATTGCGGATGAGATAGAGTTCGGGTCGGACTCAAACTTAGGGCCAAAAAATCAATCTCAAATCAAGCCTCAAATCAATGGACAGCACGTGGGCAAAGAGGTGCTCTAATTGGGGTCTTGGGATGTGTGTAGAAAGAAAAGTAAAGAAAAGGCATTGAAGTTTTTGTTTTCTTACTTGTTTTGATTGAAATAAGAAAGGAGGAAAGGCAAGGAGGGAGATGAAGCTTGCTGATAAGGTCTGCTGGGAGATGAAGCAGCTAGCTGCAGTAATGACCAGAGCTGGTGTTGTGGCAGTCTAGGTACATCCTCGATCCGAGTCTCCTTCGTCCTCTTCAGCTTTCTTTTTTTTTTTTTTGGCTCAATTAGGATTCGGGCGTGTTAGGGCTTCGGAAGGTGTGGTCTGGGTTTTTTGGACGGTGTGGAGGATGGTGGAGGAAGAGACTGACGGATGGGGTGTCAGATGTCAGGGTTTCAGATGGTTGAGATTGGGGTTATGAGGGGACTGTGGATTGACTAGGAGTGGTGGGTTTTGATGGATTATGGTTTTAGGGTGAGGGAAGGGTCGTTTTAGGGTTTGGAGAGGATTAGAGCTCTCAGTTGGAGTTTAGGGTGTGGTTTGGGGTTGACTAGATTAAGGGATGGGATTCGGGTAGTTAAGGATGGGTTGGATGTGGTTTCGGGATGTTGGGATTATTTGTAGGAGAAAGGAGGGTATCTGGGAAGGGTTACGGGCGTGGAGGTGGAACTGAAGGTTGAAGGGAAGGTGGGATGGGTTTTTTGTGGCATGGATGGTCGACGGAGGTGAGTTTGGGGCGGCCGGTGTTGTTGGGGGTTCTTGATGTGGCAGGGATGGTTAACGGTGATCAATGGGTGGGAAAATGAATTCTAGAAAAGACCAATGTCACCCCGGAGACTGGACCTTGGCTTTGATACCAATCTGGAGTAACCTCGAATCTTCGATTGAGTGTGGATCAATCTTCAGAGGGATTGATCGAATCTAGAGATGGATTCCAGCCATTGGGTACAACAATACTCACAATAGAAACCATAATGAGAGAAATCTCTAAAATTTTACTTGAATAAGCATACCAATTACAATGAAAGCTCCTCTACATATAGGAGTGAAAGTTCTAATTAACCCAAACAAGCTAAAAATAAATTAGGCAATTACTAAATTATAATCCAACATAAAACCGGAAATAAATCTTATTAATAAGCTATATAACTATAGGATAAGGATCCTAATCTTGGATAGATCATGGATGAAGTGGGGCCCATCAATGTCTGCGGGCTTGTGATCTGGGCCGGATCTTGGATCAGCCTACATCACCCACCTAATTAGAAATCAAAACCGATGAATGGAAACTAGATTCTTGGGCAACCCATGTGGTGTAGGCCTTAGTGAATTAGGCCCAGTTGGGCCCACCAATTGATCCAAAAACCAGTCACATCAACCCCTCTTCTATGAGTGTCGATTTAGTACCTTCACCTAATGCCCGACATTCTTGTTTTACAGCTGAGTACAATATGCTTTAATAATTACATACAAGCCCCTCTATTTTACCTCTTTGATTTCTACAAGTATTTGGAAATTTCAATTTAATCCCCGATACTTATAATAATTACAACTAGACCTTTTATGAACTATCTACTTGAGTTTTAGAATTCTGAAAATTTCAAAAAAGGACCTATTATTTCTTTTTATTGTATCTTTCAAACTTTTTGAAATTTCAAATAGACCCCTGGTCTATAAAGTACGGTTACCGGTATTGGTACCGATATGGGTTCGGTACGGGTACGTCAATACGGCAAAATTTAAAAGAAACAGGATATAGGTATAGCAGGGGTACATCCATTAAAAATTATATTTTTTAAAATTTAAATAATACAATATGTGAATAATTAAAATAGGTTAGAATCCTTATATGCAACAAGCCAACAATTACTTAATACCATTACAAATTCAACCTAATGAAAAGAAAAAAAAGATTAGTGGCAATTTTATTTTTTATATTTCATAATCCAATATTCCGTCCTTTTTTTTCCTCCTTTTGATTTTCTTTTATTTTTTTTTATTGGAGACGAGGGGGTTAAAGATGGTTTAGGGCTAAAACCTTTTTCCCTTTAAATTTTGTCAAGAAGGGTTAGGGCTAAAGTTAAAAGTAGCATTTTTAGCCATTTCAAACTCTTACAAAAGTTTTTACCAAAAAACAAAAAAACTCTTACGAAAGTATCATAAACGTAGCCATGTACGTACCATCCCATAACCACAAAGTTCAAACGTTCCCAATACATTTTTTGCCATATCCATACCCGCAGTATGGGTATGTGTACATCTTGAAAGTACCCGTGCTTCATAGCCCCTGGTAAGTGGTAATCTCCAAATGCATCGTTGAAACAGTTCTCTTGCTATTTCTTCGTATTCTAAGTTTTTATAGATTTCAAATAAGGAGATGTTATTCATTGTTATTACATTTGCAAACTGGTTGAGTTGTTTTATCTAGTTCTTGACTTCGCAGAATCTCACTTAGGATCCTATTACTTGACTAATGGTGATTTGAAATATGTTTGTGTATTAAAATATTTATTACATGTCTTTGTTATCTGGTGATTTCACATGTGTATTCCTTTGATAGATTATTTGTTCTGTATGTAGATCTGTTGAGAATAACTTTGTACATCAATATTTCCCTCAAATCTGGAACTGGTTAGTTATATAATTGATCCCTCACATGTCAGATGCCCATTTTGATTCGGAAAGAGGCAAATTATATCCACATAATGTGAGATTGATTGGTTATAAAACTTACCAATTGTAATAACCCTGAATTATTATTATTTTTACAGAACCAACTGGACTTAGAAAAGAGGTCCAGTTTCGACCAGTCCAATTCATTATTGGACTGGGCTGTTGGATCTAAATCTTCAGTTCTTTAACTTGACCCAAGATCCATTGGTAGTGACTATTTAGTTTCCAAGGGAAGCTCTTCGTTTTCCCACTAATAGATGTGACTCTTCAAAAGAGACCTTCACCAATGGATGTGGCTCTTCAAAGGAAAGACACTAACCAACAGATGTGACTCTTAGAATTCCCAAATGACCCTTCAGTGAAGAGATATCTGAGAGGAAAAGTCACATTGGACGTCCACTTGGTGTATATATATAGGGGTCTTTGGTTATTTGAAATCTAATACTGAGAAACTTGAAATTTAGAAGCAAAGCACTTCTACTGGAAGCAACTAGCTTAGTGAATGACAGAGTTGAGGTCAATCGTCACATATACAAGGTGAGTAGAATTCAATAGAATGTGATTTTGTCAAGTAATTAATCTTTCATAATCTATTTCTCTGAGTTTAAGTCTGAGAACCAAAAATCTGTTGATATGACTATGTTTGGGGAATAAGATGCATATTCATCTTTGAAGATGATGGGAGATGAGAGGGATGAGTTCCTCTTTGATTTAAACTTTGATGTGAATCATTAAAGTGTACACGAAGTGTACACTTTATCAATATCAGATTTGGTTTAAAGTAATTATGAAACTGTTGACATTTCTGAAATACAGAATAGAGGCTCAAATTCATTTTTCTTTGGTAAGATGATTAGTCAAATTGAATTCCATGATTGATACACTTCTATGGACTATTTATTTATAGAATATAATGTTTTAATGAGTAAAGAAATTCAGAACTCAGTTACTATTATAAACAGTCATAAATACTTTGAACTAAGTTACTATTTATAGTTTCTTTTCCCCAATTCAAGTATTCTTTGAACCCAGCCTTTGTTATATATTCTCATAATCAGTTAAATACATTTTTGAATGAGCTACTGTTATACACAGTCACAAATGCTTTGAACTAAGTTTCTGTTTTACTAATTCTTTCCCAATTCGAGTACTCTTGGACCTAGCCACTGTTATACATTTTCCAACCAGTTCCAAATGCTCTTTGAACTGAGCCGCTGTTTTAGTTTTGTTCTAATCAGTCCTATATGCTCTTTGAACTATGATACTGTTATACAACTTTCATATCAAAGAAACTTAGAAATTTTATAAAGAACTTTGGGTATCCAAAGAACCCCTCGGACTGATCTATATTATAGGAATACTAGTACTGTTGTGTAATGCTATTAGTATAGTATTGATTGTTTTTCATTTCTAAAGATACTTAGCTATGAAGCGTTATGTTAAGTTTGCACTATTGTAAGGATTTTTAAGAAGTATCCCCCTTGTATTTGAATAAAATGTTGTGAATATGATGAGTTACCATTAAACAGTTTCCATCACTACAGTCTCTTTTCTTACTATACAAATGATGATGTTCAATATACAAATGATGATGTTCAAATTTGAATCTCAATTTAGACTTATACTACCCTTAGTAGCCTATGTTTGGATTGAATAATTAATATGAAACTTTGTGGTATATGCTCAAAGTGATTAATCCCAGGATACGAGTATTGTATTCATTCTATGACTAAAAAGAATTTCAAAGTCAAAGTCAATGCCACATGGACATCAATTATGATTATGAGTGGGCGAGATTTTAACTCATAATATGTGGAACCGACCAATAAAATAATATGAATTCCTATTATGAAGTCTATATGAATAACACTACGAATTACAAGGAAATTTCTGTTTCACTTTGGTGATGGATTAGATTTTTGAAATATAATTGGTGACATTTTGTCAGGACAAGAATATAAAATCCCTTGATGAATGATGACAATTTTGTCACGACAAGAATATGAATTCCTTAGGTGAATGGTGACAGTTATGTCACGATAAGAATATGAATCCTCCTGATGAATGGTGACAGCTTGTCACGATAAGAATATGAATTCCCTAGGCGAATGGTGACAGTTTTGTCACGAAAAGAATATAAATTCTCTTAATGAATGGTGACAGCTTGTCACGACGAGAATATGAACTTCCTTTTGATGAATAGTGACTGACTTGTCACAATAAGATTATGAATTTCATTATGATAGCATAAACCATAATGTGGTATTTCACCAAAATCACATTATTAGAGATGAATATGAATTTATTTATTTATTTTTCTTCTAAATTTAAGGAGATCCTATGAATACTTTGAGCTCCAAAGTGATGCAATTCAATTCATTTTATGAACTAGAAATTCTACTTACCAGTGTTACTGACCAGTGGTTTGCCCCACTACAGGTAATACATTCGTAGCAGGGCAGGGAAACGACGGTGATCAGCCTATAGACTTTGGCATGCACCACTGATTGAAAGATCGAAAAGCATTCTAGACTTTAGAAGGGACCAGCCCTTATTGTGGAATATTCCCTTGTAATTAACTTAAAAGATTGTCTGTTCTAGCTTTACCCTAATGACTCATGTAAACTTTGATATTGAGACTTAAATAATCTTCTTATGCTTGGACTGATACTCTTGGAATTTACCTTATGAATGTTAATGTATCGTAATCACGCTAACAACTTAAGAATCTGAAGAGCTCCAGATTCTTGGGTCATTACACCAATTACAAGTGTTTGCATAACAGATAGTGAAAGAGATATTTATTATTTGAATTTGGAAAACCTAGGGAACTATGATGACTTGTTTGGAGGAACCCTTTGGACACCCCTGGACCACTAGCATTGTATGGGATGACATCCCCAAATAAATGGTCAGCTTTGGGAGATTTATTGACTTCGGGCAGTTTTGAGAGACTTTGATTCATTGATACCATTTTGATGATTTTGAACCTTGTGATCAATGAGGATGTAAACAAATTGATCACTTTGTAATGTGCACAAAAAGATTATTTTGGAAGTTATCACTTTGTTATATTTGGCATCCTCGAGGTCCTTGAGCTTTGGGCCTATGCTACCAAGTGGTTAGGAGATTGTCGTTAGATTTCACCCAATTCTCCTTGCCTTGCCCATAAGTAAGACCTAGGATATACTTTAAATTGCTAGGTAATTTTATTCAATTGTTTGTTTGTGTGCATAAATAGATTTGGAAATCCATTTACTTAGTGTATACTGATTAGTGGATTTGCCCCAATCTAGGCAACCAAGTTTTAGAGTCTGATGACTACCATGATGACCAAGAGATGTGCTTCAGTATGCGTTCTTGAGCGACAGACTGATGATGAAGAGGGAGAAGATTAACGTATTTTTATCTATTCAGTTTATTCAAGTAAAACATCTTAAGTTTGTAGTTATTTTATTTTATTCAAATGAATTGTTTAGTTAATTATTTGGATTTCAGACTTTAATTGTATCTAAGTTTAATTTAATAGAAATGCCCAAATTCTTATTGTTGCACATCTCATTTCATTTAGTTAGATGGCGTGTGAAACATTTTTAAGTTGTGATACAGAATTTGAAGGGCCCCAAGTTCCAGGTTGTGACACCAACTACATAGTGTTTTGGCCCATCTTGACCGTCCATTGTATATCATCCCTTGATTTTATTAATTGAACCAGTGGTAAGGTGGATTAAGGCCACATTTGACCAATCAAATTGATCTATGTAATCTAGGGCTTGATCCATCACACGATCCATTGGATCTAGGTTGCCCTGCATCACGTCTTCACTCCATGCAGCAATCAACGATTCTGGCATTTGTGTTTTCTTAAACATTTGAGGCTTGAGGATTAGTGTTGAGGAGTCTTACCCTCAGAAAGCAATAATTCTCAGATGCATGAACTCTAAATAGCGAGTATGGAGTGCAAAATAGCAATGATGATGTTTCTTAAGTTCTGTTCTTGTTAGCTGAGAATCAACAGGGTAGCTGTCATTTTATAAAATAAAAAAAAAGCCAGCAAAGCATTTGTCCCGTTTAGTATTGCTGCTCGTCCTATGTTGCCCATTTTCAAACAAAGTTGCCAGCTTTTCATTTATTAGTAATAATTCCTAAAAGCACAACCTAAACTAGAATTACTATAATCACCTTCATGTTCAGCTGCACTCATGGAGTGAAAAATCCTTTCCTCGGAACTCCTACAGAGCTTATAGACAAGTACCTACAAACAAAAAAGAAGAAAAAGGAAACAAGTCAAAGAGAAGAACCAATGGTGTATGCTTCAAGTCATCCAAATACCAAAACAAAGTATCCAAAGAAAAGAATGTTTCTGACCAGACCACATTCATTGCCAACTGCCAAACTCATGGTGATTGAACAAAAGTCCAAAGCTGAAACTGCAGCACTCATACCAGTCACATTGACACCTGGTACCTGCAATCATGTGTGTTTCTTACAAATCCCATCTTCAGATGTACCCTAATCATTTAAGGATAAGAGTTTCTAAATTGTCTTTGATGAGGCTCTAACCTCCCCTTCTAAGACAGACACTGGTGACAGAACTGGATATGTAGCATCCCATATTCTAACAGAGCCATCGCGATATCCAGCAATATATATTCTTTCAACCCCAATATTTTCATCAAAAGATAATGGGCTGGGAACACCACCAGTTAGAGGCCACTTTGAACCTGCAGAAAGAGTAGGTGCTACTCCATTCTTCATGGACGAGGCTATCTGCATGAACATAAGCAAAACAATGAGCAGTGAGGTGGAAAAATGTTGCGGTTTCAAGATAAACACACTGAACCATTCTGAACTGAACCATACATATTGCAGTAGATCTTTAGGAAAAATTTCCCAAGTGGATCATCACAACCATTGATTTAAGGGCCTCAAAGTTAACAGTTTTTTTTATTACATTTTTTTATGAATTTCAAGCTGACAGTGAATTCATCATTCAAATAAAGGTCAAATTAGGACGAGTAAGGATTACCTCTAACAATGCCTTGTAATGGTTTCCATCAGTGGTTACCAAGCTGATTTTTGAGAGAGTCATAGATGGATCGACAATAGGTACCAGTAAAGGAAATTCTTGAGCCTTTTCCAGCTCTAATGTTTCCGTAGATAAGTTGGTACCATCATAAACATGTAATTGCCCTGGGTTTGTCAATATAAAGAGAGCGGCAGTGGAATTATTCCCCGACGCCCCAGCATTTGGTATCAAGATCATGTCTGCAAATGATCCATTAAGTGAAAGGTCTACCCGAGCAATGCATTTTAGAGTCTCTATTCCTGATGACCATTCAATGTTCAATACCTGCCCATCAGATAGGTTATCAATAACCCCTCATAACAGGAGTAACTAACAACAGAAGGAAATGAAAAAAAATAATAATAATAAAATAAACAGAGGATTAAAGAGTAGAATACAAACACTTAGTGCCCCAATATGCTTTTGCCAAACTGAAAACTCAATAATAATAATAAAAATAATAAAAATATAATGATAATAATTACAACGATGCTGGTAATGATTCAGTGAAGTTATGCATAACCATTTAATAAAAGCTGCAGGGAAAGAAAGAAGGTAAATGGTTGAAGATAAATGGAATATTTTGATAATGGCTATTTTGCGAGTGCAATCTGTATAGTTATTAAGTGATTGCCCTAAAGAAAGAAAGAGAGCATTGCATTTACAAAGAAGATTGTAGGATGGGCAAAAAGAAGTAGAATGCACCATAGAAAAAATGGTGGAGTGGTAATAACATGTCAAAAATTGCTTAAGCCACCTAAAACCCAATACTATCCTTCTTTTTTCAACTTGGTTTAAAATAGTGGAAACTATTCATGACTTAAGTAGTTCATTTAAAATGTCAAGGTACTTGACCAGATCTTATTTTGAACAGGAGAGAATAGAGAATTGCAGCAAGATCACCCACACAATTAGGGTGAAAATCTTTATTTATAATTTTTAACACATTGATTAAATCACCATTCGCATGAAAGGTAAGCCAGGAAAAAAAATTAATAATAACAAATAACTGTAACTAGCTAATGCAATTAACAGAATAATGGTGATGGTTAACGGGAAGGACCATTAGTAGGGCCGGCCTTGGAGTACATAGAGGAATTTGATTGAGCACATGGGGTCCACACCCTTGTGTAATGACTCAGATTGAATACTGGACCCAAAGAACCCCCAAATACGCAATAATTTACAATGTGAAGTTCTGTATTCTTAAATCAGGGTACATCAGAGGGCAATATGCAATTAAAAGGAAACTCCAGTATCCTGAAAAACAGCAAGCATGCATTCCATTTGGGCTGAATTTTCATACCCCTAATGGACCCGAACTGAGACCAAGCCACTACCACATAGTTCCCTCTACTGACCCCAAAAAGGAAATGGGTGCCAGTTCATCAAACATGGGCCATATGGGCACCACAGCCCAGTTCGTCCAAGTGGTTTGGGATGCACAGCCACAGCCACAGTCTGCTTGCTTTCTTCCATCTTTTTCCCTCATATGTGGGCCCCACAGCCTAATTCGTCCAAAATGATGAGGTTCATTTTGAGAGGTTTATATTTTCAAAAGGTGGGCACCATGGTCGAGTTCCAGTTGTCTCACTCAAGCATCCAGTGGGTGAGCGCCTCAAAATCCAGATTCTCAGAGAGGACCAAGAACCCCTATTTCTAGTGTTACAAATTTCAGTTTGGTTTGTCCGAATTTTCTGAATAATTTTGGTTTGGACCTTCTAACATACTGAATAACGCCCCTGCAAAATTTTGGTCCAGAATTCAGAGCAATTCAGGCGAATTTCCAAAAATCTGACCAAAAACAATGAATATGGCTGAAATGGGGGAATAATCAGATTTTGGTTTGGAGGCCACCCCAAAAAGGCATAACTTCCTCTTCCTCTCTCCTCTCCATCTCCATCTCCATCTAAAAATCATCCAGCCATGCAAAATGGCCAATAATGATTTTGGTTTTCCAGATGTAGTCATTTCTAAATGACTGCTAGTCCATCACATGATATGATTTATGTGTAGCTCGTTCGATCAATGGACCCACTTTTGGTCACATGAAAATCATCACCATATATGCTGTTACATGGCTGTATCATTTTGATCTTCCAATGTACACAATATTTAAAATGGCCAATAGTCTATAAGTACATGATATGATGTGTATGGAGGACCATCCATCAGTGGTCCCACCTATTAAAAACTGTTATAGTTTACATGTAAATCATTAACATAAAAGTTGTTGAGTAGGCTGCAGTGTTCTGTATTTAAAGAAGAAAAGTGGAGAGAAAGAGATGAAAAGAGAGGTACACTAACTGTCAGTCCTCTCTAAGAGTCCAGATCCTTGAGAATCACACTCGAGATGCTAAATCTAAACAAAATGAACACCATCCTCTTAAATGGGATGTAGAATAATTTTGTTCTAATACGAGTTGGTCCCCTTGTAAGATTGCAGTTGAAGTCAGTCTTGTTTCACTCAAGCATCTTGTGAGTGAGAGCCACACATTAAAAAAAAAAAATGCAAAATGAGAAGATAGAGAGTGGAAGGTCTCATTGCACAAAAATACTTCACCATTGCATAAGATTGTTTCTCTATACTACTATTAATGGATAGAAAAAGTTAACTAAGATGCGAAACAAATCAGTCCAGTTAAGAACATACAGTCAAAACTTCTTCTGATCCTATTTCAGCACCACCATAAATAAAAAGTTGCCCTGCTTGGTTATTATGTGGTCTAGAACTCGGAGACCAGTGTAAGACAATGATAGGAAGCCTTCGATCTGCAGAAGAAAGTTCTAGCTTAACAACATTATTAGATGGTACTCCTGTTTGTTGACCTTTTGCAGGCTGAGAAGATGACATGTTCCATAACAGTATATCCCCATCAATGTAACCAACAGCAAGAATAGAGCCACAGGTTGATGCCCAACAGAGAGAGCATATTACTTTTTCCTCATGTTCAGAGTCAGATGAATATCCTGGAATTTCATTACCAGCTTCAGTAAATGAACCAAGAATCTTCTCATCCTTCAATTGAAGACTCGTATAACCTCTTACAACAACAGCCCGATTCACAGAAACATCCCAGAGAATGATCAGCCCATTTTCATATGCAATTAGGACTCTGTAAAAAAATAAATTACATTAAAAATATAATTAAGTCCACATTGACAGTATGAAAACCACTCTTCATAATTATAAACTTTTGACTCGATTGCAAATGTATTCAGATCTGAAATGCAAAATGGAGCACTCGCCAAACACTTGCGCACACAGCAGATCACACAAGGCAAGACACACACACTAGCAATCAACATACTCAAATTTTCAGAAATATCTATATGTGAAACAAAAGCGAAAAAGGAGAATGATATATAAAATAAATAAATAAATACTGTACCAACATTTTCTGTTAATACTAAAATAAAATTTTCTGCAAAATGGTTTTTTCTTGCAGAGAATTAGGCTTCTAAACTAACTTTTCTTTTCAATTTTTCCTGTCCATACTGTACCAACACAGATATTTGAAATAAGACTAAATTGTTGTTTATTGTCTAAATTAAAACTACTTTATTGAAAATAAGTGAGTTTTTATTTACAATTTTTCCCAAATAACTCAGTTTTTTACATTCACAAATATTACTATAATTAAGTTAAAGCTTTTAGCCAATAAGTGAATTATTTACAAATAATTCTACCTTAGGTCAGGCACCATGCGGGCAGGAGCAAGTTAAGGATATTACAGAAGCAGTGGAGCCTGAAAGTACCTCCTCTATGGGGAGGAAATGCCTTATCAACACCGAAGATTTAAATTTATATACTCAGGTGTTGACTACAAAAAAATTCTTCATTCACAAATTGCTGCCAGGTGATTCACCAGCATCAATTCAAGGAGGCCATTAAGATCCTCTTGCAGGCTATCATACTTAAGGTGGACCATTCAAATCCAATACAACTTTTGTACACCATATGGATATTATCCATTAGAACCAATTATAGTGATACCAAAAGAATGATATAAAAAGAGTTGTTCTCTGTCAATGAAGGGACGCCAATTTTGACGAAAATCATTTCTCTTATTATTTCTTTTCTCCTTTGATAACTGTTACCAGCCACCTCTTACATTTTACTAAAAACAAAGACTATTAGAGATAGATGGATAGATAATTTTTGTGGACCATAGATTAAGAGGTTAGAGGTATTAGATTGACTTCAAATTTGATCTCTAGGTTGGCCCCACTGGGATCTTTCGAAACCAACACCACCCCCCCCCCCCCCCCCCCCCCCCCCCCACACACACACACAAACACAAAACCCCCCAACAAAAAAAAAAAAAAAAAAAGATAGTGTCCTTACAGGACCATTACTCTATATATATTATGTATGAAAATTTCCTATGCACAAGGTGTACATTGTGTGAACCCATAGTGGGACCCACCTGATGGTCCATCCAAGTGGAACACACAAACAGGCCACCTCCAACAGTCACACTCCCCCTAGGTTTGCACTCATGCAAATGGACTGGACTATTGGATTGATTGTACACCCATGCGAACGTATTAAACTTGTAGGCTGTGGATGGTAACACCAACCCCAACCCCCCGAACCCCCCCAACCCCTGAAGAATAATAATAATTAGCCCCATCCCAAGTGGACAACATGTGGACCAAGGTGTGCATGGAGCTTGGATGGGATAACGACTGAATGTATGTATGTATGTATGTATATAGTTAAGACGACAACTTGACCACAAAGATGACACAGGTCAACCTCTGGCAACTTTGACGCGGTCCTGATTTGATGCAATCGGATTGTCTAGGGCCCAAATAATCAAAACCAGAAAATATCCCAACACCACACCACTATGCAGTGAAGAAAAATAGAATCCAGAATTAAAACGGTGAAGGAACAATGCTGAAAAAACACCAAACTCACCTTAGAAGCCCTCTCAATCTCCTAATATCCATACTATACCAGGAAAACAGGAAGAAAAACAATAAAACCACTACTTTTATTAGATTTTAAAAACTGTTACTGTAGTATCTACAGTAAAGACCAATCTGTAGTGGTATATAATATGCATAAAAACCACATAGAACCCTAGAAATCCTACCATAATAGATTCCTCAGTTCCTAACACAAATACAAGTCTTAACCTTGGTTTCTAATCCAAAGACAATCACAAACTACTAAAAATAATAGAGAAATTTGGCTCTGTTATCAAATCTGGACGTCTCAGACACTTTAGAGAAGACCTGATGTGGGGCCCACATGGCCCACTCTTTGGCCACAAGACCTGCACAATTGGAAAGACCACTTCCAGTCAACTGTAGTGGAGTGGAACTTCAGTGGGTTGGGCCCTGTTTGGCCCACCAAACAACTGGTCCAACAGTACTGCATGTGAGGCTTATTTTCAATTCTAGATTTTCTGAAAAATTGCAAAAACAGCCCTGTCCTTTGATCAATTACCAAAACAGCCCCTGTTGTATAGTTTAGAACAAAAATCTGAACCGTTTGGGCCCAAGGTTTCAATCAAAAGTTGTTGGGACATTGTGCCATATAGGATTCAGCATCATCATCATCATCAAAGCCTTATCCCAACCATGCTGGAGTCGGCTACATGAATTCTGTTTTTCCATTCCGTTTTATTTTAAACCCATATAGGATTCAGCAATTACAAAAATTAAATCTTCATCAATTTTTGCAGCAAACTTTCTCATTCTTTTAGTTCACAGATAGTTAAGTAGAAAACTCATATGCCTCAAAATACGTTTAGCTTGAAGACAGGTGAAAAATAGAAGTTATAACACGATCAAATCCCAAAGTAAATCATTGATCATCTCCAACTTCTTAGAAAAAAAACAAAAACTAGCATCAAGAAGTTATATATTTTAAGGTAAAATCTAAATATTTATATTTTTTTAATAGAAATATACAAATGTTGTCATTATATTTCAAGATCATAGAAAAATATTCCTATGCCCCAAATTTCTGCAGTGTTAAGATCTCAATAGAAAAGACATCTTGAAGGATAAAAGAAACTAAGAAATTTAGTACCATCGTAACTTACTTATTCGCAGAAGAATGAGGTTGTGGAAGAATCCCCACAATAGGCTGATGATAGGAAAATGAAATGCTAGCTGCTTCTGCACAATAACAACAACAAATACATACACAATAACTAGTTAAGCAATAAAATGGAAAAATCTAAGCGCAATAACCATTATTCAGACTACAATATAGAGGTGAGACTAAAGTCAAATCATGAAAAAAGAATTAACAACTTTATAGCTCCCAAAGCCAGTGCTAACATTGTAACATGATGATTGCTTCCTTTTTCCATTGTTAGTATCTCAGATATCCTATACTTTCTGCATCAGTTTATACTTTACTTGCTGAGGTGATATAGCAAAATGCTACATTCAAATGTAATGTGGTACAAAGCGATGAAGGATCCTACAATCAAGAAGTTGAAAATATGTTATATCGGGAGACAGATTGCAGTCATCACCGATAAAGCTGAAATCAACAACTATACAGGCTAGGGTTTGTTAGATCAGTTCAAGAAAGATATAGTTAGAATCCTCTGGTCGGGGAAAACCTACTTGGTGAGTGCCCTACTTGTTTCAGTAGAATTTGCTAGATCAATTTCATGTTTTTTTGGTCCCATGATTTTCGGTGGAAAAACAAAAACATAGTTTCATTGTTTTCTTCATTTTCTATCTCACTTTGACATTTAAAAAGCTTGTTAATTGTCACCTGCAGTTGGTCAGGTCCCTTGTAAAGAAAAAGCACAAAAACAAAGAAGGATTAGTATTCACAGATGATACAGGATAGACCCATGGTCCCCACAGGTCAACTTGCTAGTGGGCCCAGCCCATCCATCTCAACTAGCTCTTTTGGACCCAGCCTACTTATCAGTTAGATTTTCTATTTTATTTGGGCTTTTTATTATAATTTTAGTAATGTTAGTTGGATGTTTTAAGACTGGCCATCAATGTGTTTGAATGGTCCAAATCAATTTCAGGTTTTATTATTTTTCTATAAAAGAGATATAAAGCTTTTTGGCTCCTCAGATATTGATTAATGAAAACTTTGTTTCTGAGTGATTTGGGTTCCCAAGTTTTCACTTCTTCCTCTTTTACTTCACTTGCTTGCAGTTTATGATCAACACTGCCAGAAGGAGGGGGCTTAGGTTCATTTTATTCCAATTCATCTGAGGTAGAATTATTTGAAGGAGTGTTGTTTGTTACTTCAACTGAATTAATTGTGGAACCATTTGTTTCCTGCTTTTGTTCCTCTAGATCGACCTTGACATTCTCCACAATGGGTTCCACAACAAGAGCTTCAATGTTTACGGAGATTTTTCCATTTGCATCTTTGTTTTTCGAAGACTATAGCGTTTTGTACCCTCCCCATGCCTAGTACCCTGCTCTGCATCAACATTGTGTTAAGACTTAAGAGACGAATGATGAAGAGGTCCCAAAGGGTTACACCCATTTGCTGTCATGCTCATAATGCAAAGACGGATCTGGTAGTCTGAGTCAAAATAAAGTACGTGTTTCACTCTTTCCTAGACTCTTGAGATTATAACTGTTAAGAGCTTGGCGCAGCATATATGTACGAGGATAATTAAAGGTGATTGTTTGGGGCTGTTTCAGGACACATATTAATAGATGTTTGAAATCCTAATTGAATACATTGGATTGTTAGAGTGGAGATTGCAGGCTTGGATCTAAAGAAGTTGTTCAGTGCTCTTTGGCTAACTAAGGAGGAGCCTCAACATCATTTTCCTTTACTAGGATCCTGTAGAGGTGGTGACTTGTCTTTGAGGCATGCAGGAGGCCAACAAATCAATATAAGAAACACATACACATCATTGGATGACAGAAAGTTTAGCTCTTACCTTCTAGAGTTTGATTATGTTCATGGGTTGTTGAGTCCGCAAAGCCTCTATAAACTTTAACAATAAAAAGGTGAGAATCCTTCTGGTGACCTCTCTTACAATAATTGGAAAGCTAATGATATTCTAGAACTATGGTGGCTAACTACTCCTCAGTATTATTCAAGGTTTACATATTTGTGGAGATGACTAAATAGGTCACAGGTATGTAGACGTGTAATACCCCAGACCCTGCTATAGGGGCTAGACCAATTAATTATAATGTATATATTTAATTTCCTTGGTTTCTTGTATTTATTGGATACTAAAGTTTTTTTATATAAAAAACCTATTTGGTGATTATATAAAGTATTAATTATTAGGACGATTCATATTATTATCAATATTCTAATTCTCATTTGGACATAGGCAGAAGCGAACCGGTAGGGCAATTGACAACAATGAGGATTGTTCAGTGGGTACCACCTCTGGGTTGGAACTTGGAACCCCAAGTTCTAACCCATATTTTACAAATTTGAATAGAAACCCCTGATCATGGATGAAAATTGGATTGGGCGGTACCGGTCTCATAGTTTGTTGTGACTCGGTATTGGTACCAATCCAGCAAATTATCACCAAAAAACTGGTATATATCGGCAATAAATTGAAAAGATCGGCCAATATTTTCAATTTATTGACCGAGGTATAAAAGTGCAAAAACCCTAATTTTTTTTGCCTCATCATCTTCTATGCTCTTCTTCTCCCAACCATTCATGCCCCAGCTACTGCCCTAACAGATTTTCACCATCAAAGTAATAAAAAACACCCATATTGCTTGGATTTGGTCCAAGAATCAATACTATCTCTTCTAAAGTTCGTATTTTCTCTTCTTTTTTTTTTTCTTTTTGTAAAGATTTCTTTTGTCTAAGAGGTAAGAAGTTAGAAATGATGTTTCTCTTTTAAACCCATTCACTAGGATTATTTTGAGAGTCGATCTATTATTTGGTGTATTAGAAAAATGGGATTTTGTTGAAGGTTTGGGTTATTTTTTTTATGTTAAACTTGAGACTCGGAGTTTTTTTTTATCAATTAGTATGCAAATACTAGATTTTATTTTACTTGATCTAGCAGTAGAAAATATAGATCTAAAAGAATTATTTTTTTAATCTTTATTTCTTTTCGGATTGTTTAATAATTTAATATTAAAATATGATATTTTGAGGATTTCACCATAATTTTGGTATTTAAAGTTAACATAATCATTGCATATTTCAAGTATGAAAATTTTTCATTGTTCTTTTATGTCACTATTATTATATTTTTTGAATTTATTTTCGGATTTTTAATTATTTAATATTAAAATGTGATGTGTTTAATGATTTCACCACAAATGTGATTTTTAAAGTTTGCACAAGGGATTTTGTTGAAAGTTAGGGTTTTTTCTTTTTTTAAAGGTTAAACTTAAGACTAAGAGTATTTTTAATCAATTAATATTATGCAAATGCAAGAGTTTATGAATCCATTTTAGTAGATCTAGTGGTAGAATATATAGATCTAGAAGATTTAGATTTTTTTTAACTTAAAATATTTTTGGTTTTTTTAATAATTTAATATTAAGATATTATATTTCAAAGATTTCACCATAATTTTGGTATTTTAAGTATTATAATCATTGTTCTTTTATGTCACCAATTTTTATCATCATCATCATCATCATCAAAGCATTATCCCAACCATGTTGGGGTCGACTACATGAATTCTGTTTCTCCATTCTGTTCTATTTTGAGCTAAATCTTTCGATAAGTGAAACTTCTTCAAATCTAAATTAATGACTTCCATCCATGTTTTCTTCGGCCTGCCCCTACCTCTTGATGGGCCCTCCACCTGTATATCCAAACTTTTTCTCACCGGAGCCATTACTGGCCTACGCTCAACATGCCCAAACCATCTTAAATAGGTTTCTCTAATCTTATCCCCTATTGGTGCTACCCCTAAATGTTCTCGAAAGTACTCATTTCTAATTTTATCTTTTCTAGTTTTACCACACATCCACCTAAGCATTCTCACTACATCCATCTTATGAATATGTGTCTTCTTAATTGGCCAACATTCTACTCCATATGTCACCAATTTTTATATTTTAGAATTTATTTTTGGATTTTTCATAATTTAATATTAAAATGTGATGTGTTTGATGATTTCATCAAAAATATGATTTTTTTTACTTTGCATAATGATTGTATCCCTCATCTATGGTAATTTTTCAATGTCCGTTTATGTCAATATGATTTCACCATAAAAAGATTGCGCCATGCCACCATGTTAATACATACACATATCATCACCATCATCATCATCAAAGCCTTATCTCAACCATGTTTGGGTCGGCTACATGAATTCTGTTCCTCCACTTCGTTCTATTTTGAACTAAATCTTTAGATAAGTTAAACATCTTCAAATCTAATTTAATGACCTCCATCAATGTTCTCTTCAGCCTACCCCTCCCTCTTGATGGGCCATCTACCTAGATAGCCAAACATTTCCTCACTAGTGCCATTACTGGCCTACGTTCAACATACCAAAACCATCTTAAACGGGTTTCTTTAATCTTATCCCCTATTGGTGCTACTCCTAAAAGCTCTCGAAAGCACTCATTTTTAATTTTATCTTTCTTAGTTTTACTATACATCCACCTAAGCATTCTCATTTCCCCCACATCCATCTTATGTATATGCGTCTTTCTTAATTGGCCAACATTTTGCTCTATATGTCATAACTGGTCTAACCACTGTCCTGTAAAATTTGCCCTTCAATTTTGTTGGCATTCGTCTGTCACAAAGCACTCCAAAAGCTAGTTTCCACTTCAGCCATTTAGCTTTTATCCTATGCTCAACATCTTCGTCAATCTCCTCATCCTTACTAATCAT
Organism: Sextonia rubra; assembly: GCA_037013555.1. Taxonomy (NCBI): domain Eukaryota; kingdom Viridiplantae; phylum Streptophyta; class Magnoliopsida; order Laurales; family Lauraceae; genus Sextonia; species Sextonia rubra. The sequence goes on from JASUAD010000012.1 coordinate 13,253,379, forward strand.
CGAACCCAGATACCGAAAATAATCTCTACATGATATCTCATGGGTTTCAATTTTGACAATAATTTCAACACTTTGTATATGTCCACTGAAGTTGCAATCCATATATTCTGTCTTTGTACGACTTCTTTAAAAGCCTCTAGATTCTAATGCCCCCCCCCCCCCCCCCCCCCCCGCCATCTCTCGAGTTTTACATTTACACTATCTCTTGATTCATCTATTAATACTATATCATCTGTAAATAACATACATCATGGTACTTCTTTGAATAAATGCACATGGACATATACATATGTATATATATTTAGAAAGTCAAAGGAGATAAAAATGATCCGTGAAATTGATCCGGCATAGAGCCATGGTGAAGAAGCCGAAAGTAAGCATAAGGTTAATTGCAGCTACTGTCAGAAAACTATCAATGGAGGGGTAACAAAATTAAAGCAACATTTGGCTCATATGCAAAGCTAAGAGGCGAAGTGTACTAAAGTGCCACCTAATGTGAAAAAAAAAATGCAAGAGGTTTTGGAAGCAAGAAAACCAAAAAAAAGTTATCAGAGAGAGAAGAAGAGGAGGAATTTGAAGCATGTAGAAAAGAAGTTTTTGGGTCTAATGAGGGAGAAATTATTTCCTCCAACGATGATAAAGATTCAGATTTGAGGAGAATAAGGAAAAAAAGTCCGAGGTCACTTCAGAAGGAGGAGAAGGAGAGAAGAAGGACGCAATATGAGGGTGCCAATACGATGAGGGTGGCTCCTCCGAATCTCGGGGAGGGGGTTTGCGTTGGGCATTTAGTCAAAAACTACCCTACCCACAAGATATTGAGGATGATGATCTACACAGGCACCTCAAAGCCAGGTGTGGTGGGCCCAAAGGACCCATTTGCTTACAGAAAATCAACATCCAAGCAACTCAACATTGGAAAAGCACTGAAGGTTAAATTTAATAAAGCAAGAGAAAATTTAGTAATAGCTACTGGAAAGTTCTTTTTAGATGCAGTCATTCCACCACATAAGGCAAACTCTCCTTATTTTACCACCATGTTAGATGCAGTAGCGGAACATGATCCAGGTATAAAGGCACCCACCTTATATGAGATTGGTTATCTCTGTGACAAAAAAGAATATGAGGAGCTACAACTCTTGACGGAGACTTTTAAGAAGATATGGAAAGAAAAGGGCTACACACTAATGTGTTATGGCTGGAGGAGCCTCACAAAACGTCATCTTTTGAATTCTCTAGTTTATTGCCCTTTGAATAGTTTTTATCAAATCAGTTCAAGTAACTGATTATATTCAAAATGTTAGATACATCAATAAGTTATTTAATGATGTGATTAATGATATTAGGAGAGATTGTGCAGTTCAAGTTGTTACCGATAATGCTGCAAATACGAAGAAAGCAAGAATAATGCTTATGCAACAAAGGACAAATAATTTTTGGTCTCCATATGCAGTACATTACATAGACTTGATGCTTGAAGAAATTGTCAAATGAAAAGTCATGCAACACATATTGAAAAGACGAAAAAAAAAAATCAATAATTTCTTCTACCAATCTTATAGACTTGTTTCAATGATAAATAAGTATATGGACAATCATGAACTGCTATGGCCTAGCATTACTCGATTTGCCACCCACTTTATAACAATCAAGAGTGTTTACAAGTATAGAGGAGGGCTTTTCCAACTCATCAAATCAGATAAATGGCTGAATTCTAAGTGGGGAAAGTGACCAACTCCCCAAGCAAAAGAAGTATGCAAGACCATTGAGTCCAATAAGATTTAGCCTCATGTTAGAAATTGATTAAATGTTCTTGATCGCCTAATGAAAGTTCTTCGATTGGTCGATGGTGATGATAAGCCAACTATGGGCTTTTTACATGAGGCCATAGAAAGAGCAAAGATGGCTATTCAAGCAAATTGTAGATATTATACTTAACATTGGACGGCCATTGAAAATTGTTGGGAGTGTCAATTGCGTGACTTACATAGTGCTAGTAAGTGGAGACAGATTTCTTGTTGATATTCATTGTTGTATTAAATTCTTTTTAACACATTATTCACTTAAATTTTTGCATTTAACATGTTACTTTCTCAACCCACAATTTCAATATCAACCTTTTGGATCAAAACATAACTAATAAAATTCAAAATGGGGCTGAAGAATCTTATTGAAAGACTAGCAAATGAAAACGATGAGGCAATTAGGGCAACTAATCAAGTAAATGAAAAGTAGAGATCTTATATGATGTCTTTTGTCTTCTCCAATTTAATATTTGTCATTATTCATTCAAAACAGTTGATAATTCTTTTCTCTTCTTTAATGTAATTAGATGGATTTATATATATATATATATAAAGAAGGTTTGAAAAGTTTTGGCACCACCACTGCGCGAAGAGCAATCATGCAGATATCTTAGCAAGGATTGTAAACTGTAAATAGTAAATTATATTTTCATTATTCAAAAATTAAAAAATTGTATATTTAATCTAATTTTCTTTTATTTTCGTCTGAATGGTAATTGAGTTATGGGGAGAGTGCTCCAGTACTAAGAACGATTACAATTAAAGTATAGTCAAACTACATCATCGTCAAATTGTAAAAGAAATTGGAGCACTTTCTCTTTTATCCATACAGGAGGAAACTACAAATTAACTATCAAAAATTTGAACAAAATGGTCTACATCCATTATAATCTCAAGCTTCATAGTCGAAATTGAAGAAGAAGAGCATTTGAGTATCAGCACAATTACTTCTGCCCAATTAATCTAGACTATATTTTTTCGGCAAAAGATTATTTGTTAGGTGAGTGGCTAGAAAAGGCAGAAGAGCCATTATTAGATCAAGATCTAGAACACTAGCAGAGATGGTTGAAGACTTGACAAGAAAGAAGTTTGAGCCAATGAAAGCCTCTGAAAGATGATGCAGGCCATACCAATGGGCCCTGTCTAAAAGTCTATACCCACAAGCCCAAGACCAATAAGGCCCAGTAGAGTAAAGTAAATCCTATTATTATTAGTTGCCTTCTTAATTATTAGAAAGTCCACTCATGTTTGGTTTAGGACTTTTTATTTGATTTAAATTAGTTATTTCCTTTATTAGATAATATCTTAGTTATAAATAAATATATAATCTCTTCATAGGAGATAGACATTAATATTGAATAAAAAATTTGAGTTTGGTTCTCAATTGAGAGAATTGGTTCTCAATTGAGAGAATTATTATTTGTCTTTGGTGAGGCACCAAAACATCCTACCCTTAAGCCTTTTGGCTTGAAGATTAGCTCATTGGCTAATCTTTTTCCTTACGCTGCTTCAATTGGTATCAGAGTGAAGATCCAATCTCAAATCGCCACTTTGATGGTCAATTTGAGGTAACCCATCTCGATTCACCATTCCTTCATTTGCATCACTACCCATCCTCCATCTTCCTCCCGAATCCACCCATCCCAGACGACCACCAAAACCCCCACCGAGACCCACCCTCTTTCGCAGCCCACAGCCACCATGAAATCAAACCCAAACCCCAAACTTCAAAACCTAGACCAACCAAAGCCCCATCCTGCACCTAATCCCCACTCCACGACACCACCAGCAATATTCCCGAACCCTACCAAAACTAGTCTCCCCTCTCCTCTACTTCCTGCAGCCCCAAACGAACCCAACTTCACAACCCAAAACCCATATAAACTCCAGGACCCTAAAACCTTTCCCAACGTCAAATCCTTAATCCCTTACCGGATCCATCTCGCATTTTCAACCCACTTCCAAAACCCTAAGATTCAAAACCCTCAACTCCATCCCTGACTCTTTCGCCAAACCCTAATCCCGACAGCCGAAACCCTAACCACAACAGACCCCAAACCCATACCTCTCATGCCAACCCTACGACCCCCTTTAGACCATCATCTGCCTTCCCAAACCGACCAAGCACCCCAGCCGAACCCACCCCTCAGTTGCTGTCAAACATTCCTAAACCCAGAAGAAAAACAAAGCAGAAGAGAAAGAAGAAACAACAGAAGAAGAGAAGTAGAAGAAGGGCGTACGTGGCACGAAGGGACTGCAATAGCAACGGCACCACCGCATCTCCTCGCCAGCAACTACCGCAAAGCACCACCACTGCCTCCGCCATTGCATAGCAGCATGTTCCCCAGTGGTCATCGTCATCCAGCAGGCCTTCACTTCTCCCTCATTCTCTCATTGCACAGCAGATAAGCCGACCTCCCCTTTTTCTCTTTCTTTTCCTTTCATTACTGTAGTAGATAAAGCCTTATTAAGTAGTTGGGCTGAAACTGCTGGCCTGAGTCTCACCCGAGATCAAATTCATATGGGTTCAGTCCGGGTCTAACCTGACCCCAACCCAAGACCACAGTAGCACAAAAAAAAAAAAAAAAAAAAAAAAAAAAAAAACACCCAACAGTCTTTTATTTCTTTTCCTTCTTGCAAGCAATGTCAACCCAAAGCGGTCAATCATATCGGGGCAAATTCTCTGATCACCAACGTGATGTCATGATAATGGAGCTATCTGAAACAGTACATGCATTGGAAGTCATGTCCCGAAGTGCACAAAGGCCTATTGCTGCAGAAGCCTCATCTAGCTCTGGAAATCAACAAAATCCAACCCGACAAGCAGAAAGAGCCCCTCAAGAATCTATCCATGATTTAATTCAATGTCGTTCTTCTAAAAAAGATCTTGCAGACATACCTGTTGCACCCAAGTTTGATGATATCACAAAGCAAGTCAAAATTCATATCGCCGATTTCTCTAGTCATCTCAATCCAAAGGCTTTTATTGACTGGCTCAAATCTCTTGAAGATTATCTCTTGGTATCATATGAATGATGCACAACGTGTTGCTTTCGTCAAAGTCAAACTTAAGGGTTCAACACGCACTTGGTGGCACAGCATTGAGCATAACAATCTTGTCATGAGACGTCTTGCTATTACTAAGTGGGATAATATGCGTGAAAAGCTTAAAGGTAAATACCTACCATCCACCTATATGAATCTCCTTCAGCAAGAATATTTTTTTTTCAAACAAGGCACATTATCACTGGATGAGTACACAGAGAAATTCAATGATTATGTTATTCGGTATAAGATTCAAGATGATGATTTCATGCTAGTCAACCGGTACACAACTGGTTTGCGGGAAGAAATTAGACATGAGGTCCTTATGCATGATTTTGAAATCGTTAATGACATTTATAATAAGGCAAAACGGGTTAAGCTAGAATTGCGGTCATCCACTTTGAGACGCTTTGGCACTCAAGCCGAAGAGTCAACAACTCGTCAAGCCCCCGCCTTTCAGAATAATAATCGCGCTCCACTAACTCAGAATAATTTTCAATATAACCGTGCTCCACCAGCGGGTTATCGTCCACCTCCGAAACAACATCACAACCATCTCAACCAGCGTCCTTTTGCTTAAAATCAAAAGGGGACAGTGCCATAGGAACAAGAGATGAGGAGTGGTGGACCTCCTCAATAGGATCGACAAACTGATGGTTGTTATTGATGTGGTTAACAAGGGCACTTCGCTAATGAATGCGCTCAGGTTTGCAATCTTTATTATTGTGATGAAGATCCTTATTCCTTGGAAGAATATGACAAGCATCTTAAGATGGAGCCTCCTCCTGACCACGTGCAATCTCAGCTCAGCTGGATCTACAGCAAGAGGCTCAGTCTGATCCTTCTCCTCATGCCACCACCAGTGCAGAAGAAGATGGTCCTATCCTTATTATACGCAGACTTCTCCTCACCAATGAGCAATAAGAAGCCAATTGGCGACGCACTTCAATCTTCAGGATACGTGTGAGATGCAAAGGTAAGTTATGTAATTTAATTGTTGAAGGAGGAAGTACTATGAATGTCGTTTCACAAGAAGTAATCACTAAGCTCAATTTGCCTACTGAAAAGCACCCAAAGCCTTACAAGGTCACTTAGGTAGATGATCATTCAATCCCTGTGACCCATCACTGCTTGGTTCATTTTAAAATTGACATATATGAAGATATATGGTGTGATATCATTCCCATGAATATTGCTCACATTCTACTTGGCTGACCCTGGCTATATAACCGAGAAGTACATACTGATCAAAAAAGGCACATACATTCTTTTAAGTGGAAGGGACAAGTGGTGGATCTCCTTCCACTGCCTCCATTAACATCCTCTTTAACAATTTCTACCACCCCATCAAACCCATATTTTCTCTCCATGAGGAAGTTTGAAATGGAAAGCAAAGACCAAGGAATTGTTTATGCTCTTGTTCCAAAAGAAGCCCAAAAGGCAGATGATAAAGAATAGGATTCTACACCCCAAGAAATCAAGTCGTTGCTCCATGATTTTCAAGATTTGATTCCAGCAAAGCTCCTTAATGAACTACCTCCTATGCAGGACATTCAGCATGCCATTGATTTAGTTCCCAGGTCTACCCTTCCTAATTTACCTGCTTATCGAATGAGCCCCGCTGAGCATGCTGAATTGAAGGGTTATATTCGAGAAAGCATGAGTTATTGCATAATTCCAGCCCTCTTGACACCAAAGAAAGATAGTTCTTGGCGAATGTGTGTTGATAGCCAAGCCATAAACAAGATCACCATCAAATATCGGTTTCCGATCCCCTGAGTGGACGACATGCTTGATATGATGTTCGGATCATATATCTTTTCCAATATTGATTTCAAGAGCAAATATCATCAACTCCATATTCGGCCCGGAGATGAATGGAAAACAGTACTAAAGATCAAAGATGGATTATACGAGTGGTTGGTCATGCCGTTCGGTTTATATAATGCTCCCAGTAGTTTTATGAGCGTAATGACTCAGCTTCTACAGCCTTCTCTTGGCAAATTTGTTGTTGTATATTTTGATGACATCTTGATCTTCAACAAATAAAAAGAAGCTCATCTTGACCATCTAAGGTATGTCATACGTGCACTTCGAAAAGAAAAGTTTTACATTAATTTGAAGAAGTGTAAATTTTTTAATTCCAAAGTCATATTTTTGGGCTTTGTTGTTTTGGCCCAAAGAGTTGAACCTGATTCAAATAAAATCAAAGTGATCATTGATTGGCCCATGCCCACTTCTATACATGAGGTATGCAGTTTTCATGGTTTAGCTACCTTTTATAGGACGTTCATTTGTAATTTCAGTACCATCATGGCCCCTATAACTGATTGTATGAAGAAATGAGAGTTCACTTAGACCAATGCCACCTTTCGAGCATTTGAGCAGATTAAGCAGAAAATGACCGAGGCACCGGTTTTAAAACTTCTAGACTTTGACAAGGTTTTCGAAGTTAGATGTAATGCTTCCCACGTCGGTATTGGCGGAGTCTTAAGTTAAGAAGATCATCCAATTGCTTACTTCAGTGAAAAGTTAAATGACTTTCGTAAAAAGCATACGGTTTATGATCTGAAATATTATGCAATGGCTCAAGCTCTTCGTTATTGGGGTGATTATCTCATCGGAAAAGAGTTTTGTCTTATACTCTAACCATGAAGCCTTACAACATTTGAATTCTCAAAAGAAGATGAACACCAATCGTATCAAATGAAGTGCATACTTACAGGAGTTCACTTTTGTTCTGTGTCATGAATCCGGCATGGAAAATAAAGTCGCAGATTCTTTGAATCATCGAACTCACATTCTTACGACAATTTCTGTTCCCGGCTTTGAAAAAGTACACAGGGAATACGCTGCTGATCATGACTTTGGTCGCATTTATACAAATCTTCTAAATAGTGAGTTTTCAGAACATTCAAAGTTTTCCCTTCATAATAAATATCTCTTTCGTGGAAATCAGTTATGTCAGCCAGCTACATCTATCCGTGAGTTTGTGATACACGAATTACATGGCGGCGGATGTAGTAGGCATTTTGGGCATGATAAAACATTGGCTATTGTGGAAGATCATTTCTTTTGGCCACGCTTAGAAACAAATGCCATCCGAATTTGTGAATTATGCAGAGTTTGCCAACTTGCAAAAGGTCAAAAGAAGAATACAAGTTTGTATCAACCCCTTCCTATTCCATATGCGCCTTGGCAATTTGAGCATGGATTTTGTCTAGGGCTTACCCAAAATAGTGAGAAAGGTAGATTCTGTATTTGTTGTTGTAGATCGTTTCTAAAAAATGGCACATTTTATCTCTTGTTCTCACACACCAGATGCCAAGAAGATTGCTACTCTTTTCTTTAAAGAGATTGTTCAGCTGTATGGTCCTTTCCAAGACAATAGTGTCTGACAAAGATTTGAAGTTTATGAGTTTCTTTTAGAAGACTTTATGACACATGAAACACACAAAACTCCAATACTCAAGTGCATATCATCCACAAATTGATGGCCAGATAGAGGTTGTCAATCGCAATTTGGGAAATCTTCTTCGATGTCTTATCAGAGAACATGTTGCTTCATGTGATCTTTTACCCATGGAGGAGTTTGCTTACAATAATTCCGTCAACAAATCAATAGGAAGATCACCGTTTGAAGTTGTCACTGGTGTCAAGCCACGCTTTCCTCTTGACTTAAGCCTGTTACTAGTTGACTCTAGGTCAAGTCAGGAAGCTAAATAGTTTGCATAACATATAAAGGATGTTCATGATCAAGTTTGTCGGCAAATTGCTAAAAGTAATAAAAACATATAAAAGGCACGCGGATTCTCGCAAGCACCACATTAAGTTTGCCGCAAGCGATATGGTGATGATTCGTTTGAAGTTCGACAGTTTCATGCAGGTAAATACAAGAAATTACATCCACGAGGTGCAGGTCCTTTCAAAATTCTGAAAAAATCAGTTCCAATGCATATATTCTCGACCTTCCTTCAGACATGAATATCAGTTCCACCTTTAATGTTAAAGATTTGGCATTTTATTACAAGCATAACAGCGATGAATCCTTTGATGAACAAGCTCTACGCATCCCTCTCCATCAATTTCCTCCAGATGAAATTGAAAATGTTTTTGATGATCAAATCATTTCAACCAAGAATGACGAATTTCACAAGTTCCTTGTCAAATGGAAAGGCAAACCATTCTCTGAAGCTACATGGATTACGGTTACAAATTTTAGACGAATCAATCTATAGATTTATATGAGCAGTACCAACCTAACAATTCGCTGGAATCGAGTTCTTCTAAACCAGGGAGAGCTGATGCAGGCTATACCAATGGGCCCCATCTGAAACTCTATATCTGTAAGCCCAAGACCAATAAGGCCCAGTAGAGTAGAGTAGATCCTACTATTATTAGTTGCTTTAGTTGCTTTCTTAATTATTAGAAAGTCCACTCATGTTTGGTTTAGAACTTCTTATTTGATTGGAATAAGTTGTTTCCTTTATTAGATAATAGTTTAGTTATAAATAAAAATATAATCTCTTCATGGGAGATAGACATTGATATTGAATAAAAAATTTTAGTTTGGTTCTCAATTGAGAGAATTATTATTTGTCTTTGGTGAGATACCAAGATATCCTACCCTCAAGCCTTTTGGTTTGGAAATTAGCCCGTTGACTATTCTTCTTCCCTGCATTGCTTCAAAAGATTATAAGAGATTAATTTGACACAGCAACGAAGGAATACTAGAGTTGATCCTACAAAGGCAAGAGGAAAGGAGGTGGGTGAGGAGAGTGAGTCGAGAGTCTTTACATCTTTCCCATCAATAGGAATTCCTCCTGACTCTCCTAAGAATTGTGCTAGGGATAGTGGTCACTATGGATGAGACAATTGAGCATGTTCCTGGTGCTACATACTTAGATCCCCATCATAGTTATGTAAGACAGGTCCCATAGACTGAGACAGGGATTGGTAATAGCACCAATCAAGGAGTGAGGGAAGGTACTTTTGAGGGCAATGTTGGCCAATAACAGGCTATGTATGGATACAACTCTAATTGGCCACCTCAGTTACCTCTAGTTCCACCGTCACAACCATCGTATGACCAAGGGATAATCCAACATGGCCCCTCACAACTTATTTTTATTACTCATCAATTTTTTTTAATTAAATTTGGGCCCCTGGTGAACTCAATCTACTGAGGATAGCTCATTGTACTATAAAGGGGTCTTTGTTCCTCAACAACAATATCAATATGGTCAAGGGTAAATGAATGTAGTGCAAGAGTTTGGATCATACTATTATAACCCATACCAAAGAAGAAGAAATGATAATGACGATGATATTGAGCCTAGGCGACACTCCACTTGGAATTAAGATGTGCATTCAGTCTCTCCAATTGCTTTATGATTTATTTTACTGTCATTATGTAATATGCTATATTGATGTTCATGTTCTTGAATTTCACAACTTGCTTGATGACAGAGTATGATTGATGAATGATGAATGATAACTGATAAATCATATTATTATAACCCATTCTGAAGAAGAAGAAATGATGATGACGATGATATTGAGCCTAGGTGACACTCCACTTAGAATTAAGGTGTGTATTCAATCTCTCCAACTGCTTTATGATTTATTTTACTGTCATTATGTAATATGCTATATTGATGTTCATGTTCTTGAATTTCACAACTTGCTTGATGATGACGTGATAATTGATGAATTATGAATGATGACTAATGAATCATGATAGGGCTAGATACCAACAGAATATACGAATTTCAAATAAGCTGTATTTTCTAAAATTTCACACTAATACATAGTTCATAAGTCATAATTATGGTTTATACAAAAAACAAAAAAATTACAATTTCAAACAAGACAAGGATATAGGATGTCATAACTTAAGGGGATCGATAATTTGATTTATACTTGTCACTAATGGAAAAAAAAAAAACATTGTTTTTTAGCCTTTTCTAATATCATGGATTTTTTTAATATTTTTTTTTTCAAATTTTGTTTGTATTGCAAAAAGAAATTCACACCGCGACCGATACTGATATCGTATTGGTTTTTGGGACTGGCCGATACTGTGATTTTCATCCATGCCCTTGATAGACCCTTTTATTTCAATAAATGTTTATCTAAGGGAGCATTAGTGGCTTAGGATTAGCTTTGAATGGATCTTGGTAGGCTCCCTTGGTTTTAACCAAATAGGAATGGTTATAAAGATACCATAAAGATGGTACCCAAGTTTTACTAAAAGGAGGAAATAAGAGGAATAGTGAGATTCGACACTGAGAAAAAAAGTGTGCATAGGTCCCAAGGCACTTGCAAGTTGTTCAAGAAATCCACTAGGATTCCACTTCATGCCGCACGACCTTGGCCTTTTTAAGATCCTCAAACCATGCCCCCCCCCCCGAAAAGAAAACCCAAACACTAGCATACAATAGACTAGAAACCAAGGAAAACAAGGAAGAAGAAGAGAAGAACCAGCAGGTGGGGCTTTTGTGGATGACCTTTCTCTTTCCTCAAGTCAATAAAGCAACCGTAGTCTAGTTTGCTTACACATAATGATTTATTCTTCAACTTTTGGATTGCACAAACCCTACGACGAATGATTTGTAATGGAGGCCAATCGATTTGGTGTTGATTGAAGAAAACCCAAAGGAGTATGAACACCTCATTGGCCGAACCAAAAACTAGTTCAGGGACTGGCCGTATTTAAGGTTTTGGATTTATGGGGTAGTCGAACCCCATACATTGGCGATTGACCTTGGCCAAACCCTTATTTGGGGCCTAGACCTTAGCTGAACTTAATTTGGGCCTTTTAAAGGTTTTCCATGATGATCGAATCATGTTAAGTCAGGATTTTATCATTCTATGTTATATGGCATGCTTCATAGGGTTTTCATGCTTTGGATTTGAAATCTCTAATTGTTTGATAATTATGATAAAGTTCTGCATAATTGAACCAAATCAAGAGAATTAACACGAGCTGTGATCCCCATTCATGGGATTTTTCGTGCTGGCCGAAACCTCAAAACTAAGGTTTGGGCCAGCCAAATCAAGTTATGGGACTAGGGCTCAATCGAACCATAGTGATTGTGTTTTGGACCAAGGCTGAACCCTATTAGGACACAGACTTTGGCCGAATGCCGTAGGGATCTATTTGATCAAATTTCATAGTGTATTACACGGATCCATTCTAATTACATGTGCAGTCAAATCTGAATTTGGAATACAGGAGTGGTGGCTGAATTAGAATTATATCTATGGTGTTTATGTAAACAAATTAAAATTCGGGAATTAGGCTTTTGCCCAGACCCTAGGATTGGGACCCTAGACCATGGCCGACCCTTCTGACATGCCTTATTTGGGCATTCTCTTATATTGCTTGTTTGAATAGGATCTAAAGTAGGATTCTCGTGTAGTTAATTATCTTTATTGATTTCACACGTAACATTGTTACATATGATGTGTTTGGGCAACTATTTGATAGTTGTGAAGCATGTTTATACTATCCAGCATCATATAAAATCTCAAACATATAATGGTCTGATTACTCCAGAGCCTTTACACAACCAAATAGCAAAAGTGAATCGGAGGGGGGTATTGAAAAAATCTGCATTATCTGTAAGGGACTGGTTGCAAGCCTGTACGTGTTGGGGACCATTTAAACTTTATGAGTTTGAAAATTAAGAACTAAAGACTTTGTTGAAAATGAGAATTTGGGAAAGACTTTGATGATGAAATCGAACCTTCAAACCCCAAGATTGCTAGCATGGTACAGTGATGACATCCACCTACCATGGCCTCAAGTTGTGAAGCTTATGACTATAAGTCAGCTTTGAGAGAACACTCTCCAGGTACTGCCTTGAGGAACTCAGACCCTTGTTAGTCACCCTAAAAGTGCGTAAAGATGATAATTGGTACACCTTGTTATGTCTTGCACACTTATGGGGCAAGAGCCTTGTTGGCCAATGCTACTACGCGGTCAGGTGGTTGTCCATGGGAAGGGACTAATTTGACCTTAAAAAAAGCTCAGATTTGATGTGATTATTTGAATATTATATGCTTTTGTTTATTCATTTGATTTTTGTGTGATTATGTGTGGATTGTTGTACATTGGCATACTAGATTAGGAAATCTACTCACTCAGCTTATATTGATTACTGGATTCCCCAATCCAAGTAACCAGAGCCTCCAAGAACAGGGAGTTCAGGGTGGCTTCAATATTATTTGCTATTTTAGGGGACCCTTCATTTTGCAGCCCTCTATAGTCTATATAGATTGTGGAAGATGAAGGCTCTCCCCAGGGTTACAGGTTTTGGCTGGCTGGCCTTGTGCAGTGGGATATAAACCATGGATAACCTCAATCGTAGGATGGTGGTCATTGTCAATGCCGGCCTAAGTGTTTGGCGGAGGAGGAAATTGTGAATCATCTTCTTCTAAACTGTAAAGTTGTTCCAGGGTTGTGATCAACAGTCTATAATTGGTTTGGGTCTAGCTGGGTTCTTCTTTCCACCATCCGTGGGCTCCTTGAGTCTTGCCATTTGGTGATTTGTTTGGATAAGGGACAAGTAATGTGGGCTTCTTTTTTGGCAGTTTTATGGACTATTTGGATAGAAAGAAACTCACATGGTTTTGAGAACCTAGTTTCTCATGGGGAGAGTCTAGCCAATAGTGATGAGCTAGGAATTTCTCCAAGTGGGGGCAATGATAGATTAAAACCTTCAATAAATAAAAGGCATTTGTTTCATCAGTCCCATTTTCATCACTACCATAAATATTTGTCAAATAGGAATGACAATTAGTGAGCTTTTTAATTTTTTTAGTTTTTTATTTTTATTTTTTGTAAAACTGCATTTTTTTTATTTTTTATGATATCATATGGATACAACCAATCTTGTACTCAATTGAACGGTGGTTCCACTCCCATTGATATGAAATTCTAGGATATATCATTAGAGGTGATGATATTCATTTTTAACTGATTATAATTATGTGGGCCCTCCAATGGATTTTTCGGAGGCCTGTAAGTTAACATATAATAATGATTTTTAGATATTCCTAACCTATAAAAAGACGGCGGGCCACAAAATAATCCAGTGGACCATCACTCTTGCCAATCTAATCTATCCATTTACATAGCCCTAGATCTGCAATCTAATCTAATCAAAAGCAATCTTCTTGAATAGAATTTTAAACATCATCATCAAAGCCTTTCCCAACTATGTTGGGGTCGGCTACATGAATTCTATTTCGCCATTCCATTCTATTTTGAGCTAAATCTTTCGATAAATGAAACTTCTTCAAATCTGAATTAATGACTTCCATCCATGTTTTCTTCAGCCTGCCCCTACCTCTTGATGGGCCCTCCACCTATATATCCAAACTTTTTCTCACCGGTGCCATTACTGGCCTACGCTCAACATGCCCAAACCATCTTAAACGGGTTTCTCTAATCTTATCCCCTATTGGTGCTACCCCTAAATGTTCTCAAAAGTGCTCATTTCTAATTTTATCTTTCCTAGTTTTACCACACATCCACCTAATTTCCTAATTTCCTAGTTTTATCTTCATAGAATTTTAAACATGTTATCAAAAAAAAAAAAAATTTTTCCTCACAACATAAAATAAAGAAAAAATAAATAACATCAAGAAGTAGTACTGAAAAAATAACAAATGGCATGAAAAAAAAATTAATATATGGATTTAAATATACCCATTAAAAAGGCATATATTGATCTAAAACAAAAAAGGAAAAAAAGAAAAAGAAAAAAAAGAGAAAAAAGAAACAAAAGGCAGATGAGATTTTTGAATTACCTGTATAGCTGTATTTGAGAACCAATGCAAATGGGTTAAGTGTTAAAGAATGAAGAAGAAGACAATAAGCATTTGGATTTGCAAAAAAAAAAAAAGATCTATTTGGAAGGCAAGAGAGAAACAAGGCAAGAAAGAGGACAGGATCTTGCCATATAAAGAAAGTCAAACATTGTCTAGAATGACTTGCTTTTGAAGAAATGACAAAGCCAATTGTGCCCCAATTACTTAGTTGTAGCATAAAGTGAGGGGCAAAGTAGTAAAAAGATAACACCCCCATTGAAAAAATCTAGAACGCCTTATCCCCACGTGAGGATTTAAAAAAAGTACAGAGGGGCAACTGCCCACCCTTGTGTAGATCCATCCCTACTAACCAATAGTCTCAAGTTCATCATTGCCTCGCGAGTGTCAGTTCTTCCTCAATTCGAAGGCATGTTGTGCATAGTTCGAGGGAGGTGGCTTTATCATTTTTGGGAGGTTCATTTTTGTGGGTGTTTTTCTAGGGTTTCTTGGGAGTGCGTCAAGGAAGACAGGCTTTCTTGTGGTCCCTGTCAAGGTTTTTTCCTTATGCTTCTTTTTGTTAGCTTTATAGTATATTTCTCCTGTATTGTTGTGCCTCTTGATTGAATGTTAAAAAAAAAAAAAAAAAAAAAGGGGGGGGGGGGGGGGGGGGGGGGGTTAACCAAAGTGTCGATGTCAATGAGGAATAGGATGATTAAGTTATAGCGTTTGATAACTACAACTAAGCGACGGATAAAAGAAACTATAGTGATGCAGGACAGATCCATGACCCCCGGGTCGACCCAATCTATTGAGCCCAGTCCATTTAGTTTATGTCTATTTTATTTCATTTAGAGTTATTTTACAGTTTATGTTCTATTGGGTTTTTTTATCTTGACCATCACCAAGTTTGGCTGGTCCAAACTAGAACTAGGGTTTACTTTTTTCATATATAAAGCATTGGAAAGCCCTTGGCTTCATTAGGCTTCAATTAAAGAAAGAAGATTTCAAGTGCTTGTTGCTCTCTTTTCCCTTTACTGCGAAAGGTATGGCATGAGGCCTATTCACTTCAGGCGTGAGGTCTGATCAATTCCCCATCTTCTTCCATCTTCCCCTACCTTCATCCACATGGATCCCCCATTTTGCATCAATTGGTATCAGAGCCAAAAATCAATCCAAACCGATTAGGTAATCGGTTCTTCCCTTTGCGTTTCTTTCATTCCCATCGTCCCATCCTTGCTAAGCCCTAAAACTCGTCTCAAACCACCATCTCATCACCAAACCCTTTTTCCCTTCCTAATCGAAAGCTCTGATCAATCCCAAAACACATATCCAAGCGACCAACAGCCGAAGCACCACAAACCCCTAAAATATCCTCAATCCAATCTCGAAAATTCCCAACAACCAACACCCTAAAGCCCCAAATCCCAAACCCTAAACCCAAATCCCAAAATTTCCATCAATTTTCGAAATCGTAAACCCCAATTGAACTTCCAATTGCCAAAATACCCTCACAACCCTAACTGAAACCCCAAGAGCCCCACCCTAGCCCTTCCTTGCATCAATCGAATGCCATCAATCCCTAAATCCACTAGTGAACCTCAAACCCAATCCCATTCTCTCAGCCACTTGGGAAGAAAAAAGAATCAAAAGAAAAAAAAAAAAAAACTTGTGCATACCGGTCGCACATCAATCTTTAGCACCTCCTGTAATACCCAAGGGTGGAAGTTCTGAGCTTGGTTTAAATTTAATGAATTATATGATTTTAATTTTTGTGTATAAAAGTGATGGGACCCATAGTTTACTTATAATATGCTAACCAAGGGAGGGAGAAGGACCCTTGTGCACGACACCTTCACCCTTAAGGAAACAAGTCTTTGAATGGGAAACAAATCTCTGATTAGGATAAGGAATCCTGTACACAGTCACCGATAGGAAAGAAAAGATTGGATAGATATTATCGTAATCCTTGTGCACAGCGGAGCGGTATATATATATATATTGAGAGAGTTGCTTATTGACTCACCTTCGTTTCTTCTAAAGAGCTAGAAAAGGAGAGAGATCCAGGAGAAGGAGGAAGAGCACTCGGTGAGACATCAAGAGGAAGAAGAAAGTAATCAACCAGGCGGTGGTTGATGTCCAATTCTCGACCACAGATCACAAGAGTTTACAAAAGGTGAGTGGATTCTCTATGGTTAGTTATTATGTGATCAAACATCAATAAAAAAGAGATATCTAATAAGTACGATGGGATGTACCTTGAATAGATGAATTGTTCTATTGATTTTTGCATCACTGTTGGAGAGATCGAGCTTGATTGTTGAGGATTTTGCCTATGAGGGTGGGTGCTACAGTACTAACGACACCAAGCCCACGTCAGATTAGGGCAAATCCTGTATTTTATGATATGATTTCTACTAGATCGTTGTATCATTAATAGATACCTGCATGTCTTCTTTGTGTCTTGATCCTTTTGGATTTGGGAAGAGAATCAAGTTGGAAATCCAGATTTTCTCACAGAAGGCCGATTGGGAGAGGATTTGTCGTCCAGAGTGGTGGACCCAGGAGGATCACCCGATGGGAGATCAGCTCCAGGGATCTTGAAAGAGACCCATGGGCGATCCCAATCGTGAAGGACTCGTGGGGAGGAGGTCCCAGATGGCCCTCCATCTGATGACATAGATGGAGCCTAGCGTGAGAGATGTCGAGCAGGGAGTCGACTCTATGGCAAGTAACGAAAGTCTCTTGGGTTGAGTATATATTGTATAACAGTTGTAATAAGGTCCCTTAATGATATTATAATTACTTAAGAGCCCCTTTTCTTTTATATTTAATAATTAATGATTAAAAGGAGGTTTGGGCTGTGATGATACTTATAATATATGACCTGTGTTTGAAAAAGTCATATTATATGAGCTCTGAAAGTTGAGAATGAAATTGTGGCAAAAATTAGTTCATAAATGAAAATATATTATACATTATAAATTCTGTCATGAATAATTTAATTGGAAGGGGACGTAATCTGAACCACTAGCACGGAAGTATTTATTGTGATTGTGTGATTTCGGAACCATTGGATTCGATTGGTAGATTGATTATGTTGTCTGTGGATGTGGAGATTAGGACATTGAGGTCCTGATGTGAAAGGTCCTATGGGACGCCGGTTGAGGAGATGCAGGAGTGGCATCTTGAAGAATTTTAGTCTACTTAAATGGTCCAATGATGTGGGCTAGGTGCAAGGATGTGGTTCAGAAATGTACCGTAATATGAGTTCTATTCATTGATTTAATTATATGATTTAATTAATCATTGTTTACATTTATTTGTTCTGATGATGTCGCTATGTTAATTGTGTAAGTATGTTAGAGTAAGATTTCACTCACCAGTTTATACTGATGTCGTTTACCCCCTTTAGGTAACAGAGTTGCGGTGGGACCGGAGAATGACGAAGATCAGCCCGTAGTGTTTGGCATGTGTGGCTGAGGAGAGCGATACTTCCATATTCAATAGTTTAGGGAAATTTTAGTCTTGGCATTTAATTATTATTTGATCAATTTTATTTTGGAATTTTAGACATTGAAAACTTCATTGGTTGATTTATATAAAAGGATTTATTTTAATAAATGATGCTTATGCCTTATATGCTTATTTGATTTATGTGTATAAATTGTAAGCTAACGTATTATAACTCAGATTTCGACAGGGCCTTGGAATTTGGGTCGTGACACCTTCTTCATCAGCATCAACAACACCACCTCACCTCGCACAGCAATAATATCGCGAGTCCACCAATCACTAAAGTTGCTAGCATCAAGACTCCATCATCGTCATCAAATTCTGCCATCACCATCATTGTTACTCTTCGTTGTCTAAGAGCAAAGGAGAGTCAAAGATCTTAACAAGGAGTTTGAAAGGGCTTCTTTGGCCCCTTCGTCTGTTCTTCTTGGCACTTAGAACAAGAAGAAAACACAATAAAAAATGAGAGGTTTTTGAGACATTCTCCAATAGGGTCAGGCAAGATTGACCTAATCCAATCCTACCTATTGCAGAATTAACCATCACAGGTAAGACCTGACCCCATTGAAATAACAGGACAAGTTTGTGTTAAAAACCAAAATCACCAAAAGCTCGAGCTGTTAATGAATGACAGAACAGTAAATATTAAAGGGTCCTAATAGCCCCCATGACATGTGGAGCTCCGCACGTAGGTAGAAACATGTCCCGAGTGATTCAAACACATGACCCCCAGCTTTGATACCATGTTAACAATCAGAATCACCAAAAACTCAAGCTTTTGGGGATTCTGGTTATTAACAGTTTGTAGGTTGGACTATCTCCCATTCAACCTTATCTAGAAGCCTGGAACTAGTCAAAAGGCATGGTCAATGAGTTTGAACAATCCAACAACCATAGTTATTTTGCAAAATTTGGAACCATCTAATGTCCGATTGATGATCTGTCTTCGTGTGAATACTCGAGACAATCAGATCTACAGAAGTCAGTCAATTTTCAAGAAAGTAATATATTATAAGTCATCAATATGAAATTGCAAATCAATGAACTCTCTGATCAACTTCAAGCATGATATACAAACTTGAATTTGGAAAATGGTATTACAAGAATGAAGTCTACTTTGAACAATTCATTAACTTCAGACAATGAGACTTGAATGTTGATGAATATATCGACCAATTCTCAGCTGCAATGTCTATGTAAACTGAAAAGCGAGACACATGATTCCGATTGCTTTGTCAATGGTTTGCAACCAAACATACTGGAGAATATGAAAGATTGCAAAGATATTTTTGAAGCATATAGGGAAGCCATTTCTGTTGAGTACAGGCTCAAAAAGTCTCACATGCAGGCAACTAATCCATAAGAAGGAAAGTCTCAGAAAATAATAGAAGCAAATGTTATGGAATTTGTGGCAGATAAAATCCATCCTGGTTTCTTTAGCCAGAACAAGTAGTAGAAAATTCTATGACAGCGTCGGATGAAGTACCATGCACAATTCTTGCAGCAGATCATTATCATACTTTGGATTTTGGAAGAACTAAAAGAAAAGAGTTACGAATTTCCCTCCTTTGACAATGGTGATCAATGGATGTGAGCACCAAAGAAAATTAAAAAGTTGGATATGGTTAGCAGGAAACTGATCATCTAAGGTATCTCATCATAAGCTTACTTCCAAAAGGGCCAAATTAATCATTAGAAGAAAATGCAATTGCTTGAGAGGTTTCGAAAGAAGAATCACATCGTCAAAGTTCCCCATATTAATTTCAACCTTAGAGA
Organism: Sextonia rubra; assembly: GCA_037013555.1. Taxonomy (NCBI): domain Eukaryota; kingdom Viridiplantae; phylum Streptophyta; class Magnoliopsida; order Laurales; family Lauraceae; genus Sextonia; species Sextonia rubra. Next base: position 13,273,334 of record JASUAD010000012.1, read on the forward strand.
TCGACTATTGATAATAGAAGAACGTGTACAGATGATTCAACATAAAAAATTGAAGCATTTATTGGTTAGATCTCACATCCAAGTTGAAGTCATACATCAGAAGAGAAAGCACCCCCAATTTACTTAAGTGGAGGAAAAGACACTGTCAAGTTATGAGCCAACGCGAAGAAAATGAAGATCAACACAAACATTAAAGATTTGTATGTTGGGTATTTGACCCAAGAGGACATCTATAGAACTTGAGGTCGAGTTGTCTCTAGGACGGGAAGAATTGATGCTAGACAAACCCATGATCCTAGGGGTCAAACCTAGTCTATTAGGCCCAAATCAATGCACACTCACCGGTAACCATTTCAGTGAGATTAAACTAGGGAACAAAATACGATCTTATATGCAAACAAAATACGATCTTATATGCAAACACTCAGGGCTTGAATGAAAGAATCTTAAACCCAAGAATATACTCTACCAAAAAACTGTTAACTAGAATTTCAGAAAAAAAAAAAAAAGAAAAAATACTACAAAACTGAATCGATGGACCACCAAATGGTGCTATCTACTTACATGTAAACAGTCAAACCTCAATTTTAAGGATGCACAGAAAAAAATAGAATGCCATTGGATGAAATTTGCCAAAGAAAATACTTCACTAAAGAAAAGTTCTTAGTTGTCACCAAAGAGTAGAAAATAAAAAAATCTTGATGAACTTCCGCAGCTCAAAAAAAAAAGTCTCAAGAATTCAAACACAACCATAGTAACAATCAATTGGAAGTATATCAAATAAGTAAGAACTACCGGTTACAGCATTTGCAGGAGTATGGTAGGGCAACCTCAAAAGCATTCTTTCTTCAGTATCATACTTCAACACAGACATCAACCCATGCTCATCCCCAATATACCTAAATGCCAAGAGATTGGTGTTAACAAGTAATGTGGCAACCAAGCCCTTTCTGCTTTCACAAAGCAAGTTCCTCTTGAATCAGATATAAATCAAACTCAATCTTACACTTAAATGACATACATGAAATAAGTGCCATGAATTATAGAAAAAGCGGTTATGTTGGCATCCCACTGTAGAGAATATACCAGACGCCTGACCTCCAAATCCCAAACCTGGATCAAATAAGAAGTACTCAGCCCAGGATTAGTCATCATCACCACAAACATCATTATACAAACTACAACATAAATATTCATAGATGCAGAGGAAGCCGCCAATTGAAGCATAATTATCACAACCAACCTACATTTATCATAACAAATCAAAGATTGCTTCCTAACAAGTTGGCAATTCAAATCGTTTTCAGATCTTTTTCTCTTCCAAGTAAAATGCATGTTCACTGACAGAATTGGAAGCATAGGACCATATTTTTATACATGTACCTGCAGATCACCACCATCAAACCCTTATCCCATCTGTATTTGTCTTTCTAAGTCCTACTTCTCAACTTTATTGCCCCACCAATCAAAGTTCTAAGCCCCAACAAGACCTATCACATTGCTTTAATAGCACCCTATACCACTTCTTGTTCTTCTAAGCAAATGACCAAACAATGTCAGAGAATTTTTCTTTAAATATATGTTTTCTTCATCAGATAGATAAAAGAAACGTATTAATAAAGTCAATACTACCAGTAGTTGTTATGACACATCGTTTGAGATAACTGTGATAGCTTCACACATTTCATAATTTTTTACGAGTAACATAACGAAATCATTTCACAGTACTTATATTTCCAACTTTACCCTTCACTTCCAAGAAATTATGGTTTATAATCATGACAGCGCAGGCAATGTGGTGCGCCTGGAAAATAAATACATTGCAGCAATATGCAACTACTTTCAGCCCATTGCAGCATGAATCTTAATTTGACCCAAAAACAGTCTTGAAAAAATATAAACCTCTGGAATATTTATGCAAAAATTGATGAGGATCTAATCTTTGTTATCGCTGAATCTTATTTGCAACAATTGGAGTATCCCAAGATGGCCCGCAAGGGACCCAACATGTTTTAATTGAAAACTTGGGCCCAAACAGCTTGGAATTATGCTTAAATATGAATTTCAGGTTCTTCTTGGAGAATAATAGAAAAAACAGGGACTGTTTTCAAATTTTCATAAATTCTGAAACCCAAACATTGAAGAAAACCAGTTTACAGTGGCTGTTAAACACTGAATGGGAGGGCAGCTATTGCAATATTCAGAAATTCCAGACATGAAGAAAGCATCTCACATGCAGCAATTTTGAACTACAGATTAGTGAGCCCGATCTGAGCTAATCCAAGGAAAACATCTCTAGGTTCACCCAAGAGTCCTCTTTCAAATCATTGGATGCTAGCTACCAAAGCATGGCCCATGAGGACCCACAGAGATTCTCACTTGAAGAAGCAAACACGATCAAGATGTAAAGACATAACCAAGCAGGCCCACTGGGCCCATCCACAAGCAAGCCATCCAGACATGGCCCAACCTACACTAAGCCCATCCACATAAATATCGCATATGCTAAATATGGATGGATATTATTGGGGATCTTGTTAACATCTGTACAATCCACTTTGCTTGTATATTAGATTACAGTTATGATTATTTCCTTTATTGCTATACCTTATTATAATAGATTGTAATTAGGCCCCTAATTGCAGATTTACAGATTATATAATGATACAGTCGATCCACCGATGGGATACAACCATTTTCTCCAAATATCTCCTTCTCAGTTCATTCTCAAGGTTCTTTGAATCCTTACATGGTATCAAAGCAAGGTTCCCTGCAAGATTAGTGTATCTTGAAAACAAAAGAGTGCATTGTTTAAAGGTGTCGACTGCTCCACTCTATCAATTGTCAGATTGGTATTCACTGTGTGACTCACCCTGATTATTAGTGATCAAAGACTGCTCAGAGTCATCTTAGAAGAATCCATTCGATATTGCACCTTCTTTTTTTCAAAACTACAGAGAATATCAACATTAACAACACTTAAAGTCATCAGATCTCAAAGTGGACCCCACCCCCTATGATCAAAATCATGGAAGAGACACCAATTTGGTCGTCCAATTATTCTAAGGTTTTTGCTTATTTTTCTAGGATTTATGGAGTACTCAGAGGTAGGCTTTTAACCCCACTTCTCTGTCGACAGTTTTGAGGGATAGATTTATTCCAATCTTCCATATTTTGCATTCAATGGTTGGATTGACTTGAAATTCTGGGACAACCTGCATAAATATGTTCTTAATATAACCTAAAAATTGGATTATCAAATCTACCTCAGATTCTTGGATTTTTTGTCATTCTATCTATGAAAAAGGGGACGCTCAGCTTGTTATTTTTCTGATTTTTCTCTGCAGTATACCAGTTGCTCATCTTTTTGCTCATCAAACCATCATGGACAAGAGGGATATCATTCCAATAAAACTGAACAGGAAAAATTACATGAGTTGGTCCTTTCACCTTAAAAAATTTGTAGAAGGAAAAGGACTGATCGGATACCTTAATGGGACATCTCCACAACCTGTCTTAGCCACAACAGCAGAGGGAAGTAGCAGCACTGCTTCTAAGACAGTTGATGAAAAAGCAATTGCTTCTTGGAACCAAAATAATGCCAAGGTGGTTACTTGGAATCACAACTCGATGGACTTACTTGTCTCCCTCTCACTCCAGGCCTTTACGAAGGCCTCAAACATGTGGGATCACCGTAAGAAACTGTATCACCAAACTAATAAAGCAAGAAAATTCCATCTTGACACTGAACTAGCCAAGCATTGTCAAGGTGATAAGACCGTTCAAGAATACCTATGGGTAGAGAGAGACCAAATGCTTTTGTATTCTGTCTCCCCAGAATTTCTTCCACAAGCTCTTAAGCTTCAAGAAGAATTGCACATCAATCAATGTCTCATGAATCTATGCCCTGATTATGAACCTATCCGCATTGCACTTATGAATCAGGAGCACTCTCCAGACTTGGATACGTGTCCAAGAAGTTCTGCGTAAAGAGATTCGACTTGGGTCACAAAAGTCTCTCTCTAAAGAACCCAAAGTGTTTCTTACCACTCCTGCCCCAGTAACTAATTCAGTGGAAGAAATAGTCCTCCTCACTACTCGTAGTCAAATAATCCAGTGTTTCGAATGCAAGAGCTGTGGGCATGTAGCACGCAATTATCAGAAGAAATTATTTTGCAACTACTGCTAAAAGGCTGGCCATGTCATTTCGAATGCAGGATTCGTCCTACCAAGAAAAATGACAATTCGGAGAGGCAAAATCAGACAGCATTTCAAGCTCAGGCTCCACCAGGTACCAATGACCCTATCTCCATGACCCCAACTCAAATTCAAGAAATGATTCATGCTTGTGTCACTACTGCATTTACCTCCAAGGGTATCAATGGTCTGCCTTTTTCCTCTAAATAATTTCCTACTTTTCATTCTTCCACATCTCTATCCACATCTATTACACCATCTACATGGTTTTTAGACTAAGGAGCCTCAAACCATATGACTTTTGTTGCAAAAGCTCTAAATGACCATCACACTTATGTTGAATAAGAAAAGATAACCACTGCAAATGGTCATCACCTTCCTATTTCTAGGATAGGTTCCTTATAGCTTCCTACACCCCAAAACCAACAGTTTCATCTATCTAATGTTTATTTAGTATTATCAACAAATCTGATTTTTGTGGGACAATTGGTTGACAGTGATTAGTCAATTAAAATTTTTTCTTCTGGTTGTGTCATATAGGAGCGACAAACTGGGAAGGTGATCGAGATGGGGAGTAAGCATGAAAAGCTCTTTTTTCTGAACATGGGCTCTAATTCTATCAGCTTTAGTTCTATCTTTGCTTCATCAAGTGCTTTGAATAATTTATGGACCATTTGGCATCATCGCCTGAGTCATTCTAATTTGTTGTCTTTATTTTAGACTAGTTGTTCAGCATTATCTTTCAATAATAAGAATAGTTCTATTTTTGTTAAATCTAAAAGTAAAACTTGTTGTTTAAGCAAAAGCACAGTACTCCCCTTTCTAGTTCACTATTCACGTGTAACAGCACCATTTGATGTCATACAAAAAGATGTTTGGGGGATTGCTCCACAACTTAGAAGATTGGAATATAAATATTATATTACATTTATTGATGATCGTTGTCGCTACACTTGGATATACTTCTTGAGATTCAAATTTGAAGTACTTTCTACCTTTTAAAAATTTTATAATATGGTTCACACTCAATTCCAAAAATCAATAAAAATTTTGCATTCCGACTCGAGGGGTAGTACACATCATCCGCTTTTTTTGCATTTTTATCTAACAAAGGAATCATACACAAAAACTCTTGTCCTCACACACCATAACAAAATGGGGTTGCAGGATGAAAGAATCGACATATCCACGAGATAGTCTGAACCCTACTTATTGAATCATTAGTATCTCCTAAATTCTAGTGTGAAGCTACACATACTGCAATCCACATCATCAACAGGATTCCTAACTCCGTTCTTGGAAAAGTCTCCCCATATGAATGTCTGTTTGGTCATCTGCCTACATACTCACATTTTGTGACTATTTGGCTATTTATATTTTGTTCATCTCCCATCACTAAAGCATAAAAAGTTATCCCCACAGGCTGCTCGTTGTATGATTGTAGAATATAATGATGAACACAAAGGATTTGTTTGTTATGATCCAGATGATAGGTGCCTCCAAATCTCAAGAAATGTTGTTTTTTTGGAACATAATCCCTTTAATTCCCTACGTCCTACTCATAATAATATTCAAGTCTCTTATCTTCCTAACTTTACAGCACCAAGTTCCACTCCTCTCAGATAACACAAGTTTATATCCGTCGTCCAAAGCTAATGCTTCCAATTCCTCTTGCTCCCGATCTACCAACCTCGCCGCTCCTACCATTGAAGGTAATGATCCTCCTGACCCACTTCCCTTGCAACGATCTAATCGTATTTCAGTACAAGTAGATAGATTTGGTTTTCCTAACTTGTTCTCCAGTTCAGATCCTATTTCTATCCCAACCTCTTATGCACAAGCTGCTAATATCCTCTGTTGGCAAGATGCAATGAGAAAGGAATTAATCTCTCTTGAAGCAAATCAAACTTGGGATCTGGTGCCTCTTCCACCAAATGTGTCTCTAATTGGGAGCAAATGGCTCTATTCCAGCGAGTTTAGATATGATAGCATTAATCGCTATAAAGCTAGACTTGTTGCGCAAGGCTTCAAACAAGAATATGGCATTGACTATCAAGTAACTTTTGCACCCGTCGCTAAAATGACTACTATTCGGTGTCTACTTTGTGTTGTGGCTGTGCGGCAATGGCCCCTTTGACACATGGACATAAAGAATGCCTTTTTACATGGTCATCTCAATGAGATTGTCTATATGAAACCCCCACCAGGCTATGCATGTCTCCCTAAGCATGTTTGCAAGCTAAAGAAATCTCTATATGGCCTAAAACAAGCTCCCCGTGCATGATTTAAAAATTTTTGATCAGCCATCCTTCCAATTGGTTTCTTGCAAAGTGCCAATGACAGCTCTCTCTTTCTTCGACATACGTCCCACGGCTACACAACCTTGTTGATCTATATTGATAAAATGATTGTAAGTGACAATGACCCTGCTGGCATCTCTAATCTCAAAACTCATCTGATGCAGACTTTTCAAATGAAGGATCTTTGCTTGCTCAAATACTTTCTTGGTCTAGAGGTTTCCAAAAATGCCAAAGGCATACTAGTTCATCAAACCAAATATGATGACGATTTAATTAAATCTAGTAGACTTAGTGAAACCAAATCATTTGACATTCCTCTCAAGCTCAATGTTGAACTTAGAAAAGATGATGGGAATCCGCTTGATGATCCTCTCTTTTTCGATGCTTGGTGGGTAACCTACTTTATTTGGCAATGACTAGGCCTGACATCTCTCATGCGGTCCATTCTGTGAGCCAGTTTGTTAGTATTCCACACAAACCCCATTTCATGAAGTATATCGCATCCACAGATACATTGAGGGTAGTAGAGATCGTGGCCTCTTCTATCTTTTGATGGCCTCCTTACAACTACAAGGCTATACGAATGCTGATTGCACAAGTTGCCCAGATACCTGTCGCTCCACTAAGGGGTGGTGTATGTTTCTTGGCCTCTCACTCATCTCATGGAAATGTAAGAAACTACCACAGTGTCTAAATCCTCGGCCAAAGCAGAATATCAATCAATGTCCTCTGCTAGTGGACAATGTTTGGCTTCAGCAACTATTGAGAGAGTTTGGTGTCTTTCTCACTAGTCCAACCCCTCTTTATGCTAAGAACACAAGTGCCATTCAAACCTATCTTTCATAAGCGTACTAAGCATATTGAGATTGATTGCCATTTCATTCGCCAACAAGTCGTATCCAACATTCTCTCACTTCCTTATGTTTATTCAAATGACCAATTGGTGGACATATTTACGAAAGCACTGGCCAAGAACCGTCATGGCTTTCTGCTTTCCAAATTGTTGCGTTTTTCTTTCCCATATCAATTTGAAGGGGAGTGTAGAGACATGACCAAGCAAGCCCATCCAGAACTGGCCCAACTTGCACCAAGCACATCCACATAAATATCTCACATGCCAAATATGGATGGACACTGTGGGATCTAGTCAACATTTGTACAATCCACTTTCCTTGTATATTAGATTACACAGTTATGATTATTTCCTTTACTGCTCTTACTTATTGTAATAGATTATAATTAGGCTCCTAATTGGGGATTTACACATTATATAATGGCACAGTCGATCCACCTATGGGATACGACAATTTTCTCCTAATATCTCCTTCTTAGTTCATTCTCAAGGATCTTTGAATCCTTAAACAAGATTCTAATTTTCTTTCAGTTTCTTTATTTCTTCTTGAAATTTTAGTTTGATTCAATTAGGAAAGTAGAGTAGGGATTCCTATTTGTACTAGGATTCTATTAGGAAAAGATTACTAGGGTTTTATGTGACTTTAAGCGTTATATAAGCGTCATACGGTTGACTGTTGCAGTCAGTTCATGTTCAGTAGGTTTACATATTATCAATAAAGCATAGATTTGCTTTTTCTACCCTGTCACTTGATCGTATATGTATCTTGGGATTGAGGAAGGCTCCTACAGCTACAGGTTAGAATTTTTAGGTTTTTCATTGTTTCTTGCACATTTTCGTCGTTCTATAATTTTGTTCCTTACTGCATAGTAGTCTAGTGTTGGGATCTTTCTGGGTTTGGTTATTTGGGCCCTAGACAGTTTGATTGCATCCAATCGGAACTGCATCAATTGGTAACAATGTGCAAATCGATCATACGATTTGTGTTGTAAATCCGTCTCAGTGATCATGCCTCCCCAAAGAGCTCGTGGTTGTAGGCCAGAGGAGAACGACATAGGTCATGAACCGGATCCAACAGCTATTGAGATTCAAAATTTAAGGCAGCAAGTTGAATGGCTGACCCAACACCTGGAGTGTTTCAAACATCCAAATCATAGTAATATTTATAACAATGAGACGGATGTCAAGGAGTTTATCACTCTATTCCATAGTCGGTCTCAATGAGAAGACGATGGCATATGGAACATCATAAAGACCATGATTGGAGTCTAGATATTAAATTGAAATTCCTAAGTATAATGGCACCATGAAAGGCGATGCGTTTTATGATTGACTGAATGCAGTTGAGAAAGTATTTGCATATAACGATTTGGCCAAACACTAGAAACTAGAAAGTCAAGTTGGTGGCTATTAAACTTCTTGGGAAATGCAAATGCCTGGTGGGAACAACTTCAACAGTTCCGTCAATGCATGGGTAAAGCACCAATCACCTCATCGGAGAAGGGGAATAAGTATATGAAGGGGTATTTTCTTCCTTCCACATACAAATACTTTTTATACAGCTACAAAATCTCCGACAAGGAAATCACTCAATAGATGACTACATAGAAGAGTTCCAATAGTTAGTGGCCTGCAACGATGTTATGAGAGATAAAGATCAGTTAGTGGGAAGATACAAGGGCAGATTACGACCATCCATACGGAGGGGGATGGCTTACCATCCTTGCTAGACTTTGACAGAAGCCATTTAGCAAGCGACCGCCATTGAAGAATCAGATGCTATTGATATTCCCAATCTAGGACATCAATTCCATAATCTTCTAAAGATGAGGGTGTATCAAAGAAGCTTGGGCAACAATATAAAGGAGACAATACAGTGGTCCTTCGAATCGACCAACTCAAATGGGTCGATAAGCTACTACGACGAACGATAAGGGCAAAGGCAAGGCAACTCTCCGCTGCTTTAAGTGCAATGAGTATGGTCACACATCATCCGATTGCAAAAAGTGAGAAGTTCATATTGCTGAAAGAGAAGAAGAGTTAGACACACCATCCTATGTAGCGGATGATGATAATCCTAAATTTGATAGATCCAAAGCCGATGACGATTACCATCTATGGTGATGGAGGTCAATATTTGATGATCCATAAACTATTGTTTTCTCTGAAAACACCTACCGAACATGATTGGCTTCACATTAGCATCGTCTGCACTACATGCAATGTCAAGGACTGCAAATGCCATTTGATCGTAAATGGGCGTAGTTGCGAGAATGTGGTATCATGGGAAGTCATCAACTAGCTCAAGCTCCCGACAAAAAAGCATCTGCCACCATATAAGCTTTCATGGTTCAAGCGCGGTAATGAGGCATTGGTAACTCATAAAATTTTAATTTTTAGTTCTATTGGTGGCAAATATCGTTGTGATGTATGGCATGATGTAGCTCCCATGGATGTCACGCACATATTATTGGATAGGCCATGGCAATATGACCTCAAGAAGGTTATAAAAACATGTACACCTTCTACAAAAACAATGCCAAAGTTGTCCTTGGGCCTACTAGTGAAAACACTAATATGAAACTTACTTTGTTAGGGAACTTGTGAAAAAACTAATATGAAACTTACTTTGTTAGGGAACATAAGTAATTTCTCAGGTGATATGAGTGATGAGCAAACTCTAAAAGAAGAAATTATGGAAGCTACTGATGTTGAGAAAGTTGAACATGATCTAAATGAATATGTGGAAGATGATATTGAAGTGAATCCAAAAAATCAGATTTTTTATGAAGGCCAAGATGAACAAGTATTTGTAGCTGAAAATCAAGTTGTGCCAGAAATTGAACCAATGCTTGTGTATAGTCTGACACTTGAGAAGAGCGCATCAAAATTTGTACCCAAACAAGAGTGCAAACCATAGGTTTTGACATTTGAAGATTCTCTTAATACTGAATATGTTGATCCATTTTGGGAAACAGTAGAGAGACAACAAGAAGCGTCCAAGAAGGTTCATAAAGTTGCAAATCAAATTGAAATCTCAATTCCACTCAAAAAGATTTGGAATACTTGTCTACAAATAATCTCAATCTAATCTAAGGGAAATGGGAGATAGGTCCCTGCTCCCTTTGCATCTGAGGAGGCTAAGAGCTGAGACCATTTTAGTCTATGTTTCCAATCTACCGGAAGCACTCTCAAAAACAGAGTCGGAAGCCATGTTCTTCAGGGCAGGAAGGTCAGTTGATATATTCATCCCAGTTGGGAAAGGAAGTAAAACAACTAGAGGCTTTGCTTTTGCTTGCTTCTTTTAACCAGAGAAGAAGCTGAGAGGCAGTTGCATTGGTCGATGGTAGATATTGGAGAGGAAGGAAAAAATAGGCAAATATTGCCCACTACAGCTCAACTGGGGAAATGACTAGGGAAGCAGAGGGGGCAAGACTTTCTGAACAGAGGGGCAAGAGAAGTTACTTGTAGATGATACTACTATTTTCTGTGTAGCTAATGAAGAGCAAGTTAAAAGTGTCAAGGCGATTCTCATTTGCTTTCCAGTAGTGTCTGGGCTAAAGATTAACTTCTCTAAAATTGAGTTGACAGGGATATGAGTGGAGGATTCTCTTACGAGTCATCTTGCAGGAATTTTGGGGTGTAAAGTGGGATCCTTTGCAGTTACTTAGGCCTTTCCCTATGTTTAGGGCCAGCAAATAAAAACATATAGAACCTATTGGTGGAAAGGGTGGAGAGGAAATCTCTATATGGGGGGTAGAATAACTTTGATTAAAATAGCGTTGGGAAATCTCCCTATTTACTTCCTGGCAATTCTGAAATGCCCAATTTCAATAATCAATACAATAGAGAAGTTGCAAAGGGACTTCCTTTGGCATGGGAAAAGCGCTGAAAGAAAATTCACTTAATTAATTGGGCAGTAGTCTGCTCATCGAAGAAAGAGGGAGGTCTAGAAACCTAGGTATAAGATCCCTGAGATATATGAATCACGCTCTTTTAGGGAAATGGTTGTGGAGGTTAGGAGATGATTCGGAAAGACTTTGGGGAATAATTGTAATGGCCAAGTATGGCAACCTAAGGGGGAGGTTGGGAGATCAAGGATGCCAATGTAGCATGCTTACTAGTGTGGAAAGGCATAGTTTCTACCAAAGTAAATTTTATGCAGAATATAAAATACCTGGTACACTTAAGGGAGAAGATCCTTTTTTGGCAAGATAAGTGGGCTGCTGACAAAGCTTTGGCTGTTACATTCCCAGATCCGGCAAACTGCACCTTATGCAAGGAAGCAAGTGTGGAGAGTTATCTCGATCGAACTAACAATGAGGAACAGGAGACTTAGTGGCCAATTTTTCGAAGAAGCTTGAAAGACCATGAGGAGGTTCAACTTACGGCACTGCTAAACATGTTAAGAGACTTTAGAGTATCAAATCAAGGGGATGACGTAAGAGTGTGGAGAGCATCAAATAGTAGGCGTTTCTCTGTTTCGTCATCGTACTCTGCACTAACTAAAGTGGATGGTACCACCAATAGATTAGCAAGCATCTGGAAATTTAAGCCTCCTCTTAGAGTAGTGGCCTTCGATTGGATTGCTCTCCGAAAAAGAATCATAACTTTAGATACCCTAAAAGGAGAGGAAAGATTGTGGTAAGCACCTGCCTAATGTGTTTGGAGGATGAGGAGATGGTGGACCATCTACTTCTAAAATGCAGGTATACAGTTAATATCTGGGATTCGGTCATCAGCTGGTTTGCATATTCTTGGATGCAAACCAGGCTTCTTCAGGATATGTTTGAGGCTTGGAAATTCTGAAATGGGACACAGAAAGGAAGGGAGTTGTGGAAGATGTCATTTGTGTCAACGAGTTAGCATATTTGAAAGGAAAGGAATGCGAGATGTTTTTAAGGGAGTTCAAAACCTGAGTTACTGTTGGAAAGAATTAAGTTCTCAGTCGTACAATGGGTGAAGTTGAATCCATTATTTAATGATTATATGGTTGATCAATTGATGGGTCATTGGAGGGATCTAGCTTTTGTTGAATTGTCTTTCTCTAGGAGTTTGTGGGTTTATGTTACCTTCAGTACCTTTGCTTGCACTGGCAGCTTTTTCTTTTCTTGTTCTTTCTGGTTTGCCTAGTATAAGCCGTTTGTACTAGTGTTGTTTGTTTTAATAAAAGTTATCATTAAAAAAAAAAAAAGCTCAATTCCAACAGCTGTAGTGTGGCTATGCAACAACATGAAGATAATTTGAATAAAAGGCTAGTTCTGTAAACTGCTCCACGCCACAAGAAGCAAAAGTGCCGACAGAAATGGCAACACCAAGATACAAACGCCGGGACGACTTCTTTTCAACCAAGGGAGGATGATGCAGAAATTGATGAAGACCTAATCTTTCTTATCGTTGAATCTTATTTGCAACAATTGAAGCATCCCAAGATGGCCCGCAAGGGTCCCAACAAGTTTTAATTGAAAACTTGGGCCCAAACAGCTTGGAGTTATGCTTAAATATGAATTTCAGAGGCTGCTTGGAGAATAATAGAGAAAACAGGGACTGTCTTCACATTTTCAAAAATTCTGAAAACCAAACATTGAAGAAAACCAGTTTACAGTGGCTGTTAAACAGTGAATGAGAGGGCAGTTATTGGAATTTTCAGAAATTCCAGACATGAAGAAAGCATCTCACGTGCAGCTATTTTGAACTACAGTTTAGTGGGCCAGATTTGAACAAATCCAAGGAAGAAAAACATCTCTAGGTTCACCCAAGAGTCCCCTTTCAAATCGTTGGATGCTAGCTTTCAAAGCATGGCCCATGTAGGCCCCACAGAGACTCTCGCTTGGAGTAGCACACGATCAGGATTCTGATTTTCTTTCACTTTCTTTATTTCTTCTTGAAATTTCAGTTTGATTCGATTAGGAAAGCATAGTAGGGATTCCTATTTGTTTTCGGATTCTATTAGGACAAGATTACTAGGGTTTTATGTGACTTTAAGCATTATATAAGGGTCATATGGTTGACTATTGCAGTCAGTTCATGTTCGGCAATTTTATATCATCATCATCATCATCAAAGCCTTATCCCAACCATGTTGAGGTCAGCTACATGAATTTTGTTTTTCCATTCCATTCTATTTTAAGCCAAATCCTTAAATAAGTTAAACTTTTTTCAAATTTGATTTAATGACCCCCATCAATGTTTTCTTCGGCCTACTCCTACCTCTTGATAGGCCATCTACCTGGATGGCCAAACTTTTCCTTACCAGTGTCATAACCAGCCTACGCTCAACATGCCCAAACCATCTTAAACAAGTTTCTCTAATCTTATCCTCTATTGGTGCTACCCCTAAATGTTTTCGAAAGCGCTCATTTCTAATTTTTCTTTCCGAGTTTTACTATACATCCACTTAAGCATTTTCATCTCTACTACATCCATCTTATGTAGATGCGTCTTCTTAATTGGCCAATATTCTGCTCCATAAAGCATAGATATGCTTCTTCTACCCTCCCTCTTGATCGTATATGTTATCTTGGGATTGAAGAAGACTCCTATAGGTCAGAATTTTTTTATTCTTCATTATTTCTTGCACATGTTTTATGAATTCAGGATTTTTGTTCCTTGGTGCACAGTGCAGTGTCGGGATATTTCTTGCACATGTTTTTTGAATTCCATTAGCCCGAGCTTGCGGGGCCCAACCATGGTCCATCCAAATGGACCAAACACACGACTCCCCTGAATTGCACATGTCCACCAACTTTTAGTCAGATCTAAATTTACTAGACCGCTAGATTGACTGTGCACCAATCTGAATGGACTATTGACCATTAAACTTTCGGGGCCTAGATGGAGATAATAAAAACCATGGTTGGGGCTGATTTTTGCCAAGAGGAGAGTCCTAGGGAGGGGACTTGAAATCCCCCCCCCCCCCCCACAACACATGTGGGTCCCCAGGTGGGCCCCACCTATGTGAACCAAGGGCAAAGGGAGGGGAGGGCTACCCCCACTGATTTTTTTTTTTATCAACACTAAAACTTTTGAAAAATTGAGGGATACAATGGATATTTTTAGTTTTCTTTGGGCATTTTATATTGTAATTCACCTTTTACCCATCCTTAACTTCCAAGACTAAAAAGGAATAAAATAAGAAAAAACGCTAGGGATAATGATATTTTTTTCTCCCAAAAAGAACCAAACCAAAGTGGACAATTCATAGGCCCTTTTTACATGGCAAGTCTTGTTTCTCATTTCAAAGGCTTTTTACCACAAACAAGTGTTTCCTTTTTACACTACAAGTGATCTTCAACCTTTTTTGCTTCTTCTTATCTCAAAGGCTTTTACCAGATACATTTGCTAATGAGGCAGCACAACTCTCTTTAACCCATTTACCTCATACTCTCTTAAAATTTAATTTCTTTTTGTATTTCACATTTTATAGAAAATAATATCTTATATTTTGATGTAAAATGTTTCCTAAAAAGTAGCCTCACTAATTGTCACTCGATAACCAAAACCATTAATCTTGAATTCTTTAAGGTGGAAGATGATGTTTTATATCACATAGATATGGAAATGACATCCTACTTAAGTCAAATAATATGTTCTCGTTTCTATTATTGGAGGCATGTCCCCAAATCTTTAACAGTTATGATCTTTTATTTGATTTAATCTTTATTTTTCAAAACAAACACGTACCATCTTGCTTCTTTGCCTTTAGTATCTATTAAATTCAAGATTAATTTTAGGCTGGCTCAATGGAGGGTAGAATTTTCATTTTCCAGTTTTTCCTATTTTGACATGCGGAGTAGCACAACAGCTATAAGTATTTTCAGGTTTTCCTAAATGAAATTTCCCTAACAAAAACCTCAAATCAAACAGATTTGTGATATCAAAATCTTTGTCAGTGGTCATAAAGCAGAGAGATAATTTCATCTTGTCCAATCTTCGTAATATTAAATTCAAGGACTAACAAATCCAAGATGAATACACTCAAATATGGAGAAATTTCCACTAGCATTCTAAATACAGACAAAAACGTGTGAAGATCAAAAAAAAATTGACAAGAATGCAACTTAAAAAAAAAAAAACTTTATAACCATAAATGAAAATGCCCAACAACTATCAGACCCAAGCCCAAGGGCAATCAGACCTAAGCTTCTTGGCCAAACTAGACACATATCTTGTCGGCTCTCCCACAGTGAAAGAAATCATTTTTCATGGAATGGAATTAAAATTTTTTTTGTACACCTATTTATGTCTATACAATTATATATATATGTGTGTGTGTCCTTTTGTTTAGTGAATAATAATGATTCCTCTTTGCCCCCACTAAGAAAAAGTACTGGCTTCACCACTGGTGTGAACCAAATACTTGAGCTTACCTTATCCTTATCCTAAGCTTGAGCTTAGGAGAGCTATATACATATATATAAATATACATATGAATATTTCCCATCTGTTCTCACTAGAATATTTCCAATATATGGTAATATTCAGGTGAGAACAATTCTCACAGAGTTATTGTGAGAACCTTTTATGAGGCACACTTACGGGTCCCATTGGGGATGGGACCGAGGGGATGAAAAGATACATGCAAGACCACCCCATATATCAAGTTTGGCCCTAATCACATGTCCCTTATGCCTTCATTCGTGGCCCACAAATCCAATCCATTTGGATTGGAGCACAGTTGATCCACCAATCTAGTAAATTCAGATCTGACCAAAACTTAGGGCGCGTGACTATCAAGGGATTCCTATGGATTGCATGATTTGGATTGGATGATAGATGGGCCCCACCTAAACTTCTCACAAAAAACTCCATGAGAAATATTCTCACTGGAATATTTCTGATATATATATATGAGTAATTATCATATAAAGGCTTCCCTTACGGTCTTATGGTACAAGCTACCTGTTGGAGCCCATTTGAGACCCCATAAAAAATGGAATAATAGGGGATTGAAAGTTCCAAGCGGGGCCAACTTAGATATCAAATTTGAAGTCAATCTAATACCTTTAACCCATTCATCCATGGTCCAAAAGTTTAGCAACTTTATATATGTATATATATAGCATTGATCAGTGTGTGTACCTCAATGTGGGGCCCCATGTGGTACTAGGACAAGGGGGATCAAATGATCTCCCTGGGCCCCTCCTCTCTGCAAAACCTCAACCCCATCCCTCGCTTCTATCATCACCATCTGAGCCCCACAAGTTTAACAGTATACAATCCATTCAGATGAATGTACAATCGATCTAACAACCCAGTCGATTCGGATGGGACCCAAACCCTAGGGAAGGGTGCAATTTAAGGGGGGTCCATGTGTGTGGTCCACTTGGATGGACCATCAAGTAAGCCCCACCCCCAGTGCGCAAGATGCGCACCGGGCACAGTGGATAACTATATATATAGGGAAATATTCAAGTGAGAACTAGTTCTCACTGTACTTCCATGAGAAGTACAAGTGGGGCCCACCTAATAACTCGCCCAAGCCGTGCACAAATATGGGCTAGATTTCGAAAGTATCATTATACTTGCCTTGAATGGTATTTTTCCCAATATCATAAAATTTCCAAAATATCATCAAATTGAAAAGTACCGTGAGAATATGATTCTTGCAACCTTGAAAATCTCTCTCCTCTTGTTCCCAACTTATTTCATATTGATTTAGACTACTTTCTTAACTTCTTTCTTTTTTGTTTACACATTTCATAATTTCCCGAATTCCTAGTACCAGCCAAACTTTGTAGCCGCATTTTTTCTCTAGATCAACTTTCTACACCTCTACAGTCCACCACAAGATTCTTTATTAAAGTATCTTTTCTCTTTTGACTCTCCAAGCACCTCTTTTGCAACTTTTCTAATACAACCAGTCATTTGGTTCCTCATCATCGTAGTTTCTCCTTCCAAATTTCATTCATCCCCCTCAATTTGGCCTTCCCCTCTTAAATCCCACCGGCTGTTTTAGGGCATTTTTTATTTAGTACCCCTCTCTTCCCACTTATAATGCACACAGCTTAGACTATTATTTCTATGTACTGGACTTTGAGAACTAAGGTTCCATCTCATGATCATCAATATCTATATATGTAGCATTACTAGTATCTGTGAATCATAAGTTTTTACCATAAATCTTAATTAGTTGTAAATTGCAACAAGAGTGTTCACATCCAAAAAAACTTATGATACAATAATGAGAAAGGACCTCATAGTGTTGGAAGTAAATATGCACAAAAAAATAAATAAATAAATAAATAAAGGCAAAACAAATTTGCATACCTGAATATCATTTTCATTTGAGACGCTAATAAGATATCCTTGGTTGTGTAGGAACTGCAGAAAACAAAACAGTAAGAAACTCTCACAAATTAAATTTCTTTCTAAAGAAGAAGCAAAGGAATGTCAATGGCAATGGGTTGGCTAAGCGGGTGTTCCAGCCCTATCAAGGGAGCGTTTGCTGGCAGTTTTGTCAGGTTTAGGGTGGGTATTGTTTTATGTATTTTGAACCAAGTCAGGTTCAGGCAGATATAGATTTTGGCTGGACCAACCCCGCTCCATCCCATATATGACCAATTTCAAATTTGTTTATAAAATATAGGGAAGTTTTCAAAATAGTATAAAACTTTTTGCTCATTTTCAAAAGAGTACAAAATGTTCTTCATAATTCTCAATCAAGTCCTCACCATTCAAAAATTAAAAAATGATAAAAATACCTGTAAGAACCCTGAATTATTAAATGGGCCAAATGGGCTTAGAGAGGCCCAATTTCGATCAGTCCAATTCATGACTGGATTGGGCTATTATGTCAAAATTTTCAGGTCCTTATTAGGTATAAATATATGATCCAAACTCACTTAAATTGTAACTCTATAGCTCCCCAAAATTATGGCTGTGTAACTCCCACAATTAAATTCTCCAAAATTATGACTGTTTAACTCCCCAAATAGTGACTGTATAGCTCCCCAAGTAGGCTCCTCATTTACACTACTAGTCATTACTTTTAGTCTTCCCAGATGACCTTTCAAGGGAAATCTTTTAGGATTCCAGCACTCTATAAGAAGAGATCTTCTCTCATCTTTGGTCACTTTCCCATGGTTCTCATGGAAGAGTAGGAGTCCAATATAGTGATATTTGAAAATAAAAGCAAGGAGTTTCCAAGGAACACCTAACATAGTGGATGTCTGATTTAAAGTCACTTATTACTTATACCAGGTGAGTAGATTTTCCCTTTGGATTGTATGAACTGGGAATTTTCTTTGAATATAATTAATCAATAGTCACTGAGGCTCTATATACAGTGTAAATCTGTGTTACATCATGAAATTTTAGTTGATGTTTACATAAGAAAATCA
This sequence comes from Sextonia rubra, assembly GCA_037013555.1. Classification (NCBI taxonomy): domain Eukaryota; kingdom Viridiplantae; phylum Streptophyta; class Magnoliopsida; order Laurales; family Lauraceae; genus Sextonia; species Sextonia rubra. The sequence continues at coordinate 13,292,026 of JASUAD010000012.1, forward strand.
TGTGACAGCAACTGAATTTACTGCTGACATGATAAAACAAGAGGTTTTTATTTAATTTGGTTTGTTGATGGTCCACTATCCATCATCAGAACTGAACAGCCAAAATACTTGAACTGTCGATCTCCTTTGAATAAGTATTTGGTGATCAAGAAAATTGGTGAATCAATTTCTGTGATTAGTATACCTCTAAATCAGTGTTTTAGACAACAAACATGATGGATTATTGGAGTTTCAAATCAGATATGGGATTGTTCCAATTTCAGGCCATCAAAAACAACTATGACTGATTTGAACTATGGGCCCACATGGCCCACCTGATTTGAGATCAAATCCCCACATCTGAAAGGAGACTGATGGCCGACCATAAGGGTGATGGAACTACTAGGGTTGAACGATTGAGGCTTCCTATCCAAAAGGTTAAAATGGGGCTAGGCATGACGCCTTTCTTAGTCCCAGTTTCTATTAAAAAAATTTTCTCAAAACTGTAGTGAGAAACTATTATATTGAGATTCCTACATCAGCTTTGTTTGAGACATTTCTCGTTTGACTACAACCAGTTATCTTCATATTACATATTCTGAGTAGTAACATAGAATCTCTGGGTCAGTATCTTCATATTACATATTCTAAGTAGTGTATCAGAAAAACTAATAATCCCTCCTTTAGAATGGTATCTTAAGTAGTTATAACAGCCAACAGAATTAATCATACTACCTTAAGACTTAACAAGAATTGTTAGTTTCCTTGATAAGAATGTTCTGATAATATGATAACATGTTGAATTGTTATTACTGGTTAAAAATTTAAGCCCCTTTTTCTTACTGTTGTACTAAAAACACGCGATATGACAGGTAGTAATCATGTAACTAGTTTTCAGTCCAAGTATTATCTGCCATTATGGTACTGTTCGTCATTTTATCATTCACCAGTAATACTCTGTTTCTGATTTTCAATCTACAATTAATACTATCAATAGTATTATTGCTTGTTGCTTGTAGTGGGGAACTAATGAGGAACTCTCAGGGTATTGAACATAATGATTGGTCTAAGTCTTACTGATGAAATAAAAAGAGTACTATGTAGGACAATAAAGATAGGATCAATGCCACATATTTATGATACGAATAATGATTCAGAGTGGGGCGAGATTTCAATGCGAAGCGTGTGGGACTGATCCAAAGTGAATGTGATGATATTTAATATGAAACTTATGAATTAAATGAAATCTAAATTATGATTGCTACATAGTATTAATTTTACGCTGGTATTGTGATCGATCTTTGAATGTTAAATGGTGACAGTTCTTGTCACGACATGAATATGAATTTCTTTATATAAACAACTACTATGAATTAAGATGGGTGACAATCTTGTCACGACATTAATATGAAATCCCCTGTTTAAGTATAAGAATTACACGAGTGATAATCCTGTCATGACACGAATATGAATCTCCTTTGTTCCAAACAAATAACTATGAATTAAAAATGGTGACAGTCTTGTCACGACACGAATATGAATCCCCTTGTTCATACAATTACTATGAATTAAGAATGGTGACAGTCTTGTCACGACACGAACGTGAATCCCCTCATTCATACAACTACTATGAATAAGAATGGTGGCAGTTTTGTCACGACAAGAATATGAACCCCTTATGAAAGAACAATATGACAATCTTGATATACATTAAACAATGTTGTTGAATAGGATTATGAACTTACTCTTCGGGGTAAACCTATGAACTTCTATTGATACCATGTCAATTACTATTGTTCTCTTGATTTTAGAAATTCTACTCACTAGTGTTACTAACTAGTGGTTCGCCCTACTTCAAGTAATGCATTTGTAGCTAGATCCGGGAACGACGAAGATCAGCCTATAGATTTCGGCATGCAACGCTGACTGAGAGTTCGAAAAACTACCTAGATCATTAGATGGGGCTAGCCCTATTTTGAAATACTTTTTAGATTTATTGTCTTTCCTAGCTGAATCTGTAAAGACTTGTTAAGATATTAATATTAAGATTTTTAAACCTTCATCTTCGCTTGGACTTGCTCTTGGAATTTACTTTATAAATGTTATTGTATTATAATCATGATAACGACTTAAGAATACGAAGAGCTCTAGAGTCTTGAGTCGCTACAAAGTAGTATCAGAGCAAAAGTCTTGGGCAATCTATAAAACACATAGAAACCCAGTAGGATTCGTGGTGAGGCCGTGGTTTATGGGGCGTTATTATATTACACACACTTCTTTGTGCTGATCTGGCAAATTCTATTGTAGGAAGAAGAACATGAGTTTCCAACAGAATCTTAACAGCACTCAAAATGGAATTGAAAGTAGGACATCAAACCCGGATGGGGTATCGACCCCGATGCCTAAATATGTGAAGATGATGTTTGATATTTTTATGAAAGCATACGATCAAGTGCAGGAACAGATAAAGACTTTGGCTCATCGTCAGGATGATGGTGGACAAAGTGGGATTGCTGTTGGTGGGAGCAGGGATAGGGAACAAGATTCCCTATATAAAAGATTTAACGAATTCCGTCCCAGGTACTTTAATGAAACTGCAAACCTTTGGGACGCGAATAAATGGATAGAAAGTATTGAAGCGATTTTTAAAGTTATGGGATGTTCTGACCGGCAGAAAGCCCTATTGGCAGCCTTCAAACTTGAAGGAGATGCAAAGAAGTGGTGGAAATCTGCCAAAAAGACCTATCCAGGTCCTGAAAATGAGATCACATGGGCTTTCTTCAAAAAGGAGTTTACTGCGAAATTCATACCGGAACATATAAAAAAAAGGAAGGAGGAGTTTCAAAATCTAGTGCAAGGGGATATGACAGTGACTAAATATAATAATAGGTTTCTAGAGCTGTCTCACTTTGCTGAACCCTTGGTAGCAACATTAGAACTAAAATGTAACAAATTCATCAAGGGATTACATCCTGATATTAAAAAGGATGCACAATTGGGATAGCCAACTACTTACGCAGATGCCTTAAAAAAAGCCTATGTGTCTGAAGAAGCCACTAATGAGATCAATGGAGTACTTCCATCTAATTCAACTGAGAAAGGAATAAGAAATCAAGAAAGCTGCCCCCACCAAAAGAAACGGAAAATGGAATCTCATGCTAAATGCAGTCATTGTGGGAAGAACCATGCCTTAGAACAATGCCAATGGCAGCATGGCGCTTGCTTTTTATGTGGCCAAGTGGGCCATAAGGCTAAGGATTGTCCCAGGAAGCAAGAGAAAGATAATCACAGCGGCAGGGTCAGCAGCCACGACAAAGTCATCAAGGCTATCAGCAATCACGTCAGGATTCGCAAAGCTACCCTCCTCGGAATCAAGGGAATTCTCATCAGACTTATCACCAGAACTAGTCACAAAGAAATCAACAATCGGGTCAGAATCAGCAAAGTGGATATCAGCAAAACCTACCGCCAAGACAAAATTTCAACCAAGAAAGAAGCAATCAAGGCGGACATCAAAAGAGTCACCCACCGAATGCGAGGGTTTATGCTATTACCCATTGGGATGCGGAAGCAGCAAGCAATGTGATGGAGGGTACGCTTATAATCCCTGGCAACAAGGCTATTACATTATTTGATTCGGGCTCTACACATTGCTTTGTTTCACATGATTTTGCTCCAAAATAATACATATCCCCTTCTAAACTTTCCCTGGCAATGGTAGTTTCCACCCCTACTGGAGAACAATTGAATACTCGCACCATATTCTCTTACTGTCCTTTAAGCATTGGGAAGTTGTGATGCCTGCAGATTTAATTTTGCTACCAATGAATAACTTTGATATTATTTCGGGAATGGATTGGTTAGCAAAACATATGGCTGTGCTGGATTGTTTTAATAAAATAGTCCGCTTTAAACTAGAAGGGTTCAAAAATGTGCATATAATAGGGATGAGAAAAGCAGTAGAGACACGTGTGATTTTAGCAATCAAAGCCAATCAATTGTTAAGAACTGGGTGTACGAGGCATTTAGCAATTGTTACCGGGGAAAAACAAAAGCTCAGGCTAAAGAAATTTCGTTAGTGAGAGAATTCCCTGATGTTCTCCCACCCCCTCCCTCTTCCCCCCTCTCTCCCCACCACCTCCCTCTTTTCCTCTCTCCCTCCCACCCTCTCCTTGTCCCAATCAACAAGATCAGGGAGAGGGTGGGAGGGAGAAAGGAGGGAGAAGGAGAGGAAAAGGGAAGTCAGGGCAGGGAGAGAAAGGAAGAAAGAGAAGCCGTCCCTCCTAGTGACAATAGCATCCCCCGCCCCTACGGCCACCACCACCGAAACTTACTATCATCGCCGAGAGGGGGAGGGGGAGGGGGAGGTGGAGAAGGAAAGGAGAGAGGAGGGTAAGGTGTGTGGGGAAAAAAAGGGTGCAAGAATTTGGGAAAGTTTTAATTTAAAAAAACAATGGGCATGTAAACTACATGGTTTAAAAACTTGGCCAAGTCCAAGTTGGGTCAGACTGACTCGGGATCGGTCCGAAGGGACTCGCCCGAGTCGGCCGAGTCTACACAGTGATGAACTTGGCCGACATATATAATGGAGGAGGAGCCCTAAAATCTCATTTTTCTTGTTTTAAAAGAGAGGAGAGACTAAGCCGAGAGAAGACTATTTGTGAAGAGATTATGGCTCAAATTTGTATTTTTTGAGAGATTCATGCTTCCAAAAATCAAGACTACTATTCATTTAAGAAAGGGGTTTTTAAATTTTGGTTTTTGAGGTATGTATTTTCGTTTTTTTTCTTACATAGGCGAGAGAGGCCCATACTATGTTGGATGTGGCTGAGGTTAAAATTTTTACTTATGATTGCCATGGAAAATACAATTGTTTTTATTTTTTGGCTCGGATTTAAAAGAAAAGGAAAAATCAAAAATTTTTCATGATTTACTTTTTTTTTTGTGCAGATTCTCACTCTTTTGGGTATGTACTACATAGATATATAGTTTTTTTCATAGATCTATGCACGTATGATCTAAAGTTGTAATTTTTATGATATTTTTCATAAAATAAATAAAAAATTATATTTATTGATTTGTACATGCTTATATAGTTTGGAAAAGATGATAAGGAATTGCATGTAAGCTTGTAGGTGGATTTTCCACTCAAAACTTTTTGGAAATATGTAATTCTTTTTTATTTTTGCCTCGGATTTAAAAATTAATTATATAAAAATATTATTTTTCTACTATTTTGTTATGTTATTTATATGAATATTTTATTATGTTATTTAGATGAACTTAATGGATGTGTTGTCTAGTATATAGATCTATTGTTTTTTTCATAGATCTATGCATGTATGATCTAAAGTTGCAATTTTTATGATATTTTGCATAAAATAAATAAAAAAAATTATATTTATTGATTTGTACATGCTTATATAGTTTGAAAAAGATAATAAGGTATGCATGTAGGCTTGTAGGTGGATTTTCTACTCAAAACTTTTTTGAAATATGTAATTTTTTTTAATTTTTACCTCGGATTTAAAAATTAATTATATAAAAACTATTTTTTCAATATTTTGTTATGTTATTTATATGAACTTAATGGATGGGTTTTCTAGTATATAGATCTATGCATGCATGATCTTATTAGTTCAACTAACTTAGTTGTAACTTTTTGAATATGTTTTCTAGAGTTAAATTAGATGGTTGAGAAAAAGATCATAGGGTATTAATATATCTTTTTAAATTGACAAATTCTGCAGATTACTAGTTACTTTAGTCACAAATAGAATGACACAACAGAGGAAAGAGAGGAAAGTTAATCCTAGGTGGGCTCATGGAGAGATTGTTGGTGGAGACTGGCATAGGGTAAAATGTAAATGGTGTGGAAAAACCATGCATTATGGAATCCACAGATTTAAATAACACCTTGTATATACTTTAGGAGAAGCAAAAGGTTGTCCAAATGTCTCCACTGAAGTCAAGAAAGAAATGAGGGGCATTTTACCTGCAAAGAAGACTAAACAAGAAAAAAAATTCCAAAAGAAGGTTGCTTGAATGGAGAGGATTGATGATTCTTTTGAGGATGATGATAAAGATGAAGAGGCTAGCGATATAAAGAGGGAAGAGGCTAGCGATACAAGGAGGGCAATGAAGGAAAGCCGTCAAGCTTATAAAACTCAGCTTCCTCGTTTCAAAGAACAACAAGGTGGGGCCGAACCTTCAAGAGTACCTACGAACCCTTTTGAGGATACAACAAGGAAAGGCACCTTGGATCCATTTTTACATAGAACCTAAAGCATAAAGCAACCCAAGATTTCTAATTCTATGATAAGTAATATGAAAACCAGAACTTTGAAGATAGGTAAAGTAGTTTCAAAGTTCTTCCATTATAATCGGATTCCTCCAAATGTGGCTACCTCACCATACTATCTGGCAAGGGTGAATACCATTGCCGAGGAGGGTCCCAGAGTTAAATCACCTACTGCTTATGAGATTAGCGGTAAATATCTTGATATGGAACATAAAGATTATACGAAGTACGTGTATGACCATATTCAGACTTGGAAAAAATATGGGTGCACACTTATGTGCAATGGATAGACAAGCAACAATAAGGGGCACATAATTAATTTTATGGCTTATTGTGTAATGGGAACATATTTTATTCACTCAGTGTATATAAAAGGACATCGATTGGATGCCTAATATTTGTTTAGTTTAATAGATAAAACACTAAAAATGATTGATGGATTTAGTGAGAAAAGTATGGGCTTTATTATAAGACGCTGTGGAAAATTATTGACCAAAGATGGAACAACCAATTACCTCAAAATATACACGCCGCAGGTAAATTAAGATATATACAGTTGCTAAATTTTATGTTTGAAGTTTTAAACATTGATTTATTTGTTACAATTTAATCAATATAATACTTTATGACATAATGCGGCATATTTCTTGAACCCATCATGCTTCTATAGCAATGGATTCTCTAAGCACAAGGAAGTTTTTCGATGCTTTAAAAATACATTAGAGCATGGATTAAAAACTCGGCCGAGCCCAAGTCGGGTCCGACCGACTTGGGGTCGGTTGGGGGGGACTCAGGCGAGTCCCTAGTGACTCACTCGAGTCCCAATGGATTGCGGCGAGTCCCTAGGGACTCGTCCGAGTCAGCTGAGTCCGCACAGTGACGGACTTGGCCGACATATATAAGGGTAGAGGGAGGCCTAAAACATCATTTTTCATATTCTAAAAGAGAGGAAAGGCTAGGGGAGGCTGGGAGAAGACTCTTTGGGAAGAGATCATGGCTCAAATTTGTATTCTTTAAGAGATTTATGCTTCTAAAAATTAAGACTACTATTCATTCAAAATAGGGGTTTTAAAATTTTGGTTTTTGAGCTATATATTTTCTTTTTTTTTTGTTTACATGGTTGAGAAAGGATCATACTATGTTGGTTGTAGTTGAGGTTGATATTTTTACTTATGATTGCCATGGAAAATACATTTAGTTGTATTTTTTGGCTTGGATTTAAAAAAAATAGAAAAAATCAAATTTTTTTCATGATTTTCTTTTTTTTTTTTTTTTTTGTAGATTCTCACTCTTTTGGGTATGTACTACATAAATCTATGGTTTTTTTCATAGATCTTTGCATGTATGATCTAAAGTTATAATTTTTATGATATTTTCCATAAAATAAATAGAAAATTATATTTATTGATTTGTACATGCTTATATAGTTTAGAAAAGATGATAAGGTATGCATGTAAGCTTGTGGGTGGATTATCCACTCAAAACTTTTTGGAAATATGTAATTTTTTTAATGTTTGCCTCGAATTTAAAAATTAATTATATAAAAAACAGTTTTTTTTCAACATTTTGTTATGTTATGTATATAAACTTAATGGATGTGTTGTCTAGTAGATAGATCTATGGTTTTTTTTATCTTATTAGTTCAACTAACTTAGTTGTAGCTTTCTAACATGTTGTCTAGAGTTAGATTAGATGGTTAAGAAAAAGATCATGGAGTATTAATATTTTTTTTTTTAAATTGACAAATTCTGCAAATTACTAATTACTTTAGTCATAAATAAAAAAGCACCACAGAAGAAAGAGAGGGAAGTTGATCCTGAATGGGCTCATGAAAAGATTGTTGGTGGAGACCGTCATAAGGTGAAATGTAAATGGTGTGGAAAAACCATGCATGGTGGAATCCACAAATTTAAGCAGCATTTTGCACATATTTCAGGAGATGCAAAAGGTTGTCCAAATGTCCCCACTTAAGTCAGGAAAGAAATGAGGGACATTTTATTCGCAAAAAAGACTGAAAAAGTTGAAAAAAAAAATTCAAGAGAGGGTTGCCCGAATGGAGAGGATTGATGATTCTTCTGAGAATGATGATAAGGATAAAGAGGCTAGCGATATAAGGAGGGCAATGAAGCAGAGCCGTCAAGCTTATGAAGCTCAGCTTGCTCGTTTTGAAGAACAATGAGGTGGGGCCAGACCTTCCAGAATAACTCCAAACCTTTCTGAGGATACAGCAAGGAAAGGTACCTTAGATCCATTTTTACATAGAACCCAAAGCATGAAGCAACCCAAGATTTCAGTTCTATGATGGGTGATATGAAAACTAGAGCTTTGAATATAGGTAGAGCAATTTCAAAGTTCTTTGATTATAATCGGATTCCTTCAAATGTGGCTACCTCACCATACTACTGGCAATGGTGGATACCATTGCTGAGGTGGGTTCCAGAGTTAAACCACCCACCGCTTATGAAATTAGTGGCAAATATCTTGATATAGAGTATAAAGATTATACGAAGTACGTGTATGACCATATTGAGACTTGAAAAGAATATGGATGCACACTTATGTGTGATAGATGGACAAGCAACAACAAGCGACACATAATTAATTTTATGGCTTATTTTGTAATGATAACATGTTTTATTCACTCAGTAGATACAAAAGGACATTGATTGGATGCCCAATATTTGTTTAGTTTAATGGATATAACACTAAATATAATTGATAGATTCAGTGACTATATTGTCCAAGTTGTGACGAACAATGGGGCAAATTTTAAGGCGACGGGGAAAATATTACATGACAAGTATCCGCATATGATTTGGGTGCCGTGTGCGGCACATTGTATTGATCTTAGGTTGGAGGACACTGAAAAATTGGAAGATGTCCACTCCACTATTGAAAATAGAAAGAGTATTATAAGTTTGATATACAATCATCAGTGGTTGACCGATATGATGAGAAAATTCAATAATGGTCATGAGATTTTGAGGCTGGGTATTACAAGATTTGCTCCCTATTTTTTGGCTTTGGAGTCTCTGGCATCATAAGGCTAACCTAATACAGATATGGATGAGTGAAGCATATATAAACTCTACATTTTCAAGATAGATATTGCCACAACTTGTACAAGGAATTGTATTGGGTACAAATTTTTTACATAAGGCTGCGAGAATTACATACTCACTCGAGCCGCTTGTGAAGGTGTTGAAAGTGGTGGATGGTGATACGAAGCCTACAATGGGCTATATCTATAATGCAATGGATCTTGCGAAGCTTGTTATTGAGGCAAGATCTAGAGAAAAGTATGGGACTTATTAGAAGACGTGGAAAATTATTGACCTAAGATGGAACAACCAATTACATCAAGATATACATGCCGCGGGTAAATTAAGATAAACACAGTTGCTTCATTTTATATTTGAAGTTTAAATATTGATTTATTTATTAGGATTTAATCAATATAATACTTTCTAACATAATGCAGTATACTTCTTGAATCCACCGTGCTTCTATAGTAAGGGATTTTCTAAGCACGAGGAAGTTTTTCGAGACTTTAAAAAAACATTAGAGACAATGGTTAGTGACAAGATAAAGAAAATTGCAATTCTTAACCAAGTAAGGTTTCATAATATCACATTTTGTTTACATCAAGATACTAGTAAACCAATATAATTGTAATTTATTTATTTGAACTTGATAATTTTATAGTTGAGGAATTATAAAAGCGCTCTTGGAAGTTTTGGAAAGCTCTATATAATGTCTCGTAAAAGGATGGATCCAGGTATGTTATATTCTTAATAATCTTTAGTGGATTAATAAACAGTTACAGTATTCTCATGGGGAATGGCCTAATTTAAATTTTAATTACAGCTGAATGGTCGAACAACTTTGGCACTAATGCTCCTGACCTTAGAGATCTTGCAAAAAAAAAATTCTAAGCCAAACAGCATCATCATCTGGCTATGAACGAAATTAGAGTACATTTAGCTTGATCCACACGAAAACCAGGAATCGCCTCAATATGGGGAAATTGGATATGTTGGTTTTTATCCATTATGATATGAGGTCGAGGGCAAGAAATCTCCAAAGAATGGATAACAAAGACTATAATCCAATTAATTTGGATTATATATTCGAAGAAGATGATCCATTAGAGGATTGGTTGGCTGAAAGAGAGGCTGCAGTTTTACCAAATACAGATTTTATAAATGAATGCATGTATGATCCTGCTGAAACCAAGCCCCAGAACAGGAATCGAAACTCCCACCCCCACCTCCCATTCGCAGATCTGCTACCACACAAGAAAAGAGTAAGAGTGTGGCAAAAGGCCCTCACAGGACTCACAACGTAAGCCAGAGTTGACACGTTCTAGTTCAGAACGTGTTAAAGGGGTTAAGGATAAGTCAAATTTGCAAAGTACTTCAACCCCCTCCAAAGCCAAACAATTTATTAAAGATCCAACTCTTCAACACAAGAGGCAAACAAAAGGTAAAGATCAAGCAAGCAAGTATTTAGCGACTCATGAAGAAGAAGAAGAACGCAATACATCAACTTCAAGCAAAAGTGGCTCACCACAAGGCGATCAAGGTTGTTATGCACAACAACCAGATGATGGTGGTGATAATGAAGAATTTCAAGTAATATCACTATCCATGACATGGGTGGCGAACCTGAGCCTATTGGTGGATAAGGAAGAGAGCAATCAGAACAATTTTATGAAGAACCACATCGACTAACATCAAGTCTATATGGAGGACAGCTATATGGTGACCATAAGCAGTCACAATTTGATCCCTCAATCGGGCAATATGGTGCACACTGTGGTATTTTATATGGATATGGCGGGCAAGAGCAGTATAGAGTAATTATGATAACTATGCATCAAGTACCACCGCCAACTCACTATCCTTATGGTCATGAACAACACAATCAAGGAAAAGGAGGACAAGAGTTCTCCAATTTTGATATTGCTCAATACTATCGTCAACAACAACATGGTATTAAATTCTATAAAGAATGTGTTAAGGACTAAGGCATGACACTACGACCATATGTTTGCATTTGATATTTGTTATTTCATACTTCATAGTTGATAATTGATACTTCAATTCTTAGTTGATACTTGATAGTTGATACTCCATACTTGAGAATTCAATTTGATTTTAATTGATTTTCATTTAATAGTTCATAATTCACATTATACTTCAATTTGCACAAATCACAATATAATGTTCGTTGTTGTACAAATAGTTGAGGAATTATAAAGGCGCGCTCGAAAGTTTTGGAGGGACCCCTAAGGTTATTTTTCAATTTTTTACAATTTTTGAGAATTTTTAATCAATTTTATACATTGTTTAAACTAAAAAAACAAAAAAAAAACAAAAAGAAAAAAAATAAGGGACTCGACCAAATCGACTCAGACTTGGCCAGACCAAGTCGGCCCCGAGTCCGAGTCCTCAATCCATATATTAGAGACAATAGTTAGTGATAAGATGAAGAAAATTGCCGTTCTTAACAAAGAAAGGTTTTATAATATCACATTTTGTTTGCATCAAGATACAAGTAAACTAATACGGTTGTAATTTATTTATTTGAACTTGATAATGTTATAGTTGAGGAATTATAAAGGTGCTCTTGGAAGTTTTGGAGATAAGCTCTGTATAATGGCTCATAAAAGGATGGATCCAGGTATGTTATATTCGGGTTTTATATTATTATTTTTAATAATCTTTAGTAGATTAATAATCAGTTACAATATTCTCATGGGGAATGGCTTAATTTAAACTTTAATTACAACTAAATGGTGGAACAACTTTGGCGATGATGCTCCTGACCTCAGAGATCTTACAAGAAAAATACTAAGTCAAACAACATCATCTTCCAACTGTGAACGAAACTGGACTACATTTAGCTTGATCCACACGAAAACCAGGAATCGCCTCAATATGGAGAAATTGGATATGTTAGTTTTTGTCCATTATAACATGAGATTGAGGGCAAGAAATCTCCAAAGGGATAACGGAGACTTCAATCCAATTAATTTGGATAATATATTCGAAGAAGATAACCCATTAGAGGACTGGTTGGCTGAAAGAGAGGCTGCAGCTTTACCAAATATAGATTTCCTAGATGAATGCATGTATGATCCTGATAAAACCGAGCCCCTAGAACAAGAATTGGAACCCCCACCCCCACCTCCCATTCGCAACTACCACATGGGAAATGGACAAGAGTGTGGCAGAGGGACCCTCACAAGGCTCACAACGTGAGCCAAAGTTGACACATTATAGTTCAGAACATGTTAAAGGGGCTAAGGATAAGTCACGTTGACGTGGTAGTTCAACCCTCTCTAAAGCCAAACAACTTCTTAAAGATCTAACTCTCCAATACAAGAGGAAAACAAAAGGTAAGGGTCAGGCAAGCAAGTATTTAGCCACTCATGAAGAAGAAGAAGAAGAACGCAATACATCATCTTCAAACAAAAGTGGCTCACCACAAGGGGATCAAGGTTGTTATGCACAACAACCAGATGATGGTGATGATCATGAAGAATTTCATGATAATATCACTATCCATGACATGGGTGGTGAACCTCAGCCTGCTGGTGGACAAAGAAGAGAGCAATCAGTACAATTTCATGAAGAAACACATCAACTAGCATCAAGTCCATATGGAGGACAGCAATATGGTGATTATGAGCAGTCACAATTTGATCCCTCAATTGGGCAATATAGTGCGTACGGTGGTATTTTACATGGGTATGGCGGACAAAAGCAGAATAAAGTAATTATAATACCTATGCATAAAGCATCACCACCAACTCACTATCCTTACGGTCATGAATAACACGATCAAAGACAAGGAGGACAAGGGTTCTTCAATTTTGATATTGCTCAATACTATCATCAACAACATGACGGTGATGATGACGACGACATCCAACCAACAAGGCATTCAACATAGTATTAAATTCTATGAAGAATGTGTTAGGACTAAGGTATGACCATATGTTTGCCATTTGACATTTGTTATTTCATACTTCATAGTTGTTAATTGATGCTTCAATTGTTAGTTGATACTTGATACTCCATACTTAGAGGGTTCAGTTTGATTTTAATTGATTTTCATTTAATAGTTCACGGTTCCCAATTCATAGTTCATAATTCACATTATACTTCAATTTTCACAAATCACAATCTATTGTTTGTCGTTGCATAAATAGTTAAGGAATTATAAACGCGCGCTTGGAAGTTTTGGAGGGGCCCCTAAGGTTATGTTTCAATTTTTTACAATTTTTGAGAATTTTTTGTCAATTTTTTACATTTTTTAAACTAAAAAAATAAAAAGAAAAGGAAGTCGGCCAGGCCAAGTCGACTCGGACTCAACCAGGCCCGAGTCATGTCCCGAGCCCAGGTTCTCGATCCTTGGTAAACTAAGTCACTTATAGTGTTGAAATAGCAGGTCTCAAAGAATTTTAAGAAACCTAGGATAGATTCAAGTGGAGAAACAGAATTCATGTAGTTGACCCATAGCTGGGACAAGGCTTTGATGATGACAAAATAAACACTTGTTAGGATATGATTAAATTAAGTGTAGCCATTCAAAGAGTGTTCCACTTGGTTACCAAGCTGGACATTGCACATAATAATTTTACATTCGCATATATGAAGTCTCAAAATTGATGAGCATTCCACAAACAAACAATCTGAATGCAAACAATTTTGTAGGCATATCAACCAGAGGATTAGAGTGGGATCAGAAAACTTTATTTTGCATTAGCAGTAGATACCAAAATCGGCATAATTTGATTATTCCAATTATCAATTTTAAGTCCCCAAAACTTGAGAGTTATAGAGGCACTTCCATTAAACTTTTGATGGTTATGACTTGCATCAATACATCATACCGATATCAGCCCATCTTTAACCTATATGAAGAACTTCCAGTGTTACATTATCACCGTGATTGGAAAGCATCAAGGTGGGCCCACAAGAGAATTAGCATATTTCAAAGATGCATAGAATTCGTAGCTGACAATACTCAACCATGAAAAATTGTTTTCAATTCTTTTTTTTTTCGTTCTTTCTTTTTTACTTCAGTTTCTAGGAGAACCATGCAATTTTTTTTCTTTTTTCTTTTTTTTTTTTTTGGATAACCTAAGGTATCTCTTGCCCAACCCAGCCCAAGAGCCTCTGGCCTTGATGGAACAAGAAAAGAAAACTAGCCATAAAAGTGATAGACAAATATCCCACACCTGACATTCAACACAAAATTGTAAAGTATTAATATAATATGGGCTACAAAAACCCTTCGCAGAATTGATAAAAAATAAAAATAAAAAAGGAGAAAGGCTGCCATATCTATTCCTGAAATGGAATCTTATGGGTACAAGAAAGAAAAGAATAAAGATAAGCATGAAAGAGGCAATTAATAAGTGGCTATTATAGAAGAGGAAATTAAATAATGTCATTAGATACGGTATAGGCAGTAGGCACTTACATATAGAAAATAAATAACAACCCCACAACAAAGTATTGGGAGATACAAGTTCAAGAACAAACCTGAACCGAAAACAATAAACACCTAAAAAAGAATTCGTAAGGAAAACAGAGGGAGCGATTTCCTTTGCAACATCTCTGGGGCTAGAATATTTAATTATAATGTATATATTTAAATCTAATGATTTAATTATAATGATTAATCCTTCAGAGTTTATTACATTAATTATAGGTAATATAATGGTAATTTTTGGGTTACATAATTAGGGGGGTAAGATTCTAGTGGGAACCACCTTTGGAATGGGACCCTTTATATACTTGTCTTTTTACTAGTGGGCTTTTAAATTTGGTATTTAAGACTTATGAGATCTTAGTAGGACCCATTAGAACTGACTTAGACTAATATGAGAAGAGGAGAAGTTCGACTTTCAATAGGAATAAAGGGTAATGCACACATCCCGAAGGATTTGTGAGTGCTACATGCATCCCAAGGTCTATTAAAGCATATGTGCACCACTCTTTTGATGATATTCAGTCAAACAGGCCTAGAAACCCTGATACTCCTCTCTCTCTTTTCCATCAACTCTTTCTTCATTCAAGACCCTAACCTTAGTTCCTAGATGTCGAAGACTAATGAAATCTAGAGAATCAAGGGTAGAAGGAAGGGGACCTGTGAGATTCAAGTGTAGGTAATGACCTATAGCATTCCTCAAGTCAACCAGGTGACAAATTCATATTCAAGGTGAGTAGACATTCAGTTGCACTTGTAAATTTGTAGTTCTAATTGATAGATTTCTAGGTTTTGAATCTATAAGAACCCTATATTCAATGATACAAGTCTAGATGTTGAGGTGTAGATGAGAGGTCAACCATCATTATATGATAATCAAGGATACCAAAGAGGTGTAAAACCTAGCCAAACCCACCCTTGGAGTCCAAGTCATGGCCAAATCGCTATTTGGGGCTTGAGCTTTGACTGGATGCTCATAATCTCTTCGGTTGATTGTCTATTTTGTAATTTTATATTAGAGGCACATAGATGATGAGTATTTTGCATGAATCCATGACCGGTGGGTGACCTTCAAATATTCACATTGGGTTTTTGGGGATTCAACCGAACCCTAGGTTAGGGTTTGACCATGATGAACCATGTTTAAGGGTTTGGTCTTAACTAATTATATGTAGACCTTTTGTTATGTAAATCGTGTTATGTTAATGTAATGCCACAAGAGTAAGTTGTGTGAATTCAGGTTGATAGTTGATTTGCACGTACGGATATTATAGTTTCATGTAATTTAGTGTAGTATAGGAAAAGAGGACCTTGGGCTGCATCATAGAATCAGGTTAGAGGGTTCAGCCAAACCCAAGTCCTAGGATTTGATGGGTCGAATCCTAGGGTCTGGGTTGTACATGAGTTGAATTACCATTTTGAAACTTTTTCATGCACATGTATATAATGATAGTGATGATTCTTTCCCTTGTATAATAACAAGGATTGATGAATTACTTCCTCTGAGTAAGGAACTTCAGTTGCTCTCTACATACATGTTGTTTATGTTGAGATTGTGCATAGCTGATCCAAAAAGTGTGCTCATGATATGTGCTCGTATATGATTATGCAATTAGATTATGTTTTATAATATATCAACTAAGAATGGTTCACTCATCTATAAAAGGGGTAATTATGTGATAAACCCATACACATTGGATATCAATACTGAGTTGGATCATCATCATCATCATCATCATCATCATCAAAGCCTTATCCCAACCATATTGAGGTCGGCTACATGAATTCTATTTCTCCATTCCGTTCTATTTTAAGCTAAATCTTTCGATAAGTGAAATTTCTTCAAATCTGAATTAATGACTTCCATCTATGTTTTCTTCGACCTGCCCCTACCTTTTGATAGGCCTTCCACCTGTATATCCAAACTTTTTTCTCACCGGTGCCATTACTGGCCTACGCTCAACATGCTCAAACCATTTTAAACGGGTTTCTCTAATCTTATCCCCTATTGGTGCTACCCCAAAATGTTCTCGAACCGCTCATTTCTAATTTAATACTGAGTTGGATACAGGAAGATTAAATTTAGAATTAGTGTGTGGGGCTGATTATAGAAACCAACCCAAATTTAGGTATTGGAGCTGAATGAACTCAGACTCAAACCCGGAGTATATGGTAAATAAGGACTTAGACTACCTGGATCTACCCCTTGGATGCCACTAGACTGAAGAGGATGTCCTTAATGCATAAGCCCTATTGTGATGTTTTGTTTGACTTAGGTCAGCCTTGTGATAATGATGTTGCCCGACTTGAGGTCAACCCCAAGATAATTTGGTTACCTGGTACCGCATTGATGATGATGGACCCTCATTCGTCACCTGGAATGTATACACCAAATTTTATGAAGTTACGTATCCTGTTTGATATTGTACCCTCACGGTGGTCAATCTGGCCCTCAAAAGCCCTTAAAATGAGGGCTTTTATTTGTAAGGTAATGCCCTAGGGCTGGGCTAAGACAGATTTTTGAAGGCCCTCAAATTTCAAGGCCAGGATTGGACAGTACTAGCCCTGCACAGCCCAACCCTGGCCTTGTCCATCCTACTTTTATTTATTTTTATATAAAATGTATATTTATATATGTAAATATACACTAAATTGCAGTTCCCTAACATAATTGGGACAAGGCTTTGAAGATGATACTAAAATAGCCTTATCATGGTCACTTACTAGTAATAAAAGGGGGATATGAAGGCAATTTCATACCCAGCTACCCATTACCAAATGTCCTAAAAATACATACATACATACTTGGTTCATTTTATCTATGTTTAATTATTTAAATTATGAATTGTACTTAATACATAGGCAAGAAGTGTTTAGAGTTTATTGTTTCTTATTTGTTTAGAGTTTATTGTTTCTTATTTCTTCTAGTTTTATTGTTTCTTATTTAGGGTTTGCATCATTGCTTCTAATCCCTTTCTTCTAGTTTTATTGTTTCTTATTTAGGCTTTCTATATTATTTTTATATATTCTTGTTTGTGTGAAAGGGGGTATACTCCTTTCTATTAATAAGGATGCACTTTTTCTTTTGAGTTACTTGGGATGCCAACCAATTCAGAGAGGTAGTTTCTATGTACATGGAACTTTAAAGATATGGGGTGATTCAAATATCTTTTTGATTAGATAATTATAACTCAATTTTTAAAAGTCTAAACTAATATTTTTAAAGTACATTTAACAAAATAGTCAAATCAGTGTTAATTTGAAAATAATGTCAATTGATAAACTATGTGAATGTAAATAGTTGAAAATTTTCAAAGAAGGGTTACAAATGGAATGATTTCATACACAGAAATTCCTGTGAAATGTGTGAAATAGATCAAACCCTTTAACCATTTTCCTTCTTTGACAAAAAATAAATAAATAAATCTGTATGTCTAGAACTCAAGTAACCAAAGTACGTATGACTTTCTCACCGATAATAGCACCGGTAAGAAAAAGTTTGGTTATCCAGGTGGATGCCCCATCAAGAGATAGGGGTAAGCCGAAGAAAACATTGATGGAGGTCATTAAATTAGATTTGAAGAAGTTTAACTTATCTAAGGATTTGACTCAAAATAGAACGAAACGGAGAAACAGAATTCATGTAGCCAACTCCAACATGATTAGGATAAAGCTTTGATAAAGATGATGATGAAGAGTGAAGTGAAGTGAATGGTCATTTTAAGAGATTAAAAATAATAATAATAACAGGGGTTAAATCAACAAATGATTACATGTTGTCATTTAGTGGGAAGAGAATGTAACTTTTTGACTTGTGTTAAAAGTAGATATTTTTGCCAATTAGTGGGATGCAAAAGTAGTTTTTTTACTTTTCAGTGTAAAAAGGTAAAGGATTTTTTGAAATGTGATATTTCGATTTGACACCTTTTTATTTATTGTGTCTCAAAATGACACCTCACTTCAACTTTACAGTGACGTGAATTTACCAAACACACCCCATATGGTTTCTTATCAATTCCTTCACAACGGGGGTTAGACAAGATAACCCTCGGTCAATACTCAATCCTTGGTAACAATGTAAAAAATAAAACTAAAAATGATTTTCTTGTTTTGAGGCCCTGAGCCCTACTCTAGCCCTCGAGGGCAAAGTAAGGGCCTAAGTAGTGCAAGCCCTCCAAAGGCTTTGGCACACCTAGGCACGGCCTTGCATATATTGATGGTAGGGTTAGGACAACCCCAGGCCCGGCCCTTCGACAGCTCTACCTCACGGTACCTTATTTGGCATGTGCTACCAAGTGGTGAGGCGGTTCTCAATAGATGAGACCATGAATCGATTGTCCGGACTACAGACGAGACAGGTTGGGTAAACTGGGACTTATTGCCATGTATAATTTTATTAAAGTTCACTTGTGTCTCAAACTATACTGTTGTTGTACATGCATGCAAATGGAATTGTAAGTTTGTTCACTCAGTTGTACTTGTACTGATTTATGGTATGCCCCTACCAAACAACCAGAATGTTGTCTTGCAAGATTATATGAACAATCAAGGAGAGTTAGGATTTGGCATGCGCACCTGAATGATGGATTCACATAGAACATAAAGAGGATTAGCCTCATCAGATTTGTTTAGTTTATTTCAGTTAGACAATTGAGGACCGTAGTTGCCTGTTTTTCAGTATTTAGTTCATCTTGTTTAGATATTTGTCTTTGATTCAGACTTTAATTATACATTCAGATTCATTTAATGGATACCCTGAATTCCTCTTTTGGTTATTAATTTGACTTATGAATGGGAATGTGATACTTGGTTACTCATGACGGGGAATTTGAGGACCCCGGATTTCAGGTTGCGACAAGGTGCAACCATTGTTCTCATTTGAACCACTATCAACAAAAGTTTCAAAATCAATTATTTCACTTCTACCTGACTCATCCTCTTCCATGCTTAATCCATCGAGTAATGATAATTTTGACATTGATTTTCAAAAATATTAAGAACATAGAAAGAACACTGGAGGAAGATCATATGCTACAGTGACCCTACAATTTTGTATTTGTACATGGTGTCGGTACTGATTTGGTAAGTAGAAGCGTGATTATCCTAGCGACTGAATCTATCCCTAATGATTGATCATCATCCAAGCCACCCCAAAGGACTGAGCTTATCTAAAGGATAAAAAAGATCACTTAAAAATACAATTATTAGGGACGAAAGAAGCCAACAATAACTACTCAACTCCTTCAGAACTTAGATGCATTTTTTTCCCTATTTTCCATTTGGTAGAGGTTTTTGGAGGCTTTTGGGGATCTTTATGTGTTGTGGAAGATCTAAGCGTTTGATTATCAACTGCTCTAGTCATCTGATTCAATGAAAACATAGGAAAACATCTCTCTTAAAAATCTGCAAACTCATCCCCATTTTCTTTTCTCAACCAAAACATACATGATAACCAAAGCCCGATATTTTGCTGAGTTTTAACTATTCAGAACATGACTAATCATAACAAGATATCACAAGATCAATAGACCGATTTCAAGTTTGTGTCGACCACTATACTAAACCATGGTAATAGAAATGTAACATTAATAAAAAAAGATAGTGCTAAACTATATACAAAGGATTCAAAACTCAACAAGAAAAGCAGATTCGTACTAGCCAAGTCCTTAGCTGCATTGGAATCTTTGACTCCCACATGCTTAAAAAATATGACCAGCACTTCCCATTGTTGTTACAAAGAACACCTCGGATACCTGTTGGACCTAACTTGCCTCACATATGCAATGCAATAACACTACTACACAATAGAATCAACCAAGAACAAACCCTGTCAGATACCTGTTACTCAGATGATTTGGAGGTTTGTGGTTGAATCGTTTTCGGGTGCCATTGGATCTTCCCGAAGTGCATCCTAGAGATTTATCAGGCATAGTATCCTCCAAATGGATCGCCCAAGGGGAAGGAGTTGTGGAGGTTGTCCTTTCTAGTAGTTATATGGATCACATGGCAGGAGGGAAATTCAAGGTGTTTTGAGGGGAGGCCTAAGAAGTGTGGATCCTTGTTGGATGAATTAAACCTTCAGTTGCCTCTTGGGTAACCATTAATCATCATTTCAAATGCTACACTTTGGAACAAATAATGTGAAATTGGAAGCAGAGAATCTGCCATGCCATTAGCTAATCAACCCATATGACAAAACTAAAACTAAAGTTTCCAAGGGCTCAATGCAATGAAGGTCACCCAAGAATAGCAATAAATGATCGCTCTTATAATTAACATATCATGAAATGCAACTTAATAAATCCGAAGAGCTTCCAAAATAGCCAACACCTCCGCTGCATTAGAATATCCAACTTCCTAGGTTGGGCTTTGTTGTTGCAAAGTACACCTCAGACACCTATTTGACCTAACTTGTCACTAGCTACTCCATTTTTACACCACCTACCACAGGTAGAAGTGCATATAGATAAAACCATAACCCTAAACATCCTAATGCTTCTTTATTTCCAATAAACAAAATAAAGGAAACCAAGTGATCTACCAGAGACCCCACAGTGGTGGGACTGGAAGCCTTGTGCACTGAGCTGCCCTTTTTTTAAGTGATCTTCTAGAGCAATAAAACACAGTGAAAAGGACCCAACACCCCGTTAACACTGGCTCATATAGTATAATAGCCCAAGTTTCCGAAAAGCCCATGTACACTAAATGGGATTGACCCATTATACTAATAGCATTATCATAGTCAAAGTTGTAGTCATATACACCATTATTTCCCCTTTTGTATGATATCATAGCTGTATACAGATTGTAAATGGATTGACTATAGCCTTAATTAAGGCAATTGAGAATTATAAAGAGGGAGGATCCATCAACTCCCATCGATATCATCTTTCTCAAAAACTATTCTCTATATTACTGTATATGGAATGTCATGGTATCAGAGCCTTCTGCATAGAGATCTTCCTCTCTGATCACTTCCCCTCATCATAGCAAGAAAGGTTCCTATTTCCGATAGAAAACATACCGTGGTGTTCAAACTATGCCCCACCTGCTTGATCACACTTCTAGAAAAGGACTACACCATGCTGGTCGACTGGGTATTCTAGGATTTTTGAAGACTTTTTTGGATTTTTTGATCATCAGAAGTAGGCCATCTTCCTTAATTTATGGTTTAAGGATATTTTGCAACAGTTTTCATCAACTCCGTTCAATTTTCTGGATTTTTGGTATTTCTTCATGAAAATTGATTAAGTGAATCAACATCAAGATACTTTCAAGGTATTAAGGCCTGATCGCTCTTCAGATCTCTTTGTGGGGCCCACATGATCAACAAATCTCAAATTTCAAGGTCGCCTGGACCTTTTTTTGGTCATTTTCTACAATCATAACACATTCTAGGACTTCTGCACCTTTTGATTGCTGCTACTTGGTTTCTATTACACTGTCTACTGCTTCCTCTTCATTTTATGAACCTAAGGCCATTCTGGGATTAGGCCATTCTGGGATAGCTTTTTTCTTGCCTATTTTCCATTTTTGGTTCACTGCAATTGTTGCTGTGTCTCTACAGTGGCTACTGTGGTTCTAAAATTGCTACTCTGTGCCTAAACTTGCTTGTTTCTTTGTTCCATTAAGTTGATACACTGTTTGGACCATGGATAAATCTAAAATTACACTCATTAAATTCAATGGCAAGAATTATACATCATGGTCTTTCCAACTTCAGATTTACCTTAAGGGTAAAGAACTATGGGGCCATATTGATGGGTCATATGCTCAACCTACTGACACTAAGGACTTAGCCAAATGGGAGACTAAAGATGCCCAAATCATGAGTTGGATCTTAGGGTTTGTCAAATCTCAGTTTACTCTTCATCTTCGTCCATATAAGAGTGCCAAAGACATGTGGAACTATCTGAAAACAATCTATCAACAAGAAAACTCTGCATAGAGATTCCACTTAGAGCATGAAATCTCTCAATTCACTCAAGGAAATCTGTCCATTCAAGATTATTATTCTCAGTTTGTGAGCTTATGTACTAACTATACTAACTTGATTTATGTGGGCATTTCCGCTCCCTCCTTGCCTACGGTCCAAGAACTTCATAAAACCAGTCGCAAGGATCAGTTCTTAATGAGCTTAATGTGAAAATCAGCCGAGAAGATGGGGAGCCCCTTGCCAACCCCTCTATCTTTTGACAACTTGTGGGCTGCCTTCTTTACTTAACAATGACACGTCCAGATATCTCTCATGCTGTTCAAGCTGTCAATCAATTTATCAGCAATCCCCATAAACTGCATTTCCAAGCTGTTTATCGAATTCTTCGCTATGTAAAAGGCACTCATAGTCAAGGTTTGTTTTACCCTTCATCATCCCCATTAACATTGCAAGCCTATGATGATGCAAAATGGGCCGGATGTCTTAACACTCGTCGCTCCACAACAGGATAGTGTGTTCTTGGGCCCCTCCCACATCTCATGGAAGAGCAAAGTACTCATTCTATATTAACCGCTGCAGCAGAATATCGATCCATGTCCTCTACAAGTGGTGAAGTTGTATGGCTTCGTCGTCCCTTTGAGAATTCAGCGTCTTCCTCAAAGATGCTACTCTATATGCTGATAACACTAGTGCTATTCACATCACGAAAAATACTGTATTTCATGAGCACACTAAGAATATTGAAATTGACTGCCACTTCATTCATCAACACTTTGTCTCCAATGCCATTCATCTGCCCTACATTTCTTCACACAATCAACTTGCGGATATTCTCACCAAGGGCCTTCCCCGGGATCACCATGATTATCTTTTTTCCAAATTGATGCTTTCCAATTCCCTGCATCAATTTGAGGGGTAGTGTAGAGGCCTATCATGAAAAGCCCATGATCTAGGCCCAGGTAACGATTATCCCTCCACGTGAGGGATCTCTAAAATATTGGTAAAGGATGTACAGCTGTGAGATTGCTACAACATTGCTACATAATTGTAAATAGATCTTAGGATTCCTTTTTTGCTTACAATTAGAATGTAATTACAGCCTTACATTAGGCATACAATGAATATATATACATAGTCGATCTCCCTCATTGTGATATGACAGTTTTCTCAACTTTCTCCACCTACAGTTCTTCTCCAATAAAAGGGTCTTTGATTCCTTACATCCTACCCCACCCATAGATTAGTCTAGAACTGAATTTTGCCACCTTTACCCATGCGGTATCTAATAAGTTTCGCAAGGGGTTCTTTGGCTTCGAGAATACCTTTCCACATATTAGAACAATGGGTAAAGGGGCCCTTAATCACCCAACCTTCCCTTGAGATGTCATACTTGGAGCTAACGATGTGCTTCTACAAACACTGTGACTCTTCCCCAATCCTCCAAATCCATTTGCCCAATAAGGCGAAAGTCATCTCCTTCGAAGGTCTAATAGCCAAATTCCCATCCTGCTTGGGTCTACAGACTTTAGGCCATTTGATGAGATGAATCTTCTGTATTAACTCATTGCCATTCCATAAGGAAGTTTTTCAATGTGTTTGATCACGCTCTTCGCGCATCTGAAAAGGAACATGAAATAGATAGGCAAGTTGGCTAGTGCCGTTTTGATAAGCGTAATTCTATCACCGATCAAAAGATAGTTACCCTTCCAAAGAGCCAATTTTTTCTCCACTCTTTCAATCACCGGATGCCATAATGACTTGGAGGCGGGGCAAATACATATAGGGAGGCCCAGATAGGAATAGGACAGAATTCCCAATTTGCAGCCGACAATATCTGCAAGATACACCAAACATTCTTGGGCCACCCTAATGCCAATTATCTCACTTTTAAAGAAGTTGATTCTCAACCCAAAGACAACTTCAAAGCATAAAAACACTGCTTGAACATTACAAAGTTAGTCTTCATCCGCATCACAAAGGAGGAGGGTATCGTAAGCAAATTGAAGATGGGATATCTCTTGGGCCCCATGAGCTGGACAAAAACTTTTAAAGAGATCGTCATTCGCGGCCATTTACAACAATCGACTAAGAACTCCCCCAACAATGACAAAAAGAAACAGAGGAAATGGATCTCCTTGACGGAGACCTCTAGAGGCTGCAAAGAATCCAAAAGAAGACCCATTCAGAAGAATGGAGAAAGTAACCAACTTCAAACAGCCAGATATCTAGTTCCTCCACCTTGATCCAAATCCAGTTCCTCCACCTTGATCCAAATCTCATTCTCCTCATCAAATATTGGAGAAAATCCCAATCCACCCTATTGTAGGCTTTCTCCAAATCAAGTTTGCAAATGATGCCTGGTTTCCTATCCCTATATCTGGAGTGGAGGCATTCTTTGGAAATAAGAACCCCATCCAAGATTTGTCCTCCGAAAAGAAAGGCCCCTTCGGCATTAGAAATTATACTTGGCAGCACGTTTTGGAGTCTCCTTTTTAGGTTCATAATTTATGATGTTACTGCAAATTTCATAGTTGTAAATTCAGACATGAACTATTAGTTTCAGGCTGATTACCGAAAGATAAGAATGCATTATGTACTTCGTTATCTGAAGTTTGCATCAAATGGTTGCTTTTTTTTTAACATTTTATTTTGTAAACTAGAGAAGCCATAGTGATAAGGTAGTTAGCTAATCATAACATATGTCTGGAATTGCAAAGTATGTCATAGAAAGGAACTCATAATTTCTAGAACTACAAACCTCTAAACATTTGTGCGGTGACTGTTTTGGAGATATAAAAAGACCTTCGATATTATCACCTCCAATCACTTTTATTCTACCATCTCTGTCACCATATGGAAAACAATAGTAAATAACTTATTACAGTACAACAGGAAAGTTAAAGCATGAAATAACCACATTGTGAAATATTCCAATGACTAAATTGTGGTGTGTGAAGTGTTTTTTAAAACTTGACAATAAATGTAAAGTTTTTATTCTAGAATTGTAGGCTTCAAAGGCATCGCACATTGAATTTCGTTAGATGATAAGATTTGTTTAAACTATTTGACTTTGAATCACAAATGAATTAGAATATGATAGGGTCAAAATGGTTTTTGATAAGATTAATGATTCAATTTTATATTATTTGCTCCCCTATACATAGAGGATATTTCCATTAATGAAATAGAGTGAAATCTATGAAAATGTACTTAGTCAAGTTTCTTCATGGCATGGCATTGGAGCTATGCGCTGAGAGTGATCTAGTGACCAAGCCAGCCACGGCCCTAACTCATACACTTCTACACTAACTGTCTTAGTTATTTTTTATCATGAATAAAATAAAACTCCTCTCTCCACGCATTCATTCAAGCCTCAAGACCTCGTCATTTTCATCAAGTCACACAATCCAATGCTTCCTAAAGAAATCATGACAGATGTGATCCAGTGCGCCACCAGCACGAACAAACTCAAAGAGTCAAGGGTTTGTATTTGTTTTCTTTCTCATGTAACCAAATGGAAAATCTTCTTGAAAGGCCCACACAATTGAGAGAGGGTAGCTGATAAGATCTGTTCAAACACTTTGAATTAGAATTCTGAGAAAAAAAAAAAAGAATTGGATAGGTTTGAACTAGTTTTTGATACAATTAATGATTCAATTTCATCTCATTCACTCTTGTATAAATAGAGGTTTCTATTAATATAATACTATGGTTGAATTTACGAAAATGTAGGCTTTTGAATTTCTATATCTTGATGTATTGTTCAATCATGAACAGCCAATGACTACTTATAGAGTACAATGAAAGATGTTAACCCGAACAAGGAAGCCTAATTATAGGAAACCTAATCCTATTCCCATCATAATTCTAGGCTAAAATAACTCAATTTTAATATATTTATAATTTAGGAAACTAATCCTCTCATAATTACAAGTAGATTCACTCATTCAAAATTACAAACCCCTCTTCTCAAAGAAAAAATAAATTCCCATTGATAGGTTGTAGTATATGGGCCTACAGGACCTAGTAGGGATTTCTTTTGACAACGCCTACCATAATAAACATGTTTGTTTGCTCATGAAAATTTGACATGTAGCCAAATTTCTTCAGGTATACTCGGTTTTAAGAGTTCATGAAACTCAAAACACATTTCTTTACCTCTTTTTTAAGAGATTTCTTCAATAAGATCCCATAAAGGATTTGGCAAGCTGTTAGGATGGTTTCACCCTAGTACAGGTCGAGTAGTCCACAACTTTTTAGGAACATTGATTAACTTCCCTTTCTTCCATCGTATTACATACATAAACCATTTATAAAAGGAAAATTCTCTCCAACTCCGTAGACCTTAAGGGTTTAATCTTTTTATCAATTTGATTTCCACTTCATTTCATAGATTTAAGATTTTCTTTTGCTTCATTTATTGGTTTTCAAAAGGTGAAAATGTTTTGGCGCAGCCTGGATCTTGGATGGGTAGTAGAACAATCTCCCGAGGGATTGTTCGAATCCGAGGATTCAATGGCAGTCACAATGACGATAAAGAACGAGAAAATCTTGCACAACTGAAATTTTTATTGATAAAAAGCATACCTAATGCAGTGAAGAATTCCTCCTTATATAGGAGTGATCGTTTCTAAATATAGAAGGACTAATTCTAAACAAATAAGACCTACTAAATAGGAAATAACAAAATAGAAAGTGCATCAATCGGGATCCTTGAAGAAGTCAAGGATCAATCGGATGTCCTCCGAGCCTATGAGCTGGGCCAGACTTGGGTTCGGCCTGCATCAGCTCTCCCCGGCTTAGAAAAACTCGACTCCGGCTAGTTGAGCGCTTGATATCTCTCATAAAGATCAGGATTGATGCGCTGGAAGTCAGGAGCTGTAATCCACGTAGCATCAGAGATAGGACGATTCCGCCAGCGTACATAAAACTTCTAATAACCTCCTTGACGTGTAGAAACAATTTGATCATCAAGGACATCAATAATTTCATCAGGAGGTGGAGAATTAACTGGTAAAGAAATAAGCTGCTCTTCATTTTCTCCTTCAGTATCATGGCCACGATAGAGAGTAAGATCCTCGACATTGAATGAAGAACTGACGCCTGAATCAGTAGGGATATCAAGAATATAGGCGTTGGAATTAATCTTCTGGAGAATCTTGAAAGGACCTGAGTTACGAGGATGTAATTTCTTGTTAGCTCCAGATGGCAATCTCTCAGGTCGAATACGCACCATAACCATATCGCCTTCATTAAATTCAACAAAACGACGATGTTTGTCAACTTGCTGCTTATAAATATCATTGCTGGCAGATATATGGCGACGTACTTCATTACGGACTTGCTGCATGTGTTGGAAGAAAGTTTCAGCATCTGCACTCACTCTGGCATCAACCGGTAACGGAACAAGATCAACAGGGAGTCGAGGACGAACTCCTGTAACAGCTTCAAATGGTGAAAGTCCAGTTGATCGGTTGACAGAATTATTGTAAGCAAATTCTGCCATAGGGAGCACTTGATCCCAATTTGAAATTCGGTCACGTACAAGACAACGTAACAATTGGCCAAGACTTTTGTTTACCACCTCTGTTTGTCCATCAGATTGAGGGTGATAAGCAGTAGAAAAATTAAGCTTGGTGTTAGGCAGCATCCATAAGATCTTCCAGAAGTAGCTCATAAACTTCGCATCTCGGTCAGAAACAATAGTTTTGGGAAGCCCATGTAGTCGAACAACTTCTTTGAAGAATAATTTGGCCACCTTGTAACCATCAACAGTTGCAGTGCAAGGAATGAAGTGTGCCATCTTTGAAAAGCGATCAACAACAACGAAGATGGAATCAACCTTTTTAGCAGTCGTGGGTAAACCGAGCACAAAATCCATGCTAATGTCTTCCCAAGGAGTATGTGGAACAGGCAAAGGCTGATATAACCCAGTATTCTTCTTGTTTCCTTTTGCAATCTGGCATGTTCGGCATCTTTCACAAATATGAATCACATTGGTCTTCATACGAGGCCAATAATATCTATCACTGACAAGTGCAAGTGTTTTGTCGCGACCCAAATGTCCGCTACATCCACCTGCATGCAACTCTCGCACAACATATTCACGAATAGAAGTGGCTGGAAGACAGAATTGCGTACCTTTGAATAGGAAGCCATCATGAAGACTATAATGAGGATGTTGAATATGACTGCCATCAAGGAGATCCGCATAAATAGAACCAAAATCTTTGTCGGCCGCATAATCTTGTTTGATTTGCTCAAAACCAGGCACATTAATAGACATGGCAGTCAAAAGATGTTTTCTCCGGCTTAATGCATCCGCAATCAGGTTATCCTTTCCAGCTTTATGACGAATGCTAAATTTGAATTCTTGTATATATGCACTCCATTTAGCTCGGTTAGCGCTGATCTTCTGCTGAGAGTGTAAATGTTGCAGAGCATCATTATCAGAGTAAAGCACAAACTCATTTACAATCAAATAATGCCGCCAATGACGAAGTGTTTGGACAAGTGCATAGAACTCCAAATCATATGCAGTATACTTTCGCTTGGCATCAGAAAGTTTCTCACTGAAGAATGCAATAGGATGTCCTTCCTGGCTAAGGACTCCGCCAATGCCGACATTTGAGGCATCGCAAGCAATTTCAAATAGCTTGCTAAAATCAGGAACTTGCAAAACGGGCGCTGCAGTAATCTTTTGCTTGATCTTCTCAAAAGCCCTGGTGGCTGCATTGGTCCACTTGAAGTCACCTTTCCTCATGCAATCAGTAATAGGAGCCATAACAGTACTGAAGTTTCTGATAAACCTTTTGTAAAAATTGGCAAGACCATAAAAACTGCGAACTTCAGTAAGGGTAGTA
Organism: Sextonia rubra; assembly: GCA_037013555.1. Taxonomy (NCBI): domain Eukaryota; kingdom Viridiplantae; phylum Streptophyta; class Magnoliopsida; order Laurales; family Lauraceae; genus Sextonia; species Sextonia rubra. The sequence continues at coordinate 13,321,610 of JASUAD010000012.1, forward strand.
GGAATTGGCCAATCAAGAATAGCGCTTACTTTCGCAGGATCCATCTTAATTCCTTGTGCAGATACTACATATCCCAAGAAAACAACAGAGTCACTCATGAAAGTGCATTTCTTGAGATTGATATAGAAACGCTCCCGGCGGAGAAGTTGGCAGACCTTATCTAAATGCTGAAGATGATCTTCTTTTGACTTGCTGTAAATAAGAATATCGTCGAAGTAGACGACAACAAATTTTCCAATATAAGGCTGCAATAATTGTGTCATAACCCGCATAAAAGTACTAAGAGCATTTGTCAAACTGAAAGGCATAACCATCCATTCAAAGAGACCATCCTTTGTTTTAAAGGCAGTTTTCCATTCGTCTCCTCGTCTTATGCGAATTTAATGATATCCGCTCCGCAGGTCAATTTTGGAAAATATACGTGCACCAATCATCATATCTAACATATCGTCTAAACGAGGGATGGGGAAGCGATATTTTACCGTGATTTTGTTGATTGCACAGCTATCTACACACATTCGCCAACTTCTGTCCTTCTTCGGAGTGAGAAGTGCTGGAACACCACATGGACAGAGACTTTCCTTTATATAGCCCTCCTGAAGCAAATCATCAACTTGCCTTTTTAACTCTGCATGTTCTGTTGGACTCATCCGATAAGCAGGTAAGTTAGGCAAAGAAGCTCTTGGAACCAAATCAATAGCATGCTAAATGTCCCTTAGTGGAGGTAGTTCCTTGGGTAACTCATCAGGAACTAGGTCGGCAAATTTGTCCAATAATGGCTTCACTTCCTGAGGAATAGCATGAGAATCACCAGCAACTTGTTTCGTAACTAAGGCATACATGACACCTTGCTCTTTGCTTTCAACTTCAAATTTCCGCATGGTTAAAATATGCGATGTAGGAGAAACTGCGGCGGCGGCGGGAGAAGAGGTAGGAGAGGATGGCGGAGTTTGCAATGGACGTAGCACGATACGTCTACCTTTCCAATTGAAAGCATAAGTATTGTGTTCATGATCTGTGATCACTTTAAGCTTCTGTAACCATGGCCGCCCGAAAAGAATATGTGTAACGTTCATTGGGATGACGTCACAGAGAAGAGTATCTTCATAATTGCCAATCTTAAAAGGCACACAGCATTGCTGACGAACAGAAATAGAATAGTTATCAACCCATGCAACTTTATATGGCCTTAGATGTTTTACCGTGGGAAGTTTAAGCTTATCAACTGCTTCTTGGGAGATAACATTCATAGCACTTCCACCATCAATAATCATATTACATGCTCTGTCCATACACCTGATACGAGATCGAAAAATAGAAGCATGATTCCAATCTTCATCCTCTTTAGCATCCGCTACTAGCAAACGACGATCTAGAAAGAGAAGCGGAATACCATCATCAGCGTCTGCATAATCTACCTGATCAGCTTGATCTTCATAAGGAGGATCTATATCAGTGTGCCCTGATTCGACATGTTCATCATGCTGAGTATCAATATCAGGCTCATTGGAAGTATATAAATTACGATGAGGGCATTCATTGGCATAATGTCCTCGTTGCTTGCAAGCATGACAAACAATATCCCTCCTGTCTGTTCTGGCATAAGCACGATTATCAGGCTGGTTCTGTGGACCCCTCTGATTCTGTTGGGGATTCATCTGTCTTTGTTGCATCCCTGGCCGAAGATTCTGAGGAGGCTGCTAAACTTGACGCTGAGGAGGAGGCCTATAAACTGTTGCTTGATTGCGATTATAAGTAGGATCAGGACCTCGTTTTATGGAAGACTCCCCGGCTTGGAAAAGATTACGCTTCCGCAATTGAATTTCATGTTGGGCTTTGCGGGCTTTATTGAATATTTCATCCACTGTGGCATAATCAAACATTGCCACCTCTCGTCTGATATCGGCACGCAGATTATCCCTATACCTAGTGATAGTCAGACGATCAACAGTCCTCAAGTTACAGCGAACAATGTATTCGCGAAACTTGTTGGTATATTCTTCCACAGTCATAGGGCCTTGCTGGAGACTCAGATATTCTTGGTGAAGTGTATCCATGTAATCAGAAGGAAGGAAATTGCCCTTGAGCTTCTCTTTCATAATATTCCACCGGAGAATCGGCTGGCCTACTGCAAGCTCATTGTTTTCAACACCATACCACCAAATGCGAGCAGGACCCTTCAGTTTGACCTTGGTAAAGGCTATCCGCTGTGCATCATTCATACCATACCAAGCAAAATAATCCTCCAAAGAATTAAGCCAATCAACAAAAACTTTCGGGCTCGCATCACCACTAAAGTCAGCAATTTCAATTTTGACTTTCCTAGTGATGTCATCAGGTGGGGCTGCAACATGGTGAGCTTGATGATCTCGTTCAGCCAGAAGGCGCTCCATAAAATCACGAATGGATTCATGATTTTCAGGTCTTTCTGGTTGGACGGGCGTGTAAACCATAGATATATTAGAGGATCCTTCTTGACTAACAAATTGCTTTGTTTGTAGCTCAGCAATGGCAGTTTTTACAATTTTGAGACGTCCCGTGACATCTTCTAATTCTTGACTTAGTTTAAGGATGGTTTCATCCCTCTGGCGGTCAGTCATCCAATGCTAAAGATCATCACCACGCCTAGGCATGATTGCTTCTTCTTCTTCTTTTTTTTTTTTTTTTTTTTGGTATGTAGTGGGTCGCGGGTCGGTGGGCGGGCCGGACCAACTTAGGTCCAACTGGAACCCGGCACGGGTTCTGGAGTTTTCTTGCTCGGTCTGTCTGCAGAGAAAGGAAATAAAAGAGAGGAGGGAGCGGACTTAGCTGAAGAGCGGAAGAGGAGAAAAAAAAACGGAGAGGGAAGCAGTGCCTCTGCTTCTTCTTCTGCCTCTGTTTCTTCGGTTGGGTTCCGGAGGCAGTGCGAAGCAATGGCGTCAGAGAAGAAGCTCTCGAATCCGCTGCGATGACGGTGCGATGGAGGCTGAAGCGATCAACTGTGCTTGTGGCCGCGGCGGAGGACGGCGACAACGCAACGGCTGAAGGCCGTCGCTGCTGACAGTGACGTCGAAGCCGATGACAATGGAGACCACCGGTGCCAGGTACGTCGTCTTTTCCCTTTCTTCTCTTCTAGCTGCGGTCTGCTCTCTCTCTCTCGCTCTTTTCTTTTTTTGTTAGTTTCACTCTGGGTTGGGGAGAGGGAAGATATGGCCGAAAAAGTGGGATTTTGCAGGGCTGGGGGTACTCGCTGGCAGATCCGGGTTACAAGTAGGGGGTTACGTGCAGGGGGTTTGAAAAAAAAGTCGGCCAGTGGGTTCTGGGGTTTCGGTAGTGGAACAGGGTGAGAGTGGAACAGGGTGAGGGTTACTGATGGGGAGTTAGGGTTTCGGCTTGGTGCAGGGGTTCCGGCGAATGGGTTTCGGCAGGATGATCGGCGGTATGGGATTGGGTTTGTCCAAAGAGGATTTGGGCGATTGTAGAGCTTCGGTGGTGGCAATGGTAGTTCGGAATGGAATCTGCCGTGGTCTGGGCTGAGCGGGAATGGGTGTAAGGTGTGAACAGAGGCCTCGGTTGGTCTGGGAGTTGAGGATTTGCGAGTCAGGCAGGGTCGCCTGGTGGTGGTGGAGAGGATAATCGGTGAGCAGAGTGGATTGAGCGATGAATTCCGGAAACGACAGAGGTTGCAGGCGACTGGATCTTGGTCTCTGATAACAATCTGACGCAGCCTGAATCTTGGATGGGTAGTAGAACAATCTCCCGAGGGATTGTTCGAATCCGAGGATTCAATGGCAGTCACGATGACGATATAGAACGAGAAAATCTTGCACAACTGAAATTTTTATTGATAAAAAGCATACCTAATATAGTGAAGAATTCCTCCTTATATAGGAGTGATCGTTTCTAAATATAGAAGGACTAATTCTAAACAAATAAAACCTACTAAATAGGAAATAACAAAATAGAAAGTGCATCAATCGGGATCCTTGAAGAAGTCAAGGATCAATCGGATGTCCTCCGAGCCTGTGATCTGGGCCGAACTTGGGTTCGGCCTGCATCATGTTTGTACCTAGAATTCAACAACAATCATCTACTATCATTGGAAACTATTTCTTGTAATACCCAAGGTTTGGAATTATGGGCCTGTTTTAAATATTAAATTGTTGATTGTATTGGTGGGTCCTTTTACCATTCATTTATTGTTAAGATAAGTTATATGATTTTAACATTGAATATAATGGTGATGGGACCCATACCTTACTAACAATATTAGTAATTGAGTGGACAAAAGGTGGACTCTTGTTGCATGACACCTCCATCCTAAAAGAAGTGAACTTTGGATGGGAGAGGAAGTCTTGCTATGCAGAACTTATGATCGGAGAGAAGTCTTCTACATGACTCCTACCAGGAAAAAGAAGGATTGGATATATAATCTGGGGAGTCTCTTGTTTGCCTCATCCTATCTCCTTTTAAAGCCTAAGAGAGAACCTAAGAGAACGGTTGTTGTTTGGGATTCAGGAAAGAGCTTGGAATCTCACGATAGAGAAGAAGGTGATCAGCCAGATAGCAGTTGACAGATGTCCTCTCGGCCACACCGTGAACGTCTACAAAAGGTGAGTGAATCTCCTATGTCTAGTTAAATATGATTTTTGTCACAATGAGAAATAGATACAACTGTTGAGAATGGACTGTTATGAAAGGTTCTGGAGCAACACATCTAGATGGTCTCAAACGTGATTGATCTATATGTGTGGAAAGAGATCCCATTAGTAGGGTTGTGCTTGAATTACCTTATTGTATTCATCCGGTTAAAACTTCAGATATGCTGGTTGGTATAATAGGATTCAGAATTGTTAACTAGATTTGATGGTTTGACTATTATTCATGTCTATGTTGGGGCTTTTCGTGTAGAGCAGTTGGTAGATTTCTTTAGTAAGAATATGATGATGCCTAATGATGATTAGACCTTGCTAATAGGTTGGATCTCATGCTTTTATGATGTTAGTCCTCGTTAATTAAATTTCCCATCAACAAAAACGGGTCTCTATGAACTGATGAACGCTGTTATACATTAGGCGAAGGCTTAATTTCGTCATCGATGGTCCGGGTGCCTAAAATTCCCTATATTATTGATGGCATAATGCCAAAGGGGTTTTCCAAACTCAAATCTTTCCTTGTAAGATAGAGATTCAGGATAGAAATAGGAATTTTTCATTCTCAGATCGTCTGAGAGGAGTTTTGGCGTGATGGCTAAGAAATCCACATGGGCCACTAGATGGGAGATCTGAACCCCACATCATGTAGGGGATAGTTGGCGACCAAGGTCATATAGGTCCCATGCAGAGTGGGCCATGTATGGCCCACCATTTGACGGCTGAAACATTAGGAGGCGTGGAGTATAGATATGACAAAATTTGGGTTCTGTCGAGCAGATGTTTCATTGGGAAATTATAAAGAGAGCCCTACGGTTAGAATAATTACAAAAGAGCCCTTCAATAACTTGTTAAATAAAGACTTATGGAATATGGTAAACTAATGATGACATTATGTAATAAAGGTTGTTTCTTATTGAATAAAGTCATGTTATGAAAATATTGAGATTTATGGAATGTGATTTAAAAAAAAAATGGTGTGGCCCACACCTACACTAACCAATATCAATTAAAATGAGAAGATGGGCAACGATCAAACGGGTCTAGTGGATGGGGCTGGGCCCATCCTAATTATTAGATATAAAAATATTTTTTTATTTACGATTAGTGTTGTGCATGATTTTATTTTGTGAAAGGATTGTTTCAGGGAATGGAACATGCTCTGAACTACTAGCACGGTATGATCTATGGTGGTTATGAAATTTTGGACCACGGAGTTTCGATTGAGACTTTTTGATGATGACTATGAAAGTGAACGACGGGTTACTAAGGTCCTAAAGTAGTGGGTCCCATGGGATGCCAGTTGATGAAATGCGTGAGTGGCATATCGAAAATTATGATATGCTAAGGTGGTAAAATGATGTAAACTGAGTGCAAGGATGTAGTTTAAAGATGTGTCATGGAATGGATCCTATTCATTGACTTAAATTAATTATTGTTTATTACTAATTTGTTTTTATTGATGCTATTATGTTAATTGTGGGTGTATGTTGAGAGTAGGAAATTCATTCACTAGTTTTACTGATGTTGGGTTGCCCCCTTCAAGTAACAAAGCTGCGGATGGACCAGATAATGGCGAAGATCAACCCTTTGTGTTTGGCATGCATGGTTACTGCCGTTACATCAATATTCAGCGTGGCTGAAGAGAGCGTTACATCAATATTTAATAGTTTAGAGGAATAGATAGTAGTGAATATTTTACTACTTCTTAGTAAGTTGAAAGACTTTTTTTTTATCATAAGAATTGTTAGACACTCAAGACTCTATTTGTTTGTTATTTAATTGGTTTGATTATTTGAAAGACAATTTTAATTAATGATGCTTATGCCTTACGTGTTTAATTTGATTTAAGTACGTGGATTGTATGCCAATGCATTATAACTCAGATTCCGACAAGGCCCTAAAATTTGGGTCGTGACATTTCTTCCACATCCATTCACAACTATAAGTCTTAGGCGCATCTCAATATTGTATTCTTGAGGACCACCATATGCCTGAGAGAGGAATTATCATAATGTCATAGTTTGCCAGTGTTCCATATGTCTATAAATGTAGTGTGACATATTTCGCAATCCTATAGATTAAAATAGAATAATTTTGCCTTTAATTAAAGACCAATTAAAAGATTGCTGGTAAATATTATGTAAAGAGTATCATAGTGCTATCCCACAGTGAGAATATCACCATTCAACAATTAAATTCCACTCTTTTTTCTATGGTTTAGAGGTGTTAAAATGAAATAAGAGCAAGATTAGTAGTAAAACCTAGTGCAATCCAATCAGTGAGGGGATCCAGGTATGATGGTTCTTCTTAGGTTATTTAAATAATCAAGAAGTCTTTGTAGCTCTTGGAGTCAGGGGTTCCAAAAACCTATCACTTTCTTTATGTTGCATCGAATTTTTCATAGAAACTCTTTTCTTTAAGATATAGCTAGCATTTGTACCTATGATTAAATGGATCAAAATAGCAGCTGCTATATCAACCGTAGTAGTAAGGGCCACTACACTATTGGAGCGTTAGCACCACTACATAGCGGTTGGGTTTTGATGACTTCAAAGGGTCTCCTTTCTCTCTTTTTACTTCTCTTCTTTCATTTTTACCACAATTCTTTTCCAAGTTGGGTCTCTAACATCACTTGCTTCCAATATAAAGCTAGACAACACAACCAAAAGAAGACACAAAAAATTAGAATAACAGAACTACTACGCCCCCTTATCATAGTTTACTTTAGGGAAAAAAACATATATTCTAGTTTTTTATAATATTCAGGATTTTCTGTAATTTTTTCGGATTATTTTTAATTTTTTTCGAATCACACGACTACCTGCTACATGGCGTTTCGGCGATCAACCGCTACACCTATCCCTACCACTATTTTAATCCTTGCCTGTGAACCCATTCATTTCTAGAAGATGTGTTGGTGTGGAGTGTTGATTTGTGTTGGGCCACCAAGAGTGGAGCTTGCATCTTCTATCAACTTCGCTTCTTTCTTGGCACAACATTGCTTCTCGGCACAACAAAGTTTGGGACTCATACACAACTTCAGTTCTTTCCCTAGAGCCCTAAACTTAGAATAATAGTCACCAACTGATAGACTACCTTGCTTGAATGCAGCAATTTCCTTTTTTAATTCTAGAACTTTGCATTATTCCGCTTTTGAGAATAGGTAGTCTCGATAGAATCCAAGAGTTTTTTGCAGTATCCAACTAGTTAAAACTCTTTGTGATTCATCCTTCCATTGAATTCAAGATCCAATTCATAACCAACATATTTTCTGAGACACAGTCCGAATATTTTGGATCCCCTTTCTTTGGCTCTTTAATACTCTTATCAACGTAACCAAGTCTCCTTGATCCTCCAATAGTCATTCAAGCTGAGTACACCCAATCTTTATAGTTAGTGCCATTAAAGAGTTCAGGAGTCAACATTTAGTCATTCAGATTTGCAAATGTTTGGGAATTGGTGAGTAGATGCAGTAGAAGTATCACCATTGGAATTCTTGGTTGATGACAAAAAGTAACCACAGATTAAGTTTAAAAATTCAAACCTACTATAGATTAACACTTGTTGCTGTAGAAATAGCAGCACACGATCAACCCGCACACACCACCAACTTAGACTATCACTATTTGTCTCTGTTTAATTCTTTTGGGACCCACGAACTCAAAAGTCTTTCGCATAGGATTGCTACCAACCATAGTTTAAAATATCAGCCAATACCAATATGTGTCGACCTATACAAACCGGTATTGGCCCTGACTGATATCTTGCTGAGATATCGGTCTCAGTATCGTGTTGGTCGGTATCGCCAAAATATCGGAGAAATATCGGCCGTCACAGCCAATATTTTCAAAAAACCAGTCGTAATGGCCATTACAGCAGAATGTAACAGTTGAACTCGAAAGCAAAAAACAGGGGAGCGAGGGAGAAAGGGGAAACAAAGAGCAGTATTTTTAATATCTATTGCAACTTACAAGCCCACAAAGATGCATTGTTGTAGAGAAGATACACAAAAAAGAGAGTGACAAAGAAACAAAAAGGACGATGATTGAGGAAGAGCTAGGTACCGGCGGTCCACTACTCCTACCTACAAGTGCATGGCCGCAACATCCCCACCAAAGCTTCTTGTTCAGCTGTCCTTTGCTTTTCCCTCTTCGATTCCTCCTCCTCCTCCTCCTCATCCTCTCCCTCAGATTTCCTCCCCTTCTCCCTTTCCTCTCTTCTCCCTTTCCTCTCTTCTCCCTTTCCCTCTATTTTTTTGTTTTGGTACAAGAGATGGTGGAAGCCAAAATTCCCCTTGGGTTTCCATCTCCACTCATTTCGTTTTGTAAATCTGGGCCTTTGATAAGGTAGTGGTTTGACATGCAGTTTGGACTCCAACAGTTTCATGGGTCCCAACTCCCAACTCCCAACTCACAAACCATATGTAAAAATTGTTTAGCTGTTTAGAGTTTTATTAAATAGGCCCTAATCATATTTTCCCAATTTGTCAATCCAACAGTGGAGAAAATTAGGATTGAAGTAAAATTATGGGATACCACATAGAATTGGATGCTACTTTTATTGAAGGTTTGGATATCAATAAGGCTCCACAAAACTATTCAAAATATATGCCCCTTAAAATGGGGCCTCAAAAAATTTTAGTCAAATTAGAGTTAACCTATGATTTGATTAATCACCTAAAAAATATCTAAATAAAATTTAAGAAACACAGTGGGCTAAGTCTCATTGGAGTTATGGTCTTGTCAATTTGGTAGTTATTTTAAGTGGTTTGGATTTTAGACATGAAATGCTACATTAATTGATTTATAATACTATATAGATGGGACCAAATATTACACACTAAATATAATTATTTTTTAAAATTTAACAGCGATACAGGATGTCATAATTTACAGGGACTGATAATTTGATAAATAGTTGTTACTAATGTAAAAAAAAAAAGCACTATTTTCCAATATTTTCTAATATTCTGGATTTTTTGGATATTTTTTAAAAAATTTTGATTTAAAAAAAAATTCACACCGTGATGACCGAGACGAACCGCGAACCACGACCGATACTGATACCGTATTGGTTTTTGGGGCCAACCGATACCGCAATTTTAAACCATGCTACCAACTGCCACACTGCAATAGAAAGGGTCGATCTACACTAGCACTCCTCCACAAGAGCACTATCACACTTGCAAAGGGCTAACACCACCCCATGTACACCAGAGAGAATAAAGAGCCATAGCAAATGCAGCCAGTGAAGAAACACACCATATAAATGTTGCTGATGATGGAACACACCACACAACATCAACTGAAAATGAAGCACGACCAAACCGATGAAGAAACACAGCACATCAACGAAAAACAACCCAGCCTAACCCCTTTTTTAGGTTCTGCAGGGACTTAGAGCCTCCAAACCTCGATTCTTCTTGAAATCTAAGCCTTTAGAACTCTTCGTATGACCCTGTTCCACTAGCAGGGAAGGTCTGATACCAAGTTGTAAACCAAGATCTGCTTAAATCTGGGGTTTTATTTTACAGTGTCCAACAAATGTGAAAAACAAAAGAAAGAAAATAAGAGATGGAAGACGAAGAATTAGATGAAGCAATAGAGTCGTCGAATAACCTACTAGGTAAGCTGATCCTTGTTATGATGTTACTTCACTAATTCTGAAAATTACAAAAAAAGCCCCTTGAGTTTCAATTCAAGTATTTACATAACGGCCCCTCGCTCACTACATATTGTAAATAAGTCCTATTCTTTGACTCACAACAGATTATACATCCAATGCTAAAAGGACCAGGGCTGCCAACAACACTCTCGGCAATGTTGAACTTTAGGAAACCCAAAGGAGGAGTAGACCATGGAGAAAGAAGAATAATCCAGGAAGGGGATGTAAAAGACACTTCATACAGCACCTTATCATGGAGTTGATGGAAATGCATCTGAATCCCAGAAGAACAAAAACCAGGAAGCAACACAACATTTAACTATGTGCTCCAAAGCAGCCTCCCTAGACCAAAAGCCCCCAGAACAACTCTTGTTTGCTCCATCCATATCATCCAATAAAAGCTATGATGGAAACTTTCCACCTCCTCCTACTGCCTACCCAACCCACCTCCATTTTCCAAGCAGAAACAAAGTGCTAAGAGAATCTGGCAACCCAAACTGCAATCAGACCAACCAAGGATGGCATTCCACAAGGCTCAAGCACCATAACAAGACAGAAAGATGATCCAATGTTCTGGCTTCATCAAGGCACATCAGGCACCCAATGATGATAATCGTCATATGCTTCTGGAGGTCATCCAACGTAAGAATGTAGCCTTGAATTGTCAGCCACCAAAAGCCACAACTCTTCTCGAAGCCGTGAACTTTCAAATGCCTGATCATGGAAAGGGAGCAAGAGATTCATCCAATAGTACTGTAATGAAGGAAACCACTGAGAACACCACATCTGTTGGAACTCCCCAAATCTTCCTGTAAAGAAAGATGCCACTAAGAAGAACTCATCTGTCGGAACAAAAATTTTGATCAAAAGATAAAACACAGCCAAAGAACTGAACCTCCTCAGTCTCCTAAAGGTTTCTTCCAAAGATTGGACTTCATGAAACTTCCATCCCATCCCATAAAAGTAGCTACTTGCCAAAGTCAAACCATCAGAAACACATTGGAAAGGAAAAATTAGAGTTGATGGGAGTAGAACACACGACCTTTCCCTCCACTCCCAATGACATTCCATAGTTCTTTTACCTCTCTTTCTCACAAACAGTTGTAGATTCCTCTTTATACTTTCTTCAATGGGCCTGTGAATCCATTGATGGGGACCCTCATCCTATCCTATGCATTCAAAATCCTTTACAAGGACTCATGAATGCCCTAGCTGGGTTATACCAGTCGTGAAACTAGTCTTTGTTGATCAAATGAGTGATCAGTCCTGGGGGCTTGTGGCTCCACCTTCAACTGCAAAAACACAGGTAAGCAGTCCTAAGGGGCTTTTGAGTTCAAGTGAAGGCCTTTCGATTTCAAAGAGGAGTAGGAAAACAGTTCATTTTCTTCCTCCAAACCCTTAGTTAAACAGTAATGGAGAAAGGAACTAGAATGATGAAGCTGACCAAAGGCCTTCTTCATTTTTGTATATTGGACTGAGCAAATAGTGCAACCTAAGGAACAAGAAAAATTTGGAGGAGGAAAAAAAAAAGAGGCAGGGGAACAAAGTTGCACTTCCTACTTTGATGCCGCGCAGAAAATTAGGGACTACATCTTGACAAAATTATGCATTATTTCATCAAAATTATTTATAAAATATAATCAAGATACTAATTTTAAACTAGAAAACCTAATCATACCATAATAGGAAACTTAATTCCATTATAATTCTAACCATATATAGCTCTAACAATAACAAAATTTAATCTAATCAAAATCTTTGGAGACAAACTTATCCACACCATAACAAATTAACTCATAATTACAAGAAAATTACAAGTCCCTAACAGTTTTTGTTTGCATGCCCTGGGCCGTGGGATTTTTTCTCTCTGTTTGGTTTGCCAGCCCCTATTGTGGGGTATTTTGGCTTCTTTCTTTTTTGTTTAGTGGGTCAGCTCCTTTGTCTCTGTCTCTCCTTTTCTGGAGATTGACAACTATTCTGGAGGTTTCCTCAATCCTCATTCCTTTTGTTTTGATGTACCTATTTTCTCTCAGAATATATACTTACCTTCCCAAAAAATAAAAAATAAAAAGAACTAGAGATGAAGGAGCTATTATGTCCAACGAAAATGTCATTTATAGATTTTTCTTTAATGTAATTTACAGAATATTAGAATCAATGTTCTTTAATGTAATTTACAGAATATTAGAATCAATGTGTTTTCTTTCAACATAGTGACATCAAGTATGAGATAGACCAAGTGTCAATTGCGCAATATATCGATTTACCTTGACCCATAACAAACCCAACCCATTAACATCCCTCTTATAGAATAGGACCAATGCCAAGCCCCCCAATCAGGACCAATGCCAAGCCCCCAAATCAAGGGCTAATCAAGAGGCTACAATAAACTGATTGGCTGACTCCAAACAATTAACATGCATAACATAAGCAAAACTAATAGCTGAGATTGTCTAAAGGCCCCAATACAATGTTAGATGTTAAAAGAATGATTGAGGCTTATATCATCCTGATAAGAGTTTATACAACACTAATATATGGTACATATAATCAACAGCAACAGTATCAAAGCTAAACAAGATCCTTTAGACCCTATTTTAAACTAATCCATATCCTTTCAGATAACCCAGATTATTATCCCAAAGAAATAAGCATTAGCCAAACACTATTGCTACTACCTTAACATCTTGGAGAGAGATCACCTTTTCCCATGTATGGAATGATATTCTTGACAGAAAGCCAAACTATAAGTCAAAACTACCAATAATTGAAAAATCAATATATCCAGTAACAGCTTGACCATTCTTTCTGATAAAAAGTTTGATGAAATTAAGAACACCAGTGGTGTCAGTCTGGTTAGACCTGATATATATAGGCATGAAATGACAAGTTATGCCTATGATCTAATATCTAGCTGTTAGGTTGCAATCTTGAGCCTCTAGATTCCTGATTAAACTAAAAAGAAACAAAAACAGGAGATATAAACAAAGGCAAACACTCTGATTCATTATTAAGGCTTAAATATTCAAGATCCAATCCAATTTATAAAAAAGGGCACCAAAAGAACATTTTCTAACTCACAATGTCCCAATGGCCAAGAGGCGCTGGATGGGATCAAACGCCATAATTGATGCAGTAGATGGAATACCATAATGGAGACCAATCCGTACATCCAACTCAGCAGAGGCCAGACCTCCAGGTTGCACATTATGCTGCTTAGAAATTTAAAAAGAGACAGTTCTTTAATGAGAATAACAAGCGTATAAAACTTTAAAAAATTTGTTCAATAAATAATCATGTCGATAAAAAGAGAACCAAGCCCAAACAGAATATTGCAATGTAGTGGAATAAGAGATCGGCCCCTGAAATAAAAAATAAATAAATGAAAAGTAAAGGATGGGCCACCATTAAGGATCCCCCAATCACTCCAGTGCCGTCAATAAGCCAAAGCGTGGACAATCAAAACTTAATTCTCGAGTTGACCCAGCTCAAAAGCCGGCTCAACTAGTACAACATCCACATCTGATGGATAAATTTTGACAGCCCTAAATACCCGCTGTCCGTTCCCAAGTTCACAGAAAAGCATTCCCATCCAGCTCTGAGAACAGTCATTTCTTCAGCAACATTGTTCTAGCTAAATATATCAAGAAATTAAGCATTTCATTTCAGCCATCCCGAACAAGAGCCCCTCTGACCACTTATAATAGTTATGCAAATTAATCATGTAACCAGCTGCACCCCTTTGGATGTGGAGAAAACAAGTAGAGAAAACCGTCCACATTGCAATTTTCATCTGTGTACAGTTTATCTCCACCTCTATCTCCATTCTCTCCCCCCTTCTATCCTCATCCGAATTCCGAACAGCCCCATACATTTTAATGGGGCCACATTGAGCTCCAAACTTAGGGATCCTCTGCTTTCTTGCCTGTTTATAGGAGAAAGGCACCACTCCAAAAATGCCATTTCACAGCTTCCCAGATCAAAATGAAAAGTGTTGCATAGTTTTGTTCATCATCACAGATAAAACAATTTACAGACCACTGTATCATCTCTACAAGAATTTCTCAACACTACTATGTACCAAAAGAGAGAAGAAAATGGATTTCTGGGGTTCTATTATTTCTCATCAAAAGAGAAAAGAAACAACACTTTGGCGCTCGCTCTCTCTCTCTCTCTCTCATTAATATTGACATCAGAAATGGGTGAGAAACACGAATCCATAAAAGGGGAAATACGTAAAAACAGAAATCTTTGGTACTTGCTCCAACTGGAAATCACTGGAAGAAGAAATAAATTGGAAAGCAGAGAAATCCCAACAAGTTTGAATTGAATTGTGAACAGGTTGGAATAGATTGAGAATACCTTGGCCGCGGCCTTTTGATGAAAGATTCTGCCCAACATAGCTCAAGGACGATGAGATGGAGACGATGGTTTCCTTCCTTTCTTTCCGCTCGTATTTACCAACACATAAATAATCGTATCTGAATCGAGAAAGAGAAGGTGTCCAATCAAATGTCTATTTTTTCCCTAGCGACGAAGAAATTAGAGAAGGGAGGTAGCAACTAGAAAGTCAGAAAGGGGTAACGTTATAGGAACCGGCCCAAGGTGTGGACCCCACCAAACATCGAAGTTGGAGTAGATGAGGCGTTTCTTTCTGCATCCCAGCTGCCAATGCCAGACTTGGGAAATGTTAAAAAGGACCAACGGGTCGGTGTCAGAACTAGGCTGATTTAGGCTCAGGGAGGCACATAATGGGCTTGCATAGATGCAGGGCCAATATGTAAGGTTAGAGAGGTTAACGTCTAATTTTCAAAGAGTTGCCGATGTCGATCGAGATGAAGTCATTGATTGTGTAGGGTGAGCGCACTTGTTATATCTATTAAGATATATATGGTTCACTAACAAAAGCGCACACGAGCACCAGCCAAACAAATAGCCAGATGCATGACGCTGCTAGAAACATGAATATATGAGCATTTTTCATATTTTGCTCCAGCATCCAACGTCTTATATCAACAAGATCAACCCCAAGTGCATCACCGGCATCCTTGTAAGGAGTCTAATTCTAACGGACTTTTGCAAGGATTAAAAGAGACACTTGAGTGCATGGGTAATGATAAGGTATTAATATATAGAATTTATTGAATGTTAATTGAATTGCGTACTGCTCTTATAACATACTATGCTATAATTGTATCCATGTTTGCAAGTCACTTGAGATCCAAGTCGTGTTGTTAGGCGCATCCATCTATTTCATGATGTAACTACTACATTAGATGTATTAAATGTATGGATGTTATCAAAATGCATGATCCAAATAGGGTACTCATGCAGTTTACGTGAATAACCAGTAACACCAACCCCCATATCAGGATGTTAAGCACTTCATCTTGTAAAGACCGACCCATAATTATATATATTTAGGGTTAATTAAGGGTAATTATAGGTAATTAATTATGATTATTAGTTTTTATGAGTGTTTTATATGTGGACCATCTTAGTTTTAGGGTTAGAATATGTTTTCAATAGCTTTGAGAAGTTTGGAGTGCATTTAGGCCAAGTCAAGCGACTTTATGGGCCAAATTGTGATTTTGGGGAATTGTAGGTGGTGATTGTAAATTCTAAAAATTCTTATTCCAGCTTCATTTGATTGATAAAATCATTCTCTTCAAAGTTCATTTTTTATCTGAGTTCATTTGAAGCTATTAAACTCTTATTTTCATCGAAATTTTGTCGTTAAAACCGAATCGGTCAAAATTCCGAAAATCATGTCAAATTTTTAAGATCCTCAAACCATGTCAATATTGTATTCATTGGAAAAATAATTTAATTTTATAAACTTTTGTCTCTTACAAGGTAGCGAATCAATCAATAGATCGCAAGTTATAACCCATACAGAATGTTTAACTTGTAGGGCCCACGCTTCACTTATATAAGCCCTCTCTCTCTCTTACTTCTTCCCCACTCTCATTCCTTGTCACAGCTAAAATGAAGAGGGCTGTGCAACGGCGCTTGTTCTCCTTCATTCCACTTTCTTTTCTCCTCCAATCTCCATCCAAACTCCACCAAACTTTGAGTTTGATCTTCCCATCTTCTTCCTCTCATTCCCCTGTCTCTATCCATGTAACTTTCTCATGGATTAAACTAGGGTAGCGCCTCCATTTGTAGATTTCTTGCTGGTTGGCCATGGTAGAGGTAAGATCTCCTCTTTCTTCCTCAAGATTCCTGTAGAGCATGCCTTGAAGGCTTAGAACTCCAACGTGCAAGTCGATTCACTAAGCATTCACTAGTTTTTCCATTTTCTCTCGATTGAAGGGCTGTGTTTGTGGGATTTTGTAACACTCCGACCCAACTTAAGCTGAATTAGTGGGTAATTAAGTGTCATTTTTGTTTGTAAGAGTGTTTTGGTTTTGCTTTTCTTTGGTCTTGAGCTATGAATAGGTAGTTTGGTTGCGTTTGACTTAGTTTCGATAGTTCGAGCCCTTTTTCGTAATTTCTGCTTTTGTTGGACCTTGTTAGTTTTGCGTCATTTTGCTATCAACGTGTGTATTTCGTCAAGCTTGTTAATCTTCGTAATTGTTTTGGATCCATATGACTTCGTTTGCTCTCGTTGGATCGTCAATTGACTCGAACTGTAAATAGAGGTAAATGGCGGACTTGGTTGCAAATTTGATTTCTTTTATCTTATAAATATCCTACCTGCCACCGTTCTCTCTCTCATTTGCAATGATCTCTCCTTCTCTCATTCAGCTCTCTTTCCCCCTCTCTCTCATTTCTGTCTTGTTTAAGTGAGGAAAGGAGCAGCATGAGTTTCGTGTGTCTCCAGCGGATTGAGCCTCTAGCAACGACTGTAGTGTGTTTGATTTCGGTTTGAGGCAAGTATAAGCACAAGTAGCGTTAACACTGATTGGTAATGCTTTGATTGTGTGTATATTTGACTCTTCTTGTATGAATCATTGTTAGACAGCCCTATTGAGTGAGATTCGTTAGTATCTGTTTGTATTCAGTTGAGAGTTAGCCATTTTGTATTTCTGTAACTGTTTCAGGAAACTAACTCAGCGCACTCACGGCTAAACTGTGAATTGTGCTACGGCTGAGCCGTGAAATGGCTTACGGCTACACCGTGACCTAGCCGTGACCTTGACCGTAGATCAATACAGGGTGACATTAGAAATAACTGAGAGTTGGCACATTTGCTGCTCTTCTACGGCCCAGCCAGATCTAAGCCATATAGTGTGTTACGGCTAAGCCGTAGAGCAGGATACGGTTGCACCGTAGAGTAAATTACGGTTGAGCTGTAAATGCGGATGAATAGTTTAGGGAACCTCGGCTCCGCCGCAGTGTAGATTATGGCTACGCCGTAAGATGCCTACCGCTAAGCCGCATGTTCACCTACGGCTACACCGTGTGACTCTGAGAAATGAATACAAAAACGAGTAAGAGTAAAGAAGAGACCTGATATGACTCTCATACTAGAATGTAGGCAATCTGAACATGCCCAATGGAATGTCAGAATGACATGAATGATCTCGAGGGCTGCGTCTCATTCATGTATGTTATCCAGTTGTTTAACACCTTCCCATGGGTGTTGGTTTAAGGGACTTTGGTACACTTTCACTAGAAGATGCAACACTCCTTGATGGAATAATTATGTATCAAATACCTTAAAACTACATCATCATGCATGGTTAGAAACACTGGACAACTAGATTAGGATTAGCTTGTAATTGACCTTGATTCACCATGGTATATTTGATTTGCATAGCATATTGATTTCGGTTTTGCCCTCATGTGTTCTGCGCTGGACCTCTCGATTCTATGGGAAACGTAGCTACATCCCCAGAGCAAAGCCCGGGCAAGGACACTTCATTTCGGTGTATTTGTTATGGTTCATATGGAGTACTTGAGTTCAGTGATTATTTGTTATTTGTACTCATTCGCCAGTGCTGATTAGTATTTGCTTATGCTTATTCGTTATTCGTATTGTTATTTGTATTGCTTATCAGTATGAGCCGTATTGCTTATCAGTGTGTGATGCACTATTATTGTTCGTTTATTATGATCGATTGTGATATGAGATCCGTATGTGATATTGCTTGATGTGCATCATCTGATTTGATTGTGATTGCGATTGTTTATATATGGTACTACTCAACCTCAGCCTCAGGATACCTAACGGGGTTGACTTTGGTTTAGTGTGTGTGATCGCCTCTGCAGAGTGCTTGTGTCCTGGGCTTCCATACCCTGGGAATTAGAGACCCATTTGTACCCTAGCCCAGTCGACGGTGTTCTCATATTTGTGTGCTCTTGAAAGGGAGAATATGGCAAATGTAGTAGCCAGCTTGAGTGTATATTTCTCTTAATGATTTTGACATCATACTTATTCCTATGCACGATTTGCCTAGTGTACGAATCTGCTTACTATGGATATTTGCATTACTACTTTTACTCATTGGTAGACACAATTCGTGTTATATTCTTGTGGCTTATATTTTGCTAAGTCGTTGTACTT
Organism: Sextonia rubra; assembly: GCA_037013555.1. Lineage (NCBI taxonomy): Eukaryota > Viridiplantae > Streptophyta > Magnoliopsida > Laurales > Lauraceae > Sextonia > Sextonia rubra. The sequence continues at coordinate 13,340,420 of JASUAD010000012.1, forward strand.
ATGAGTTGTTCTTGGTGTTGCAGGCTCAAATCCCCCTTCTGATCCTGCGTCGGTCAACCCGACTCCAGGAGAGGCTCGCGAGGCCCCCTCCGACCTAGAGGAGTGGACTTGATCCATTCTTCATAGAGCGGTGTGCATCATTTTGTTTTCCCTCCATTGTGTCTGAGCGTATCTGTGGGATTTTTCTGTAGACTTTATTTTGGGTCTGATTTATATCTGTATTTTGATTTTGTGGACTAGTCTCTCTAGTTTGTTGTACATCTTTGTGATCAGTCCAATCTTTTGTAATCATTGTATCTTTTATTATTTTGTGGTATGCCTTGATACTTACAGCTTCCGCATACACTTGTTTGCACGTGTGATTGATCCCTTGTGTGTGTACATTTGGGCGAGGTCCAGGTGTACATGCACGGGAGTACGCATGTCACTGGTTAGGTTTTCTTTAACCCTCGATTTCTGGGCTCGGGTTGTGATAGATTTTGTGCATAAGTGGTCTCCAACTAATTGGATGATATTAGAGGCTTGGTTTTGACATATCTTGGTTACATTTCTTGGTTAAGGCAAGCGATTAATCTCATTATCATGATGTATTGCATAGTTTGCTCATCATTCACATATACCAGTCATGTATTATCTTAGTTTTCCCCTTATTTGGTAATTGATTTTGATCGGTCAATTAAGGTAAGATTGGAGCCCAATTGAGTAGTTTAATTAAGTATTTTAATACTTCAAATGATGACCAAATATGGGTCCAAATATGCCTAAAAACAGGGGAGAATCTCACAAAACACATGGTCATTGCCTTCCTACAGTGACTGAATAGGCTGTAAGCTCCCCCTTTGGGGAGCTAGTTATGGGGGCTTCCCACCTCAATTTCCACCCGGACTCTCACCAACTTTTAAGGCAATCCTTAGGGGTTCTAAAACATTAAATTTAGGCATTCAAATACCCCTCTAATATACCAATTGGAGGTCTAAAAATGGCTGCGATTCTCAAGTAAAATACCTTAACTTAGGATAATGTTTTAGGACCACCATCGAACTCACTTGGACCTTAACTTCGGACTTCAAATTTGAGAAGTTTGGATCACATAACACCATTAAGGTTTGTACGGAGGTGTAGGTGGATTGTTTATAAACTGAATGTAGACCATTTAAGGATTAAGGATGTCTTTACATGATTGGGCATCAAGGTGATATGAATTCCGAAATCTGGACCTTAAACTAGTGTAAGTGCATTTTGCGAGCACTCCACCAAAGGCAACCCATAGACCCTAATAAAATGGAAGGTGATATGCCTTACTCGTCTCAAGTTTATATTACCCATTTCATCCGAACTACACTTATGTCACACACGTTCACACTAGGAACCCTCTTACCCTCTTCGTACCTGAACTTAGATGGGATGGTTAGGCTGGGAGTCGCACAGGGTACGAAGTTAGGCAATTGTGTCTCTGCTAGCCTTAACCGATTGAAGCCTAGGTTAGTTGTTTTGAGGATTGGTAGGGGTTATCTTAATGCACTACGTCCACCCTCAGGCACTAGATCCACCTTGTACTTTTTTACCCATTTCGAAGCACACAATTCCATGTCAAAATGTTGTTCGACAATTTTCAGACCTAAGGGTTTCTACACTTCTGTTTTCAACATAAATCTGGTAAGTAACCCATTTTCAATGGAAAAGGATTGTTTTCACCCGCTTTCTCCCGAAAATCGCTCGAAATGCTTATCATGTCACAGTTTACATGGTTTTACTCATTGTGACCCCCGGAGGGCTATTCGTAAGTATGTTCATAAGCTTGATATCATATGAAAGTACGATATGAAATGCAAGTCAAGAATAACTCCTCATGTTGGGATTTAAGTCACGTTCAGCCGGCTACTCCGATTTTTCATGATTCCACGTATCAAAACCACTGAGCTTCGATCCTCTCTTGCTTAAGCCAAGTCGAGAGTTGGATTTAGATTCTTGTATTTATGCCTCCGTAGATAGCTTCGTATTTCTCTCTCGAGCTCTAAATGGGGGCAATTTTCATGTTCCGGCCTTAACTACAAGGAATCTCTTTTCCTTCTCTGGTCACGCAGCATAGTTGAGAGTGGATTTTCCTTCACTTGGGACACCCAGTGCATCCCGAAGTAAAATTTCATGTTCATGCATGCTGTATCACGGTCACACAGTGCAACCGCGATGGAGAATTTAGCCACGTGGATTGCCAACTAACTTATTATAGTATGCCAGTACGATTTCCTTCTTATTCATGATCCTTACATGCTTATTGTTCTATTATTATGCACAACATGCCAAGTTATCATGTTCATGTGCCCTATATAATCTGTTAACATGTTTATTACTCAATATTGCTACAAGTATGATTTGTAGTGTTATTAATCTCTTGACAGATTGTCGTATCTGACCTGATCACCTTGATGTTCAAGAATGCTCACCCTTGCCCTTAAGCTAGAGTGTGATGAGGTTACGAAGCCACAAGTATTTACGATTATGTTAGTACCACTAATGTCACTTAATCATCATGCTGGGTATCGGAGATATGTCACAGCTTGGGGAGGGTTATCATTGATTATGTTTTGGGTTTGTTTTGGGTAATACCAGTTTAACCAACCGTTTATGTTTATATATGTATACAAGTACTTTCGAATTTTAAATATTGAAAGATATTAATGAAACTCCTTGGTTATTTGTCTGGCTCATTATCTTGCGAATTTTTTTATTACCAGTCTGAGTATTTATGTCTATCTTAGTAAGTATGGAATATGCATTGAATTGCGGCATGGAATCTGAGGGCCATGGACTTTAGGCAGCAATACCATGTAAGCTTCTGCGAAGTAGTTTGTTAGATGGGGCTTCATATTCACAAATGCATATTCGAACCTATTAACCCAAAAGAAATTATAAATGTTGCAGTGAAGACCTTACAAGTAAATTTAAATTGAAAGGCACATAAATCCTATGGAATGCCAGGTCAAGTATTGCATCCAGATATTCAGAATTGGTGCAACTAATTCAGAAGATTTTAGATGAGTTAAAGGTACAATAATTCAAAATTCAGATGTGACAGTCTTCATTTGGTCACTCAACCCACCAAACTTCAAATTCAGGTTCAGTGGCTCAAAGTCTAAGGGTCATCGAATACACTTAAGCTTTTGAGTTATCAAAGCGGATGGAAATCGTATGGCAGCTCCAATTATTCTTACAGATGATGCTTTAAAATTTCAAAGCATGTGGACTTCATCTCAGTTCAAATTCAAGCTTCAGTGACTGTTTTCCAACTCCTTGGAGTCACTGTACTAATTGATACTTCTACACATCAGAATCAGTTAAAACTCCTAGAGAAATCTCATATCATATTCAAGAGTGACTCTAATAAATATCATGTCAAGTGGATGTCGTTTAACCCAAAGTCAACAAAAATGTCAACTTTGGGTTACTAACTAAAGTCCTACTTCTAGGTGACCAAAGTTGATGAAATCTGGACATAAAATTGAAGTCATACTCAGAAGTGGTTCTGCAAATTTTCAAGCTAAGAGGACTTTGTCTGACCTTACTTCAAGTACATGTCAGCTAGAAGTCCGTGACCGTCAAGTCATGGGGGTCACTAATTAAAAATCCTACTTCTAGGTAGGCAAAGCTAATAAAATTCAGATCATAGACTCAGAATGTGTTCAGAGTTAATTCAGCAATGTTTCAAATCAATTGAATATCATTCGGATAGAAAACAAGCTAACTGCCTGTAACACAAGAGAACATTGACTTAGAATATGTAACAAGTGGATTATTGTTCGAAATCCTGCTTTCACAAATCCAAACCATATGAAATTTGGACGGACACTTCAAGATGCTCCTAAATCAGTCCATCCAAGTTTCAAATCAATTCGAGGTTATTTGGGCCTCAAACAACTGAAACAAGGGCCCATTTTCATAAAAAGTCATCATCGAGGGTTAACCAACTTCAGAAAGTTAAAATAAGCTAAAATTTCTATGACATATTCAAAATAGTGTTAGAATGCATCCCCCTAGGTTTGTTGAAGATCAAACATTGTTGGGCCCTAAACAAATGAAAACGGGTCATATATGCAAAAACCCCAAAATTGGACCTGTCCGTGACCGCGGCCATGATCACGGACACCTGTGAAGCGGTTCTAGGAAGTTTTCAGTGGTTTTCTCCGCTTTATTTCACATTCCAACCTCCCATAACTCCCTAAACTATCTCTGAAGTCTATAAAAGGCAAGTCTAGGCATTTGGGAGAGGGTTCCAAAACAAGTTCAAAAGATTAAGCAAGTTCCAAAGGAATTCATAATGCTTCTCAAGCACCTTAAGCATAACAAGTCACTTCTTCTTTTTATTCTTCTCACTAATTTAAGGTGAGAAATAGTTCAAAGAAGGAGAAAAAGTATGCCTATCACTTAGACAAGATAGATGCAAGGGCCATCAAATATACAAAAGATGAAACCGCATTCCTTTGGCTTTCTAATTTGGGAGGGTTTTAGGCTATCTTGGAAGTTAAACAAGCCTCTTTAGGCTTCATTTTGTTCCTTAACAATTATAGGTTCGGAATGACACAACTTTGGCTTCAGTTTGCTCGTATAAAACATGCTTCCCGAATTTGTACAAAAACAATCCATAACCAAAAAGTGATGATTACCAAAAGTTGTTGTCAACTTCACAGCCAAATTGAGCACTCTTGGTAGTCATTCAACAGTCTAAAAGTCAAAAAGCACAAGTTCCAGCACCTTGAATGTGTCATAGAAGCAAAACGAAACAAAAACAGGGACAAACAGCAGCCATTTCAGCCATTGTCACTCCTTTTCTGCAGTCTCTCTTTTTTTTTTCCTTTTGCATTCCCCCCCCCCCCCCCCCCCCTTTCATGGTTTTTCTTATAATTTTCAAGTTTGTATTGTTGGAAGTAGGTGGGTCTCGTGGATAGATTTTCAAAACTTTTGACCCACTTGTCACAGGGATCAATTATCCATAAGACCAAAAACCCAATCCAGGATGCATTACCCTCAATCTCGTGACCATGTACAGTAAATATTCTATCTAAAAGATAGAATCAAACAGCATTAAACATCCATAATAATCTACGACATGCAAGAAGTAGATCATACCTTTGGAGATTCGTAGTGCTCTAATGGAGAAGTGGCGACTCTACTTGATGATGAGAATCTTCAACACCTCTTAGCCTTCCACGCTATGACCCGAATTGGATTTCTTTTCTCAAGAAGATTGGTGGAATTTCCAGTGGAAATCCCAACTCGAAACTCCAAGGAATAGGAGAGAGAAGGAGAGAGAAACCCATACAACTCTTGCACAAACAGGGTTTTGGGCGTGAGAGAGACTCTTATTGGACGTCCAAGAGATTTTATATATATTTTCAAATCTCTTCCTTTAGTAATTGAAATAGAAGTCTTACTTCCAAAGCAATTAGCAACTTTCTCCTTTCTAATCCCTTCTTTCTAGAGTTCAAGTCGGAATAGTATTTTCTGATAACTTGGGCTAGCGTGGGGACCACTAGGGATTCTTTAGAAAGCTGGCTCTAACTGGAACACCGCGACCCTACATCTCATGTGCAATCCGGGCTCACAGTTAATTGCAAATAACACCACTATATAAATGCAATTGCACTTCAGTCTTAGGAATAAATTACAATGAAGACCCTAAACTTCCCAATTACCACAAGTAGGCCCCTCTATCAATATCCGTGGATCAATTGGAATAAATCTATCTCTTCCAACATAAGTTTCACATCTTATTATCCTTGAGCCCCAATTAATCAGAGTAATCATCAGTACCATCCAATTAACTCTTAATTGAGATGGGTGTGCACTTACTAATGACAAATCCATTAATTGGCATAAGGAGATAATAGAGATAGATTCCATCTTGATCATTCAACGTTCCCACAATCTACTACCACATACCCAAGACACCAAGGTGTTAACCTACAGTCGGCCTCACTCATTGGTGACTCAAAGCAAATGAATAGATAGAAACTTGAGTTCATCAATGTCTCAGGATTGAGAACCCTATACCTTATTATTGAGACAGAATTCTATAAGGTACATCTCATGGTCCTTCAATACATCCAATGTACCAGCACCGTGATCCAGAATATTACATTCTGATGATTGAGACAAATCACACTATCTCATAGTGATCAAAGTGCTGCAACCTTATCAAATGAGATGCCCAGTTTCATTACTGGTTGTAAAGCTATTTAAGTATAAGATTTGTGACATATATCTCCTGCGTCTGGATCTCATCCATGCACATATATCACATCTAATATACTAATGGGACCCGGTTCAACTCATGAACCATTATGTCATATGAATTGGTCATGTGCATGAAGTAGTAAAATAACATTTATCTCATGAAAGTAAAGCATGATTTTATTGATAAATAAAGAAATTAATCAATTTATTACATCAACTGATGGATTGAGTCCACAAAATCTAACAATCTCCCACTTGGGCTCAATTCCAGTCAGGGTTGCATCTCATGCCCATCCCTTCTACATGCTGCTCAAAGACTTTGGTAATCAAAGGCTTAGTAAAGGGATTTATCAAATTGTCCGCAGAGGCTATTTTGGTAATAGCGTATCACATCTAAGACTAGAGGGAGGGGTTGTCTTTTTTTCAAAACTTGTAAACAACTTGTATCCCCGAGGTCAGAGTATTGAGCCCATGTAAACAAAGGGAAATTAATGATGAATTGTAATTATTTTCTCATTTTTCTTAACGCTTGAAATGTGTAAATGTTAGACTTGAGTCCATTGTATTTCACATCATTTTCGAACGCGATGAGAAGATTAGCGTCGTCTGTAGGAATATTTTGCTCTAATTTATGATCAAACTTAGCTAAAAGATATGAAAAAGTGACAAAATACATGAAAAGTGCTAAAAAAAAAGTGCTGAAATATGCTGCTGTGAGCCAGTGACCACAGGATACTGTGTAAAATGGCCCGTGACCGCAGGGTGCAGTGTAAAAGAGCTATGACTGCAGAAGACTATGCAAAAGTGCTATGACCGCGGGGGGTAATGTAAAACAGTCAGTGATCATAGGCCTGCGGTCACTAACCTGTTTTCACTCTAGTGGAGCTTGTTTGACTTTTAAAGACACCTAATCAAGACCTTGATGTCTATGATGGGATTGGAAGCATTCATGAAGGAACTTTGCACCTCAAAGTACATCCTTTTTGTCACTCAAATGAAGGAATATTGCACTTTGAAGTGCATTCTTTTGCCACTTAAATGAAGGAACCTTGCACTTTAAAGTGCATGGACCAAATTAACACCTTTTTTTTATAGAATGGAAAAGTGTTGATTCAGTCCAAAAGGCTTCACGTTAATAGCTGTATTATCACCAGTTCATTTATAAGAGCTAAACAAATGTTTATATATCAAATTGGTCATAAGAACAACTACATTGCAATCATACATTGTTCCAGATTCTACACTAATGGATCCTGTATGATCACTGTGGTATTGGTATAGGCTCGATCCTGTGGGCCCTATCTTTTTGATTGGACCCAACTCTCTCTTGCTTATAAGTTTGATAAAAAAAACTGCCTTGAAATGCTGCCAAAATTCTAGTAGCTAGGTCTAGTCAGCATAACATGCTTTTAAGTCTGACTACATAGTCCCGAAATGCTGCAGAAATTCTGACAGCTAGGACGGTCAGCATAGCATAATGAGACTAGGTTCATGCCTATTTTCTGACCATTCTAGTTCATCCAATAAATAAACCATGTTGGTTCAAAAGGCATTCATAAACCATTCCGGCTAGCTTAAGAGGCAGCCATGTTGGTTATGACACTAATATAGTCTTTTGAGCTTATTGTTTTGTAGAAAATATCATGGGTTTTCTTATCATCATCTTCGATGAAGCCAAGGAGAGGCTTTTTAAAATCTTCATGACTCTGAACAACCCATCTTCAAGAACATCAAAGAGGGTTCAAACTAACCCTGTTACCTCCTACCTTAAGAGTCTCCATCTTCCAAAGATTCTCTACTCCTATGAGCTCCGTAACTTCTTCTGATCTCAATAGGTCATCAATGACCCCTAAGTCCATCAAGAAGACCAAAACTCACAAACCTTAGGCTTCTAAATATGCCCAGAATCCATTAAGGTTTAGGAGGAACCTAAACGCAAGATGCAGTCAGGAGGCAGCAGCCTTCACATCATCAAGCCTTGTTTGGGGGTCAAGACAAGCCCGATTCATGGATCACAAGCCAATAGCACTTGCAAGCCACGTTCAGTGACTACCCAGGGCTCAAAATCATCATTTACTTGGCCCAAGCAATGGGTCGTTAACAATCACATACGAGAGGACCTTCGGCAATTCCTAACTCATAAGAAGGCCCAGAAGCATGCGTCTATTCTAGGATGCAGTACATGGTCACCTTATTCATGTATTTTAAAATCAAACAAGGCTGAGAGCAAGCTTTTAGCCTTACTTGAAGAAAATATCTTCTACCATTTAACTCAGAAAGAGGGACGAAGGTAGGGCGGGAGGCGTCTACTCTTTATCATTGTAGCGCCGACCCCGCTGTCTTTGCCACAATGTTTGTCACATGTTGTTAAATACCATAAAAAGGCTTAGCAATTGGTCATCAACAATTCGACTGATTTTGTTCACTTCAAAGATTCATTCCATCAAACGAAGGAGCAGAAGAAAAAGAACAAGACATGTGCTGTTGACATCCTTTCGCTTCCCACTTCTAATTTAATGGGTTGGGAATGAGTTGCTGACACTTCTAGGCCACTAGTCACTAGGTTTAAAGATCAAACCTTGGTAGCTAGGCTGGCTGATCAAATAAAGAAGAAAGCTTTGGCTTGCTGCAGGGATCGAACCCAAAAGTTGTCATAGCGCAAAATCATTCAAAAATGGGTGATTAAAAAAATGATCTGGACTTGACCTTATCATGCATGGTTGGACTAGGTTTAGCTCGGAGAGTTACTCGGAGTATGGCTCAGCTCAATTACAAAAGTCTGATTCAAACTCTCATTCAAGCAAGACTTTTGAAGGTCATATTAAAACAGACTCTAATGAGGGTCATATCACTATCTTAGATATAGAAGATAGTTAGTCCACACCTCAGACATTGGCATCCTTATATCCCCATTAGTACATTGTGTTTATGGCTGAAAAGAGTGGAACTAGCAAGGATGGAATGATAATGCCAGTGGGAGTAAAGATGCCAGTGAAGAAGATGCTAGTGAAAATCAAGGTAACGATGTCAGTGACGTTGTCAAACAACAGGGAGCTAAAATTAATCATTTGACTGCCCAACTGAAAATCTTAACAGATAAGCTAGATGGTCCAACCGATGCTTTAGTAAATCCCCTATTTGCTGACAAAAGAGAACAGGCGATGATCAGGAGAAATGCTACTAAAATTAACCTAGATTCTATGGTCGAATAAAGATTTTCATCATGGATGGGTTTTCAGGATACAATCAAATCAAAATGTACAAGGAGGATGAGAAGCACACATCTTTTAGAACCCCTTCAGCATATGCTGCTACACTGTCGTGCCTTATGGCCTCAAGAATGCTAGAGCCACATACCAAAGGGCAATGATGAAAGCCTTCAAAGATAAGCGCATAAGTCAGTTAAGAGCAAACAGAAGTTAAATCATCTAGCTAATCTTCTCACAGTCTTTGAGAGGTAACGAGAATTCAACCTTCAAATGAATCCTAGGAAGTGTTTATTTGGAGTTTCCTCTGTAAAATTCCTAGGATCTGTGGTTCGAAAAGATGGCATCAAACCGGATCCAATCAAAGTCAAAGCTGTATTGGAGATGCCTTTTCCAAGAACTCTAAAAAAAGCCAAGTGATTGCAAGGCAGACTCGCCTACATCCGTAGGTTCATCTCAAATTTATCTGAAAAGTGTAGAGCATTCTCCAGGCCCATGAAGAAAAAAGTAAATTTTTTGTGGGACAAAACTTGTGAAGATCCCTTCCAAGATATCAAGCGGTATCTTACAAACCCGTAAGTTTTTTCAGCTCCGATTCCAGGCAAACTCTTCATCCTCTATATTTGAGCTCTTGATCACTCCCTAGGGACACTATTAGCTCAAAAGAATGACAAGGGTAAGGAGGTAGTTCTTTATTATTTGTCACGAATGCTAGTTGGTGTTGAGCATAATTATCATCCAGTAGAGAAATAATGTCTTGCACTGATGTTCGCAATATAAAAACTACGTCACTACATTCTTTCCAATGTAGTGTACTTGGTTTCCAACATCAACCCATTGAAGATTCTTATGACAAAAGCCAGAGTAGTGAGTGATCGTCTAGCTAAGTGGTCTACTCTTCTCTCTCAATATGACATAAGATACATGCTTACGTAGGCAGTAAAGATAGGCTCTCGCTGATTTTCTATTAGAATATCTACTCTCGGAAGATTCTGAATTTAGAGGCAATCTCCTTGACGAACCTGTCTTCTTTGTTGAGCAAATATAGAAACCCACCATTGATCCAGACTTACATTGGATCGTGCATTTTGATGGAGCTTTGAGAATAAATGAGCTAGGAGATCCAGTTTCCCAGGTTGGAATCATTTTCTGTAACTCAGAAAAATTCTTGGAATCATTTTCTGTAACTCAGAAAAATTCTATGTCCCTCACTCCTTCTCATTGATCAAACCATGTTCAAATAATGTGGCAGAATATACAACATTGATTATGGGTCTCGAGCTAGCCTTAGAATCAGGCATCAATATGCTTGGAGTCTATGGAGATTCGCAACTGGTAATCAAACAAATGAATCTTGAATATGAAGTGAAGAAGCCAAACCTGCTTCCCTTCTTTAACAAAGCTTGTGAACTCAAGAAGAGATTCATGTTGATCAAATTTCACCATATACCAAGACATCAAAATGTCAAGGCAGATGCAGTCGCAGGATTAGTGGAATCATTGTCGATCCCCGAAAGTGACAAAGTAGCGCTGGAAGTAGTCGAAAGAAGACTTCTACCTCCACTTAATACTCATAAAGTAGTAGCAGATTGCTTCGATGTAATTAAGAATAGGATTTCATCTTTCCAAAATTCATTCAAAGATTGGAGAGAACCTTTTATTGATTACATTCTTCATGGAGTCTTGTCAGAGAATGCTAAAGACATAAATAGTCTTCAAAGATGAGCTTTAAAATTTCACTTCAATTTGCCGTTAAAGATTCTTTATTGGAAATCATATGATGGAGTTCTTCTCTATTACATATCACCAAAAGAAGCAGGTCAAGTACTGAAAGAAGTTCATTCTGGCTTATGTGGTGCTCACCAGGCTGGACCAAAACTTCATAGTCAGATTTGAAGGTTAGGCCACTATTGGCCTACCATTGTGTCTGATGCTGTCAGTTTTACAAAAAGATATAATGAATACCAAATCCACGGTGACTACATTCATCAACCGCCTGAATATCTACATCCTACATCCACCTCTTGGCTATTTGAGTCTTGGGGAATGGATATCATTGGAAAAATCAATCTGCCATGAGAACGTGATGATGAATTCATTTTGACTGCAGTGGATTACTTCTCCAAGTGGCAGAAGCAGTGCCCCTTGCAGAAGTCAAAATACAGTCCTTAGTTTCTTGAAGACTCATATCATTTGTCGTTTTGGGGTACCTAAGTGTTGACAATGGTCCTCAGTTCAACGACCACAAATTTTACTTATTTTGTGACAAGTATGAAATCCAATGCTGTCCTTCCATGGCATACAACCCTATAGCTAATGGACTTACTGAAGCTTTTAACAAAACCATTTGCAAAATCCTAAAAAAAATGGTCTCTAACAATAAAAAGAGTTGGAGTACCAAACTTCCTGAAGCTTTATGAGCTTATAGAACTATAGTTTAAGGTCAAATAAAATCAACACCATATTCCTTAGTTTATGGCTATGAACCTATGATACCCTTGGAAATTCAACTCCCTTCTATTCAGGTAGCTATGATAAACACATACACTTAAGAAAAGAATTCCAAGCTTAGACCTCAAGAGTTAGAAAGCCTTGACGAAAAGAGATTTGTTGCTCGGCAAAGTATTGAGTTATATCAAGCTCGTATGGTCGAGTCTTTCCATAAAAAAAGTTCAAATACAAAGCTTACAAGAAAAAAGACTTAGTCCTTGCAGTCAAGAGGCGCCCATATTCTCCACACACTTGTCAAAAGGCAAATTTGAATTCAAATGGGAAGGTCTATTCGTTGTCAATAAGGTCTACTCCAAATGGGAAAGACCTTTCATTGTCAACAAGGATTACTCCAACGGTGCCTACTCACTTCTCATACTTGAAGGGGACAAATGCATGATGCCTATCAGTGGAAAACTTCTAAAAAAATACTACATTTGAATTGTTGACCCATAAAAAGTATAAATGTTGCAGTGAAGACATTACAAGCAAATTCTAAACCAAGGGCACATAAACCCTAGGATTGTGGAATGACAAGGCAAGTACTACATCTAGATGTTCAAGAGTTGGTGCAATCTACGCAGAAGACTTCAGATGAGCTCAGAGTGCAGCAATTAAAGTTTCAGCATTAGTGAACTTCATTTGGTCAATCAACTCACTAAACTTCAAATTCAAGGGTCCCTGGCTCAATTTCTAGGGGTCATTGAACACACTCAAACTTCTGAGTTACCAAAGTGGCTGAAAATCACATGACAACTCTTAATTATGCTGAGGAATGACGATTCAAAATTTTAAAGCATTTGGACTTTATTTCAGCTCAAACCAAGTTTCAATGACTATCTACTAACTCCTTCGGGGTCATTGCAGAAATTAACACTTCTACATGTCAAAATAAGCTGAAACTCAGTTCAAAGGATATCCTTCAAAGTTCCAAAACATTTGGACATCATTTGGACCAAACTCAGTTCAGATGGCTGTCTACTAAAGCTCTTTGTGGTCATTTTGTAAAAGTGACACCTCTTGAAGATCAAACTAGCTGAAACTCCTGGAGGAAGTTCAAAATATATTTAGGAGAAACTTTGCAAAATTTTAGGTCAATTGGATGTCATTTGACCCAAAGTCAACAAACATGTCAACTTTGGGTCCATAACCCCTAAGGCCAGGGGTCACTGACTAAACTTCTACTTCTAGATGACCAAAATTGATGAAATTTGGGCACAAAACTTTAGTCATGCTCGAAGGAAATCCTATAAATTTTCAAGTTAAAAGGACTTTGTTTTAGCCTACTTCATTGATATGTCAGCTAGGAGTCCTTGCGAGTTATAGGGGTTACTGACTAAAGTCTTACTTCTAAGAGGCCAAAACTAATGAAATTTGGATTAGAGACTCAAAATATGTTCAAAGTCAATCCCAAAAGTTTCAAGTCAATTGAACATTATTCAGATAGAAAACAAGCAAACTGCCTATGGTATAAGGTGACTAGTGACTTAGAACATGCAACAAGTGGGTCGTTGTTTGAAATCTTGCTTCCCCAAATCCAAACATATGAAATTTGGATGGACACTTCAAGATGCCCATGCCATCAGTTTCTCCAACTTTCAAATAAAAAAGAGATCATTTGGGCTTCAAACAGCTGAAACAAAGGCCCATTTTTATACAAAAATCAATAGGGGGTTGACCAACTTTAAAAGGTAAAAAATGGCTGAAATTTTTATGACACACTTGAAATAGTGTTAAAAATCATCCCTCCAAGTTTCATGAATATCAAACATCGTTCGGGCCCTAACCTGATGAAAATGTGTCACATATGCAAAAACCTAAAATTTGACCTTATCCGTGATCGCGGCCCACGGTCACAAACACTTATGACTTGGTTGTGGATGGTTTTTGGAAGTTATTTCACTTTATTTCAAACTATAACTCCCTTAAAACTACTAAGAACTACTCTAACTTCCTCTTAAGCATATAAAAGGCACACTTAGGCTCTAAAGAAGGGGTGGAAGCAAGGTTCGAATCAAGTTCCAAGCAATCAAAGCAAGTTCACATTACTGACAAGCATTAAAGGCCTAGTTCTAAGCATATGCAAGGCATCCAAGGCACTTCAGGCACTTCAAGCTTACTTCTTCTTCTCCTTATCACTAACTTAAGGTGAGAAATAGTTTAGAGAAGGCTAAGAAGCATGCATTTCACTTAAAGAAGACAAATGCAAGGGTTACTTGGATGAAATCTTCTTCCTTTGATTTTCTAACTTGGAAAAGGTTTTGGGCCATCCCGAAAGTTGTGAACAAGCCCCTTTAGGCTTCATTCTATTCCTTGAAAATTATAGGTTCAGAGTGACACAATTCTGGCTCCATTTTTGCTTATTTAAGCACCATTTTTGGATTTGTACAAAATAAGTCCGTAACCAAAAGGTGACATTATCAAAGGTTTAAGTTGATTCCACAGCCAAATTAAGCACTTTTAGTAGTCATTCAACACTCCAAAAATAAAAAAAAAAATACAAGCTCCAGCACTCTGAAGACGTCACATAAGTGAAATAGAGCAAAACGGGAGACAAACAGTGGCCTTTGCGATCACTATTTGCCAATGGCCATGGGCCATGGTCATTGGCATGGGCCAATGACCGTAAGCCACAGTTATTGTTCCACAATTTTCTAATTTTTGCATTCTTTTGCTATTTTTCATGTATTTTTTTTTATACTTTCTGAGTTTGGATTACATCTAAAACTAGAGAGAGGGGTTGTAAATTTTTTAAAACTTGTAAACAACCTATATCTCCACGGTCAAAGAATTTGAACCCGTGTAAACAAAGGAAAAATAATGATGAATTGAAATTATTTCCCATTCTTTTTAATGATTGAACTCGAATCCGTTGCATTTCACATCATGTCTCAAGCGTGATCATGAATGTCATTGTCATACGTTTGACTCCTAACTAAAATCTCTTAGACTTGTACAAAACGAATACGAGGACAAGACCCATCAGCTCCTTTAGTCAACTTTTATTACTTAGATAATGTCCTTACAAGACCCTTTTAACATCCTGCTGTATAGACCAAGTCCTTTTATGGACCCTGTATATCAAAACTCGGTTGTAAGGAACAAGTCTTTTTGTAGACCCAATATGGCCACCCTTCGTTATATGGAATAAGTCCTTTTATAGATCCCGCATAACCAAAACCTAAACAAAACCTAAAAAATAAATTTATGTCCAAAAGGATCAAGTCATGGACCCTGGAGAAAGCCTCACACATAGGCACCAGTTATGTCCACCTTCTTTGTTGATTTGTATATCCAAAAGATTGTAAGTCACACCCCATACAAGTTTGAGAAAACAAACCAAAACAAGCCATCCAAACCATACATACATCCAAACCATCCATACAAACCACACAAACGTCCATACAAAATTAAACCAAACATTCTATGGCAATGACAAAGTGGAGCAAAATAAGGAGAAAATTTCTATTGATATTCATTTGAAGTTCAATACAAAAAATGAAGTTAGTGTACATGGCCATCCGGGCTAATCAAATGAAAAGAAAAAGATGAAAGAGCCAAACAAAAGCAACAGCTGCATGAGAATCAGTCTAAGAATTTCTTCAGTTGCCTCTTTGCATCAAAACACCTTCCATCAGGAGACGCCCTTTATAGCTTGCATGAGCAGATATGTCAATATTGATGTCAATCTTCTCCAATTTGATAATCATTTCACTCTCCAGAGACTAAACAAAATCATCCAAAGCCATCCACTTCGCCTCTGCATACGTAAGTAAATAATCTTTGCGCTGATTGTCCTCTAAGATAGACTTCTTCTGCTCTTTAATATTATCTTCCAAAGAAAAGAGTTGTCACTGTAACACGATGATCTGAGAGTTGTTGCTGCAACATTATGATCTGCTGTTATATATATTCACATTTAGTCATATGCATAGCTATCTCGTGTGCTTTCTTGGCATTTACCTCATTTGCCACCCTTATCTCTTCTTCGGTGCTCTCGATCTCTGCAGCTAGTTGGATTCTATGCCTCAGTACATCATCTTGAAAAGCTTTGGCATAATCAACACTTCTGTCCCAGATATCCTTTTCTTAAACTTCGTTGAAGAGGCTAACAAAAGCATTGCGAAGGCTACTCAAATCTATTCAGTACTAATAGATATTATCTAGATATTATTGGGGGTGAGGTCTCCCTGGAAGAGTGTGGTTAAAATGTTGCGAATTGTTATCTTCATGGAAAAATTTATAACAGATTGAGGCTTTGGAGCATCACCAAACAAACTGGAATCCTTGGGGACAGAAAGATTTGACTTTTGCTCTTGTGAATTTGACCGAGTCTGAGAGCTTTAATGGTCATTTCCTTCCTTCTCAACATTTGCCCCCTTCCTTCTCAACATTTGCACCCTCACCCCCAAAAGCAGCTAAAGCTTCTTCATGAAAAGAAGGTGAATTAGGTGACCCTTACAAGGACAAAGTGCCAGAAAGATCCCGATTGTACGCGGTGTTACTGTGACATTCAGTAATGTTTTCTAGGAACCTCCACCTTCAGCAGTAGAAACTTTATTTAATATTTTAGGTGCAATTGGATTTTCGATTCCCTTCGTAGGTGATGGTTTATGAACCCTGAAATGAACTCTTGAAGGTGTCGTAGCCTTGGGTGGTGTGAAGTTACCAGCAATTGGTGGTAAGCCACTGGCAGCTGGTGCCGCAGGAGTATAATCTTCCATAAGATCTAAGGCCTCATCTTTAGCAACCAATTGTCTCTAAGTAGGAAGGCTAGTCTTTGCTATAACCGGCTTTGCCACAGCAATCTCCTCAGCTGGGGTCATCTTAATATTAGCTTCCTTTTCCACCATGCCAACAGGTTCGACGCTTGGCTCTGGCTGAGCATCCAAAGTTACATCGGTCCTTGGCACTTCATTAGTCCTTAGCACTTCATCGGTCCTTGGTACTTCATCAGTACTTGGCACATCAACAGTCACAGGAGATTTACTCGCATGAGATCCTGAATATAAATTTGAACTTACCAAAGGGATCACACTTAGCATTAATACAGGCTTACTGCAAATGGGCGGTAAAATAAGCGCAGATGACAACTTCGGATCATTGTTTACACTTTTGGTTGGCTTTGAGACCCTCTTTCTCTGTGGCTCTTTAATTGGCGACCCGTAAGCAGGAGGCATAACAAAGCCACTCTTATTCACTTGGATACCTAACAAAGAACAACAAAAGGAGATCAAACTGCAACTGCTCGCGCTCGAATAATGTGAATGTGTAACGGACTCGAGTCCAACATTCACGCACTTCAAGTGTTTAAGAAAAATAGGAATTAACTACAGTTCATCATTAATTTTCCTTTTGTTTATATGGGTTCAAATGCTTTGACAGTGGGGATGTGGGTTGTTTACATGTTTTGAAATGTTTACAACCCCTTCCTCAAGTCTCAGATGTGATCTAAATATGAAATTTGCAAGAAAGTATATAAAAATTGGGAAAATATGCAAAAAAGAAGAAAACAACGGGGAGTGACCGTGACCGTGGGTCAGGGTCATTGGCTGATAATGGCTGAAAGGCCACTGTTCGCTCTCTGTTTGGCTTTGTTTCGCTTCTATGATGCTTTCAAGATGTTGAAACTTGCTTTTCTGATCTTTGGACTGTTGAGTGACCATCAAAAGGGTTGAATTTGACTATGAAATCGTTCAAAACCTGTGGTGATCATTACTTTTGTTTATGGACTGTTTTTGTACAAATTCGAAAAGGGTACTGTATACCAGTGAAATGGAGCCAAAGTTGTATCATTCTGAACTTATGATCTTCAAGGGACAAAATGAAGGCTAAAGAGGCCTTTTCCAACTTCCAGAGTAATCCCAAAACCCCTCCCAAGTGAGAAGAGCAAAATAATTAATTTCATCCTCTGTATGCTTGGTAGCACTTGAACATCATCTTCTCTAAACCAAACACATTCTCTTTCTCCTTCTCTGAACCATTTTCCACCTTAATGAAGTGAGAAGGAGAAGAAGAAATGGGGCTGGAGTACTGAAAATGCCTTGTGACTTGCTTAGAATCTTGCAACTTGTCTCTGGAATTTAAAAAATTATTGTCTCTCCTCTTCCAAATGACCAACATTCCTTTTTATAGACTTTGACAGCAGTTATGAGAAGCTTAAAGGAGTTATTGGAAGTTAACATTCGAAAAGGAGTGGAGGGAACCACTAAAAACCGTTGGAACTGCTCCCGGGTTGACAGTGACCGCAGCCGCAATCACTCATTAAGTCCATTTTTGGACTTTTGCATATGTGACGTGTTTTTGCTTGTTTGTGGCCCGAATGATGTCCAATTTTCATGAAACTTGGAGGGATGCTTTTTAACACTATTTTGAGTGTGTCATTAAAATTTCAGCTTGTTTTGAATTTTTGAAGTTGGTCAACTCCCCCGTTGACTTTTCATGAAAATGGGCCCTTGTTTTTGCTGTTTGAGGCCCAAATGACTTTGGTTTGGTTTGAAACTTGGAGGGACTGATGTCAGTAGTATCTTGGAGTGTCCCTCCAAATTTCCTACAGTTTGGATATATGGAAGTAGGATTTCAAACAATGATTCATTTGTTATATGTTTTAAGTCATTATTCACCCTACACTGTAGGTTGTTAGCTGGTTTTCTACTCAAATGATGTTCAATTGACTTAAAATTTTGGAAAATTCACTTTGAACATATTTTGAATTGTTTTCCTAACTTCATCAGCTTTGGCGCCCTGGAAGTAGGGTTTTAGTTAGTGACATCCATGGCTTAGGAGTTACTCACTTCTAAGTTGACATGCAGTGGAAGTAGGACCAAATGAAGTCATGTTGACTTGAAATTTTGTAGAATCCCCCTCAAGCATTATTGAAGCTTTATGCCCAAATTTAATCAATTTTGGATGCTGGGCAAAAGGACTTTGGTTAATGACCCCATGGCTTAGGGGTCACTGACCCAAAGTCGACATGTTTGAAGGCTTTGGGTCAAATTATGTCTGTTTTACCTGAAATTTTGCAAAACCTCCCTTGAGCATAACTTAAGCTTCCCTCATGAGTTTTAGTTGATTTGATCTTCATAAGGTTTCACTTTGTACAGTGACCCCACAAAGCTTAATTAATGACTATCTGAACTGAGTTTGGATCCAAATGATGTCCAAATGCTCTGAAACTTTGAAGGATAGTCTTTGAATATATTTGAAGGTATTTCTCTGAGTTTGAGTTTGTTCTGACATGTAGAAGTATCAACTTTCACGGTGACCCTCAAGAAGCTGGCAAACAATCACTTAAGCTTGGTTTGAACTGAGATGAAGTCTAAATGCTTTGAAACTTTGAAACATCATTCCCAAGCATGCTTTGGAGTTGCCATGGGATTTTCATGAGCTTTGAACATCTGGATGTTATAGCTGACTTGTCATTCCACAATTCTAGGGTTTGTGTACCCTTGTCTTTGTTGCACCATTTGTAAATTTTTTTTATGGGTCAACAAGTGCCCCCTCGAAGTGCAATGATTAAAGTATGACAATCATTATGCCTTAAATAACCAATCTATAGGAATAATGAATGACTTTGATGAAAAAGGTTTTGTCAAGGTAGGTTGTAGGTCTAGACTTGAAATTTTGAAAATTTTGATAAAAAGTATGAAGGGTTTGATAATGGAATTTTGGTAAAAAAACATAAGAAATCTGAATTTCTTTACTCTATTTTCACAGATATTAAAAGTAACATCTCTGTGGGGACTATGGGGAACACCCATAAAAAGGAATCCTTGAGGTATTTGAAAATTCAAAAGTTTATGAATTTTATTTGGATTTTGGAAATGGATTTAATTTTCTCATGACATATTTATCATAAATATCCAAAGTAGCATCTCTATGGGGACTGTGGGGAACACCCACAAAAGAAATCTTTATTGTTTTAAGAAAAATCAGAGTTTGAATTTAAAATAGATTTGGGTTTGGAATTTCATGGAATTTTGGTTCATTTTCAAAAATTAAAATTAAGGTTTTGACTTGTCTTGACATGAGTTGAGATGGAATGGAATTTTGAAAAAGATTGGCTTTTGTGGGTTTTAATTCAAAATAATTTGAGATAATGGCTCAAAATCAAGTTTTTCCCAAGGAAATTTTGAAAATTGGGCTGGTTTGGAAAGAAAACCCCTTTCTTTTTTTCTATAATTTTCCCAAAAGTAAGATCATTTTATTGTGGGAAGTTTATTTCTTTTGTAAAATATCCCCAAGTGGGCCCACCATGTGTTGTGGGAATTTTGAATGATCACACTTGAGAGGGTGGGACACTAAATAGTGGGTCCCAATGCTTAAAATCACAGTGACTGTGAGGGTCAGAGTAGGGTGGCGATGATTGGGTTTGGCCAAGGCATGGACCCTATTATCAAGGCATCTTGTGTCAGTGGGAAATAAGGATGAAGCATCAGCGGCATGGACCCTATTATCAAGGCATCTTGTGTCTGTGGGAAATAAGGATGAAGCATCAGTGGCCTTGAGCTTGAAGAGGGCCATATAATGGAGCCATGAACCTCACTGCCGCACATAACAGTGTCCGTGGGAGATAGAGAAGGCAGTGGCTGTGGGGGACGGTCCCACTACTTGATCACACTGTGACCTTGAGCTTGGGAAAAGCCAAGCAATGCTCCACTGTTTCAAGATTACAGTGACCGTGAGTGTGAGAGTGAGCTATTAAATAGTAGGCCCCATTATTTCAAAACTACAGTGATTGTGGGAGAGGGAATAAGCCAAGTAGTGGGCTCCAATCTAAAAACAGCAGTGACCGTGAGTGAGATTGGGGTCGAAGTTTGGATGCAGTCTTTATAAAAGAATTGGGTCTTACCTTGAGTTTTTACATCTCTGTTTTGAAAATTCAAAAATTGAAGACAGAAGCTGCTTATAGTGTAACGCCCCACCCTTCACACATGCATGATATTGTCCGCTTTGGCCCATGGGCTTCACGGTTTTATTTCTGGTGGGCCTCAACCCACCAAAAGGACTCATGCATAATAAGGGTGCAAGCTCTAATATAATCCCAATCACCTTCCTCTCTATAGTTGATGTGGGACTCCAGGATGTCACAATCCACCCCCCTTAGGGCTACACGTCCCTATGCAGTAGCCTACCAGTTCTTGTAGCCTGCCAGCCCTCTTGGCCTGCCCACATATGAACCCGCCCATTTGCACCAGGGTATGGCAGGGGCCCATACTCGAACTAGTCGAGAGTCGGCTTTGATACCATTTGTCACGCCCCACCTGTCACAACCCGAGCCCAGAAATCGGGGGTTAGCGAAAAGCTAAACCTGTGACACACGTACTCCCGTGCACGTACATCTAAACCCAGTCCAGATGCACACACACAAGGGATCTAACACGTGCAAAACAATGAACGCGGAAGCTGTAGATATCATAGCAAACAACAAAGAAATAGCGGAAGCCAAAACAAATGCAGAACGAAAAAGGCAAAGCTAAATACAATACTTGAAAACCAGATACAAGTCTGAGTACACGACAAAACCAAGATGTACAAATATACAGAGTGACAAAGTCCAAAGTACAAAATACATAGCTCCAAAAACCAAAATCCAAAAACCACGGAAGATATGCATGTACGCACTCGGCAGAGGTGATCAGGTCCACTCTGCCAACCCGGAGGGTGCCTCTAGGCTCTGCCCTGCAGCCTCCTCGACCGCCGGGGAGCCAGGCAAGGGATCTGTGCCTACAACACCACAGACAACACAGTGAATACAATGATCCAGCAAATATAAGTAACAGGGATGAAACACTCATAGTATCAAATTGAATAATGACAGAATATTAATTATAGAGTTTCATATTAGTATGCTAAGCAAATCGTGCATAGAAGTAAAGCATGATGTGTGAATCAAGCATAGAAATACTGAACTAAGTGGCTACTACATTAACCATACTCTCTCCAATAGAGAGCAGAGTAAACAGATGAGAACACCACTGACCGGGCCAAGGGTACAAGTGGGTCTCGGTTTCCTGGGTTCCGGGGTCCCAAGACAAAGCGACACTGCAGTGATATAGAGATACAGAGATCTAAGCCAGAGGTAACCCCGTCAGGCATCCTAGGGCTGAGGCTGAGTAGAGCCAGACTAATACCAATCAAATCAAATCCCAAAAGAAGGGAGATTATCCGCTTTGGACTCACCGATGGCAAGACCGGATCTTATCCTCACGTATTAATCTCTGGGTAGAGCCACCAGGGAATACCCAATACTCAGAGATACACAAAGCCAGAGATATACAGAGCATAACAGAAATACAGAGCATAGCATAGATCAAAGCTTAGTGCGGGACGAAGAATAAAAAAGATATACAGGACGAAAGCAAAATGACCTCGTAATGCATGAACATAGATTAGCAGAACAGAGGGCAAGAGTGTAAACAATATGCCATGCATCTCAGATTAATACAGAATCAAGGTTAATTACAAGCCAACACTAATCTAGTTGTTTACTGTCACTAACTATGCATGATGATGTAGTTTAAGTTATTCGATGCACCGTTGCCATCCAAGTGTTGCAAAGTAATCCACACGTGCACCGAAGTCCCTTAAACCAACACCCATGGGAAGGTGCTTAACAGTGATCAACGCTCACATGAATAAGTCACAGCCTAACAGACTATTCATGCGGTCCAAGGAGTCCATTAGGCATGTTTACATGGGTGGTTAACCTGTATTTTAGCCCTACAAAGTCACACCATTATCCTAAGTTTTTATTTTAGATTTTCCAGGTCTTACGGTTTAGCCATGGGTGACCTACGGCTTAGCCGTATACACTTTACGGCCTAGCCGTAACTTGCACTACGGCTTTAACCGTGGTTCCCTTCAATACACAGCTAAACTGGTCATCTTCCACCTCTGATCTGATACATTTCACGGCTGAGCTACGGTGGAGTCCACGGCTTAGCCGTAGACCAATCCATGGCTTAGCCGTAGCTTCACCGTAAGAGTACTGATAGCAGAAAGTTTCGACTGATCAGGGTGATAATTCACGGTTGGGTCACGGCTAGCTTACGGCTCAGCCGTAGAACAATTTACGGTTCAGCCGTAGCCTAGCCGTAGAACAATTTACGAAAATTCAAGTCTCTGGAAATCTGAGCCGTACAATGTTACGGCTTAGCCGTACAATACAGAATCGAATTCGGGCTGAGTACAGAAACTGAAATTTGGTACAGAGACTTAGCAAAACAAGTTCCAGAGGTTCCAAAATCACAGAATTTGGCTGTAAAACACAACAGACATGCATAGGATGTATATAAAATGAAATCAAAGCAGTCAAACCAAGATACCCATATGTGTTATACAATCCTGTACTTATACTTGCCTCAAAGCTCTGTCAATCACTGAAGCCAAGCTCAAATCCAACTACAACCCAAGCAAAATAAATCCAAACACAAACCATGAGCATGCAGAGAGAGATGGGAGATCCAATTGGAGAAGAAGAAGAAGACTTGGAGAGAACCCACTTACCTCAAGCAATAGACAGAGATGAGATAGAAAAGAAAAACCTAATCGAAAAAGATGGAAAATCCCAACATCGACCAAAGAGAGAGCAGAAGTGAAGAGGGGAAGAGAACGTGGGGACGTGGAGCTCTCCTGAAGTTGTTGCATGCAACGTTGAAGAAAAAGAGTAGAATGAAGACATCTGTACAGGTGATTTATATATATAGTTTTGGGAGTTTAAGTCAAAGTCCAGTGAAGTTTGGTTATTTACAGATCAAGTCACACGAGGGTCCTACTTCTCCAATTGACTCCGAATGGTTCTGAGGCAGTTACAGAAAACAACGAGCTCAACAAAATACATGTGCTGACACCAAGATGATGCAAAGATGATGCACTCAAAACAAAAGCAAAATTACGAAAAAGGGCTTAGGACTACCTATTCTAGGTCAAAGGTTACTCAACTACCTATCCAAGACCCGAAACTAAGTCCGAAAGAATTAATTAACAGAAACACACACTAATGAGCCACCAATCCGGCTCAAAGGGGATCGGAGTGTTACACCACCCCTACACGCATGCATGATATTGTCCGCTTTGGCCCATGGGCCTCACGGTTTTGTTTCTGGTGGGCCTCAACCCACTAAAAGGCCTCATGCATAGTAAGGGTGCAAGCTCTACATATAATCTCAATCACTTTCTTCTTTATAATCGATGTGGGACTCCAGGATGTCACATATAGCCAGGGATTTTCATAGATGACCAGCTGGGGCTAGGGCTTGGCCCTTCTCATTTTGGGTTTTCTTTTCTTGTTCTGGCTTGCCTTTAATGTGAAGGATCTACTTGAGCCCTATTCATGGAGAACTATTCCAATTGGGTGCCAAGTTCATAGCCACTATGGCACTGTCCATGGGAAGTCTACGGTCACAACTCATTTGAAAAAATGTTTGAGAGAAAAGTTGAATTCTGTTTTCTCTGTTTCTTTTCTCCCCTTCCCCACCCCCTCCTTTTTTTTTTATTGTTGACCAATATGCTTGACCTGGTGATCTCTCAGACACCATTCTAAGCATACAAAATTTGAATGCCTGAGTGATTTGTTTGCAGATGCTTACGGTCACTAGTAATACACTCAAGGGGGGTCTATAGTCACTGCCATCTTATGACATTCTTCTCTCCCTCTCTCTCTCTTCTCTCTCTCTCTTTTGTTCTGTGCTTACCTCTTGAGGGTTTTGCTCGAGCTCTATTCATATTGAACAAAATAGGCTGGGGTTACAAATTCATGGAATTCCAACACTGGGCCACTGTTCAGGCGTACCCACGGTCATAGCTATAGTCATCTTTGTCTAGAGAGATTTCATGGCCTTTAATGACTGTTCTCCCTTCTCTTTCTTCTTTCTTTCTTTTTTTTCTTTAGTACATTTTCTTTGGTACAAAGAATGCTACCTTGCTCAAGCAGGTCCCCATCCACTGTTTTGCATTATTTAGAGAGGCCCATAGTCACGGCCAGTCATGGACACAGTCAAGTGATTGATTTGGGCATGTACTTTTCTTCCTTTGTTTTGTTTTGTTTTGTTTTTTTTTTTGTTTCTTTTATGCTTCTAGTTTTCTGTCTGAGCTCCATTTATGATTTCTGCATAACTGAAGCACAATTGTAGTAGTCTATGATCACGGTCAGTGCCGTTCAGGCATACTTGTGGTAATGGCCACTGCATGTTTTGGCCAATCCCATGATCACAGTTATCCATGGCCACGGTTTTGAGGAGATCTACATGTTGGAGGGTGTCAAATTGGGTTTATGCTTTTGAACTCTTCTTGCCTTTTTTTTTTGTTTGTTATTGTTGTTGCGGTTGTGGTTTGCTGTTGATGTTGGAGTGATGACTGAATTCTTTGGGTGGAGATTAAATCAAACTGAACATTGTTCAAGCCAATCCACAACCACAGTCAGCAAACTCCAGGGAAATCTACGGTCACAATCAATGCCTTTTTTTTATTGTTTCTTCTTTCTTTTTTTTTTCTTCACACAGGCATGCTCACATCACTGTTTTGTTTGAGGAGGAATGCCATTGTTGCGATTCACCTCCTTCTTGAGCTTGTATGAATTCCAAATGTTGAAGGTAGCTCACAGTGAAGTGGAATCAAGGCTCGGTCTTGTTTTTTGTTTTTTCCTTTTCTTTTCCTTCCTTTTTTTTTTGTTTGAAGTATTTAAGTTTATCAATCCTTTGAGATACAAGTAACTCACAAACATCATACCAATCTCATGTTATCAAATAGAGTTGAATGCCATGAGGTTCAACTACTCCATTGCATGATCCCGTCATGGCCAAGTAGTCGGATTTGGCATGGACACTTTCTTCCTATTTTGCAAGTCAAGATCGAAGTAATGAACTAAACTGTACAAAACCTAGTGGAAGTTTTTAGAGTAGCACCAGGCCTCGAACTTGTAGTGAACAAGTTCTGACTATTTTACTTGAACGCAGACACAATCTAAGCACACACTTGACTTTCCGAACTGTGGGAAATATAGGGGGTTAAGAAGTGACATCCATTTAACCTTTGGCATACACAATTTGAGCCATCATAGCCACTGGGGAATTATAGGAGATTGGTTCGTAGTAGTTTGTCCATTCACTAGCATGAGGTGAGCACAGACTTGACCACCGTGGATTATGTGAGAATTAGAACTGAGTATGCCTTCAACACACTTCTTTTTGTTTTTTGATGAGAAGGTTACTCCCCTTAGGTCTCAATAGATATGAGAAGTATAAATCATCCTGGATATGAGCGGTCAATGAAAGAAACTGTTGAAAATAGGATGATCCTCCGATCGAGTAGTTGAATGTAGTTTTGAATGAGCTATTGTTTTACATAGTCTTTCTCTACTACAACTTCCAAGGCTAATGAATTGCCAATCGCATGGTTGAATGTAGCTTTGAATGAGACATTTTACATTGTCTTTCTCTACTACAACTTCCAAGGCTAATTAACCCTTCCTTGCCTTTTCCGATACTAACCGAGATGTATGATCTGAGTCACTTTAAATGATGCCGACCGTCTTTGTGTGGGAAGCTGACAAATACAATATCGCCTTTCGATCATTGATGATGGTTAACGATTTTGTATTTGAAATTAACTTTGCAAAGCAATATTACCTTCATTAGCTCTACATATACTGAAAATAGTGCATTGTCAATCCCACAAGAATGTCTAATGGTCCTATCCTAGCAAGTTATCACACGGGACTTTGTTTGTTGAAATTTTGTTAGGGATGCCATCTTGGGAATGCGTAAATCCTTCAATCGGTTTTGAATTTGAGTGTGAAAGACAACATTCTCCAATAGTTGCAAGTAAGTCTAATGAAACCCTGGGAATGGCAGAGTAATTGCCAATAGACCAACAACATTTGCTTTTGTTTTCCAATGCTTTAAAATTGACGTTGATCTTTGTTGATCTTGTTAAAAACATGCCATATACTTTCAAATGCTATATTTTCGGGAGCCTCAGTTCTACGACTTAATTGTGATTTGATGCCAATTCTTGTTCTTAGAACTAAGTATTATTTTCTCCTTTTGGCCTTTTGCTAAGGGGAGATGCTCCCAAAATTTCGATAAAATTTCATACCTTAGTTATTTTCACTGTTGTTGATATTTTCTTCTCATTCTTTGTTTTGCAAACAGAAAAGGCAAGGCACCTGCGATTGCAACTGCTGGGGTATAGAGTAGTACAAAGGGTAAAACTGTAAGTGACTCCAATCCGAAAAATCCGAATGAAGTATTTGATGTTAACTTGCAAAGTCAGAGAACCAAAGCTCTATCACGCAGGAACTGGTACATACTGGCGTTTGGCGAATAACATTGATTGGGAGAATAATGACAGGATGAGCTTTAAAAAACCATGTTATATATTTAGAGATGCCATAAAGAAGAACGTGAAGCAGCCTATTGACCACGTACAATACTGCTATGTAAACTCAGCGGGGATTTTTCGTAAATTAATCACTGTTCGATTTGTCAGGCGGTATCCAATAATAATGTCAGTGGCTCCAATGATCTCGGCAAGGTATGATCCATTTTCGAGGATAAAGAACCACGTTCATTTCAAAACTGGTAAATTCATGCATCAGCCTCCATATTATTTCACAGAGTACCCAAGGTTTGAAGTAGAGGCTATAGAACCGTGCACTCTAAATCTTAAAGTGGGCACCGTGATTTCACAGCTTAGGATAATTGGGCTTGGTATCCACACGGGGGATGGGAGTGCCTGGCTTGGCGAAAGACACCAGTCCCGTGGGTGGTTTAACTATGTTGGGGATTGGTAAGGCTGGGTGACTACGATTAATCATCATTATGCTGAGAATTTGAAAGCGATTGGAATTTTTAATGCTGTAAATGCCACCACATAGAAAGTCCCATGCGAGAACAAGAACATCTGCATGGTTATTCTAGAATTATTCTGCCTAGTAACTGGTACCTTTATTACTCCAAATATGGAGCTGGGATTTTCTTTATAGGAAGTAAAGAAGATTTTTGGTTTGGCACCATATGATGAGATCTATGATGAAATCATCTTACCCAATGAAGAATTGGCTACCATGGATAACAAGTTCGAAGTTGCATATTATCTCCTCTTTGTGCTTGAAGATTCAATTCAAACAACTAGCCATAGTCGAGGTAACATCGTCCAATGGATGAGTCAAGTGAAGAGCATTACTAGTCCTTTCTTCGTAAATCAGGGTGGATACTTTAAATAGAAAGAGGTGATCCCCAGGACAGACCGAGAGGAGGACGAGGACCCAACCATCATTTATCATGAGGATCTAAACTTCCAGCCCTATATTTTTGCCAAGTATCTGAACTTGAAGAGAAAGCATTGGCTTGTCACATTTTTAGTAGCATGATTGTTTGATATTCTTTTTTCCAAGTTCTGGAGGTGACTTCAGGCCTGGTTGTATATATCCAGCGCATAGGATGGTTTTCAAACATAGTCTTGCCTTGGGTCCTACTTTTGTAGCATATATGCTAACCGAATTGAAGCTATCGGATTTCACCACTAGAGAGGGGAAACCTTTTAACCGGCATTATGCTAGGTATTTGCTCTACACCTAGTTTACATATCATTGCAATGGTCTTCATTCACACAATAGTGCACCAAGAAGCATCTTTATGAAGGGTGTCGTAGGTGGTAGTTGTCAGATCAATTCTTATTCCATGATTGAATTACGTGAACATTTGAGAAATTTTAACAATTATGTTGCTTCTTGCGACATTGTACTTAACATCAAAGTTTTAACTCGCATGAGAAATGCTGTAGAACCATCGATTGATAAGATTGGAGAGGGTGGTCGACACATTGGCTTGTCAGATGAAGAAAAGAGTTGGTTTTTGAGCTTGAGACCCGGAGATCTAGTATACAAGAAGAATTCATATATCAACATTCAACCTTATATACCTGCCAGGTTTTACAGACAGTTCGATTTTCATCAAGCCGTTGTGGGAGCACCAGGCCGGATTCGGGGCACTACTGGTTCTTTACAAGATGCCTAAAATGCTTGGAAATTTTATCAAGCGCTTGACACTGGGGCTTGCTTTGGTTACCCTTGCTTCCTAAATCCCGGATACATGAGTGGTTTCACCCAATGGTATGCCAAAAGCACCATTGCCATCGTACAAGCATATACGAGTAATCCTCGCATCAAATGTCGCCCTTTGCCTGCTTCCAAGAAAGGAGAAAAGGTGGAGAAAGATCGTTTCAACATAGAAAATTTTGAAAATTGGCTGTATGATGGTGATACATGGCGAATTTGGTTGGTAGCCAAGTCTAATATCTACCGAGCTCACCATTCCTTAAGAGGTGAGAAAGATGAGATTCATGCCTCCTCCTAATGTGTCTACAGCGAGGATGTAATGGGTTGTGGATGAGAATTTGCAGGAAAGCGAGAGTCTTATTGTGATTAGGTAGAAGGGTAGAGCTATGCTGGATTTTGAATCTGCTTCTCACTCTGTTAGAACCAAAGTCTCAGTTGGAGAGCAGACAAGGCAATTTGAAGAAGAGCAAGCCATTATGCATGCAGCCGCTAAGGCAGACCATACTCATTGAAAGTTATCAAAGGCTGCTATTGCTGCTCCAATGCCAGCAGAGACACATGCAGATCCAAGTATAACAGAAGCGATTTAGTCGGCTGAAGTAACTACCAGATTAAGGCCACCTGTTACAGTGCTAACAAAACCCCATACGGGCCTGGTCTTACATAAGAAGCTTAAAGCCATTTGTTCAAAGCTAGTGACTAGATCCCTTGTCAGCAAAGGGGCACCTTCAAAGAAGCAAAAAGCCGAAAGCCCTGAAACTCGTCGTTTCAAAGGCTAAAAGCTGATGACACTTCTATATTTCTTTGTAAAATATTACTTTCTCATTAATTCTTTAACACTTGTTTTTTTTATACTCTTTGTCACTTTTATTGGCTCAAACTTCAACTGCTGGAAGGGTTGTGGGGCAAGTAGCCGGAATTGTTGAAGATTATACCTCTAACGAAGGAGATAGGGGAGATAGTAGTTTTGATACTCCCATGACTAGGGAACGAACTGATAGTAACATTAATATCAAGTTCGACTTCGAGAAGGATATATTTGATCAGGTAATGATGCCTGAATCTGGGAGAAAGGCTGCGGCAGATATTTCGGCAGAATTCATTGCAGTAGAAAAATCTGGTGATGGTGTGGGTGATGTTGCTACTGTAGATAAGGAAACTTGTATCGTTGAACCCATGGAGCCAAAAGATGTAGTCCCTTGGACTGAGCAACATAAGATTTCGCCTGAAGTAGGATTAATTGCTGAAATCTCAGTAGAAGAGGGGGGAAATCCCCAGTATTGCCAGAGGAGTTCCGATAGATCCAATTTCTGGGGGTAACTCTTTTTTTATTTAATTATTTGAAGATTTGTTCCAATATTGTGATTTGATCCCATTCATTCTGTCTTAGGTACCCGAATGGATGAAAATGCTCTTGTTATACCTCCCACGACAATGCGAAAGCCTTTTGGGTCACTGATTGAGAAGCCAACAAAGAAAGAGAGTCCTGAAGCCTCGATTGACTTAGACAATATCTCAATTTGTTGACTCATAAAAAATTTTGCAAATAATGCAGTGAAGACATTACAAGCTTTGGATTATAAATTTCCAAAAATTTCAAAGCGCTTGAATCTCATCTCGGCTCAAATCAGTTTCAGAGACTCTTTGCCAGCTTTTTGGGAATAACTGCGAGACTTGACACTTCCACATGTTGAAGCGAGCTGCTATTCAATGAAATGCTTTCAAGTATATCTAAAGACTAGTCCTTAAGGATTCAGAGCATTTGGACATTAATGGGATCCAAACTTGGTCCAGATGATCATATACTATACTCTGTGGGCTCCTGTACAGAGTGACATCTCATGAAGGTCAAAATTAGCTGAAACTCTCAGGGAAAGCTCAAATGATGCCCAAGACAGGTTCGACAAAATTTTGAGTTCAACAAACATCATCGAACCCAAAAGCTACCGGTATGTCAACTTGGGATCAGTTTCCCCCCAAGCCATGGGGTCACTGACCAAAGTCCTGCTTCTTGATGTCCAAAATTGATGAAATTTGGGTGTGAAGCTTTAGTCATGCTCAGAAGATACTCTGCAAAATTTTAAGTTGAAAGGACTCTATTTGGTCCGAATTTCATTGCATGTCAGCTTAGAGGACAGTAATCCCGAGTTATGGGGGTCACCGGCTATGATCTTACTTCCGGAAGGCCAAAGCTGATTAAACTTGGAACAAATACTTAAAGAATGCTCTAAGTTATTCTCCTAAAGTTTTAAGTCAATTGAACATTGTTTGGATAGAAAACAAGTTAACTACCTCAACGTGGGGTGAATAGTGACCTAACACATGCAACGAATAGGCCACTATTTGAAATCATAATGCCCCAAATCCAAAGCTGATGAAATTTGGAGGAATACTCCAAGATGTTCCTGATGTCAGTCCCTCCAAGTTTCAAACCAAACTGAGGTCATTTGGGCTTCAAATAGCTAAAACAAGGGTCTACTTTCATGAAAAGTCAACTGGAGGGTTGACCAATTTCAGAAGGTCAAAACAGGTCGAAACTTCTATGACACACTCAAAATAGTGTCAAGAAGCATCTCTCTAAGTTTCTTAAAGATTAGACATCATTCGGTCCCTAAACTGGCGAAAACGGGTCACATATACAAAAGTCCGAAATTGGGCCTTGTCCGTGACCGTGGCCTGTTTATCAAGGGAGTTGACCAACTTCAGATGGTTAAAATGAGCTAAAACTTTTCTAACATGGTCAAAATAGTGTCAAGAAGCATCCCTCCAAGTTTTGTGGTGATTGGACTTCATTTGGGCCCCAAATAGGTGAAAACGGGCCGCAACTGCAAAAACCCGAAATTGGGCCTTGTCCGTGACCGCGGATGTGGTCACGGACCCCCAAAGGACACTTCCTGCGGTTTTGAGCGGTTTTTCTCCACTCCCTTTCAAAATCCAACTTCCCAAAACTCCCCTCAACTCCCAAGAACCGCCAAAAACCACCTGGGGCCTTTATAAAAGGATTAGTATTTTAAAGAGAAAGGGGAGGACACACAGGAGAGAAAAAAAGAGAATTGAACGAACGCAAGAGGATTCAAGCAAGAAAAGAAGCATCCCACGACCATTCCCTTCCTTCTTTAGTCACCAAGGTGAGCAAAAAGATTCAGAGGAAGAGGAGAAGGGTGGGGTAATTATAAGAGCACACTATGTACGTGCAGTGACGACTATTCGAAGGATGACGTTGTCATCTTTGCTTTTCTCATTCGGGGGGATTTCTTGGCCATTACAGAGGTTGTGAACGAGCCCCTTGGGCCTCATTTTGTTCATTGAAAATCATAAGTTCAGAATGACACAACTTTGGCTTCCTGTGATGCCCTCTTCGGACTTGAACATAAAAGATAGTCCATAAACAAGAATGATGAATTACAAAGTTTTCAATCGATTCCATAGTCGAATTCGATCTTCTCAATGGTCATTCAACACCACAAGATGCCATAAAAGGGAGTTTCAACACTTGGAAAAAGTTGGAAGAAGAACTAGCACAAATAACACGAAAAGTGGAGGCAAACAGTGACCGTGGCCCACGGTCATTGGCCTGGGGCAGTGACCGTGGGTTACGGTCACCCTTCTTTTTTCCTCCTTTTTTTCACATTTTCATATTCTATGTAC
The DNA here is from genome assembly GCA_037013555.1 of Sextonia rubra. Taxonomy (NCBI): domain Eukaryota; kingdom Viridiplantae; phylum Streptophyta; class Magnoliopsida; order Laurales; family Lauraceae; genus Sextonia; species Sextonia rubra. The sequence goes on from JASUAD010000012.1 coordinate 13,373,054, forward strand.
ATTTTCTTGTAATTTCCAAATTAAGATCACATCTAAGACTTAGAGGAAGGGTTGTAAACTTTGTAAACTTGTGTAAACAACCTACATCCCCACGGTCAGGGCATTAGAACCCATGTAAACAAAGGGAAATTAATGATGAACTGTAATTAATTTCCATTCTTCTTAACACTTGAAGTGCGTGAATGTTGGACACTAAATCCATTACACATTTCCACGTCATTTTTTTAAGCGCGATCAGAAGATTAGCGCCATCTGTGGGAATTATATTGCCCTAATTTGTGATTAAATTTGGTTAAAAACGCATGAAAAGTGCTGAAAATTGCTAAAAAGTGCTGCTGTTATGCTGAAAACTGCTGCTGTTGTGCTGAAAACTGCTGCTGTTGTGCTGAAAACTACTGCTAAAAGTGCTGTGATCGCGGGAAAGTATGTAAAAAGTGCTGTGACCGCGGGAATCAATGGAAAATGGGTAGTGACTGTGGCTCACGGTCACTGACCTGTTTTGTGGCTAAAAATGACTTATTTGACCCTTGAAGACGCCCATGCAAGACCTTGATGTCTGCAATGGGTTTGGAAACATTAATGAAGGGAATTTGCACCTTGAAGTGCATTCTTTTATCATTCAAATGAAGGCATTAGGCACATCGAAGTGCATACTTTTGCCATTTAATTAGAAGATTTAGTGGAGGGAACTTGCACCTTGATGTGCATGGACCAAATCACACCCTTTCATGCTTTAGAAGAGTGGTGATTCAGTCTAACGGGCTTTAACCTAAATAAATGCTTTATTAAATCAGTGATAAGAGCAACGACATTGCAATTGTGCACTGTCTGGCGTCATGCACTGATGGATCATGTTTGATCATTGTGATAGTGGTACAGGCTTGATCCTGTAGGCTCCATCCCTTTGATTAGATTCAACCCTCTCTTGCTTATAAGACTGACACAGATGGCTCTGACATGCTGCCAAAATTGCAGTAACCAAGTCTAGTCAGCTTAGCATGCTTTTAAGCTTGATTATGTGGTCCCGAAATGCTGCCAAAATTCTGACAGTTAGGACAATCAGCATAGCACAATGAGATGGGATTTATGCCTATATCTAACCATTCCGGTTCAAAACTATGTTGGTTCAGATGGCATCAATAAACCATTCCGGCTAGCCAAGGGGCAGCCACATTGGTTATATCACTAATATAGTCCATTGGGCTTACTTTTTGCAGAAGAATATCATGGGTTCTTTAATCATCACTTTTGACGAAGCCAAGAAGAGACTTTTAAGGATCTCCATGACACGTAATAAGCCATGTGCAAGATCACAAAAAAGGGGCCGAACAGATACTGTTACTCCTCCATCAAGAGCTTCAGTTTTCCAAAGGCTCTCCACTCCAATGGGCTCCACCACCTCAGCTCAGAATGGGTCATCAGTGACCCTAAAGATCATTAAGAGAATAGAAACTCCTCAGTCACGGGTTTCCAAATATGCTCAAAACCCATTTGGAGTCTTTCATAAGGGTCAAAATGATCCGGAATGCAAACCAAAGTTAGGAGGCAATAGCCTCTGTGTTATCAAGCCTCGACTAGGGGCAAGGCAAGTCTGTTATACAGATCACAAACCAAGGGCGCTTAACAAGTTGCCTCGAGTGGCCACCCAAGCTCCAGGAGCACCCCCGGTTCAGTCCAAACAAGGGGCTGTGACAGGGGACTCTCGACAAATCCCTAGAAAAGCCCAAAAACATACTGTCATCCCAAGATGTAACACGTGGTTGCCACAACCACGCAGGTGAAGTTACAAGAAGGCTGAAAGCAAATCTTTGGCATCACTTGAAGAGAACATCTTTTAGCCTTTGACTCAAAAAGAGGGGCGGAAGTTCAGAAGGAAACGTCTGCCTTCAATCATTGTAGCACCACAACATTTATCACATAGTGCTAAGAACAAAAAGCCAGCTGAACGGTTGGTCATTAACGATTCGACTGATCTGGTTCGTTTCAAGAACTCACTTCAACAGAAGAAGGGTAAAGAGAGGAATAATAAAAGAAGTACCGTCGATATTCTTTCATTCCCGCCTTCCAGCCCAACGGGCTGGAATCAACTCGCCAGTACTTCTAAGCCATTGATTGCCAGATTTAAAGATCAAACTTTAACGGCCAGAGCGGTCAATCAAATTAGGGAGAAGGCTTTGGCTCGCACCCGGAAGCAATCTCGGCATACAATCACTCCAAAATGGGTGGTTAAAGAAGATGAGTTAGAACTGACTTCCTCATGCATGGTTGGACCAGGCCCAACCAGAAGGGTTACTCAGAGTATGGCTTGAACTCAGTCACAAGAATCTGATTCCAATTCTCATTCAGGCGGAACCTCTGAAGGACATGTTGAAACAGATTCCGACAAAGACTCAATTACTCTCCTGGACACGGAAGATAGTCAATCTACTCTTCCTACGTCTTCTTACCCCCATTAATATACTGTATTTATGGCTGAAGGAAGCGGAACTGGAAATGATGGAAACGAAGGTGCTAGTGAGAGTAAAAATACCGGTGAAGAAAATGCTAATGAAAATCAAGAAGATGACGTCAGTGATGTTGGCAAACAGCAAGGAGTTAGAATTGATCACCTAACTGCCCAGTTAAAAATTTTGACAGACAAGTTGGGTGGTTATGCTGAAGCTCCAACCAATCCTTTATTTGCTGACAGGAGAGAGCAGTTTATGATCAGGAGGAATGCCACAAAAATTGACCTGCTTACGGCTCAAATTAAATCATTAACAGAAAAGGCAATGGTTACAGGTTTTGCTGCGGGCGACCATTCATCAATCCTTGGACTACATGCGGATCCTGAAAAGCATGTAACTTTCAAGGAAGTCGAAGAAATATTAACCAAATGAAAGGTGGAAAACAGGATGAAAAAGAAAGGTATTACATTCAAATACCCTCCAGAATTTGATTTGGTTCCATTCCCACCAGATTATAAACTTCCGACTTTGCAGCCTTATATGGGAAAAGGGTTAGCCTGGGGAGCTTACCGGAGTTGGGTGTGCTAAAAATAAGATTGTTCGCAGGCACTTTGAAAGGAGTTGCTTTTGATTGGTATAAGCAATTACCAGAGCTCTCTTTCACAACATGGCCAGTCACGGCAGAGAAATTCTTACTTCATTTTTAAGAAGATCAGACAGTTACCTTCACCATGCTTAGCAGCACAAAGCAAGGAGAAAAGGAAACTGCACAAGCCCTTATTAACAAATGGAGGGCATTGTCTTACAGATGCTTAAAACAACCATCTCAGAGGGCTACCATTGAAATGTGCAAAACCAACCTGCAGCCAGAAATCAAGGCTATCATACTTAGACACAAAACTAAGTCTTTAACTCGTTTAGTTGAAGTGGCCACTGATGCAGAGTTGACCCTTAAAGAAATCAGTCAAAAGAAGGTAAATTCCCGAAAAACGGAATCATCGTCGTCTTTTGCTCCAAAATCAACTACTTTGAATTTAAAGAAGAAACAAGAGGTATTTAATGTGCAAACCTCTAAGTCAGCTCCTCCAAAACATAGAATGTCAAGATCGAGCAAACTAAAAGGGAGGAATATGAAAAGAGAAAAAGAGCTAAATATCCCTTCGATGGAGATATTAAAATAATCTTCCAAACATTGATGGAAAATAACAAACTTGAACTTCCACCAATGAAAAAACCGGAGCAGGCAGGCCGCGTTAATGACCCAAATTACTGCGCATATCATCGAATGGTGTCTCATCCTTTTAAAGGCTGTTTTATTTTGAAAGAAAAAGTCAACGAAATGTGAAAAAATGGAGTGATAACATTTGACCAAAAATATGACGTTGCTCCAGTCAGCATGATTTCTTTTGGACAATTTGCACCCATAACAGTATCCGCTCCATTAAAACCACTTACTGTTGAATTCCGGGTCGTTAATGCAATATACAATGAGCAGGGGTTAATACCAGTCAAAACCTCTTCGGGAGAAGAAATGTGGGTTCACCCGGATTTGGTAAGTAACAAAGGCTGGGAGAAAGTGAAAACTAAACCCACACCTATAAAAAAAAGAAAGGCTAAAAAGCAACTCAAGAATCTTCAAAAAGCCGCCCAAAATCCCTTGGTTAAGTAAGAAAAACAAGCTAAGTGGAAGGAAGAAAAGATAGTTGAAACTCCAACCTCCAAAGAATCTCCCAAACCAGCTAAAGTCACTTTACTTTAGCTGACTACATCGTACCAATCCCCAAAGGTGAGGAAAAAACATTGATATCCAGTTGTAATCGGATATCATGGGATGGCACACCCCAAACTCAAATGATGAAGATGATTGGTCTGATTACTTGGACTTCGAGGATGATCAGTGGGTTGATGACTACTTTGATGAGTATCCTTCCGACAAAGATGAAGGTTTCAAACAAACCTTTGATCCTGAAACCGGTACACTCAATATCAAGCATGGTCTCAACACACTCTCAGTGGCCCTTTATGATAAACACAGACCAAGCTCGAGTGGTTGGTCGAGTGACCCTCCTCCTTTTCCATTACCCCCGGAAATTCATCCGGACCATTTACCACTTATTGATCCTGGGGAGGCACAACAACAATAGGTGATTCCTCCATTTCCATACGCAATAGCCTATACATCAGATGTTCCTTCCCAATCGAACTCAGATATGACTTTTCCAGATGTGGATTCCAAACAAGCACTCAGTCGGTTATGTTTGACCCGACTAATGAACCCGGATTTTCGGAGGAACATGATGATTTAATACTGACATTGTCGCACCACAGGAAATCTCTCAAGTTCAAGATGATGGTTCCAACTCTGAAGAAGAGATGCCAGCGGCTCCCACTCTGGTAATTTTGAGTATTGCTAACAAGCCCCAAGCATCTCAAGTCATTCCTGATAACACAGGACAAGAGTCAGGCTTAGAGGAAATTAGCTGGCTTTTTGAGTCCGAAGAAGTTAACGCCATAATAAGGAATACTCGTCCAGAAATTAACCGAAGTAATATGGTAAATGACGGCACTCGGTCCGGCCGCAATTATAGGGTCAACTATGACGGACCCTCTTCTGCTTCCTCTTCCTATGTAAACCCTTCAAGGGACAATATTAATGTTAATGTAGCTTCTTCAAAGGCAAATGCTAATGCAAGGCCACCAGAGCCATTCACGTATGATGTTGTTGAGCACCTCAAGCACATACCTGCACGACTTCACATTTTTGATCTCTTGCAGATGTCCAAGGAGACTCGTAATAATTTCATACGAGCTCTACAAGCTTTGAATACAGACAATCAAACTCATGTAGCGCAAGTTCATCAGATAAAAAAGAATTACCTGAAAGTAAAATAAAAAAAGCCTCAAAAGCAATGCATGGAATGTCTTTCAATTCACAATGCTTTTAAAGCTATTATATCTTTCACTAAAGAGGATCTCCTCTTAGGTGATATGAAACACGCAAGGCCACTCTATTTCACAGTCTACATCGAAGACATTCCTATCCCGAGAGTTCAGGTCGACCCAGGGTCGGCTCTGAACCTCATCACAATTACAACTCTTCAAAAACTCGGCATCCCAGTAAGTAAGTTATCTGCTACAAAGACTTCTATCCAAGGATATGATGGGGAAGTTCAGAATCCGATTGGCAAGATTCGAATCTGGTTCTAGTTAGAAGAATTAACTTCAGAAGCTACTTTCCACGTAGTTAAGACTCGTGCTTGCTACAATATCCTTTTAGGAAGAAGATAGCTCCATGATTATGCCATAGTACCTTCCACTCTCCATCAATGTCTCAAATATATTGATCGGGCCTTTGCGGATGAAAGAGTTTTCAAAGGAAAAGAAGTCTACTTCACTGATGTAACCATGTATCAAGAAAAGCCCACCAAGTTTAAAATGGACACAAAAGGCACTCCAGTAGATGATAATCCTGTGGAACCTTTCACTATTTCAGTAGAAAAAAGAACCCACTCAGGAATTGATGAGCAATCCGGTCCTCTCGGAACGTTGCATTCAATGAAGGAGCCTGTGTCAAAATTTATAGAAACCAAAGCTCCTTTGGTGATCATGGTCAAAACTGAAATCAAACAATCAGATCGACCTCTTATCATATTCACAAAATCACTGGGAAAAGGGGAAGCAGGACGTCACAAGCCCTCATATTTAGCAAATACAGTTTCCTTAGCGAACAGTTTAGATGCTGGTCAGGAAAATAATAATGTATCTCCTCCTACCAGAGGGATGTCACCTATAAGGCTTGATTCTCCTATTACTTTTCGTCAGCTCATGCTAACATCGTAACGAAGGGGAGAACTATCCTACAGATATATAGACAGACGTCGGAATAGAGAACGCTTCTGTACATTCTATAGCAGGCCGGGAACCACCACTATTACCATGGCCCACTCCATCTCATATTTATGATTTTGAAGGATCTTGCTTTTTAGTGCCTCCATCGAAGCAGTATGATCATACAATTATTTTCCATCGGGCTGAAGATGCTTCTCCTCCAAATCCTATCAACAAAATCACTAATGATGGGAAAATACGGTTTGATAACTACAACCCTGTGATCTGTAACATGATGAAGAATATGGGGTACAATCTTTAAAAGCCTACAGGTCTTGGATTGAATACAAATGGGATACAAATTCCTTTGGATGTCTTCACTCCAGAAATGAAGGAAGATCTCGAATGGGGATGCAAAATTGAACAGCTATGTCACTGCATAGGATATGTTCCCTACAGTAGCATTCCTAAACTAAATCAAGATGTCAGAGTAAGATCCATGGTCTTTACCGAAGAGTATGAAGCTGATAACTCTTATGAAACTCTTGTTGCTGAAAAACCTGCTGAATGGGCTACTTTTCAACATCCTGAGGGGGCAAGTGATAACGATGACGTTATGTCACAAATCACTGAACATTGGCCGCCTGAATTCAATGAAGAAATAGGCCCGTCACAACAATTTCATTGGGAATGCTTAGCCCTTGATGTAAAAGCTAAAGAGCCCAAAAAATTGAATCCATGGAAAGGGATCAGGCCTTGGCTTAAACCTCCAAATGAAATTCTAGAAGGCTTTACGGAGTTGGAAACTTCCGATGACGTTGTGGAAGTGCCTCCTCCTGAGCCTCCAATTGAGGACCAAGTACAAGAAATAAACTTAGGGACCTTAGAAAATCCTCGACCTACTTTTGTAAGTTCTCAAATCAAAGGAAATGAACTTGATATGTACGTGAGATTCTTACAAGAGTTCATGGATTGCTTGGATGGACCTACGCGGAAATGCCTGGTCTAGACCCAGAGATTTCGGTACATAAGTTGAACATAATAGGTGATGCTAAACCCGTAAAGCAAGACCAGCGGAGGACAAAGCCAGAAATCATGGATAAAATAGAAAAAGAAGTTTAGAAGCTCAGAGATGTAGGTTTCATCCGTGAAGAACAGCACCCAGACTGGTTGGCTAATATAGTACCAATCACAAAAAAGAATGGACAAATTAGAGTCTGCATTGATTTCAGGAACTTGAATAAAGCCTGCCCTAAAGATGACTTCCCATTGCCTATACCAGAAATCATGATTGACAATACTTTTGGGTACGAAAGGATGTCATTCATGGATGGATTCTCAGGGTACAATCAAATCAAAATGCTCAAGGAAGACGAAAAACATACTTCATTCAGGACTCCCTTTGGCATATACTGCTATACCGTCATGCGTTTTGGCCTAAAAAATGCTAGGGCCACATACCAAAGAGCAATGATGAAAATCTTTAAGGACCTATAGCATAAATTTGTTGAATGTTACGTTGATGACTTGGCAGTCAAGAGCAAACAGAAATCAGATCATTTAGATGATCTCCACACAGTTTTTGAAAAGTTGTGGAAGTTCAGACTTCAGATGAACCCTTTAAAATGTTTCTTCGGAGTTTCTTACGGAAAGTTTCTAGGATTTGTGGTTCAAAAAGGTGGTATTGAAATAGATCCAATTAAAATCAAAGCCATTTTGGAAATGCCTTCTCCAAGAACTCTAAAAGAGTTAAAGGGATTGTAAGGAAGACTCGCCTATATTCATCGGTTCATTTCAAATTTATCTAGAAAATGCAGACCCTTTTCCAAACTGATGAAGAAAGGAGTAAATTTTCTCTGGGACAAATCTTGCGAAGATGCTTTCCAAGACATCAAGCAATATCTCACTAATCCGCCGGTTCTTTCAGCTCCAATGCTGAGCAAACCCTTCATTCTATATACTCGAGCTCTCGATCATTCCCTGGGGGCAGTATTGGCTCAAAAGAATGATGAAGGAGAATAGGTGGCTCTTTACTACCTGTCAAGAATGTTGGTTTGTGCTGAACACAACTATCATCCAGTAGAAAAGGAATGTCTTGCACTGATGTTTGCAATTCAAAAGGTACGTCATTACATCCTCTCCAATGTAGTGTACCTAGTTTCTAACATTAATCCATTAAAAGTACTGGTAACAAAAGCCAAGGCCCTGACCGAACACTTGGCCAAATGGTTGATTCTCCTCTCTCAATATGATATCATATATACCCCTGCGAAAGCTATAAAAGGGCAATCTCTTGCTTACTTTCTGGCGAAACATCCGCTCCCTGAAGATTCTGAATTCATAGATAACCTCCCTGATAAGCCAGTCTTTTTCGTTGAGCAACAGCAGAAATCCACTATTGACCTAGAGCAGCATTGGTTCATGCATTTTGATGGAGCTTTCAGAACTAATGAATCGGGAGAACCGGTTTCAGGAGTTGGAATTATTTTCTGTAGCCCGAAAAAATTCTACATCCCTCACTCCTTATCATTAATTAAGCCATGCTCAAACAATGTAGCGGAGTATACTGCATTGATCATGGGCCTTGAGCTAGCCATAAAATTAGGTATCAATATGCTTGGGATCTATGGAGATTCACAACTCGTGATCAAATAAATAAATCATGAGTATGAAGTGAAGAAACCTGACCTGAAAGCCTGTGAACTCAAGAAAAAATTCAATCTGATAGAGTTTCATCATGTTCTGAGACATTAAAATGTCAAGGTAGACCCATTAGCAAGTTTGGCGGCTTCGATTTCGATCCCTGAAAATGATAAGATGGCATTAGAAGTGGTTGAAAGAAGACTTCTACCTACGCTTAACACCCATAAGGCAGTGGCTGATAGTTTTACTATGATTAATAATCGGATTTCATCTTTCCACAATTCATTCAGAGATTGGAGAAATCCTTTTATTGATTATATTCTTCATGGAGTATTACTAGAGGATACTAAAAAAAGAACTAGTATTCAAAGACGAGCTCTAAAATTCCATTTTGATTTGCCTTCAAAGACTCTTTATCGTAAATCATATGATGGGATTCTTCTTCGTTGCTTATCACCAAAAGAGGCAGAGCAAGTCCTCAAAGAAGTCTATTCTAGTTTGTGTGGCGCTCATCAAGCTGGGCCAAAGCTTCATGATCAAATTCGAAGGCTAGGATACTATTGGCCTACTATGATATCTGATGCCATCAATTTTGCTAAAAGATGCAACGAATGCCAAATTCATGGTGATTACATTCATTAACCTCCTGAGTACCTACACCTAATGTCCACCTGTTTGCCATTTGAATCTTGGGGAATGGACATAGTTGGGAAGATCGGCCCACCATCAGAACGTGGTCATCAGTTCATCTTGGCTGCAACGGATTACTTCTCCAAATGTGCAGAAGCAATACCTCTTGCAGAAGTCAAGACAGATATGGTCATCCATTTCTTAAGGACTCACATCATTTGTCGTTTTGGGGTGCCCAGACGTTTATATCATGACAACGGTCCCCAATTCAATAATGATAAATTTTACAGATTCTGTGACAAGTATGGAATCTAATGTTGTCCGTCTACGGCATATAATCCTTTAGCTAATGGACTTGTTGAGGCTTTTAACAAGACTATTTGCAAAATTTTGAAGAAAATGGACTTGGTTTATGGCTGTGAGGCTGTAATACCCCTAGAAATACAACTTCCTTCTCTTCGGATAGCTGTGATAAACAAATATACTGAAGAGAAGAATGCTGGACTTCGACTCCAAGAGCTAGAAAGCCTTGATGAGAAAAGGCTTGTCGCTCAACAAAGCATTGAATTGTATCAAGCTCGTATGGCCGGATCCTTTAACAAAAAGGTCAAATACAGAACCTACAAGAAAAGAGACTTAGTCCTTGCAGCTAAAAGGCTGATGAGTCTTTAAAAATGCATATTTTTATACACATTTTGACCCATTTTAAAGACTTATTAACTTGAAAGAGCCTCATTTAGTGTGATATCATGGGTTAATTCATTTTAAATTCATCTTTATATTTTTCTGCATAAATTGCTTAAAAATCACACTTTTTGCATAAATTCATGAAACTTGCTATTTTTGGAAAGTTTTGTGAAAATAATTTTTCTCATGAAATAAATTGAATTCTCTTCATCATTAGCTCATTCATACAAAATCATGAAAAACGATGTACATTTTTATTATCATTTCATGAGAAATGGGCCCACAGTCATGCATTTGTGATGTTAGGGGTAAAATTGTCTTTTCACATAAATTCACATCTGTTTTGTAGGAAATTGATTATATGGGTCTCATTTGTAAAGAATTGAGGCAAGGAATTGATTTTCAAGAGAAAGGAGAGCAGAATTGAAGAGAAAAGGAAATTGGAAGAAAATTGTAAAAAGTCGGCTTCATGGTCCCACACACACATGCACATGTGTGGGGCACACTTGTAAAACATCCAAGATGGGGTCCATTTATTTGTTGCACATTTTCAAGAGATTTTGAAGAGAATTTGAAGAATATCTCATCAAAGATGGACAAGGAAAGCCACATAGGAGTTCTTTTTTGAGAAGGAGAAGATTTAATTGAAAAAAAAATGCAAAAAAATATCCAAGCAAGCTATTCCACGTCCAAAAGAGATTTTGGATCAGATTTTGATTGAAAAAGTAAAGGAAAAAATCAAGGGAGAATTATCTAGAAGATCTCTTCAAGTTAGGAGCCAACAAGGAGAACTTTCCAAAAAAGGAAAGTTGACGATGCAAAGAGATAAAAGGGAAAGTTCTACACCTCATGTGGGCCAAGTTTGATTCTAAGAGAGGATTCTTATCCCTATTTCATCTCTCAAAAGATCTCAATGCAAGGTGGCAATGACAAAGAAGGAAAGGAGCATCCAAGGGGGATTTCTGGACAGAACAAGCAAGGAAAGAAGAGAAAAATAAAAAGAAAAAAAATCCCCAAGGATATTGCACGTCCAAAGCATTGGTTGGAGCCCTTTTTTCTTTCATTTTTTAATTATTTTTAATATTTTAAAGTTTGAGAAGGAGTAGGACTTGAAAAAGTATAAATAAGGCACCCTTCTCCCATATTCTTCATGGAAGAATTACCCACCTCCCACCTCTAGATTTCTTCATCCATCTCTCCCTCTCTTGTCTCTACATCTCAAGTCATCAAGGAGGCTTAGCCCTAAAGCCACACCACCAACCGTGAAGTGTCAACTAGAAGGAGGAATTCTCATCCATCCTAGTATGTAATTGTTTGCTTTTTATTTCCAATCTTTTGTAAAACAATTTCATGCTAGTAAAGTTTGTTTCTTTTCAATTGTTCTTGTCTTTGATTTTGTGGTGTTCATAATTTTAGCCTTGTTTGTGATTGGGTTAATTTTTGTTCTTGTTTAAATATTGGGATAGAATTGGAATCACAACTAGTAACCCATCTTAGTAACCTTTTTAATATACTTTGTCTCTTTGGATATATTGTATGTTTAGAGGCAATGCAAGATGGAGTTAAAGAGGTTTGAGTGAAAAAAGATTAGAGTCCAATTCTGAAATTTATTTCTACATGGAATGGAAATTTGTTATTCTCACTTAGATTGACGACCTAAGATGAAGAATAAGACCTTAAGACAACACTGCTAATCTATTTTAGCCAAAATTAAGATAAGAAATTGAAAGAGCAATCTACCGCCTTTGACTTCAGTTGTTTACAGCCTTTGACTTCAGTTGTTTACCGCCTTTGACTTTCGTGTTATTACCGCCTTTGACTTCCTGTAATTTTATGTTATTTTCTGCAAATTTTACTAACTTTCTAATTTTAAATTTGTTTCTAGTTTTATGTTTTTGATTGTTTTAGTTAATTTTCATAATTAAAATATCTTCCTAAACTTGTTTTAATTGAAGATTTTAAATTGAAAAGTTTTCCAGTTTTGGAAATTCTAACCTAGGAAAGTTTCTAATTTTTTTTTATTTTGTTTCTAACATTGTTTAGTTTAGTTTGTTTCTAATTTTAGTTTTTATTTTTGGAAGTTCTAACTTGTGTTTTAGTTTTGCAGCAATTTTAGTTTTATTTTAGGTTTTTAGATTTAGGAAAGTTTTTTTCATTGGTTTGTAACTAATTTAATTTTGGGAAGTAGGACACTTGTATTTGTTAGATTTTAAATTAGGCTAGTTTTAGATTTTTATTTAAGATAGGTTACAAGTTGAAAATACCTTAAACACATTGCTCCCTGAGGATCGACCTGGTCTCACCAGTTTTATTACTACATCGCGGTTATGCACTTGGAACTCACGATCAAGTTTTTGGCGCCGTTGCCGGGGAGCGCCATTTAAGGTAACTTATCTAACTTTCCTTATGTACATTGCTTTGTGGGTGTGGTTTAATTTTGGCATCTTTCTAGAAATAGGAGGACATGCAGGGAATGATAGGCCGCCCTAATTTGGAATAGGAATGTGCATGGAATGCTAGAAAATACTCATCATTGTTATTTTTAGAAACTTTCTAAAATAAAGAAAAGTTACTGTTTTTGAACTTGTCTCAACTTTTTTTTTTTTGGAAGAAAGTATACCAAAAGTGATCTAATCATTGTCCTTAATCTTCTCGGTGTCTCAGAAAGCCTTTGCCCCTGTAGTGCGTGACAGCTTGTCTGTTCACGAAACTGGTCCTTCAAACGGGTCCATCTGTGACTCTACCACTTCCTGGTGGCTAACTGGCCGAGTTGGTTTCATAGGAACAGATTGGAGAACTAGAGGAAACTTTTCAACCTTAAGGAGTTGCTTTGATGTTTATTGTCTAACTTAGGTTTTTTTTTTTTCAAAATCTCAAAATTCAAAAAAAAAAAAAAAACAAGTGATTCCAAAAAGAAAAAATGGATTGGTGGGAATCCACAAACATGAGGAGACTTAATAATGGGCAAACTAATGGGAATGGAATCAATACTGATGGCCCACCAAAGTCTTGGCGTTCTTTATGTGAACAAGAAAGAATTGAAAAGTTACATCAAAGAAATTGTTCAGCTGGATCTTATGAATGGGAATGGGCCAATCACTATGATCATTGTTACAATGAGGAATTTGAGGATTTTAATGGAATAGTTAGTTTAGATGATCAACCAATAAGGGTCCCACATGATTACCCACACCTCACACAATCATCCACTCATTCTGATACGGATGTGGGATTTCCATGGTGGACAGAATCAAATCAATGGCATTACCATAATGAAATGGATAACATGTGTGGTCCAAATTGGGATGATCACTCACTAAACAATTTGCGTAATGTGCCCAATATGGATCATGTTTCTTATTCCCAAGAATTTACTCAGGCTGGGTCGTATGACTATCCCTCGCAGGATACATCATATGTACCCCCTTCTTCTCCCTGGTCATATGCACCTCATAATCCCTCTCCGCCTGAATGGTCATATGAACCACCACCACCCCTGAAGAATTCTTTGGAGGATACTTTAGCCAAATTGGTTGAGTTCACACACAATGCCATGCAAACCATACAACAAAATGAACAACACATGAAAAGCCTAATGACTTCGATTAATCAAACCGGGCTTGAAATGAGAAAACAAAATGCCACTCTTAGAATTAAAGATGATCCTACATTCATTGAAAATCTCGTAGATATGGATCACACAAACACACAGTGGATATCTAAGGGTGTACTTGAGTACATGGATGGTGGTGTGATGCATGAACCAATTGATGAATCACATGAGCCTATGTGCCCCACTTTTCCTCAGTACCGGCCATTCCATTTCATTAAAGAGGAATCTATGCCCTTTTACATAAATCCTTTCTATGATTCAGATTCCTTTGATGAATTTGGCATTGCAGTCTTTCACAAATTTGATGTTCCTACAATTGAAGAAACTGCAAATGAACCTACTAAGCCCCCAAAGGAAAACTACAATTGGGAGGATGACCCCATTTTTCAGATTTCTGAGTCGGATAATCTGGAATCTTTGGAATCATGTACTGACTTCTTTATGCAATCTGATGATCCAACCCTTAGAGAAATTGCCCTCGCATTTCTTGGCCCTCAATGTTATTCAGAAAAACTTGCAGAATTGGAGAATAGTGGTCCCATTCGGACACCCAAGTTCGACAATTTGAAATCCTTTGAGCTCGTGCCTAAACAGACTGTGGAAATCAATTTAAAAGAATTTATGGCACGGGAGGACCTAGGGCCGCCCAGTTTCTCATTACTTCCTCTCCTATCTTTCAAAGATCCATTTTTAAGAAAGGAGGAAAAAATTTTCTTTGTGGTCCTTTTTCCATACAGTGTACAAGAACATGCGGTCCTCATGTTCATTGAGCCCGCTACCGACATGGTTTCATCTTTTTCTGTGCTTCTTGTAAATTGTGTGGAGGAAAATTTCATTTGGGATCCGGGTGGACTCATGGTTTTGAATCCAGTAGTATAGGTTTTTCTTTCTTTTCTTGTTAGAGTAGATATTTCCTTTTAGAGTAGCTTCTTGTCTTTTTGTTCTTGTTTTTCTGTTTTGTCTAACTTTGGACAGGGAGCAGCTCGAACACATCTTCAGGTGACTTTTTCTCTCTACTCTCATTTACATTTATATTTCCTCATGTTATTTTTACAGTTCTGCGTTGCATGCATAAACATCGAGGACGATGTTCATCTTAGGATGGGGGGTGGGAACAAGCACGCTTGTCCCGTTTTAGAAAAAATTTTCTTTATTTTTCTATCACTTTTATCTTTTAGTTAGTTTTTTTTTTTTTACAAATTAGGACCTTTAGTTCTTTTTCTTTGTTATTTATTTTTCATTTTGGAAAAGAAAATTTTTAAAAGAATTGAAGCGATTTGAAGATATATAGAAATATGGAATTTTGATACTTTTGAAAGGAAGTAAAAAGAAAGTTTGTATTTTCTAAAGGAGAAAACCTATCAAAAGATAACCAAAACTTGCTCTTCATATACATACACGTATACATTTTTTTTTTCGACAATTTCGGATATAAAGCTTTGATGCTATTTGTTTTTGGAATTTTTTTTTTTGCAGAATACAATGTGAAATTGAAATTTAGTTTGTAAATTATTTTTGTTTCCTGATTCATTTTTGGTAAATTGTATATATTGGAACCATAATGAATTAATTCGAGTGAAATGAGAATTGCCACCTAGTGTTTACTTTGGTTAAAAAAAAGAAGAAAAAAGAGTGAAAATAAAAAAGAGCATATAATGAGCAATTTATGACTAGTTTGGGGTCGTAGCCTTTTTAACTCGAGCTAGTAAGCCCGAAGGGATATTTCCATATCTAGTGCCCTAAAGCCATCTGGTTTGGGAGTCATTGGCCTAACGCTCGCTACATGGGTTAATTAGAAAGCTTAAGGGACCTAAACATTGCACAGTCACAAGAAAAGAAAAAAAAAAGAAAATAAAGATGAATTATGGCCCAACGAGTGTCCGTAGAAATTTTCAAGGGATATGTGCGGAAAAGCATAAGGACTAAGTTTGCTCCTTAGATCCCAACTTTTGCTATATCATATGAACTTGGAAAATTCTACGTTGGAAAAAGTAAGAGAGTGAAGAGTGTCCGTAAGAGTTTGCAAGGGAGTATGTGCGGGGAAGGACAAGGACCAGATTTGCTCTCTGGATCCTAACTTTTCTTATATCGTATGAACTTGGGAACTCTTGCTTCGGAAAAAGATAGTGAGAGAAAAAGAGGCCAACCGAAGTAAATAGTAAAGTGGCAACTATCTTAGTAACTTTGAGAGGAAATTTCTTTTTGCTAAATTTCAGGGGATCAGACTATTTGAAGGAAAAATTCTGTTTTTGCAGCATTATTGTAGAATATCCGAAATAGGTTTTTGATGTATACAATTTCGCACAATACACGTAAGTTGGTTTGAATTTGAGAAAATTTTTGAGAATAGAATTATGGACTGGACTTTGAAAAGTTTGAAAGTGTAATTATTCCAGATTTCAAAAATATCTGATATGAGTGAATTTTCTTTTGGGGAATTTCTTTTCTCTTTTATTTATTTGTTTATTTTTTTCATTAAACAAAAAAAGAGAAGAGAATTTTATAGGTATATTCACTGCAAACCCTCACGAGGCACAACTCGTCCACTAGGGGGAACCTAGGGGTTTAAGGGCTTGCTGCATACGCTAAATGCAGTCGAGAGTACCAGCGAAAGTGGCGTTGCATTCATGTTTAATTTTATTGCATTGCATTAGTTTAAGATTAGATTAGGTTAGGATGGAAGCCTCATATTTTATCGCATTTTTTTGCTAGGGACTAGCAAAACGCTGGTTGGGGGGTGTGATGAGTCTTTAAAAATGCATATTTGTATACACATTTTGACCCATTTTAAAGACTTATTAACTTAAAAGAGCCTCATTTAGTGTGATATCATGAGTTAATTCATTTTAAATTCATCTTTATATTTTTTTGCATAAATTGTTTAAAAATCACACTTTTTGCATAAATTCATGAAACTTGCTATTTTTGGAAAGTTTTGTGAAAATAATTTTTCTCATGAAATAAATTGAATTCTCTTCATCATTAGCTCATTCATACAAAATCATGAAGAACGATGTACATTTTTATTATCATTTCATGAGAAATGGGCCCACAGTCATGCATTTGTGATGTTGGGGTAAAATTGTCTTTTCACATAAATTCACATCTGTTTTGTAGGAAATTGATTATATGGGTCTCATTTGTAAAGAATTGAGGCAAGGAATTGATTTTCAAGAGAAAGGAGAGCAGAATTGAAGAGAAAAGGAAATTGGAAGAAAATTGTAAAAAGTCGGCTTCATGGTCCCACACACACATGCACATGTGTGGGGCACACTTGTAAAACATCCAAGATGGGGTCCATTTATTTGTTGCACATTTTCAAGAGACTTTGAAGAGAATTTGAAGAATATCTCATCAAAGATGGACAAGGAAAGCCACATAGGAGTTCTTTTTTGAGAAGGAGAAGATTTAATTGAAAAAAAAATGCAAAAAAATATCCAAGCAAGCTATTCCACGTCCAAAAGAGATTTTGGATCAGATTTTGATTGAAAAAGTAAAGGAAAAAATCAAGGGAGAATTATCTAGAAGATCTCTTCAAATTAGGAGCCAACAAGGAGAACTTTCCAAAAAAGGAAAGTTGACGATGCAAAGAGATAAAAGGGAAAGTTCTACACCTCATGTGGGCCAAGTTTGATTCTAAGAGAGGATTCTTATCCCTATCTCATCTCTCAAAAGATCTCAATGCAAGGTGGCAATGACAAAGAAGGAAAGGAGCATCCAAGGGGGATTTCTGGACAAAACAAGCAAGGAAAGAAGAGAAAAATAAAAAGAAAAAAAATCCCCAAGGATATTGCACGTCCAAAGCATTGGTTGGAGCCCTTTTTTCTTTCATTTTTTAATTATTTTTAATATTTTAAAGTTTGAGAAGGAGTAGGACTTGAAAAAGTATAAATAAGGCACCCTTCTCCCATATTCTTCATGGAAGAATTACCCACCTCCCACCTCTAGATTTCTTCATCCATCTCTCCCTCTCTTGTCTCTACATCTCAAGTCATCAAGGAGGCTTAGCCCTAAAGCCACACCACCAACCGTGAAGTGTCAACTAGAAGGAGGAATTCTCATCCATCCTAGTATGTAATTGTTTGCTTTTTATTTCCAATTTTTTGTAAAACAATTTCATGATAGTAAAGTTTGTTTCTTTTCAATTGTTCTTGTCTTTGATTTTGTGGTGTTCATAATTTTAGTCTTGTTTGTGATTGGGTTAATTTTTGTTCTTGTTTAAATATTGGGATAGAATTGGAATCACAACTAGTAACCCATCTTAGTAACCTTTTTAATATACTTTGTCTCTTTGGATATATTGTATGTTTAGAGGCAATGCAAGATGGAGTTAAAGAGGTTTGAGTGAAAAAAGATTAGAGTCCAATTCTGAAATTTATTTCTACATGGAATGGAAATTTGTTATTCTCACTTAGATTAACGACCTAAGATGAAGAATAAGACCTTAAGACAACACTGCTAATCTATTTTAGCCCAAATTAAGATAAGAAATTAGAAGAGCAATCTACCGCCTTTGACTTCAGTTGTTTACCGCCTTTGACTTCAGTTGTTTACGGCCTTTGACTTTCGTGTTATTACCGCCTTTGACTTCCTGCAATTTAATGTTATTTTCTGCAAATTTTACTAACTTTCTAATTTTAAATTTGTTTCTAGTTTTATGTTTTTGATTGTTTTAGTTAATTTTCATAATTAAAATATCTTCCTAAACTTGTTTTAATTGAAGATTTTAAATTGAAAAGTTTTCCAGTTTTGGAAATTCTAATTAGGAAAGTTTCTAATTTTTTTTATTTTGTTTCTAACATTGTTTAGTTTAGTTAGTTTCTAATTTTAGTTTTTATTTTTGGAAGTTCTAACTTGTGTTTTAGTTTTGCAGCAATTTTTGTTTTATTTTAGGTTTTTAGATTTAGGAAAGTTTTTTTCTTTGGTTTGTAACTAATTTAATTTTGGGAAGTAGGACACTTGTATTTGTTAGATTTTAAATTAGGCTAGTTTTAGATTTTTATTTAAGACAGGTTACAAGTTGAAAATACCTTAAACACATTGCTCCCTGAGGATCGCCCTGGTCTCACCAGTTTTATTACTACATCGCGGTTCTGCACTTGGAACTCACGATCAGAGGCCCATATTCTCCACACACTTGTCAAAAGGTAAATTTGAACCTAAATGGGAAGGGCCATTTGTCATTGACAAAGTTTACTCCAACGGCGCATATGCACTTCTCACACTTGAAGGGGATAGATGCATGATGACTATCAATGGAAGACTTCTAAAGAAATATTATTCTTGAATGTCGTTGGTATACCCAATCCATGTACAGTGTACATTTTCACTCCTAATCAAAATCAAAATCCTCTGGTTTCGAGCCTCACAACCTATGACTCGTAACCAAAATCACTCAAATTTGTATCAAATGACTGTGAGGATTAAGTCTTTCGACCCCTCTAGTCAAACTTTCGTTACTTGGATAACGTCCTTACAAGACCCTTTGTAACATCCTGCTATATAGCTTAAGTCTTTTTGTAGACCCTGTATAGCAAAACTCAGCTGTGTGGAATAAGTCCTT
This sequence comes from Sextonia rubra, assembly GCA_037013555.1. NCBI lineage: Eukaryota > Viridiplantae > Streptophyta > Magnoliopsida > Laurales > Lauraceae > Sextonia > Sextonia rubra. The sequence continues at coordinate 13,392,465 of JASUAD010000012.1, forward strand.
TTGTAGACCCCATATAGCTAATCCTTAGTTGTATAGAACAAGTCTTTTTGCAGACCTTGTATAGCCAAAATCTAAACAAAACTAAAACCAAATCTTTGTCCTAAGGAATAAGTCAAGGATCCCGGAGAAAGCCTCACACATGGGCACCGGATAACATCCACTTCGTTTGACCCCTTTCAACACCATGTGGATCAAGTCATGGACTCTAGAGCCATCCCCACATATGGGTACCGGATGACGTCCACCTATATGACTCCCTCATTTTCGGTTTGTGGATCCAAAAGATCGCAAATCACACCTTCATACAAATCTGAGAAAATCAAACCAAACAAACCATCCATACAAATTACCTTAAACATCCACACAAAATCAAACCAAACATCTATACTAATGACAAAATGGAAAGAAAAAACTTTTCCATTAATATCCATTTTAAAGTTCGAATACAAGCAGTGAAGTCAATGTACACATAGCCCTTAGGACTAATCAGAATAAAACAAAACAGAGAGAAACCATCAAATGGGAGTTGCAGCAGAGAATCTCAGTTCAGGAACTTCTCCAGTTGTCCCTTTGCATTCAGTACTTCTGCCATGAGGATACGCCCTTTGTAGCTTGCATAAGCTGGAATAGCAGTATTAATGTCAATCTCATTCAGCTTAATATTCAATTCAACCTCCAAGGACTGAACAAAGTCATTCAGGTCTATACATTTCGCTTTAGTATGCGTGAAAAGATCATCTCGGCAATGAATTCTCTCTGAAACAGACTTCTGCAAATTTTCAATGGTATTCTCCACGGAAGATAACTGATGTTGCAATATGACAATCTGCTGTTGAATATGTGCACGTTGGTCCGCATGCACAGCCAATTCCTGTGTCAGCTTGGCCTCTTCCTCATTTATTACCGGTATCTCCTCCTCACCACTTTCAATCTCTGCAGCCAGTTGAATTTTGTGCCTTAAGACCTCATCTTGGAAAGCTTTGGCATGATCAACACTTTTATCCCAAGAGTCTTTTTCTTCGAGTTTGTTAAAGAGGAGGACAAGGGCATTGTGAAGACCACTCAAGTCGGTACTAGAAAATATCAACATATCAGCTAAAGCCTTGGCGCCTTGAATCTTCTCCGAAGAAAGCTCTCCTTGAAAAATAGTAGTCAAAATGCTGCGAATGGTTATCTTTGTGGCAAAATTAATAGCAGATTGAGGCTTTGGGGTATCCCCGAAGAAGCTGAGTTCTTTAGGGATAGAAAGGTTTGATTCTTGCTCTTGCGAATCTGACTGGATTTGAGAACTTGAGCAATTATCCCTTTCTCTCTTGACATTTACTCTGCCCTCAGGATCGCCAATGCTTCTTCATGAACAAATGGTGAATCATGTGACCCTTTTGAAGACAAAGTAGTTGAAGGATCCCTAATGGCATGAGGTGTGACTGTCACATGCAGTAAGGCTTTTCGGGGCCCTCCACCTTCAGCAACAGAAGCCTCATCTGATATCTTCTGAGCAACAGGGTCTTCAATACTTTTTCAAGGCGATGACTGATCCGCCCTGAAGTGGACTTTTGGAGGTGTAAAACTGCCAGCAACCGGAAGTACATTACTAGTGACAGGTGTTACAGGAGTATCCTCTACTGGGAGACTTGCACCTTCTAAAAACAATGCCTGTTGAACAGAAAAGCCTGCTTTGATTAAATAGTATCCGCTACAAGGGCTTTTTTGACTGGAACCATGACACTGTTCGCTACTTTTTTTGCGTCGCCAATAGGTTCAATATGTTGTTCCATCTGAATATCCTCAACCTCATTAGCCCTTGGCTCATTACTAACGGGCAAGGTAGTATCGGTCGGTGACAATCCCGTACCATCATTTATACTTTGGGTTAGTGAACTTGATGATAAACTTTCAACAAAGCATTGCAAATCACTCCCTAAAGGGTTGCCTGGTGATGTCTCTAAGTGTCCACTATGAAGTGAGATATCATCCAAGTCAATTGAAGCTTCAGCATGCTCCTTCTCCGCTCGCTCCTCGATAGGGGATCCGAAAGATCTCCTAGGAATGGTAAGATGTGTCTTAACAAGTGTATCAGAAATACCCTCTTCCACTCGACCACCTGAAAAAGGGGAATAAGCAGAATTAGAGTACGAATGCCAAAATGCTAACTAGGCTAATGTGGGGTTTACCTTCAGTGACAACTGGAGTTTCTTCGATATCCATTGAGACTCTGGCCGCAGATGCCTCAACAATCTCAGAGGGAGGCTTCTGTTGTTCAACCTAGAAAGCAGCTTCCGTAATAGCAGCAGTACCAACAACATCGATAGATTTCTCTACAATGATGGTTTCTGTCGGTACATCTGCTTCCACTTCTCTCTTAGATTCAGGCATTTGTGCTTGATCAAATATATTTTTTTCAAAATCAAACTTGATGTTAATATCACTATCAGTTCGCTCTCTAGTCGTAAGAGTATCAAAGCTGCTTTCTCCTCCACTCCTCTCATCAGAGGCATAATCTTCAGCAACTCTGGCCACTTGCCTCGCAGACTCTCCAGAATTAAGGGTTGAGCTAATAAAATCACCAAAAGAAATATCAATGTTAAAACAAGAGATACATAATCAATGAAGGTGTGATTATAAACAACTATATGTATGCTACTAGTTTTTAGCCTCTGAGAACGACGTGCTGGAGGACTTTCAGCTTTTCTATTCTTGGAAGGTGTCTTTTTGCTAGCTGAGGCTCGGACTCGAGTTACCAATTTTGAGTGAGTGGCTCTGATTTTCTTATGCAAACCCAGATCCGTTAGAGGGTTCACAGGCATTATGATAGATGGCCTTGGCCTTTGTAGTCACTTCTGCAGATTAGACCCTCTTTACTGGACTTTGACTGACATGTGTCTCTGTTAATACAGGAGCATCAGCAGCAGTTTTTAATTACTGAGCAAAATCTGCCTCAGCAGCTACATGCATAATAGACCGCTTTTCTTCAAACTATCTAGTCTGTTCTTCTACTGATACCTTGGTTCTGACAGAACAGGAAGCAGATCTAAAATCCAAAGCAGCCCTGCCCATCTCCCTGATTTCAGCAAGGCTAATGCTCTCCTGTAAATTCTCTTCTATGGTTCGTCGCATTCTCGTTGTGGGTACATTAGGCGGAGGCATGTAACTTTCATTTTTCTCACCTTTTAAACCACGATAAGCTCGACAGATATCGGATCTAGCCGTCAAACCAATTTGCCATTGGTCCCCATCATGTAGCCAACTTTCAAAATTCTTTGGGATGAAACGATCTTTTTCTCCCTTTGTCTCCTTTTTCCTTCTTCTTAGGAGCAGGCAAAACACGACATTTAGCTCGAGGATTGCTTGTGTATGCCTGCACAATGGCGATGGTACTTTAGGGAAACCACTGGGCGAAGCCACTTGTATATCCAGGATTCAGGAGATGAGGATATCCAAAACAGGCCTCAGTGTCAAGCGCCTTGTAGAACTCCCAAGCATTACGGGCATCTTACAAGGAACCGATAGTGCCTCGAATCCGGCCTGGTGCTCCCACGACGGCCTGATAAAAGTCGAATTGTCTGCAGAATTTGGCAGGTATATAAGGTTAAATATTGATATATGTATTTTTCCTATACACCAGGTCTGCAGGCCTTAAACTCAGAAGCTAGCTCTTTTCTTCATCTAACAAGCCGATATCCCGGCCACCTTCCCCAACCTTGTCGATTGATGGCTCCACAACATTCCTCATCTGAGTTGGAACTTCAATATTCGGTATAGTGTCGCGGGAAGCAACATAATTCTTAAAGTTGCGCAAATGTTGGCGCAAATCGTTTATGGAATAGTTGTTAATTAGGCAACTACCACCAACCACACCCTCCATGAAAATGTTCCCCGGTGCACCGCTGTGTGAATGAAGATCATTGCAATGGTAGGTGAACCAAGTGTACAGTAGATATTCGGCATAAAATCAGTTAAACGGCTTCCCTTCACTGATGGTGAATCCTGAAAGCTTCAACTCTGTCAGCATATAAGATACAAAAGCGGGGCCCAAAGTGAGGCTATGTATAAAAGCCATCTTGAGGGCAGGATATATGCAGCCAGGCCTAAGGTCATTTCCAGAGCTCGGAAAGAGAACCTCGGACAACCATGCTGTCAAGAATGAAGCAAGCCAACATTTCCTTTTCAAATCTGGATACTTGGCAAAAATATAAGGCTGAAAGTCCGTATCTTCATGAAAGATAATTGTTCGACCTTTCTTAGGATCTTCGCTCGGGATTCCCTCTTCCACTTTAAGAACCCACCTCCATTAGCGAAGAAAGGATCAGTGATTCTCTTCACTTGACTCATCCATTGAATGACTTTGCCTCAACTTCGGCTAGTTGTCTGAATGGAATCTTCAAGCGCAAAAAGGAGGTAATATGCAGCCCGAAATTCGTCATCCATAGTGGCTAATTCTTCATCGGGCAAAACGGTTTCATCATAAATCTCGCCGTAAGGATCCAAACCAAAAATTTTCTTTATTTCCCATAGAGAAAATCCCAACTCCATGTTTGGAGTGATGAAGGTACCAATCGCTGGGCAAAAAACTCCAGAATGGCCCTGTAGACATTCTTGTTCTCACATGGGACTCTTTGTGTGGTAGCATTTACGGCATCAAAAATCCCGATCGCTTTCAAATCTTCTGCATAATGATGTTTGGTTGTAGTCACCCAGCTTGGCCAATCCCCGATGCAATTAAACCATCCGTGAGATTGATGTCTCTCACCGAGCCAAGCACTCACGTCTCCCGAATAAATACCAAGCCCAATAGTCCTGAGCGGTGAAATCGCAGTGACTACTTCCAAATTCAGAGTGCACGGTTCGAGGGTCTCTATTTTGGACCTTGGATGTTCTATGAAATAGTATAGAGGCGGACGCATGAATCTCCCAGTCTTGAAATGGACATGATGTCTTACCCATGAAAAAGGATCGCGCCTGGCCGGGATTGTTGGAGATAACGACATTATAGTTGGATGCCGTCTAATAGATCGTAGAGTGGTTAATTCATGCACGACCCCTGCTGGATTTGTGAAATGGTACCGCACACTTTGTAGCCTCCTTTGTGGCATCTCCAAATATATATCGTGGTTTTGGGAAAACCACTTTGTCGTTATTCTCCCAATTGGTATTATTTGCCAAGCACCAATACGAGTAACAATTTCTTGTTGATAAAGCTTTAGTTCTCTGGAGCCATAAGTTGACATTAGATGCTTCATTTGGATCTTTTGGATCAGACTCTCTTGCGGTCTTACCTTTGGCACGACTTTTAGGTGCCCCAACAGTTGCAGTTGCAGGTGCTTTACCCTTTCTATCTGCAAAGCAAATCAAAAGAAGGAAAAGATGGGTATCAGTACCAATGTTCCCATAAAAAAATAAAAAAATAAAAAAATAAAAAAAATTTCGGCAGCATCTCCTCTTAGTATAAGGCTAACAGGAGAAGGCAATATTCAGTTTTGAGACCAAGAATTGGCATCAAAGGCACATTTAAGTCCCAGAACTGAGGCTCCCGGTCCAAATAGATGTTCAAGCACCTAAAGACCTTTTCAGGGGGCAACAAGTTCGTGTTCAAGCACGAAAATGGCATTTGTGAATAGCATATAAGGCATGAACAAATTCAAGCAGGTATGAAAGAACAATATTTAAAAATACATGACATGTTTCCAATAACATCGACAAAGTGTAACATCCATTTCAAGACTGAAGGGTTTTTACATTCCTAATCTTAGTAAACGAAGCCCCGGGCGATGATTTGCTATGATGGAACCATTAGACATTCTTGTGAAATCAATAAGTGCTTTGATTAAACCTCAGTGAGCGAAGGCCCGGGTGATGATCTGCTATGATGGAACCATTAGACATTCTTGGGGAATTTACAGTTACTTAGCAAAGCTAATCTTAACAATTTTCAACTGTCATCGGAAGTGTTAGAAGAAGGCAGGGAAGAACGGATCAACTTTGGAAGTTGTAGTAGAAAAAGACAATGTAAAACGTCTTATTCAAAACTACATTCAACAGTGTGATCGGCAGTTCTTCATCTTTGGAAGTTGTAGTAGAAAAAGACAATGTAAAATGTCTTATTCAAAACTACATTCAACTGTGTGATCAGTGGGTCTTCAAGGTTACATCCAACTGGGTATTCAGTGGTTCTTCATGTTTGGAAGTTGTAGTAGAAAAAGACAATGTAAAACGTCTTACTCGAAATTACATTTAACCATGTGATCGGTGATTCTTCATCTTTGGAAGTTGTAGTAGAAAAAGACAATGTAAAATGTCTTATTCAAAACTACATCTGACCGTGTGATCGGTGGGTCTTCAAGGTTACATTCAATCATGTATTCGGTGGTTCTTCATGCTTGGAAGTTGTAGTAGAAAAAGACAATGTAAAATGTCTTATTCAAAGCTACATTCGACCGTATGATCGATGGGCCTTCAAGGTTACATTCAACCGTGTGATCAGTGATTCTTCACTTTGGAAGTTGTAGTAGAAAAAGACAATGTAAAACGTCTTATTCAAAACTACATTCAATAGTATGATCGGCAGTCCTGCAGCCTTGGAAGTTGTAGTAGAAAAAGACAATGTAAAATCTCTTATTCATAACTACATTCGATCATATGATCGGTGGGTCTTCAATAGTGTGATCGGTAGTCCTGCGGCCTTGGAAGTTGTAGTAGAAAAAGTCAATGTAAAATGTCTTATTCATAACTACATTCGACTGTATGATCGGTGGGTCTTCAAGGTTACATTAAACTGTGCATTTGGTGGTTCGTCACGCTTGGAAGTTGTAGTAGAAAAGGACAATATAAAATGTCTTATTCAGAACTACATTCGACCATATGATCGGTGGGTCTTCAAGGTTACATTCAACTATGCATTCGGTGGTTCTTCATGATTGGAAGTTGTGATAGAAAAAGACAATGTAAAATAGTTTATTCAAGACTACATTCAATTTTGGGATCGATGTGAGGATTTGCCCTATTTTCGTCAGTCTCCTTCATTAACCATTCATATTCGAAGTGGTTTATACTTCTCATGCTTATGGAGGCTTAAGGGGAGTAACCTTCTCATCAAAGGCAGAAGGACTGCACCTTGTGGTCATTCGGTTATTTCCATCGATCCCCTATCGGTTTTCATCGTCAACTGCTCATATTCGAGGTGGTCTATGCTTCTCATGCTTATTAAGACCTAAGGGGAATAACCTTCTTATAAAAGGCAGAGAGAATCCACTTTGTGATGATTCAGTCATTTCAATCAGTTTTTTGTTGATCATCTTCATTAACTACTCATATTCAAGATGGTTTATGCTTCTCATGTTTATTGAGACTTAAGGGGAGTAAATTTCTCATCAAAAGCAAGAAGAATGCCCCTAATGGCTACCCGGTCTAAGGATTTAGGCTACAATCACTATAAAGACTAATGGTGGTCGAGTTTGTATGGATACATGCTAGTGTCCGAGCAAACCGAAATTCAATTCCCTGTAATTCCCACACAGGTTATGATGGTCCACTTTGCGCTTGCAATAAGCAGATTGTCATCTCATGTCCTTTTAAAGTCCCTACAGAAGGCAGATGCATGTTCAGTGGTGTGTGTGTTAGTGCTCAGATGCAGATGGATGTTCTTTCACTAAGTTCAATTGTGAGAGTTAACACTTAAGTGAAATAGTATTGGATTCTGTCACGCTGTGAACAAAGGATGAAATCTGTGCAGTTAGATACAAGGGCTGTTTAAATTTAAACCTCCCTGGTTTTAAATCTCCCCACTATTCGGTATGAAGCATTCCCGCCAGTGATAATTCCAACTCATATTAGTCACCATGAATTGCAAATTTCAGTTTGTGATAGTCATTATGACAGTAGTAACAAGTATTAGATAGTCAAGATTGACCATGATCATGAAAAATTTCTAACAGTTGTCACAGGTTGGCAGTGATTATAGGCTCCTCACAAGCAACACTGGTAGTAGCAGTGAACCTATTCATTGTTTTGATATGGCAAGAATTTCATCACATCTTGAATGGACATTGACATGGACTACACAATAAAAAAAAGTGTCAATGAATTCTCATCAAGCAATGGTGACTGTAATTCCCTTAACTGCACTACTGGCGACGGTGAACAGGGGTGAACAAACAATCTGAATATTCAAATTCTATTAAAATGGTGTTTTAGACTTCTCCATGTCATGCATATAGATTTCCTCTGAAGGGAGAGAAGCAATAGAGATAATGGAATTCTATTCTCTCTCAAGCATTGTTCTCAACTAGGTGTGACTGTAGACTTCCTAATTATGATGCCCAAGTTGAGCCGTTTACCAAAGAATTGAACTCGGTCAAGACGCTCATGATAAACGGCAAACTAAGAGCATGAAACAAAAAAAAAAAAAAAAGAAAAGAGAGAAAAGAAGTATGTGCAAGTAACCGTGGACTACAACAGTGGTTTTGGTAGTGAGCTTGCTCGATGTAAACTCCACCAGAGAATGAAATTCAAGGCATCATCATGTGCCCAAAAAATTGGGTGAATCCAATAAAAAAAACAAATTTCTTTTCAAACAAACAATTTGACAAGCAGGTGGTGGTCGTTAGGAACTACTATGGGTTCGTATGGTCAGTAGATTGACGCGCTTGAGATGATTTCACAAAAATCATCCTATATTAGTTCTTGAGAGAGGAAAAGGAAAAAGAAAGGAAGAAAAGAACCACAATCAATGGTGATTGAACCCTCTACAAATTGTTCTGGTCATGACCGTGAATTCCCCAAATTGTTCAAGACGTGACCATGGATACATCCAGCCATAACAGAACTTGAGAACAGTAAAAAAAAAAAAAAAAACTTTACCAGCCATGATGATCTTCAGTTAACAAATCTGCAGCGAGATCAAACAGAATGGATAGATGCCTTTGGGTCCCTGGAACTTTGACTTGTCTCTTCCTCTTTTGGTCAGTTCGGTCTCTCCCTCTCCCAGTTTGTTCCATCCCTCCTTCAGTCAGTTCGGTCTCTTCTTCTCTCAGCCGGTTCTGTCTTTCCCTTCCCCAGTCGGTTCAGTCTTTCTCTCTCTTAGTTGGTTTAAACGGTAGAATAAAAAAAAGGGGAAAGAACGTTGGTTTTAAAAGCCCACAGTCTCTCCTTCTTTTGAGCCTTTGCTCATGGTTTTGGTCCCTTGCCCGCGGTCATGACACACCTGAAAATCGGGACCCACTGCTTGAAAGACCAAGTTGTGCATCTTCAATAGCCAAATTAGCTCTATCTCATTCCCACGGTCATTGTAAACTTGAACTAGTGGAGCCCATTGCCTAATCCCCTCAAGCTCAAGGCATTGACGCATCACCCTCTTTCCCACAAATACAATTTAGTTAAACTCAGTGGAGTCTAAGCCTTGATCAAGTTTAGATGGATTCGGCCTTCTTCATCTATGGTCTCTGTGATTTTAAGCAATGGAATCCATAACATGATGACCCATCCTTTCATTTGTAATTATTCGAAAGTCCCATGGCGGGTCCACTTAGGGTAATTTACAAAAAAAAAAATAAATTTCTCACAAATAAAATGATCCTATTTTTAGGGTATTTTAAGGGAAATAATACAAAAAGAAAGGGGGTGGGGTTTCTTTCTAAATCAACTTTGGGTCAAAACTTGATTTTAAACCAATATCCTAAATTATTTTGAATCAAAACTTGTAAAAGCCAATCCCTTTCAAAAAAAATTACATCTCATTTTGTCAAAATCTCATCTCATTTTGAATTATGTCAAGCCAAGTCAAAACCTAAACTTTGATTTTATTTTATTTTTTGAAAATGAATAAAAAAATCCATAAAAATCTAAACCTAAATCCATTTTAAGCTAAAATCTTTGATTTTCTTAAAACCTCTAGGATCCTTTTTGTGGGTGTTCCCAATGGCCCTCACAGAAATGCCACCTTAGATATTGTGATAAATTGGTCTTCAGAAAAAGTAAATCCATTTCCAAAATCCGAATCAAAATTTCATAAACTTTCGAAATTCCTAAAATATCTAAGGGATTTCTTTGTAGGTTCCCCCCCATCCTCACAGAGACGCCACTTTGGATATCTGTGAAATTAGGTAAACAAATTCGAAATTCATATGTTTTTGCCAAATTCCATCATAAAATCCTTCATGGTTTTCCATCAAAAATTTCAAAATCCCAAGTTCGGACTTACAACATATCTTGACATACTGTGTTTTCGTTGAATCATTCATCATTCCCACAAATTGGCTATTTCTAGGCACAATGATTATTACACTAATCATTGCACCTCGAGGGGGCACTTGTTGACTCATAAAAAATTTTGCAAATAATGCAGTGAAGACATTACAAGCTTTGGATTATAAATTTTCAAAATTTTCAAAGCGCTTGAATCTCATCTCGGCTCAAATTAGTTTCAGAGACTATTTGCCAGCTCTTTAGGAATAACTGCGGGACTTGACACTTCCACATGTTGAAGCAAGCTCCTATTCAATGAAATGCTTTCAAGTATATCTAAAGACTATTCCTTAAGGATTCAGAGCATTTGGACATCATTTGGATCCAAACTTGGTCCAGATGATCATATGCTATACTCCGTGGGCCCCTGCATAGAGTGACATCCCATGAAGATCAAAATTGGCTGAAACTCTCGGGGAAAGGTCAAATGATGCCAAAGTCAGGTTTTACAAAATTTCGAGTTCAACAGACATCATCGAACCCAAAAGCTACAGGCATGTCAACTTAGATCAGTTTCCCCCCAAGCCATGGGGTCACTGACCAAAGTCCTACTTCACAATGTCCAAAATTGATGAAATTTGGCTGTGAAGCTTCATTCATGCTTAGAAGATACTCTGCAAAATTTTAAGTTGAAAGGACTCCGTTTGGTCCGAATTTCATTACATGTCAGCTTAGAGGATAGTAATCCCGAGTTATGGGGGTCACCGGCTAAGATCTTACTTCTGGAAGGCCAAAGGTGATAAAACTTGGAACAATGGTCAAAGAACTCTCCAAGTTACTCTCCTAAAGTTTCAAGTTAATTAAACATTGCTCGGATAGAAAACAAGCTAACTACCTCAATGTGAGGTGAATAGTGACCTAACGCATGCAACGAATATGCCACTGTTTGTAATCATGCTTCCCTAAATCCAAAGCTGATGAAATTCTAAGGAATACTCCAAGATGTTCCTGATCTTAGTTCCTCTAAGTTTCAAACCAAACCGAGGTCATTTGACCCTCAAACGGCTGAAACAAGGGCCAACTTTCATGAAAAGTCAACTGGAGGGTTGACCAATTTCAAAAAAGTCAAAATAGGTTGAAACTTCTATGACACACTCAAAATAGTGTCAAGGAGTATCCCTCCAAGTTTCGTGAAGATTGGACATCGTTCGGACCCCAAACAGGTGAGAACGGATCACAAATGCAAAAAATCAAAATCGGGCCTTGTCCGTGATAGTGGCCTATTCATCAAGGGTGTTGACCAACTTCAGATTGTCAAAACTATCTAAAATTTTTTTGAGATGGTCAAATTAGTGTCAAAAAGCATCCCTCCAAGTTTCGTGGTGATTGGACTTCGTTTGGGCCCCAAACAGGTGAAAATGGGCCGCAACTGCAAAAACCCGAAATTGGGCCTTGTCCGTGGCAGCGGCTGTGGTCACGGACCCCCAAGGAACACTTCCTATGGTTTTGGGCTGTTTTTCTCCACTCCCTTTCAAAATCCAACTTCCCACAACTCCCCTCAACACCCAAGAATGGCCAAAAACCACCTGGGTCCTCTATAAAAAGGACAGTGTTTGAAGGAAATGGAGGGAGACAAAGGAGGACTCACAGGAGAGAAAAAGAGAGAATTGAACGAATGCAAGAGCATTGAAGCAAGAAAAGTAGCATCCCATGGGCATTCCCTTCCTTCTTTAGTCACCAAGGTGAGCAAAAAGATTCAGAGGAAGAGGAGAAGGGTGGGGTAATTACAGAACACACTATGTACATGCAGTAACGACTATTCGGAGGAAGACGTTGTCATCTTTGTTTTTCTCATTCGGGGGGGATTTCTTGGCCATTACAGAGGTTGTGAATGAGCCCTTTGGGCCTCATTTTGTTCCTTGAAAATCATAGGTTCAGAATCACACAACTTTGGCTTCCTGTGATGCCCTCTTCGGACTTGAACAAAAGACAGTCCATAAACAAGAATGATGAATTACAAAGTTTTCAATCGATTCCATAGTCAAATTCAATCTTCTCAATGGTCATTCAACACCTGAAGATTTCATAAAATGGAGTTTCGACACTTGAAAAAAGTTGGAAGAAGAACCAGCATGAACAGCACGAAAAATGGAGGCAAACAGTTACCTCACGGTCACTGGTAAGTGCTAGTGACCGTGACCCACGGTCACTGGCCTGGGGCAGTGACCGTGGGTCATGGTCATCCCCCTTTCTCCTTCTTTTTTTCGCATGTTTCTACTCTATGTACATTTTTCTTTTAATTTCCAAATTGAGATCACATCTAAGACTTGAGGGAGGGGTTGTAAACTTTGTAAACTTATGTAAACAACCTGCATCCCCGCGGTCAAGCCATTATAACCCATGTAAACAAAAGGGAAATTAATGATAAACTCTAATTAATTCCCATTCTTCTTAACGCTTGAAGTGCGTGAATATTGGACATTGAATCCATTACACATTTCCACACCATTTTAAGCGCAATCACAATTCATAGTGGATATTTTGAGGCTTCTCTAAGCAGTGCCTTAAAGAGTGATTTGCAGCACTTTGTGGAGGGCTTCTCCCTAGATTCGCCGACAAAAAGTGTCAACAACTATCTAGAGTTATCATCGGCACTCGTTGTACTGCCTATTAGCATTAAGCCGAGGGTTGATGAAGTTGTGGATATTCAAACAGAACCAGACGCTGAACCCGTTAGCGAAATGGAAAGAAAAACAAATACTATAATGATCCTGGCTGAATAGGCCAGTGTAATAGGACGATCATAATCAAAACTGGTCTTTCTGCTCAAAGGAAGTTGTTCCTAGAAGCTGCAAACCCCATGGAAGAAGATGCTCCTGAATACCCATTACCAGTAGTGTGCCTCTAGCTACTGATAGCTTTACACCTCCCAAAGCCATAACGCCTTCAAGGGTTCATTTCAGATTGATCAATCATCGCTTATGAAGATTATTGAAAACCCTATTGTTCAAAAGATGTCTGATAAGGTTTTTGCTGCTAAAGGTGGAGGATTCCGGAAAGCATTATTGTATGTTACAATAACACTGCATACAAATAGGGATCCTTCAGCCACTTTATCTTCACAAGGGTCACATGAGTTGCCTTTTGTTCGTGAAAAGGCATTGGCTATTCATGGGAATGAGGATATAAATGTTGAGAAGGAATGGCATGATCACTCAGTCTCTCAGACTTAGTCAAATTCACAAGAACAAGAGTCGAATCTTTCTGCCCCTAAGGAACCCAATTTGTTTGGGGATACTCTAAAGCCTTAATCTGCCGTAAATTTTGCCATGAAGATGGCCATTCATAGCATTTTGGCCACAGCCTTCCAAGGAGAGCTTACTTTTGAGAAAATTTAGGGTGCCAAAGCCTTGGCTGCTATGGTGATATCTTTTAGTGCTGGAACTGATTTAAGCGGCATTTGTGATGCTTTTTTTTTTTTATCTTTCTCAACAAACTTGAAGAAAGGATACCTGGGACAGGAGTGTTGATCATGCCAAAGCTTTTCAAGATGAAGTTTTAAGGCATAAAGTTCAACTGGTTGTAGAGATTAAGAGCACCGAGGAGGAAATACGGGTGGTAAGTGCAGAGCAGGCCAAGACAACACAGGAGCGAGCTGCGCGAGTGATTGAGTGCGAAAATATACAACAACAGATCACCGTTGCAGCAACAATTATTTTCCGTAGAGAATACTATTGAATACTTGAAGAAATCTGTTTCAGAGGGCAATCGGCATAGAGATGATCTTCTTGCACATATAGAGGCAAAACGCATGGCCTTGAGTGGTTTTGTTCAGTCTTTGGAAAGTGAATTGAATATCAAGTTGGATGAGATTGACATCAATACCACCATTCCCACTTATGCAAGCAACAAAGGATGTGCCCTGATAGAAAGCATGCTGAATGCAAAGGGACAACTGGAGGAGTTCTTAGACTAGAAGTCTCTGTTATAGCTCTTATTTGGCTTTTTTTTCTTTTTTTTAAATTTATTTTGATTAGCCCCGGGGCCATGTATATACTGACTTCATTTTTTGCACGAAAACTCCAAATGAAAAGCAAAGGAAATTTCATTTTATTCCACTTTGTCATTGGCATGAGTATTTGGTTTGATCTTTTGTGGATGTTGAATGTGGTTTGTATGAATGGTTTGTTTGGCTTGATTTTCTCAAACTTGTATAAGGGTGTGATTTGTGTTTTAGATCCACAAATAAAAAATAAGGGAGTCATATAAATGGACATTATCCAGTGCCCATGTGTGAGGCTTTCTCCAGGGTCTATGACTTGATCTTTTTGGTGTCAAAAGGGGTCAAACAAAGTAGATGTTATCCGGTGCCCATGTGTGAGGCTTTCCCCGGGATCCTTGACTTATTTCTTGAGACAAAGATTTGGTTTTGGTTTTGGTTTTTGTTTAGATTTTGGTTATATAGGGTTTGCAAAAAGACTTGTTCTATGTAACCGAAAGTAATCATACAGGGTCTGCAAAAAGACTTGTTCTATATAACAGAAAGTAGTCATACAGGGTCTACAAAAAGACTTGCTTTTTACAACTAAATATTAGCTAGATGGAGCCTATAAAAAGACTTATTCCACACAGCTAAGTTTCGCTATACAAGGTCCGCAAAAAGACTTAATCTATACAGAAGGATGTTACAAGGGGTCTTATAAGGACATTATCCAAGTAACAAAGGGTTGACTAAAGGGGCCAATGAGCTCTGTCCTCACAGTCATTTTGTACAATATGAGAAGTTTTGGTCAAAAGTCAAGAGTTATGAAGAAACCAAAGGATTTTGATTTTGGTTAGGAGTCATATGTTGTGAGGCTCGAAACCAGAGGTTTTTAGGAGTGAAAATGTACACTATACATGGTTTAAGTGTGCCAATGACATTGAAGTGTAGTATTTTTTAAGAAATTTTCTATTGAAAAGCACATGCATCTATCTCCTTCAAGTGTGAAAAGTGCATATGCACCGTTAAAGTAGACCTTGTCGATGACAAAAGGTCATTCCCACTTGGATTCAAACTTGCTTTTTGACAAGTGTGTGGAGAACATGGGCTTTTTAACTACGAGGACTAAGTCTCCTTTCTTATAAGCTCTGTATTTGACCTTTTTGTTAAATGATCCAACCATACGAGCTTGATATAATTCGATGCTTTGTTGAGCAGCAAGCCTCTTTTCAACACGGCTTTCTAACTCTTAGAGTTTAAGTTTGGCATTCTTTTTTCAGTATATTTGTTTATCACAGCTACCCGAAGAGAAAGAAGTTGAATTTTCGAGGGTATTATAGGTTCATCGCCATAAACCAAAGAATATGGTGTTCATTTGGTTGGACCACGAACTGTGGTTTTATAAGTCCATAATGCTTCAGAAAGTTTAGTACTTCAACTCTTTTTATTGTTAGAGACCATTTTCTTCGGGATTTTGCAAATGGTCTTATTGAATGCTTTAGCAAGTCCATTAGTTGCAGGGTTATATGCTATAGAAGGATAGCATTGGATTTCGTACTTGTCATAGCATCTGTAGAATTTATCGTTATTGAACTAATGTAACACTCCAACCCAGCTTAATCTAGTTTAGCAACTACTTAATGACGAATTAGTAATAAATTGTGTTTTGACTTTGTTTTGGTTTCGTTCCGGGTCATGGATAAGTAGGTGGGTTGAGTTTAACCTTGATTTGGTAGACATGAGCCATTTTTCGTAATTTTAAAGTTTGTAAGACATTGTCATTCATGCATCATCTTGACGTCAACACGTGTCTTTCGCTGAGCTCTTTAACTTTTGTAACTGACTCGTAGGCTTAAGATGTCATTTGTTTCCGTTGGACCGTCATTTAACTCGAACTGTAATTAGTGTAATCTTTTGAACTTTCTTATAATTCATTTAATCCTTATCTTATATAAGGCATCAAGCACAGACCTTCTCTCTTGCTCTCAACGCTCTTCTTCCCCCTCTTCGATTCTCTTCTTCTTCTCTACGATCAAGTCTAGAAAAAGGGATTTGTACACTCAGTTACAACTCCATTTTGTGATTGGGTCAGGGTAAGTATTGGGTTCTTGATGTTCTTCTCCTCCTTTTTCTTCATGTCAGCTACCGCTACATACACTCACGTCTCGTTCTCTTTTCTCCCTTCTTTTGCATGCATGGGTGTTAGATCAGTGTTTAGACGTCCGATTTGAGCCCAAGGACAACCGTTTGCATGTTTGAACTCATTTGAGGCAAGTATAAGCATGATTTGGAGAATACATGCTAGTATATGATTTATTGTGATTAATTCATTGTTCTTGCATGTGAATGATGTTTTACAACCCAATTGTGTTCACTTATATCTTATTGAGTTTGCTATTTCAGTTGCGCGCATATTCAGTTGGTTCTGTAATAGGTTTAGAAAAATGACCCTGTGCAGTTTACAACTAAGCCGTAACTGCCTACGGCTCACTTTCCAGAGTGATACAAAATTGACCTTTACTCTATGGCTAGGCTACAGCGAAGCCGTATCCGGCACTACGGCTAAGCCGTAGGTCAGCCATAACCCCACCGTAAGTCAAGTTACAGCTTGACTTTTAGATAGCAGAAAATGAAGAAAACCTTCTGTGGCCTAGCCACGGCTAAGTCGTGTGGTGTGCTACGGCTAAGCCGTGACCAGCCGAGGCTGAGCCGTAGAACAAATATAGTGACAACGTAGAAAAATACACGGTTCAACCATGGTTCACCGTAAATGCGAAGGAACAGTCTGGGGAGCCACGGTTAAGCCGTAGTACATAATACAGCTAAGCCGTAGATCACTCACACCTAAGCCGTAAGGCCTTTGAAAATTAAGAAAGTTAGGAATTAAAGAGACCTTGTAGGGCCTTCGAGTTAGAATGTAAGTGACCTTGACTTGCCCAATGAAATATGATAAAATTGCATAAATGATCTCGAGGGTTGTGACTCATTCATGTACGTTATCCAGTCGTTAAGCACCTCCCCATGGGTGTTGGCTTAAGGGACTCCGATACACTGCAATACAAAATGAAAGATAACTGTGTATCGAAAATCTTAAAACTACATCATCATGCACGGTTAGAAACACTGAATAACTAGATTAGGGTTGGCTAGTAAATGATCTTGATTCTAATAAATAGAGTTGCATGGCATTTTGTATGACGATCCTCGACCTCCACTCTTTTGTATGGTTTGTTCGTATTGTCCTGGATATGCCCTTTTTGCCATGACAAGTTCAATTTGTTTGATTTGTTCGACATGTTTCCGGTAACTTGAGTATTGTATGTATGTATGCATTGACCATATGCATGTATGATATATGCTCGATCTGATATGCATGATCTACTTAAGTTTTTGTATATGATTGATTCCATATTGTCAAGCACTACTCAGCTACAGCCTTAGGATACCCGACGGGGTTGAATTTGACGTAGTATGTATGACACCGCTGTAGTGAGTTTATGTCTTGAGGCTTTTGGACCCCAGGAACCTGAGACCCATTCAGACCCTGGCTCGGTCAATAGTGTTCTCAGTATATATGTAGGATCCCTTTTGGGGAGCATATGGCACATGTAGTAGCCACCTAGTTATGTTCACATCATGTATACATTGATTCTGATAGCATGTTCATCTGATTGCACGACTGCTTAGTATACAAAATTGGAACTCTATGATCTATCTGTTGGTACTTATTCTGTTAGATACAACATGCGTTAACTTGTCGTTGCTCATACTTTGCTGAATCATTGTATTCACATGTTGTCCTTGGTGTTGTAGGCTCAGATCCCTCGATCAACCCTTCGTCGGTCAACCAGACTCCAAGGGAGACCCCAGATGCCTCATCAGGGTTAGAGGAGTGGATGTGATCACTCCATCGGAGCGCGACAGGGTCATACATGCATATAGGTCTTCCTCATTTTGGGATCTCAGTGGAATTCTGGATTTATTCATGTTCTTTATATTATGTATTTTGGTCTATTTTGTATAACTTGGATTTATGTAATCTTTTGTATATAGATTATTTTGTTCTCGTATGCCTTCTTTTGTTATGGTTTGATACCTACAGCTTCCGCGTACATGTTTTGGCACATGTGAATTTTCCTTGTGTGTGTGCATTTAGACAGGGTCTAAGTGTATATGCACGGGAGTACGTGTGTCACTGGTTAGGTTAGGTCTTAACCCCCGATCTTCTAGGCTCGGGTTGTGACAACTGAGGACCATTGTCATGATACAGACGTTTAGGCACTACAAAATGACAAATGTTCTGTTTTGACTTCTGCAAGAGGCACTGCTTCTGCCCATTTGGAGAAGTAATCCATTGCACCAAAATGAATTAATGACCACGTTCTAATGGCGGACTAATTTTTCCAACTATGTCCATTCCCCAAAACTCAAATGGCAAATAAGTGGATGTAGGATGTAGATATACAGGAGGTTAATGGATGTAATCACCATGAACTTGGCGTTTATTACATCTTTTAGCAAAATTAATGGCATTAGACATCATGGAGGCCAATAGTAGCCTAACCTTCAAATTTGAATCATGAAGCTTTGGCCCAGCCTGGTGAGCACCACATAAGCCAGAATGAACTTCTTTCAAGAGTTGTTCCACTTCTTTTGGTGATAAGCAACGGAGAAGAATTCCATCATATAATTTGCGATAAAGAGTCTTTGAAGGCAAATCAAAGTGAAATTTTAGAGCTCATCTTTGAATATTAGTTCTATCTTTAGTATCCCCTAGGAGCACTCCATGAAGAATGTAATCAATAAAAGGATCTCTCCAATCTCTGAACGAATTTTGGAAAGATGAAATCCAATTTTTTTATCACATCGAAGCAATCTGCAATTGCTTTATGGGTGTCTAATGGAGGTAGATGTCTTCTTTCGACTACTTCCAACACCATTTTGTCATTTTCAACAATCGAAATTGAGGTTGCCAAACTTGCTAGTGCATCTGCTTTGACATTCTGATGTCTCGGAATGTGGTGAAACTCAATTAGGTTAAATCTCTCTTTGAGTTCACAAGCTTTGTTGAAAAAGGAAATCAACTCAGGTTTCTTCACTTCATACTCGAGATTCATTTGTTTGACCATAAGTTGTGAATATTCGTAGATTCTAAGCATATTGATGCCTGATTCTAAGGCTAACTCAAGACCCAAAATCAATGTGGTGTATTCTGCCATATTGTTTGAGTATGGTCTAATTAATAAGAAAGAGTGAGGAACATAAAATCTTTCTAGACTACAGAAAATAATTCTAACTCCTGAAACTAGCTCTCCTAGCTGATTGGTTCAGGAAGCTCCATCAAAATGCATGATCCAATGTAAATCTGGATCAATGGTTGGTTTCTATAATTGTTCAACGGAGAAGACCAGCTCATCAGGGAGATTGTTTATGAATTCAAAATCTTCCAAGAGCATATGTTTTACCAAAAAGTCAGTAAGAGCCTGTCCTTTTACTACCTTTACAAGGGTATATCTGATATCATAGTGAGAAAGAAGAATGGACCATTCAGCCAAACAATCACTCAGTGCTTCGCCTTTTATCACCAGTGTCTTCAATGGGTTGATGTTATAAACTAAGTACACCACATCGGAGAGGATGTAGTGACGTGGTTTTTATATTGCGAACATCAGCGCACGATATTCTCTTTCTACTTGTAAGGTCCCGACCCGACTTAATCATAATTTATACTAATTAAGCTTGATTTTCCTATTAATATGTATATTTTAGTCTTAATTTACCTTGATTTTAATTATTAGTAGGTCTCAGTTGGATAGGTAGTTGGGTTCGGACTTTACTTGGGTAGTCAATGACCTTTTTGTAATTAATCTTGCACCATATGGACATCTCATCAGTTGCATTATGTGCATTTCATCTTGTCGGTCAACTTTCATGTTGGGCTCAACTTGATTCGGATCCATTTTGGCCTAGTTGAGGTCCATATGACTTAAACTGTAAATTTCTAAAAATTGTGGGCTTGCATGCAAAAGCTGTAGGAAATTTGGTTTATAAGAGAACCCAACGTCTCTTCCTCCCTCTGTTTCTTCTGTACTCATTGAAGCCACTCTCCTCTTCAACCTTCCTCCTCTCCATCTCCACTTGAAGCTAGGAGTAATGGCTTTGAAGCCTTGCATGCGTGAGGATTAGACTCCACTTTTCTCCTCCTTCAAGATTTGGGTAACTCTTTCACTGGAATCAACCCATTCTCAATCTCTTTCAAGCCACAGCCCCTCTAAGGTGAAGAATCTACTCCCATTTCACATTTTTGGGTTTGTTGGAGTTAAGGGGACTCCATCATGCAACATGCATGCATTTCTACACCTTATTCATCAATTACATGTCTTCTATGTAGAGAACCCACCTTCCATTGAGGATTTTCCCTAACCACACACCAAGGAGGAGTTGAGTAGGGACAAGCATTGTGTTAAGGCAAGTATTGGAGTATATACGGTACTGCATGTATGTTTAATTTGATTGATTCTTGGATTGATCATTCAATGTTTAACTTACAGCTCATTTCCCCTTAAATAAGCACACATAGATGTTGAATTAGGTGATAATGAGTATAATTAGGCAATATTGATAATATGGAATAATGTAAGACCTATTATGGAGTTTAGAAGTATAAGAACCCTCATTGGAACCCAAATGATAGAGTTTTGCACGTGAACCCGAGCTGCAGAATCAGTTTCAGAAATTCTAAAGCTTACGGCGAAGCCGTAAGTCTCTACTACTCAGAATCCAGAGAGCCAATTTGAGCTACGATTAACACTCGGCTAAGCCGTGGAATGAACTACGGCTAAGCCGTAACCACCCCATGACCAAGTCGTAGGCTATTCCACGGTGAACCTTTCAAAAAGCCCAAAACCCAGAATTTTTCTATGACTCACGCACGGCTACGCTGTGAACTTTGCTACGACCACGCCGTACCCAAGCCGTAACCCTAGCCGTAGGCTTAGCACGGCTAAGCCATAGGTCAATATACGGCCAAGCCGTATATGCGCATTGAATTAAGAGGGAAACTTGAACCACTCGGCTGTGGCCTTGTATACGGCTAAGCCGTAAGAACCCAGTGAATGTAGGATGTGAGGAACCTTCAATGACCTTGTAGGGCTCTAGATATGGCACCTATTTCCTAACCAAATTAGCCCAATGGTGATCAAATGAAAGGTGGACAAGTGTAGAGCTGTCGCTCAACCCCTTTGATTTTCCGGACGAATTCCCGATGTCACGTCATGGGTGTTGGCATAAGAAGGGGTGTCCTTTGTATATACAATGTAACGCCAAGATTGGTAACACAATGACACCGGACGTTTTATGAATACATTGTGTTGAATGCCCTCAAGATCACGAATTATCTAGCATAGGGTTGGTTAGTAATTATCCTCGATACTTACTCAATCTAAATGCATCCAGATTGTTAAGAAACCATGCCCTCAATATCTGTAACTCAATTAAGTATGCATGAATTGATTATCAGATATGAATGAATGAATGAATGTAATCTCAAGACTGAACTCCTAGTATGTATGATATGACAAGTATAACCAAGATATATAAAAGATATGAATTTGAGTCGGTCTTAATACGTCAAGTCGTTACCACTTAGCTACGCCCTTATTAGGTTCGACGGGACCATTTTGGGTATGATATGATATGTCGCTACTACAGTAGTCCTTGGAGGAGTTGTCGGCGCTTCTCAATAAGCTAGGCTGATCCCCTAGAATACGCACGCTCCCTCTAGATGATATGCTCTCTCTTGGGAGAATACGGCCACGTGGTTACCAATAAGTTTGTATGATAGTCTGTTTATGATTCATTACTCATGCTTACTCATGCACGACATACCTAGTGTACGATTTTTGCCTTCTTTTAATCAATATATACTCTTACTTCATTTGATATGGCATGATGGTCTTATGTACCTCTATATACTTGCTTAGCCATCGTGTTAACAGTGCTACCCTTGGTGTTACAAGTACTAAACCTCGGGACTAGATGAGTGTAATGCAGATGATGTCTTCTGTTAGTCATCGTACGAAGAGCGACAACGGGATACTTATTGAGTGTTCAAGTTTGGAAGGGCCTGTTTACACTTTAGGATTTTGTCTATGATTAATTAATTGTTATCATGTAAATGAGAAATGGTTAAGTACAGACTTATTTATGAGTTTTATGATAATTCGGTTGTTATTGCTTATGATCATTAAAGATGTATGACACAGGCTTCCGCTTATTGTTGAATGTAATTTACAAGTTGGAGAAACTTCTCTACACGTTCCTATGCAATCTCTCTTGTAGTGATTTGTGTGTGTATGTTTACATGCACAGTTTACTACGGGATTACGTATGCACACCCCTTGGGGCCATCCTAACCCCAATTCCTGGGATCGGGGCGTGACACTACTAGATAATAATTGTGTTTAGCACCAACCAGCATCCTTGACAAATAATAAAGAGCCACCTTTTTACCTTCATTATTCTTTTGAGCTAATAATGCCCCCGGAGAGTGATCTAGAGCTCTAATATAAAGGATGAAATGTTTGCCTGGAATTGGAGCTGAAAGAACCGGTTGGTTTGTGAGGTACTGTTTGATATCTTGAAATGCATCTTTGCAATTTTTATCCCATACAAAGTCTACTCTTTTCTTCATCCACCTTGAGAACAGTTTGCATTTGCCAGACAAGTTTGAAATGAACCGGTGGATGTAGGAAAGTTTGCCTTGCAATCTTTCAGTTCTTTTAGAGTTCTTGGAGAGGGCATGTCCAATATGGCTTTGACTTTAACTGGATCTAGTTCGACGCCACCTTTTCATACTACAAATCTTAGAAATTTCCCAGAAGGGACTCCAATGAAACACTTCAAAGGATTCATTTGAAGGTTGAATTTTTGCAACCTTTCGAAGACTGTGCGAAGATTAGCTAGATTATCTGATTTCTGCTTGCTCTTGATTGCCAAGTTGTCGACATAGCATTCGACAGACTTATGTTGTATATCTTTGAAAATTTTCATCATCGCCCATTGGTATGTGGCTCATGTATTTTTGAGACCGAAAGACATGACAGTGTAGCAATATATACCAAAGGGAGTTCTTAAGGAGGTGTGCTTCTCATCCTCCTTAAACATTTTGATTTGGTTGTACCCCGAGAACCCAACCATAAATGACATTTTTTCAAATCCAAAAGTATTATCAATCATGTTTTTTGGTATAGTTAATGGGAAGTCGTCTTTAGGATAGGCTTTGTTCAAATCTCTTAAGTCAATGCATACTCTGATTTGCCTATTCTTTTTAGTAACTAGCACTATATTGGCCAACAATTCAGGGTGTTGTTTTTCACGAATGAAGTGAAAATCTATGAGCTTCTGAATTTCTTTTTCTATTTAACCATGATTTTAGGTTTTTCCCTCACTTAGTCTTGCCCTCATTTGGTCTTACTTTATAGGTTTAGCATAATTTGTTTTGTTCAATTTGTGCACGGAAACCTCCAAATCTAAACTCGGCATTTTTGCGTAGGTCAATGCAAAGCAATCCATGAACTCTTGCAAGAAGCTCACATACAAATCAAGTTCCTTTTCTTCGATTTGAGAACTTACAAAAGTAGGATAGGGGTTTTCTGGAGTCCCTAAGTTTATTTCTTGCACTTGGTCTTCAGTTGGAGGCTCAGGAGAAGGCGCTTCCATAGAATTTTCGAAAGTTTCCAATTTTGTAAAACCTTCTAGAGTTTCATTTAGGGGTTTAAGCAAAGGACTGATCCCTTTCCATGGATTTGGTTTTTTAGGCTCTTTAGCTTTTACATGAAGGGCTAAACATTCTCAACGAATGTGTTGAGATAAATGCAATTCTTCATTGAGTTCAAGCAGCCAATATGCAATGATTTGTGATATGGTGTCATCATTATCACTTGCCTCCTCATGATGCTAAAAAGCGGCCCAATCAGTAGGATTTTAAAAGACAACAGTTTCATAAGAGTCATCTGAGTCATACCCTTTGGTGAAAACTGCAGATCTTGCTCTGAAATTTTGATTTAATTTAGGACATTGCTGTATGTAACGTATCCTATACAATGACGCAACTGTTCAACCCTACATCCCTTTTTGAGATCTTCCTTCATTTCTAGAGTGAAGATGTCCAAAGGAATTTGAACTCCATTTTCACTCAACCCAAGGCTTGTGGGCTTCATGAGATTGTACCCCATGTTCTTCATCATATTGCAGAAAACGGGATTATAGATGTCAAGCCGTATTTTCCCATCATTAGTGATTTTATCGATAGGATATGAAGTTGGGGCATCTTCAGCTCGATGGATAATGATTAGATTCTTGTATTGCTTGGATGGAGGCACTAAGAAGTAAGAACCTTCGAAATCATAAATATGAGATGAAGTGGGCAATGGTAAAAGCAGAGGATCCCAATCTGCTATAGAGTGCACAGAGGTATCCATCTTTTTAGCGTCCTTAGAATCTAACTCAGAATCTGAGTCTTTGATTATTGAAACGACTTGTACCAGGTGTGTTTGTTTAGACCTCCCACGTAGACGATAGAGTGCCACTTCAAGAGATGAAACAATTTGAGACATCTCATCAAAGGTTTAAAACTTCATTGCCATAGTCAAGCTGTGGAGGGCTGGCCGGAAACCTATTCAGCGTAGATAAATCCATGTGGAGTAGTGTAGGTGATTCTCACATCTTTCAGCCAAGCGGAGCCAGCTATCAATCTATCTGTAGGATAGTTCACCTTTTTATTGTGATGTTGGCACGAGCTAACTGGAAGTGATAGGAGAACTAGGCCTCATAAGTGACATTCCCCTAATAGGAGGAGGTACATCGTTGCTTTCTTGATCAGAATCTGAGTTCTCGAAAAAGGAAATTACATTTGTCGAATATGAGAGCTTTTGATGTCATAGGGTAGGTGGTTCACCATTCTGAACAGGTGTTATATACATAGCTGGGCTATGTACCTTGCTTGTGTGGATGATAATACTTGCTTGCTTTGTCCTTGATTGTTTTGTGGATATGACCAAGGGTTGATCTAATTGTTTGATTTTAGATTTTACCTTGATCACTAAAGGAGCTTTGGTATCTACAAACTCAACTGTGGACTTTTTCGTGGACTGCAATTTTATGATGGGATCAGATCTTTTTCAAATCTTGGATAGGTATTCCATTCTATTGAAATAGTGAAAGGTTCTGTGAGATTATCATTCATTGGAGAGCTTTTTGTATCTGGCTTAGACTTTATAGGCCTTTCATGAAACATGGCTGCATAAGTGAAGTAGACCTCCTACCCCTTTGAATGGCTTTTCATCCGCAAAGACTCGATGTACTTCATTATCAATATATTTGAAACATTGATGGAGAGTAAAAGGTACTATGGCATAATCATGAAGCCATCGCCTTCCCAAGTGAATGTTATAGCAAGCACGAGTCTTAACCACATGCAGAGTGGCTTCTGTGGTTAAATCTCCCAACTAAAGTTGAATCCAAATCTTAACAATCTGGTTTTGGACTTCCCCTTCATAGCCTTGAATGGAGGTCTTTGTAGCAGATAGCTTGCTCACTGAGATACCAATTTCCTTAAGAGCTGTAATTGTGATGAGGTTCAAAGCCGATCCTGGGTTGGCTTGAACTTTCAGTATGGGTATGTCTTTGATATAGGCCGTGAAATAAAGTGGCCTTGTGTGCTTCATATCGCCTAAAAAAAGATCATCTTTTGGCAAAAGAAATAGTGGCTTTAGAAGCATTATGAATTAAAAGACATTCCATGCACTGTTTTTGTGGCTTTTTTGGATTTTGCTTTTAGATAGTTCTTCTCTATCTGATGAACTTGTGTTCCATGAGCTTGATTGTCTGCACTCAAAGCCAGTAGAGTTCATATAAAGTTACTATGAGTCTCCTCAGACATTTGCAAAAGATCAAAAATGTAAAGTCGTGCAAGTATGCATTTGAAGTATTCAACAACATCATTTGTAAATAGCTCTAGTGGCCTTACATTAGTATTTGTATATGAAGAAACTACATTTACATTGGTGTTGTCCCCTGAAGGGTTTACATAAGAAGAAGAAGAGGGTTTATCATAGTTGACCCTATAGTTACGATCGGAACGAGTGCCGTCATTGACTATATTGCTTTGGTCAATTTCTAAACGAGTATCTTTTCTTATTGCATTAACTTCTTCAAGTTCAACCAAAAATTGACTAACTTCTTCCAAGCCTACTTCTTGATTTTCATTATTAAAAATGGCCTGAAATGCTTGGGGTTCATCATCAGTGGTACTCATAATCACTAAAGTAAGAGCCAATGATATCTCTTTTTCGAAGTCAGAGATGTTATCATGATCTTGAACTTGGAATACGTCTTGAGGTGCAGTAGGACTGCCAATGCTAAGGTTATTGTATTCCTCTGGCAATCCAGGCTCATTAGTTGGGTCATGCATAACCAACTAAGTGCTTGGTTTGGAATTTGCATTCAGGGGGGTTGACTCCATGGTTGGTCCAAGAGGAACATCTGACTCAGGGATTACCACATGTGGCAAGAAGGCGATGTCTGCTATTGCTACGCTTCATCATGTTCAGCCAGTGGCAAGGGGTCTGGATGAATTTCTGGAGGTAACGAAAAAGGAGGATGGTTATTTGACCAGCCACTTGTATTTGGTCTGTGTATGGCATAAAAGACCACTAACAGCATATTGAGACCATGCTTGATATTAAGTGTACCCATCTCAGGATCAAAAGTTTGTTCAAAACTTTTATCTTCGTCGGAAGGGTATTCATCAGCAAAGTAGTCATCAATCCACTGGTCATCTTTAAGGTCAGAATAGTCTAATCAATCTTCCTCATCATCCGAGTTAGAAGGCATGCCATCCCATGATATTTGGTTACAACTGGATATCAATGGTTCTTACTCATCCTTTGGAATTGGAATGATGAAGTCAGCCAAAGAAAAGTTACCGCTAGCCAGTTTGGGAGGTTCTTTTGAAACTGAAACTTCAACCACCTTTTTCTTCTTCTGCTTAGCTTGTTTTTCTTGTTTCTTTTGTTTAGCGAAGCAATTTTGGGCAGCTTTTTGAAGGTTTTTGAGTTGCTTTTTAACTTTCCTTCTTTCTGCAGGTGTGGGTTTGGCTTTCACCTTCTCCCAGCTTTCATCATTTACTAGGTCTGGGTGAACCCACATTTCCTCCCCTGAAGAGGTTTTGACCGGTATCAATCCCTATTCATCATGTATCACATTGATGACCCGAAATTCAATGGTCAGTGGTTTTGGTGGAGCAGACACTGCTACAAGTGCAAACTGTCCAAAAGAAATCATATTGACTAGAGCAGCATCATATCTCCGATGAATGTTATCACTCCATTCTTTCACATCTCATTAACTTTCTCCTTCAAAATGAAGCAGTCTTTGAGAGGATGAGATACCATCTGATGATATGCACAATTATTTGGGTCATTAACGTGACCCACTTGCTCCGGTTTCTTCATTGGTGGAAACTCAAGTTTATTATTTTCCATAAATGATTGAAAGATTATTTCAATATCCTTGTCAAAATGATATTTAGTTTTATTTCTCTTTTCATATTTCTACTTCTTCGCTTGATCAGTTTTAACATTCTGAGGCTTTTAAGGAGGTGGTTTGGAGGTTTGCACATTGAATACCTACTATTTCCTTTTCAATTTCGAAGCAATCAATTTTGGAGCAGAAGATGAAGAAGACTCCGCTTTTTGGGAACTTGTATTCTTCTGGCTGATTTCCTTAAGGGTCAACTTTGTTTCAGTAGCTACCTCAACCAATAGAGCCAGGAATTTAGTCTTATGACTAAGCATGATAGCCTTAATCTCCGGTTGTATGTTGGTTTTGCACACATTTCAATAGTAGGCTTTTGAGATGGTTGTTCTAAGCGTCTGTAAGACAATGCTCTCCATTTATTGATAAAGGCTTGTGCAGTTTCATTATCCCCCTGCTTCGTGCTGCTGAGCATGGTGAATGTGGCCGTCTAATCTTCCTCCTGGAAATGAAGTAAGAACTTCTCTTCCGTGATTAGCCATGTCATGAAGGAAAGTTTTGTAACTGCTTCTACCAATCGAAGGCAACTCCTTTTAATATGCCAATGAACAGTCTTATTTTTAGTGCATCTAACTCTAGCAGGCTTCCAAGGAGTGATTTGAAATGCACGATGTGTTGATAAGCTGACCCCTTTCCCAGGTAAGGCTGGAAAGTCGAAAGTTTATAATCTGGTGGAAATGGAACCAGATCAAATTCTGGGGGATACTTGGGTGTAATACCCTTCTTCTTCATCCTGGTATCCGCTTTTGACTTTGTCAGTATTTCTTCAACTTCTTTAAAGGTCATATGCCTTTTAGGATCTATATGAAGACCAAGGATTGATGAATGATCACCACCGGTTGAACCTGTTGCTATCACCTTGTCCGTTAGAGACTTGATTTGAGCCGTGAGCAGGTCAATTTTGGTGGCATTCCTCTTGATCATTGCCTGCTCCCTCCTATTAGCAAACAAAGGATTAACTAGAGCTTCAGCTAGACCACCTAACTTATTAGCCAAGATTTTCAATTGGGCAGTCAGGTGATCAATTTTAGCTTCTTACTACTTAAAGACATCACTGACGTCATTTTCTTGATTTTCACCAGCATTTTCTTTGTTGGCTTCTTTACTTCCACTGGCATTCTCATTTCCATCCTTACTAGTTCCACTCCCTTCAGCCATGAGTACAATATACTGACGGGGATAGGAGGCTGTTGGTGTAGGAAGAGTGGATTGACTGTCTTCTGTGTCCAAGATAGTGATTGGATCCTCATAGGAGTCTGTTTCAACATGCCCTTCAAAAGTTCTGCGCGAATGGGAGTTGGAGTCAGACTTCCATGATTGAGTCCAAGCCATACTCCAAGTGAATCTTCAGGTTGAGCTTGGTCCGACCATACATAATGAGGTCAAGTTCGGCTATCTTCTTTAATCACCCATTTTTGAGTTATTGTGCACCGTTACTGCTTATGGGTTTGATCCCTATAATGAGCCAAAGCCTTTTTCCTTATTTGACGAGCTAATCTGCTTACCAAGGTTTGATCTTTGAACTTGGCAAGTAGTGGCCTAGAAGTATTGGTATCTTGTTCCCAATCCATGGGGTCAGAAGTGGGAAATGAAAGAATGTCGACAGCACCTCCTTTATTTTACTCCTTCTTTTGTTGGAGCAAATCTTTGAAATGACCGAGATCGATTTAATCATTGATAACCAACCGCTCAGTTTTCTTTTTGTTTTTGGCACCATGTTATAGGCGCTG
This sequence comes from Sextonia rubra, assembly GCA_037013555.1. Lineage (NCBI taxonomy): Eukaryota > Viridiplantae > Streptophyta > Magnoliopsida > Laurales > Lauraceae > Sextonia > Sextonia rubra. Next base: position 13,421,952 of record JASUAD010000012.1, read on the forward strand.
GGGTGAAGATGGCGAGGATGGTGCCACAATGACGGAAGGTAGACGTCTTCTACTAAATCTTCGTCCCTCCTTTTTAGTTAGAGGGTAAAAGGTGTTATTTTTAAGTGAGGCCAAGAGTTTATTCTCAACCTTGCTGGATTTAGGAATACGTGGTCGTGGTGACCACGTGCTGCAGTCAGGGATGGACACATGTTTATGGGCCTTCTTACGAGTTATGAACTGCTGAAGGTCCTCCGATGCTTGTTTGTTAACAGCCCATTGTTTGGGCCGCATAGATGATGGTTTGGAACCTTGAGTAGCCGCTTGATGTGACTTGCCAAGTGTCATTGATTTGTGATCCATGAACTAGAATTGTCTTGCTGCCGCCAATCGGGACTTGATGATAGAAGGCTGGTACCTCCTGACTTTAGCTTGTATTCTAGTCTCTGCTGAGCTTTGTAGAAGACTCCGAATGAGTTCTGGGCATATTTGGAAACCCAGGGCTTAGGAGTCTCAACTTGTTTGATGGATTTTGGGGTCACTGATAACCCATTCAGATTAGTGGAAGCCATGGAACTTGTAGTAGTAAAGAGTCTTCGAAAGACGAAGACTCTTGATGTAGGGGGCAACAGTGTCCGTTCGGGCCCTTTTTGGTGCTCTTGCGAATGTTTTGTTCTGGGTCATAAAGATCTTAAAGAGCCTCTCCTTGGCTTCATCACAGGTAATGATCAAAGAACCTATGATATCTTTGCAAAAGTAAGCCCAATGGACTACATTACTATTATAACCAATATAGCTACCTCTTAGGTTAGCCCGAATGGTTTATAAATGCCACATGAACCAACATGGTTTTGAACTAAAATGGTCATACATATGTATAAACCCTATCTCATTATGTCATACTGACTGTCCTAACTATCAGAATTTCTACAATATTTCGGGACCATATAGTCAGCTTTAAAAAGCATGCTAAACTGACTAGATTTGGCAACTAAAATTTCGACAGCATTTTAGGGCTATCTATGTCAGATGTATAAGCAAGAGAATGTTGGATTTAATCAAGGGATAGGGCCCATAGCATCAAGCCTGCACTGCTACCATGATGATCACATAGGACCCATCAGTGGGTGACGCCGGATAGTGCATGACTGCAATGTCATTGGTCTTATCACTGATTTGAGACAAATAATTACTTGGTTCGAAGCTTTTTGGGCTGAACCACCACTTTTCTATTACAAAAAAAGTGTTGATTTGGTCTGTGCACATCGAGGTGCAAAGTCCCTTCAATTAAGTGGCAAGAGTATGTACTTTGAGGTGCTTAATGCCTATAATTGAATGAATATGGGATGCACTTCGAGGTACAAAGTCCCTTCATTAATGTTCGCAAACCCATCATAGACATTAAGGTCTTGCATGAGTGTTTTCAGAGGTTAAACAAGTCATTTTAGAGGCAAAACAAGTCAGTGACCGCAGGCCCACGATCACTACCCATTTTTCACTACTTCCTATGGTCACAACACTTTTTGTAGAGCATCTCACGGTCACTAGGCAACAGCAGCACTTTTCAGCTTAACAGCAACACTTTTCAGCTTAACAGCAACACTTTCAACACTTTCTTATGCAGTTTAGCCAATTTTCATGTCTTCTGATCAAATTTGATCACAAATTAGGGCGAGGAATTCCCACAGACGGTGCCAATCTTCTGATCGTGCTCAAATAATGCGAATGTGTAATGGATTTGAATCCAACATTCACGCACTTCAAGCGTTTAAGAAAAATGGGAATTAACTACAGTTCATTAATTTCCCTTTTGTTTACATGGGTTCAAATGCTCTGACCATGGGGATGCAAGTAGTTTACATATTTTGAAAAGTTTACAACCCCTCCCTTAAGTCTCAGATGTGATCCAAATCTGAAATTTGCAAGAAAGTACATAAAAATTGAGAAAATATGCAAAAAAGAAGAAAACAAGGGGCAGTGACCATGGGTTACGGTCACTAGCCCCCTGCCAAAGACCATGACCCACTGTGACCTGTAGTCACTGGCTTTCAGCCACTGTTTACTCTCTGTTTGGCTTTGTTTTTGTTTTATGATGCTTCCAAGGTATTGAATTTTGCTTTTCTAATCTTTGGAGTTTTGAGTGACTATCAAGACAGTTGAATTTAGCCATGGAATCAATCAAAACCTTTCGTGATCATCACTTTTAGTTACGGACTGTTTTTGTATAAATACAAAAAGGGTACTGTGTACTAGCGAAATGGAGCCAAAGTTGTGTCATTTTGAACTTATAATTTTCAAGGGATAGAATGAAGCCTAAAAAGGCCTTTCATAACTTCCAGAGTGACCCCAAAACCCTCCCAGAAAAGAGCAAAAGAATTGATTTCATCCTTTGTATGTTTGGCAGCACTTGAACATCATCTTCTCTATACCATTCACATGTTCCTTTTCCTTATCTGTAGCATTTCTTACCTTAACTAAGCGAGAAGGAGAAGAATAAATGGGGCTAGAGTACTGGAAATGCCTTATGACTTGCTTAGAATCTTGGAACTTGTCTCTAGAATTTAAAAATCTATTGTCTCTCCTCTTAAAAATCTACATATGGTCTTTATCGATTTGGAAAAAGCCTATGATAGGGTACCAAGGAATTTAATTTGGTGGGTCTTAAAGAAAGGAATGTCCCAAGAGGTTACATTGAAATTTTAAAGGATATGTACAAAGGTGCAATAACAAATGTGAAAACCAAATGTGGAGAAACGGGCGAATTTCCCGTGACTATAGGCTTACATCAGGGATCATCTTTAAGCCCTTATCTCTTTGCATTAATTATGGATGAGTTAACTGTGCATATTCAAGAAGAAGTACCATGGTGTACGTTGTTCGCAGATGATATAGTATTGGTGGATGAATCAAGAGAGGGTGTAAATGCAAAGCTTGAGAGATGGCGAAGGGCATTAGAATCTAGAGGCTTTAAAATAAGTCGTACAAAGACAAAATATATGGATTGCAATTTCAGTGGACATATACAAAGTGTTGAAACCACTGTCAAAATTGAAACCTATGAGATATCATGTAAAGATTCTTTTCGGTACCTAGGTTCAATGATTAGTAAGGATGGGGAGATTGACGAAGATGTGGAGCATAGGATAAGAGCTGGATGGCTGAAGTGGAGACTAGCTTCGGAAGTACTTTGTGATAGACAAATGCCAACAAAATTGAAGAAAAAATTTTACAGGACAGTGGTTAGACCAGCTATGACATATGGAGCAGAATGTTGGCCAATTAAAAAGACACATATTCATAAGATGGATGTAGCGGAAATGAGAATGCTTAGGTGGATGTGTGGTAAAACTAGGAAAGATAAAATTAGAAATGAGTGCTTTCGAGAACATTTAGGGGTAGCACCAATAGGAGATAAGATTAGAGAAACTCGTTTAAGATGGTTTGGGCATGTCGAGCGTAGGCCAGTAATGGCACCGGTGAGAAAAAGTTTGGATATACAGGTGGAGGATCCATCAAGAGGTAGGGGTAGGCCAAAGAAAACATAGATGGAAGTCATTAATTCAGATTTGAAGAAGTTGCACTTATCGAAAGATTTAGCTCAAAATAGAACGGAATGGAGAAATAGAATTCATGTAGCCAACCCCAACATGGTTGAGATAAGGCTTTGATGATGATGATGATTGTCTCTCCTCTTCCAAATGACCAACTGTAACACTCCGATCCCCTTTGAGCCGGATTAGTGGCTCATTAGTGTGTGTTTTGTTTTGTTTATTCTTTTGGACTTGGTTTTGGGCCTTGGATAGGTAGTTGAGTGACCTTTGACCTGAGATAGGTAGTTCTAAGCCCTTTTTCGTAATTTTGCTTTTGCTTTGCTCATGTCATCTTTGCATCATCTTGGTGTCAGCATACGTATTTCGTTGAGCTCGACAATTTCCATAACTGTGTCAGAACCGTTTGGAGTCAATTGGAGAAGTTAGACCTTCGTGTGACTTGAACTGTAATTAGTCTAAACTCATGGGATCTTGTTTTAAACTCTCAAATCTATAAATATAACTTGGCTCCAGATGTCTCTCTCCCTGCTCCTTTCTCTTCCTCGTTGCATGCAAGAGAGAATTCCAGGTGAAGCTCCCTCCACCATCTCTCTCTCTCTCTCTCTCTCTCTCTCTCTCTCTCCTTCGATTGGGTTTTGCTAATCTCTGTTTGGTTGGAATTTCTCCCCTCTCTCTGTCCTTGCCTTAGGTAAGTGGGTTCTTTCCCAACTCTTTGTATTCCCTCTCCAATTGCTTCTCCCATTCTCTGTTGCTTTGTCTTCATCTCATGCATGTGTGATTGCTTTGATTTGTTTTGATTTTAGTTGCTTGGAGCTTGATTTCAGAAGATTTTGTCAGATTTGAGGCAAGTATAAGTACAGGCTTTGATAACACATATGGGTGTTTGTTTGATGGCTTTGATTCACTCTTATTCTTTGTTTAGCATGTGTTACAGCCATTTTCTAAGCTATGAGAATCAGTTGAGCTTGTTTTATTCAGTTTCTGTACAAAAATTTCGTTTCTGTAATCTTCCCGAATTCGTGTTCTGTATTGTACGGCTAAGCCGTAACCCTGTACGGCTTAGATTCCAGAGAGTGACAAATTCGAGTTTGTTCTACGGCTAGGCTACGGCTAAGCCGTAATTTGTCCTACGGCTGAGCCGTAAGCTAACCGTGAACCAAACCGTATCTAAGCCGTGGATTTAATCTCTGATCAGTCGAAACTTTTCTGATATCAGTGTTCTTACGGTGAGGCTACGGCTAAGCCGTGATGGTTTACGGCTAAGCCGTGGACTCCACCGTAGCTCAGCCGTGAGATGTATCAGATCAGAGGTGGAAAAGCTGACAGTTTAGCCGTGTTCTGAAGGGAACCACGGCTAAGCCGTAGTGCATATTGCGGCTACGCCGTAGGATGCCACGGCTAAGCCGTAGGTCACCCATGGCTAAACCGTAAGACCTGTAAAATATCAGTTAAACTTAGGCTAATGGTGTGACCTTGTAGGGCTCAAATACAGGTGAACCATACCCGTAAACCGGCCCAAATGGATTCTTTGGAGCGCATGAATAGTCCGTTAGGCTGTGACTTATTCATGTGAGTGTTGCTCATTGTTAAGCACCTCCCCATGGGTGTTGGTTTAAGGGACTTCGATGCACATAAGGATTATATTGCAACACTAGGATGGCAACGATGCATCGAATAACTTAAAACTACATCAACATGCACGGTTAGTGATAGTGATGCAACTAGATTAGACTTGGCTTGTAATGAACCTTGATTCCGTATTAATCTGAGATGCATTGCATATTGTTTATGGTTTTGCCCTCTGTTCTGTTAATCTATGTTATGCATTCCTCAGTCATTTTGCTTTCGTTCTGTATATCTGTATTATTCTTCGCTCTGTACTCTGTTTTGATCTATGCTATGCTTTGTATATTCTCTGGCTTTGTATATCTCTGATTTTTGGGTATTCCCTGGTGGCTCTGCCCAGAGGTTAATACGTGAGGATAAGATCCGGTCTTTGTCATCGGTGAGTCCAAAGCGGATAATCTCCCCTTTCTATGGATTTGATTTGATTGGTATTAGTCTGGCTCTACTCAGCCTCAGCCCTAGGATACCCGACGGGGTTACCTCTGGCGTAGATCTCTGTATCTCTGTTTTAACTGCAGTGTTGCTTTGTCTTGGGACCCCGGAACCCAGGAAACCGAGACCCGTTGTACCTTTGGCCTGGACAGCGGTGTTCTCCTCTGCTCTGCTCTGCTCTGCTCTCTTTTGGAGAGAACATGGTTAACGTAGTAGCCAACTAGTTCAGTGTTCTATGTTTTGATTCCATTATCATGTTTACTTCTATGCACGATTTGCTTAGATTCCTAATATGGAACTCTGTATTTAATCTTCTGTCATTATTATATCCTCTTTGATACTATGCGTGTTTCACCCCTGTTACTTATATTTGCTGGATCGTTGTATTCATTTGTGTTGTCTGTGGTGTTGCAGGCACAGATACCTTGCCCAGCTCCCCGGCGGTCGAGGAGGCTGCAGGGGCGAGTGTAGAGGCACCCTCCGGTCTGGCAGAGTGGGCCTGATCACTTCTGCCAAGTGCGTGCATGCATACCAGTGGCTTTTATTTTGCATTTTGGTTTTTGAGAGCTTGTATTTGGACTTTGGACTTTGGACTTGTATTCTGTATATTTTGTGTATATTGACTTTGGTGTGTATTCGGTTTTATCTCAGTGTATTTGTCTTTGTCTTTTCCGTTTCGTATTTACTTTGGCTTCCGCTATTTTATTTTCCTTTGTTGCTTGCTTTGATATGTACAGCTTCCGCGTACGCTTAGTTCGCACGTGTTAGATCCCTTGTGTGCGTGCATCTGGACTGGGTTTGGGTGTACGTGCACGGGAGTACGTGTGTCACCGGTTTAGCTTTTCGCTAACCCCCGAATTCTGGGCTCGGGTCGTGACATACGTATAGTATGGTATCAGAGCATGCTAGTTATAAGCATGTAGGCATCTAAGATCGTGGTGAGATAACGATATCAACTATTTGACTCGAAGTCTCATAGGTTGATTTGGGATCGGACTAACTCAGGGCATGTTATATTTGTGTGTTGTGTTTCTTTTCCTTTTACAGGATGGCATCAGGATCAGGATCTAGGGATGAGAATCAACAGGGCCACAATGGTGATAGTGGATCGGTACCCCCACACATCAGTAGTGAGGAGCGGATGATGATGATGATGCAGTCTATGCAGTCATTACAGGCACAGATGGCATCCATGGTAGATAGGCAGAGTCAGGCTGCTGCAGTAGCATCACCTCATGTAGATCAGCAGGTGATTTTCCAGCCTAAGGAATCAGACCCTAATGCTCTTTTCGACAAGTTCCGTAAGCGAGGGGCGACCGAGTTTCATGGGATAGAGGATGCATTGCAGGCTGAGCAATGGTTGGAGCAGACTGAAGAGCTATTTGATACGATTGTGTGCAGCAACAAGCAGAAGGTAGTTCTCACAGCCTCTATGCTTCGGAGTGTAGCCAAGACATGGTGGAGGAGTGTTAAGACTTCATTTCAGACTATGCCCAGTGCCACAGTTTGGGAGACCTTCAAGCAGCAATTTCGTCGGAAGTTCATGCCTCTTCATATTCAGCGAGCCAAGGAAGTGGAATTCTTCAACCTTCAGCAGAGACAGATGCCAGTTGCAGATTATGTACACAAGTTTACAGAGTTGTCCCACTTCGCAGAGGATATGGTGAACACGGAGCATAAGAAGGTGACTCGCTTCGTCAACGGCCTAAATCCGAGACACAAACGCCACGTGGTTGCTTGTATGTGGCCGGCTACATTGGATGACGCTATTGACAGGGCTTATGATGCAGAGGCCATCTTTGAGGAGGAGCGAACAGAGGCTAAGAGGGCAGCAGGTTTCAGTGGCAGAAGTCAGTTCCAGAAGAAGTTCAAGGGTAAGCAGGGCAGTCCTCAGATAGTTTGCAGTCACTGTGGGAAGGATCACCCCACCGACAGATGTTGGAGGAAGAGTGGGGCTTGTTTCGGGTGTGGCTCTACGGACCACAGGCGGGCCCAATGCCCGAAGTTTCAGTCCTCTCCACAGACGAGACAGACAGGACCTACAGCACAGGGCAGATCTCAGCCAGCTCGCCCAGGTCAGAAGCCGAATCGCCAGACAGCCCGAGCCTATGCTGCTACGCATGAGGGCGCGGAGGAGGCCACGGTAGTGGAAGGTAAAATTTTAATTTCCGATGCAGAAGCTTTAGCTTTATTTGACTCAGGGTCTACGCGTTCGTACGTAGCACCCCATTTTGCTGTGCAGCTTCGACAGCGACCTACACCACTTCCATACTTGTTGTTGGTATCCACTCCGGTTGGTAAACGGGTGGAGTGCAGTGTTTTCTACCCTCAGTGCGCTGTGCGGATAGCTGGTCATCAGCTCCCAGTAGACCTCGTGTTGCTCACGACACTGGATTTTGATGTGATTCTTGGTATGGACTGGCTTGCGAGATATCATGCGTGTATCAATTGCTACAGCAAGGCTATCTACTTTGATTTGGGCAGCGGATTCCGATTTGAGGGCAGCCAGATGAAGTGCCCAAGACGTGTGATCTCTGCTTGTAAGGCAGACAGGATGCTTCGTAGGGGATGTGAAGGATTTCTTGCATTCATTTCAGAGAAGAAAGATCAGCGACAGCTCAGTGAGATTCCAGTAGTCAGCGAGTTTCCGGATGTCTTTCCGGAAGATGTGCCAGAGTTGCCACCAGTTCGGGAGGTAGAATTTGCTATTGACGTGGTACCAGGTACAGCACCTATCAGTAGAGCTCCATATCGTATGGCACCTGCAGAGTTGTTGGAATTAAAGAAACAGTTGCAGGATTTGTTGGATAAAGGGTTCATACGCCCAAGTGTTTCACCTTGGGGAGCTCCTGTTTTGTTCGTCAAGAAGAAGGATGGCAGTTCCGGATGTGCATTGATTATAGGCAGTTGAACAAAGTGACTATCAAGAACAAGTATCCATTGCCTAGGATTGATGAGTTGTTCGATCAGCTTCAGGGTGCAGCTCACTTCTCTAAGATTGACTTGAGGTCAGGATATCACCAGCTCAGGGTGAAGGATGAAGATGTTCCTAAGACAGCTTTCAGGACTCGGTATGGACACTACGAGTTCCTTGTCATGCCGTTTGGTTTGACGAACGCACCCGCAGCTTTTATGGCGTTGATGAACAGGGTGTTTACTTCATTCTTGGACCAGTTTGTTGTGGTTTTCATAGATGACATATTGGTCTATTCGAAGACTGCTGAGGAACATACAGACCATCTGAGGAAGGCATTGCAGCTGCTTCGAGATCACAAGTTGTATGCAAAGTTGGCTAAGTGTGATTTCTGGTTAGAGCAAGTTGCATTTCTGGGTCATAGGATTTCTAGAGATGGATTGATGGTGGATCCGGCTAAGATTGAGGCAGTAGTCCATTGGCCCCGTCCTAGATCAGTGACAGAGATTCGGAGTTTTCTGGGTTTGGCGGGATATTACCGCAGGTTTGTGCAGGATTTCTCGAAGATTTCAGCTCCGCTGACTCAGTTGACTCGGAAGAAGGTCCCGTATGAGTGGACAGAGAAATGTGAGCGTAGTTTTCAGTTGCTGAAGGAAAAGCTCACTACGGCGCCAGTGTTGACTCTCCCGAATGGTAGTGAGGGATTCATGATTTACTCAGATGCCTCTAGAGTTGGACTAGGCTGTGTACTGATGCAGAATCAGAAGGTGATTGCCTATGGATCCAGACAGTTGAAAGAACATGAGAAGAACTATGCCACACATGACTTGGAGTTAGCAGCCATTGTATTTGCATTGAAGTTGTGGCGACATTACCTGTACGGTGTGAAGTTTGAGGTCCATTCCGATCATCACAGTCTGCAATACTTGTTTGATCAGCATGACTTGAATATGAGGCAGCGAAGGTGGTTGGAGTTCATCAAAGACTATGACTTTCCGATCAAGTACCACCCAGGCAAGGGCAATGTAGTTGCAGATGCACTCAGCAGGAGGACAGACAGTCTTCAGGTGTTAGCAGGATTCTATATGCTTGTGCATGATCAGCCTGTAGAGGTTCAGATGGTAGGAGACTCGGTGACATTAGCTACTACCGTCGTGTTTCAGCCTGAGGTGATTCAGCAGATCAAGGATCGCCAGTTTGAGGACCCCCTCCTGGTGAAGTTCAGAGATCGGATTGCAGATCGACCGGATTTCAGCTTGGTGGATGGAGTTTTGTACTTCAGGAACAGATTGTGTGTTCCCGCTGTGGATGAGTTGAAAGATAAGTTGATGACAGATGCGCACGATGCCCGATATGCGATGCATCCCGGGAGTACGAAGATGTACCGGAACTTGAAAGATAAATTTTGGTGGAACAATATGAAGCGGGAGATCGCAGGGTTCGTAGCTCGATGTTTGACCTGTCAGAGGGTAAAAGCTGATCATCAGCGACCTCCAGGATCATTGCATCCATTGCACATTCCGCAGTGGAAGTGGGAGCACATTACGATGGATTTCGTCTCCGGTTTTCCGCCGACCAGTAGGAAGAATAATGCGATCTGGGTAATAGTGGACAGATTGACCAAGTCAGCACATTTCCTTCCGTTCAAGAAAGGGATGACATTCACGGAGATGGCCAGGAAGTTTGTTGACGAGATAGTCAGATTGCATGGCACCCCAGTATCGATTGTGTCGGATCGAGACAGTCGTTTTGTATCTTCATTCTGGAGAGCATTTCAGGAAGCTATGGGCACGAAGCTGAGTTTTAGTACGGCATACCACCCCCAGACTGATGGACAGTCGGAGCGTACCATTCAGACGTTGGAGGATATGCTCAGAGCTAGTGTGCTGAACTTTGAGAAGGAATGGGATACGCATCTAGCATTGTGTGAGTTTGCTTACAACAACAGCTTTCATGAGAGCATTGGTATGGCACCATATGAGGCACTCTACGGACGTAAGTGCAGGACTCCAGTGTGCTGGGAGGAAGTTGGAACTAGAAGTTTCCATGGTCCGACAATCATTGCTGAGACGACAGAGAAGGTGCAGAAAGTGATAGAGAATCTGAAGATTGCTCGGTCCAGGCAGAAGAGCTATGCTGATACTCGGAGGAGACCTTTAGCATTCCAAGTCGGAGACTGGGTATTTCTTAAAGTTTCTCCGATGAAGGGCACAGTTCGATTTGGTCAGAAGGGCAAGTTAGCTCCGAGATATGTAGGACCGTTCGAAGTCAAGAGCCGAGTTGGAGATTTAGCCTATCGGTTGACACTTCCAGTTGAGTTCTCCGGTGTTCACGATGTGTTCCATGTGTCGATGCTCCGTAAGTATGTGCCAGATCCGAGCCATGTGATTCGCTACGATGATATCCAGATTCAGCCTAATGCAACTTACGTTGAGCGTCCGCTTCGCATCGTTGGGACACGAGAACAGATTCTTCGTACCAGGACTATCCGATGGGTGAAGGTGTTGTGGGAACATCATGGTCCAGATGAGGCTACTTGGGAGCTAGAGGAGCAGCTAGCGCGCCAGTACCCCCAGCTCTTTGCGCAGGTAGGTAGTCATTCCGAGGACGGAATGATTCCTAGTGGGGGAGGATGTAACACTCCGATCCCCTTTGAGCCGGATTAGTGGCTCATTAGTGTGTGTTTTGTTTTGTTTATTCTTTTGGACTTGGTTTTGGGCCTTGGATAGGTAGTTGAGTGACCTTTGACCTGAGATAGGTAGTTCTAAGCCCTTTTTCGTAATTTTGCTTTTGCTTTGCTCATGTCATCTTTGCATCATCTTGGTGTCAGCATACGTATTTCGTTGAGCTCGACAATTTCCATAACTGTGTCAGAACCGTTTGGAGTCAATTGGAGAAGTTAGACCTTCGTGTGACTTGAACTGTAATTAGTCTAAACTCATGGGATCTTGTTTTAAACTCTCAAATCTATAAATATAACTTGGCTCCAGATGTCTCTCTCCCTGCTCCTTTCTCTTCCTCGTTGCATGCAAGAGAGAATTCCAGGTGAAGCTCCCTCCACCATCTCTCTCTCTCTCTCTCTCTCTCTCTCTCTCCTTCGATTGGGTTTTGCTAATCTCTGTTTGGTTGGAATTTCTCCCCTCTCTCTGTCCTTGCCTTAGGTAAGTGGGTTCTTTCCCAACTCTTTGTATTCCCTCTCCAATTGCTTCTCCCATTCTCTGTTGCTTTGTCTTCATCTCATGCATGTGTGATTGCTTTGATTTGTTTTGATTTTAGTTGCTTGGAGCTTGATTTCAGAAGATTTTGTCAGATTTGAGGCAAGTATAAGTACAGGCTTTGATAACACATATGGGTGTTTGTTTGATGGCTTTGATTCACTCTTATTCTTTGTTTAGCATGTGTTACAGCCATTTTCTAAGCTATGAGAATCAGTTGAGCTTGTTTTATTCAGTTTCTGTACAAAAATTTCGTTTCTGTAATCTTCCCGAATTCGTGTTCTGTATTGTACGGCTAAGCCGTAACCCTGTACGGCTTAGATTCCAGAGAGTGACAAATTCGAGTTTGTTCTACGGCTAGGCTACGGCTAAGCCGTAATTTGTCCTACGGCTGAGCCGTAAGCTAACCGTGAACCAAACCGTATCTAAGCCGTGGATTTAATCTCTGATCAGTCGAAACTTTTCTGATATCAGTGTTCTTACGGTGAGGCTACGGCTAAGCCGTGATGGTTTACGGCTAAGCCGTGGACTCCACCGTAGCTCAGCCGTGAGATGTATCAGATCAGAGGTGGAAAAGCTGACAGTTTAGCCGTGTTCTGAAGGGAACCACGGCTAAGCCGTAGTGCATATTGCGGCTACGCCGTAGGATGCCACGGCTAAGCCGTAGGTCACCCATGGCTAAACCGTAAGACCTGTAAAATATCAGTTAAACTTAGGCTAATGGTGTGACCTTGTAGGGCTCAAATACAGGTGAACCATACCCGTAAACCGGCCCAAATGGATTCTTTGGAGCGCATGAATAGTCCGTTAGGCTGTGACTTATTCATGTGAGTGTTGCTCATTGTTAAGCACCTCCCCATGGGTGTTGGTTTAAGGGACTTCGATGCACATAAGGATTATATTGCAACACTAGGATGGCAACGATGCATCGAATAACTTAAAACTACATCAACATGCACGGTTAGTGATAGTGATGCAACTAGATTAGACTTGGCTTGTAATGAACCTTGATTCCGTATTAATCTGAGATGCATTGCATATTGTTTATGGTTTTGCCCTCTGTTCTGTTAATCTATGTTATGCATTCCTCAGTCATTTTGCTTTCGTTCTGTATATCTGTATTATTCTTCGCTCTGTACTCTGTTTTGATCTATGCTATGCTTTGTATATTCTCTGGCTTTGTATATCTCTGATTTTTGGGTATTCCCTGGTGGCTCTGCCCAGAGGTTAATACGTGAGGATAAGATCCGGTCTTTGTCATCGGTGAGTCCAAAGCGGATAATCTCCCCTTTCTATGGATTTGATTTGATTGGTATTAGTCTGGCTCTACTCAGCCTCAGCCCTAGGATACCCGACGGGGTTACCTCTGGCGTAGATCTCTGTATCTCTGTTTTAACTGCAGTGTTGCTTTGTCTTGGGACCCCGGAACCCAGGAAACCGAGACCCGTTGTACCTTTGGCCTGGACAGCGGTGTTCTCCTCTGCTCTGCTCTGCTCTGCTCTCTTTTGGAGAGAACATGGTTAACGTAGTAGCCAACTAGTTCAGTGTTCTATGTTTTGATTCCATTATCATGTTTACTTCTATGCACGATTTGCTTAGATTCCTAATATGGAACTCTGTATTTAATCTTCTGTCATTATTATATCCTCTTTGATACTATGCGTGTTTCACCCCTGTTACTTATATTTGCTGGATCGTTGTATTCATTTGTGTTGTCTGTGGTGTTGCAGGCACAGATACCTTGCCCAGCTCCCCGGCGGTCGAGGAGGCTGCAGGGGCGAGTGTAGAGGCACCCTCCGGTCTGGCAGAGTGGGCCTGATCACTTCTGCCAAGTGCGTGCATGCATACCAGTGGCTTTTATTTTGCATTTTGGTTTTTGAGAGCTTGTATTTGGACTTTGGACTTTGGACTTGTATTCTGTATATTTTGTGTATATTGACTTTGGTGTGTATTCGGTTTTATCTCAGTGTATTTGTCTTTGTCTTTTCCGTTTCGTATTTACTTTGGCTTCCGCTATTTTATTTTCCTTTGTTGCTTGCTTTGATATGTACAGCTTCCGCGTACGCTTAGTTCGCACGTGTTAGATCCCTTGTGTGCGTGCATCTGGACTGGGTTTGGGTGTACGTGCACGGGAGTACGTGTGTCACCGGTTTAGCTTTTCGCTAACCCCCGAATTCTGGGCTCGGGTCGTGACACCAACATTCCTTTTTATAGACTTTAGCAGTTGTTATGAGAAGTTTAAACGAGTTATTGGAAGTTAATATTCGAAAAGGAGTGGAAGGGACCGCTGAAAACCGCCGAATTGCTCCAAGGGTGACAGTGACCGCAATCGCCTTCACTCCCCAGGTCCATTTTGGGACTTTTGCATATGTGACCTGTTTTTGCCTGTTTGGGGCCCGAATGATGTCCGATCCTTACAAAACTTAGAGGGATACTTTTTGACACTATTTGAGTGTGTCATAAAAATTTCAACTCGTTTTGACCTTCTGAAGTTGGTCAACTCCCCCGTTGGCTTTTCATGAAAATGGGTACTTGTTTCAACTATTTAAGACTCAAATGACTTCGATTTGGTTTGAAACTTGGAGCAACTAATTTTAGCAATATCTTGGAGTATCCAACCAGATTTCATACAGTTTGGATATGTGGAAGTAGGATTTCGAACAGTGATCTATTTGTTGCATGTTCTATGTCACTATTCACCACACACTGTAGGTAGTTAGCTTGTTTTCTGCCCGAATGATGTTCAATTGAATTGAAATTGTGGAAATTTTATTTTGAACATATTTTGAATCTCTGTTCCGAATTTGATTAGCTTTGGCTCCCTGGAAATAGGATTTTGGTTAGTGACCTTCATAGCTTAAAGGTCACTGACTTCTAAGCTAACATGCAGTGGAAGTAGTACCAAACGAAATCCTCTTGACTTAAAAATTTGTAGAATTTCCCTTGAGCGTAACTAAAGCTATGTGCCCAAATTTTATCAATTTTGGACATCGGGAAGTAAGACTTTCGTCAGTGACCCCATGGCTTAAGGGTCACTAACCCAAAGTTGACATGTTTGAAGACTTTGAGTCAAATGATGTCTGTTTGACCTAAAATTTTGCAGAACTTCCCTTGAGCATAATTTAAGCTTCTTCCATGAGTTTTAGCTAATTTAATCTTCATGAGGTGTCACTTTATACAGTGACCCCACAAAGTTTAATATGACTATTTAAACTGAGCTTGGAACCAAATGATGTCCAAATGCTCTAAAACTTTGAAGGATAGTATTTGAATGTATTTAAAGGCATTTCCCTAAGTCTAAGCTTGTTCTAACGCATAAAAGTGTCAATTTCCACATTGACCCCCAAGGAGCTAGCAAATAGTCACTGAAACTTAGTTTGAACTAAGATATAGTCCAAATGCTTTAAGACTTTGAAATATCATTCCCAAGCATGCTTTGGAGTTGCATGAGATTTTCATTAGCTTTGAACATCTAGACGTTGTAGTTAACTTGTCATTCCGTACCCTTGCATTTGTTGTAACATTTGTAAAATTTATTTTTATGGGTCAACAGCAATGTTCTAATAAATTTTTCAAGCACAAGAATTACTATTAAGAGTTGGATCTGTCATAATTCCTTTAACAGCACTGGGGATTTCTCCCTCTTTCATCGAGACATCGGC
Organism: Sextonia rubra; assembly: GCA_037013555.1. Lineage (NCBI taxonomy): Eukaryota > Viridiplantae > Streptophyta > Magnoliopsida > Laurales > Lauraceae > Sextonia > Sextonia rubra. Next base: position 13,437,331 of record JASUAD010000012.1, read on the forward strand.
AATTGGTCGCTCAAAGGCTTTTGGTGGAACTTCTTGCTGTACAGTACAAGGGATTGAGTCTTTTTTAGAAGTAGCTGCAACATCAATCTGCACTTTGCTGCTACTCACTTGCTCCAAAACTAGCTCCATGAGTACATTGTCGCTAGTTGTTTTACCAACGGTAGTAGTAGCACCACATCATTGCCAGATCTCTCCACAGTAATAGACTTTGCCGGCATATCCACTACAGCTTTTCTTTCACACGCAAGCATCATTGCCTGGTTAAATATGTCTTTTTCAAAATCGAACTCGATGTTAATCACTATCTATTCATTCTTTAGTAATGGGAGTATCAAAGCCCTCCCTCTCTCGTCACCTTCATTAGAAGCATATGCTTCAACAATTTCAGCCACCTTTTGTACGACTCCTTTGATGGTCAAAGTTTGAGTTGATGAGGCTGCAAAGCAAAATGTGGACATAAAAAAAGGAAAAAGCAAATGATAATGTCATATAAAGAAATAAAGAGATGTTACCAGCTTTTAATCTTTAGGAAAATGTAGACATAAAAAAAAAGGAAAAAGCAAATGATAATGTCATATAAAGAAATAAAGAGATGTTACCAGCTTTTACCCTATAGGAAAGACAAGTTCCAAGGTTTTCAACTATTCTCTTCTTTAAAGAAACTCTTTTGCCACTAGGGGATTTGGCTACACTTTTTGAGCGTATTGCTTGAAGCTTCTTATGAAGAATCATACCTGCTGGAGGTTTTATTAATAATACAACTGATGGCCTCGACATGGTAGTTCCCTCTATTAACTAAGCTATATCAATTGAACTCTGAATTTTATGTGCCTCTGCTGGCAATGAAGCAGTAGTCTCTACCAAATTTTGACGAGCAAAGTCCGCCTCGGTGACCGCATGCATGATGGCCTGCCGTCCACTGCATCCTTGCTGTAGTCACATTAGGACAAGGTAAGTATTCCTCGTCTTTTTCACCTCTCAAATAATGGTGAGCTTTGAAGATACTAGACCACTAAGCCAATTGGCCATTTATTTCCATCATAAAACCTATTTTCAAGGTTGGCCAGGATGAAATGCTCTTTTTCCACCTTCTCTCCCTTTTTGGAAGCAACTGAAATGCATATTTGAAATGAGGATTACTTGTACATGTCTCAACAATAGCAGTGATACTTTTTACATACCATTGTGTGAAACCACTTGTGTGTCTAGCATTCGGAAGATGAGGGTAGCCAAAACGAGCCCCAGTGCCAAGTGCTTGATAAAATTCCCAAGCATTTCTAGCATCTTGCAAGGAAGCAAGAGTGCCTCGAATGCGGCTAGGTGCTTCCACAATGGCTTGATGGAAATCAAATTGCCTACAAAATCTAGCGGGTATATAAAGTTGAATGTTAATATACGAATTCTTCTTATACACCAAATCCACAGGTCTTAAGCTAAACAATCAACGTTTCTCTTTATTTGACAAGCCAACATCCCGACCACCCTCTCTGACTTTGTCAATTGGTAGTTCTACGGCATTTCTCATGTGAGTTAGAACTTCAATGTTTAGTACAGTGTCGTTAAAGGTGAATAATTATTGAAATTATGCAAGTGGTGGCGTAATTCAATCATGGAATAGGTATTGATCAAACAGCTGCCACCTACCACACCATCCACGTAGATGCACCCTGGTGCACCACTATGCGAATGAAACCATTATAGTGGTATGTGAACTAGGTATACAACAACCGATTGAAAGCTTTCCCCTCTCTGATAGTGAAACCAAACAACTTCAATTTAGTTAACATATATGATATATAGGTAGGGCCCAAGGCAAGATTATACCCAAATGCCATTCTGAGTGCAACATATATGCAACTAGGCCTAAGGTCACCCCCAGCACTTGGAAAAAGAACATTTGTCAACCATGCCATAAAAAATGTAGCAAGCCGACACTTTCTCTTCAAATCCGGATACTTGGTAAAAATGTACGGCATAAGTCTGACTTCTCATAGTAAACGATCGTCAGCTCCTTCTTGGGGTCGTCATGGGGGATAACCTCTTTCCACTTATAGTATCCCTCATTTAAAATGTACGGCATAAGTCTGACTTCTCATAGTAAACGATCGTCAGCTCCTTATTGGGGTCGTCATGGGGGATAACCTCTTTCCACTTGCAGTATCCCTCATTTAAAAAGAAAGAGCTAGTGATGGTCTTTACTTGACTCATCCATTGGGAAACTTTGCCTCGACTTCGGCTAGTTGTTTGGATTGAATCTTCAAGAACAAAAGGAAAATAATATGCAGCTTGAAACTCATCATCCATGGTAGCCAACTCTTCATTGGGTGGAATGGTTTCATGATAAATCTCACCATAAAGTGCTAAAACAAATATTTTCTTCACTTCCCACAAAGAAAACCCCAACTCCATGTTCGGAGTAATGAAGGTACCGGTTACCGGGCAAAACAATTTAAGAATAGCTTTGCATATGTTCTTGTTTTTCTAAGGCACTTTCTTTGTGGTGGCGTTGACAACTCCAAAGATACTGACTGCTCTCAAATCCTCTTCATGATGGTGCTTGATTAGAGTCACCTAGCTTTGCTAGTCCCCGATGCAGTTAAACTATCTATGAGACTAGTGTCTTTTGTCAAACCAGGTACTCACATCTTCAGTATGGATACCAAGCTCATCCGTTCTAGTCATGAAATCATGGTACCCACTGTAAGGTTTAGGGTACACTGTTCTATGGTCTCTATCTCAGACCTAGAATCTCCATGAAGTAATACGGATACTAGTGCATGAATTTACCAGTCTTGAAGTGGGTATGATGCTTTATCTATGAAAATGGATCATTCCTTACTGGGATAGACAGTGCAATTATCATTATTCTCGGGTATCTCTTGACAGATCGAAGGGTGGTCACCTCATGAGAAACTCCCATCGTGCCTAATAGTGGTACTGTACGCTTTCAACAGGTTATTTCATAATCTCCTTCATAGCATTCCCGAAAATGTAATGTGGTTTATGAAAGCTCACTTTGTCATTATTCTACAAAGCGGTGTTACTAGTTAGACACCAATACGTATACTAGTTTCCAATTGCTAGATCTTTGGTTATCCGGTTTCTCAAAGTAGAGGCGATACTTTATTCAGATCTTGTGAATCAAGATTACTTGTCGTTTTGCCCTTTGCACGGCTCTTTGATGCCCCAAAAGTTGAAGTTGCAGGTGCTTTGCCTTTTCTGTGTACAAAAAACTGAAAAAAGAAAAAGAAAAGAGAAGAAAACATCAGTAACAGCAAAAATAATTAAGGCATAGAATTCTACCGAAATCTTGGCAGCATCTCCTCTTAGAAAAATGCCAAAAAGAGAAAATAATACTTAGTTATGAGATCAAAAATTGGCATCAAGGCACACTATAAGTCCTAGAACCAAGGCTCCTAGTCCAAATAGGTGTTTGAGGACCTTAAGACTTTTCAGGAGGCAATTTGATTCATATTCAAGCAAGAAGGTTGTAGTATCCAATGCAAGAAATGCATGCACAATACAAGCAAAGCATGATAATAGCTATATACAGTACAAAGCATAAACAAGATCAACATGTATGAAAGTGCAACATGTGATGGTATATGGCTTGTTTTCAACAAAGAACAACATCAATTTTAAAGCATTGAATACAAAAGTAAATGCTGCTGGTCTGATGGCAATCACCTTCGGTCACTTCCTGTAGTTTCATTAGACTTACCTGCAACTATTGGATATTGTTTTACTCTCTACACTCAAATTTCAAGCCGACCAAAGGATCTACATTCCCAAGAAGGCATCTCTAACAAATCCCAATAAACAAAAGTCCTGTATGATGATTTATTATGATGGGACCATTAGACACTCCTGTGGGAGTTTGAAAGTACACTATTTTTCAGCGTATATGGAGCTAATGATGAAAATATTGCATGCAAAGTTAATTTCAAAACAAGATCATCAACTGTCATCAATGATCGAAAGGTGATATTATGTCTGTTAGATTCTCACAAAGACAGTTGGCATCACTCAAATTGACAAGGAGATTACACGTTGAGTCGGAATCAGAAAAGACAAGGAAAGATCAATTCTCCTTGGTAGTTGTAGTTGAAAAAGACAATGGAAAAGGCTTATTCAAAGTTACATGTGACCACTTAACCAGAGGTTAATCCTATCTTTATCAGTTTCTTTAACCAACCACTCATATTCAGGGGATTTATACTTCTCATGTTTATTGAGATTTAAGAGGAGTAACATTCTCAATAAAAGCAAAAAGAAGTATGGCTTCTCAGCTTGCTGATCGTGAAAGAACCCCCACACAAGCCATGGTAGTCAAGTCTGTGTTTGCATCATGCTAGTGACCAAACAAACTACTACAAACCAATCCACTATAATTCCCACAGAGGCTGTGGTGACTCAACTTGTTCCTTACACTATGCTAAGAATCAAGCAAACCCTTACTTCTCAACCCCTTAGACTTCCCACAAACCACAAAGGTCAAGTGTGTGCTCAAACTGTATAAGTGGTCAAGCAGAACAGATAGGTAAACCTTCACTAAATCTAAATGTGAGGTGGTGAAGCCTAATGTTCCACCAAATCAATACATTCCCTAGACGGAGTTTATTTACTTTAATTCACATGTAGTTTGATTTGGCAACTGTGATCTTGTTCTACAAAGCAAAGCAAATAAAAGAAGGGGAGGAGAAAACCCATGCCAAATTTAGTTCACTTGGTTGTGACCGTAGACAATGTTTAGGCATGGTGAAGTTCCAAAGATTCTACTCTTGGTCATATCATGAGCTTGATAGGACATTCAAAGAGGAATTCTGCAATCAAAGGCATCAAATCAAACAATCATTAAAAAAAAAAACAAAACAAAACAAAAGAGAGAGAGAGAGAGAGAGAGAGAGAGAGAGAGTGTGTGTGTGTGTGTGTGTGTGTGTGTCACATCCCCAAAAATGAAAATAGGGATATGTGAAATTAGGAGTCAATTATATATATATATATATTTTTGTGAACAAAATCATTGACTCCTAATTATTTTTCCCACAAGATCTTAGGCCGTAGTGAGTTTAGGCCATACACATTCATTCCCAACCTGCGGAAGTAATTTCAACCAAGAGGTAACAAGAGAAAAATCAAGTTTGCACATCACCAGATAACAATAATAATATTACAAGTTGCATAAGAAATAAATAATAATTTATTACAATGTTCCACTGAAGGATCAAGTTTTTAAAAAATGATTTATTTAAATTGATTGCGGATTAAACGAGTCACTCATGTGCTTGGTTAGACGGCCTCGAAGCCATTGTTTGCACCCCACTCGGGAACATCAGTTGGCTGAAGCGTTTAAAACGCTTCAGCCTGCGCCTCCTCCTTGGCAAAGCCGAGCTCAGTGCCTATGCATCAATTTTAGAAAACAAGGGTCAACCACAAATGGCGGCAAGTAAAATACACATAACTCATAATGAAATACACTATCAAAGTGAGAATAAGACGAGAAAATCATAAGAATATATAAACAATGTAGGAAAAAGAATGTCATGCAATATAGAAAAAACAGATCCTAAATCCAACTTTATATCAAATGAACAATATCATATTCACCGAGCATCGCATCTGCCGATGCCCTTACAGGGTTTATACCGTCTTCAGATGCCTCGCATCCTGTCCAGAAACGGTGGATCAAATCCGTCTTCGGATGCCTAGCATCCTGTCCAAAATTACGGTGAAACAACCGTGTACGAGTGGTAAGCTCATCTTCGGCCCTAAGTCCGGCAAAAATCATCAGAGTGTACATCTGTGAGCCCACTGAAATCATCCAATGACCAGATCCGCATAATAATCTCACACAGCCCTGTCCCTTCCTGTGTCGAGACTCATAAACATGGCTCAGTGATTGTTCGACAGACACATCCTATGGTAGTGTGAAGGGCTGGCCATAATAGACATTCAAACAATGTATAATAAAACACTATACCAAACCAAAAAATTTCCAACATCATATGAATACCTCCCAATTAAACACTTTATGGTCCAAGCCACAACACGGTCCAAATCATCATAAGCACAGGTATAAATTCTAACATGTATGCAACAAGGTAAAGAAATGCAATATGATGATCAAGAAATAATTCTACAAATATTCCTAACATTGTGACCACAATTCACGCATGCGACAATTCCACACGAACCAAGATGAAGTAAAGTTGGGAATTTTTTCCTAAAACCGGGGTGATGCACAGCCCAATTCTCACTTCATCTGAGTGCGGGCGGTTTGTACCATCATGTGCAAACCGTGAAATCAATAAGGGGAAATCTACCCACATAACCCCTTACTTTAATGATGTGATGGATTTAATTTTATTAAATCAAATTCATTGGATTCCAAGACCAACGCAAGGGTCTTCCGGGGTATGTAAACCATCCAAAGAAAATCATAATATAATTAAATGATTAAATAAACATAAAATCATAATTAAATGATTAAATAAACATTTAAATAAATTATTTGACCCAACTTCTATCATTCCCATGAACCTACACAAGGGGTGGCCCACCTGTACTTTATTAAAACAGTCCCAATGATCATGATCCACATATATACCAAGGACCCACAAGGTGATGGACCCACTTGTACTGTACCAACCATAAAGATCAAAGTTCCCTGTTGTGCACACCCAAACACAATTATGGGGATTTTATCTCAGACACCACTTCATCCTTTCTTTATATATATATATATAAATATATGTGTGTGATGTAAACCCAGGTGCACTTGTATGTGCATATATATATATATAGAGTTTCTTTGCAACCCAGGTGATATATGGCAAGTTCATTAAGTTTATTAATTCCTCACAGTAACTACTCCATCATATGTACTAAGGTGATATATCACAAAGTTCAGTGATTCATCACAGTAACTACTCCATCATATGGTTGTTAAGAAGTTTCACATGACCACCATGGATCCAAGTGTTGGATCAAGAGGGTCCACTATCTGCTAGGGTCCCATGTGTCGGGCCTCACATGATCAGGTCCATACAACAGTTGTCACAACCCGAGCCCAGCGTTCGGGGGTTAACAAAAGCCAAACCTAATGACACACGTACTTCCGTGCATGTACACGTAGACCGAGTCTAAATGCACACGCACAAGGGAACATTCACACGTGCCAAACATGTACGCGGAAGCTGCAAATATCAGAAGCATCAAACTAACAGTGCAAAAAGAGAATACAAAGAAAGAACTGACATAATTACATGTGAAGGTCTTACAAAATGCGCAAAATAATATATACAATCATGACATGTACACAAGTGTGAAAATCCTCAAAACAAGACTCCAATGACATCCATGTCAAGAACGCTCTCCCGTGGAGTGATCACATCCACTCCTCTAGGCCTGATGGGGCCTCGGGGGTCTCATCTGGAGTCTGGCCAACCGGGGAGGGGTCGGCAGGGGTATCTGGGCCTGCAACACCAAAAACAACTGTGAATACGACGATTCAGCAAAGTATAAACCACAACAAGTTAACACACGCTGTGTCTAATAGAATAAAGAACATCATGTAAATTAAACAAGTCATTTTCGTATACTAAGCTGTCATGCAAGAAAGAAATATGCTATGCGAATCAATGGATACATGCAGTGTATATAACTAGTGGCTACTACATTGCCATATGCTCCCAAAAGAGGGATCTTGTATCATGCAAAAAACACCATTGTCCAGGCCAGGGTACAATGGGTCTCGGTTTCCTGGGGTCCGGTTCCCCAAGACGTTTCCTTACTGCAACAAGGCCATGTAAACTATACCAAATTCACCCCGTCGGGATACTAAGGCTGAGGCTAAGTAGTGCCTGACCATACAGAGTCAATCATGAGAACCCTGAGTAGATCGTGACAACATATCATACGTGCATATCTGTTTTATTATACATGCATACTCAAGGTAAAGAACCACAATGTTAAAGTAACGGAACACAGGATATCAGAGAGTAGAGATCAATGATCGAATGCAACATGTTATGCAACAAATCATGCGAAATCGGATCATCTTTATTTACAAGCCAATTCTAATCTACTTATCCGGTGTTTCTAACCGTGCATGATGATGTAGTTTTAAGTTATTCGATGCACCGTTGTCTAGTGTTGCATTGAATCGGCGGTGCACGAAGTCCCTTAAACCAACACCTATGGGGAGGTGCTTAACATCCAGATAACGAACATGAATGATTCGCAGCCCTCGAGATCATTCACGCGTTGTATCACATTCCGTTGGGCAGGTCTAGGTGCTCTACATTTTATCATGAAGGCCATATCGGTCTTTCCCTTACACCTATCCTTGTCCTTCATTATTCTAGTGTGGATACAGCTTAGCCGTAGGTGAACATACGGCTTAGCCGTAGGCATCTTACAGCGTAGCCGTAATATGCACTGCAGCTCCACCGCAGTTCCCTTTACTGTTCATCCGCAGTTACGGTTCACCCGTATTTTATTCTACGGCTTAGCCGTGTGTGTTTTACGGCTTAGCCGTGGCTGGGCCGTAGAAGGTCTGACAAATTGATTGCTCTCAGTTAATCCAGAAAAAGGCACCCAGTATTAATCTACGGCTGGGCCACGGCTGAGGTTCGGCTTAGCCGTAGTGCAATACACGGCTTAGCCACGCCCTAGCCGTAGAGGAAAACTGGATTTTTACCCTCTCTGGACTTTAAACCGTAAGTGACATACGGCTTAGCCGTACATGCACGAAGTCAATGTTCTGAATCACGTACAGAAAACCTATGAAATCATCAGAATTGCAAATATCCAATAGAGATAGATAAAGTACTAATCAAATGGGCTGTAAACACATTTTTCCATACAAATTCATGTGAACTAACCAGAATCAAATGCATACCAACATGGGTTCTTATAGGTTATGGTTATACTTGCCTCAATTGAATTCAATTACACAACTGATGTCCTTGAGTCCAACACAACCTAACACCAACCAAACAACATGCATGCATGAAAAATGAAAAGAATCTCAAAACCTATCGTGCACTCTTGGAAACAGGAAGGAGAAGAAGAAAAATGAGATGAGAGAGATGGAAGAGAACCCCAGCTTACCTCAATCAACACACCAGTGATTAAAAGAACCAAAATCCCTCAATTCAGCTTGATCGATGGAGGAGAGAATTCAGGAGAGGGAGAGAAAGCTCTTCACGTGCACAGTGAGGAAAAATGAGAGAGAACGTGAGTTTTAGTCGATGGTATGAAGTTATATAAGCTAAGGGGAAGTCCAAATTACAATAGAGTCCAAGTCATAATTCTATTATCAGTTTGAGTCAAATCCGGGTCCAATGGAATCATACGACATCGTTTGCAAACGACGTAGTTACGAAAGTTGACGGGCTCAACGAAAGACACGTGTTGACATCAAGATGATGCAAAAATGACCATGTCTTAGAAAGGCTAAAATTACAAAAAGGGGCCTGGTCTACTTAATCCAGGTCAAACTCAACCCAACTACCTATCCATGACCCGCAACGAAAATAAAACACAAATAAAACACAATTAGCAACGAAAACAAGATTAATTAACCGCTAAACGAGGTCAAGCGGGGTCGGAGTGTTACATCCTCCCCTACTTGAGAATCATTCCATCATCGGAATGAACACTCACTCACTCATACCTGTGAAAACAAATCGGGATATTGTCGTGCCATCTGCTCTTCTAACTCCCAAGTAGCCTCATCGGGACTGTGATGCTCCCATAGCACTTTGACCCATCGAATTGTCTTGGTGCGGAGTATCTGCTCTCGGGTTCCCACGATACGGAGTGGTCGCTCAACGTATGCAGCACTCGGCTGAATCTGAACCTCGTCGTAACGAATGACATGGGAGGGATCATGAACATATTTCCAAAGCATCAAAACGTGGAAAACATTGTGTACTCCTGAAAACATCTCGGGAAGATCTAATCGATAGGCCAAGTCACCAATCCGACTCTTGATCTCAAACGGTCCGACATATCGTGGAGCTAACTTGCCTTTCTGGCCGAAACGGATTGTGCCCTTCATCGGTGAGACCTTCAGAAAAACCCACTCACCAACTTGAAACTCTAATGGCCGTCTGCGAGTGTCTGCATAACTCTTCTGCCTCGACCGAGCAACTTTCAAGTTCTCAATTGCTTTCTGTACCTTCTCCGTAGTTTCGGCAATGATCGTCGGTCCGTGAAAACTCCGAGTTCCAACTTCTTCCCAACATACCGAACTTCTACACTTCTTCCCGTACAATTATTCATATGGCGCCATCCCAATGCTCTCATGGAGCTGTTATTGTAGGCGAATTCGCACAACGATAGGTGAAGATCCCATTCTTTCTCGTAGCTCAACACGCTGGCTCACAACATATCCTCCAAGGTCTGAATAGTCCGCTCTGATTGCCCATCTGTCTATGGGTGGTATGCCGTGCTGAAACTCAACTTCGTACCCATAGCCTCTTGGAATGCTCTCCAGAATGATGAAACGAGACGGCTGTCACGATCGGATACAATCGACACGGGGGTACCATGGAGCCTGACGATCTCATCCACGAACTTCTTTGCCATCTCTGAAAACGTCATACCCTTCCGAAAAGGGATGAAATGGGCTGACTTCGTTAAGCGATCTACTATCACCCAAATGGCGTTGTTTTTCCTGCTCGTCGGAGGTAATCTGAAAACGAAGTCCATGGTGATGTTTTCCCACTTCTATTGCGGTATATGCAAAGGATGCAATGAGCCTGGCGGTCTCTGATGATCTGCTTTCACCTTCTGGCATGTCAAACATCGAGCAACAAAACCTGCTACTTCTCTCTTCATGTTGTTCCACCAGAAGTGATCTTTGAGATTCCGATACATCTTTGTGCTGCCTGGGTGCATCGCATATCAAGCGTAATGCGCTTCATTCATCAGTTTCTCCTTGAAATCATCAACTGCTGGCACGCACAACCTACTCCGAAAGTAGAGTACACCATCCTCTAGTCTGAAATCGGGTCTGTCTCCAATGTGGTCTCGAATGCGCTTCAAGGTTAGATCTTCAAATTGCCTGTCTTTCATCTGCTGAATCATCTTAGGCTGAAACACTAGCGTACTAGCCAAAGTCACGCACTCATCCACTTGTTTCACTTCAACAGGGAGACCACGGAAGTCTAAGAGGAAACTGCTCAACATCTGCACAGACTCTGCTTTCCTACTGAGTGCATCTGCCACCACATTTCCCTTGCCTGGCTGATATTTGATCGGGAAGTCATAATCTTTAATAAGCTCAAGTCATCTCCGCTGTCTCATGTTCAGCTCCTGCTGCGTGAATAGGTACTGCAAACTGTGGTGGTCAAAACGAACCTCAAATTGCACACCATACAGATAATGTCTCCACAGCTTCAATGCAAACATGATGGCTGCCAATTCCAAATCATGGGTGGCGTAATTCTTCTCATGTTCTCGCAGCTGTCTCGATCCATATGCAATAACCTTCCCGTGCTGCATCAACACACAGCCTAGACCAACTCGAGAAGCGTCAGAATACACCACGAACCCTTCACTAGCATCTGGCAAAGCTAACACTGGGACCGTAGTCAACTTCTCTTTCAAAGTCCGGAAACTGGCTTCACACTCCTCAATCCAATCAAATGGTACATTCTTCCTGGTCAACTTCGTCAAAGGAGAAGAGATCTTAGCAAAGTCCTGGACAAATCGACGATAGTAACCCGCTAGACCAAGGAAACTGCGAACTTCTGTCACTGTCTTGGGGCTAGGCCAATTCACCATTGCCTCTACTTTAAATGGATCAACTGCCAATCCCTCTCGTGAAATGATATGACCCAAAAATGCCACCTGCTCAAGCCAAAAATCACATTTCGACAACTTAGCAAATAATCGATATTCTCTCAACAACGACAAGGCTTTCCTCAAGTGCTCCTGATGCTCCTCTGCTGACTTAGAGTATATCAACATATCATCAATAAAAACAACTACGAGCTGGTCCAAGAAAGGAGCAAAGATCTGATTCATCAATGCCATAAACGCTGTAGGGGCATTGGTTAGTCCAAAAGGCATCACGAGGAATTCATAATGTCCATAACGAGTCCTGAAGGCAGTCTTGGGAATGTCATCTTCTTTGACCCTCAACTGGTGATATCCAGATCTCAAATCAATTTTAGAAAAATATGCTGCACCCTGAAGTTGATCAAACAACTCATCAATCCTGGGTAAGGGATACTTGTTCTTGATAGTCACTTTATTCAGCTGTCGGTAATCTATGCACATCCGAAAAGTACCATCCTTCTTCTTGACAAACAAGACTGGCGCTCCCCAAGGTGAGACGCTCGGGTGAATAAAACCCTTGTCTAAAAGCTCCTGCAATTGCTTCTTCAACTCTGACAATTCGGCTGGGGCCAAGCAATACGGAGCCTTGCTGATCTGTGCCGTGTCGGGAACAAGCTCAATGGCGAACTCCACATCTCGAACCGGAGGTAAGTCTGGCACATTGTCTGGGAAGATATCGGGAAAGTCACAAACCACCTGGATCTCACCTAGCTGCTTCGTCTCTTTCTTCGCTGAGATAAAGGCAATGAAGCCTTCACACCCTCTGCGGATCAAGCGATCTGCCTTACACGCCGATATCACACGTCTGGGGCATCTATGCTGACTGCCCTCGAAACGAAAACCCTTGCCTAAATCGAAGAAGATCGTCCTGTTGTAACAATTAACACAGGCACGATATCGAGCGAGCCAATCCATACCAAGGATCACGTCGAAGTCCAGCATCGACAACAGGATCAAATCAACAGGTAACTGATGACCTACAATCTGCACGTCGCAATGGGGGTAATATACACTACACTCCACTCGCTTGCCAACTGGGGTGGATACAACCAGCACATATGGCAACGGCTTAGACGGCTGATGTAACCGCTCGGCGAAATGAGGTGCTACGTACGACTGTGTAGACCCCGAATCGAACAATGCTAATGCCTCGACGTGCGAAATCAAAACAGTACCTTCAACCACCTATGGATCCTCGGCACTCTCATGGGTAGTAGCGTATGCACGGGCTGTCTGACGAGGCTGTCTCGAGCCTGGACGAGCTGATTGTGACTTGCTCGGAGCTGTAGATGCACTGGGTCTGCCAGGAGCTGCACCGGAGGCAGTACTAGATGGTGGGGGCTGGGAAGCTCTATATCAAGGACAATTGGCTATCATATGCTCCCTCGAACCATAGATGAAACAAGCACCTGCCTTCCTCCAACAAGCTTCAGTCGTGCGGCCCTTGCCACAATGCCCACAAGTCACTCTGGCAGAACTAGAAGTATTCTGCTGGCCTTTTGTCTTCTTCTGTACTTGTCCTCGTGCACTGAAAGGCGGCTGTCGCTTAGGCTCAACGGCTCTCGTAGCTTGGTGGATGGCCTCAGCAGAATAGGCCCTGTCCACTGCATCGTCAAATATAGCCAGACGCTGAAACGCAGTCACGTGGTGCATGTATCGGGGATGCAGACCTTCAACGAACCGATTCACCTTCCTCTCTTCGGTACTGATCATATCCGGAGCAAAGTACGACAACTAAGTAAACTTGTTCACATATTCTGCCACGGTCATCTACTGCTGGCGGAGAGCTAAAAACTCAACCTCCTTGGCTCGAAACACATGAGCCGGGATGAACTTCCTCCTGAACTGTTGCTTGAACATCTCCCAAACCGTCGCACTAGGAATGTCTTTGTATGAATCTTTCATGCTTTTCCACCAAGTTTTTGTGACATCTCTAAACATGGAGGCTGCTAGTCCGACTTTCTGCCGGTTCGTGCACACGACGGTCTCAAAGACATCCTCCGTCTGCTCCAGCCATTGTTCTGCCTTCAATGGCTCTTCTGTCCCATAGAACTCAATAGCTCCTCGCTTGCGAAATTTATCGTAGAGGGCATTCGGGTCATTCTCTCGAGGCTGAAAGACCACCTGTTGGTCTATATGTGACTAAGCTGGGGCTTGGCTTTGTCGGTCTAACATGGTTGTAACTTGTGCTTGCAAGTTTTGCATTGCTTGCGATTGTACCTGAAGAGACTGAAATAACATGAGGATGCATTCATCTGTGTTCTGTGTCTGCGGTGACGGTGCGGATCCGCTTTCATTGTTTCCGGCGTTCTGCTGAGAACCCGAACCTGACGCCATCCTGTAAAATGGAAAGAGTCAGGCACAAACACAAAACAATCTCGCCCAACAAGCCCCAAAATCTAGAAAAACCACAAAGAAATAATCGTATCCTCACCACGATCCTACATGCCTACATGCTTATCATCTAGAGCAAGGAATGCTTTGATACCATACAGATACGTATGTCACAACCCGAGCCCAGGGGTCGGGGGTTAGCAAAAGCCAAACCTAATGACACACGTACTCCCGTGCATGTACACGTAGACCGAGTCTAAATGCACACGCACAAGGGAACATTTACACGTGCCAAACATGTACGCGGAAGCTGCAAATATCAGAAGCATCAAACTAACAGTGCAAAAAGAGAATACAAAGAAAGAACTGACATAATTACATGTGAAGGTCTTACAAAATGCGCAAAATAATATATACAATCATGACATGTACACAAGTGTGAAAATCCTCAAAACAAGACTCCAATGCCATGCATGTCAAGAACGCTCTCCCGTGGAGTGATCACATCCACTCCTCTAGGCCTGATGGGGCCTCGGGGCTCTCATCTGGAGTCTGGCCGACCGGCGAGGGGTCGGCAGGAGTATCTGGGCCTGCAACACCAAAAACAACTGTGAATACGACGATTCAGCAAAGTATAAACCACAACAAGTTAACACACGCTGTGTCTAATAGAATAAAGAACATCATGTAAATTAAACAAGTCATTTTCGTATACTAGGCTGTCATGCAAGAAAGAAATATGCTATGCAAATCAATGGATACATGCAGTGTATATAACTAGTGGCTACTACATTGCTATATGCTCCCAAAAGAGGGATCTTGTATCGTGCAAAGAACACCATTGTCCGGGCCAGGGTACAATGGGTCTCGGTTTCCTAGGGTCCGGTTCCCCAAGACGTTTCCTTACTGCAGCAAGGCCATGTAAACTATACCAAATTCACCCCGTCGGGATCCTAAGGCTGAGGCTAAGTAGTGCCTGACCATACAGAGTCAATCATGAGAACCCTGAGTAGATCGTGACAACATATCATACGTGCATATCTGTTTTATTATACATGCATACTCAAGGTAAAGAACCACAATGTGAAAGTAACGGAACACAGGATATCAGAGAGTAGAGATCAATGATCGAATACAACATGTTATGCAACAAATCATGCGAAATCGGATCATCTTTATTTACAAGCCAATTCTAATCTACTTATCCGGTGTTTCTAACCGTGCATGATGATGTAGTTTTAAGTTATTTGATGCACCGTTGTCCAGTGTTGCATTGAATCAGCGGTGCACAAAGTCCCTTAAACCAACACCCATGGGGAGGTGCTTAACATCCGGATAAAGAACATGAATGATTCGCAGCACTCGAGATCATTCACGCGTTGTATCACATTCCGTTGGGCAGGTCTAGGTGCTCTACATTCTATCATGAAGGTCATATCGGTCTTTCCCTTACATCTATCCTTGTCCTTCATTATTCTAGTGTGGATACGGCTTAGCCGTAGGTGAACGTACGGCTTAGCCATAGGCATCTTACGACGTAGCCGTAATATGCACTGCGGCTCCACCGCGGTTCCCTTTACTGTTCATCCGCAGTTACGGTTCACCCGTATTTTGTTCTACGGCTTAGCCGTGTGTGTTCTACGGCTTAGCCGTGGCTGGGCCGTAGAAGGTCTGACAAATTGATTGCTCTCAGTTAATCCAGAAAAAGGCACCCTGTATTAATCTACGGCTGGGCCACGGCTGAGGTTCGGCTTAGCCGTAGTGCAATACACGGCTTAGCCGTGCCCTAGCCGTAGAGGAAAACTGGATTTTTACCCTCTCTGGACTTTAAGCCGTAAGTGACATACGGCTTAGCCGTACATGCACGAAGTCAATGTTCTGAATCACGTACAGAAAACCTATGAAATCATCAGAATTGCAAATATCCAATAGAGATAGATAAAGTACTAATCAAATGGGCTGTAAACACATTTTTCCATACAAATTCATATGAACTAACCAGAATCAAATGCATACCAACTTGGGTTCTTACAGGTTATGGTTATACTTGCCTCAATTGAATTCAATTACACAACTGATGTCCTTGGGTCCAACACAACCTAACACCAACCAAACAACATGCATGCATGAGAAATGGAAAGAATCTCAAAACCTATCGTGCACTCGTGGAAACAAGAAGGAAAAGAAGAAGAATGAGATGAGAGAGATGGAAGAGAACCCCAGCTTACCTCAATCAACACACCAGTGATTAAAAGAACCAAAATCCCTCAATTCAGCTTGATCGATGGAAGAGAGAATTTAGGAGAATGAGAGAAAGCTCTTCACGTGCACAGTGAGGAAAATGAGAGAGAACGTGAGTTTTAGTCGATGGTATGAAGTTATATAAGCTAAGGGGAAGTCCAAATTACAATAGAGTCCAAGTCATAATTCTATTATCAGTTTGAGTCAAATCCGGGTCCAATGGAATCATACGACATCGTTTGCAAACGACGTAGTTATGAAAGTTGACGAGCTCAACGAAAGACACGTGTTGACATCAAGATGATGCAAAAATGACCATGTCTTAGAAAGGCTAAAATTACAAAAAGGGGCCTGGTCTACTTAATCTAGGTCAAACTTAACCCAACTACTTATCCATGACCCGCAATGAAAATAAAACACAAACAAAACACAATTAGCAACGAAAACAAGATTAATTAACCGCTGAACGAGGTCATGCGTGGTCGGAGTGTTACAACAGTCATGGGGCCCACCTATAGGCGGCGGACCCACACTTGCATTCAAGTGAAAAACCCCTTTTAATGCCAGGGCCCACGGTCCACCTGCACTAAACTCGGGCCACCAGTAAGGATGGTAGTCCCTTGGCTGTCCATCTAAATCCCAGCCCAGATCTGGGAGTTTCACTCCCATATTCTTTTTTTTTTTTTAATGTATGTCAGTGGCCGGGGGGGGCCACCCGCCATCATGTGCAGGTGGGTGACCCACCTGTGCGTACTGCCAGGCGCATAGTGCGCCTGTGCAGTACTGCACAGGCGGTCATCCCTCCCTGCATCAACGTCTGGGGTTTTATCCCCAGACGCTTTCATCTTTTTTTTTTTCTTTGCTGTAATCAAATTTCTATCCATTAGTAGACCCTATCCATTTTCCTTGGATCCAACACGTCATCAACATAACCATCTATCTGTCATCATCCTTTAGAGATTTAAATGGGCATTTCACAAAATACTACTAATCATCATAGATTCAAAGAAAACAGTGTAGATCATTGAAAATAATGAATATTTCACTTGCTTTAGAAGAGGATTGATCAAGGAAAGATGACCCTAGATCTCCCTTGTGTACGCCCACCAAATCCAACGAAGAAGAATAAGACAAAGAAAGAAGAGATGATGTGGAAGATGAAGAAGATGAAGATGATGAAGATGGCATCCGGCGACGACTTGGATTGGGCTTGCCCATGGCCGATCAAGAGAAGAGAAAAAAATGGGGAGGAAGGAGAGAAGAAAATCACTGTAGAGATGGGGGAGAAAGGCACCCATCGTTAGATATAAAAAGGGTTAGGGTTTGGGGAATAAGTTTTGGGTTTTTATAAAAAGGACCCTATTGTTTAGGTTAATTTATAAGTATGGGCCTAGTTTGGGTTATTGGGTTTAATAGGCCCAAAATGAGTCCGAATTGGGACAGGTCAAATGATGGATACTCATGGTCCTAAAATTACTATCCGATTAACCCAAAACCCAAAAGAAAATTAAATAATTATAATAACCATAATTAACTAAAATACAAACAATTAAATAAAATTATATTTAAACTAAGTAAAATAATAACTTGGGTTAGGAACGTTACAAAGAGAGCAAACAGTCCAAGAACCTGCTCGCTGTGACCATGAGCATGTTCACAGAGTCATGAATATGGATGTTGTTTGAGGAGACATTCTTCATGGTTTCGAGCACCAGACTAGGGATTGAATCAAACATCCCAAAACAGAATGATAAAAAAAAGGAAGGAAGAAAAAAAGAAGAAGTCACAAGTTGGCCATGACCATGGGAATTGCTTGCGCAGTAATGGCCGTGGCCATGATACCTCTCCAGACAGTGTAGACCGTGGCTGAGGGCTTGCTTGAGCAAGGCCCAATTTCAGTAAACTAGTACAAAAGGAGTTGATTAGCATTCTTGCATCACAGGAAAAAAAAAAAGCCAATCAGCCATCTCATCAAATGGCTTGTGACCATGGACCCATGGACTGCGCTAGTTGTGGCTGTGGCCTCTGCCCAGACGGTGTCCAACTTGGGAAAAATCTCCACGGAAGAATGCTGAAGCATTACACTCTTGCTCAACAGCATATCAGAAACGAAAAAAAAAATAGAAAAAAAAGAAGAAAGGAAAAAAAAAGGAGAACGACATTCGGCCATGACAGAAACGGAGGAGATGGATTTTCGATGTGTACTGGCCATTGCTCGTGCTTTCCACTAAAATAACTTGAAATCAGAAGAAGAAGGGGATGTCAAGTTTTGCTCTGGCTTTCGATTTCTCTCCTAGATCTCAGACTCTGACTTTCAGTTCTTTCTTTGATCAGTTTCAAAACAATGAAAAGAAACAGAAAGATGAAGATGGTAGTTTTATAAGTCTTCCCCTTTGCTCACAGGCACCGCTGTGTCGAGTAGTGGGACCCTCCCTCACTCTCGGTCACTGTCCCACCTTCATCCACAGTCACCACTGTTTTGCTGCCTTCCTTTTCTCTGTATCAAGTAGTGGGCTCCTTGGTTTTTCCAACCCAATTTTCCAAGGACTTAGTATGATTGGGCAGTGAGGTCCATAGCTTCTTGGCTCAGGCTTCCTTAACTATGGTCATTAATGCTTCACCCTCTTCACCCATGGACACTAAGTGACTTAACCAATGAGGTCCACAGTTGGTGGCTGATTCAAAATTAGGATTCCACTGCCATCATCTTTCCCATGGCCACTATGATTTTGAGCAGTGGGACACACTACTTAGTGGCCCACTCTCTCAAATGTGATCATTCAAATTTCCAGATGACATGGTGGGCCCACTTCAAGTATTTTACAAAATAAAAATATAAAAAAGAAAAAAATGGTCTCCCACAACATTGGGAACCCACTTTGGGGTATTTCTTATCACAAAAGAAAGGGGTTTTTTGTAAAAAAAGATAATCCAAATTTCAAATTTATCTTGGGTCAAATCTATTTTGAGCCATCATCTCAACTTGTTTTAGATCAAAATCCACAAGCCAATCTTTTTCAAAATTTCATCCCATTTTGACTGATGTCAAGCCAAGTCAAGACCTAAAACTTTGATTTTCTTAAAAATAAAAAAAAATCCATGAAAATTCAAACCCAAACCTTGATTTTTCTTAAAACCTCAGGGATTCTTTTTGTAGGTATTCTCCACAGTCCCCATAGAGATGGCATTTTGGATATCTTTAATAAGTAGGTCATGAGAAAATCAAATCCACGTCCAAAATCCAAAACCAAATTCATAAGTTTATGAATTTTTGAATACCTTAGGGATTTCATTTTGCAGATGTTCCCTACAGTCGCCACAGAGATGCTACTTTTGATATCTGTGAAAATAGGGCAAAGAAATTCAAATTCCTTATGTTTTTACCAAACTTCCATCATCAAGTGCTTCATGGTTTTTGATCAAAATTTTAAAATTTCAAATGAAGGCTTACAACTTACCTTAGCAAAACTACCTTTTTTTCATTAAGCCACTCATCCATCCCTACAGATTGGTTATTTCGAGGTACAATGATTGTCATACTTTAATCATTGCACCTAAAGGGGGCACTTATTGGCCCATAAAAATTTACAAGAGTTGAAGTGAAGACATTATAGGCAAATTTAAACCCAAGGGCACATAAACCCTACGATTGTGGAATGCAAAGTCAAGTACTGCATCCATATATTCAAAACTAATGGAACTCATTCAGAAGATTTTAGATGAGCTTAAGGTGTAACAGTTCAAAATTCAAAGGTGACAAACTTCATTTGGTCACTCAATCAACCAAACTTTAAATTTAAGGTTTATTGGCCCAAAGTCTAAAGTTCATCAAACACACTCAAGCTTTTGAGTTACCAAAGCAGCTGAAAATCTTATGGTAACCCCAAATTATGCTTACAAATGATGTTTCGAAATTTCAAAGCATTTGGACTTCATCTCAGTTCAAATGCAAGCTTCAATGACTGTCTTCCAGCTCTTTGGGGTTACTGTGACAATTGATACTTCTACAGATTAGAATCAGTTGAAACTCTTTAAAAAAGCTCAAATTATTTTCATAAGTGACTTTGCTAAATTTCATGTCAAGTGGGTGTCATTTAACCCAAAGTCAACGAAAATGTCAACTTTGGGTCAATGACTCCCAAAGCATGAGGTCACTGACTAAAGTCGTGCTTTTAGGAGACCAAAATTAATGAAATTTGGACATAAAACTGAAGTCATACTCAAAATTGGTTTTGCAAATTTTTAAGGCAAAAGGACCTCGTCTAACCTTTCTTCAACTACATGTCAACTAGGAGTATGTGACCCCCAAGTCATGGGGGTCACTTATTAAAAATCCTACTTCTAGGTGGCCAAACATGATGAAATTTACGTGAAAGACTCAAAATGTATTCAAAGTTAGTTCTCCAATTTTTAAATCAATTGAACATCATTTGGGTAGAAAACAAGCTAATTGCCTAAAACATAAGAGAACATTGATTTAGAATATGCAACAAGTGGGTCACTATTTGAAATTCTACTTCCACAAATCCAAACTACAAGAAATTTGGATTGACATATCCAGATGATCCTAACATCAGTTCCTCCAAGTTTCAAATCAATCCAAAGTCATGTGGCCCCTCAAACAGTTGAAATAAGGGCCCATTTTCATGAAAAGTCTTTTTTTTGGGGGGGGGAGGGGGGGGGGGGATGGGGGGGATTAACCAACTTTAGATGGTCAAAACAAGCTAAAATTTCTATGGCATGCTCAAAATAGTGTAAGAAATCATGCCTCCAAGTCTCGTGAATATTGAACATCATTCGGGCCCTAAACAGATGAAAACGGGTCATATATACAAAAAACCCCAAAATTGGACCTGTCCATGACCACGACCACGGTCATGGACACCTGTGAAGTGGTTCCTGGAAGTTTTCAGTGGTTTTCTCCACTTTATTTCAAACTCCAATCTTCCATAACTCCCTAAACTATCTCTGAAGTTTATAAAAGGTAAATCTTGGCATTTGCGAGAGGGTTCCAAAACAAGTTTGAAAGATTAAGCAAGCTCCAAGGGAATTTACAAAGCTTCTCAAGCACCTTAAGCATAACAAGTCCACTTATTCTTCTCTTTCTCACTAACTTAAGGTAAGAAATAGTTCAAAAAAGGAGAAAATGCATGCCTATCACTTAAAAAAGATGGATACAAGGGCCATCAAGCATACAAAGGATAAAACTGTATTCCTTTGATTTTTTCACTTGGGAGGGTGTTAGGCTATCTTGAAAGTTGTGAACAAGCCTCTTTAGACTTCATTCTGTTCCTTGAAAATTATAGGTTCAAAATAACACAACTTTGTCTCCAGTTTCCTTGTATAAACACCATTTCGGATTTATACAAAAACAATCCATAACAAAAAAAGTATGATTACCAAAGGTAGTAGTAGATTCCACGGCCAAATTAAGCACTCTTCATAGTCATTCAACACTCCAAAAGTCACAAAAGCACAAGTTTCAGTACCTTGAATGCATCATAGAAGTGAAACAAAATGAAAACAAGGACAAACAGTGGCCATCTCGGCCACGGTCACTCCCTCTCTGCACTCATTTTTTCTGTAGTTTCCCCCCATTTTCATGTATTTTCTTATAATTTTCAAGTTTGGATCACATCTAAGACTAAAAGGAGGGATTGTTATTTTTTTCAAAACTTGTAAATAACCGGCGTCCTCAAGGTCAGAGCGTTGAACCCATGTAAACATAGTGAAATTAATAATGAACTGTAATTATTTCTCCATTTTTCTTAATGCTTAAAATGTGTGAATGTTGGACTTGAATCAATTGTATTTCACATCACTTTCGAGCACAATCAAAGAACTTGGGGACTCAAATGTGCAAATAGCTATCAATATTAAATCTTAATTTGATGCCCCAATTTAGGGGCACGACACATCTATTTCATGATGTTGCTTACTACATTGGATGTATTAAATGTATGGATGTTTTGTTGGAGGGAGCCATCAGGATCCCTAGATATTGCGTACAGATTATTATGGAAATAACTTTAGATGATGATAATTCAAGAATTATACCTCCGAGATCTCTCTGATTTTATCTCAGTCTTACAAATAACTTGAAAATCTTTAAACATTCTAATGTATTCCTCTATGCTTAAACTTGCATCGGGGAGTGGGCCTCTTCTGCGAATTCTCTTTGTTCTAAAAAATGAGATTTTTCTTATCTTTTTCCTAGAGAACAATAGCGCATATGTATAGGCTACAATAAAGATCTTAAAAAGGAAATAAGGAATATGCTTCTTATGGAAATAGGAAATCCTAATTTTACTCAAATTAGAATCCTAGTTTCATAAATTACAATTCAATCCACCAAAGAATTATAATTACACTCATGTCCTTATTTTCAAAATTATATTTCGAGCTTCTTGTTACTAAATGTTTATTAATCTCCCCACGTTAAGATTTCTGATATCCATCGATTAAATAATTATTGACATCTATATTAATCGATATCTATATAATTCCTTGAAACCTTACACTTAACTTATTTGATATGTCAGACATAAAGTCCACCTGTAGTGTTTGACTTAATCAAAACTTAAAAGTTTCATCAAGGTAATATTACCAATCCCTAGTATGAGACGTGGACTCCATCAATAAACCAAAATCCACCATATACGTAATGTAGTGATCCAATTTACTGGAATTATTGACCCATAAAAGGTCTCACTCCTTTGTAAATTTAAATGCAAATGCTAAATGTATGTGTCTATTATTTATATCAGGATTAAGAGTACAACACCCATAATAACCATTTGGATGTTAATCCTTTTATATAATCAGTATAAAGACAATAAACCAGAAAGCGGTTATATTCAATACACATAAAGCGTACTAGCATAATGAGTCGAAACTATACTATTTCTTGTAGCTAAGATAAACTTGCTAAAACATCATGCTACAATCGTACTGATAATGTGTCCAATTCCATCTAAATTGTGAACAACAATAACTTATATTCTATAAAACAAACAAACAAGTCTTCTGTGTGTAACCTGAACTCTACACACCAACTTGTCTACTTTGTAGAATGAAAGACACACACATGCATGCTGAAAAAATAATGTGACCATTTGCTTGTATAAATTCTCATAAGATGAAAAGATAAAATTTACTAATAAATAAATCAGTCAAAAATAAATACATAAAAGTATGCTTTTAGTACAAATTTCCAACAGTCAAGCCGTACAATCCAAATAGGGTACTCATGCAGCTTGTATTAATAATCAGTAACATCAAAAGCTCGAGCTATTACTAAAGGGCATAATAATGTATATTAACACCCCCCATCGAACGAGAGGCCATCCAAACTTAAAACCCAAGAAACAGTTGGAAGAGACAAACTAATGGAGGTAACATGCTTCTTAGGGGTTTTAAACTCGTGATCTTTTGCTCTGATACCATATTAATAACCAATAACACCAAAAGCTCAAGCAGTTAGCAATAGGCATAATAGTGTATGTCAATAATTTAGTAGAATTCAAACTATTCATCATGTTCTTGATATACGAGGTCCAACTACTCAATAATATCATATCGCATATTAAAATATCGATCAGATTTAGGAGGGATGGGAGAATCACGTACTGTCTGGGTCAAACCGGAGTGTGCCAGTTAGACATTCATCTAATTGCGTGCTAATTAAATGAAATGGTACATATGAGTTTCATGGAGGATAATACAAAACCTAAAGACTCGATCTAATTATGGCCTTAGTACCCAGAACTCAAGGGCTAACTCATCAATCGATTATGAGTATGAATGGTTAATCATTCATTAATCTTACGATTATTTATATTCATTAAATTGTCTAAATGCAGTGTAATACAAATGCACTACAAATCATTGACTTGGTCACTAAGGACGAGTGCATTGAAGACTCTTGATTGCTATACACTTGGTTTTAGCAAGTAGGTGAGCTGTTGTGGGCACTTTTGATGGATGAAGTTGAACGAACCGTCTGACACCCCTATATAACCTATCATAGTTGCAGATGCAGTCCTAGGAGGGACAATAGTTGAGTTGTAATGTAAGCGATGTATTTTGCATGGATTGTATGTTGTATGAAATCTTATGAATAGAATAGAATTGTTCTTTTCTTTTTAAACTTTAATATATTATCCATATAATTGAATGATGTTTAGCATTGAAGGGATTGTCATATAAAATCACTATCCTATATTGGGATAGATTAATGTAATTCAAAAGAAGTAATATGTCATAAATGTGGCTATAACAAATGCTTCACTGAAAATATATTCGCCTCAATTCAAGGATATTGTCCCACATGTGGCTACGTTTGGCGATACTCCGCAGCCGAGTGATTATGCATACCACATACAAGCTCCAATATCTAATTATCATTTGTATCCAACTTTTTGCCTAATGTAAAAGAGCATCTACATTTCTTCGAACCTATTTGTTTCATCTTCTTTGTAGGAAGTCCCTCGTCTTTGGTCGTAGATATCCTATAATATCCACTTTTCTCATATGCAAAGGTAACTCTTGCTTTAAAACCAACCCGAGTAGCAGTCAATTCCTTAATGATAATGACAAAACCGTTTTTCCTTCCTATATCACGAGCACAAGTGATTAATGCATCATGGTTCTTGAATATCTACACATATCACCATCTGAAAAGATTTTAGCAACTCACAGTAGTAATATAATTATTAATTCAAATTTATGTCTTACCTCTTAAGTGGTAAATTCATTTGTATAGTCCATTATGCATTTAAAGCCTACTTGGTTGCATTGTTTAGAGGCACCATTCTACATTAAGTAAATGATAGTGTCAGTGAAATATTTAAAAATTAAAATATATATATATATATAAAGGTCATGTTTGGTTATGGACAACCGAACACTCAATGCAGTGTTCGGTTGTTGACAATTGAACATTTTACTTTTGTTTGGTTCTGCATGTTTGAACAAAACACATAATGAACCTTAAGAAATTATTCTGAACTTGCACAAAAATGGCAAAAAATGATAAAAATACACACACTACTAACATTCTCTCTGTTATTATGATTGTAAACCACTATTCGACTGTTCATCTCCTTCTCCATTGCACTATTTGATTGGAGAGCACTAGAAAATAAGGTGTTTGAGAATGAAGAAAAAGAATGAAGAAGAGAAGGTGCCAAGGAAGAAAAGAAGAAGATAAATGTAAGGAATGAGATTAGTTGTGCGAGGCCAAGGAAGAAAAGAATAATATGAGCTGATACTTTAAAGAAGAGAAGATGAGATGATTCTAAGGAAGAAGAAGTAAGAAGAGAAGAAGATTGGGTAGTGTGTGTAATGATAAAATTGAGTTTTGAGTGTAGGTGTGAGAATGTACTTTTTGGTAATTTCATGCATGGGTAAAATTGTAAAAAAAAAAAAAAGAATTAAACCCATGAGTGCAGTGAGTCCCTTCTTGTGGTCATTTAGCAAGTCCAGAGTTTAATTGGTCAACCCTAACTCTTATTTGACAATTTTAGGTTTCTAGTGAGGTTGGTGGGGTCATGGTGGAATTGGTTGAGTTGGGTATGATGTTAGTTGGGTCAGCAAGTTTAATAATAAAATAGAAGTCAACAATTGGGTGAAAAGAGAACTAGGGGTAACCTAATTGGTTGAATACCATCATTATCACAACCATGTAGGGTTAAAATCACGGATTTTCTTTTTCTCCTCTTTGAGCAAGCTTCTCTTCTTATGGGAGACAAGCTTTTTTCTCCATAGATCAGTCTTTCTTGAATTCCACTTGTATTCGTGGGTTACCAAAACAGATTAAAAAAAAAACCAATTTTTTCAAAAATGTAAGCAGACACTAATTAAAACTACCTATACAGGGATCGATCCTCTAGGTGATGTGGTGAGTGAAGGGTCTGATCCACAAAGACATTCCTATATAAGAAAATAATTGCTACTTGAATGGAATTAGAAAATGAGGGAGTGGCCAGCCCCAAGGCTTTCGTTGCTAGGTCGACTTCCGATTGGGTCGGCAGGTCAAGGAATGACCACCTTTCTTTTAACTTGACACAACATAAAGCATCACGTTAGCTGAGACTTGGACAATTGGCCTACCTCAAGCATGTATAAAACGAGATTACCAAGACAATGACCAAACCATATAACTCATGTCTATGACCAACAGCTAGTACAACGGACCACGCTAGACTAGTAGCTTCTATATTTTCTAATACAAATGGGATGCATTTACCCAAAAAAAAAAAAAAACAAAAACAAAAACAAAAACAAAACAATACCCAGTGGCATGCATAAGCGTCAGTACCTCATGAAATCAAAGAAATTTTTTATTGTAAATTTCCTCCTATGTCATCAGAGCTCGATAAAAAATAAAATGTTCCGCTTTCTTTCTGGTTGAGAAGTAAACAATCTTTACTTGAAAACCAGTTATTGTTGGATGGTGTTGGCACCTTAAATCTTAATATCACGCAAATGACCTGGAATTGAATCCTAGGTCTTCAAGTTCAAAGTATCACTTATGGCCCTTAATCCAACTTAGCAAAATAGATAATAAGTTTCTTTTTTTAATGCTATCCAGAAATATACGAATGAGGGGTAGTAAATTTTTCTTAAAATAAAATTTAATACATTTTTCCTTTTAAAAGAGTACCTAAGGTTAGAATCGCCTTGTGTCATAGCATATTTCTGTGGCATGCTGTGAGGTCTCTGGTAAGGAATTTTGTTGAAGAACTCTACCTTAGGATCTAAAATTACGAGGGGTTTTTTTAAAAGACAATAAAAGCATAGATGCCTTCAAACAAATTTTAATAAATATTTCTTCCACCATTTATTCAGCGCCTAAGTAACAACTGGTACATATGGATCTTTGGAACGCTCATTATAGTTGCTGAAAGGGTTTGATTTTAGATACATCGGTTTTTACAATGTAAGCCCTATTAAATTTGGATTCTATGAGATAATGACAAAAGACCTCAAAATGACCGCAGAGTCACTTAGCTTTGATATTTTTTTTTTTTTGACTATTTGGTAAATATTTCTTCCACTAAATATTCGGCATCCAAGTAACAACTGGTGGATATGGGTCTTTGGAACTCCTTATTATTGCCCCAAAAAGGGTTTAATTTTAGACAGTTTATATTATACTATAGAAAGTGGTTCTGAATTTCAGTTTTAACCACCTCTCCGAAATCTAATTTTGACCTCTTTCAAGTTCGTATCAAAAATAGTTGCTTTTATAGGAGGTAAAATTTCATAACAACTGCTCCAGTACACAATTGAAATTAAAGGACAATTGAAGCATTCTGAATAAGAATCGTCCACAGCAAAGTTTCTAACTATTAAAGCGTTACAAAAAGGAGTCAACGTAATTGGGTTTCTAACATTATTAAGGGGCCATTTGTCAAATTCACATGCCATGTGAAAATGGCTTATATATATAAATGACTCACATATGAGACATCTTCATATGAAATTGAATCACATGTGAAATACATTCAGTTATTTGGCATCTTCACACCACTCCACATGTGAATTTGTGTGAATCCAACAGTTCACCATTTTTCACAAAAAAAATTATGAAATTTCACAAATATCCATAAATACATGATGGATAAAGGAATGAGACTTGACCCCTACCCAAAACCGGTATTCTAAAGAGTTTGGATGGTTTGGATTGTGAAGTGGAGCCCACTTAATTAGAGATTTTGAGTTTTGAACCTTTTGCAAATATCAAAACATCCATTATGAATTTTGACTTAAATTTGGCCCATGACTGTTTTGGTCAAGTTAAAGAGGATCAATGGTTCGGATCATGATTTAGAAGCCCATATTAATTAATGTTTTAATAGTGTGTAGAAAATTAGTTAGTGATCCAACGGGTTACCGTTTTTCTTAATTTTCTTGAGACCTACAAAGAATCAATGCATTAAATTTATTCTCATAATTGTTTTGGACCTTCTAAAGGATTTTGACAATCTAGATCATGAAAATGGGTTCCACAAAAGAGCAAAATGGTACATCTAATGGTGTGAACTTTTGCAAATAAATCAAACCGAATCAACGGCTAAAATTTGGTCACATAGCTAATTTGACCCTTTAAAAGGGTTTGGACGGTTCAAATCGGCGGAGCCCATAAAAGTGTGAAATAATAATTATAAAAAGGGAACTGCCCATTTTTTCCGGTAGATTCATTTAGTAACACCTTGTATTAGTGACATGTGTATTAGATAACCATTGATTGAGGTGCGAAATAAACCCAAATAAATATAAATGTGCATAACCATTATGCATATAAACCATTTACATTGTAAATGAGTGCAAACAAATGACTCCTAAGAAGTTTTTACATCTTAATAAAAGAATTATTCACACTAGAATTTCTAACATTAATGCATTACTTTGCCTCTTACCTCATTGGTAAGAGGCAGTGGTTCTTGCTTGCCTGTTCAAGGTTCAGACTTGGGCAGACATCTTTTCTCATTTAACCAAGGTCTATCTACTTTCCTCGCTCGAGGGCTCTACCTACCCTTCTAAGGTCCTATAGTTGGGTTACCAAAAAAAACTTGTGGGGACTACGATATACAAAAGGATATTTTTTGGAGAGCCAATGCAAAGGGGAAATAACATAGATTTTCCAAAAGATTGGGCAGTTTTTACAAAATTTTACCTAAGTGCTCTCTAGTTTACCCTCAGGGCAGAGGGAGTTGGATAGTCATTTGAAGTTATTAAAGTAGTTTCAAAGATTTTATGGTCCCTTAACAATTTTGCCTGCACTCTTCTACTTTTCTTCTACACAGTGAGATAATTTAAAACGGGTTCGAGGATGTTTTTGTATTTTACTTGATTCAAAGAGAGTAAGTAAATCTTTAGCTAAATTTTAAGGAGTGGTTGCAACTTCTTTTTCCTTTTCAAAATAGTTTTCATTCACCGCAATTTTGGAGAAATTTTCCATTGCAAATAGATTTGGCTATCCTATCTTCTTTTTTTAATTGAATTTCAAACCCTTATCCACAATTAAATCACGAAAAAGTCTGTTGTTAAAGGACCACTAAATTGTGTGGCTATTAAATCAATGGCTAGCGAAATAATCTCAATAAAAATCTAAGCCGTTAAAAATTCAACTACTTTCATTAGTTTGGTTGTCCCCAAATTTTACTCAAATATAAGTTGGTTACACCTTATTGAGCATAAAAATATTATGTGTTCAATCTTATGGCGGGCTGAGGCTAACTCTTATTGGAGGAAAATTTTAGGAAGCCACTTAAGGGGATAGTGTTTCTTCTAAGTAGTATGGAAATCACACCTTGATTATTCATATTTTTTTGTATACCATTAGTAAAAAGCTATCAGTGGTATGTTCTCAATCATTTATGCCATTGCAAGCATCGTGGCCCATTAAAGGATTACAAGTAATCAATTAGTGAATTTTTAATTGTTCACATCTATAACAGACATTGCGGTACATTAAATGATTATAAATAACCCATCAATTTATTAATGAAATATGGATTGATCTATTTACAAACGATTAATCCCGCATGGTACAATTCTAGGTTTTAAATGTGTATATGATTATTTTAAGTAGTTTAGATTCGTTATGATGAGTCATATCACTGTTGTATTTTAACTAAGTTTTTGAGAAATCATGTCTTTAAAAACATTTAGGTATTCTCAAATAAGATCTTAGTTATTTGATATTATTAAAAACCTATGAAAAATAAATATATATTTTAAAATCATGGGAAAAAAATTATAAATATAAAAATATTATTAAACCCCTCTAAAATAAATTTAGCTTTGCAGCTGTTAGTCACTTATTGCTTGTCCTCACAGAAAGAGAATCCTTGCTCCGCCACTATTCACCCTGCACCAATTATGGAGTTGGGCTTTTTAACACAAACCCAACCCCCGCCTTGCCTTTCATCGTTGGCCTACATTAAGGCAGGCCCTGTAGATTCAGCTCACGTACAACATACCACACCATTTCACTGGATCATCAAATAAAGTATCTCTAAAGTCTTAAGGGTCATTTGGGGACCTAAAGCTACTATAATTATGGACTACAAACAAAGGCTCCGGGCCCTAAAAGTGGGTTTTTCTTCCTTTTGTGTGTGTGTATGTGTGTGTGTGTGTGTGTGTGTGTTGGCACTTTAATTGGTCTTTTATCACCTTATCTTTTGGTCAAGTGGTTAGGTTTATAGATTGATGGAAATACTTACCCGGTTATCAACTTTCTAAAAAATTCATAATAAAAAGTTCCTTAGGAAGCCAATGTAATTGGTAGCATTCTCTTTTGCTGGAGTAATGGAGTCAGATTGTACAGATGGAAGTTGTAAATAACCTCAATCAAAAGGAAAAGAAGAGTTAGATTTGAGGCAATGTGGGTTGGTAATAAGGATGTGAAGATATCATAGCAGAGGCATGGAGACAGGATGTTCAGGGATGTGAGATGCGGAAATTGTGTCACTCCCTGCATACTTGTAGGAGTAGACTCAGCAAGTAGAATAAGGAGAGTTTTGGCAATGTTCAAGTAAATCTGTAAAAACGGAGAAAACTGTCACAGAGCCTAACTGATAAATCACCTGATGAATCTACTATGGAAGATATTCGTGCAGTTAAGGAGATAAATGGGCTATTAGAGCGGGAAGCAATTATGTGGCAACAGATATCAAAAGTTTTGTAGTTAAGTGAATGGGACCAGGACACTAAATTTTTTCATTCCAAAACCTCTCAGAGGAAGCGGAGAAATTTTATTATGGGCTTGGAGAACTCAGATGATGCATAGTGTGAAGGTGATAAAATGGAAGAGGTGATTGTTGGCTTTTACTTCGAATTGTTCTCGTCTTCCGGCCCTTCTAATTGTATCTTCTTAACACAATAGATGGTGTGGTGACTATGGACATGCATGAGCACTTATTACAGGAGTTTAAGGCGGAAGAAGTGTCAGACAACTCTAGCTCAAATGCACCCACCAAATCTCCCAGTCCGGACATATGCCTCCTTTATCTTACCGGAAATATTGGCATATTATAGGAAAATTTCCGATGCTGTGTTAAATGTTTTAAATTATGGCTGTATGTTTCATAAGATAAATCACACTCACATTGTTATCATCCCAAAAACAAAGAACCCTACAGGGATTAAAGAATTTCGCCCCAACATTTTATGCGATGTGGTGTATGAGCTAGTTTCAACAGGTTTTAGCAAACCTCCTGAAAAGTGTTTTGCCCCATATTATATCTGAATGTCAAAGTGCATTTGTAACTGGTAGATTGATAATGGATAATGTACTTTTGGCATCTAAGATTGGTAATTTCTTGAAACAAAGGAGGAGGGGTGAGAAGAGTCTTATGTCTATAAAACTAGCTATTAGTTAAGGCCTACGATAGAGTAGAGTGGAACTTTCTAAAACAAGTTATGTTGAAGTTAGGCTTCCACGAAAATTGGGTTCCCTAATCATGGAGTGTATTACAATTGTATCACATTCTATCTTGATTAATAACTCAAAAGGTTGTATAACTCCCTCTAGGGGCTTGAGGCAGGGTGAACCCTTTCCCCATACTTGTTTCTCTTATGTGTAGAAGGCCTTACATCTCTAGAGAAAAGCAGAACAAGAGAAAAAGATAATAGGACTCAGTATCTGCAGAGGAGCTCTAAGAATCAACTACCTGTTTTTTTGCAGATGATAGCCTCCTCTTAACTAGCAAATGGGGAAGAAAACCTGCATATTCAGCATATTCTCAAGATCTATGAGGAAGCGTAAGGGTAGAAGATAAATCGAGAAAAGACCTCCCTATTTTTTAGTAGAAATACCACGCAAGAAGATCAACAATGCATAAAAAATATTTGGGGGTGGAGGAGATAAAGCAACATGAAAAATCCCTTGGTCTACCATCTCTCATTGGGAGATCGAAAAAATAGGCGTCCTCAGAAATTAATGAGTGGGTATAGCATAAGATGCAAGGGGAAAAGTTGATCTCAAGGCAGGACAAGAAATTTTGGTGAAGGCTGTTGCACAAGCAATTCCAGCCTATGCAATGTCTTGTTTTAAATTGCCTATGTCTCTGTGTAGGGAGTTGAAAGGGATGATGTCTTTATTTTGGTGGGATGGCGCAAAAGTGAAAAGAAGATACATTGGATTAGTTCGGATAAATTGTGTGAATCTAAACATGTTGAAGGAACGGGGTTCCATAACCTGGAGGCATTTAATTTAGCCCTTCTAGCTAAGCAAGGATGGAGACTCATGTGTAATCAACACTCACTTTTCTATAAGGTGTTTAAGGCTAGGTATTTCCCAACAATTCCTTTTCTTCACTCAATTGTGGATAGTCGATCCTCATATACTTAGAGAGAAATCATGGAAGCTAAGAAATTATTGGAGGAAGGGTGCAGATGGCGGGTGGGAAACGGATAGAATATTAAAATTTGGGAAGACAACTGGCTACTTACACTAACCACTTATCATGTTACTACCCTAAGAAGAATTCTACATGAGGATGCCATAGTGGATGATCGCATAGATAGATACAAAAAGGTGGAATTTAAACAAATTACAGGAAGTTTTTCTCCCATATGAAGCCAAAGTTATTTTAAAAATTCCTTTGAGCCTTAGTTTGCCAAATGATAAACTAGTATGAGCGGAGCATAAAACAGGAGAATTCTTGGTCAAGAGTGCATATGTAGTGGCGTAAAGCTTAGAAGATGTCAATACAGGGGGAATGCTCAAATATAGGGGTGAATAAAAAATTTTGGCTGAAAATTTGGAACGTGAATGTTCCAAATAAGATAAAAACCTTTATATGGTGAGTATGTAAGGAAATTTTACCAGCCCGTAAAAACCTTGCTAGAAGAAAGTGGAAACTGATGTATGTGGGGTATGCAAGGAGTCATCTGAAGATATTATGCATGCTCTACGCTTTTACCCTCAAGCACAACGTCTTGGGTAGTACTAAGATGGGTGACCTCTTGGAAAGTCCTCGTACGCGCACATGGGCCATGACTTCATGGAGAGGTTAATTAAATGAGAGTGGTATATTAATTGTCGAATCCATGCATTGTAGATTCATTTTAAGCAATTTTGTTATGCTAAGGTTTTCTAATGCTAGGTGTGAACTCATGGAGGTTTTTCACAGGTGTCCATACATTCATAGAGAATCATTTGTTGAATAAATGTTTTCCCAAAATAAATTCTTAAAGTAGCGATCATTAAACCAAGTGAGACAATGTAAGTTCGATTCTCTTGTTTAAGAAAACTTGAGATTTAAGTTTTTTCAAATTTTACTTAGAGTAAATTTTCAAATAAGACAAAAACTCATGACAATAATTATTACTCATCGGATAACTTTCGTGGATTAGAAAACCTGAGTAAAGCATTATAGCTTTCTCAACTAAGAAATTAGGATGCCATTATAGTTTTCATAAGAGGGAAGTGTTCGAAGAAGATCAATCATCTTGCCATCTGATCTACTCATGTTGAAACATGAAATAGGTATGCCTCTACCCTTCTCCAATTTAATATTTTATGATGGAAAATAATCTTATGAGAACTAGTTCTCACCATTTTTTTGTAAAAAGTTTAGGTGGAGCCCATCCATCACCCAATTCAAATATTGCAATACACAGGGACCCCATGATAATCACAGGCCCTAAGTTTCAAGCAAATATGAATTTGCTGGATCGTTGGATCAATTGTGCGTTAATCTAAATGGACTGGATTTGTAAGCCACAAAAGAAGGGGTTAGGGACATTTGATTGAGGTCAAACTTTATATTTAGGGTGGTCTCACATAGATTTTTCCATTCCCCTATCTCATTTCCAAATGGGACCCAAAAGTGGGCACCATAAAAATTCTCACAGTAGGTGTTTGAGAACACTTCTCATAGGATTAAAGCCCTTTTATGATTATATATTGAGTTTTTGATCCAACCAGGATAACTATAAGATGACGATACGGTAAAACTAGCATGTTCCTCTTACATGTCCACCTTTAATGCTTCACTCCTGTGGTCATTTTAATGCATGTGTGGGCCGAAAATGATATTGAAGAACATTCAGCAACAAGTTTGGATGGCATACATTAAACCTCTTAAAAGTATATTTTTGATGATCAATATCCATTTAATAACAAAAAAAATAAATTTATTAGAGCCTCTTTTTTAATTTTTTTAATAGTGAGTTCTTTTTTTTGGACTTTTACGAATAAATTCATTTTAAATATGGATTAGACAATT
Organism: Sextonia rubra; assembly: GCA_037013555.1. Lineage (NCBI taxonomy): Eukaryota > Viridiplantae > Streptophyta > Magnoliopsida > Laurales > Lauraceae > Sextonia > Sextonia rubra. Next base: position 13,472,004 of record JASUAD010000012.1, read on the forward strand.
TGATAATGGAAAAAACATCTTTAACGAATTAGGAAGTGGTATATTTTTTTAGACAAACTTGCCATCATAATAACTAATAACAATATCGTTACCTGAAAATTATATACTTGCAGGAAAAAAATATATCTCAGTCAAATTCTAGTATTTTTTCTTGTATTTATTCAATTCAGTATAAAGTTATTATGAATTAGATGTTTGGAAACCAAAATTGGGCATAGAATCTATAAAAAATGGTAACGATATCGTTACCTAAAAATTATATATTTGTGAGGAAAAAACTGTTGTGTCAAAATTTTCTTTTTAGTGTTTATGCACATCAATATAAAGACATTACGAATTGGATGTTGGAGATCAAAATGTTCGTAGAATCCACAAAGAATTGTCACGATATTGTTATAAGAAATTTCTATAGTTGCGGGTAAAAACAATTCTGAGTCAAATTCTAGTGTCCTTTAAAGTTCATAGTGTTTATGCATCTCTTTAATTATCAATGGAACAGTAATAAATTTAAATAATGGTGTCTTAGATTACTCCATTCCACAACTATTTAAGAAAATATACTATAAAGTTAGGGATTATATATGTGGGAAGAGAAAATTGGCAGTGTTAGTCCTTTAATGTGTGCTTATATGCCTGAAATCAAATAATACTGTCGTTTCACATGGTCTAATTAGGATGATCACTCTTCAAAGCGTATCCTGTAAAGGTATTGAAATGTGGTGCAAATTGGTATTTGTTTTTTTTAAGGCTTTTATTGCTGTTTTTGATTTAGCAGCTTTTGGTGGCTTATACTTGAGACTAAATTTTGGTGGCTTACCATCTGTAACTAAGAGAGTTGAACCCATTCCAAAATCAGCTTCAATGACAAGTCCGCCTCAACTAGTTGATTTCTTATAATTTGGATCGTTCTGAATGTCCTTAGCACCAATGATCACACATCGGACCAAATCTGGCATGATTAGTTAGGGTTCTATCATCCAACATAGATTTGTTGAGGCACTATCAAGAAAGTTGGGCCTTGGTAATTGATTGGAAAAGCTAACAATTTTCTTGGCAGTCATCCAAAACCAAAAGAACATAATTTTTGCACATAGACTAGATTTTGTATAGGGTTTAAGGTTTAGCATAAATTGGGCCTCCCCAAGAACATGAATCTCGAAAGAAGGACCATTAAGAATATAGGTCCTCTGAAACAAATGAAAACAGGAAGGCCATATTGAACATATGGATCCTTTGTCCATTTTTTGGTCTCTAACATTCATAAAATCATTATACTAAGGTGAGTAAAAATTAGAAAGGATACAAGAAGTTGAACCATAATTCTTTTTTTCCTACAACTATATAATTTTCTAGTAATGGTATTCTTTAATAATACTACACTCATTTTTTGTCTCCAACATCCGATCTACAATATCTTTATACCAATGTACATAAACATTGAAAATGATACTAAAATTTGACCAAAAAATGTTTTTTCTTTGCAAATATATAATTACCAAGTGACGATATTGTTACCATTCTTTATAGATTTTAAGCCCAATTTTGGCTTTCAACATCTGATTTATAATATCTTTATACTAAGGTGAATAAATACAGAAAATGACACTAAAATTTGACGCATATATGTTTTTTGCCCACAAGTATATAATTTTCAGGTAACGATGACGATACCATATTTTATGAAGGCAAATTTGTCCAAAAACAATATACCACACCCTAATTCAGTAAATATGTATTTTTTATGATCAAATCGTCTAATCCATATTTAGGATGAATTTATTCGTAAAAATCCTCTCTTTTTTTTTTTTTTTTTTGCAAAAGATAAATTTACTGGAAGGGACTATCCCAAAATGGATAGTTCATAGGTGGGGGTATACCCCACTAAGCAAAAGATAGAACCCACAGCCAAGGTATCAAGTTAATAAAAAATTTATTAGAGCCTCTTTGTTTGCATGGGATTGAATTCTTAGGAAGTAATTCTAAGAAATGTATTCTAAAAGTGGTTAGAATTGAAGAAACAAGGTGAACATTTGGCATCTAATAATATCTCCTTCAATGGAAAATGAATTAAGGGGTGTGGACCTTAGAGGTGGCAAAATGAGGCCCAACCTATCAACACGACCTGTCTATACCCGCATAAGCCAACCTGCATAAAATATGGGCTGGGCATGGGTTAAGTTTTTCTCATCCATAGAAAAACGGATTGGGTTATGGCTGATTTGCTTAACCCGTATATAGTCTTTTATATTTATATTTATTCTATAAGGAACTATTAGAAACAATATAAGATGTGTTAATTCCATAAGGAATTATTATAAATAATATAAGATATGATTCTCTTAGAATAGTATTGACTTTTTTTTCCTGCATTTGCAAACGTAAATCTCTATCAGCTTTATCTCTTTTAAATTATATTATTTTCTTAAAAATTATAATAGCTTATTATTATTTTTTCTTATCAATTCCCTATATTGTATATTTGCTTGGATTTAGCTTTATTATAGAATGATTTTCATAAAATTAAGAGGTATATAAAAAAATCATGGATGTTAATTATTTTAAAAACTTGACCGCCTGTACTTAAAGTTCAATACATAACCATAAAAAGATAATAAAGGTCATATTTATAGGTTTCAATATTTGAAAGTATAACTACTTTTATAAATACATTGTCAATAAACCCAAATTGTTAATCAATGTTTAAAGTAATTATATTTAATAGCTAATGTCGACCTTAATATATTTATTTAAACATTTTTGGATTAATATTTGTACGCAAAACTTTGATGATGTAGTGGTTAAGTACTTTAATTGAAAAACATAAGGTCTAATTTCTTTGTAATAATACAATCTATGAACCCACTTTGAAAATGAAGAAAAGAAAAGAAAAAGAGAAAGTTGTAATATGTAGTTAGTTTAACATGACCTTAACCAATACAAAACATAATGCGGGTTCAGGCAAGCCAACCCGACCTGATCCTTTGTAGGTGCAGGTCGAAAAATCCCAACCCATTTTGAAAACAGATTGGGCGCAGGTTGAGAGTGGACAGCCCGATCCCGCTGCTAACCAGACCCTCATTGGGCTCACCCAACCCATTTGCCACCTCTAAGTGAGGTAAATACCAAGCCATAATCCTAGTAAACTAGATCCTAAAATAGCTAGTCCCATCTACATCTCCACGACTACACCTTATGTCCTTCACCCATTACCTCTTTGATAATCCTTTTGTCATGCTTGTGGGTTGGATCCAGCGAGCATATGCGGGGAAAACTCTTAAAGACTAGACTTGCAGTGGCGTATAAGTCCAACATTGAAAACATCCAAGTCATAATCCTAGGTCAGTATGTGTTACTCGACCTTAATTCCACATGAGTGTTTTAAAGCCATGAAACTTCAGTCAAAACAAACAATATCATTTGGATACTGGTCCGGGTTGCTACAAAGAGAATCAAAAGCCAGCTTGAATTTGACTTGTAGTGCTGTATAAGTCCCACATCAAACTCCAAATGATTTTACCCTTAGGAATTTAACTCCATACACCATCATCAAAACCTTATCCCAACTACATCAAGGTCCACCGCATTAATTGTCTCCCCATTTCGATCTATCATGAGCAAAATACTTAGGTAAGTTGCACTCATTCAAATCTATTCTATTTTTTATCTTTATTTAAAAAAAAAACAAAATAAGTCAATTCACATTGGTGTTAAATGGAACTAGGAGTGGCCAGAAAAAATTGACACTCCCAGGTACAAGCCGGGTATAGATTTACACATTAGATTTGGATTTTTCCCATTTATAACTACTAAACATATATTTAAATGGGCTTTGACTAATTACACAAAAAAAAAAAGACTTATCACACGTATCTTGTATAATACAGAGGATAGAAAAACAATTCAAAATATTTGAAGGATTATGAGTTCATAACTTCCTACGAGATGAACCTCGGAGTGCCTGTACGAGGCATCTGAGCTGTTGAGTGGAAGACGTTTGTGTCTACTATTATTTTCTGGGTTTTGTTGGGTATCACATGCCTAGAGGCCTTAACCTTCCCATCTTTTGTTTTGCCAGTCGCTCGAGTCTATACAGAGTGACACTCACACGGCCATTCACATTGCTTCAAATCAAGTCTTTCACAACGCATCAAATAAATGATTAATATCTCTGTCGGGGAGTGTCAGATAAACAGCAAATTTATATACACTATAGGGAGTTTCTGGAATTATGCTAAAATCAAAGTTACTTATTTCTAGGAAAATTCTTCAAATTTTGTTAGACGAAAAAAAAGATTTTGTTAGACTAAAAAACAGTAAACTCTGTGTGAATGGATCTCTCTCTCTCTCTCTCTCTCTCTCTCTCTCTCTCTCTCTAAACCTTTAATCTAACATACATAAACCATAGGATCTTAACAGAAAAATAACTGATAACTGCAGATTCAGGTACATATCATGAAGATGTTAAATGTTATCCGAATACATATACAAGCACTATGATACAGATGGTGAAAGATTGAGGAAACATCACTAGATTGAGGAAAGATTGATAAGTAGCTCACTGAATGCTTGCATGTCCAACGAGAGCTTCCTGAATAAACCTTGCATATGAAACATGAAAACTGAATTCCATGCTCTAACAGAACAGAGGACCAATGAATCTCCCAGCTGCACACCCCCCTCACACCAATTCCAATAAGAATCACTGTGGGAGCAAGAGAATTTCAAAGCATTAAAACTCAATGACTTGTGTTAAAAAGAAGAAACAGTGTGTTAAATAATTTCACAGAAAATAAAATATATGTAACAGATGAACTGGGATTAGATCTTATGGCATTGTGATTCAGTCTTTAGTTTGAGATGCAATACATACCAGAAAGGACTAATCTCCTGAAGTAATTGAAATAACCAAGGGTGGACTCATTTGCTTCAGATACAATGGCTTTTTAGTGGTCTCCTTCTGGGATAAGAAACTAGAGTGCATCATATCTTTATCCTACATGGGTTCTCTAAAACAGGAAAGAATTGAATGTAAACGCCACAAGCTCACAAATGACACATCATGACTGGGAACATTTTCAGTTGTATGCATCATGATGGATCTACAAGGGCAGACTCATTCAGCCACTATATAATTGATCCAAAAGTTGAGTAAGATCCACTCATAGATAAGTTTTAAAATTTCATTTGAGTCCTACTAGTTTATGTAACTTACATTCAGACCCTTTTATGACCATTTCCTTAATAAAAAGAAAGTAAGATACTGTGAATGCTTTAGAATTCACAGGTGGTTGACTCAGATATACTATAAAGACATTATTATTTCCTCTTGGTTATATAATAACTATTGAATTCTAGTTTAATAAACTCTAATCTCTAGAATTACATGTGCATACTTCATAGAATACAATGGAACTTAAATATTAAGTTGATGTGTTCATGTTTGTTATTCCAACGTTATTTTGATTATTGTTCGAAATTATATTGTATGATCCACATATTTGAATTTATTCTCATAATATAGGTACAAGGGAATAGGGCATCAAATCCCAAAGAGATTTGATCTAAAAGGGATAAGCTTCAAATTATGTTTTTAGCGATCCTAAAACCATTATTGAATTGAAATCAAACCAGTATGGACCTACCCATTTAGCCCCATGGAACACTAGCACAAAAGGCTAAGAACTAGGGATTACATGGCTTTAGGCCATCTGCGTAATATCTCTTGACTTTTAGTGGTTGTTTGCTAATTTACCTCGGTGAATGAAGTGGGATGAATGGTCATTTTAAAAAATAAAAAATGAGGTATTAAATTAATCTAATGATGAGATTTTGTCTTTTAGTGAAGAGAGAATGTAACTTTTTGAAGTAGATATTTTTTGTTAATTAGTGGGATGAGAAAGTAGCTCTTAACTTTTTGGTGTAAAAAGGTAGATTTTTTTTTTTTTGAAATATAGTATTTTGATTTGACTCTTTTAGTTTGTGGTGTCTTAAAATGAAAGATAACTTCAACTTTACTTTGAGGTAGAATCATCAAACATGCACTTAGGTTAGTTGTAGGTGAGCTCTTTGACTGACTATGGTTCAACATAAACCTTATGTTGAGCCACCCTTGAGGTGTATGATGTAAAAGCATGTGCATACAGTGGCAGTCCCAATGTTAGATTTAGAAACCTTAACTGGACTTAAGAAACGTGCTTCATAATAAATTTATGACTAAGATGAATATTTCATTATTATATTGTAAATTGCACACATACTTGCAGATGTAGAAATCTATTCACTTAGTATTACTGAATTGTATTCACTCCAATACCAAGGAAGCTAAACGTAGAAAGTCGGGAGGGCTCTGACAACAATGAGATTGGATTTGACAGTTGTGACTGAGCAACACGGGGCTCACCAAATCAAATTAGACATTAGATAAATGCATTAGTTAATTCACTCAAATTGCAAGACTGTTTTGGAATTCTATAATTTATTTTCTTTTTGAACATTTCCATTGACATTGAGATTTGGTTTTTCATTTTAATTAAAGATTGAGATTGTAAGTAAAAAGCCTAATAATTTATTCTTTTAATGATTTAAATCGGGATGGTGTTATGCTATTTTCTAAAGACCCGGAGTCCCCAAGTAGCATAACACCATCATGAGTCAAATCACTAAAAGCATAAATAATCACTTCTACTTAAGATCTCAATATTCAATTAAAAAGAGAAACGAAACCTCAATGTCAATGGAAATGTCCAAAAAGAAAATAAATTATACAATACCAAAACAATCTTGCAGTTTGAATGAATCTAATAATGCATTTATCTAATTTCTACTTTGATTTGGTGAGTCCCGTGTCACTCAGCAGCAAATGCAAAATCCAATCTCTTCGTTGTCAAGGTCCTCCTGTCTTTCTACGTTTAGCTTACCTGTTATTGGAGAGAACACAAATCAGTAATACTGAGTGTATAGGTTCTACACCTACAAGTATGTGTGCAATTCACAATAAAATAATGAAATATTCATCTTAGTCATGAATTAATTAGGAAGTATATTTTTTAAGTCCAATTAAGGTTTTTAAATCTACCAATGGAACTATCACTTACTATAGTATGCAGAGACTTTTACATCATACACCTCAAGGGTGGCTCCGACTACCTACAGTTCATACAACTAACCTAAGCCTAAAGCCACGCAGTCCCTAGTTCTTAGCCCCTCGTGCTAGTGATATGTCAGTTCTCATCCTCTCATGCTAGTGATCTTGGGGTCCAATGCGTAGGTACATACAAGTTCAATTAAATTTCAATAATGGTTTCAATATCGTTGACAACATAATTTGAATTGTATCCCTCACAAATTTCTCCGGGTGTCTGATGCCTCATTCCCTTACTTTATTTGTGCCCATAATTGCAAGAATAAATTCAAATTATCCTGATAGTTTGAGATACTTCTCCATTTTTATTCATCATAATCCATATCGTGAAGAAATAGTGAATTATGCAACATAAATTCGAATAATAATCAAAATAACGTTGGAATACCAAAAAACAGACACATCAACTTAATGTTATGTCTCCACTATATTCTACAAAATATGCACATATAGTTCTAGAAATTAGAATTTATTAAACTAGAATTCAACAAATATTATGTAACCAATAGAAAATAATAATTTCTTTATATTATATCTAAGTCAATCACTGGTGAATTCTAAATCAATCAGAATATCCTACTAATTATTAAGGACAAAGTCATAAAAGGGTTTGGATGCAAGTCATACAAACGAGCAGGAAATTGTAAAACTTATCTACAATTCAATGGGATTGAACTCAACTTTCCTGGAAAGGAGTCCTGACACTTTTGGATTGATTGAATAGCGGCCCCACTCACCCAACACTCAAAGGAGACCTAAACTCTAGGGTCACCCATCAGACCTTCTGACTTGGGTTCCTACTGGATTTGATCACTTCGACAGTAAAACATCTGGGAATATCTTGACCAGAACAAAAATCAAATCATTAACTCTATCAGTTGAAAATTGGGCTTTCCGTCATCAAACCAAGGTCTAGACTTGTCTACACTGCCATGCTAGTTCTGAAGTAGCCTGTTGATTATGGAAGTTTTCATTTATCAACGTCTAATGACTCCAACAGTGCTGGAAAACTCAGGCATCATGAATTTACAGAACAAACACAAGCCTTATAGAAATCAACTCACTTTTCTACATAGGAACAAAATAACAAACATGCAGAAGACAAATTCTACTTGGCTATTGTGGAAGATCATTTTTTTTTGCCACGTTTGAAAACAGATGTTGCTCAAATTTGTGACTTATGTAGAGTATGCCAGCTTGCAAAAGGACAAAAGAAGAACACTAGTTTTTATCAGCCCCTTCCTATTCCACATGAACCATGGCAAGATCGAAGCATGGATTTTGTCTTGGGTTTACCCAAAACAGCAAGAAAGGTAGACTTGAAATTTGTTGTTGTTGATTGTTTTTCCAAGATGGCACATTTTATTCTATGTTCTCACACATCAAATGTGAAGAAGATTGCTACTCTTTTCTTCAAAGAGGTAGGTCGTCTGCATGGTCTTCCCAAGACAATTGTGTCTGACAGAGATACAAAATTCATGAGTTTTTTCTGGAAAACCTTATGGCACATGATGCACACAAAGCTTCAATATTCCAGTACATACCATCCACAAACTGATGGCCAAACAGAGGTTGTCAACAGAAGTTTGGAAAATCTTCTTCAATGTCTTATCTAAGATCATATTAATTCATGGGATCTTATTTTACCCATGGTGGAATTTGCTTACAATAATTCTGTCAACAGAACAACTAGAAGATGGCCATTTGAAGTTGTGACTGGTGTCAAGCCCCGTATTCCTATTGACTTAAGTTCATTACCAATAGATGCCAGGGCAAGTCAAGAAGCTGAACAATTTGCACAACACATGAAGCAAGTCATGATGAAATTCGCCAACAGATTACTATACATACCGAGATTTACAAGCAACATGCAGATTCACGACGACGTCATATTGAATTTGATGAAGAAGACATGGTCATAGATCATTTGAACCGGAATGATTTCCCGCAAGACAATATAAGAAGTTACACCCAAGAAGCGCAGAACCATTCAAGATTCTAAAGAAAATCAATTCTAATGCTTATGTTCTAAACCTTCCTTCAGACATGCATATAAGCTCTACATTTAATGTTGAGGACTTGACAATTTATCATGGCCATCATGCAGATGACTCATTTGAAGAACAAGCCCTCCGACTTCCCATCAATCTGTATCCTCCGGAAGAAATTGAAGATGCTTTTGATGATCAACTTGCTTCTACGAAAAATGGTGGATTACACAAGTTCTTGGTCAAGTGAAAAGGAAAACCATTCTCCGAAGAGACATGGATTACGGCTATCGACTTTCAGCGACTCAATCCAAATCTATATGAAAAGTACCAAGCTAACAACTTGCTGGAGTCGAGTTTTTCCAAACCAGGGCGAGCTGATGCAAATCAAATCAATGGGCCACGTTTGAAAGTTTATACCCGTAGGCCCAAGTCTAATTAATAGTTTGCTTTCTTAGTAATAGTTGCTTTCTTAAGTTTTAGAAATTCCTTTTACATTTTAATTAGGACTTCTTATTTAGAATTAACTAGTTTGTTTCTTTATTTAAGAGAGTAGTTTAGTTATAAATAGACGATACCCTTTTCATGGGATAAACTACATTATTATTAAATTAAGATTTTAGTTTTCTTCTCCCTGTGCTTTGAATTCCTATCTTTGGTGTGAGACCTAAACAGATTATCCTAAGCCCTTTGGCTTGGAGAATAGCCTGTTGGCTATTATTCTTCTTTGTGTTGCGTCACTATATGTCATCAAGTGGTGCTCCTAATGGCTAATTCCTTCTCCTTGTTCTCTCATTGGCTTCTAATTGTTGTGATGGTCTCAAGGGAAGAGGATGTCGTGTGAAGGCTCCAACAATGGCAGCGCATATGAAGAGTTGAGTCCTCTATCCCTTTCCCAGTAGAACATTTCTCTTAAGGAAACTTTGCTTCTTAGTTCTTAAGGAAGTTTTTCAAGGAAACATGCAGAGGACCCATGATGGTGATATGGTTGTCGTGCACTCTGTGTTGTTCAAGGGTTCCACTGTTTCATTTACTAATGAACTATAACCCATCTAAAAATAGTTCTTACATTATCAAGTTTAATCTTACGTAAAATAAAAATAGCAATTAAACAAATGAATAAATAATAAATAAATATTAGACCATAACATAATATGAGCACAAAATCCTAACCTCTAATTAGCACAGGGATATTACAATAACTCCACAATCCATCATGTTGTCCTCACTACAACATAAGCTACCCTTTTCCTAGTTCCTTGTACATGGATGCTAAATATTGTTTGTTGCTGATGCAGGCCAAACCATGGGTACGCCAACCTATTGGGCCCAATCCACAAGCCCAACCAGACATCTAGTTATTTAGGAATATTATAAGTAGTTTGGTTTTATTATGATTAATATTAGTTAGTTTCCTTCTATATTCAGGCTTATTCCAATATTAGGAAGTCTTGTTTCTTAGGGTTCAAGCCAACTCCTCTATATAAGGATAATTAGGCTTCATTGTAAAGACATTGCTCATTATCAATAATTTTTGACTTGTGAGAGTTGTCTCCTTGGTTAGAATGGCGGCTTGGCCCACAGTAAAGGCTTACCGGTAGCGTCATAGAGGACGCAGGTTCAAGTCACGAAAACAGCCTCTTCAAAATGAAGGTAAGCCTGCATACATTTTGCCTCCTCAAACCCTGCTATGTGGGAGCCTAGTGCAATGGGCCGCTCTTTTTTTTTTTAGAGTTTTCTCCTTAGTTTTGGTTTTCCTACTCATTGTTAGTGGCCGGTTTAGGTCAGACCCGAACTAGGTCCAATTGGAACCAGTAGACTCTAGCTCAAGAAAAACAAAAACTCACATGTGGGAGGCGGGCTGTTCTCCCTTCTTCTTTGACTCTATTGAAAAGAAGAAGAATATAGGCAAACTAAGAAATTCCACACGTGGCTATGAGTCAAAGACAGAGTTGCTAATTTGATTATTAACAATGGTAGTGAAATTAATTTTGTCGCACAAGAGGCTATTGATAAGTTTCATTTACAAATTGAAAACCTTCCTAAGCCCTACCAAGTCATATGGTCTAATGATTACGTCATCCCCGTCACTCATAGATGCTTGATATCATTCAAGATTTGTAATTATGAAGACAAAATTTAGCATGATGTGATCCATATGAATATTGCTCATTATTTTTGGAGGTCTATGGCTTTTTGATTGGAAAGTGCACAATGATAAAGAGATAAACATAGACGAGTATATAGGAAGGAAAATAGATTATGCTCGTTGCATTGCCATCAACAACTCCGTCGTCCTCTATATCCTTACCTCCAACTGAAACTCCAATGGAAGAGCCACAAAGAAAGAAAAAAGACGAAAAAAAAGATCTGATTCCACCAAAAATGCAAATAGAAGACCTCAATTATGACATCGAAGAGCAGGTTAATGGCAATACGGATTTCGTGCGTCCATACAATACTGATCAAGGCAATGTCAACCACGCACCTCCAAGCGTTGAGGAAGAACAAGGACAAGAAGATATTGAAGACTTTGATCGGATTAGTAAGGATATTGAACATCCAGCAAGTTTGATTACAACACTAATTCCAGAAGATCTAATTGTGTCATTGGAAATTAAATCAAGTGCTCCAGTGGTTTTGCAAGAAGATCAAGTTATTGACGTCCCCCACATTGACTTCATCTTCGGGGATAAAAAATTGATGATAGATGGCCAACAATTGAAGCCTCTACAGGTTAGGTCACACATCGAGCTAAATTCATTCATCAGAAGAAGAGAGACTTCCAACATGCCTTTACATGGAGAAAAAGACTACGTCAAGCTTCCACACCATGTCATGCAATTGCAAATAAAAAGAAAAGATAGAAGTTTGTGCAATGGATCTTCGACCCAAGAGGATACTTCCCCAAATTTGTAGTAGAATTCTTCCTAGCATTTCTCAAATTGGCAATTCGTTGGAGTCGAATTTTTCCATGCAGAAGGGAGTTGATGCAGGCCAGACCATGAGTAGGCCAACTCGTTGGGCCCAATTCACAGGCCCAACCAGATATCCAGTTATTTAAGAATATTATAAGTAGTTTGGTTTTATTATGATTAATATTAGTGAGTTTCCTTTTATGTTTGGGCTTATTCAAAAATATTAGAAAGTCATGTTTCTTAGGGTTCAAGCCAACTCCTCTATATAAGGATGATTAGACTTTATTGTAAAGATAGATTACTTTAATCAATATTATTTTGAGTTGTGAGAGTTTTCTCCTTGGTTATGGTTTTCCTACTCATTGTTAGTGTACCCTCATGGCTAATTCGATTAATCCTTCGGGAGATTGGTCTATTGATCGATTGTGGATCTGGGGTTGTACGAGTTGCTTAATGTCCTAGTTGCTTTAAAAGATGACAAACTATATATTACTTATTCCAAAATTAACTGAATTGCTCAGTTACCCTCATTTCAAAATGGAAGGGACAAAGTCTTTCTTGTCCTGATCTCTATGAAATTGTGAAAAAGAAAAAAAAAAGAAACAAATGGAAAATATTACTCAATTGTTGAGGCGGACTGCAGAGTCAAAGCGATGCAAATTACTTACGTAATGCCCACAGACTAAAAGATTTCAACCATTTTGGCATTCCACTTATATTGTTGTAATAATTAGGAAAAACTCAATGCATAAATTAGATATTTACATCTTTCTACAAAACCTGCAGATGAACTTGTTGTCTCTAATTATATAAAAAGACAGATGAATGATTCAGGAAACCAAAGTTTTCTGTCTATAATGCACCAATTTGCCATTTTTTTTTTAATAGAAGCAAAGTAACACTAACAAAGAACAAAAATTCTCACTTTCAACCAAATGCAATAACAATAAAAGAGACCCAAGGAGCTGGACAGCTGGCTGACGGACTTTCAAACCTACCACTGGTCATGAATAATTACCTTGCAAGATATGTGAGGAGAGATATAGGAGTCATAAAGTTGTTAAAAACCATTGTCAACAACGAAAAACTAAACCAATCGAAAAGAAATCCTGCTACCATATTTTACCCCTAAAATAACCAAAAATAAAAAACAACTGAAAATATTAGGAGCTAACAGTCTCCAAATATGAAAAAAGATGGAAAAAAAAAATATCCACCTTCAGCAACATAATGGATTGCAATTCAATCTATAGACAGGAAAAATCATTTTGAGGAAAAGCCTCCCCACTTAATTTAGGGTAAAATGACAGGCCTTTTATTTGATGTGTGTGTGTGTGTGGAAGGAAAAATCATTGTGAGGAAAAGCCTCCCCACTTAATTTAGGGTAAAATGACAGGCTCTTATTGGATGTGTGTGTGTGTGTGTGTGTGTGTGCAGGAAAAATCATTTTGAGGAAAAGCCTCCCCGCTTAATTTAGCGTAAAATGACAGGCCTCTCATTGGATATATGCGTGTGTGTAAAAGATACTTATGCAATAAACATATGACAAAAAATCCACATATTTTGAACAAGTTCAATTGGACAAATGGACTTACCTCTTCCATTTCATCTGACATTTACAAAACTCTAACCAAAATGATGAGCCAGAATTATCTGAATCAGTTAACTGTTTGGGTTATCATCATCATCATCATCATCATCATCATCATCATCATCATGTTAACTGTTTGGGTTAACCTTTTCAAAACAAAAAGCGTTGGCCAATTCAGATATATCACATTGAAATTGGCAACTATGTAATCCATCACAAAGACACCCTTCATATTTATAAAATTTCTTCTAGATTGGTGGATGCTAATATTTGGAGCTTCTTGTATTTGACACATTCTCAGTAACTGGTGCACAAGCAACTTAGATGGCATCTAAGTTGTCAATCTGCATAAATACAAGCATGCGGCCCGAAAGAAGTAGGTTACACGCTCCAATAACTCGCCCCAATGTGGATGGGTCATCCCCAAAGACTACGAAGTTCTGATGATCCTTGCTGCAGACTATAGCTATCTTATTGATCACTTGTTCTTATTTCCTCATATATATGAAGAATATTACTATGCATCCTTCCCTCAGCATGTGGTGAGGGACAATGACTTGGCTTTCCCTCTTTACATATGAAGATTCTTCTTTTCCATAATACCATAAATGACTGTTCCTCTTTTGTGCTTGATCTTTCCAAATATGCATTTGTCCCACATCACATGGTGAAGGAACGATGCATAGTAATATCCCTCTATAGGGCGAGAGCGATGCTTACATGACTTTCCATATTTGTAATGGAGCATTCCTCTTTTCATATAGCTTTTTATCTTTTACACATTAATATATCCAAATATGGAAGTATCCCTTACCCAATGGTGAGGGATGGATTCATGCTAATATTCTCCATATATATATGTTATAAGAGATATTATTATGAGTGGATGCCCACATTGGGACCTACATTAGATAAGGAAAGCAATTAGGGTTAGAGTCCTTCCATATTAAGTTGCTTGGGGAGGAAGCAATCTTATTCTATAAATAAGATCTTCCTCCTCCCCTTATAATGTACACCTCTCTTAGTCCATAAGATCTCTCTTTCTCCCTCCACTTCTCTCTTTTCTTATCACGTTATCAGCATGTCGCAACCGTTTTTTCACCTCGATCTTCGTGTCTACGAGAAGATAGCAGCTTCCTTTTTTTCTGTTTCTTTTCCATGCCTAGGCCCACGTGATTCCCTCCTCCTGCATTTCGATTCACGTGCATAGAGGTGTATTTTTTTTCACCAATTTTTTACACCCACCCACATACAAAGAAAAAAGCATAGAAAGGTGACATCAATAGGAACACATGCAAAAGAGCAAATCATCATCAAAACTTTAGATCGTGATATCTTAATTGTACGAAGTCAGATTGACGATCCGTTGGAACCCATGGAAAGCTTAAGAGCAGATCTACACGTTGAAAAGCGAAAGGAGGAAGATCCAACGGTAAAATAATTTTCGTTATTTATAATCTTTTATTTGTTTAATAACTAAATATACATATTCTCTTACTCTTATTACTCTTATTTGGAGATGAATGATTATTTATTTATTTATTTATTTATTTTAACAAGGGGAGATCAAGAATGGATCATAAATAAGAAACCTAAAGTTCTACATTAATACGAACCTGCAGTTATGTACAAACCAGAAGTTCCTTCTAAATCCAGACCAGAAGATCCATGGATTATTCACATATAAAACCAGAAGTTCTTAGATTCACAATATGAACTCAAAGATTCATATTCCTAATCAAATTTGAAGTTTGATATTTAGATCCAGAAATAAAACCGATAGGCCATAATATCAAGCCCAAAGCCTTGATAGAACCTGAAGTTCAAAGTACAGAACTTGAAGTTCTAATTCATGAACCTGAAGTTCCAAATCAAGCCAGAAGCATTGCCAAAACCTGTTGTTTTAGATTATTAAAGTTGATAACCTAATGTTTTGAAATTAGGCCAACTTGATCAGACATGACTCACGTCTTGATTTATTCTGAATGCTTTTAAATTTTATTGTTTATCTTTTATCTTCCCTTGCATATCAATGATCATGTATATTTTTCTTTTTCAAATCTTGCATAATGTTAAATTTAGCCAAACTTGAATTTAAAGCCCTTAACATTACCAGAGACAACTACTTATCCTGGTACTTGAATACAAAATTACACTTACAATCCAAGAAACTTGGAAAGACAGTAGAAGAGGGTAATAAAGAGTACCCAGAAAATAGAGTATTGGCACTTATCTTCTTACATCATCATATACATGATGACCTTAAGAATGAATACCTCACTGAAGAGGACCCATCAGGTCTTTGGAGATCCCTAAAGATAGATATGATCACTAGAAGATAGTCATATTACCAGCAGCTCAAAACGAATGGCTAAACCTCTGATTTCAGGACTACAAATCAGTATATGAGTACAACTCTACTCTTTTCAACATTGTTTCCCGATCAAGATTGTGTGGGGAAAAGATTACAAAAGAGCAGATGCTAGAAAAAATACTGTCACCTTTCCATGCATCAAATGTAATCCTGCAACAGCAGTACCGCAAATAGCATTTCTCTAAACACTCAAAACTAATTTCTTGTCTCCTTGTTGCTAAGTAGAATAGCAAAGTCTTGATAAAGAATTATAACTCCAGACCAACTGGATCTATAGTAATGCCTGAAGCAAATGCCAATTTTAATTTCAGCAGAGGCAGAGGAAGGGGGCGTGGGAGAAACAATCCCTCTAGAAGAGGTGAAAAAAACAACTCTTCCAGACAAAGAGGATTTCGAGGGACCCCCCAAAATTCAAAAACCACCAGAAGTGGTCTAATCCTCAGAAACAGCAAAATAAGGATCAACATCAGAATCTACCAAATAAATATACCCACCATTCTGATAACCCTTGCTATAGATGTGGAATGGGCATTGGTCACGCAATTGTCGTGTACCAAAAGACATGGTGAAACGATATAAAACATACAAGGCCTCTATTCATTCTGCAAAGTCAAATGATCTGGGAGATTGGGATTGGGATACAGTCCTACAAAATGACGATTACTTGGTGGATATTACAAATTTGGAGATGAAATTTTTTTAAAGGCGAAAATGGCCAACCTTTGAGCAATGAGGCATTTAGTACTAAGATTGGAACCCCTTTTGGCATGGTCTAGAAGACCAAACCAAAAAAAAAAAAAAAATTTATAGAATCTCTACTTAGAATGATTTTTTTTTCAGATAAACTTTTCATGGATATTTTATGCTGGATGATTTATTATTTTTCAGTTTATTAATTTGATAAACCTTTTTATGGATGCTTTTATGGATATTTTTGTGATGGATGATTTCTTATTATTCAGTTAATAAATTTGATGAAATTTTTATGAAGTTTTTCTAATTTATATCATGTGATTGCTTAGTCACATTTCTTCTATTATCTTTTCTTTAAAGGTATGGACCACGAAAATGAAGATACTCACTGTCTTGTAGATAGTGCTACAACACATACCATTCTGAAAAACTAGAAGTTTTTCTTAGAATTCGAATTTAATCCACGAAAGGTATCTGCTATAGCTGGACGCGTGCAAATAATTGAAGGCTCCGGAAGAGCCTATATGACGTTACCTAATGGTACTCATTTATTCATTAAAGATGCATTGTTCTCCAACAGGTCCCGAAGAAACTTGCTCAATTTCAAAGACATCAGAATAAATGAATACCATATTGAGATTGCTAATCAAGGTAACAAGGAAATGTTACTTATCATTACTAGTATTGGAGGCTACAAGCAAATAATAGAAACATTAAGTGCACTTTCTTCTGAGTTATATTATACGACAATATCCATCGTCGAATCACGTTCGATTTTGAGCAAAACAATACAGTTAAGCACGAAGCTTAGTGACCCTCAGACTTTATTGCTTTGGCATAGGACACCCCAGAGTTACCATGTTAAAGAAAATCATTGATAACTCTATTGGGCACTCTTTACAAAACCATAGATTGACCATACCTAATAGGTATCTATGTATCCCATGTTCACAAGGAATGCTAATCACTCGACCTTCCTTTGTTAAGATTGCATTAGAATTCTCATCCTTTCTGCAAAGGATACAAGGAGACATCTGTGGACCAATAAATCCACCTCGTGGACTTTTTAGGTATTTTATCATTTTGATTGATGCTTCTATCCGTTGGTTAGATGTTTGCCTATTTTCAACTAGAAATATAATATTTGCCCACCTATTGATCCAAATCATTAAACTTAGGGCCCATTTCCCTAATAATCCTATTAAGTCTATACGACTTGATAATGCAGGCATATTTACATTACAAGCCTTCGATGACTACTGTTCATCTCTCGGCATTGTTGTTGAACATCCTGTCCCTCACGTTCATACCTAAAATGGCTTAGCTGAATCCCTAATTAAGCGCATTCAACTTATTTCTTAGACTATATTGATGCAATCCAAATTACCAATTAGTGTTTGCGGACATGCTATGTTACATGCATCAATGCTCATTAGACTCCAACCCACAGCTTACTACCAATACTCCCCTCCACAAGTTATATTGGGATATCAACCCAATATCTCCCATTTGCGAAAGTTTGGTCGCGTAGTTCTAGTCCCTATACCACTCCCTCAGCGTACTAAGATTAGACCACAACGTAGGTTGGGAATCTATATAGGTTATGACTCTCCTTCGATTATTCGATTTTTAGAACTAATGACAAGAGATGTTTTTACTGCTCACTTTGTTGATTGTCAATTCGATGAGACAAAATTCTCACCATTAGGAGAAGATAAAGAACGTAATGTTCCTGCAGAACAACCAGTTCCTGAAGAACGGCATGAACTAATGTGGAATACTTTCACTTTGTCTCATCTGGACCCACGTACTTCACAATGTGAAAATGAAGTCCGTAGAATTGTACACTAACAAAAAATTGCAAAAAGATTACCTTATGCATTTAACGATACAGCAAAGGTAACCAAGTCACATGTGTCAGCTATGAATGCACATAGAAGAATTAATGTCCTTATAGGACAAAGCCAAAAAGTGGCGACAAAAGGGTCTGCAATACGCCAAAAGTGCGGTAGACCTATAGGTTCAAAGGATATAGCTCCGTGGAAAAGGAAAATATATAATCATCATCATGTCTTCCCAAATATAAACTTAATACTCTTGAAGAGGTTCCTCCTCCTGAAGAAGCACATAACGCTCCTGAAGAGGTAATGAAAAAAATCCACTCACTCTAGAATAACGAAAGTCCTTGATGAGACTATAAAAGCCCTTAAAGAGGTACTGGTACCGGATAATGAAGAAATCTCTATACTTTACAATTATTCAAGAGAAAGGTGGGATAGACAGGAAATTATCATCGATGACGCATTTGCGTATGCGGTAGCTATACAAATATCAAGGAAACATGAGGATAATGATTAGGATATAAAACCACGTATTATAAATAAATGTCGACAAAGGAAAGATTGGCCAAAATGGGTAAGTGTCATTACAACAGAATTAGAATCTCTTAATAGATGTGGTGTATTCGGACCTATAGTACAAACCCCCAAAAGTATTAACCTTGTAGGTTACAAGTGGGTGTCTGTAAGGAAAAAGAATGAAATAAATGAAATTACTAGATACAAGGCAAGTCTTATGGCACAAGATTTCTTGAAGAAACCTGGGATCGATTGTAAGAAAACATACTCCCTTGTTATGGATATAACAATATTCAGATATATGATAAGTTTAGCGGTTTCTAAAAATTTGGATATGAGACTCATGGATGTTGTAACTGCTTACTTGTATGGGAACTTAGACACAAAAATTCATATAAAAATCCTAGTAGGATTTACTTTGCCTGATGCAAAGCCCAAGAGTACGTACTCAATACAACTGAAATGATCATTGTATGGACTGAAGCAATCAGAAAGAATGTGGTATAATCGTCTCAGTAATTATTTATATAAAGAAGGATATGAGAACAATCCTATTTACCCATGTATCTTTATAAAGAAATCCTTAAAAGGATTTGTAATAGTGATAGTTTATGTTGATGACATAAATTTGATCGAGACTCTGAAAGAGCTCAAAATAACTGCTGATTATTTAAAAAAAGAATTTGAAATGAAAGACCTTGGGAAAACAAAATTTTGTCTCAGCCTATAGATCGAGAGAAGTTATAGTGAAATATTAGTCCATTAGTCTAATTATACCAACAATGTTTTAAAATGCTTTGGTATAGATAAAGCACATCTACTAAGTACTCCTATGATTGTTCAGTCTTTTGATACAAACAAAGATCCATATCATCCAATTGAGGAAAATGAAAAGATATTGGGTCCTGAAGTACCATACTTGAGTGCTATTGGTGCTTTAATATATTTAACATAATGCACTAGACCGAATATTTCATTCTCAGTGGATCTACTTGCTAAATACAGTTCTGCACCAGCACAAAGGCACTGGACTGGTATCAAACATATCTTACGCTATTTACGTAGTACAATTGATTTAAGACTCTTTTATTGTAAAGATTCCAAATTTGTAGGATATGTAGATTCAGGATATCTCTCTAATCCCTATAAGGGTCAATCACAAACATGTTATGTATTTTTTAGTGATAATGCTGCTATTTCTTGGCGCTTTACTAAACAAATTTTGGTAGCTACTTTTTCTAGCCATGTTGAGATTTTAACTCTCTATGTAGCTAGCAGGGAATGTGTGTGGTTAAGATCTTTAATTCAGCATATTCGTAGTTCCTGTCAATTGCCTTAGTACAGGTACCCCAAGTATTATCTATGAAGACAATGAAGCATGTTTTCAACATATTAAAGAAGGATATATTAAAGGGGACAAGACAAAGCACATTGCACCAAAGTTCTTCACACATGAGCTTCAAAAGAATAATGAGATCGAAGTCAAGCAAGTTCGTTCAAGCAGCAACTTGACTGATTTATTTACCAAGTCATTGCCAAAGTTAACATTCCAGAAGCTTGAACATGAGATCGGCATGCATAGAGTTTATCATCAAACAATGTAAAGGTTATTGTTGTCAGGGGGCGTAATTGATCAGGGATAGGCACCCTCAAGCATGTTATCCAGGACATATGTGCGTTATACTCTTTTTCCTTTTCTAGGTTTTACCCTACTAGGTTTTTCTAGTTAAGGTTTTAACGAGGCAACATTATGCACGTCCAACACCACTTCAATAATTATGTAGAATGCTGTACTCTTTTTCCTTCGCTTTGGTTTTTATCCCATTGGGTTTTTCCTTTGCAAGGTTTTAATGAGGCAATTGTTATTAAATGGTGGTCATCCAAGGGGGAGTGTTATAAGAGATATTATTATGAGTGGATGCCCACATTGAGGCCGACATTAGATAAAGAAAGCAATTAACGTTAGAGTCCTTCCATATTAAGTTGCATGGGGAAGCAGTAATCTTATTATATAAATAAGATCTTCCTCCTTCCTTTATGATGTAGACCTCTCTTAGTCAATAAAAAGATCTCTCTTTCTCCCTCTACTTCTCTCTTTTTATCAATATATATAGGACATAATCTTATGAGAACTAGTTCTCACCACTTTTTTTATAATTAGTCTAAGTGGGGTCCATCTATCACCCAATCCAAATCTTGCAATACATAGATACCCTCATAATAGTCACACGCCCTAAGTTTCAGTCAAGTTCGAATTTACTGGACCGTTGGATCGACTGTGCACCAATATGAATGGACTAGATTTGTGGGCCATGGCTGAAGGGGTTAGGGACATGATTAGGGCCAAACTTGATATTTAGGGCACGTTAGGCAATGGTCCACGGGATGAGGGGATTTTACGATTGCAAAGATTCTTCCCTAGGGCCTAGAATCCCTCTAAAAAAACAAGTTTGGCAAAATAGAGGATTTCCAGGGAAGAAACCTTAAGAAATCAACGGTTGGAAACATTGTGGCCAATATATCATGATCCACAAGGCCCGACGTTATAAAATTTGGTCTCATAGCCGTTCTTAGCCTATTGATTAGATCTAACGGTCTGGATTTTTTAAAAGGGGACCACAGCAGTCTAGATTTACATCTCTAGCATTGATTACATTTTAGAGAATATCTCATCATAGAAGATGATTGAACGGCTGAAAATTGGTCTCGTAGCCATAATTGGGATGGTAAATAATCTCAATGGTTCCAATCTAGTATGCGGGACCCACAGAAGTGTGATCACCCACACACCCAGTAGACCCGTCTAGGGCACTGTAGCAACTCATTCTGCATTG
This sequence comes from Sextonia rubra, assembly GCA_037013555.1. NCBI lineage: Eukaryota > Viridiplantae > Streptophyta > Magnoliopsida > Laurales > Lauraceae > Sextonia > Sextonia rubra. Next base: position 13,493,900 of record JASUAD010000012.1, read on the forward strand.
CTATGGAATCCCCAGATCTCCCAGCAGGGGGGGTGGTTGGGTACAGTTCAGCACCCCCTGCATGGAACTCAAACGCAAGAGTTCCGCATTCCACATGTTTACCAAATGTCGAAATCCGCATTTCCACTGAAAACTAGCTAGTTTTCTACGACAACGCGGGTTACCAAACATGCCCTTGGGGTGGTCCCATAGATTTTTCCATCCCCCCTATTCCCAACCCTAAATGGGATCTACAAGTGAGCCCCATAAAAAAAGTTCTCACGGTAGGTATGTGAAAACACTTCTCTTAGGATTAAAGCCTATATATATACATATATATATAACCACAGTTACCAATTCATTATCATGTGTGTAGCCTCTTGACTAAACCAATAGTGCAACTAACGACTAAAAATCCTAAAGATAGAGAAATGATGTCCTATGAATTTAAATCACATTGCTTTTATTTATTTAGAATGAATATAAGTAAAAGCAACGAGGACACCACTTACAGATTTGGGCTATAGATTTGGGAAAAGCTACCAAAGGCGCAAGTGGAGACTTGCAGATAAAGCTTCTTGGTGGTTGGATTAGCCTCTCATGGGCATGATCTGTTACAATCAAGGAAATCCACCATTGGATTGGCTCATTGAAGAAGATCCACCGTTGGATCTAGCGCCTGGCAAGTAAAAGCCCTCCCGTGGCGAACCTACAGAAGACCCCACATTGGGATGGGCCATAGGGGATGAGCAATTGAAGATTTATTATAAATAATTGAAGAGTGTCCAGGGTCCCATGAAAATCAAGGCTTTCAATGGAAATAATAAAGGAGGAGGAACCAGGAGGACCCACAACATGAAACCCTAGCATAGGGAGTCGGGACACTTGCATAGGAGGGCCCACAACTTGAAACCCTTGTATAGGGATTCGTGCACACATGCATATAACCTGCGCAAGGCAGCCTCTCTCTCCCACCTTTCGGCTAATGTCATTTAGGCATTTATTTTCTTAATTTTTATTTATTCCTTTTGCAGTCAGTTGATATTTTGAGATCAGATCTGGACCCTTCATCTTTAGGGCCTTGTTTCCTCTTGTATAAACTATGTTTCTCCTCTTGGAGAAGAAGTTAATAAAGAATAAACAAACTTTTTCCGAAGGCCTCTTGAGATCTCTCCTGCAAGTTCTTCTCGCCTACGAAGGGGAGTTTGGTGCGAAGTCAAAGTAACCCATCTCTTTCTTCACCTCCAGGTATTCTCGCCACCACCATTATTTGAGCCATTTCAGTTTTTAACATTCAAAGAAGCATAGATCTGAAATCTGAAGCTAGATCTGAATCTCTATAGATCTAGAATTGTAGATCTAGATCTACACCTATATAGATCTAGATATATAAATCTAGATATGTGTTCTTTGTAGATCTAAGAATGTAAGTTCAGATCTGTGTTTCCATTTAACTCAGATTTATGCTCTCTTGGCAACACTCACCCCAACCTATGTTGTCAACCTTTTGAAACACTTTCAATATACCCTTCTTCAGATCCTCAATGAGCATGGATCTCTACTTGAGTTGACATATCCCTAGACAAGTTTGGAGGTTCCCATTCTCCTATTGATCCAACCCTCAATTTCCTTGAGAACCTATTTACAGGACTGTCACATGGCTTGAGTCATCAAATAATTAAATTTTAGCTAATTGGCATGGAATGGTGTGGCTGATTTACAAGTCATAAAATTATTTGACCAGTTAATTTCTTCTAGTGACCTCAATTGCATCATTTAGGCTAGTTTCCCTTCCTGTCCTGCATCAACTTAGTATCAAAGCTTAGGATTGTCTAGGGATTGCATCACATGCATTGCATATCATTGTGTCTCATAGCATATAGGTAGTTGTTGCTGTAGAATCAGGCCTCTCAAGAGGAGGCCCAAATCAGTCAGGCCCAGACAAGGCCCAGACCAATCTAACAGAGTGATATCCTCTAAGATAACAATCAACATAGACTGTCTGTACATAAACCCGTACATGCTAATTTTGTATCCAATTAGATCTTTACATTTATTCTTAGAATGTATTCATGCTAGGACAGATTTTGATTGGTTGTAATCAGCCCTAAATTGAGTCATCTATATGTTATAAAAGGATGGTCGATTCCCACATTGGGTATCACCAATATTTCTGCAATACTTCTTCTTCATGTTTCCTACTATCACGCTTATGTGAGATAACCTTACATGGTATCAGAGCTGGGCTTTTGCATCAAGGAGAATCATCTCTGGATAGCTTTCAATTAATTTCTATTGAAGTTCATCTCTGGATGGCTTTCAATTAATTTCTATTGAAGTCTCTGCATCTCAGAACCCAGCACAGGAACGCCTCTGCACTATCCAACCAATCATCAGTAGGCCCCATCTCCACGATTGCAACTGCACCCAAAATATACATCACAAGGGTCGCCCATTTATCCTTGGATTTATAAGTATTTTTCCAGAATTTTTCTACCTCAACAGGTCTGTCTTCTACCCAATTTTCTGGTTCAGCTGTTTCTTGGAACAATTTTCTGTCTTCCTCATTAGAACCACATCCAAAAGTTGGATACTCCTTGTTCTTCTTTACATTGGAGCAAAATTACATCACCTTTATCTCTTGGAAGACTGATCAGCATACCAGATCAATCTGTGGACAGGTCTGGTCATTCTACGCTAAAAATTTTGGACGCCAGGCACTTTATTATTTTTCTGTTTTTTTTTTCTTTTTTTCTCTGGGCTGCAACAGCAACCTATTCTCTTTTATTACTTCTTTGTTGCTTCTCAAAACTTGTTTTCACAATTGTTTGTGCTAAATCATGGACAAATTAAAACATAATTCCTGTTAAACTGGATGGTACCAATTATATGAGCTAGTCCTTCCATCTCAAAAACTTTGTGGAAGGACGGGGTTTGCTTGGATACCAACACGGACTTCTGTACATAAACCTGTACTCGCTAATTTTGTATCCTATTAGATCTTTTACATTGATTCTTAGAATGTAATCATGCTAAGACAGATTTTGATTGATTGTAATCAGCCTTAAATTGGGTCATCGTAATCAGCCTTAAATTGGGTCATCTATATCTTATAAAAGGATGGTCGATTCCCACATTGGGTTATCACCAATATTTATGCAATTCTTCTTCTTCTTCATGTTTCTTACTATCAAGCTTATGTGAAATAAGGTTACAGTTGCATGCCCACTAGGAGTGGTAGGGATCATCAGCTCCTAACTTTCCGAATGGCAAGCTCTTCCCATGCTAAGACAAGTTCTGATCAATCTGGTACACCCATAGAACAATTGCAAAAAATGATGGAGAGTATGTTAGCGCACTCATTGCTCTACAACAAGGGCAGGCTGACCTATCGGGTGAACTTAGGAACCGTATGGGTCACATTGAGCGGTCTATCCAGGCTAACAATGGAGGGCATCCTAGACACCGAGGGATAAACGATTGCGAGTTGGACACCGATGTTGAGCATAACGATGGTAACGATCGTAGGGGACGTGACCGAGGCCAAAACCTCGAAGGGTGGATCATGAAGAGTGTTAAAATAGATGCCCCACCTCTAATGGTCGGATGGACCCATAGTTCTTCTCCGATTGGCTTTCTGACATGGACCATTATTTCAAATGGTATGAGATGTCGGAGGCAAGGAAGGTCAAGTTGGCCACCATGAAACTAGTGTCTCAAGCTAAGATCTTTTGCACCAACTTAGAGCATCATGAGCAACGGTTAGGCATTCCCGCAATCAACACATGGGAATGAATGAAAAAGAGGCTTAAGGACAAGTACCTTCCCCAAACTTATCGGGAGAGGCACTTAGATCAAAGGAGCACCCTCAAGCAAGGTATTATGACTGTCTTTGAAAAAATCACGATATTTGAAGAGCTTGATCTAAGATGTGATGTCGATGAGGACTTGCCTTCACTCCTTTCTCGATTTAGGATGGGTTTGCGTCCTGAAATTAGGAAGGAGCTGATCCAATATAGGGTCACAACCCTTGTTGAGATGTACGAGAAGGTCCAGGACATAGAACAATACGTGAAGTTTAAATTTCCTTAAAGGGTAGATTCATGTAGTGTTGATTCTAAGCGTAACCCTGTGAGTGCGAGAACTAGCTCAAGAAACCCACAGTAGAAGGGGACCACCAGTAGTCATTCTACTTCATGGGACCCCAAGGGTATGTTTGGGAGAGGGCTAGGGTTATGATAACTTTTTATTTTTAGTTGTTTGCTATGGAATCTTTTTGACTTTTTGTATAAAAAGTAGAGATTTTTTTTGTAGTTTAGTTATGACGTTTTGACTTTTTTTGAAAACAGATGAGGGAAATTTGAATATTTGAAAAAAAGAATGGGAAAATTTTGAATTTTCAAAATTTAACTTTACTCTACTTTACCCTACCCCTTTGCCAGACATGCCCAAAAGGAAAAGAAGTTCCTTCTGAAGGCTCCCGGAGAACCTCTAAGACCAAGTGCTACAAGTATCAGGGGTATGCACACTTTGCTACTAGCTCCACAAGGAACTTGTTCAAAGAGGAATTTCAAGAAGATGGTGAATCGGATGTGGATAATTACGTGCCTGACTTCGTCCCATCTAATGATGATTGTGGGGATCGCGAGGACCACATCTCTTTCCTTAGATTTTTGCTTGTTTGTCAAACTAAGGAGGAGAGAGAGAAAGTCCGAGCGTTACTGAGAGAAACCAAATGCTAGTGGTGAGGTGTGCCTTAGCAATGCAGGAGGACAATGACTGGCACCAAACTGCCATCTTCCATACATATCTGAAATGTAATGGAAGAAACTGCAAGCTCATCATAGACAATGGCAGTTGCACAAATGTTGTCTCATCTAACACTATCACTCACTTAGGGTTGAAGACTAAACCTCACCCTAATCCCTACCGTATCTCTTGGGTAGATTCTACATCCATCCCTATGTCTCAAAAGTATTTGGTCCCACTTGAGCGTTTTTTCCTATAAGAAACAATTGTGGGCGATGTTGTTCCCATGGATGTGGGACATATCATTTTGGGTAGGCCTTGGTTGTACAACTTGAACATTACCAATGTTGGAAGGTCTAATGCTTGCCTCTTTGAATTTGAAAGTAGGAAAGTGAGGCTTCACCCACTTCCTCCTAAAGAATCCAATTCCAGGAAGAATGATCCAGAAGGAAAGAATATAGAAAAGGAGCCCAGTGAGAAAGAGAGAGACATGAAAGGAAAGGGCTCAAAGTCGAAAGGCATTCAAGTTTTGGGTGCCACAAAAATTTGAGAGAGATCTCCAAGAGAATCTCAAGAGTACCAAAGCAGGGGAACCTTCCATGTTTGTCTTGGTGACTAAGGAAGTCACGGAAGAAAAGGTTGTAGAGGTCCCACGTGAGACAGAGCAAATCTTGCATGAATTTGAAGATGTTTTTGCTGAGGAATTACCAAATGAGCTCCCACCCTTGCGTGACATACAACAATCCATTGATTTGGTTCCGATGCAACTTTGCCAAATCCACTACATTATAGGATGAACCCAATTGAACATGCTGAATTGAAGAGGCAGATTGATAAGCTTCTTGGAAAGGGTTTCATCCAAGAAAGCTTGAGCCCTTGTGCCGTACCCGCACTCCTTACCCCTAAGAAAGATGAATCTTGGAGGATGTGCGTGGATAATTAGGCAACCAACAAGATCACAATCAAGTATCAGTTTCCTATACCAAGACTTGATCACATGTTAGATATGATGGTGGGTGCCAAGATTTTCTCCAAGATAGATCTTAAGAGTGGCTACCATCAAATTCGTGTTAGGCCTAGTGATGAGTGGAAAACCGCTTTCAAGACGAAGGGTGGTTTATATGAGTGGTTGGTCATGCCCTTCGGTTTGTCAAACACACCGAGTACGTTTATGAGGGTCATGACACAGGTGCTATAGCGATTCATGGCAAGTTTCTGGCCATCTATTTTGATGACATCCTCATATATAGTAGCACTCATAAGCAACATTTGCAACATTTACAAGAAGTTTCTCACTCTTAGGAGAGAGAAGTTGTATGCTAACCTCAAGAAATGTACACTCTTTTCCTCACAAGTTATATTCTTGGGGTTTGTCGTTTCAACAGAAGGACTATCCGTAGACCCGGAAAAGGTTAAGGCCATTATGGAGTGGCCGGAACTGCAGAACATTCAGGCGGTTTATTCGGAATTTTAGCACCATCATGGCTCCAGTTATAGATTGTATGAAAAGGGGTGAATTTAATTGGAGCAATGCAGCCACCAAAGCATTCAAGGAAATCAAGAAAAAGATGGTGGAAGCTCTTGTCACATGACTTTCCGATTTTTCCGAAGTTTTTGAGGTAGCATGTGATGCATCTGGCATCAAAATTAGAGTCGTCCTCAATCAAGAAGGACACCATATCGCTTATTTCAACGAGAAACTGTATGCGGACAAGCAAAAATATTCGAATTATGAGAGAGAATTCTACGCGGTAGTGCAAGCACTAAAACATTGGAGACACGACTTATTACCGCGTGAGTTTGTCTTATACTCAAACCTTGAGGCTTTGAAGTACCTTTACTCCTAGGCTAAGCTGAGATCTAAGCACACAAAATGGATTAAGAAGTTACAGGAATTTAACTTTGTGCTTAAGCATAAGCCTGGAGTTGAAAGCAAGGCAACAAATGCCTTGAGCTGTAAGATCATGTTATTACACTCCACGAGTGTATGTGTAATGGGTTTTGAACAGCTATTAGAAGCGTATCCAACATGTCCAGACTCTGAGGAGCTTTACAAGTCACTTTTAGATGATTCCTTGAAAAGCATTTAGGGATTTTTGCTTGAGAATGGATTCCTTTTCAAAGGAAACCGGTTATCCGTTCCCCGAACATCACTTCGTGATTCTCCAATGTGGGAACTACATGCAGGACGAATCACGGGCCACTTTGGACGCAATAAGACCATTGCCCTTGTGGAGGATCGGTTCTATTGGCCAACTCTCAAGCGAGATGTTGCCAAGATTATTGAGTAGCGTAGGACATGTCAACTTGCAAAACGGCGCAAGCAAAATACAGGGTTGTATACTCCATTGCCAGTGCCACATGTACCATCGAGGGATGTTAGCATGGATTTCGTGTTTGGCCTCCCAAAAACATTGCAGAAGCACAATTCCATATTAGTTGTAGTAGACCACTTCTCAAAGATGGCCCACTTCATTTCTTGTTCGAAGGCCTCAGATGCATCTCATGTGGCACGCCTCTTCTTTGACGAGGTTGTTCAACTTCATGGGCTCCCAACTAACATCATGTCTGATCAGGATGTAAAGTTCACGAGTTATTTTTGGAAAACACATTGGACAATCATGGGGACTAAACTCCAATTTTCTTCAACCTATCATCCTCAAACCGATGGCCAAATTGAGGTTGTCAACAGGAGCTTAGGAAACGTCCTTAAATGTCTAGTAAGAGGGCAAATTAGATCATGGGATGTCATGTTACCAACTATTGAGTTTGCATACAACAGTTCTATGAATAGGTCCATAGGCATGAGCCCCTTTGAAGATGTGTTAGGATATAAACCCAGGTTGCCAGTAGACCTCGTTCCAATTTCCCCATTGCACAGGCCCTCTGCATTTGCTAAGTCATTTGCACAGCACATTCATTCCCCTCATGATGAGATCAAAATTCAAAAGAACAATTAAAGCACATAATGATTCATATAAAATTGCTTCTGATACACATCGTCGTCATGCTAAATTTGACAAAGGCGATTATGTGATGGTCTGATTAAAGCTAGAACAATTCCCGCAAGGGATGCTTAAAAAGTTACAAGCCCATAGTATGGGACTGTTCAAAATTTTAAAAAGGATGGGTCCGAATGCATATGTGGTGGAACTTCCCTCAAATATGGGGCTCAATCCAATTTTCAATGCAGGGGATCTTCTGCTCTTTAAAGGTTCCTGGCGCAGCCATGGATCTTGGATCGATTGTAGAACAATCTCCCGAAGGATTGTTCAAATCCAACGAAGGATTCAAAAACATAATGCAACTCACGATCACAACTAGAGAGAGAAAATCTCTTGAAACTGAAATTATATTGATCAAAGCATACTTTTACAATGATGAATTCCTCCTTATATAGGAGTGATTGTTGCTCAAAATAGAAGACTAGTTCTAAACAGACATGACAAACTAAACACAAAATAGGAAGTAGATAAATAACTACTAAAAACAAAATAGAAAGTAGATAAATAAAGATAGGGATCCTTGAAGAAGCCAAGGATCAATCGGATGTCCTTCGGGCCCGTGATCTGAGCCGGACTTAGGTTCGGCCTACATCAGCTCTCCCCGGCTTGGAAAAACTCGACTTCGGCGAGTTGAGCGCTTGATATCTCTCATAAAGATCAAGATTGATGTGGTGGAAGTCAGTAGCTGTAACCCATGTAGCATCAGAGAGAGGACGATTTCACCAGCGTACATAAAACTTCTGGTAACCTCCTTGACGTGTAGAAACAATTTGATCATCAAGGACATCAATAATTTCATCAGGAGGTGGAGAATTAATTGGTAAAGAAATAAGCCGCTCTTCATTTTCTCCTTCATTATCATGACCACGATAGAGAGTAAGATCCTCGACATTGAATGAAGAACAGATGCCTAAATCAGTAGGAATATCAAGAATATAGGCATTGGAATTAATCTTCTGGAGAATCTTGAAAGGTCCTGAATTACAAGGGTGTAATTTCTTGTTAGCTCCAGGTGGCAACCTCTCAGGTCGAATATGTACCATAACCATATCGCCTTCATTAAATTCAACAAAGCGACGATGCTTGACAACTTGCTGCTTATAAACATCATTGCTGGCAGATATATGGCGACGTACTTCATTATGGACATGCTGCATGTGCCGAAAGAATTGTTCAGCATCAGCACTCACTCTGGCATCAACTGGTAACGGAACAAGATCAACAGGGAGTCGTTGACGAACTCCTGTAACAGCTTCAAATGGTGAAAGTCCAGTTGATCGGTTGACAAAATTATTGTAAGCAAATTATGCCATAAGGAGCACTTGATCCCAGTTTGTGATACGGTCACGGACAAGGCAACGTGACAATTGGCCAAGACTTCTGTTTACCACCTCTGTTTGTCCATCAGATTGAGGGAGATAAGCAGTAGAGAAATTAAGCTTGGTGTTAGACATCATCCATAATGTCTTCCAGAAGTAACTCAAAACTTCGTATCTCGGTCAGAAACAATAGTCTTTGGAAGCCCATGTAGCCGAACAACTTCTTTGAAGAATAATTTGGCTACCTTATAAGCATCAGCAGTTGCAGTGCAAGGAATGAAGTGTGCCATCTTTGAAAAGCGGTCAACAACAACAAAGATAGAATCAACCTTTCTAGCAGTTGTGGGTAAACCGAGCACAAAATCCATGCTAATGTCTTCCCAAGGAGTATGCGGAACAGGCAAAGGCTGATATAATCCAGTGTTCTTCTTGTTTCCTTTTGCAATCTGGCAGGTTCGGCATCTTTCACAAATATGAATCACATTGGTCTTCATGCGAGGCCAATAATATTTGTTGCTGACAAGCGCAAGTGTTTTGTCGCGACCCAAATGTCCGCTACATCCACCTGCATGCAACTCTCGCACAACATATTCACAAATAGAAGTGGCTCGAAGACAGAGTTGCGCACCTTTGAATAGGAAGCCATCATGAAGACTATAATGAGAATGTTGAATATGACTACCATTAAGGAGATCCGCATAAATAGAACCAAAATCTTTGTCGGTTGCATAATCTTGTTTGATTTGCTCAAAACCAGGCACATTAATAGACATGGCAGTCAAAAGATGTTTTCTACAGCTTAATGCATCCGCAATTAGGTTATCATTTCTAGCTTTATGACGAATACTAAATTTGAATTCTTGTATATATGCACTCCATTTAACTCGGTTAGCGCTGATCTTCTGTTGAGAGTGTAGATGTTGCAGAGCATCATTATCAGAATAAAGCACAAACTCATTAGCAATCAAATAATGTCTCCAGTGACGAAGTGTTTGGACAAGAGCGTAGAATTCCAAATCATATGCAGTATACTTGCGCTTGGCATCAAAAAGTTTATCACTGAAGAATACAATAGGATGTCCTTCCTGGCTAAGGACACCACCAATGCCAACATTTGAGGCATCGCAAGCAATTTCAAATAGCTTGCTAAAATCAGGAACTTGCAGAACGGGCGCTTCAATAATCTTTTGTTTGATCTTCTCAAAAGCCCTGGTGGCTGCATTGGTCCACTTGAAGTCACCTTTCCTCATGCAATCAGTAATAGGAACCATAATAGTACTGATGTTTCTAATAAACCTTTTGTAAAAATTGGCAAGACAATGAAAATTGCGAACTTCAGTAAGGCTAGTAGGAATTGGCCAATCAAGAATAGCGCTTACTTTTGCAGGATCCATCTTAATTCCTTGTGCAAATACTATATATCCCAAGAAAACAACAGAATCACCCATGAAAGTGTATTTCTTGAGATTGATATAGAAACGCTCCCGGCGGAGAAATTGGCAGACCTTATCTAAATGCCAAAGGTGATCTTCTTTTGACTTGCTGTAAATAAGAATATTGTCGAAGGAGACGACAACAAATTTTCCAATATAAGGCTGCAATAATTGTGTCATAACCCGCATAAAAGTACTAGGAGCATTGGTTAAACCGAAAGGCATAACCATCCATTCAAAGAGACCATCCTTTGTTTTAAAGGCAGTTTTCCATTCATCTCTTGGTCTTATGCGAATTTGATGATATCCGCTCCGCAGGTCAATTTTGAAAAATATACATGCACCAATCATCATATCTAACATATCATCCAAACGAGGGATAGGGAAGCGATATTTTACCATGATTTTGTTGATTGCACGGCTATCTACACACATTCGCCAGCTTCCGTCCTTCTTCGGAGTGAGAAGTGCCGGAACACCACATGGACTAAGACTTTCCTTTATATAACCTTTCTGAAGCAAATCATCAACTTGCCTTTTTAACTCTGCATGTTCTGCTGGACTCATCCGATAAGCAAGTAAGTTAGGCAAAGAAGCTCCGGGAACAAGATCAATAGCATGCTGAATGTTCCTTAGTGGAGGTAGTTCCTTGGGTAACTCATCAGGAACTAAGTCGGCAAATTTGTCCAAAAATGGCTTCACTTCCTGGGGAATAGCATGAGAATCATCAGCAACTTGCTTAGTAACTAAGGCATACATGACACCTTGCTCTTTGCTTTCAACTTCAAATTTCCACATGGTTAAAATATGCGCTGTAAGAAAAGATGCGGCAGCGGCGGGAGAAGAGGTAGGAGAGGATGGCGGAGTTTGCAATGGACGCAGCACGATCCGTCTACCTTTCCAATTGAAAGCATAGGTATTGTGTTCATGATCTGTGATCACTTTAAGCTTCTGTAACCATGGCCGCCCAAAAAGGATATGTGTAACATTCATTGGGATGACGTCACATAGAAGATTATCTTCATAATTGCCAATTTTAAAAGGCACACAGCATTGTTGACGAACAGGAATGGAATAATTATCAACCCATGCAACTTTATATGGCCTTGGATGCTTTACCGTGGGAAGTTTAAGCTTATCAACCGCTTCTTGAGAAATAACATTCATAGCACTTCCACCATCAATAATCATATTACAGGCTCTGCCCATACATCTGACACGAGACCGGAAAATAGAAGCATGATTCCAATCTTCTTCCTCTTTAGCATCTGCTACTAACAAACGACGATCTAGAAAAAGAAGTGGAATACCATCATCAGCATCTGCATAATCTACCTGATCTGCTTGATCTTCATAAGGAGGATCTATGTCAGCTTGCCCTGATTCAACATGCTCATCATGCTGAGTATCAATATCAGGCTCATTGGAAGTATATAAATTACGATGAGGGCATTCATTGGCATAATTTCCTCGTTGCTTGCAGGCATGACAAACAATATCCCTCCTGTCTGTGCTTGCATAAGCACGATTATCAGGCTGGTTCTATGGAAACCTCTGATTCTGTTAGGGGTTCATCTGTCTTTGTTGCATCCCTGGCCGAGGATTCTGAGGAGTCTGCTGAACTTGATGCTGAGGAGGAGGCCTATAAACTGTTGCTTGATTGCGATTATAAGTAGGATCAGGACCTCTTTTTGTGGAAGACTCCCTGGCTTGAAAAATATTACGCTTCCGCAACTGAATTTCATGTTGGGCTTTGCGGGCTTTATTGAATATTTCATCCACTGTGGCATAATCAAATATTGCCACCTCTCGTCTGATATCGGCACGCAGATTATCTCTGTATCTAGTGATAGTCAGACGATCATCAGTTCTCAAGTTACAGCGAACAATGTATTCGCGAAATCTTGTTGGTATATTCTTCCACAGTCGTAGTGCCTTGCTGGAGACTCAGATATTCTTGATGAAGTGTATCCATATAATCAGAAGGAAGAAAATTACCTTTGAGTTTTTCTTTCATGACATTCCACCGGAGAATCAGGTTTGGGGAAGGGTTGGCCGAAAAGGGGGTTTGAGGGGATTTGCGGTGGTGGATCTTGGTAGACAGGGTGTCGATGCAGGGTTTCGATGGTGGATCAGGGTGAGGGTTACTGATGGGGTTGTTTTTTGTTGAAGAGGTATTTGGTTTGGAGTCGGTCATCCGTAAGGGAACGGGATCGATCGAAAGGGGTCGATGGGGGTTGGATGGGTTCCAGCGAATGGATTGCAACAGAGGTGTGGTTTTAGGGTTTCGGTTTGGTGTAGGGATGTAGGGATTTGGGTACGGTAAGATTAGGGGTTGGGAATGTGGGAAGTGACAGGGAGATCGAACCAGGTCTGGGTTGGTCGGGAATAGGGAATTTCTATTGTTGAAGAAGGGGTGTCAACAGTGAGATGTGGGCTGCTACAGGTCTTATATTGGATGTCTTCGGTGTTGGTGGAGATGATTGCCGGCAGACAATGGATAGAAGGACGACTTTCGGGAACGAAAGATGGCTCCCGGCGACCGGATCTGGGCTCTGATACCAATCTGGCGCAGCCCTGGATCTTGGATCGATTGTAGAACAATCTCCCGAAGGATTGTTCAAATCCAACGAAGGATTCAAAAACACAATGCAACTCACGATCACAACTAGAGAGAGAAAATCTCTTGAAACTGAAATTATATTGATAAAAGCATACTTTTACAATGATGAATTCCTCCTTATATAGGAGTGATTGTTGCTCAAAATAGAAGACTAGTTCTAAACAGACATGACCTACTAAACACAAAATAGGAAGTAGATAAATAACTACTAAAAACAAAATAGAAAGTAGATAAATAAAGATAGGGATCCTTGAAGAAGCCAAGGATCAATCGGATGTCCTTCGGGCCCGTGATCTAAGCCGGACTTGGGTTCGGCCTGCATCAGTTCCCCAACTTCACCCAATGATCCTCACTTTTCTCTACCCACTTACCCACCATTGAGGCTTGAACCTTATCAACCTGCCCAATTTGAGCCAGCTCTTCCTTCCCCACCTATACTGCATTTGACCTACCAAAAGGATACTGTGGAGGACATCTCAGATGATGCTTTGGTTTCCACCAAACACGGCAGGGTGCAGAAGTATCTTGTCAAGTGGAAGAATAGGCCAGAGTCCGAGGGTACTTGGATTACCTGTGAAGAGCTACAGTAGTTCGACCAAGATATTGTGGACAGGTATGACAGTTTTATTTCGCCAGTGGCGAAATCTTCGCAACAGCAGGGAATTGATGAGGACACCACTTACAGAGTTGACAGATCCCTAGACAAGTTTGGAGCTTCCCATTCTCCAATTGATCCAACCCTCAATTTCCTTGAGGACTTATTTGCAAGATTGTCACATGGCTTGAGTCATCACATAATTAAATTTTAGCTAATTCGCATAAAATAGTGTGGCTGATTTACAATTATAGAATTATTTGAGCAGTTAATTTCTTCTATTGATCTCAATTGTATCATTTAGGCTAGTTTCCCTTCCTGTCCTACATCAAAAAGATTGGTGCATTTGGTTTTCATTTTGTGGGATGAACAATACCACCAATCTTTAAATGTTTAGATCTTAAGGAAAATGTAGTTTTGATTCTCCAAAATTTGTGCAAAAGGACCTCAAAAGCCTTTCACATCATCTCAAAACAAGAAAATAGGGGAGAAGTACTACTTTTGGCCTTGTTTATAATACGAATCTGCCAAATTCAACTCAGTGGTGACTAAACTCGATAGGAACCATTTTGGCGTTCCACTTCCAAAATTTCTAAAAGGATTAACAAAAAATATAGAAAAATTGGGGAAAAACTTAGAAAGAAAAAAAGTAACAAAACACTGCATGTCTACATCTACAATGCAGTTTGTTATTTTCACAGGTCAAATAAATGACTAATAAGTCAGAACAGCATGCTGCAATGTCATTATGACATGGATTCTCAATCAACAATGTCAAAGCCTCATATATCTTAAAATGATCACATCTACATCATCATTAATACAAATTCAATAAGCATTAAGTCAGTAGACAACAGTGTAACAATGTAGTAATACTACTTTTACGGGAAAAAAAAACAATGTAATAAAATTAAGAAATGGATAACATGTCACCACAAATCATAACTTGAAAACCTAAAAAAATATTAAAAACCAAATACAGAAAAGAACCAATGAACTAAAAGAAACTCTTTATCTAATGCAGTGAGAATTCCAAGAGGAATGGTTGTTTAAGTCCCTTAAAGTTGTTGGAAGTCGAAATCAACAACAAAAATTTGCAAATGACTCATCTTCTTATTTCCCCCCAAAATCAAATAAAAATCAAAGAAAATAGACCCATCAACTGCATAAAACAATGGAAGCGAAACATTGGAACAATTTACCAAAAAACAACCGATTTTTTTATGTTTCAACACACAGTGGAATGAGAATTGAGGAGAATGAGAAAAATCCCCCCAAACCTTTAAATAACAGCTTATAAAACCCATTTTTTTTTATTGGAGGATACAAGATCATTATGCCGCCTAATTTAGAGATCATTTTAGGTTAAAAAATGTAATAGCAGTATAATGACTTCATTTGCATGCAATTTCAAACAAAATCAAAACTCCAACTTTCATCTGATGGATTGAAATTCGCAAGGGAAAGTTAATAAGCCTGTTTCATTTCGGATGAGTCATAAGAAAACTTAGGCCATTTTAGCCACATGAAACATAACTTACAAGTTACAACTATGATGTCAGCACTAGAAGTCATCCAAGCACAATGCTCAAGATTATATGAATTGGTGTCATATTTAGGGAATATCTGTCCATAGATGAGGAAGGATATGATCTTTTGGCATATGTAAAGGATTAGAGTGAAGCAAGAGAACCTGTCTGTGGGAGGCTATGAACATATAGAGGCAGGTCCAGAACAGAAGAATCAACTGTGATGTCGACACTAGAAGCCATCCAAGTGCAGTGCTTAAGATTATATGAATTGGTGACATATAGAGGGAATATCCATCTATGGATGATGAAGGATACAATCTTTTGCACGTGTGCATGAACAGAGTAAAGCAAGGCAACATGTCTATGGGAGACTATGGGCATAGAGAGGCAGATTCAACACAAGAAGAATCAACTTCAGAGGGTTCAGATTCAGTTCAAACAGAGTGATAGAGGGCAGCTGGCTGTCTAACTTTCAAACACGGGACAACCTCCCACAAAGGCCCAGCAGGATAGTAGACGCAAATTGATGAACTTAATGATCAGGATTGTGGTCGTGTATCTTCAGCATGCTCTTACTCATGGATTCAAACTTTCCCCAGAAACGTTAACAGGATGGTGGAAGCAGATCGACAAACTCAATGACCACAATTATGGCCATACTCTTTACGGAGTTCAAACATTTAGTTTTCTTTCAAACTTCTCAAATAGTAAATCAATGAACTTGATGTACCTAAACCTTAGTTCTACTAGGTAAAAGAACATAAAATATGACACTGCCATGCGCTTTGTGATCTTTAAGTATATAAATGGAAACAATTAACAAAAAAATAACAAGGAACTACTTTCTCTACACTGGATAAATTGTACATAGGGAACCAAGAGATACAGAAAGAGCACCTGAATCTGATCAGAGTATCACTCGAACTCAGATGCCTCCTCCGAATCAGAGAGGGGTAACAGAGTGCAGGTTCCAATCATATGTCCATTGAGACACACATAATACTCAATACAATCTTTATAAGCTCCCAACCGGTTGCAGGCACTCCTTGGTATCAACTTGGCCTGCAGCATGCTCCATAGTTTTGCCTTGCAATAAGGGCACACCTCCGTAGGGTGGAGCTTTGCCTCCTGGTCAATCAACATCTTACGAACCCTTGACATTGAAAACGACTTGAATACTCCGCGAAAAAAACCAATGTCGCCCTCTTCCCCCTGATCAAGATGCTCACAGGGGTCTGATACGTACAATACATCTGTTCTGCATTGAGGTACAAGAAAACTCTTCCCTGATGTCCTTGAAAATCTTGTTCTATGAACAAAATGACCAGGGATTTGAATGCTGTTAAAAAGACCACCTTTACTACAACCCGAACAATAAATAAGCATCTTCCCAAGTGCTTTCCAGTTACCATCAACACTGTGACTTCCACTAGACTGCAGATCAAGCATCATCTTTGGTGCTCGGGTTCGGCAAAACTCCTTCCATAAGATGCGTTTGGCAATGTCATCAAACCATTTGCTCACACAAGAAAGGGCTGCAATCAGCCTTGGGTTCCAATTCAAATGTTGAAAGACTAGGAAAATTGCATCCTCACTCAGATGACCCTTTGTGCATATACATGTTGCTGAGTGCATACAACGGTACTGTTTTACCAACATTTTTCCTCGGTCAAAGGATAGAAATTACAACTATGTCGGGGGAATGTTGTTACTGCAACATATAAGCAAAAAAATAATCATCAGTATGGTGAGTTTCTCAAACAGGGAACTCATAAACACAGCAGATTACACTTATAGTACAAGAGTTTCACACAAGTTTAGTAAGAAGAATGATTATTATACCAGATGAAGATAGCAAAGGCAACAAAGGAACACTAATAGAAAAGAAATGTAGTTGAACACAAACCACTAACTCCACGCTACAGATGCAGATAGATTTACTACATACAAACCAGGGCTTGACCTGGAAAGAGGCCCTTTTAGCACATCTCAGTTTGCAACCCAGAATGTACATGGAAGACAGTGAAAACTACAAGGAATATCATAAATTTCCTTAATAGCATTTGTCAGACTATGGGTTAAGGCAGGCACTTAATGTGACGTATTTAGAATCATCTTCAGCAATTAAAGGAAAAAGATTTGTCTAAACAAACTTCAGTAAACTGACCTACAGAGCAGTAACCTCTTTATCATTAGCTGTAGAGAGCAGGGATTAAATTATCAGTTGTAGAGAACGTATAGCCCCAAAATGATATGTTTCAGGCAATTGTTTAATACACTAATTGTATTATGTTCAAAATAAATCTGAAAAATATATATATATATAAAAACAAGAATATTAAAAAATGTTAGACTTAATCTATCTGATGCATGGATATTTTTATGTATAAAATCAGCATGAGACCCAGAATGAAATGCAATGGCCAATATTTTAAAACTCAGTGGAGAGAATGGCTTAGATAGATGCCATGGCAGGAAGAAGGCCGGTTCAAACTGATCGCTTCAGATAAAAAATAGAACTTAGAGTGTTTGTGGACAAATATTCCTGTAGGTACAACAGCAACAAAGCTAGCCAATTTTGTTCCCTAAACATGGTATACTCAGCTATGTTTGTATTCCGAAAGAGACAAAGGGAACCAGATTACTCTTTTGCACTCATCAAATTTGGGGACTCAAAATGGGAACCGGACTAGACACCTTAAACAAATAAATAAAGACAGAAAGGTCGGAAGGAGAGTGGATTCAAGTCATCAACACAAGGAACAGTAAATAAAGAGGGATTAAGTGGGAGGATCTAGTCTCCATTTTCATTAGCAACTTGTTGGAGAACACTGAACTACTTAAGTAGGCTTGCTACGGTCATCTTTCTCAAACTTTGGAAGAGTACTTGATGCTTTCATTCTGATGTGAAGGGATTTTGTTTTGGTTTTGTCAGCTTCCATGGCAAAAGGATAGCAGCAAGGGCAATTCAGGTGACGAATGGCAGCATTTGTGTGGGCAAGAAGATTGGTTGTGAAGGAGCTAGTTTTGACTGGTCTCAAAGGAAAAAGATCCAGTCCATATTGCCTGTTTTCCATACTTCTTCCAAGGGTAAGGAGGCCCTGCAGCTCATGTGCCCTTAGCTGCCGGGGTTGGTGTCCTATTAGTTTTTCTAGGTCATAAAGAAGGGTGCTACAGATATTATTTCGGTGTCTTGCAAGGGGTTGGGCCCCAGGCCAGTAACTTTATCTCAGTAGAGAGGGAAGTTGTGTTTGGTAATTCAGCTTTGGTAGCTCAGTCTCATCGGGAGTGTGAAATGGATAGGTTCTTTGCTTCCATTGAAGCGTTATGTGATTCCAAAGGATCAAAGGATGTAATAGTGGTCGACTTGGTGGTCCCCACATTCTTCTGTCATTTAAGGATGTCAAAGTTGCTCTTCAAGTGATTAAGAAGTTTGATGTCGAGTTCTCTGAGATTTTCTCCTCCTTGGACAAATGGGTGCCTTGTCCTAATCTATGTTACATGGACTCGGCATTAGTATCAGATACGGGTGCGTATTAGGTGCAGGTGTGCCTCAAGAAAATATGTTAAATACCTTATAAATGAAGAATCGGCACAAGTATTGGGTGCAGGTGCGTATGTGTCATGTACGGGTGCGTCATGTTTTTGGAAATCAAAGGTCCTAATCAGTAGAGTAGATCAGTTTGGGTAAGATATTTTGGCGTTCCTTCCAATGTGGGGCCCTAAAGTTTTTGAAGAAATAAAGAGGCAATTTGGAGAGCTGGTAGGGGTGGTGAAGCAAACATTGCACTAGGTGGAGACGTAGAGCTGGAATGTGGGAAGGTGTGTATTGAAACTTGAAAGCCACATTTTTATTAACTAGATGATAAATGTGAGTATTTTTGGGGAGCTGTTTGAAGTCATGGTGAGGGACGAGTTGGGTTAGCAATGGTTTGATACCAAAGAAAGGAGATCTAAGCAGGTTTTGGTGATACATACCTTGGAGTCAGAAGGAGATTTGCAAGAGGGTGTGGGCAGGAGCTTGAGAAGGGAGAACGTTGTTGGTTCTGCTCATCTTGGCTTGGCAGTAGCAAGTAGTTGTGGGAGAGGGATTGGCATTCCCAATCATGCTGTGCTATTGCGCCCCCCCCCCCCCCCCCCCGGGCTTCGGCAGTAGACGAGGAGCTATAGCTGAAGATGCCTAATTCCTATGTTGTTCCAGTACCTCAGCAAACTTACGATTAGGTGATCTTTCCTTTCCAAGGAAGAAGACAGAGAAAAGGCTAATAATTAGGTTATTGTTTTTGCAAAAGAGGAAGGGTGTAAGGGTTCAGGATCCTGTTGTAGGGTGAGCTTCTATGGTAACTGTCAGGAGAGCTTTGGCCTTCAAGGCCTCTCATGTAGTTGAGAGTCAACAACCATTGCAGTTTTGGGGGAGGCTTGAGAAGGAATTCTACAGGAAAAGGTACCTTCATCAAACTGTTCTTTCCTTTCCCATTCCTTTTCTACTCGTGTACTCCCTAACACAAGTCAAAGAGGGTTTCAAGCTAAGGATATAGTCAGAGCAATTGCCCCAGCCGGCCATCTCCTCCAGACATCCTTTAGGTTTCAATTCACCAGGGAAACCTCCATCAGACACTTCTATAAGAGATTCGACAAGATGTGAAGCATTGCCCTTGTAATCCTATTCCAAAACAGGTATATTTGCGGGTGATAGAATTATCCTCCAAGACAATCAATTATGATCTTTAAGTGAGGCCAACATCCTTGGAATAACCAAGGTGGGCTCCTCTGTGATCCAATACCGATTATACATAATCTTCCTAGTGGAAGAAATCAGTCTGAGCATCAAATGCTTTTGCAGAATAGCTCCAGGGATATGGAAACGATTTTGCAATATAAGACACTGGCTGACTCAAAACAAAGAGGCCATGCTTCTGACTGTCCAGCTCTTGATCTCCAAAAATCTATTCAGGCGGCTTCAAGAAGAGAGTATTACTGTCGGGAAGAGGACCATCAATATTCAACCCTCTGTAAAGATCAAGGGTCTGATTCTGCAAAGCATCTTGCAGAAGCTGTTGGGCATGCACTCATCACTCCTTAAGCTCCTCTTGAAAACACAGTATCTCAGCTTCACCAATTGCCCCTGCACGAGAACAAGGCCCCAGCATTGTGCCCAGCAGAGCTCGATGAAGAGGGGACGATGGGAGAAATCAGTTTGGTTAAACATATTCTCCCCCAGCATAAAGCAAGACAAATGTCGTCATCCCCCTAACCGGTGACAGAATCTGTCAATGAGAGGGAAAGTGGAAAAAATAGCCAATTAGGGGAAAGACTTTGACAAATGTCAAGGGTTTGCAAATAACGAACAAATGGAGGAATATTCAGTGAATGCATTGAGAACTGCTAACCCATGTGGGATAACCACTGTGGAGGTGAAAAGGGATCACCAATTGCCACCGCAGGGAACAGATGGCAGCACATCGCCACAGGTATCCTCCTCGGAAGTTATCAACAAGGCCAGTCCTCTAGGATCAAAACAAAATTGAACACCTACCTCTCGCACAAAAAGGATGCATAGACACAAGTCCGATACGTACAGTGCTGGCCAAGCAACAACTGAGCAAAGAATTGAAAGCTCCTGCTACTCCTTAGAATGAAAATCGAGAACGAAAAATGGGCAAAGAAGGCAAAGAACTAGGCCTAGTGGCCTACAAAGAATCAACCTTGAATGGGCAAAAGGAGACTTTCATAATCGCCAAACTCAAGTGGGGCACATATGTAGACACTTTAAAAAGCTTAAACCGTATGGGATCATATCGAGATGGGTAATGCAAAAGCCCACGAGGAAGGCGCAGTCGCCCGCTCCAATCAGATAAGACCAATGATGCTGCAAGCAATTGCTTGAAAATAAGGGGAGACCATGGAATACTCCAAAATCCTAATCCTGCCACCAAAGCCTGTAGAAAATATCTCCGAGGCCTATAGGCTACAAACACAACCTTTTCTCTCTACAAGACTAGGTCGGCTGATTGTAAGCTAGAAGAGCTAGAGTGTAAGGAGCTGTGCAGGCAAGACCTACCCTCCAACTTTGCTTCTCTCCTTTGGTTTTTGTAAAGGATACTGGAGACCGACAAGGTCAATTAGGAGTCTAGGGCTACCCAAATCCACTAGTTGTAATACACAGACCCAAAGAAAAAAAAAACAATGTATTGATCCTTGCCTTATCCACCCTTTTAATGTACATATTGCTTTCTACAACACAAAACCACGCACGCACAAGGCACAAACACAGTCCTGCAGCCAATTGTGATGCAGGTCAAACAATTAACTATGACGCTTGCACCTCCACTAAGACTCCTACAACCCATCGATTCCAGAGAGAGTGCGGAAACTGGAAAGGCATCTGCATGGACCTCATCAAAAGGTTACCAACAGCGGTGCCCGGCCGCGTCATCAAGCATGTTCAGTTTTAGATCACTCTGACCAACCAATATGGTTTGCTCAAGCACTTTTCTGGGATGTTTCAAAACTACATGGAATTCCTCAATCAACCACGGCTGATCATGCAAACACAATCTCCTCCCAGTACCATTGCCCAATCGAAGGCCGATTCAAGCAAACAAAGATAGAAAAGTTACAAGGAAAGGAAACCCTAAGAAAGAATCTTACCTGAGACGAAGCTTTCTCTCCTACCGATTCCTTTGCAATATGAGAAGAATCTCTCCAAACATCTGACCAGATTTCTGCAAGAGGATTAAAAAAGAAGAAGAAGAAATCAGGGTTTTGTGAAAATCCAGGAAATGCGGAAGCAGAGAAAGAGGATTTCTGGAATAGCCGCCATAAGTTTTACACGAATTTCCAGAAAAGGATCGACCTGCTACTTGTGCCCGACGAATCTACGGTTCTGTCCAGAAATATAACGCGTGGCATGTTGCAGTCGACAGCATTGTGAAACGTTCCGCGACCGCAGTCTGGGCCTTGGCGCACTAGCTTGATTTAATTTTAGCCCTTTCTAGGGTGAATCTTGATTCGCTGCTTAGTTGGGCAGGGCAGGGCCTTGGTGATGCATTGAGGGAAAAAGTAATAATAATAATAATAATAATATAATAATAATAATAATAATTTTTTAATCTCAAGTTAGGGGGCAGGGACCCAGCCATTTAGCGAGGGGAGTAAACCTTCGGTGATGTTGGAAAGTCCTCTGGTGATGAAAGTATACCACCAATGACACTATGTACCTTTTGAGTGATAAAAGGTGATTACCCATATTTGAATTTAAGCAAACGGTAAATTAGACTTTTCTTGCCATTAGGGTAAGAGGTCATTCTTAATAAGATTTTTTAAGTTGAAATCAAATTTCACTAGGACTTGAGCCATTCGGACAGTAGAGTGTCAATTTAAGTACCCCGTAAATTTTAACAAGGTCAAATTTTAGTGTTGTCCAACCATTATCATTAATTGAAATGTGAGAAAATTATGTTGTTTAAAACCATTAAAATAGATCAAGCAAGGGTGATCAATAGAGTTTATATTCTATTACATTCCTATGGAGATGTTTTCATCTCCAATCTCCTCATGATTGATATAACCCCGAATGGGCCAAATAGGATAAATGGACAATATTCTACTAGGAGCAAATTGCATGTTGCTAATATGTAGTCTAGGTTGTGGGACCCACTTACATGTATGTTTATCAATGGTAGGAGAAAAGATTGAAAAGTGATTTGATGGGCAAGGAAAAGCCCAAAATTGCCCTACCGAATTATCCTAACCCTAGAATTAATAACTCTAAAGTTTAATGGCATTTTAATCATGGAATTTTTTAGAATCAATGTAACGGTGAGTGAATGTTCAATGATTGTAAAAATGGTCCTGATGTTAGTTTATATGATCAAAAGAGCATAAGGGAGTTGCATTAATCAAGATTGCTGTACCGAAGTGGGCCCCATAGAGCTATGTAACCTATTCATAGGAAAACATTCTCCTAAGACTTTTACGTAGGAGGCTCTTGTAAGGACTCGATCCTTAATTTATATAATTTTTTAATTTATATGATTGATTAGTATTTTTATTAATTATTAGACATAAAGCAAGGTTCACAAAAAATAATTAAAAGGTTAGTGAAGTAATTAATAATTTTTGGAATCAAAATATTTTAAAATTGTAGGAAAATCGGTCTGGAAGGTTTTACCGCCGGTGGTAAGCCAGTTTGTTGAGCCGTAACATGAATTTCGGATAGAATCCAATTTAGGAAAGTTCACTAATATAACCGTGGATAACATGTTATATCAACCCAATGGCCTGTATGTTGTTCAAAAGCCCTTAAATTCACAAAGCACTTTCTAAATTCAATTCAAAGCCTCTTAAACCGATTCTAGGCTTTATAAAAACATTATGCTGCCCCTATATATGCATATTGCATCCCGCACACTTTAAATATGAGAGAGAGAAAGAAAAAGCTAGAGAAGAGACTTAAGGCCAGAGATCAAGAAAAGACATTAACAAGTAAAGTTACCATTCAAAATTGGCTGTTCTTCTTTCATGCATTATCCTTTCCTTCACTCCTTGATTTTTCTTGACTGATTTAGAACGATCCATGTGAATCTATCCGTAGAATGCAATTAAACAAAGAAAAATGAGGGGATTTGATCCAACACCCGAACTTTATTATTATTCTTTTTTTTTCCAAGAATTGGACGAGTTTAAAGGTTTGGATTGGCCCTACATTAGTTGAATTTGGTTTTAGTGATTTGCACATGGAGCGACTCATGGATCCCTATGTGATGAATCTTGAAAACCATAATGTCCAGAATTATGTTTATGTATTTTTATCATTTTCATGTTGTAATAAGAGGCCTTAGATTTAGTTTTACCATGTTGGAAACATATATTATGCACTTGTAACCTATTTTCAAAGGATTTATAAAACCTACTTTTTTTTTAAACAAAATTGTACTTAAACTCGTGGGTACTTACGCAGGTTAGAAGCATGAGATTTAGCCCAAATTTGATATCTATGCCCATCATGAGTGAATCTTTCCATCTTCCTTGGTCCGTTCATCAATGGGACTCTAGGTGCACCCATCTAGCTACCTAGTTTTGTAAGATCATACAAGATATATGTATTGAAAGAAGGGTATATCTATTATTATATAGACAATATTCTCCTAGGAGCAGACTATTTATGTTGAGCCCTTGTGATCGAATTGGATCCTAACCTCATCCCCAGGACATAAGAATTGAGGCCAATTAATTTTTCTTCTTAAATTACATTTGTATCCCCAATTCCAATTTGATCGAAATTTGCAATGTGTTCATATGTAACTAATTAGTCACCATAATCATCAATATTTATAATCTGCTATTGACCTAAAAAATTTTCAAATATTACAGTAAAGACATTACAAGCAAATTTCAAGCTAAGGGAACAAAAACTTTAGGATTGTGGAATGCCAGGTCAAATATTGCATATACATGTTCAGAACTGATACAACTAATTCAAAAGAGTTTAGATGAGCTCAATGTGCAGTGGTTCAAATTTCAAAATTAGTGGGCCTCATTTGGTCACTCAATTCACCAAGTATTAGACTCAAAGTTAACTCAAAACCTAGGTGTCACCAAACACATTCAAGCTTCTGAGTTATCAAAGTGGCTGAAAATCATATGGTAACTCCAAACCATGCATAGGAATTGATGCTTCAAAGAATGATGCTTCAATGGCTGTCTGCTAACTCCTTGGGATCATTTTAATAATTAATATTTCTACATGTTAGAATCAGCTGAAACTCCTGTAGAAAGTTCAAATTATATTTAGAAGTGAGTCTGCAAAGTTTTAGGTCAAGTGGATGTCACTTGACCCAAAGTCAACAAACATGTCAAATTTGGGTTAATGACCCCCCCAAGGCATGAGGTCGAGGTCATTGACCAAAGTGCTACTTTGAGGTGACCGAAGTTGATGAAATTCGGACATAAAGCTTAAGTCATGCTCATAAGTAGTTTTGTGAATTTTTAAACCAAGAGGACTTTATCTAACTTTACTTTAACTATATGTCGGTTAGGAGTCAATGACCCTTAAGTCATAGGGGTCGCTGACTAAAAATCCTACTTTTAGGAGGTTAAAGCTGATGAAACTTGGATTAGAGACTCAAAATGTGCTCAAAGTCAATTTCCCAAAGTTTCAAATCAATTGAACATAATTCGGGTAGAAAACAAGCTGACTGCAGCAATATAAGAGGACATTGACTTAGAGCATGCAACAAGTAGTTCATTGATCAAAATCCTACCTCCACATGTCTAAACCAAATAAAATTTGGATGGACGCTTCAAGATGCTCCCGATATCAGTCCCTCCAAGTTTTCAATCAATATGAGGTTATTTTGGGCCTCAAACAGTTAAAACAAGGGCCTATTTTTATAAAAAGTCAACAAAGGGTTGACCAACTTCAAAAGGTCAAAACAAGATAAAATTTCTATGACACATTCAAAATAGTGTTACAAATATCGCTCTAAGTTTTGTAAAGATTGGACATCGTTCAGACCCCAAACAAATAAAAACCGGTTACACATGCAAAAACATCAAAATTGGGCCCGTCCGTGGCCACGGCCACAGTCACGGACACCTGTGAAAGCGGTTGTCGGCAGTTTTTAGTGGTTTTCTCCAGTTCATTTCAAACTAAAACCTCCCATAACTCCCTAAATTGCCTCTGAAGTCTATAAAAGGCAAGTTTTGCCACGTGGGAAGGGGTTCCAAGCAAGTTCAAAAGGCTCAAAGCAAGTTCAAGCAAATTCCAAAAGAATTAAAAGCAAGTCACAAAGCTTCTTAAGCATTTAAGCACTACAAGTTCACTCTTCTTCTGCTTTTCACTAACTTAAGGTGAGAAATAGCTCAAATGAGATGAAAAGGCATGCCTATCAGTCAAGGAAGATGAGTGTTAATGCCATCAAACATACTAAGGGATATAACCGCATTCAATTGGTTATTTCACTTGGAAAGGTTTTAGGCCATTTTTGAAGTTGTAAACAAGCCACTTTAGGTTTCGTTCTGTACTTCAAAAATTATAAGTTCAGAATTATATAACTTTGGCTTCAGTTTACTTGTAGAAAGCACCTTTTTGATTTTGTACAAAAACGATTCGTAACAAGAAAAAGTAATGATTAAGGTTGTAGTCAATTCCACGATCGAATTAAGCATCATTGGTGGTTTTTCAACACTTCAAAAGTCGAAAGGCACAAGTTCCAGCACTCTGAAAGCATCACAGAATCAAAATAAAGCAAAAAGGGACAAAGAGTGGCCATTTCGGCCACTGTCTATCAATGACTGTGAAGTCCCTCCCTGCATTCTTTTTTTTTTTTTTTGCATTTTTGGTCCCTTTTTATGTATTTTCTTGTAATATTCGAGTTTGGATCACACTTGAGACTAGGGAGAGGAGTTGTAATTTTTTAAAACTTGTAAACAACCTGCAGCCTCGAGGTTAGAGCGTTGAACCCATGTAAACAAAGGGAATTTAATTATAAACTGTAATTATTTTTCCATTATTCTTAATACTTGAAATGTGTGAATGTTAGACTTAAATCCATTGCATTTCAAATCAATTTCGAGCGTGACCATCTGTGAAGATGGCAAAACCAAATGTATCATAATAATGACAAAGCCGACGCAAGTAATAGAAATGCATTTACTTTAAAAATTCACTTATAAATTGATTGAAGGTTTAAGCACAAGGCCAATAATCAAAGATAATAACCCAACAAAAGATATGCATTTGTATCTCAAAATTAAAGAAATAAAAAAAAATTTAGTAGTATGTGTGGTTCTCATGTGCAGATCTTTAGGGGCAGCGTCAATCTCCAGCTCAACAGCTACTCCAGTGCCTAAGTGGTGAATGTAGCATCATTAAATTACAATAATCTGGTAGGTAAATAGATGTAAGTAAATGGATAATATGTATCAATATAGAATAATGACAATAAAAGATCATGAGAGTCAAAAAATGGAAAACTGGGCATAAAAGAATGAATAAAGACAATACTAAAGGAATCACGAAAATGCAATACTCTAGCTACTCTAGCTACAATCTCTAACAACAAGCTACTCCACATAGGCTAATGCATCAAGACAAACCTCATCGAAATCATAATGCAACCCAAGCAAACCTAATTAAAACAAATGCAAACAGAACAGTTGCACGTTAACTCACATAATACATGTTGGATCGATGACATACGCTCACTTGCTCGATTTGCAAATGGTAAATATATGCATTGAAATAAGCCTTACCTATGGGATGATGCCTAAATCGTGAGAGACTAAATCAACCTAGTGGTGCCAAACTCGAAGGTTCAAAGATCACACAGTGCAATGTTAGGCTAGTCCCTCATCAAATATCTGTTGACCCATAACAAAAAATCACAAACATTACAATTATTGCAGTGAAGACATCACAAACAAAATTCCAAGCCAGGGACACATAAATGCTAGGGTCGTGTAATGTCAGGTCAGCTAATGCAACTCAATTATAATACTTTGCATGAGCTCAGAGTATGACAATTCAAATTTCAGAGGTGGTGGACTTCATTTTGTCATTCAACTCACCAAACATCAAATTCAAGGTTCACTGGTTAAAAGCCTAGGGGTCATTGAACACACTCAAGCTTTTAGGCTACCAAAGTGGCTGAAAATTAGATGGCAACTCTAAAACATGCTTAGGAATGATGCTTCAAAGTTTCAAAGCATTCGGACTTCATTCTAGCTCAAACTCAAGTTTTGGTGACTGTTTGCCAGCTCCTTGAAATGTGATCATTGAAATTCGAACAGCATGGGGTACATGTACTCTAGCTACTTTACCAAAAAAAAAAAAAAAAGGTTTCCCATAATAGAGTGAATCCATTTTGGGGTATTTCTTCTCAAAGAAGAAAAGAAAAGAAAAAAAAATGGTTTTCTTTCAAAACATGTCCAAATTTCAAATTCATCTTGGATCATACCCAATTTTGACCAAGATTTGTCATCTCAAATTCCTTTTGGACCAAAATTCACAAAAGCCAATCTTCTCAAAATTTACATCTCATTTTGACTAAAGTCAAGCCAAGTCAAAACCACCTTGATTTTTTGAAAAACAAAAATCCACAAAAACACAAACCCAAATCCATTTAAATCCAAACCTTGACTTTTTCTTAAAACCTTAGAGATTTATTATGTGGGTGTTCTCCACAATCCCCACAAAGATGCCACTTTAGATATCTGTGACAAATAGATTATGAGAAAATCAAATCCACTTCCAAAATCCCAAACTAAATTCATAAAATACTGAATTTTCAAGTAACTTAGGGATTTCTTTTTGTGGGTGTTCCCTGCAGTCCCCACAGAGATGCTACTTTTGATGTCTGTGAAAAATAGGGTAAAGAAAATTAGAACTCTTATACACCAAAATTCATCATCAAACCCTTCATAATTTTTGATCAAAATTTCAAGTTTAGGGCCACAATCTCTCTTGACAAAACCATAGTTTCATCAAGCCATTTATCATTCCCATAGATTAGCTATTTCAAGGCAAAATGATTATCATGCTTTAATCATTACACCTTGAGGGGGTACTTGTTGACCCATTAAAAAAATCACAAACATTACAAGTGTTGCAGTGAAGTCATCACAAACAAAATTCCAAGCCAATGACATATAAACCCTAAGGTTGTGGAATCCTAGGTCAAGTATTGCATTCAGATGTTCAGAACTGATGCAACTCACTCAGAAAACTTTGGATAGGCTCAGAGTGTAGCAATTCAAATTTCAGAGGTAGTGGACTTTATTTGGTCACTCAACTCACCAAGCATAAAATTCAAGATTCATTGGCTCAAAGCTTAGAGGTCATTGAACACACTCTAGCTCCTAGGCTACTAAAGTATCTTATATCACATGGCAACTCTAAAGCATGCTTAGAAATGATGTTTCAAAGTTTCAAAGCATTCGGACTTCATTCTAGCTCAAACTCAAGCTTCAGTGACTGTTTACCAGCTCATTGAGGTCACTATGATAATTGACACTTTTACATGTTAAAATCAGCTGAAACTCCTAAAAAAAGTTCACATTCAGGAACAACCTTACATGATTTCAAGTCAAATGGGTGTCATCTGACCCAAAGTCCAACAAACATATCAATTTTGGGTCAGTGACCCACAAGCCATGGGGTCACCAACTAAAGTCCTACTTCTAGGTGACCAAAGTTAATGAAATTCGGACATAAAGTTCAAGTCAGGTTAAGAAAGTATGTTGTAAATCTTCAAGCCAAGGGGACTTCATCTGACCCTATTTCAACTATGTGTCAGTTTAGGAGTCAATGATCCCTAAGCCATGGGTTCACTGACCGAAACCCTACTTCTAGGAGGCCAAAGCAGATCAAATTTCGATTAGAGACTCAAAATGTTATTAAGGTTAATTCCTCAAAGTTTCAAATTAATTAAACATCATTCGGGTAAAAAACAAACTAATTGCCTGCAATGCAAGAGGACATTGACTTAGAACTTCCAACAAGTGGGCCACTGGTCAAAACCCTACTTCCACAAATCCAAGACACATGAATTTGGATGGACCATCCAATATGCTCTTGACATCAATCCCTCCAAGTTTCAAGTCAATCCGAGGTTATTTGGGCTTCAAACAGCTCGTATGAGGCCACATTTTCATGAAAAGTTAAAGAGAGGGTTTACCAACTTCAAAAGGTCAAAAAAGGCTAAAATTTCTATCACACACTCAAAATGGTGTTAGAAAACATTCATCCAATGCTCGTAAATAACAAACATCATTTGGGCCCCGAACTAATGAAAATGGGTCACATATGCATAAAACCCAAAATTGGGTCTATCTGTGATTGCGGTCATGGTCATGGACACCTATAAAGTGGTTTTTGACAGTTTCTGGGAGTTCTTTCACTTTATTTAGAAGTATAACTCCCACACAACTGCTAAGAACCATCCCAACTCCCTTTGAAGTCTAAAAAATGCATACTTAGGCACTTGGGAAAGGTTCTAAACAAGTTCTAAGCCCCAAGCAATGATTACAAGGTTCCAAGCAAAGATCACAAGACCTCTCAAGCATTACACTTCCAAGTTCCCCTATATTCTTTTTCCTCTCACCAAAACTCAAGGTGAGAAATAGTTCAGAGGAGGAAAACACACATGTTTGTTCTTCAGAGAAGATAAATTTCAAAGTCATCAAGAACAGTGGATGAAAACTGCATTTCTTTGGTTCTCTTACTTGGAAGGGTTTTAGGTCATCTGTAAGGTTGTGGACAAGCCTCCTTAGGCTTTATTCTATTCTTTGAAAATTATAAGATCAGAATGATACAACTTTGCCTCGGTTGCTTGTTCAAAAGCACCATTTTTAGATTTGCACAAAAGCAATCCGTGACAAAGAAGTGGTAATTACCAAAGATAATAGGAGATTCTATGGTCAAATTCAACATTTTTGGTGATCATTCAACAGTCCTAAAGTCAAAAATACAGATTTCAACACTCTGAAGGCATTAAAGGGGCAAACAGAAACGAAATTGGAAGAAAACAGTGGCCAAAAGGCCATTGTTTGTCAGGTAGAGGCTTAGTGACTATGGGTCACGATCACCACCTGTTTCTTCATTTGCTACATTTTTCTCTCTTTTTTCATGTAATTTCCTTACTTTTCCAGTTTGGATCACATTTTAGACCAAAGTGGGGGGGGGGGGGGGGGGGGGGGTTGTAATTTTTCAAAACTTGTAAACAACCTGCACCCATAAGGTCAGAGCATTTGAACCTATATATTAAAGGGAATTTAATGATGAACAATAGTTATTTTCCCCTTCTTCTTTGCACTTGAATGTGTGAATGTTGGACACGATTCTATTGCATTTCACCTCATTTTCAAGCATAATCAGTATCCCATCGAAAGCAAAGCAAAAGAAAGAAGAACAACTCCATACGCATGTCCAGAACATAAACATAACCATAGCCACAACACTAACTAGTCCCCAATACCACCTTCACTAGCCTCGAATACCTCTTAACGGATCACATACTCATAAACCATCTCTTGTGATATGCTAACCAAAGTTAGACCCCAAAGTCTATATATCCATTAAAAATCCATATTAAGTGCACACGTAAACCAAAGCAATATAAAGACTGATGAGAACAATGGTGAGAACAATGGATACATGCACACGTCATGTAATATAGGAAAGTACTAATACATGCACACAGCACACATCATGTAATATAGGAAAGTACTAACCTATATGACAATTCATGATTCATATGAGTCAAAGGGATATACACTAAACAAACTAAAGGTTATGGGTTGTCTTGCACATGTAGGGTCCATATTGTCTAACAAAATTGCTACACACTTCCAGGATAGCTTATGTAGTGAATTTGGTGCTTTGAAGGTTAAAGATATTCAGGAGGTCTGCTTCACCACTCACTAAAGGTTAAAGATGTTTTACATGCATAACTGAAGAAATTGTAAGGAGATATCAAGCTCACACATCCCCTTACAATTGGTCCAATCATATTCAATAATTATAAAGGCTAATGGTCATGATTCTAGGGCAAGGGTTCCAATTTTCCAAAGTTCAAAATGATGAAAAAATAAGCTTATGGTTAGCCATAATTCGTCCCAGGGTTAGTAGTGCGGTTTTCTATGGCTTGCTACATGACTAACTGTGAGCTTACTGAAACTTAATTCATGTCAATTTAAGGTTTTTGGATCTACAATAACCCTCAAACAAAGAAGATTCAGAACTAGCTATGGGCATCCTACGGCTAACCATAATGCACCTATGGTTAGTCGATGTTTAACGCCCATTTAGAATTGGCAGTTGTAGTGTGATCCATGGTTAGCTTTTTGGAGCTTATGGCTCACTTGGAGCATCTACGGCTTGCCATAACCTTGAGAATTCAAATTTGTTTTCCTAGGGAGCCATCTCCCAAGCATCAAGTGGGGTTCCTAAAAACTTCTAAGGGTTGTTCAAGGAAAGTATTTCTGATACCAATCTCCATTTTAAGGCCCATCAACCCATTCACCATTACCACTCAATAAAAACCCTAACTACAATCATATACTTATAAATGAGCTCAATAAGGTGTCTTCATGAATAAAGGCATGGAATGAAACATTCAAAGCATAATTATCATATTATTAAATTTACTCACTTGCCTTTGGGTGTAACACTAAAAATCCTTTTTTGGTGCCTAGGGTTTCAACCACATTCACTTCAAAGTGCAATCCTACACAAAGGAGTTAGAAGCTCAATCCTACATGCTAAGAAGAAGAAAGACACTACTAAGCAATAAATTTTAGGTCCTAGTGTGAGAAAAGTCAAACTACATGGAGATTGGAAAAATAGACTTACCTAGTATCTAAGAAAGACGAAGAGGATGATGAGGAAGATGAAGATGAAGGGCTTGGGGGCCTTGGGAGTCCTTGCTTGGGTTGGAAATCTTTGTGGGACTTGTGCTTGGACAGAGAAAATGGAGAGGAAGTAAAGAGTGGAGAAGAAAGAGGGTGAAACGAGGTATAGGGAGAAAAAGGAAGGGGTCTAGCCATTTTTAGAGAAAGTTTTATAAAATTACTAATAAGTGCTTAAGGACATAAGTGAAAATGGGCTTTTTGATATGTTTCTAGTTTCCAATCTACAATGGGTCCAACATGAAAGATAACGTGCATGATAAAAACTACCCAATGCACCCAACTACACTAAGTTTCTGTTAGCATATTAAAAATCACATTTATGCTACCCAGCCTTATATAGGCTTGTCACCTAGACCCCTATAGGTCCCTTGTCACATCCAGGTAGAACATCTTGTATGTAAGGGGCCGATTGGTTGGAGTTTTAACCCTATCCATACTCCCAAATTCAAAAAAAAATTCTATTATCCTCTCACTTATTGTTCTAAAAAACTTTTTTAAATTCAATTTCAAATACATTTAACCCACTTAGCCAGTTTAAACTAAAACTAAAAGGGGTTGACCTAAATAGCCAACCCTTTCATAACCTTTTTTCAAGTCAAGTCAAAACCATGACTTTGACTTTTGAAACAAATCAAAAGTCATAAATTTCACATCAGTTCATTTCAAACTAACATAAAACCATTGATTTTTCCAATACCTTCGGGATTTTGCTGGGTGGTCACCATAGTTCCTAAAGATAAAGATGTACACAAATGATATCCTTGACAAATAGGTCAAAGAAAATCAATGCCTTATGTTTTTACAAAACCCATCATCATTCCCCATGGTTTTTAGTTAATTTTCCAAAATTCAAGTATAGGCATACAACTAACCTTAACAAATCCTACATTTCTGTAAAATTACCTATTTTCCATAGATTGACTATTTCGAGGTACAATGATTCCAAAGTCATCATTTTCCATCATTGTACCTTGAGGGGGCACTTGTTAGTACATTAAAAATCACATTTATACTAATAGTGCAAGGATTAAGTCATTGACAAATGGGAGGGTAACATGTAGAATTTCATCTCCCAAGATCTTTATCCAACTCAAAAAAGATATATGGGAAGTTCTCAAGTCACTTAAAGCATATGAAGAAGCCAAATAGTGAAGATCAGTTCCATGCTCCTTAAGACTCAAGCCATTTAGGCATGGGCCCAAATGAATGCACTTAGCATGGTTTTAGTAGTCAGATCAAGACCAAACTTCATATCATCATCATCACTAGCAAAGCCTTATCCCAACCATGTTGGGGTTGGTTACATGAATTCTGTTTCTCCATTCCATTCTATTTTAAGCCAAATCTTTAGATAAGTTAAACTTCTTCAAATTTGATTTAATGACCTCCATCAATGTTTTCTTTTTTTTTTTTATCTACTCCTACTTGTTGATGGGTCATCTACCTAAATAGCCAAACATTTCCTCACTGGTGCCATAACCGACCTATACTCAACATATCCAAACCATCTAAATGGCTTTTTCTAATCTTATCCCTCATTGGTGCTATCCTTAAATGCTCTCAAAAAAATTCATTTCTAATTTTATCTTTTCTAGTTTTGCTACACATCCTCCTAAGCATTCTCATCTTCGCTACATTCATCTTATGTATATGCGTATTCTTAATTGGCCAACATTCTTCTCCATATGTCATAGTTGGTCTAACCACTGTCCTGTAAAATTTGCCTTTCAATTTCATAGGTATTCGTTTGTCATAAAACACTTCAGAAGCTAGTCTCCACTTCAGCCATCTAGTTTTTATTCTATGCTGAACATCTTCATCAATATCTCCATCCTTACTAATCATCGAGCCTAGATACCAAAAAGAATCTTTACATGGTATCTCATGGGTTTCAATTTTGGGAGTGATTTCAACACTTTGTATATGTCCAATGAAGTTATAATCTATAAATAGTCAATGCAAAGAGGTAAGGGCTTAGGGCTGATTCGTGATGCAAACCTATAGTCATAGGGAATCCACTTTTTTCTCCACATGTGGTTCTCATATTTGTTACTGCTCTTTCGTACATATCCTTGAAAATTTCAATATAACTATTAGAGACATTCCTTTTCTTCAAAATTAACCAAATTAAATCCTTCGATATCCTATCATAAGCTTTTTCTAAATCGATAAAGACTGTGTAGATTTTTCCTTTTTGTTCGATATTTTTCCATGAACTGCCTAAGTGAAAAGATAGCTTACATAGTTGACCTCCCTAGAATAAAACTATATTGATTTTCAGCAATCTCAGTCATCCGTTTAAGTATTTGCTCCATGATTCTCTTCCATAACTTCATAGTGTAACTCATAGGTTTAATCCCTTAATAGTTGGTACAATTTTGGATATCTCCCTTATTTTTATATATGGCACTACAATACTTTTTTTTCTATTCATCTAGCATTTTCTTTGTCACAAGTATTTTATTAAAGAGTCTACATAACCAACTCATCCCAACCTCTCCTAAGCATTTCATACCTCTATCGAAATATCATTTAGACTTGTTGCCTTTTTTGTCTTTATTCGCTTTAATGCTTCCTTCACTTCCACCCCTCTAATTCTATGAAAAAAAGTATGCTCTGCTAATAAAGTATCCTCCTTAGTTCTTGTATCCTCCATATATTCTTCATTTAAAAGTTTGCTAAAATATTCCTTCCACCTTTCTTTAATATTGTTGTCCTTCACCAGAATATTTTCCTCTTTGTCCTTGATACATTTTGATGAGTCCTTAAAAATACATGTTTTCATACACATTTTCGACCATTTTAAGGACTTATTTACTCAAAAGAAGCCTTATTTAGGATGAAACCATGGTTTCATGCATTTATAAATCATTATAGTTAATTCTTGCATAATTTGCTTCAAAATTTCATTTTTTTACATATTCATGAAACCTGCTATTTTTGGAAAGTTTTGTGAAAATTTATATTCTCATGAAATAAATTCAATTTTCATCATCATTAGTTCATTCACATAAAATCATGGAAAATGGTGTGCATTTTCATTGTCATTTCATGAGAGATGGGCCCATAGTCATGTATTTGTGATCTTAGGGTTAAAATTATCTTTTCACATGAATTCATATTTGTTTTGTAGGAAATTAATGATATGGGTCCCATTTTCAAATAATTGATGCAAAGAAATGATTTTCAAAAGAAAGGAGAGAAGAATTAAAGAGAGGAAGAAGAAAGAAGAAAAATATGCAAAATTGGCTCTATGGGCCTACACACATGCACATGTGTGCGGGGTACACATGTGGGACATATCTAAGATATGGTCCATTTATTTATTGTACATTCTCAAAATATTTTGAAGAGAATTTGAAGAATATCTCATCAAAGATGGAGAAGAAAAGCCACATAAGAGTTTTTTTTGGAGGAGGAGTATAATTGAAAAAAATAAAAATAAAAATAAAAATAATACATGTCAGAAGATATTCCACGCCCAAAAGGAGTTATGAATAAGCTCTTGGCTGAAAAAATAAAAGAAAAAAAAATCAAGGAGGATGATCTCATAATATCCCCAAAGATATCTTTGGGTTTGGAGCAAATAAGGAGTATTTTCCAAAGAAGGAAAGTTGACAAAGCAAGAGATAAAGAAGGAAGTTCTACACTTTATGTGGGCCAAGTTTGATTCTAAGAGAGGATTTTTATCCCCAACTTATCTCTCAAAAGATCTCAATGCAAGGTGGCAAAGACAAAGAAAGAAAGAAGCTTCCAAAAGGGACTTTTAAACAAAGTAAGCAAGGAAAGAAAAGAAAAAGAAAAAGAAAATAAAAAGAGAGAAAAAAATCCCCAAGAGGAAGTCACGCCCAAAGCCTTGTATGAAGCCCATTTTTTTAATTTTTTATTATTTTTAAGATTTTAAAAGTTTGAAAACGAGTAAGAGTTGAAAAAGTATAAATAGAGCATGTAACACTCCGATCCCCTTTGAGCCGGATTAGTGGCTCATTAGTGTGTGTTTCTGTTGTTTTATCCTTTTGGACTTGGTTTTGAGCCTTGGATAGGTAGTTGCGTAACCTTTGACTTGGAATAGGTAGTTCTAAGCCCTTTTTCGTAATTTTGCTTTTGCTTTGCTCGCATCATAATTGCATCATCTTGGTGTCAGCATGTGTATTTTGTTGAGCTCGTTATTTTCCGTAACTGTGTCAGATCCATTTGGAGTCAATTGGAGAAGTTGGACCCCCGTGTGACTTGATTTGTAAATAACCAAATTCTCTTGGATCTTGTTTTAAACCTTAGAAACTATATATACAATTCAGCTCCAGATGTCTCTCATCTCTGCCCATTTGTCTCCAACGTTGCATGCAAGTTAGGAGAAGCTTCACGTTCTCTCTCTCTTCTCTTCCCTTCTCTTGCTCGATTAAGATTTGGATTCCTTGTTTTGGATTGGGTTCTTTTCTTCTTCTCTCATCTCTGTCTGTGGCTTTGGTAAGTGGGTTTTGATTTCATTTCTTTAATTGGATTCCTTTTCCAAGATCTGTATGTCTTCATTCATCTCATGCATGGTTTATTTCTTTGATTTGTTTTGATTTTAGTTGATTTGGAGCTTGATTCATTGGATTGATAGAGCTTTGAGGCAAGTATAAGTACAGGCTTTGATAACAC
Source organism: Sextonia rubra (assembly GCA_037013555.1). Taxonomy (NCBI): domain Eukaryota; kingdom Viridiplantae; phylum Streptophyta; class Magnoliopsida; order Laurales; family Lauraceae; genus Sextonia; species Sextonia rubra. Next base: position 13,531,194 of record JASUAD010000012.1, read on the forward strand.
ATATGGGTGTTTTGTTTGATTGCTTTGATTTCCATCTTCTTTAGTAGATATGATGTTTACAGCCAATTCTAAGGTGTTAGGAACCTAAAGAACTTGTTTTGAGATGTTTTGGTACAATTTCTCAGTTTCTGTAACTATCCCGAATTCGTGTTCTGTATTGTACGGCTAAGCCGTAAGTTTCTACGGCTCACATTCCAGAGACTTGAAATTTCACTTTTGTTCTACGGCTAGGCTACGGCTGAGCCGTAAATTGTCCTACGGCTGAGCCGTAAGCTAGCCGTGACCCAACCGTAACCCAGCCGTGGATTAAATCTCTGATCAGTCGAAACTTTCCAGAGACAGTGTTCCTACGGTGTGGCTACGGCTAAGCCGTGAATTGCTACGGCTAAGCCGTGGATTGGTCTACGGCTAAGCCGTATACTGACTGTAGCCCAGCCGAAAAAGGTATCAGATCAGAGGTGGAAGATGACCAGTTTAGCTATGTTTTGAATGGAACCAAGGTGAAGCCGTAGTGCATATTACGACGAGCGCGTAAGATGTCTTCGGCTCAACCATAGGTCCCTCATGGTTAAACCGTTAGGCATGGCAATTCTGAAATATAACTTAGGAAAATGGTGAGACTTGTAAGGCTCAAATACAGGTTAACCACCCGTGTAAACTGGCCCCAATGGATTCTTTGGATCACATGAATAGTCTGTTAGGCTGTGACTTATTCATGTGAGCGTTGATCACTGTTAAGCACCTCCCCATGGGTGCTGGTTTAAGGGATGTCGGTGCACGCAAAGATTACATTGCAACACTTTAATGGCAACGGTGCATCGAACAACTTAAAACTACATCAACATGCACGGTTAGTGACAGTGAAGAACTATATTAGGGTTGGCTTGTAATGAACCTTGACTCCGTATTAATCTGAGACGCATTGCATATTGTTTATAGTTTTGCCCTCTGTTCTGCCAATCTATGTATATGCATTCCGCAGTCATTTTGCTTTCGTTCTGTATATCTGTTTTATTCTTCGTTCGGCACTAAGTTCTGATCTATGCTGTGCTTTGGCTTAATATATATGCTTTGTTGGCTTTGTCTATCTCTGATTTTGGGTATTCCCTGGTGGCTCTACCCAGAGATTAACACGTGAGGATAAGATCCGGTCTTTGCCATCGGTGAGTCCAAAGCGGATAATCTCCCTTCTTTTAGATTTGATTTGATTGGTATTAGTCTGGCTCTACTCAGCCTCAGCCCTAGGATGCCCGACGGGGTTACCTTTGGCTTAGATCTCTGTATCTCTGTAACTGCAGTGTCGCTTTGTCTTGGGACCCCGGAACCCAGGAAACTGAGACCCACTTGTACCCTGGCCCGGTCAGTGGTGTTCTCCTCTGCTCTGCTTTGCTCTGCTCTCTACTGGAGAGAATATGGTTAACGTAGTAGCCACTTAGTTCAGTATTTCTATACTTTGATTCAATTATCATGCTTTAATTCTATGCACGATTTGCTTAGCATACTAAGATGAAACTCTGTATTTAATCTTCTGTCATTAATTTATTCACTTTGATACTATGCGTGTTTCACCCTTGTTACTTGTATTTGCTGGATCGATGTATTCATTTGTGTTGTCTGTGGTGTTGCAGGCACAGATCCCTTGCCCAGCTCCCCGGCGGTCGAGGAGGCTGCAGGGCCGAGTGTAGAGGCACCCTCCGGTCTGGCAGAGTGGGCCTGATCACCTCTGCCGAGCGCGTGCATACATATCAGTGGCCTTTTGTTTGAGTTTTGGTTTTTGAGATTTTGGCACTTTGGCACTTGGAATTGTACTCTATATATTTGTACATCCTTATTTTGTCGTGTACTCAGACTTGTTATTGGTTTTCCAGTATTGTATTTATCTTTGTCTTTTCCGTTCCGCATTTGTTTTGGCTTCCGCTATTTTCCTTTGTTGCTTGCTATGATATATACAGCTTCCGCGTACGCTTTGTTCGCACGTGTTAGATCCCTTGTGTATGTGCATCTGGACTGGGTTTGGATGCACGTGCACAGGAGTACGTGTGTCACCGGTTTAGCTTTTCGCTAACCCCCGAAATCTAGGCTCGGGTCGTGACAGAGCACCCCTTTAGCATTCTAAGGCATGGAAGAATTACCTACCTCCCACTTCTAGATTTCTACACTCCATCTCTCCCTCTCTTATCTCTCCATCTTAAGTCATCAAGAAAACTTAGCCCTAAAGTCACACCACTAACCTTGAAGTGTCAACTAGATGGAGAAATTCTCATCCATCCTAGTATGTAATTGTTTGCTTTTTATTTTAAGGATTTAACTGGAAAAATCCCCTTATACCGGTTGCAGACCCAAAAAGGCTCAAGAAGATGTTAATGCCCACAGTGGTCCCAAAGGATTGATGCGGTCTATTTTTTTTCCCATTTCCCTTGAGAAGGGATATCATTGCTCCTCAAAATATAATAAAACTGCGAGGCCCCTCTTTTCCCCCTTTTCTATCATCATCTTCTCTTCATCTCCTCCATCGAACGTGGGTGCTAGTTTCGGGTGCTCTCCAACAGTTCCTTTTCCTCTAACCACGTGCATATCTTAGGTTGTTGTCTTCTTCGTCGGCTACACCACAAGATCGAGGGGATTGTGCTTAAGTAAATATCCTAGTGGTCCCAGCGGTTCCACCATGGTGAATCAGGTATGTATCTTGCATAGCTTTTATTTTTGCTTTGGTGTTTCTATTTAGTATTGGTTCTTTTGGGTTCCTCTTCTTCCTTGTAGAGGATTTGATTTTAGGTTTCTATTTGTGTATGATTTTTAGGTTTTCATCTCTTTTTTATAGAATGTAAAGAATATTAGAATTTTGTGGCCCAAGTTATCTGGATTCTGAAACTTAGCAATAGGATAAATGTGTGTTGGGATTGGATAAAGAATGAATGTTCAATTGTGATTATGAAACTTAGCAACAATCATAGCATATACAATTTCTTAGTTAAAAGGAATTTGTGGTTTCCTGTAGTTTATGTCTTTGGTCAGAGAAAGCAGCGCTTTACTAACATCTCATTGACAATATCAATGAGATGTTACTAACTGAAACCCAAAAGATTGTTATGGCTAATAATTAGAACTATCACAACCTAAATCAAGAACTGGACATCATTGAGAAAAAAAAAAAAGAAAAAGAAAGGCCTAGAAAAACATGATCGGGAAAATATATCCAACCATATAAAATTCTAGAGTAGCAAACTTATAGTAGATATGCTACTCCACTCAATCCACATCTTTTTTGTTATAATAAAAGAAAGCTTCAGATGCCTTAAAAGGGCTTAACTTTGACTTGTATAAATAGAGATAAAAACATAGGTATAGCTGACATTGTTTGCTGCTAACTTAAGTCTAATAGTAAAAAATATAAAAAATATATATATAAAAAGAAATAGATAGCCGGAGTCTCAAGACCAAACAAGATGTAGTAGAGTTTAGTAGGTTCTACCTCTAGAATAGAGCAAACCTGAAGATGGGAGAAAAACCAAAAATCACTCAAGATGCCCAGCTTGCTACTAGTGAAAACTATCAAAACATTGATAAGATATCAGTTTTTCTAATAAGGTTTTAAACCATATGGTATAAGCAGAAGGTTACTCCCCCCAAATTTTAAAGTTAAGATTACAAAATTCAGAGGAAATAAATGGCTGTACTCAAAATGGAAAGAAAAGTAATGTATTTTCACAAGATATTCAGGGAAGATATTCAAGTGCATAAGTTGACAAGGAGTAACAAAAATAGCAGAATAATGCATCCTTCCGCAAAGCTAATAGATCTGTTACAAACAATGATATCATAAATAAATTAAAAAATCAGTAAGGAACCCACAAGGAGGATACCCAAGGTTTGAAAGTCTAAGATAGCTTGAATTGCAATTAGTATGATTTTTAACCAAAGGAAACCATGCCCATAGCACTTTTAAAAGTGTTTCATGAATCTTATAAAGCTACTGTTGCTTTTCTTTTGGAAAATGCCAAAGTTGTACTGGCTATTAACTAATCACTATATTACTTGATTTAGAACGAGGTAATAGTACCCTATTTTGATGTGCAGTCTAGTGTGGGCATATGAATATATACTTGCCAAGAGAGGGGTTGTGATTGCCAGCTTTATGTGAGGGATGTGAAAAGCTACTAGTCTTCTGGGTTGAGTTGGAACTGTAGAGCTTTTACCGGAGTTTGGGACTTGGAAGCTCTTTAGGGCCCTTATCAGTGTTGTTTACGTGAGCCTAAGGACAAGAGATGACATCATTGTTAAATACCAGATTATTCACAAGCGTTGGCACCATGATTTTAAATATAATGAAAAGAAATAAAATTAAAGCGTTAAATGTCACACCTCCATAGATTCGATCCCCCCAAATTCCAATAGGCAATCATACCTCCTTTTACAATATATTTCAAAAAAATGATAAAGGAAATTGAAAATAGCTATTTTCCCCCTCTAATCCCCAATTTCCAAAATCTTACTGTTAATCATCTACCCTTTTTCCAATATTAATAACATGAGTTCACTAATAATGTTTTGAGAAATGATGCACATAAAATTACACAAAAGAAAAATGAAAAATAGGTCAGTTGAATCTTGGCTACCACTACGAGTGGCCTATCAGATATGAAGGGTGGCCTTTATGGCATAGTGGAATGCACCTCAATACAAATCAAATGAACTTGCATGTTAGGGTTATTTAAACATTATTTGACACTTTTATCTTCTTATCTATGAATGCCATGTTCTTTATGAAGAATCTCAAAATCCTATCAATCTAAATGTCTTATTAGGAACTTTGTAATTCTAAGAATTTCTGCTCTAATTGCTTTTTGTGGAGTTTTTTGGCAAATGATGTTTGGATCATACAGTTGCTAAAATAACACCAAAGGGCACTAAAAGTATCCTCTTGTATAGCCAAGGAAACCACATCTTTGAAGTAATTGGTGATGGATTGGTATGCCTTTACTATGCTTGTTTTATATATTGATTATACTTATATATGTTTTTCATTATCTTATTGCTAACTCGCGACCATCTAAATTCTTTCAATGCTGAAAGGTACCTGACCAGTATAGATGCATCCCCACTAATCTAAAAAAAAAAAGAAAAAAGAAGTGCCACTTCAATACAAATCAAATGAAGTATGTCCAAGAGATTGGACTACATCATCTTTCAGAGATAGACAAAATGACATTGACCATACATTGATATCTGCCTTGATTAAGAGATGGCGTCCTAAAACGAATACTTTTCATTTTCCATGTGGCGAAGCTACAGTGACCCTAGAAGATGTCATATATATATATATATATATATATGGCCTTCCCATCGATGGCCTACCTGTTGTTGGATTGACACGCCCTAAGATAAGGCAGTGGAAATTTGTGAAAAGTTGCTTGGAAAGAGGCCTCATCTGGAAGCTGATGCACAAGGTTTATGCATTAAATTTAAATGGCTTGATGATAACTTTATCTCATCCGAGAGTAAGTCTAAGTCTCAAAAGATAAAGAAACTCACCAAAGAAGATGAGGTTTGTTACACTAGGGCCTTCCTCTTTCATTTGGTGGCTAGCCAAATTTTTAGCAACTATTCTGGATCGAGATGGGCAGCTTACCTCCTCTAACTCTTCACTGAATTCACTCCATTTGCTTTGGGCCCTCATGTCTTGCCAATCTGTATCGAATGTTAGGCAGAGTGTGTAGGTAGAAAGTTGAGGACAATGTGGTAGAGGGAGGATAAGGAAAGGAGGGTTCCCCTATAAAGCAAATGAAGACAAAAAGAAAGCCCTCTCCAGATAGATTTAAAACCATAACTAGTCCTCTACAACCTCCTTAGGTTAATGGCATTAAAATATGTTTAGTACTCATTATCATTTTTTAAGCATAATTGAAGTATACTGATACTTTTGCTAGTTGCGCAGATCTGGGCTTACTCACGGATGTCTATAGTATGGTGTCCTCAATCTAAGTATACGTGGAAAAAGGACATTGCTTTCCCTTTATTCAAGACATGGGAAGAAAGATTAAGTGAGCCCAGTCCGTTAACCACGGTGGAGGAAGTCCGTCATCGTTTGAATCATATGACAGCTGATGGGGTAAATTAATTTAATTGTTTCTTTCGATACCTTATATTAAATTAATTTAGTTGTTTCTTTCGATACCTTATATTACTCCTTACTGAATAATTTTAAATCCTTTTCTATTTGCATGTAGTTTGTTTGGATGTCATATGCTAAGTACAAGAAGGTTTTTTCAAAACATGTACCAATCGTTGATCGCATGCTCTTTATATCAGATGTAGTGTTGATTCACTATTGGATTTTAGAGAGGCACAATGCCAGCAGGGTGATGAAATAGTTCGGCTTAGCCTAATTAGTCCCCTTACCATTTCACATGCCATTTTTAAGGGTGGAAAAAGTGGAAAGAATCTCCTGTAATTGTTTTAACATCCATATGAGGCTAAACCACTTTGGTTAAAAAGGCAAAACCGTGTGATAAAGGGAAAGAAAGATTTGTCCAAGGTGTATACAAAAGAGTATGATATATGGTTTGAGTTAAACACCTACATGCGAATAGGCTGAGCTAGAAAAGGAAAGGCACTTTGAAATGAAGAAATTTCCAAGGACATCCTAAAGGCACAAGCAAAGGCCAATCATGATGAGACTTGTTGTCTAGCAAAACATGTACAATATTTGCTTAAAATTATTTTGAGTTAAAGTTTTCATTATGCAATATTACTAACATTTTGCTACAAAATTTATAGGTCAAAGAACTATTGTATGCTATGGAGAGATCTATAGATAGGACAAATTTAAGAGATACAAGCTTTGAAAAGTTTAAGACCTCAATGCGGAAGAAGATTAAGACATTTCGAATTGGAATGACTGTTGGAAATTTATACTAAAAGCATACTTTTATGTATTTGTCTTTGACTGATTTACTTATTAATAAAGTTTGCTTTTCCATTTTAATGAGAATTTATATGGGCAAATAGTTGCATTATTATTTACTATGCATAAGTGTGTCTTTTATTCTGTATTGTAGAGAAGTTAGTGTGTAGAGTTCAGCTTACGCATGGAAGAATTATTTGTCGGTTCTTATAGAATATAAGTTATTGTTGTTCATAATTTAGATATAGCTAGACACACCATTAATATGATTGTAGCATGATACTTTAGTAGGCTTGTCTTAGTTACAGGAAACTGTATAGTTTCGACTAGTTATGCTAATATGCTTTGTGTGTATTAAACATGACTACTTTTGGGTTATTGTCTTTATACTGACTATATAAGATGATTAACATTCAAATGGTTATTATGAGTGCTTGTACTCTTAATCCCAATATAAAAAATAGACACGTGCATTTAGTGTTTGGCATTTTGATTTACAAAGGAGTGAGACCTTTTATGGGTCAATAATATCAGTAAATTGGATGACTACACTACGTGTATGGTGCATACTAGTTTATTGATGGAATCCACATCCTGTAATAGGGATTGATGATATCCCTTTGATGAAGTTATAAGTTTTGATTATGTCAAACTCTGCAGGTGGACTTTGTGTCCGATATATCAAATAAGTAAAGTGTAAGGTCTTAAGGAATTATAAAGATATCCATTAAATATAGGTGTCAATAATTATTTAATCGATGGATATCTAAAATCTTCACGCGGGGAGATTAATAAGCATTTAATAACAAGAAGCTCGAAAAATTATTTTGAGAATAAGGACAGGAGGGCAATTATAATTATTTAGTGGACTGAAATGTAATTTATAAAACTAGGATTCTAATTTGGGTCGAATTAGGGTTTTCTGTTTCCATAAGAAGCCTATTCCTTATTTCCTTCTTAAGGTCCCTATTATAGCCTATAAATATGCGATATTGCTCCCTAGGAAAAACACACAAGAGAAATCTCGTTTTTGAGAGCAAGGAGAATTCACAAAGGAGGCCCACACTCCGGTGCAAGTTTGAGCATAGAGGAATACAGTAGAAGGTCTTGAGATTTTTGGGCAGCTGTAAGACCGAGATCAAATCAGAGAGATCTCGCAGGTATGGTTCTTGAATCATCAATATCTAAACTTATTTTCGTAGTGATCTGTGCACAATATCTAAAGATCCTAGTAGCTACCTCCCAACAATGACAACATCTTTTGAAAACTTTACTGTGGAAAAATTGAGTAGTTCATCGTCGGATTTAGATGACAAGGAGGTAATTTACTTTCTATTTTGCTAATTCATTAAAAAGAGTTGCATGCTACAACGGTTTGATTTTGTTATGTAGATAGGACACCAATGAGACCAAAGAAAGCAATTCGTAAATTCAAAAGCCCATGTAAAAAGAATGAGGGCAAGTTGGGGTTAATTTCTGACTTTCCTTCATATCCACCATCTCTTAGTTCACAATCTGTCAAGTCCAACCCACCTCCAATTCACTTTGTCTTGTCCAATCCTCCACCCTTAATTTTTGGACGGCCACCAGTTGCAGAAATGACATCTCCTTTACATGAAGTACAATCTCAGATACCAATTCTAGAAGTTATGTCTATTCCCACACATGAAGGTCCTTCAAAGGTGCCAAGTTTCGAGATTTTTGTGAGTCCCTCGCATGAAATAGGTTTTCAGCCACCTATTTTAGAAATCATGTCCACCCCCTCACATGAAGGACCTCCTATCCCAATTGTGATTTCTACTCCTATTACTCTGATAGACTCTTTAATTAGGAGGATCAAATAACTTCCTCGAATGCGAAAGATACCGGTTAAATTCAAAGACTATTCACATTCACCTGCGCAGTGGGGATATAAATTAACTGAGCATGAAAAGTTTTTTTTATCAATGGGTTTAAAGTGTTGTACAAAACAATGTTAGATTTTGTGCTTTTTGAAGTGATCAATTTACAAACTGGAAATGTGTTTACTAATTTTCATAGCCATATATTCAATTGTTTTACTATCACAGAAAGGATGAATTGGATGTATATTGCACACTAGTGTCTATTGATGTCTTGTACAAAGCCTTAGAGGATGGAACATAGTTGTGCACCAATATAATGTACTATTGGTTTGAAGTTTTGGGTGATGCGTGCTGCGATGTTTATTTGTTTGATCCTAACATTTTGGTAAGACACAATAAATTATGGCTCATCAGTATTGAACTTTTCATTACTATTAAGTAACATGCAGCACACTTTTTATCGTTGTTTGGATCAAATATGTAGAGTTGGTGGCTTGATAAGGAGACTTATCATCACGCCAAGCATAACATCTTTGGTGTGAATGGTGAAAATGTCTGGTTAGCGAAAACCAACAGAACACTAATTTTTGTATTACACTATATCGATCATTTCACCTTACTCGTGGGTTACATAGATGAAAAAAGATGGGAGTTTTACAATAGTGCAAAAAACTATCATTAGTCTCTAACCAATGCTGAGAAATTTGTGAGTATATCATGGTACTTATTCTGATCGCGCTTAAAAATGACGTAGAAATGTGTAATAGATTCAGTGTCCAACATTCACGCACTTCAAACGTTAAGAAGAATGTGAATTAATTACAGTTCATCATTAAGTTTTTTTTTGTTTACATGGGTTCTAATGCCCTGACCGCGGGGAAGCAGGTTGTTTACACAAGTTTACAAAGTTTACAACCCCTCCCTCAAGTCTTACATGTGATCTCAATTTGGAAATTACAAGAAAAATATACATAGAGTAGGAAGATGCGAAAAAAAGAAGGAAACATGGGGGTGACCGTGACCCACAGTCATTGCCCTAGGCCAGTGACCGTGGGTCATGGTCACTGGCACCTACCAGTGACCGTGGGCCACGATCACTCTGTCTGCCTCCGTTTTTCGTGCTGTTTATGCTGGTTCTTCTTCCAACTTTTTTTAAGTGTTGAAACTCCCTTTTATGTCATCTTGGGGTGTTGAATGACCATTGAGAAGATCGAATTCGACTAATGGAATTGATTGAAAACTTTGTAATTCATCATTCATATTTACGGACTGTCTTTTGTTCAAGTCCGAAGAGGGTATCACAGGAAGCCAAAGTTGTGTCATTTTGAACCCATGGTTTTCAGGGAACAAAATGAGACCCAAAGGGGGTTGTTCACAACCTCTGTAATGGCCAAGAAATCCCCCTGAATGAGAAAAACAAAGATGACAACGTCATCCTTCGAATCATCATTCTTACATGAACATAGTTTGTTCTGTAGTTACCCCTCCCCTCTCCTCTTCCTCTGAACCTTCATCTCAACTCAGTGGCTAAAAAAAAAAAGAAGGGAATGGTCGTGGGATGCTGCTTTTCTTGCTTGAATCCTCTTGCGTTCCTTCAATTCTCTTTCTTTCTGTCCTCCTCTTTTTTTTTTTCTTCAAACACTATCCTTTTTATAGAGGTCCTAGGTAGTTTTCGGTGGTTCCTGGGAGTTGAGGGGAGTTATGGGAAGTTGGATTTCAAAAGGGAGTGGAGAAAACCCGCCCAAAACCACAGGAAATGTCCTTTGGGGGTCCGTGACCGCAGCCGCGGTCACGGATAAGGCCCAATTTTGGATTTTTGCAGTTGCGGCCTGTTTTCACCTGTTTAGGGCCCAAATGAAGTCCAATCGCCACGAAATTTGGAGGGATGCTTCTTGACACTATTTTGACCACGTCATAAAAGTTTCAGCTTGTTTTGACCATCTGAAGTTACTCAACTCCTTTGATGAACAGGCCGTAGTCATGGACAAGGCTCGATTTCGGGCTTTTGCATTTGTAACTTGTTTTCGCCTGTTTGGGGCCCAACGATGTCCAATATTCACGAAACTTGGAGGGATGTTTCTTGACACTATTTTGAGTGTGTCGTAGAAGTTTCAACTCATTTTGACCTTTTGAAGTTGGTCAACCTTTCAGTTGACTTTTCGTGAAAGTGGGCCCTTGTTTCAGCTGTTTGAGGCCCAAATGACCTTGGTTTGGTTTGAAACTTGGAGGGACTGACGTCAGGAACATCTTGAAGTATTCTTCTGAATTTCATCAGTTTTAGATTTGGGAAAGTATGATTTCGAATGGTGGCCTATTCATTGCATGTGTTAAGTCACTATTCACCCCACACTGTAGGTAGTCAGCTTTTTTCCTACCTGAACAACATCCAATTGACTTGAAAATTTAGAAGAGTAACTTTAAGCATTTGTTCTGAATTTCATCAGCTTTGGCCTCCTGGAAGTAAGATTTTAGCTAGTGACCTCCATAACTCGGTGTTACTGTCCTCTAAGCTGACATGCAGTGAAATTCAGACCAAACGGAGTCCTTTTAACTTGAAAATTTGCAAATCACCTTTTAAGCATAATTGAAGCTTCGCACCCAAATTTCATCAATTTTGAGCATTGGGAAGCAAGACTTTGGTCAGTGACCCCATGGCTTGGGGGGGACTGACCCCAAGTTGGCATGCTTGTAGCTTTTGGGTTCGATGATGTCTATTAAACCTAAAATTTCATAGAACCTGTCTTGGGAATCATTTGAGTTTCCTTTGAGAGTTTCAGTTAATTTGATCTTCATGAGATGTCACTCTGCGTAGGGACCCACAGAGCATGGTATACAATCATCTGGACCAAGTTTGGATCCAAATGACATCCAAATCCTCTGAATCCTTGAGGAGTAGTCTTTAAATGTACTTAAAAGTATTTCATTGAATAGGAGCTTGCTTCAACATGTGGAGGTACCAAGTCCCGCAGTGATTCCCAAGGAGCTAGCAAAGGGTCTCTGAAGCTGATTTCAGTTAAGATGAGGCCCAAGTGCTTTGAAAACTTTGGAAATTTACAATCCAAAGCTTGTAATGTCTTCACTGCATTATTTGCAAATTTTTATGGGTCAATAAGTGCCCCTGATCGCGCTAAAAAAATGGCTTGGAAATGTGTAATGGATTTAGCGTCTAACATTCACGCACTTCAAGTGTTAAGAAAAATGGGAATTAATTACAGTTCATCATTAATTTCCCTTTTGTTTACATAGGTTCTAATGCCCTGACCGCGGGGATGCAAGTTGTTTACACAAGTTTTCAAAGTTTACAACTCCTCCCTCAAGTCTTAGATGTGATTTCAATTCAGAAATTACAAAAAAAGTGTACATAAAGTGAAAAAATGCAAAAAAAGAAAGAAAAAAGGGGGTGACTGTGACCCACAGTCACTGCCCCATACTTTCCAGTCACGGTCACTGGCACCTGCCAGTGACTATGAGGCCATTGTTTGCCTCCGTTTTTCATGCTGTTCATGTTGGTTGTTCTTCCAAACTTTTTTCAAGTGTTGAAACTCCTTTTCATGACATCTTGGGGTGTTGAATGACCATTGAGAAGATCGAATTCGACTATGGAATCGATTGTAAACTTTGTAATTCATCATTCTTGTTTACGGACTATCATTCTTGTTTACGGACTATCTTTTATTCGAGTCCAAAGAGGGTATCACAGGAAGCCAAAGTTGTGTCATTCTGGACCTTTGATTTTCAAAGAACAGAATGAGGCCCAAGGAGCTTGTTTACAACCTCTGTAATGGCCAAGAAATTTCCCCCGAATGAGAAAAACAAAGATGACAACGTCATCTTTCGAATAGTCGTTACTGCACGTACATAGTGCATTCTGTAATTACCCCACCCTTCTCCTCTTCCTCTGAATCTTTTTGCTCACCTTGGTGACTAAAGAAGGAAGGGAATGGTCGTGGGATGCTGATTTTCTTGCTTGAATGCTCCTGTGTTCGTTCAATTCTCTCTTTTTCTTTCCTCTGTGTGTTCTCTTTTGCTTCCTTCAAACACTCTTCTTTTTATAGAGGCCCCAGGTGGTTTTTGGTGGTTCTTGGGAGTTAAGGGGAGTTGTGGGAAGTTGGATTTCAAAAGGGAGTGGAGAAAAACTGCCCAAAACCACAGGAAGTGTACTGTGGGGGTCCGTGACCGCAATCGCAGTCACGGACAAGGCCCAATTTCGGGTTTTTGCAATTGCGGCCCGTTTTCACCTGTTTGGGGCCAAACGAAGTCCAATCGCCACGAAACTTGGAGGGATCCTTCTTGACACTATTTTGACCATCTCATAAAAGCTTCACCTTGTTTTGACCATCTGAAGTTGGTCAACTCCCTTGATGAACAGGCCACGGTCACAGACAAGGCCTGATTTCGATTTTTTGTATTTTTGATCCGTTTTCACCTGTTTGGGGTCCGAACGAAGTCCAATCTTCATGAAACTTGGAGAGATGCTTCTTGACGCTATTTTGACTGTGTCATAGAAGTTTCAACCTGTTTTGACCTTCTGAAATTGGTTTATCCTCCAGTTGACTTTTCATGAAAGTGGGCCCTTGTTTCAACTGTTTGAAGCCCAAATGACCTCGGTTTGATTTGAAACTTGGAGGGACTAACATCAAGAACATCTTGGAGTATTCCTCCAAATTTTCACCAGCTTTGGATTTGGGGAAGCATGATTTCAAACAGTGGCCTATTTATTGCATGTGTTAGGTCACTATTCACCCTACATTGACATTCGAGCTCTTGATCACTCTCTAGGGGCATTGCCATCTCAAAAGAAAAATGAGGAAACTACACCACTATATTATTTCCAATAAAATGTACTTGGTTTCCAACACCAATCCACTGAAGGCACTTGTGACAAAGGCAGGTGCACTGAGTGATTGTCTAGCCAAATGATCTCTTAGTTTCTCTCAATATGACATTAGATCATGCACTTTGATGGAGCTTCCAAGACAAATGAATTTGGAGATCTAGTTGCCAGGGTTGGGTTCATTTTTTGCAGCCTAGAAAGATTCCATGTCCCCCACTCCTTCTCATTAATCAAGTCATGTTCAAAAAATGTGTTGGAATATACGACATTGATGATGGGTCTCAAGCTAACCTTGGAATTCGGTATCACTATATGGAGATTCACAACTTGTAATCAAATAAATGAATCTCGAATATAAAGTGAAGAAACCAAACATGCTTCCATTCTTCAACAAAGATTGTGAAATCAAGGAGACATTTGTGCTAATCGAATTTCACCATATTCCAAGACATCAAAATGTCAAAACAGATACAGTTCTCTATTTCTTGAAGACTCACATCATTTGTTGTTCTGGGATACCTAAACGTCTACATCATGATAATGGTTTTCAGTTCAACAAAGGTAAATAGTACAGATTCTGTGACAAATGTGAAATCCAATGCTGTCCCTCTACGGCATATAACACTGCAGCTAATGGACTTGCTGAAGCCTTCAACAAAACTATTTGCAAAATTTTGAAGAAAATGGTCTCTGGCAATAAAAGAGTTGGAGTACCAAACTTCCTGAAGCATTGTGGGCATATAGAACTACTGTTCTTGGTCCAACCATATCAACACCATATTCCTTGGTTTATGGCTATGAAGCTGTAATACCCTTATAAATTCAACTTCCTTCTCTTCGGGTAGTTATGATGAACAAATACACTGGAGAAAAGAATACCAAGCTCGAACTCCAAGAGTTAGAGAGCCTTGATGAGAAAAGGCTTGCCGCTCAACAAAGCATCGGATTGTATCAAGCTCGTATGGCCAGATCTTTCGACAAGAAGGTCCAAATACAGAGATTACAAGAAAGGAGACTTAGTCCTTGCAGTCAAAAGGCAGATGTTCTCCACACACATGTCAAAAGGCAAATTTGAAGTCAAATGGGAAGGACCTTTTATTGTCAACAAGGTTTACTCCAATGGTGCATGCGCACTCCTCACACTCGAAGGAGACAGATGCATGATGTTTATCAATGAAAAACTTCTCAAGAAATACTATACTTGAATGTCATTAGTACACCCAAACCATGTACAATGTACCCAAACCATGTACAGTGTACATTCTGACTCCTAACCAAAATCAAAATCCTCTGGGTTCGAGCCTCACAACCTATGACTCCTAACCAAAATCAAAATCTACTGGTTTCGAGCCTTACAACCTATGACTCATAACCAAAATCCATCAGATTTGTATAAAATGACTGCGAGGATCAAGTCCTTTGACCCTTCTAGTCAAACCTTTGTTACTTGGATAATGTCCTTACAAGACCCCTTGTAACATCCTGCTATTTAAGTTATGTTTTTTTGCAGACCCTATATAGCAAAACTCAGCTATGTGGAATGAGTCTTTTTGCAAACCCCATATGGCTAATCCTTAGTTATATAGAACAGGTCTTTTTACAGACCCTATATGACTACCTTCGGTTATATAGAACAAGTCTTTTTGTAGACCCTGTATAACCAAAATCTAAATAAAAACCAAAACCAAATCTTTGTCCTAAGGAATAAGTCAAGGATCCCGGAGAAAGCCTCACACATGGGCACCGGATAACATCCATTTGTTTGACCCCTTTCGACACCAAGAGGATCAAGTGATGGACCCTGGAGAAAGCCTCACACATGGGCACCGAATAACGTCCACCTATATGACTCCCTCATTTTCGATTTGTGGATCCAAAAGGTTGCAAATCACACCCTCATACAAGTCTGAAAAAACCAAACCAAACAAACCATCCACACAAACCACATCAAACATCCACAAAAAATCAAACAAAACACCCATACCAATGACAAAATGGAGGAAAAGAAAGTTTTTCTATTGATATTCATTTGAAGTTTAAGTACAAAGAATGAAGTCAATGTATACATGGCCACCCAAGCTGATCAAGATAAAAGAGTCATACAAGAAGCTGCGATGATAAAATCTAGTCCAAGAACTTCTCAAGTCGCCTCCCTCAGGACATGCCCTTTATAGCTTGGATAAGTTGGGATAACAGCATTAACATCAATTTCATTAAGTTTGATACTCATTTCACTTTCAAGGAATTAAACGAAGTCATTCAAGGTTGTCTGCTTCGCCTTTACTTTGGCGAGAATGCACTCTTCGTAGGCCTGGTTCTTTGAACTAGACTTTTCTAAGCCATCTACGGTGACTCGAAGCTTCAGAACATCATCTTTCAAGGATGAAAGCTGTTGCTACAATGTGATGATCTATGATTGCAATATTCCTCACAGCCAAAGTTTTGGTTCTATCTCAAGACACAACATGGTGAACCCACTTTGGGCATTTTGCCCCAAACAAAAGTATGTGTTTTCTTGAAAGCCAACCTAATCCAAATTTTAAGTTCATTTTAGGACAAACCCAATTTTAAGCCAAATTTGTCATTTCAAATTGCTTTGGATCAAGATCTACAAAAGCCAAAAGCCAATCTCTTTCAAAATTGCATCTCATTTTAAATCATGTCAAGCCAAGTCAAAACCTAAACTTTGATTGTTGAAAATGAACCAAAAATCCATAAAAATCCAAACCCAAATCCATTTTAAACTAAAACCTTTGATTTTCTTAAAACCTCAGGGATTATTTTTTGTGGGTGTTCCCTATGTCCCCACAGAGATGCCACTCTGGATAACTGTGAAAAATAAGTCAAAAGAAAATCAAATTCATTTCCAAAATCCAAAAAAAATTCATAAACTTCTGAGTTTTCTAAATACCTAAGGGATTCCTTTGTGGGTGTTCCCCACAGTCCCCACGGAGATGCCACTTTTGATATCCGTGAAAACAGGGCAAATAAATTCAGATTTCTTATGTTTTTTCAAAATTCCATCATCAAACCCTTCATGGTTTTTATCAAAATTTTCAAATCCCAAGTTCTACCTTGGCAAACTGTCTTTTCATCAAGTCATCCATCATTCCCACGGATTGGCTATTTCGAGGCATAATGATTATTATACTATAATCATTGTACCTCGAGGGAGCACTTGTTGACCCATAAAATTTTGAAAATAATGCAGCGAAGGCATTACTAGCTTTGGATTATAAAGTTCCAAACTTTTCAAAGCATTTGGACCACATCTCAGCTCAAATCAGTTTCAGAAACTCTTTGCCAGATCTTTAGAAATCATTGCAGGACCTAGCACCTCCACATGTTAAAACAAGCTTCTATTCAATGAAATACTTTCAAGTACATTTAAAGACTACTCCTCAAGGATTCAGAGCAGTTGGACATCATTTGGATCCAAACTTGGTCCAGATGATCATATACTATGCTCTGTGGGTCCCTATGCAGAGTGACATCCCATGAAGATTAAATTAGTTGAAACTCTCAGAGGAAGCTCCAATGATGCTCAAGACATGCCCTACAAAATTTCGGGTTGAATAGACATCATCGAACCCAAAAGCCACAAGCATGTCAACTTGAGGTCAGTCCCCCCAAGCCATGGGGTCATTGACCAAAGTCCTGCTTCTTGATATCCAAAATTGATGAAATTTGGGCAAATACTCCAAGATATCTCTAATGTCAGTTCCTCCAAGTTTCGAACTAAACCGAAGTCATTTCGGCCTCAAACAGCTGAGACAAGGGCCCATTTTCATAAAAAGTCAACTAGAGAGTTGACCGACTTTTAAAATTCAAAACAGGTTGAAACTTCTATGACATACTCAAAATAGTATCAAGAGGTATCCCTCCAAGTTTCGTCAAGATTGGACTTCGTTCGGGCCCAAAACAGGTGAAAATGGGTCACAAATGCAAAAATCCAAAAATAGGCCTTGTCCGTGACCGCAGCCTGTTCATCAAGGGAAAGGGAATTGACCAAATTTAGGTGGTCAAAATGAGCTAAAACTTCTGTTACACACTCAAAATAGTGTCAATAGGTATCCTTCCAAGTTTCGTCAAGATTGGACTTCGTTCGGACCCCAAACAGGTGAAAATGGGTCATAAATGCAAAAGTCCAAAAATGGGCCGTGTCCGTAACCGCGGCCTGTTCATCAAGGGAGTTGACCAACTTCAGGTGGTTAAAATGAGCTAAAACTTTTATGACACACTCAAAATAGTGTCAAGAATCATCCTTCCAAGTTTCGTCAAGATTGGACTTCGTTCGGACCCCAAACAGGTGAAAATGGGTCACAAATGCAAAAGTCCAAAAATGAGCCTTATCCGTGACCGCGGCCTGTTCATCAAGGGAGTTGACCAACTTTAGATGGTCAAAATGAGCTGAAACTTCTATGACACACTCAAAATAGTGTCAAGAGGCATCCTTCCAAGTTCGTCAAGATTGGACTTCGTTCGGACCCCAAACAGGTGAAAATGGGTCACAAATGCAAAAGTCTAAAAATGGGCCTTGCCCGTGACCGTGGCCTGTTCATCAAGGGAGTCGACCAACTTCAGGTGGTCAAAACAAGCTAAGACTTCTATAACACACTCAAAATAGTGTCAAGAAGTATCCTTCCAAGTTTCGTCAAGATTGGACTTCGTTCGGACCCCAAACAGGTGAAAATAGGTTACAAATGCAAAAGTCCAAAAATGGGCCTTGTCCGTAACCGCGGCTTGTTCATCAAGGGAGTTGACCAACTTTAGATGGTCAAAACAAGCTGAAACTTCTATGACACACTCAAAATAGTGTCAAGAGGCATCCTTCCAAGTTTCGTCAAGATTGGACTTCGTTCGGACCCCAAACGGGTGAAAATGGTTCACAAATGCAAAAGTCCAAAAATGGTCCTTGTCCGTGACCGCGGCCTGTTCATCAAGGGCATTGACCAACTTCAAGTGGTCAAAATGAACTGAAACTTTTTTGACATGGTAAAAATAGTGTCAAAAAGTATCCCTCTAAGTTTTGTGGCAATTGGACTTCGTTTGGGCCCCAAATAAGTGAAAACGGGTCACAAATGCAAAAACCCGAAATTGGGCCTTGTCCGTGACCGCGGCTGCGGTCATGGACCCCCAAAGGGCACTTCCTGCGGTTTTGGATGGTTCTTCTCCACTTTCTTTCGAAGTGTAACCTCCCACAACCTCCCTTAACTCCCTGGAACTGCCAGAAGCTGTTGGGGAGTCTATAAAAGGCTAAGATTTGAAAAGAAAAGGAGGAGACACAAAAGAACACACACAGGAGAGAAAAAGAGAGAATCGAACGAACACAAGAGCATTCAAGCAAGAAAAGCAGCATCCCAAGACCATTCCCTTCCTTCCTTAGTCACCAAAGTGAGCAAAAAGATTCAGAGGAAGAGGAGAAGGGTGGGGTAATTACAGAACGCACCATGTACGTGCGGTAACGGCTATTCGAAGGATGACGTTGTCATCTTTGTTTTTCTCATTCGGGGGGATTTCTTGGCCATTACAGAGGTTGTGAACGAGTCCCTTTGGGCCTCATTTTGTTCCTTGAAAATTATAGGTTCAAAATGACACAACTTTGGCTTCCTGTGATGCCCTCTTCGGACTTGAACAAAAGACAGTCTGTAAACAAGAATGATCAATTACAAAGTTTTCAATCGATTCCGTAGTCGAATTCGATCTTCTCAATGGTCATCCAACACCCCAAGATGTCATGAAGGGAGTTTCAACACTTGAAAAAGTTTGGAAGAAAAACCAACACGAACAGCACAAAAAATGGAGGCGAACAATGGCTTCGCGGTCACTGTATGCCAGTGACCGTGACCCACGATCTCTGGCAGGTGCCAGTGACCGTGAGTCACGGTCACTGGAAGGTGCCAGTCACCGTGAGTCACGATCATTGGAAGGTGCCAGTGACCGTGACCCACGGTCACTGGCCTGGGGCAATGACCGCAGGTCACAGTCACCCCCCATTTTTTCCTCTTTTTTGCATTTTTTCCTACTTTATGTACATTTTCTTGTAATTTCCAAATTGAGATCACATCTAAGACTTGAGGGAGGGGTTGTAAACTTTGTAAACTCATATAAACAACCTGCATCCCCGCGGTTAGGGCATTAGAACCCATGTAAACAAAAGGGAACTCAATGATGAACTGTAATTGATTCACATTCTTCTTAACGCTTAAAGTGCGGGAATGCTGGACATTGAATCCATTACACATTTCCACGTCACATATTAAGTGCGATCAGGGTCGTATGACTATCCCTCATAGGATACATCATATGTACCCCCTTTTCCCCCTGGTCATATGCACCTCATTATCCCTCACTGCCTAAATGGTCATATGAACAACCACCACCCCTAAAGAATTCTTTGGAGGATACTATAGCCAAATTCATTGAGTCCACACAAAACACCGTGTAGTCCATACAAAATTATGCACAATGCATGGAAAGCCTAATGACTTCAATTCATCAAACATTGCTTGAAATGAAAAAAAGAAATGACACCCTTGGAATTAAAACAAAAATTCATCAAGATGATGTAATATTCATTGAAGATCTTATAGATATGGATCACACAAACACACAGTGGATATCCAAGGGTGCACATGAGAATATGGATGATAGTATGATGCATGAATCAGTTGATGAATCACATAAGCCCGTGTACCTTACTTTTCCTTAGTACCGCCCATTCCACTTCATCAAAGAGGAATCTATGCTCATTTATACAAATCCTTTTTATGATTTAGATTTTTCTGATGAATTTGGCATTGCGATCTTCACAAATTTGATGTGCCCATTATTGATGAAATCACAAATGAACCTAATGAGCCCCAAAAGAAAGATTACAATTGGGAGGATGACCTCTTTTTCAGATTTCTAAGTCATATAATCCAAAATCCTTGGAATCATGTACTAACGTCTTTATGAAATCTGATGACCTAACTCTTAGAGAAATTGCCCTTGCATTTTTTGGCCCTCAATGTTATTCAAAGAAACTTGTGGAATTGGAGTACAGTGGTCCCATTCAGACTCCCAAGTTTGATAATTTGGAATCCTTTGAGCCCGTGTCTAAACAGAATGCTAAAATTGAGCAAATGAAATTTGTAGCATAGGAGGACCTAGAGCCACCCAGTGGCTTATTATGTTTTCCTTGCCTATCTCTCAAAGATCCATTTTTAAGGGAGGAAGAAGAAATTTTCTTCGTGGTCTCTTCTTCATATAGTGTACAAGAACACGCAGGTTTTATGTTCATTGAGCCCACTACCAACATGGTTTCATCTCTTTCTGTGCTTCTTGTAAACTGTGTGGAGGAAATTTTCATTTGGGATTTGGGTGGACTCATGGTTTTGAATCCAGTAGTGTAGATTTTTTTTTTCTTTTTAGCATAGATATTTTCTTTTAGAATAGCTTCTTGTCTTTTCGTTCTTGTTTTTCCATTTTGTCTAACCTTGGATAAGGAGCAGCTCAGACACATCTTTAGGTGACTTTTTTTCCTTTCCCTCCTTTAAATTCATTTTTCCTCATGTTCATTTTATTGTTCTGCAATGCATGCATAAACATCGAGGACGATGTTCATCTTTGGTTGGAGGGTAGGAATAAGCACGCTTATCCAATTTTAGAATTTTTTTTTTAAAATTTTGTCATTTTTGTCACTTTTTGTCACTTTTTAGGAAAATTATTTTTATTTTTAGGACCTTTATTTTGGTTTTAGGGATTTTTGCTAGCATTTATTTTTTTTATTTTATTTTAGAAAAGAAAGTTTTCAAAGGAATTGAAGTGATTTGAAGATATATAAAAATCTGAAATTTTCATACTTTTGAAAGGAAGTAAAAAAGAAAGTTTGTATTTTCTAAAGGAGGAAACCTATCAAAAGAATACCAAAACTTGCTTTTTACATGTATATACGTATACATTTTTTTTTTTTTGACATTTTGGATAGGAAGCTTTAATGTTGTTTTTGGAATTTTTCTAGAGAATACAATGTGAACTTGAGATTTAGTTTGTATAATATTTTTGGTTCCTAGTTGATTTTTGGTGAATTGTATATACTAGAATCAAGATGAATTAATTCTCAAATGAGAACTACCACATAGTGTTTACTTTCACTTTCAAAAAAAAAAAAAAAGAGTGAAGAAAGAGCATATAATGAGAAGTTTGTGACTAGTTTGGGTTTGTAACCTTTTTAACTCGAGCTAGTAAGCCTGGAGGGATATTTTTATATCTAGTTCCCTAAAGCCATTTGATTTGGGAGTCATTGGCCTAACGCTTGCTACATGGGTTAATTAAAAGCCTAAAAAACCTAAACATTGCACAGTCATAAAAAAAATGATGATAAATTATAGCCCAACGAGTGTCTGTAGACATTTTCAAGTGATATGTGTGGAAATGCATAAGAAATAAGTTTGCTCCTTAGATCCCAACTTTTGCTATATCATATGAACTTGAAAACTTCTATGTTGGAAAAAGTGAGGGAGTGAAGAGTGTCCGTAAGAGTTTTCAAGAAAGTATGTATGGGGAAAGACAAGGACTAGATTTGCTCTTTGGATTCTAACTTTTCTTATATTGTATGAACTCAGGAGCTCTTACATTGGAAAAAGTTAGTAAGAGAGAAAGAGGACATTCAAAGTAAATAGTAATGTGGAAGTTATCTTAGTAGCTTTAAAAGAAAATTTCTTTTTACTGAATTTTAGGGGATTATACTATTTGAAGGAAAAATTTTGTTTTTACAGCATTATCGTAGAATATTTGAAATAAGCTTTTGATGTATACATTTTTCAATATGCATGCAAGTTGGGTTTGAATTTCAGAAAGTTTTCAAAAATAGAATTGTGGACTAGATTTTGAAAAGTCTGAAAGTTTAATTATTCTAGATTTTGAAAATATCCGATATGAGTGAATTTTCTTTTGAGAAATTTCTTTTCTCCTTTACTTTTGTTTATTTTGTTTCTTTTCTTAAAAAAAAAAGAATTTTGTGGCTATATTCACTACAAACCCTCACAAGGCATAACTCATCTACTAGGGGGAACCTAGGGATTTAAGAGCTTATTGCATATGCTAAATGTAGTCGAGAGTGCCAGTGAAAGTGACCTTCCATTCATGTTTACTTTTATTGCATTACATTAGTTTTACATTAGATTAGGTTAGGATGGAAGCCTCATATTTTTTGCTGTTTTTGCTAGAAATTAGCAAAACGCTAGTTGGGAGGTGTGATGAGTCCTTAAAAATGCATATTTTCAAACACATTTTCGACCATTTTAAGAACATATTTACTCAAAAGAAGCCTAATTTAAGGTGAAATAATGGTTGTATGCAGTTATACATCATTATAGTGCATTCTTGCATAATTTGCTTCAAAATTTCTTTTTTTGCATAAATTCATGAAACCTGCTATTTTTGGAAAATCTATTTTTGCAAAATTTTGTGAAAATTTGTATTTACTTGAAATAAATTCAATTTTCATTATCATTATTTCATTCATATAAAATCATGAAAAATGGTGTACATTTTCATTATCATTTCATGAGAGGTAGGCCCACAGTAATACATTTGTGATCTTAGGGTTAAAGTTGTCTTCTCACATGAATTCACACTTAGGTTGTAGGAAATTGATGATATGGGTCATATTTTCAAAGAATTGTGAAAAGAAATAATTTTCAAAAGAAAAGAGAGAAAAATTGAAGAGAGGAAGAAAAAAGAAGAAAAATATGCAAAATTGGCTTTACAGGCCCACACACATGCACATGAGTGTGGGGTACATATATGGGACATCTAAGATAGAGTCCATTTATTTAGTGCACATTTTCAAAATATTTTGAAGATATTGTGAAGAAATCTCATCAAAGATGGAGAAGGAAAGCCACATAAGAGTTCTTCTTGGAGGAGGAGTTGAATTGACAAAAAAATAAAAATAAAAATAAATACATGCAAGAAGATATTCCACGCCCAAAAAGAGTTATAAATCAGATTTTGGCTGAAAAAATAAAAGAAAAAAAAATCAAGGAAGATGATATCATAATATCTCTAAAGATCTCTTCGAGTTTGGGGCAAACAAGGAGTACCTTCCAACGAAGGAAAGTTGACAAAGCAAGAGATAAAGAAGGAAGTTCTGCACTTCATGTGGGCCAAGTTTGATTCTAAGAGAGGATTTTTATCGCTAATTTATCTCTCAAAAGATCTCAATGCAAAGTGGCAAAGACAAAGAAAAAAAAAGCATCCAAAAGGGACTTCCAAACAAAGTAAGCAAGGAAAGAAAAAAAAAGTAAAAAGAAAATAAAAAGAGAGAAAATATCCCCAAGAGAAAGTCACACCCAAAGCCTTGTATGGAGCCCATTTTTTTTCAATTTTTTTATTATTTTTAAGATTTTAAAAGTTTGAAAAGGAGTAAGAGTTGAAAAGGTATAAATAGGGTACCCCTCAAGCATTCTAAGGCATGAAAGAATTGCTCACCTCCCACCTCTAGATTTTTACACTGCATCTCTTCCTCTCTTGTCTCACCATCTTAAGTTATCAAGAAGGCTTCTCCCTAAAGCACACCACCAACCTTGAAGTGTCAACTAAAAGGAGGAATTCTCATCCATCCTAGTATGTAATTGTTTGCTTTTTATTTTCAATCTTTTGTAAGACAATTTCATGCTAGTAAAATTTATTTCTTTTCAATTTTTATTATCTTGATTTTGTGGTGTTCATAATTTTAGTGTTGTTTGTGATTGGGTTAATTTTTATTCTTGTTTAAATATTGAGATAAAGTTGGAATCACAACTAATAACTCATCTTAGTAACCTTTTCAATATACTTTGTCTCTTTAGATACATTGTACATTTGGAGGCAATGCAAAATAGAGTTAAAGAGATTTGAGTGAAAAAAAAAAGGATTTAAGGCCAATTCTGAAATTTATTTCTACATGGAATGCAAATTTGTTATTCTCACTTAGATTGATGACCTGAGATGATGAATAAAGCCTTAGCACAACACTTCTAATCTTTTTGAGCCTAAGATGATATAAGAAATTAAAAGAACAATCTAACTCCTTTAACTTCCTATTCGACCGCCTTTGACTTTTTGTTCTACCGCCCTTGACTTCTACACTTTTCTTTTTATTTCTTGCACTTTTATTTCAAATTTTCCTACACTTCATTTTATTTTCTGCACCTTTATTTTTCTAGTCATGTTCTTTTTTTTTTTATGCATAATTTGATAGTTGGATTAAAGTTCATTGCATGTATTTTCATATAATAAGATTTTATGCATATTTAAGTTGCATCTGAATCTAATAATAAAATTCGAACTCAATACACAAACAACATAACTCAAAAACAGTTTCAGTAAACCACAGAAACAATTTTTAATAAAAAGTTCGAAGTAGGTGCCAAGTGAAATTATAATATTTTTCTTTGAAACTTGGGAAAATTAAAGTTTAGGATATAGGTTTTCATGTCCCAGGATTTCACATTAAAATAATTTTGAAAGGTTTGTGAACTAGAGGTTTAAACATTGATAACTAGTCAACTCGGATCAAAATTTCTATACAGAATTTTGTAAAGTTGTCATGTTCATGCATTCATACCTTTTTTTGTTTTAGATGCCTTTTCACTTCTGTTTTTTTTTTTTTTTGTTAGTTTCTTGCATCAATAGAGCATAATTTCCAGCCATTAAACTTAGATTTAGGATGCTTTAGAATAATTCAAATCATGCATAAAATTTGCATCAACATACTAGTTTTCCAGACTTAGAATTTTTTAGCATCTCATGGTATGCATTGCATTACTAACTTTATTAACTTTATAATTTTGAATTTGGTTCTAGTTTTATAATTTTTTATTATTTTAGATAATTTTTAGAACTAAAATATCTTTCTAAACTTGTTTTAATTGAAGATTTTAAATTGGAAAGTTTTCTATTTTTGAAAATTTTAACTTAAGAAAGTTTTTACCTTTAAGGTTTTAATTTTAGAAAGTAGGTTTGTTTTCCAACTTTGATTGTTTGTTACTAACTTTTTTTTTTATTGGTTGTTACTAATTTTGGTTTGTTTCTAATTTAGTTTGGTTTAGTTTCTACTTTAGTTGTAAATTTTATTTTTAGTAACTTTCTACTTTTAGAAGTTCTAACTTGTGTTTTAGTTTTGCAGCAACTTTAGTTTTATTCAGGAATTTTAAGATTTAGGTTTTCTAATTTAGGAACTTTTATTTATTTGGATTGTAATTGTTTAATTTTTATTTTTACAAAGTAGGATGCTTGTATTTATTAGTTTTTAAACTAGGCTAGTTTTATATTTTATTTAGGACAGATAACAAGTTGAAAATACCTTAAACACATTGCTTCCTGTGGATCGACCTGGTCTCACCAGTTTATTTCTATATTGCGGTTCTGCACTTGGAACTCACGATTATATTTGATATGATCTAAATCCCTACTTTTCTTTTCTCTTATTTTTACGAGTTTAAAAATATTCTTCTCTTCTTCTCTTACTTCAACCTATTATAGAGGTCATTGTATGCTTTGGATTTTGCACTACTTATTACTTTCTTAGCTTCTTTCTTTGCCTTCTTATACAATTCAAAATTTTTCATACTCTTAGTCTTCTGCCAAACTTTATAGCAATGTCTTTTCTCTCGAATAATGTCCTGAACCTCCACACTCTACCACTATATTTCTTTATCAACATGTCTCCTTTTTTTTTATTCTTCAAGTACCTCCTTTGCAACCTTCCTAATGTAATTAGCTATTTAATTCCACATTACTGTAGTTTATCCTTTAAGATTTCATTCTCCCTTCTTAATTATTTTGTCCTTAAATATATTTGCTTTTTCTTCCTTGAAATCTCTCTACCTTGTTTTAGGGCTCATTTTGTTTTTTACCGCTCTCTTTTTACTTTTAAAGCAAATATCTAAAACTACAAGCCTATGTTGCATGGTCAAACTCTCTCCTGGGATAACCTTGCAATCTTTATAAGCCAATCGGTTCTGTTTTCTAGCTAAAAAAAAGTCTATCTGACTCCTATTTCTCCCACTGTTATAGGTAATTAAATGCTCATCGCTTTTTTTAAAGTAAGTGTTTGCTACTTCAAGATCAAATGCCGCTGCAAAATCTAATACAGTGTTTCCAAATTCATTCTTTTCTCCAAATCCTTGCCCTCCATGCACTTACTCGTATCCTCTATTATCTCTTTCTATATGCCCGTTTAAACCTCTTCCAAGGAAAATCTTATCACTATTTGGTATTTCTCGCAGTAAATCATCCATCTCCTCCCAAAATTATCTTTTCACACTTTCTTCTAGTCCTACTTGGAAAGCATATGTATTGATGATTTAGATTATGTCTTCCTCTAGCACTAGTTTAATTGCCATAATTCTATCACCAAATCTCTTTACCTTGCAATTTTCTCTTTTAAATCCATATCTTCAACTATACCCATTCCATTTCTTGTATTACTCTTTCCTAAATAAAGAGGCTTATACCCATCCATGAGCTCCTTAGCTTTATTTCTTTTCCACCTTGTCTCCTGTATACAAGCCATACTAATTCTTTTTCTTTTTATTATCTCAAACAACTCCATGCTCTTTCCTATCAAGGTTCCTATACTCCAAGTAGCAAATCTAAATTTTCTATTCCATCTCTTCTTCTCATGGACTAACTTCTTTAACCGCACTAGCCCAAAGTCATGCGATAGCCCTTGCACACTTTTCACTATAACCGGGCAATGCTGCAATGCGTTGCTTAAAGTGGGGAATGTCCTAGCCTTATTGTGAAATATTGTTATTTCAAAATTCATGTTTAAGTTGTGACAAAGTTTTACGCTTGCTGTTAACCTACTAATACAACCCTCCTCCTTTATTAGGGCATGGGATCAGCTACAAAAACTGGCGGAGTTAAGACCAAACTTAATATAAAGTGTCAAAATGCTTAATGAGAGGTCTCCCAAAAATTCCAAAGCAATTTAACCCTTCTCACTAGTGGCCGGACATTGACCACACTAGTCCATGTCCGGACTGGTGGAGTTAAGACCAAACTTCATAAAAAGTGTCAAAATGCCTAATGAGAGGTCTCCTACAAACTCCAAAGCAATTTAACCCTTCTCACTAGTGGCCAGACATTGACCACACTAGTCCATGTCCTAGCCAGACATGGGTCCCATTTGGCCTTGTTTAAGGTTGAATCAAAGTGCATCACATGCAAAAGTCAAGGACTTCATGTTAAATAGCCATACAATCTAATCCAAAGCAATTTGCAAAAGTTTCCATGTGATTTACCATAATTTGGATATGAACTCAGCCCAAGTCACCACAAATCCTAGGCTCTAAGCTGTGCTTTGAAAGTACTACTTCCAGATGGTCAAAGTTGATGAATTCATTATAGAAGGTCAAACATGAATTCCAAAAGCTTCAATACAAGTTTCAGATCAACTGAACATCATTTGATCTTAGAATTCAGCGGCATGGAGTTCATTAGGTGTCGAATGAAACCCTACTTTTGAGAGGGCAAATGAGATGAAATTTCATGAAGAACCTCAAAATAACAAATTGAAATCTCTCCATAATTTCAAGTCAATTGGATGCCATTTGAACCCAAATCCAAGGGTACATATAGTTAGGCATGGAATGGAAATTATACTTTCAAGAGGCCAAATTAGATGAAATTTGTATGTAAGCTCCAAAATGTGTTTAAAAGTGATTCCCCAAAGTTTCAAAACCATTGGAGACCATATGAGCCTAATTCGAGAAAAATGGTGTCCATGCCTTTCCATTTCATAAGGCCCTCAAGCACAGAGGCAAAGGCCAAAGTTTTCCCGAGTTTGCAATTGGGCAAACCTACAGGTATCAAATGATGGTGAAGTTTTCTCCAACAATATTAGAATGGTCTTTGAAGATGTTCTCCTGAGTTTCATGAAGATTGAAGACCATTTGGACCCACAACAAAGGCCAAAGAGGTCCATGTTCGACGGTGTGCAATCTACCCAAACATGGACACCAAAAGGTAGTTTTCAGTAGTTGTTTCCCTCTATTTCGAAGTGTAACTCCTTGGATCCACCCTACCTACTTCCCAACTCTATATAAATAAGCCCCTACATGCCCCTTTACAGTGCAATTGATCACTATCAACTCATATAGAGCATCCAAAGAAGCAAGATCTTCATCCCCCAAGGCATCCAAACCTTCTCCAAGTCCCCATTCTCACCAATTCAAGGTGAGATTCTACCCAGGACATGCAACAATACCACTTTCACTTCTAAATACATGATTCTTACTCTTTGAAAGTGTTTCTTTAGAAAGAGAATTCAAGTAAACCATAGCTTTACCCGTATCAAAACCCAAAATCCATTTATGTTTCTTTGTCTTCTCACTTAAAGGAGCATGGGTGCTATTGTTTTTGTGCAAGACCACTCATGACTTCATTATGGTTTATACGAATACATAAATCAAAATGGCACTACCTTGGTTACTCTTTAGAATAAAAACTAGAAACTCCCTTAGATTGTGCAAACACAACCATTGACAAAAACAAGTGATGATTTCAAAGATCATTGTTAGTCAAACTACAATTTTATCACACCAAACTATGGTAAAACCACCCCAAAAGCAAAGGCAGAGGAATAAATAAACCTTGTTTGCCATCTAGAAAGAAGAAGAAAGGAAAAGAAGACAGAAAAGGGGCTCAGAAGGGTGTCTAGCCCACTTGGACATGGACCCCAAATTCTCCAATTTTTGACAATTTTCATGTACTTTGTAGTTTTTCTGTTCTTTTGTTCATTTTAGACTAAATCTAAGGCTATTTGGAGGGGTTGTTAGTTGTAATTTATTGTAAAAAACTTGCAACCACAAGGCCAGAGTCTAAACCCATGTAAATATATATATATATACAAAAAGAGGAATGAATACAAGTTTTCTCCTATTTTTTGACTTTTGACTGTTGTGAGATTGCATTTCTTTCCACAATTTTTGCACAATAGGTTCTAGAGTTGCATCTATCTCATTCTAGTTTCCATAGTTATGAAATACATCGTACAACCCTCAAACTCACTCTGATCACCCCGAAGCTGTTCCTAATTCTAAAATTAGCACACTAGGCTACTAAGCTTGTTTTAATTAATCCTAACCTTAATTAATTACTTAATCCACCTAATTAAGACAACGGCCTTACAATATACTATGAACGTGCAGTCCAACTCATGGTGGCCACTTGATGCATTTCTATCATTGAGGGTAGGATGGTGAAAATGTTTCTTTATGGATAATAATCATCCAAAGAATAATCTCCACTAGATTATCTTACCAATTGATAGCAATGTTAAAATAAGATGGTCTATTAACCATAGTTTTTTCTTTTCACATTCGATCTAGCAATGAGTAAATGTATGAGCATAAAAATGGGTATGATGCTAGATCATGGGGGGATAAGAATGTGAAGGCAGCTACATTGATTTAAGGTGGGCCCAAGTGGGCTCCATAGATGTAGACTGCGTATTGGAAAAAGGAGGCTTTTTTTTATCCACATGTAATAATAGGATGAATCTAAAATATTGGAAGGGCGATTGCTAATTCATTGGCTGTTAGTGAGTGTGAGGGTGGAGATTAGGGGTGCTCATAGGCCAGGCTAGCCCAAGCCTAATCCAGGACTAGCCCAATTTTGGCCGAGCTTGGATATATAGTTAGGGTCCATTTAATAATTGGGCTGTACTTAGATTAAGTGATAGTAAGCCAAAATCCTGGCCCAGCCCATGTAAGGAATGCATGTAATTTAATTCAATTAGTCCAAATAATTGTTCGAATCCCACAAAATTGATAAAAAGCCCAATTTGGCCTGGCCCAGTTGATTAAATGGGTGGGCTAAGGTTTAACTTTTACGGCCCTTGTCAAGCTTAGGCCAAGCTGGGGCTAGTGTTTCCAAAGTCAGGTCAGGCCTGGATATGCCTTAGCCCGGACCATGACACCCCTAGCGGAGATCGATCACATGTTGGACCTTGTGAGTCCCACAAACTGGTTCTTGCATAAGTAATGTATTAATTGTTACCATAATAAAAACGTATTTTTCAATTGATAATAATGTAATATATATTAAGAGAATTCACTCCTTGTTGAGAGTGCATAAGGGTGCGACACGCGGCATCCACCCCTAATATCACTTTCTCTTAGTTTGATTATGGCTCATGTTTCCTATAAAGAAATTGAGGATAAGGTTGTCTTTCTTATATCACATATAATTTAAATTAGTTTCCAAAGAGATAAGGTTGCCTTTCTTTTTTGGCGTACGGTTTAAATTAGTTTCCAAAGAGTGTTTAATACAAATTCACATTCTCACCTACACAATCCTTCCTTTTCCTAACTTATCTTACACATGGTTTAGGAGACAACCTTCATGAATTTCTAGGATTTCAACCAAAGGACCTATTATAATTTCAGTACTAGTGCTTCAGGGCTTACACCCAATGCGGGCCTTATTTAATAATTATATTATTTGTAAATAAAAATATTTATAAATATTTAAATGATTTTTAATTTAATATTAACATTAAACTCATTTTGCAATCATAATCTTAAATATTTTAGTGCACTCTTAAAAAGTAAATATCATATTAGGAAAACTAAATAAAAATGAAAATAATGTACTTTTGGAATTTAATTAGAATATTAATAAAAAAATAATTTTTCCTTTAATCTATAAAATCAAGTCAAGAGAAAAAAATATTATATGGTAATATAAATTAGATGGAATCATCAGTTCAACCAATTTTATCATTATGAAAATTTTGAATTAGGTGAAAAGAAGCCAGTAATCATCATTATTACAAACTTTAGGCTTCTCACTTGTTCAGTTGCGTATAACTCAAAGAAAGAAAAAGCAATAAAAATAGAAAGAAATTCCAACTAAATGTAACAAAACCTAGATGATTTCCAATTGAGTGATGGACATTAAAATATGGGATACACTTTCAATCTCTACATCAGTAGAAAAAAAATTGTATTAGTCCTACACTAAGCATAAAATACCATTTGCATTACCATCGACATTCTAACATGAAAGACATATTTAGTTAATATGTATTAGCATATTAAAACTGATACCTATAAAAAATGAAATGATTATGGCCTCGAGAGATATAGAGAGAAAAGAGAAATTAAATAATTAATAGGAAAAAAAATAGCATAACTATCTTCTTAACATTCAAAACAAATATATATATATATAAACCATCAGAACTTTTGGTGTTTAAAGATAGCAGAGCTGCACTTACCCTCAGTGGTAAGTTGTTTGATAGTGTCTCCATGCATATACCATACTTTATATTCTCATGTAAAACCTATAGGCCGATGAACTGGTTGTTCTCTTTTTTTTTTCTCCTCCCATTGTTACATGGAAAAATTGAATTTCAACACCCACCCATTCATGACGAGTAGAGTCAAAATAAAAATGAATATGATTGTCCACCTTCCAAAGGTTTTATCAATCTAACTACAAAAGATGTTGTGTATAAAATTGAAAGATTTTAGGACAAGAGATAAAGATTGATTAGTTTATGTAAAATTTAAAATCAAATGAGAGTATTAATCCAAATTTAAAATTGTTATGGTAGGGCTAATCCAAATTATTAGTTGTTCTAGGTCTTAAAGGACATGATTTAGAATGAGAGATATTTTAGAAATCTTACCTCTTTGTAGTGTTATCCTAAGTGATTAATTTAGGAAAGATCTAACAATTTTAGGGCTTCAGCATCAACTTACTCGAGCGGGGCCCAAATATAAACTTTGAATTGAGTTGAGATTCAGTAGTAGAAAGCCCAAGCCCGATTCGATCCAAGTGAGAGACACTAAGAAATCTCTCACATAGAAACAAGCATCCTAACCAACAAATAATTTTATTTTTTAAATATAATATAGTATGGCTCAAGTTTAAACTATTCAAGATGGGCTGGGCTCAGGGTAAGTACGTATGGTCCAAGTTAGGCTTTCTCTAGGCTCGGGTAGGCTTGTAAACGGGTTGATTTTAGTCCGAGTCCACGATGGATTCGGAACAGAAACTGTTAGTGAGAGAATGGACTCGGAACAGGAACCGGAACTGGTTCGGAACCAATTTCCTAGATCCGAAACCGGAACTGTTAAGGAGTGGATGGACATGGAACAAGAACCTGAACCATTTCTTGGGACGGGTTTGGGTCTATGTAGAGAATGCTTTAGAAAAAAGCTAACTTTTAGAAAAATAATTTTAAAAATTGGGGTAATATATCGGGGCTCGGGTCCACGAGTCAGAACCAAGGTGGAACCAGACCCTGAATCATTTAGGTCACGAATCCAAAAATAGGAACCATACCCGCACTCGTTTACTTATTAGTTCCTAAATAAGGACCCAAACCCAGTTATTAATGGGTCTAAACCTTTGGATGATCGGAAAATCTGGTATCCATTTACAACCCTAGGCTCGGGCCTATTATTCAAAATCTAGGCTAGATCTCAACATTACTTGTCCCGGCCCGGCCTGTCTTCACACAACCCCATGAACACCCGTGACCAATTTAGAATCTATTGTTATTTTAATAGGAAACCATGTGGACCCACAAATTGCCACTTGGATAGTCGGATTTAATGGCATGTGAAATGAGAAAAAGGTAATTTGCCTAATTAATATGATGAATGGTATAAAAATTTATTTGATATGTATGAGAACCCCTCCTTTTGACTCTATGGCATTCTTTAAGATTAAATATGATATGGATATCAATAGTAGATTATAATAACATTGCATGCAAGGGATTGCATCGAAAATTTTAAGGTACTGTATCTTTAAATAAGAAAGATTTAGATTGCTTTTAGAAAAAGAAAGATAATGATAGGGATAACGATTAGCAAGTGTTAGGATGTGTAGAGAACTTTTAATAGAGGTCTTCATGGGCTAGGCTAAGCCAGGAGCCTAAGGCATATTCAAGCATGACCCAACTTTAGAAGCATTGGCCTAGGCCGGCCGAAGCCCAACACGACCTATAAAATTTAGGCCCAAGTTCGCCATTTAATTAATAGAGCCTGACCAAATCATTAAAAAAGCTAAAAGGATTTATACATGGAAATAGAATAAGTGTAGTAGGATGTCATCTATAGAGAAAAATAAAGTAGTTGGACTAAGTGAACTTTATTAAGATTTTAGGCACAGAAAACTGTGTATTAGGAAAGATTTTAAGGAGAATTAAGAAATCAAGATTAGCAAGTAGTGTTTTAAGGAATGAGTGGTCTAAAATAAATTTAAATTTCAAATATATAAAGGTAATTACTCATGGGAAAAAAGATTAAAAAATAGATACAAAAAACTTAGAGATATGAATGAATAGAAGAAAGAACTTACAAAACTCATGGCCCAATGAAAGATAAAATCAGCCGATGAAATAAAAAACATCTCGAGACCAATACATGGAACCATGCTTTAAGAAATTTAATTCATGTGGGGCCCATATTTTATTAAGAGCCAGGGCTAAGCCTTCTTCATTGGATGAATTTTTTTTTTAAGAAAAAGAAACCTGACCAACAGCCCTTATCACATCAGTCAACCTAAAATAGACTAATGGGTCATGACTCATGAGATTAATGAGCCCACCTCGATGCCATCGCACATGCAAAAACAAGTACAAGCTCTCCAATTCAAGAGTTAAACTTAAGGAAAATGAAAGTTTTTTTTTTTAATGCAACTTCTGCAAACTGTGATCAACAGTTGCAAATTTCCCTCAACCTTTTTCACACATGTCAATAAATCTTTTTCCTAATCCTTTTTCTTCCAATCCAATTTTTAAACCTCCTAAAATGTTATATCTCTATTCTTCATCCTAAAATCTCTCTTAGCATGATCAACCTACCAACAACCTACTGTGGTAGATTCTCTCTTTCCCTTTTTTTTTTTTTTTTAATGTTCATTCTCACTTAAACTATAAACAAATAGGAATAACGAAGAGGTCAAGTGGTCAAGATATGAGTCGGCACATCAATGATACTCAGTCTTAGACTGGGACTCTTTAAAACATTAGATTTGTATGAGGATAATTGGAAAGTACTAATCTATAATGAAGTAGAAAACTGAAAAGTGGAATTTTAGGAGATTAACTAGTAAAGAGATATATTTCAGCAAAAGGAAATGGAAGAGAATCTTAGGTCTCTATTAAGAGATCCCCACATGTCGCTCTCCCATAAAGAAGAAGCACCACGTGTCACCGTCCCGTGAAAGGGGGTATTGTCATAATATTTATAAAAGATATTAAACTTTTTAAAGAACTCGAAATGTTTTTTGGATTGCAGGCTGCATCTAAACCCTATTCTCAGGCCTAATTATTAAATATTCCTAGGCCTAATTATTAAACATTCTTAGGCCTAATTATTAATTAGGTTGAGTTGACGCCCTAAATTATTATTTTGTAAATCCTGCCGCAAATATATTTTACTCATATGGTATATATACTTCTTTCAAATAGTGCGTAAAAGTGTAAGATGAGACTTGGCATTCAACACTACGTTAAGAAGAATAATAGCAAAACATACATCTAATCGGTTCAATAAAACTTTGATGAATGATAATTTTTAGCGTAGTATGTCCCATTGCATCGCTTAATCAAATTAACATATCAATTAACATGCAAAATATTGTATGATGCTTTTTTAGGATAGTATGCCTCATTGCATGGTTCAATCAAATGAACTAATCAAATAACATGCACAAGATAGTGAGGGGAAGGAATCCGATGTGAATCCTGCTGTCTAGAAAGCTACAGGTGATTTTATACACCAAGCACCGAATTAGTTAGAATTTCATTTCGTTAAAACCCACAAGGCTACAGTGCACGTTTCTATTATAATATATTAAAAACAAGGGGTTTGAATCCAATTCTGTCTAGATTGGTTTTGATGTTGATTTTTTATTTTCATTTTAAAATATGCTAAAAGAATTATATATTATTTTTTTATTTTTATTATTTAAAATATATTTATTTTTATCCATGGGCGTGGGCTTTGAAATGCTAGTTATATTTATTAAGAGAATTGCCCCCTTCGTGAGAGAAAACAAGAGTGCAACATCTGGCACTCTATTTATTTATAAGCATTTTGTTTCCTTCTTTAATCCTTATCATAAGTTTTGATTTTCCTAAAAATTCTCAATGCAATCCCTTCATATAATCTAAGCATAATCTATTATTGATATCCTTATCATATTTAATCTTAAATTATCAAAACTTAAGAACTCTTAAAATTTAAACTTTTTTATTTTAATTCATATAGGCCATCTAACTGAAGGGCCGATTATACAAAATTGTGTGATTTTTTTTATGTCTTAATAACACATCTATTAGATTTGTCTTCATTGATAAGCAAGAGACCATATTTTTCACCGTTGCCATTGATATAACTTGCGATTTTTCTCTAAAATCCAATTTCATTGGTAACAAGTGTGACTCAACCCCTTATAGTTGACATTCTTGATTTCACTTCTTCTTTTTTTTTTTTTTAGGTAATGTTAGTTCCATATGGAGAGGTGTGCCGTGAGTTTGATTTAATCACGAATAGGCCCAAGCAGAGGGTTTTTATTTTCTTTGTTGATTTGCATTCCTTTTACTTTGATATTGAATTTTTCTTCTTACAAAAAAAAAGGACAAAAAGGAGAGGTCCAAACTAGCCTTTTGAGATACCAGACCACCAACTAGGTTTGGCGTAGCATATGGGCCAACAGTAGATGTAGTTTCTGAACTATTCTTATACATACATACATGTCAACTAAGATTGTCCAAATCCAAAGCACATGAAAGCTCTCCGGTTTTACCTCATCTGGGATTTTAAAACGTGCCTAATATTAAAATT
This sequence comes from Sextonia rubra, assembly GCA_037013555.1. NCBI lineage: Eukaryota > Viridiplantae > Streptophyta > Magnoliopsida > Laurales > Lauraceae > Sextonia > Sextonia rubra. The sequence continues at coordinate 13,567,623 of JASUAD010000012.1, forward strand.
TTTTTTCTCTCATAGTTTTTATAATAATAATAATAATTATTATTATTATTATTATATTTAAATATCATTACAATGCCTACAATGTTGTTTTTTTTTCTTTCTCTTTGAATACTAGCTGTAATCATAACTTAGGTATTTTTTCTATCTTATTGATCATTTGTTTCCAGCACTTTTATCATTTATGTATCTCTACCATCTTTTCTATATAATTTAAAGGGAAATTCTAACGAATGTGCCACAACCCGAGCCCAGGAGATCGGGGGTTAAGGCTAAACCTAACCAGTGACAGACGTATTCCCATGCATATACACTTAGATTCTGTCTAAGTGTACACGCACAAGGAAATTTCACACGTGCTAATACATGTACGCGGAAGCTGTAGGTATCATTGCATAACAAAGGAAGAATGTCAAAACAAAATCAGATATACAAAAGATTACAAGACGTTCAGAGTCATACAAAAATGAGCCAGAATATAACTTATACAAATCACACATCAACACCAAAACCAAAAGGAATCCCTCAACAAGGAAGACTCATATGCATGTCAATGTCGCGCTCCGGCGAAGTGATTACATCCACTCCTCTAGTCCTGACGGGGCATCTGAGGTCTCCCCTGGAGTCTGATTGACCGACGAGAGGTCGATTGAGGGATCTGAGCCTGCAACACCAAGGACAACTTGTGAATACAACGATTCAACAAAGTATAAGCAACAACAAGTTAACGCATGTTATATCTAATAGAAAAAGTAATAACAGGTAACATAGAGTTCTAAATTCATATACTAGGCAATTGTGCAACAAGAAAACATGCTATCAGAATCAATGTATACATAATATGTACATAACTAAGTGGCTACTACATTTGCCATATACTCCTCATTGCGATCATACATACTGAAAACAGTATCGACCGGGCCAGTGTACGAATGAGTCTCGGGTTCTTGGGGTCCGAAAGCACCAAGACATAACAGCGGTGCCATACATACTACTCCAAATTCCACCCCGTCGGGTATCCTAAGGCTGAGGCTGAGTAGTATATGACCATATGGAGTCAATGATATACTAGAACTTGAGTAAATTATGCATATCATATCGAGCATATATCATACGTTCCGAATCATACGTTCAACTCATACATACAATACTCAAGTTAATGGAAACATATCGAGCAGATCAAATAAATTGAACCTATCATATCAAAAGGGCATAACGAGGACTATACAAACCATACAGAAAAATGGAGGTCAATATTCGTCATTCAAGATGCCATGCAACTCACTTTGTTCGAATCAAGATCATTTACTAGTCAGCCCTAAGCTAGTTATCTAGTGTTTCTAACTGTGCATGATGATGTAGTTTTAAGTTATTCGATATACAGTTGTCTTTCACAAGTATTACATTGTATGAGGAAAGTGTATCGAAGTTCCCTTAAACCAACACCCATAGGGAGGTACTTAACAGCTGGATAATATACATGAATGAGTCGCAGCCCTCGAAATCATTCATGCAATTCTAGTGTTCCATTTGGCAAGTTATGGTTGTCTCCATTCTAACTTAAAGGCCCTACAAGGTCTCTTTAACACCTACCTTTTATTGATGGTCTCTGGAGAGACTTTCCTTACATAATTCATGAGCCATGAGGCCCTGAATATAGTCTAAAAAGTTCTTTTGTTTGTATTAAGGGTAAGGAGGATAGAGTGACCACTAAGAGGTTTCAGTTTACAGACTTAATCTCCTGAAGCAGAGTGCTTCATGGCTGATCAGTCGGTTTTGAAGCCCGATCGGTCGGATTTTGGTTTTGGATGTGTCCGATCGGTCGGACCCTATGCCCGATCGGTCGGGCAATCTGCTCTATTACAGAATGACTGAAGTGGACCTGTGGTACACAATGAAAATCAAGCAATATAATATAAGCACAAGGGCTATAAGTCATGACAGACTTGTGAGATTGAAGGAAACTGCAAACAATTACGGTGGACCAATATGTGTTCATCCAAATCATGCTTATACTTGCCTCAAACAAGCTTTTTCCATAAATCCATTGTCCTTTGGCTCAAATTACCCGTCAAAATGAAATCCTAACACCATGCATGCGAGGAAAGAGAGAGATGGGTTGAGTTCGTGAAGTAACAAATGAGAAGAAGAAAAAGAAAAAGATCAAGAACCCCAAAGCTTACCGAGAACCACACAAGGAAGGAGTGAAGACTGAGTGCACAAAATCCCCTTTGCTTGGCTTGATCGAGAAGAAGAAGAAGAAATAGAAAGGAAGAAATAAAGAAGGAAGAGAATGAATGGAATGAAGAAGAAGGTCGGTACATGTTGGTTTATATAAGGATAAGGATTAAACAAGTATAAGAAAGTCTAATAGTTTACACTAATTACAGTTCGAGTCAAATAAGGGTCTAACGGAAACAAATGACACCGTTCAAATACGAGGTAGTTACAGAAGTTAACGAGTTCAACGAAAGACACGTGCTGACACCAAGATGATGCATGAATAACAATGTCTTACAAAATCTAAAATTACGAAAAAGGGCTCATGTCTACCTAATATAGGTTAAACTCAACCCAACTACCTATCCATGACCCAGAACGAAACCGAAATAAAGGCAAAACACAACCAACAACTAATTCGTCATTAATTAGTCACTAAACCCGATTAAGTTGAGTCAGAGTGTTATAGAATGCCCCCTTCAAATAGGGGCATTTATCCCCCTCATAACATCCAATAAAAATGGTTATATTAATTAGTATTCAATTGGAAACTGTGATAAGTTGAGATTTGGACGAGACAAAAGGAGAAAAAAAAGGGGGAGCTATTAAAGGGGCGTTTTTGCTCCTATGTGACAATTCATTACTAATCTCATGTCAATCAAAGAGATAATATCAAGGAGAAAAATAGGGAATAAAAGTTGGATTTTTCAACTGTGAGTAATACCAACTATTTTAGTTTGAATCATCCCTCGCCGAGAGGAGAAAAATTAGGGAATAAAAGTTGTCACTTGGTAGTTTAAAAAGGAGATAGACAGAAAGTCATTTAAAGCGGGGAAAATTTAAGAAACAAACATGTTATTAATAACAACTCCATATTACAGTTCCTCATTTGTTTATCTATTTGGGCGTTTTGTAAAGGCGCTCCCTAGCCCTCCCTTAATTTAAAACATCTCATGATTGATGAAAATTAGGAAACTTACTAGCAAAGGATCTTCCAATGTGGCGTGGGGTGAAACTAATCAACTATGGACCATGGGCCTCAGCATTGTCTATCCTATCCTAATACTCCTAACACATGCATAGGTTGATATGATTTCTCTATGTGCCAATGATTTTACGAGCACAAAGCACCGACCCATGAAAATCAGGTTTGGAACCTATTTTAGGTTCTTATTCATAAACAGGTATGGGTTCAAAACTCAATTTGAGTTCCGATTAATAAACGGGCTTGGTTCTGGGTCCATATGGGTTTCGACCTGAGACCCAGCACAAGAGTTTTTTTTTAGGAAAAAAAAGCTTTTAATATTGCAAATGGTAGCTCAAAATCAACTTTGGTTTAACATTTTTATATTTAATCTTAAAGATAATAGACTTGATGTATTGTTATAAGTTGAACAATATCCTTATTTTAAAGAAAAAATTAAAAAAATAAGGAAAAAAGTTAGAGCCAATTTTAGAACTATATCCCAATTCTCGAGTGATACCTAGTTCTCACTTCTAATATAGACCATCTGTTATAGGCTTAAGACCAAATATGGCCTATTCATGACCATTTCGATCCTAATATTATCACTCGAGAAAAACTTAATCCAGTGATTTTCTCTCCAGATTAAACCCTTATTTATATGTATTCAATTAAGCAAGAAGTTGTTATTTTTATGTGGATTAGAGACTAAGTAATATGGATCAAACAAAGGGAATTAAGGATTTGGGTTTTATAATTAAATATTGAGTCCAATTTAATCTAAATATGTTTGTGTTATGATTTATATAATAATAATTATGTTTATTTTCTTAAAATATTAATAATTGAAATAAATTTAATTTTTTAAATAAAGTTTAATTTTTTCCATGGCCCGCATTGAGTGCAGTCTTTGAAGCTCTAATTATATATATTAAAGCTATAAGAATAGAAGCCTCTAAGGGGTGCCACATCAGCACCCCTAATTTTTCTTTTTTCCTAGAGCGCCACGTCAACTTTTAAAAATTGACACATGGCATCAATAAATTTTTTTTCAAAAACCTCTCCCTACTGTTTCTACATCATCTCCTAAAATCTCTCCCTCTACACTCCTTTCTCTCATCTATCCATTTATTTTGCAAAAATCTTGGTCATTTTCATTTATTTCCTAATGCCACATCAACTTTTAAAAATTGACACATGGCATCAATAAATTGTATTTCTAAAACCTCTCCCTACTGTTTCTACAGCATCCCCTAAAATCTCTCCCTCTACACTCCTTTCTCTCATCTATTCCATTTATTTCACAAAAATCTTGGTCATTTTCATTTATTTGCCTAAAATGTCTCCTCCACTAAAGTCTCTTTCTCCCTACAAATTATCTCCTTCAATTTTATATTCCACTCTAAATTCAGTTTCATAATGGGCTAAGCACAAGCTTGACATGCTAGCCCTAGTATAAGCCCCATGTTAAGCCTCGGGCAAAAAATGAAAATTTAAGAATTATAATTATAATTAAAAATATATATTATAAAGAGAAATGAAAGGAATTAAATTAGTATGGATTATGAAATTTAGTAAAATAATAACTTTAATTTTCAAAAGAAAAATCCAAAAAAAAAAAAAATAAAATAAGAACCATATGTTAGTGAATTTAGAAAAACCCAAAAAAACCAATAAAAGTAAGATCTTGCTCTCCTTGGAAAAAAAAACAACGTATAAAAGAACCCCAATGAAATTCACAAAATGTGATTATAATGTTTTTGAAAAAAAAACACAAATGATCAATCTAATCATGTCACATAATACTGAAAATTATTTATATAAAAAATGAATTTAGAAAAATAAAGTCATTTCAGTGGGCACAACATGTTGATAGGATAAAAAATAAAGTCCTTTATTCTATTACTAAGCTTGTGCTATGTTCAGGCTAACAAAGTAAAAGTATACAAATATATAAAGGAGAACATTCATGTGCATATATCCCTCACCATTTTGGTAAGAGATACTCTTTTTTTGGAAAGTATTAATATGCAAGAGGACAAAACTTCACACCTTTTTAAGCTTGATAAGTCCAAAAAAGGAAGTGTCCCTCACCAAAATGGTGAGGGACATATGCACATGAAGACTCCTCATATATAAAAATATATATATTACTTAGGAATATAAATATTTGATGATTATGATAATTAAAATTGTATTAAAATAATATTGAAATGACAATATTTATAATATTCATAAGTGTGCGGGGATGCATGAGTTTGAATCTACTAAAATATATAATTTGATATTCCATTACTTCAATTTAGCAATAACTAATTTGATATTTTTTATTCTTTTTTACAGTTATTTTTTTTCAAGTAGATGTTGTCAATTTTTCCATCACAATGTCCTTTTTCCTTTCTTCCATGAGTTTGCTTATCATCTTGAACAGTTCATATCATGATATAAGCAACCCACATTCTTTGTCTGAGTCAAAAATTTCAAGGAGAGGAAATATATTTGAATTTATTGATCCATTTGTCATGGGGTTTTAATGTCCACATTCTTTTTTTAAAAATTAATGATGGGTCTCTTATCTTGATATTAAAACTCATGCTTGGCCTTGAGATTAGCACTATGATAAAATGATAGACAATGTTATAGTTTTTATAAGTCCGGGCTGTCAACATCCTGAAAAATTATATGTGGCATTAAAAAATCACTAATTTCCCTAAAATCTCTCCATTGACTACTATCACTAAAAGCTCTCCCTCATCCACCTTTTTTGCACATTTTTTTTGACTAATCCTATTTGTTGCGTAAATGGTATCATGATAATTTTTCTTATGGGGCCTCTTTATAAAGATTTGACACCAATCAAAATAGATAGCTCCATTTCTTATAGGAGTTAGGCTCATGATCAAATTATAATGCTAATTTTTTTATGGGGCTTATATATAAAGATTTGATACCAATCAAAATAGATGGCTCCATTTCTTATAAGACTATCAAATTATAAAAACTTTGTAATACTTTCAAAATATGAAAGTGGGCCTCACCAAAATCATTCCCACATCCTGTGGGCCACCATTAAATTATGAAAATGTCAAATTTTTTTATAGTTATAATGGGCTCAACTTATGCTTATTTGAAATTTGGTTTGGATAAATTCAAGCCTGTAACACTTACTTCTCCAATTTGATATAAAATGTTGTTTTATTTAATTTTTTTCTGAATAGTTTTCAAGTTAAATCAACTTTATTCAAGGAACTCCAAGGAAGAAGATTGATATTACATTTTTTCAGATTATGAAAATGAAGCTTCTCAAGTAATTTTGGTATTCTGTTACTTGCTTATTTCTAAATGATTCTAGAGATAAGGATTTTGTAATTTTTTCCTTGGACATTTAACTTGGTGGCATAATGTTTGCATAATATCCTTTATTTTTTCTCCCTTTTTTTTAAATTAGGAAGTGAGCTTTTTGAATAAAATTTTTGGGATTTAAGTAGACTCAAACTACAAGAATTTTTTCCTTTGAAGATGTTTTTTTTCATTTTATTGCGATAAATTCTCAATCATCATCATCATCATTTCCTTTTCTATAATTCTTTTTTTATCAATTTTAAATCAAATAACATTAGTATTTCAATCTAATTCTAATAAATAAATTAGCTTGATAGATAATATATTTATCTATTTTTTATTTATTTTTATCAATAATATTTTGAAGAATATAATAATATTTGATGTATTATTTTTATGCAGCAAAAACCTTTAAAATATATATCTTAAGTAAGGACTAGCAATACAGGTCTGTACTAGCCCAGACCTATATAAAAATTTTAAATAGCTTATTACAAAGTTTATAAAAATAATAAAAGTTCAAATATTTATAAAAGTCCACCTACTAAATAAATAAAATAAAAATTATAAAATGTTTGAAAATGTAAATAGCCCACTAAATGGTTCTCATTATATATATTAAAGCTATAAGAATGGAGGCCTTTGGAAAATGTCACATCAACACCCCTTATTTTTCTTTTTTTCTAGAGCGTCACGTTAACATCTTAAAAAATTACATATGGCACTAAGAAATCACTAATTCCCCTAAAATCTCTCAATCTACTACTATCACTAAAATTTGTCAATCATCCACCTTTTTTGCACCTTTTTTGTTGCCTAATCCTATTTGTTGTTTAAATGGTAGCATGATAATTTTTCTTGTAGGGCCTCTTTATAAAGATTTGGCACCAATCAAAATAGATGGCTCTATTTCTTATAGGAGTTAGGCTCATGATCAAATTATAATGCTAATTTTTCTTGTGGGGCCTATTTATAAAGATTTGACACTAATCAAAATAGATGGCTTCATTTTTTATAGGACCATCAAATTATAAAATTTTTGTAATTCAAAATATGAAAGTGGGCCTTACCAAAATCATTCCCAGAGGATATGTCTCTAGGCTACCATTAAATTATGAAAATGTCAATTTTTTTATAGTTATAATGGGCTCAACTTATGTTCATTTGAAATTTGGTTTGGATAAATCCAAGCCCGTAACACTTACTTCTCCAATTTGATATGCAATGTTGTTTTATCTTTTTTTTCTTTTTTGAATGCTTTCTAAGTTAAATCAACTTTATTCAAAAACTCCAAGGAAGAAGGTTGATATTGCATTTTTTTAGATTATGAAAATGAAGTTTCTCAAGTAATTTTGGTATTCTGTTACTTGCTTATTTCTAATTGATTCTAAAGATGAGAATTTTGTGATTTTTTTCTTGGACAGTTAACTTGGTAGACTAATGTTTGTATAATATCCTTTATTTTTCCTCCTTTTCTTTCTAAGTAGGAAGTGAGCTTTTTGAATAAAAATTTTTAGGATTTAAGTAGACTCAAACTACAAGAATTTTTTCTTTTGAAGATGTTATTTTTTAATTTTATTGAGATAAATTCTCAATCATCATCATCATCATTTCCTTTTTTGTAATTCTTTTTTTTTTTTATCAATTTTAAGGCAAATAACATTAGTTATTCAATCTAGTTCTAATAAATGAATTAGCATAATAAATAATATATTTATCTATTTTTTATTTATTTTTATTAATAATATTTTGAAGAATATAATAATACTTGATGTGTTATTTTTATGTAGCACAAACCTTTAAAATATCTATCTTAAGTAAGGACTAGCAATGCAAGCCCATGCTTAGCCCAGACATATATACAAAAATTTTAATAGTTTATTACAAAGTTTATAAAAATAATAAAAGTTCAGATTTTTATAAAATTTAATAGACTTTTAAATTTTTTTTCTTTTATTTAAACTATGAGAATCATTTAGTGGGCTACTTACATTTTCTAATTTTTATTTTATTCATTTAGTAGGTGGACTTTTATAAATATCTGAAATTTTATATTTTTATAAATTTTTTAATAAACTATTTAATTTTTTTTTATAGAAGCTAGGGCTAAGCACGAGCCTGTGTTGCTAGTGGTTTAAATAAAGGAATTCACCCCCTTGGTGAGAGTGCATGAGGGTGCAACACATGGCATCCACCCCTAATATCACTTTATCTCTTAGTTTGATTGTAGCTCATGTTTCCTATAAAGAAATTAAAGATAAGGTTGCCTTTTTTATCTCACGTATGATTTAAATTAGTTTCCAAAGAGACAAGGTTGCCTTTCTTATCTATCGTATGGTTTAAATTAGTTTTCAAAGAGTGTTAAATACAAATCCGCATTCTCACCTGCACAATCCTACCGTATCATGATTTAAATTTCCTTACTTATCTTACACATGATTTAGGAGACAACCTTCATGAATATCTAGGAATTCAATCAATGGACCTATTATAATTTTGGAATAGATAATTAAACTTTTTTGAGAACTCGACGTGGAATTGGTAGTGGACCGACCCAAATGTATACTGTCTATAATGGATAATACTATAACAATTATTATTTGTTGTATCAAATATACATAAACAATTATTATTTGTTGTATGTAATATACATAAATATTTGGAAATTTGTGTGGGCCACTTAATCAAAGATTAGGGCCACACATCTGGTTGGAGAAACTATGGCAACTCCGGGTTGATGTCTACCTGCGTATGACTGACGGGACGCACCAACTAAGTGATAGCAATGCCAGGTAGGCGTGTGGTGTTCTGGCTTAAAAAAACTCTAAGTTGTTCTAGTCTCTTTCTTTTTTTACACCTTCTTTTTCATCATTTTCAATGAAGCTTTTGATGGTTGTGGGCCACTTTTTGCACATATATCTGCTTTCATTTATTTATTTCTTATCATTTAATGGTAGGGATGGCAATGGGTCAGCTTTAAATGGAACCCGACTTGACCTATTCCTTTTAGGCGTGGGTTTAGTAGTGCTTGGGTCGATATAGTTTTTCATACATTAATTCGAGTTGGTCCAGAATGGGGTGAGTTTATATAATTTGATGAGACTTCAATAGGGTAAGTGGCAATGAGGAGAAGTGGCTTTTTTAGGATCATATCTTATAATTTTAATAGTAAAATAATAAATAAATCACTAACAAACTTGACCCGACCCATGGCTCTTATTGGGTGAGTTTAGTATGACAATCAACAAACCCAATACAAGTTGGCACGAGTATGATAGAGTAGAAATACCAATCGGGTCACTTTTGGATTTACTTCCCTATTTAATGGGAAGCAATGACCCGATGGGTCAAAAGCTAGTTCAAACACACTTTTTGTGTCATGCGTGGTGCCAGTGTTGGGGCAATTTCCATTTCTTTGTTGAAATCCCAATTAGTTTAACCCTATGCCGCAAGTTCCTTTTAGTTTGGCACACATGAAAAAAATTTAAATTCTTAATTGTTACTATTGTATTGGTCAAAGCGTTTAATAGTGGTGGGCATTCCTCACGGAGCCAATAATTTTCAATTATCTTGGTCAAATAGTTTATAAGATGAGATTCTATGTTCATCATCATAAAATGATGACCTTTTTTGATTGAGCGAGGATGAGATCATAAGGATTACATATAATTTGTCCAAATTATACGTTTGGCTAAACTTTCTTTATAAAAAAAAGATTATTTTTATTTTATTCTTTTATTTCTATATTGTTTCAATAAACTTAATCTTTCTTTTAAATATTTAAATTCTTTTAATTGTCTCCCATTTTTAAATTTCAAACATTTCGTTGTTATTTTAGAATGTTAATCTAGCCTTTTTCTTTTGTTATGGCCGGTCTCTCTTTCTCTCTCTCTCATATTTTATCATGAATGGTTTTCATTCTACCACTTCTGTATTTTAAAGCACTTGACTCGCACATGGTGGCTGTGTTTGTGCATGGGCTTGCAGATATATTTATCTATTATCATTGATGCATTTTTGTGCTGTGTTTGTAAATTGTAAAGGTTTTTGTGTATGACTTGCCAAGTCGCTAATTCAACACAGCCAACTCAAAAAGTATTATGCAAGAACTTAAACATTATATATTTAACTTAGCCACCTCAATTGACTTAATCAACTAATAGCTGAGTATAATCATTTGGCAAAACATAAACAATCTTTTTCTTCTTCTTTTTTTTTTCTACCATATGTTACATAAATTTTACTAATTATTTGTACTTTCATAAATTCTCTCTATCCATTGTTCAAATACAATATTCTACATCATTTTATTCCCCCATTTTATTTAATTATTCTTATTGATTGTATTTAATATTTCTATTTAAATTATGATTGCGTAATAATTTTTTATTAATATTAATTTATAATTTATTTAAACACTTAATAATAATTCTATTTACAAATAAAATAATTTTTAACATGGCCCGCACGGGCCTTGACACGCTAGTATTGGTGAAAGATTTTTCCTCGTGCCCAATCCGCTAACGGGCTCAGTCAACCGTCTTGCAGCCAAATTATTTCTTATATAAAAGAGAAAAAGACAAATGACAAGACGAAGAAGAGAAGAAGAACAAATCCAAGCGAGAAGTACGAGCTGAAAAATATAAAAAAGAGGGGAGAAACAAGAGTTCGATAAAGATAGGACGATAAGAAAAGAAGAGCTATCAGAATGATCCACACTGCTTTGAGGGGCTGTTTGAGCAAGACCGTTTTCAGTGGAAACAAGCCAGAGACAGGGCACTGAAAAATACGGCTCCATGCTCTCTGCCATATGGTGCAGCAATGAAAGGGGAGCGATTCCTCCCCCTTTGGCTTGCTTTCCACGCGATGGGCAGATCTTTGTTGCCGACCTACCCTGGTCGGAAATGGTTGCCGCGGAAGACGAAAACCAGTTTTCCTCCTCTTCCACACCATCTTCCAAACATTTCCTAAAGGCATCTCTCTCTCTCTGTGACACACACACACATCAATAGAGTACAGATTTTAATATATTGCCATCTTTTTGCAGAATTATCTGTCATCATTATCTATTAGAAGCATTATAATCTGTTTATCTAACGATAGTTTTATACACATATGAAGCTAATTCAGTCCAACTTGTGACCCATTGGCTCTTGCTGCTGTTGAGATTGAACAAGAACACAGAATATGTTTACATTAAGAGATCCCGACCCTCTTACCGCTGACTACTCATTTCATGGCAAGTCAATTGAATGGTTATCTAACCAGTGTAACTTCAAACTGTACCTTCCATTGGTGCTGTGTGCCTACACTTTGTACTGAAAAGAACACGAGGAACTGCCTTCGAGATTGTTAGTTCTCGAATGTCTGATTAACCTGATTCCAAAGGGTCCATCTGTATGTTAATTCCACTGCTCCTCTTCGTCTAATAGTCTCTGTAGATTGTGGATAGATGATTTGGTTACGACCAGTTTTCTGCCTATGACCCATTACAAAAGAGGTGACTTTCCAATCCGATGCCTTTACGTGTTTTTTTTAAGGATTGAGTTGATTTGCGCTAATATAATTTGTTTTAGTGTCATTATACTCATCCGTACATTGTACATGCATAGTTTATAAGTAAAAGTCAGAAAAATATATGATAAAGACACGTTGTTTAATTTTTTAATATAACACGTAGAAGTTGCCCACTCTTCACAATTATAAGACTCATGATTGATGATTGCGAATGAACAGATCATTGCAAAAAGTAAATATGACATTATGCCCATCTAACATTGAAGCTGCATTTGACACTTAGTAGTAATTGAGTACAGTAAGAGTGAGAAGTCAATTGGGAATGTAATTCAAATTTCATTTCTATACCTAGAATTTCTATAGAGGTTAATAGCCCAAGTAGAAGGGATGGGCCAAACGGGAAGTGGATGGAAGTCGTAAAAATAGATTTAAAAAAGTCCAAGCTACCCGAGGATTTGGGTCGAGATTAATCGAAATAGGAAAACAGAATTCCTGTAGCTAATCCCATCATAATTGAGACAAGGCTTGGATGATGACAACGACAACCCTAAATTTTTGTAAAATAACATAACTTCCATCAATTATTTTACTTTAGTTTTTCTTGGTAATTTTTATGCAAGAAGATGGAGTACAACTAAATAAAATCTTTTTAAACTTCTTATAAAAGCCCCTAATTTTGTTCAATGGAGCTCCCTAATTTTGTAAAATGGAGCTTCCTTTGCCCCCCATGCAAACGTATGCAGCGTAAACGGTTGACCCCAATTGTGCACTTGGGTAACTGATTTCTGAACCTACTCACAGAATGTGTCTAGTATCATGCACGCCATAAGTCCATTGCTCATTAGGCTTCATAACAAATCACAACCTCCAAGGCAAAAATTACTCTTTGCTCTTTGATATATAACTAACAAAAAACAAATGCTCCTCATACTGAAATTTGAATGCCTTTGCATTAAATAGCTTGTAGACGTACAAAGATGGATACATGCATGTATAAATATACACTTGAATGCCAACATATGCATACACTAAGATGCGAGAATACGACAAGAAGGAACTTATTCTTCCCACATGAGATAGCTAATGGACACATTCCAAGTTCTAATATAAAAGAGGGGAGCAGAATGGGGAAGGATGCAAATACAAATCATGCACAAGCAGGAGCCTCGAAGTTGGGGAGGGTGACGAAGGCAATGGATAAGGGAGCCAAAGACGTAGGCAAGTCCACGTCGACCAGAACAGGATCCAAAGTAGGGATAGTTCCATCCTTAGTGAGCTCCAATGGATTTCCATTGAGGACCATGGTTTGGCTCCGAAGGTTCCCATCCTTTGGGGTCAAATGGTACTCTCGTCTCTGCACTGCCCCATCTGATGCTTTCTTTCCAATCCATGTGACTGACTTCTTGAAGTTGTCCATGAAGGAACCTTCTCCGTGGTTGGCCTCTCCTTTCTGCAGGTTGATGTTCATGCCATTTCGGACAGTGATGTGGAATTTGGTGGTGTTGCTTAGATTGATCAACAGCAAAGTAATGCCTGCCTGCAATAATTGGGACAGTGAGAAACCACAGTCATTCATGACATCTTAGAGAAAACAGGCCCTAATACTAACATCAGCCACAGCAATAATCCTGGCTTTGATATGAAGAAGAGAAACATGGAAAACCTATCAATATTAATGCTAATAAGTATAACGAGGTTATACAAAAGGACTATTAGTTATGACAAATAGCCTACAAAAGGATTATATATATATATATATTTAAAGAAGTTCAACTTATTTAAAGATTTGCCTCAAAATAGAACAGAATTGAGAAACAGAATTCATGTAGCTGACCCCAACATGATTGAAATAAGACTTTGATGATGATGATAATATATATATATATATATATTTAAAAGATACCGTTACCCATGTGATCAACAAACCATGAGATGAGTGGGACTACCCACCTTGTGTATCACCTGGACTAGAAATAGGCTGGACTACTTATCAGGAAAAACAAGGGAACCATTTGGCTAAACATTTTTAAATCATATTTGATCAGTAATTTGTGCCCGAGCTTGATGAATGGCCCAAGTTAATTTTCAATATTCGGGCCGGATGATGATCCATATATTATGCATCGTCAAAACTTTGGGCCAACTGCGTGAATATTATCCATTTCCCTTTGCTGTTAGAGGGCATGTATGCGTTGGAAAAACTGGAGCCATATTTGATGTTTCTCCCGATTCAAACTGGCTCCAATGCAGGACATTGATGCAGTATGGGCTCACAAGTGGTCCCCCTTATCATAGATTAGGACTAAATTATTAGTAGATTCTTAATTACATTGTTATTAGGGAAGCTTCTATTAATAGATTAAGGTTTTCTTAGGTATTAAGTTTGCTTTTATTATATAAATGGCATTGTAGAGAAGAATTTCCCATATTTGATTATTGAATAGAATTGTGGGTTTTATTCCTAGAGGTGCATCCTCGTATTTTGAAGCCTTCTTGAGGATTCTAAGTGTCCTCGGGCACGTGTTTCGGCACTTCAAGCAAGCCCTAACCCCAGGGCTACATCAGATTGGAATCAGAGCCGAACAATCCCTTGATTGTCTCGACGTGATTACCCCTCTCCATCCACTTCCCCCCATCTATCATCCACATCCCTCATCCATCTTAGTCCCAGCCACCACCCAACACACTTCCATAATCCACCTAGTTTATCTCTTCTCACTGCAGCCCCAAATCACCATCCCCCAAACCTAAAACCTTCTCCAACTAAAACCGCACCCACCAAACCCAACAAAAAACCATCCCAGCCATCCCGAAACCCCCAAACCCTGTCTCCAGACCCCAACCCTACCCACTAAATCCATAAAACCAACCCAGCCTCCCTAGATTTCAACTCTAGGCTCCAATCGACCCCTAATCAAATCCTTCCCCAACTCCATTCCCTTCCTCTAATCAACCCAACTCAAGAAAAAAAAAAGTTACCATGCAACATAAACGTACCTAGCAACTGAGATTCCACCGCTTATTGCCAACACTATCCTCTCCCTGGATGTCGCAAGCAGCAGCCTTAGCCCACCTGCTTCATACTTGCTTGCAGACGCCATCAGCCGCGCTCAACTGCTCAGCTCCATTTGCAATCGTCATCCCCATTGAGCAACAATAATGGAGAACAACGTACCTGCCTTTCCGCGCACCAAGCCGCCTGCCATTAGCCGCCACGCGCCACAGCTCACAGCTCCTCGCCATCGCTCTTTCTTCTTCCCCTTCGCTCTAGTAGAACTGAAAGGGTTTAAGCCCTTTCCTCTTTTCTCGACATGAATACCGAGACGAAAGAGAGGACCTCACATCGGTTTGATTTGTAGATCTAACCTTGGGCCGAATTTGAATTCAAGTTGCTTTGGGTCAGGTTAGTTCAGTTTTAACCCATTCAATCAAGAAGCCTAGCAGCAAGAAACAACTCATCTTTGCTGACATCAGCAAAAAGCAATCAAAGGTCAAAATTTGATTTTGCAATTTTGACACCATCTGAAACCTGATTTTTGATCTATTTTTTGCCAACGTGTTCGTAGTAAGCAGAGCTACACATTTGGTTAATTAGATTTTTAATTTGTACTAAAAAAAATACCTCCTATGAAGCAAGTAGAAGGTGACTCTTCCTCTACATCAATGGAAGAATTGACTGGTGCCTTGAGAGAATTATCCGCAATAATTAATCAACATGACAAAGATGTTGATAATTTGGAAAATAATCAAAAGGCGGATAATGACAAAGATGATGGTGCAAATATTTGGAATCAAAGAGATCTCCTAGTCAATAATCCTGATTGAAATTTAAGAATTAAACTCGTGATTCCCAAATGTGATGAAAATTTGCAGCCCGTTGAATTCATGGATTGGTTAGTGTATATGGAAAATATTCTTGCACACAAACCAATGACTGAGCACCAATAGTTACATGGGTTGCCACTTGATTTCGTAATTACGCGGCAACATGGTGGGCTAAATTGCAAAGAAAAAGGAAGAATCAGAACATGGACTCTATTGAAACATAGATTGAGATGATGAATATTTTGGAGAAAAAATTCCTTTCTTAACTATGCAAAAGATCTACGTTCAAGTTTTCAAAACTTGAAACAAAGATCTAAGACGGTTATTGACTATTCTAAGGAATTTCTAACTCTGCAAGCTCGTTGTGGTTTGAATGAAGATAATGATGTGGTTGTTGATAGATTTTTCAATGGACTAAGATTAAACATTCAGCATATCCTTGTATTCCAAAGTTTTGATAATGTCGATGAACTCATCCAACATACCGTCAAAGCTGAGGGCGTTGCAAATCCTTAAGCATAAAAATCCAAATGAGTTCCACCAAATAATTCGTCTTTGTAAGATGCTAAATCCAGTGGTTCATCAGGACAATTTTTTGCAAAGACTGAAGGTTAAAATAGGATGATTGATTTTCATTATCAACAGCCAGGGCATCGCGCAGTGGAATGTCCAAAGCACATACATTTGATTGAGATTGAAGGTGAAGTTAAGGATACCCCAGATGATTCTAAAAGTATTGAAACTGATCCCAAGGATAAGGCTCTCGTCGTCATCAAAAAGGCTCCACCAATTGTTGAGAATAAATGGTTGAGGAAAAATATCTTCCATTCCCCTGGCATAGTTTATGGACAAAATTGCACATTTGTTGATGATGGTGGAAGTTGTGAAAATATCATCTCTCAAGCTCTTGTTGATCGCCTTCAGTTTAAAGTTTACAAGTACAACCGCCTTATTTTGTCAAATGGCTAATGACACGTGATTAAGTGCATGTTCGACATAATTGCAAAGTTACTTTTTGCCATTGGTGAGAATTACAAAGATATAATTTGGTGTGATGTGCTTTTTATGGATAGCGGTGATTCTTACAGGGTCGCCCATGGATGTACGACAAAAATGGGACTCATGGAATGCGCAACAACACATACACACCCATGTATGGTAGAAAACAAGTTACACTTTATCCTGAGAAGCCGAAGCAGCCAAAGAAATTCTAGAGCTGCTACAGCAAAGGAAGAACTTCATGTTCACCATATTTACAGAGGCAATCTGAAGAAGACTTGAGTTCGAAGATGAACTCATCTTTCAAGCTGAGGAGGATGATGTAGTGTGGGCCCACAAGTGGTCCCCTTCATTATAGATTAGGACTATATTATTAGTAAATTCTTAATTACATTGTTATTAAGAAAGTTTCTATTAATAAATTAGGCTTTTCTTAGGCATTAAGTTTGATTTTATTATACATATGGCATCGTAGAGAAGAAGTTCTTAGATTTGATTACTGAATAGAACTGTAGGTTTTATCCCTGGAGGTGCGTCCTTGTATTTTTAAGTCTTCTTGACAATTCAAAGTATCCCTGGGCATGTGGTTTGACACTTCAAGCAAGCTCTAACCCTAGGGCTGCATCGGACATGTCCACATAATGTGATACAATTCTGATCATGACATCTCAAAATTCTATGATTGTACCTCTATTTTCATTTCATTTCATTTGGTGTAAACTGGCCAAAATTTAACCTGGTGAATAAGACACTCCAAAAACTAAAGGGATAGACACCGGAAGTAAATGATTAAATTGAAATTTCAGAAAGTATTGCGCTGTCTTAACATCTCACACTGGGGTCACAGTTTGGGGGTCTAGTATTGCGCTGTCTTAACATCTCACACTGGGGTCACAGTTTGGGGGTCTAGACAATCGACTTGCAGGAAAATGGATAGTACTACATAAAAAAATAACTCATCCAACAGATGAATATTTATTTTTACAATTGAACAACAATTGATGATGTGTGACTACTTTTAGTGTTAATTTTGAGCGTGTTGATGGTCAATGGTAATTTTGGATAGGAGTGTTATGTACTATTCACCTTGTGCCTCAACTGTTCAATTATCTGAAAAATGAAACAGGCCCACAAATATAGCAGAAACTCAAGAACCACGGATATAGGAATTGCATATTCATTGGTGCCAATAAAATTAAAAATGAGAGATTTCAGATAATTTGGGATAGCATCACGAGGGAGACAAAACTAGAAAAATCAGTTTGAGACGGTTTTATAATATCCAATGTTGGCCAACAATGGCAGTGGTAAGAAAAGGTTTGGCTATATAGGTTGATGGCCAACCAAGAGGAAGGGGTAGATGGAAGAGGACATGGATGGAGGTAGTAAAAATAGATTTGAAGTGTTACTTATCTTAAGGAATTAGTGTTAGATAGATATGGATGGAGAAACAAAATTCACATAGCCAACCCTAACATAATTAGGACAAGGCTTTGATGATGATTGGTGTCAATACTCGCTAGGTTTGACTCAATTCAAGTAAAATCTACACATTAATTTCAACTTAGCCAAAAAATTACCATTCAAAAATTTTAAAAAGAAAAACCTTAGTCAGAATTTGGAAAGTTGATTCACAATTCAGAGAGTCAAGGCACATAAAAGAACTGGAAAACATGCTCAATTTTACTCTTCACTTGACATGATTGAGTTCACTCAGGACCAGTACCAGTACCAGAGAATCAGTCTTGAGATTTTACCCCTTGAAATAGGCCAATCTTGCAACAAAGTGATATTTCAAGGATAATTAGGAAGATAAACCATGATGTGATAGTAGCTAACTTGAATGAATACGATTATGTGTATACTCCGAGTCTAACATCGACACAAGTGTCTGATTCAGGGAAATCCCAATGTTAAGAGTAGTGAACCCACATAACTAACAAGACAAACCTCTATCAACTGGTGGCTTATCTCTTCTACTTCTTTCTTATCATTTAGTTGTAAACCATTTGCTATATGCCACTACAAATTGTAATTCTTCACACTCTGGTTTTTGTTAGGAAAATATTCAAGTAAATACAAATGTGATGTGACATTTTAAACAAACTAGTGTGCAAAAATAACACAAAATTATGAGCAAATCTAACCCTAAATACCAAGTAATAAATGTTTCAATGTTCTAGTTAGATTTAAAAAAAAAACATGTTGATAATATTTATCAAAGAGAAAACAATGCTTAAATTAGAAATAGAAGAATCTACAGAGAGTCTCACAAGGTTCTGTGCCAAGAGGCATCTAATATGCACATTCTATATTTCAAAGAATTAATGAAACATATGATTCAAGCTTATCTTACAATAAAACGGATGTTTCAAGACATAAAAAATAAACCATAATGTGATGAAATCGAATAAACCATAATGTGATGAAATCTATGATACCTTTCCTTTTGAACAATGGGCATAGGCTCGTAGAAATGGAGAACCACTGAAATCAATACTGAGAACACCTTTCCCCATTAATTTATGCCACAGCAATGCACTGATTGACGAGGCCAATAGAAGCAGTATTTAGATACAAACGTATCAAACATGGATAAACAAAGTTCTTAGCTCACTTAAAATGTTTCTTGCCTGTAATAATCGGGATTAGGTATGAACGTTGACATGTTGAGGAGGCCATAGTTTCCACCAATTAAACTCTGTCTACAGTAAACCTTTGTTCCATACTTGGATGCCATTGCAAGCTGATCTAAGTACCTACCAGGCATTACATGCAAATGCAGATAATTTGCCTCGCTTCATGTACAGAAGCAGTCAGCGAACAAGTTTTGGAGGAAGTAATTAATCAAACTTACCAAAAACTATTTACGAAGGTGTTGGACACTAAGCGGCCCCCACTATTGTATGCACCACCAGATTCTCCAACCCATGCAGAAGCCCACGGGCCATGTCTTTGTATGGTGAATTGGAGGTCTTTGAATGCTTTTGATATTCGGCTTAAGTAGTGGGGATCCAAGATCTTACTCATAAGATGGGGATCAACACCTGAAAAAGAAATAGATAAACTAGATGACCATCTATTCGTAAGAACTACCATGGTTAGAATCTTCTATGATGTGGATTAAACTCAACATGCTCATATGCACTAGACTCAAACACGAAAAACAAAATGACCCAGGGCAACAAACACATTCAAATGGTTAATCCCTTCAGAATAGAAAACAAACTATTGATGGAGTTTTCCACCTTATGAGTGGGTCTGACACATAATCAAGAACAGATTAGTATTGTGTTTGGGCCAGGGAGTACTCTCTCCAAAAAGAGACTCTAATAGGTCTACGTAACAATAAAAGAAGTCTCTATTAAAAAAAAAAAGGATTGTCTGGTTGTTCTACTTCACAGCAAGGAAGATAAAGAGAAAAGAGGAAAAGAATAAGAAGGGGGAGAGTATTAAATGCTCCACAAACTCTTAAGAGGAAGTGGTGACACAACCTTCAAGGCGATTGAAGCAGTTGAGTTATGTAGGCATCATCCCTAGCGGTGAGATTTAAATATTTTCATGTTTACTCCTCAAATATGGAGAAGCAAAATTCATGTAGCCGACCCCAACATGGTTGAAATAAGACTTTGATGATGATAATGATGATGATGATGATGATGTTTACTCCTCAAATATTAATCTGAGAGAATGAACTTTTATGGTGGCTAATTTTTGAAGAGCATCCAATAGAATTTTTGCTTCAGAATAGAGGATTTTCCACATAAAAGTTCTCTCTTTTGCAAAGCATAATTCTTGGTTTCACTTGATACTTTATTGCATCCTGGATTCACAAAGAGAACAGAAAAGTTTGTTCACCCAGGAGTAGTATCAGAAAAAGACTGAGATTTTCACATGAATGAAGGGTGGATGGTAATAAATCAAGCAGGATGATAAGCATGAATAGAAACAGCTGGTTAATTTGGAAAGTCAAGGTGGAGGACCACCTTCATTCTATAGATTTCTATACTACCAATCAATGTAATAGAGAAAAACCTTTAAAAAAAATAATCCATTGGTGGAAGATGCTCAACCTAAAAGCAAAAGCGTTAAACACTGGATGAACACTTGCAATAGAGGTCTCTAGATCAAGGCAGAACATGCAGGACGCAATTCATATCAAACAGCAAATGCAAAACAATATCAAAGGAAAATCAATGCAAGTCATGTATTATCACATAGCAAATAGAGAGGAATAACATGCCCAAAGGGCAGATCCAGCAAAAATCCTCAGAAATGGATTGTTGCAAATAGTTTATTCATAAACACAGCCAAAAGATGAGCAGGCTGTTTTAATGCTATTATCCATATGACCCTCAAAAGGAAGAAGCCCTATAAAACTAGTTACTCCAACCACAAGTAAAAGTAATCTTCTCATAAAAATTAGAGCTTCTAAATTGGAAACTAAAAGAAAAGGAGAGGAAAGCTGGAGACATTGGAACAGCCCTGTGCCCCGCTTGGGCCTGACTTGCAGTAGCTTGCGCACAATAATGGCTTGTTCCAAACCGTGCTCTGATTCCCCCTGGGGTTATGCACCTTCACTGCTTGAACCACAGTGCCCTGCTGACAGGGAGTTGTTGCAGAGTCAACCTTTCCTTTACACTTAACACACTTGCAAGAGCACACACTCTAGGCAACCAAAAATCTAACCCCTTTATAAGCTCATTTATGATGGTTTGGTTGGTAGATAAAAATTTATGGTGCTTTAATGGTTAATGGATTAATGGCCCATAAAATGGTAAAATGTTGGGTTAATGGATGCCTTGGACTACTCTTAGGAGGGGGTAGAAACCCCTTGGATGTAGGGGAAAAGGTCCCCCAAAATCCACCCTAAAACCCTCTCGGAATCGAATTTCTAAAGCTTATGGCTAGCCATGGAGGAGCCACAGAGAGCCGCAAGCTCCAGCAAAAGCTGACCGTAGGATGTACAACGGTTAGCTATCAGCTAAATGTAGAAAGCCCCATGGCTAGCTGTAAAACCCAATGCAAGCCATGTTTTAGTTATCTCAGGGTTATTGTTCTTCCTAAGCACAGTCAGTGTCTGACAAACCCTGACAAGCCCAGACTTACAATGGTCTTATAGCTAGCCGTAAGAAGGCTTAGGACTAATCGTACGTCATTTCCCCAAGATTTTGAATTTTGGTAATTTGGGACCCTTACCCCTAAATCCATGACCCTTAGCACTGGTAGTTAATAAATAGGAACTGGACCAATAGAAAGGGGATTAGAGATCTTGAAATCTCCTTACGGTTTGTTTGCCTACAAATGTAAGACCAATAATGAGCTATGTGAGTGGCTTAACTGGTTTGTGGGATGCTAACAACTTCAGAAGCACTACTAATCATCCTAGGCCCGTGTAACTGTTATGTTAGACACTATGGCCCCTACATGTGTTGGGCAACCCTAGCCTTAGATTGGTTTAGTGTCTACCCCTTGACTCTTTGACAATACGATCCAGATAGGTTAGTATTTCTGTAGATTACATGACATGAGCATGTATCCACTCCACTCATCAATCCTTTTATTATTTTGTTTGATGTGTAATGGACGTAATATGGGGTTGGTTGGATCTATGTGCTAGGGGATGTGTAGTATGTATGAGATCCGTTAGGAGGTGTTTCAGGCTGGCGGATGGGTATCGAGGACTACTCGGTCATGAATCACGATCATGGTACGTTGAGTGAAATACGCGTGTGGAGTAGTTCCTTTTCACTTCACTCTATTTTATCTATTTGATGGTAATTGTTACTTGGAAAAAAATTGTAAAGGGAATTCACAACTTTGAGAACAAACAAAAGACATACGAAAGGATAATTTTTTGAACGAAAACAATTGTACCTTTATTCCTTTCCCAAGTTTATTTTTATGTGGGTTCAAATGTTCTAACTTCATGGGCACAAGTTGTTTACAGCACTTTTTTTTTTTTTTTTTTTTTTTTGCAACTCCTCTATTTGGTATTGAATGACCACAAAATGAACATATATATATATATGAAATGATATGAAATGCACGAAAAAAAAAAAAGCAGTTGGACTATCGATTGTTAGTTTGCAAACCGAAACCTTATCCCTTCTTTCCCTTTGTATTTGCCAAGAGAACTCCAGTGGGGACCCCCCTCATGAAGTTGTCAAAACCAAGTGTGGGTATGGGTGGTTTTTTGTGTCAGTTAGGCAATCTTCATAATCTATCACTTCATAATCTTCATAATCCGAGGGAGGAGTTAGGTTTTTTGGTATGGATCAAAATAGCAGTTGTGGTGGGTGTAGCGGCCAATGGCCAAAACACTACATATCAGGCAATACTTAATGGCATAGCAATGCGAAATTTTTTAAGTCATCATCATCATCATCATCAAATCCTTATCCCAACCATGTTGGGCGGCTACATGAATTCTATTTCTCCATTCCGTTCTATTTTGAGCTAAATCTTTCGATAAGTGCAACTTCTTCAAATCTGAATTAATAACTTCCATCCATGTTTTCTTTGGCCTACCCCTACCTCTTGATGGACCCTTCACCTGTATATCCAAACTTTTTCTCACCGGTGCCATTACTGGCCTACGCTCAACATGCCCAAATCATCTTAAACGAGTTTCTCTAATCTTATCTCCTATTGGTGCTACCCCTAAATGTTCTCGAAAGCGCTCATTTCTAATTTTATCTTTCCCAGTTTTACCACGCATCCACCATTCTCATTTCCGTTACATCCATCTTATGAATATGTGTCTTCTTAATTGGCCAACATTCTGCTCCATATATCATAGCTGGTCTAACCACTGTCCTGTAAAATTTTTCCTTCAATTTTGTTGGCATTTATCTATTACAAAGTACTCCCGAAGCTAGTCTCCAGTTCAGCCATCCAGCTCTTATCCTATGCTCCACATCTTCGTCAATCTCCCCATCCTTACTAATCATCGAGCCTAGGTACCGAAAAGAATCTTTACGTGGTATCTCATGGGTTTCAATTTTGACAATGGTTTCAACACTTTATATATGTCCACTGAAATTGCAATCCATATATTCTGTCTTTGTACGACTTATTTTAAAGCCTCTAGATTCTAATGCCCTCCGCCATCTCTCAAGCTTTGCATTTACACCCTTTCTTGATTCATCCACCAATACTATATCATCTGCGAACAACATACACCATGGTACTTCTTCTTGAATATGCACAGTTAACTCATCCATAATTAATGCAAAGAGATAAGGGCTTAAGGATGATCCCTGATGTAAGCCTATAGTCACGGGAAATCCGCTCGTTTCTCCACTATGGTTTTCACATTTGTTATTGCACCTTTGTACATATCCTTTAAAATTTCAATGTAACTGTAATAACCGAACCTACTTTTGTAGGCCAACCCTTGTCCAGGTGGGCCATGACAGTCCAAACTATGTTTGGAGCCTGACAGGGAGTCTCCTAATTGATCGGAATGTTTTAAGACTTTTGGCAAGTCCATTGTAGGAGTCCCAATAGAATTCCTCTCTCAGAATAGTAGTTTCCAAACTGGACTTCCCTTTAAACACAGTATATATATAGATGTAAGGTCCCTAATCAAGAGATCAACGAAAATAAAATTTCTGAGAAAGAAGAAAACTGACTTGGCTGTGAAATCGTTAGACGGAGAAGAAGATCAATAGAGGAAGATCGCCATCGGATGCCTGACGAGAGACCGATCACTGCCCGATCAACACGCGTCTACACCAGGAGAGAGGAATCTAACTTGATTATCTAATTAAGAGTAGGAGATTAGACCTATTTGATTCTCCGATTAAACAGTAGCTATTATGTATTGTACTGCTACAGCGATTATCGGCCAGATTTGATTTAGAGCCCACATCAATCATCCAAAATAATAATCAGACCCGCTGATACGCATGATGACGCCTAGTCGACATCCTTTAATCTTATATGGGTTAGAAATCAAATTACCTGGAACCTTGATGACAAGATGAAGCCTTTCGGTAGTTGTCGACTTGGCACCAATCGGAACACAGTGTCGAAAAAGCCCATTCTGTAGATGGAAACTTGCTGTGATAATATCTTCTGATTAGCACACCCCTGAGCTTTCGATTTAGGGTGGGAAAAGGGATGGTTGCTCTGGAATATCAGATCTGAACTGAGAGTTGGGATTTCAGACCGTCAGAGATGGGTTAGGGTCGTCAGTGGTAGTGGGTCCACCGGGGTTCCCCGATCAAGGATCAGGTCCATACATCTTGGTGTGGACCCTTGGGCGACCTTGATGGTGAAGGTTCCATGTGCATCGGACCGTTGGGCCCCACTTTGCGATTTCCTCCAGCTGAGCTTGGCGGTGACTCTTACTGACGAACGAAACATGCAACAGAGAGAAACAGATGGGGTGGGTGACGACTCGGGAGAGATATTTATAAATCTTTTTGCAATTACGAATTAGCCCCTGCTATTTGTATTTATATCCTAAGAACCCTACTAAAGTTTTATGATAAAAATTACAGCATGATAATTAGGAATCCAACGTTATCTAACTACTGAACTAGTAGGGGATTAATTATCTGAACGTTATATGGGCTTTCCGTATCAATTAATTATTTCTTATGCCTTGATAAAATTATAATGAATATTTAGCCCACTCCAATAAGATATTTCCAATTGAAATTATTTTTTTATATTTGAATTAGTTGTGAAAAATTTTATGATGAACACTTATTTCCGTAACAAGACATGGGCAATACCACCGCCTGGTACCAACTCCGATTCAGAGTGGGGCGAGGATTAATCAGTGTTGTGTGGTACTGGCCAAATAAAGAATAAGATGATGTAGCCAATTAAGGTGGAGATGATTCTATACTAAAATTATTGAAATGAATTTACCATTGATGATTGGAATAAGCGTGATATCAACTGCTGGCACTGAGTATAAAACTTCCCTCGTGGATGTTGGTCGAGGGGAAGAGGTTCAGCAATCATGGTGGCATGATAAGCCATGTTGTTGATAGAAATGTAGATGCTCCAGCTGGGAGTATCGGAACAGACTCAACATTCATGGGGATGACAAACCATGTTGTTGACAGAAATGTAGATGCACCGTATGGGGTATCGGAACTATTTGATGCCACAGTGGGAAATCACTCAAGAAAGAAATTGATTAGAATGTGACTGAAATCATTTCATTGAATATATATATGTTCCCCGAATGATTGAAATATGCTTTATCTTAATGTTTTTCTATTTTACTCACCAGTTGTACTGATTAGTGGTTCGCCCCACTTCAGGTAATGCAGTTGTAGAGGTTGCAGGGAGTGACGGGGATCAGCCGGTGGACTTTGGCATGCGTGGTTGATCCAGAGCGCAGAAAAGCAAAAGAATAGATTTATAGTCGGGAGTAGCCCAAGATTTAGACATTATTATAATTTTCTTTTTCTCAAATAAAAATTGTCTTATTCAGTAGTGTTATCAAGACTTATAATATTTACATAATAGTTGAAATACAATGAAATTTAATTGGTTATGACCTTGATACTCATAAGAATTTGATTTATGTGATGTTGTTATTACAATTTGAGTGCGACTTAAGAATCTGAAGAGCTCCAGATTCTTGGGTCGTTACAGTAACCTCTTGAGACATTCATTTTCTTTAAGACCCACCAAATTAAATTTCTCGATACCCTATCATAGGCTTTTTCCAAATCGATAAAGACCATATGTAGATTTTTCCTCTTTGCTCGGTATTTTTCCATTAATTACCTAAGTGAAAAGATAGCTTCCATAGTTGATCTCCTTGGCATAAAACCAAATTAATTTTCCGAAATCTTAGTCTTTTTTCTCAGTCTTTGCTCTATTATTCTCTCCCATAACTTCATAGTGTGACTCATAAGTTTAATCCCTCGATAGTTGGTACAATTTTGTATATCTCCTTTATTCTTATATATAGGTACTACAATACTTCTTCTCCATTCATCCGGCATTTTCTTTGTCACAAGTATTTTATTGAATAGTCTACATAACCAACTTACTCCAACCTCTTCTAAGCATTTCCATACCTCTATCGGAATACCATCTGGGCCTGTTGCTTTTCCTGTCTTCATTCGCTTCAATGCTTCCTTCACTTCCACCCCTCTAATTCTATGAAGAAAAGTATACTCTTGTAATAAAGTATCCTCCTCCACTCTTATATTGCCCAAATATTCTTCATTTAAAAGTTTACTAAAATATTCTTTCCACCTTTCTATAATATCGTTGTCCTTCACCAAAATATTTTCCTCATTGTCCTTGATACATTTGATATGATCTAAGTCCCTACTTTTCTTTTCTCTTATTTTTGCAAGCTTAAAAAAATTCAAGTCCCATGTAGAAGCCAATCTTTTGTCCTTTTTAGTGATTTTGGAACCATATAAGGATAAACACAACTTTAGCACAAGCTATTGAGGAGAAGATATAGGGGAAAACAGTGTTTTAAATTAAAACTAATTGGCTCTACTAGGATTTAAATTGTAGCGCTATTGTTTTCAAAATAGTGTGATGGACTTAACCGCTACGGCCGATAGTGTGGCTACTACACTATATAGCGAACGCTATTTTGAAACATGCCATCAGAAGTGTCCAAGGTTATGACATTCCGAGGCCATTGTATGGTAAGCCAGAATGATGTAATGCCAAGGACATCCATGGCTCCTTAAGTGAAAAAGACGAAGAGAGTCCTATAAACTAAAGTTTTTTAGATTTTCATTGGTTTGACATGGTTCAAGGTAGTAAGCTAAACCCTCTTATTATGTTTTTAGAGGTCAAGTATATAAGGATCTACTGATCCATGTACTAAGAAAAAGAAGGGAATTTGAAGAATTTCTGTCACATCCCAAGATGGGATCAACTGTGTTTATATACAATTACTATAGCTTAAGTGCAGCTATGATGATATTTTTCAGGCTATGATTATACTCTAATTACAAGCAAATATCGAATCTTTAGATATGATTACTGTCAATCGAAGCAGGCCATTTAGGCCCAATCCAGGCCCGATCTTGGCAAGTAGGCCATTTAGGCTCAGTCCAGTTTTCAGTCCACTGTTGTACTGTAGAATAAGCTATAATGTAGGATCTGTGCGATAATATAGGATCTAGAATAAGTCAAAGGATAATGCTATAATTTAGGATCTGTGCTATAATATAGGATCTAGAATAAGTCAAAGGATAATGCTATAATTTAGGATCTGTGCTATAATATAGGATCTATGGATTGTAATGAGGGAAATCAACCCCTATATATGTAAAACTACAGTCGTCTCTTAGAGGACTGCATTCTCACCATTTTAATGGAATTCTAAACTCTCTTGCAAATGTTATGGTATCAGAGCCTGGTCAATCAATCATCTTGGTTGTCTCAATCATCTTCCAAGCCTTGGAAGCCAATCTGTGATCATCTTCTTCAGTCGGATCTTCTCTGATCATCCCTGATCATCTCAGATCAGGCGTGGCCCACCTGTGATCATCATCATCACCATCTCAGCGGATTCCTCCCTCTTGGTCGTCTGAATATTCTCTTATTTATGAAGATTTTTCCAACATTTATTGGTTATCAGAGGTAGGCCTTCTACCTATTTTTGAGGAAATTCAATTTTTTTGCTTGTTTTCATCTCGGCCGTCCAAAATCCTGGTTCTGGATTTGATTTGTTTGAGACCACTTCCATTAGTTGTGTGCTTATCCTGCTCAACCATCCCCACTCTCTGATCTATCAAGAGATCCTCCGGTGGGGCTCCGGTCATGTATCTCTCCCTGACGACAGGGCCGTCTGGATGCTGCTCAGTGTTTCCTTCCGGAAACTTTTACTGACTGCCTGTTCTGGTTGTTTGCTGCTACTTACTGCTTGTGCATGCACTGATTCATCATTCTGCTAGTTCATTCTCCTGGTTTATTACTGTTGCAAGTTCCTGCAATTTGTTCTGTTGTTGCTTGTTCATCATTCTGTGGATCTATCTGCTGTTTTACATTACCACTCTGGTCCATCTGATTGTGTCTCTAACCACTGATTGTGGATTGATTCTGATATTACTGCTTCCTGGAGTGTTTGCTTGTTCTGGGTCATCATGGACAAATCTGACATCATCTCCCTAGTTAAGTTTGATGGCGCTAATTATACCTCATGGGCCTTCCAATTTCAAATTTACTTAGAAGGCAAGGAACTTTGGGCACACATTGACGGATCTGACCCTAAACCCGAGGCTGATGACAAGAAGATTTTATCTTGGAAATCTTGGAAAACTAAGGATGCTAAAATAAAAACCTGGTTACTAGGTTCAGTTGACCCACAGTTTATCCTCAACCTCAGACCTTGCCAAACTGCCCGTGCAATGTGGGACTATCTTCAAAAGATCTATCAACAAGGCACTGCTGCTCGTCAATTTCAATTGGAACTTGATATTTCTCAATATACTCAAGGCACAAAATCTGTTCAGGAGTATTACAATGGCTTTCGCAGACTGTGGTCCGAATACGATGAAATTAAGTATGCCTCGGTGTCTGAAGCTCTTCTACCTGAACTATCTCGCTTACAGCAAAGTAGCCATCGGGATCAGTTTCTTATGAAACTTCGTTTGGAGTTTGAGCCAGTTAGATCCAACTTGATGAGCAGGGCTTCACTTCCTAGCCTGGATGACTGTCTTCAGGAGCTTCTACGGGAGGAACAACGTCTCGTCACTAAATCTACTATGGAACAACAAAGGGCTGTTGAGGCTCTGCTTGCCTATATTGCTCACACCAGACGCTCTTCCCGGGATATCAGTAAAGTTCAGTGCCATAACTGCAAGAAATATGGTCACTATGCTACTCAATGCAAGGTCAAGATCTGCCAATATTGTAAGGCCACTGGTCATGTCATTGATGAATGCCGGAAGAAGGGTCGCAATTCTACTTTCCGCAACTCTGTGCCCTCAGCCTCTACTCCTTACACAGTGTCATCCGCTCCTAGTGCTTACACAGTCACCACTCCACGATATGCCTCCTCTGAATTCAGTGCTCTGCCGTCTGATTCTTCCTCACAACCTGATTCCTCCACGCAATCTGCATCCCCAGCTCCTCTCACCCCTGAGATGGTCAACCAAATGATTATCAATGCCTTGGCATCCATGCACATCGCAGGTACTGGGTCATCTCTTTCTAATACATGGTACTTAGATTCTGGTGCCAGTAACCATATGTCCTCTTCACCTATACAATTGCAAAATGTAGTTCCTTATACTGGTCATCTTACGGTTCAAGCTGCCAACGGAGATCATCTTCCCATCACCTCTGTTGGTGATACCCCTGGCCCCTTACCCTTAACCAATGTTTTAGTTTCCCCTCATCTTGCTACCAATTTGGTTTCTGTGGGTCAACTTGTTGAAAATAATTACAATGTCTCTTTTTCTTCTGCTGGTTGTGTTGTGCAGGACCAGGAGTCGGGGGAAGTGATCGCGAGGGGGCCTAAGCGTGGCAGACTTTTTCCTTTACCAGTGTCTTCATTTATTCATGATAAACCTTTACATCAGTTATTTTGTTTTTTCATTCAGAATAATTCTCGATTGTGGCATAATAGACTTGGTCATCCGAATGCTTCTACAATGTCTACTTTATTTCACTCTGGATTAATAAATAAACCTATTGATTCTGCTTCTTTTGACTGTGATGCTTGTAAATTAGGAAAGAGTAAAACTTTACCCTTTCCAATCTCTGACACACGGAGCACTTCATGTTTTGACTTAATTCACAGTGATGTTTGGGGCATTGCTCCGACCCTTTCACATAGTCATTTCAAGTACTTTGTAACATTCATTGATGACTACAGCAGATTTACTTGGATTTATTTATTACATTCGAAGTCTGATGTTCTTAATGCATTTAAATTTTTTGTTCAATATGTTGAAAACCAATTCTCTAAATGCATTAAAACTTTGCGCTCAGACTCAGGGGGGGAGTATGTTTCCAAGGATTTTCAATCCTTTTTAACCAATAAAGGAATCATTTCTCAACGTACCTGTCCGTATACTCCACAACAAAATGGCGTTGCGGAACGGAAAAACAGACATCTTCTTGATGTCACTAGAACTTTTCTGATTGAAGCATCCGTTCCCCCTCGTTTTTGGACTGAAGCTCTCACCACGGCTGTTTATCTCATAAACCGCATTCCATCCCTTACCATTGGCCATTTAACGCCTCATTTTAAATTCTTTGGTCATCATCCTGTGTTTGATCACTTACATACCTTTGGCTGTGTTTGCTTTGTTCATTTACCTCCCACAGAAAGAACGAAACTAACAGCACAATCTCGCAGGTGTGCTTTTTTGGGTTATGCCACTAATCAAAAAGGTTTTGTTTGTTATGATCCCATTGGTCGTCGTATCAGGGTTTCTCGGAATGTTATTTTCTTTGAAAATCAATATTTCTTCCCCACTCACATGGACAGTCCTCATCCCTCTTCCCCAGCTCTCTTACCAGGTTTTTCGGATCAAACCTCTGTTACTCGGTTTAATCCTGCTTTTGTATACCACCGTCGGGAGAAACCTCCCACTGCGGATGGTCCTCCCCCTGATCCTCCACCGACACATGGTTCCGCAACTACTCCTCCCTTACGTCGCTCCTCCAGAACTTCTAGACCGCCTGATAGGTATGGATTTACCCATACTTCCTTGATGACCACTCTCTCTTCTATCTCTATCCCAAGTTCTTATTTGCAGGCTGTCCAACAATATTGCTGGAACCAGGCTATGAAGGAGGAATTGGATGCATTGGATCAGAATCACACCTGGGATATTGTGGATTGTCCTTCCGGAGTTAAACCCATCGGTTGCAAATGGATCTACTCGATCAAGCTTAAATCTGATGGGTCATTGGATAGACACAAAGCTAGACTTGTAGCACTCGGAAACAGGCAAGAGTATGGCATTGACTATGAGGAAACGTTTGCACCTGTGGCAAAAATGACTTCTGTTCGGTTACTTCTCGCCATTGCTGCCTCTAAATCCTGGCCTTTATACCAAATGGATGTCAAAAATGCCTTTCTCCATGGGGATCTGCAAGAAGTCTATATGAGGATACCACAAGGTGTCCCCTCTCCCTCTAAGAGGAGTGTCTGTCGCCTGTGCAAATCGCTTTATGGTCTCAAGCAAGCTCCTCGGGCATGGTTCGAGACCTTCAAGGGTCGCTTATGCGAGAGTGGCTTTACCCCAAGTTCTTATGATCCATCTCTCTTTTTATGCCACTCCTCTACTGGTGTTATTGTGCTTCTCGTATATGTTGACGATATTATTATCACTGGCACAGATGATGGTATGATCAAATCCCTCCAGGCTTCTCTCAAGGATTCCTTCTGTATGAAGGATTTGGGCCCCTTGCATTATTTCTTGGGCTTAGAGGTGCATCAATCTCCCAAAGGTCTATTTGTTAATCAACACAAATACACATCAGATCTTATCGAGTTGGCTGACCTCCATGATTCTTCCCCTGTCGATACGCCTGTCGAGGTCAATCTCAAGTTGAGTAAGGATGATGGCGATCTTCTTCCTGATCCTCAAACCTACCGGCGTCTGGTGGGAAGTCTTGTCTATCTCACCATCACTAGACCTGACATCTCCTATGCCGTTCATCTTGTGAGCCAGTTCATGACCGCTCCTAGACATCTTCATTTGACAGCTGTGAAGCGCATTCTTCGCTATCTATTAAAAACTGTCCCTCGTGGTTTATATTATCCAAAGGATAATCCTCTTCATCTGACCGCTTATGCGGATGCTGACTGGGCAGGCTGTCCCGACACACGCCGTTCTACTACTGGTTGGTGCATGTACCTTGGAACTTCTCTCGTTTCTTGGAAATGCAAGAAACAAGAACGTGTGTCCAGATCTTCCACGGAAGCTGAATATAGGGCAATGTCTTCTGCTTGTTCTGAGATTTTATGGTTACGGGGACTTCTATCGGAACTCGGGTTCGCTCAAACATCTCCTACTCCTTTGCATGCTGATAATACTGGAGCCATCCGAATCACTGAAAATCCTGTATTTCATGAACGCACCAAACATATCGAAGTTGACTGCCACTTTATTCGAGATGAATATAAACGTGATGTCATTCGTCTTCCTCATGTCTCTACAGAATTTCAGTTTGCAGATATCTTCACAAAGGGTCTTCCTCGGCCTCGGCATCAATTTCTTGTCTCCAAATTGCTGCTTTATGACTCCCCGGCATCAATTTGAGAGGGGGTGTCAATCGAAGCAGGCCATTTAGGCCCAATCCAGGCCCGATCTTGGCAAGCAGGCCATTTAGGCTCAGTCCAGTTTTCAGTCCACTGTTGTACTGTAGAATAAGCTATAATGTAGGATCTGTGCGATAATATAGGATCTAGAATAAGTCAAAGGATAATGCTATAATTTAGGATTTGTGCTATAATATAGGATCTAGAATAAGTCAAAGGATAATGCTATAATTTAGGATCTGTGCTATAATATAGGATCTATGGATTGTAATGAGGGAAATCAACCCCTATATATGTAAAACTACAGTCGTCTCTTAGAGGACTGCATTCTCACCATTTTAATGGAATTCTAAACTCTCTTGCAAATGTTAATTACAATCTTCCAAGTAAGCATGTCTTTGGAGACGCTTGACCAAATCCACAAAGACCCCACACTTGAGATATGCCTAGATGAGAAAGGTGGGCTTTGGTTATGGGATTTTCAAGATGGGCCAGTCGACCCATTTATATCTCGACACTCCCCCTCAAATTGATGCAAGGAAGAACAAAGCATCAATTTGGAAAGAATGTATTAATGACGATTCCGAGGGAAGCCTTTGGTGAACACATTTGCCAGATGATCATGCGAAGAGACATAAGGCAGACAGTGTATTGGAGACAAAATGCTAACAAATAAAGTGGCAGTCAATTTCTATATGTTTAGTATGATCATGGACGATGGCATTTTTTGCAATTAGAATGGCACTTGTGTTATCTGCATAAAGTGGAGTAGGATCTTTAAAGAAGACACCAAACTCTCGAAGGAGACGAGGAAGCCATACAATCTCGCTACTGGCAGATGACAGATCAATATTTAGTTGCAGTGGTACATTTCAAAATAGTGCTTTGTTTCTTACTCTTCCATGAGATGAGGGAGGCTCCTAAGAACATGCACTAGCTGGTTGTGGATCGACGAGTAAGGGGGCACCCAGCCCAATTTGCATCGCCATAGGCTTGTAGCTGTAGGGTAGATCTAGATGGACAAAATAGGTTGGTTAGTGTTCACAAGCAAAGTATCTACAATGGATGATTTAAGAATAAAGGGGATTTTAACGAATAAAATTTCTTACATGTGCTCTCAATGTGGAAAGAAAGGGAGTAAATGAAGCACATATTCTTATATTGTGATTTCTTCTCATTTCTTCCGTATAGTTTTTTATAGAATTGTGGGGCTTGAATTGGTGATCCCAGGATTCACTAAGGATCTTAATAAAGGCATTGAAGAGTGCTCCATTTCATGGTTCTGGTTTGTTGTTATGTGTCAAGTCTCAAATTTTTATATTGGGTCATACCGGTTTGTCGGGTTTGAGTTGGGTTAAGAGGGTCAAATGGATTGAATTAACACAATTGGGCCTGAGTTATTGGACCCTTTTAGGCCAAAGGACTCTTTTTGGAATTTCATAAAACCCACTAGAAAGCAGTGAGCCCTCCCTTATAATTTGGAAAAACCCTCTCTCTATATATAAACTGTACTCTTAGGGTTTTCCCCATTCTTCCATCTTCTTCCTCTCTTCTGCAACCAAGCCCTAGAAGTTCTCCAGGGGGAAACCAAGGTTGGATCTTCTGCTCTTCAGATTTACTTTTAGCTTCAAGATCTAGGCAAGTGGATAACTGAAAACAATATCTTTTTGGTTACTTTGTTTAATCATATGTTCAAAATATAAATTATTTGTTTGGTTTAATGTTTTTGGTTTTGATTAAGAGATTAACAATGAAGATTGATTTTGATTGAAACCAAGCATGTAGTTAAGGTTTAATGCCTTTGAATCTATATTTGATTTATATATATATTTAAATATATATATTTATATTAAAAAAAAAAAAAGAAAAAAAATTGCCGGCAGCAGCGCTGCCTGCACATGGCAGGCAACAGCGCATGCCAGGCGGCAGCACTGCTTGGCATGCCCAGGCAACGGGCCTGCTGCCTGGGCCGGCTGGGCAGCGGCCCGGCCCGGGTGCGGGTCTGGGCCCGTTGCCCAATTTTTTTTCAAAAATAAAAAAAATAAATAAATACATGTAGATTTATATAAATAGAGATGATTAGAGTTTTTGAATATTAATTATAATATTTAAAGGGTTATAGTTTGGTAATGGTTATATTATGCTAATAGAGATTTGATTTCATTAAATTATTTTCTTTTCGATGTTATTTGAAATTTAGCTTGGATTATTTAGAGTTTTTTAATATTAATTATAATATTTAGAGGGTTATAGTTTGGTAATGGTTATATTATGCTAATAGAGATTTGATTTCATTAAATTAATTTTATTTCGATGTTATTTGAAATTTAGCTTGATTATTTATAAATTTAATTGAGAATTATATAATTTTAATTAATGTTTATTTAGATTGATTTGAGATTAACTAAGATGTATGTGGTAATTAATAAATCTTACAAAGATTGTATTTATCATTCTAATTTGGATTTTTTTTAATTTGAGTTTGATTTCAAACTGGGGCCCGAGATTTGTACCTTTAGTTTTGTATAAATTAATAAGGTATATTTATACACAAAAATGACATTAAGGAATTAATTATTCCCTTTCCCCTTGTGATCATAACTTGATTTAACTTTGGATTTGGAAGTTGAACATCTTTTACGTAATTTGCAAAACACACTAAATATACATAATTGGATTAGATGAATTATGTCTTTAGGAAAGTTAGTTGAATGTTCACATGAAAATTAGACTACATGCAGAATGGGAATGCGAGATTCGGGATGCACCACATGATAGGCACCAAAAGTAGTATATCGGCATCATGGACTCACATTTTCATTGTGAAAGAGGGTTGGTTCTCATGTGTATATTTAATTAACTATGACCGTTAGGTGGTTTAGTGCTTACCCTTGGAAAAACTGGATTGACACGTGTACATAATACATTTTCAATTGTAAAAGTTTACGTACCCAAATTGTTAATGATATGAATATTGGGATTAAGGGTGTCATATCATGATTCATTCTGCATCGATATATATATGCATTTGTAAACATATATATGTATATATATCTGACCGACTGCAGTTCGAAGGTGGACGTACGCCATCGGGTCAGCGTGTGCTGTGGATTATAGTATACAGTTGTGCCTTCTGTTATTATCTGCGGGATTACCCGTTTCTGTTATCTGTATGCGGGATTACCCGTTTCTGTATATTTATCCGCGGGAATACCCGCTTCTGTGCATTCATGCCATTGGGATTTGCATTTGATATATTTTTTATCATAATGAATACTTCTGTTTAATTCAGTTGATTAATCCATTGCTTGCAGTTTACCCTCTTGCCAGATTACGTCAATCTGACCCACTACTTTTGGTGTCTAGGTTCCGTTACCGGTGTCGAACCAGAGGGTCAGGTTACACAGGAAATTCCGCCAGGTGGCGGAGTTGTTGAGTGGCGCACCGATGACATCATCTGAGGTGTCCTAGTGCGGTGCAGAATTCGAAAACTTTAGGTTATGTAATAAGGCCATTTTTGGGCCATTAGTTTATTTAATTAAATTTATTTGTTTTGAAATTATAACTTTAATTGTTATGCTTCGAAGCACTTGACCTTGATTTTATTATTAGTGAGATTTGTTACATGGCTATTATGTAATATCCGTCTACGATGAGTATGGATTTTAATTCCGCATGTGATTATGGTTGCTTGATCACCAAGCATAGCCTCACGAAGGACTTCGATCCACCCGGAATTGGGGCTCGTATTGATTATGTTAAAAAAAATTTTAATTAGCCCCAATTCTCACACCCCTGGAACCAGGTTTGGATCCGGCCCAGTTTTGGGGGCGTGACATTATGGAAGACCATTACTTTCTCATTCGTTGGTCAGTTTGGAAAGAAAGAAATGAACATAAATTTAGAGGAACGTTGTTGTCTCCTCAAGCTATCCCAAAAGACGGAGATGTTGAGGTGAGCAAAGTAGGTAACACTTACAAAGGAATTTGTTAAATTTTGTTGAATAATACAACTCAAAATTAGGAAGATTCAATGAGGTGTGGCCCTTTTAAGGAAAAGACCATTAGGCAGTGGTGTCGTCTTGGTTTATTTAAATTTAGTGTTGATGGAGCAGCAAGAGGCAAGGTTGGTATGCTTTGAATAGTAAAGGAGAGATCTTATTCTTATTTTCTCTTGTTCGTTTCAAGGCAAACCTATAGTAAAAAGTGATTATTCTAAATGCTTTTTTCTTAGGTCTCTTTTGCATATGTGGGACACATGAGATTTTACTTTTTACATAATGGTATTATAAAGTGAAGGGAAGTGAAGCCTCAAATCAAGAGAGAATATATGAGGAGGTCTAATCATAATGTGATGGCTTTTTGTCTTTAGTGGCTTGATGAGTAATCTTTTTTACTTTTTTTGTAAACAATAGATGCCTTTTTTGTCTTTTAGTGGGATGAGAAGGTTGCTTTTTTTACTCTTTTTTTTCTTCAAAAGATGGAGAGAAATTTGAATTTTTGTACTTTTCATATGACCCCTCATCTTTTTATGTCTCTCAAATGGAGGCTTCACTTCACTCTACTCTATTAGTCAAATATCCAAACAGGCCCTAAAGAAGATTAAATCATTGGCTTCTTTGATCAATGTGATTTTGTAAGGATTGTAATGTTGGCTAATTCATGGGTTGGACAAAACTTGGGTTCAACAGAGTTGTAATTTTATATTGCTAGATGGACTGAGGTGTGTCTCAAGTTGTGGAGCTGAAGAGAATATTTGAAGACTTGAAGAAGAAATTTCACAAGGCCCGATCAATTGGATGGATGCCCGATCAATTGGATGAATGTATCAATCCTACGAAGCGAAAGCCCCAAGCAATACTTCAAATTGATCAATTGAGCACCTACCTGATTGATTGGATAGACGGCAGAACTCAAACCAGTTTTCCGAATTTGTTTTCCATTTGAACCAAACTTTCTAATTCTTCATGGAAATAAACCCTACTTGCATCCCATGAATATTGGGCTATAAATTCACTACTACTAGCCCAAAGTACCTCTCTCACATTCTAAACCCTAGAATA
This sequence comes from Sextonia rubra, assembly GCA_037013555.1. Taxonomy (NCBI): domain Eukaryota; kingdom Viridiplantae; phylum Streptophyta; class Magnoliopsida; order Laurales; family Lauraceae; genus Sextonia; species Sextonia rubra. The sequence goes on from JASUAD010000012.1 coordinate 13,605,780, forward strand.
ATTCTTGAGAGATTTTTTCTTCTTTGGCGCAACTCTTCCCTACTGTGTTGAAACTTTGAGCTCCCGAGAACTTCATTATCCAACTTTTAGTGGAGATTCGTCTTGAGTGTCTTCAAGATGTGTTGGATCAAGCGTGAAGGCAGCGAACGACGTGTGCACCGACAAGAACTTCAAATCCTTTAGGTTGTGTGCAACTGAAAAAAGGGTAATAAGTAGATCTTGTAACCTTTCAATCATAGTACTTGATCTTGTTGGACCGGTGTTAGGTCCCATGATTTTTTCTCATTTGGGTTTTCCACGTAAAAATCCTGTGTCCATCTCTTGTTATTGATTGCTTGTTAACTTAGATTAATTGTTTGTTTTAACTACATATAAGAAATCTATGTTGGGACCTTAACTTGTGTCAAGGTTAGAATCCTTCAGATTTTTTGGCATGTGGGTTGGTCGGTGAACGTTTTGGCAGATTTGTTTGGCTAGGTTTTTAGTGTCGTCTCTTTCAAAGCACCGATTTTGCACTTTTGTTTTGTTGTTGGTTATAATGCTCGTGTACCATTACTCTCTTCTTATTATCCTTGGTTGTTGTACACTTTTCTATTTTAATAAAATTTATCAATAACTATTCCAATATATATATATATATTTGGTACATTACATGTATTAACATTTCCACATGTACAAAATAGGTAAGGTCAGTTACAAACTCAAACATGTTAGTGCGTGTAAAATAGCTTATTGACAAATTAAGGAATATAAAGTGGCAGGTCTTGTAGTGTAATTCATGTATAAATGATGCTAAAGCCTAAAGCATAAAGCCAAGAGTTACAAATACATTGACCAACTTTTTCTAAATAGTCATCATGACTCATGAGCTGTATCTAATAAAGAACAAATCATTTTCTTCTTCAATATATCAAGCACCACCTCACTCACCTGCACCAAGATTATAGATATGATGTGTCATGACATCGACAACATTTGAGCCTGAAACCTGGAGAAGCTGAGTATACCACTTTTGATCAAAGAATCCACCTGGCGCCAACAGTAATGGATGCTGGTGGGAGCCCTTATATAAGTCATTGAGGATAGCTTTAAGGCTAATGAGATCTTTTCCATACTGCTCAGCACCGACACTTGCCCCAATGCCACTTCCACTCAACTCATTCCCTGGAGCAAGGCAAAGGATGCAACTGAGGTAAGAAGCGTTGAATTGGGTTTTCCAGGCAAAAGGAGTGAAGGTCTAATTGGTGGTACCAAATTCCCATGAATCTACTTGATATCCCTTGGAAAGTGTGTACTTTATGAAACTATGAGCATTACTAGAGTTCCAGGCACCTCCCCAAACTCCTTTTCTGATTTTATGCCTCCCATAGAGTGCATTAAGACCAAATGTCACTATCACTCTGCAATCATAAAATTTAAGTGTCATGTAATCATGTCTAGCAAAAATAAAGCATTTAAAAAAAAATGTTTTGATTGTTAATGCCCAAAGATTTATGGGGCATGTGCTGCAGAGAAAAATTCTATCCACATGAATACATGATCCTTTATTCAAACCATTGTTCATATACAGAAATGCATCCCATCACATAATGGGTTGTAGAACTTGACCCATCATTGGCCTGCAAACAAACATGGTTGAAAGAAAACCAAAAATGGCCATAGGAAGACCAAAGACCAATAGATTTAAAGGGGAACCTAAACTGAGCACAGTGCATCCATTTCCATGTCCATTTTTCCGTATTCATTTGTCACTTCGCCCCAGTCGATAGGCCATTGTTACTCATTAGGGACACACTGTTGGGAAAAAGTCCTACGTCTCACATTGCCCAAGTAATGGGTTTGACATGTCTTCATAACACCTGCTTGGGCCTTCCACCTATCAGCTTAAGCTTTTAGAGTAAGTGGTTGTCAATATGATATTAGACCCAACCAATCGCGAGTTCGAAACCCAAGAGGAATGTCTCAGCGCTAAAAAAAAAAAAAAAGCATGTCGCTAAAAATACACCAGCTAGGTTCCACATAAGGGGAAGTATTGGAGTGGGCTCACCCAATGGGGAATATTGAAAAGTATTTCCGCTACCTCTACTAATACCTCGATGTTTTGGTAGGAATGGCTAGCTGAGGAAATTTAGTACCTACTAGTGTGGATGGACTACAGTCTTCAAATATTTTTGGAAAGTCTTAACCTTTCCATGGTGGACATTACAAATACAATGATATGCATTGCCACCATTCAACTTATGCAAGTCTGGTTGGTGACCGCTAAAAAGAAATACATCCGTAGATCACCAACTTGTAAGACCTGTCCAATGAATGATTGGATCATTGGCCCATTTGTCTAATTTAAGAGCAGTGCAGCAGAATAAGGGAATTAGTGCGCTAAGCTCAGTACAGGTTTCTACCAATAAAAAATTGTTAGTTGATAATTGTTATATCAATGTTCTACTGCTGTGATGATGAGAACCATCCATTTTCAGTAGGGAATATCAACGGTTTACATGAAAGCTCCATCAATCTTGACAATGTGATCCTCCAAACTACCTCCATACCATCTCACATGCAGAAATCACTTACTTCTGTAAATTTCCATTTTGGGTGTGCATATCTTGATGCATGCATAACATGTTATAGAACTGAAACAAGGAAACAAAACAACTGAGGAAAAAGAAATGGAAGCTCCAAAACCAATGTCCTTACCCCGTTTTATTGAATAACAGGTTGAGTTCATCCCACCTAGCCATACCCAAGCAGCCTTTGGAGAATCCGAATAGCCCATCTACCATCTTTTGAAATGGATGGCAAGGAAACCCCAAATTTCCCACATCATACACAACTTGGTCTTGGAGAGAACCACCAACTCTTATTCTCAAAGGATTGAAAGCTACAACTCCACAAATAACAAAATGGCAAATCAATGTTGACATTCTGAGATTTTTAACCTAACAAAAGATTGATACAATGCTAATGACTTGATAAAGAGTCCCACCCTTTCATGTGAACAAAGTTTATTAAAATCGTCCTCATAATTATGATTCAAAAACCAACCCCCAACCCCACCCCCACAAAAAAAAAAAAAAGAAAAAAATTGTGATTGAGATTACTGAAGATCAGTCACACCATTGAAAGACCATGCCCTATATATAACCTCCCTCATGTGCAAATTGTTAAGAATTACAGAGGGGACTCACATTTTATTATTAAGATATTGTGGCCTAATTTCTAAATACACTTAACACATTGGGAGTTTTTTTTGTAAATACTCAAAATCTAGAAAATTATATATTGAAGGTGCCATCCACCACTAAGGAACACCTCTGTATTCTTGATTTTATTCAAATTAGCCTATCTTGGTTGTTTCTTCTTGTTTTCATATTTCTAGAATTTTTTGACTTTAGGAGAAAACCTTAGAAATCACAAGATCTATTGTTTTTTTAACAAAAATTATGTATCTTAAATTGTTAGTCAGTAATGGATAAGTTCAATATGACTATTGTACACTAAAAAGATGCCAAATACTCCATAGTAAAGATCTTAATGTTATAATGAGAAACCAAAAACATATGTCGCTATTGGCATCCCACTGAATCAATATTCAATAATGGTGGAACATCAACAATAGTATCACTTTCATTGAATATCCAAGAAAATACATATCATTTAAATCAAACCAGAGAAATGCTGATATCATGTCAGGAGATTAAGGTGATGTATGAATATTACGACAATAGAGGAAGAGCTTTGTACACTAAATGAATTTGAGAAAGAAGAATCAAACTCACAAGTCAATACACCTTACCTCTAATGGCCTTGGTAAGAAAGGGATGCTGTAAGTCCTGATTAAACCACAAGAAACATATTATTCAAATAGTACTTCCAAGTGTGAGCGGCTTCATTTTTCTTAGTAACAAACCAAATTTAACAATAAAAGAACTTAAATAGAATGTTTGAATTTTGGTAGAAAAAAAAAAACAGAATGTTTGAACTTTTACCAGATTAAGAACAGAAGAATGTCCCCATGGGCATTGATCATAGTTACACTTTTCAGAAGGCCACCAATCAAGAGTAGCACATACAAAATTATCATCAGTCTCTGCTATTGTGGAAGCCCCCTTAACTACAATGATTTCATGTACAGGATCTTGGGCCAAAATCTTAGGACAAGAACACAGAAAGAAAAGAAGGAACACCCGAAAGCCCATTTCCCTGTCCACCACACAACACCAAAGCAACTTGACACAAGAAACTTCAAAAGTTAAAATAAAAAATTGGCATAGTAAAAATAAATTTAATAGACCAACAATGAAGAGCAAAATAAAACTAATCTAGTTTGAGTTGCAAATAATAGCCATACATAGGCACCACATAATTTGCTTTTGGAAACACAAATGAAAATAAGATAAGTTGAAAATTTGTCCATAAACCGAGCGAGAGAGAGAGAGAGAGAGAGAGAGAGAGAGAGAGAGAGAGATTGTATCAGGCCATACTTCTTGAGACATGTAAAGTATGGCTTTTCTTTCCCTCATAAGAGAACCAATAAGAAGAAAACATCATTGAAAAGAAAGCACAAGTCATGGAAGTAGTTATCAATATAAAAAAAAAAAAAGAAAGAAAGAAAGAAAGAAAAAAAAAACCATGGAAGTAGAAAAAAAAACCATGGAAGTAGTTTCTGTCACTAGAAGACAGACATTTCGCAAGACTAAAAAAATTGAGCTCTTCCCATCATTCTGAAGTCAGCTACAACAGCTTCAATCTCGACCTCCCATAAATGAAAATTACAAACAAGTTAATTCCACAAAACCTACCTGTAAGCCATGAACAGTATAAACACACAAGGTCTCTCTCTCTCTCTCTCTAAATTTCCAACAGTATAAATCACAACAGCTGGAATGAGACTTGGGGCACAGTCTACAAACATAAAGGAAACGAATGTGAATGGGTCCTAAGAAGGAAAGGTCACAGTCAAACAGAGAGAGAAGAAATTGTTGGCAGCAGAAAGTCCTTTTTCTCACAAAAAAAAAAAAAAAAAAAACCCTGGGTTTCATCGTTCTTCATAAATTTATGCAAATACAAAGCGTAAAATGAATGGTAGAATCAACAAAGATACAAAATGCAGAAACCATGAGAGAAATGCATCAACAAAGCTGCTCTTTCTCAGCAATAATAATCTGAATTCTTCACTATTCCACACGAACAGCTTTTACAAAATCAATCAAAGAAAGAAACACTAGAGAGAGAGGGAGGGAAAAGAAAGAGAGGGGGTTTTAAGACTAACCCAGCAGAAACCAGATCTCGGAGAGCTGAAGACACTCACCGACAGCCGTGGATGCCGTTCTTTCCGGATTGGAGGCACCTTTTCTAATAAAAAATTATATCTAATATAGAATGGCGTCTGTCTCTCTCTCAGTGCTTCTCTGTTGTCGGACCCACGAAACGATACTCCTGTCGGAGTCGGTGACGGATATCGTTCTCATAATTTTTCGGCTCGTGAAATTCTCGGAGAATTAAAAAAGAAAAAAAAAAGAAGGAAAAGAAAAAATAATAATAATGTGCATGTAGAGCAGGGCACCTTGTAGTGGAGTTTTTTTTTTTTTTTAATTTATCCCAACTTAAGGGGCTAGGTCTCTTGGCCCTCCACTGAGGAAAAAGATCTCAAGTTAGGTGGGGCCCTCTCGGATGAGGTAAAACAGTCGGCAGAGTTGAAAATCATTGGCCAATTAATTGAGTTAATGATTTTAAATTATTTTATAAGGTAATCCTTTTTTTCATCATAGTGTGGGGCACTCTATCATAAATCCTATCCCATTATATCGCTATCTACCCCATTTGTCAATATACCTAATAAATTTGCACTCATCCTACTTAGACAATGATACTTATTTAGATTAGCGTTAAGCTAGAATGAGTGTTTTAAGCTACAGTGAGTGTCAATTCATGACAAGTTTTGAGAAAGACAGGACTGACAAAGCATTTGTGCAAATACCTTTGCTATGGAAAGGGAAGGAGAAATCTGGTGCCACATATGGTCAGATGCCTTTCTCATATGTATTTGGTGCAACAATGATTTAAAAGATGAAAATAAGTTTTGCACTTAAATTGATACGCTAGAGGGTATATAGAATTCCTATCTACTCAAGATAGAAATGGGTGCAACAAAAGATTGCTTGATCATAAACATATCTTAAATTCATTATAGCGGGTTGCATCCATGGTAAAAATGTTCTATCTCATGCAAATTTATGACATGTCTTTTAGAAAAACATAGCCCTCTATATAAGTATACTTATATAGATAGAAAATTCTAAAAAGTGACCTACTTTAAAAATAGTCATTTCAATCTATGAATCATTCAATGGTTTAAATGTATTATTTTATTATGATTTTGATCTAGTGGTGAGAAAAAGTTGGATGAATATCAAATTTAAATTTGTGACTATACCTTAGTGGGATAATATGTGTGAAAAGACTAAATTGACTCAATATGAGCCCCATGATAAAAAAATGAGAAAGGAAAGGCAAAAACAAAGGCATTTTTAAAGTGGGCGTTTTTTCAAAATTATATATATTATTACATATGAGCTCCCACTCACACCCCTATGTCCCTACTCCCTAACAAGCTGAATGGGTAAGGAATCACGTGGTTCTTATTTACTTCTTCGCCCACTTTTAAATTTTCTTAGTTGAATGGTTAATATCATTTATAAGACTAGTTTTTTTAGCAATAATTAATCTAATACTACGTAATATGTTATGGGTGTTCATCACACATAGGGCTTAACAAAATGAGAAAAATAAGGTAGACCAGGATGGATAGACACAGAAGATTAATTAAGAGTATGGTGATATCAAGATGATCAAATAATTCTAGCCTTTGAATATAAGTTCACTAATACACATATCAAAACTTATTGTAATAAAATCTACTTTCTCCATGCTCAAGTCAGCATCAAACTACCAGAATTGTTTGTGAAAGGGCTTTGAGAGACTATAGGTCCTCCATATTGGAGAAAACAAAATCAAAGTGATCAAGGATTTGCAAAATGATATTGAGGATAATATCTTGAGAAGTTCAAATTCTCATGAAAGATTTCCGTTCTTTCAAAGTATCGCGATATTTTTTACCCTAATCATCGCACAAGAGTCAGATTCAGTAGGTAATCCGTCACTGACCAAGGAGCTCTGTTTTTGCATGTAAGCCCTTTTGTCTCTTTTTGTATTTATAAAAACCCTTCTCGTAAAGTGATATTTATTGTAAAATTGTAATCCCTATCAGTTATATAGAAACAGAAATGCCGAGGAGATAGACCGCTGTAAAACGAAGTATCCAAGCAACGGGAAGGATGGTTATTTCTGACAAAAAGCTAAAAAGATTTGAAACACTAAAAATAAATTTATTTCAAAAGTGACCTTTTATCTTTTATTTTTCCAATACTACCCTTGTCAGATGATAGAGAGATAAGAGAAGCTTTATGGTGGGCCATGCTGATTCACAAAGTTGTTTATGACCATGTCGTTGATATTGACAATTGACCATTGAAATCTTTCATGCACTTTTCCTAATTCATAGGTCATGGAAAAATCTTATTCTAACATGAGTTTTTTTTTTTTTTTTTTTGAAGTTAGGTCCATTGTGAGATTAAGTTTGAAAAATGCACATGAACAGATGATTAAAAAAACAATCATTTGTTCACAGGGGCCCACTTTCTTAGACATGCTAATCTAAGTACAATCAATTTCAACTGAACGTATTAAATTGTCATGGAGTCAAAATTCTAAAGAATGAATGTATAAAAAAAAATTGCTTTCACTTTATAGTTCAGAATTTCAAATGAAACTCTATAGTAGGCCCCAACCCAAATTGAAAACTTAAACTCTAATGTAGGGCCACCAATTAAAAGATCTATTACCGTTAAAATGAACAACCCTTTTGCTATGAAATGTGATCAGAAATTAGTATAACTCTTTTTGTGCCACTGTAAGATTTAGCTCGTTGGGTCAACATAAGCTTGCATTCAAACATAACTTTTAATTGAATCGAAGTCTAACTATATTCAAATTCAAACTTGATTTTGGGTTAATGACTAATTATAAATGATTAGACTATAAAAAATGATCATAGAGTAAAAAACTACAATAAAAGAGAAAACAATTTGTTTGAATATAATTTTAGTTTTCATATTTATTTTTCTTTAATTCAAGTGTAAAAGCAATTTTTTTAACAAAACCTTTATACTTTATTAAGCAGTGCCTTTTAAACCATTAAAATTCTGAGCACATTCATTTCAATGTTTTTGGTTGAAGTGGGCCCTCATTTGTAAAACACATGAATCCTTTTAACACTCTTTTATTTTCATACAATATCAATCATATAGTGGGCCTATTCAAATTGATGTAAAATCTACATCCCATGAAAGAGAAAATATATGCATTTGAATAGTTCAGATTTTCAAGAGGCAAGACCCCTTATAGAGTTCCAAGGGTGGTTTTTGAAATAAATTGAGAAAAAAGATTTTGGATTCCCAAAAAACATCTCTCATAGCTAATCCATTCTGAAAGAATTATGTACAACCAATAGTCATCTTTCCTCCTTTCATTTTAAAATCACTTTCGTCTCCAGCACTATTTTTTATAAGTCTATATGTTTAATTTTTAAGTAATCATTGTCAAATGGCGTAACCATTTTTTATTGGTCCATTTCATGAATCACCAACAAGGAGGACATTGCAGGACATTGCACCAGGTTAAATAGGTGCCTTACCCTGCCAATTTGCTTCTATTAGGAGCAAGTTTGGCAGTAATTTTCTCAAATTGGGAGCTGAATCATCTGGGATTCAAATTTGGATGCCCCATTTTTCTCTACCATAGTTATTAGAAATTTCGGTCTTTTGCATATCTCAAAAAAAAAAAAAAATCCTAGCTCAACTAGTTTAAAATTACTTGAGAGTTAAGGGTTGAAGCTTCATTGGTTCATTATATTTACTCATATTTGTTATACATTTTGAAACTAGGTGGTACCAACCACTAATTAGTTTTGAAAAAGTTTGATATCACATATATGAGTCTATTATATATTTAATCATATATTTTTAAAATGTTTTGGAACTAAAGAATGATAAGTTGCCCATTGCCATAGTAGGGGACATTCACGAACTCTTCTGGAAGGGCTGAAAGTTCAACTTTATTAGATTAAACACAAAGCTCATAGCAACTTTTAAAAAATCCTTTAACTTTTAAAAAATCCTTAGTATTTTTCTCATAAAAATAGCACCCCTATTGTTCCTTAAAATTGAATATTTCATGATTCAAATGCACATCTTATTAGACCACTCCCACTTATCACGCTTAGCTAAATGTATCTTATCATTCCTCTGCCAAAATAACGATCAGCTAATCTCGGAGGTTCATCCTCCTCCAATGTTATGGTCAAATCCATGCAACCAAGGCCATAAAATATGTTGTCATTCCACATTTTAAAGTTTGTTCCATTTGGAGTCATAGTAGTAGTTATTTGCATAGCTACAGTAGAGACAATTAATGAAAAATCCCAAATTTAATGTCTAGATTGCAATTTAATTAGCTATGTTGGAAATACAAAAGAATTGTTAATCAAGCAACCATATAAAATAAGACACGGCATACGATTTTTACTTGGATACCCTAAACAACAAAAACCACAACTCGACTAAAGGAAACCTAGTTCTATGAAATTGAGCAATTACAATCAATACTCACAGACCCTTTCCCTGTTACAACTCAACTTAAGGACTACAGTATCTTATTAACTCTTCGTCGTACACCGCTCGCCGTGCTTAAACCAACCATCTTGAATCCACAAGATGGACGTACCTTCCACAGATGTAGAAGCAATATCTTCTAAAACCTTAAAGCTTTAGCACAATCTACCCAATTAATGCTCTAGAGAAGAAGTGTATCTTAATGTGCATTCTCAACTTATAATAGGGAGGCAGATGCCTTGGGGTTGAGAGCCCCTTTATATAACTCAATATTCATGAGTAAGAATTAGGATTGTAATAGAACACAATCGGAAAAGTCCCACTACAATAAGGAAAGAAAATCGCGCAAAATGGGGTTTTCGAAATCGCCGCTTCTCCTTCGAGTGAGTTTAGGTTTGTTTGATCGAACTTATGTTCTGTTTGGGCAAATTTTTACTTTCTTAAGCAAACTTAAATTATCTAGGCAATTTCATGTTTGTTCAAGCGAGCAAAAATCAACACAATTTCTGCAAGCTTTCCAAGGCTATAATTTTGTCATTTGAAATCTGATTAACGCAATCTTAGAGCCTACAGATATTTACTCGAAAAGAGATTTTCAATAATAGGTAGCTTGCCCCCATCCGAAACTCATTTTGAGACATATGACCATTTTAATTCAAGATGTCCTAAGAAAAATATTTCAATTTGTGTTCTTTCTTTGATTTTTTAACTTTCTTTACTTTAACTCATCTGATGACATACACAAGAGTCCATATTATAAGAAATACAAAATTATGACTCAATAGACCTAAAGTTTTGTTCAACCAATGAATTAGCCAATTATAAATATTTTTAACAATCTTCCCCTTTTGTAATTTATAGACAAAACTCCCTAGACGTATAAATATTCTACACAAAATATTATTCCAAAATTACATTGAAAATTTTCAATAAGAGAAATTTACATGAATACCAATGCCTTCATACTCCCCCCTTTTTTTCCATAATTGACAAGAATAATGTTGAACATGTAGCATATCTGTCAATTTCTATAATTCCTTCTTAATTGTGACCCCCCCTTCATGTCATACTCTTTTTAGTGCTGGAGTCAAGGTTTGATCTTCTTAATCAGGGGTTGATTTTTGTACACACACTTGTGAATTTGGATCTTTTAGTAAAGTGTGTACCAATTCAACAAGCAAATTAGATTTTCTTACCGAGATGGAACTTGTTTTGATCTTTAGCTCAGACTACTGCTTCTTCCATTCCTTATGTTTTGGTAAACTTCTCAGCCTATTTCAATGGGGTCGAATGTTTCCCTTGATTCCACAATGGTGACAAATGGGTGTGAATCCAAGATGTGACACATTTTTCTTCTTCGAAGTGCTTGCATCATGTTTAGCACAAATAGGTTTTAAAACAGCGAAACTTTTTAACAAACATTGTTTTACCTTTAGCTTTTGAGGTAAATGCACCATTGACATAGCCTAGACCTTGTTTATCAGGAGCTACTTTCTAATTGCACAAGATATCATCGAGTTTCTTTGTGCTAGTATTAATCTTGTCTAGCGAAGCTTTTGTTGTAGTTAGTTTTCATGTAACCATCTTTAGCTTTTCATTCAAAACAACCTTTTTAATTTGGCATATTTGCTGCTTTTTCTTGAAGATTTCTCAAAGTCATGATACATCAATTAACTTGTCATCCATATTATTCTTTTGGTCTTCTAAGAGATGTACCTTAGCAAGTACTTCTATTAACTCGTACTTCAAAGGGGAGATTTGATCTTCATAAGTTTTCAATTTGAGTGTGACCTTCTTATTAAACTTAGTTAGCCTCACACAGTCTTTAAACACATAGTGGTTTTCTTCCTTCCAATCTCATTTAGTATTTGATACTTCATCATTATCATCCTCAAAAACATTGTCAAATGTGCCCTGGAAAGAAACAGAGGGACCATAAATGTAATGAACTTAGCACTAACAGTGTCAGGATTAGTATTAGCAATCTTTGCATCTTCCTCCTCTTCTTCAGAAGAATCATCCCATGTTGCCACTTTTAGAACCTTATGCTTGTTCTTAGGTTTTCTATTAGCACACTCACTAGCAACATGACCACACCCTTGGCATTCATAGTATTAAATAGGTTTAAGAGCATTTTTCTCAGATTTAGAATTCTTAGATCTAATTTTTTCTCTTTCATATATTTCTTAAACTTCTTCATGAATCTCATTGCGGCTTAAAAATTAGTTTCCTTAAAATCAGAATATAAATCCTTTTTACTATCTTTTACTGATTCTTTGAAAAGTTTAAGGCAATCCCTTTAAATTTTCTTTCAACTCTATGGTTTGCCTCAAAAGTCTCCAAATTACCAACCAACGGATATAACTTGAGGGTGTCTACGTTTTTTATTTTTTCTATGGCCATGAGCTTTGTATGAACCCTATCTGGGAGAGATCTCAAAATCTTTTTAACAATTTTATTTTAGGAATAGGTTCTCCTAAATTAAATCTAAAATTGACAACATCACTTAACTTGGCATGAAAGTTATTAAAAGATTCATCATCAGCCATTCTAAGGGTTTCAAAGGCTCTAGTCAATTTCTACAGTTTAAACTATTTGACAGTAATAACGCCCTCATACATAGTTTGCAAAATATCCCATGCATCCTTTGTAGTATTGCAGGTAGATATCCTATGAAACTCAGAGGACGAGACTCCATTATAAATAACATTAATTGCCTTGTTGTTATGGTTGGAGGCATGCTTTTCCTTTTTGGTCCATTGTGTTTTAGGTTTAGAGATATTTTTCCCTTTGGACATAACTGTAGGTTTGGTATGGCCATACTCAATAGTATCCTAGATATCATCATCAATGGATTTATAAAAACCAATCATTCTAACTTTCTAATAAGCATAATTAGATCAACCCAACTATGATGGCTTTGTAGTCAACGTTCTTTCGCATGTAAATTCTATTCTAGAAATCTCAATAGATCTACACACAGCGGCTAGATTTATCTGCTTGTTCTGATACCAATTGAAAATTTTCAAATTTGATTTCTAGATTATAGTTCAATTAACTATGACAGAAACATAAAAGAGCTGTAAATCAAACAACCACACAAAGAAAGACAAGGAACATGATTTTTAGGTGGAAACCCTATGTGGGGAAAACCACAAGTCTTATCTCCCAAACCAAAGGAAGTCAAACACTAAGAAATTGAGCAATTATAAGCAATATTCACAGACCTTTTTCTAGTTGCAACTCAACCTGAGGACTCCAGTATCTTGCTGACTCATCGTTGTACTTGAACCAACTACTTTGAATCTGTAAGGCGAATGTATCTTCCATAGATGTAGAAGTAATATCCTCTAGAACCTTAGAGCTTTAGTACAATTTCTCCAATGGATGCTTTAGAGAAGAAGAGTATCTCTAATGTGTATTCTAAACTTATCATAGGGAGATAGATGATTTAATGTTAAGAGAGAACCCCTTTAAATAATCCAATATTTGTGTGTAGGACATAGGGTTGCAAGAGAACACAATCAAGAAAGTCCCACTTCAACAAGGAAACAAAATCACATAGAATTGGGTTTTTGAAATCGTCGTTTCTCGCTCAAGTTTGCTTGAGTGAACTTAAGTTCTGTTTGGGCAATTTTTTAGGTTCACTCAAGCAAACTTTTTATGGCTCAATGAGCAAAAATCAGCATAATTTCTACAAATTTTTCAATACCATAACTTTGTTGTTTTAGCTCGGATTAATGTAATCTTGGAATAGAGCTTTCTAACGGTAGGTAGGATGCCTAATTCTTACCTCAGTTTGAGAGATATGGCCATTTTAATTCAAGATGTCCTGAGAAAAGTACTTCAATTTACATTCTTTCTTCTGTTTCTTTACTTTTCACTTCAACTCATTCAATGATATACATTACAGTCCATATTAAAAGAAATATAAAATTACAACTCAATGGACCTAGAGTTTTGTAATTAGCCAATAATAAATAATTCTAACAATTAATCCTACCATGATTCCTAAAATCATGCTCAAATATAATAAATTAATACAATTTTTTTTATACATGTTCCTCAAAATAACTATACTTAAAGCTAGTAATGCATAAATTAGGATCTAAGTAATATGGGACAAACTTTTTATCATTAAGAGTAGTGAAAGATGAATAAAACTACCAACTCAATTAAGAACTTATTAATGCATTCATTCCAATCACTTTCGATGGGCCAAAATTGCTACAAGATGCCTATCTCAACTAACAAAGCTATTCAACACAAACAATATTAGTTACCAAAAAATCCAACATTGACAACTAGATGGATTTCTAAACAATAGTTATTTTATCCTCTCTAGACTTCTAAATCGTAATCACCAATGGGTAAATTACTGCCCATAATAGGTTCATTCTCAATATTATGCAATAAAAGTTAAGTTTATTAAACATAATGCAAAAAATTGAGAAGTCTAACTAGTTGTGCCAACGAAAGTTACAAGCGCAATTAATCAAAATTTCCCCATTAGATTGCATTAGATGCAATTGTACCAGAAATAAGTCAGTCTGTTGCCACAACCCGACTTAAATCACACAAAAATCCATCAAATGATGTCAATTTAACACAATTAAATTGCAAAAAACATGGGATAAACAGTTGCACAATAATCAAAGCATCAATTCTCAAAATATTTCTACCAAATGTACTGCAGAAGATACTCATGATGGTGGAGACAGTTAATTCTCTTTACACTGCCCAACACAACCCAACCCCACCCCCCCCCCCACACCCCGGCCCACGCTCAACCACTGCAACTGAATCGTAGCAACAACCTTCCTCAGTGCTTATAGCTACCTAACCTCCCTCGTCTCCCTACTTAATGCAAATTGATTAAATTGATCACCACACATAGCTCACAACACCCATTGAACCTAATGCAGACTAGCCTCATCACAGATCCTATTAAGACATTATTGGAACCCTCCCACCATTTCTGGATTCTCCCTTTCTCCCTTCGAGAATTCGGTACCCCACCCATGGCTTCCAGCCTGTTGATGATCTCCCTGTAATTATCATCTCGAAAGAGATCACAACCCGAGCTTAGGAAGAGATGCAATTATCTCTAATTAGTAAAGCTTTCCCATAGAGACTCTCTGTCAAAATTCTCAAATCCAGACTAACCTCTCTGTGGCGTCTCAAAGGATCAATAGAGATTGTGGAGCTAACTAATCAATTTTACCTTTTCACCTTCACTGATAGAATGGACCTCACTCTTGCACGCACTTGCTCCCTGTGGAAAGTTGGTGGTTAGTGGTTTGCAGTTGCAAACTAGCTCGCCAATTTCGACTCTTAAAAAGCATTCATTGGATCTATGCTAGTTTTGATCCATGTTTTGGACTACCCATTGAGTTTTGGACAAGCCGTACATTACAAATTATTACAGCTCTATTAGGGTAGCTCATTCGATTGGAGTCCATCATTGACTCCCAAGGTAGAGCACAAGGAAGTGCACTCTTTGCCCAAGTCTTGACTAAGATTGACCTGGGTTCTAAACCCATTCGCGGCCTTCACATCAAGTATGGGCTTGAACCAAATTTCATCCAATTTGTTATGAAACTTTTGTTGGATGCCATGGATGTAATCGTCTCTATTTTCCAGAGGTAGCTTGCCTCTTTTGCAAAACCAGTGCTCACACTAGGACAGAATCATCGGTTGGGATTGAGGGTCGCAAAGCACGTCCTGACTCCTCTAACAAACAAGAAAAGATACTGAAGAGAAAACAAGAACATTGGTTTTTTTTTTTTACTTTGCAATTCATAGTTTATTTTTGTGGGTTCATTTACATTCTAACTTCTTAAGTGCAAGCTATTTACATGTATTTTTTTTTGTACAACTCCCTTGCTTGGTCTTGAATGATCATTTTGCATAAGAAAGTAAATGAAGAGATGGCTAACTATGCAAGAGAACAACTGACTTAAGTGTGGTGGCTGATCCTGCATGGAAGGAGTGACCACCATTTTTGTCGTTCAAGTTGATCAATTAGTGTTCATAACGCATTACTTGTTTTTCTCATATATGGAGTCCTAAGGGGAGTAAAAACAAAAGATCTATAGTCATGATTGCTCCCATGGATGGTTTAACGTGTTATGCCCATGGGCTGGCTATGGTTGTATCCGTATCTCTTTCTACTCTTAAGTGAAGGAGACGAAGAAAGTTTTAAAGGAATTGTCATCTTTAGAGGTTCATTCAAGTCAAGGCACTATCCTTTTGATTATTTTCAAAAGATCAAGTACCTTGTCTTCAGTGTTGTTGTTGTTGTCGAAGAAGTCGAAGTGCTGAACTATTCTTGAAAGGAATTTGAAGAGTTGTTGTGCTGATGATGCTTGGCTACTGATTCTTTTTGATGTTGTTGTTGTTGTTGTTGTTTTTTTTTCTAGAATGGCACCCAATTGGGGTTTTTATAGCCCTTACAGATCTTCTCTAACCATTTGTGGAAGATAAAAAATTGAGCAAAAATCCGATTTGCAGGGGAGGAGTCGACCATGTATTTATTGTTGGAAATTTACACTAAAAGCATACTTTTATGTAGTTATCTTTGACTGATTTAGTTATTAGTAAAGTTTGTTTTTTTATCTTAATGAGAATTTGTATGGGCAAATGGCTGCATTATTCTTTATTATGCATAAGTGTGTCTTTTATTCTATAAAGTAGACATGTTGGTGTGTAGAGTTCAGCATACGCATGGAAGACTTATTTATCGATTCTTATAAAATATAAGTTATTGTTGTTTACAATCTAGATGGAGCTAGACACACCATCGGTATGATTGTAATATGATATTTTAGTAGGCTTGTTTTGGCTGTGAGAAATGGTATAGTTTCGACTTGTTATATTAGTACGCTTTGTATGTATTGAAAAGGACCACTTTTGGGTTATTGTCTTTATACTAACTATATAAGATGATTAACATCTAAATAGTTACTATGAGTGTTTGTACTCATAGTCATGATATAAATAATAGACATGTGCATTTAGTGTTTTGACATTTTGATTTACAAAGGAGTGAGACCTTTTATGGGTTAGTAATCTCAGTAAATTGGATGACTACACTACGTGTATTGTGCATATTAGTTTACTGAAGGAATCCACGTCCCGTAATAGGAATTGATGATATCCCCTTATAAAGCTTATAAGTTTTGATTATGTCAAACCCTGCAAGTGGAATTTGTGTTCAATATATTAAATAAGTAAAGTGTAAGGTCTCAAGGAATTATAAAGATATAAATTAAATATAGGTGTCGGCCATTATTTAATCGATAGATATCTGAAATTTTAACGTGAGGAGATAAATAAGCATTTAATAACAAGAAGCTCGAAATATTATTTTGAGAATAAGGACAGGAGTGTAATTACAATTCTCTAGTGGACTAAATTGTAATTTATGGATCTAGGATTTTAATTTGGGTTGAATTAGGGTTTTCTGTTTCCAAAGAAGCTTATCCCTTATTTCCTTCTTAAGGTTTTTATTGTAGCCTATAAATATGTGCTATTGCTCTCTAGGAAAAATACACAAGATAAGTCTTGTTTTTGAGAGCAAGGAGAATTTGCTGAAGAGGCCCACACCCCGGTGTGAGTTCGAGCATAGATGAATATAATAGAAAGTCTTAATATTTTTGAGTTGCTATAAAACTGAGATCAAATCAGAGAGATCTCGCAGGTATAGATCTTGAATCATCATCATCTAAAAATATTTCCTCAGTTATCTGTGGGCAATATCTAGGGATCCTAGCGTTTGCTCCTTAACAGTGGTATAACAGCCAATTTTGATACTGCGCATGGATTGAAGAAAACATAGTAAGATTGTAGGTTGCTATAAAAAAAAGTAGATTGCGTTTGCTGTAAATAACCCTTATTTTGCAGCAAACTATGTAACATTTTCTTTGCAACAATTGATCTAGCTATCATGGTCACCATGTGTTAATGTTGTGTGAATGGATCCCATGAATCAAATTCATGGTTACTGTTTTACATATTTTCGATTTTTCATTGTGATGTAATTATATTGATATAGCATGTGAACTCTGTTCGTAAGGAGGTTTAGGATTCAATGTAATTTTTTTTAAAGGAGGGATACAGGTTTTGAAGGTAGATATTCGATCCCCGCGGGGGGATACCCCCGAACCCCCTCCGCAAAGTGCATGTTTTGAAGAAGTGGTAATCAAGAAGACAAAAGGGTCTTACTTGACCATGATAGTAGAACTCTTGTGCTGGTTGTATTTCTTTTTTTGTGCTTGGATGTTTATGATTATTATAACTTGCTTTATATGATATTAGATATGCTTAATATTGTTTAGAATCAAGAAATAGGAAGCATTCATGTGATTTGCAAATAAAATTAAACTCTATCTTTTATTAATCACACCAACGTTATGATGCGTAAAGATAGGATAACCTAGATATCTTGGTAACATATTACTTCAAAATTCTAAACTGGCCTTATAAAACTATTACACAAGAACCTTCATTGTTAAATAACTAAGTGGGAGAGGGAACCTCTTAGTTCCCACGATCTCCATCATTATTTTGTAGGAGATGTAATTGATTTATATGTTAACCTTGGAGTTTTCCTTCTCATCGGATGAGTTAATTATGGAATCTCCAGTATAAACTCCTATGTAGATGATTTAGGTGATTAGTAGTATAGGTCACTTCTTTATCTTACGGGACTGGATACAGAATAATGGACTTTGAATTAAATGATGGTGTACACTTAGCTATAAATAATAGTATGCTCTCTATATAAGTCTCTGTTATTATTTATAGGACCAAAGTAATGGTAGCTGTTTGGTTTTACTTAGCACGGTTTATTGCCATGATAGTAAAAATAATAAGTTATGTCCTATCTAAACAAAATAAGTATGGTAGAAGTCCTCACATCGATGCATACTATGCCTAATGTTTTAGATTACTATTGAATTCTTTTATTAGTTAGTAGAGGGAGCCTTTTTCTTTTTATTTGAATCCAAAGTTTATTTACCCATCATAATTTATTGACTATGTAATTTTCAAGATTTGGGATGGTTACTTCAATCGACTTGCTGTAATTCTCCAAGAACACAAACTCACTGAACCTAATTGTATTGATTGGAAAAGAAATTTGGATATTGTGTTAACTGCTGAAGAGTACAAATATATGCTCACTGAGGTGTGCCCAGAGAAACCTCCGGATGGTTATACTGATGAGGTGGCTATCCAGGCATACAAAAAATGAGCAAGGCCGATGAGATGGGGCAATGTTACATGTTAGCATCTATGTCAAATATTTTGCAACATCAGCATTAATCTTTTCCTACTGCTTATGATATCATGTACAGTCTCAAGGAGATATTTGGTGATCAGAATCGGGTGGCAAGGCAGGTTGCCATGAAAGAACTGTTTAACACTAAGATGCCTAAAGGTACCTTTGTAAGGGACCATGTTTTGAAAATGATGGGACACTTCAATGAACTAGAGGTCCATGGAGCTGAAATTGATGGGAAAACCCAGGTCGATATCATTCTCCAGTCCTTGACTAATTCCTTTGAGAATTTTTGCCTAAATTACAACATGAACAACCTCAATTTTTTTTACAGAATTACTCAAGGAACTTCAGGCTACTGAGCGCCTTTTGAAAAAGCCACCTAGTGTTCAAGTTGCTGAAAAAGGTTTTGCTTCTAAACCGAAATGCAAGAAGAAATAGAAAAAAGGTCAGAATCGTAATGCAGTTCCTCAAGGGGGCAACAGACCTCAGGGAAGAGTGAAAAAGCCCAAGGGTAAGTGTTTTTATTGTAAGTAAGCAAGGTACTAAAAAAAGCAATGTCTAACTTAGCTCAACAAAGTGAAAAACAAAGGTAAATTTCATTCACTAGTTGTTGAATTATGTTTGGCGGTTATATCTACTGATACCTACTGTGTAGATACAGGAGCCACTAAACAAGTTTGCAATTCTTTGCAGAGGCTCCAACAAACCAGGCAGCTAAGTGATGGGGAGATTTATTTGCTCATGGGTGATGCTACTGATTGCGCTTAAAAATGACGTGGAAATGTGTAATGGATTCAATGTCCAGCATTCACGCACTTCAAGCGTTAAGAAGAATAGGAATCAATTACAGTTCATCACTGAGTTCCCTTTTGTTTACATGGGTTCTAATGCCCTGACCGCGGGGATGCTGGTTATTTACATGAGTTTACAAAGTTTACAACCCCTCCCTCAAGTCTTAGATGTGATCTCAATTTGGAAATTACAAGAAAATGTACATAAAGTAGGAAAAAATGGAAAAAAGAGGAAAAAATGGGGGGTGACCGTGACCCGCGGTCACTGCCCCAGGCCAGTGACCGTTCACAGTCACTGGCAAACAGTGACCGTGAAGCCACTATTCGCCTCCGTTTTTCGTGCTGTTCGTGCTGGTTGTTCTTCCAAACTTTTTCAAGTGTTGAAACTCCATTTCATGACATCTTGGGGTGTTGGATGACCATTGAGAAGATCGAATTCAACTACGGAATCGATCAAAAACTTTGTAATTCATCATTCTTGTTTGTGGACTGTCTTTTGTTCAAGTCCGAAGAGGACATCACAGGAAGCCAAAGTTGTGTCATTTTAAACCTATAATTTTCAAGGGACAAAATGAGGCCCAAAGGGGCTCGTTCACAACCTTTGTAATGGCCAAGAAATCTCCCCGAATGAAAAAAACAAAGATGACAACGTCATCCTTCGAATAGCCGTTACCGCACGTACATAGTGCGTTCTGTAATTACCCCACCCTTCTCCTCTTCCTCTGAATCTTTTTGCTCACCTTGGTGACTAAAGAAGGAAGGGAATGGTTGTGGGATGCTGCTTTTCTTGCTTGAATGCTCTTGTGTTCGTTCGATTCTCTCTTTTTCTCTCTTGTGTATGTTCTTTTGTGTCTCTTCTTTTTTCTTTTCAAATCTTAGCCTTTTATAGACTCCCTAGCAGTTTCTGGCAGTTCCAGGGAGTTAAGGGAGGTTGTGGGAGGTTACACTTCGAAAGAAAGTGGAGAAGAACGATCCAAAACCTCAGGAAGTGCCCTTTGGGGGTCCATGACCGCAGCCGCGGTCACGGACAAGGCCCAATTTTGGGATTTACATTTGCAACCCGTTTTCACCTGTTTAGGCCCCAAACGAAGTCCAATTGCCACAAAACTTGGATGGATACTTCTTGACACTATTTTGACCATGTCATAAAAGTTTCAGATCATTTTGACCACCTGAAGTTGGTCAACACCCTTGATGAACATGCTGCGTCACGGACAAGGCCCTTTTTTGGACTTTTGCATTTGTGACCCATTTTCACCTGTTTGGGGTCCGAACGAAGTCCAATCTTGAAAAAACCTGGAAGGATGACTCTTGACAATATTTTAAGTGTGGCATAGAAGTTTCAACTCGTTTTGACCACATGAAGTTGGTCAACTCCCTTGATGAACAGGCCGCGGTCATGGACAAGGCTCATTTTTGGACATTTGCATTTGCCACCCATTTTCACCTGTTTGGGATCCGACGAAGTCCAATCTTGAAAAAACTTTGAAGGATGCTTCTTGACACTATTTTGAGTGTGTCATAGAAGTTTCAGCTTGTTTTGACCACCGAAAGTTGGTCAATACCCTTGATGAACAGGCCGCAGTCACGGACAAGGCCCATTTTTGGACTTTTGCATTTATAACCCATTTTCACCTGTTTGGGGTCCGAACGAAGTCCAATCTTGACAAAACTTGGAAGGATACCTCTTGACACTATTTTGAGTGTGTTATAGAAGTTTCAGATAATTTTGACACCTAAAATTGGTCAACTCCCTTGATGACAGGCCGCGGTCACGGATAAGGCCCATTTTTGGACTTTTGCATTTGTGACCCATTCTCAACTGTTTAGGGCCCGAACGAGGTCTGATCTCTACGAAACTTGGAGGGTTGCTTCTTGACACTATTTTGAGTCATGTCACAGAAGTTTCAACCTGTTTTAACTTTCAAAAGTCAGTCAACTCTCCAATTGACTTTTTATGAAAGTGGGCCCTTGTCTCAGCTGTTTGAGGCCGAAATGACTTCGGTTTGGTTCTAAACTTGGAGGAACTGACATCATGGATATCTTGGAGTATTTGCCCAAATTTTATCAATTTTGGATATCAGGAAGCAGGACTTTGGTCAGTGACCCCATGGCTTGGGGGGGACTGACCCTAAGTTGACATGCTTGTGGCTTTTGGGTTCGATGATATCCGTTCAACCTGAAATTTTGTAGGGCCTATCTTAGGCATCATTTGAGCTTCCTCTGAGAGTTTCAACTAATTTGATCTTCATGGGATGTCATTTTGCACAGGGACCCATAGAGCATAGTATATGATCATCAAGACCAAGTTTGGATCCAAATGATGTCCAATTTTTCTGAATCCTTGCGGAGTAGTCTTTAAATGTACTTGAAAGTATTTCGCTGAATAGAAGCTTGCTTTAATATGTGGAAGTGCTAGGTCCCGCAATGATTCCTAAAGAGCTAGCAAAGAGTTTCTGAAACTGATTTGAGCTGAGATGAGGTCCAAGTGCTTTGAAAAGTTTGGAACTTTATAATCCAAAGCTTGTAATGCTTTCGCTGCATTATTTGCAAAATTTTATGGGTCAACAAGTGCCCCCTCAAGGTACAATGATTATAGTGTGATAATCATTGTGCCTCGAAATAGCCAATCCATGGGAATGATGGATGACTTGATGAAAAGATAGTTTGCCAAGGTAAGTTGTAGGCCTAAACTTGGGATTTAAAAATTTTGATAAAAACTATAAAGGGTTTGATGATGGAATTTTGAAAAAACATAAGAAATTTAAATTTCTTTGCCCTGTTTTCATGGATATCAAAAGTAACATCTCCGTGGGGACTATGGGGAACACCCACAAAGGAATCCCTTAGGTATTTAGAACATTCAGAAGTTTATGAATTTTGTTTGAATTTTGGAAATGAATTTGATTTTCTTTTGACCTATTTTTCAAAGATATCCAAAGTGGCATCTCTGTGGGGACGTGGGGAACACCCACAAAAAAGAATCCCTGAGGTTTTAAGAAAATCAAAGGTTTTAGGTTAAAATGGATTTTCATGGATTTCTGGTTCATTTTCAAAAATCAAAGTTTGGGTTTTGACTTGGCTTGACATGATTCAAAATGAGATGCAATTTTGAAAGAGATTAGCTTTTAGCTTTTGTAGATCTTGATCCAAAGCAATTTGAAATGACAAATTTGGCTTAAGATTGGGTTTGCCCTGAGATGAATTTAAAATTTGGATTAGGTTGGCTTTCAAGAAAACACATACTTTTGTTTGGGGCAAAATGCCCAAAGTGGGTTCACCATGTTGTGTCTTGAGATAGAACCAAAACTTTGGTTGTGAGGAACATTGCAACTATAAATCATCACATTGTAGCAATAGCTTTCATCCTTGAAAGATAATGTTCTGAAGCTTCAAGTCACCGTAGATGGCTTAGAAAAATCTAGTTCAAAGAACCAGGCCTACGAAGAGTGTATTCTCACCAAAGTAAAGGCAAAGCAGACAACCTTGAATGACTTCGTTTAATTCCTTGAAAGTGAAATGAGTATCAAACTGAATGAAATTGACGTTGATGCTGTTTGTAACACTCCGATCCCCTTTGAGCCGGATTAGTGGCTCATTAGTGTGTGTTTTGTTTTCTTTATTTCTTTTGGACTTGTTTTGGGTCATGGATAGATAGTTGAGCAACCTTTGACCTGAGATAGGTAGTTCTAAGCCCTTTTTCGTAATTTTGCTTTTGTTTTGCTCATATCATCTTTGCATCATATTGGTGTCAGCACGCGTATTTCGTTGAGCTCGACAATTTCCGTAACTGTGTCAGATCCGTTTGGAGTCAATTGGGGAAGATGGACCTTCGTGTGACTTGAACTGTAATTAGCATAAACTTACCGGACTTTGACTTAACTTTCAAAACCTATATATACAATGCAACCCCAGGTGTCTCTTTCCCTGCTCTTTTGTCTTCCACGTTGCATGCAAGAGAGAAAGCTCCAGGAGAAGCTCCATGTTCAGCTCGTTCTCTCTCTCTCTCTTCTTCCATTCTCTTGCTCGATTGAGGAGTGGATCCCTTGTTTGATTTGGGTTCTCTCCCTCTCCTCTCTGTCTATGTTTTGTGGCTTTGGGTAAGTGGGTTCTTTCCCAACTCTTTCTTCTTCTTCTCCAATTGCACCTCTCATTCTCTGATTGCTTTGTCTTCATCTCATGCATGGTGTATCTCTTTGATTTGCTTTGATTTTAGTTGCTTTGGGAGCTTGAGTCAGTGGATTTGGTAGAGATTTGAGGCAAGTATAAGTACAGGCTTTGATAACACATATGGGTTGTTCCTTGATTGCTTTGATTTACTCTTATTCTCTGTACATAAAGGTTTTACAGCCACATTTTGTGAATTTGGAACCTCTGTAGCTGGTTTGGAGATGTTTCTGTACCAAATTTCAATTTCTGTATTCAGCCCGAATTCATCTCTGTATTGTACGGCTAAGCCGTAAGTTTCTACGGCTCACATTCCAGAGCCTCGAAATTTCACTTTTGTTCTACGGCTAGGCTACGGCTAAGCCGTAATTTGTTCTACGGCTGAGCCGTAAGCTAGCCGTGACCCAACCCGTACCCCAGCCGTGAATTAAATCTCTGATCAGTCGAAACTTTTCCAACACAGAACTCCTACGGTGTGGCTACGGCTAAGCCGTGGAATGCTACGGCCAAGCCGTGGATTGGTCTACGGCTAAGCCGTATACTGACCGTAGCTCAGCCGAAAAAGGTACCAGATCAGAGGTGGAAGGATAATCAGTTTAGCTGTGTTTTAATGGAACCAAGGTGAAGCCGTAGTGCATAGTACGACGAACGCGTAAGATGTCTTCGGCTCAACCCTAGGTCCCTCATAGCTAAACCGTTAGGCATGGCAATTCTGACACATAACTTAGGATAATGGTGAGACTTGTAGGGCTCAAACACGGGTTGACCACTCATGTAAACCGGCCCAATGGATTCTTGGAACGCATGAATAGTCTGTTAGGCTGTGACTTATTCATGTGAGTGTTGTTTTACTGTTAAGCACCTCCCCATGGGTGTTGGTTTAAGGGACGTCGGTGCACGCAAAGATTTCGCAACACTTTGATGGCAACGGTGTATTGACTAACTTAAAACTACATCAACATGCACGGTTAGTGACAGTGAACAACTAGCTTAGGACTGGCTTGTAATGAACCTTGATTCCGTATTAATCTGAGATGCATTGCATATTGTTTATAGTTTTGCCCTCTGCTCTGTTAATCTATGTATGCATTTCCTCAGTCATTTTGCTTTCGTTCTGTATATCTGTATCATTCTTTGTTCGGCACTAAGTTCTGATCTATGCTGTGCTTTGATTTAATCTATGTTCTAATCTGTAATTCGACTATGCTTTGTATATTCTTTGGCTTGTATATTTTGGGTATTCCCTGGTGGCTCTGCCCAGAGATTAATACGTGAGGATAAGATCCGGTCTTTGTCATCGGTGAGTCCAAAGCGGATAATCTCCCTTTCTATGGATTTGATTTGATTGGTATTAGTCTGGCTCTACTCAGCCTCAGCCTAGGATGCCCGACGGGGTTACCTCTGGCTTAGATCTCTGTATCTCTGTATTCACTGCAGTGTCGCTTTGTCTTGGGACCCCGGAACCCAGGAACCTGAGACCCACTTGTACCCTGGCCCGGTCAGTGGTGTTCTCCTCTGCTCTGCTTTGCTCTGCTCTCTATTGGAGAGAACATGGTTAACGTAGTAGCCACTAGTTCAGTATTTCTATGTTTTGATTCACATATCATGCTTTGCTTCTACGCACGATTTGCTTAGTATACTAAGATGAACTTCTGAAATTACTATTCTGTCCTTATTCACTTTGATACTATGAGTGTTTCATCTCTGTTATTTATATATTGCTGGATCGTTGTATTCATTTGTGTTGTCCGTGGTGTTGCAGGCGCAGATACCTTGCCCAGCTCCCCGGCGGTCGAGGAGGCTGCAGGGGCGAGTGTAGAGGCACCCTCCGGTCTGGCAGAGTGGGCCTGATTTCCTCTGCCAAGTGCGTTCATGCATACCAGTGGCTTTTATTTTGTATTTTGGTTTTTTTGGGGATGTGTATTCAGACTTTGGACTTTAGACTTGTATTCTGTGTATTTTGTATATATTGATTTTGGTGTGTATTCGGTTTTTTTTCAGTGTAATTGCCTTTGTTGTTTCCGATTTGTATTTGCTTTGGCTTCCGCTATTTTCTTTGTTGCTTGCTATGATATCTACAGCTTCCGCGTTCGTCTGTTTCGCACGTGTTAGATCCCTTGTGTGTGTGCATCTGGACTGGGTTTGGATGCACGTGCACGGGAGTACGTGTGTCACTGGCTTAGCTTTTCGCTAACCCCCGATTTCTGGGCCCGGGTTGTGACATACGTATTATATGGTATCAGAGCATGCTAGTTATAAGCATGTAGGCATCTAAGATCGTGGTGAGATAACGCTATCAACTATTTGACTCGAAGTCTTATATGTTGATTTGGGATTTGACTAACTCAGGGCCTTTTATATTGCGTGTTGTGTTCTTTTCCTTTTCGCAGGATGGCATCAGGATCAGGATCTCGAGATGAGAATCAACAGGGCCACAATGGTGATAGTGGATCAGTACCCCCACACATCAGTAGTGAGGAGCGGATGATGATGATGATGCAGTCTATGCAGTCATTACAGGCACAGATGGCATCCATGGTAGATAGACAGAGTCAGGCTGCCGCAGTAGCATCACCTCGTATAGATCAGCAGGTGATTTTCCAGCCTAAGGAATCAGATCCAAATGCTCTTTTCGACAAGTTCCGTAAGCGAGGGGCGACCGAGTTTCATGGGATAGAGGATGCATTGCAGGCGGAGCAATGGTTGGAGCAGACAGAAGAGCTTTTTGATACGATTGTGTGCAGTAACAAGCAGAAGGTAGTTCTCACAGCCTCTATGCTTCGGAGTGTAGCCAAGACATGGTGGAGGAGTGTTAAGACTTCATTTCAGACTATGCCCAGTGCCACAGTTTGGGAGACCTTCAAGCAGCAATTCCGTCGGAAGTTCATGCCTCTCCATATTCAGCGAGCCAAGGAAGTGGAATTCTTCAACCTTCAGCAAAGACAGATGCCAGTTGCAGACTATGTACACAAGTTTACAGAGTTGTCCCACTTCGCAGAGGATATGGTGAACACGGAGCATAAGAAGGTGACTCGCTTCGTAAACGGCCTGAATCCGAGGCACAAACGCCACGTGGTTGCTTGTATGTGGCCGGCTACATTGGATGATGCTATAGATAGGGCTTATGATGCAGAGGCCATCTTTGAGGAGGAGCGAACGGAGGCTAAGAGGGCAGCAGGTTCCAGTGGCAG
Source organism: Sextonia rubra (assembly GCA_037013555.1). Lineage (NCBI taxonomy): Eukaryota > Viridiplantae > Streptophyta > Magnoliopsida > Laurales > Lauraceae > Sextonia > Sextonia rubra. The sequence continues at coordinate 13,632,946 of JASUAD010000012.1, forward strand.
AAGTCAGTTTCAGAAAAGGTTCAAGGGTAAGCAGGGCAGTTCGAGCAGTACTCCGTTGGTATGTGGTCACTGTGGGAAGGATCACCCCACCGATAGATGTTGGAGGAAGAGTGGGGCTTGTTTTGGGTGTGGCTCTACGGACCACAGGCGGGCCCAATGCCCGAAGTTTCAGTCCTCTCCACAGACGAGACAGGCAGGACCTACAGCGCAGGGCAGACCCCAGACAGCTCGCCCAGCTCAGAAGCAGAACCGCCAGACAGCCAGAGCCTATGCTACTACGCATGAGAGCGCGAAGGAGGCCACGGTAGTGAAAGGTAAAATTTTAGTTTCTGATGCTGAAGCTTTAGCCTTATTTGACTCCGGGTCTACGCGTTCGTACGTAGCACCCCATTTTGCTGTGCAGCTTCGACAGCGACCCACACCACTTCCATACTTGTTGTTAGTATCCACTCCGGTTGGTAAGCGAGTGGAGTGCAGTGTTTTCTATCCTCAGTGTGATGTGCGGATAGCTGGTCATCAGCTCCCAGTAGACCTCGTGTTGCTCACGACACTGGACTTCGATGTGATTCTTGGTATGGACTGGCTTGCAAGATATCATGCGTGTATCAATTGCTACAGCAAGGCGATCTACTTTGATTTGGGCAGCGGTTTTCGATTTGAGGGCAGCCAGACGAAGTGCCCAAGGCGTGTGATATCTGCTTGTAAGGCAGACAGGATGCTTCGCAGGGGTTGTGAAGGATTTCTTGCATTCATTTCAGAGAAGAAGGATCAGCAACAGCTCAGTGAGATCCCCGTAGTCAGCGAGTTTCCGGATGTCTTTCCGGAAGATGTGCCAGAGTTGCCACCGGTTCGGGAAGTAGAATTTGCTATTGACTTGATGCCAGGTACAGCACCCATCAGTAGAGCTCCATATCGTATGGCACCTGCAGAGTTGTTGGAATTGAAGAAACAGTTGCAGGATCTGTTGGATAAAGGGTTCATACGCCCAAGTGTTTCACCTTGGGGAGCTCCTGTATTGTTTGTCAAGAAGAAGGATGGCAGTTTCCGGATGTGCATTGACTACAGGCAGTTGAACAAAGTGACCATCAAGAACAAATATCCATTGCCTAGGATTGATGAGTTGTTCGATCAGCTTCAAGGTGCAGCTTATTTCTCGAAGATCGACTTGAGGTCAGGATATCACCAGCTCAGGGTGAAGGATGAGGATGTTCCTAAGACAGCTTTCAGGACTCGGTATGGACACTACGAGTTCCTTGTCATGCCATTTGGTTTGACGAATGCACCCGCAGCTTTCATGGCGTTGATGAATAGGGTGTTTACTTCCTTCTTGGACCAGTTTGTTGTGGTTTTCATAGATGACATCTTGGTCTATTCGAAGACTGCTGAGGAACATACAGACCATTTGAGGAAAGCATTGCAGCTGCTTAGAGATCACAAGTTGTATGCAAAGTTGTCTAAGTGTGATTTCTGGTTAGAGCAAGTTGCATTTCTGGGTCATAAGATTTCTCGAGAGGGATTGATGGTGGATCCGGCAAAGATTGAAGTAGTAGTCCATTGGCCCCGTCCTAGATCAGTAACTGAGATTCGGAGTTTTCTGGGATTGGCGGGATATTACCGCAGGTTTGTGCAGGATTTCTCGAAGATTTCAGCTCCGCTGACTCAGTTGACTCGGAAGAAGGTCCCGTATGAGTGGACAGAGAAGTGTGAGCGCAGTTTCCAGATGTTGAAAGAAAAGCTCACTACGGCGCCAGTGTTGACTCTCCCGGATGGTAGTGAGGGATTCGTGATTTATTCCGATGCTTCTCGAGTTGGATTAGGCTGTGTACTGATGCAGAATCAGAAGGTGATTGCCTATGGATCCAGACAGCTGAAAGAGCATGAGAAGAACTATGCCACACATGACTTGGAGCTAGCAGCCATTGTATTTGCACTGAAGTTGTGGCGGCATTACTTGTACGGTGTGAAGTTCGAGGTCCATTCCGATCATCACAGTCTGCAGTACTTATTTGATCAGCATGACTTGAATATGAGGCAACGTAGATGGTTGGAGTTTATCAAAGACTACGACTTTCCGATCAAGTACCACCCAGGCAAGGGAAATGTAGTTGCAGATGCACTTAGCAGGAGGACAGACAGTCTTCAGGTGTTGGCAGGATTCTATATGCTTGTGCATGATCAGCCTGTTGAGGTTCGGATGGTAGGTGAGTTGGTGACATTAGCTACTACCGTCGTGTTTCAGCCTGAGGTGATTCAGCAGATCAAGGATCGCCAGTTTGAGGACCCCCTCCTGGTGAAGTTCAGGGATCGGATTGCAGATCGACCGGATTTCAGCCTGGTAGATGGAGTTTTGTACTTCAAGAATAGATTGTGTGTTTCCGCTGTGGACGAGCTGAAAGATAAGTTGATGACAGATGCGCACGATGCCCGATATGCGATGCACCCAGGGAGTACGAAGATGTACCGGAACTTGAAGGATAGATTTTGGTGGAATAATATGAAGCGGGAGATCGCAGGGTTCGTAGCTCGATGTTTGACCTGTCAGAGGGTGAAAGCTGATCATCAGCGACCTCCAGGATCGTTGCATCCATTACACACTCCGCAGTGGAAGTGGGAGCACATTACGATGGATTTCGTCTCCGGTTTTCCGCCGACCAGTAGAAAGAATAATGCGATCTGGGTCATAGTGGACAGATTGACCAAGTCAGCGCATTTCCTTCCGTTCAAGAAAGGGATGACGTTCACAGAGATGGCTAGGAAGTTTGTTGACGAGATAGTCAGATTGCATGGCACCCCAGTATCGATTGTGTCAGATCCTGACAGTCGTTTTGTGTCTCCATTCTGGAGAGCATTTCAGGAAGCTATGGGCACGAAGCTGAGTTTTAGCACGGCATACCACCCCCAGACTGACGGACAGTCGGAGCGTACCATTCAGACGTTGGAGGATATGCTCAGAGCTAGTGTGCTGAACTTTGAGAAGGAATGGGATACACATCTGGCATTGTGTGAGTTTGCCTACAACAACAGCTTCCACGAGAGCATTGGTATGGCACCATATGAGGCACTATACGGACGCAAGTGCAGGACTCCAGTGTGTTGGGAGGAAGTTGGATCAAGGAGTTTCCATGGTCCGACGATCATTGCTGAGACGACAGAGAAAGTGCAGAAAGTGATAGAGAATCTGAAGATTGCTCGATCCAGGCAGAAGAGCTATGCAGATACTCGGAGGAGACCTTTGGCATTCCAAGTCGGAGATTGGGTGTTTCTTAAAGTTTCGCCGATGAAGGGCACAGTTCGATTTGGTCAGAAGGGCAAGTTAGCTCCGAGATATGTAGGACCGTTTGAAGTCAAGAGCCGAATTGGAGATTTAGCTTATCGGTTGACGCTTCTAGTTGAGTTCTCCGGTGTTCACGATGTGTTCCATGTGTCGATGCTCCGTAAGTACGTGCCAGATCCGAGCCATGTGATTCGCTACGATGATATCCAGATTCAGCCTAATGCGACTTACGTTGAGCGTCCGCTTCGCATCGTTGGGACACGAGAGCAGATTCTCCGTACCAGGACTATCAGATGGGTTAAGGTGTTGTGGGAACATCATGGTCCAGATGAGGCTACTTGGGAGCTAGAGGAGCAGCTAGCACGCCAGTACCCCCAGCTCTTTGCGCAGGTAGGTAGTCATTCCGAGGACGGAATGATTCCTAGTGGGGGAGGATGTAACACTCCGATCCCCTTTGAGCCGGATTAGTGGCTCATTAGTGTGTGTTTTGTTTTGTTTATTTCTTTTGGACTTGTTTTGGGTCATGGATAGGTAGTTGAGCAACCTTTGACCTGAGATAGGTAGTTCTAAGCCCTTTTTCGTAATTTTGCTTTTGTTTTGCTCATATCATCTTTGCATCATATTGGTGTCAGCACGCGTATTTCGTTGAGCTCAACAATTTCCGTAACTGTGTCAGATCCGTTTGGAGTCAATTGGGGAAGATGGACCTTCGTGTGACTTGAACTGTAATTAGCATAAACTTACCGGACTTTGACTTAACTTTCAAAACCTATATATACAATGCAACCCCAGGTGTCTCTCTCCCTGCTCTTTTGTCTTCCACATTGCATGCAAGAGAGAAAGCTCCAGGAGAAGCTCCATGTTCAGCTCGTTCTCTCTCTCTCTCTTCTTCCATTCTCTTGCTCGATTGAGGAGTGGATCCCTTGTTTGATTTGGGTTCTCTCCCTCTCCTCTCTGTCTATGTTTTGTGGCTTTGGGTAAGTGGGTTCTTTCCCAACTCTTTCTTCTTCTTCTCCAATTGCACCTCTCATTCTCTGATTGCTTTGTCTTCATCTCATGCATGGTGTATCTCTTTGATTTGCTTTGATTTTAGTTGCTTTGGGAGCTTGAGTCAGTGGATTTGGTAGAGATTTGAGGCAAGTATAAGTACAGGCTTTGATAACACATATGGGTTGTTCCTTGATTGCTTTGATTTACTCTTATTCTCTGTACATAAAGGTTTTACAGCCACATTTTGTGAATTTGGAACCTCTGTAGCTGGTTTGGAGATGTTTCTGTACCAAATTTCAATTTCTGTATTCAGCCCGAATTCATCTCTGTATTGTACGGCTAAGCCGTAAGTTTCTACGGCTCACATTCCAGAGCCTCGAAATTTCACTTTTGTTCTACGGCTAGGCTACGGCTAAGCCGTAATTTGTTCTACGGCTGAGCCGTAAGCTAGCCGTGACCCAACCCGTACCCCAGCCGTGAATTAAATCTCTGATCAGTCGAAACTTTTCCAACACAGAACTCCTACGGTGTGGCTACGGCTAAGCCGTGGAATGCTACGGCCAAGCCGTGGATTGGTCTACGGCTAAGCCGTATACTGACCGTAGCTCAGCCGAAAAAGGTACCAGATCAGAGGTGGAAGGATAATCAGTTTAGCTGTGTTTTAATGGAACCAAGGTGAAGCCGTAGTGCATAGTACGACGAACGCGTAAGATGTCTTCGGCTCAACCCTAGGTCCCTCATAGCTAAACCGTTAGGCATGGCAATTCTGACACATAACTTAGGATAATGGTGAGACTTGTAGGGCTCAAACACGGGTTGACCACTCATGTAAACCGGCCCAATGGATTCTTGGAACGCATGAATAGTCTGTTAGGCTGTGACTTATTCATGTGAGTGTTGTTTTACTGTTAAGCACCTCCCCATGGGTGTTGGTTTAAGGGACGTCGGTGCACGCAAAGATTTCGCAACACTTTGATGGCAACGGTGTATTGACTAACTTAAAACTACATCAACATGCACGGTTAGTGACAGTGAACAACTAGCTTAGGACTGGCTTGTAATGAACCTTGATTCCGTATTAATCTGAGATGCATTGCATATTGTTTATAGTTTTGCCCTCTGCTCTGTTAATCTATGTATGCATTTCCTCAGTCATTTTGCTTTCGTTCTGTATATCTGTATCATTCTTTGTTCGGCACTAAGTTCTGATCTATGCTGTGCTTTGATTTAATCTATGTTCTAATCTGTAATTCGACTATGCTTTGTATATTCTTTGGCTTGTATATTTTGGGTATTCCCTGGTGGCTCTGCCCAGAGATTAATACGTGAGGATAAGATCCGGTCTTTGTCATCGGTGAGTCCAAAGCGGATAATCTCCCTTTCTATGGATTTGATTTGATTGGTATTAGTCTGGCTCTACTCAGCCTCAGCCTAGGATGCCCGACGGGGTTACCTCTGGCTTAGATCTCTGTATCTCTGTATTCACTGCAGTGTCGCTTTGTCTTGGGACCCCGGAACCCAGGAACCTGAGACCCACTTGTACCCTGGCCCGGTCAGTGGTGTTCTCCTCTGCTCTGCTTTGCTCTGCTCTCTATTGGAGAGAACATGGTTAACGTAGTAGCCACTAGTTCAGTATTTCTATGTTTTGATTCACATATCATGCTTTGCTTCTACGCACGATTTGCTTAGTATACTAAGATGAACTTCTGAAATTACTATTCTGTCCTTATTCACTTTGATACTATGAGTGTTTCATCTCTGTTACTTATATATTGCTGGATCGTTGTATTCATTTGTGTTGTCCGTGGTGTTACAGGCGCAGATACCTTGCCCAGCTCCCCGGCGGTCGAGGAGGCTGCAGGGGCGAGTGTAGAGGCACCCTCCGGTCTGGCAGAGTGGGCCTGATTTCCTCTGCCAAGTGCGTTCATGCATACCAGTGGCTTTTATTTTGTATTTTGGTTTTTTTGGGGATGTGTATTCAGACTTTGGACTTTAGACTTGTATTCTGTGTATTTTGTATATATTGATTTTGGTGTGTATTTGGTTTTTTTTCAGTGTAATTGCCTTTGTTGTTTCCGATTTGTATTTGCTTTGGCTTCCGCTATTTTCTTTGTTGCTTGCTATGATATCTACAGCTTCCGCGTTCGTCTGTTTCGCACGTGTTAGATCCCTTGTGTGTGTGCATCTGGACTGGGTTTGGATGCACGTGCACGGGAGTACGTGTGTCACTGGCTTAGCTTTTCGCTAACCCCCGATTTCTGGGCCCGGGTTGTGACACTGTTATCCTAGCTTATTCAAGCTATAAAGGGCATGTCCTGAGGGAGGCGACTTGAGAAGTTCTTGGACTAGATTTTATCGCCGCAGCTTCTTATATGACTCTTTTATCTTGATCAGCTTGGGTGGCCATCTATACATTGACTTCATTCTTTGTACTTAAGCTTCAAATGAATATCAACGGAAAAACTTTCTTTTCCTCCATTTTTTCATTGGTATGGGTGTTTTGTTTGATTTTTTGTGGATGTTTAATGTGGTTTGTGTGGATGGTTTGTTTGGTTTGGTTTTCTCAGACTTGTATGAGGGTGTGATTTGCGATCTTTTGGATCCACAAATCGAAAATAAGGGAGTCATATAGGTGGACGTTATCCGGTGCCCATGTGTGAGGCTTTCTCCAGGGTCCACTTGATCCTTTTGGTGTCGAAAGGGGTCAAACAAAGTGGATGTTATCCGGTGCCCATGTGTGAGGCTTTCCCCCGGATCCTTGACTTATTCCTTAGGACAAAGATTTGATTTTGGTTTTTGTTTAGATTTGGTTATACAGGGTCTGCAAAAAGACTTGTTCTATATAACCGAAGATAGTCATATAGGGTCTGTAAAAAGACTTGTTTTATACAACTAAGGATTAGCTATATGGGGTCTGCAAAAAGACTTATTCCACATAGCTGAGTTTTGTTATATAGGGTCTGCAAAAAGACTTAATCTATATGGCAGGATGTTACAAGGGGTTTTGTAAGGACATTATCCAAGTAACAAAGGTTTGACTAGAGCGGTTGAAGGACTTAATCCTCGCAGTCATTTTATACAAATCTGAGGGATTTTGGTTACAAGTAATAGGTTGTGAGGCCCGAAACCAGAGGATTTTGATTTTGGTTAGGAGTCATAGGTTGTGAGGCTCGAAACCAGAGGATTTTGATTTTGGTTAGGAGTCATAGGTTGTGAGGCTCGAAACCAGAGGATTTTGATTTTGGTTAGGAGTGAGAATGTATACTGTACATGGTTTGGGTACATTGTATATGGTTTGGGTGTATCAATAACATTCAATTATAGTATTTCTTAGGAAGTTTTCCATTGATAAACATCATACATCTGTCTCCTTCGAGTATGAGGAGTGTGTGTGCATCATTGGAGTAAACCTTGTTGATAATAAAAGGTCCTTTCTATTTGACTTCAAATTTGCCTTTTGACATGTGTGTGGAGAACATCTGCCTTTTGACTGCAAGGGCTAAGTCTCCTTTCTTGTAACCTCTGTATTTTGACCTTCTTGTTGAAAGATCCAGTCATAGAGCTTGATAGAGCTCTATGCTTTATCAAGCAGCAAGCCTCTTTTGATCAAGGTTTTCCAACTCTTGAGGTCTGAGTTTGGCAGTCTTTTCTCCAGTGTATTTGTTCATCACAGCTACCCGAAGAGACAGAAGTTGAATAGCTACGGGAATCATAGCTTTACAGTCATAAACCAAGGAATATGGTATTGATTTGGTCGGGCCACGAACAGTAGTTCTATATGCCCACAATACTTTAGAAAGTTTGGTACTCTAATTCTTTTGTTGTCAGAGACTATTTTCTTCAAAATTTTGCAAATAGTCTTGTTGTAAGTTTCAGCAAGTCCATTAGTTACAGTGTTATATGCTGTAGAGGGACAGCATTGGATTCTGCATTTGTCACGGAATCTGTAGAATTTATCTTTGTTGAACTGAGGACCATTGTCATGATGTAGACATTTAGGTACCCCAAAACAACAAATGAGTGAGTCTTCAAGAAGCATCTGTTTTGACATTTTGATGTCTTGGAATGTGGTGAAATTCGATTAGCACAAATCTCTCCTTGATTTCATAAGCTTTGTTGAAGAAAGGAAGCATGTCCATTTCTTCACTTTATATTCAAGATTCATTTATTTGATTGCAAGTTGTGAATCTCCATATAGTGATGCTAAATTCCAAGGTTAGCTCGAGACCCATTATCAATGTCATGTACTCCACCACATTATTTGAACATGACTTGATTGATGAGAAGGAGTAAGGGACGTGGAATCTTTATGGGCTACAGAAAAAGATCCCAACCCTGGAAACTAGATCTCCAAATTCATTTGTCCTGGAAGCTCCATCAAAGTGTGTGATCCAATGTAAGTTTAGATCAATAGTGGGTTTCCATATTTGTTCAATGAAGAAGACTGGTTCATCAAGAAAATTGTCTCTGAATTTAGAATTCTCCGAAGGTAGATGTTCTACTAGGAAGTTAGTAAGAGCTTGTCCTTTCACTACCTTTACAGCAGTTCATATTGAGAGAAAATAATAGATCATCTAGATAGACGATCACCCAATGCACCAGCCTTTGTCATAAATGCCTTCAGTAGAATGGTGTTGGAAACTAAATACATTTCATTGGAAATAATATAGTGGTGTAGTTTTCTCATTTTTCTTTTGAGCTGGCAATGCCCCCAGAGAGTGATCAAGAGCTCGAATGTAGAGGATGGGAGGTTTGCCTGGAATTGAAGCTGAAAGGATCAGTGGGTTTATGAGACACCATTTGATATTTTCACAAGCTTTATCCCACACAAATGCAATTCCTTTCTTCATGAGTCTGGATAATGCTCTACGCTTCTCAGATAAGTTTGAGATGAACCGGCAAATGTAGGCAAGTTCGCCCTGCAATCCCTTAAGTTATTTAAGAGTTCTCAGAGAATGCATCTTCAATATAGCTTTGACTTTGACTGATCTCTTTGAGAGTCAGTTCTGCATCAGTGGCAACTTCAACTAGTCGGGCCAAAGACTTAGCTTTATGACTAAGTATGATAGCCTTGATTTCTGGTCGCAAATTGGTTTTATACATTTCGATCGTTGCCCTTTGAGATGGTTGTTCCAAGCATTTATAGGATAGTGCTCTCCATCTATTAATAAAGGCCTGTGTATTTTCGTTATCTCCCTGCCTTGTGCTGCTGAGCATGGCAAAGGTGATTGTCTCATCCTCCTCCTGAAAATGGAGTAAGAGCTTCTCTTCTGTGATCGGCCATGTCATGAAGAAGAGTTCTGGTAACTGTTTGTACCAATCGAAGGCGACTCCTTTTAATGTGCCGATGAATAGTCTTATTTTTAGTGCATCTAACTCTGGCAAGCTTCCTAGGAGTGATTTGAAATGCACAATATGCTGATATGCTGACCCCTTCCCAAGGTATGGTTGAAAAGTCGGAAGTTTATAATCTGGTGGAAATGGAACCAGATCAAATTTAGGAGGATACTTAGGTGTAATACCTTTCTTTTTCATCTTGGTCTCCACTTTTGATTTTGTCAGTATCTCTTCAACTTCTTTAAAGGTTACATGTTTTTCAGGATTTGCATGATGACCAAGGATTGATGAATGATCACCACCAGTAAAACCTATAGCTATCACCTTGTTTGTTAGGGACTTAAATTGAGCTATGAGAAAGTCAATTTTAGTAGCGTTCTTCATGATCATTGCTTGTTCTTTTCTGTTGGCAAAAAGAGAATTTATTTGAGCTTCAATCGGACCACCTAGCTTATCTGTTAAGATTTTCAATTGGGCAATTAAATGGTCAATCATAGCTCATTGTTGTTTGACAACATCACTGACATTGTCATCTTCATTTTTACCAGTATCTTTTTCATGAACATCTTTACTTCCACTAGCATCACCATTTTCATCCTTGCTAGTTCCACTCCCCTCAGCCATAAATACAGTGTACTGATGGAGATAAGATGATGTTAATGCCTGAGGAGTGCATTGACTATCTTTTGCATTCAAGATAGTGATAGGATCATCATCAGAATCAGTTTTGACATGTCCTTCAGAAGTACTACTTGAATGGGAGTCTGAATCAGACCCCTGTGATTGAGTCCGAGTCATACTCCGAGTAATTCTTCAAATTGAACCTGACTCGACCATGTAGGACGAGGTCAAGTCCGGATTATCTTCTTTAACCACCTATTTCCGAGTGATCTTGCGCTGCGATAGCTTTTGAGTTTCGTTATTGCAGTGGGCTAAAGCTTTCTTCTTGATTTGCAAAGCCATTTGAACTGCCAAGGCTTGATCTTTAAACCTAGCAACCAGTGGCCTGGAAGTGCTGGCAACTCTTTCCCAATCCATGGAATCGAAAGTGGAAAGTTAAAGGATGTAAAGAGCACCCCTCTTGTTCTTTTTCTTTTGCTCCTTCTTATGTTGGAGCGAATCCTTGAAACAAGCGAGATCAGTCGAATCATTGATGACCAATCGCTCAGCTTGCTTTTTGTCTTTAGCGCCATGTGATAAGCCCTGGAACGAAGATGGCAGGGACGGTGCTACAATGATGGAGGGTAGATGTCTCCTGCCAAACCCCCGTTCCTCTTTTTGAGTCAGAGGGTAAAATGTATTCTCTTCAAGTGTGGCCAAGGGTTTGTTCTTGGCCTTATTGGATTTTGGAATGTGTGGTCGAGGTGACCACATTGTATCTTGGGATGGATGCACCATTTTGGGCCTTCTTATGAGTTGGGAACTGACGGAGGTCCTCTGATGTTTGCTTGGTAATGACCCGTTGTTTGGGCTGAGTAGGTGATGACTTAAAGCATTGAGCAGTCACTGAATGTGACTTGCCAAGTGTCACCAACTTATGATCTGTGAACTGGACCTGCCTTGCCCCCAAACGAGGCTTGGTGATATGAAGCTTGCTGCCTTCTGACTTCAACTTGTGATTTGGTTCCCCCTAAGCCTTGTTGAAAACTCCAAACGGATTTTGGGCACATTTAAAAACCCAGGATTTGAGAATCTTAGCCTTCTTGATGGATTTAAGGGTCACTAATGACCCATTTGGGTCAGCCGAAGTCATGGAGCCCATTAAGATAGAGAGTCCTTGGAAGACTGAGACTCTCGACGTAGGGGTAGTAGAGTCCATTCGAACCTTTTTCGGTGCTCTTGCAGTTGGTTTATTTTGGGTCATGGAGATTTCAAAGAGCCTCTCCTTGGCCTCATCAAAAGTGATGATTAGGGAACCCATGATATCTCTGCAAAAAGAAGCCTAATGGACTATATTAGTGGTGTAACCAACATGGCCGCCTCTTGGGCTAGCCGGAATGGTTTATAGATGCTATCTGAACCAATCATGGTTTTGAACCGGAATGGTTAGATATAGGCAAAAATCCCATCTCAATGTGCTATGCTGACTGTCCTAGCTATCAGAATTTTGGCAGCATTTCGGGACCATATAGTCAGGCTTAAAAGCATGCTAACTAATTAGACCTGGCTACCGCAATTTTGGCAGCATGTCAGGGCCATCCGTGTCAGTCTTATAAGCAAGAGAGGGTTGGATCTAATCAAAGGGATAAGGCCTACAGGATCGAGCATGTACCATTACCACAATGATCAAACAGGATCCATCAGTGCATGACGCCGGACAACGCATAACTGCAATGTCGTTGGTCTTATCACTGATTTAATAAAATATTTAGTTGGGTCAAAGCCCCATGGATTGAATCATCACTTTTGTAAAGCATGAAAGGGTGTGATTTGGTCCATGCACATCAAGGTGCAAGTTCCCTCAACTAAATCTTCCAATTAAATGGCAAAAGTATGCACTTCGAGGTGCCTAATGCCTTCATTTGAATGATAAAAGAATGCACTTTAAGGTGTAAAATTTCTTCATTAATGTTTCCAAACCCATCGTAGACATCAAGGTCTTGCATGGGTGTCTTCAAAGGCCAAACAAGCCATTTTTAGCAATAAAACAAGTCAGTGGCCGTGACCCACGGTCACTGCCTATTTTCCATTGATTCCAGCGGTCACAGCACATTTTACACACTTTCCCGCGGTCATAGCACTTTTCAGCACAATAGCAGCAGTTTTCAGTACAACAGCAGCAGTTATCAGTGCAACAGCAGCACTTTTCAGCAATTTTCAGCACTTTTCATGTGTTATAAACCAAATTTAATCACAAATTAGGGCAAGAAATTCCCACAGACGGCGCCAATCTTCTGATCGTGCTTAAAAATGATGTGGAAATGTGTAATGGATTCAATGTCCAGCACTCACGCACTTCAAGCGGTAAGAAGAATGGGAATCAATTACAGTTCATCATTTAGTTCCCTTTTATTTACATGGGTTCTAATGCCCTGACCGCGGGGATGCTGGTTGTTTACATGAGTTTACAAAGTTTACAACCCCTCCCTCAAGTCTTAGATGTGGTCTCAATTTGGAAATTACAAGAAAATGTACATAAAGTAGGAAAAAATGGGAAAAAGAGGAAAAAATGGGGGGTGACCGTGACCCGCGGTCACTGCCCCAGGCCAGTGATCGTGAAGCCACTGTTCGCCTCTGTTTTTCGTGTTGTTCGTGCTGGTTGTTCTTCCAAACCTTTCCAAGTGTTGAAACTCCCTTTCATGACATCTTGGGGTGTTGAATGACCATTGAGAAGATCGAATTCGACTATGGAATCGATTGAAAACTTTGTAATTCATCATTCTTGTTTGCGGACTGTCTTTTGTTCAAGTCCGAAGAGATCATCACAGGAAGCCAAAGTTGTGTCATTTTAAACCTATAATTTTCAAGGGACAAAATGAGGCCCAAAGGGGCTCGTTCACAACCTTTGTAATGGCCAAGAAATCTCCCCGAATGAAAAAAACAAAGATGACACGTCATCCTTCGAATAGCCGTTACCGCACGTACATAGTGCGTTCTGTAATTGCCCCACCCTTCTCCTCTTCCTCTGAATCTTTTTGCTCACCTTGGTGACTAAAGAAGGAAGGGAATGGTTGTGGGATGCTGCTTTTCTTGCTTGAATGCTCTTGTGTTCGTTCGATTCTCTCTTTTTCTCTCTTGTGTGTGTTCTTTTGTGTCTCCTCTTTTTTCTTTTCAAATCCTAGTCTTTTATAGACTCCCCAGCAGTTTCTAGCAGTTCCAAGGAGTTAAGGGAGGTTGTGGGAGGTTACACTTTGAAAGGAAGTGGAGAAGAACTGTCCAAAACCGCAGAAAGTGCCCTTTGGGGGTCTGTGACCACAGCCGCGGTCACAGACAAAGCCAAATTTCTAGTTTTTGCATTTGTGACCCGTTTTTACTTGTTTGGGGCCCAAACGAAGTCTAATTGCCACAAAACTTGGATGGATACTTCTTGACACTATTTTGACCATGTCATAAAAGTTCCAGCTCATTTTGAGCACCTGAAGTTGGTCAACGCCCTTGATGAACAGGCCGCGGTCACGGACAAGGCCCATTTTTGGACTTTTGCATTTGTGACCCATTTTCACTTGTTTGGGGTCCGAACGAAGTCCAATCTTGACAAAACTTGAAAGGATGCTCTTGACAATATTTTAAGTGTGTCATGGAAGTTTCAACTCGTTTTGACCACATGAAGTTGGTCAATTCCCTTGATGAATAGGCCGCGGTCACGGACAAGGCCCATTTTTGGACTTTTGCATTTGTAACCCATTTTCAGCTGTTTCGGGTCCGAACGAAGTCCAATTTTGACGAAACTTGGAAGGATGCTTCTTGACACTATTTTGAGTGTGTCATAGAAGTTTCAGCTCATTTTAACCACATGAAGTATGTCAACTCCCTTGATGAACAGGCCGCGGTCACGGACAAGGCCCATTTTTGGACTTTTGCATTTATAACCCATTTTCACCTGTTTCGAGTCCGAACGAAGTCCAATCTTGAGAAACTTGGAAGGATTCTTCTTGACACTATTCTTAGTGTGTCATAGAAGTTTCAGCTCATTTTTACCACATGAAGTTGGTCAACTCCCTTGATGAACAGGCCGCGGTCACGGACAAGGCCCATTTTTGGACTTTTGCATTTATAACCCATTTTCACCTGTTTCGGGTCCGAACGAAGTCCAATATTGAGAAACTTGGAAGGATGCTTCTTGACACTATTCTTAGTGTGTCATAGCAGTTTCAGCTCATTTTTACCACATGAACTTGGTCAACTCCCTTGATGAACAGGCCGCGCCGCGGTCACGGACAAGGCCCATTTTTGGACTTTTGCATTTGTGACCCATTTTCACCTGTTTGGGTTCTGAACGAAGCCCAATCTTGGCGAAACTTGGAAGGATAACTCTTGACACATTTTGAGTGTGTCATAGAAGTTTCAGCTTATTTTGACCACCGAAAGTTGGTCAATACCCTTGATGAACAGGCCGCGGTCACGGACAAGGCCCATTTTTGGACTTTTGCATTTGTGACCCATTTTCACCTGTTTAGGTCCGAACGATGTCTGATCGCCACGAAACTTGGAGGGTTGCTTCTTGACACTATTTTGAGCATGTCATAGAAGTTTCAACCTGTTTTGACTTTCAAAAGTCAATCAACTCTCCAGTTGACTTTTTATGAGAGTGGGCCCTTGTCTCAGCTGTTTGAGGCTGAAATGACTTCGGTTTGGATCTAAACTTGGAGGAACTGACATCAGGGATATGTTGGAGTATTTGCCCAAATTTCATCAATTTTGGATATCAGGAAGCAGGACTTTGGTCTGTGACCCCATGGCTTGGGGGGGACTGACCCCAAGTAGACATGCTTGTGGCTTTTGGGTTCGATGATGTCTGTTCAACCCGAAATTTTGTAGAGCCTGTCTTGGGCATCATTTGAGCTTCCTCTCAGAGTTTCAACTAATTTGATCTTCATGGGATGTCATTTTGCACAGGGACCCACAGAGCATAGTATATGATCATCTAGATCAAGTTTAAATCCAAATGATGTCCAACTGCTCTGAATCCTTGAGGAGTAGTCTTTAAATGTACTTGAAAGTATTTTGATGAGTAGAAGCTTGCTTCAACATGTGGAAGTGCTAGGTTCCGCAATGATTCTCAAAGAGCTGGCAAAGAGTTTCTGAAATTGATTTGAGCTGAGATGAGGTCTAAGTGCTTTGAAAAGTTTGGAACTTTATAATCCAAAGCTTGTAATGCCTTTGTTGCATAATTTGCAAAATTTTATGGGTCAGCAGCTACGAAAGTGGCAGCAGTTGCAGTAGGAGATGTTTATCTAAGTTTTAATAGAGATTGGTCTTTAATTTTAAAAGACTGTCTTTATATTCCTTCCATTAGGAGGAATTTAATTTTTGTTTCGAAGTTGATTAGAGACGGATATTCCATTTATTTTAATAAATTTGAGGTTATTAAGTATAATAAGCATTTATTTGTGCTGGTTTATTGGTGAATGATCTTTACATTGTTGATCTTATCTCTCCTAAACTGCAACTGATTGAATCGAATACGACAATTACCCTACCATGTAAGAGAAAGGAACCTTCACAATTGAACCAAATGTATCTTTGGCATTTACGCCTGGGTCGTATTAATCTAAACCGGATTTTAAGACTGGTTGCACTGGACCATTAGATTCATTGGAAGTGGAGGCACTTTTAGTCTGCTAATCTTATTTAGAGGGGAAAACGACCAAGCACCCTTTCTCGGCAAAAGGCTAAGGGGCCAAAAAATCATTGGAATTGGTTCACTCTAACCTGTGTGGACCCATGAATGTCCAGACAATAGGTGGATTTGAGTATTTCATTACTTTTATTGATGACTACTCAAGGTATGGGTACATTTACTTAATGCGTTGTAAGTCTAAATGCTTTGAGAAATTCAAGGAGTATAGGGCGGAAACGGAAAAGCGTCTAAGTAAGGGTATCAGGACACTACGATCTGATCATAGTGGCGAGTACCTTTTTAAAGAATTTAGGGATTACTTAGCATAAGAGGGGATTACATTTCAGTTGTCTGCACTAGGTATATCTTAACAAAATGGTGTAGCAGAACGAAGGAGTAAGACTCTTATGCTTATGGATATGGTGAGGTCAAATATGAGTTATTCGGATTTGCCTAATTCGTTCTGAGGGTATGCTCTAAAAACGGTTGCATACATTGTAAACTTTTCCATCTAAATTAGAACCTACTACACCCACAGAACTATGGACTGGGTGCAAACCCAGTTTAAAGTATGTTCGGATTGGGGATAGTCCAACACATGTGCTGAAAGGGAACACAGATAAGTTGGAACCAAGAATAGAAGTTTGCATTTTCGTTGGATATTCCACAGGAACAAAAGGTGGTTTGTTCTATAATCCTCGAGATCGAAAGGTTATTGTCAGTGCCAATCTCGATTCTTATAAGAGGACTATGTAACCAATACTCGATTCTTATAAAAGGACTATGTAATGAACCACAAACCCAAAAGCAGAATTATTCTAGAGGAATTGAGAGGAGAGAGACCTACCTAAACTTTTCCATTACCAGTAGTGTAGGAAAAGACACCAGAAGACGAAGAATTTGGCTTTCCACTACCTCGTCGTAGTGGGAGAATTGCCAAGTCTCAAGCTGATGGTACTCCAGGTGAAACCAACAACTTGCTGGGTGACGAGCCGGATCAGCATGTCGATGATGGTACATTATGATTAGTTTTTGTACAGAGTAACACTACTCATACACAGACACAAGGTGTGCCTCATCATGGTGGGAGGGTTGTTCATCAACCTAAGCGGTATATGTTCTTGGGAGAGTCATTTGATAGAGTCCCTGATGAACTAAATACCGAACCCTGTAATTCTAATGAAGCACTCCAAGACAAAGATGTGGAACTATAGTAAAAAGCTATGAAATCAGAAATGGAGTCTATGTATTCTAATCAAGTCTGGGATCTTGTAGAACTACTAGAGGGGAGAAAACCTCTCAGTTGTAAGTGGGTCTACAAGAGAGAAGATGGGTGGATGGAAAGGTTGAAACCTTCAAAGTTAGGCTTGTTGTGAAAGGGTTTACTCAGAAAGAGGGAATTGATTATGAGGAGACTTTCTCGCCGGTAGCTATGCTGAAATCCATCCGGATTCTTTATCCATTGCGGCTCATT
Source organism: Sextonia rubra (assembly GCA_037013555.1). Classification (NCBI taxonomy): domain Eukaryota; kingdom Viridiplantae; phylum Streptophyta; class Magnoliopsida; order Laurales; family Lauraceae; genus Sextonia; species Sextonia rubra. The sequence goes on from JASUAD010000012.1 coordinate 13,650,301, forward strand.
TTGATTATGAAATTTGGCAAATGGATGTCAAGACAGCTTTTCTTAATGGAAATCTTGATGAGTGTATTTGTATAGTGCAACCAGATGGATTTGTAGCTGAAGCCCGTGAGTACATATTGTGCAAGCTTAAGAGGTCCATTTATGGCCTTAAGCAAGCGTCTAGATCTTGGAACATTTGTTTTAATTAAGCCATTAAATCTTATGGTTTTGAGCAGAACCCTGATGAATCTTGTGTATATGAGGTGTGACGGCAGTGTGGTGGTTTTCTTAATACTTTTTGTAGATGACATCCTACTCATTGGAAATGATGTCGGGGTGTTGTCTTCGGTCAAAGTATAGTTGAGCTGTCACTTCGATATGAAGGACTTAGGATAAGCTAGTCACATTCTAAGGATCAAGCTCTTGCAAGATCAGAAACAAAGAATGTTGGGCTTATCTCAAGCAGTTTATATTGATGCAATTCTTGCCCATTTTAGTGTGCAAAATTCTAGAAAAGGATTTCTTCCTTTCAGGCATGGAATTACTTTATCCAAGGATCAGTATCCTAAGACACCTGATGAGATAGAAAAATTGAAGGAAGTACCTTATGCTTCGGCGATGGGAAGCCTCATTTTGTAATGCTATGTACTAAACCTGATATTTATTTTGCCATTGGCATGGTTAGCAGATACCGGTCTAATCCAGGTAGAAAACGTTGGACTACAGTAAAGTATATACTTATGTACCTTAAGAGGACTAGATATTATATGCTAATTTACCAGGTTAAGAGTTTGATACCCATTGGGTACACAAACTCGGACTTTTAGTTAGATAATGATACTAGAAAGTCAACCTCAAGATTTGTATTTACCGTGGGAGGTGGATCCATAAGTTGGACGAGTGTTAGGCAATCATGTACAACTGACTCTACCATGGAAGCCGAATCTGTGCAGCTTCTGCAACAGCCAAGGTGGTAGTTTGGTTTAGAAACGTCTTGATGGGTCTAGAAGTGGTGCCTTTGGTAAAATCACCTATAATACTTTATTATGATGATATTGGTGCGGTTGCTAATGCAAAAGAACTTAAGATGCATAAGAAGGGTAAGCACATCCATTGTAAGTATCATCTCATATGAAAAATTGTACAGAGGGGTAATATAATTGTGATTAAGATTGCATCAGCAAACAACTTGGCAGATCCTTTTACAAAGAGCTTACTGGCAAAGAGCTTTGATAGTCATATGGAGGGAATGAAGTTGAAATATATGTCAGCATGGCTTTGAGTCTAAGTGGGAGATTGTTAGAAATTTATACTAAAAACATACTTTTATGTATTTGTCTTTGGTTGATTTAATTATTAGTAAAGTTTGCTTTTTCATCTTAATGAGAATTTGTATTGGCAAATGGTTGCATTATTATTTAGTATGCATACGTGTGTCTTTTATTCTATAAAGTAGACAAGTTGGTATGTAGGGTTCAACTTATGGATGGAAGACTCATTTGTCGGTTCTTATAGAATATAAGCTATTGTTGTTCACAATCTAGATAGAGTTGGACACACCATTAGTACGATTGCAGCATGATGTTTTAGTAGGCTTGTCTTAGTTGCAGGAAACGGTATAGTTTCAACTCGTTATATTAGTATGTTTTGTGTGTATTGAACATGACTACTTTTGGGTTATTGTCTTTATACTAACTATATGAGATGATAAACATCCAAATGAATATTATGAGTACTTGTACTCTTAATCCTGATATAAATAATAGACATGTGCATTTAGTGTTTGGCATTTTGATTTACAAAGGAGTGAGACCTTTTATGGGTTAACAATTTGTAACACTCCGACCCAGCTTGACCTCGTTTAGCGGTTAGTTAATCTTGTTTTCGTTGTTAATCGTGTTTTGTTTGGGTTTTGATTTTCGTTACGGGTCATGGATAGGTAGTTGGGTTGAGTTTGACCTGAATTAAGTAGACCAAGCCCTTTTTCGTAATTTTAGCTTTTCTTCGACATGGTCAGTTTTGCATCATCTTGGTGTCAACACGTGTCTTTCGTTGAGCTCGTTAACTTTCGTAACTACGTCAATTGCAACCGAGGTCGTGTGATTCGATTGGACCCGAGTTTGACTCAAACTGAAATTTGTATTCTAGCTTGGACTTCATTGCAATTTGACCACCTAATGAGCTTATATATCTCACCCAATTCACCAACACTCTCGTTCTCTCTCTCTCGTTTTCTCTCTTTCCCCTCACTGTGCACGTGGAGACTCCCTTGCTTCCTTGCATTCTCTTCTCCAACCTCCATCGATCAAGCTCCACTGTGAGGTTCTTGCATGAAAGGTGAGTTGGAAACCTTTCCCCATCTCTTTCTCCATTCTCTATCTCTTCTCCTTCTTGTTCTTATTGGTGTGTATGTCTTTGGAATTTCTCTCCATCCCTCATGCATGCAGGTGAGTTTGGTTGTGTTAGGCTGTGATTTGGGCTTTAGAACTTCAATTGTGCAAGTGATCTCCCATTGAGGCAAGTATAACCATAACATTGAGAACCCATGTTGGTATGCTTTGATTTTGGCTAGCTCACATTGATGTGTGTGGAAAACATGTGTTTACAGCCCATTTGATACTTATTGGTTCAGTACTTGTGTATTCCCATTGATGGATTGCATTTCTGATGCATTTCCAGACATTCTGTACATGTTTCAGATTTCTGAATTCGTGCAGGTACGGCTAAGCCGTATAACACCTACGGCTCACAATCCAGAGAGGAGAAAAACCCAGTTTTCCTCTACGGCTAGGGCACGGCTAAGCCGTGGAATGCCCTACGGCTAAGCCGTAGCTCAGCCGTGGCCCAGCCGTAGAACAATACAGGGTGCATTTCTGGAATAACTGAGAGTCAGCTACTGACAGACCTTCTACGGTTCAGCCACGGCTAAGCCGTAGACCACACACGGCTAAGCCGTAGCACACACACGGCTAAGCCGTAACCACACATGAAGAATAAGGCTAGGTGTAAAGATAAGACCTATATGACCTTCATGATAGAATGTAGAGCACCTAGACTTGCCCAATGGAATGTGATACTACGCGTGAATGATCTCGAGGGCTGCGAATCATTCATGTTCGTTATCCGGATGTTAAGCACCTCCCCATGGGTGTTGGTTTAAGGGACTTCGTGCACCGCCCGATTCAAGGCAACACTAGACAACGGTGTATCGAATAACTTAAAACTACATCATCATGCACGGTTAGAAACACCGGATAATTAGATTAGAATTGGTTTGTAACTTAAGATGATTCGATTTCGCATGATTTGCTGCATACCATATTGCATTCGATCATTGATCTCACACTCTGACATGATTACTTGTATCCCGTTACCTTACTTCCACATTTCGATTATTTACCCTGAGTATACATGTATGATGTGTTCACTTCCAGACATGCACGCTTGATATATGATCACGATCTACTCAGGTTTTCTTGATTGACTTTGTATGGTCAGGCTCTACTTAGCCTCAGCCTTAGGATCCCGACGGGGTGAATTTGGTACAGTTATAAGGACCTGCTGCAGTATGGATTTTGTCTTGGGGAACCGGACCCCAGGAAACCGAGACCCATTGTACCCTGGCCCGGACAATGGTGTTCTTTGCATGTTATAAGATCCCTCTTTTGGGAGCACATGGTAATGTAGTAGCCACTAGTCATGTACACAGCATGTTATCCTTGATTCACACAGCATCTTTCTTTCTTGCATGATAGCCTAGTATACGAAAATGCTTTCTTTAATAACATGATGTTCTTTATTCGATTAGACACAGCGTGTGTTAACTTGCTATGGTTTATACTTTGCTGAATCTTCGTATTCACAGTTGTTTTTGGTGTTGCAGGCCCAGATCCCCCTGCCGAACCCTCGCCGGTCGGCCAGGCTTCAGATGAGACCCCCGGGGCCCCATCAGGCCTAGAGGAGTGGATGTGATCACTCCACGGGAGCGCGTTCATGGCATGCATCATGTTGGAGTCATGTTTTGGGGATTTTCAGACTTGTATTTGTCATGACATGTCACTATTGTATTTATCCTTTTGTTCTTTTGTAAACGTTCATATGTAATTATGTCAGTCCTTTCCTTGTATCTTCTTCTTGTGCTATTAGTTGTTTATGTTTCTGATATTTACAGCTTCCGCATACTTGCTTGGCACGTGTGCTTGTTCCCTTGTGCGTGTGCATTTAGACTCGGTCTACGTGTGCATGCACGGGAGTACGTGTGTCATTAGGTTTGGCTTTTGCTAACCCCCGAACCCTGGGCTCGAGTTGTGACATACGTATTGTATGGTATCAGAGCATTCCTTGCTCATTCCTTGTTCTAGTGTGATAAGCATGTAGGCATGTAGGATCGTGGTGAGGATACGATTATTTCTTTGTGTTCTTTCTAGATTTTGGGGTTTGTTGGGCGCTACTGTTTTGTGTTTGTGTCTGACTCGTTCCATTTTACAGGATGGCATCAGGTTCTGGTTCTCAGCAGAATGCCGGCAATAACGAGAGCGGATCTGCCCCGTCACCGCAGACACCGAATACAGATGAACGTATTCTCATGCTATTGCAGTCCCTTCAGGCACAATCACAAGCAATGCAGAACTTGCAAGCCCAAGTGACCACTATGTTAGACCGACAAAGCCAAGCCCCAGTTCAGTCGCACGTGGACCAGCAGGTGATCTTACAGCCTCGAGAGAGTGACCTGAATGCCCTCTATGGTAAATTTCGCAAGCGAGGAGCTATTGAGTTCTACGGAACAGAAGAGCCATTGAAGGCAGAACAGTGGTTAGAACAGACAGAGGATGTCTTTGAGACCGTTGTGTGCACGAACCGACAGAAGGTCGGGCTAGCAACTTCCATGTTCAGAGATGTCGCAAAGACTTGGTGGAAGAGCGTGAAAGATTCGTACAGAGACATTCCTAGCGCGACAGTGTGGGAGATGTTCAAGCAACAGTTCAGGAGGAAGTTCATCCCGGCTCATGTGTTTCGAGCCAAGGAGGTTGAGTTCTTAGCTCTCCGTCAGCAGCAGATGACCGTAGCAGAGTACGTGAACAAGTTTATGCAGTTGTCGCTTTTTGCTCCGGACATGATCAGTACCGAAGAAAGGAAGGTGAACCGGTTTGTGGAAGGTTTGCATCCCCGGTACATGCACCACGTGACAGCGTTTCAGCGTCCCGCTACGTTTGACGATGCAGTGGACAGGGCCTATTCTGCTGAGGCCATCCACCAAGCTGCTAGAGCCGTTGAGCCCAAGCGACAGCCGCCTTTCAGTGCACGAGGACAAGTACAGAAGAAGACCAAAGGCCAGCAGAGTACTTCTAGTTCTTCTGGAGTGACGTGTGAATATTGCGGCAAGAGCCACACGACCGAAGCTTGTTGGAGGAAGGCCGGTGCTTGTTTTATTTGTGGTTCGAGGGAGCATATGATCGCCAATTGTCCTCGACAGAGAGCCTCCGGTGCAGCTCCATCTGGTCCTACTTCCGGTGCAGTTCCTAGCAGACCCAGTGCACCTACAGCTCCGAGCAAGCCACAGTCAGCTCGTCCAGGTTCGAGACAGCCTCGCCAGACAGCCCGTGCTTACGCTGCTACTCACGAGAGTGCCGAGGATCCACAGGTGGTTGAAGGTACTGTTTTGATTTCGCGCGTCGAGGCTTTAGCTTTGTTCGATTCGGGGTCTACACGGTCTTATGTAGCACCTCATTTCGCCAAGCGGTTGCATCAGCCGTCTGAGCCGTTGCCATATGTGTTGGTTGTATCCACCCCAGTTGGCAAGCGAGTGGAGTGTAGTATGTACTACCCCCATTGCGACGTGCAGATTGCAGGTCATCAGTTACCTGTTGATTTGATCCTGTTGTCGATGCTGGACTTCGACGTGATTCTTGGTATGGATTGGCTCGCTCGATATCGTGCCTGTGTTAACTGTTACAACAGGACGATCTTCTTCGATTTAGGCAAGGGCTTCCGTTTCGAGGGCAGTCAGCAGAAATGCCCCAGACGTGTGATTTCGGCGTGTAAGGCAGATCGCTTGATCCGCCGAGGGTGTGAAGGCTTCATTGCCTTTGTCTCAGCGAAGAAGGAGCCGAAGCAGCTAGGTGAGATTCAGGTGGTCTGTGACTTTCCAGATGTCTTTCCAGACGATGTGCCAGACTTACCCCCGGTTCGAGATGTGGAGTTCGCCATTGAGCTTGTTCCCGGCACGGCACCGATCAGCAAGGCTCCGTATCGCATGGCCCCAGCAGAGTTGTCTGAGTTGAAGAAGCAATTGCAGGAGCTTTTGGATAAGGGTTTCGTTCGCCCGAGCGTTTCACCTTGGGGAGCACCAGTCTTGTTTGTCAAGAAGAAGGATGGTACTTTTCGGATGTGCATAGATTACCGACAGTTGAACAAAGTGACGATCAAGAACAAGTACCCCCTACCCAGGATTGATGAGTTGTTTGACCAACTTCAGGGCGCAGCCTATTTTTCGAAGATTGATTTGAGGTCTGGATATCACCAGTTGAGAGTCAAAGAAGATGACATTCCTAAGACTGCCTTCAGGACGCGTTATGGTCATTATGAATTCCTCGTGATGCCTTTTGGACTAACCAACGCACCTGCAGCTTTTATGGCATTGATGAATCAGATTTTTGCTCCTTTCTTGGACCAATTCGTAGTTGTGTTTATTGATGATATACTGATCTATTCTAAGTCAGCAGAGGAGCATAGGGAGCATTTGAGAAAAGCCTTGTCGTTGTTGAGAGAACATCGATTGTTTGCTAAGTTGTCGAAGTGTGATTTTTGGCTTGAGCAGGTTGCATTTTTAGGTCATATCATTTCACGAGAGGGATTGGCAGTTGATCCATCTAAAGTAGAGGCAGTGGTGAATTGGCCTAGCCCCAAGACAGTGACAGAGGTTCGCAGTTTCCTTGGTCTAGCAGGTTACTACCGTCGATTTGTCCAGGACTTTGCTAAGATCTCTTCTCCATTGACGAAGTTGACCAGGAAGAATGTACCATTTGATTGGACTGAGGAGTGTGAAGCCCGTTTCAGGATTTTGAAAGAGAAGTTGACTACAGTCCCAGTGTTAGCCTTGCCAGATGGTTGTGAAGGATTCGTGGTTTATTCAGATGCTTCTCGAGTTGGCCTAGGTTGTGTGTTGATGCAGCATGGGAAGGTGATTGCTTATGGATCGAGACAGTTGCGAGAACATGAGAAGAATTACGCCACCCATGATTTAGAGTTGGCCGCCATCGTGTTTGCATTGAAGTTGTGGAGGCATTATCTATATGGTGTGCAGTTTGAGGTTCGTTCTGACCACCACAGTTTACAGTATTTATTCACACAGCAGGAGCTGAACATGAGACAGCGGAGATGGCTTGAGCTTATTAAGGATTATGATTTTCCGATCAAATATCAGCCAGGCAAGGGGAATGTGGTGGCAGATGCGCTCAGCAGGAAAGCAGAGTCAGTGCAGCTCTTGAGCAGTTTCCTCTTAGAGTTTCGTGGTCTCCCTGTTGAGGTTAAACTAGTGGATGAGTGCGTGACGTTGGCTAGTACGCTAGTGTTTCAGCCTGAGGTGATTCAGCAGATAAAAGACAGGCAGTTTGAAGATCTAACATTGAAGCGCATTCGAGACCACATTGGAGACAGACCCGATTTCAGACTCGAGGATGGTGTACTCTATTTTCGGAGTAGGTTGTGCGTGCCAGCAGTTGATGAGTTCAAGGAGAAGCTGATGAACGAAGCGCATTACGCTCGCTACGCGATGCATCCAGGCAGCACGAAGATGTTTCGGAATCTCAAGGATCGCTTTTGGTGGAACAACATGAAGAGAGAAGTAGCAGGCTTTGTTGCTCGCTGTTTGACATGTCAGAAGGTGAAGGCTGATCATCAGAGACCGCCAGGCTCGTTGCATCCTTTGCATATACCGCAGTGGAAGTGGGAACACATCACCATGGACTTCGTTTCAGGGTTACCACCGACAAGCAGGAAGAACAATGCCATTTGGGTGATTGTAGATCGATTGACGAAGTCAGCCCATTTCATTCCTTTTCGGAAGGGTATGACATTTTCAGAGATGGCTAGGAAGTTCGTGGATGAGATCGTCAGGCTCCATGGTACCCCCGTGTCGATTGTATCCGATCGTGACAGCCGTTTTGTTTCGTCTTTCTGGAGAGCATTCCAAGAGGCTTTGGGTACGAAGTTGAGTTTCAGCACGGCATACCACCCACAGACGGATGGACAATCAGAGCGGACGATTCAGACTTTGGAGGATATGTTGCGAGCCAGTGTGTTGAGCTACGAGAAAGAATGGGATCTTCATCTATCGTTGTGCGAGTTCGCCTACAACAACAGTTTCCACGAGAGCATTGGGATGGCACCATATGAAGCACTGTACGGGAAGAAGTGCAGGAGCCCGGTATGTTGGGAAGAAGTTGGAACTCGAAGTTTTCACGGACCGACGATCATTGCCGAGACTACGGAGAAGGTACAGAAAGCAATTGAGAACTTGAAAGTTGCTCGGTCGAGACAGAAGAGTTATGCAGACACCCGCAGACGACCCTTAGAGTTTCAGGTTGGCGAGTGGGTTTTTCTGAAGGTCTCACCGATGAAGGGTACGATCCGTTTCGGCCAGAAAGGCAAGTTAGCTCCACGCTACGTCGGACCGTTCGAGATCAAGAGTCGGATTGGTGATTTAGCTTATCGATTAGAGCTTCCCGAGATGTTTTCAGGAGTGCACAACGTTTTCCACGTTTCGATGCTTCGGAAATATGTTCACGATCCCTCCCATGTCATTCGTTACGACGAGGTTCAGATCCAGCCGAGTGCTGCATACGTTGAGCGACCGCTCCGTATCGTGGGAACCCGAGAGCAGATACTCCGCACCAGGACGATTCGATGGGTCAAAGTGCTTTGGGAGCATCACAGTCCCGATGAGGCTACGTGGGAGTTAGAAGAGCAGATGGCACGTCAGTACCCCGATTTGTTTTCCCAGGTATGAGTGAGTTAGTGTGCATTCCGAGGACGGAATGATTCTCAAGTAGGGGAGGATGTAACACTCCGACCCAGCTTGACCTCGTTTAGCGGTTAGTTAATCTTGTTTTCGTTGTTAATCGTGTTTTGTTTGGGTTTTGATTTTCGTTACGGGTCATGGATAGGTAGTTGGGTTGAGTTTGACCTGAATTAAGTAGACCAAGCCCTTTTTCGTAATTTTAGCTTTTCTTCGACATGGTCAGTTTTGCATCATCTTGGTGTCAACACGTGTCTTTCGTTGAGCTCGTTAACTTTCGTAACTACGTCAATTGCAACCGAGGTCGTGTGATTCGATTGGACCCGAGTTTGACTCAAACTGAAATTTGTATTCTAGCTTGGACTTCATTGCAATTTGACCACCTAATGAGCTTATATATCTCACCCAATTCACCAACACTCTCGTTCTCTCTCTCTCGTTTTCTCTCTTTCCCCTCACTGTGCACGTGGAGACTCCCTTGCTTCCTTGCATTCTCTTCTCCAACCTCCATCGATCAAGCTCCACTGTGAGGTTCTTGCATGAAAGGTGAGTTGGAAACCTTTCCCCATCTCTTTCTCCATTCTCTATCTCTTCTCCTTCTTGTTCTTATTGGTGTGTATGTCTTTGGAATTTCTCTCCATCCCTCATGCATGCAGGTGAGTTTGGTTGTGTTAGGCTGTGATTTGGGCTTTAGAACTTCAATTGTGCAAGTGATCTCCCATTGAGGCAAGTATAACCATAACATTGAGAACCCATGTTGGTATGCTTTGATTTTGGCTAGCTCACATTGATGTGTGTGGAAAACATGTGTTTACAGCCCATTTGATACTTATTGGTTCAGTACTTGTGTATTCCCATTGATGGATTGCATTTCTGATGCATTTCCAGACATTCTGTACATGTTTCAGATTTCTGAATTCGTGCAGGTACGGCTAAGCCGTATAACACCTACGGCTCACAATCCAGAGAGGAGAAAAACCCAGTTTTCCTCTACGGCTAGGGCACGGCTAAGCCGTGGAATGCCCTACGGCTAAGCCGTAGCTCAGCCGTGGCCCAGCCGTAGAACAATACAGGGTGCATTTCTGGAATAACTGAGAGTCAGCTACTGACAGACCTTCTACGGTTCAGCCACGGCTAAGCCGTAGACCACACACGGCTAAGCCGTAGCACACACACGGCTAAGCCGTAACCACACATGAAGAATAAGGCTAGGTGTAAAGATAAGACCTATATGACCTTCATGATAGAATGTAGAGCACCTAGACTTGCCCAATGGAATGTGATACTACGCGTGAATGATCTCGAGGGCTGCGAATCATTCATGTTCGTTATCCGGATGTTAAGCACCTCCCCATGGGTGTTGGTTTAAGGGACTTCGTGCACCGCCCGATTCAAGGCAACACTAGACAACGGTGTATCGAATAACTTAAAACTACATCATCATGCACGGTTAGAAACACCGGATAATTAGATTAGAATTGGTTTGTAACTTAAGATGATTCGATTTCGCATGATTTGCTGCATACCATATTGCATTCGATCATTGATCTCACACTCTGACATGATTACTTGTATCCCGTTACCTTACTTCCACATTTCGATTATTTACCCTGAGTATACATGTATGATGTGTTCACTTCCAGACATGCACGCTTGATATATGATCACGATCTACTCAGGTTTTCTTGATTGACTTTGTATGGTCAGGCTCTACTTAGCCTCAGCCTTAGGATCCCGACGGGGTGAATTTGGTACAGTTATAAGGACCTGCTGCAGTATGGATTTTGTCTTGGGGAACCGGACCCCAGGAAACCGAGACCCATTGTACCCTGGCCCGGACAATGGTGTTCTTTGCATGTTATAAGATCCCTCTTTTGGGAGCACATGGTAATGTAGTAGCCACTAGTCATGTACACAGCATGTTATCCTTGATTCACACAGCATCTTTCTTTCTTGCATGATAGCCTAGTATACGAAAATGCTTTCTTTAATAACATGATGTTCTTTATTCGATTAGACACAGCGTGTGTTAACTTGCTATGGTTTATACTTTGCTGAATCTTCGTATTCACAGTTGTTTTTGGTGTTGCAGGCCCAGATCCCCCTGCCGAACCCTCGCCGGTCGGCCAGGCTTCAGATGAGACCCCCGGGGCCCCATCAGGCCTAGAGGAGTGGATGTGATCACTCCACGGGAGCGCGTTCATGGCATGCATCATGTTGGAGTCATGTTTTGGGGATTTTCAGACTTGTATTTGTCATGACATGTCACTATTGTATTTATCCTTTTGTTCTTTTGTAAACGTTCATATGTAATTATGTCAGTCCTTTCCTTGTATCTTCTTCTTGTGCTATTAGTTGTTTATGTTTCTGATATTTACAGCTTCCGCATACTTGCTTGGCACGTGTGCTTGTTCCCTTGTGCGTGTGCATTTAGACTCGGTCTACGTGTGCATGCACGGGAGTACGTGTGTCATTAGGTTTGGCTTTTGCTAACCCCCGAACCCTGGGCTCGGGTTGTGACACAATTTTAGTAAATTGGATTACTACACTACGTGTATGGTGTATATTAGTTTATTGACGAAATCCACATCCCATAATAGAAATTGATGATATCCCCTTGATAAAGCTTATAAATTTTGATTATATCAAACCTTGCAGGTGGAATTTGTGTCTGACATATCAAATAAGTTAAGTGTCAGGTCTTAAGGAATTATAAAGATATAGATTAAATGTAGGTGTTAGTAATTATTTAATCGATGGATATTTGAAATCTTAACGTGGGGAGATTAATAAGTATTTAATAACAAGAAGTTCGAAATATTATTTTAAAGATAAGGACAGGAGAGTAATTACAATTCTCTAGTAGACTCAATTGTAATTTATGGATTTAGGATTCTAATTTGGGTCGAATTAGGATTTCTTATTTCCATAAGAAGCATATCCCTTATTTTCTTCTTAAGGTCCTTATTGTAACCTATAAATATGTGCTGTTGCTCTCTAGGAAAAATACACAAGATAAATCTCATTTTGATAACAAGGAGAATTCACAGAAGAGGCCCACACCTCGGTGCAAGTTCGAGTATAAAGGAATACAATAGAAGGTCTTGAGATTTTTGGGATGTTGTAAAATCGGGATCAAATTAGAGAGATCTCGCAAGTATGGATCTTGAATCATCATTGTCTAAAAATATTTCCACAGAGATCTATGTGTAATATCTAGGGATCCTGGCGCTTGCTTCCCAATTTTGTATGGTTGGTGACCTACCTATATGGTCGACTACTCTCCTATAATTAGCTATGTGAGGTGGCAGCCGGCTTTTGTCCCTCGAATCATGCCAATTAGCTTGAAATCACCAAGGGAATGATTTGACCATATTTTCATCGATTACTTGATGAGCTATCAGAGATTTACAATGGTTAGCTATTGGTTTTCTTCGGTCAGCCAAGCATTCATCAACCATGGATTCATTGGCCACTACATTTGTACCATTGGCCATTGTGCAGTCGGCTAGTGCACCCTTTTTTCTTCATTTTTTTGATGCTTTCTTGATTTTTTTTCAGACTTTGAGGGATCTTTTTGTGCTTTGTCCTTGAGTTTGTTTGGGCTTTGTTTTGTTGAATTTAAGACATATTTGAGTTTTGACTTTGACTTTATGTGACACTTCAATCCCAATTGAGTATGATTAGAGACTAATTAAGTAAGATATTAATTAATTAATAAAGACTTAACCTAATTAATGGCTTTTATTTCTAATTAGTTTAGATTTAGTTATTTTTTGTCCGATTGAGCCTAACAGGTCAAGTTTGGGTCATGAATAGATAATTTGGGACGAGTTTAACCTTGATTAGGTAGATGAAAGGCCTTTTTGTAATTTTGAATTTTATAGTTTTACGTCATACATGTATTATATTGATATCATCGCGTTTGTCTCGTTGAGCTTGTCAACTTCTGTACTTGACTTGGATACATTCGACTTCGTTTGAACTAGTTGGACCTTATGTAACTTAAACTGAAAATACATTAGAGGGATGGGTCTTCTTGTAAAGTTCAGAAAATTCTCATATTTAAAAGAGGCAAGAACCCTTTCAGTTAATCATTTATTTTTTTTAGTTATAGCAGCTTCTTCTTCTTCTTCTATTTCTCTTCCTCTTCATCAAAATGAACAAATGGAGTCTACATGCATAATTTCAAGCACCTATTCTCTCATCTCACCTCTTCTCTACCTTCTTTCTCTTTTGAAATTGAAGATAATGATTTACATCTCTTCCTACAACTCCTTAGCTGTAGTTTAAGGTGAGATCTCCTTTCACTCCTAGATTTCTTGATTTAATAAAGTCAAGGAGACTCTTTGAGCAAGCATGCACTCATCTTCTTCATTTTTCCTTACATGCATGTCATTTTAGGGTCAAGTGCAGTGTCATTCTTCTCAAGTTGAGCCAAGAAAAAGATAGTGATTTGAATACAAATCAAAGGCAAGTATAAGCTAATTTTAGATGCATGCATGTTGGTATTGTCTAATTCCTGTAATTCTAATTGTATCTCTACTGTGAATTTCAGCCCTGTATGTTAGTTATTCTAAACTCCACTGCATTATGAGATCTTGTTGAGGAATGTTGAAGTGTGAGTTAAAATGAGAACTTGAGAATGAAAAATGAATGAGAATAATAGAAACCATAGTAGCATGGAGCTACAAGAATTTTGAACCAAACTATACTTCAATCCAAAAACAGCTTTAACAAACCTGAAGCTTACAACTAAGCCATAAACATGTTATGGCTCGAAATCCTGAGAGACCAAAAATTATAGTTTCCTCTATGGCTAAGCTACGGCTAAGCCATAGAATGTGTTATGGCAACCCAACTGTAACTAAATCGTAAACGCCATACGGTTAAGCTGTAGGCTACTTTACAGTTCAGTCGTAGATGCGGGTGAATAGAACTAAAGCTACGACTCAGCCATACTGAAATCTACAGCATGGCTAAGCTGTAAAACAGACACGGCTAACCTGAAAACACCCCAAACTATAGGATTACTTAGGGACACTCTAAAGACTTTGTAGGATCTTAATTCTTACATCCCTTTTACCCTACTCATTGGCCTAATGGAATAATTAAACACCATGAAGGGTCTTGAGGCCTGAGACTCTTTCATGGGTGTTGTCCATTTGTTTAGCACCTTCCCATGGGTGTTGATTTAAGAGACTTTGATACACATTCTCTACATAATGTGACACCAAAATGAGACAACCGTATATCGAATAACTTAAACCTACATCATTATGCACGGTTAGAAATAATGGATGCTTAGATTAGGATTGGTTTGTAAATTACTTTGATTCTATTAATTTGAATTGCATAGCATATTGGATTATCGTTATTAACTTTTTTTATTGGAATGATTTTGAATGGAAATGATCATAGCATGAATCGATTCGACTTGAAATGTTTATTGATAAATGCTTTCCTATTTTCATAGTTGAATTGAGTAAGAACGAATTGAACGTGAATTGAGCATATAATGTATGTTTTCAATGAAACAATTGCACGATTTACTCAAATTCAATCATATGAATCGAAATGGTCTGGCTCTACTCAGCTTCAGCCTTATGATACCCAGCAGGGTTGACTTTGGTGTAGTAAATGAAATTGCAGTGTGCCTTTGGAATTTTTGGACTCCATGTACATATAGACCCAATCGTACCTTTGGCCAGGTCGCTGGTGTTCTTAATGCAAAGATCTTTAGAGGGAGAATATAGTAAATGTAGTAGCCAAATAGTAAAGTATTTCTGTGAATTGATTCTTATAGCATACTTAGATTAATACACAACATGCCTAGTATACTAAATTGACCTTTATGATAATTTATTAATGATTACTGTAAATACAACTTGTGTTACCTTAATTATGCTTATACTTTGCTGAATAGTGTTATTCACTAGTTGTCTATTAGTATTACAGGCTCAGATCCCAGTTCCGATTTTATGAAGATCAAGGAGACACATGAGGGCATTCACGAGGTCCCTTCAAGCCTCTGGGAGTGGACAACAGAAGAACTCTAACGGAATCCCTCTGCGGAGTGTGAGACAAAAACATCCAAGTACTCGATTTTGAGATTTTGGAGAATAGGATATCCTGCCTCTACATTAGTTTTATTTTGTCATGTAGAGTTTATGTTTTATCTCACTTTGGGATATTTATATCATTGTTTTTGTGTCTATAAAAATTATCTTGGTTTTTTTTAAGTCATGTTTTAACCGTTGTACTAACTTTTCATAAGCATGTCCTCTAGATATCTTTCTCTTTATTCTATTACATTGATGTATTATTTCATGAATTGATATCTTAGAAATAGTGTTACCATTAAGAAAAGCAAAACTTGTATTTATAATATTGACATGCTTCCACGTATTGAATGCTTGGACAGATGTCCGTAAAAAGCCCTCACATGTATAAGTATGTAAATATCCCTTGTGTAACTCCATTTTAACTCAGGTCCAGGTGTGAATTATATAGGAGTACGCATGTTACTCCTTGGGGTTAGTCCAAAACCCATGATTCTTGGGCTCGGGTCGTGACACTTTGCATAGTTGATTTACTTGTGGATTTTTTTCAAACTTTTTGCATGTAAAAAATGCGACCTTGAGGTGCGATAATGAAGGTTTTGCTTGTAATCCATGTGCCTTAAAAGTTGAAAGGGTGATTATCCCGCTTTTACTTCCTTTTTTTCTCTGACGTTTTGTATGTGTTATAGTTCGTGGAAACTGGTTTGTCATGGTTCCTAAGGTTTTAAGAGGCTTGGGTGTCTCTCTATGGAGAATGAAAAATGGTTTGGACCATGGAAAACATCCTTCCTTAATCCTATTTTCCACAAAAATTGTTTTTTCCCCGTGTGAGTGAGGGTTTTACCTTAATACTATGGAGAAGGTTTTTTTTTTTTTATAAAGGGATGCAGAAGGACTTTATTGCCTAAGAAGAGAGATGGTTAACTATCAAAAAGTTGGAATTAGAAGGTGAATTGCTTTTCTATGAGCTATGGATCCACCTTAAATTTCTTAAGGAAGATTAACGATTTTCACATGATTGAGGGTTTGCAGTCAAATGAAGTCGAAATTGATTGATTTCGTTCCCATAAGAACCCAAAGCCATAGGTTAGTTGCAAAATGATAGGTGAAAAACAAGTGGAGGTCTGATTCTTTTTAGGTATAGTTTGCAAAATGACAGGTGAAAAACAAGTGGAGGTTAAATTCTTTTTGGGTATAGTTAATGGGGCATCTCAAGGTTAAGTTTACTCCGATTGATTTGGCCCATGCCTAGGTTGAAGTTTTACTATGAAAGAGTCTCCATGTCATCACTGAAATTGGAGGCCCCATCAACTTGTTCCAAACCAAAGAAGCCCAAGGGACTGTTGCTGCTCTAGATCGGACAAGATTCCACCCATCTTTAATAGTGAGACTGCCAGAAGTGTTGCCATTCCTAAGCTGTAGATCTTTAGTGAGCACCGTTGGAAGAGTAATAGAGTAAGCTGAATGTAAGAATAGTTGAATGGGATTGGGGAGGTAATCTGGAATATGACAACAATTATTAGAGATTAAAGCCGCCACTCTCTCTACATGGGAGAAGATAAGATGAGGAAAAGAGCTTGTAATTGTAGCATTGCCTAACCAATAGTTATGCCATATGTTAACTTTTTTTCCATCTCCAATCTTCCATTTGCACTTTGATTGAATGAATGAAGATAGTCACCTTATGTGCTTCCATAGACAAGACCCCACCATGGTGCTTCTAGGATTCCAAATAGTGGAGCTCTTAAAATATTTGGATTTGAATCAGAAAGCCCAAATGGAATTCGATGTCATTACTAGCCAGCCAAGCTGAAGCATGCAAGCATCATTCATTTTTGTCACTTTACGGATGCCAAGGCCTTTTTTAGTCTTTGGACTACAAATAGTCTCCCAACTGACTAGGCTCTTCTTGGTTTGATTCCTATTTCTTAATCAAAGAAAGTTCCTAAAGATTTTCTCAGTGGAGAGGCTGACCTTCTTAGGGAAAGGGATGGAAAGACAAAAATGAATGGGCAGGCTAGCCAAAACATATCTAACCATGACTAATCTCGCTGCAAAGGAAAGAAGTTTGCTTTCCAACTCGAAAGTTTTGAAAGAATAAAGTCTATCAACTTGTTAAAATAATTGGACTTTGAGCTTCCAAAGAATAGCAGAATTCCCAAGTAAATTGTAGGGGAGGTTGCCTCTGGAATGTCTAGCTAAGTGGTAGTTGCTCTTTTCTTTCTATGGTTGCACTTACTAATGAAAAGATGACTTTAAGAGAGGTTAAAAATCTGACCTGCCGAGGCTTGGTATTTCACCAAGAGAGTTTTGACTATTCTAATACTTCTTGGGATGGCTTTGAGGAACAGCATTAAGTCATCAGCATAAAGCAAAAGGCAATCAGTTAAGGCACTCTGGAGACTGGCTGGATGAGACCATTAGATTGAAGCAATTGAACATTAAGGCTTAGGATTTCTTCTGAAAGAATGAGAAGATAAGGTGATAGTGGATATCCCTAACAGATCCCACAGGAGTTGAAGAAGCCGTAAGAGCCTTTATTAATAAAGGCAGGACCCCTACTAGTGCAAATTAGTGCCTTTATCCAACCAATCCAAACTTTAAAGAAGTTAAAGAATTTTAAAGCTCTAAAGAGGAAGGTCCACTATAATTGGTCAAAAGCCTTTGCAATATCCATCTTCATGCAAATGAAGCCACCTTTGACTTTGGAGTTTAATTTTTGAAAGAGCCCATGAGCAAGGGCTAATTGCTAGTGGATTAATCGACCCTTGACAAAAGTGGCTTGATGAGAGGAAACAGGGGAAGGAAGAAAGGGGGCTAGTCTATTTGCCAAGTTTTTAGAAATGACTTTGTAAGAGAAATTTAGCAGGCTTATGGGGCAAAATTTTGCAAAGGTTACTGGAGAAGGAATTTTGGGGGTTAAAGTTAAGAAGACAGTGTGCATGGTTTTTAGCAAGCGGCCTGTAAAAAAGAAGTGTTTGATGGCTGCGCACATATCTTTACCTACGGTAGACCCAATTATTGTGAAAAAAACTCTTGTGAAGCCATCAAGACCTAGGGAGCTACTACCTTTCAAGCCAAAGACTGCATCTTTCACTTCAGAGTCGGAACGAATTGATGAAGGCCTTCATTTTGGGAATTTGTGAGAGAAGGCCCTCAATATGAAAAAGAGATTCATCCAAAGGTTGCACCTGTTGCCTATATAAATTGGAAAAGAATTCGATAGCCCTGTTTTGAATTTAGTGGAAGTCAACCTATTTTACACCATCCGCCATAATAAAATCAATCCTATTAAAGTTACCCCGAACTTTAGTAGAGAGATGAAAAAACTTGGTGTTTCAATCCCCTTCTTTGAGCCATTTGACTTTAGATTTTTGCCTCCAATGGATTTCCTTTGCTTGAAGCCAATTATGGAGAGTAGATTTTGCTTGAGAAAGAGCCTCAAAAGTTTGATTTGAAGGGGCGTAGTCTTGCTATTGTTGGTAGAATTGAAGATGTTGCTCAGTTGCTATAATGCTTGTCTTTAAGTTGCCAAAGGTTTCCTTGTTTCAAGTCCTTAAGTGAGCTTTCAGAAATTTGAGCTTTTGAACCAAAACAAACTGAGGGTTACCAAATCCTGTCAACCATTGCAATGAAGTCTAGGTGATGGCACCACATTTCCTCAAATTTAAAAAGAATATTGTGAGGGGAGAAAGGAGGTTTATGAGACAACAAAAGAGGGCTATGATCTGAACTCAATTTGGGAAGATGAGTGATGGATGGGTTTGGTAAAGACTCAATCCATTTGGTATTTGAGAGACCCCTATCTAGACGAGCTGGAACATAAGATGTTCCTTTTCTATTATTAGACCAGGAAAAGGGGTTACCTTTGTGACCTAGATCTTGAATGCTGATTGTGAGCTCCAAGTGTAGAGCGGCAATGTAGTAATAAACTGGTGAGATGAGGTCGATTCTCCGGGAGCAATGATTTTTAAGATTCTTTTTTCAATTGTACCTGCCCTAAATAAAATTCTAAAACTAGATTAATTTAAAAACTAGCAACTATAACCATTCCTACTTTTTTAAAATAGAAATTAAACAATTACAATCCAAATAAATAAAAATTTCTAAAACTAAAAACCTAAATCTCAAATTTTCTAAAATAAAACTAAAGTTGTTGCAAAACTAAAACACAAGTTAGAACTTCCAAAATTAAAAAATAAAATTAGAAACTAACTAAATTAAATAATGTTGAAACAAAATAAACAAAAGTTAAAAACTTTCCTAAGTGAGAATTTCCAAAACTAGAAAACTTTCTAATTTAAAATATTCAATTAAAACAAGTTTAGAAAGATATTTTAATTTTGGAAATTATCTAAGATAATAAAAAAACAAATAATTAGAAACAAATTTAAAATTAGAAAGTTAGTAAATTTAGTAATGCAATGCATGCCATGAGATGCTGAAAAATTCTAAGTCTGAAAAATTAATATGCTAGTGCAAATTTTATACATGATTTGAACTATTCTAATGCATCCTAAATCTATGTTTAATCGTTGGAAATCATGCTTTATTGATGCAAAAAAAAAAAAAAAAAAAAAAAAACAAAAACAAAAGTCAAAAGTGAAAAAGGATCTAAAATGAAAATGTTATAAATGCATGAATATGACAACTTTACAAAATTCTGTATAGAAATTTTGATCTGAGAAATTTTGGAGAATGAAATATCACATCTCAAGCTTTAATTTTCTCAAGTTTCAAAGAAAAATATTATAATTTGGCTGGTCTACCCCCTTCAAATTTTTTGCCAAAAACTATTTTCGTATGCTAAAACTGTTAAGTTATGCTGTTTGTTTGTTGAGTCCGAATTTAATCATTAAGTTCAGATATGAAAACTTAATTTTCAGCAACTTAAATATGCACAAAATCCTATGATGTGAAAATACATGTAATGAATTCTAATCTAACCATCAAACTATGCAAAAACAAAACTTAAAATCAACATGGACATAATAAGAAAAATAACAAAAGTGCAGAAAATAAAAGAAAAGTGCAGGAAATAAATAAATTGTTGGAATTTAAATGTGTGGTGAGACAAGAAAATTAAATGTATGGAATAACAAGGAATTTAAATATGTGGAAGTACATAAATTTAAATGTGTGGAAGTGTATGATTTTTTTTCCTAAACTCTTCTTTTATCCTAGATTATATTTGCACAAATCATGTTCTTAGGTTTCTTTGGATTGTCAATCCAAGAGCAATAAGGTTAAAAACAAACATCAAACATTCACTATCAAAGAAATAAAAAGAAGTAAATAAGAGAAACGAAAACATACACTTTTACTAGATATGAATATTTTACATAAAGATAGAGAATAAAGAAAAAAAACATTACATGATCTAGGATGAAAGATCCTCTTCTAGTGGAAGCTTCAAGTTGGAGAGAGCCTTCTTGAATAGAGAACTTATGGAGTAGAAAGATATGAAGAGAGTGGAGGGAGAGAGCTAGAAAGAGGAGGTCTCTTCTTTCATGCCTTGGAATGCTGGATGGGTGCCCTATTTATACTTTTTTAAGTTCTACTCCCTCTCAAACTTGATTTGATAAAATTGGAAACAAATTAAGCTTCATGATAAGCTTTCCAAAATCTTTGCAATCCCACTTAAAAATGTATAATAAACTTCCCGAGGTCATATCTTTTTTGTTTTAACTCTGATTGGTGCAATCTTGGATCCTACGGATATCTACTCGAAAAGAGCTTTCCAACGATGAGTAGATTGTCTAAATCCAACACTTGATTTCAGAGTTATGACTATTTTAATGTATACTATCAAAAGAAAAATGGGATTGACTTTCAATTTTTAAATTCTCCTTCTTTGACTTTTCTTTCCTTGAATTCTCTCCACCTTGGGTTTCTTTTCTTACATTAATTTTGAATTCTTGCAACAATTGGAGAGTGGAACCCCTTTCTTGAACATTCCACAAGTGTGTTCCCACACATGTGAATATGTGTGTGCGACCCTGAAGCCAACTTTGCAATCTTTTCTTTTTTCTTGTTTTTTCTCTTCAAGTCTTCTCTCCTTTCTTTTGAAAATCATTACTTTACCTTAATTCTTTGAAAATGGGACCCATATCATCAATTTCTTATAAAATAAATGTGAATTCATGTGAAAAGATAATTTTAACTTTAAGATTACAAATGCATGACTGTGGGCCCATCTCTTATGAAATGACAAAAAAAATACATACAATTTTTCATGATTATATTTGAATGACTAATAATGACTAAAATTGAATTTAATTCATGAGAAAACTAAATATTCACAAAACTTTTCAAAAATAGATTTTCCAAAACTGGCAGTTTCATGAATTTATGTAAAAAGTGTGATTTTTAAACAAATTATATAGAAATGCACTACAATGAATTTCAAATGCTTGAAACCACTAGATCACACTAAATGAGACTCTTTTAACTCAATAAGTCCTTAAAATGGGTCAAAATGTATAAAAAAATATGCATTTTTAAAGACTCATCAAATGCCTAATAGAGTGACCATTTCATTAAAATCATTCATTGAAGCAAAAATTAGAGGTCTTAGATTGAGTTTTTCAAAGGCTAGAAGAATGGCATTGAAGTCATCTAAGATTGCCCAAGGCAAGTTGGTTGTGGAGGTTTGAGAAAGATATGACCAAAGATTTCTTTTGAGAATGTAATTAGTTGAGCCATAAATTCCTGTAAGAAGATAGACCTCACCAGATGATGGGTTGGTGAACGAGATAGTGAGGCATTGAGTAGAGAAGTCTTTTAAAGAGACGTTTAAATTTGCTCTAGTTTTAAAGAGGCACCAAAAGGAGCTGGTGGCTAAAGGGGACTGGTTAGAAAAAAACCCATCAAAACCATAAGTGTTTGAAAGATATAGAGGAGGAGGAGAGAGTCATAGGCTCAGAAAGGAAAATAATATTTGGAGAATGGGAGGAGATCAAATGGTGGAGGGTCCTGGTGGTGGGAGGTTTAGCAATACCCTTGTAATTCCTAAAAAGGACTGGCTCCCCCTTGAAGGTTTGGCTTTCTTTTACAGCAGGCAGAGGAAAGCATGGTAGGTTATGGGTTATAATGATTTTTTTCCACACAATCAATCTCATTTGGGCCACTAGAAATGGATACATTTTTTATAATGATACTGTCTCCTTCAACTCAGTCTGTGAGCATTTGATTGATCTTCTCTCAAATCACATTGCTGGCCTTCCATCTAATGTCTAGAAGCCTCCTAACGATCCTATTCTTCTATCCTTGGGAATTATAGTCATTTCTAATTGATGCTCTCTTGCCCATGGGGCCTTGTATTTTAATTTGCTTCTACTATTCTTGGTCTTTTTGGGTCCCTTGGCCTCTGTTTTTTTTTTTCTCTCTTTTAATTTAATTTATCCTTCAACAAAAAAAAAGTTGAGACTGATCATGTAGCGACTTGTTTTGAAGGTCTTTTGGAGAGGAACATCAAGATGAAGAGGTTTTAGAATTTTGAAAACATTGCCTCAGCTATCGTAGGCATTACCTTGGGTAGCCGATCCAAAAAGTATATAAAGGCAGTGAACCCTTTCATCTTCCCACTTTTCGAATTTTGCTCTCTCGCTCTAGATTCTTACTAGAGTTTACTTAGCCTCCTCTTTGATTTCTTCATCTTTTTGCTCGGCTTTTCTTTCATCTTTCAAGAGATCCATGGTGGGTAAATCCCTCTTCACTTCATTTTCTTCGTCGTGTTTGCTATTTGCCAATTGTAGATTGGATCAGCTTTATTTTCTTCTTCAAATTCGGTGAAGACTGTTTTTTATAGATGTGGATGATGGATGCATAATGATTTTGTTTTGTTTTGTTGCTTCCTCCCTATTGATTTTCTTTCGATGAAAGAAGAGACTTTTGAAGTGAACTTGTGACCATGTAGATACCCAACTATTTATCTTATTCTTTTTGGTCATGACCGAATGGATTTTCCTTGATTTCTTTCAATTTTTTCACTTAAATGATATTTTCTTTTGTTCAAACATCCTTTTTGTTAAAAATCTTGATTTTTCTTCAAAATGTTTTCAAATAGCCAAATTGTGTGACCATCAACTATTCTCTTCGCAGGATAAGGGAATCTTGACTTTCTTTGGTTTTCGGACTTGGTTTTTTCCATAAGATGATGGTGTATGCTTGGCTTGGACATAGGTTAGGGTTTTCCTCCAACATTTGTGGATTTTCACAAATTTTGGAAAAGTTTTGAAATTTCAACTTTGGAGTAGCCAACTGATTTACTACACAGATTTGAATTTCAATGGCGGATTGTTTTGCAATGACCTTTGGTCTGCCCAGGGTAGCCAATGGTTCACATGCCTTAGCCATTTTCTGAGGTCTTTCCTAGATGGCCGATAGTGTACTCTGACTGTTGATCTTCTGGGTAACTGGTAGTACATAGTCTTGAATGGCTGAGAAGTTTTCCTGTCTTAAGCAATTTTTTTTTTTGAACTTTTTTTATGAGTGACTAAGGGGTCTTCACTGAGCAACCGAGGAGGTCCCGCTCCTTAACCAAGTTTTAGGTTTTCCCTTGCATGGCCAAGGGATGACCTTCACACTTGGATCTTTCTTGAACTTCTTTGTACTTGGATGCTTTCTTTGATATATATTGTATGCTGCCTTTTGCTTTCATTCATACTTGTGTGGACTAAAACCCTAACTTTGTTTCCATAAGGGTCTTTAGCAAGCTTTGCATTGCTTTGACCTAGAAACCTTGGCTCCAGGCTTCATGCACACACTTAAGTGTTGCCAAGGCTCCGAGGAAAGTATATCCTTCTATTCTGGGCTTTTAGTATGGGAAGATGCTGTAGAAATTTTGGTAGAATTTATCTAACTTCTTGCACTTAGCCTTTCACCAGTGCTTTTATTAGCTTTATTTCTTGCAAACAAGGGTAAGAAGATTGCTTCCTCATCACTTGCTAAGGGCAAGAAGTCCTCTTTTTCTCCCAGCTAAATCCATCTTCACAAACTGTTGGTTGATGGGCTAAGGACCATATTGAAGAAATTCATGAGAATGGAGAAGCGCATGCTATTGAAACACGAGCAGAATTAAGGACTCATCTGTTGGCTACTCGTAACTTTGAGTTTACGAAGACATTCTTGGTGACTTTCCATGGAAGGATGATCGGCAAGTCACTTTAAGGAAACCGATTTACAATTTTTTATGGCGACAAATGTCAATACGACCAAAGTGCCGACTTCTTGGTCTGCTGGTACTTTAACAAGGATGGTGTGTTAGTTGACCTCTTTACTGAGCATCAGTATAAGAGGGGTCCTCAGCTGCTAGAACAATTTGCCTCTATTCCTTCAACGCGTGACAACTTGAAGTGGGGAAGTTCATGTCCCACCACAAAACAGGAGTGTTTTTAAGCTGGTGCATTGAGATGTTGGTGCCTAACCACACAACTTTGCCAGTGCAGAGCCAAAATTTCCAGTTCCGTACTGTAGGCTTAGGAGTTATCTCTAATGACGGCAATGGCTAGATAGAGCAGGACATTCCACGAGGGTGGTTTGTTTCCTCAAAGGCTTGGCAACCATGGACCGATGTGGTCCTTAAAGAATGTGAAAGTTTTTTGAAGAGGGTTGGAATTTATGAAGCTGTCTTGGTCACCAGGGACTGGGTCCCTCAAGATAACAAGGAGGTGTGCCGTGCCATCATTGAAAGCTTTTGTTGGCCACTAACATTTTCATTACCCATGATGCTAAGTTAGGGTTTTATTTGCAAGAGAGGCAAGAAGTTTTTTAGGCTACCAATTTTAGGTGCCCTTTATGAAAAGCTCATGCCCTAGAACAGTTTCCTTAAGGTGAAAAGTGACGAGTTCAAGGTCGTCTACTTTAACTCTTTGCCTTATACGAGATGTCACTAGACAATCGCTCGATGGTGAAGACTACTGTTAGGGTGTCAAATGCTTGTCAAGAGGATGGCCTTTTCTTTGTGAAGGACATATTCAGATAGTGAGTAGTCGTACCTTGTGAGACCCCTGAGGACCCCTGAGATAGTGGACATGGTTGACAATCCAGACTTTTAAGAGATGATGGATAAGAAGTTCTCTGAAGCCATTAAGCACCACCATCTCTTGGCCATGTATTTCACTGCATGACTTCTAGAAGTGATTTTTGTGGCTATTGGGAAGAGGGCCTGGAATAACTGCATCCTTCCTACATGTCATTCGGCTTTTGGAGAGAGGTTGGCACTAGCACCTGCCTCAGTCAGCTATATATGTGCTGAACTGAAGCTTGTGTCCTTTTTCGTGTGGTAGATGAGAGCATACCACAGAGTCTTCTCAGAGCACCTTTTGTACACTTGGTTTGTCTACCATTGCACCAAGTTACATAGGTTAGGTGATCATCAAGACATTTTGCTTTACAGAGCTCTGACCAGCAGTAAAAGAGTTGACTTATTTATCACTGAAGCACAGTGCTGGTTGCAAGACCATCATAACTTCATGATTTGCAGGACGCTAGCAGTCGTCCTGGAGGTAAAAAGGGTGAGTATAGTTGGAGCCCAAGCCCTTATGATTGCTCAACAAGACCAGCTAGAGCCTGCCCCTCTCATTGCTAGAGAGAGTGGTTGGTTTCCATTAGGCCCAGAGATCTCATCTACCGAAGAGGCAATGTTGCTGAAATTGAGCCCTATGTGCCTTTAAGATTTAGACGGCAGTTTGACTTTTCCTAGGGCATTGTAGGAGGTCCATGCTATTTGAGAGGTGGCCAAGGCACTGTGCTGGATGCCAAAAATGTTTGGAAATTCTTCAATGCCACCAAGACTGGTGCCACATTTCTTTATCCCTATGAGGCCGACTCCAAGGTGACCTTCAGCTTTTCTCAATGGTATGTGAAGAGTTGTTCAACTCTTTGCAAGCTTCAAAGAGTAAGCAATGTCAGTGGGATATTCCTAAAGGCAAGGGCTAATCAGAACAAGCCCAAGAACGAAAGTTTTGAGCTTTTTGTTAATGGTTGATCTAAGTGGTTGATCAAGCATCGAGGCGACGAAGATACTTGTAATGCTTTTGATGATTTAGAAATGGATTCCCCTCGCGTCGATGGCTGGTTGATTCCCTCTACACCGACTCAGGATGTTAGGGGTTTTCCTTCCCAGTCTGCCTCTTCTGCTCTTAAAGTTAAGACAAAGTTAGTTCCTGGGCAATCATAGAAGAAGAAGGAAGGTCATCTTGGTAAGCCTATAGCTGAGCCTAAGAGGATGGACAAGAAGAAAGAGAGACCATCTCGCTCCAGGACTATAAGTCTGCTTGACTTGTGGCGGGTAAGGCTTGTATTTCCTCCTTTTGCTATATTTTATTATACACATCTTTGCATTTCATGTTATCTTCCCACTTCCTTTTGTAGAGGCAACAGTTGTTGTTGATGAAGAAGAAGTGACAATGGACCCAACTTCTGACGAAGAGACGTGGTGGATCCCATCATAGAGGCCATCGAGAGTTATGGTATGTTACATCATCTCCTTTTGTTCATGTTTATCTTCTTTTCCCTTTTTGTTTGATGCCCTTTTCTTTTTCAGAGTTTGGTGGGGAAGGCTTGATGTTCGTCGCAAGTCCTTCGGGACTTAGATTATTCCTTTGGTTACTCCAGCTCCCACCTATGTCAGAGTTATTAATTGAGTGGATCATTATTAAGGCGGCTCAAATGATATCTAATGTGCCTACCCCAGAACTGAAGGTTTCTTTCATATGTTTGTTTATTCTTCTTTCTTTGATTTTGACTAGCTTCATTTTCTTCTTGTTCATTTATAGAACAACCAAGACCGTAGCCTGATCAAGTTGGGCCAATTGTACAAGTGATGAGTCCAGTCATCAAGCTAAGATCAGAGCCATCTGCAGATCATGAGTGGTTGCCTCCTATGGGGAATGGGCCACGCTATTGGAGCCGATTGTTCTGGATGAAAGTCTTTCTCGGCAAGAGCTTTTTGGTGCGAGAGATATTGACAAAGACCTCCCTGAATGTCTCAAAAAAGATATTCTGAAAGGACAATCGATACTTGAATGTCCGATCCTCATGGAGAATGATAGAGATAAAGCCACTGATGAGGCCACCATTGGAGCTACTCAGGAGGTCACTACTATGCGAAATGAAGAAGTTCCAACTGCCATTGCTAAGCCTATTCAAGCAGCATTGGAGGAGATTGCTGTGCAGCAGAGGGCTAACCTTGTAATAGTGATGGTTCCACTGGTTCAAGCCCAGATGCTGTCTCGAAATAGTCTCATGTAAAGAGTTTAGGCTAAGGCGATTTTGCTATGGCCGTGAGTGTCCTGGTGCCCTTGGTTAAGTTAGGTCAAAAGATTTCAGACGTGGGAACCATGAAGGCGGACAACATGGAAGGGGTCCAACAACAGCCTCAGCGACAAATGTTGAGAATTCCCCAATAGTTCAAGGTGAAGGAGGTACTGTTATTTCACTGGCCTCCTTAGCCTCGGCAACAAGGGAATGATATCTTTAGAGGAAGCACTTGGCTGATACTTCTACGCCGAGCATGGCTGTTGTAGTGTCAGGGCAGGTACTGTGGCTAGACTAAAGTCTATCTCTAAAGGTGCCAATAATCCTACCTGGGTCGCCATGGTGGGGTCAAGCCATTCCTTGGAAGATAAAACTCCTCATAAGAAATACACTACCTTGGAGGAGTAGGATTCTATTGATGTGGCCAAGGAGACCATGTGGCTTATGATAAGTGGTCCCCTACAAGCCTTGTCTTCTAAAAAACTCAGGTCGATTGGTTCTCTCCATCATGCAGTGGATGCGACTTTGAGCATCGGGGCGGCGACGATGGAAGTGAAGCTTTTGACTGTGCTTTTTGATAAATGTTTTGAAGAAGTGGTGGCATGGAGTGGGCGAACCTGTCATGATCCCTTTAACTTTTATTAGAGGTTGCTTGAAAAGAAAAGGGTCATTAATCTAAGAGTGTTGAAACTCAAACAACTGTAGGTGGGGCACTTTCTTGAGCAAAATCATCTTAAGAATTCCTTGACATTTCTTAGGAAGCAGGTAGACCAAGATGAGTAGAGACTTTCTGAGCTCCAAGCGGCATATGCTCAAGACGACGTGGCCCAAATTGCTGTGACTGAGAAATTACAGGGTATAGACAACATATTAGGTGCCGAAGAAGTAGAGCTGAACGCTGTTGTTCGATCTATGGAGGAGATTCTTGGCATGGGATTGATGAAGCCACTTCAAAGCCAGTTGCTCAAGCTTTTATGGCCAACTTGGATCAACAATCTACTGTTTGGGTTCAGGAGATCTCTGGGAAAATTGAGTAGTTTTTTATGCAAATGGGGGGTTACCATTGTAATGAAGATTTTTTAAGTAAATGAAGACCTTTTCGGGACGTCTGCACTGCTCTGGTTTTGTAGTTTTGCTATAGATTTTGAATAATTTAGCTGGGCATGTCCAAAGTCTGTTGACACGAGCCATGGGTGTGAGCACAAGAGTGGTCATGTAGGTGAACATTAGCTGGGGTCTAAGTATATGACTTTATCCAAGGTTTGTTCTATGGAAAGGGCTCAAATGAGTAGACTGATCGCCCTTGAAACGTGATGTGAAATGCAACGGATCCAAGTCCAAATTCACACATTTCAAGAGTTAAGAAGAATGGGAAATAACTACAGTTCATCATTATTTTCCCTTTGTTTATGTGGGTTCAAACGTTTTGACTGCGGGGATGCATGTTGTTTATAAGTTTTGAAAAATTACAATCTCTCATTCTAGTCTCAAATGTAATCCAAACTTGAAAACTATAAGAAAATACATGAAAAAGGAGCACACAATGCAAAAAATGGAAGATAGGGAGTAGTAACGTGGCCCACGGTCACTGGCCCCTTGCCAGTGATCATGGTTGGCAGACAGTGGTTGAAAAGGCCATTGTTTGCCCCTACTTTTTCTCTATTTCACCTCTGTAATGCCTTTAAAGTGCTGGAGTTTGTTTTCTTTGACTTTTGGAGTGTTGAATGACCACCAAAGATGCTTAATTTGGCCGTGGAATCGATTAAAACCTTTGATAAGTATCACTTTTTGTTCACTAACTGTTTTTGTACAAATTCAAAAAGGTGCTTATACAAGCAAAATGGAGCCAATGACACCCTATAATCTTCATGGAATAGAATGAAGCCTGAAGAGGCTTATTCACAACTTTCAAGATGGCACAAAACCCCTCTCAAGTGAGAAAATTAAAGGAAATAGACTTCATTCTTGTGGCCCTTGTATTCGTCTTCTCTAAGTGAGATGTATGCTTTTTCTCCTTTTCTGAACCTTAAGCTAGTGAGAAAGGAGAACAAGAAGTAGGCTTGGAGTGCTTAAAATGCCTTGGGAGCCTTATGAATGCTTAGAATTATGCTTGTTAATGCCTTTTAACTTGTTGAACTAGTGTGGATTTGCTTGGAACTTTCTTCAAACCCTTTCCAAGTGCCAAACCTTCCTTTTATAGACTTTAGAAATCGTTTAGGGAGGTCTGGGAAGTTGGAGTTCAAAATTAAGTAGAGAAAACTGCTGAAAATCACTAGGAACAGCTTCATAGGTGTTAGTGACCATAGCTGTGGCCACTGATAGACCTAATTTCGGGTTTTTTCCATATATAACCCAATTTCACCTGTTTGGGGTCTGAATGATGCTCCTTAAAGGGATGCTTTTTGACACTATTTTGAGTATGACATAGAAGTTTTAGCCTGTTTTGATGTTTTGAAGTTGGTCAACCCCCGCATTGACTTTTCATGAAAATGACCTTTGTTTCAGCTATTTGAGGCCCAAATGACCTCGAATTGATTTGAAACTTGAAGGAACCGATGTCAAGAGAATCTTAAAGTGCCCATCCAAAATTCATATAGTTTGGATTTGTAGAAGCAGGATTTTGAGCAGTGACCCACTTGTAGCATGTTCTAAGTCAATATTTCTCTTATGTTATAGGTAGTCAGCTTGTTTTCTATCCGAATGATGTTCAATTGATTTAAAACTTCACGGGATTATCTCTGAATACATTTTGAGTCTCTAATCCAAATTCCATCAACTTTGGTCTCCTAGAAGTAGGATTTTTAGTCAGTGATCCCCAGGACTTGGAAGCCATAGACTCCTAACTGACATGTAATTGAAGTAAGGTCAGACGAAGTCCTATTGGTTTGAGAATTTGCAGAGTTGCTTCTGAGCATGACTGAAGCCCTGTGTTCAAATTTCATCAACTTCAGTCACCTGGAAGGAAGACTTTGGTCAGTGACCCCATGCCTTGAGGGTCACTAACCCAAAGTTAACATTCCTGTTGACTTTAGGTCAAATGACATCCAATTGACCTGAAATTTCGCAGAGCTTCTCTTGAGTATAATTTAAGCTTCCTCAAGGAGTTTCAGCTAATTCTAACATGTATAAGTGTCTATCGTTACAGTGAACCCAAGGAGCTTGAAGATAGTTACTAAAGCTTGGCTTTGAATTGAAATGAAGTCGAAATGCTTTGAAATTTTGAAGCATCATTTCTAAGCATAATTTGGAGTTGCCATACAATTTTCAGCTACTTTGGTAACTCAGAAACTTGAGAGTATTTGATGACCCCTCGACTTTGAACCAATAAATCTTGAATTTGAAATTTAGTGAATCGATTGACGAAATAAAGTCCACAAACTTTGAAATTTAAACTGTTGCACTCTGAGCTCATCTGAAATCTTTTGAGTGAGTTGCATCAGCTTTGAACACTGGATGTAGTATTTGACCTGGCATTCTACAATCTTAGGGTTTATGTGCCCATGACTTGAAATTTGCTTGTAATATCTTCATTGCAGCATTTGTAATTTTTTTATGGGTCAACAAGTGCCCATTGAGGTCCAATGATTGCAGTATGACAATCATTGAACCTCAAAATAGCCAATCTGTGAGAATGATGAATGGCTTGATGAAAATGTAGTTTTATCAAGGTAGGTTATAGGCTTAAACTTGGGATTTTTGAAATTTTGATAAAAATCCATGAAGGGTTTGATGATGGAATTTGATAAAAATATAAGAAATCTAAATTTCTTTGCCTTGTTTTCATAGATATCAAAAGTAGTGTCTCTGTGGAGACTGTGGGGTACACCCACAAAAAAAGAATCCCTTAGGTATTTGAAAATTTAGAAATTTATGAATTTGGTTTTGGATTTTGGATTTTCGACATGGATTTGATTTTCTCTTAACCTATTTGTCACAGATATCCAGAGTGGCATCTCTATGGGGATTGTAGGAAATACCCACAAAAAGAATTTTTGAGGTTTTAAGAAAATCAAGGGTTTGGTTTAAAATGGATTTGGATTTGGATTTTCATAGGTTCTTTGGCTCATTTTAAAAAAAATCAAACTTTAGGTTTTTACTTAACTTGACATGAGTTAGAATGAGGTGGAATTTTGAAAAAGATTGGCTTTAATGGGTTTTGATTTTAAAACAATTTGAGATGATAGCTTAAAATCAAGTTTGACCCAAGATAAATTTGAAATTTGGATTGGTTTTGAAAGAAAACCATTTTTTTCTATCTTTCCCTTCTTTATTTATTTAATTTTTTTGAAAAGAGATACCCCGAAGTGGGTTCACCCTGTTGTGGGAAAACAGTTTTTTATTTTTTTTTATTTTTATTTTTTTCATTTTGGGCAAACTACTCAAAGTGGGTTCACCATATGTTGTGAGAAATTCATTTCTTTTTTTTTTTTTCTTATTTGTAAAATACCCGAAGTGGGCTCAGCATATGCTGTGGGAATTTTGAATGATCACATTTGAGGAAGTGGACTACTAACAGTGGGTTCCACTTCTCAAAATCATAGTGACTGTGGGCAATGAAGGCTGAACCCATCGGAACTTGGTCAAAGCTTGGACCTTACTGCCAAACAACCTGTGTCTGTGGGAAATAGAGTGAAGCACGATATGGACCCCACTATTTCAATTGAGCTACGACCGTAGGAGAAGGAAGCTACACGCCATGGACCCAACTGCTCATCCACTCATGAACCACGAGCAAGGAAGCTTGGGCCAATAAATTGTAGCCCTCGTTACAATGTTTATGAGCAAGAAATTGCACATCATGGACCCCGCTACTGAAACATGCCACGTGAGATGGAGTGGGTCAGCAAACCATGGACCCCATTCATGATTCCACGCAGTGACCGTGGGCTTAAGGAAGTCTTGTGCATAGTTTGTATAAAGCTCGTGTCTCTGTTTTCCTTTTCATTTTGTTGTTTTCAAATTTTCTGAGTTGTGGCCGAAAGCAAGAGCAGCAGCAGGCGAGCATCTCCTCCAAGCTTCTTCTTGCAATTTTCTCCATCTTGAGTTAGCTACTATGGCAAGTAAGCATCTTGAACTTCATCTTTTCTTTGTGTTTTATCCATGCCCGAATGGGCACTGTTGATGGTGCTTCCCCGCTTTAATTTCTTGCTCCATGTGAGGGAAGCACCTCCCACACGCCTGCACTTCATCCATTATCCTTTCCTTTTTTTTTTTTTTTTTTGTTTGATTTGCACCAAGGTAGGCTTGAAGCTTCAAATACCACTCATGGCTTGGGTCATGGGTGGTAAGTTGGGGTTAAGGGTTGGCCCTTCTCATTATGGATTTCCTTTTCTTGCTTCTGGGATTCCCATGATGTGAGAGTTTTGCTTGAACTTTGTTCTTGGCAAGTTGCTCAATTTGGACACCTGTTAGTTTTTGTAGACTCAATCCATCAGTTGATGTAATAAATTGATTAATTTCTTTATTTATCAATAAAATCATGCTTTACTTTCATGAGATGAATGTTATTTTACTACTTCATGCACATGACCAATACGCATGACATACTGGTTCATGAGTTGAACCGGATCCTATTAGTATATTAGATGTGATATATGTGCATGGATGAGATCCACACGCGGGAGATATATGTCACAAATCTTATACTTAAAATAGCTTCACAACCAGTAATGAGATTGGGCATTTCATTTGATAAAGTTGCAGCACTTTGATCAGTATGAGATAGTGTGATTTGTCTCGATCATCAGAATGTAAGATTCTGGATCTTGGTGCTGGTACATTGGATGTATTGAAGGACCATGAGATGCACCTTATGGAATTCCATCTCAATAATAAGGTATGCTCTCATAATTCCCTAGCAATAGGCTCTCAATCCTGAGACATTGACGAACTCAAGTTTCTATCTATTTATTTGCTTTGAGTCACCAATGAGTGAGGCCGACTATAGGTTAACACCTCGGTGTCTTGGGTATGTAGTAGTAGAACTGTGGAAACGTTGAATGATCAAGATGGAATCTATCTCTATTATCCCCTTGTGCCAATTAATGGATTTGTCATTAGTAAGTGTGAACCCATCTCAATTAAGAGTTAATTGGATGGTACTGATGAGTACTATAATTAATTGGGGCTCAAGGATAATAAGATGTGGAACTTAGATTGGAAGAGACGGATTTATTCCAATTGATCCACGGATATTGATAAAGGGGCCTACTTGTGGTAATTGAGAAGTTTAGGGTCTTCATTGTAATTTATTCCTAAGACTGGAGCGCAATTGCAGTTATATAGCGGTGTTATTTGTAATTAACTGTGGGCCTGGATTGCACATGAGATGTGAGGTCGCGGTGTTTCAGTTGGAGCCAGCTTTCTAAGGAATCCCTAGTGGTCCCCACACTAGCCCAAGATATTGGAAAACACTAATCCGACTTGAACTCTAGAAATAAGAGTTTGGAAAGGATAAAGCTGCTAATTGCTTTGGAAGTAAGACTTCTATTTCAATTAGACAAGGGAGAGATTTGAAAGTCTATAAAATCTCTTGGACGTCCAATAAGACTC
Organism: Sextonia rubra; assembly: GCA_037013555.1. Classification (NCBI taxonomy): domain Eukaryota; kingdom Viridiplantae; phylum Streptophyta; class Magnoliopsida; order Laurales; family Lauraceae; genus Sextonia; species Sextonia rubra. The sequence continues at coordinate 13,684,171 of JASUAD010000012.1, forward strand.
TCCTTCACGCCCAAAACCCTTTCGTGTAAGAGTTGCATGAGTTTCTCTCTCCTTCTCTCTTCTATTTCCTTAGAGTTTCGAGTTGGGATTTCTCCTGAAGATTCCACCATTCTTCTTGAGAGAAGAAATCCAATTCGGGTCATAGCGTGGAAGGCTAAGAGGTGTTGAAGAAAACCATTAGAGCACTGCGGATCTCCAAAGGTATGATCTACTTCTTGCATGTCGTAGATTATTATGGATGTTTAGTGCTGGTAGAATATTTACTGTACATGGTCACGAGATTGAGGTTTATGCATCCTAAATTGGGTTTTGGTCTTATGGATAGTTGATCCCTGTGTCAAGTGCGTCAAAAGTTTTTTTTAAAATCTATCCACGAGACCCACCTACTTCCTACAATTGGTATCAGAGACATACCTCATCTCTAATCATGTTAGATCAGTAATCTTGTTCTAATCTTTGCATGAGATGTGAAGAGGATAGAGCAGGAGCTATGATAGGATCAGTGTTTATTGGGTTTGCTTGCTTTTGTAGTAGATACATGTTTGGAAAGTCACAAAAGGTTTTAATCATGATAGGAGGATGATAAGATGCCATTAAAAGCGTACTGAGATCATTAGAGGTGACTGGGTACAGCATGAGCCGAATCTGAAAAAGAACCCAAATTTCTGGGTTCGTTAGGTCGGTTAGTCAAACGGACCACTATGGCTGTAGAGGTCTGTTGGCTAACTGTAGGGACCAGATCGGCTAGCCGAACCTAGGCAGAATCATCTTGTTCTTGGTCTGAGTTGTTGTTTTTTTTTTCGGGGGCGCTGCCCCTTAGAACCCCGCGAGCTGACCGGGCAGCTCGACCCCCGCCGGGGGCGTTGCCACCGGACCCCCGCTGCGTAGGGGATCTTGTATCGTGGTGGCAAAAATTTTGGCATCTTGTTTTTCCATTGTGGTTTGGCAACCTGGTTTTGTGAGATACTTTGTTGTATGAGATACTAACTTGCAGGTGATAATGTCCTCTCCATATAGCCCACATGTTTTTCTTTCCTTTTAATTATTGGTTTATTTGTGGCTAAGTGTAAAAGGCATCATGGTTTCCTTGGTTTCCCGTGAAAGGGCAAGGCATGATGAATTTCCCTATAGCCTTTTTATTTCCATATTTAGATTACCATGTAAGTCTCATTATAGAGACATTGGAATTTATGTATTTTTAAAATTTGTAAATTCTGGAGATGTCCGAAACAAAGAAGGAAAGAGAAGCTGGACTCCTAATTAAAAAGTTTGAAGATTACCAAAAGGTGTTTTGGAGATGCCCAAAGAGTTTGAGGAATCCCAAAGTTTTGGAAAGTCTAGAAGTCCAAGAAGTCTTTACCGCCTGGGTCATGTGGAGGAGAGGACTAGTCTTTTGTTATAGTGCTTTCTATTTATGGATGAATGCTTATTTTAGAGTATTTCCATATCTGATCCAAATATAGTAAATTCCAAAATTGGTCAAATCAAATTAATTTTTGGAAAGAGTTCTAATTAGAGTTGGTGGGCCCATAAGATGGATCTATTGGTAACACTAATTTTAGAAACTGGACTTTCCTTAAAATAACTTGACTTGGAACCAATCATTGGTCTTATCATGAGATGAATATATACCTATATTTGATGGACCTATACACCTATAAGGAAATCCTCAACTCTAAAATATTAAGTGGGAGCGGGGTATTTCTATATATATAAAAATCTCCATGATTTTCCACCATAGGTCCATTGTAAGGAAAGTATTAGCCTCGCGCCATTTTGAGAATGGCCATTCCCCACGGAGGGCTTGTATTTATCTGGATACTGGATATGGATCTCTTATGGATAGTGTTGATGAGACGGGGTGGGAGCCCACTCCCCAAGGAGGAGCTGCCCGCAACGGTTGTCATGCAATGCTAGTTGGTGGGTCACACTTAACTAAAATAATGATGTAGTATCCCCAAGGATTTGCCTCATGTATTTTAGAAACTGGAGCTAATCGGGAGTCATACATTATTTGGTATGAGATACTTAGATAGTAATGTATGAAGGGGATCATAGATAGTTAGTCTTAATCCCAACTTTGACCAACTTTGATCCGCACCAGTCTAGGAGGTATTCGCATTCCCTAAGGAGGCATACCCCGCAGGATTGGAATTCCGATGTATTCTGAATTTTGTGGTTATGAGGATTCCCATATAAATTTGGTAGAATACTAAACCCTAATGTCATTTAAATTTATTAATTGAATGTATGGTTGTATGTTACAATATTACAAGCATGAATTCGAATACTTTCAATCCACTTGCGACCATCCTCAACCAGAATAAGTTGGTGGGATCCAACTATGTAGACTGGAAACGGAATCTGGATATTGTCCTGACAGCTTCAGGATATAAATATGTCCTTACCAAAAACCCCCTTGAAGAGCCTGCCCCAGATGCATCAGAAGCAGAAAAGGACCTTTACACCAAATGGGCCAAAGACGATGAGATGGCCCGATGTTACATTCTGGCATCCATGTCTAGTGTGCTGCAACATCAACATCAATCTTATAAGACTGCATATGATATGATATCGAACTTAAATCAGATGTTTGCAGAACAAGGCAGACCTGCTAGGCAGGCAGCCATGAAGGTGCTCATTAGCACCAAGATGGCTGAAGGTACATCAGTATAGGAACACATGTTGAAAATGATGGACTCATTAAATGAGTTAGATATATTGGGAACTGCGATTGATGCAGAATCGCAGATTGACATAATCCTTGAGTCACTACTAGAGTCATTCAACAATTTCAAGGTCAATTATAATATGAATAAAATGAATCTGACTCTAGCTGAGCTATCTAGTCAGCTGGTAGCAACTGAAGGGATTATGAACAAAAAACCAACTGCCTTAATGATAGAAAAGTCAGATGCCAAGTCCAAGCCGAAAGGTAAAGGGCGGAAAGGCAAAAAGAAATCAATTCCAAAAGGTCCTAAGGTGGAGAATGGTCCAACTGGTGGCGTGGCTAAAGCTAAGGGGTCAGGGACAAAAGGAAAGTGTTTCCATTGTGGTAAGACAGGACATTGGAAGAGGAATTGTCCAGAATATCTGTCTAAGAAAAAGACCCCAGGTATGATTGAGTCACTTATATCTGAAGTTAGTTTTGCAATTGGTACTTCAGAATCCTGGTGTGTGGATTCCGGGGCAACTAATCACATATGTAATACGTTGCAGGGGTTCAGGGAAACCAGGAGGCTAAGTGATGGAGAAATCATTATCAACCTAGGATCTGACGCTAAGGCGGAGGCTGTTTCAGTGGGAGTCATTACTTTATACTTTTCAAATAATAAATTGGTTTTGTCAGAAACATTATATGTACCGTCTTTAAGGCGGAATTTAATTTCAATTTCTAGTTTGGTGAATAAAGGTTATTCTATTACTTTTGGTGCTGAAGTTGTCATAAAGAGGAATGGTACTTTCATATGTTCTGGCAAGGTAACCAATGGACTTTATTTGTTAACTCCCACGATGTATGAGATACATGATACTGAAACAATTAATAGACCATCATTAAAGAGAAAGTCACCTTCATCTAATCCAACAAAACTTTGGCACCTAAGGCTGGGTCATATAAACCTTAACAGGATTGAGAGGCTAGTGAAAGATGGTATCTTACCTTCATTGGTGGTAGAACCAATGCCTGTCTGTGAGTCCTATTTGGAAGGTAAAATGGCTAAAAGACCCTTTTCATCTAAGGGTAATAGGGCCAAAGATTTATTGGAATTAGTGCATACTGATGTCTGCGGACCCATTAATGTCAGGGCCAGAGGAGGATATGAGTACTTCATCACTTTCAAAGATGATTACTCAAGATATGGTTACATATACCTTATGCACCGCAAGTCCGAAGCTTTTGAAAAGTTCAAAGACTTTCGAGCAGAAGCGGAAAAGCAATTAGGTAAGAGTATCAAGACTCTTCGATTAGATCGAGGAGGGGAATATCTCTCTGCTGATTTTATGGGTTACTTATCAGAAAATGAGATTCTATCTCAATTGTCTGCTCCTGGTATGCCTCAACAGAATGGAGTAGCAGAAAGAAGGAACCGGACTCTTTTAGATATGATTAGGTCTATGCTGAGTTTCTCAAGATTACCTATATCCTTTTGGGGATACGCTTTGGATACTGCAATGTACATACTAAACCTTGTACCATCTAAGTCTATACCTAAGACTCCCTGAGAATTGTGGTCTGGGCGAAAGCCTAGTCTACAACATTTACACATTTGGGGTTGTCCAGCACACGTGCTCAAGGTTAAGACGGATAAGTTGGAAACGAAGTCAGAAGTATGCACATTTGTAGGATATCCTAAAGGAACTAAAGGTTGGTTATTCTATAATCCCAAAGAGCAGAAAGTGCTGGTCAGCACTAATGCGGTTTTTCTGGAGGAAGATTATATAATGGACCGGAAATTTTTAGAAAAGGTGATCTTGGAAGAGATTCAGGAGCAATCAATTCCAAATCCAAGTATGACCGGACTTGAGGAAGAACTGCCCTTACCAGACCCAGTAGTTACACCAGTACCTCGTCGTAGTGGGAGGATTGTCAGACGCCCTGACAGGTTCTCATTCTTGGGAGAGTCTTATGAAGCAATCCCAAAAGAGCCGGAACAAGATCCCTCTAACTATGATGAAGCAATCAATGACTTAGACTCGGGACGCTGGCAAGATGCTATGAAAGCTGAGATGGAGTCTATGTACTCAAATCAGGTCTGGACACTTATGGACTTGCCTACCAATATTAAACCTATTGGGTGCAAGTGGGTCTACAAGAGAAAAAGAGGACCAAATGGAAGAGTGGAGACCTATAAGGTTAGGCTTGTTGCGAAGGGATATACTCAGAAAGAGGCGATCGATTATGAGGAAACCTTCTCACCAGTAGCCATGCTCAAATCCATCCGGGTACTCTTATCCATTACTGCTCATCTCGATTACGAGATTTGGCAAATGGATGTCAAGACGGCTTTTCTCAACGGCCATCTTGAAGAAGACATTTATATGGTGCAGCCAGACGGTTTTGTAGCTAAAAACCAGGAGCAAAAAGTTTGCAAGCTGCAGAAGTCTATTTATGGACTGAAGCAGGCATCCCGAAGCTGGAATATCCATTTTGACCAGGCAATCAAATCATTTGGTTTTTGTCAAAATCCGGATGAGTCATGTGTGTACATGAAAAGTGAAGGTGACAGGGTAGTTTTTCTGGTTTTATATGTCGATGACATCCTTCTCCTCGGGAAAGACATAGGAATGTTGTCAACGGTAACAGTTTGGTTAGCCAAGACTTTTGATATGAAGGACTTGGGAGAAGCTAGTTACATCCTAGGGATCAAACTCTATCGAGACCGGAAAAATAGGATGATTGGCTTATCCCAAGCTGCATACATAGATAAGGTGCTAGTACGGTTTGCAATGCAAGACTCCAAGAAGGGTATCACACCTTTCAGGCATGGAGTGCACCTTTCCAAGGATCAGTGTCCTAAGACACCCGAGGAAAAGGAGCAGATGAGGTCGATACCATACGCTTCGGCTGTTGGTAGCCTTATGTATGCTATGTTATGTACTAGACCAGATATCTGTTATGTAGTGGGCCTAGTCAGCAGATATCAATCTAATCCAGGACCTGAACATTGGACTGCTGTAAAATGTATTCTCAAATACTTGAGAAGGACTAAAGATTACATGTTGATTTATAGCAGTGATGAGTTGATTCCAGTCGGATACACAGATTCTGACTTTATGTCAGATAAGGATTCTAGGAAATCCACCTCTGGTTATGTATTTATGCTTGGAGGTGGAGCTATCAGCTGTAGGAGTATAAAACAAGAATGTACCGCTGATTCAACCTCGGAAGCTGAATATGTAGCAACTTGTGAAGCAGCTAAGGAAGCAGTATGGCTTAAATGATTCCTTTTGGAACTTGGGGTGGTACCTTTGGCACGACAGCCACTCACAGTTTACTGTGACAGCAGCGGGGCAGTCGCTCAATCAAAAGAACCCAGAAGCCATAAAAGCCAAAAGCATGTACAGAGGAAGTATCACTTAGTAAGAGAGATTGTGCAGAGAGGTGATATTGTTGTTACCAAGATAGCCTCTACAGACAATTTGGCAGATCCCTTTACTAAGCCTTTGACTACCAAAGTCTTTGAGCAACACGTAGAAGGGATGGGCATGAGATGCAACCCTGACTGGCATTGAGCCCAAGTGGGAGATTGTTAGTTTTTGTGGACTCAATCTATCAGTTGATGTAATAAATTGATTAATTTCTTTATTTATCAATAAAATCATGCTTTACTTTTATGAGATGAATGTTATTTTACTACTTCATGCACATGACCAATACGTATGACATACTGGTTCATGAGTTGAACCGGATCCCATTAGTATATTAGATGTGATATATGTGCATGGATGAGATCCACACGCGGGAGATATATGTCACAAATCTTATACTTAAAATAGCTTCACAACCAGTAATGAGATTGGGCATCTCATTTGATAAGGTTGCAGCACTTTGATCACTATGAGATAGTGTGATTTGTCTCGATCATCAGAATGTAAGATTCTGGATCACGGTGCTGGTACATTGGATGTATTGAAGGACCATGAGGTGCACCTTATGGAATTCCATCTCAATAATAAGGTATGCTCTCATAATTCCCTAGCAATAGGCTCTCAATCCTGAGACATTGACGAACTCAAGTTTCTATCTATTTATTTGCTTTGAGTCACCAATGAGTGAGGCCGACTATAGGTTAACACCTCGGTGTCTTGGGTATGTAGTAGTAGAACTGTGGAAACGTTGAATGATCAAGATGGAATCTATCTCTATTATCCCCTTGTGCCAATTAATGGATTTGTCATTAGTAAGTGTGAACCCATCTCAATTAAGAGTTAATTGGATGATACTGATGAGTACTGTAATTAATTGGGGCTCAAGGATAATAAGATGTAGAACTTAGATTGGAAGAGACGGATTTATTCCAATTGATTCACGGATATTGATAAAGGGGCCTACTTGTGGTAATTGGGAAGTTTAGGGTCTTCATTGTAATTTATTCCTAAGACTGGAGTGCAATTGCATTTATATAGCGGTGTTATTTGTAATTAACTGTGGGCCCGGATTGCACATGAGATGTGAGGTCGCGGTGTTCCAGTTGGAGCCAGCTTTCTAAGGAATCCCTAGTGGTCTCCACGCTAGCCCAAGATATTGGAAAACACTAATCCGACTTGAACTCTAGAAATAAGAGTTTGGAAAGGAGAAAGCTGCTAATTGCTTTGGAAGTAAGACTGCTATTTCAATTAGACAAGGGAGAGATTTGAAAGTCTATAAAATCTCTTGGACGTCCAATAAGACTCTCCCTCACGCCCAAAACCCTTTCGTGTAAGAGTTGCATGAGTTTCTCTCTCCTTCTCTCTTCTAGTTCCTTGGAGTTTCGAGTTGGGATTTCTCCTGAAGATTCCACCATTCTTCTTGAGAGAAGAAATCCAATTCGGGTCATAGCATGGAAGGCTAAGAGGTGTAAAAACCATTAGAGCACTGCGGATCTCCAAAGGTATGATCTATTTCTTGCATGTCGTAGATTATTATGGATGTTTAGTGCTGGTAGAATATTTACTGTACATGGTCACGAGATTGAGGGTTATGCATCCTGGATTGGGTTTTGGTCTTATGGATAGTTGATCCCTGTGTCAAGTGGGTTAAAAGTTTTTTTTAAAATCTATCCATGAGACCCACCTACTTCCTACAGCACCATCCAGACAGCCCATGATCATGGCCATCACTGTCTGTCGGAAATCCACTATCACCACTTCTTTGAGGAAATGTCCCCTTTTTTTTTGTTTTTTTTTCTTTGATTGCTTGATTCATTCATTTCCTTTTGATGCATGAAAGTGCTTTGAGTTCCACATTTATGTAAAACGTGGTAAGGTCTTTGCCATATCCAAGGAGTGGGCAAGTGCATAGCCACGGCCACAGCCAACGCTACCATGGGAGGCCCCTAGTCACCGCCAATCTATGACCTTCCTCTTTTTTTTCTTCTTTTCTTTTTTTTTTTTTTTTATATACTACTAGATTGATTTTGATGTACGAGCTCTGTTAGACTCCATTCATGGTGTTTGCACAACTGAAGCACCACCATGGCAGTCCATGATAATGGCCAATATTGTCCAGGGAAATCCCACGGTCAACAACCTGTTTAATGAAGTGTTTGCCCCCTTTTTTTTTTCTCATTTTGCTTGGCTGAGTCAAAAAACAATAATGATTTGAAGTTCAGCCTTGTGCAAAATGTGATGAGATTCTGCTATATCCGAGTAGTGCCCTGGCAGCAACCCACGGTCAGCTACTTGTGTGAAGGAAATTAATTTTTCCTTTTGATTTGCCTAGGTGCTTTCTCGTCTTGACTGATGGTAGTCGTTCTCACACACTGCACTCCACTTGTTTCATGATTTCATACTGAAACATACCACAAATTCTAAATGGAGGCCCATGGTTCTGAGGGGTGTTTTATGTGAAGAACTGAATTTTGGGTTTGCCCTCCCCATTTTATTTTCATCCATAGTTCACCCTTGTCTTTAACGTGAAAACTCTGTTTGTACTTTCTTAATGGTAACGTGAAATCGAAATTTCAAAATTGGGCAAATCCACGGTCACGGATGTCTTTGGGGCAACCTATTAGACTTTGAACTTTAAAGGGTTTGTAAAGAAGTCATCTTTCAACAAATTTATAGTGAACAAGCACTGTTTGGGGGGATGTAAAACCTTGGTAGGACATTAGGTGTCACCCTCACTGTTAGACCTAGTGTAGGCACACTTACCCGCTCTGTTTAAACACCTACACAGTCTGAGTGCACACCTAGCTTTCTCGAACTATGGGAAGTGTGGAAGTGTAGGAGGTTGAGAAATGACAGCCCACTTGATCCTTAGCATAGCATAAGCACCATTTGAGTCATCACAACCTCTATGGGAGTTACAAGGGATTGGTTTGTAGTAGTTTGCCCATTCACTAGCATGAGGTGAACACAAACTTAACCACCATAGCTTCTGTAGGGATTCTTTCATGATCAGCAAACTGAATATGCTCATGACGCATTTCTTTTTGTTTTTGATGAGAAGGTTACTCTCCTTAAATTTCAATAAACATGAGAAGCAAAAATCACCTGAATATGAGCGTCCAATGAAAGAAACCAATGAAGATAGGATGAACCTCTAGTTGAGTGGTTAGATGTAGCTTTGAATGAGCTGTTTTACATTGTCTTTCTCAACTACAACTTCTAAGGCTAATTCACCCTTCCTTTTCTTTCTCGATTGTGACCTGAGGTGTACTCTAGTCGCGCTCAAAACGTGATGTAAAATGCAATGGATTCGAGTCCAACATTCATATACATCAAGCATTAAGAAGACCGAGAACTAACTACAGTTCATCATTATTTTTCATTTTGTTTACATGGGTTCAAATGTTTTGACCGTGGGGATGTAGATTGTTTACAAATTTTAAAACATTACAAACCCTCCCTCTGGTCTCAGATGTGATCTAAATATGGAATTTACAAGGAAATTCTTGAAAAAGTGGAAGAAAATGCAAAAAACGGGGAAGACGGTAGAAGGTGACCATGAACCACGGTCACTGGCTCCCTGCCAGTGACTGTGGCTAATGGCCACTGGGCAACAGTGGCCAACATGGCCACTATTTGCTTCTTTTCCTTCTTCTATTTTGCTTCAGTGACACTATAGGTTGTTGAAACTTGTTTTTTTCCGATATTTGGAGTGCTAAATGACCATCAAGAGTGCTTGGTTTGACCGTGGAATCGATCAAAACCTTTGGTGATAATCACTTTTGGTTACGGACTGTTTTTATATAAATCCGAAAAGGTGCTGTGTGTAAGTAAAATGGAGCCAAAGTTGTGACATTCTAAACTTATGACTTTCAAGGGATAGAATGAAGCCTAAAGAGGTTTGTTCACAACTTTCAGGATGACCCCAAAACCCTCCCAAGTGAGAAAAAACAAATGAATTGATTTTATCCTTTGTATGCTTGATGAAACTTGAACATTGGATTCTCTTAAACAAAACACATGCTCCTTTTCTTTCTCTGAGCCATTTCTCACCTTAAGTTAGTGAGAAGGAGAAGAAGAAGTGGGCCAGAGTACTTGGAGTGCCTTGTGACTTGCTTGATCTTGCTTAGAATTCTTGGAACCTTAGAGTTTGTCTTTGAGACTTTGGAACTAGTTTGTCTCTGTCCTTCCTAAGTGTCAAACCTCCCTTTTATAGATCTTAGAAGTGGTTTAGGGAGTTATGGGAAGTTGCGGTTTGAAAGGAAGTGGAGGAAACTGCTAAAAACTGCAAAGAACCGCTCCACAGGTGTCAGTAACCGCGACTGCGGTCACTGACAGGTCTCATTTTGGACTATTTGCACATGTGACCCATTTTTGTCTGTTTGGCACTTGAATGATGTCCAATCTTTACAAAACTTAGAGGGATGTTTTTTGACACTATTTTGAGTATGTCATAGAAATTTCACCCAATTTGGACTTCTAAAATTGGTTGACTCCCGCATTGACTTTTCATGAAAATAGGCCCTTGTTTCAGTTGTTTGAAGCTCAAATAACCTCAGTTTGGTTTAAAACTTGGAGGGACTGATGTTAGGAGTATCTTGGAGTGTCCATTCAAACCTCATATAATTTGGATTTGTGGAAGTAGGATCTCTAACAGCGACCCACTTGTTGCATGTTCTAAGTTACTATTAACCTTATACTATAGGCAGTTAGCTTGTTTTCTACCCGAATGATGTCCACTTGACTTGAAATTTTGGGGAATTCACTTTGAACGTATTTTGAATCTTTGTTCCAAAATTTATCAGCTTTGGTCTCCAAGAAGTAAGACTTTAGTCAGTAACCCTCATGACTCATAAGTCACGGACCACTAGCAAAAATGTCGTTGAAGTAGGCTCAAACGAAACCCTTTTAACTTGAAAATTTGCAAAATCTCCTTTGAGCATGACTGAAGCTTTGTACCCAAATTTCATTAATTTTGGGCATCGGAAAGCTGGACTTTGGTTAGTGACCCCCATGACTTGGAAGTATGGACTCCTAGCTAACATGTTGAAGTAGGCTCAAACGACATCCTTTTGACTTGAAAATTTACAGAATCTTCTTTGAGCATAACTTAAGCTTTGTGCCCAAATTTCATTAATTTTGGGCATCGGGAAGCTAAACTTTGGTTAGTGACAACCATGACTTGGAAGTCATGGACTCCTAGCTGACATGTCGTTGAAGTAGGCTTAAATGAAATCCTTTTGACTTGAAAATGTACAGAGCCTCTCTTGAGCATAATTTGAGCTTCTTCTAAGAGTTTTAGTTGAATTGAGCTTCATGAGATGTCATTTTACAAAACGACTCCATGGAGCTCAGTAGATGATTATTTGAACTGAGTTTGGAAACAAATGATGTCCAAATGCTCTAAAATTTTGAAGGCTAGTCTTTGAATGTATTTAAAGGCATTCTTTTGAGTTTGAGCTTGTTTTGACATGTAGAAGTATCAATTTCATAGTGACCCCAAAGGAACTAGCAAACAGTCATAGAAGCTTGGCTTTAGTTGAAAAAAAGTCCAAATGCTTTAAAATTTTGAAGCATCATTCCTTAGCATGATTTGGAGTTATCATGTGATTTTCAGCCATGTTGGTAACCCAGAAGTCTGAATGTGTTCAATGACCCCTAGATTTTGAGCCAATGAACCTTGAATTTGAAGTTTAATAAGTTGTGTGACCAAATGAAGTTCACTAACTTTGAAATTAGACTACTGCATTTTGAGCTCATCTGAAGTCATTTGAGTAGATTACATTAGCTTCGAACATCTGGATGCAATACTTGACTTGGCATTCTACAATCCTAGTGTTTATGTGCCTTTAGTTTGGAATATGCTTGTAAAGTCTTTGCTACAACATTTGTAATTTTTTATGGGTCAACAAGTGCCCCATTGAGGTGTAATAATTATAGTGTGGCAATCATTGTGCCTCCAAATAGCCAATTCATGGGAATGATGAATGGCTTGATAAAAATGCAATTTTTTCAAAGTAGGTTGTAAGCCTAAACTTGGGATTTTAAAAATTTTGATAAAAACCATAAAGGGTTTGGAGATGGAATTTAGAAAAACATAAGAAATCTGAATTTCTTTGCCCTATTTCCACAGATATCAATAGTAGCATCTTTGTGGGAACTGTGCGGAACATTTACAAAAAGAAATCCTTGAGGTATTTAAGAGAATTAAAAAAATTTATGAATTTGGTTTTGGATTTTGGAGGTGGATTTGATTTTCTTTTGACTTATTTGTTACAGATATCTAGAGTGGCATCTACGTGGAATTGTAGGAAATACCCAGAAAAAAGAATCCTTGAGGTTTTAAGAAAATCAAAGGTATGGTTTAAAATGGACTTGGGTTTGGATTTTCATAGATTTTTTGTTCATTTTCAAAAAATTAAAATTAAGGTTTTGACTTAGTTTGATATAAGTTAACATGGGATGGGATTTTGAAAAAGATTAACTTTTGTGGGTTTTGATTGAAAACAATTTGAGATAAGAGCTCAAAATCAGGTTTGACCTAAGATAAATTGAGATTTGGGTTGATTTTTGGAAAGAAACCCCCCTTTCTTTTTTTTCTTTTTTTTAATAATTACCCCAAAATATGTTCATTTTGTTATGGGAATACGCCTACTTGTTTTTGTTTTGGGCAAAATACCCAAAGTGGGTTCACCAAGATGTGGGAAATTCTTTATTTTTTGTAAACAGGTACCCATAGTAGGTTGACCATGATATGGGAAATTCATTTTTTTTTAAATGCACAAAGTGGATTGACCAAGCTGTGGGAATTTGAATGATCAAACTTAAGAGAGTGGGCCACTAAATAGTGGGTCCTACTAAAAATCATAGTGACCGTGAAGATTAAAGTAGAGTGGCTATGACTGAGAACTTGACCAAGGGATGGACCCCACTGCTAAAAAAACTTGTGCATGTGGGAAAGAGAGTGAAGCACCGGTGACTGCGGACCCTATCACTTTGATCACACAGGTGTCCGTGCGAGAGGGAGCTGGACAAGGTGGCATGAGCTGCCAAGTCATTGATCCAACTGTAGAATCGTACAGTACCTATAAGTGAAGAAGGTGCACACTGTGGATCCCACTGGTTAACTGAGCTCTGTCCGTGAGATTGGAGAGTAGAGCATCAGTGACCGTGGACCTGAGAAGGCAGCACATTGTGGTCTCCATTGCTTTGAATCACGCAATGTCCATGAATGAAGGTGGGACAGTGGCCAAGAGTGAGAGAGGGTCCCACTACTTGACACAGTAGTGCCTATGAGCAAAGCAAACGGAAAGACTTATAAAACAACCACCTTCATCCTCTTGTTTCTTTTCATTGTTTTGCAACTCAAAGAAAGAATTGAAAGTCAGAGTCCGAAAGCCAAGGGAGAAATTGAAAGCCAAAGCAAAACTCATAATCCCCTTCTTCTTCCGATTTCAATTCAATTTTTAGTGGAAAGCAAGAGCAATGGCAGGTACACATCCGAACTCCATCTTCTCTGTTCTGTCAAGGCCAAATGTAGTTCCTTTTTTTTTGGTTGGATTCTACTCTTGACTTTGTGAACAACTTCCCGTTTGGTTTGATGGGCATCACAACTTCAAACTGCATTTCATTTTCTTCGTGGGTCTACGTCAACATAAACCCAAATCTTGAAAATTGCTCCTGGCCTATGAGGTGCAGTTCAGTGCAAGGGGAATTAAGGCTCAACCGTTTTTTTTTTGTTTTTTTTATCTGCTGTTGAGTAAGCGTGTCTGCATGAGCATTCTTTCGTGGAGGTTTTGCCCAACGTGGGCATTGTCTGAGCAGGTGCCACGGTCACGGCTAGTATGGCTTGTGTAAATCCTACGGCCACTATCTGTTTGATGTAAGGCCTGCTTGAACAGTGAACAAGTTTGCTGCCAATGCCACTACTACAGCAGCCCATGGCCACTGCAGCAGCCCATGGTCACGGCTTGCATGGTGATTGCATTTTTCATCTTCTTTTCTTCCCTTTTTCTTTTCTTTTTTTTTTTTTTTTTCATGTCCTCAGCTTGCCTTTTGAGGGTTCAGTTGGCTCTAATCATAGTGAACAACATAGGCCGAGGTTGCAAATTCTTGGAAGCATTCGATATTAGAATATCACTTGTGCAAATCCACTGTCACTGCCAATAGTGGTCATGGAGGACCACGGTCACTGCCGTCTTGTGACATTCCTTTTTTGTTCTCCCTTTTTTTTTTTTTTTTTTGTGTGTTGTTTTGAGATGCTTGATATCTTCAGTCTTCTTAATGCAAGATGCAAGATGGCTCATAGATATCATCCCCATTCCAACATCAATCTACTGTTGTATATCATCCTAATAATTCCAACATCAATCCATTGTTTTCTAAACATGCACACGGTCACAACTCCTTAACGACTGTTTAGACCCTTTTTGATAGTAAGACATGAAACCTTGAAGTTTAAGATGTCTTTGGCTAGCCATTTTTTTTTCCTTTAAGAGATTTTAAGTGAACAAGCTCTACCGGGGGAATATATGCCTTTGGTGGAGCTTTAAGCCTGATCCTTTCACTATTGAAATTAGTGGAAGGCATACCCATATGCTTTGCTTGAATATTTAACACAATCTCAACACACACCCTGCTTTTGCAAACTGTGAAAAGCATAGGGAGTTAAGAAGTGATAGCCCGCTTGATTCCTAACATAGTGCTAGTAGACGTTGAGTCATTATAGTCTCTATGGGAATTATAGGAAATTGGTTTGTAGTAGTTTGCCTGGTCTCTAGCATGATGTGAACACGGATTTGACCGTTATGTCTTCTGTGGGAATTCATTCATGGTCATCAAAACTGAGTATGCCTACGACATACATTCTTTTTTGTTTTTGATGAGAAGGTTACTCCCATTAAATCTCAATAAACATGAGAAGTATAAATCACCCGGATATGAGGGGCCAGTTAAAGAAATTGATGAAAATAGGATGAACCTTTGGTTGAGTGGTTAGATGTAACTTTGAATGACCTGTTTTACATTGTCTTTTTAAACTACAACTTCCAAGGCTAATTCACCGTTCCTTGCCTTTTCCGATGACAAATCTAGGTGTACTCTTCTAGTCAATTTGAGTGATGCCGACCATCTTTGTGAGAAGCTAACGGATACAATATCACCTTTCGATCATTAATGATAGTTGGTGATCTCTTTTTTTAAATTAACTTTGCAAAGCACTATTTCTTTCATTAGCTCTCAATACACTGAAAACAGTACATTTTCGGTCTTCCACAAGAATGTCTAATAGTCCTATCACAGCAAATCACTGCTCGGTACTTTGTTTGCTGAAATTTGTTAAAAATATCGTCTTGGGAATGTGGAAATCGTTTAGTCAGCTTTGAGTTTGAATGTGGAGAGCAAAACAATCTTTAATAGTTGCAGGCAAGTCTAATGAAATCAAAGGAAGCGGCTGAAAGTGGTTACTAATAGACCCATAGCACTTTTTTTTTGTTTTCAATGCTTTAAAATTGATGTTGCTTTTTGTTGACTCTATTGAAAAACATGCCATATACTTTCACATGTTGTACTTTCATACATGTTTGAACTTGTTTATGCTTTGTGCTGTACATAGCTGCTGTCATGCTTTGCTTGTATTGTGCATGCATTTCTTGCATTGGATACTACAATTTTCGTGCTCGAATACGAATCTAATTGCCCCTGAAAGGTCTTAAGGTGCTCAAACACTTATTTGGACCAGGAGCCTTAGTTCTGGGACTTAAGTGTGCTTTAATGCTAATCTTGGTCTTAGGACTGACTATTATTTTCTCCTTTTGCACTTTTGCTAAGAGGAGATGCTGCTGAAATTTCGGTATAATTCCATGCTCTAGTCATTTTTACTGTTACTGATATTTTCTTCTCACTTTTTTTTTTTTTTTTTGTTTTGCAGACAAGAAAGGCAAAGTCCCTATGACTTCAATTGTTGGAGCATCTAAGAGCCACGCAAAGGGTAAGACTACAGGTGACCCCGATTCAAAAGATCCAAATGATGTATTTGCTACTTCCTTGCAAAGTTAGAGAACCGAAGCCCTATCAAAGAGGAATTGGTACACAAATTGGTGTTTGGCAAATAACACCGATTGGGAGAATAATGATAAAATGTGTTTTAACAAGCTACATTATATATTTGGAGATGCCACGAAGGAGAACATGAAGCATCCTTCTGACAACGTATTGTACCATTATGTAGACTTAGCGGGAGTTTCGCATGAAATGACCACTATTCGGTTTGTCAGCGGTATTCAACAATAATGTCAATGCCTCTAGCTATTCTAGCAAGGAATGATCCATTTCCATGGACAAAGCATCACATCCATTTCAGAACTAATAAGTTCATGCGGCACCCTCCATATTACTTCATGGAGTTCCCAAGGTCTAAAATAGAGATAATAGAACCGTGCACTCGAAATCTTAAAGTGGGTATAGTGATTTCACAATTAAGGACAGTTGGGTTTGGTATCCACACTGTAGATGGGAGTCCCTGGCTTGGTGAAAGACACCAATCTCATGGATGGTTTAACTACGTCGGAGACTAGCAAGGCTGGGTGACTTTGATCAAGCATTATTATGTAGAGGATTTGAAAGTGATTGGAATCTTTGATGCTATAAATGCTACCACACAAAAAGTCCCTTGTGAAAATAAGAACATATGTAGGGCTATTTTGGAATTGTTCTGCCTAGTGACTGGTACCTTCATTACTTCGAATATGGAGCTAGGGTTTTCTTTATGAGAAGTAAAGAAAATTTTTGGTTTAGCACCATATGTGAAATTTATGATGAAACCATTCGGTCAAGTGAAGAATTGCCTACCATGGATGGCAAATTTCAAACTGCATATCATCTCCTTTTCACCCTTGAAGATTTGATCCAAACGACCAGCCGTAGTCGAGGATAAGTTAGGTAAAGAGTATCACTAGCCCTTTTTTCGTAAATGAGGGTGGATATTTTTAGTGGAAAGAGGTTATCCCTAGCAAGGACCCTAAGAAGGAGCCAACAATCATTTATCATGAGGATTTGAACTTCCTACCACATATTTTTGCCAAGTACCGGAACTTGAAGAGAAAGTGTTGGCTTGCCACATTTTTGATGGCATGGTTGTTTGATATTCTTTTTTCGAGTTCCGGAGGTGACCTCAAGTCTGGTTGTATATATCCATCGCTCAGAATGGCCTTCGGATATAGTCTTGCCTTGGGCCCTACTTTGGTAGCATATATGCTAATCGAGTTAAAGCTGTCAGGTTTTATTGTTAGAGAGGGGAAGCCTTTCAACTGGTATCATGCTGAGTATTTGTTGTACACCTAGTTCAAATACTATTGCAATGGGCTCCATTCACATAGCGGTGCACTAGGAAGTATCTACATGGAGGGTGTAGTAGGTGACAGTTGTCTGATTAACACCTATTTCATGACTGACTTACACCAACATTTGCGTAATTTTAACCATTATGTTGTTTCTCGTAACACTGTGCCTAATATTAAAGTTCCAACTCGTATGAGAAATGTCACAGAACCATTGATTGAGAAAATCGAAGAGGGTGGTCGAGATGTTGGATTGTCAGACGGGGAGAATAGTTAGTTCTTCAGCTGGAGACCCACAGATCTGATATATAAGAAGAATTCATATATCAACATCAAGCCATTGTGGGAGCACCCGGCCGAATTCGAGGCACTATTGGTTCTTTACAAGATGCTTGAAACACTTGGAAATTCTATCAAATGCTTGGCACTAGGGCTCGTTTTGGCTACCCTCGCCTCCCAAACCCTAGATACATGAGTGGTTTCACGCAATGGTATGCCAAAAGTATCACTGCCATTGTAGACACATATATGAGCAACCCCCGCATCAAATGTCACCCTTGGGCTATTTCCAAAAAAGGAGAGAAGATGGAGAAGGATTGTTTCATCCCAGTTAATTTTGAGAATTGGCTATATGAAGGAGATAAATGGCGAATTGGCTTGGTGGCCAGATCTGATGTTTGCAAAGCTCACTGTTCCTTAAAAGATGAGGAAGATGATAGATTCTTGCGTCCTCCTAACTGTAGTGAGGATGTAGTGGGCTGTGGATGAGAATTTGCAGGAGAGTGAGAGTTTCGCTGAGATTAGGTGGGTTGGTACAGTTGTGCTGGATTTTGGATCTGCTTCTCGCTCTATTAGAACCAAAGTTTTGGTTAGAGAGCAAACAAGGAAATCTAAGGAAGAGCAGGCCATCATGTGTGTGGCTGCGGTGATGGACCTTGTTTGCCAAAATTTGTCAAAGGATACTACTGCTGCTCCAGTGCCAATAGAGGCACATGAGTTCCAAGTCCAGCAGAGGTAGTTCAGTCAACTAAAGCAATTACTAGATCGAGACCACAAGTTACAATGCCAACAAAACCTCCAGCGGGTCCGGTTCTGCACAAGAAAGTTAAAGCTACGTTCAAAATTAGTAACTAGATCCCTTATCAGCAAAGGAGTTCCTTAAAAAAGAAAAAAAGAAAAAAAGGCCAAAAGCCATGGAACTCGTCGTTCCCAAAAGATAAAAGTTAGTTACACTTCTCTATTTCTTTGTAAGATATATTATTTTGATTTTCTTTTACTCTTGTTTTTATGCTTGCGCTTTTCCTTGCAACCCCATCAGTTCAAACTTTAACTACTGGACGGGTCGCGAGAAGGGTGGCTAAGATTGTTTAAGACTATGTCTCAGACGAAGACGATGAAAGAGACAGCAGTTTTGACACTCCTACCACCGAGGAACGAACCGATAGTGACATCAATATCGAGTTT
Organism: Sextonia rubra; assembly: GCA_037013555.1. Classification (NCBI taxonomy): domain Eukaryota; kingdom Viridiplantae; phylum Streptophyta; class Magnoliopsida; order Laurales; family Lauraceae; genus Sextonia; species Sextonia rubra. The sequence goes on from JASUAD010000012.1 coordinate 13,703,061, forward strand.
GATTTTGAGAAAGATATGTTTGACTAGGCAATGACGTTTAAGTCTGGGAGAAAAGCTATAGAGGCGGATATGCCGGCAAAGTCCATTGCTGTGGAGAAATTTGGCTATGATGTGGGTGATGCTACTATTGTTGATAAAGCAACCTGCAGCAATGTACCCATGGAGCCAATAGATGCTAGCCCTCATACTAAGCAACAAAGGATTCCTTCTGAGATTTCTGAGGGACCAACTGCCAAATTCTCAATGGAAGAGGGAGAAATCCCTAGTACTGCCGAAGGAATTCCGGCAGATTCAACTCTTAAAGGTAACCTTTGACTTAATTGTTTGGAAATTGAAATTTTTATTCCAACATTGTAATTTGATCTTGTTCATTCCTTTTTTTAGGTTCTCGAGTGGAGGAGAGGGTTCTTGTTTTACCTCCCACTTTAATGAGAAAGCCTTTTGGGTCACCAATTGAGGAGCCAGTAGGAAAAGAGTCTTGAAGCTTCGATTGATTTAGACAATGTCTCCATCCATAGTGTATATTTCAAGGCGTCTTCGAACAGCACCTTAAAAAGTGATTTGAAACGGTTCATGGAAGGCTTCTCCTTAGATTCGCCAACCAAAAGTGTCAACAATGATTCAGAGTTATCATCAACACTCATTATACCGCCTATCAGTATTAAACCTGCATTCATATCAAGTATGGTTCCCTTGGTGAATTTAGATTTGGATTCAGGATCTCATGGAAGTGAATCCTTTACCACTGCTGATATGCCAAAGATTGATAAGCACCAAGTGTTGATGAAGCTTTAGGTATTCAGACAAAAGCAAGCGTTGAACCTGTTGGTGTGGTGGACAAGGCAGCTGATATTGAGATGATCCCAGCTAAGGAGGCTGTCGTAACAGTGCCGATCATAGCCAAAACTAGTCTTCTTACTCAGAGGAAGTTGGTTCTAGAAGCTAAAGTTGCAGATTCCATGGAAGATGATACCCCTATAACGCTAGTTGCTAGTGGCCTGCCTCCAGTTAATGATAGCTTCACACCTGCTAAAGCCATGACACCTCTAAGAGTTCATTTTAGTCATCGCCTATGAAGATTATTGAGGACCCAGCTATGCAATGTAAAAAATATCAGATGAAGCTTCTGTTGCTGAAAGTGGAGGATCTTGAGAAGTATTATTAAATATTACAGTAACACCACATACAAATAGGGATCCTTCCGCCATTTTATCTTCACAAGGATCACATGGTTCACCTTCTGTCTTCGAAGAAGCATTGGCTGCTCATGGTGGTGAGGGTGCAAATATTGAGAAAGAAGGAGATGATCGCTCAGGCTCTCAAACTTAGTCAAATTTGCAAGAGCAAGAGTCAAAACTTTTCGTCCATAAGGAGTCCAGTTTATTTAGCGATGCTCCAAAGCCTCAATCAGCTGTGAACTTTGCCATGAAGATGGCCATTCATAGTATTTTGGCTACACTCTTCCAAGGAGATCTTACTTTTGAGAAGATCCAGGGTGCCAACACATTAGTCGATATGTTGATATCTTATAGTGCTGGAGCTAATTTGAGTGGTCTTCGTGATACTTTTGTCCTCTTTTTCAGCAAGCTTGAAGAAAAGGATATCTGGGACAAAAGTGTTGATCATGTTAAAGCTTTTCAAGATGGAGAGTACTAAGGCACAAATTTCAGTTGGTTGCAGAGATTGAGAGCACCAATGAAGAGATATGGGTAGTGAATGTAGTGTAGGCCAAGACAACACAGGAGATATCTATTGTATGACTGAGCGTGAGAATATATAGTAGCAGAGTACCTTGTTACAACAACAATTGTCTTCTTTGAAAAATAACATTAAGACTTGAAGAAGTCTGTTTCAAAGGGTAGTCAGCATAGAGATGAACTTCTCGCGCGTGTAGAGGTGAAGTGCATGGCTTTAGATAATTTTGTTCAGTCTCTAGAGAGTGAACTGAATATTAAACTAGATGAGATTGACATCAATACAACTGTACCTGCTAATGTAAGCCACAAATGGCACGACCTTATGGAAGGTGTATTGAATGCGAGGAAGCAACTGGAGAAATTCCTTGACTAGAACTCTCTACTGCAGCTCCTATCTGACTTTTTTTCTTAATTAGCCCTGGGGGTTATGTATACACTGATTTCATTTTTGTATTAAGCTCTAAATGAATATTAATGAAAATTTCATTTTGCTCCACTATGTTGTTGGCATGGACTATTTGGTTTAATTTTGTATGGATGTTTTGGATGTGTGTATGGTTTAGATGGTTTGTTTTTTTTTTTTATTTTATTTTCTCAGACTTGTATGGGGTGTGACTTGCAATATTTTGGATTTACTAATCAAAAAAAAAAAAAAGAGTCATATAGGTGCACTTTATCCGGTGTCCATGTGCGAGGCTTTCTCCATGGTCTATGACTTAATCCTTTTGCATAAAATTTTGGTTTTGAGGTTTGCTTGGGTTTTGGTTATATGGGGTTTGTAAAATGACTTATTCCATATAACAAAGGGTTGCCATATGGGGTCTACAAAAAGACTTGTTCTACACGGCTAAGTTTGGCTATATAGGGTCCGTAAAAGGACTTGGTCTATACAGCAGGATGTTACAAAGGGTCATGTAGGGAAATTATCTAAGCAATAAAAGTTGACTAGAGGGGCCGATGGGCTTTGTCCTTTAGTCGTTTTGTACAAATCTGAGGGATTTTGGTTAAGAGTCATAGGTTGTGAGGCTCGAAACCAAAAGTTATAGGGATGAGAATACACACTGTACATAGTTTAGGTATGCCAATGACCTTCAAGTGTAGTATTTCTTGAGAAGTTTTTCATTGATAAACATCATGCATCTATCTCCTTCGAGGGTGAGGAGTGCATAGGTGCTGTTGGAGTAGACTTTGTTGATGATGAAAGGTCCTTCCCGCTTGGATTCAAGCTTGCCTTTTGACAAGTGTGTAGAGAACATGGGTCTCTTAACTGCAAGGACTAAGTTCCTTTCTCGTGAGCTCTGTATTTGACCTTTTTATCAAACGACCTAGCCATACGAGCTTGATATAATTCGAGGCTTTACCAAGTAGCAAACCTCTTTTTATTAAGGCTTTCTAACTCTTGAAGTCTAAGCTTAGCATTCTTTTCTTTAGTTTATTTGTTTGCCATAGCCACCCGAAAAGAAGGAAGCTGAATTTCTAAAGGTATCACAGCTTCACAACCATAAACTAAGGAATATGGTGTTGATTTTGTTGGACCTCGCACTGTAGTTCTAGAAGCCCATAAAACTGCAAGAAGTTTAGTACTCCAACTCTTTTTGTTGTCAGAGACAAATTTCTTCAGGATTTTGCAAATACTCTTCTTGAAAGATAAAGCAAGTCCATTAGCTACAAGGTTTTATGCAGTGGAGGGACAACATTGGATTTCATACTTATAACAGAAGTTGTAGAATTTGTTGTTGTTGAACCGCGGACCATTGTCATGATGCAAACGTTTAGGTATCCTAAAACAACAGATGATATGAGTCTTCAAAAAATTGAGGACTATATCTGTTTTGACTTTTGCAAGAGACACTGCTTCTACCCATTTGGATAAGTAATCTGTTGTGACCAAAATGAATTGATGACCACGTTCTAATGTTGAGTTGATTTTCCCAACTATGTCCATTCCCTAAAACTTGAATGGCCAAGAGGTGGATGTAGGATGTAGATATTCAGGTGGTTGATGAATGTAATCACTGTGAATTTGGTATTCATTACATTTTTTGGTAAAATTGACGGTATTAGACACCATGGTAGGTCAATAGTGGCTTAACCTTCGAATCTGATTATGAAGCTTTGATCTCGCCTGGTAGGCACTGCATAGGCCAGAATGAACCTCTTTGAGTATATGACCTGCTTCTTTTGGTGATAAGCAATGGAGAAGAACTCCATCATATGATTTGTGATAAAGAGTTTTCGAAGTTAAATCAAAGTAAAAACTTTAGAGATCGTCTTTGAATATTAATTCTGTCTTTAATATTCTCTGGTAGCACTCCATGAAGAATGTAATTAATAAAAAGGTCTCTCCAATCTCTAAATGAATTTTGGAAAGATGAAATCTGATTCTTAATCACATCGAAGCAATTTGCTATTGCTTTATGGGTATCGAGTGGAGGTACAAGTCTTCTTTCAACTACTTCCAACACCATTTTATCATTTTCATGGATCGACATTGATGTTGCCAAACCTGCTAGTGTATCTGCTTTGAAATTTTGATGTCTTGGGATGTGGTGGAACTCAACTAGCATAAACCTCTCCTTGAGTTCACAAGCTTTGTTGGAGAAGGGAATCTAGTCTGGTTTTTTCACTTCATACTCGAGATTCATTTGTTTGATCACAAGTTGCAAATCTCCATAGACTCTAAGCATATTGATGCCCGATTCCAAAGCTAGTTCGAGACCCATAATCAATGCTGTGTATTCTGCCACATTGTTTAGGCATGGCTTGATTAATGAGAAAGAGTGAGGAGCAAAGAATCTTTCTGGACTACAAAAAATGATTCCAACTCCTAAAATTGGATCTCCTCACTCATTGTTTTGGAAGCTCCATCAAAATGCATGATCCAATGTAAGTCTAGATCAATGGTACGTTTCCATAGTTATTCAATGAAGAAGACTGGCTCGTCAGGGAGATTGTCTATTAATTTGGAATCTTCCAAGAGTCGATGTTCTACTAAAAAATCAGCAAGAACTTGTCTTTTTACAGCCTTTACAGGGGTATATCTGATGTCATACTGAGAAAGAAGAATAGACCATTTGGTTTGACGATCCCTCAGTGTTCCAGTTTTTATATCCAGTGTCTTCAATGGGTTGATGTTAAAAACCAAGTACACCACATTGGAGAGGATGTAGTGACGTAGTTTTTGTATTGCGAACATCAGTGCAGACATTCTTTTTCCACTAAATGATAATTGTGCTTAGTAGCAACCGACATCCGTGACAAATAATAAAGAGCCACCTCCTTACCTTTATCATTCTTTTAAGCTATACCCCTAGAGAGTGATCAAGAGCTCAAATACAGAGGATGAAAAGTATGCCTAGAATTGGACCTGAATGGACTGGTGGGTTCGTGAGATATAGCTTGATATCTTGAAAGGCATCTTCACAAGTTTTATCCCACACAAAGTCTACTCCTTTCTCCGTTAGTCTGGAGAATGCACTACACTTTGCAGATAAGTTTAAGATGAACTGGCGAAAGTAGTCAAGTATGCGTTGCAATCCTTTAAGTTCTTTGAGAGTTCTTAGAGAAGGCATCTCCAATATAGTTTGACCTTTACTACTAGTTCAATGCCCCCTTTTCGAACCACAAATTCTAGAAATTTTCCAAAACAGACTCCAACGAAACACTTCAAAGGATTCATTCAAAGGTTGAATTTTCACAACCTCTTAAAAACTATGTGAAGATCAGCTGTGGTCTGATTTCTGTTTGCTCTTAACTACCAAGTTGTCAACAAAGCAATCGACAAACTTAGATTGCATGTCTTTGAAAATTTTCATCGTCACCCTTTGGTATGTGGCTCTAGCATTCTTGAGACTAAAAAGCACGATAGTGTAGCAGTACACGCCAAAAAGGGTTCTAAAGGATGTGTACTCACTACAAGAAAAAAACAGTTTTGGCGACACCTTTTTGCTACAAACGGATCCTATTGTCGCCAAAAGGTTATAGTTTGGCCACAACCCAAATCATTGTGGCCTAAAATTTGTTTTTTGGCGACGAATCTAGTAAATCGTCACCATATGTTTTGGTTTGCCCCCTGCACGATCAGCTATTTCCCGCTAATTTGCGGGAAAGGTTTTGGCGACAACTGTTTATGCATTTGGCGACAATATATGTCCATCGGGGTTGATATATTTGTGGCAATGATTAAGGAGTCATCGCCAAAGAGGATAAAGACTTTTAGTGACGAAGGAAAGTTGTCGCTAAAGAGGATAAAAATTTTCACTGCCTTTACAGAAGAGGAAACCGGGAAAATACTTTTAGCGATGAAGGAAAGCTGTCGCCTAAAGATTTTCATAACTTTAGGTGACGAATTATGTTGCTGTGGAAGTTTTTTGGTGACGACATAGTATCGTCGTTGAAGATGTTTTAATATTGGTGCTAGCGTGTACTCCTTTCCTTAGGGTTCCATTAAAAAACTAAGTAAACTTCCTGCGAGCAATTCCTCTTCTTTGAACTATGGCACTCCTGAAATCTGTCTCCAGCTTCAGCGTCAACAGCGGTGCCCCGCTTGCCCTCTCTCCTCTAGGTAATATTCTATTCATCTTCTCCCCAAATCTTCTTTAGTTTCTTTTTTTCCCCACCCTTATCTCTATTTGGTAGTGGGAATGCCTCTGGTGATGGGACTGCCTCTTGCTCCTTTTCTCTCCCAAACCCATCTTTTTTCAATACCATAATCATCTTCACTTAACCGTGTGATCAGGCGGCTTTTTTGCTAAGGAGTTGCTCGTGAGATGTGTGCTCCCCTGCTATGCTCCCCTTTTCATCATTTCCTTTTCAATGTGATTGGAAACCCAAACTACAATGCATGCACGTTTGTTCTATTTTCAATCTTTCTGTTTGTGTTTTCTCGATCATCTTTTCCTCTGTTTGTGCTATTTTTATTTTGCAATTGAAGGCTACATTTGTCTTATGAGAGGAAAAGATGATCAAAGATGATTTTCCCAAGTTTGTTGCTGTACGTGTTTTTATTTAGTACATTGGGTTTTGAAATTGAGTTTGGTAGGAATGCTTAATCTGATTTTGCCTAAGTTTGCTGCTTTATGTGTTGCTATTTTTTAATGTACCATTTTTTTTCTTGATTAAGTTATTTAGTTGTATTGAATTGAGGTGTTTTTTTTTTTTTTTGGATTGTTGGAGTTTTGGTTAAATGGGTTTTATTGTTTTGAGTTTGCTGAACATGTTTCTTTGATTGTTGGGTTGGGGGGTATTTAGGTTTTTTTTTTAATTTATTAGTTCAATGAAATGGGTCTTTTTTGCTTTCCTAAACTATGTTATAGATTGGGTTTTATGGGACAAATTGTATACTCATTTGTATAGATATATCTTTGTTGGTTGGAGTTTATTTTGTATAGCGGTTTTTTTTTTTAGTTTATTCTGTATAGTTGATCATGGCAAAAATGGGTGTCATCATTTCCTCAACTAGGAAAAGGAAAGGAGAGAGATTGGTAGGATAGAGAATGTAGTAGAGTTGGAGGACCTAGGAGTTGATTATTTGAAGGAGCTACTCAATTCCTTTTGTTAAGATTATCTTAATTCTTAGGCATGAGCTTGTTCATGCTCCATCCACCCTTTTCTCCTTCCCCCATTCTGTTTGGTGTTTCTTCTTTTTTCTTTGTTTTTCTTTTATTCTCTCTCTTCTCTCTTTTTGTGTAATATGAAAACAAGAATTGTCCTGTTCATTTGTTTTTCATCTTCCCTGTCCATGGAATTGATTAGTTCTTTAGTGTTTTTTTAGTGTTTTTTTTATCTTAGTATGATTGCCTTGCTCTCTGCTTTTTTTTTCCTGTTTATGTAAATGTGTTAATTCAAATCCCTCACCAACCCTTTTTGGTGTTGACAATGCCTTGTCTACCGAGGGCTGTCTAAATTAATAAATGTAAAATCGAGATTGGGTGATGTTTGAAAATGAGAGAGAGGAATAGCTACTACTTCCTCTTCCACATTTGTGTCTCCTGTAGCCATGAGAAAAACCACCTTTGGCCCTTTTGAGGAACAAGACCAACAACCCAAGTCCCAATAGTTTGTGTTTCTCATGGTGGGCTTGTAGAAAAACACAATCTTTGGAAATAAGATAGCTACTGACAAATGTCTTATTTCAGAAGTATGGAAGCCATTCCACCATCTTGTATTTATTTTATCAAGGATGAATCCATCGGGACATTTGTGTCTTATTTGTATTTATAGACTTTTTCATCTTACAAAATAATGGAATGAGATAATACCAAATATTTTTTTATTTTGAATGAAACATAACCAAGGCCCAGTTTTGAGATCATTCAAGCCAAATCACGTGCCATCCTCTTTATGGGACTCCTCATCAAATGACTTGGTTGGATAGAATATTGTATTCTGTGTTTGCTGCAAATGATGGATGTCTTTCTTTATTTGCTCAATGCATTTTTTTTATTTTAGTCTCTTTTTTTTTAATGGCTTTGTTGGAACATGAGTAGAGAGAGATACCAAACAAGGCCTTTGTCTTCTCTCTCTTGTAGCTTTGGTGTATGTATGTGTACTGATTGCTGAGGTTCTCTGTTTTTTCTTTTTTTATTTTCTTTATTTTTACTTCTTGAACAGCAACTAAATCAAATGGGGGAAAAAATCTAGGACACTATTTGGGTTTGTTTATGGAATATCCAATGTTACTTTGTTGGGAATTTCTCATATCTAATATAAAAGCAATTGTTCTTTTATGAGAATTCTATTTTTTCTTATTTGAATAGTAAGAATTCATAAAGTTGGCATTGTTGTAAAAATGTCATACCTGGCCTGTGAAATTCTTAGATGAATGCACTCACTTTCTTATCTCAGATAAATGTATTTACTGGCTTGATGAATGCATTTACTAATTATGATGAATGCATTTCCCCTCGCATGAGTAATTTACTTGATGGATGAGGAATCTACTGGGTGGAGATTAGAGATTGATTTTGAAGGGGGTTGATGTTGAAAGAAGGGGGTTTATGATTCAGGGTGGAGACTAGAGATTTGCTTGGTTTATCATTTCCTTCTTTCAATTTTGTTTTCTATTCAACAATAGTACACTTCTCAACAACATATATGTATAGTTCACTGCTCCATCTAATTCTATATATGTTGGTCCATGTATTAAGCATTTTAGATTGAACACCCAATTTATTAAAGAGATCAAGATTTATATTATTGAACTGCTCGTTAAAAATATTGATGACCTTACAAAAATCTCATAAAATTGAAAGTCCAGCCAATCTATTCCTAGGCCTTACAACGAGTGTATCTATTTTCTTTATCTACTATAGGTAAATGTTAAAAAGGAATTTTCCTTGTTCAACAAGACACATCTAACATGAATCTCAAGAAAAAAATTTTATTTAAGACTTGAAAATTTTTATTGGTTTGTAAGGACAAATTACAGTAGGAGATTAGAGATTTGTTTACTTTACTTCTACTACTATTATTCTCATTCAACCCTTGTTATTACTGAAAGGAAAACCAAATTTCATCTTCATCTAAGTATGCAATCTTCTTATTTGTTATCCTATATGTTGGTTCTTTTTTTTTTTTTATGCAAGTAAGAAATATTTTAAATGGTTGAACTGTTTGTTTTTTAATTTATTTATTTAGATTTGGTTTGCTGAACAAATTGAAAGATGATAGAACTCCCGTTAATAGTTCATTGCCATTTTGTTTTGATTCTTTTCAGCAGATGAATGAATGGGAATAGAATGAGGATGGTCTCATTCTCTTGTAATCAGTTTAATTTCAGCTCTCTATTTCTTGCTGAATCTATGCTTCACTCTAAATTTATGAACTAGGTTTTTTAGAATATAATATCTTTTTTCTAGTTTATGTATATTTTTTTCAGTAGATTTTTTGTCATGTTTGGTGCTTGTAAAATACTCATATTAGTTGAATTTGATTTGATATATTCAGTGTACACGTGGTGGAGATTAGAGACCTTCAAACAAGTTACATTTGATCCAACAAGCGAATGAGCAAAAAGTATATTGAAAGTGCACAACTATCAAAGTAAACTTTCAAAAAGAGTGTAGCCATTCGAAGCCTAGAATAGACTCTCTGTCTTTCTAAATCTCTTTCAAGTAATCACTTCTCTTTGTGTCTCTAAATCTCTATCTCCATTTTCTCATGATTTGAATTGTGGGGTTCTTCTTTGTCTGGGGATTTCCCCTTTGAGTTCTTTTTCTTTTTGATCTTCTTATTGTATTTTGATTGGTAGTAATGATTTTTGGAAATGGGTATAGTGCTGAATATAAGGATTCCTAACATGTGGGAATACTTATTAAGGCTTTCTTTTGTTAGCAAATATTTTTCATTGGCACATTGATTTTGAATGATTAGGTTATGATTTTCAATGAAGGAAGTAGTGCATATAAGATTATTTGTTCTTTTTCTTTTTCTTCTTCTTTATTATGATGAAGCTTTGGTGGTAAAAAAAATTTTACTATGTGATGAAGCTTTAGAAGCTTGATTTGGGAAGCTCTATTGTTGGTCATTTATACTTGTTAAGTTAGCTAAGAACCATCTTGTGGATGCATGGAAAAAAAAATGTATCGGTGTTATTATTTTCCTTCTAAATAAACCCACCATAAAACCTCTTGATATTATTTTTCCTTGATTTTTTAGTTCTACAAATTTCTTATCTACTAGGTTCTTCAAAGAAGATGGGAGTTACTAATTTCTTCCTCAAAAAGACATATGTGCTCCTTTTCTTATTCCTTTATTGGGGGTATAAACTATAAAATTTTATCATTTTATTATATGGGTTTAAAATTTGTTCATTTTATTACATGTTATATGTGCATCGTCATCAGGGAAGTGTTCTTGGTGGATTCCGTTCTTTTATGAGGTTCCCAAGGCCCAGCTATGGACAAGAGTTAGATGCAACTTACTAATAGATGAAGCCAGCCTTACCAGGATGGGGTTAAGTCATTCATTGAATTTGCAATAGCGAATTCAGCAAAGGATAACAAGATTCATTGCCCTTGTATGGACTGCATGTACTTTCAATGGCACACCAGTGAAGTTATGGAATATCATCTGGGCTCGAGGGGAATAGACCTGGGTTACACAACTTGGTTGCACCATGGGGAACCTGTACCCATGAATGAGGCACACGCATTTGATGATATCGAATATGATGATAATGAAAATGTTAGGGATTGAATGGGATGCAATGAACAAATTAAGGATGAGGATGAATTATTTGACATGTTGGAAGATTATTACGTGGGGAATATCGGGAATGATGATCTGGATGAATTTCTTGATAGCGCTGAGAGTGAGTGTAATACTCCGACCCAATTTAATTCGGTTTAGCGACTAATTAATAACGAATTAGTTGTTAATTATGTTTTGGCTTTGGTTTTGTCTTGTCTTGGGTCATGAATAGGTAGTTGGGTTGAGTTTAACCCGAATTAGGTAGACATGAGCATTTTTTCGTAATTTTAGAGTTAATTTTAGAGTTTGTAAGACGTTGTCATACATGTATCATCTTGGCGTCAACACATGTCTTTCGTCGAGCTCGTTAACTTCCGTAACTACCTCGTATGCGATAGACGTTGTTTGTTTCCGTTGGATAGTTATTCAACTCAATTCGTAATTCTCTCGAATGTTTTCACATTTATATAATTTGTTGTAATCTTTATCTTTATATAACCCACATGCACCGACCTTCTTCTTTCAACGTTCGTTCTCTTCTTTCTTCATTTCTTTCTTTTGGTTTCTTCCTTCTTCCACAATCCAGACAAGAGGAAAAGGGTGATCATCTTGGTGCACCCAGTTTGCAACTCTTCTCATGTATCTTTTACGGTAAGTTTTGGGTTCTTCTTCTTCTCATCAGCTACTGCACATGCTCAATGTTTCTCTCTTCTTTCTTCTTTTGCTTGCATGGGTGTAGAACAAGGGGTAGACGTTGAATTGAGCCAAGGGACAATAATTCACGTGTTAGAGCTCATTTGAGGCAAGTATAAGCATGATTTGGATGAACCCATATTGGTATATGTGTAATTATAAAGAACTTCTTAATCTTGCATGTGAAGTGTGTTTTACAACCCAATTGTATCAAATTCCATCTCTTTGATGTTGCAACTCCACATTTGTGCATGTACAATTTGTTCTATAACAGGTTCAAAAAATGACCCTGTGCAATTTATGGCTAAGCCGTAACCGCCTACGGCTCATTTTTCAGAGAGTTGCAAAACCTAGTTTTCTTTTACGGTCAAGCTACGGCTAACCCGTAACCTAGCTGTGACTCAACTGTAGGTCAAGCTACGACTTGATTTCCAGAGAGTTGAAATTTGAGAGAACCTTCTACGGTCCAGCCACGGCTAAACAGTGTGGTGTGTTACGGCTAAGCCATACCTTCACCGTGGCTGAGCCGTAGAACAAAAACAAGGCAAAGCCGTGAATGCATATAAATAGTAAGGGGAACCAGGGTTGTGTTGCAATACATATTATAGCAAAGCCGTAAAATGTCTACGGCGAAGCCGTAGGTCACCACGGCTGAGCCGTAAGATCAATGAAAGATAAGAAAGGTAAGTGTTAAAGAGACCTTGTAGGGCCTTTGAGTTAGGATGTAGGTGACCTCAACTTGCCTAATGGAATATGATAGAATTGCATGAATGATCTCAACGGTTGCAACTCATTCATGTATATTATCCAGCTTTAAGCACCTCTCCATGGGTGTTGGTTTAAGGGACTTCGATACACTTTCATGATACAATGCAACACTAGACAACTGTGTATTGGATAACTTAAAACTACATCATCATGTATGGTTAGAAATATTGAATAACTAGATTAGGGTTGGCTAGTAAAGAATCTTGATTCAATAAAAAATGAGTAGCATGACATCTTAGATGGACGATTATTGACTTCCACTCTTCTATCTGGTTTGTATAGTCTTCGACATGTCCTTTTGATCTGGTAAGTTCGATTTGTTTGATATGTTCAAGCTATTCGATATGTTCCATTAACTTGAGTTAACTTGAGTATTGTATGTATGTATGAGCTGAACGTATGATTGGAATGTATGGTATATGCTCGATATGATATGTATGTTTTACTTAAGTTCTGGTATATGATTGACTCCGTGTGGTCAGGCACTACTCAACCTCAACCTTAGGATACCCGACGGGGTTGAATTTAGCGTAGTATGTATGGCACCGCTGCAGTGAGTTTATATCTTGGGGCTTCCGGACCCCAGGAACCTGAGACCCATCCGTACCCTGGCCCGATCGATGGTGTTTTCAATATGTAAGATCCCAAAAAAGGAGCATATGGCAAATGTAGTAACCACCTAATTACGTCCATCTCATGTAAGCATTAACTCTAATGGCATGCTTCATTTGAATGCACAACTACCTAGTATACAAAATTAAAACTCTTAGATTTATCAGCTGTTACTTATTCTGCTAGATACAACATGCGTTAACTTATTATTGCTTATACTTTGCTGAATCATCATATTTATAAGTTGTCCTTGGTGTTACAGACTCAGATCCCTTAACCGACCCCTCGTCGGTCAATCAGTCTCTAGGGGAGACCCCAGATGCCCCGTCAAGGCTAGAGAAGTGGATGTAATTACTTCGCCGGAGCGCGACAATGGCATTATGCATATAGGTGTCTTCTTTGGTTGTGATCTAATCATTTTGTTTAGTTCATGATCTCTACGATTTGTATTTTGTATCATTTTTGTATGACTCTGAATGTCCTATAATCTTTTGTATATATATGATTTTGTATCCGTATATCTTTTTTTCTTATGGTTTGATACCTACAGCTTCTGCATACATGTATTGGCACGTGTGAACTTTCCGTTGTGCGTGTACATTTAGACAGGGTCTAAGTGTATATGCACAAGAGTACATGTGTCACTAGTTAGGTTTAAACTTGACTCCCGATCTCCTGGGCTCGAATTGTGACATACGTATTGTATGGTATCAAAGCATTGTTGCTCTAGTTGTTAAGCATGTAGGCCTGTAGGAATGCAATGAGGATACGATTGCAAATACTTGGCTTTGTTGGGAAATAGTGTACTGGGGAACGCCTTGTATTGAGTATTAACCCATTGCATTTTGCAGGATATGGCTTCTGGCTCAGGTACCAATAATAATCATAGGGATAATGAGAGTGGGTCAGCTCCTCCTCAACAGCCATAGAACGCGGATGATCGTTTTCTCTCAATGCTGCAAGCGATCCATTCATTGCAAGCACAAGTTGTCTCCTTATTTGGCAGGCAAAGTCAAGCATCCGTTCCACTCCACGTGGAGCAATAGGTGGTCTTCCAACCTAAGGAGAGCAATCTCAATGCTCTATATGAAAAGTGTCGGAAACGCGGAGCCACCGAATTCTGTGGGAGCAAAAAGGCTTTGAAGGCAGAACAGTGGTTAAAGCATACGGAAGACCTATCTGATACTGTCGTGTGCACTAATAAACAGAAAGTTATACTTGTTGCTTCTATGTTTCTGGATGTAGCAAAGAATTAGTGGAAAAAATGTGAAAAAGCTTATAAGGACCTACCGAATGCAACCATTTAGGAGACATTCAAGAAGCAATTCAAAAGGAAATTCATTTCGGCCCATGTACGTAGAGCCAAAGAAGTCGAATTTTTAGCTTTATGCCAGTAGTAGATGACAGTAGCAGAGTATGTGCATAAGTTTACATAGTTGTCACACTTCGCTGAGGACATGATTAATACAGAAGAAAATAAAGTTAATCGATTTATTGAAGGCCTAAATCCCAAGTACAAGAATCATGTGACAACCTTATAACGGCCAGCTACTTTTGACGATGCCGTGGACCGAGCTTATGCTGCAGAGGCCAACATGCAAGAAAAAAGAGCTGTTGATTCCAAAAAGCATGCGCCATTTGGTGCGAGGGGTTAAGCACAAAAGAAAATGAAAGGCAAGCAAGGTACCTACAGTTTCGTTGGTGTGACATGTGAGCATTGTGGCAAAGGCCACAAGTTGAAGCAATGTTGGAGGAAGATAGGAGCCTGTTTCATTTGTGTCTCCATGGATCATTTGATGGCCAACTGTCCGAGGTACAAGTCTTCCCAACCCCAACAATCCAAGCCAACTGCTTCAACAGCTTCAAGCAGATCTAATACTTCAACAGCCCAGAGCAAACCCCAACAAGCCCATCCAGGCCAGAAACCACAATGTTAGACTGCTTGCGTTTATGCAGCTACCCATCATAGTGCCAAAGAGGCGAACGTAATGGAAGTTACTATCTTGATTTCGTAAGTTAAGGCTATCGCATTGTTTGATTCGGGGTTTACACGTTCATATGTAGCACCTCATTTTGCTGAGCAGTTATGGCAACTGCCTAAGCCGCTACCGTATGTGTTGGTGGTGTCCACTCCCATTGGAAAGAGGGTGGAGTGAAGTGTATACTACCTCCAATGCGATGTGCGGATCGAAGGGCGTCAACTTCTAGTTGAGCTGATTTTGTTGTCGATGCTGGACTTCGACGTGATCCTTGGAATGGATTGGCTTACGCGATATCGTGCCTGTGTCAACTGTTACAACAGGACAATTTACTTTGACCTAGGGAATGGGTTTCTTTTTTAGGACAGTTAGAAGAAATGCTCGAGGCGCGTTATCTCTGCATGTAAGGTGGATCGCATGTTACACAAGGGGTGTGAACGCTTCATTGCCTTTATCTTCAAAAAGAAGAATTCGAAGCAGCTTGGAGAGATTCCGGTGGTGTGATTTTTCGGATGTTTTTCCCGATGATGTGCCTGAGTTACCTCCGGTGTGAGAAGTAGAATTCGCCATCGATCTTATTCCAGGCACAGCACCGATCAGTAAGGCCCCATACCGTATGGCCCAATAGAATTGTTAGAATTGAAGAAGCAATTGCAGGAGCTTTTGAATAAGGGTTTCATATGCCCAAGTGTCTCACCTTGGGGAGTGCCAGTGTTGTTTGCTAAGAAAAAAGACGACACTTTTAGATGTGCATTGATTATCGGCAGTTGAACAAGGTGACGATAAATAATAAGTATCCCCTGCCTCAGATTGATGAATTTTTTGATCAACTTCAAGGTGCAGCATATTTCTCTAAGATTGACTTAAGGTTTGGGTATCACCAATTAAGGGTGAAAGAAAAGGACATTCCCAAAACTGCCTTCCGGACACGGTGTGGATATTATGAATTCCTCGTGATGCCGTTTGGATTAACCAATGCACCTGTCGCTTTTATGGCTTTAACTAATCGGAGTTTTGCTCCTTTCTTAGATCAATTCGTGGTTATGTTCATCGATGATATTTTGGTGTACTCTAAGACAATAGAGGAGCATAAGAATCATTTAAGGAAAGCCTGAACCTTATTGAGAGAACACCGGTTATATGCCAAGTTATCGAAATGTGATTTTTGGATTGAGCAGGTAGCATTTTTGGGTCATATCATTTCACGAGAAAGATTGGCAGTTGATCCATCGAAGGTGAAGGCAGTTGTTAATTGGCCCAATCCAAAGTCTATGACAGAGATTAGGAGTTTTCTTGGACTTGCAGGGTACTGTAGAAGATTTGTTCAAGACTTTGCTAAGATCTCCTCTCCTTTGACCAAGTTAACTCGAAAGAATGTCTCTTTTAATTGGACTGAAGAGTGTGAAGCTAGTTTCCAGACTTTGAAAAAAAGTTAATCACTGCTCTAATTTTGACTTTACCTAATTGAGGTGAAGGATTTGTAACCTACTCTGATGTTTCTCGAGTTGGTTTGGGATGCATATTGATGCAACATGGTAAGGTGATCGCTTATGGATCAAGAAAACTCCGGAAGCATGAAAAGAACTATGCCACACATGATTTAGAACTGGCAGCTATCGTGTTTGTGTTGAAACTTTGGAGACATTATTTGCATGGCGTGAAATTCAAAGTTCATTCAGATCATTACAGCTTACAATACTTGTTCATGCAGCATGAGTTGAACATGAGACAACACAAATGGCTTGAATTCATTAAGGATTATGATTTTCCAATCAAGTACTAGCCAGGGAAAAGCAATGTGGTGGCAGATGCACTTAGTAGGAAATCAGAGACTATAAATGCGTTAGACAATTTCCTGTAGTGATACACGACAAGCTTATCGAAGTGAGATTGGCAGACAACTATGTGATGTTGGCAAATACTCTGGTCTTTCAACATAAAGTGATTCAGAGTATTAAGAACCGGTAGTTCGAAGATTTGACCTTGAAGCAAATCTGTGATCATATTGAAGATCGACCAGACTTCCGACTAAAGGATGGTGTACTGTATTTTTGGAACAGATTGTATATACCAGCCATTGATGGCTTGAAGGAGAGCTTGATGACAGAGGCACACTATGCTCGATATGCGATGCAACCAGGAAATACGAAGATGTACCGAACTTTAAAGGATCAATTTTGGTGGAACAACATGGAAAAAGAAATCGCAGGGTTCGTCGCTAGATGCCTGGCGTGTCAAAAGGTAAAAACAGATCATCAAGGCCTCTAGGTTCATTGCACCCATTGCACATTCCACAGTGAAAGTGGGAACACATTACCATGGATTTTTTTCTAGGTTACCTCCTATGAGTAAGAAAAATGACACCATTTGGGTGATTGTGGACTGGTTAACGAAGTCCGCACATTTCATTCCATTCAAGAAGGGTATGATATTTTCAAAAAATGCGAAGAAGTTCATTAATGGGATTGTAATACTCCATGGTACGCCCGTATCGATTGTGTTAGATCGTGACAGTCGTTTTGTTTCATCTTTCTAGAAAGCATTCCAAGATACTATGGGTACTAAGTTGAGTTTTAGCACAACGTATCATCTGCAGACAGATGGACAATCAGAACGGACAATTCAGACTTTAGAGGACATACTACAGGCTGGTGTGTTGAGCTTTGAGAAGGAATAGGATGCACATCTTTTGTTGTGCGAATTTGCTTCTAACAACAGGTTGCATGAGAGTATTAGAATGGCTTCATATGAAGCCTTGTATGGACGTAAATGTTAGAGTCCAGTTTGCTGAGAAGAAGTTGAGACTCGAAGTTTTCACGGTCCGAGGATTATCGCCGAAACTACTGAGAAAGTCCAGAAGGCCATAGAAAATTTGAAGGTTGCTCGGTCGAGACAGAAGAGTTATGCAGATAACCGCAGAAGAGCTTTGGAGTTTTAAGTTGGAGACTGGGTTTTTCTGAAGGTCTCACTGATGAAAGGTACTATACGTTTCGGCCAAAAGGGTAAGTTAACTCCGAGATACATTGGTCCATTTGAGATTAAAAGCAGGATCGGTGATTTAGCATACAGATTAGCTCTTCCAATAGTGTTTTCTGGAGTACATGATGTCTTCCATGTATCGACGCTTCACAAGTATGTTCGAGACCCTACCCACGTTATTCGATATGATGATGTGCAGATACAGCCGAATGCAACATACGTTGAGCATCCGCTCCGTATCGTGGGAAGCAGAGAGTGGATACTGCGTACCAGACTAATACGATGGGTCAAAGTGCTATGAGAACATCACAGTCCATATGAAGCCACTTGGGAATTGGAAGAGCAGCTGACGCAATAGTACCCCCACCTTTTCATGCAGGTACGTGTTCATTTCAAGGACAGAATGAGTCTTAAGTGGGGGGGGGGGGATGTAACACTCCGACCTAATTTAATTCAGTTTAGCGACTGATTAATGACGAATTAGTTGTTAATTGTGTTTTGGCTTTGTTTTTGCCTTATCTCGGTCATGGATAGGTAGTTGAGTTGCATTTGACCTGGATTAGGTAGACATGAGCCCGTTTTCGTAATTTTAGAATTTGTAAGACGTTGTCATACATACATCATCTTGGCGTCAACACGTGTTTTTCGTCGAGCTCGTTAACTTTCGTAATTACCTCGTATGCGATAGACGTTGTTTGTTTCCATTGGACAGTTATTCGACTCAATTTGTAATTCTTTCGAATGTTTGGACTTTTATATAATTTGTTATAATCCTTATCTTTATATAACCCACATGCACCGACCTTCTTCTTCTTTCAACGTTCGTTCTCTTCTTTCTACATTTCTTCCTTTCAGTTTCTTTCTTCTTCCACGACCCAACCAAGAGGAAAAGGATGATCATCTTGGTGCACCCAATTTGTAACTCTTCTCGTGTATCTTTTACGGTACGCTTTGGGTTTTTCTTTTTCTCCTTCTTCTTCTCGTCAGCTACTGTACATGCTTAACATCTCTCTCTTCTTTCTTTTTTTGCATGCATGGGTGTAGAATAGGGGGTAGACATTGAATTGAGCCAAAGGACAATGATTCACGTGTAAGAGCTTATTTGAGGCAAGTATAAGCATGATTTGGATGAACCCATGTTGGTATATGTGTGATTGTGAAGAACTTCTTAATCTTCCATGTGAAGTGTGTTTTACAACCCAGTTGTATCAAACTCCATCTCTTTGATGTTGCAATTCTAAATTTGTGCACGTATAGCTTGTTCTGTAACAGGTTCAGAAAATGACCACGTGCAGTTTACAACTAAGCCGTAGGCTAGCTGTGACCTAACCGTAGGTCACGCTACGGCTTGATTTCCAGAGAGTTGAAATTTGAGAGAACCTTCTACGGTCCAGCCACAGCTAGACAGTGAGGTGTGCTACGGCTAAGCCGTACTTTTACCATGGTTGAGCTGTAGAACAAAAATAAGGCAAAGCTATGAATGTAGATGAATAGTAAGGGGAAACATGGTTGAGCCGCAGTACATATTATGGCACCCACGGCTGAGCCGTAAGATGTCTATGGCTAAGCTGTAGGTCACCCATGGCTGAGCCGTAAGATCAATGAAAGATAAGAAAGGTAAGTGTTAAAGAGACCTTATAGGGCCTTTGAGTTAGGATGTAGGTGACCTCGACTTGCCCAATGGAATATGATAGAATTACATGAATGATCTCGACAGCTGTGACTCATTCATGTATGTTATCCAGCTGTTAAGCACCTCTTCATGGGTGTTGGTTTAAAGGACTTCGATACACTTTCATAATACAATGCAACACTAAATAACTGTGTATCGGATAACTTAAAAATGAGTTAGCTAGTAAAGGATCTTGATTAGAAACACTATACATCATCATGTACGGTTAGAAATACTGGATAACTAAATTATGGTTGGCTAGTAAAGGATCTTGATTTAAGCAAAAACGAGTTACATGACATCTTGTATGGATGATTATTGACCTCCACTCTTTTGTCTAGTTTGTATAGTTTCGACATACCCTTTTGATCTGGTAAGTTCGATTTGTTTTATATGTTCGAGCTATTCGATATGTTTCATTAACTTGAGTTAACTTGAGTATTGTATGTATGTATGAGTTGAACGTATGATTAAAATGTATGATATATGCTCGATATGATATGTATGTTTTACTTAACTTCTAGTATATGATTGATCCGTATGGTCAGGCACTACTCAGCCTCAGCTTTAGGATACCTGATGGGGTTGAATTTGGTGTAGTATGTATGGCATCACTACAGTGAGTTTATATCTTGAGGCTTTCGGACCCCAGAAACCCAAGACCCATCCTTACCATGCCCCGATCAATGGTGTTTTCAATATGTAAGATCCCAAAAAAGGAGCATATGGCAAATGTAGTAACCACCTAAATACGTCCATCTCATGTAAGCATTAATTCTAATGGCATGCTTCATTTGAATGCACAACTACCTGGTATACAAAATTGAAACTCTCGTATTTATCAGTTGTTACTTATTCTGCTAGATACAACATGCGTTAACTTCTTGTTGCTTATACTTTGCTAAATCATTGTATTCATGAGTTATATATGATGTTGCAGGCTCAAATCCCTCAACCGACCCCTTGTCAATTAATCAGACTCCAGGGCAGACCTCAGATCCGTCAGGACTAGATGAGTGGATGTAATCACTCCGCCGGAGTGCAACAATGGCATGCATGCATATAGGTCTTCTTTGGTTGGGATCTAATCATTTTGTTCTATTCATGATCTCTACGATTTGTATTTTGTATCACTTTTGTATGACTCTGAACGTCCTGTAATCTTTTGTATATATATGATTTTGTTTCCGTATATCTTCTTTTGTTATGGTTTGATACCCACAGCTTCTGCGTACATGTATTGGCACGTGTGAACTTTCCTTTGTGCGTGTACATTTAGACAGGGTCTAAGTGTTTATGCACGGGAATACGTATGTCACTGGTTAGGTTTAAACTTGACCCCCGATCTCCTGAGCTCGGGTTGTGATAGTGAGAATGTGCAGAACTTTAAGAAATTGCTCATTGATGCGGAACGTGAACCGTACCTAGGTTGCAAAAAGTTTACTTTGTTGTCATTCGTGATTAAGATGCTTCACTTGAAGGTGTTGAACAAGTGGAGCAACAAGTCATTCGACATGTTGTTGACACTCTTAAAAGACCTTTTACCAGAAAGTTGTTACATTATTCCATTTTCCCTTTACGAAGCTAAAAGGTTTTTACGTGACTTGGGTTTAGGATATGTGTGCATTCATGCATATTATATCATTGTGCACTTTTCTGGAAGGAGAATGCAACTTTAGAAAACTGTTCGGTGTGTGGGGTGTCTAGATACAAGCTCAATGATGGAAAGGGTAAAAAGATCCCCCACAAAATATTGTGGTACTTTCCCGTTAACACCTAGGTTGAAGAGATTATATATGTCGAGGAAAACAGTTACAGATATGAGATGGCATAAGGACAAATGTGTGGAAGATGGGTTATCGAGGCATCTGGCCAATAACGGTGAGTGGAAGGAGTTAGATTGGAAGTATCTAGAGTTCGCCCAAGAGCTTTGGAATGGGAGGCTAGGGCTAGCCATTGATGGTTTTAATCCTTTCGGAAACATGAGCACCTCTTATAGTAGGTGGCCTGTCATAGTCATGCCCTATAACCTACCACCATGGAAGTGTATGAAAGAACCATTTTGCATGATGTCCCTATTGTTGGAAGTAGGTGGGTCTCGTAGATAGATTTTCAAAACTTTTAACCCACTTGACACAGGGATCAACTATCCATAAAACCAAAATCCAATCCAGGATGCATAACCCTCAATCTCGTGACCATGTACAGTAAATATTCTACCAGCACTAAACATCCATAATAATCTACAACATGCAAGAAGTAGATCATACCTTTGGAGATCCGCAGTGCTCTAATGGATTTCTTCAACACCTCTTAGCCTTCCACGCTATGACCCCCGAATTGGATTTCTTTTCTCAAGAAGAATAGTGGAATCTTCAGGAGAAAATCCCAACTCGAAACTCCAAGGAACTAGAAGAAAGAAGGAGAGAGAAACTCATGCGACTCTTGCACGAAAGGGTTTTGGGCGTGAGGGAGAGTTTTATTGGACGTCCAAGAGATTTTATAGACTTTCAAATCTCTCCCTTAACTAATTGAAATAGAAGTCTTACTTTCAAAGCAATTAGCAACTTTCTCCTTTCTAAACTCTTATTTCTAGACTTCAAGTCGGATTAGTGTTTTCCAATATCTTGGGCTAGCGTGGGGACCACTAGGGATTCCTTAGAAAGCTGGCTCCAACTGGAACACCGCGACCCCACATCTCATGTGCAATCCGGGCCCACAGTTAATTGCAAATAACACCACTATATAAATGCAATTGCACTCCAGTCTTAGGAATAAATTATAATGAAGACCCTAAACTTCCCAATTACCACAAGTAGGCCCCTCTATCAATATCCGTGGATCAATTGGAATAAATCCGTCTCTTCCAATCTAAGTTTCACATCTTATTATCCTTGAGCCCCAATTAATCACAGTAATCATCAGTACCATCCAATTAACTCTTAATTGAGATGGGTGCGCACTTACTAATGACAAATCCATTAATTGGCACAAGGGGATAATAGAGATAGATTCCATCTTGATCATTCAACGTTCCCACAGTTCTACTACACATACCCAAGACACCGAGGTGTTAACCTATAGTCGGCCTCACTCATTGGTGACTCAAAGCAAATGAATAGATAGAAACTTGAGTTCGTCAATGTTTCAGGATTGAGAGCCTATTACTAGGGAATTATGAGAGCATACCTTATTATTGAGACGGAATTCCATAAGGTGCATCTCATGGTCCTTCAATACATCCAATGTACCAGCACCGTGATCCAGAATCTTACATTCTAATGATCGAGACAAATCACACTATTTCATAGTGATCAAAGTGCTGCAACCTTATCAAATGAGATGCCCAATCTCATTACTGGTTGTGAAGCTATTTTAAGTATAAGATTTGTGACATATATCTCCCGCGTGTGG
This sequence comes from Sextonia rubra, assembly GCA_037013555.1. Lineage (NCBI taxonomy): Eukaryota > Viridiplantae > Streptophyta > Magnoliopsida > Laurales > Lauraceae > Sextonia > Sextonia rubra. The sequence continues at coordinate 13,726,067 of JASUAD010000012.1, forward strand.
ATCTCATCCAAGCACATATATCACATCTAATATACTAATGGGATCCGGTTCAACTCATGAACCATTATGTCATACATATTGGTCAAGTGCATGAAGTAGTAAAATAACATTCATCTCATGAAAGTAAAGCATGATTTTATTGATAAATAAAGAAATTAATCAATTTATTACATCAACTGATGGATTGAGTCCACAAAATCTAACAATCTCCCACTTGGGCTCAATGCCAGTCAGGGTTGCATCTCATGCCCATCCCTTCTACATGCTGCTCAAAGACTTTGGTAGTCAAAGGCTTAGTAAAGGGATCTGCCAAATTGTCTGCAGAGGCTATCTTGGTAATAGCAACATCACCTCTCTGCACAATCTCTCTGACTAAGTGATACTTCCTTTGTACATGCTTTTGGCTTTTATGGCTTCTGGGTTCCTTTGACTGAGTGACTGCCCCGCTGCTGTCACAGTAAACTGTGAGTGGCTGTCGTGCCAAAGGTACCACCCCAAGTTCCAAAAGGAATCTTTTAAGCCTTACTGCTTCCTTAGCTGCTTCACAAGCTGCTACATATTCCGCCTCCGAGGTTGAATCAGCGGTACATTCTTGTTTTATACTCCTCCAGCTGATAGCTCCGCCTCCAAGCATAAATACATAACCAGAGGTGGATTTCCTAGAATCCTTATCTGACATAAAGTCAGAATCTGTGTATCCGACTGGAATCAACTCATCACTGCTATAAATCAACATGTAATCTCTAGTCCTTCTCAAGTATTTGAGAATACATTTTACAGCAGTCCAATGTTCAGGTCCTGGATTAGATTGATATCTGCTGACTAGGCCCACTACATAACAGATATCTGGTCTAGTACATAACATAGCATACATGAGGCTACCAACAGCCGAAGTGTATGGTATCGACCTCATTTGCTCTTTTTCCTCAGGTGTCTTAGGACACTGATCCTTGGAAAGGTGGACTCCATGCCTGAAAGGTGTGATACCCTTCTTGGAGTCTTACATTGCAAACTGTACTAGCACCTTATCTATGTATGCAGCTTGGGATAAGCCAATCATCCTATTTTTCCGGTCTCGATAGAGTTTGATCCCTAGGATGTAGCTAGCTTCTCCCAAGTCCTTCTTATCAAAAGTCTTGGCTGACCAAACTTTTACCGTTGACAACATTCCTATGTCTTTCCCGAGGAGAAGGATGTCATCGACATATAAAACCAGAAAAACTACCCTGTCACCTTCACTTTTCATGTACACACATGACTCATCCGGATTTTGACAAAAACCAAATGACTTGATTGCCTGGTCAAAACGGATATTCCAGCTTCGGGATGCCTGCTTCAGTCCATAAATAAACTTCTGCAACTTGCAAATTTTTTGCTCCTGGTTTTTGGCTACAAAATCGTCTGGCTGCACCATATAGATGTCTTCCTCAAGATGGCCATTGAGAAACGCCGTCTTGACATCCATTTGTCAAATCTCGTAATCGAGATGAGCCGCAATGGATAAGAGTATCTGGATGGATTTGAGCATGGCTACTGGTGAGAAGGTTTCCTCATAATCGATCCCCTCTTTCTAAGTATATCCTTTCGCAACAAGCCTAGCCTTATAGGTCTCCACTTTCCCATCTGGTCCTCTTTTTCTCTTGTAGACCCACTTGCACCCAATAGGTTTAATATTGGCAGGCAAGTCCACAAGTGTCCAGACCTGATTTGAGTACATAGACTCCATCTCAGCTTTCATAGCATCTTGCCAGCGTCCCGAGTCTAAGTCATTGATTGCTTCATCATAGTTAGAAGGATCTTGTTCCGGCTCTTTTGGGATTGCTTCATAAGACTCTCCCAAGAATGAGAACCTGTCAGGGGGTCTGACAATCCTCCCACTATGACGAGGTACTGGTGTAACTACTAGGTTTGGTAAGGGCGGTTCTTCCTCAAGTCCGGTTATACTTGGATTTGGAATTGATTGCTCCTGAATCTCTTCCAAGATCACATTTTCTAAAAATTTCCGGTCCATCAGATAATCTTCCTCCAGAAAAACTGCATTAGTGTTGACCAGCACTTTCTGCTCTCTGGGATTATAGAATAACCAACCTTTAGTTCCTTTAGGATATCCTACAAATGTGCATACTTCCGACTTCGTTTCCAACTTATCCGTCTTAACCTTGAGCACGTGTGCTGGACAACCCCAAATGTGTAAATGTTGTAGACTAGGCTTTCGCCCAAACCACAATTCTCGGGGAGTCTTAGGTATAGACTTAGATGGTACGAGGTTTAGTATGTACATTGCAGTATCCAAAGCGTATCCCCAAAAGGATATAGGTAATCTTGAGAAACTCAGCATAGACCTAATCATATCTAAAAGAGTCCGGTTCCTTCTTTCTGTTACTCCATTCTGTTGAGGCATACCAGGAGCAGATAATTGGGATAGAATCCCATTTTCTGATAAGTAACCCATAAAATCAGCAGAGAGATATTCCCCTCCTCGATCTGATCGAAGAGTCTTGATACTCTTACCTAATTGCTTTTCCGCTTCCGCTCGAAACTCTTTGAACTTTTCAAAAGCTTCGGACTTGCGGTGCATAAGGTATATGTAACCATATCTTGAGTAATCATCTGTGAAAGTGATGAAGTACTCATATCCTCCTCTGGCCCTGACATTAATGGGTCCGCAGACATCAGTATGCACTAATTCCAATAAATCTTTGGCCCTATTACCCTTAGCTAAAAAGGGTCTTTTTGTCATTTTACCTTCCACACAGGACTCACAGACAGGCATTGGTTCTACCACCAATGAAGGTAAGATACCATCTTTCACTAGCCTCTCAATCCTGTTAAGGTTTATATGACCTAGCCTCAGGTGCCAAAGTTTTGTTGGATTAGATGAAGGTGACTTTCTCTTTAATGATGGTCTATTAATTGTTTCAGCATCATGTATCTCATACATCGTGGGAGTTAACAAATAAAGTCCATAGGTTACCTTGCCAGAACATATGAAAGTACCATTCCTCTTTATGACAACTTCAATACCAAAAGTAATAGAATAACCTTTATTCACCAAACTAGAAACTGAAATTAAATTCCGCCTTAAAGACGGTACATATAATGTTTCTGACAAAACCAATTTATTATTTGAAAAACATAAAGTAATAACTCCCACTGAAACAGCCTCTGCCTTAGCATCAGATCCTAGGTTGACAATGATTTCTCCATCACTTAGCCTCCTAGTTTCCCTGAACCCCTGCAACGTATTACATATGTGATTAGTTACCCCGAAATCCACACACCAGGATTCTGAAGTACCAGTTGCAAAACTAACTTCAGATATAAGTGACTCAATCATACCTGGGGTCTTTTTCTTAGACAGATATTCTGGACAATTCCTCTTCCAATGTCCTGTCTAACCACAATGGAAACACTTTCCTTTTGTCCCTGAACCCTTAGCTTTAGCCATGCCACCAGTTGGACCATTCTCCACCTTAGGACCCTTTGGAACTGATTTCTTTTTGCCTTTTCGCCCTTTGCCTTTCTGTAACACTCCGATCCCCTTTGAGCCGGATTAGTGGCTCATTAGTGTGTGTTTTGTTTTGTTTATTCCTTTCGGATTTGGTTTTGGGCCTTGAATAGGTAGTTGAGTGACCTTTGACCTGGAATAGGTAGTTCTAAGCCCTTTTTCGTAATTTTGCTTTTGCTCTGCTTGCATCATATTTGCATCATCTTGGTGTCAGCGCGTGTATTTCGTTGAGCTCGACAATTTCCGTAACTGTGTCAGATCCGTTTGGAGTCAATTGGGGAAGATGGACCTTCGTGTGACTTGAACTGTAATTAGTCTAAACTCACCGGACCTTGTTTTAAACTTCCAAACCTATATATGTGAGTCATGTTCCAGATGTCCAATTCCTTGCCCATTTGTCTTCATCGACTGCATGCAATTCTAGGAGACTCCAGGAGAAGCTCTCCACGTTTTCTCTCTCTCTCTCTTCTTTCCTTCTCTTGCTCATTTTGGATTGGATCCCTTGTGGGATTTGGGTTCCTTTCTTCTTCTCCATCTCTGTTTGGGGCTTGGTAAGTGGGTTCTTTCCTAACTCTTCTCTCTTCTTCTCCAATTGCACCTCTCATTCTCTGATTTCTTTGTTTTCATCTCATGCATGGGTCATTGCTTTGATTTGCTTTGATTTTAGTGGACTTGGAGCTTGATTCAGTGGATTTCCAGATTTGAGGCAAGTATAAGTACAGGCTTGTATAACACACATGGGTGCTCTGTTTGAATGCTTTGATTTCCATCTTCTTTAGTGTATTTGATGTTTACAGCCAATGCTTGTGAATTGGGAACCTCTGTAACTCATTTTGTTCAGCTTCTGTACCGAATTTCAGTTTCTGTAACTATCCCAAATTTGTGTTCTGTATTGTACGGCTAAGCCGTAAGTTTCTACGGCTCACATTCCAGAGCCTCGAAATTGCACTTTTGTTCTACGGCTAGGCTACGGCTAAGCCGTAATTTGTCCTACGGCTGAGCCGTAAGCTAGCCGTGACCCAAACCGTAACTCAGCCGTGAATTAAATCTCTGATCAGTCGAAACTTTTCCAACACAGGACTCCTACGGTGTGGACTACGGCTAAGCCGTGAAATGCTACGGCCAAGCCGTGGATTAGTCTACGGCTAAGCCGTATACTGACTGTAGCTCAGTCGAAAGAGGCATCAGATCAGAGGTGAAAGATGACCAGTTTAGCTGTGTTTTGAATGGAACCATGGTTAAGCTGTAGTGAATAATACGTCGAGCGCGTAAGATGTCTCCGGCTCAACCATAGGTCCCTCATGGCTAAACCGTTAGGCATGGCAATTCTGAAACATAACTTAGGATAATGGTGAGACTTATAGGGCTCAAATACAGGTTAACCACCCGTGTAAACCGGCCCAATGGATTCCTTGGATCACATGAATAGTCTGTTAGGCTGTGACTTATGCATGTGAGTGTTGATCATTGTTAAGCACCTCCCCATGGGTGTTGGTTTAAGGGATGTCGGTGCACGCAAAGATTACGCAACACTTTGATGGCAACGGTGCATTGACTAACTTAAAACTACATCAACATGCACGGTTAGTGACAGTGAACAACTAGTTAGGACTGGCTTGTAATGAACCTTGACTCCGTACAAATCTGAGATGCATTGCATATTGTTTATGGTTTTGCCCTCTGTTCTGTTAATCTATGTTATGCATTCCTCAGTCATTTTGCTTTCGTCCTGTATATCTGTATTACTCTCCGTTCGGCACTAAGTTCTGATCTATGCTGTGCTTTGATTAAATCTATGTTCTAATCTGTATTTTGGCTATGCTTTGTACATTTCTGGCTTTGTAAATTTTGGGTATTCCCGGGTGGCTCTGCCCAGAGGTTAATACGTGAGGATAAGATCCGGTCTTTGCCATCGGTGAGTCCGAAGCGGATAATCTCCCATTTCTTTGGATTTGATTTGATTGGTGTTAGTCTGGCTCTACTCAGCCTCAGCCCTAGGATGCCCGACGGGGTTACCTCTGGCTTAGATCTCTGTATCTCTGTATAACTGCAGTGTCGCTTTGTCTTGGGACCCCGGAACCCAGGAAACCGAGACCCACTTGTACCTTTGGCCTGGACAGTGGTGTTCTCCTCTGCTCTGCTTTGCTCTGCTCTCTATTGGAGAGAACATGGTTAACGTAGTAGCCAACTAGTTCAGTATTTCTATGTTTTGATTCACATATCATGCTCTACTTCTACGCACGATTTGCTTAGCATACTAAGATGAAATTCTGCAATTACTATTCTGTCCTTATTCTATTTGATACTATGAGTGTTTCATCTCTGTTACTTATATTTGCTGGATCGTTGTATTCATTTGTGTTGTCTGTGGTGTTGCAGGCACAGATCCCTTGCCCGACTCCCCGGCGGTCGAGGAGGCTGCAGGGGCGAGTGTAGAGGCACCCTCAGGTCTGGCAGAGTGGGCCTGATCACTTCTGCCAAGTGCGTGCATGCATACCAGTGGCTTTTGTTTCGAGTTTTGGTTTTTGGAGATTGTATTCAGACCTTGGACTTTGGACTTTGCACTCTGTATATTTGTACATCCTTATTTTGTCGTGTACTCAGACTTGTATTTGGTTTTCCAGTTGTAATTATTTTATCTTTTCCGTTTCGCATTTGTTTTTGGCTTCCGCTATTTTCTTTGTTGCTTGCTATGATATGTACAGCTTCCGCGTACGCTTAGTTCGCACGTGTTAGATCCCTTGTGTGCGTGCATCTGGACTGGGTTTGGATGCACGTGCACGGGAGTACGTGTGTCACCGGTTTAACTTTTCGCTAACCCCCGATTTCTGGGCTCGGGTCGTGACACTTTCGGCTTAGACTTGGCATCTGACTTTTCTGTCATTAAGGCAGTTGGTTTCTTCTTCATAATCCCTTCAGTTGCTACCAGCTGACTAGATAACTCAGCCAGAGTCAGATTCATTTTATTCATATTATAATTGACCTTGAAATTGTTGAATGACTCTGGTAGTGACTCAAGGATTATGTTAATCTGCGATTCTGCATCAATCGCAGCTCCCAGTACATCTAACTCATTTAATGAGTCCATCATCTTCAATATGTGTTCCTGTACTGATGTACCTTCAGCCATCTTGGTGCTAATAAGCACCCTCATGGCTGCCTGCCTAGCAGGTCTGCCTTGTTCTGCAAACATCTCCTTTAAATTCGATATCATATCATATGCAGTCTTATAAGATTGATGTTGATGTTGCAGCACACTAGACATGGATGCCAGAATGTAACATCGGGCCATCTCATCGTCTTTGGCCTATTTGGTGTAAAGGTCCTTTTCTGCTTCTGATGCATCTGGGCCAGGCTCTTCAAGGGGGTTTTTGGTAAGGACATATTTATATCCTGAAGCTGTCAGGACAATATCCAGATTCCGTTTCCAGTCTACATAGTTGGATCCCACCAACTTATTCTGGTTGAGGATGGTCGCAAGTGGATTGAAAGTATTCGAATTCATGCTTGAAAAACTGTAGTACATAACCATACATTCAATTAATGAATTTAAATGACATTAGGGTTTAGTATTCTACCAAATTTATGTGGGAATCCTCATAACCACAAGATTCAGAATACATCGGAATCCCAATCCTGCGGGGTATGCCTCCTTGGGGAGTGCAAATACCTCCTAGACTGGTGCGGATCAAAATTGGTCAAAATTGGGATTAAGACTAACTATCCATGATCCCCTTCATTCATTACAATCTAGGTATCTCATACCAAATAATGTATGACTTCCGATTAGCTTCGGTTTCTAAAATACATGAGGCAAATCCTTGGGGATACTACATCATTATTTTAGTTAAGTGTGACCCACCAACTAGCATTGCATGACAACTGTTGCGGGCAGCTCCTCCTTGGGGAGTGGGCTCCCACCCCGTCTCATCAACACTATCCATAGGGGATCCATATCCAGTATCCAGATAAATACAAGCCCTCCGTGGGGAATGGCCATTCTCAAAATGGAGCGAGGCTAATACTTTCCTTACAATGGACCTATGGTGGAAAACCATGGGGATTTGTATATATATAAATGCCCCGCTCCCACTTAATATTTTAGAGTTGAGGACTTCTTTATAGGTGTATGGGTCCATCAAATATAGGTATATATTCATCTCATGATAAGACCAATGATTGGTTCCAAGTCAAGTTATTTTAAGGAAAGTTCAGTTTCTAAAATTAGTGTTACCAATAGATCCATCTCATAGGCCCACCAACTCTAATTAGAATTCTTTCCAAAAATTAATTTGATTTGACCAATTTTGGAATTTGTTATGTTTGGATCAGATATGGAAATACTCTAAAATAAGCATTCATCCATAAATAGAAAGTGCTATAACAAAAGACTAGTCCTCTCCTCCACATGACCCAGCGGAAAAGACTTCTTGGACTTCTAGACTTTCCAAAACTTTGGGATTCCTCAAACTCTTTGGGCATCTCCAAAACACCTTTTGGTAATCTTCAAACTCTTTGATTAGGAGTCCAGCTTCTCTTTCCTTCTTTGTTTCGGACATCTCCAGAATTTACAAATTTTAAAAATACATAAATTCCTATGTCTCTATAATGAGACTTACATGGTAGTCTAAACATGGAAATAAAAGTGCTATAGGGAAATTCACCATGCCTTGCCCTTTCACAGGAAACCAAGGAGACCATGATGCCCTTTACACTTAGCCATGAATAAACCAATAATTAAAAGGAAAGAAAAACATGTGGACCATATGGAGAGGACATTATCACCTGCAAGTTAGTATCTCATACAACAAAGCATCTCACAAAACCAGGTTGCCAAACCACAATGGAAAAACAAGATGCCAAATATTTTGCCACCACGATACAAGATCCCCTACGCAACGGGGGTCCGGGGGCAACGCCCCCGGCGGGGTTAGCCAACAGACCTCTATAGCCATAGTGGTCCGTTTGACTAACCGACCTGACGAACCCAGAAATTTGGGTTCTTTTACAGATTCGGCTCCTGCTGTCCCCAGTCACCTCTAATGATCTCAGTATGCTTCTAATGGCATCTTATCATCCTCCTATCATGATTAAAACCTTTTGTGACTTTCCAAACATGTATCTACTACAAAAGCAAGCAAACCCAATAAACACTGATCCTATCATAGCCCTTGCTCTATCCTCTTCACATCTCATGCAAAGATTAGAACAAGATTACCGATCTAACACGATTAGAGATGAGGTATGGCTCTGATACCAATTGTTGGAAGTAGGTGGGTCTCGTGGATAGATTTTCAAAACTTTTGACCCACTTGACACAGGGATCAACTATCCATAAAACCAAAACCCAATCCAGGATGCATAACCCTCAATCTCGTGACCATGTACAGTAAATATTCTACCAGCACTAAACATCCATAATAATCTACGACATGCAAGAAGTAGATCATACCTTTGGAGATCCGCAGTGCTCTAATGGATTTCTTCAACACCTCTTAGCCTTCCACGCTATGACCCCCGAATTGGATTTCTTTTCTCAAGAAGAATGGTGGAATCTTCAGGAGAAAATCCCAACTCGAAACTCCAAGGAACTAGAAGAAAGAAGGAGAGAGAAACTCGTGCGACTCTTGCACGAAAGGGTTTTGGGCGTGAGGGAGAGTCTTATTGGACGTCCAAGAGATTTTATAGACTTTCAAATCTCTCCCTTGTCGAATTGAAATAGAAGTCTTACTTCCAAAGCAATTAGCAACTTTCTCCTTTCTAAACTCTTATTTCTAGAGTTCAAGTCGGATTAGTGTTTTCCAATATCTTGGGCTAGCGTGGGGACCACTAGGGATTCCTTAGAAAGCTGGCTCCAACTGGAACACTGCGACCCCACTTCTCATGTGCAATCCGGGCCCACAGTTAATTGCAAATAACACCACTATATAAATGCAATTGCACTCCAGTCTTAGGAATAAATTACAATGAAGACCCTAAACTTCCTAATTACCACAAGTAGGCCCCTCTATCAATATCCGTGGATCAATTGGAATAAATCCGTCTCTTTCAATCTAAGTTCCACATCTTATTATCCTTGAGCCCCAATTAATCACAGTAATCATCAGTACCATCCAATTAACTCTTAATTGAGATGGGTGCGCATTTACTAATGACAAATCCATTAATTGGCACAAGGGGATAATAGAGATAGATTCCATCTTGATCATTCAACGTTCCCACAGTTCTACTACACATACCCAAGACACCGAGGTGTTAACCTATAGTCGGCCTCACTCATTGGTGACTCAAAGCAAATGAATAGATAGAAACCTGAGTTCGTCAATGTCTCAGGATTGAAAGCCTATTGCTAGGGAATTATGAGAGCATACCTTATTATTGAGACGGAATTCCATAAGGTGCATCTCATGGTCCTTCAATACATCCAATGTACCAGCACCGTGATCCAGAATCTTACATTCTAATGATCGAGACAAATCACACTATTTCATAGTGATCAAAGTGCTGCAACCTTATCAAATGAGATGCCCAATCTCATTACTGGTTGTGAAGCTATTTTAAGTATAAGATTTGTGACATATATCTCCCGCGTGTGGATCTCATCCAAGCACATATATCACATCTAATATACTAATGGGATCCGGTTCAACTCATGAACCATTATGTCATACATATTGGTCAAGTGCATGAAGTAGTAAAATAACATTCATCTCATGAAAGTAAAGCATGATTTTATTGATAAATAAAGAAATTAATCAATTTATTACATCAACTTATGGATTGAGTCCACAAAATCTAACACCTATTAATTCCTGAACCAAAGGCCCCATGAAAAGAGATTGATGTCTACTTGCAACCATTAGTTAACGAGTTGAAAGAGTTGTGGGAAGATGGCATGCTTACTTATGATGCCTCAACCAAACTTACTTTCAGAATGCTTGCAGCTGTTATGTGGACCATTAACTACTTTCCTGCATATGGTACCTTGTCTGGGTGGACAACCAAGGGTTATTTAGCATATCGTACTTGTACCAGGATGCATCATCAAAAAAGTTGAAAGGGAAGATAGCATACGTAGGCAGTCGCTGTTTCTTAGCTGATGATAACCTTTGGCGAAGGAGTGAGCTCTTTAATGGTACGATCGAGAACTAGTCAAGACCTTTGAAGTTATCAGGGGAACAAATACTGGAGCAACTGGATTCCTTAAATTTTGAAAAGTTAAGGAAGCATCCAAGCACTAGGAAAAGGAAAAGGCCTCACCCTATACTAAATTGAGTAAAGAAAAGCATTCTGTTTGAGCTACTGTACTGGAAGGATTTGATCCTTCGGCAAAACATTGATGTCGTGCACCTAGAGAAAAATATATGTGACAATCTCATTGGGATAACGTTGAGCATCGATAGAAAGAATAAGGACACTGAAAAAGCACGTGTGAACTTGAAGAATATGAAAATAAGGAAGGAGTTACACCTAAAGAGACATGTGGATGGGTCTTACAAGAAGCCCCTAGCATGGTACACATTGTCCCTAGAGGAGGGACATGGCTTCTGTGAGTTCTTAAAATTGATTAAGTTTCTAGATGTCTATGTAACAAACATCTTAAGTGAGCGAACACCAATAGTGGTAAGTTGATGGGCCTGAAAAGTCACGATTCTCATGTCCTCTTGCAGCGGCTTCTTCCGGTTGGATGCGTAGGTACCTTGACAAGGATATCTGTGCCATATTGTTTGAATTAGGAAATTTCTTCCAAGAGCTGTGCTCGAAGACATTAAAGATGATAGATCTTCAAAAACTAAAGGACTAAATAGTAATCATACTTTGCAAGCTAGAAAAGATTTTTCCTTTAGCGTTTTTGGATGTGATGGTCCATTTGGCCCTTCACTTGCCTCTTGAGGTTATGCTTGCAGGTCCAGTGCAATATAGATGGATGTACCCTATTGAAAGGTAATTATTAGCATTTTGGGACTTATTGTTTATCCCTTAAAGTCAACTTTTTGTTTAATTGTTTGGTATAATTAATATACTTTTATGTTGCTCTCATGTATGAAGGCAACTAGGGAATCTGAAAGGCTATAATACCAGCCGAGCTCACCCAGAGGGTTCGATCGTAGAGGCTTACATGGTCAAAGAATCTCTTACTTTTTGCTCAATGTACTTAGGTTGAGTCAAAACTGTATTTAATCATGGTGAAAGGAATGACAATGGAGGCGAGCGTGATGTGGCTCATTGGTTTATCTTGCATAATAGCTCCGAATTGGTATGACTATTTAGAGTACGTATCTATCATTAATATAGTGTATGTGTACCTTTAAATTTTGTCCAGATGTTCAATAGTAATTAATATGGTATTATTAAATTTCTTGTTCATAAGTAGGGAACATAAGTATTTATTAAAAAGTCTAGGTGTACATGACATCACAAAGAGACAAAAAGAAGAATTTCCTATATGGTTTAAAAATTGGGTAAGATATAAAGATGCGTTTCGAAGAACTATCCTTTTTCATCTATACTTGAATCGATACTAACATGTGATACTTGTCTCATGATATTTTTTAGATGAATCAATTATGAGGTCACGGTTCACCAAAAGCAATTGATGCATTGTGATTATTAGCCAATGGTCCTCGTATGATCATGGATATGTACTTTAGTTGCTACTGTAATGGCGTCAGATACAATGCCAAAGATAGAGAATACCGTCATTTGACTCAAAATAGTGGTTTGATTGTGGAAGGAGTCCATAAGGGACATACAATTGACTTTTGCGATTACTTGTGTAATGTATGGGAACTTCATTATATGTATGGGCATCGGGTTGTTTTGTTCCAATGTCATTGGTATAACACTGGTAGTAATAGGACAATGCAGAATGATGTACGTTGCTTAAGCAATGATGTAAGAAGTTATTGGTACGATGAAGACCCCTTTGTCCTACCAAGTCAAGTGCAACAAGTCTTTTATGTGAATATGGTGAACACTAGAAAGTTGTACAATGAGCCAAACATCGAGAAATATGGGATGTGCCAGAGTGAGATGATGAAAGACCCAATGATGTTGAATTGGTCAACCCCGACGATGTGTTCCAGCAGGAAGAATCCACCGGGGTTATACCAATCATTGAGAATGAGCCCGTCACGTTCCCTTTATGTAGGAATGATATTGCTCCTGAAATTATTCCAAATGATAGGGTTCTAGAACAGCTCGATGAAGAAAATGTGGGTGATTTGATCTTTGATGATGAAGATGAATCTGATGGGGAGCCAAACACTAATGAAGAAGAAGAGCTGCATGATCATTCTATAGCTAATATAGATCCTGATATAGAACCTTGATGTAATGATTTATTATTAATGAATTAACTTCTTCCCATAAGTTAATGATAGCTTTCCAAACTTGGGTTTGATTGTTAAAAATGCACCCTCAATGTTGTTACCCATATTTCTTGGAACAACTGGTCCACTTAACTAGTGTAGGGAATATAATAGTCCTCCTTTTGAAGTTTAGAACCTTCGTCAAAGTTATAAATCCGTTTGGAGGTTCTTATTTACAAAATTCAAACCTCAATGTTGGAGTGCAATTTGGGCAACACAAGGTGGAACAACAATAAAAAAAATTGAAAATTAAAAACAATTCAAGTTCTTTATCCCTTATACCATCGACTTGTAAACAAACCTATTTCCCAATGGGCCATGCTGAGCTAAGCCCCACCAGCACAACACAACCCATAGAGCATATAGTCCCGACATGGCCATGTCCAATCCACGTTTGAGACCCTTGTATAAGTTAAAAAACATATTAGATATCTCAATAATTTATCATTAGATTAACTACTATAAATTAAATTGAATGTTTCTTTATATATATTTTAGTCAGATGACTTAGTTTTACCAATCTGATGGTCCAATTTTAATTTGATTAATATTTATTGAGGGCCCACATCAAAAGGTGCCGGTTGTTTTTAGTAAGCCAACCAATCTATATAAATCTCGTGCCCTAAAAACCCACTCCTGCTATTAATTTCATTGACCAAATCTTAAAGAACGAAAACCTTCTCTTTCTCTCCCATGTTCTTTGTCTCTTCCAAAAGTGCAAGCGAAAAAATCTCAGCTTCAAGTTTCTAAGGGTGAGATCCATCTCTCAGTAACCTTTTTTCTCTTTCTCTCATAGGTGATGTTTCTCCTTTGTATGTTAGGCGTTCTTGCTGTGGTTTATTTATATCTTCTTCTCTTCGCCATGTTTTGCACATTACTCCGTTCTACATTATTTAAGGCTTGTGGTGTATGTCCTTATGCACTTACATACCATTCTTATATTCATCTTCATTTATAACTTTAGAATTTATGGATCAACAGTTTGTGGCTCTACAAAAGAGACAGAAGAGATCCACTAGTTACTTCTATGTTTTGAAATTTTTTGGCTACAAATCTACTTTATGCAACCATTAGAGGCATTCATATATAGCCTCCTTTTGTAATAATAACCATTAAACAATAAGTAAAATCTCTTCTTTTGCAAACAATAAAAAAAAAGCTTTGGTATTTACCCAAAAGGAACAAAAGGAATTTTCAACATCATTTACTTTGGATATGTGCATGGTTGGAAACAGGAAGTATGAATTGGGTTACATATAAACCATAAGATTTTGTTTTAAAATTAATATAGGGGTTTTTCAAATCATACGAATGGGTACGTGGTCAAAATTTTAGTAGGTGTTATTAGTTTGCACTTATGAGCTCGTTACATGTTATAGGAAACGAGTGTCTCATTTAGACGAAGGTTTTAATCCCCTAATTAATCCTACTTAATCTGAAAGTCTAAGAGCATCTTTAGTCATGATTTGAGTAAAAAAGTTCTCCTCTTACATTGAAATCTATGCATGGAGTTAATAGATAATCCTAATTATGATGCAAAACATGAGACAATGTAGAAATTTTAAACTACACAATATATGTGACTTACAACCTAAAAACTAGTGCAGGAATTTTCTACTTGTGTTTGTATGTACTAATGAAAACCTGAAACTAAATATGTCCTAGTCTAATGTTTATTTCTGAAATCACTAGCCTAAGATGCATGAAACATTGCTAAAATATCCACTTAAACAATCCTTAAAACAGATTTTTTGTTTGCCTACTAATTCCTAGACTTGCATGATGACTAAGATGCATGAACTATATGAGTAACAAATAAACTCAGAAATCAATTTTAAATGCTGTTGATTCAATTCAGTTTCATATTTGAATCTTCTCCTTTTTAAGTGTAGAAAATCCTACCTTCTTCCTATCCTCCTGCTTCTTGGAAAGATGGAAACCTTTCCATGCAGAAAATCATTTTTACAACTAGTTCAAACAAACCACAAAGTTTTCACAGTTACATACAAAGTTTGGCCATTGTATGTCTTGCTTCAAATCAGTTTTCTGTATTATTTCTAGTAGGAAATACAAACTGAATTCAATGAGTTTCTGTTTTGACTTGGTGTAAACATCAAGCATATAAAGAATAAGAGAAATGGCAACTTATTGTATGCAACTTCAACCAATTCAGATTCAGATTACTACTTAATCAATTACTATTTTCGAGACAAGAATATTTAATATTCAGATCTGGAAATCTAATTTTTGTAGCCAACTTTATCAGTACCCCTAAACATGTTCACATAGTTTCAAACAAAGTTTGGCCATGCTATGTCCTGCTACAAATTAGTTTTCTGAAATATAAATTGAATTCAATGAGTTTCTATTCTAACTTCGTGTAAATATCAAGCATATAAAGAATAAGAAAATGGGATTTTACTATATGCAACTTTAACCAATTCAGATTCAAATTACTACTTAATCAATGACTATTTTCACCACAAGAATACTCAATATTTAGATCTGGAAATCTAATTTTTGTAGCCAACTTCATTAGTACCCCTAAACATGTTCACACAGTTTCATACAAAGTTTGGCTGTGCTATGTCTTGCTTCAAATCAGTTTTTTACACTGTTTCCAGCAAGAAATAGAAACTGAATTCAATGAGTTTCTGTTCTGACTTGGTGTAAACATCAAGCATATAAAGAATAAGAAAAATGGCAGTTTACTATATGCAACTTCAACAAATTCAGATTCAGATTACTACTCAATCAATAAATGTTTTCACCACAAGAATACTCAATATTTAAATTTGGAAATCTAATTTCTGTAGCCAACTTCATCAGTACCCTTAAACATGTTCACACAATTTCATACAAAGTCTACCCATGCTATGTCCTGCTTCAAATCAGTTTTCTGCACTGTTTCCAGTAAGAAATAGAAATTGAATTCAATGAGTTTTTGTTTTGACTTGGTGTAAACATCAAGCATATAAAGAATAAAAACAGGGTAGTGTACTGTATGTCAACTTTCTTGTAGTGAATAAAAGCTAGGCATGCCAAGAATACGTGATATATTCTTGTATGTTTGATGATTTACTAATTATTACTATTTTGCTAGATTCCATCTATGCCTTCCAAACGTATAAGTACATCATCTACGGCCACCAGTCAACCTGCATTGGATGTGCGTACCCTCCCTACCCAGTTAATCATGCCTACATCGGTAGTGTCTACCAGCCACACCAACACTAGCGATGTAGTTCAGTAATATTTAAATCTAATACATTTAAACACACACACACACACACACACACACACACACACACACACAACGTAGGTTAAGTTACATGTTTTTGTCGATCTTGGCTATGTTCAAATCTGAACTGGGTATGTGGTAAGTCATGTGGGAAGGAAACTACATGGCTTTTGAGAGAGAATGGAAGCCAAAAGCTCCCTGTAGTGGTTCCTAATGGGATCAATGACCCATTAGGTACTGTGCCAACAAGGTCGATAGGCAATTGGTATAAAAGTTCATTTGTCAGCACTTGTTGAAGAAGTGATGATGTGGGATTAGATTGATTGTGGGACTAAGGCTTCCGTCGTACAAGTAGTTCTGGTAACTACATATTGGGTCTATTTAAATTATTCTTGTATAGAAGAAGTGTTCTTATATTTGAGTTCTTAATACTATGCTCAAAATGGTATTAACCATGTATGTAGGATAAATTTGATATTGTAGGTTATGACAAGAATCCAAATGTATGAGCAACAATCAACATGAAGTACCAGGAGAGGTATATGGATTGGTGCTATGACATAAGAAAGCACTACATACAGTTGTTGGAGGATGGTGGTGACCCATATAGCAAGCCTTTACAATGGGTTATAGAGCAAGCGTGGAGGTTGTTGATTGATGTCGCTTGGAAGGATAAAAAATTCTTAGTAATATTAAATAAAATTTTCTGTTTATTTTATTCGATATCAAATAGATTAATAATGAAATTATATTCTAGAAACGATGTAAGAAAAATCATGAAAATCAGAAGCGCTTACCTTACAGTCATACCATGGGGGCAAGATCCTTTCCAGCTGTGATGTTAATTAAGGTGATGTGAATTATAGTTTCCGTACATCTTACTTCCAAACATGATGCATATATATAAACTAATGCTTTAAAACTAATGGAATCAGGCGGCTGAGAATAATGGTGGGAGGCCCCATATTGCAGACTTCATTAAGGAGTCTCATTGGAGAAAGAAGACGAATGATTGGATAGCCCCGATGTGTGCTGACAAACATGTACGTCTGACAAAAATGGGTCTTTAGTCATCACATTTATCTTTATTCCTACATATATTACTATTTGATAAAAGAACCTAATTACTTAAATATTGAGTTGGATAACAGGAGTAGTTCGAAAAGCTTCATGACCAATGTTCTTGGATAGAGTCGTCCCAGGAGATGACACAGGAGGAGATGGCTATTGAAGTGCTTGGGAGCAAGCGAGGTTACATGTGGGGATTTGGAGTTGGCCCGAAGCCCCCTAACTACTCCTCACGTACTTGTACATACATCACGGGCACATGATCAAGCCATGCAAACCCTCAGGGAGGAGTTGGATTCACTGAAAGGGCTGACCCAAACCCAACAAGCATAGATTAAGGAACAGAATAAGAAGTATACCGATCTCGAGTCCCAAATGCAGGCACAGATGGAGCAGATGATCAGGAACATGCTTGTGACTGGTGGAGGGGTGCAATCATCTGCTAGTGACCAGCCATCCACCTTTCTTGGTGAGTACATTTAGGTTGTTTATATCCTTATTCTTTCACCTACTTTGAATATTGAGTGTAATTCTTAAAGTTTCAAACACTCATAGCATATCCAGTAAAGTTTCAAAGACAATTGTTACAATAATAAAAGTTAAAAGCAGTAAACACTCATTGTAGTCCTTCCCTCCCCCACATTCAATATGCCAATCCAAACGCTCCCCATTTTCTTACAACGCTTTCTTTCTCTATGGCTGTGAAAGCTTATGTTGTTGTGTTGAGATTCATCTCTTTGAATCTCACTACTTAAATTGAGCTTTCTCTTTTTTTCTCTTCTCCATTTCTGATCTAGGTCTTTTACAGTTTCAACCTAGATCAATAATCTTGCCCTTGCATCTCTATTTCTACTTCTGTTATAGTGCTATTTGAACCAATAAAAAATACGATTTTCTATTTTAACAATTTCTATTGCTGTTTTCAACTGTGCGTGGTGTAGTTGATTGGAATATGTGATTTTGATAGCAATTTTTGTTTATGCTTCAAACAACACTAGAATGGATTTATATCCTTTATAGTATGACTCATGGAATTTTATGGGTTTGCTAGATTATTTTTTGTGGTGGTCACGATATTTTCATTGCGTCCTGTTGGAAATAATATGGCTTTCTATTGTCAATAGTTTAGATCTGATTCTCACCTATTTCTTGTTAATATCCTTTCACATTTTCATCTTGAAAGTGGAGCTACTATGAACTCAATTTACCAATGTAAATGGGTTCTTAGAATTCATTTGAATACACTAAATTCTGCCCTGGAATCTTGGCCTCATTCTGTTCCTTGGTTGTTCTGGCCTTATTTTACCTGTTAAGCTAATTGTTTGTAACTGTCACTTGCTATTGCTCAAGGTAAACAACAAAACAACCATCACTCACAATTAGGCAACTCAGGTTACCCAAGAGCAAGAACCCTCATTTACATGTAAACCAAATTAAATGCGCTTGGTCGAACAAGACTCTAGCATTTGGAAATTACTCATGTCCTCTTAGGAACCTTCAAACTAAGTTTCTCACACTCTCAATTCACTTGTAAATCTAATTAACTACCTTTGTTAACCTCTAAATCTAATAAACTAAGCCATGATGTCCCTAAACAATTGAACAACAACTAAAGACAAACACATGTATTTCACTTATTGCAAAATGAACTTGTAAATTCTTAAAATGAGGTGATCCTACTATTTCTTTGCTTTTACATCTCAAGAGTTGAAATGTCAAATCACTTAATTGCATGAAACAAGCATGGATGCATCAAAGACTTTGTACCATATTTTGGATTTGACAGTACCATTAATGGAAAAAATTTGGTTTTTTCTTTTTTGTGATTCATGAAGGGGAAATTTCTGAATACCCCACTTCTTACTGCAATCTGATTACAGTTTGTTGCAGATCAATGTATGATGGTGAACTCTGCACCATGAACATTTTTGTTTTCATTTTGTGTCACAGGAGACTTAAACTCATGAAGTAACATGGTTTTACACACCACATGATGTCCCTAAACAGTTGTACAATAGCCAGGGAGAAACAAACTTATTAAATTATTTCACTTATTGCACAATGAACACGTAAATTCTTAAAATGAGTGAACCTACTATTTCCTTGATTTTACATATCAAGAGTTGAAATATCAGATTGCTTAATTGGGTGAAACAGGTACGGTTGCATCAAAGATTTTGTGTCATATTCTAGATTTGACAATGCCATTATTAATGGACAAAAGTTGGTTTTTTTTTTTTTTTTGAGTCATGGAGGGAAATTTTCTGAATACCTCATGTCTTTCTGCAAACTAATTATAGTTTGCTGAAGATCAATTTGCACTCTGTACCAAATCCAGTAGCTTTGTTCTGAAGTTTAACCGTGAATGTAGTTCTAATATGAGCTTCTTAGCAAATTAACGTGAAGTCGCCTTTCATGCCCACATTGAGTTAGTAGAGAGTGGGCAGGATCTCCATCTTTGAAGGGAAGGTTTCTGCTTCACCAAACCTAAAGGTTCTCAGAATGGAGAAGAGCAGAGATGACAAAGGCCTTTGTATAGATATAGGAAAGAGGCAGAGAAGGAGTTGAAATCTAACAACCGAGAGAGAGTTCTTTTTTTTTATTTTTTATAATAAGGAAGGCTTGATCTTTATTGCAAAGTCTTTTGATTCTTGAGGAAAAAAAGAAGAGGTTTAGCAAAATCTCAGTAAAGCAAATAAATAGTCTTTGAAAGAGGAGATAGAAGATCATGTTCTATTGTACATGATAAAGTATATCCTAGACAATGTTGAATCATAGACCTAATTCTTGATATCCAATGTTCCTTTTATGATATATAATTTTTATTTGTTTTTCAGATTAGCAATGGATATGGATTATTAAGATGTGGTTGCAGGGCTGTTTTCATTTTGTTGAGTTGTTCGACTACAAAAGATTTTTTGGGGATGTTAAGTTGGACTTTTGTACTAATTTATGTATATATATTGACATTTGTAGCATGGTAGACTTTATCATGTATATCTATTTGAATGGTTGTTTGTTTGAATTAAATTTGAGATTTTGAAATGAAATCAGATACCTTCGTGTTTTTGAAATTGAAAACAGGTTATGTAAAAATGAAATTGAAAACAGGTTATGTAGAATGGAATTAGAAACAGGTTTGGCATGTGGGAAAAAAGAAAAAACATTTGGCGACAAACACTGTCGTCACCAACACCTCAGGTTTTTTTTGCGACCACCAATATTCATCCCAAACACTTTTTGGCGATGACAAATTGTCATCCCAAAAGGTTTTCAGCAACAATTAATTTTGGCGTGAAAGAGTTTCCAAGTAATTTCTTAAAGAAAGAATTTGCGACATTTACTTATATTTGCCGATGAAGAATGTTGTCACAAAAGGATAGTCTCAGTCAACTATCTCCTATTATTTGGCGACATACAGAAACTGCAACACCATTTAGTGATAGCTATAATTGTTGCTAAAGGTTTAATTTTTTAGTGATGATTAAAACCGTTGTCGCTGTAGGACTTCTCAGACTAGGGTTTTGTGATGGAATAGCGACAACTTTGTGTTTGTCGCCAAAAAGTTTTGGCAACGACATTAGTTGTTTTAGTGACAACGGATTTTGTCACCAAAAGTGATTTTTTTTTTTTTTTTTGTAGTGGCTTCTTGTCCTCCTTGTACATCTTGATTTGATTGTATCCCAAAAATCCATCCATGAACGACATCTTTTCAAATTAGGAAGTATTGTCAATCATGATTTCTAGCATGGGTAATGGGAAATCATCTTTAGGACAAGCTTTGTTCAGACCTCTAAATTTGATTCAGACTCTGATTTGCTCATTCTTTTTGGTGACCGGCTCTATGTTAGCCAACCAGTCAAAGTGTTGCTTGTTACGGATGAAGTGAACATTTCTAAGTTTCTAGACTTTTTTTCCTATTTGATTCATGATTTGTGTTTTTTTCCTTCTTTGATCTTGCTTTAAGGGTTTAACATCATCTGCTATGTTCAATTTGTGCACAGAAACTTTTGGATCTAGACTCGATATTCTACAGAGGTCCATGCAAAGCAATCCATTAACTATCGCAAGAAACTCAAGTACACATCAAGTTCTTTTCCTTTAAATTGAGAACTTACAAAGGTTGGACGAGGGTTTTCTGGGGTTCCCAAGTTTATTTCTTGTACTTCGTCCTCAGTTAGAGGCTTGGGAGGAGGTTCTTCCGTAGCATTTTCGGAAGTTTCCAACTAAGCAAAACCTTCTGGGGTTTCATTTGGGGTTTTAAGTCAAAGCTGATCGTTTTCCATAGATTTGATTCTTTAAGCTCATTAGCTTTTACATCAAGAGCTAAACATTTCCAACGAGTGTGTTGAAATGAATCTATTTCTTCATTAAGTTTTGGTGGCCAATATTAAGTGATTTATGACATGGTGTCATCATCATCACTTGCCTCCTCAGGATGCTAAAAAGCAGCCCAATTAGCAAGATCTTAGAAGATAACAATTTAGTAAGAGTCATCCGAGTCATACCCTTTAGTGAAAACTACAGATCTTGCTCTAAAATTTTGATTTAACTTAGGAATGTTGTTGTAAGGGATGTACCCTATGCAATGCCGCAACTGTTCAATTCTGCATCTCTTTTTGAGATCTTCTTTCATTTCTTGAGTGAAGACATTAAAAGGAATTTGAACCCTATTTGAACTCAACGCAAGGCCTGTGAGCTTCTTAAAATTGTACCCTATGTTCTTCATCATGTTGCAGACCACAGGATTGTAGATGTCAAGCCTTATTCTCCCATCATTGGTAATTTTATTGATAGGATATGAAGTAGAAGCATCAGCGGCTTGATGGAAAACTATTGGGTATTTGTATTGCTTGGATGGAAGCACTAAAAAGCAAGAACCTCCAAAATCATAAATTTAGGATGGAGTGGACCATGGCAAAAATGAAGGATCCCAATCTACTGTAGAGTGCATAGAAATGTCCATCTTTTTAAAATCCTCAAAATCCAACTTAGAATCGAAATCTCTGATTATGGAGATGACATGCATTAGGCGCATCCATGTAGATCTCCCACATAGATAATGAAATAATTCGAGATATCTCATCAAAGGTTTAAAATTCCATTGCCATTGTCAAGCTACGAAGGGTTGGCCGAAAACCAATCCAACACAAATGAATCCATACTGAGTAATGTGGGGGATTCTCACATCTTTTAGCCAATTAAAGCCATCTATCGATGTATCTATAAGGCAATTCACTCCTTTTGTTGTGATATTAGAACGAGCTAACTAAAAATGACAGGAGAATCAGGCCTCATTGGGGACATTCTCTTGGTAGGAGGAGGTACATCTTTGCTTTCTTGATCAGAATCTAAGTTACCAACCAAGGAGATCACATTTGTTGAATATGAGAGCTTTTGATATCTTGCAGTAGGTGGTTTACCATTCTAAACATATGTTATATACATAGCCGAGCTATGTATCTTGCTTGCATGGATAACAATACCTGTTTGCTTTGTCCTTGATGGTTTTGTGGATATGACCAAAGGTTGATCTGATTGTTTGATTTCAAGTTTAATCTTGATCATTAGAGGAGCTTTGGTATCCACAAACTTGACTGTTAACTTCTTTGTGGACTGTAACTTTCTGATTTGATCAACTCTTTTGCCAAACCTTGGATAGGTTTTCCTTTCTGCTGAGATAGTGAAAGGTTCTACGGGATTATCATCCACTAGAGAGCTATTTGTATCTGGCTTAGACTTTACAGGCCTTTCCTAATACATGGTTACATCAGTGAAGTAGACCTCCTTCCTATTGAATGGCTTTGCATTTGCAAAGACTCGATGTACTTTACCCTCATCATCAATATATTTAAGACATTGATGGAAAATAGAAGGTACTATGGAGTAATCATGAAGCCATCATTTTCCCAAGAGGATATTGTAGCAAGCACGTGTCTTAATCACATGCAAAGTGGTTTTTGAAGTTAGATCCCCTAACTGAAATCGAATCCGAATCTTACCAATCAGGTCCTTGACTTCACCATCAGACCTTGAATCGAGGTTTTTGTAGCAGGTAACTTACTCACCGGGATACCAAGTTCTTGAAGAGTTGTAATTTTGATTAAGGTTCAGAGCTGATCCTAGGTCATTGGAATAGGTATGTCTTTGATATAGGTCATGAAATAGAGTAACCTTGTGTGCTTCATGTCGCCTAAGAGAAGATCGTCTTTGGCGAAGGAAATGATGGCTTTGGAAGTATTTTGAATAGAAAAACATTCCATACACTATTTCTAAGGCTTTTTGGATTTTACTTTCAAATAGTTCTTCTCTATCTGATAAACTTATGCTACATGAGTTTGACTGTTTGTATTCAAAGCCTATAGAGCTAGTATGAAGTTATTACGAGTCTCCTTAGACATTTGCAAAAGATAAAAAATGTAAAGTCGTGCAGGTATGTTTGAAGTGTTCAACAGCATCATACGTGAATGGCTCCGGTGGCCTGGTATTAACATTTACATCTAAAGAAGTTACATTTACATTTGTGTCATTCTCTAAAGGGTTTACATAAGAAGGAGAAGAAGAAAATAGCCTATCATAGTTGACTCTATAATTACTACTAGAATGAGTGTTGTTGTTGACTATGCTATTTCGGTCAACTTCTGGACGAGTATTTCTTCTTATTGCATTGACTTCTTCAGGTTCAATAAAAAGTTGACTGACTTCTTCCAAGCCTACTTCTTGATCTACATTGTTAGGAGCAGCTTGAGATATTTGGGGTTCATTAGTAGTAGTGCTCAGAATCACCAGAGCTAGAGCTAATCGTATCTCTTATTCTGAGTCAGAGGGGTTATCTTGAACTTAAAAGATTTCCTGAGGTGCAGTAGGACTACCAATGATGAGGTCATTATGTTCTTTTGGCAATCAAGCTCATTAGTTGGGTTAGGAGTAATAAGTTGAGTGCTTAGTTCAAAATCTACATTCAAAGGGGTTGACTCAATAGTTGGTTCAGGAGGAATTGCATGCGGTCAAGAAGGCGATGCTTATTGTTGCTATGCTTCATTGGATTCAACCAATGGCAAGGGGTCCGGATGAACTTCCGGAGGTAGTGGAAAAGGAGGAGGATCATTTGAGCAACTACTTATGCTCAGTCTGTGTATGTCATAAAAAACTACCGACAATGTATTGAGACCATACTTGATATTGAGGGTACTCGTTTTAGGATTAAAAGTTTGTTCAAAACTCTCATCCTCATTAGAAGTGTATTCAGTAGCAAAGTAGTCATTAATCCGTGGATCATCTTCGAAATCAAAATAGTCTGACCAATCTTCCTCATTTGAATTAGGAGCTATGCCATCCCACAATATCCTATTGCAACTGGATATTAGTGGCTCTTCCTCATCCTTTGGAATTGAAATGATGAAGTTAACCAAAGTAAAGTGACCTCTGATCGGTTTGGGACGTTCTTTTGAAACTGAAGATTCTACCACCTTTTCTTTCTTCTGCGTAACTTGTTTCTCTTGTTTGGCCAAATGATTCTAGGTAGCTTTCTGAAAGTTTTTAAGTTGCCCTTTAACCTTCCTTCTTTCTGTAAGTGTTGGTTTGGTTTTAACCTTCTCCCAGCCTTCATCACTTACTAGGTCCAGGTGAACCCACAGTTATTCTCCTGAAGAAGTTTTGACCAATATCAGTCCCTGTCCATCATGTACTGCGTTGACGACTCGGAATTCAATGGTTAGTGGTTTTGGTGGAACAGACATTGTTATAGGTGTGAACTGTCCAAAAAAGATCATGTTGACTGAAGCCGCATCATATTTCATATCGAAAGTTATCACTCTATTTTTCCATGTCTCGTTGACCTTTTCTTTCAAAAAGAAGCAGTCCATGAGAGGATAAGACACCATCCGATGATATGCACAGTAATTTGGGTCATTGACATGACCCGCTTGT
The DNA here is from genome assembly GCA_037013555.1 of Sextonia rubra. Taxonomy (NCBI): domain Eukaryota; kingdom Viridiplantae; phylum Streptophyta; class Magnoliopsida; order Laurales; family Lauraceae; genus Sextonia; species Sextonia rubra. Next base: position 13,751,184 of record JASUAD010000012.1, read on the forward strand.
TTAGGCTTCTTCATTGGTGGAAGTTCAATTTTATTGTTTTCTATCAATGACTAGAAAATCACTTCGATATCCCCAAAAGGGAATTTAGTTTTCTTCCTCTTTTTTATACTTATAATAAGTTCTTAAAAATGCATATTTTCATATACATTTTGGACTATTTTAAGGACTTATTGACTTAAAAGAGCTTCATTTAATGTGATATAATGGTTGCATGCATTTTAAATTTATTTTAGTATTTTTCTGCATAATTTTCTTAAAAATCACACTTTTGCATAAAATTACGTATCCTGCCATTTTTAGAAATCTATTTTTGGAAAGTTTTTTGAAAATCATTATTCTCATGAAATAAATCAAAAGTTCATCATTATTAGTTCATACACATAAAATCATGAAAAATGGTGTACATTTTCATTGTCATTTTATGAGAGATGGATTCGCATTCATGCATTTATGATCTTAAAGTTAAAATTGTCTTTTCACATGAATTCACATTTGTTTTTATAGAAATTAATGACATAAGTCCCATTTTCAAGAATTAATGCAAGAAAATTATTTTTAGAAGAAAGGAGAAAAGAATTGAAGAGAGGAAAGAAATTGGAAGAAAAAAAATAAAAAGTTGGCTTCATGGTCCCACACACATGCACATGTGTGTGGACACACTTGTGGGACATCCAAGTGGGGTTCATCTATTTGCTACACATTTCAAGATATTTTCAAGAAAATCTGAAGAAAATCCCATTAAAGATGAAGAAGGAAAGCCAAATAAGAGACCTTCTTTGAAAAGGAGTAGGAATTAGAAAAAGAAAAAGAGAAAGAAATTGGCTAGGAAGCATCCCATGCCTAACACCATTTGGATTAGATTTTTTGTTGCCAAAAAAGAAGAAAAAATCAAGGGGAGTTATTCTTAAAAAATCTTTTTGATTTTGGAGCCAACAAGGAGAATCTTCCAAAGAAAGAAAGTTAACAACACATAAGATAAAGGAGGAAATTCTACACCTCATGTGGGCCATGTTTGATTCCAAGTAAGGATTTTTCTCTTAAGTATCTCCCAAGAGAATCTCAATGCAAGGTGACAATGACAGGAAAAAAAGTAGCATCAAAGAAGGACTTCCAAAATAAGTAAGAAAGAAAAGAAAAAAAAGAAAAGAAATTCCAAGGTGGAATTCATGCCCTAGCTTGAATATTCATCCCTTTTTTTTTCAATTTTAATTCTTTTTGAAGATTTTATCATATCAAGTGAGAATTGAAACTTTGGAGCTTGAAAAAGCTATAAATAGTAAACCCTTGTGGTAGTTCAAGGCATGGAAAGAGCTCCTCTCTAGATCTCTACACTTCATCTTCTCTTCTCCCTCTCTCTCTTTCTCTCCTTTTATCATATTCTTCAAAGAGGCTTAGCCCTAAGGCCACACTACACCCTTGAGTTGCTCACTAGAAGAGGTTTTCTTTTCCATCCTAGCATGTATTCTTTTTTATTTTATTTTTCTATCTCATGTAAAGACTCTATATGCTAGTATCATGTTCTTCTTCTCAATTGCTTTTTTTTTTCTTGTGGTTTGTGCGAATACTTTGTTTATGTTTCTTGTTTTTGTGCTTGGATTGATGACCCAAGTTACTAAGATTATACTTCAAGTAACCATGAACCCGATTAAGAGTTAAATTTGAGAAGAAAACTTCACTACAAGTACTACACTTAAATTCATGTTTACTACATTTAATTTACAGCACTACTACATTTAAATTCCAGCAATTACTACAGTTAAATTTCTATCATTACTACATTTAAATTTTTGTAATCTTTTTTGTTTCTTTTCATGTTCTTTATGTTTTAATATTCTGTTTTATGCATGGTTTAATGGCTGAAAGTATTGTCATAGCATACATTACATATTAGTGAGTTCTTTAACATGTGTGAGGTGTCAAAATAACTAAGTTTTAGAATTATTTGGCTAGAGTTAAAAATTCAGATCTAATGATTTTCTTTTGGATGACCAACATCAGTCTATTTCTATTAAAAATATGATCATCACATGTTTGGTTCACATGTTCATCACTGTTGGTTCAATTGTGATACCTAGGAAGTATTAAAATACATGATTTGGAGAAGGATTTTTAATATGTTTTAGATTTGATATCTGATTTTCAACATTACAATTTGGAAATTCTGCAACAAAGTACTGGTACCTATACATGTCAAGTTCTCATGCATTCTTACATTGTTTAAAATGGAAAGTTTGTGGACAATAAATACTACTAGAAACACATTTAAAAATTGAGATTTTCATCTTAGACATGCCTAAAAGTCATGGTGTTTCAGACATGAAAACAGTCCAAGAAAGGCCACATATGCTATAAAATTCTATACCGCAGAATTCTTGTAACTAGTTCATTCATTCATGCATATTTTCTTTGTTTTTTAAACATTTTCCTTGGTGTTTTTTTTATTGAATTCATGCATTCATTAAGTGTGTTCTTCAACTATTAAATTTAGATTAGGTCCGCATTAGATTTGGATAATATTTTATTTAAATTTTACATCTCATCTTAGGAAAGTTTGCATTAGTTGTTTTCCTGCATTGCTTTCCATTGATAATTTTGTTTTTTCACTTTCTAAATTTAGAATTAATTCCTAACTTTAATTTGGAAAGTTGACTTAGGAAAGTTTCTAATTTAGGTTTTTTATGTGATTAGTTTAGATTGTTTTCTTAAATTAATTTGATTCGAACTTAAATTTGTTTGATAATTTATCTATAATTTTTTTTGTTGTTGTTGTGAATGTTTTAATTTTGGTAAGTTATTTTTTTTGGAATCTTTCTAATTTGATATTCTAATTTGTGTATTCTTTTGCAGTCGATTTTAAATTCCTTTTTAGGTTAGGAAATTTTTATTTTTGGAATGTATTTGATTTAAAAATAGGAATGGTGTTTGTAATTTTTTAGTTTTTAAGTTATTATTAGATTTAATGACAAAATGATTGAGAAAGGAGGATGGAATCTTAAAGGAGAAACTACAGTAATATGGAATCAAATGGCTAATTGCATTAGGAATGTTGCAAAAGTGACACTTAGAGAATTAAAAGGAAATGGATATATTAATAAAGAAACATGGTAGTAGAGAGTAAAAGTTCAAGAAGTTATTCAAGAGAAAAGACATTGCTACAATGTTTAGCAAGGGACTAAGAGTATGGAAAATTTTGAACTGTCTAAGAATGCAGAGAAAGAAACTAAGAAAGTAATAACTAGGGCAAAGTTCAAAGCATACGATGACCTCTATAATAATTTGAGAACAAGAGAAGGAGAAAAGGATATTTTTAAGCTCGCAAAAATAAGAGAAAAAAAAGTAGGGATTTAGATCATGTCAAATGTATCAATGACAATAAAGAAAATGTTCTAGTAAAGGATAACGATATTAAAAAAGGGTGGAAAGAATATTTTAGCAAACTTTTAAATGAGGAACATTTAGGGGATACAAGAGTTTAGGATGATACTTCATCACTAGAGCATACTTTTCCTCATAGAATTAGAGAGGTAGAAGTGAAGGAAGCATTGAAGTGAATAAAGATAAGAAAGGCTACAGGTCCAGATGGTATTCCGATACAGGTATAGAAATACTTAGGAGAGGTTGGGGTAAGTTGGATATGTAGACTATCCAATAAGATACTTGTAACAAAGAAAATGCCGGATGAATGAAGAAGAAGCATTATAGTACTTATTTATAAGAATAAAGGAGATATACAAAATTGTTCTAACTATAGAGGGATTAAACTTATGAGTCATAATATGAAGTTTTTGGAAAGAATAATGGAGCAAAGATTGAGACGGAAGACCAAGATTTTTGAAAATCAATTTTGTTTTATGCTAGGGAGATCAACTATAAAAGCTATCTTTTCACTTAGGTAATTAATGGAAAAATATCATGCAAAGAGGAAAAATCTATACATGGTCTTTATCGATTTAGAAAAAGCCTATGATAGGGTACCAAGGAATTTAATTTGGTGGATTTTAAAGAAAAGAAATGTCCCCAGATGTTACATTGAAATTTTTAAGGATATGTATGAAGGAGTAGTAACAAATGTAAGAACCACATGTGGAAAAATAGGTGAATTCCCTATGACTATAGGTTTACATCAGGGATCAACCTTAAGCCATTATCTCTTTGCATTAATTATGGATGAGTTAACTGTGCATATTCAAGAAGAAGTACCATGATGTATATTTTTTGTAGATGATATAATATAGTGGATGAGTCAAGAGATAGTGTAAATGTAAAACTTGAGAGATGGCAAGGGGCATTAGAATCTAGAGGCTTTAAAATAAGTCATACAAAGAAAGAAAGTATGGATTGTAATTTCAGTGGACATATACAAAGTGTTGAAACCACTGTCAAAATTGAAGCCCATAAGATACCACGTAGAGATTTTTTTCGTTACCTACTCTTGATAATTAGATAGGATGAGGAGATTGATGAAGATGTGGAGCATAAGATAAAAGCTGGATGGTCAAAGTGGAGACTGACTTTTGGAGTGCTTTGTGACAGACGAATGCCAATGAAGTTGATGGGCAAATTTTACAGGATAGTGGTTAGACTAGCTATGACATATGGAGCAAAATATTGGCCAATTAAGAAAACGCATATTCATAAGATGGATATAGCGAAAACGAGAATGCTTAGGTGGATGTATAGCAAAACTAGGAAAGATAAAATTAAAAATGAGCGCTTTCGAAAACATTTAGGGTCAGCACCAATAGGGGATAAGATTAGGGAAACTAATTTAAGATGGTTTAAGCATATTGAGTGTAGGCCAGTAATGACACTGGTGAAAAAAAGTTTGGCTATACAGGTAGGTGGCCCATCAAGAGGTAGGGGTAGGCCAAAGAAAACATTGATGGAGGTTATTGAATTAGATTTAAAGAAGCTTAACTTATCGAACAGAATGGAGAAACAGAATTCATATAGCCGACCCCAACATGGTTGAGATAAGGCTTTGATGATGATGATGATGATTAGATTTTATTTAGGGCAGGTGACAAGTCAAGTTGGAAACCTTATTTTAATAGCTCTTTGTGGATCGACTTGCTCTCACCAATTTATTAGTACATTGCAGCTCTGCACTTAAGGTTGACGAACAAGTTTTTAGCACCATTACCGGGGAGCACCATTTAAGGTAACTTTTATGGCTTTCCTTATTTACATTGCTTTGTGGGTGTGATTTTATTCTGTAATCGTTCTAGAAATTGGAGGACATGCGTGGAATGTAAAATACCCTAAAACCACCCTAAATTAGAATAGGAAAGTGCATGGATTGTTAGAAAGTTCATAACACTCTTATTTTTAGAAACTTTCTAGAATTAGAAAAAGTTACTATTTTTAACTTGTCATAACTCCTTTTGGAAGCAAGAACACCAAAAGTGATCTAATTAATATCTTTAATTTTCTCGGTTTCTAAGAAAGCCTTTGCCCCTGTAGTGTGCGACAGCTAGACTGTTCAAGAAACTGGTCCTTCAAACGGGTCCATTTGTGACTCTACCACTTCCTGGTCATTAACCTGGCCGAGTTGGTTTCATGGGACCTAATTGGAAAACTTAAAGAAACTTTTCAACCTTAGCGAGTTACTTAGTTACTACTTATCTAGGGTTTTCTCATTTAAAAAAATAATAAAATAATAAAAAATTCTCAAATTTCCAAAAAAAGGACAAGCCCTCTTAGCCGATTTGGCAAAGAGGTTCAGCGCACAGAATAGAAAGGAAAGAATCTCCTAGAGCCTTAAGTCCTTCAAGATTGTCTCAAATGGCGAATGGGTCTAGTAACAATAATACCCAACTCAGGAATGGAAATAATAATGGGGACCGTAATGGTGTGGAGGTTAACCAGCAACCAAGGACTTTACATGATTACTTAAACCCCGCGCGTCAAACCACACAATCATGTATAGCGGTAGCCAAAATTATGGGTCAATTTGAAATCAAATCGTGCATGATCCAACTTCTACCTAAGGGTCATGGGTTTGACTCTGAAAGTGTATACTTGCACTTAAAAGAATTTGATGAAGTATGTTTAATACTTCAGTTACAAAATGTAGTGCCGAATGTAATCAAACTTAGATTATTTCCAGTTTCTTTAAAAAACAAAGCAAAGAATTGGCTCCATTCTCTTAGACCAAGTTCAATCAATACCTGGAAAAGCCTAAAGACTGAATTTTTGAAAAAAATTATTCCCACAACAAAAAACAAACACTTTAAAGAAGGAGATTATGATGTTCAAACAATATCTCAAGGAACTCTATTATAAGTGTTGAGAAACATTTAACGAATTGATCATTGCATGTCTTCACCACAGATTTGAAACATATTGTCTCATTGAAATTTTTATTGAGAGTTAAACTCCTGATACCTGTTAATTCATAAAGAAAATGTGCGATGTTCAATTTGATCAAAAGCAAATTGATGAAGCCTAGGAATTTTTGGAATTAATGGTCAAAAATGCGCAAAAATAGGCCTTGTCTGATGGGGCAGATCAATCCAGGTCATTGAATCAGTCTAAGGGAGGAGGATTATATCAATTAAACACTCAAACTAAAATCCAAACCAAGTGTGCAACACTTACAAGAGAAGTCAAAACCCTGAAACTTGGAAAAAACAAGGATATAGTCATGGTTTGTGGTATTTGTGCTTCCGAAATCATTTGTCAGTAGACTATCCAATTGGACATACATTACTAGAAGCGATTCAAGAACAGGCTAACTCTTTGAACACTTTTCAAAAGCTGTTCAATACAAATAGCATGGGGGACACATATAATCCTTCGTGGTGGAACCACTCTAATTTTAGCTAAAGGAATATACGCAATGCTACACCTGAGTAATCCCAAAAGACCATCAAATTCTTGTGCATACGTGCCCCCACAGTATAATACATCTTATGCACCACAAGCTCAGAATAGGTCATTGGAGGAGTTGCTCAATATGTTAGTATAATATCAACAACAGTTTATGCAAAACCTGCATAATAATCAACAAATTATTCAGAATAACCAGCAGGCTATTCACGATAATCTACAGGCCATCCAAAGGTTAGAAACTTTTGTCGAACAAATCAAACGTAGCCTTCAAGTTCAATGGAAAGGAACCTTTCCAACACAACCTCTCTTGAATGCAAAAGGCCAATTTAAAGTGAACAACATAACTAACCCTAACTATCAAGAGCATGTTTAGGCTGTCACTCTACGTAGTGGCAAACAGCTTCAAAAGAATCCTAGAAAAGATAAACAACGTGTCTCCTCGGATTTGAATAGAAAGATTGAAGAAAAAGTAGCACTAATGTAAAGCCTACTATTGACATTGAAAAGAGTCCAGACCCCATTATTCCTAAATCGGTTGCCCCTTTTCCTCGGAGGTTGACCCATCTCAAATAGAGAATCTCAAATTAAGAAATTTTGGATGTTCTTAAAGAAGTCAAAATCAATATCCCTCTATTGGATGCCATTAAAGAAGTCCCCACCTACACTAAATTCTTAAAAGATCTTTGCATTGCTAAGCATAGGGTCCATGTTCCAAAGAAAGCATTCCTCACTGAATAGATAATTGCATACCTAACTCAAACTACTCCACCTAAATACAAAGATCCGAGATGCCGCACCATTTCTTGTGTCATTGGAAATTCACCGGATAGGTCAAGCTGTACTAGATTTTGGAGTGAGTGTGAACTTATTACCTTACTTGGTTTATCTGCAATTGGGGCTTGGTGAGTTGAAACCGACCAAAACTACCCTTCAACTCACCGATTGATTTGTTAAGAAACTGAGAGGTTTAATATAGGATTTTTGGTATAGATTGAGCATTTTTTCTTCCTAGTAGATTTCTATATGCTGGATATAGAACCAGTATGGAATGAAAGTAGTGAAATTTCAGTCATTCTGGGAAGACCATTCATGACCACTTCTAATGCACTTATTAGCTACCAGAGCGGAAGGCTCAAACTTTCTTTTGGGAACATGACCTTGGACGTTGATATCTTTGAAAAGTACAAACAGTCGAGAGATTGCGAGACCAACCATCATGATGTAGACTTGATTGGTACCTTGGTTGAGGATGATCTTGACTGATACCATTATTTTTGAAACTTGACTATTCAGCTTGGAATGCTTGATAGTTACTATATGTGCTGCTATGTACCTCCTTTTTGGCCATTGAAATTTTATTTAAAAGTTTAGAGAAGGAACATGATGATACTGAGAAAAACTACTAGTTAAAGAAGAGGAGTATGGCGAATCACAAAAAAAAGAGAAGGCCTATTTTGCTAGTTGGTTTAATTGACTAGAAGAAAGTTCTAATGACACCCATAAATCAGAGGGCTTGCCAATTCCTTATGTTGTGAATAATAATTTTGAACCCTGTTTATTACATCAACTAAATCACCTTCCTCATCAAGCAGTTTACATAAGCGCTGTTTGTTTGGTGTTGTTTCCTTATGTTTCAACTGAATGAATTACAATGGCTAAGTGCTGTTTTCTTTAAGTTGGCATTTGACATTCCCTTTGGATTATAATCCTCCTAGTCACTGTAATTTACTTATATTACAATCTCTCCCCTTGGATTATGATTGATCATCCCCTTATTCTGATCCTAAGAAGGTAATTCACAGAGATGCAACACAAGTTAATTGTTCATCTCTTGTAGGGTTGGCAACTAGTTGGATTTAACAGGTGACTTGCCTAACCCACTCCAATTAGGGGCAGTTTGAAGTGGGTTAGTCAGGTTCGGGGTGGGTATAGGTTTCTAAATTCTTATTCAAGTCTACTTTGGGGTGAGTTTGTTTTTTGTTACCACTGACCCGCTGTGCTGCATTAGTGGGTAGTTTACCTATTACTTTGTAGCATTGCTTATGCGACGAAGAGTGTTGGGTTGCAGGTTCAAATCCTTAAGCTGAGCAACGAATGTTTTCAAAATTCGTTTTTATGTTTAAAAATATAATAAAACAATTATCAAAACGGATCTGACATATACCTGATACAGGCAGGTTTGGTATTGCCAACAATAAGTAAGGGGCGAGGTGGGGCATGTCTCAGTTGGGTTGGATTTGGGTTTAGGCTGATCCATACCAAACCCATCTCATTGCAGTCCCTAATCTCTTGTCTAGTCCACACACCACTGGTTTATATTGTAATGCGCTCTAAAATCTGATAAGGCACGTAGGAGTTGATAAAACTTTGCTCCTTTTTGCTAATTGTAAGGTGGTTCCAGGGTCAGGGCCATTCAAAATCTAAATCATGTGGATGAAGGAATCTGTATTGAGAGATAGAAATAGAACAGCTGATTGGTGGTCTTTGTGTTAGAAAATTGTGCCTGTAAAGATGCTAAAATCTGATATTGAGTTTTCTTGAACTTGTGGTAACAATATCCATCTATGTGCATGATGAACTGTTAGCAATAGGATTTTGTCATCATCTGGGTTTTTGTTGCATCATCTGTCTTCAATTAGCTTTCTATATTGTTGTGTGTTCCCTTCTTGGGATTCCTTTGCAGTTTGTTTGGTGGTCCAACCTGGGTTATGAGAGCTATAGTTTTATTGGTCTTCTATACAACCTAATATATTAAATGTGATAGTATTTTTAGGTGTTATAATTGTCTCCATTCCAATTTCTATTTTTCTTCAGGACCCGTCCAACATAGATGTGATAGTGGAATAATAGCCTTTATGGTTATATTCTGATTTTTCTTCCATATCGGAACATTTATGGTTATATTCTAATTTTTCTTCCGTATTGGAACCTGCAGCATTTTGTTGTTATTTCTTCTGTATCATTTAGCATGACTTTCTGCTTCCTGTTTACTAGATTTGAATTGCTCTAATTACACTACAACAGGGATTATCTTAGGCGACGAAAACTTTCGTCGCCTAAATTCAAAATTTCGTCGCCTTTAGTATAGGCGACGAAAAATATTCGTCGCCAATATCCCCGCCATAGATTCGTCGACAATGCTGTTTGGCAACAAAATCTTAATTGCGTCGCTAATTAGCGACGAAATCTTAATGTCGTCGCCAATTTGGCGACAACGATATTTCGTCGCTAATTCGTCGCGTAACGCTACCTTTCCGTCGCCAAATTTCTGTGCCCTGGGGACTTTTAGCGACGAAAAATCTAACATAGGCGACGAAAAATTTCGTCGCCAATCCCGTCAGGTTCAAATTTCCTGGGAGAATGCACAGTATATTTCAACCAGAAAAACCTACAGCATACACCATACGAGGTAATACTCCATAAATTTTAGCTGCAATGCATTTACTAGGAACAGCATGTTGGACTTCATACCTATGGATAGAAACAGCAAAACAGAAACCACTATGCCATTTTATTTATAAAAAAAAAAAAGAAAAAAGGAACTGGCATTGCCAGCTTTGCCAGTTTTCCATCTGCTGAGCCAGGGCCACCCACCAATACAGAAATTCAAAGATTTTCCAGAAAGAAAATCTAAAAGATACCTAAACTTTTTGGCAAAAGTTCAGATAATATGAATTGAATTCTTGGTTACATGCACATCAATCTCATGACAGTTACACACATTACAATAACATTGTTCCAGAACGTCCAAATGACTACTGGCCGACTAAGCATGGACCATGCTAACTTGATCAACAGACAAATGCAAATGATAGTTAAAAGTTGATGTACGCATGCAATCTTGTAAAAAACAATAATAATAAACAATTTACAAAGTTAGCCCAGTTTCAGGCAGTGGATCAAGCAGGCCTAAACTACAAATTGAAAGGAAAAAAAAATTCAAGATTATTTTTCTTGTAATGAAAGGCAATTAGAAAGTGACAGGTCAGAATATTAATATGCCTCAAAATTCCAGTTCATGAAAGAAATCTTCCTTTCACACTTCTAATTGATTCATCACTCTTGTCCACACTAATTTGCTAAGGAAATTAGAAATAAATAAATAAATAGTCGGTTCCCATTATCATACATTTGGAAATGAATAAAACCGCCCCGCCGCCGCACCCCCACAACCACCACAACCCAACATACCAAAAAAAAAAAAAAGCACTACTGAATGTCCTCCACCTTCTGGGATGGAACAGTTCAGACATTGGAAAACATAAAAAAAACCCATGGTAAGATCATCAGAGTTGAATAGCATAAGCTATGATCTAATGACTTAAAATGGAATAAATCGCTCCATTGAAATGCCCCACATTGGCACAAAAAAAAAAAAAAAGAGGAGAAGGGTATCAAAGAGGAACTCTAAGCCACCTCTAAATCAATATGGCGCAGCTATGGCTCAAAACGCTTCCATGGAAATGAAGGAAGGCGATCTTAAGGGCTATGCTGAGATTGACATAAACCATATGATAATGTACAATACAAACTAGAGAAACAAGCTACATGGGTACCCAGAAACCAACAAAAGGTAAAGGACACCTTAAGATTCAATGGAGAAGAAAACCCAAACAAGGGAGATCAGAAAAATCTCAGAGATGAAAGGAAAAACAGAAAGACAACATATATTAGTGTAAGAAAAAACACTTCTGAGTTCTGACTATGGATTAAAAGATGAATGTCGGAAAAGGCCTTAATATGCCTTCCTTTGGGTATGTGTGAACCAAATCCTCTCAATCAATAACTTTTAGAAAAACTACTTTTGATGAGAACTCTCCTCAGCACAAGAGAGAATGATCCATAGATGTGTTTCTATACTTCACAAAAGACAGAGATCACATCCAAAGTAGAGTTACATTCAAAAGAGGAAACTGAAGCATCTTTCTACTAAGAGTTTTAGAAAGTAGATGAGCGCACTTTACATGAATTAAAATTTGAAATAATTCCATCATTCTTACCTTCAGTACTATCTGGGTTTTGTCAGCTCCAATTTTCTGCTCACACTATTTATAGACATGTTCTTTACATAGATCCTATCTGTACAATTTATGAATGAAGCAAACCAAAATACATATTTAAGATGCTATAATATGAGAAACAGAACCAGAAGATATGATTCATACATTTGGAAATAAGTAGGACAACTTTTCTTAATCTATGCTTCTCTCACTCTAGTCGAACTTCAAACCACTGTATTTTGAATCTTGCGAGGTCCGGAGGCAAGGCATCTCCAGGCCAGTTTTCTAGCCAACCTTTCAACCTGGCCTTCAGCTCTTCCTCTGAAACAAATTCTTCACCTTTTCCTGGTTCCATTAGTACATAGGTATCTGTCTGCAAATACGCTCTTCTCCTCCTAATTGCAAACATCTGATTGTGTTTGACAGAAAAGAAGGGACAAAAAGGTTTAGGCTATAACAGATATGAAGCAAGCTGTCACATTCAAGAAATAAGATAAAAGAGTGAACAATAAATGACCAACTAGGATTCGAGAGAGAGCTTGTCATGTGTTGCACCAGTAAGGATGTGTCAGAAATATGGTTGTGAGGTTTCTGTAGTTACCCATCAGGAATATAATTCCTTGCTGATTATATTGTTTGATTTCCTTTTTTTTTCTTTGTTTCTTTGTTTCTTTCTTTTTTACTTGGATTAGAAAATCACAGCTAGCTCATATGCTAGACCGATGGATGTATTCGAAGGGGGATCATAAGCAGCTGTTTAATGACAAATCTAAAGAATAGTGATTAATTCACCAAGAAATTTTAGCATAATCTTTTCTCTAGTCCAGGATCAACTACCAACACATCTACAGCCCCATTGAATCATAATGAAAGATTACATGTGCATATTACGTAGATAGAAGCTCATACTATGACTCTTATAATATGGGATCATAATGATACACCTAAGCTCTGATTCTTGATTATTTTGTACTTCTAATATTATATGAATGCCATTCCTGTTGCCAATGCCACAATTGACAGTAGCAAATATATTAGATGATCATGTTATCAATGCCATTCCTGTTACATTAAATTTTTCTTACAATTTGTCCAGTGACTATAATAATACAAGCTGTCTAGCCACACAATGGGCATTACCGACCAACCAAAGAAAACTTTCAGGAATTCATGAACTTTCTCAGAGAAAAAAACGTTGATCTTACTGATGTGAAGGTTAGGAGCATAACATTCTATAATTTTATATAATGCTCAATCGATATAAATGATGGCATAACATTCAAAGCTTGTAATGCGCCTTTAGGAATAAAACCCACAATTCTATTAATCAATCAAATCTGAGAATTTATTCTCAACAATACTATATATATTATAAAAGCAAACTTAATTCCTAAGCAAACCCTAATCTTATAATAACTTCTTATAATAATTTTAGATATAACTTCTTAGGACTTGAATTATGGACATAGCAGATAGAGAAGAAAGAAAATACTAACCAGGCTATAAGACCAGCACCAGCTGAGCCATCAGGGGGCGGAGAAGGCCCTTGGTAACCCATCTTCCTCATAAACTCCATGATCGTCTCCATCTGGCTCGCCTGTGAGGAGAGGAGCTGTCGTGCCTCATCCAATTGCCTCTGCTGCTCCTCGACCACACTTTGTAGGCGGACCACCTCCGGATTCGGTCCTTGATAGGAGGTGGCAGTGGTCCGAAGAGAGGAAGAGGGCCTCATGCCGATGCCCTTGACGTAGCCAGACCTCGGCTTCAGGACCTTCACTGACAGCTCCTCTGCTGTCAGTGGGATCGCATCAGGCTGCGAGCAATGCAAATCTTGCGTTCCCACAAGCTCATCCTGTCATTTTTTAGAGGAAGCAAACAATTAATTATAAACTTGAAGTTGGTGTCATTTATCATTTAAAAGCAAAGTACAATTGGTATACATACATATATACGCTCGCACTCCGCAGCCGCCCACTTTCCCGTCTTCTTATTGAAGTGAGTGTCTTTGTAGAACGCAGGAAACTCAGGCAGCTGACCCTCATTGGCTTGCATCTGAGAGATTAGCAATTCTATATGTGAAATCAATGATAACAACGATTACACTAAAATATCACAAATAAAATATGACACGCACCGCATCAGTGGCCCTGACAGGGAGCGACCTGGAGCCGCATGCATGGTTGGTCTTCAGCTGCCGTCGGTTCCCTTTGTTGGTCTCTGATTGTTTCTAGTTAAATCAATGAAATTATAGAATTATTAAAAAAATTAATACAAAAACTTACATGAGCATTAGAAGTATGAATTACCAAGAACTTCTCGGTTTTCCACTTCTTGTCGATGAGACCAATCCACTTATCTAATGACTGGCATCGCTTCGGTGGGTGGCTCCGGGCATACTCCTCTCCAAATTTGGCAACAAGTTGCTGATAATCCTTGTATAGCTTGTGGTTGTTGTCGCTAAGCCTCCGAGCACATTTTGTATTTGTGACTGTCTCAATAACGACCGGATCACCCTGCAAGTCAAACTTGCTCTGCAAAAAAATATATATATGCATTTTATGAAAATCATATTAAACAGTAAAAATGAACAATACTCGAATATTCTTCAGAATAGACATAAAAGCAATAACCTTCAGGGATGCGATGATCGGTGCTCTGGTATCCTTCGGAATGGCAGACCAACGCTCAGTAAATAGGTCTGCCAGATCGGTCCGAACCCGTACTCCTGCCTCGGATGCAAATTTGTTGGCATAACGCCCTACGGGAGCATAGAACTCTGTGGGGATGGGCACTGGGAGCTTGGCGTTCTCTCCATGAATAAGCTCCGAAAGCTGTACACCCCGCGTCGGGCCACGGGTACGCCTACTAGCGGCTGAACCTATAAGTTAAAACATAACATTCATTTAGTCAATATAAAAAATCTATATCCATTATAGTAACAATGTACATCGATTTGGAAATGTACCTGCACTGCTTGTACTGCTCCCGTCCCCCCTAGCCGAATTATCCACCAAAGTATTCTGTGTGGACCCGCCCCCTTCCTCAGCATGTGATGTGGAGGGCTCCCCTTCATCCCGGCCACGTCCGGATGCGCTTGTGCGGGTCATCGGACGCGGTGGCATCTCCGAGACCTAACAAAACATAATTGAGTATTAGTGCACATAACATGACATCGTTACTACACATATGCATATGTAATGAAACTAACAACAATAAATGATAAATAATTTCAAATATCTCGATACTTTTGCAAATCACTCCGATCGTCAAGATATTAAGCACACCTGACACACAAATTGGACATATTACCTCTTCTGATGGAGAGCTGGAATCATCATGATCTGATGGTATGTAGGCATCATCCCCATCTCTATTTCGCCTACCCTTATTCATCCCATGCCTTAACTTAGCAGAGGGCTCCCCCATGGAAAAAGCAATATGCCCCAACCCCAGGGCATCAAATCTCTTTTTGTTCTCCATAATTCTTTTTGCCCTGACATTCTCGTATCTTGTCGTTACATGGCCAGGTTTGACATATCGTTTTCCACCCTTAGGCATTGTTTGTGATGCTATAAAGATTGAATTCACTTAGATTGTAAGACATGCTATGTATAATCATTGCAAAACATACATGGCATAATCATTTACCTCCACGTACGGAACGTAAATTCACATAAAAAAACATATAACACAAATATATGAAATAACAAACACATACATAATATCATCATCCATATCATCAGCATACATGGCATAGAAATTAATTTTGTCCTGTAAAAAGCATGAAAAAAAAAAAACTACATATCATAATCAATATCATCATCCATATCATAAGCATCAACATGCTCCTCATCTTGTTCCTCATCTGTCCCATCTTCCATCCCAGCTTCATCCGTATCAGCATCATCATCACCGATGTTATCCTGGCTCCTTGCCCGGATAATCATATCACCTGCAATGACCTCGCCTTGCACTCCATCCCTGTGATTAGGAACATCAATATCTTCATCAACCACTTGGATAGCCATGGTGTTGATTTCTTTTTGAAACACACCATCACCAAGCCCATATGAGCTACTGGGTTCCATATCACCCACCACTGGGAAATCATACAAGCCCCTAGTCTGGACACGTTGCACGACTCGCCAGTGCTCACCCAACTTAGTATCGTTAAGGTAAAACACTTGCTTCGCCTGACTAGGCAAGATGAAAGGGTCATTTTCATACCACCGACTCCTAATATCAATGCTTGTGCAGTGTGGTTCCTTTTGTATAGTTGCCCTTCTGCCGGTTACGTTACCAGTATTGCACCAGGCACACTCGAAAATCACAACCGTATGCCGACACATGTACTCGAGTTCCCAAACATTGCACAGGTGACCGTAGAACTCGTGCGTCAACTCATCCCCGTGTGGTCCTTCGACAAGCACACCACTATTCTGGGTTGTACGGAGGTCGTCCAGGTCACGTGTGTGGAATCTCACACCATTAACTATACAACCAGAATATTTTTTCACCAACTGTTGTGGACCATTTGCTAATGACCATAGTTGATCATCTACCTCATGTGAACGGGCATGATGTAATGCATTAATCTACAAACATAGAAAGCATGAAGTACAAGTGACTTATGTTACTAAAAGGTAAATTAGTAAAAAAGAAAAATAAGTATTGCAAAGTTGTATATGCCTTACACGCTGCTTAAACCACTTGGGAAATTTCTGTTGTTGTATCTGGTTGATGTCATTTCCGAAAGGAACATGTAAGGCTCTTTTGTGTTCCCTAATCACAACGTACAAGTGATGACTTAGCATTATACACTTATTAAGAAGCAAATTGATTGAATAACAAGAACCAATGGGCCAAATCACGTACTCTAGATATGGTTCCACCTCAGGGCTATCGAGTAGTAAGGACCAATGGGCCACATCCCGCATTGACTTTGATAAGTCGCCGTCCCTTGTGATTAGACCTATTGGACGGGCCGTCTCTGTGAAGACTACCAGACCCGGGGGCCGTTTGCCCCGATCTACATTCCGCTCAACTCGATCAAATACGGTTTCAATCCCATCAAGATACAATGAGCAAAAATTGATGCACTCTTTGACAATGTATGCTTCAGCGATCGATCCTTCCGGACGAGCTCGATTTGAAACGTATCCCTTAAGGGTTCCAAGAAACCTTTAAATAAACATCATACTAGTTTAGAGTTATGTTGCATGTACTCAAGAAAACTAAGAATGCAAAGCATAGCATTCAACCATACTCAAGTGGACCACGAGTTACCTTTCAATCGGATACATCCACCGATACTGCACCGGTCCTCCAAGCATAGCCTCACGGGGTAAGTGAACGGCAAGATGGACCATGACATTGAAGAAAGCCGGAGGAAAGATCTTCTCAAATTTGCATAGTATCCGGACTATCCCTTTTTCTAGCGCTCTAGGTCGCTGAGTCGCTGAGTCTTCGAGCATAGATTCTCGAAGAAGTTGCCCAACTCAAACAACGCCGTGCCAATCTCCTTGTTCACATAACCACGCATCCCAATTGGAAGAATCCGTTGTATAAGTACGTGACAGTCGTGGCTTTTGAGGCCCAACAATTTACCATTTCGCGTATTCACCGACTTTGATATGTTCCCTGCATATCCATCAGGGTACTTAACCGACTTCAAAAAATTATAGAAACCCTCTCTCTCCGCCAGTGACAACGAAAAACTTGCCCGAGGCTTTTCATAAAATCCGTCAGCATGCTGCTTCATATGCAATTCTTTCCTTATTCCCCAATCTTCTAAGTCCAATCGTGCATTATTTGTATCCTTATTCTTTTTATCAAGTCCCAAGTGAGTTCCGCACAAGCTTTCGCAGATATTCTTCTCTACATGCATGACATCAATGTTGTGCCTGAGTTTCTTCTTTTTCCAGTACGGCAACTCATACAATATGCTCACCTTTGTCCAGTTCAGTATATACATGTCACGGGGTCCCTTCTTGTTGTTTGGACCCTTTCCTAACCTAATTTTTGGCATGCACTCCAACTGATCTAGTACCTTCTGACCTGGTAACTCAAGCGATTTCACCCGGCGCTCACACTTCCCGTTGTAGGCCTTATAATTGTTCCGGCAAGGGTGGTTCTCTGGCAAGTAGCATCGATGGTTGAGGAACCCAATCTTATTTTTCAGACGTACCGAAACAGGGCTATCATTGCAGGTGGGACAAGCTAGATAACCTTTTGTACTCCACCCAGATAAGTCGCCATATGCTGGAAAATCATGTATGGTCCACATCACGGCGGCCCGCATCCGAAAAGTCTATTCAGTCGAGGCATCGTATGTCAATGCACCGTTTTCCCACAAATCTTTCAATTCATCCACCAAGGGTCTCAAGTAAACATCAAGCTCTCTCCCCGGTGGAATTGGTCCAGGAATAAGTAGAGACATCATGAAGAATGGCTCCTTCATACACATCCATGGTGGCAGGTTGTATGGCATGAGTATGACGGGCCACATGCTGTATGAGGTGCTCATATTCCCAAAAGGGTTAAAACCATCGGTTGCCAGGCCCAGCCTTACATTCCGAGGCTCTATGGCGAACTCTGGATGTTGTATGTCAAATTCCTTCCACTCCAAGCTATCGGACGGATGCTTTGACAAACCGTCATCCATGTGCTTCTGACCACTGTGCCATCTCATCCGCTCGACTATCTTCCTTGACATGAACAGTCTTTGCAACCTCGGTAGCAATGGGAACCAACGCAAGACCTTATGAGCAATCTTCTTACCCCGACCATGATTGTGCTTATATCTTGACTCCTTGCATACCGGGCATGTATCTAGGCCTGCATTCTCTTTCCAAAACAAGGTACATTGATTATTACATACATCAATGGCCTTGTATCCCATGCCCAACTCACACAATATCTTCTTGGCTTCATAAGTTGACCTTGGGACCAAATTTTCTTTCGGTAACAGTTTCTGCAGCACGTCAAGCAACATGTTGAAAGACTTATTGCTCCATTTGTTCATCACCTTCACATTAAGCATTGTAATGACAAACTTCAACAGACTGAACTCCGTACACCCAAGATACAACTCACACTGGACATGCTCCAACAATTTGTGAAACTTTCGCACCTCATCCCTCTGCGTCGTATCAGCTGATTCCCCTGCCTCGTCACCATTAATATTTTCTGCTCTTATCCGGTCTTCCACCAAAGCATCAATACCACTCAATTCATCGTCCCCGTCATCTACCATTTCAATATCACCCTGAACATCCACCGATGTACGAGTTTCACCATGATACACCCAGTTAGTGTAAGATGGGATAATTCCATTCTGAATCAGATGACCTCCCACAATATTACCGGGATGCCGGTAAAAGTTCACACACTTCTTACAGGGGCACCTAATCTTTCCTTCCCGGTCGGCAACCCCCATTGCAAACTGAACAAATGCTTTTACCCCTTCCATATATCTCGAATTAATTCTACCAATAGCTGTCCCAGCCAGTGTCATCCAACTCTTATCCATGAGTACTGATCACCTGCAATATACAATTCAACCCAAACAGATATATTGCGACAATATATTATAATCCATGGAACCAAAAGAAGCCACATGAGCATTATAAGTGACTATTGGTTTCATCGGTCACTAGCACCATTGAAAGAGAATGCCCCCCAGTTGAAAGAGAATGGTGTCTGCCTCCCCAGTTAAATTCTTATTTTTGTTTTTAAGAGTAATGGGGGACATCCTCTGGAGCTATCCATCTTGCTTTAAAAATAGGTATCATGCTGTAGACTTGTAGTTGATACCTATTAGATCCAATATGATTTTTAGATTTGACCATTTAGCACAAATGAATATGGTGGATTTTTTTAATTATCTAATCTAACGTCATGGTATTAAGAATTTATATTGAAAAGATAACAACATCTACCGGATCTTTTTTTTTCTTCTTTTTATTGGGCTAGATTTGAAGACTCTATTCTACAGAGTCAGACATGAGCCTTTATAAAAGCAATGGAAAGCTTAATCCATCTAATTCTATGAGAGAGTTTTACAACCTAGACAAATAATGTCATGCTCCCATAAGACATCATCACTGTGGGGTAACAAATTATTCTAGTTCAACTATTGTGGGCTCAACTAAAGCAATGTGAAATAAACAAAAGCAAGCTCCACTAAAGTTACATCAAGTGTCAATAGATGCATGAAATTCTTGGGATAAAGGTCATGAGAGGGCAACATGTTAGGATTTGTGCAATTTGGAATGAAGAAAAAGGCCAAATTCCACTAAAGTTACATCAAGTGGTCAAGAGATGATGAATGATAGGAAACCATTGGGAGAATGGTCTTAAGAGGCGAAAGTACTATAACTAGAATAACCCTCTGTTTTTCATTTTTCCTTCTACTCAAGAAGGGATGTGATGTGAACATAAACAGTAAATTCATTACACAGAGAAGGCCTTGCCATGGGAAAGAACGGACAGGCCAACTATGAAGAATAGCTACTTTATAGACACATCCCATAAATCTCAAAATGTGGAGAGACATCAGCAACAGAAGCAAGATGGAATGAATAGAGCGAGTTCTTACCAAAATGGCTGCCCACAAATGCAACTAACAAGGGATGTAATTTGCAGTTAAGTTTAACTGCATATGGGGCATTGCCTTACAAAGGTGGGGATCATATTCAAACACACACAAGCAGGGCATGCTTATTTGCAACCACTTGAAATTCTACAGGAGTCTATTTGTTTAGGGGCACCCCTCAGGACTTCTAAATTCCCACATGAAGGACAACATTCACAAATTTTAAAATAGATTCAAACAGAAAAAATCTCCAAATGATTCCAACAAAAAGGGCCCCAAATGCAATCCCTCGACTAAGATTCTTAAAAATTCTACTGACCAAATGTGATACATTTCACATGTCAATTTTGTGAATTCACACAATTCAAACAAAGAAATCAAAATTCTTAAAGAGCATTGTTATCATGAATTCTAAGGAAATTCCCATACAAAATATCCCCACTTGGGGACATTTATCACTGTTTCTGAACTTTGATTAGAATGCATTGCCAATAAATCCAAATGCAATTTACATTGAATCCGCAATCTCCCATCGAATACACGATTTATTCTGCATATAAATTATGACGAGATTGCAGAGATCGTATATTTTCAAGGAAACAGTTCAGGTGTTAACTTCAATATCTTATAATGAAGAAATTTAATCCGCCACCAAACATCAAATTAAAATAAAATCCATACAATTCTAGGTTTCTTCATGAAAACCCCATTTTCTAATCATCAAAACAGTGCTACCAATTTTAGGTTTCCTCATGAAAACCCTAGTTTCTAATCATCAACACAATGGGACCAATTTATATGGTGTCCACTCCATGGGTCATCCATTGCAAAACCACATTTGATTTTCTTTCGGGCATTTCATCAAACACATCACAATCCAAACAAGAGGGAAATAAAAAACCGAGATTTAGGGCTTGAAACAGACCTGGATCTCTCGATTTCAACTAGAGAAGGTTGGAGCAGACGTCTCTTGATGTAGTTGATTAATGGAGGCTTCGGCGTGGACAGGAGGATGGAGGCTTCGGCGTGGACAGGAGGATGGAGGTCGAAGGTCGAAGTGAGGATGGAGGATGGAGGCTTCGGCGTGGACAGGAGGATGGAGGTCGAAGGTCGAAGTGAGGATGGAGGTCGAAGGTCGAAGTGAGCTCGAAGGTCGCATGTGGAGGCAGGGGCCGAAATGATCAGGAGACGTCTGATCTCAAGCGAAATGAATATAAAGACTTTGGGGCGACGAAATTCATTTCGTCGCCAACAGCTCCCTTTTTATTGCGACGATAATTTTCGTCGCCTATTTGTCACCCAAATTTTTTTTTGCACGAAGATATGTATTTGTTGAAATTTGCGACGACATACCAATTTCGTAGCTAATAATGGCTTTTGGCGACGATATTTTACCTTAAAGAGACGAAATCTTACTCCTCGCTAAAAAAAAAATTTTTCCCTTAAATTGCCGAAGAAAAATAAATTTTGTCGCTAATAATGACTTTAGGCGACGAAATTTTATTTCGTCGCCATATTTCCTCGCCAATACACCATTCTGTTGTAGTGTTATATCTTCTTAATAATCAATGTACTTAAATTCCCAACTCTGGAATTTGTGATTTTCCATCTGAGCAATTCGTTTGCATTTTCTTGAAAATATTTGTTTTTCTTTTGAATTCTTCATTCTTAATTTGAAGCCAAATGTTTCTCTCACAGAAAGTGATAAATGCAAAATGTCAGAAGGGACCCAAGGGGACACAAATTGCATTTTATGCAGTCGATTGTAGGGATTCATGCGGTGAAATATTTGTTGATTTGCAGAACTACACCTACAGTTTTTTATAAATGGGGATAAAATTTTATATGTGGGTTTTGTTGAGAAGTAGTATTTTTAGCAGGCATATACATCTATGTTATTAACTATATAATTTTTTTTCCTTCTATATTGGCAGGTTCTAAGAAAGCTTTTGGATGATGCTTCAAAATTTTTAAATGAGGAGGTTACCAAAGCTTGTGGATCTCTACCATAGTCATCACATAAGTTAGAAATTGAGTTTGAGCACTAATATGTAATGGATTTTAAGATGGTGTATGCAAAAGATTTATACTATTAAATATGAATTTTGTGGTACCTTGTCTTCTATAATGCTTATGGCATTCAATGCCTTTGTTATAAAGAAAGAATTGTATGTAATGAAATATAATTTCTATGAAAGTATATGGATGAGTCAATGCTATATTTTGGAATGCTACAAAATTATTTATATTTTAGAGTTTTAGAAAGGTTCTAATCCCATTAGAATTGAAAATAATTGTTCATAAACCATGTTTTATTATTTTAAAATAAAAAGATTAGAATGGTTTACAATTATTATAGAATTAGAATTTTGAAGCAGTTTAAAACATTTCTAAAAAACAACTGAAACAGTTTAAAACCATTCCAAAAGTAAAAATAGGAATGATTTTGACCAAACTAAAACGATTTAGTACCATTTCAAAAGTAAAAATAGAAACAGTTTTAATACAAATGGAATGGTTAAAATTAGGAACGATTTCTGACCCAACTGGAACGGTTCAGAACCGTTCCAAAAATAAAATTAGGAACAGTTTATGACCCAACTGAAATGGTTGAAAACCGTTCCAAAAGAAAAAATAGAAATGGTTTCTGACTCAATTGGAACGATTCAAAACCATTCAAAAAGAAAAAACATGAACAGTTTTGAACTGTTTTAGATTTTCAGCGGCAAGCCATTTTTGAATGGTTCAAAACCGTTCCAAATACCATTAGAAATAGTTCAAAACCGTTCTAGATAACAGTGTTTGATGTAGTGTGTAGTTAAAATTTTTTAAACTTGTGAAACTTGTAGTTTTCTTTACCAAGGCTTAATAAAGAAGTTATAATTCAAACAAACCTAATCCATAGGGTCTCCACACTGAAAACATTGGTCAATCTGCATCCAACAATTAGCAATGGCATGATTCTTGCAACAAATGCCACAAGATTCTTTCTTCTGCTTCTTTTGATGCTGAGGTGCTGCTGATGAAGCGGTCTTCTGCTTGGGCTGGCTAGGAGGGACCATCTACCTGATAATCTCCTTTGCCCAATTGGCCTTCCTCAAATATTCCTCATGCGTCGTCAGTCGCTCGGACTTGGCCTGCAGTAATATGTCGGGGCAGAGACCATCGAGTAAACGCCAAATTTGCACACTCTCCAGAGTGGTCAATGTCGAGGCAAAGTGGCAGAGACATGTAAACTGCAGTTCATACTCGCGCATTAACAAATCTCTCTGCTTGAGGCAGTCGGACTTTATCCTCCGTTGGATCTACACATGCTCTGGAATGTACTTCTCGTGAGACTGCTCTTGGAAGGTAGACCATGCTACCTCCTTTGCCATGTGCACATATGATGGCTTCATGGTGGTCTACCACTTCTAAGCGACATCACGGAACATGGAAGACTCTAACACCACTCTCTATCAGCCTATGCACCTCAACACCTCGAAGATATTCTCCAACTGAATTAAGAACTCATCCGCTACCATGGGGTCCTCACCCCCATGGAACTCTGGCAGTCCCCTCTTCTTGAACTTTTCAAATATATAGTTCAGTCTAGATCACGAGGAGCTAAAATGACCTACGGCTGTGCAATCCTCTGAAGAGCTCTTGTAGCACATGGACCTGAAAAGTTCTTGGTTCGCTGGCTGCGGCTGTGTGAGGGGGCTGGCGGAGGCTGTGCGCCTAAAGGCAACTGCTGCGGACCAAATGGTGGAGGCGGAGGCACAAATAATGATGCCTGCGGTTGCACAAACAGAGGTCACACCGGCACAAATGGTGAATGTAGACGTAGCGGCTCATCATGAGTAGGATGGATAGGCACAAATGGTGGCAATGGTACGATAGGAGCCTGCAGCTGCACAAATGGCAGCGGCGATGGCAAAATAGGAAGAGCCTACGGCTGCACAAGCGGCTCTGGCTGCACGGTCAACTGATCAGGAGGGTTCGTCCTCTGAATCGCCTCTAGCCGTTGCGTCATTTGCTGCTCCTATCACAGTTGTTTCCCCATTAAAGCATGGAGCAGTGCATACAAGCGATCAGTGGCTGCACCACTCAGCTCGCCCTCGTTCGCAGAAGGAGCTTGGCGTGCTGCCGGCTTCTTCCCAGTAGCTACAATTATTAAAACGAACAATTGTTAGAAATATGCAGTACCAAAAGCTAAACTTACCCATGCAATCCTAAACACCCCTATGAGCCTATGGCAAAAACTAAACTCCCTTAAAGGCTAACGTTACCCCAAATTGAGAAAACCTAACCTCACATTGGACCTATGTTTTTAGTATCTTTTAAAAATTGTACAACTTTGATCGTCTCTGATACCATATGTCACTCCCCTAGAATTGGACTTGAATTGGACTGGATCCAAGTCCAATCCTAAGGGTATGAGAATTTGGGTCATTTATAATTTTTCTAATAAAAGTTTCGGTGGGCCCCAACTCCGAGTGGATCAAAGTCCTATGTAAGATCATAAATGATGATCAGTCACCATAATCACATATGGAAGCATACGATACAAACATCTGGACAACTGATATACACATCCACATCATATAGAAATAACAAAAATACTAATCAACTAGTCAAGATTCATAACTAGCTATATAATGTTCAAGTACAGAGTTAAATGGATTAATAAAACAAGTTCTTAGGCTCAACCAAAGGCCACAAAATGAAAGTCTAAAAAGACGAAAGTCAAAATGATAGGGGTTAAGTGTGAAGTCACTCTTGCTCCAATCATGACAATTCAAACTATGTCATTGGTGCACCACTTCATATCGCCTCCATTTGGGAGAATCTCCTATGTCTCTAGACCTTTTGACGTGGCTATGGCATTGATGCCTAGGCACCAAATGTAACACTGTCAGATTGACGTAATCTGGAAAAAAAAAAATAGGTATAAAAAATAGACATAAGTATATTAACTGAATAGTAGACAAATATGATCATGTGAGCAACAAAGAAACATATTAGGCATAAGCATGAGTAAATAGCGTATCATCCAAATCAATAAAGGAACACAACTCACACTACAAGAGAGCACTCCTCATAAGCTATAACATATGAACCCAAGTGAACTCGATACCCACACAAGCTGGTAACAAATGCAAATGCAACCTACGTGAGCCCAGTACCCAAACAAGCTGGTATTGAAACATGAATGCACCCAAGCAAACCTAGTTAGCTCAACTAGCAATACATCATGTATAATGTGTTGGCCTAATGGCATACATCCATCTCTCGATCTACAGATTGCAATCAAATGCGTGCACAAACCGTCATCTACGGGGAGGTACCCTAAACCGTGGTGGGATATCTACCTAGGGGTGCTCGACTCATGAATCAATGGTAATCATCTACACGGGGCTTGGCCATATCTCAAATGGAATCCCTCCAAGTAAACATACATAGCAGAGAGGAGTTTATTATACACATGGGTGTTTGCATAATCATCAACATAACCAGTAGCTCCGACACCCATCACTTGGCCCAAGCCTTCCTAACGGATCACATTCTGAATATAATTCATATTATTTAATTAACAATTAAAAACTGACAAGGGAAGTGGATATTGTTAGTGCCATAGTTAGATTCACACCCTCCCTCGGTTGTCAATTCCATGTTAAATAGTTCGAGCCTTGTCTCCATGAATGTTTCAAAGAAGATTAAGTGAAGATCATCATTATCAGAGGGACTTCAAGCTTGGTTTGGCACAAAGCTCATCAAATGGAAGACTTTCAATGAGTGCCAAGGGTAAATTGACCCTTAGATTCATTTCAAAAAGGCCCTTAAAAGTCCCAAAGTTTTTCTGGAAAAATGCTTGGCTTAATTTTGTGATTTCTTGGCTTTCATGGCTTGTTAGGTTCAAAACCTGGCTAGCCGCAATACAAGTTCTAGCTTATTTTCCAAAAATGTTTCATTTTTACCAAAAAAATACATCATGGCTTTCTTTTGACTCGCTGCAAGCTAGCTGCAATGTATTCCCCTACTAGCTTCAAATCCATAACTTAGTTTTCCATAGAGTTGAATCTTTTCTTGAAGTGGATCTCCGGGCCACTTTCGGCTAGCAGTAAAGTAAGCCATAGTTCAAATTTGAAATTTCATTTTGGGGGGAATCCAACCATTGGAGTTGTCCTTTTCCTACCTGGCTAGTCATATTGACTTAACAAGTAAGCCATAGATCTATTCTTTGGAGCTTATTTATAAATTACTATGAGGAGCTCTCTTTTGAGCCCATCTTTTGCAAATCTTTTAGAGCTCTCTCAAGCACTTGTGCCTCCACTTTGGAAATCATTTACGAAGCTACCAACCACCAATCTCCTCTCACAGTAAGGATCATTTAAGGCATACTTAATAGTTTGTTTATGTGAGCTATGGAGATCTTTGTCTAGGGAAACCCTAAGCCGATCTTTAGGAAAATTATTACCTTTGCTTAGATCTAAACCTCTTCCCCGTTGGAATGAGCACTCATTAGAATCATAGTACCAAGGAGCTTGTGGAAGGAGTCCAAGCTTGGAGGTCATCTTTCAAGCATCAAGGTAACTTGCCTAGAGTTAGTGTTCCACCGATATTCATTTCTCTACTATTTTCGGTGGAATAGATCTTTGTGATTGAACCACCGTATCAAAAAAATATGAACCACCGAATCAAGAAATCAATGTTGGAGGTGTACTTATGTAGTTGCCTCATTTAGTAGAACTAAGAGCGATTACACTTGAAAACATGTGTGTAGGTCTTGGACCGAACTACTATAAATCTTGTGTCTTAGTGAGAGATTGGATGTGTGGATTGCCTTATCTCTTACTTGGATTGATATCAATCACACATGCTCTAGTCTAAATTGTTAAAATTGGATCATCTTCAATTTGCTAGCTCACACATGCTTGCTTTTTTCGTTAGTTCCATTGTTGAACTACATCTCTTGTTTGCATATTGTGGTGATTGTATTGGAGGATATTTAATTGTGTGAAATCATGTGCAAATTGGATTTTAATTAAGGATAAAATTCAATTTAGTCTTATTCACAACGCCCTACAAGACTTTGTGAGGTCTAGCCTTGCATTTTTAGAAACTTGCTTGCATCATGTATTATACGGATATCCTACCCTAACTCTATCCAAATCCTAATTTATTCAGCAGTTAAGATTAGTTGAGTGTGGGGTAGCTCTAAGCCAACCTATGGTCTAGGCTAATCAATGCAAACTCATTAAGGCTAAACTCTCTATTACAATAGACATACAAGCCCACAATGTAGGAAATGTGCCCATTTGGTGCCTCTCATGTAGGGCATCCCGGGGATTTTGTTTCACCACTCATAGATAGGTGTAAACCCACTTGTGTATGCCAAGCCAACCATGGAAGAGGGTAAGCCCACACCCTATTTCACATTTGGCCTCTAAACATAACTAATATTATTTAAGTTGAAGGACATGATCCTAAGGTTAAGGGTTCTATTTTCCAAAAGTCAAACTCCTAGAAATAGGTGCCACAGTCAACCATGGGTGGGGCGCGGTCAACCTTGCATTTACAATTCTGTGCTACAGTTACTGAAGTAACTGTTCACAAAAGTGTTCCTCACTCGAGCAAAGCCAAATACCGCTCAAACGAGCCTCTGGGGATCGAATAGCTTCACAAACAAAAGCTGTCCTAGCTCAAGTGAGGCCAAACCCTATGTCACGACCCGAGCCCAGGCGATCAGGGGTTAGTAAAAATCTAACCAGTGACACACATACTCCCGTGCATATGCACTTAGACCCAACCTGAGTACACACGCACAAGGAAAAATCACACGTACCATACGAGGACGTGGAAGCTGTAGGTACCAAAACATAACACTAGGAAGGACAAGCAAGCAAAATAAAACAGAGGTCGAAGGTTACATAAAGATCAGAATTATACAACAGAAGCAACTCATGAGCATACACATCAAGAATAACACCGGGAAGCAGACAATATGCATGCATGTATCGGTCTAGCACACTCTAATAGAATGAGTACATACACTCCGCAAACCCTGAAGAGACCGCTGAAGTCTCCCTAGTGGACTGAATGACTGACAAGAACTCGGTCGGGGTACCTGAGCTTGCAACACCGAGGACAATCTGTGAATACAACGATTCAACGAAGTATAAGCAGTAACAAGTTAACACATGTGGTCTCTAATAGAATAAAAAAACATGACATAAATAATCATAACATTTCAATTTAGTATTCTAGGCAGTCGTACATTCAAATTAACATATGTTCATTGGATCAATGTGCACATAGCATATACATACTAGGTGGCTACTACGTACGCCATATGCTCCCAAATTAGGGATCTTATAAACATGCTGAGAACACCATGGGCCAGATGGGTCTCGGTTTCCTGGGGTCCGGAATCCCCAAGACATGAGCTCACTGCAGTGGCAACATATAACTATACCAAATTAACCCCATCGGGATCCTAAGACTGAGGCTCAGTAGTGCCGGACTATGTGGAATCACACAATATAAAAACATGCATATCTGATCATAACGTGCATATCATAACGTGTGCATAGCATAACTTATATGTCTTATCAGAACGTGACGTGCATGTCTTGTTAGGCATAGACCGACAGATCAAGAGGTCATACGAGTTAAACAAATCATACATATTGAATAGAACAACCAAATCAAACTTATCAGATCAAATGATATAATGGATGCCAACAGTGTAGGAAGAACTAAGATACCAAAAGGTGAAGGCATCTCAACTCATGTGCATTAAACGGTAGTATCAAACATGCAAGACCGTTGTTCCACCCGGGATTAACCATGGACAGAGCCAGGACATATCCAATCGCTGCCCCAGCATAGAATGTGTATAAGAGGGCAAGAACCGAAGTCAATATGAAATGCAATCATATTTCCTTGCAGAGATCACAATCTTTTACTAGCCAATCCTATTCTAGTTACCCAGTGTTTCTAACCATGCATGATAATGTAGTTTTAAGTTGTCCGATACACCGTTGTGTAGTGTTGCATTGTATCTGGATGTGCACCGAAGTCCCCTAAACCAACACCCATGGGGAGGTGTTAACAATTGGATAACGTGCATGAATGAATCGCAGCCCTCGAGATCATTCATGTCATACATTCATACCATTGGGCAAGTCTAGGTGATTTACATTCTATCATGAAGGTCATATCATGCTCTCCCTTAGTCCTATCCAATTTTAGACATTGCTCAAGGGTGCTACGGTTTCGCCGTAGGAGAGCATATGGCTTAGCCATAGGCATCTTACGACTCAGCCGTAATATGCACTGCAGCTCAGCCGCGGTTCCTCTTACTGTTCATCCACATTTACGGTTCAACCGTATTTTGTTCTACGGCTCAACCGTGTTTTGTTCTACGGCTTAGCCGTAGCGTGTTTAACGGCTTAGACACGGCTGGGCCATAGAAGGTCTGGGGAAAGGCTAACTCTCAGTTAATTCAGAAAAGTTTACCCTGTACTGTTCTACAATTGGGCCACGGCTGAGCTACGGCTCAGCCGTAAGATAATATACGGCTTAGCCGTGTCCTGGCCGTAGAAGAAAGCTGGGTTTTTCCCTCTCTGAACTTTAAGCGGTAGGTGGATTAGGGCTTAGCCGAGGAACACACGAGAGAATTTTCTGAACTGGTTACAGAAACAATGAAACATATACAAGATTACTAATTCACATGTAACAGAGGGAAACGAACACAAGATGGGCTGTAAACTTCATTCATAAGCAAGTATACTTGACTTAATCACAATCAAACATATACCCACATGGTTTAGCCAAATTATGCTTATACTTGCCTTAAATGGGGTCTAACATACTCTCTGTTGTCCTTGGCCACAATACACACTACCAACATGCTTCTCATCGGCATGCATGTAAAGAAAGAAAAAAAAAAGAACCATGAGTACATGTAACTGTCGATAACGAGAACGAGAAGAAGAAGAAGGAGAAGAAGCACTTCAAGAACCTCAAGCTCACCTCAAATCACACAAGTGATGCTCAAACGTGGACATGCACAACTTCATTCCCTAATTAGATCAACAAAAAGAAAGGAGGAACGAGAAGAAGAAAACTTGAGAGAGAGAGAGAGAGACAGAACAGTGAGAGAAGGAGAAAGTCGGTGACATATATATAGATAAGGTTAAACCAAATTACCAGAAAGTCCAATCGTTTAAGTTAATTCCAGTTCGAGTCAATTGCGGGTTTAACGGAAGCAAACGTCATATTTGGCAAACAATGTAGCTACAGGAATCAACAAGCATAACAAAAGATACGTGTTAAAGTTAAGATGCTGCATGAATGACGACATCTAACAAAATCTAATATTACGAAAAAGGGCTTATGTCTACCTAAACTAAGTCAAATTCAACCCATCTACCTATCCATAACCCAAAACCAAACAAAAACAATAGCAAAACACAATTAGCAACCAATTCATCAGGAATTAGCCGCTAATCCGGATAAAATTGGGTCGGAGTGTTACACCTTGCTCGAACGAGCTTGCAGAACTTCAAACCTATTAAGGTTTGGGTTGTACAACAAAGGGGATATTTCCCCCAATCTTGGGGGGCATCCAACCCTTACTTAAGGGTGATATTAGGTGTCTAATCCAACCATTCTTTTACCAGTCATCACCTACAAGCATAAATAAGCTTAAATGGATATCAATCAATCATTAAAAACCACACAAACAGCCTCAAACATCACATTATCCACAACTATCCACTTGCCTTAGTAGCTTTCCAAATGAAATTTCCTTACCTTAGTGCCTAGGGCTTCACCCAAACACAACTTCCACCCCAAAATTCATCCAACCAGTTAGAGCCACTCCCTACATGCCATGAAACTACAAAAACACTATTCTACATGATTACATACTCCTATTAAAAGAAAGATTGGAAGATAGGTTTACCTAAAATGGGAGTGAGAAAGAAGAAGGAAGAAGATGGTGAGGGAGAGCTTCTTGGTGCTTGAGAACCTTAAATTCTCTTTGTGAATTCTAGGTTAGAGATTGGGAAGAGAGGTGGTGTGGAAGAGAAGGAGAGTTGATATGAGAGGAATCAAATGAGATGAGGGTTTCGAGTTTTAGCTTGTAGAGAAGGTTTATGTTATTTACAAGAAGGGACCTTTTGCCAACTTAAATGGGTTTTTGGTAATTTCATGGAGGGCTTAGGGTAAGGTGGGTCTAAAATAGTCTTGGGTCACCTTTCTCAAGTGGGGTCCCACAAGTGCGATGCAATGCATGAAATGACCTTGACTTCTAAAATAGCTACTAATCACATCTCTAAACACAATTAACTCACCCTAGTTATATTTAATTAAATTAACCCCACTACTAAAGGCTTGGGGCCTTGCAGGGCTCATAAGGAAGATGATAATCTGGAAAGCTCTTCCAAGTTTTGTGGAGGCAGCAAAGTCCTCTTTTTTAAATTGAGATTGTATGAGTATTTGCTCGAAGGTGACCTCCAGTAGCTTGCACTACCCGTGTGCATTGCAGGCTGCCTGACAATGATATGGCAGACCATGAGTGGTCCACCCACGGTCACCATCAGGATTTCACACAAAGGATCTGAACTCCTTTTTCTCACGACTGGTCCTGAAGTGACAGAAACTCTGAATAATTATCCTATGGCTAATGCCACTAATTTGGAAATCAAAGTTGTTGTTTTCTCTATTAAAAAGAGTAGTGCTCCTAGTCTGGATGGTTTCACTGCCAGAGGCAACCACTTTCACATCAACATGGAATCTGATAAGGAGGGGAAGATGAGAAAAATAAGGAGAAAGGAAGACCGAATGATCCGTGTCAACACAGCCAGTACTCAAATGCAAGTTTCTCTATATATATAGGGAATAATTCTATGAGGACTAGTTCTCACCACTTTTTTGTAAAAAGCTAGGTGGGGCCTATCCATCACCCAATCCAAATCTTGCAATACACAGGGATGCCGCTGATAGTCACACGTCTCATGTTTTAGTCTGAATCGAATTTAGTGGACTATCGGATTGACTGTGCACCAATCCAAATGGACTAGATTTGTGGGCCACGGATGAAGGAGTTATGGATATGTGATTGGGGCCAAACTTAGTATTTGGAGTGGTCCCACATAGATCTTTTCATTTCCCCTGGTCCCATCCCCAAATGAGACCCACAAGTGGACCCCATAAAAAGTTTTCACAGTAGGTGTGTGAGAACACTTCACACACACACACACACACACACACACACACACACACACACACACACTCTCTCTCTCTCTCTCTCTCTCTCTCTCTCTCTCTCTCTCTCTCTCTCTCTCTAAATATATATATTTGCAACCACCTCCCCTAAGTTCAAACTTAGGCTAAGGTAAGCTCAAGTGTATGGTTCACATGGGTGGGCCCACTTGGGAACTCACATGAGGATAAGGATAAGAGGGCATTTTAAGGACTCCTTGGGACCCTTATCTTTACAAAAAAAAAAGCCACAACCATGGTTTCCATCATCTCCATTTGGGAGTCCATTCGAATCAGTGTATAGTCGATCTAACGGTCCGACAAATTCAAATTTGACCAAAAATTAATAGATAAGTGGAATTCAAGGAGGTCGTGTGTTTGGTCCATTTGGATGGACCGAGGATGCGCTCCAAAGGCTAAGGCATAGGAAATTTCTTATATAATCTCGAGCTTAGAGGAACTTTTCCATATATATATGTATATATATAATCTCGAGCTTGGGGGAATTTTTCCATACATATATACATATATATATGTCAAACTTAGGATTGGTGATTATCAAGGGTGTCCCTATTTATGGTCCACTTAGATAGATAAAAAATTGGGCCCTACTAGTTGTTTTGGCATTTGGTGCCCACCTTACCGTGAGCACCAATGCTCAGCGAAGGTTTTCCCATATATATTTGGGAAATATTACTATGCATTCATTCATTTTTTTTGTCTTTTGCATATAAATATTTTCAATTGAGCAAATGTCCCTCACCCTATACATATATATATATATGGCGGCCCAGTGCATGAAGCTCCAGCATAGTGGAGTCTAAGGAAAGCAAAATGTATGCAGCCTTACATTTATTTTAAAGAGGCTGTTTCTGTGACTTAAACCTGCGTTTTTCAAGACATTACCGTTGGGCCAAGCTTCCTTTCTTTATATATAAAAAGGGGCATTTTTATTTTTAAAAAAGCCTGAGCACTATCTAGTGCTCCTATATGTATATATATGAGCGCAAGATAGCGCCTGGGCTTTTTTAAAAGTAAAAATGCCCCCTTTTGCAACAAATAGGAGATTGGGAATGTGGATAAGCAATTAATGTTATTTTTAAAAAAGAGAAAAAGTCACCACATAACTTTTTCCTTGTTGGAGGATAGAAAAAGAACAGAAAGGCCCCTTTTGGAATCGGGCATTCTTGAGAATTTCTCATATATATATAATTAATAGATTGCAAAAATCAATCTATTGCCAACTTTTTATAGAATTATCTGTTATCATTATCTATTAGTAGCATTATAATCTTTTTATCTATTGCTAGCATTATATATACACATGAAGTTAATCCAGTCTAAATTGTGACCCATTGGCTCTTGCTAATGTTGAGATTGAAAACAACACAATATATTTAGATTAAGAGATCCTGACCATACCCTTTTACTACTAACTGCCCATTTCATGGAAATTCAATTGAATGGTTATCTAACTGCACAAAGCACCAATTGAAAGTACAATTCGAATTTACAAAAGTTAGAATTGTGCCCACATTTTGCATGTGTGGATTTCAGGGCATTTTAACATGAACACAGGGAACTATCTGTCTTTGAGGTTGTTAGTTTTCAAATGTTCGACATTTTAGTATTCACTTGTTCTGATGTGTCCATCGGTGTGTTGATTAAATCTAGCTTCTCCTAAAAATCGCTTCTTCACAAGTGATGAAAGAGATTCAATAAACCTTTTTGGTTAAAACAATCGAGAATAGAACTTCCATAAGAGAAATTTCTTTTTGAAACTACCAGTTTGTTACGCCCCAATCCTAGAAATTGGGGATTAGAGTAGGCCTCCAGGGTGTGAATACGTAATCCCCTAGTAATCCATGCCATGAGAAGAAGATATGCACAAATTCTTACAAGAGAGATTCCACAGGAACGTGTGAGGTATAACCAACAACACATAGATTTAGAATTCAGCAAAAAGTGGGCACTTGTGAAATACCTCTATAATGATCATGAGCAGAACATTGAAGAGCATCTTACCAACTTATATATATATATAGCTTAAGTCTTTTAATTACGCATTCCTACACATACAAATCCACATAACTAACATGTCTCGTAAACAAGTCCATTTTAAACATTCACATGCATAAGACCTCTGTTACGACCGATTCACTCAACTAAGCCACTGTATGATCTCCGTAGGACAACTAATAAAAGACATCGTCATCCTTCCACTCTTCTATACCCTGAGGTACCGTTGGGGCACCCTCCGGAGACGCATCGACAACCGAGTTGAGATTTGGCTCTATACCTGTAACACCAAGGATAGCACTATTAACACAATGGTGAAAAGGTATATAAAACTAGCATAATGTATCAATTGAATTTAATAATACACATTGATTAAAGAAGGCAATAACAGTCTACAGGCATGTTGTGCGTGAGTAAACAATGAGTGATGAATCATAAACAAGATACCATATGCACTAATTGGCAACCACGAGGCTCTCTAATCCCAAGAGGGAGCGTACATATGGGTCGCTAGAGGATCAAGCTAGCTTTCCGAGGAGCACAGACAACTACTCTGTATACTACTCAGTAGTGATATAAGGATACCCGGAGGGCACAAGCTAAGTGGTGCCGACTCAACTGATTAAGACTGACTCGAACTCATATATTTCATAATTTAAAGTCATACTTACCATATCGTACATAAGGAAATGTCGATCTTGAAGTCATTCAATCATGGAAACAGAGTTAGCAACGTAACCCGAGCTAAGAGAGCTTGAACCCTCTCAACGTTAGCTACACCCATTTGACTAACAGGTACACACTCAATAGAAGCTCAGGCTTGTCAGACACGCACTCAGTAGAAGCTCGAGTCTATTTGTCTTAGGGTTCGCTAGGATCAGTGGGCACATGACTAAATCATGTTGAGGGTAAGGAATCTTAACAATATGAATGCTTTCGGATTGAGTAAGTCTCATGGAAAATTACTAGCCAACCCTATGCTACATAATCCGTGATCCCATGGTCATTCAACACGATGTATTCATAAAACGTCCGATGTCATTGTGTTACAGTATCTTGGTATTACATTGTGTACATAAAATACACCTCTTATGCTAACACCCATGACGTGACATCAGGAAATCATTCAGAAAAATCAAAGGAGATGAGTGACAGCTCTTCACTCGTTCTCTTATCATTTGATCACCGTTGGGCTAATTTAGTTAGAAAGAATGTACTATTACTAACGCCCTACAAGGTCGTGGGAAATCCCTAATATCCTAAGTTCACAATGTTTTTACGGCTTAGCTGTGTACATGTTACGGCTTAGCTGAGTGGTTCAAGTTTTCTCCTTAATTTCATGAGTATTTACGACTCAGTCGTATATAGGCCTACGGCTTAGCTGAGCTAAGCCTACGGCTAGGGTTACGGCTAGATTTGGCTTAGCCGTAGTGCATTTCACGATGTAGCCGTGGTTAAGCCGTAGAAGAAAGCTGATTTTTCAAGCTTTCAAGAAAACTCTCCGTAAAGTGTCTTACGACTTGGTCACGGGATGGGCACAGCTTAGCCGTAGTTCATTCAGGGTGTAGTCGTGGATAAGCCGTAGTACAAAAGCAAATTATGTCGCTCTTGGGACTTTTAGCCGTAAACACTTACGGCTTAGCCGTAGCTTCGTCGTAAGCTTCAGAAATTTTGAAGTTAGTTTTGTAGCTCAATTTCAATATAGAATTCTGAATTGAAGGGATTGTAGGGAGTTCCTATAGCTTCATCAAAATGTCCCTAAAAGTTATTCAATACTCACACACCCTCCCATTCCATATTTACATTCTAACTCATTTAACACCCCATATATATACACTTAAACAAGGGTAAAGGAGCTGTAATTTTGAGATTAAAAGAATAAATTTAAGAATCAACAACTTGAACAAACATGCAGCATATACGTACTATAATACTTGCCTTTTAACAGTGCTTGCCCTCACTAATCCTTCCTTGATGTGTGATTAGGAAAAACCTCCAATGAAAAGTGGGTTCTATACAAGGACATGTAAATGATGAATGGGATGTAGAATTCCATTCATGTCGTGTAATTGAGTCTTTTTTACTCTAATAACCCAAATGAATGAAATGGAGGTAAGTCTTCACCTTAGGTGGTTATAGCTTGAAGAAGGGAATGCTTCCAAGGAGAAAATGTATAAGAGAAGAAGAAGATGAGGAAGGATGGGGACTCCCACTAATGCATGCAAGACTCCATTCCTTGTTTACAACTTCTCTATTAGAGGGTGATCAAGAAGAAGAGAAGGGAAGGAAGTGGCTCCAACATACAGGAAGAGAAACGAGATGGAACATTGAGTTCCTTCTTTTTAAATGAAAATTTTCCTGTAGTTACGTGTAAGTCCACGTCTTTTGGGATTTTTACGGTTTAGATCACATGGCTGCAATTGGGCCAAGATGAGTCTAAATCAAGTTGGACCCAACACGAAAGATGATCTACTCAAAGAATCACACAAGATGCGATTAATGAGATGTCAATATGGTGCATGAACAAATTACAAAAAGGGTCCTCAACTATTTAGGTAAGGTTCAAAGCAGACCCAACTACCTATCCAAGACCCAAACCCAAAGGGTTTGAATTAAATTAGCCTTAACAAGGTTTAATTAATATAAACAAGATTAATTAGTATAGATCGAGATTAGTCGGGATCAAGACTTTACACAATTCCTCTGTTTTTCTTTTAAATGAGAATTTCTACTTATTTATCGGTACTAATCAACGCTTTTGATATGGAAATGGCAACGATTTGCCCCTTTTGTTTATTGTTGCTTGATTTCAGACCTTGATTTTTGTTTTATTTCCTTTGAAGTTTGGAGGATTTGTAAGATTTTTGAAACGGTTGATCCTCATACATTTTCATGCGTTTTACTCATTAAGTTATTGAAATTCAGGGAGAGACAAGTTTCTGCATTTGTTTCTAAACTGCACTACTGTTCTTTGTGCAACGTGATAAACATTCAATTGCAACCCTCTCTTGCCTTAAAATAGAAATATAAGGGTTAAAAAACACATAAGCAAGATTCAGAAATACATCTACGCTTCCATTGCACTCATGACACCATCCAACTATGAATTCCTACAAAGTACAAAGTCGGTAAAGCTAATGTTAGGAGGATGGATTGAATAGTAGAAATTCATACCAGATTAAATAGTAGTAGAAATGTATGCGTAGAATGACCAATTATTACTTGGAGTTAGATGTAGACTTGTCTGAGATATCGCCTTCAACGTGCAAATCAGAGTTTATGTAAGATCTGCTTGGAACATTTGCAAAACTTCAGACAAAACCGTAAAAATGTAAACATGTAGTAATTATTAATTAATCAAAGCATTGGGACAAAAGTATATTATAATAAGAAAACTCTTAATAAATACCTCTTTAATAAGCTAGGACAATCGCGCTTGTCATAAGAAACACCACATTTGTTACATCTACAACATCATCATTCTATTGATTTTAGTTTCTCCTTGGAGGATTTGAGTCTCTTTGCACGACCCTTTATATGTGCTTGCAACGGCAGATGATATTGGACTGTATGAGAAGAACTTTTTCCTTTTCTCTAATTCTTAACTTTTGATTTATTTATCTCACGACATTTTTTTTAAGAATCATTAGACCATTTCTTGCATGCTGGCATACCTTTGTTGACAATGAAGCCTCATTAGCAAACATTAATGCATGATAAGATAAATCACTATGTCTTCCAACCAACGTGTCATCACACAAATGCATTCCATTGACAATGGCCTCATCATGATCAGACCCTCTTTGGCATGCCAAGTGCATCTTTTAATATGTATTGTTCTAGCAAAATGAGGATCCTTTCTTGCCTTAAACCACACTAAACATGGCCACTTGAAACCCCTTCAAACTCAAATATATGACATGAACAATTTGCAAAATTAACATTTTTCTTAAAAATTAGAAAACAATTCTTTCTATTGCATCACCACACTCAAACGATGAAACAACATAAATGTTCTCTTTGATACTTTCTTTTACACATTTTGGTATGCATGATGCCATTCACATAAACCGTACTTGGAACATATAAAATATTTTTCTCATATGGATTTCTTACATTGGTGAAGGTTCACGGGGAGAGATCCTCTAGAATAGATTAATGTCAATCTTAATAATATTTGTGCAAACAATCAACCACGCAGCAGAAAAAAAAATCAAACCATAAGCACACACTAGAAGCAGACACAGATTTTACGTGAAAATCCAAACCGAGAAAAACCCACGATAAAAAAAGCAAGCACTATAAATCATACTACAGTTACAAGAGAATACTCACAACTCTTATCCAGTTACTCCTCAACCTAAGGATCTTGTTATTCTCTTGCACAGTTCCCTGTTGCAACGACCCCTTGCCGTTCTCTGTGACATATCCAAAACACCTAGACGCCCTTTAGATGTTGTACTTGACTCCCCAAAGCAATCTTCTACACTCAAATAAGTAGAAGACAAAGATCTTTAGAGCAGAACTTCAGCCCTTCAACTCTCCAATGAAAAAACTCTAGAGAATGTGATCTCCAACAGGCAATCTCTTCTTAGAACAATGAGATCTGTGTTCCACACATTAGGGTTGAGAGAGAATCCACTATTAGAGCCCCTAATACGTATCTCATAAGTATAATTCGATCAAGAAAGGAGTTGGCATTAAACAAGTAAGTTTCCATTCAATTCAGAATAAAAAATCGCAAGTCGCCGCACTTTCTGCACTTGCCCGATCGGTCGGATTAAGGTTCTGCTCAGATAAAAATTTCAACATTTTCCTGCAAACTTTCGAAGGTTATAATTTTCTCATTTCAGCTCCGATTGAGGCGATCTTGGGCTCTACGGAATCCTCTCGAAACGAGCTTTATAACTGTAGGTCATATGCCCATATTCACGCTCGGTTTGTGAAAGATAACCTTTTAATCCATATTATTCGTAGAAAACCACTTCAATTTGTCGCCTGTTCTTTTATTTCTTCACTTCAGTACATTCGGCGACTCAAACTATTGTCCATACTCAAAGATTTGTAAAATCCAACACTAATGGACTGAAGTTTTGACCAATCTATGAATTTGCCAATACAAAAGTACTTACAATTGGTCTCTCCATGGGCATTTTGGCCCTCAATATTGGCCTCCCATATAGAGTGTATTGTGTTTTCCACTCTTGGTGCATATATTGACACGATTATATATATCTTTTTTCATTTTCTTAGCTTCAGGGAGTTAATGATGAGACCGTAGAAGATGCACCTTTCGAAGAGCACTTAAAAGGTGGATGTGCTTCTCAATAAATTTACAAACCTTTAATTCTCAACATTTCAGGTTTTTTTTTTTAACGTGGAATTCAGCACCGCAATTCTCCCGCCTCTCAGCTATGTGCCTCCGGGCTTAACTTTCTACACCGAACTTTTCTATTCTTTGACCTTCCTTGAAACACACATCTTTTTTCGAACAATCACACCATCCTTTTTATTTTGAGCCTTTTCTAATGTCAAATCCCACAGCCTCAGCATAGGAGTTGTAAAAATTGAAAGCATCCTCTATGTTTGCAAAAGACATCCCTAACTTTGGTGTTAATTGTTCATCTACTTTTGGAATGAAGGATTTAACTGATGAAGAGGCACCCGGCTCCATCTATAGGTGTTTGAATCCATGACCAATAACCCGCCATGATAATTCATGACACACAAACACACACAAGGATTTACATACATGAAACACTTAGCCAACATGAAATGATTAATAAGCATAAAAGGGGATGGGCATTGGACCAACTAATAACAAAAAACTTAGGACACGTTTCGTAACTCAAAAATAAGCACTTATTTAGTCATTTAGAATTTATTAATAATTTAGAGTGTTTGTTAATACTCTAACTACATTTCAACTGCAGAATTAACTTTTAGTTATTAGGGGTTTTAACATCTGTGCTTTTTTTTCAAAGCTTATTTGCCTATAGGTGAAGGAAGTTAAGAATAACGAAAATTTTGGGAGAGCTACTGGATGAACACATAAAAAATAAAAAATAAAAAATAAACCTCTTTGCACACAGGAGAAAAAAAAAATTTTAATTAAAATCTCCATTTAAACCCCCCCCCCCCCCCCCCCACCAAATTCTGTCCCTCCCTCCTATCTCCTCCGTTTCCCTCCGGCCAATAGGAGGAGGCTCTCCCTCCCTCCCTCTCTCCCTTTCTCTATTCCTCCTCTTCCTCTCCTCTCCCTCTTTCTCCTCTTCCTCTCCTCTCCCTATTCCTCTTCCTTTCTTTATTCCTCCTTTTCCTCTCCCCTCCATCTTTCTCTCCGCCTCCTCTCCTCCCCTCCCTCCCTCTTCCTCTTCCTCTCCTCTCCTCTCCGCTCCTCTCCTCCCTCCCTCCCTTCTTTTCTCCTCCTCTCATCTCCACGTTGTTCGGCCCTGTGAGAATGGGGTGAGGATGCGAGGAGAGGAAAAGGGAGGGAAGAGGGAGGAAGAGGAAGAGGAGGAATAGGGAGAAGAAGAGAGAGAGAGAGAGAGAGGGAGCCCCTCCCGCCGGCCTGAGGGAAAGGGAAGAGAGAGGACAGAGGGAGAGAGATGGGGGTTAAATGGGGATTTTTTTTTTTTAATTTCTCCCATGTACAAAGAGGTTTTTTTTTCATCCAGCAATTCTCAAATTTTGGGTCAGTTGGACGAAAATATCCTTTAAAAATTTAATATTTACCGAAATACCATACCATGCTTCGAGTTCGACTCTCTCAACATCTCAATCACACTCGACTCTTCTTCTCTGTAGACCTAGCTAAAGCCAAAGACGAAGACAAACAGACACCACGAAATGGGTGCCCACTTTCTTGCTTTTTGTATCTATGCATCCCTGTCTGGGTAGTGGTGTTGTAGTCAAAATTGATCAGACATATTGATCAGCAATTCAAGAGACTGCACAAGAAGACACAGAATAGAAAAGATACAGCAAAAACAAAGTTTCATTCTCATTCTGAGTGTATTACAGTGGATTCTACCCCAATGACCATGCAAGTGCGGGTTACTTACATTTTCTTCTTCTTTTACAATATTTCATGCAACCCCTCTTTCTAGCCTCTAACGTTTGAAGTCAAAAGAAAAGAAAAGACTACGAGAATGAAAATGAGGGAGAGGGAGCAGAGGAAAGGGGCTAATTGTAGGTCTCTTGGCATTCTCAGGTTCTTCTGGTGATTGCAACTAGATGCTCTGAAATCTTCTTGGACCTCTTCTTCTTCCCTCTAAGTAGAGCTCAGGAGTCGTCTACCTTGCTGTAATGATGAAGCCTAAGGTGGACTTTCTCCTATTGTTTGCCTTTGCGAATGGCTGAAGAGAAGGAAGTAAGCTCTGAGTGCTTAGGAATCACAGTGCTCCCTGGACGATAGGGAGAGGAAGGTGCTGCCCAGGGATGAGGCGGGTCCGAAGCGTGGAGAAGTGGGTGTCCTGTAGAGGAAGAGGGTCCCGAACGTTCTGAGAGTCGTCTGCTGAAGGATCCACATGTCACCTGGTGGTTGATTTGGCGCCCCCACATCTCATATCAGTCCAAGATTGCGTGATCACGTGCATAGAAGTTCACAAGGGAAGTCCGGTGAGTGATGACATCAGCGTCCGATAAGGATACTCCATAGCTAGCCAGTAGGTGATGACATCAGTGCCAGAAAGGCTTTGCTTCCGGCCACCCAGTAGATGATCAGTGAGCTTCTTTCCTCATCTTTTTTTAAAATTTTCCCTCTTCAAATGCTTGGGAAAGCCATGTTGGCTCCTTAAGAGATCCCTTGCAACCTTGCTTCCCTTTTTATCAAAGGGCTTGACCATGTTTGGTTGCTCTTAATCTTTGGCCAAAAATTTTTGTCTATAAGTGGAAATAGGGCAAAGCAAAATGGTTTCTGCATCTGGGCATTGTGAATCAAATGATTTTGGAATTTGGGTAATTGATAGATATGGTCTTCTTTTGAACTTAACCGTTTTCTTGGTGTCCCAGTCAATAGATACTATTGCTCAGTGCTCCGCTAACCAATGCAACAAATGAAGGCAAGTTGTTGATGACACTAGGCTTCTTCAATGGAATGTTCCATATTCTTTTTTGGTGTTGGTGATTGGACTCAAGACCTCGGATCGTAATTGTGTTTCTTGATGTGGGTTGAGCTTGGTTTTCTTTCTTTGTTTATGTTGCATTGAGCCCCAATGGTATTTCATGAAATAGGATATTTGTTTTGATCTTGCGGGATTTGGAGAGATGGGCTTGTTTGTTGTAGGATTCTTTTGAGTTTGGATGCAATGATTCATATCACCGTTCATATGATTGTTCTTG
This sequence comes from Sextonia rubra, assembly GCA_037013555.1. Taxonomy (NCBI): domain Eukaryota; kingdom Viridiplantae; phylum Streptophyta; class Magnoliopsida; order Laurales; family Lauraceae; genus Sextonia; species Sextonia rubra. Next base: position 13,794,231 of record JASUAD010000012.1, read on the forward strand.
GTTTTCAATTGAATTTGGAGAAATGGCCTTGTTTGTTGTAGACTTCCAGGAACCTTTCAAGTTGGATTGTGATATGGACATCAGCCCTAATTCCTTAAGTTCTTTCAAGGTTTACCGACGAAAAAGGCATAGGGTTGCAAATCGAGCTACTTTATAGATGGATGACGTGTATCCCCACTTTGATCACCAAGATTTTGCATATCAACCGTTGGACTACAATTCTAATGACATTCGACTGTTGGATTTCGCTAGATCTAACTTTTGATAGATAGAAGGCCCCACGTGCACAATCATCTTGCAGGATCCATGATGGGAAGTGCGGCATGAGAGATATAAAAAAATTACTAAAATAAAGCGGGGGCCAAGGAAATTTAAAATAAAACTACAAGTGAAAAAGGCTCAAAATTTAAAAGAAATAATCAAAGAGGGTCCCGCAACTTATGTTGTAATGTTCTTCGGATTCATGCGCATATATCATGTGCACGAAACCCTGTGCTTAAGTCATTGCCGACATGTTAATTTTTTTTTTAATTTTTACATTGTGATGATGTTATCACTTTAGGCCTTATGTATTATGAGATTATTATCTTCTTCCTTATGTTATGTTATGAAATGAATGCTGTGGAATTAGAAAAAAAAACCCCCCTCTTTTGAGTCCTCTTCAGTCTCCACTTCTTACTCAAAGGTCTTCAGCGCGGCCTCCTTTAGATCTGAGTTTGGTGAGTGCCCAAGCCAAAGGTATCCACTTATCTTCGTCTAGCTTCTTATCTTTGCATCCTAGATCTACAAACCAACCATTCAACCCATACACCCTCCTGAAACCTAAACCTAACCATCCAAACAATATCAATTATCCTCTCAAACCCAAGCCCAAACGCAACCACCAAGCCATGCCCATATTCCGAAATTTAACCATTCCACTAACCCCAAACAATCCCAAAACCAAGCCACACTCCCCCAAACCCATACCACACTTCATCCAAAACCCAAAGAATCTGGCCGAGCCCTAGGTGGGTCCTACCTGATCCATTTAATCTGACCCCACCTATTTTATTGGATTTTCTCATTGTTTCTGCCTCAGACTGGAATTTAATTGAAATCCCTAGCTCTGAAAATCAGTTTGAGCCTTTATAATGCTGTGGAAAGACTAATTTCAAATCTGAATTTTAATACTCATCACCAAATTACACATTGTCCAATTGCACTCGAATTGAGCCAAGCCATCTGATCAAATCCTTGCATCAGGAACAAGTCATTCATGTGAATTGGCTATTCCCTAAGCAGGTGGAACTTCTAGCTTCCAATGAGATCCTTCCCTCTCACAACTAAAGGAGCAATTATTGCAGGACTTGAGACGTGGCCTTGGAACATTACAAATTACCAGTTTATTTTCAATGCTGGATAAAGTATATGGTGTAATTTATAATTTAGAATTAATTATTAATTTTCAGATTGATCTCAATTCCATATTAGACTACATCACACCTTGTCCTACATCAGTTTGAAATGCAATGATTCATATCATTGTTCTTGGTTGTCTCTGAATTTTATCGTAGTCATTTGTTATACTGTTTTCTTGTTTTGATTTTTACAAGATTTCTTAAAACTGTTCAAGTGTTTGAAGAGATTGGGGTTTTGATGAAAAGGGAGTTATCGGGTATTGTTTGAATGTTTTGCAATCTAGGTGAGAATGGAAATACAGTTTTTAGGGAAAAAATACATCAAATCGTGAAGGTGACATCTTCGGTTTTCATTTTCATACAAAATAAAATCATTGCATACCAAAAACAACTAAAAACTAAAAATGTTTAAGCATTGTCTATCATAAAACGTCATCGAATCAACCGCGTGCCTTAGGACCATGGCCCTGCTAAAGGATCTATGAGTGCTACGCTCTGTTAGTACTAACTCCGTTAGGCCCTCTTTCCTTTCTTTCTTCTTAAAAAACATTGCCCCTCTAATAAGCTCTTATTTAGACGGTTACCAAACACTGCTATAAAATAAGAGCTTTTTATAATTTTACCAAACAGTTTAATTGTATATTAGAACTAAAAAAATTAGAGCTTTTATTTTAGACCTCAATTTAATTAGCTCTTATTAGTTAGATTAGAGTTACCAAACGGGCCCTTAAATTGACTAATGTTGTGATGACTGGCAATGTGTACACGATTAGGCGAAAAAATATAGTTAAGTGGAAAGAATCATTGAAAACAGAAAGAAAGAAAGAAAAACCGAAATAATTCACAACAAGCCCAATTGACAATCTTGTTAAATTTTGTGGACTCAATCCATCAGTTGATGTAATAAATTGATTAATTTCTTTATTTATCAATAAAATCATGCTTTACTTTCATGAGATGAATGTTATTTTACTACTTCATGCACATGACCAATACATATGACATAATGGTTCATGAGTTAAACTGGGTCTCATTAGTATATTAGATGTGATATATGTGCATGAATGAGATCCACACGCGGGAGATATATGTCACAAATCTTATACTTAAATAACTTCACAACCAGTAATGAGACTGGGCATCTCATTTGATAAGGTTGCAGCACTTTGATCACTATGAGATAGTGTGATTTGTCTCAATCATCAGAATGTAAGATTTTGGATCATGGTGCTGGTACATTGGATGTATTGAAGGACCATAAAATGCACTTTATGGAATTCTGTCTCAATAATAAGGTATGCTCTCATAATTCCCTAGCAATAGGCTCTCAATCCTAAGACATTGATGAACTCAAGTTTCTATCTATTCATTTGCTTTGAGTCACCAATGAGTGAGGCCAACTGTAGGTTAACACCTCGGTGTCTTGGGTATGTGGCAGTAGAACTGTGGGAACGTTGAATGATCAAGATGGAATCTATCTCTATTATCTCCTTGTGCCAATTAATGGATCTGTCATTAGTAAGTGCGCACTCATCTCAATTAGGAGTTAATTAAATGGTACTGATGATTACTGTGATTAATTGGGGCTCAAGGATAACAAGATATGAAACTTATATTAGAAAAGATAGATTTATTCCAATTGATCCACAGATATTGATAGAGAGGCCTACTTGTGGTAATTGGGAAGTTTAGAGTCTTCATTGTAATTTATTCCTAAGACTGAAGTGCAATTGCATTTATATAGTGGTGTTATTTGCAATTAACTATGAGCCCGGATTGCACATGAGATGTGGGGTCCCGGTATTCCAGTTGGAGCCAGCTTTCTAAGGAATCCCTAGTAGTCCCCACGCTAGCCCAAGTTATTAGAAAATACTAATCCGATTTGAACTCTAGAAAGAAAGGAGAAAGTTGCTAATTGCTTTGGAAGTAAGACTTCTAAGCAAGGAAAAGATTTAAAAGTATATAAAATCTCTTAGAACATCCAATAAGAGTCTCTTTCACGCCCAAAACCTTGTTTGTGCAAGAGTTGCACGAGTCTTCTCTCCTTCTCTCTTCTAGTTCCTTGGAATTTCGAGTTGGAATTTCTCCTGAAGATTCCACCAATCTTCTTAAGAAAAGAAATCCAATTCAGGTCATAGTATGAAAGGCTAAGAGGTGTTGAAGATTCTCATCACCAGTAGAGTCGCAACTTCTCCATTAAAGTACTATGAATCTCCAAAGGTATGATCTACTTCTTGCATGTCGTAGATTATTATGGATGTTTAGTGCTGTTTGATTCTGTTTTTTAAATAAAATATTTATTGTATATAGTCGCGAGATTGAGGGTAATGCATCCTGAATTGAGTTTTTGGTCTTATGAATAGTTGATCCCTGTGTCAAGTGGGTCAAAAGTTTTGAACATCTATCCACGAGACCCACCCACTTCCATCAAATCTATGCTGAGAAACTTGGACCCACGTCTTTATACAAACACAAGAAAGGTTCCCACATTCACATCAAACCCTCGAATTTGTGCAATTTTTTTAGTTTTAGAATTTAGGGATTTGCAAGTTTGGCATTCAGAATTGTGTAGTTGATTTGTAATGTTCTCAATTTAATTAACTCTTATTAGTTTAGCATTCGGATTTTTAATGTTCAGGTTTAGGTTAAGGATTTTGGGGTGAAACTATTTGGGACAAGAAATTAACATGAGGCAGAGGAAATGAAGGACACTGAGACATACATTGAGACAGATAGAGGAAGAGATGCTCAGCCGAGGTGGCTGCGGGGTATGTTCAATGGAGCAGCATTGGATGTTTTGGGTAGCTGAAGCGAGATTTGAAGTGGCGGGTCCATTGAGTTGGTCCGTTCAGAGAAACATCTTCATTCGCCTAATCCATGGGAGCAACCGGGATGCTGGTGGTGATAGAGCAGAAGCATGAGGGAGAGAGGACACAGTAGAAGGGTTCCGGTTTTGAGAGTGCAGGAACGGGGGAAACAGAAACGAAGCAGTCCTCTACATATCCCAGCCCTTGGATCTGACCGCAGATCCGACGGTCAGGGTTGGAGTTTCCATACTACCGTGAGCTGACTTTGCATAGGAAAATTTCCCTTGTATTATTATTCATCTGGAAATAGATCATGAGAACTAACAATTGGGCCTCTTGATGGCGTATCAACCTGCATGCTCCACTCAGAATCCAAAATTTTAGATTCAAAAAATGATTAAAGTCCACTTCACATAGTATCTGTCAATCTGTCTCTACTTTGATTCAGAAATAATGCTTCTAACTCCATTTTTTATGAGCTCAACTGCAGTTTCCTACCAAAAAGGGGGGATAAGTTACAGTTAGATGATTAGAAATTAACCGAAAATCCTTCTACCTATTACATCCTTCATTGGGTTTTTATCATGTGAGACAATTACAGGACTAATTTCAGGCAGAGTTCATTTATGGTTGACAGTCATTTAGGTGGAAAAAAAAAACACTCTCAAGGGACAATTCCATTCATTTATCAGTGAACATAAAGAGGCAATTATGCATCTGCCACACATTGAATATCTTTGAATGTGAATGGTCCAGAATTTGAGGAAGAACACATATTAGAAAAGGGTGGGATAAAAAGGGGCAACCAACTGATTTGTAATTGATTTAACAATCGACTTGCAAATGGTCCGAAAGTCAGTCATATTTGGATCCATGACTTCAAGCAAAAACAAAATACAATTGGAAAAATTGTTTCAAGGTTCCATTTTACATTCAGCTTATCTAATGCACTTGATCATCCAATCAACTTACTTTTGGAGCATCTAAGATCCACTGTGGGCTCTCCTAGCCCATATTCCACTTGATGCAGGAAACATGCAAGTAGGTGGACATAGGTGTGACCCACAATGTGGCTCATGCAATGAGACAATGTGGTTGGTTCTCGCTGGTTTGTAACTCTATGCATATCCATACCAGTATCTTAACCTTACTTTAGCGACATCTAATACCGTCTGACTTGCACAATCACATTACTGTAAGATTAGATCCACTGCAAAGTTTAGGTTACGAAAATAGCAATATGTACCAACAGTCCAAAAGAAGAGTGTTTATCAGTAATATATAAATAAAACCAAGACAAGAAAAGGAATTTCAAAGGTGTCATCTATTATGATCGACATGAAACACCAAATAGTAGGACTAAAATAGCCGAAACCAAAGTCATTTAAAACCTGAGACTGAAGATTCAACCACATTTGCACCTAGCTTGAGAAAACAAGTGCTGCAGTAAATATAGGATAATTATAATCACTAATAATGATAATTACAATCCTTTTTTTTTTCAAGAGTAAAAAATTTTTGAATAGTAGTAAAAAAATTTTTGAAGAGTAAAAAATTTAAAATCCTAATTATGATCATGAAGATAACATAACAACAATTTCATTAACAATAGAAAAAATAGTGTACAAATAAGGCCAAAAACTCAGAACCCCTACAATATTTGCTTTCTCACGTACCTAGAAAAAAAAAGAAGAGGGAAAAAAAAGAAACGAAAAAGAAGACCGCCTTTCACAGGTCTAATTCTCTGGTTACATATAAAACTGTATATTTTTCAGATTAGTAGTTGTAACTTTTATTTAACATTTTTGCTTTTCTGATAAGTTCTTGCTGTTCTTTTCTATAATGAGTTAGTGCCGTCTTTGAGGTATAGAACTTTGAACTCACCTCAAAATAGATGAGAGTCCAACTTTGCATCAATTCCAAGCATAATCAAGCACTAAACCAAGTGGGTACTAAGTTCATCTTATTGCATTTCTCAAGCACACAACCAAGCAATTTTGCAAAGGATCTTTAAAAGATCAACTGATCAAGTCAGCTCACAATTTGACTCGAACTAGACTCAAGTGATTCAGAGAAAAAAGTAAATAAAATTTCATACATTGGTTTCATTCAGCTGTTAAATACAATTTCATATGAAAATTAAATATATATACCTTGCTCACCCCACACTTGGTGCAAATTCAATGCAAGTTGTTCAACGGTTCTCCTATCTACTGGATCACAGAAATTCATGGGAGCTGCTTCATGTATTACTCACAAGCGCTGCTTCCTATCTTTCACAGACAGGCCAAGGCAATTTGTTTTCATGGGTAATACTTAATTCTGCCACCAACACTTAATTCAACTACCTGAATTAATGTAGTAAAAAAAATGAGTTACGGACGAAATTCCCTATGCTAAGCCGAAAATTTGCCTATATATGCATTTGTTAACAACAGTTAAAAAGGATTTTCTATGATTAGAACAATAGAACAATCCCACCTGCAATACTAGCCACAGAAATTAAGACATAACCCTACAATCTACAATGTCAGAACAATACCAGAAGTGACTGCATGCAGTACTACTAACAGGCCAAGTAGCTCAAGGATTTAAATATCTAAATTGAGCATCAACTTGGTTAAGTCCACTTGGGTATTCTTTCAAATTTTTTCTTCAAAATGATTGAAAGAAATCAACTAAACTGGAAGCAAAGAGAGTAGATACCTTGGAAGTTAAGAAAAGTCATATACAAAAAGCATTCTACCACATGATTCAAAATAACAGCATTCGTGGGCATATTTGCCAGCCTACAAATAATTTGTATTAACCGTATAGACCTGATTTTTAAGCACCACAAAAATCTAAATATAATTGAAAAGCTGGAACCTTGTAGAATGATAGATTCTTTTTCCCTTCTCATTAGGGGATAGTGTATGGGTACTTATCAGACTCTAGACGCTCATGCATGCCATGTACCATAGAATGGTAGAGTAATTCGATATTGAATTGAAAAGTAGGCAAAATCAATAAAATTCGCTAACGAACCCTAATTAGAAAGCTGGAGACTAAAGAACTAGACATAATATGATGATAAATAGCCCCTAAAAAAGTAAAGTTAGCTCAAAATGTAGACATCTGCCATTTGGAGCCTATAATCATGCTTTTTCTTTTTCAAATTTGATCCTGACAACCCTAAAAGAAGCATTCCCCTGACTTCTTTGAAAACCCAAAATCAAGCAAAGATGCAAACAACTTCTCTATGAAGTTTCATGTAAAGGTCTGCATCAGTGCATATCAGCCAATACACAACTTTAAACAAACTGATAAATACAACACAGTTTATCATATTGGTCAGTGGTCACCATCAATACATGTTATGTATTGGATGAAACACAGCATATCAGTCAATATTTTATAGTATAGATATATGTGCAATATTGATTAATAGAAAATTGGCATTTTCCTCATTTGAGTATGAAACCTGAACGTGGACCAACTCACTCAATTCACTGTAAGTTTGGCTGCTTCATAGAGAACATACTTGTTGTTTTCTTCTCTCTGTGTTTTTTCCCTCCTTTCTTTCTTGCCTCCCTTTTTTGTTTCTTTTTTTCTTTTAAAGTTTTTCCAAGAGACATATCAGTATACTGGCTCAGTAAATTATTTTTAACAGAAAACTGACTTAATAGCTTGCAAACCAAATTTACTTGGAGAACTTGTATCCATGAAAGAGTTCAGTTAGCACTGGTAAATTGCATTTGACCCTTTAGGAAAGCAGCAGTCAACCAGATATCATCAGCTAAAAATTACCTGATGCAACCAAGGGATTATGGGGTCCAGAAACCTTTGATCTAGCAAGTGTGCTGATATAGTGCTGATAATATCACTAACTGTATCACGTTATTTAAGTGAAAGCATTTCAAGAACAAGGCCAGTTCTGTCCATCAATTCTATCAAAATAAGATCATTGCTAGAGCAGAAAGCGGCCAAAAACACAGTGTTGAGATGCCCCATCCAAAGAAAATCTTTCATACAATTCCAAAAACTATTCTCACATTCCAAAATATTCTGTTCAGTTTTTAAGGCATGAACTGAAACAGATAGTAGTTCTGCACCCTTTCTAGATTGAAATTTGAATCCAACACTCTTCCCAACCCCGTTGGCTATAGGATTTTTAATTATGTTTAGTGTAGAATATCTCCACATTTCAACTTCTTGTCTAATTGAATTTCTTGACCTGCTCCTTGACAATGTAGTATCACCACACAACTCCCTAATTTTTTATGGCACCAATGACTGTCTGTAAGTTGTATTCACAGCTGGCCTAGGAGTGCAGGTAGAGAACCTAGGAGAAGATGAGACGCCTTCATTGTAATTCAAACCCTTTGAGATGGACGTTTCAGAATCGTTCTCACAGCAAAGTAAAATTCCATGCTATTTTATCTACCGCAAGCTCAGACTGAGTACCTTTGAATGCAACAAACACATGTTCTCCATTGAATCCCCAATAAATACCTATGCAATGAAAAAAAGGGAAAGAGTGAAGCCCACATGATTGTTATTATACAAAGCCACAAGGAAGAGAATTATGTCTATGGTCTTAAAAGACATTGACATATGAATGAAACAAATATGCAATTCTCACAAGCTTATCCAGTTATAGAAGTAAACATGGATAAGGAGACTAGTGTGCTAGACAGCCAGCTCTGAATATTGACAATCTGGGGAGATAATGTGGTCTATTACTGAGACAGCAAATCCAAAATTAAAGGAAGAAAACAATCATTTAAATGCCAACCAACATATTATCAAAAATGGAAACAATAGGATTTTTAGAATTAACACATAAGCAATAGCCAACAATGAAGTTTTCAATAGACCAGGAGTTTTTTCTTCAATGGTAACCTTCATTAAATAAAAGCTTAGCAGCATAAGAGATACATGCTGTCAAGCTAAAGGCCTAAAAAGAAAGCCCCCAAAAGAAGGGGAAGCCCACAACAAAAAGCAGAAAACTGCATATGGGCAGATAAAACAAGCTCCTAAATATGTAATAGTCCATAAAATGTAATTGATGTAAACTAGGAGGGTCAATGGCTAAAAGACCATGTTACAACCTCTGCGTAGGCTAGTGAGAAAAAATTGACCATGCCCATGGGCAGCTAAAGTGACCACATAGGAGACGACACAGCCATGGTTGAATATCATAGTTGCACTGGGCAAAGCCGCCAGCCTTGCAAAACAACATTGTTGTTCGCTGCTATTGTGTCCCATCGCAAAGTGGATTTTCATTTATCCCTTAGATAATTTGAAAAAAAAATCCCAATAATCCAAAATTTGGGAAAAATACCAGTTTCTGTCTTCTCTTATTAGGGTTCATTATAAAGGAATTTATTGGTCATTTTCAAATTCCTATCCATCTAATCCCAAATTATTATATCCATGAAGCTTCAACTACACCTTCACAATTAACAGCATCAGCATAGACCATCAAAGTGGAGCACGTCACTACAGCATTCGTAAATTCTTCAGTTAGTAGCTTCTGTCTTCATGGCAGACGAGATCAAACAATGGAAGCATTATTCTCTGATACTATGTAGACATATTCTTGAATTAAAGAGTACTAAATAGAGAAATAATTTTTTTCTCTGTCTTGACATATCATATAAGAGAGGACTTGCATCCTTAAAGTAGAGATCTCTAGAGCCTTTGTACAAGTTTTGTACATGGAATATAAACAATGGAACCCATCCAAAAAAAAAAGAGACAAAAAGTCTAAAAGAGATATATACAAAGGTATGATGCTCCTTAATTCGACACTAATTTGTAGCTTCGCTTTATATAGTACTCTGAACTCCGAAGTAAGGAGGGATCACAAAGTGGGAATACTTGACAATTCTCATAGCAGTAAACACATAAATGCATGAAATCGATATATGAGTCCTAAGGGTTGAAATTTAAGTATTTAAAGTGAATTTGAGACTTTAAAAAAGTTCACATTACCTTATTGTCCTTTATAATTTGCTTTAGAGGTCGTAGTTAGAGGCTTGTGCACTCCAGAAGTCATTAAAGGTAAAAGCTAAGCAAAAGAAGTAGACATCTTCAACATGGGATGCATAATATTCTTTTGCTTCTCCAAAGCATCGCATTCGCTCAATAAAAGTACATGTGTACCTTTCTCAGATTGCTCCAAGTAGCACCTGAGATAAAATACAAACATCCATAAATATCATTAAAATAAAATATGGACATTAAACACTAACATTAACATCTCAATACAAGCATGTATAAATATCATTAAAAATAAATAGACATGAGATGCTAACTAACCTTCAAATTTGGTGGACACTCTCCCAAATGACAAGTGGAGTTTTTATGCAGCCTAAGTAGGCAGAAAATATCATGATTAACATATGATCTAGCTTTTTAGCGTGCTGCATGCATGGAGAATGAATATATTTAGTCAAACTTGACGTAAAACCCAAGTCTCGTCATTCGCTAACATCTCGAAAAAGCCGCATTTGTTTTGTCACACCCAAAAAAAATTAGGTGCGAAGATATGATTTGCACAGTGTTGAACAACATTAGCAACATTGATATCATGTAAGACAATAAAAATAAGTGACCACTAAAAGAAGAAAGAAAAAAACATATATAATTACCTCTAATTTGGTTAGTTTTTATCATGCTGTCTATGAGGTTTAAGTCTTTATAAAATCCTCGTATCAATTTGAAATTTGGACAATATTGCTCCCACGCCATCACATTATCTTCTTTTCTGTGCGGGCGGGATCCTTTGGAGATGCAAAAGATTATTACGCATCTCATGCTGAAGACGCCTATTTCTTTCACTTGGCTTTTACCCTCAAATGACTTTCAGAGCGCACAATCTTCGAACTTCATCCTCTAAAGCAAATTATAAAGGATAAGAAGATGCTAAAAACTAATTTGCAATCCTACGATCTTTTAAATAATTTGCATTCTTATGACTTTCTCAATATTGTTAAATATTAAATAGACATAAATGACATAATTTTAAATTGAATTTATAGCACCTATTCTTAGGACATTTGGCTATAAAACCAAATGTTCTAAATGCACTCAAATTGTATAATTTAGGTGACAGTGTCTTAACATATATCAATATATTAGTCGGCCTTAGTTTGATAGGTGCATGTCCACTTCCATGTAACTAAGAGACACCATTTACGACACCTCAACATCAATAAAACGAGGTTAATGGTAAGAATATATAGTATGATTCATATTCGCAGACGTGTCTTATATGTCATCTCTTAATTATATGGAAGAGGATATGCACATACCAAACTAAATTCGACAAATATATTGATATCTGTGAAGACCATGTCACCTAATCTATATAACTTGAGTGCAGCTAGAAATTTGGTTCTTTAGCCAAAAATCCTAAGAATAGGTGTTATAGATTCAATTTAAAATTTTGTCAACTATCACTATTTAATATTTAACAATATTGAAAAAATCATACAAATGCAAATTACTTAAAAGATTATAGGATTGTAAACTAGTTTTTTTGCATCTTATTGTCCTTTATAATTTGCTTTAAAGGTTGTAGTTAAAGGATTGTACACTCCGGAAGTCATTAGGGGTAAAAGCCAAGTAAAAGAAGTAGACATCTTCAGCATGGAATGCATAATATTCTTTTGCATCTCCAAAGGATCTCATCCACACTATAAAAAGTACATGTGTACCTTTCTCAGATTGCTCCAAGTAGCACCTAAGATAAAATACAAACAACCATAAATATCATCAAAATAAAATATGGACATTAAATACTAACATTTACATCCCAAAGCAAGCTTGTATAAATATCATTAAAAATAAATATGGACATGAGATGCTAACTAACCTTCAATTTTAGTGGATACTCTCATAAATGATAGGTTGAGTTTTTATGCAGCCTAAGTAGGTAGAAAATATCATGGTCAACATATGATCTAGCTTTTTTTAGCGTGCTGTATGTATGGAGAATGAATATATTTAGTAAATTTGACATAAAACCCAAGTCTAGTCATTCGGTAACATCTTGAAAAAACCGCATTTGTTTTGTCACACCCAAAAAAAAAAAAAAAATAGGTGTACAAATATAATTTGCACAACGTTGAACAACATTAACAACGTTGATATCATATAAGATAGTAAAAAGAAGTGACCACTAAAAGAAGAAAAAAAAATGTATCTAATTACCTCTGATTTGGTTAGTTTTTATCGTGCTGTCTATGAGGTTTGAGGCTTTATAAAATCCTTGTATCAATTTGAAATTTGGACAATATTGCTCCCACGCCATGACATCATCTTCTTTATTGTGCGGGTGGGCTCCTTTGGAGATGTAAAAGAATATTATGCCTCTCATGCTTAAGACGCCTATTTCTTTCACTTGGCTTTTACCCTCAAATGACTTCCAGAGTGCACAATCCTCAAGCTTCAACCTCTAAAGCAAATTATAAAAGATAATAAGATGCCAAAAAACTAATTTGCAATCCTATGATCTTTTACGCAATTTGCATTCTTATGACTTTCTCAATATTGTCAAATATCAAATAGACATAAATGACATAATTTTAACTTGAATTTATAACACCTATTCTTAGTACTTTTGGCTAAGAAATAAAATATTCTAGATGCACTCAAATTGTATAATTTAGTTGACAACGTCTTAACATACATCAATATATTAGTCGGCTTTAGTTTGATAGGTGCATATCCACTTCCATGTAACTAAGGAACACCATTTACAACACCTCCACATCAATAAAACGAGGTTAATGGTAAGAATATATAGTATGATTCATATTAGCAAAGGTGTCCTAAATGCTGTCTCTTAATTACATAGAAAAGGATATGCACATACCAAAATAAATCCGATAAATATATTGATATCTGTGAAGGCCTTGTTGCCTAAATTATACAACTTGAGCGCAACTAGAACATTTGGTTCTTTAGCCAAAAATTATAAGAGTAGCTGTTATAGATTCAATTTAAAATTATGTCATCTATCTCTATTTAATATTTAACAATATCGAAAAAAAAAAACATACAAATGGAAATTACTCAAAAGATTATAGGATTGTAAATTAGTTTTTTTGCATCTTATTGTCCTTTATAATTTGCTTTAGAGATTGTAGTTAGAGGATTATTGTCACACCACAATCCCAGGAATTGCGGATTAGAATAGGCCCCGAGGTGTGAATACGTAATCCCGTAACAATCCGTGCCATGCAAAGACATACATGGGTCACTACAAAGGATATTCCACAGGAACGTATGGGGAATGTCCAACAACACGTAGATTAAATGTCAAACATAATGCGGAAACCTATAAAATACATCTGTAATGATCATAAGCCATATATAGAAGGAATATTATATCATCATAAAATAGACTTAAAGTCTTTTAGTTAACCATTCCCAAAAACACATACAATCAACAATCACATAAACATGTCCATCATACAATGTCCATCAAATAAGTCCCAACAAAATAAGGAAGCATGTTAAACACCAGTCCAAACATCTCAAGATTATCAACCAAACAACAACCTATTGACACTCTTCGCAAGACGACTAATAGAAGACGCCGTCTTTTTTCCACTCTTCTATACCCCCACGTACCGTTGGGGAACGTACCGTTGGGGCACCCTCCAGGGACGCATCGACAATTGTGTTGGGATTTGGTTCCGTACCTATAACATCAAGGGTAACATTGTTAACACGACAATTAAGCAAATATAGAGATATATATATGACCAACATGATGCATCAAATGAATCAGAGTGCATATTGATTAAAGAAAGCAATAACCGTAAGCTAGGCATATTGTGCATGAATAAGCATGAGTAACGAATCATAGACAGATTATCAAATATATTAGTTGGCATCCACAAGGCTATATTCTCCCAAAAGAGAACGTATCATCTAAAGGGAGCATATAACATACATATGAAAATTACGCTAGGAGATTAGTCTAACTTCCCGATGAGCGCCAACAACTCCTCCATAAACTACTGCAGCAGTGACATAAGGGACACCCAGATTGGTCCCGTCGAACTTAATAAGGGTACAAGCTAATTGGTGCTGACTCAACGGTATCAAGACCAACTCGAATTCATATCTATCATACTTATGATCGTCTCATATTCATACATATCAATCATACTTATCATGCCATACATATGGGAGATTCGGTCTTGAGATCATATGCTGCAACACCCTGACCCGATTTGATCGGGATTAGTGGCTAATTCCTAATGATTTGGTTGCTAATTGTGTTTTATTCTTGTTTTTTGTTGGTTTTGGGTTATGGATAGGTAGTTGAGTTGGGGTTAACCTGGTTTAGGTAGACATAAGCCCTTTTTCGTAATATTCGATTTTGTTCGATGTCGTCATTCATGCATCATCTTGGTATTAACGCGTGTCTTTTATTATGCTTGTCAATTCCCGTAACTATGTCGTTTGCCAAATATGTTACTTGTTTCCGTTAAAACCGTCAATGACTCAAACTGGAAATAGCCTAAATGCTTGGACTTTATTGCAAATTGGCTTTATGTTTATCTTTATAAGCCACCGACCTTTTCTTCTCCTTCTCTCCCTCACTGTTCTGTTTCTCTCTCTCTCTCTCTCTCAGGAGTCTTCTTCTGCTGCTCCTTCCTCCTTCCTTTTCGTTGCTCTAGCTGGAGAAAGAAGTTGTGCACGTCCGTGTTTGAGCATCCCTCGTGTGTTTTGAGGTGAGTTGGAGTTCTTGCAGTGTTTCTTTTCTTTCTTCTTCTTCTTGTTCTCGTTATCGATTGGTATTGGTCCTCACGGTTCTCTTTTCTTCTTTTCTGCATGCATGGCGATTAGAAGCATGTGGTAGTGTGAATTGAGCCCAAGGACAACAGAGAGTGTGTTAGACGCCATTGAAGGCAAGTATAAGCATAACTTGGCTAAACTATGTGGATATGTGTTTGATTAAGAGTAAGTCATATGTTCTTGCTTATGAATGATATGTACATACCATCTTGTGATCAGTTCCCTCTATTTCATGTGATTTCGTCAGTTTGGATGTGTTTCAGTGTTTCTGTAATCAGTTCAGAAAAGACTTCCGTGTGTACCACGGCTAAGCCGTAAGTCACCTTCCGCTTAAAGTCCAGAGAGGGAAAAACCCAGTTTTCCTCTACGGCCAGGACACGGCTAAGCCGTATATTGTCCTACGGGTAAGCCGTAGCTCAGCCGTGACCCAGCCGTAGATCAATACAGGGTGCCTTTTTCTGAATTAACTGAAAGCAAGCAATTGGCAGACCTTCTACGGCCCAGCCACGGCTAAACAGCAGAACAGCACACGGTTAAGCCGTAGAACAAATTACGGGTGAACCGTAATTGCGGATGAACAGTAAAAGGAACCGCGGTGGAGCCGCAGTGCAGATTACGGCTATGCCGTAAGATGCCTACGGTTATGCCGTAAGTTCACTTACGGCTAAGCCGTATCACCCCTGAAACATGAAGAACAAGGATAGGCTTAAAAAAGAGACTGATATGGCCTTCATGATAGAATGTAGATCACCTAGACTTGCCCAATGGTCTGAATGTATGACATGAATGATCTCGAGGACTGCGAATAATTCATGCACGTTATCCGGTTGTTTAGCACCTCCCAATGGGTGTTGGTTTAAGGGGCTTCGGTGCACATTCCAGATACACTGCAACACTAGACAATGGTGCATCGGACAACTTAAAACTACATCATCATGCACGGTTAGAAACACTGGATAACTAGAATAGGATTGGCTAGTAAAAGATCGTGATTCCGGAAAGATAATCTGATTGCATGGCATGTTGACTTTGGTTTTTGCCCTCTTATACGCATTCTATGCTGGGGCACACGATTGGATATTTCTAGCTCTGTCCATGGTTAATCCCGGGTGGAATAGCGATCTTGCATGTTCGATCCTACTATTTGACGCACGTGAGTTGATATGTCTTCATCCTTGGTTACCTGCATGCTTTCTACTCTGTTGGCATCCATTATATTGTTGTTGCTTTGTTCAGTTTGATATATTTGATTATTTCATTCGTATGACCTCTTGCACCGTCACGTTCTGATAAGAGATACATGTTATGCTATGCACACAATATGATATGCACGTTATGATAAGTTATGCATATTCTTATGTTTGTTTGTTTGTTTGTTTGACTCCATATGGTCCGGCACTACTGAGCCTCAGCCTTAGGATCCCAACGGGGTGACTTTGGTATAGGTTTTTATGACCTTGCTGCAGTAAGGAAATGTCTTGGGAAATCCGGACCCCAGGAACCCGAGACCCATCTGGCCCATGGTGTTCTCATCATGTTTACAAGATCCCTACTTTGGGAGCATATGGCGTACGTAATAGCCACCTAGTATGTATGTACACATTGATTCATGGAGCATATGTTAATTTGAATGCATAACAGACTAGACTACTACATTGACATGTTATAATTATTTATGTCCTTTATTCTGTTAGAGACCACACGTGTTAACTTGTTACTGCTTATACTTTGCTGAATCGTCGTATTCATGAGTTGTCCTTAGTGTTGCAGGCTCAGGTACCCTCGACCGTGTTCAGGTCGGTCGTCAGTTTGCAGGAGAGACTCCAGCTGTCTCTTCAGGTTACGGAGTTTGTGTCATCACTCTACCAGAGCACGACTGTTCTGCATGCATGCATATTGCTTTCTTTTCATGTCATTGATTGTACTCATGTTCGATACATTGTACTTGGATCCCAATTTGTATGTTCCGATCTTTATGTCAGTCTTTGAATATCATTCCTTTTGTTTCTTGTGTGTCTCGTGTCACATGTTGATACTTGTAGCTTCCGCATACTTATCGCACGTGTGTTTTTCCTTGTGCATGTGCATCTAGACCGGGTCTAAGTGCATATGCACGGGAGTGCGTGTGTCGCTGGTTAGGTTTTTGCTAACCCCCGATCTCCTGGGCTCGGGTTGTGACATATGCAATCATAAAAATTGGAATTAGCAAGGTAACTAGTAATTAACAATGCATATTTAAATGAGCTAAGAGAGCTTGAACCCTCTCAACCTTGACTACACCTATCTTGGCTAACAGGCATGCACTCAGTAGAAGCTCAGACTCGATTCATCTAAAGGTTCGTCAGGAGGAATGGGTACATAATTAGATCATGTTGAGGGTAAAGTTTCGTACAATATGAATGCATTTAAAACAAGAATGTATCAAGAGAATTTACTAGCCAACCCTATGTTAGATAATCCATGATCTCTAGGGCATTAAACACAATGTATTCATAAAACGTCCGCTGTCATTGTGTTACTAATCTTGGTGTTACATTGTGTATACAAATAACACCTCTTCTTATGCCAAAACCCACGACGTCACATCGAGAATTCGTCCAGAAAATCGAAAGGGATAAGTGACAGCTCTACACTCGTCCTCCTTATCATTTGATCACCATTGGGCTAAGTTAATTGAGGAAAAGGTAACATATCTAAAGCCCTACAAGGTCATTTGAAATCCCTAATATCCTAAGTTCACAGTGTTCTTACGGCTTAGCCGTACATATGTTACGGCTTAACCAAGTGGCTTAGTTTTTCCCTCAAGTTCATATGCGGTTATGGCTTAACAGTATATTAGCCTACGGCTTAGCTGTAGCTTAGCCGCTACGGCTAGTTTACAGCTTAGCCGTGGGTCAACTGTGGAAGGAAGATGAAATTTAGGCTATCAGGAAAGCTCGCCGTAAACTAACTTACGGCTTGGTCATGAGTGGGTTATGGCTTAGCCGTAGTTCATTCCACGGCTTAGCCGTACTTCAAAAGTGAGTTTTTTTGCTCTCTGGATTCTGAGCCGTAAGAACTTACGACTTAGCCGTAAGCTTTAAAATTTCTGAAGACAATTTTGGAGCACGAGTCCAATATAGAACTCCTAGCACTTGGTTCCAATAAGGTTCCTTACGCTTTCAAATTTCCATAATAGGTCTTACATTGCCCAATATCATCAATGTTGCATAATTATACTCATTATCACCAATTCAACATATGTGTGCTTAATCAAGGGTGAATGAGCTGTAACTTACATTTAAAAGGATCACTTCAAGAATCAACAAATTTAAATATACATTTAATAATATATACTCTAATACTTGCCTTTTATACAGTGCCTGACCCTATCAATTTCTCCTTGGTGTGTAGCTAAAGAAAGCCTCAATAAAAGATAGGTTCTCTACATATAAGACATGCAAATGATGAATCTAATGTAGAATACATGCATTTTGTATATTTGAGTCTTCTTGACTCTATTAAACTCAAAGAATTGAAATGGGGGTAGAGGTTTC
Organism: Sextonia rubra; assembly: GCA_037013555.1. Classification (NCBI taxonomy): domain Eukaryota; kingdom Viridiplantae; phylum Streptophyta; class Magnoliopsida; order Laurales; family Lauraceae; genus Sextonia; species Sextonia rubra. Next base: position 13,812,777 of record JASUAD010000012.1, read on the forward strand.
ACCTTAAGGAGTTGTAGCTTGAAAGAGAAGGTGATTCTAAAGAGAGAGATGCACAAGGGAAGAAGAAGAAGATGAATGGAGCCTATTACTATTGCACGCAAGGCTTCAGGTCATTGTTTCCAGCTCCAAGCTCAGGTGGAGATGAAGAAGTGTGGAGAAGGGAAGTGGTTCCAACGAAACACAGAAGGGAAGATAGGGAGAGACGTTGGGTTCCTCCTTTTAACCAAATTTTTCTGAAGTTTTACATGAAAGTCCACATTTTTTGGAAAACTACAGTTTGGGTCACATGGGCCTCAATTGGGCCGAGATGGGTCCGAATCAAGTTGGTCCCAACATGAAAGATGATCTACACAAAGAATTACACAAGATGCAACTAATGAGGTGTCAATATGATACAAAAACGCTAAATTACAAGAGGACCCTTACTACCTAGATAAAGTCCGAACTTGACCCAACTACCTATCCATGACCCAAGCCCAAAGGATTTGAGTTAAATTATCCTAAACAAAGTTTAATTAGTATAAAACAAGATTAATTATCATAATCAGTTGGGATCAAGACCTTACAATTATGCGCTCCGGAAGTCATTAAAGGTAAAAGCCAAGCAAAAAAAGTAGACATCTTCAGCATGGTATGCATAATATTCTTTTGCATCTCCAAAGGATCCCATCTGCACGATAAAGAAGAAAATGTGATGGTGCGAAGTAATATAGTCCAAATTTCAAATTGATAGAAGCATTTTCTTGGATTCAATTTAAAATTATGTCATCTATCTCTATTTAATATTTAACAATTGAAAAAATCATACAAATGCAAATTATTTAAAAGATTACAGGATTGTAAACTAGTTTTTTTGCATCTTATTGTCCTTTATAATTTACTTTAGAGGTTTTAGTTAGAGGATTGTGTGCTCCGGAAATCATTAAGCGTAAAAGCCAAGCAAAAGAAGTAAACATCTTCAGCATAGGATGCATAATATTCTTTTAGATTTCCAAAGAATCCCGTCCGCACGACAAAAAGTACATGTGTACCTCTCTCGGATTGCTCCAAGTAGCACCTGAGATAAAATACAAACATCCATAAATATCATTAAAATAAAATATGGACATTAAATACTAACATTTACATCTCGGTACAAGCATGTATAAATATCAATAAAAATAAATATAGACATGAGATGCTAACTAACCTTCAAATTTGGTGGACACTCTCCTAAATGGCAGGTTGAGTTTTTATGCAACCTGAGTAGGCAGAAAATATCATGATCAACATATGACCTAGCCTTTTTTGCGTGCTGCATGTATGGAGTATGAATATATTTAGTCAAATTTGACGTAAAACCCAAGTCTAGTCATCCACTTCGTTTTGTCACGCCCACAAAAAATTAGATGTAAAGATATAATTTACATAATGTTAAACAACATTAGCAACATGGATATCATATAAGACAATAAAAAGAAGTGACCACTAAAAGAAGAAAGAAAAAAACATATCCAATTACCTCCAATTTGGTTAGTTTTTATCGTGCCGTCTATGAGGTTTGAGGCTTTATAAAATCCTTGTATCAATTTGAAATTTGGACAATATTGCTCCCATGCCATCACATTATCTTCTTTATTGTGCGGGTGGGATCCTTTGGATATGTAAAGAATATTATGCATCTCATGCTCAAGATGCCTATTTCTTTCACTTGGCTTTTATCCTTAACTGACTTCTAGAGCGCACAATCCCAAAACTTCAACCTCGAAAGAAAATTATAAAAGATAATAAGATGCTAAAAAACTAATTTGCAATCCTATGATCTTTTAAATAATTTGCTTTCTTATGACTTTCTCAATATTATTAAATATTAAATAGAGATAAATGACATAATTTTAAATTGAATTTATAACACCTATTCTTAGGACTTTTGGGTAAAAAACCAAATGTTCTAAATGCACTCAAATTGTATAATTTAGGTGACAACGACTTAATATATATCAATATATTAGTCGGCTTTAGTTTGATAGGTGTATATTCACTTCCATGTAACTAAAAAACACCATTTACGACACCTTTGCATCAATAAAACGAGGTTAATGGTAAGAATATATAGTATGATTCATATTAGCATAGGTGTCCTAAATGCTATTTCTTAATTACATGGAAAAGGATATACACATACCAAACTAAATCTAACAAATATATTGATATCTATGAGGTCCTTATCGCCTAAATTACACAACTTGAGTGCAGCTAGAACATTTGGTTCTTTAGCCAAAAATCCTAAGAGTAGATGTTATATATTCAATTTAAAATTATGTCATCTATCTCTATTTAATATTTAACAATATTGAAAAATCATACAAGTGCAAATTATTTAAAAGCTTATAAGATTGTAAATTAGTTTTTTTGCATCTTATTGTCCTTTATAATTTGCTTTAGAGGTTGTAGTTAGAGGATTGTGTGCTCTGGAAGTCATTAAAGGTAAAAGCCAAGCAAAAGAAGTAGACATCCTCAGCATGGGATACATAATATTCTTTTGCATCTCTAAAGGAACCTATCCGCACGATAAAGAAGATAATATGATGGTGCGAAGTAATATTGTCCAAATTTCAAATTGATAGAAGCATTTTATGAGGCCTCAAACCTCATAGACAACACAATAAAAACTGACCCAAATCAAAAAGGTAATTAGATATGTTTTTTCATTCTTCTTTGAATGATCATTTCTTTTTACTATCTAATATGATATCAGTGTATTCAAAACCATGCAAGTTTTCCTTACACCCAATGTTTTTGGGTGTGACAAAACAAATGCAATTTCTTCGAAATGTCAGCTAATGACTAGGCTTGTGTTTTACATCGAATTTGACTAAATATAGTTATTCTCCATACAAGCAACATGCTAAAAAAGCTAGATAATATCATGGTCATGATATTTTCTACCAGCTCAGGCTACATGAAAACGCAATGTGTCATTTAGGAGAGTATCCACCAAATTTGAATGAAAGTTAGTATCTCATGTCTAAATTTTATTTTAATGATATTTATACATTCTTGATTGAGATGTAAATGTTAGTATTTAGTATCCATATTTTATTTTAATCACATTTATTAATGTTTGTAGGTGCTACTTGGAGCAATCCAAGAAAGGTACACATGTACTTCGCTGTGATCTTTTCAAACCTATTTATATATATTTACACCACCGTGAAAAAATTTAGTAGCAAGGAAGAAATGTTTGATGGGTATTTTGAACAATGACCAAGGTAAACCAAGGCCAACCCGTAAGGAAATGTGATTTTATCATATGCTTGTCGTCCACTATATTTCAATTTTAATTTTTGTTAAGTTTATGCATATATATGAATCATTTTCCTTGCTTATAATGATGCTTTTTCCCCCTTTTTGTGTGTTTCTCCTTGCTTTTCAATGTAATCCTTTTGTACTACGAAACTTTGATAAATAAATCTAACCATTCAAAATAATTATTATAATAATATTAATGAATCTTTCTCATATTCAGCCGCAATACAGTGAAGGATACTTCTTTTTGCAGTTCCTGTTAAAAGATCATCAATACAAAGTTAAGCCATGAAAATGCAAGGACAAATTAGAGTTGCCTTAAAGACGGGTAATAAGAGTTTACAAAATATGAGACAAAAAATAAATAGAGACCCTTGCAGCACACCTCCTTTTTTTTTTATATATATCCATTATTGTTCAAGCAAAAGAATAGAGTCACATATTGCAAAAAATGAATGCATCTAATCCTAATACTCCAAATATGAAGTTCTTTACTCTTCTTCATAATAAGCATTGGAATGTTCTGCAACTTTACAATCATGTGTCATATGATATACAAACTATTTACGGTGAAATAGCATGTTACATATTTTCATCTATATACACGAAAATACACTTGCATGACACTTTCTTCTATATTCCTTTTCACCTTAATCATTTAGACAACAACAATTTTTTTGCTAGAAAAGTTTTTTTTTAAAAGCAAAAGTTCAAAGATGATCAAATGCCTTTGAATTATTAACATTGTTCATATAAACAATCTGACCTTTGGAAACTCACATTTCACCAACTTTCCACCCCACATCAAAGTTCTTCAAGAGTTTGGACTTACATACTAGGAAATTTTTTCAAGTCACAATTTCACCTAAAATACTTAAATTTCGACCTCTTTAGGACTTGTAGATCATTTTCAAGCATTCATGTGTTTAATGCGATGAAAACTATAAAATGAAGCATGTCCACCATAAGGGATTGTGTTCCCTTTCACTTAGGAGAACTTTATAAGTAAATCCACAAAAGTGAAGAATTGAAGAGCATCATACCTTTGTATATACCTCTTGTACATTTTTTGTCTCTTTATTTTCTAATAGGTTTCATTGTGGTCTTCCATGTACAAAACTTGTAGAAAGACTCTAGAGATCTCTACTTTAAGTACACAAGTCCTCTCTTATATGATATCTCTAAATATGAAAAAGTTCTTTTCTCTGTTTTAATAGTCCTTAATTGGTTAATATGTTTACACAATCGTTGTCATCATCATCATCAATGCCTTATCCCCACTATGTTGGGGTCGGCTAGATGAATTCTATTTCTCCATTCCATTCTATTTTGAGCCAAATCCTTAGATAAATTAAACTTCTTCAAATCTGATTTAATGACCTCCATCAATGTTTTTTTTTTGCCAACCCCTACTTCTTGATGGGCCATTTACCTGGATAGCCAATCTTTTCCTCATCGGTGTCATAACAGGCCTACGCTCAACATGCCCAAACCATCTTAAACAGGTTTATTAAATCTTATCCCCTATTGGTGCCACCCTAAATACTCTCGAAAAAGATCATTTCTAATTTTATCTTTTCTATTTTTACTACACATCCACCTAAGCATTCTCATCTCCGCCACATCCATCTTATGTATATGCATCTGCTTAATTAGCCAACATTCTACTTCATATATCATAACTGGTCTAACTACTGTCCTGCAAAATTTGCTTTTCAATTTCATTAGCATTCGTCTGTCACAAAGCACTTCAAAAGCTAGTTTCCACTTCAGCCATCTAGCTTTTATCCTACACTCAACATCTTCGTCAATCTCCCCATCCGGACTAATCATCAAGCCCCATTACCGAAAAGAACTCCCACGTGGTATCTCATGGGTTTCAATTTTGACAGTAGTTTCAACACTTTGTATATGTCCACTAAAGTTGCAATCCATATATTCTGCTTTGTACAACTTATTTTAAAACATCTAGATTCTAATGCCTCTTGCTATCTCTCGAGTTTTGCATTTACACTATCTCTTAATTAATCAATTGATAATATATCATCTACAAACAAAATACACCATCGCACTTCTTCTTGAATATGCGCAATTAACTTATCTATAATAAATACAAAGAGGTAAGGGCTTAAGGCTGATCCCTGATGCAAACTTATAGTCACAAGAAATTCACCTGTTTCTTCACATGTGGTTCTCACATTTATTACTACTCTTTTATACATATCCTTAAAATTTTCAATGTAACTGCTGGGAACATTCATTTTCTTCAAAACCTACCAAATAATGACATCATTTTTCAAAGCTAGACACCTTGCCCAATGCAACTATGGTATTCAACCATTGTTGTATGTTCGCCAATGTGGTCACTTTCGTTGCAATGGAAATGGTCATTGTTTCCTAACTAGCCTGACAAGGTCTTCTAACCATTGGCCCTCATAGATTAAATCACTTGCTCTATACATACTATCACATATTTAAGGGCTGGTCTTATTGGCCCATATGCAGCTTTCTGATTTTAGTTATGGGCTGATGCAGGACAGACCCATAGTCCCCATAGGTCAACCTGTCAATGGCCCAATCCATCTATTTCAATCAAGTCTTTTGGGCTCAGCTCACCTGTATTAGTCTATTTAAAGTTTTATTTGCTTATTTATAGTTTAAGTTGTGTTTAGGTGGATGTTTTGATTTCAATTGTAGAATTGTTTTTAATGGTTGACATCAATCTAGATAGTTTGCCTTCTCTGTGTATGTATTGTAAAGTCTCGTAGGCTTATTAGGGTGAATGATTAATGAAAAGTGTATTTTGAGTGATTTGCATTTTCCAAGTTTCCTCTTCTTTTTCGGGAGTTTGGCCGGGCAAACCTACCCCTCCACCTTCCATCTCTTGCCCTTCAACCCTGTCCATCCCAACCCGCCGCATCATGTGGTATTAGAGCCGAAAAATGATCCGACCATGTTTCGATCCAGCCAGGTTTCGATCATCAGCAATCCATCTTCCCCACCGAACATCACCACCACCATCCGGCAATCCCAATAGTCACAAAGCCTTCATCACGATCATGTCCCTGCACCACATCCAGATCCACAAGTCGTACCCTCTTCAAGCCCTAACCCTTTCCACGCAAATCCTGCACACCTAACCAAATCTATCCGAAGCCCTAAACCCCTTTCCCCAATAGCCCCTCCAAATCCCTCCGCCAACTAGAGCGAGTCCCTACCAGATCCCTAACCTCTCCAAATCCCTCCGCCGCATTGGCCGAACACCGACTAGATCCACTCCCTACCAGCCGAGCTTGTCGGTCAACGTCGAACCAACTGAAGCCACTCCAGATCCCTAACCCCTTTCCTAACTCAGAAAACCCTAACCCAGATTCCTAATAGAAAGAAGAGAGAGAAAAAAAAGGAAGAATCTGGGCATACCTGCATCGAACACAGCGCCAACGTCGTCTTCACCTTCTCCAGCAACAACGCCACCACCATGGTTGCTCCGTCACTGTCGACTACCTCTCCGCCTGCAGAAGAGAAAAGGACAAGCCGAAAGAGCTCTCAGCCTTTTTCTCTCATCTGGGCACGAAGCCCAAGTTTTCACAGAAGAAAAGGCTTGTGGCCAGGTCGGGCTCAAGTTCAGGTCAGGTCGACCCAAGTTAAACCGGGCCTCTTTAATCCAACCCACTCCCCAGCCTTTTGAGCTCAGCCCAGACCCCTATCCAAAGTCAACAACACGTGCTGGGCCAACTTCCAGCTAGGCCTGAGGTCATTTCAACCTACATCTGACTCGAGAGTGGAAAATAAAAGACAAGGACAAAAAATAAAAAAAAGTGACCGCAGAGATACATCTCAAATGGCAAGTGGGCCCATATATCAAATTTTCAGCCATCCATCTTTGATTGCAACATCTTCTCCATCTAGACTTTGATCGTTGATCCATCTTCACTTGCAAACTTTTGCAATCAATATCTTCACATTAGGTCAGGTTGATTTAATTTTGAATAGCATTAAATTTTCTGTCCTTTTTTCAAATCACCATGACACTGGAAAGCATTGAAATTTTTAATTGAAGCAGATATTGAAATGCAAGAACCAGAGAACAAAGGGACTGACATCGTTGATCAATCAGTGCCAGCAATAAATAAAGAAAATACTAGCATCAAGCCATATGAACATCCAATGGGTTGGAATATGATGCCACTCCTACGAAAAACAATTACATCAAATGAAAAGGCCATTGCTAAAGTTTGCAAAAGAAGATCACATCATCAAAGTTCCTCATATTGACCTTGTCCTTGGACATCGTTCCTTATATTGACCTTGTCCTTGGACATCTACCGTTGAAATTAGAAGATCGCATGCAAATTTTTCAACTTCAGGAATTACAGCGACCGAACATGCAATCCAGGTGTAGACATCAAAAGTTGTGATGCCCAAAGTTTATTCGGGATAAGAGATCAATAGTCTCCTAAGTCATGTGAAGAACATGAGATCAGGAAACAACACATTGGGAAGCTGTACGACTAATATTTGACTTTGGAGGACCCCTATAAACTCGAGGTCGAGTTCTCTCCAAAAAAAAAAAAAAAGGTGATGCGGGATAAAACCGTGGTCCCCATTGGTCAAGCTACTAATGAGCCCAGTTCATCTATCTTGACCAAGTATTTTGGGCTCAACCCACCTATTTTAGTCTATTTAAAGTTTTATTTGCTTATTTTTATTTTAAGTTAAGTTTAGGTGGATACCATAGGTTTGTTTTAGTGATTGATATTAGTTTAGGGTAGTTTGCTTTCTCTATTTAAGCATTATGAAGTATCTTTGGGTTATTCAAATTAATTACTAAAGTTTCTTTCAAGTGATTTGGGCTTTCTAAGTTTCCCAGAGGTTACAAGAGTTTTAGTAAAGAACAGAGTTAAGGTTCAACCTAGTAAAAAATAGAAATCGACCCTGGGCAAGTCCAAATTTGGCAGGTGCAGGGTGAAACTAACAGTACAAATATAGATTGCACATTAGCCCATTCCCAGAACTGCAACTGCATGCACTGGAATTTGAAAAGAGGAAACAGACGTATTTTCTTGGAAAGAAAATGTGGGTTTTGCACTTTGATCAGATGCACACACTAGCTGAAAATGCTGAGCAGGTAGGGATGGCAAGTGAGAACTATTGAGCCCACTTTCTAAACTTGTAACTCAAAAGTGAGAACTAAAAATTCTGATACAACAGAATTTCTTCTCTATCAGGTAGTCTCCAAAGGATGATTTTGTGCATCCTAGGTTTTATCAATGATCATAAGAAGAGTCAGTGGGTTCCTCGTTAAAAAGAGGAAAAAAAAAAAAGGTCAAACATGACCTGGAAACACTGACAAATTTATTTTTCACATGTGACCAGTGCTATTACTTGGTGTGGGGCACATGTGGATCTGAGACTTGTGCATGAATTCCAAGGTTTGCATTTTGTCTTTTTTTTTTTTGTTAAATAGAAAAAAATTCATTAAAGAGAGAACTAAACAAATAAAAACAAAAGAAAACCACTACTCGCCAAAACAAAACAACCCGAACTCTTTACCCTCTGACAAAAACTACTCTCTTACGTGATCTTAACAACCTCATGAGCAAAGCCATTGAGCCTTCTAGGGACATGAGAGATGGTGAAACCATTAAAATCAAAAACCAAGTCCTTAATGTCTAACAAAATAGAATGAATGAGCCAGTATGGAGTCCCATTAATCACTCTAACCACTTCTAAAGCATCAGACAGAAGTTGGATCTCGTCAAATCCTCTCGATGAGGCCTCCCTTAGAGCATATAAGATTGCCCTTGCCTCTGCTTCTTTTGGAGAGAGTGCCTTAGATCCATCCCACGACCTTGCATACACCTAAGAGTTCTCAAACCAGACAGTAAGTCCGAAGCCTGTTTTTTCTTCAATAGTTCCAAAAGAGGCATTAGAGAACACAAGACCTGTGTCCTTAGAGATCCTTAAGCCAAAATCATGGGAAAGGGTACGTGGTCCTAAGCAGGATTACTTATCCTTTTCCTTAATAGTAAAAATTAGTTTTTTAGCAACATCAATAGTATTGAGGGGCTGAATTCTCTTGCCTCTAAAAACTAAATCATTTATGCTTTTCCACAAGGCCCGCCATATGGCCAAAACCATTGATATAACTTGAGGATGCATAGAATGCACCGCCATTTCGTAGAAATCAACAAAGACAAATCCACCAATCCTTAATTGTACGAGGGACCATAAAGTGAGATAACATCCCTAAGTTAGATCCAAGCCAAGTGGCTCTTGCATGTTTGCTCCAGAAAAAAGCATGTTCGACAAATTCTTCTGAGCAGTCACAAACAAGACAGGAGGCATATGCAAAAATAGATTTTCTATGCAATAATTTGCATACCTACATTTTATTGTTAATTCATTTCCAACCAAAAAAAAGAATTCTTTGCGGTAGGAGAAGATGCCAAAATGCCTTCCAATTAATTGGCAATGTAGGAATACAACTACTATCATTATGAATAATTCTATGGGCAGACCTTACCAATAATTCCCCTCCTTTCATAGAGGGTGAAATTCTCTCGTCGTTTCTAACACTTCGAGGAATATAGATTTTGAGGATATTGTCAACATCAGTAGAGTTATTGAAGACACTTCTAATAAGCTAGACATTTCAACTTTTATCTGGATTCCACAAGTCTTTAACCATAAGGTTTAGTTGGGTCACATTAGAACACGGTTTTGTGAGGCCCCTATCTAAAGGAATCCAATTGCACTTCCAAACAAAGATTTGACCCCTATTACCAATAATCCATCATACTCTGTCATTGATAAAATTAGTTGCTTCTACAAACCCTTTCCAAAACCAAGAATTGCCCTTTCTAAAATCGGCCTCCCAAATAGGTTTGTTTGGACAATATTTTGCTTTTAATATTCCAGAGCTCAATTAGTTTTTGTTAGTAAGGCACCTCGAACAAGTTCTAGTCAAGAGAGCTAGGTTATTATCTTTGGTGTTCTGATTCCCTAGTCCTCCATCTTCAATAGGGTTGCAAATGTCTCCCCACTTAATGATGTGCATATTCTTTTTCTCTGGGGAGTCTTCCCAAAAGAATTGCCTGAATAGTTTATATCCACTATGTCAAAGGTTTTAGTTGGAAGTTGGAGCACCGACTTGTTATAAATGGGGATAGCAGAGGCAACTGTTTTTATTATGACACTTCTTCCGGCTTGTGAGAGTAGAGGTGTTTGCCAAGATATAATTCTACTCTTCATTTTTGTAATAAGAGATCGAAAATTAGAGTTTTTCTTTTACTTTGAGGATGAGTGGTTTACCTAGGTATCTCTCATTATTCAACATGGGACTCACTCCTAGGATCTTAGCAATTTCTCACATTCTAACATTACATGTGCATCTGATTTATCAAAATTAACAAGCTGTCCAAATAAGAGACAGTAATCATCAAGAATATATTTAATAGCTCTAACTTCACTAATTCTAGCTTTATATAATAGAAGGCTATCATCAGCAAAGAGGAGATGGGTAATGCAAGGTGCCGATCTAGAGATTTTTATTTCATGGATTTTTCTTTCCTCTTCCTCTTTTAATAAAATTTTTTAGAGGAACTCAACTCCCAAGATAACTAAATAGGGAGAGAGGAGATGTGTATTGTCTTAGTATGGAAATCTCCCTTGTTTTTTAGACATTAGTAAAATTTTGAGAAATGGTCAAAATTTCATTATGAATTATGTAAGATTTTTTTAGTATTGGCAAATTCATGGGTTAGACAAATCTTTTGATCCATTAAGTTGGATTTTATATTTCCTTTTAGATGAACTAAGGAATCCACTTTCCTATTTTGGGATTGTTTCTTATTTATGCTAGAACTGATGGTTCTTATTCTAGAAAGAGTATTATTTAAAGAACCAGTAGTTCTTATTCTACAAGGAGTATTCTTTTGAGAAACTAACAGTTCTTGTTTTGAAAGAAGTATTTTTTTTAAAGCACAAATTATGGGTTATAAAGAAGGGTTCTCTCTTAACCCTAAGGTATAAAGTGTAGATCTCAATATTCTGAGGGGAGATTACACATTGGAGATCACCATTCTTCTTTAGAGCATTCCCTGGAGAGAAAAGTGTTAAAGCTTTGTTCAATAGATTCTAGTCTTCTATATCTCTTGTGGAAGATCATGGAGGAGTTAAGCATAACAACTAGAAGGCGTCTAGTTGGTTGAATTTGTTATAGTAGACGACAGTGCATCGTTGTTGTGTGTATCATCCACGTAATAAAAATTACAGTCCTTAAGTTATGCAAAAATTGGATAAGGGTTATAAGTATATCTCTTGTAACTATATGATTCATAATACTTAATTGGTGGTCTATAGTAGACTCATAGTTTTTTCCCAGGTTGTGTTTCTGCATAAAAATCGTGTGTTATTGTGATGTTTGGTTATTTGCTTTATTTTATTTTTACTGCATATTGTGTGTTTACTTATAGTCTAAAATAAGAATTACTAGTTCTGGTATAAACATGAAACAAATCCGAAATCGGAAATTGGGTTCCCCAGTCACCTTAAAAAAATATAAAATACAATTTAATGGACCCAAAGTTTTGTTTAACCCATGAATTTGTCAATACCAAAAAATCTTACAGTCTTCCCTTTTGGCAATTCATGGATAAAACTTTCTATACATTCAATTTAACAAAAAATAAAACAAAAATTACATTGAGTACATTGAGTTGAAAAAAATATGTACCATCAGCATTGTACCAATTACCAATTAAATACCATGTATCTTCAGCAGCTCTGACTCTTTAAAATCTTCATATCTCCCCCTAAATTTTTTATTCCCAAGCTGGATTTTCACGTGAAAATTGTTTCTTCTTTTAATGGTTGCTTATTTGCTTTATTTACTTATGACCTAAAAAATTACATACTTGTAAGCAACCCAAAACTTTCGATGTATAGCATTAGCTTATGAAGTAAATATTACAAATCTGTCCTCGTGGTAAGCTCTCTTCTGCATCTTCTGAAGTATATGGCTTCTGATTTTGGTCCTGGAGGCTACTCACATCTGTTTATATAAATCTCGAGTAATGCTCGGAAGTCGAAACCCGGTTCAGATTCTGCCAAGACCTTACGGGGCCCATTTCTTTAGCAAAATTCCAAATACCACCTAGCAACGGGGGATTCGAAAATCTCCTTATATCTGGAATTCCAAACGAGAGATGGCAGGGTTTCCGATCATCTCCAACGGTCATATCCATCTCCAATCCTCAGGCCATGGCAATGGTCTCTGAATGTCCTCTTCTTCTTCCTCCACATTCCTCATCTCTCTCCAGTTTTTTCTCAGTATTTTCTCATTTTTTCTAAACTCCTTTATCCAGAACACCATGATAAGAGGCTTGCTCGTCTATTATTATTATTTATTTATTTATTTATTTATTTTTTGAAACTTAACACGATGGGAGACTTATACCAGTCTAGGATCTGTTTGTTCAGTTTCCACTTCTCCATTCAGATCTAAGTATGTGATGTTCTCAATTACCCCACAATCTAATTACCATTATTTTTATGATGGTCATAGATGGATTGAGACATTTAATTTTCCATAAAATCTCTGTTTTGTGAGACTCCACCGAGGTTGTTAAGTTGGACATGTCAGACGTCTCTCAATCGGAGAGAAACCAATGATGGAGAAACCAACATCATTGCTGCCGTGGGTATTGGGTGATGGATGGAATAAGTCTTGAACTAGACCATGCAGGTCTCAGTTCGACAAAAGAAAATCTCCTTGATGGGTATGATTGTCGTCAAAATCCCTAACCCATTCAAAATAAATATAGCCCAATTGTTTTATATCCTTTTAGCATTGTACCCTTGCATACTAAAGTCAGCCTGATCATCTGTTAAGTGGTAAACACCTCGATGTATACATCCTTGACCTAGCTATGTTTTGTTGATAATACCTACTTATTTTATGTAGATATTTATAACAGTTCTTTTTTTAGATGAATTTTTTATGTTACATCTTTCAATTAAGTGGGGGCCATATGTATATTATATAATGTATGTATATTGGTGGGCAATTTACAGTTGAATTTATACATGAATAATATATATGGCTCTAATTCCAGTTAGAAATTCTTTTGGTTATAAAGCATGGAATTTGTGGACATAGGGAATTTAGAATTCTCAAGCAGGAATTCAGGCCTTGAAATGAAATAGAGAATTCAAAATTTTAGAATTCAACAGTATTTCAAATACCAGCATTTGAAATTTCCAGACAACCACTAGACATGAATTCCAGTAAAAAAAGGGGCCCTTATTAATGCTTCATCTATGGATTTTTTTTAATCATCTTTTTATTGAGTTTTCAAACAAACCGGTAAAGATTTTGAGAATATCTCAAGAAAATAGGCCCAGCTGGTTTTTTGCAAAATTGGTGTTATAAATCAAAAACTTCCATAGCAAATCCCTTAGTGTCTTTGAGAATTTCTTTGAAACCCATTTTCTGCTTCTAAAACCTTTTGTGGCTTGTTTTTGTGTACTGCTGCTATAAGTGACTTTTCTTGCACTGCATACAACATGGAGTTAAATATAGTAAAGTGACAAAAGATATCGGTTGATTTCAACTTACACAACATGGATTTAAATAGAGTTCTGGCTAGTTATAGATGCCTTTCTTTAGTATCTACTTTCAAGCCATTGCTGTTACAGTTTGGTTTACTTTGAAGTGTCTGGTAGCTGTATCTGTTGTTGTTATTTTATTTATCTCTAGTGTTAAAGCTTTAGTAGCTTATACTACCTTTTATGTTAGTGTGGTTGAATGCATCTAGATATTTGCTAAGTTTATGATATGGAGTTGGTATTATTGTCTAGCAGTTGACAACAGAAGAGAGTATCTAAGCATGACGGTTTAGATATTTGCTAAGTTAATGTAGAACCTAAGCATCATGGTTAGAATTCTGCATCTTGCTAAGGAATAGCAACCTAGGGAGAAAAATGATGGTCAAGGCAACTTGGACTGAATGAATATGATCACTACATAAGGATTATCATAGTAGTAGTAAAGATGATTCTCAAGTAGGCATAATCCTTTTTAACCTATATTTGTCCTTTGTACAGGGGATGCTGCATTATAGATTAGAATTGGATGTCTTAATCAGCTTTGTCATCCTTAAAAGTTTTTTAAATGAGGTGAAGCTTAAAAAGTTGTCAAGGACATTAATGACAACCTTTAAGACAAAATTTACTCTTTCTTCTTTGAAAGATAAATATCACACACAAAACAAGATATTCTTCATACGGAAATTTGAATCCCATTGCATTCAATAGCATGTACACATACAAAGATGGATACATGCATGTATAAAAAACACTTGCATGTCAACATATATGTATGCTAAGATGCAAGAATACAATAACAAGGAACTTATTCTTCCCTCATGAGAAAGCTAATGGGCATGTGCCGAGTTCTAACATAAAACAGGCGGCAGAGTTTGTTGGGGTTTTGGGTGGGGGAGGGGGGGCGGCGCGGGGAAATACTCATACACAAATCATGCACAAGCAGGAGCCTTGAAATTGGGGAGGGTGACGAAGGCGATGGAATAGGGAGCCAAAGTTGTAGGCAAATTCGCATTGACCAGAATAGGATCCAAAGCAGGGATATTTCCGTCCTCAGTGAGCACCAATGGATTTCCATTGAGAACCATGGTTCGGCTTAGAAGGTTCCCATCCTTTGCGGTCAAATGGTACTCTTCTCTCTTCACTGACCCATCTGACGCTCTCTTTCCAATCCCTGTGACAAACTTCTTACGAATGTCCATAGAGGAACCTTCTCCGCGGCTGGCCTTTCTTTTGTGCAGGTTGACGTTTATGCTATTTTGGACAGTGACATGGAACTTGGTGGTGTTGCTTAGATTGATCAACAGCAAAGTAATTCCTGCCTGCAATGAAAGGGGGACAGTGAGAAACTACAATCATTTCTGCCATATTAGAGAAAACTGGCTGTAATAGACTAATACTAACATCTGCCACACTGAACTGAACAACCTGGCTTTGATACCCAGAAGAGAAACATGAAACACTATTGATAGTAGGGTCTCCCCAGTCCTCATTGACGGCTTGACGCTAATAAGTACTAAGAGCCTACACAAGGACTATATCATCTTTTTTTTTTTTTTTTTTTTTTTTGTTTACATAATAACATTACCTGTATGATCAAAAACCCATGAGATGGGTTGGGCTACCCACCTTGTGTATTGCCTAGCCTAGAAATAGGCTAGCCTGTTTATCAAGGAAAACGCTGTAGGTTCATGAGAAAACCATTTGGGTGAAGTTTTTTTAACCATCCATTTGATCAGTAAATTGATTTTGAGCTTGATGAATGACCCAATTAGATTTTTGATATTTGGAATGGATTATGATTTATACAAAATCCATCATCAAAACTTTGGGCACTTATACATTTGAACAACTGGAGCCATATTTGATATTTTTTCTAATTCAAAGTGTCTCTATGCAGGACATGTCCACATAATGTAATACTTTTTTAATCATGACATCTCAAAAATCTATGATTGTGCCTCTATATGTATCTTATTTAGTGAAAAGTGACAAAGGAAAAAGAAAAAAAAATAGCCTAGTGACTGCAACACTGCAGAAACTTGAGCGATCGGCATAGGAACTATATGACCGTTGCTTTGAAATTTCAGGAAGTATTGTACTCCCTTAACTTCTTACATTGGGGTCATAGGCTGGAGACCCAGGCCACTGACTTGCAGGAGAAATGGACAAAACTATCTCAAAATAACTCATCCAATAGATGAACATTTATTTTTACAATTGAATGGCAATTGATGATTTGTTAATTTACTTTTACTGTTAATTTTGAGTCTGCTGATGGTCAATGTATATTTGGGCGATACAAGAGTGGAGGAGGATACTTCATTACAAGAGTATACTTTTCTCCGTAGAATTAGAGGGGTGGAAGTGAAGGAAGCATTGAAGCGAATGAAGACAGGAAAGGCAACAGGCCCAGATGGTATTCCGATAGAGGTATGGAAATGCTTAGGAGAGGTTGGAGTAAGTTGGTTATGTAGACTATTCAATAAGATACTTGTGACAAAGAAAATGCCGGATGAATGGAGAAGAAGCATTGTAGTACCTATATATAAGAATAAAGGAGATATACAAAATTGTACCAACTATCGAGGGATTAAACTTATGAGTCACACTATGAAGTTATGGGAGAGAATAATAGAGTAAAGACTAAGAAAAAGACTAAGATTTCGGAAAATCAATTTGATTTTATGCCAGGGAGATCAACTATGGAAGTTATCTTTTCACTTAGGCAATTAATGGAAAAATACTGAGCAAAGAGGAAAAATCTACATATGGTCTTTATCGATTTGGAAAAAGCCTATGATAGGGTACCGAGGAATTTAATTTGGTGGGTCTTAAAAAAAAGGAATGTCCCAAGAGGTTACATTGAAAATTTAAAGGATATGTATGAAGGTGCAATAACAAATGTGAAAACTACATGTGGAGAAACGGGCGGATTTCCCATGACAATAGGCTTACATCAGGGATCATCCTTAAGCCCTTATCTCTTTGCATTAATTATGGATGTGTTAACTGTGCATATTCAAGAAGAAGTATCATGGTGTATGTTGTTCGCAGATGATATAGTATTGGTGGATGAATCAAGAGAGGGTGTAAATGCAAAACTTGAGAGATGGCGGAGGGCATTAGAATCTAGAGGCTTTAAAATAAGTCGTACAAAGACAGAATATATGGATTGCAATTTCAATGGACATATACAAAGTGTTGAAACTACTGTCAAAATTGAAACCCATGAGATACCACGTAAAGATTCTTTTCGATACTTAGGCTCGATGATTAGTAAGGATGGGGAGATTGACGAAGATGTGGAGCATAGGATAAGAGCTGGATGGCTGAAGTGGAGACTAGCTTCGGGAGTACTTTGTGATAGACAAATGCCAACAAAATTGAAGGAAAAATTTTACAGGACAGTGGTTAGACCAACTATGACATATGGAGCAGAATGTTGGCCAATTAAGAAGACACATATTCATAAGATGGATGTAGCGGAAATGAGAATGTTTAAGTGGATGTGTGGTAAAACTAGGAAAGATAAAATTAGAAATGAGCGCTTTCGAGAACATTTAGGGGTAGCACCAATAGGAGATAAGATTAGAGAAACTCGTGTAAGATGGTTTGAGCATGTTGAGCATAGGCCAGTAATAGCACCGGTGAGAAAAAGTTTGGATATACAGGTGGAGGGTTCATCAAGAGGTAGGGGTAGGCCGAAGAAAACATGGATGAAAGTCATTAATTCAGATTTGAAGAAGTTGCACTTATCGAAAGATTTAGTTCAAAATAGAACGGAATGGAGAAATAGAATTCATGTAGCCAACCCCAACATGGTTGGGATAAGGCTTTGATGATGATGATGATGATGATGGTCAATGGTATTTTTATAGAGGAGTGTCATGTACTATCCACCTTGTGCCTCAACTGATCAATTATCCAAACAATGAAACATGAGGCCCACAAATATAATAGACACTCAAGAATCAAGTGTTCAGTGCAGAATTCAGGTAGAAATTGCATATTCATTGGCGACAATAATCAATAGGTTGGTTCAATTCAAGTAAGATCTATAACTTATTTTCAAATCGAAAACTTTAAAAAAGCAAAAGGAAAACCTTAGCCAGAATTTTGAAAACTGCCACAATTGAGAAAGTCTGGCACATAGAAGAAGAACATGCTAAAGATTACTCTTCACTTGACATAATTGAGCTAAGGACTAGTACTAGACTCTGGTACAGTCTTTGAGACTTTACACATTGAGATAGGCCAATCTTACATCAAACTGACATCTCAAGGATAATTAGGAAGATAAACCAGATGTAATAGGAGCTACCTTGAATCAGTACAGGTATGTGTATCCTCTAAGTCTAATAGCAATACTAGTGTCTGATTAAGGGATATCCCAATGTTAAGAATAGTGAACCCACATAAGTAATAAGACTAGTCACTATCATCATTTAGTTGTAAACCATTTGTTATATTCCACTATAAATTGCAACTCTAATAATCCTCTCTGGTTGTTGACAAATAAATATTCAAATAAATCTAAATGTGATGATTTTGAATGTACAAATATACAAAAATAACACGAAATTATGAGCAAACTTTACTTTAAATAACAAGTAATAAATATTTCAATGTTCTAGTTGGGTTTCAAAAAAAAAAAAAAAAGAGGAAAGCATGTTATTAATATTTATCAACTAGAAAACATTGCTTAAATTAGTAATGAAAGAATCAATGGAGACTCTAGCAAGGTTTTCTGCCCAGGAAACATCTGATATGTACATTTTATATATCAAAGAATTAATGCAACAATGGATTCAAGCCTATCTTATAGCGAAGTTGATATTTCTAGACATAAAAAATAAACTCTGATGTAATGGAATCAGCGATACCTTTCCTTTTGAGCAATGGGCATAGGTACGTAAAAATGAAGAACCACTGAAATTAGTACCGAGAACACCTTTCCCCATCAATCGATGCCATAGCAGTGTGCTGCTCGACCATGCCAGTAGAAGCAGTATTAAGATACAAAAGTTTCAATTATGGATAATCAAAGTTCTTAGCTCATTTAAAAATGTTTCTTGCCTGTAATAATCGGGATTAGGTTTGAACGTTGTCGTGTTGAGGAGGCCGTAGTTTCCACCAATTAAACTTTGTCTACAATAAACCTTTGTTGCATAGTTAGATGCCATTCCAAGCTGATCTAAGTACCTACATTGCATTAGAGTCACATGCACATGGTTTGCATTGATTCATGTACCCAAGTAGTTAGTGAATAAGTTTTGGAGGAAGTAATTAATCAAACTTACCAAAAACTATATAGAAAGTGGTTAGCCACTAGGCGGCCTCCACTGTTGTATGCACCCCCAGATTCTCCAACCCATGCAGTAGACCATGGGCCATGTCTTTTTATAGTGAGTTGGAGTTCTTTGTATATTTCTGATATTTGGTTTAAGTAGTGAGGATTCAAGATCTTCCTCTTAACATGGGGATCATCACCTGAAAAAGAAATAGATAAACCAGATGATCATCTATTCATAGGAGCTTCATGGTCAGAAGACCATGGTTACAATAATACATGGTGTGGATTAAACTCAACATGCGCTTATGTGCTTGTCAAACATGAAAAAACATAGGTCGTAGGAAAACAAATTACATTCATACAAAAATAGGTTGTAGGAAAACAAATTACATTCATACAGTTATCCTTTCACATTGAAAAAAACAAACTATTGATGAGTAAGGGTTCTAAATCATACTGTTGCAGAGGATCTTTCTCAATTAAGGGTGTGTTTGGATATAAGTTACAGTAAATTAGAGTAAAGTTAAATATTTGAATTTCAAATTTCCTCCCTTCTTTTTCATAAAAATTCAAATTTCCCCCATTTTTTTTCAAAAAAAGTCAAAAAAGCAACCACTAAATTACAAAAAACACCTACTTTTTATACAAAAAGTCAAAAAGATTCTTTATCAAACAAGTAAAAAAATTCATTATAACCCAATCATATTTTATTCTTTCTTGATTTTGGGTTTACTCTACTCTATTTTACTTTATTACACAAACAAATAGGACCTAAGAGTAATAGGAAAGCTCGAGACAACAGAAGCTGTTGAATTGTGCAAGCCTGTTAAAGATTCTGAAATTCAAGAATCCTCATGAGCTCCTGGACCTGATGGGTTTAATGCCCACTTCTTTAAAATGTATTGGCCTATTGTTGGGAACAACATCACCTTAGGTCCTCAGCTATCAAGGACTTCTTTGTTTGTGGTACCCTCCTAAAGCAGGTAAAGAACACTTTCATAGCTTTGATTCCAAAGACTGAAATCCTAAAACCTCTGCTGATTATCATCCCATTTCTCTAACTAATGAACTTTATAAGTTCATTTAAAATTATTGCAAATGGGATGAAAAAGATCGTGGAAAGATCCTAAACCTAGCTTAATCAGCTTACATTCCAGGTAGATCAATTTCTGATAGCATTCTTTTGTGTCATGATCTAGTTAGAGGATTTCATCTTAACAAAGGATCTTCGAAAATGTGCTTGAAAATTGATCTTAGGAAAGCCTTCGATTGCATGCAGTGGAGTTTCATTGAGTAGGGACTGCAAGCAATTAACTTTCCTCAAACCTTTATCGATTGGATCATGCAACGTATTTGACATCCATCCTTCTCAGCCTTGTTTAGCAGGTGATCTTGTGGCTTTTTCCAGAGCACTAGAGGATTGAGACAAGGATGCCCCTTATCTCCTTCTCTCTTCAGCGTAACCATGGAATTCCTATTTGCTTCATTGACAAAATGTGAGATGAATGGGCAGATCCCATCTCCTTACTCTAGAGGGAGCAGTGTAATATCTCATCTCCTCTTCATCGATGATGTCATGATTTTTGCCATGGCTAATCACTTTGTGGCTGCCAATAGCAAAAGGCTTTTAGATAAAATGAAGAAGCATGCTGGTTTGGGTGTGAACTGTGCTGCATCATTTTTTCCAACTGCAAACAAGAAATCAGAGAATCAATATGTTCAATCCTGCTTAGGAAAAAAAAATTCTTCCTTTGCTTTACTTGGGGCTGCCTCCTTTCTTCTCAAGAATTAAAAAGGAGGATTGTGAGGCAATTATTGAGAAGATGAGGAATAGGTTGCTTGGTTGGCAAGCAAAATTCCCATCTTTCGCTGGTAGACTAGAATGGATCAAATCAACTCTATGCTCTTTACATATTTATTAGGCTTCCACTGTTATTTTGCCTAAGTTTTGCATTAATATATTGGAAAGACATGTTATGAATTTCTTCTGGGGCTACTTTAATAAGGAAAGGCATCTCACTACTGTCACTTGGAACTCTATTTTTAAACCTCTAGCTAAGGGCAGGCAGGGAATCAAATCAGTTAAAGAAATTGCTGAAGCGGCTACAATGAAGCAGGTGTGGACAGTCGCCAAAAAGAAGCAGTCCATTTGGGTCAAGTGGGTTCACGACAAATACATAAGAGGAAGAAATTTTTGAGAGCTTAAAATTCCAACTGTTTGTTCATGGGGTTGGAGAGGAATACTCAATCTGAGGTAGGCAACTGTCAAGCACATCCTGCATCTCATTGGAAATGGAAGATCAACCTCCTTTTGGTTTGATCCTTGGCTGCCATGTGGTAGGCCTGTGGACTCATTTGGGTCAAAATCCATGGATGATGTAGCCCTTGGTAATGATTTGAGGGCTGGTGATATTATTCAAAATGGGTCCTGGGTTATTCCACAGCAGATCTCAAATAATTTAAGGAATATTGCTCATCTTATACAAAGCTGCACTAAGCCTTCCATTGATTTTGATGATGAAGTTATTTGGAGCAGTACAGATTCTAGGGAATATTCTCACAAATCTGTAACTGAAGCAACCTAAAATAGCCTTCCTGATGTTCCTCAGAGTAGCCACATTTGATTCAAAGGCCGAATTAAC
This sequence comes from Sextonia rubra, assembly GCA_037013555.1. Lineage (NCBI taxonomy): Eukaryota > Viridiplantae > Streptophyta > Magnoliopsida > Laurales > Lauraceae > Sextonia > Sextonia rubra. Next base: position 13,834,611 of record JASUAD010000012.1, read on the forward strand.
AAGCTTGGTTGGCACCTCTCAATGGTTTGAAAAAAAATCAATCCTTGTTTCTAGAGGGATTATTAATTCCACTATCTGTTTACTTTGTACCAATTCTAAAAAGAACATGTTACATCTTTTCAGTAGTTGCAGCTACACTCGTCCCATCTTGAACTCCATCTACTCCAAATTTGGCTTGCAAAGTGGAGGCTTGGGGTCTGTTGAGGAAGAGTTCCACCACTTTCTGTCAAGCACTGATCAAAGTAAACATGACAATCAGATCCTTGCCAAGCTATGCTTTCCTGCAATTGTTTGGAACATATGGAAAGAGAGATGCAGTAGACACATCGGGGGCTCCACCAAATCTCCCCAAACTGTCTTGTTGGATATCTCATCTCAAGTGAGGAGTAGAGCTATTTATCTGAATCTAGATAGTTCAGACTAACTAGTTGCTACATGGAACCTTCCCAGCCCTGTTCCCTGCAAAATCTACTCTAGAGTTATAGTGCACAGTGAAGAACGTAATCTTTTTATCTCAATTCATAAAGAGCTCTCTGTGGGTTTTTCTCAAAAATCATGCCCAACAGATTTCTTGGGCAGGAGCTGTCATTCATGGTGACAAGCTTCTTGCTATTGACACCATCATTCAAGAAGCTTCATCTGTTTCCAATAACTTGCGAATTACTGTTGACTGCAAAGCCATCCATGAAGCCATGACCACCAGGGCAAATCCCCTTGGAGATATCGCTTTAGCGCTAAGAAATTGGTTGCTGAAATTAATGCCACTGTTATTTGCCCTTTTTCACGTCTAAACTGATGGACGAAGGCTGCCATGGAAATGCAAAATTTCGGTTGAGTGGTCTAGTTCTCTCCTATGGTCCTTCTTTTGGAAATTTGTTGCCATGCCCAGTTTCGTGGTGTTTCTTTTTGGGTTTCTACCTATGTAGAGTTTATTCTCTGCCTCTGATAGGTTTTTAGCTCACCTGGTCTGTGGGTTTTATTTTATTTTTTTGTTGACCTGATTTGTGGGTCTTTCTTGTCTTGTCTTGGGCCCTTCTTGGTTGTGTTTCTTTTAGGAAGTACAAGAAGAGCCTTTGTACACTGTACATTCTTTCTTGGAAATATACACACTTATCCTTTTCAAAAAAAGAAAAAAAAACACTATTGATGAAGTTTTCCTCCTTTTGAGTGGCTATGAGCCTCTGACACATAATCAACAACAGATTATTGTTGTTCTTCACTCAAGCAGTCCTCTCCAAAAAAAGAAAAACAAAAAGACTCCCTAATAGGATTACCCAACAAAATAGAAATCTCCGTAAAAGTGAAGGGTTGCAAGGAAGATAAAGAGGATTAGAGTATTAAATCTCCACAAGTTTTTAGGAGATAGTGATGTAGCACCAGGAAACAACTTTCTAAGCCATTACAATGCTTGAGTTATGTATTGGCATCATGCCGAACAGTGAGGTTTAAACATTGTCATGCTTATTCCTCACATATTGATCTAAGATAATCATTTTAAAATTTCCTTTATGGTGGATTGTTGTCAAAGAGCATCCCATAGTTTTTCGATTTAGAATGGGGGATTTTGTTGGGGAGATGGGGTGCTCTCCCCTCTACATGATTCACTTAGGAAATTCAACGAACACAAAGGGCGCACGATACGATCCCAAAAACCACAAGTATTATGAAAGAAAAATAAATAGAGCAAGTGCAATGAAAGCACATGCCAAATTTACGTAGAAAACCTAATACAAAAGGGAAAAACTGTGGAGCCACTAGACCAAATCCACTATCTAAATAGGAGTTCCAAGCTCCTACTTCCCAAGCCGCTAACTTGAGGATCACCTTCTCATGTATAATAACAAACCACCCCCACCCCCCCTTTTATTGATGAAAAAGAAAAGAAAACAATCTCTCTCTTTCCCACTCTCAAACAAGAGGGACTTACTTTGGTGTTCTAAGTTTTTCTTCAACTCTCTTTACAACTTTCTTCTTAACTATCATGAATTGTAAATGAATAAGAGAAGAGATGGGGTTTTTAACTTTCTCTATACTCACATATGTGACTCACACATGTGAAAAGTTAAACCTAGCATGGGTTTTCAGATTCATGAGGATGGCACCCATTTTGCTTAGTGAATGGCTCAACAACCCTAAAGCTCATGAAACATCAACCCCAGCAAGCTTTAAATAACTCAAATTTATCCTTTGAGAAGGCCGCCATCATCATATTTGATGATTTTTTTTATGTGTCTGCGTGTGTGTGAATTTTCTTCAGCTATAGTAACTCTAACTCTAATACATCTCATATCCATTGATGCTGCAAATCAATGTGCCTGTTTTAGATTGAATTCCTAGATTTTGTGCTAAAAGTGCAAAATGATGGGAAACTCTTTTTGTTTGATTCCCAAATCTTTTAGGGGTCGTTTGTTTCACCCCATTTACATATGTATGCAACTCACGTGTGTAATGATTTCACACATTTTATGTTTGTTTGCAACTTTTACACATGTGGTGTGTAAATTGGATATGATTTTGATGTGTAAAATATATGGAAAAAAGGCCTCTCATTTTCACACCTGATGAGGTGTGAATCCATTTCACACCCTCCTCAAAAAGGCGCTGCTACAATAGTATTTCGCCCATGACGCCTTTTATTTTTTTTTAATTTTCTGGTGATCACAATCAAGATATGAACCGTCTAGAGTGTTTAGAATGTCCAAGTCGGCTATGACACAAATTTTCAACTGTTGGATCGTCTTAAATTGTGAGATATTTATATGTAAATTTTGACCATTAATCTTTAATTCTGGAATTTTCTGGGCCCGATTTTCACGATCCGAACCGTTTATCTAGTTCAAAAGGCCATTTTCACCTATACAATCAATTTTCAGAAGCTTATTCAAAATGGATCTTGAGATATCTTCAAAAAACGTATCAGCCATTGGATGCAAACACTATTGTTACATAGAACTTAATTTGTTGAACATGTAGTGCACTTTTTTCAAATTTCTCGATCATCATAGAGTCAAATTTAAGATTTGAACCGTTGAGTCTCTTTAAAAGGCCAAACACGGGTAGTGGATTAAATTTCAACTGTTGATCTTTCATATATTGTGAGATATTTATAAAAAATGATAGACCTTTTGATCTTCAATTCTAATTTTTGTGGACCTCTTTTTTCTAATCCAAACTGTTGATCTTCTTTAAAAGGCCAACAATGCTTACTATATTAAATATCATCACTTGATTCACCATGGCTTGTTCAAAATTTGCAAAAAACTATAAAAGACGTGTAAACCATTGGTGCAATAAAGATTCACATTGCAAGAGGTGTGAAAATAACAAACAATGAATTATTTTTTACATGTGAGTCATTTATATATGTAAATGACTCACTGTGAGTCATTTTCATATGAAAAGCATTTTCACATCACATGTGAAATTAACAAACGACCCCTTATGACGTTTTTCATCCATATCATTTCCTTGCATGCTTCAATAATTGCAATATACTCGGCCTTGGTAGTAGAGAGCACAATACATTTTAGTAGCTTAGATCATCATAAAACTTCTCTCCCTACAAATATGAACACATAGCCTAAGGTGGGCTTTCTTGAGTCCATATCTCCTCTCAAACCTGCATCTTTGAACACTTTTATCTCTCTGGTTTATCATTTTCAAAATTTATGCATAGCTTGGAAGTATTTCTACGGTACCTAATAATCCACTTTACTGTAGCTCAATGCTCTTTGTTAGGATTGACAAGAAATTTACTTACAACACTGGCAATATGTGCTATGTTTGGCCTAATGCGCATCATAGCATACATCATGCTTCCCATTATTGATGCATATGGAGTTATTGTGATTTCCTTCTTCTTTTTCTCACTTGAAGGGCTTTGAATATAACGCAACTTGAAATGTCTTGCTAGAGGAGTTCCCATTGGCTTTGGATTTTTCATGTCAAAGTTAATTTAGTACTTTCTCTTGCGATAATCAAAGCTTTTAGCTTCTCTATCTCAGGAGATTTGAATTCCTAAAATGTAATTGGTTGGTTCTTAGACTTTTATTGTAAGACTTGCTTAAATTCCTTTTCAACTTATTAGTCATATGCAGGTTTTGTCCAATAATTACTATATATTTACATAGAGACGAAGGATGATGACTTTATCTTCAGAAAACTCAGTGTAGACACAATGATCTGCCTTCAATCTATAGTGGCCATGTTGTAGCATGAATGAGTCAAACTTTTTGTACCATAGCCATGGTGCTTGTTTCAATCCATATTAACTCTTTTCAATTTGCAAACCATGTGCTCATTTCCTATAAGGTCCTGATCCCAACTAACCTCGATTTATATTAATTAATCTTGTTTTATGTTAATTAAAATGTGTTTGGGCTAATTTGATTCAAACCCTTTGGGGCTTAGGTCATGGATAGGTAGTTGGGTCGGGTTCAAACTTGCCTAGGTAGTTAAGGGCCCTTTTCTAATTGTCCTTCCATCATATTGACACCTCATTAGTTGCATCTTGTGTAATTCTTCATGTAGATCATTTTTTATATTGGGCTCGACTTGATTCGGACCCATCTTGGCCCAATTAAGGTCCATTTGACCTAAATTGTAATTTTTTCAGAAATGTTGGGCTTGCATGTAAATTTTATAGAAAATTTGATTAAAAAGGATAAACCCAACGTCTTTTCTGATCTTTCCTTCTGTGTTTTCGTTGGAACCACTTCTCATCTCCACACCTTTTCACCTCCACTTCACTTTAGGGCTGAAAACAAGGCCTTGAAGCCTTGCATGCAGGACGGATAGCCTCCATTTATCTTTTCTTTTTCCTTTGTGCATCCTTCTCTTTGGAAGCACATTTTTCTCTAAGCTACAGCTCCTTAAGGTAAAAACTCTACCTCCATTTTACCTTTTTGGGTTTGATAGAGTCAAGAAGACTCAATTATACCACATGCATGCATTTTACATTAGATTCACCATTTGCATGTCTTTCATGTAGAGAACCCATTTTTTATTGAGGCTTTCCCTAACTACACCCAAGGAGAAGTTGGTAGGGTCAAGTACTGTATACAAGGCAAGTGTTAGAGTATATATGATATTGCATGTGTGTTTAAATTGTTGATTCTTGGACTAATCACTCTAATTTCAAGTTACAGCCTCTTCCTCTTTGATTTAAGTATATTTGTGTTGAATTGAATGAATGAATTAGAGTATGAATAGGTAATGTCGGTGTTGTGTAAGCATTGAATAACCCTTAGTGACATTTTGAAGTCATAGAAAGCTCACTATAACCCCCTTAATTCAAAGTTCTGTACTGAACTTGAGCTTCATAATCACTTTTAGAATATTTGAAGCTTACGGCTAAGTCACGGCTAAGCTGTAAGTGTGTACGGCTCAAAGTCTCGAGAGTACCAAACCCATTTTTGTACTACGGTTAACCCTCCGCTAAGTTGTAGAATGAACTACGGCTAAGCCGTACTCATCCTGTGACCAAGCCGCAAGACATTTTACGGCGAGCTTTCCCGAGAGCCTGAAATCCTATTTTTCTTCTCCTACTCACATACGACTAAGTTGTGGATTGCACGAAGGCTAAGCCATAGGCTAATGTACGGTTAAGCCGTAAATGCGTATGAACTTGTGGGAAAAACTAAGCAACTTGCTAAGCCATAACAAATGTACGGTTAATTCGTAAAAACACTATGAACCTAGGATATTAGGGATTTCAAATGACTTTGTAGGGATTTCAATATGGCATCTTTTCCACAATTAAATTAACCCAATGGTATTCAAATGATAAGGAAGACAAGTGTAAAACTGTCGCTTATCTCTTTCGATTTTTTCGGATGAATTTCAGATGTCACGTCATGGGTGTTTGCATAAGAAGAGGTGTCTTTGTATACACAATGTAATGCTAAGATTTGGTACCACGATGACATTGGATGTTTTATGAATACATCGTGTTGAATGCCTCGAGATTACGGATTATCTAACATAAATTTCCTTAATACCTTTAAAATTTAAATGCATTCATATTGTTAAATGACAATGCCCTCACATGATGTAGCTCAATTAAGTATGCATTAATTGATTATTAGATACTTGTTAAATTACGATTACTGTAATTGAATGTGACCTCAAGACCGAACTCCCTTATGTATGCTATGATAAGTATGACTGAAATATATGAAAGATGTGAATTCGAGTCGGTGTTGATACTTTGAGTCGGCACCACTTAGCTTGTGCCTTTATTAGGTTCAATGGGATCAGGGTATCTTTTATGTTGCTACTGTAGTAATCCACGGAGGAGTTGTTGGCGCTCATCGGGAAGCTACTTTGATCCCCTAGTGTCTCATATGCACACTCTCTTTAAATGATATGCTCTCTTTTGGGAGAATATAGCCTCGTGGATGTCAATTAGTATGTACGATATATTGTTTATGATTCATTACTCATTTTGACTCATACACAACATGCCTAGTTTATTTTTATTGCCTTCTTTTAATTTATATATTTCTTACTTTATTTGATACAGCATATTGGTCATATGTATCTCTATATCTGCTTAAACGTCGTGTTAACAATACTATCTTTGGTGTTACAGGTACATATCAAACCTCAACACGACTATTGACGCGTCCCCGGAGGGTGTCCCAACGGTACCTAGGGGTATAGAAGAACGGAAGGATGACGATGTCTTTTACTAGCCGTCCCACGGAGAGTGTCAAGTGATTTTGTGGGGTTAATCAATTATGATTTTGGTCTTGTGTAAAGGAAACGATTTAAACTGGACATTGTGTATAAGACCTGTTTAGGCTCTTGTGGTTATGTGTGATGGAATGGTTAATTAAAAGACATAGTTTATTTTATGATGGTATAATATGCTCTTCTATGCATTGGTTATGATCATTACAGGTGCATATAACAGGTTTCCGCTTTATGTTGAATTTTAATCTACGTATTGGCGGGAATACCTTACACGTTCCTGTGGGATCTCTTTTGTAGTGATTCATGCATACCTTCACATGGCACGGATTACTACGGGATTACATATTTACACCCTGGGGGCCTATTCTAATCCCCAATTTCCAGGATCGGGGCGTGATATTTCCTTTCACCTTAAAGCCATCTCATTGCTCCATGTAGGTATTTTCCTTTAAGCTACAATGGAGGAATGTTGTCTTGACACCTAGTTGTTCTAACTCTAAATTCAAGTTTACTAAACAATCCATTACGATGTGGATTGACGGCATTTTAAGTAGGGAGAAAACATCTATCAAAGTCAATTCTCTTTTTTTGCGCATAGCCTTCTAAAACCAACTTTGCCTAGTAATAAAGTTGTCCATTTTCTTAATGTTTGCACTATTAAACCCATTTTTTCTTCGAATACATTTTACCATTTGGCCTTTCCCCCAAATCATAGGTTTTATTTCTATATGCAAGGCATCTGTCTCCTCTTGTGTTATTCTTATATGCAAGACATCTATCTCCTCATAGGTTTCTTCCACTTTTTTTTTTCTTTTACAGGTGCTTACTTGGACTTCTTCATAGCCTTTTGCCTCATTACTATCAGTTTACACAACATATTCTAAACTAGGATATCTTGTTGAAAGCTTAGGTACCCTTGAGCTTCTTCTCAACTAAATCCTAGATGGTTATCATTAAGATGTTGCTTTCTTGAAGCTCTCATAGTCCCCCAAAAGACTACACTAATAATTGTGAAAAATTATCTTTTGTTCAATAGGTATGATGCATGGGTAAACTTGCACAGTTGTGATGTAAGGAGCACAAACACAGACACACAACACAGATATGACATGATACAGCCATGTCAACACAGTATTTCTCAAAAAACTAGGACATGGACACATCAAGGACACGTTAATAATATATATTTAGTTATATATATGTAATCATATACTAAGAAAGAATAAAAAGGAAAAACCTTGGGCCAATAACATGGCATGTATAAAAAAAAAGAGAGAGAGAGACTATAAAAATTTTGTTGTTGGTCTTAAACATTAGCCATCGATAATTATGAAGGCAAATTGGCTATATGGTGCGTGCCAAGTATCCATGCCAATTTTACAGGTGGCCATAGACAACGAAAGGGCTCGTCTCTAGTTAATGAGGGCCAAACTGCTGATGTTGCTTCTTGCTTGCTGGTGATGCTTATGTGGTCAGGTTTTTAAGTGCCAGCTACGCCTTCTTCCTCAGATTCTCTTCTTTGCTTGATTTCTTCTTCTTCTTCTCTCTTTTATTTCCTCCCTCACTTGGGTTTGGTTTCTTATTTGAAAGGCACAACAGAGGTGGGATTTAGGATTGATTAATGTTTTTTTGGGGAATAGTGGAGGGTTGCAAATAGTTCGGGTAGAATTAGGGTTTTGGGTTTCTGGAGATCGGGTTTTGGGTGATACGGTTTTGTGATGGCAGTATGGTTTTATGGGTTCGGTGGCATGGTTAAGGGATTTGGGCTTTGAGGGTTCGGTTGTGCTGGATTCGAAGGGGTATGGGGTTTGGATGATCGGGGGTTAGGGATTTTCAAATTGGGTTTGGATTTTGCTGGTTAAAGGAATAGGCATTTAGCATTTCAAAATTTGGATTTGTGGAGGTCGACATGGATGGGGATGGCCTACTATATGAGTTGGGTTTGGGACAATGGTTGGACAAGGTTATAGTTGCGAGTGATTACAAGGAACGATAGATGAAGATAGGGATGATCATGGAGAGTTCCTTATCAAAGCGATTGAAATGGATCATTTGCTATAGTATGAATTGATGCAAGCCCTAGGATTATAGCTTGTTGACTATATATGTATATACAAAGACTTTGTTAGAAAAGGATGCACCTCAAAGGATATAAATCCACTCAATCTAATTAATCGTCAAACTCTGATATTAAATCTCCACGTTGCTATATATATGTAAAAAAAAAAAGCTTAGGGGCTAAGAAACCTAATCGAACTAGAAAAGTAAACAAAATTAGAAACTAGTCTAATCATGCTCTTTAAATAAAATTCGAAATCAAATAGCAACAAATTTAGAAATATTTTAACTTTTTTGCATCCCACATGTGAACTACAATTCTCCTTCCAACGATATATTGGTGATGTTGCATCAATCATGGACACAATCACCTCCATCATCGAAATTATCAATAGCATGTTGTTTTTCTAGCTCTTCATTTTTTTTAGCACTTAATTTTTCTTGCTTATGGGGAAGATTTGCATCATCATCGTTGGTATGATGGTCATGGGGAACAACTACAACTCGTTCTATTGGCTTACCAACAACTTTTCACCAAATATAGACTCAACAAAGTCTTCAATAATTTGGTCTTCTCGGAAACCACATCTTGGCTTCTATAAACCTTTCCATTACCAGGATTCCATAAGTTGTAATGAAAATTTCATCCACATAAACCGAGAAAATATATGGCATAGATTTATCATCTAATGTGGACCTTAACTCTTTGGGGATATGTAACACTCCGATCCCCTTTGAGCCGGTTTAGTGGCTCATTAGTTTGTTTTTGTGTTGTTTATTTCTTTTGGGCTTGGTTTCGGATCTTGGATAGGTAGTTGAGTAGCCTTTGACCTAGGATAGGTTCTAAGCCCTTTTTCATAATTTTGCAATTGCTTTGAATGCATCATATTGCATCATCTTGGTGTCAGCACGTGTATTTTGTTGAGCTCGTTATTTTCCGTAACTGTCTCAGACCCATTTGGAGTCAATTGGAGGAGTTGGACCCTCATGTGACTTGAATCATAAATAGCTTAAACTCATTAGACTTTCTTTTAAACTCCAAAACTATATAATGAGTCATCAGCCAGATGTTTTCTCTCCCTGCTCATTTCCTTCAACGTGCATGCAACAAACTCCAGGGAGAGCTCCACGTCCATTCTCTTTTCTCTTCACTTCTCTTCCTCTCTGGGTTGGTGTTGGGATTTTCCACCCATTTCGATCGGGTTCTCTCTCTCCCTCCTCTTTGTCTATGCTTTGAGGTAAGTGGGTTCTTCAATTCTTCTTCTCCAATTTGGATTTTGCATCTCCCTTGCTGTGTTCTCATACTTGCATGTGTTGTTGCTTTGCTTTGCTTGGGTTTTTAGTTGGATTGGAGCTTGCCTTCAGTGGTTTGACAAAGCTTTGAGGCAAGTATAAGTACAGGACTGTATAACACATATGGGTAGATTGTTGATTGTTGTGATTCTCTTGTTCTTACATGCTTGACATGATCTACAGTCTAATTCTATCATTTTGGCTTCATTGGAGCTTGTTTTGCTTCATTTGCACATGAACTTGCGGTCTCTGTAACTGTCCCGATTTCGTTTTCTGTATTATACGGCTAAGTCGTAATGTTGTACTGCTCAAAATCCAGAGACTCGAATTTTGAATTTTGTTCTACGGCTAGGCTACGGCTGAACCGTAAATTGTTCTACGGCTGAGCCGTAGCTAACCGTGACCCAGCCGTGAATTAACACTTTGATCAGTTGAAACTTTCTTATTCCAGTACTCTTACAGTGAAGTTACGGCTAAGCCGTGGACTCCACCATAGCTCAACCGTAAAAAGGTATCAGATCAGAAGTGGAAGGTGACTAGTTTAGCCGTGTTCTGAAGGAAACCACGGCTAAGCCGTTGTGCATCTTACGGCTAAGCCGTAAGCTGTCGACGGCTAAACCATAAGACCTTGAAAAAGTTTGAAATTAAACTTATGCTAATGGTGTGACCTTGTAGGGCTTATATACAAGTAACCACTCATATAAACCGGCCCAATGGATTCCTTGGACCGCATGAATAGTCTGTTAGGCTGTGACTCATTCATGTGAGCGTTGGTTTACTATTAAGCACCTCCCCATGGGTGTTGGTTTAAGGGACTTCGTCACACGTGAGAATTACATTGCAACACTTTGATGGCAACGGTGCATCGAATAACTTAAAACTACATCATCATGCACGGTTAGTGACAGTGAACAACTAGATTTGAGTTGGCTTGTAATTTCCCTTGATTCCGTGTTAATCTGAGATGCATTGCATATTGCTTACAGTTTTGCTCTTTATTCTGCTGATCTATGTTTATGCATGACGAGATCATTTTGCTTTTGTTCTGTATAATTGTTTTATTCTTCGGTCTGTACCATGCTTTGATCTACGCAGTGCTTTGACTCATTTTACGCTATGCTTGTATACCTCTGGCTTTGTACATCTCTGATTCATTAGGTATTCCCAAGTGGCTCTGCCCAGAGATTTATACATGAGGATAAGATCCGGCCTTTGCCGTCGGTGAGTCCAAAGCAGAAAATCTCCCTTCTTTTGGATTTGATTTGATTGGTATTAGTCTAGCTCTACTCAGCCTCAGCCCTAGGATGCCCGACGGGGTTACCTCTGGCTTAGTTCTCTGTATCGCTGCAGCGTAGCTTTGTCTTGGGACTCCGAACCCAGGAAATCGAGACCCACTTGTACCCATGGCCAGGTCGGTGGTGTTCTCATCTGTCTGCTATGTCTGCTCTCTATGTGAGAGAATATGGTTAATGTAGTAGCCACTTAGTTCAGTATTTCTATGTTTCGATTCATTATCATGCCTTACTTTTATGCACGATTTGCTTAGCATACTAATATGAAACTCTGTATTTAATCTTTTGTCCTTATTCACTTTGATACTATGAGTGTTTCGTCCCTGTTACTTACAATTGCTGGATCGTTGTATTCATTGAGTTGTTTGTCGTGTTGCAGGCACAGATCCCTTGTCCAGCTCCCCGGCGATCAAAGAGACTGCAAGGCAGGACCTAGAGACACCCTCCGGTATGGCAGAGTGGGCTTGATCATTCTGCCGAGTGCATTCCTGCATTTTGTATTATGTGTTTTGGTTTTTTGGAGATTTTGTATTTTGTCCTTCGGACTTTGTTACTCTGTATTATTTTTGCACATCATGTTTTTTTTATGTGTACTCAGCCTTGTATTTGGATTTATATCTGTGTGTGTTATCTACGTCTTTTACCCAGTTCGCATTTTAGTTTTCTGCTCGATTCTCTTTTGTTGTGCTTGCTATGATATCTACAGCTTCCGCGTTCGCTTGCTTCGTACGTGTTAGATCCCTTGTGTGCGTGTATCTGGACTAGGTTTGGATGCACGTGCACGGGAGTACGTGTGTCACTGGGCTCGGGTTGTGACAGGATATGAATAAAGGCTTTGTATTTTGAATCTTGGAAATGCTTGTATGAGACATCTTTCTTTTTCCAAATTTGTTTGGAGACTTCTCCATCTAATGATCTTAATGGAGACAAATCAATCAAGTAGCATAATGTTTCATGGTTTCAACCCAAAACAATTTAGATAAAGGACAAGAAACATCAAATAATTTCTAGAATGGTCCAGTTCATGCATTAAAAAATAAGCATTTTGTTTTCATCCAAACATTTCAATTCCTTTCATGTTTTTGTTTCATCATGGATATGAAACATTTTGGAATTATCTAACACTTCATCTTTAGTTTCCATGGTGTATGTCCAGGTTGTTCTAGATACATCATCATTGAAGGTTGCAAAGTAAAAGGCTCCACTGCATGTAATGGTATTCACCAAATCACATATATCTAAGTAGACTCTTTTCAAATCTTTCATAGCTTGGTTGCTATTATTCTTCACAAAAGAAACTATTGCTTTCTAATTAAACAATTATCATATGAATTTAAATGTGTACCTTTAAATTAAAAAAAGGGGTTTCTCTTTTCTAAGATTTTATACCCTTCTCACTCATGTGCCCAAGCCTCTTGAGCCATAGGTTGAATAAGGAGCTTTCCAATGTAGCAATTAGCGTTTCTTACATGAACGTCCTTTCATAAAGTATTGCATGTCACTTTTGTTGCCTCTTACCACCACAAGTGCACCTTTTGTAAGTTTCCAACCCTCAGCTTTTCCACAAAAAAGATGTATTCTTCATTATTCAACTCTCTCATGCATAGGAGATTTATGTGCAAATCTAATACATGCTACACATTTTTTAGCATGACTTTGATTCCTATCTTAAATTCCAAGCATATGCTACCATTGCCAATAATTTCGGATGTGCCTTTATTGGCCATATGCACAACACTAAACTTTTCTGACTTGTAGGAAATGAACAAGTCTTTAAATAGCATAGTACAATTATAGGCTTCTAAATCTACAATCTAATCCACGTTGATATCGTTAAATTGAGACAATTTTTATTTGCTTCTACTACACGTAGATCATCTTCACTTGCTATGTTAATGGTGGTTTCTTCATCATTAACTTTGAGTTTCCTTCTTTATTGTCTCTTTTGAACTTCTTACATTTCCACTTTCGTGACCGGCTCCACTACAGTTGTTTTAAATAATATTATTTCATGACTGGGATCTCAACTTAGATTATGGGCGAACATGTGGATTGCAACACTTGTGAACTTGAAACACCATTTGGCGTTTTTCGTGTTTCTTTATTCAACAAGCTATAGTTACATAATCCATGGTTAACATTCACCAGGATGGGCCCAAAAGACCCAACATATTTTTCTAACATATTTTCCAAAAACAATTTCTCTCTATTGGCGAACATAATTCTTGCTTTCACTAGATAATTTATTATACCATGGACTCCTAAAGAGAATGGAAATGATTGTTTCCCAATGGTAGTATAAGAACAAGACTCTGATTTTCATGTGAATCAAGAGTGGATGCTAACACCTCAAGCAAGATGATTAGCTTGAATAGAAACAATTGGTTAATTTGGGAAGTGAAGATGGGAGACTAGCTTCAGTTTAGAGATATCTGTACTTCTAAATTCTAACCAACGTAATAGAAAAAAATATATGTAATAGAGGGAAAACTTGAATTTTAGGGAACATCTTTGTCTCATGCTATCACATAGGCGAGTGATATCTTATTCTCTAGGCAGTAAAGAATCTAATGATACAAAGGTGATACCTATTTGGAAGCTATTCAAGTTTTTACCGGTTTGTTTCAAGCCAAGCTCATGGTAGACAGTGCTTCTCTAAATGTCCTTCCTTGGGTCTCTTCTTCAAATGTGGTAAATAATAGGCCTCTTCAATCAATGTGGTCTCTAACATGTGGGTCAGTTGGCAAATGATTAACAGATATGTTGGCTAAGACAAAGGACTTCTAGAATCATCTCTTCATGTGCATCAATTATATATTGTTGTTTTGCTGGAGTGTTGCATATAGTGCTCATGTACCCTCTCTCTATTCATATTATCCTTGGTGGTAATATCTGCTTCTTTCATTTTAATTAAATTTACCAATAGCTACTAAACAAATTGGTACTTTTTAAGATTTTCCACTTGTACAAAATAGGTTAGGTAAATTATGAACTCAAACATGTTCTATGTGACTATGTGTGCAAAATAGCTTATTAGGAAATCGAGGAATATAAAGGGGCATGTATTGTAGTCTAATCCAAGTATAAATGATGCTAAAGCTTAAAGCATAAAACAACTACTTATATATCCATTGGCTAAATTTTTGTAAATAGTCATCCTAGAGTAGTTTTTAGGTGCTAGGTGTCTAGCAGTGACTCATTTGTAGCTGTGCTTGGTGCCTAACGCCTGAAAATGTCATAGTCATCTAACATGTATTTGACAAAGCAAAAATAATTTAAATATTGGGAATACCCTTCTTAAATATAAGGATGTGTTAAATGAACACTAAATGTACATTCAACTCCCTTAAAAAAGGAAGGTAAAATTACCCAAATGCCCTTTTTTTCCACTCACTTCCCCTCCTCTCTCCTCCCCTTCCCCACCTACCCCTCCTGGAGATGATCACTGGCTCCGGTGAAGAGAGCCAGCCGATCTCCCTCCCCTCCCCTCCCTCTCCCACTTCCTTTCTCTCCCTCTCCCTCCCCTCCCCTCTCCATCTTTGCTGGTGACTAGGAGATCCTGACCGATGGGGGAGGGGAGGGGAAGGAGAGGGCGAAAAAGGAAGAGCAAGAGGGATGGGAGGGAGATCATAGGCTCCCTTCATCGGAGCTAGCAATCATCGCCGAGAGGGCTCGGGGGGGGGGGGGGGGGTTTCATTTGGGTAATTTTGTCCTTTGTTTTTTTTTAGAAAAAGGGGGTTAAGTGTACTGAAAACGTTTTTAGTGTTCATTTAGTATATCCATAAATATATCATTCAACGATCCACACACCTGCACCAAGATTATATATATGATGTGTGAGGACGTCAACAACATTCGGCCCTGAAACTTGGAGAAGCTTATTATACCACTTCTGATCATAAAATCCACCTGGTGCCAACAATAATGGCTGCTGGCGGGAGCCATTATATAAGTCTCTGATGATGGCTTTTAGGGTAATTAGATCTTTACCATATTGCTTAGCACCTCCATCAATACTTGCCTCAAAGCCATTACTCAACTCATTTCCTGGAACAAGGCAAAGAATGCAATTAAGGTAAGAAGTCAAGGCTTGGGTTGTCCAAGCAAAAGGAATGAAGGTTTCATTTGTGGTACCAAGTTCCCATGAATCTACTCGATATCCCTTGGAAATGGTGTAGTTTATGAAACTACGAGTATTGCTAGAGTTCCAAGCACCTCCATAAACATCTCCATAAACACCTTTGCCAATTTTATGCCTCCCATAGAGTGCATTAAGACCAAACGTCACTATCACTCTGCAAGCATAAATTTTAAATATCAGTCATGCAAGTAGGGCTGTTAAATGGCCGGACTAGGCTGGGCTAGGGCTATGGTTGTCCTTAACCTACTCTTAATATATGCAAGGTTAGGCCAAGGTGTGATGTAGCCCTTAGAGGGTCTGCACTATTGATGCCCTTACCCTACCATCTAGGGTTGAGTTGGGGTCTCAAAACAAGATAATTCTCATTTTATTTTATTTTTTTACTCTATTATCAGGTATTGAGTGTCAACCAAGCGTTATCAAGAGACCACTAAGAGAATATTTGAAGAATAGATGTTTTCTCTAAAAACTTTATTTTCTTTGTACAAAGCCATACGTGCTTTATTGACTTGCATTAGAGATATACGATTTTATTTATTTTGTCAAAGAAAAAAATAGTTAAAGAATCTATTTCATCTCACACCTTTCATATGGATTTTCATGTGCTAAATCATTATATCAAAGTCTTATATTTGAGAAATTTAAAATATTTACATTCACCTACCTTTTATAAATTGATATTATTTTCAATTTAACATTGATCTAACTATCAAGCATTGCTGAATTTTAGTTACAAAAGTAAATGCATTTAAAAATTAGGAGTTATAATCATATAATTAAAAAGATATTTGAGTCACCCATACCCTTGAAGTCTCATGCATATACAAAACTACTTTTATAAATTAGTTAGCATCCCAAGTCACTCTATAAAGGAAAAAGTGCATCTTTATTAATAGGAATGCATCCCTTTTGCATTAGTAAGAATATATAAAAAAATACAAAAAGCCTAAATAAGAAATAATTGAACTAGGAGAAAGGGATTGGAAGCAACTGTGTAACACTTATTGTTTATGCATCAAATATATTACATAATTTAAATAATTAAATAGATATAAAATGAGCTAAGTACATGTGTATGAGTTTTTAGGGCATTTTGTAATGGACATGGGGTTATGAATTACCTTCATATTCCCATTTTATTAGTGCTATGTGATTGTTATAAGGGCATTTTAGTGTGTATGTATATGTGTGTATTATAAAATAAAGTAGGAGGCACAGGGCTAGTTCTATCCAAGCCATCCCTAAGGTTTTTTCTTCGAAATCAAAGCCCTCATTTTATGAATTTTTTGAGTGCTGGCCTGGGTGCCCTTGTCTCATGGCCAGATTGGCAGGTCAACATGCAAGCTCTATCAATTCTCACATAAAGAAATCATATAGTTGTTCTGCAAATTTGCCTTTCAAGTGTGCATATGTGGATGCATGCATAACATGTTATAGAATTGAAATAAGGAAACGAAACATCTAAGGAAAAAAGAAATTTAAACTCCAAAACCAATATACTTACCCAGTTTTTTTGAATAACTGGTTTAGTTCATCCCATCTGTCCATACCCAAGCAGCCTTGCGAGAATTTCCACATCCCATCCATCATCTTTTGAAATGGACGGCAAGGAAACCCCAAATTACCCACATCATACACAAGTTGGTCTTGAAGAGAACCACCAACTCTTATTCTTAAGGGATTCAAAGCTACAACTCAACAAATATGAAAATGGCAAATTAATGTTGACATTTTGAGATTCTTATCCTAACAAAATACTAATGGCATTAATTTTGATAGAATAAAGAGTTAAATCCTTTCATTGAAGGATGTTTTGGAACGAAATTTGTTAAAATGGTCCTCATAATTATGATTCAGAAACCAATCAAAAGAGAAAAAAAGTGAGTAAGAGTACTGAGATTAGTCACATCATTGATAGACCAAGCCCCAATCTACCTAATAACTGAGAACTACTGGTAATTGTCAAGATATTGTGGGCTATTTTGTAAGGAAAATGCAAGGAAATTAATGTGATTGTAAAAGGAAAGAACGAGTGATGTTGATTGGTGATGTGTTTGCTTTTTTAAGAAAGAGTCGAAGAGATTTTTGCACCACCTTTCTCTTTTTCCTATTATGCTCTTGTTTTTCTCTCATTCTAACAAAATAGGAGAGAGAGATAAAATTTATGGTGAGTCATTCCTATTGAAAACCTAAATTGCTCAAATTCACATCCTTTCTTTATGTAATATGCATAAATATTACTATAATCATATGAATTGGCCTCATCATGAGATTAGAATTGTAACAAAAACATGAATAAAATTTTATTTTTTGTGAAAATTTAATTTCTCAATTTGAATTATTTAAATTTTTGGGACCAACTTTGATCCTGTAAACCATGTTTGTTTTATTTAATGACTTCTATTAGATAGATTCAACGTGCTTAAATACAATTTGATACTCAAACTTGATCTTTATTGCAAAGGGAAGCTAACTTTTATTCTAATTCAAATGTAGTCTTTTTTTTTTCAAATTTTAAATGGATCAGAATGTTGATCATGAATACGATTTTCTCAAATTTTATAATTCAAATATTTAAAATTTAATGAATAATAAAAAAATTTAAAATTTTTAAAACATGTGTTAGCTTATATAAAAGAATAATTATTTTTGATTATATACTTAAGTGAAATTAAGAAGATTGAGAAAGTCATATTCATTGAGAAAATCATATTTATGTAAAATGTTTGAGCATTTACACTGGTTTTTTTTCGTACTTTGAACAAAACTAGGTTTGAGTCTAGGTAAACAAAAAAAAAAAAAAAAAAATTCTTGAGTAGGTATTAGGTTGATGTTGTTTGTCTGACTTCAGTAAAAATTTCAAAATATTAATACCTATCTTAATTCAAGTATGTGATCTAAATAAAAATGAAGTTTTCATTTGAATACAATTGGCATGGATTTTTTTCTTGACTTTAGATACAATCATAGTTTCATATTTTTTCTCATCAACTGAAAAGTGTATAAGTAACTCTTTTTTTAAAAAAGGACTCATGAAGTAGTGACTTTTCATCCTTTAAATTTAGGCTTCAAAATTTTAATATTTTGGATTCTAATGGACTGTTGTTAGAATTATGTAATTGGCTAATTCATGGGTTGGACAAAGCTTTGGGCCCATTGAGTTATAATTTTTTGTTTCTTTTAGAATGGACTGTGGTATATGTCACCTAGTGAAGATCGTAAATAAATTGAAGAAAGAACGCAAATTGAATTGTTTGTTTTAGGATAACATGGATTAAAACGGTCATATCTCACAAATCGAGTGTTGCATTGGGGCAAGCTATCTACTTTTGGAAAGCCCTTTTCGAATATATATTTGTTGGATCCAAGACTGCATCAATTAGAGCTAATCCATAAAGTCATGGCTTCATAAAATTTGCAGAAATTGTGCTAACAATAACTAATGTAATATCCGTATCCTAAATATGAGTATTAGCCTAATTAAATTGTATTTTAGCTAATTAAACTCAATTAGACTCTAAGCGAGTCTGAATTAACGTTAGATCGTGTGTACGAAGTTTCATCGGGTTTAGAGCTCGTTCGTGCACAGTTTGGGTAGGTCATAATTTTAGAAAGTATAGAAGCATTTTTTTGTAATTTCCCGATTTGTAAAGTTTTGGGCTTTTTGGTAGATGAACAAATTCTAAGAATATTTCCTTTCTTCATCAACTCAATCTGAACCTATTTAGACCACCTAAAACAATACCCAAATAAACTTATAACTTTTTTGTAAATACCAAAACCTAACCCTAAATATAAAACCAGGCCTATCCCTCATCTCTTTCTCTCTTTCTCAATTCCTCTCACAACCATTTCTCATTTTCCTCTTCTCCCTTCTTGTTGCCGGATGTTCAAACATCCCCAAGCTCTGCCATTAAAGATCATCTTCTTCCTCCTAAAGCTTCCTTCTTCCCAAAGACCCCACTCTTCAAGTTCTTCTTCTTCCTTCAAGATTAGGTAATCTATTCTTCCTCTCATGGTTAGGTCATTAAGGTTCTTAGCTTAGAAAGAATGTCTCTTAGAGTCTTTTCTTCTTCTTGTAGGTGGGTTTGAGTTAAGGTTGTGTCTTATTCAAGTTTGAGCTTCAGTGGGTTGTTTGAGAGCTTGCATTCTCCCCATTTTCTCTCTTTACATCAAAGGCAAGTAGATACACTATTCTATTAATGTTTTGAATTGTTTCACATTGATTGTAGCGTGCTCATGTTCATGTTGATTGAATGATGCCCATTTTAATGTAGTTGGATTAAATGCTAGGATTAAGTGAATGTTTGGGATGAATGGATGGATTTGTTGATGATGGAGGGGTGGAAATGTATGAAGTGGAGTGGGCTTGACCCTTTTGAATGGCAGGGAATGAATGGAAGGATGTGAGTGAATGGGTTCTCATTTTTAATAGAAACAAGGGACTCCCCATTTCTAGGTTGAGCATAGGTTTGCTTGAGCGAGCTTGAGCTCCACTTGAGCAAACCCAAGTTTGCCTAGGAATAATTCCTAGGCCTAGTCATGTTTGTAGACAGTTTTTTGGGGGCATGAATCTTTCATGTGGATCCCTCATACCTTAGGGACCTTGCACTTGGTTTGTAGGACCTCCATTTGACCCATATTTGGATGACTCACTATGGACCATTGGGTAAGAGGCATTGTAGGCAAACAAGCCTCTCACGGATTGTACAGTTCGTGTATGGTGAACAACCTAGTCATACTCGGATGGTATGAGGAATTGAGGCATCTATTAATGGACTATGCATTGATAAATGGAATGGATGCCATGGTTTCACTTCACCCAGGGTTTTAGTATAGTTGTCGGGTATGTGAATTGTGATTATGACTTAGGAGTTTGGAAAGGGTTTATACTTGATGCTTAGCCTATGTGGTTGTGCTTTTTTGTGTAGCTTTGGATTAGGATTTCCATTTTGGCGTATCATTGTATATTTTTTTATTGTCTTCGCATGATCACATTGTCTTTATTTGTTTTTAATATTATATATCTATTATGGATTATGTTTATCTACTTGCCAACTGCGATTGTAGCATGATGATGTTGTATTTGGTGCATATGTACTGAGTCCTTCTACCTTGAGGAAGAGACGGAGGGTGAAGCACTTCAAGCACTTGAGCCAATTGAAGATCTCAAGTGGGGTGCAAATGATGGCATTGGAGCTATCTATTCCCACACAAGAGTGACTTGCTTTCCTTATGAGTAAACAGTATTTTGATTACTTGGGTTTTTAAATGGGCTTTATAACCCTTAACTTTATTCTCTTTGCAACTTGATTGTTTAATTCAATATTTTTTGATGTGCAAACTCTGACTGGTGAAATAAAACCAATTCCTAAATAAGGCTTCTGCAGGTATTTATGAATGTGAAATGTTTGGACTCACAGTAGACCTATGATCTTGTGTTGGACATTGATTAGGAGCGGCATGTTATATTAAAAATGAAAAGTTTTAATTGACCCATAATCTTACGTTAACCCAGTTTCAATTTTGGGGACGTGACATCCAGGGGAGAAGGAGCCTCTAATAACATATGATCTGCTTAGAATCATGAGTCAGCCATATGCAATGATATGTTGAAATGGTCTCCAGCAAGAACTCATGAATGAATAGCCTCCAGAAGAAAGGACTCCAGAATAACTCAAGCATAGACTTCACAGGAAGATATTAAAAAAAGAACTCATAAGCAACCTTTAGAGAAGTTATATCTTTAGATTCATTGGCATAGATAAATCTAAGCAACAAGACCATTCTGGCCAGCTCATCATCATCAAATATCCAAGATCAAGAAACTGTTGCTTATTTACCAGTTGAGTCTTGTCATTCTCATTGCTCTTAAAAAAGGAAAAATGTCCATGCAGCACACGCTATCCTATTCAAAATTTTATCCTATCATTGTCTATCACACACATTTATGTCATTTGTATCACAAATGTGCATACCATCACAAGTGTTAAAGGCACTAAAAAAATTTGAGGCGGAAGGTTAGATGATAGAAAAAATGGATGTCATTGACAAGAATTAGACTTGGGACATTGTTAATCTTCCAAAAGGTAAGCATGTAGTAAGATGCAATTGGTTGTACACCTTGAAATACAGTCTTGGAGGTACAATTCAACGATATTAAGCAAAGCTAGTGGGACAAGGATTTGCTTAATCATATGATGTGGTCTACTTTCAAATGTCTCCACCTATTGAAAATTTAAACTCAATATGAGTCACTCTCTCTAACTATAAATCTAGATTGGCCTTTTTAGATTACACCCTCCATAGGAGAATACAAGGCTCCACATGGGAATTACACTCTCCATGGGAGAATATAAGGCACAACAACCCCTCGATTCAAACACTCGACCTCCCACTCTGATACATGTTGACAACCACTTACTCTAAAAGCTTAAGTTGATAAAGAATGATGTAACGACTTATATCAATGTTCCAATAAAAGTCAAATGGAGTTAGCACCATAAAATTTTCTTAAATGATTCAAGTGACAAGCTAAAAGAGGGTTTCGTCAATTAGGTTGATAGCCAGTGTGAACTTTTGTCATAATTTAAATATGAATTTTGAGTTAACAATGCATAAAATGGATGTAGTAAAGACAAAAATGTCAAGGTGGATGTGTGGTAAAACTAGGAAAGATAAAATTAAAAATAAGCATTTTTTAGTGCATTTATAGTAACACCAATAAGGGGATAAGATTAAAGAAACTTGTTTGAGATGGTTCGGCATGTCGAATGTAGGCCTACAATGGCATCGGTGAAAAAAAGTTTGGTTGTACAGGTGGACAAGGCCCACCGAGGGGTGGGGGTAGGCTGAAGAAGATGTGAATGGAGGTAGTAAAATTAGATTTAAAGAAGTTTACCAGATCGAAGGATTTGACTCAAGTTAGATTGGAATGGAGAAATAGAATTCATGTAGCTGATCCCAATATAGTTGGGATAAGGCTTTGATGATAATCAGAGTGACAAGGTAGATCAATTAAAATGCATTGAATGTGCTAAAGTGGTCTCCATGAACTTTGGTTCAATAGATTTAGTCTCTGCTAGATTGGGCTTGTTGTACCTAGGTCAGAGTTGACTCAAACTTGACTTCAGGAAACCCAGACCCAATCCTCTTCCTCCTCTTCATTTCTGTCTATAACATAAACAGTCATGAACTCTGCGCCTCCTTCCTTGTAGTGATGGAAGGATGTAACATTCCGACCCTAATTAAGCATGCTTAGTAGTTAATTAATCTAGTTTTATTTTAATTAATGATGTTTAGATGCTTAGTTAGGATTAATTAAGTATATTTTATCTTATTTGAGTCTATTGGATTGAGTTCGGGTCATGAATAGTTAGTTTGGGCTGGGTTTGACCTTGATTAGGTAAATTAAGCCTTTTTCGTAATTTTAGATTTTGTGGTTGTACATCATATATGCATCATATCGGTTTCATCGCGTACATCTCGACACGTACATCATTTTCATATTGGACCCCACTTAATTTGACCACAAATCAACGAAGTAAACATTCAAATGACTTAATTTGTAAATATGCATGACAAAAGGGGAATTTATTATAAATTTTGGAAAATGTTACTTTATGTAGCCTAATATCATCTCATTCGATCTTTCTTCAGTTTAGTTGTTGGAAAACATCTTCTTCCTTCCTTCTCCCCTACATTTATGCCTAAAACTCCAAAGGAAGATGTTGCATGCAAGGAATTGAGATTCTAAAATCATCTACACATCCTCTTTTGTTTTCTCCTGCGTTGGAATTGGGAGCACTCCCAATTATCTCTTCTTTACAAGGTGTAAAGGTGAAATTTTCTAACCATCTACAGGTTTTTACTGGAGTGAATTAGACTCTTAGTTAGGACATGCATCCTTCTTCATCTTTTATTTTTGGATTTCATGATAGGTTTTCACTTTTGGTATAAGCATATAAACAAGGCAAGTATAAGCCAATTAGTGCTGAATGCATACTAGTACTTCATGAATGTTACAAATCAATTGTGATCTTTTTTGAATTTCAACCTCATTTTCTTTATAGATATATGAATTGGAAATGAGTTTGTTTCATTTATATATATGGTGAATGTTAACATGATGATGGGAGTTAGTATTTGATATAGAAATTGAGAATTGAAAGGGGGAATTGGAGGTTCCATGCAAGTTGCAAAAAATGAAGAGAATTGAAGTGTACTATAAAATTCAGAATTAGAATTCTGAAGCATGCTTGAGCGTAGATGAGCAAGCACGCAATCTAGTAAAAATGCGTCAGTCGAAACTTTTTTGAAAACAAAAGTTAGGCACTTAAGTGGGCCCTAGCCATGCTTGGGCAGGCCCAGATAATTTTTACGAATCTATTTTGGACCACTTCTAAATTATCCAAGGGCTCTATAACTACCCCAAATGGTCTCCAAGCTCTTCATAATTAACCCTGAGGTTAATTATGATACAAAAATTGAACTTTAGGATCATAAGACAATAAAAGACCTATTGGGGCCTTAGTTTTGGGGTCCTTAACCAAAATCACTTGGCCAATAGTAATCAAATACACATGAGGTGTCTTGGGGTTGGGACTCACTCATGTAATGTCATCCATTTGTTTAGCACTTAATCATGGGTGTTGGTTTAGAGGATTTTGAAACACATCATATACACAATCTAGCACCAAGCAAAGATAGCCGTATATCAAGTAGACTAAAACTACATTAAAATGGACAGTTAGAAACCACACGTAATTAGATTAGGATTGGCTAATAAAATTCATTGATTCCTTTAATTAAAAAATGTATTGCATCCTCAAGAGTCTATATTTGCTCTCTATTATTAGAATTGAAGTATTCCTCATAAATCATTTTTTGTTACTTGTATAGCGGTCACCATTATATTGTTATTGAATTGAATTCAATTGAGTAAGATTGACTTGATTAGACTAAATCATACTGACTCACTAATTGCTCAATTGTAATCTAATGACTCAAATTACTTAGGCACTACTTACCTTCAACCTTATGAGACTCAACGGGATTGAATTTGATGTAGATTGGCTGTTACCACTGCAATAGGTATTTGGAGCTTCTGGACTCCAGAAAATATGGGACCTAGCTATACCTGGGCTGGGCCACTAGTATTCCCCACGATAGGATCCCTACAAGGAAGATTTAGCAAATGTAGTAGCCAATTTGATTGTGTATTTCTTTTAATTGATTCGTATATCATGCTTTATTAACTGCTTAACATGCCTAGAATACCTTATTGACCTCTTATAACCAATTATCATTTAATTCTCTTAGATACTTGTATTAATTTAACCATACTTATGGTTTGCTGAATAGTCTTATTCACAGCTATCTAATTGGTGTTATAGGCTCAGATCCTGCTACCGATCTTATGGAGACCAAGGAGACAAAAGAGGAGACCTCAGAGGTTCCTTCTAGTCTTAACGAGTGGATAGCAAAATCCTTTTGATTGATCCCCATATCGGAAGTGTCACAATTACAGCATATTGGGTTTTTAGGGATTCTATGTCATTTTGCACTAGATAATTCTTTTGTATAGCCCTATTATTGATAGTGTATATCTTTTGTTTAGACATGCTTATAGGTGTTTTTCCTTTTTGTATAGACACATACATACTCATATCATGTAATTTGGATGTACATGTTACAAACTATAGAAATGAAATAAATATATATATATTCTCTTGTATGTTGGGATTGTTATTCGTCGACTATTTTCATGATTTTGGATACCAATTAAATGTTTATCTGGAAATGAAAAGTTTAAGGTTATATTGACAAGCTTCTATGTGTTGGATATTCGGACATGTGTCTGTTAAAAGATCCACACACGTGTGTTGATGTGAATATCCCTTATGGAATTTTGCCTTAACTTCGGTACTAGCATAAATTTCATGGAAGAACACGTGTCATGCTATGGAAATTTCCCTAATCGAAGGACCCTTGGGCCTCGGTTGTGACGCGGGGGCAGGGGCCGGGGGGGGGGGGGGGTTGGGAGATGTCTCCGGCGGCAAGTCATGACACTAGAAATCGGAGAGGGTAAGCAACAGGCGACGATCAATGATAGGCAGTGGAAAGCGAAAGATCTTCTTATCTGTAAATGATAGCAACCCTTCTGCACACACCGTACATATGATAATGAAGCATGTTTTGCTTTTTTCTTATTTTCTAACTTAGGCAACTATGTAGGATTGGCGGCATACAACAATACTCTCTTTGGCAACCACAACGCGCCAACGATGTGGTTCTACAAAACTCCAAACCAAGCCTCTTTAGAAATTTGCAAAAAACTGAATCGGCTCTTTTTGTCTCTTTTATATTCCAATGCCATCACACTAAAAGACAAATAAAAAGAGTTATTCTCTTTGATGTGCAACGGAACAAAAAGATTTGTGTGTTTGTTTTCTTCATTGATGCACCAATGAAATTAAATCTTTTACTTGCAGATCTACAAATCAGAGAATCCAATTGATTCGAAACTTCCATGCAATGGTGTTCATCTAGATTCAAGTTTGTCGTAGGATTAGGGCGATCTCCATCAAAGCTCCTGTTGATCTCAAACCATTCTCTATCTCTGACCATATTCTGCTTCGACCACGGAGAGACGACAATCCCGGATCCTCTGTCCTTTGATTAGGAAAACCGAAATAGGTAACCCTTGTTTCTTCCTTGTTCAACTAGCAAAACTAAGATCGATCTGTTGTGTCCTTCTTCTAGATCTCCCATAATCTTGTCCATTAATCATATGTAGCACAATCCTAGGCAAACCTAGGATCTGATCTTCATGTGATCTTCACCAAGTGATCTCTACCTTGTTCTAATGCCTAAGGATCTCAATCTTGCTTTGAATGCCCGAGGATCTTCAACCTCGCTCTGATACCAATTGTTGTGGCTATCATGCCACCCATTAGATTGGGTTAGTTTAAACACATCAATATCAATCACACATATAGAGAAGAAGATAACATGTAACCATGACATACGGATTTTACATGGTTTACCATAAAGGCTATCTCCGCGGGCTATGAGTATCTATTCGATTTCACTATGAAGAAATTGGGCAATTCGTTATGAAGACTCCCACTCCTCTAACACTTAGCTTACTCACTTTTTATAGATTTTAATCTCGCTCTCACAACCCTTGCCATATGTGGTTGGTAAAACTCCAAACACTATGGAGAAGAGAGTCCTCACTTCTCACACATCCTACATGACCATATGTGGTTGGCACAACGGGGAAGAGAGTTCTTACTTGTTTTGCACCAAACTCTAAGGTTAGATTGCATGTATATATAATCTTTGATTTCTTGGCCCCCAAAAAAATCTTGGTCTAATGACCAAAATACCCATGACCCTAAACCGGTTCATTGGCTATACCAATGAATCAATCCGATCAAACTGGAATTCAAGATATAAACTTAATAAAAATCCCTAAACTATTGTGACCATTCATATCTTATTCCAACTATCCTTATCATCATCACTTGCAACTCATCCACTGCATATAAATATACATCAGTACCTCTGCCAGAAATATTTAAGCAAAACAGTTTCCTTTAATTGAATAGTTTATGGAATGAGAGCCCATCTGTCCAACGTCCCGCATGATGGGCATCTCACCCTCCCCTGCCCACGACAGTTCCTTCTGGATAGTAGTAAAAAACTAACCACTACAGTGAATCCCGATTATGTTCACTGGCATGCCTGGCAATGTCAAGATTAATTGCTCTTTTGCTGGCTAATATAATCTTTATCTAAGTCTATTCTCGCTCAATGAGTCGGCTCTCTTCTTCACAGTCGGTGTGGTCAACTCTTGAACATTTCTATGCTTCCCAATTAAGAACACGTGTGATTCAGGTATGTTTTTAGTTGTAGACACTAAAGAAAGTTTCTCTTTCTATGGTTCATTATCTTCAAAAGAGTAAAATGATTGCAGACAATCTTTCCATTATTGGCCAACCAGTTTCAGATGCTGACCTTTCTCTTTATGTGCTTGGAGGACTTGGCCTAAAGTATGAAGCTTTTGTCACTTCAATTACGACCCAGCCCGATCCTATTAGCCTCGATGACTTAAACGAAATTCACCTCAATTAACAAATCCACATTGAATTCTCTCATTTACCCTAATCTTGGATAAACCACCTATTTATCTTCCCCGGCTACGAATGTATCTACTCGCAACCCTGGTGCATCAAATTCTCGTGGTTGTCTGGCTCCTGCCCATTTGGAAATGCTGGTTAGGTATGTGGATGAGACTGCAGTCGTGATCGTGGTCGTGAGGCCAATCCTTTTCAGCCTACAAACCAGTGTCAAGTTTGCAATCATGCTGAGCACATCGCTCTCAATTATTATTATTATCGATTCATTCAAGCTTATCGACGTGATCATCCTCCCTCAAGCTCACACGGTCAACTCCAACACTTAAGTCTGGTACCCGGATTCTACGGTCACTGATCACATTACTTTGGATCTTAGCAACTTGGCCATTCATTCCGATTACCGTGGTCCTAATCGGGTGGGTGCAGGCAATGGTGTAGGTATGCAAATCCTGCGTACTAGTTCCTCTATTCTTTACGCCCCTTCTTCTTCCTTTAATCTTCCTAATATTTTTGTTGGATTTGGTGTGCATTAAAGCACAAATCTCCCCCTTTTATTGCACTTGTTTTCCCTCCTTTATTCACCTTTTTTATTTCTTAGAGTCCCACATCAGTTATGTAGAACTCTTTATGAGGGTTTATTTATGATTCCTCACTTGCTTCTATTGTTTGTCTTTAGAGTGGATTTTGTGGTGATATGCACATGTGTGCACTCCGTGCATGTGTGCAAGGTGGGTTAGGTTGTGTTTGCCTGTCCTTATTGGGTTGGGCCTTGCGGGCCGACTCACCTATAGAGCTCGACTGGGCTTGGTCCTCCTCGTGGGTTGGGCCTTGGCCTCGCACTTGTATTTTTGGATCGTACGAGGATCTGGATACAGATCCATTTATCAACAGCCCACTCTTTTCTAGCCGTTGGCTACAAAATTGTGAATCCCTCTACATCTGCAACTTTTGCAAGAAGAGCTTGCTTTCTACAAGATCTGTGTGTTTGTCAGACATGTAATAATCTTCTTGCATTTATGCTTTGAGTGGGGGCAGAATCTGGCAAAAGAAAGCACCTCCAAGGATGTGATTTAGCTATCAATTGTTTTGATGGTATCCAATCTTTTCCTCAGTTCTATTATTTTGTAGCTATTTTCAGTAACCCGCATACACCGAGAACCAACAGTTTAGACAAATTTTCGGTTTATTTATTGACCGACCTCCTATTTCCTTTGCTTCCACTAAGGTCTCATACAAAGCTTACTCTAGTTGGATTGGAAGCCTCATCTCCAATCATTGTGCAAGCAGATTGTTGCCTGCCAAGATAAGAATTGAGTATACCCCATCTTTTATGTTCTTTGGCCTCCTTTTCTATTAAGGGGGAACTACTGTCAAAATCTTAGTAGGAATTTTGTTGATTACTAAAAATGGCTACTAGAGATTATTACCCTAAGTTTTCAACTTTGAGAGTCAACATTTTAAGATGTAGATAATGAAAATGGAATATCTTCTGAAAATGATGAAGATTCTCCATATGCTTACCAAAAGGGTGCCCCAAATAACATGGAAATGGGCCCACTGATACCTATGAAAAAGATTAGTGGAAATCTAATAACTTTGATTGCAGAAATGAGATTCTTAATCAATTAGATAATTCCTTATATGGCGTATTCTCAAAGTATAAAACCACCAAGGAATTATGGGATGCACTAATCAAAGAATATGCCACTGAAGATGCTGATATACCAAGAAATGTGCAATTGAACAATTGCTGGACTTCCAAACAGAAGAAAGAAAATTTATGATAGCACCAATGTGAGACTTTTAAAAGATAATCCATGAAGTCTAAACTGAGGTAATGGATCAACCAGAACAATTTGTAGTATGTAGTACTATTCACAAACTCCCACCATCATGAAAAGACTTTGGCATTACCCTTATACACAAGAAGAAAGAAATGAAGTTGGAAAATCTCATCACTCAACTAAGAATCTAAGAGCATCACAAAAAGCGTGAAACTAAGAGTATGGATTTTGAACATGTGGCTAAGTCTAATCTTACTAAGACTAAAATTGATCAGAAAAAGACCAAACCTAATATGACCAAGTCCAAGAAATATTAGAAAAAAAAAAATTAAAACCAATCTCTTAAGCCACGTAGAGATATAAACAAAAAGAAAAATGTTGAATGCTTTGTATGTGGGAAAAAGGGTCACTGTGCAAAAAGAATGTCACCAAAGAAAAGGACTAAAGGGAAACATCAATTGAATCTCATGGAGAAGAATTTTGTAGTGGTAGTGATAGGGGTGAATCTTGTGAGTAACTGTAGAGATTGGTAGGTTGATACTAGTGTGACCTAGCACATCCATAATGATAGAAGTGCATTCATCTCCTATGAGTAGTTCGGAGATGGACAATAACTCTACTTGCAAAACTCCTATATGGAAAAATTAATTAGTCAGGGAAAAGTTGTTCTGCACCTCTCATTCGACAAGTCTTTAACTTTGACTAAAGTGCTTCATGTGCCGATGTACAAAAGAACTTGGTGTTTGGTTTTGTATTGAGCAAAAATGGCTTTAAGCTAGTGTTTGAAGCAAATAAACTTGTACTTAGCAAGAATGAAGTTTTTGTAGGAAAATGCTATGTTGCTGAAGGCCTTTCAAGCTAAATGTACATTCCATCAATAGTAGGAATGATTCTACTTCTACTTATATTGTTGAGTCTTCTTATTTATGCATATTATATTAGATTATGGAATTATTCTTCTGTGA
This sequence comes from Sextonia rubra, assembly GCA_037013555.1. Taxonomy (NCBI): domain Eukaryota; kingdom Viridiplantae; phylum Streptophyta; class Magnoliopsida; order Laurales; family Lauraceae; genus Sextonia; species Sextonia rubra. Next base: position 13,864,986 of record JASUAD010000012.1, read on the forward strand.
AAAATATAATGGATCTAGGTTTGATTTCTAAAATGATTTTCAACCTAAATCTTGTGAAATTTGTGAGATGTTCTAAATTATTAGGCTTGCTTTACACTGACATTTGTGAATCTAACAACACTATCACTAGAGGTAGTTAAAAGTATTTTATTACTTTTATTGATGACTTTCTAGATTTTATAATGTATATTTACTTAAACATAAATCTGAGGCCCTACAGAAGTTTAACCTCTTTAAACTTGAAGTTGAAAATCAATTGGGCAAAAATATTAAGACTTTGAGGTCTGATTGAAGAGGTGAATACTTGTCCAATGACTTCATTGAGACATGTAATACCTTAGGAATAATTCATGAAGTGACAACCTCCTACTCCCCACAACAAAATGGTGTAGCCGAATGTAAAAATAGAACCTTAGTTGAAATAGTGAATTCAATATTAAATACTTATGGGCTATCCAAGAACTTGTGGGGGAAGCTCTTTTTATAGCCTGTCACATTCTTAATAGAATTTCCTTTAAAAAGACCAATAAAACTCCATATGAGTTATAGAAAGACAAAATTCCTAACTTGAAATACCTCAAAGTATGGGAGGTGCTTAGCCCATGTTGTTGTACGAAGTTGTAAGAGAACTAAATTTAGACCTAAAACACAAGATAGTGTGTTTATAGGATATGCTTTGCATAATAAGGCCTATAGATTCCTAGTTATTTCAGGTTCAGGTAAAGATTCAATTGTTGAATGTAGGTGTTGACCCATAAAATTTTGCAAATAATGCAGCGAAGGCATTATAAGCTTTGGATTATAAAGTTCCAAAGTTTTCAAAGCACTTAGACCTCATCTCAGCTGAAATCAGCTTCAGAGACTCTTTGCTAGCTCCTTGGGAATCACTGTGGGACCTGACACTTCCACATGTTGAAGCAAGCTCCTATTCAAGAAATACTTTTAAGTACATTTAAAGACTACTCCTAAAGGATTCAGAGTATTTGGACATCATTTGGATCTAAACTTGGTACAGATGATTATATACTATGCTCTGTGGGTCCCTGTGTAGAGTGACATCTCATGAAAATTAAATTAGCTAAAACTCTCAGAGGAAACTCAAATGATGCCCAAGATAGGCCCTACAAAATTTCGAGTTGAACAAACATCATCTAACCCAAAAGCCACAAACATGTCAACTTGGGGTCAGTCCCCCCCACGCTATGGGGTCACTAACCAAAGTCCTGCTTCCTGATATCCAAAATTGATGAAATTTGAGGGCGAATCTTCAGTTATGCTCAGAAGATATTCTGCAAGTTTTCAAGTTAAAAGGACTCCGTTTGGTCTGAATTTCACTACATGTCAGCTTAGAGACAATGACACCGAGTTATGAAGGTCATTAGCTAAAATCTTACTTCCAGGAGGCCAAAGCTGATGAAATTCAGAAAAAATACTCAAAGAATGATCAAAGTTAGTCTTCCAAATTTTCAAGTCAATTGGATGTTGTTCGGGTAGAAAATAAGCTGACTACCTACAGTGTGGGGTGAATAGTGACTTAACACATGCAATGAATAGGCCACTGTTCGAAATCCTACTTCCTCAAATCCAAACTGCATGAAATTTGGTTAAATACTCTAAGATATCCCTGATGTCAGTTCCTCCACGTTTCGAACCAAACCGAAGTCATTTGGACCTCAAATAGCTGAGACAAGGGCCCACTTTCATAAAACGTCAACTGGAGAGTTGACCGACTTTTGAAAGTCAAAACAGGTTGAAACTTCTATGTCATGCTCAAAATAGTGTCAAGAAGCAACCTTCCAAGTTTCATGGTGATCAGACATCGTTCGGGCCATAAACTGGTGAAAATGGTTCATATATACAAAAGTCCGAAAATGGGCCTTGTCCGTGACCGCGGCCCAATCAATGAAGGAGTTGACCAACATCAGATGGTCAAAGTAAGCCCAAACTTTTATACACTCAAAATAATTTCAAGAAGCATCCCTTCAAGTTTCGTAGCGATTGGACTTCGTTTGGGCCCCAAACAAGTGAAAACGGGTAGCAAATGCAAAAACCCGAAATTGGGCCTTGGGAGTGACCGCGGCCTATTCATCAAGGGAGTTGACCAACTTCAGGTGGTCAAAAGGAGCTAAAACTTCTATGACACACTCAAAATAGTGTCAAAAAGAATACTTCCAAGTTTCGTGAAGATTGGACTTCGTTCGGACCCCAAACAGGTGAAAAGCGGTCTCAAATGCAAAAGTCCAAAAATGGGCCTTGGGAGTGACCGTGGCCTGTTCATCAACGGAGTTGACCAACTTCAGATAGTCAAAATGAGCTGAAATTTCTATGGCATGGTTAAAATAGTTTCAAGAAGCATCCATCCAAGTTTCGTGGCGATTGGACTTCATTTGGGCCCCAAACAGGTGAAAACGGTTCGCAAATGCAAAAACCCAAAATCGGGCCTTGTCCGTGACGGTGGCCTGTTTATAAAGGGAGTTGACCAACTTCAGATGGTCAAAATGAGCTGAAACTTTTATAACGTGGTAAAAATAGTGTCAAGAAGTATCACTCCAAGTTTCGTAGCGATTAGATTTCGTTTGGGCCCCAAACAGGTGAAAACGGGTCGCAAATGCAAAAACCCAAAATTAGGCCTTGTCCGTGACCGCGGTTGCGGTCACGGACCCCCAAAGGGTACTTCCTGTGGTTTTAGGTGGTTCTTCTCCACTTTCTTTTGAAGTGTAACCTCCCACAACCTCCCTTAACTCCCTAGAAATGCCAGAAACTGCTGGGGAGTAAAGTCTAAGATTTGAAAAGAAAAGGGAAGAGAACAGAGACACACAGACAGTGAACATACAGAGAATTTCAAGAACACAATAGGCAATCAAAAGCATTCAAGCAAGAGGACAGCAGCATTCCACGACCTTTTCCCCTCCTTTTCTCAATTACCATGGTGAGCAAGAAGGTTCAGAAGAGGAGGAGAAGAGAGGGTGACTAAAGAAAAGCCATGTCCATGCATTGACGACTATTCGATGGATGACGTTGTCATCTTTGTTTTTCTCATTCTGGGGGGATTCTTGGCCATCACAGAGGTTGTGAACAAGCTGCTTTGGGCTTCATTTTGTTCCTTGAAAGCTATAGGTTCAGAATGACACAGCTTTGCTTCCTGCGATACCCTCTTCGGACTTGAATAAAAGACAGTCCGTAAACATGAATGATGAATTACAAAGTTTTCAATTGATTCCATAGTCAAATTCGATCTTCTCAATGGTTATTCAACACCCCAAGATGTCATAAAAGGGAGTTTCAACACTTAAAAAAAGTTTAGAAGAAGAACCAGCACGAACAGCACAAAAACGGAGGCACAACAGTGACTTCAAAGTCACTGTCTGTCAGTGACCGTGACTCACGGTCACTGGCAGGTGCCGGTGACCGTGACCCACCGTCACTGGCTTGGGGCAGTGACCGCGGGTCGTGGTCACCCCCATTTTTTCCATCTTTTTTGCATTTTTTTCCTACTTTATGTACATTTTTTTATATTTTCCAAATTGAGATCACATCTAAGACTTAAGGGAAGGTTATAAACTTTGCAAACCCATGTAAACAACCTGCATCCCCGCGGTCAGGGCGTTAAAACCCATGTAAACAAAGGGAAATTAATGATGAACTATAATTAATTCATATTCTTCTTAACGCTTGAAGTGTGTGAATGTTGGACATTGAATCCATTACACACTTCCACGCCATTTTTTAAGCGCGATCAGTAAGGATGTTGTTTTCTTTGAAAAAGATTTTCTTTTGAAACAAGGTTTTTCTACTTCTATTTGTTAGATTTTTGTGGACTCAATCCATCAGTTGATGTAATAAATTGATTAATTTCTTTATTTATCAATAAAATCATGCTTTACTTTCATGAGATAAAATTATTTTACTACTTTATGCACATGACCAATACATATGACATAATGGTTCATGAGTTGAACTGGGTCCTATTAGTATATTAGATGTGATATATGTGCATGGATGAGATCTACACGCGGGAGATATATGTCACAAATCTTATACTTAAATAGCTTCATAACCAGTAATGAGACTGGGCATCTCATTTGATAAGGTTGCAGTATTTTGATCACTATGAGATAGTGTGATTTGTCTCGATCATCAGAATGTAAGATTCTGGATCACGGTGCTTGTACATTGGATGTATTGAAGGACCATGAGATGCACCTTATGGAATTCCATCTCAATAATAAGGTATGCTCTCATAATTCCTTAGCAATAGGCTCTCAATCCTGAGACATTGATGAACTTAAGTTTCTATCTATTCATTTGCTTTGAGTCACCAATGAGTGAGGCCGACTATAGGTTAACACCTCGGTGTCTTGGGTATGTGGTAGTAGAACTATGGGAACATTGAATGATAAAGATGGAATCTATCTCTATTATCCCCTTGTGCCAATTAATCGGTTTGTCATTAGTAAGTGCGCACCCATCTCAATTAAGAGTTAATTGGATGGTACTGATGATTACTGTGATTAATTGGGGCTTAAGGATAATAAGATGTGGAACTTAGATTGGAAGAGACGGATTTATTCCAATTGATCCATGGATATTGATAGAGGGGCCTACTTGTGGTAATTGGGAAGTTTAGGGTCTTCATTGTAATTTATTCCTAAGACTGGAGTGCAATTGCATTTATATAGTGGTGTTATTTGCAATTAACTGTGGGCCCGGATTGCACATGAGATGTGGGGTTCGGTGTTCCAGTTGGAGCCACCTTTCTAAGGAATCCCTAGTGGTCCCCACGCTAGCCTAAGATATTGGAAAATACTAATCCGACTTGAACTCTAGAAAGAAGAGTTTGGAAAGGAGAAAGCTGCTAATTGCTTTGGAAGTAAGACTTCTATTTCAATTAGACAAGGGAGAGATTTGAAAGTCTATAAAATCTCTTGGACGTCCAATAAGACTCCCTCTCACGCCCAAAACCTTATTCGTGCAAGAGTTGCACGAGTTTCTCTCTCCTTCTCTCTTCTAGTTCCTTGGAGTTTCGAGTTGGGATTTCTCCTGAAGATTCCACCACTCTTCTTGAGAAAAGAAATCCAATTCGGGTCATAGCGTGGAAGGCTAAGAGGTGTTGAAGATTCTCATCATCAAGTAGAGTCGCAACTTCTCCATTAGAGCATTGCGGATCTCCAAAGGTATAATCTACTTCTTTCATGTCGTAGATTATTGTGGATATTTAGTGCTATTTGATTCTATCTTTTAGATAGAATATTTACTGTACATAGTCATGAGATTGAGGGTAATGCATCCTGGATTGGGTTTTTGGTCTTATAGATAGTTGATCTCTGTGTCAAGTGGGTCAAAAGTTTTGAAAATCTATCCACGAGACCCACCTGCTTCCAACACTATTAACAACAATAGTGTTGTGAGACCAACCCCAACTAGTGATTCTAAACCTAGAAATCTATAACATCGTAGAAGTAAGGGACCTAGAAAGGAATTTACCGTTGGCCCAAATTTTATCAACTATATTTTGGAAAATGACCTACTTCTTATCAAAAGGCCATGCTTTCTCCTGATGTTGTTTTTTGAAAAGAGGCTCTCAATAGTAAAATTGAATCTATATTGGCAAATCATACTAAGGAATTAGTAGATCTTCCTTTAGGAACGAAACCATTGGGTTGCGAATGGATATTCAAAAAGAAATTAAGAACTGATGGGTTGATGAGAAGTTCAAGTTAGACTGGTTGGAAAAGGGTTCAAACAAAAGGTAGAAATTGACTATTTTGATACTCATGCTCTTGTGACTATGATCACGACTATCAGAGTCTTAATTGCCATAGCTTCCATTCACAATATGATCATTCATCAAATGGAAGTAAAAATTGCATTTTTAAATGATAATTTGTAAGAAGAGATTTATATGGAGCAACCTAAAGGATTTGCAATACCCAAAAAAGAAAAGAAAGTTTACAAATTAATTAAATCCTTGTATGATCTAAAACATGCCCCTAAGCAATGGCATAAGAAGCTTAACCAAGTGATAATTTCTGAAGGTTTCAAAATTAATGAATTAGATAAAGGTGTTTGCTATAAAGATTTGGTAGTTCTTGCATTATTATATGCTTATATGTGGATGACATGTTCATCTTTGGGACTGATTTTACTTCGGTAGAGAACATTAAGAAGTTCCTTTATTCAAAGTTTGGCATGAAATATATGGGCGAGGCTGATATGATATTGGGAATAAAAACACACAAACACATTTGAAAAAATTATTTTATCTTAGTCTCACTATATTAAGAAAGTACTTCAGAGGTTAATATGTTTGGAGGTAATGGTTTTTCTACTCTTTTTGATCCGAGTGTCAAATTGTATAGAATAAAGGAGAGAGTGCATCTCAATTAGACTTTTCTAGAGCTATTGGCTGTCTAATGTGTATCATGAACTGTATTAGACTTGACATTGCATATGTTGAGCATATACATAAGTAACCCGAGCAATGAGCACTGGATGGCTGTTATCTGGGTGTTCAAATACCTGATGAGAACCATTAATTATGGTTTGCATTATGAGAAATATCCCGCTGTACTTAAAGGATATAGTGATGCTAACTAAATATTAGATTTTGAAGAACCCAAGTCCACGAGCGACTATGTGTTTATTCTTAGAAATGTAGCTGTCCCTTGGAAATTGAAGAAACAATTGTGTATTTCCTGATCCACGATGGATGTGTAGATGATAGGCATGCCATTGGCCGGTGAGGAAGCTGAATGGTTGAAAAACTTGTTGACAAAAATTCTTTTCTAGAGTAAACTGGTTCCAGCCATGACTCTAGATGGTGATTCTAAATCAACCATTGATAATGTAAATGACAAAACCTGCAATGGGAAATCTAGACATATATGTTTGAGGCACAATCTATTAAGGGAATTACTCAAGTAATGAATAATTACTTTGGACTTTGTGAAATTAATGGATTACTTAACTGATCCACTAATGAAAGGACTTGCTAGAGATCGAGTACTATCAATGTTGAGGGGATTGAGACTTAAGCCTAAAAAGTATAAGTAAAAAAAAATAGATACCTAGCCTGTTTGATTGGAGATCCCATGGGATTAGTTCAATGGGAAAAAAAGGGTTGGCATTGTGAGAACACTTCAAACACCCTCACAAATGTCTATATCCATTCGTATGATTTGAAGTGTTCATATCCATATAGAGTATATCTATATGAGTATGGAACTAAAGGCCACTTTCAATGAAAAGCTAGGCTATTAATGTGCACAGTTCATTAGGAATCCTTTAAACCCTGAGATCATGTGTGCTGTATGTTCAGTTTACAGGATAAATTCTTGGTTCAAGATCTTAGTTTAGCATAGGGTTTTGGTATTTCAAACACACTACATACTACACTAAGTGAAGGTTCAAGACTTGTTCATCTACATTTATGGATGGTCTCATAAGCATGACCTTTTCTGCTTGTGCTTTAATGTGTGGGGGGATTGTTGGAGATTTTGTGCATTAAAGCACTTTTCTCCTTGGTTTTTCCCCCCTTTGCCTTCTCTTTATTTCTTAGAGTCCCACATTGGAAGTGGAGAACTCTTTATGATGGGTTTATTAATGATTCCTCATATGCTTATATTGTTTTTGTTTAGAACGGGTTAAGTGGTGGTAACCACAAGCGCTTGTGCCAACCGGTCGTGCTGTGCTGAGCAAGCGAGCGTGGCAGAAAAAGCAGGCCTGGGCCGTCCGGGTGAGTCGTGCTGGGCCTGCACATCTTTGTTGGGTCATTCCTTATGGGTCGGTTCACCCGTGGAGATGGACTAGGCTTGTTCCTCCCCGCGGGTTAGGCCTTGACTTAGCGAGTGTATTTTTAGATTGCCTGTGGATCTGAATTCGGATCCCTTTGATGGCAGCCCACTCCATTTTCGCTGGGGTAACCGTTAATGTAACATCTCCGCAGTAATGCAAAGAATGTTAATTAACAGTTGTGTAGGGAGTTACGTCTCGCATTCAATTGCGAGACCATAACTCCTCTCGGCTCCTTATCTGATAACCCCTATATAAAGGGTTGCACTCTTCTACTCCTTTTTCTCTCTTTTTATTTGCTGTTGCGAGTCTGCAAAAGTAGTCCCTTAAGGATTCGAAATTCTCCATTCACTTATGAGTGCATGGTTGTTGGACATAGTTGGTCCTATCAGGAAGCCATCTTATCTTGGGGAGGACATCTGTGAGTCCATTTGCACTTGTGTGGGGGCGAGATCTGCCTAAAGAAAAATGTCTCCAAAGACTTAATTCGACTACCAATTGTTTTGGTGATTTCTAACCCTATCCTCAGTTGATTGTTTACAACCATTTGCAATAATCCGCATACACTAGAACCCAACAATTTTAATGGACACTAACAACCATGCCATTGACTCCATCATTATCGCTTTAACTCTGAGTTTGACATGATAGTTTTGGGCCCACTTCATTATTTTCTCCGCATTGAAGCCGCACCTATACCTGACGATCTTTTCTTATCTCAATCAAAGTACATTTTTTATCTTTACAAAAGACCTTTATGGATGGAATTCAAATTTAGTGAGGAATAACCCTATGGTGACCGTCCTGCTACATCACTGGTGGGTTTTTTAATCAGAGGATCCAAACTCTTATGGATGGGGTTAAGCCTATTCAAACCCATAGATCTAAACGATCATTTTTTGATGGCACTCCAATTGAAGACAGCAATACATATAGATGTGTTGTAGTGCCCTACAATACTTGGCAATGATGTGGGCTGATTTTTCATTTGTTGTCAATCAAGTTTCCAAGTTCATGCATTGTCCAACTTTTAGGGTGTATTTGGATGTGGGGTAAAGTAAAATAGAGTAAAGTAAATCTAAAATAAAAAAAGAATAATATATGATAGGGTTATGATGACTTTTTGTTTTTACTTGTTTGATATGAAATCTTTTTGACTTTCTGTATAAAAAGTAGAATTTTTTTGTAATTTAGTGATGACTTTTTGACTTTTTTTTAAAACGAATGAGGGAAATTTGATTTTTTTTTAAAAAAAAGGAGGGCGGAATTTTGAATTTCAAAAATTTCATTTTACTCTACTCTAATCTACCTCACATCCAAACACACACTAGCTGGGTTGTTGTAAAGTGCAATCTTCGTTATTTGAAGGAAAGTATTCATTTTGGCATCCGTCAGTGTCGTTTAGCTTCCACCCCGGTCTTAGCCTTCTCTAATGCTAATTTGGCTTGTAATCTTGATGATCGATGTTTCGCAAGTGGCCATTGCATCTTCCTTGGTCCCAACTTAATTTCCTACAACTCTTACAGTCAAATGCTCCAGTATAGAATCTGAATACGTTAGTCTTGCTAACAATACATCTGAAATTTTGTGGTTAAAGACGTACATTATTGCAGGATCTTTGTATTTTCTTAGCAAATGCCCCTAGTCTATGGTGTGAGAATCTCTGTGCCATCTACCTTAAAGCAAATCCTCTCCTGTGATTTTCATCTTTTTTTTTTTTTTGCGAAAATGCATGCAGAGTACTGGGTGTTCATTTTATCTCTTTAGCGGACTAAACCGCCTACATCTTAACCAAAGGCTTGTTTGCTCTGCACTTTAAGCTCTACGAACAAGTTGATTGTTGTTCCAAGGCCTGTCAACTTGAGGGGGAATATTGGTGATAAGATCAGCTGACCTGTTCTTGTGGCCTTATCTATGAAAATCTCTAAACTACTGCGACAGTTCCTATCTTCCTATAGCAATCCTTATCACCATCACCTATAATTCATCCACTGCACATAAATGTACGTCAGTACCTCTTGCAGAAACATTCAAGCAAGAGAGTTTCTTTACTAAAGTATGTACACACTGACGAATAATTAGCGAATTTCCTTACTAAAGTCGTTTCAAGAGGAAACTTATCATAGACATGGTCCAAGTTGGGCATAGTAGGTATTTATGCACCAGATTGACAAAGAGTGTTATAATTATTAAGATGTTTTCGGCTATTTTGTAAATAAACAAAACATTGAGCTTCTTTGAAATTAAAAATAATATAGAAAATTATCTACTGAAGGGTTGCCTAGCCCTAAGGGCCCATTTGTTTACTAGAATTCCTAACAAGAATTTGCCATGTTGAAGTTTTTTTACATGACATGATATCTTATCCCATGAGGTTTGCAGATGACCATCTTTACAAGTGTTGTGATTTTCTGACAATCACCCGTTGTGCGCATTCACGAATCACAAGATCAACAAGAACAAGCCACACACAAGAAGAGACACGAGATTTACGTGGTTCACCCAAATAGGGCTACATCCACGGGCACAGGAGGACGAACATCTTCACTATGACAAGTAAAGCATACAAGAGATTCCCACTCTCTCACCTCATCTCTCCTACGTGGTGTGGGAACACCACGGGCAACTGCCGCTGCCGCCGCAAGGTCTAGGGTTACAGACTATACAATATATAATCTCCGCTTTCTTGGCCACCAAGAAAGCCCCGGTACAATTACCAAAATACCCTTGACCTTAAACTAATCCCTGGCTAACCCAGTGACTCATCCGGCTAAACCGGAATACAAGACATAAACCCAACAACAAGCATTTCAAAATTCTAGCTACCTGAGAAATTTTTAAAATTTTAGACCCTTTGCTTTTTGGTGGAATTTTTGGTTGCTTGGTAGAAGAGAGCATTTAGGAATTCTACTATATTAGAGAATTTCAAGATTCTCGAGGCAGGAATGCTATGAATCCCAATAACGAAAGAGACCCTAAGGGGCACCCTCTATATTCTTTGTGGATTGAAATCAACCTTCCTCCAATTTTTCTTCTTTTCACATTCAAGTGCTGGAGAAAACCTTAGGAATCACAGGATGGCTCATAAATTGTTAGTTCATAATGGATAAGCGAAATAAGACGACAGTTCACACTCAACAAAAATAGTTCCATAGTTAAGACTTGAAAATTATATTGAGAATCCAAAATCTATGTTGCAATTGGCATCCCATAGAATCAATGATGATAAGTAAACAATAGTCTCACAAACATCAATATCACCCAAGTACCAAAACCCCAAGTCATCGAATTGGATGTCAAATCATGAGAATTTGCTGGTATTATATCATGTGAATATGGTGATGTGTGAAAATTATGACAATGAGGCAGAACTTTGTACACCAAAATGAATTTGAGGAAGGACAAAACTCACAAGTCAACACAGCTTACCTCTAATGGCCTTTGTAAGAATGGGATGATGCAAGTCCTGATTAAACCATCAGAATCATATTATTCAAATTGTATTTCCGAGTGTCAGTGACTTCATTTTTCTTAGTAACGAAACAAATTTAACAATAGCAGAAATTCAAAAGGATGTTTGAACTATCACCAGATTAAGAGCAGAAGAATTTCCCCATGGGCATTGGTAATAGTTACACTTTTCAGGAGGCCACCAATCAAGAGTAACACATACAAAATTATCGTCAGTTTCTGCTATTGTGGAAGTCCCGTTAACCACAACAGTGGCATTGACAAGATCTTGAGCTAAAATCTTAGGACAAGAGCACACAAAGAAAAGCAAGAAAACCCAAAAGCCCATTTCCCTGTCCACCATACAACATGAGAGCAACACGATTAAAATTTTTTTTTTTTAATGTTAAAATAAAAGATTGAATAAGTTAGATTTAATAGGCAAATAGCCAAGAACCAAATAAAGCTAATCTAATCTAAATTTAAATAATAGCCATGAATAGTATTGCATAATTTGCTTTGCAATAAAAGTGAACATAAGATACGTTGGAAATTTGTCCAACATACATGAGAGAGAGAGAGAGAGAGAGAGAGAGAGAGAGAGAGAGAGAGAGAGAGAGAGAGAGAGAGAGAGAGCTTTATGAGAGAACCAATGAGAAACAAGTGTTATTGATAAGAAAGCTCAAGTTATGAAAGTAGTTATCAACCCCAAAAAACAAAGCTATGAAAAATTGAAAGGAATAAAAGATGGAAGTTGTTTTTATCACATGAGCATATAATTTGATCTCTTAACAAATAACAAAGTGTGATAAAGTAGAAGATTTGTTTTTTTTATTTCACCTATAAAAATATAATTCTGTTCCCTTAAAGCATATTAAGAAGTAAAACCAAAGCTAGCACCAAAAACAGATTGGGCCTTCTCTAACAATAAAACTATCCATGACCAGAGGCCTATTTTGTTGAGCAGCATTAGACTGTTCAAGGAAGAGGTTTTGCTTCATCTTAGCACCACCTACAAACTGTCCTCAGCCCTTTCTCTTCTGTCGATTCTTCATTTTTTGGGAATTAATTTGTACTCAAATTATTGTAAGATCCTGGATCTTAATGACAATAATTATCATTCTTTAATTTTATGTTAGCGAATTAAGTACGTTTATAGTCTAAGCAAGTCAAAATTATTGTTAGGATTGTGTGTGCGAAGTTTTGTCAGGTTCCGAGTTTGTTTGGTACAAGAAAGGGGTAGTTTGTAATTTTAGAATAGTTTAGAGGGCTTTTCCTAATTCTTGATTTTTGAAGTTTTGGGTCCTTCGGGCAGCTCACTAAATTCCAAGCGTATTCTGATTTGATTCCATTAAGACCTTCAAATATTGGCCCAAAGTCCACTATGGACTATTTTTAAAAACCCCCCAAACCCCCACCCCTTTATCCCACGTGAATGACCCATCACCCCCACTTTACTTTTTCTTTCTTTCCTTATTTATTGTCTTCCTTTCTTTCTCCCCTCTTTTTTCTCCTCATTCATTCTTTCTGCAGTAAAGAATCAAGTCACCTACACCACCGTCGATCACCATTACCATCATCTCCTAGGCCCCACAAGCTTCCCCACCTCCTTTTCCAAGTTTATTCCCAACTTCTTGTGCCATATGTAAGTATTTTTTACTATAGAGATTAGGGCTTTTGGTTTCTTGGTTTAGAAATGCATCTTCCTAACTTAGTTATGCCCCCTCTTCCTAGTTGTGTAGATGATTTTGGGTTTGCATGATTTGAGCTTCCTTGGAGGGCTTGAGCTATGTCTTCCTTCCCTTTTTTGTATTTTCTACCAAGGCAAGTGGATACACATGGATTTATGGAGTGATATGCATCTTTATTGTTGATTTTAACATTTGATTTCACTTTTAGATACCCTTGAGCTCTATTATTTTTGAATAAGAAACTATGCTATATTAGGATTGTCACTTGAAATAAATGAAGTTTAGATGATTGTAGGATGTTTATTTGTATATTATAGAGGGCTATGCCCTATGTTATTATTGTCATTAGGTGGAAATGAATGAGGGAGAGATTCCACTTTGATTCTGTATAAGGATGGACTGATGAATTTTCATTATAAATACTACTTGTGGTGTACCTTGGATACTTTGCAATCAATTGTGGAGGCACAGAGAGAAGCTATTCGATAGATCTTATGGTCAGACCGAGGTGTTCTGATTTTGATCAATGCTTGATACAAACTTTTTGCAACTATAATTATGTCCAGAATGGTTAGAATAGTGGGCTTTACTAAAGCTTATGTAAGGATCAGTATGTACATAGAAATGAATAATACCTTAATGAATAAAGAATGAGGAAACCATCCCGTTTTGGATTTTTTTTTTGACCCAAAATTCTCTCCTAAACTCACACATGATATTTATTAGTGCAAGCACCTAATAAGAATAATTCAAGTCCTTTATGGAAAGTGAGACTTAAATACAAGTCTTGGGATTTAGCTTTGATACCCTTGGCACCCTAGCTTGAGGACCAATTGGTGGACAATGAGTGAGGGATCTTTTGAGCCAACATACCCTTACGGTTTGTCCGAAAAACGTATGAGGTGTAACCTATAATTGTTCCAAAATGAGGTCAGACAAGTGGATATCCATTAATTCATTATATTGCACATAGGTTATTGATGGGATATCACAATTTAAACTCCACCATGGCCTTTTTAGTGATATTTCGTATGATGAAGGCAACCATTAACTGAGGATTGGATTGTAATTTCTCATTGACTATTGAGAAATCAAATTTTATATGTATCTCATTTGATTTGAATCGTTTTAATTGGTTTTGATGTTTTATGCCTTCCCATGTTCTTTAGCTTTGATATTGTTTTATATTGAAGGGATTTCATTTAGAACTTAGAATGATTTGACTTAGGATCCGCATTGTGATACGTTGATATTTGACTTTGACTCAACTATTGTGACTTGGTGGCTTTATTGTAGGGCTTTGGGAGAACTAATTATTTGCAATTGAAATTGAAATTGAACTTTGATTGATTTCAAACATTGAACAATTGATGCTTTCATTTGACAAGCCATAGCAAGCCCTTTACCATGTGTCTTAGGGTTCATTATGTCAAGCATCACTAAGCTGTTAATGTCTAACACAATAGGGGCACTTGCTTGCGAAGACTATTAATGAGGATTGAGGTCTTTTCGATGAATGAGCGGATTGGTATTGAAATGGATGTACATTGTCTTTTGGACAGGAAAATTTATTACCCGATGCTAGGTTATCTTGATGATTTGACCGGACTGACCATTCATTGCTTTGGCTTTGGCTTTATGCCCCACGACTTTGGATATGGTGTTATACATCAATGCGAGACTAATTCCCTAATGACTTTGGACCGAGTTTATACCTGATGTATTAGCCAATATGGGTTGCTTGTTTGACTAGAGTACTGTGATGGGACATTGTCTTATTTCAATCCATTGGTCACTGTTACTCATGCTTCATGCTTAGAATCCTATCATTGTACTTCGCATGATCACATAATCATTATTTGCTTTGATATTTTATAAATTGTATAGTTTATGTCTATTTATCTCCTGACCACTTATAGTTTGATGATGCTACGCTTGATGCATAAGTATTAAACCTACATATCTTGAGGAGGAGGTGCCAGATTCATTTCAGGCGCTTGAGCTAGTTGATGAGCATGAGTGGCTTACCAATGACATCATCAGATTCATCTAGGCCTACATGAGAGTGACTCATTTATTTTGGAGGATAGACTTTATTCTTTTGTTGGCCTAGATTTAAGGACGTCTTGTAATTGCAAACTTGTTTTTTTTGGATAAACTTTAATTACAATTCTCTTTTGATGTGTGTACCTTGAAATGTTTTATTTAGACCATCTGTTTATTTATGCTTTCGCTATTTTTATAGTGAATTGCAAAATATTCCACCTCACCGTAGACTACAATCTATTGTGGCACAGTGATTGGGTACCATTTGTATTTATCCTGAGAAAAATTTTAAATTGGCCCCTAATCTGACGTATAATCTCTAGTTTACGGGTTGGGGCCGTAACAATTATTATAAAATTTTCTTTTAGTTTTGATGATTGATATGCATGTATTGTGATATCGTTGGGAGTCTCATCATGTTTTCTAAGGGCTTCTGTTTCGAGTCCTTCTTGTCTCTTTCTCTATATACCTTGTCTTTACAACAATTTGAGAGATTTTACTAAAACCAAAGTACTACTCCAAAATGAGATTTTACTAAAACTAAAATACTACTCCGAAATATTATTGTTCCTATACGTATTTTGATCTTAGCAAAATTAAGACTAACATCATAAAACTACTTTTTTTTTTACACAAAATGTAACGATTATTTAAAAAATTATTGAAGCATAAGACTATTGAAAATTTTAATGTAAAAAGACATAAATTCAATTTTCCTTGGAAAAAAAAATAAGATTTTGCATTCTGGTTTGAGACTTTATGGGGTCACTTGGTAGAGGATAAACTAGGAAAAGGAAAATTGGGGGAATCTTTACTCAGTGAAGAAAGTAAGAAGAAATGTAGAGAGATGGCCATAAAAAATAAAGATTATTATATAAAATAATTGTGTTGCAGCTATGAAAATTAATCTCAGTTTTAAATTTTCCTTTATGTCACAACCCACAAGTAAAAAAAAGCCAAGAATATACACACATACATGCATACACACACATAGTTGTGGAGCGCACCTGAGGGATCATGATCCTTAATTATGTGATTAGTTCTAATTAATAGGATTAGTAGCTAATTATTTTTTAAAGATGTTGATCAATTTTTTTAAAAAGATTATAATAGGATTTTAGAGATCTTGAGAGGTTTTGTGGAGTTACAAACCAAATTCGGTACTTGGATGGGTTTAGTTTGAATTTCGGGGAAAGTCAGACATATTTTGGAAATTTCATAAAATTTCTATTTGGGTTCAGAAGTTATATCTCATCATTCACCCGATTTTACCAAAGTAGGGATATAGTTGTCATTTTTCTAGAAGTTAGGCTTTCCCAAACGGTATCCAAGAATTTTGATTCTATAATCAATTTGCAACAACTTTTGTTATTTCCTCTGGTTGATCTAAGGTCCTAAAGTCATTATTTTGTTGCGCCAATGTTGTCATTTGAAGGGGACACAATCGTCATTTTGTCAGTAGTTGATTCAACCCTGTAGAAACCAAGTCGACCCCTTCCTCTACATTTCTTCCATCTCAGCAGCTTCTTTTCCTTTTTACCTCTTTCATCTTCATTTCCCTTGTTGGTAGCAAAGGTTTGGGCCCCCCGATTCGCCGAAGCATCACCACCACCATCTTGCCCTTCGTCTCCTCTTCCTCCTCATCTCTTTCTTTGCAAGAATTGGCCAAGGCAGCCCCTTGTACGCCCCTCTCAAGCTTGGACAACTCATTAGAGGTGAGTAAACTCTTGCAAACTGTTAGAATACACATGAGGACCATCTTACCCCCATGGTTTTCTAGCCGTACAAGCCCCTATTCATTTCTTTCATAGTTTTTGAGGTTGGGGTTTTCATGTAGAGTTTGGGGGTTTTGATGTGGGGATTAGTTCAGCGACAAATTAAAATGTTTAAGGTTTATTTGTGACTTGTACAAGCCAAGACAAGTGGTTAATTTTGATTTCATACAATGCATCACACATTTTCCATGAATCCTATCCTCTACTCCATTAATGTAACACTCCGACCCAGCTTGACCTCGTTTAGCGTCTAGTTAATCTTGTTTTTGTTGCTAATTGTGTTTTGTTTGTGTTTTGTTTTCGTTACGGGTCATGGATAGGTAGTTGGGTTGAGTTTGACCTGGATTAAGTAGATCAAGCCCTTTTTCGTAATTTTAGCTTTTCTTAGACATGGTCATTTTTGCATCATCTTGAGGTCAACACGTGTCTTTCGTTGAGCTCGTTAACTTTCGTAACTACGTCATTTGCAACCGAGGTCGTATGATTCGATTGGACCTGAGTTTGACTCAAACTGTAAATACATTTCTAGCTTGGCTTTCATTGTAAATTTGGACAACCCATTTGATTATATAAGCTCTCCATCGATCTCAACTCACATTCCTTCTCACGTTCTCTCTCGTTTTCTCTCATTTCCTGCTGGGCACGTGGAGTCTCTTTTTCTTCACTTGCATTCTCTTCTCCAACCTTCATCGATCAAGTTCAAATTGAGGAATTGGGTTCTTGCATGAGAGGTAAGTGGATTTCCTTCCATTCCCCTCCTCTCCTTTCTCTATCTCTTCTCCTTCTTGCTTCTTTGCATGGTGTGTCTGTGTGTTGTGGATTTCTCTCCATCTCTCATGCATGCATGTACTTTGATTTGGTGTTAGGTTGTGTTTGGCTTGAGGGCTACCATTGTGCATTTGATTTCCAAATTTGAGGCAAGTATAAACCTAGCTTGTGAGAACCCATGTTGATATGCATTTGAATCGGATAGCTTTACATGAATTGATGTGGAAATATGTATTTACAGCCCATTTGCTACTCATTAATTCAATACTTGTCTACTCCCCTTCGATAATTGAAATTTGGATGCTTCCCAGACATTCTGTACAGGTTTCAGGAAATTGAATTCGTGCAGGTACGGCTAAGCCGTATAGCACCTACGGCTCACAATCCAGAGAGGAGAAAAACCCAGTTTTCCTCTACGGCTAGGGCACGGCTAAGCCGTGGAATGCCCTACGGCTAAGCCGTAGCTCAGCCGTGGCCCAGCCGTAGAACAATACAGGGTGCAATTTCTGGAATAACTGAGAGTCAGCAACTGACAGACCTTCTACGGTCCAGCCACGGCTAAGCCGTAGACCACACACGGCTAAGCCGTAGCACACACACGGCTAAGCCGTAACCACACATGAAGAATAAGGCTAGGTGTAACGATAAGACCTATATGACCTTCATGATAGAATGTAGAGCACCGAGACTTGCCCAACGGATGTGATACTACGCGTGAATGATCTCGAGGGCTGCGAATCATTCATGTTCGTTATCCGGATGTTAAGCACCTCCCCATGGGTGTTGGTTTAAGGGACTTCGTGCATCGCCCGATTCCAGGCAACACTAGACAACGGTGTATCGAATAACTTAAAACTACATCATCATGCACGGTTAGAAACACCGGATAATTAGATTAGAATTGGTTTGTAACTTAAGATGATTCGATTTCGCATGATTTGTTGCATACCATATTGCATTCGATCATTGATCTCACACTCTGACATGATTACTTGTATCCCGTTACTTTACTTTCACATTGCGATTATTTACCCTGAGTATACATGTATGATATGTTCAATTCCAGATATGCACGCATGATATATGATCACGATCTACTCAGGTTTTCATGATTGACTTTGTATGGTCAGGCTCTACTTAGCCTCAGCCTTAGGATCCCGACGGGGTGAATTTGGTATAGTTATAAGGACCTGCTGCAGTATGGATTTTGTCTTGGGGAACCGGACCCCAGGAAACCGAGACCCATTGTACCCTGGCCCGGACAATGGTGTTCTTTGCATGTTACAAGATCCCTCTTTTGGGAGCATATGGTAATGTAGTAGCCACTAGTCATGTACACAGCATGTTATCCTTGATTCACACAGCATCTTTCTTTCTTGCATGATAGCCTAGTATACGAAAATGCTTTCTTTAATAACATGATGTTCTTTATTCTATTAGACACAGCGTGTGTTAACTTGCTATGGTTTATACTTTGCTGAATCTTCGTATTCACAGTTGTTTTTGGTGTTGCAGGCCCAGATCCCCCTGCCGAACCCTCGCCGGTCGGCCAGGCTTCAGATGAGACCCCCGGGGCCCCATCAGGCCTAGAGGAGTGGATGTGATCACTCCACGGGAGCGCGTTCATGGCATGCATCATGTTGGAGTCATGTTTTGGGAATTTTCAGACTTGTATTTGTCATGACATGTCACTATTGTATTTATCCTTTTGTTCTTTTGTAAACGTTCATATGTAATTATGTCAGTCCTTTCCTTGTATCCTCTTCTTGTGCTATTAGTTGTTTATGTTTCTGATATTTACAGCTTCCGCATACTTGCTTGGCACGTGTGCTTGTTCCCTTGTGCGTGTGCATTTAGACTCGGTCTACGTGTGCATGCACGGGAGTACGTGTGTCATTAGGTTTGGCTTTTGCTAACCCCCGAACCCTGGGCTCGGGTTGTGACAATTAACATGCTAGAAAACCCCATGTTTCAGTTCAAATTTAAGTGCTTAAATTGTGGTCAAATTGTATTGAGTAAAGAGTGAATTGACTGTAAAAGAAACCTAAGAGTTTGCGCCAAAAAACCTAAAAAAAATTGGTCCAAGACAATGGGGGGCAAAACCTCTTGAAATCCGCTTGAAAGGATAAGGGTGTAACGTTCGATTAACCTTATATTTTGAAAAAACCGTTACTTGAACTGTATTTTTTAGTTTTTAGTCTTTAAAAACCGTAATCATAACTGTAAAAACCGTATAAAACCAAATTATGGTTAAATGTATTAGATGGTTCAATTACGGTTAACCTTTATAGTTTTTTTTTTTGTTAAAATGCAAAATACATGCTCAAAAAACTTGTTTGGTTACGGTTAACTGTTATAATTTATTTCAAGTCTTATTATTTGTGGGAAATATGTATAATTTATATTTTAAAGATGGGTTAGGCTATTCTTGAAGAGGCATCTATGAGGGACAACTTTTTGAGGCCACGGCAATGTCATATACAAGTGGTGAAGATGAAAACATCTAAAAAGACATAGTGGGTTTGTAAAATATCAACCCTAAGAAATAATTCAAACCCCTTCAATTCAACGATAAAGGGTGTAACATGTTACAATCTATAATTTTATAGTTAGTTTAATTGCTAGACAAAACACTGTGGACTTGTTTTTTAGCTGCGCCATCTTATTAAGAGGGCCTTCCAAGTTCTAATGACTCTTGTCTACCTCAAACGACATTACACAATTTTTCAACTTTTTAAGCAAGACACACAGAAGAATCAACTCTACGGTTCATCTTCAACTGTACGAATTAACTAATAAAAACAAGATTAAAATAGGTTAAAAAAAATGTTTTGATGGTTCAAGTAGGGTTTTTTTTTAATCAAAATTGAGTTGGATTAAACCAAACAATAGGTTTCGTTGAAAAGAGCTAGGGGCTCCTTTTCTTTTTCCTCCTTTGATCCTTCAAATGATCGAATTTGCCTCTTTTTTTTTCTTCTTCTTTTTGTTTCGTTGAAAAGGGAGGCTGCTTGGTCTTTTTACGTTTAGGACTTAGGCTTCATCCTTTGCTTAAAGTTAAAAAATAATTACATTTTAGCCTTTTTATTTTTTTTTATTTTAAGCCAATAGACACGGTTAACCGTTTCACGGTTAACTGAATAGTATGTTACGGTTTGGTTCGGTTATTAATTGTGAGCTATGCCTAAAAACTAAAATTGAACCATCACATACGGTTCTCTGAATTTAATAACCGTAACCGTAATTGAACCGAGAAACATGGTTATTAACTGCGGTTCGATTCGGTTAGGTTAAACAGATTTTCGGTTTTTTATTACACCCTTATGGAAGTAGTGCCCAGACACTGCTGAAATCTAGTGGCTGGACATTGCAGTCTACCGATGGTCAAACATGGGACTAGGGTCCTATGTCTGGGAATATGTAAAACTCATTTTCTTGGGGGCCTTTCTTAAGTTGTGTTTAGGGCATGTGGACCCACCTCTTAGGGACTTTTGAGGGCCTTTTAGACATAGGTTTTGGCCATTGATTTCCTTCCAAATTAATTAAATCCAATGATTCTTGGGTTAGAATGATGCACCTTAGGTATGGATAGTGTACTTGGAACCCGGACTTAAAGCATGGCTTGAACTTGGACCACGTGAGCTACCCATCATCTCTGAAGGTTATCCAAAGACAAGTAGGATATCACACCAAGTTGAGTGTATATGAGTCCAAGGATTTCAATGTCGAATACCCTCGTAGCACCAAGGTACATGCATTACCCAAAGCTTGAGCCTTAGATCCACCTAAAGGCAAATTGACTAGTCTTGGCATGTTAATGACAACCTGAACTCTACGATGGATCATTGTAATCGTTCCCTGAGAGTTCAATAGCTTTGTAGGACTGTCTGAGCTTATGATACATTTATTTGCGAGCATTTGCTTGTTGGCTGACCAAGATCATCTGACCAGTGCCTAACCATTGCTGGCTTGTGGAAGTCATGTCTTAAGATTGGGAGAAGCACTTGATTGTCTTTTCCCCTTTGGATGACAGGATCTTTGGGTTGGTGAGCGAGCCATTGATGCAAGCTACCTCCCTCATTGCCCGGTCCGCTTTGTATCATTTTTGCCCATTTTGGGCCGCTCATTTCTTGCTGAAATTCTACCCGGTTGTACTTACGATTTTCTAGATTGACCTTGCCCTTTCTGACCATTTGTAAGGTTTAATCTGAATCGGTTGACCTGTTATTTACCTGTACCCCGAAATGCCTAGTTTTCCTAATCATTTAGGCCGGTTTGTTACCACCATTATTTGCCCAGGCTTGTCTAGTCTACCTAGCCAGTTATCGAGAATACTGTAGGCGTAAGGACTTGGCCCATAATTATACATATTAAGGCTAAATAATAGAAACTAGTAGTAATTAATTGGGTTATTAGTTTTCATAGTTCTTGAGATGTGGAACAACTTATATTGAGAGTTTGAACATGTTTTGTTTAGCTTTTAGGAAGTTTTTAATGCGTTTTAGCCAAGTTCGGTGACTTTTTTTGTACAAATGGGAAACCCCGTGCTGATCACTAGTGCTTTCGATAAGGTGAGTATCATGTGCCAAAGCACTTAGTTAGGCAACCTTAAGATCCATCCAAGTGGACTATAAAACAAGGACTCTCATGATAGTTACTAACCCCAAGTTTGGCACCCACCCAATGGATTGGACCATTGGATTGGCATGCACTCATTTTGGATGGTAAAAACTTTTAGGCCATTGATTTAGTATTTAGGATGATGATTTGAGCTTCCATCAGCATAGACGGATGGTAGGAGGAAGATCTTTTTATGCACCCTGGTCCCATCCCCAAATACGGCCCCTGGTGGGCCACACAAGAAAGTGGTGCGCATCGGTGCACAACAAAGGACCTTACATATTTTATTTACATACATACA
This sequence comes from Sextonia rubra, assembly GCA_037013555.1. Classification (NCBI taxonomy): domain Eukaryota; kingdom Viridiplantae; phylum Streptophyta; class Magnoliopsida; order Laurales; family Lauraceae; genus Sextonia; species Sextonia rubra. The sequence goes on from JASUAD010000012.1 coordinate 13,887,425, forward strand.
TACATATGGGAAAACTTCCACCGAGTAATGATGCTCACGATGAGGTGAGTACCGTACCTAGTAGAGCCTAACTTATCATCTATCAAGTGGACCATATAACGAGGACCTCATCATATATGTATAGAGGGAGAGAAATGATCTAGTGAGATGGTGTGGTATATGAGCGAACTTTTTAAGCCCCACCTACATTTGTGCCAACCATGAAGGTTAGTAGAGATTGATAGATCATGATGGAACTCGGTGTATAAAAAAAGTCAACCTATAGTGAGGGATATATACACTTGAACATTCCAATAAATAGAGAGGCGCCAGAATACTCCTAATGAGTGTTTCTTTTTTTTTTTTTTACAAAAAAGATCCTTATCATTGAGCCCACTATGGTGTATCATAGCCATGGAATGTTGCTCTATGGAATAATTTAGACGAGACCTATATATGTGAAAAATTTCAGCTCTATTAGATTATTCTTACCCCTTGATCCATTGACCCGAAATTTAATGGTTTTAAAGCCATCACTTTCTTGTGATTTTAATTCAATATTTAGTAAAAGCTGGATGAGTATCAAATTTGGGCTTTATACTAATTAATGGGGCATAGTATGTGTGAAATGATTTGATTGGATCAAGTTGGGATCAATGACTTAAAAACATAGGGGATCAAAAAGGAGACTTTTTAAAATAAATTGTTTTTTTAAAATGAGTGTCACCTTATTGGGAGTGCGACTCGTTCACTGTGCATGAATCTACACCTGGCTGTAGGGCCCACTTGGTCTTCACGGGCATGGGGCTGGTGTGTTTTGAATAACTTCATTCGGGGCCTCACATATATAATGGTATACAATCTATTTGGATTGGTGTAAACTTGGTAGGCCTAGGTAAATCGGGAGACTTTTTTGTCCACTCGAATGGACTCCCAGGTGGGCGCCAATCCTGAGGCACACACCTGATAATCAGTGTGTATGTGTGTATGTGTGTGTGTATATATATATAAGGTGGGCGCCAACCCTGAGGCACACACCTGATAATCGGTGTGTATGTGTGTGTATATAGAGAGAGAGAGAGAGATTCTTAAAACTACCCCATTTTAGAAAGGCAGTTTATGCCGGTTTTGATTTTTTGAATTAAATGATGTCACCTCATATTAAATGACAGGTAAGGTACATGACTGGATAGACAATCATACCTTTAAATCTACTAAAAAAATAGGGAAGAAATATGTTAGTCATTACAAAAGATTATTGATCGAATTCCTCTCCATTTGGTTCCTCAAAATTGAGAAACAGTAATTATTTATTACAAACTTGCAAACAATTTGTTAAGACTCTCAATGAGGACCACTAACAATTAATCTAAACAAACCACATTAAATGTCGAGTTTCACTCTAATAGGAGTTCTTCCTAGTGTCAAGTTAGGGACATAACAAGTTTTATGATGTTTTGTCTAACGACGGGCCCAACCGATGTTAGACAATGCAGAGATGATAGAAAAAGGACGAGCTATTTATTTTGATCGGTGTGGATTTTTCATAAGTATGTCCCACCATTGATGTCTGCCAAATCACCCATATGGAAAAGCGGACTACATGACTGGATGGCTTTGCCTTGAAATGTTAGGAAAAATAAGAGAAACAAAATCGAGAAATATATTTTGATTTTAAGAGATGAAATAGGAAATTTAAATGTTTTGACTTACCTTTTTAACAATTAGCGGAAGAGACAAATATCCCAACAAATAAGGATAATAACTCAAATACATTCACCAACACAATGGGGCATTTTTTGGTTACAAAACACCCAGGGAGGTTTGTGGCGCGCCTCACCCACACACACACACATATAGAGAGAGAGAGAAAGAAATTATCCAAAATCCCATATTTTAAAATTGGCATTTTTGCCCCATCTCTCTCAAGCAATGAAATAATGCCACCTTACATGTTCAATTCTGGATAAACTAGAGACTTGTAAGGATGAGATTGGATATACCTAAAAAAAAAAAAGGAGAGGCGATTAACTAGTTTTAAGGAGGAGATAATGGAGCTTTATATGAAGTGGGGCCTGCTTTTCGTAATTTACAAAGTTTGAGGCCCGCATTGGGTAGGCAATTCACAGAATTGTTCTATTAAAATGGCCTCTTTTTCAATTATAAGTAATTATTTTATTAAGTGGGCCCACATTGGATATGTAATATGATGCTTTCTACGTACACAAAGACAAGTAGCCTAATAGGTCCCATATTGATTAGAAAAGAAGATGCAATATAGTTAACTCATTACTGAAGTTGGCCGACACTCAGCAATCTCCTAGGCGATTGTTCTGATGGGCCCCTATGTGAATGATTTAGACATAAAAATTTATTCAAGTTTTGAAACTCCATGTCTATCCATACACGTCAAATGTTTGGGAACGAGAAACGATCTCTCGTATTTAGTCTTATATTTATGGTTAAAGATAAGAGATTTTAGCCACCGCGTAGATTCCTTCATCCAGTATTTTAGAAAAGATTCTTGTATTCTCCTTTGTTAGCCATTCAGGAAGGAGAAAAATGAGGTGCCAAATGATTCATTGCTTTCCTGCTAATTCTTGCGACTCCAACTTCAGTAAAGAGGATGAATTTTATTAGGTAAAATGAGGGGCATTTTACTTTATACAAAGCACGAGGAGTTTTGAAGCTTTCTCTCTCTTTCTATATATATATATAAAAGAGCCCTTCTCGTGAGCTCAAGCTTAGGACAAGATAAGCTCAAGTGTGTGGCTCACGCTTGTGGGGTCCACCTAGAGATCTACATGGGGATGGGGGGCCCTAGAACCTTCTTCTTTGCAAAAAATCAGTCCCATCCGTGGTTTCAATCATTTCCATTTGGGTCTCAAAAGTTTAATAGTTAATAGTCCATTTAGATTTGTGCATAGTCAATCTAATAGTCCAGTAAATTTGGATTTGACAAAAAATTGGTTGACATGTGCAATTCAGGGGGATCCTGTGTTTGGTTCATTGGATAGACCAAAGGTCGGCTCTAAGGGCTTAGCTTACAAAATTTCTTATATTAGCTTGAGCTTAAAAAAGCTTGCCATATATATATATAGGAAATAATCCTACGAGAACTAGTTTTCACCATTTTTTATGAAAACTCTAAGTTGGGCCATCTTTAATCTATTCCACACGTTGTAGTACACAGGGATCCCTTGATAGTTATTCGCTTCAAGTTTCGGTAAGATACAAATTTACTCGACTATTGGATCGACTGTGCACCAATCCAAATGGACTGAATTTGTAGGCCACAAATGAAAAGGTTAGGGATGTGTGATTGAGGTCAAACTTGATATGTGGGGTGATTCTACATAGATCTTTTCATCTCCCTAGTCCCATCCCCAAATGGGACCTATAAGTGGGCCCCATAAAAAGCTCTCATGGTAGGTACGTGAGAACAGTTTTCACAGAATCATAAATATATATAGGGAAAGACTGCTATGCATATATCCCTCGCACTATGGTGATGGATAATTCCTTTTTAGACTTAATAAGGTCAAAAAGGTATTTGAGTCATGATAGCTTTATTTTCTTGCACATTAATATTTTCAAAAAGAGGAAGTACCTCTCACTATAGTGTGAGGGACATATATATAAGAGTTTTGTCCATATATATATTTATATATTGGGGAGTGCTAGACAGTGCCTAGCGGTTTTTAGGAGAAAACGCCATTTCTACTTGGGGTTATAGGATGCAAGAGTATCATGGAAATCTATTAAATAAAAAGATTCGTATGAAACCTACCTATATGCAAAATCTTAGTTTCATAAGACCATTCTAACCTTTGATCAATGGCACTAAAATTTAATGGTTTAAAGGTATCATATTATTATAATTTCAATCCAATCGCGATGAAAAGTTGGATGACTGTAAAATTTAGACTTGTGACTATTCATAAGGAGTAGTGTATGTGAAGATATTAGATTGCCTCACCCTATGACAAAAAAAAAAAAAAAAAAAAGGATGGGCGAAAGAAGGAGCATTTTTAAAGTTGGGTGTTTTTGAGAATTCCCCATATACAATGGTTATCCAATGAGCCCGGTGAGCAACTTGCACACTCGAAGTGGGGCCCACATGATGGTCCATCTAAATGGACCACATACAACATCAATTAGAAATGCACCCATTCCTAAGTTTGGTTCCCATTTGAATAGGGTGGACTGTTGGAACGACTCCACACCATTCGAAAAGACTATAACCGTTGGAACTTGAGGGCCCCAAATGGAGATAATAGACGTAAGAGATGTGGTTGATTTTTTGCAGAGAGAAGGGGCCCAAGGGGATCTTTCAATCCCGCCACCTCGAGGCGCACACAATCATTCAATGCGGATGGCACGTACTAGGTGACTATTCTCTCTCTATATACACACACACACCTCAGTTATCTAGTATGACCCATTGTATTATCCATCCAAATGGACTACATATACCACTCCTGTGAATGGCACTCGTCTCCCAAGTTTGGGTCATGTTCGAATAGACTGGACCATTGGATTGGCTTTAGAACCATCTAAATAGATTGTACACTATTAAACTTGTGAGGCCCAAATGGAGATAATAGAGGTAAGGAATGAGACTAATGTTTTTGTAAAGAGGATGAGCTTTGATCCTATGAGAACTTTTCTCACGCACTTATAGTGAGAACATTTTATGGGATACACTTGTCCATTCCATTTGGGGATGAGACTAGGGGGGAAGGAAAGATCTATATGGGACAACCCTAAATATTAGGTTTGGCCCCAATTATATGTTCCTAATCTCTTTATTCGTGGCTCATAAATTTAATCCATTCGGATTGGTGCATAGTTGATCCAACGGTCTAGTAAATTCGGATTTGCTTAGAACTTGGGACGTGTGACTATCAGGGGGTCTCTGTATATTACAAGGTTTGGATTGGGTATTAAATGGCCCACACCTATAGTTCTCACAAAATGTTGGTGAGAACTAGTTCTCGTAGGAAATTATATGTACACAATTACAAACACACACATGGATTGTTTAACTATGTGCGGGTGTATAGGAAGTTTAATGCACACTGACTTTGGGGCCCAGTTGGAGATGGGGTTAGAAGATTGAAATATTTGGCTGGAGCTTACCTGTGTAGAAAACTGATCACTGACCTACAAAGTTTCATCCCTTATACAATTGGACCGTCGATTTAACGGTGTAATACATTTGGATGGTGTATAAAAATGGAAACGGTGACTATCCATCAAAACCTACCACGAAGGGTGTGGTCCACCACACATTCAGATTGGTGAACAAGTTGGTTCCTCTTGGAGTTGCACTGTAACACCTAAATATCTAAATATTTTCTTATGAGATGCATACACATAATGTCTCATCCATCAATTTGGAGTTGGTTACAACGGTTTTATCAACTCCCATAGATGACCATTGCAACCAAGTAAAGCCAACAAAACCTACCTATAAACCATTATACTATGAACCAACCAAGTAAAGCCCACAAAACCTACCTATAAACTCTAAAACTATGAACTAAAGCCCACAAAACCTACCTAAAAACTCTAAAACTATGAACTAACGGTTACCAAAAGGAAAAAAAAAAAAAAGAGGAACAGCAACGACTCTCTCTCTCTCTCTCTCTCCAGCATAATAAAAGTCTCGTGCTAAGAATTGCCTTTGTGAGTTTTGTTCTTCCACTCAAATCTCTCTCTCTCTCTCTCTCTCTCTCTCTCTCTCTCCAGCATAATAAAAGTCTCGTGCTAAGAATTGCCTTTGTGAGTTTTGTTCTTCCACTCAAATCTCTCTCTCTCTCTCTCTCTCTCTCTCTCTCTCTCTCTCTCCAGCATAATAAAAGTCTCGTGCTAAGAATTGCCTTTGTGAGTTTTGTTCTTCCACTCAAATCTCTCTCTCTCTCTCTCTCTCTCTCTCTCTCTCCAGCATAGTAAAACTCTTCTGCTAAGAATTGCCTTTGTGAGTTTTATTCTTCCACTCTACCATCTATTGAAAATCCAAATTGTCACAAAGGAAGATTCTTCCGTCAAGTAACTTGACTTTAACTTTTACACCAATTGAAGTTGACCACACTATAAAATTAAATACATGACATTCTAGATCATAAAATAAATCTTATGGTGGGACTAATTTCTATAGAAATAAAATTTAGGAGATTGTCATTTAAAATGAAAAAGCTTATTTTGAACGGTTCATATATTTAATAGGTGCCTCGCACTCAAAAGATTCACACACCTTACCCGTGCGAAGTATGGGTGGGACAAGTAAAGGATATGAATTCCATTTACACTTTGGGAGTTATCTTTTTTTGAATTGGTGAATGACTTTAAATGCTGCCTTTTCAACTGTCTATGCCTATTTTGTGTATTGTAGTAGCCCATCAAATGATCAAATGTAACCAGTACAGAACGTAAATGAACACTACCATCAAAATTCAGTAACTATGTATAAGTTAGCCCTTGTTAAAGGGCTTGTTGGTAGAAATGGATCTACAAATTTGCTCTTTCTTAGCAATGAAAATCTGGGTTCTTCATTATACCCATTTAAACAAAATCAGTTAAAGAAAGAAACATTAGAAACAGAAAGAAGGAAGTGGTTTTAAGCTAACCGAATTGAAATCAGATATCCAAAAAAGCTGAAGAAATTAACTTACGCACAGTGGTGGATACGGCTCTTTCCAGAATTGGAGTGACCTTTCTGATAAAGAATCTGTCGTATATAGAATGACATCTCTCTCTCTCTCTGCTCCGCTTTGTCCTTTTTTTTCTGACCCACGACATAAGAATTGGTGTTCGAGTTTCTCGTGGATATCATTATCGTTAAGTTTTCGGATCGTGAAAATCACTAAAAATCAAAAGAAAAAGAACGAGATGGCAGTAGCAGCAATAGAAAAAGATGTTGGAATTCCAAGAATTCCAAAAAAATCATTGAAGACTTTGGAGGTTGAAATTTGAAATTTTGTTAGCATTTCAGATGACAGGTAGACAAAGCTATCACGTCATCTAAAAAAAATAATCCAACAGTCCAAATTTTTATCAGAAATTTAAGTAAATAAGTTGTACATTTCTTTAGATGATGACGCAGTGAGTTATTGATAAGTTGGTCTGACTTCATTCCCCCGGCCATCCTATTGATTCCATTCAATTGTACAAACAAGCAAACCCAAAACCTCTCATACGTTATGCACAAAATGTAATACCAAAGGCAGATCCAATTTGCACAAGAGTAAATCATTCGTTTACAGGAAGAATCATCAGAACATCGATCACCATATAGACTAAAACATAGAAATAAAGAAAGCAAACACTAGGATTTAGATGTGTTGAAGAACGTACATGGATTAAGCTGTAGAAGATGCTACAAAAATCCTTGCCTTGTCTCCTTTGTGAGAATTAGGGAGAGAAGCAGATAGAAGATGGTTGTAGAAGAATCCCACTTGGTCGTACAACGCCCTATTTGTAATGTGAAGGCTTTCCCATTGCTAAATGCATGCAATTAATCATCAAAAGAAAAAAAATGCTTAAGAAATCAATTTAATAAAATTAATGCCATTTAAAAAACTCCTAAAAATGAATTTTGTTTAATTAATGCCAGTTAAAAAACTCTTAAGAGATGAATTTTGTTTAATTAATGTCACAGTAAAAGAAACTCTCAAGAAATGAATTTAGTTTAATTAATGCCAATTAATTTCATTAGTTTAAATCGAATTAATTGATTGCCACAACCACTGAGTAAATAATTCATCCCTAATCAAAATTAATCTAGTCGGATCCAATCGAAAATCAGCAAATGGGACCCGATCGAGAATTTGGTTCACTACACTCTGTAATCGTGATGTTATACATCACACAAATGCCAACACGTATTCATTCAAGAAAGATGGTCTTCACATCAAGTTATGTCCAATGAAACATTAAGTGGGCTGTGGATCATATACCAGTTCAACGAATGTGTCACTTCAAGTGCCAAGGGTGTGGATGACAGCCGAAGCATCCGGTCATCACGTTGGAGGTCAAACTTCTATGAAGGAAGGGGGAATGATGCAGCCCATGGAAATTGGAATGTATGAGAAAGTCTTAAGGCCCATGACCCTTCAATGACGAAACCCACTTGGCAGTGGATGCCTAAGATACTAGTCTAGGCTTGACCCACTTAAACTATGGTTGATTCTCATTAGTTCATAGTTTATTTTATCTTCTACTTCTCTTTATTGCTATATAAGATTCGTTTAATTTGTCTTACTACATAGCAAATGAATGGTTCGGATTGATTTTTTTTTAGAGCATCTTTTAAGCCAAATTCTTATGCTTGAAAGTGGAACCCTGACTGAAGAAAAAGGACATGTTCTCAATTGTGCTTAAGGGCTTCTTTCTTTGTAGGAATTTCTGCCTAGAATTTACGGTGTTGAATTTTGTTTTAGACAGGATGTGATGGTTCATCCCATTGCATTTATAAATATTATGTTTCTTCACAATAATATGAGAATTCTGCCACCTAAAAAGTCTTTTTTGTCCTGACTGAATTTTAAAATTTTAGCCCCTTTGATTTTTGGTGAAATTTGTGGATGTTCAAGCACAAAGGAGTATGTAGGAATTCTACTATGTTTAGGAATTCAGAAATTCGGCATACTTGAATTCTCTTAATACCAACATAGAAATGCCCATGTCAGCACTATATGCCACATCAGCAAGTGAAAAACCTCTCTAGCCACATCAGCAATTGAAAAACCTCTCTAGCCACATCAGCAGAGTGAATTTTTTAATTTTTTATTCTTATGTTTAAATCTCTTCTAATAAAACAAATTCTCTTGAATTAGCAATCAATTAATTAGAAACTTTGAGGGTTGTTCTAACCCGCAAATCAACTGATTCTCAACCCATTAAGCAATTCAATTTATTAGTTTCAAACTGTCTCATCCCACGACCCCACTGATTCTCCGACCATTAAGTTTGACGGGAGGAGGTTTTATTCAACGGATTCTTATCAGTATGTTCGAAATTCAGAACTGCAAATAGCTTTGTGTAGACAAAGAGGACGGCTGGTCATAGAGATTGAGAGAAGCAGCAGCGATTGAATAGAAGAGGATGTGATGTGAAATTTTCAATTGAAATGGATGTCACAGGATAAAGCTGTGGGACCAGAGCAAAGGTTAACAAAGGGAATGCTGAAGTTCATTAGATGCCAATATCGTATTGGCATCAATCCACTTCGTTTTACTTGAATGTAAATTCTGTTGGTTGCGCATTATAGCATAGGTTGTCTCTAATTTATTTATGTTTTGGATTCCTATTGATAGCCACTACGTTTAATATAACCCGTCTCATTTCCTTTCAGTCACTGTGGACTTAATACTAGCTGTCGTAGAGTTATGATGCGTGACCGATGTAACAATATGAGAACAGCCATTAGGGAGTTAAGAGGCTTGAAATGCAACTGCTCGCATTAGTAGCATGCTATCGTTACCCATATTGGCTATGAACAACTATATTGTGTAACAAGTAATATTTTCATTGGGACTCCTCTATATAAGGGAGTTTGCGAGAAAATGTTCCACACAGAATACACAACATATCTCCTCTTTTTTGCTCCCTATTTTCTTTCTCCTTTTTCTAGCTATTAGGCTGCTGCAAGTAAGTTTGAAATAATGGTCCGTTGAGGTTTGAGTTTTTCATCCATTTGAGTGCACATGGTGGAGATTGTCTGATGAGAAAACTATCGTATCATGGGGCAGAAGCCTATGAGTCCATTGCAAAATCATTGGGGCAAAATATGTCCAAAGAAAGCACCCTTTGTGATGTGCTTCGGCTGCAATTCGTTCAAGTTCTTTCTTTCTTTTTCTAATTATTTAATTTTCTAATTAATTTACTGACAATTTCCACAATGTATTTACAACCATTTAGATAGATTTTTAGCTTCGTGGATTAATTGCAAATAAATTAGAATTGATTATATTGACAATTCTATCCGAACTGATTGTATCCAGGACGAACTAAGCTTGTCCCTAAAACATAGGAGAGTCTGCTTATAGGATATTCATCGGATAGTCAGGCCTATAGACTTATTGTAATTTTTGAAAAAGTAAATACTCAATTATCAAGTCAAAAGTTTTGTATTCTTTGAGTTTGTTTATCCATATAGATAAAGAATAACTGAAAATAGTGATAATTCCAGTGACATAGAATCAACAATAACTCATAACTCAAAATCTATAATCAACAAAAACTCATAACTCAGAATCTAAGGATTTTGAACCTCCTAGAGGTAAAGACCTAGGAAGAGTCTTCATCTGGTCCTAACTTTTGTACCTATATTTTGGAAATGACCCGGCCAACTATTTATAGTGAGGTCATGAATCTCCAGATGTTGCCTTTTAAAATGAAGCTTGTAATAGTGAAATTGAGTCTATTATTTTTAATCAAATCTAAGAACTTGTTGGTCTATCTCCGATAAATAAACCATTGGGTTGAAATGCATATCCAAAAGAAGCGAAGGACTAGTGAGTCCATTAAAAGTTTGAAGGCTAGATTGGTTTCGACAATGAAATGGATTACTACCATGAAGATAACCAGGATTACTACCATAAGAGCATTGATGGCTCTAACTTCTATCCATAATATGTTCATCCATGAGATGGATGTAATAATTGTTGGAAATTTACACTAAAAGCATACTTTTATGTATTTTTCTTGGACTGATTTACTTATTAGTAAAGTTTGCTTTTTCCATCTTAATGATAATTTGTATGGGTAAATGGTTGCATTATTATTTACTATGCATAAGTGCGTCTTTTATTCTATAAAGTAGACAAGTTGGTGTGTAAAGTTCAACTTACGCACGGAAGACTTATTTGTCGGTTCTTATAGAATATAAGTTATTGTTGTTTACAATCTAAATAGAGCTAGACATACTATCGGTACAATTGTAGCATGATATTTTAGTAGGCTTGTCTTGGCTGTGGGAAACAGTATAGTTTCGACTCGTTATGCTAGTACACTTTGTGTGTATTGAACAGGATCACTTTTGGGTTATTGTCTTTATACTAACTATATAAGATTATTAACATTCAAATGGTTATTATGAGAGCTTATACTCTTAATCCTGATATAAATAATAGACACGTGCAATTAGTGTTTGGTATTTTGATTTATAAAGGAGTGAGACCTTTTGTGGGTCAATAATCTCAGTAAATTGGATGACTACACTACGTGTATGGTACATATTCATTTATTGACGGAATCCACGTCTCGTAATAGGGATTGATGATATCCTTTTAATGAAGCTTATAAGTTTTGATTATATTAAACCCTGTAGGTGGACTTAGTGTCTGACATATCAAATAAGTTAAGTGTAAGGTCTCAAGGAATTATAAAGATATCGATTAAATATAGGCATCAGTAATTATTTAATCGATGGATATTTGAAATCTTAACGTGGGGAGATTAATAAGTATTTAATAACAAGAAGCTCGAAATATTATTTTGAGAGTAAAGACTAGAGTACAATTATAATTCTTTAGTGGACTGAATTGTAATTTATGAATCTAAGATTCTAATTTGGGTCAAATTAGGGTTTCCTATTTCTATAAGAAGTCTATTCCTTATTTCCTTCTTAAGGTCCACATTGTAGCCTATAAATATGCGTTATTGCTCTTTAGAAAGTATATACAAGAGAAATCTCATTTTTTTGAGAGCAATGAGAATTCGCAGAAAAGGCCCAACCACGGTGTGAGTTGAGTATAGAGGAATACAGTAGAAGGTCTTGAGATTTTCAAGTTGTTATAAGACCGAGATCAAATCAGAGAGATCTTGCAGGTATGGTTTTTGAATCATTATTGTTTAAACTTATTTTCGTAGTGATCTGTACGTGATATCTAAGGATCCTGGCGGCTGCCTCCCAACAATAACTGCATTTTAAAAGGAGATTAAGATGAAAAGATCTATATGAGATAACATGTGTTGGAAATTTATACTAAAAGCATACTTTTATGTATTTGTCTTTGACTGATTTATTTATTAGTAAAACTTGTCTTTTCATCTTAATGAGAATTTGTATGGGCAAATGGTTGCATTGTTATTTATTATGTATGCGTATTTCTTTTATTCTATAAAGTGGACAAGTTGGTGTGTAGAGTTCAATTTACACATGAAAGACTTGTTTATCGGTTCTTACAGAATATAAGTTACTGTTGTTCACAATTTAGATGGAGTTAGATATACCATCTGTATGATTGTAGAATGATGTTTTACTGGGCTTGTCTTGGCTGTGAGAAACAATATATTTTCGACTCATTATGCTAGTACACATTGTGTGTATTGAAGAGGACCGTTTTTGGGTTTATTGTCTTTATACTGACTATATAAGATGATTAATATCTAAATGGTTATTATTAGTGCTTGTAATCTTAATCCTGATATAAATAATAGACACATTCATTTAGTTTTTGACATTTTGATTTACAAACGAGTGAGGTTTTTTATAGGTCAATAATCTCAAAAAATTGTATGACTACAGTACGTGTATGATAGATATTAGTTTATTGATAGAATCCATATTCCGTAATCGAGATTGATTATATCCCCTTAATTAAGCTTATAAGTCTTGATTATTCAAACCTAGCAGGTGGATTTTGTGTCTGACATATAAAATAAGTAACGTGGGGAGATTAATAAGCATTTAATAACAAGAAGCTCGGGATATAATTTTGAGAATAAGGACAGGAGTGCAATTATAATTTTCTAGTGGACTGAATTGTAATTTATGGAACTAGGATTCTAATTTGGCTCGAATGAGGGTTTCCTATTTATATAAGAAGTCTATTCCTTATTTCCTTGTTAAGGTCCTTACTGTAGCTTACAAATATGCGTTAATACTCTCTTAGAAATATATGAAAGAGAAATCTTGTTTTTTAGAGCAAAGAATATTCGCAGAAGAGGCCCACATCTCAGTGCGACTCAAGTATAAAGGAATACAGTAGAAGGTCATGAGATTTTTGGGTTGCTGTAAGACTGAGATCAAATTAGAGAGATCTCGAAGGTATGGTTTTTGAGTCATCATCGTCTAAAGTTATTTTTGCAGTAATCTATACGCAATATTTAGAGATCCTGGTGGCTACCTCTGAACAAAATGAAGGATCTGTTGCACCATGACAATAATATAAAGGTTGTAGACTTGTGAAATCTATCTATGGCTTAAAATAGGTCCTACACAATAACATTAGAAATTTGATCATATGTCGATGGTTTTTGAGTTAATGAATCAGATAAGTGCATTTATTTCAAATATGTTGACAATTATTGCATAATTTACTTTTATGTGAATGATACTGTTGGAAATTTATACTAAAACTATAGTTTTATGTATTTGTCTTTGACTGATTTATTTATTAGTAAAGTTTGCCTTTTTAGCTTAATGAGAATTTATATGGGCAAATGGTTGAATTGTCATTTATTATGCATGTGTGTGTCTTTTATTCTATAAAGTAAACAAGTTGGCGTGTAGAGTTCAACTTATACATGGAAGACTTGTTTGTTGGTTTTTATAGAATATAAGTTATTATTTTTTATAATCTAGATAGAGTTGGACACACCATCGGTACGATTATAATATGATGTTTTTGTAGGCTTGTTTTGGCCACAGGAAATAGTATAGTTTTGACTCGTTATGCTAGTACACTTTGTATGTATTGAACATGACTGCTTTTGGATTTAATGTCTTTATACTGACTATGTAAGACGATTAACATCCAAATGGTTATTATGAGTGCTTGTATTCTTAATTCTTATATAAATAATGGACACATACATTTAATGTTTGGCATTTTGATTTAGAGATTTTTTATGCGTCAATGATCTCAGTAAATTGGATAACTACACTACGTGTATGGTGCATATTAGTTTATTGACGAAATCCACGTCTTATAATAGAAATTAATGATATCCCCTTGATGAAGCTTATAAGTTTTGATTATTTCAAAACTTGTAGGTGGACTTTGTATCCAACATATCAAATAAGTTAAGTATAAGGTCTCCAGGGATTATAAAGATATTGATTAAATATAGGTATTAGTAATTATTTAATCAATGGATATCTGAAATCTTACTGTTGAGAGATTAATAAGTATTTAATAACAAGAAACTCAAAATATTATTTTGAGAATAAGGACAGGAGTGCAATTATAATTCTCTAGTGGATTGAATTGTAATTTATGAAACTAGGATTCGAATTTGGGTCTTAGGGTTTCCTATTTTCATAAGAAGCCTATTCCTTATTTCCTTCTTATGGTCCTTATTGTAGCATATAAATATGTGCTATTGCTCTCTTAGGAAAACACACAAGAGAAATCTCGTCTTTAGAGTAAAGAAAATTCATAGAAGATGCCCACACTCCGGTGTGAGTTCCAGCATAGAGTAATACAGTAATAAGGCCTTGAGATTTTTAGGTTGCTGTAAGACCGAGGTCAAATCAGAGAGATGTCGTAGGTATGGTTCTTGAATTATCATCATCTAAAGTTATTTCTGCAGTGATCTGTGCACAATATCTAGGGATCTTGGCGGGTGCCTACCAACAATTGTATCAAAGCCAATCTTGATACTACGTATGGATTGAATAGAAATAGTAAAATTATAGGTTGTTGTAAAAAAAAAACCATGGTGATTGCGTTTGCTGTAACTAGTTTTGTAGCGAATTGTCCAACATTTGTTTTGCAGCGATTGATTTGGCTATCATGATCACCATGTGTTTTTGAATAGATATCATGAATCAAATTTGTGGTTACTGTTGTACATATTTTTTAATGTTTCATGATGATGTAATTATATTGATATAGCATGTGAACTCTGTTCATCAGGAGGCTTGGGATTTAATATAATTTTTCATGGTGATGTAATTATATTAAGATAGCATCTGAACTCCGTTTGTCAGGAGGCGTAGGATTCAATGTAATTTTTTTAAAGAAGGGACACAGGTTTGAAGGCAAAAATTTTATCCCCATCGGGGGATACCCCCAGACCCTTTTTGTGAAGCGCATGTTTTGAAGAAGTGGCAATCATAAAGACAAAAGATCCTACTTGACCATAATAGGTAGGACTCTTTTATTAGTTGTCTTTCCTTTTTCTTTTTTTTTTGTTCTTGGATGTTTATTATTATAACCTGCTGAATATGATATTAGACTTTTTTTTAATAATGTTTGGAATGGTGAAGTAGTAAATATAGGGTAACTTAGACATCTTCGTAACCTATTACTATAAGATTTTAAACTGGTTTTAATTAAACTGTTTTATAAGAACACTCATTATCAAATAACTAAGTGGGAAAGTGAACCTCTTAGTTTCTACAGTCTCTATCATTGTTTTGTAAGAGATGTAATTGATTTATGTGTTGACCTTTGAGCTTTCCTTCTTATCGGATGAGTTAATTATGGAATCTCTAGTACAAACTCCCATATGGATGATTTAGGGTAATTATTAATATAGGTCACTTCTCCATCTGATGGGATTAAATACAGAATAATGGACCTTGAATTAAATGATAATGTACACTTAGCTATAAATAATAGTGTGCTCTTCAATTGAGTCACTGCTATTATTTATAGGACCAAAGTCATGGCAGCTGTTTAGTTTTACTTGGCACGATTTATTGCCTTGATAGTAAAAATAATAGGTTATGTCTTTTCTGAACAAAATAAGTGTGGTAGAAGTTCTCACATCAAGGCATACTATGAATTGGTGTTTTAGATTGCTATCGGATTCTTTTATTAATTGGCTGAGGGTGCCATTTTCCTTTTATTTGAATCGAAAGTTTATTTACCCATCATAATTTGTTGATTATGTAATTCTCAGGATTTAAGATGGGTGCTTTCAATCCACTTGCTGTTATTCTTAAAGAACATAAAGTCACTGGATCTAATTACATTGACTAGAAAAGAAATTTAGATATTATGCTAACCGTTGAAGAGTACAAATATGTGCTCACTAAGGTATGCCTAGAGAAACATATGGATGATTGTATTGATGAGGTGGCTGTCCAGGCTAATGTTTTGTAACATCAACATCAGTATTCTCCTATTGACTATGTTATCATGTACAGTCTCAAGGAGATGTTTGGTGATCAAGATTGGACAGCTAGGCAGGTGGCTATGAAAGAATTGTTTACACTAAGATGGTTGAAGGTACCTCTGTGAGGAATCATATTTTAAAAATGTGGGACACTTCTATGAACTACAGGTCCTTGGAGCTAAAATTGATGGAGAGACCCAGATATCATTCTCCAATCCTTGACTAATTCCTTTGAGAATTTTTGCCTAAATTATAACATGAACAAGCTCAATTTTTCTTTGGTAGAATTACTCAAGGAACTTCAGGCTGTTGAGGGCCTCATGAAAAGCCACTTAGTGTTCACATTGTTGAAAAAGGTTCTGTTTCTAAGCTGAAAGGCAAGAAGAAATAGAGAAAGGGTCAAAATTGTAATGTACTTCCTCAAAGGGGCAACGAACCTCAGAGAGGAGTGAAAAGCCTAAGGGCAAGTGTTTTTATCACAAGTAAGCAGGGCATTAGAAAAAGCAATTTCTAACTTATCTCAGCAAAGTGAACAATAAAGGTAAATTTCATTCACTAGTTGTTGAATAATGTTGGTGGTTATAGCTACCTGTATTGGCGTGTAGATACGATCGCCACTAATCATGTTTGTAATTCTTGGTAGAGGTTCTAGGAAACCAGGTAGCCAAGTGACGGGCAGATTTATTTGCTTATGGTCGATGTTACCAGAGTGGTAGCAGTTGTAATAGGAGATGTTTGTCTAAGTTTTAGTAGAGATAGGACTTTAATTTTAAAAAATTGTCTTTATGTTTCCTCCATTAGGAGAAATTTAATTTCTGTTTCCAAGTTTGTTAAAGACGGATATTCCATTTATTTTAATAAATTCGTGGTTATTAAGTCCAATAAGCATTTTATTTATTCTGGTTCATTGGTGGATGATCTTTATTTTGTCAATCACATCTCTTTTAAACTACAACTGATTGAATCGAATATCATAATTACCTTACCATGCAAGAGAAAGGAACCTTTACAATTGAACCAAAAGTATTTTTGGCATTTACACTTGGGTCATATTAATCTAAACCGGATTTCAAGACTGGTTGCAAATGGACTATTAGATTCATCGGAAGTGGAGGCACTTTCAGTTTGCGAATCTTGTTTAGAGGGGAAAATGACCAAGCACCCTTTTTCGGCAAAAGGCTATGGGGCCAAAGAACTATTGGAATTGGTTCACTCTGACCTGTGTGGACCTATGAAGTTCAGGCAAGAGTTGGCTTTGAGTATGCATTACTTTTATTGATGACTACTCAAGGTATGGGTACATTTACTTAATGCACCTAAGTCCGAATGCTTTGAGAAATTCAATGAGTATAAGGTGGAAACAGAGAAGCGTTTGAGTAAGAGTATTAGGACACTACGATCTGATCGTGGTGGCGAGTACTTCTTTGGAGAATTTAGGGATTACTTAGCACATGAGGGGATTATATCCCAGTTGTTTGCACCAAGTACACCTCAATAAAATGGTGTAGCAATAAGAAAGACTAGGACTCTTATGGATATGGTGAGGTCAATGACGAGTTATTTGGATTTACCTAATTCGTTCTGGGGGCATGTTTTAGAAATGGCAGCATACATTCTAAACTTAGTTCCATCTAAGTCAGTACCTACTACACCCACAGAACTATAGACTGGGTGCTAACCTAGTTTAAAGCATGTTCAAATTTGGGGTAGTCCAGCACATATGCTGAAAGGGAACAGAAATAAGTTGGAACCAAGAAAAGTTTGCATTTTCGTTAGATATCCCAGACGAACAAAATGTGGTTTGTTCTATAATCCTAAAGATCGAAAGGTCATTATTAGCACCAATGCTTGATTCTTAGAAAAAGACTATGTAATGAACCACAAACCCAAAAGTAGAATTATTCTAAAGGAATTAAGAGGTTTCTACCCAAACTTTTCCATTACCAGTAGCACAAGAAGAGACACCACAAGATGGAGAATTCGATGTTCCATTACCTCATCATAGTGGGAGGATTGCCGAGTCTCAAGTTGATGATACTCCAGGTGAACCCACCAAAATGCTGGGTGACAAGTTGGATTAGCATGTCGATGATGGTACACCAGGATTAGTTTTAGCACAACGCGACACTACTCATACATAGACACAGGATGTGTCTCATCGTAGTGGGAGGGTTGCTTGTCAACCTGAGTAGTATATGTTCTTGGGAGAGTCATTCGACAAAGTCTCTGATGATCTAGATACCGAACCCTGTAACTATAATTATGCACTCCAACACAAAGATGCAGAACTATGGCAAAAAGCTATGAAATCATCAATAGAGTCTATGTACTCTAATTAAGTTTGGGATCTTATAGAACCACTAGAGAGAATAAAACCTATCGGTTGTAAGTGGGTCTACAAGAAGAAAAGAGGGGTGGATGGAAAGGCTAAAACCTTTAATGCTAGGCTTGTTGCGAAAGGGTTTACTCAGAAGGAAGGCATCAATTATGAAATGACTTTCTCGCTAGTAGCGATGTTGAAATCCATCTAGACTCTTTCATCAATTGCGACTCATTTTGATTATGAAATTTGGCAAATGGATGTCAAGACAGCTTTCCTTAATGGGAATACTGACGAGTGTATTTACAGGGTGCAACCAGATGGATTTGTAGCTCAAGGCCATGAGAACATATTGTGCAAGCTAAAAAGGTCCATTTATGGACTTAAGCAATCGTCTAGATGTTGGAACATTCGTTTTTATCAAGCCATTAAATCTTATAGTTTCGAGTAGAACTTTAATGTATCTTGTGTGTATAAGAGGTGTAATGACAGTGTTGTGGTTTTTTTAATACTTTATGTAGATGACATCCTACTCATTGGAAACGATGTCGTGGTGTTATCTTTGATCAAAGTATGGTTGAGCTATCAGTTAAATATAAAGGACTTAGGAGAAGCTAGTCACATTCTAGGGATTAAGCTCTTGCAAGATCAGAAACAAAGAATGTTGAGCTTATCTCAAGCGGTTTATATTGATGTGATTCTTGCTTATTTTAGCATGTTAGATTCTAAGGAAGGATTCCTTCCTTTTAGGCATGGAATTACTTTATCTAAGGATCAGTGTCTTAAGACACCTGATGAGATAGAAAAGATAAAGGAAGTACCTTATGCTTCGGCGGTGGGAAGCCTCATGTATGAAATGCTATGTATTAGACCTGATATTTATTTTGCTGTTGGCATGGTTAGCAAATTCGAGTCTAATCCAGGGAGAGAACATTGGACTGCTGTAAAGCAAAAACTTAAGTGCCTTAAGAGGACTAGAAATTATATGCTGATTTACTAGGCTGAGAGTTTGATACCCATTGGGTACACAGACTTGGATTTCCAGTTAGATAATGATGCTAGAAAGTTGACCTCAGGATTTATATTTATCTTGGGAGGTGGAGCTATAAGTTGGAGGAGTGCCAAGCAATCATATACTGCTGACTCTACCATGGAAGCCAAATATGTGACAGCTTCTGAAGCAGCTAAGGAGGTAGTTTGGCTCAGAAATTTTTTGATGGATCTAGAAGTAGTACCTTCGGTAAAATCACCTATAATACTTTATTGTGATAATACTAGTGCAGTTGCTAATACAAAGGAATGCAGGATGCATAAGAATGGTAAGCACATCCAGTGTAAGTATCATCTCATACGAGAAATTATATATAGGGGTGATATAATTGTGACTAAGATTGTATTAGCGAACAACCTGGTAGATCCTTTTACAAAGAGCTTACTAGTAAAGAGCTTTGATAGTCATGTAAAGGGCATGGGGTTGAAATACATGTTAGATGGTTTTGAGTCTAAGTGAGAGATTGTTCGAAATTTATACTAAAAGCATATTTTTATGTATTTGTCTTTGATTGATTTATTTATTAGTAAAGTTTTCTTTTTATCTTAATGAGAATTTGTATGGGCAAATGGTTGCATTGTTATTTATTATACATGTGTGTGTCTTTTATTCTATAAAGTAGACAAGTGGGTGTATAGAGCTCAGCTTACATACGGAAGACTTGTTTGTCAGTTTTTATAGAATATAATGTTCGGAGGCAGCCGCTAGGATCCTTTGATATTGCGCACAGATCACTGCGGAAATAAGTTTAAACGATAATGATTCAAGAACTATACCTGTGAGATCTCTCTGATTTGATCTCAATCTTATAACAACCTGAAAATCTCAAGATCTTCTACTGTATTTCTCTATGCTCGAACTCACACCGTGGTGTGGGCCTCTTTTGCGAATTCTCCTTGGTCTAAAAAACGAGATTTCTCTTGTATATACTTTCTAGAGAGCAATAGCGCATATTTATAGGCTATAATAGGGACCATAAGAAGGAAATAAGGAATAGGCTTCTTATAGAAATAGGAAACCCTAATTTGACCCAAATTAGATTCCTAGATCCATAAATTATAATTCAGTCCACTAAAGAATTATAATTGTACTCCTGTCCTTATTCTCAAAATAATATTTCGAGCTTCTTGTTATTAAATGCTTATTAATCTCCCCACGTTAAGATTTCAGATATCCATCGATTAAATAATTACTGATGCCTATATCTAATCGATATCTTTATAATTCCTTGAGACCTTCACTTAACTTATTTGATATGTTGGACACTAAGTCCACCTGCAGGGTTTGACATAATCAAAATTTATAAACTTCATCAAGGGGATATCATCAATCCCTCTTATGGGACGTGGATTCCGTCAATAAATGAATATGCACCATACATGTAGTGTAGTCATCCAATTTACTAAGATTATTGACCCACAAAAGGTCTCACTCCTTTGTAAATCAAAATGACAAATACTAAATGCACGTATCTATTATTTATATCGGGATTAAGAGTACAAGCTCTCATAATAACCATTTGGATGTTAATAATCTTATATAGTCAATAAAAAGATAATAACCCAAAAGTGGTCCTGTTCAATACACACAAAGTGTACTAGCATAAAGAGTCGAAACTATACTGCTTCCCATAGCCAAGACAAGTTTAGTAAAACATCATGTTATAATCGTACCGATGGTGTGTCCAGCTCCATCTAGATTGTGAAAAAAAATAACTTATATTCTATAAGAATCGACAAATAAGTCTTCCGTGCGTAAGCTGAACTCTACACACCAACTTGTCTACTTTATAGAATAAAAAACGTACCTATGCACAGTAAATAATAACGCAACCATTTACCCATATAAATTCTCATTAAGATGGAAAAAGCAAACTTTACTAATAAGTAAATCAGTCAAAGAAAAATACATAAAAGTATGCTTTTAGTATAAATTCCCAACATATAAGTTATTATTGTTCATAATTTAGATGGAGTTGAACACACCATCGATATGATTGTAGCATGATACTTTAGTAAGCTTGTTTTGGCTGCGGAAAATGGTATGGATTCAACCGTTATGTTGGTACACTTTGTGTGTATTGAACACGACCGTTTTTGAGTTTATTATCTTTATATTGACTATATAAGATGATTAACATCCAAATGGTTATTATGAGTTCTTGTACTCTTAATCCCGATATAAATAATAGACACATATATCTAGTATTTAACATTTTGATTTGCAAAGGAGTGAGATCTTTTATGGGTCAATAATCTCAATAAATTGGATGACTATACTATGTGTATGGTGCTTATTAGTTTGTTGACGGAATCCACATCCCGTAATAAGGATTGATGATATCCCCTTGATGAAGCTTATAAGTTTTGATTTTGTCAAAACCTGCCAGTGGACTTTGTGTCTGACATATCAAATAAGTTAAATGTAAAGTCTCAAGGAATTATAAAGATATCAATTAAATATAGGTGTCAGTAATTATTTAATCGATGGATATCTGAAATCTTAACGTGGGGAGATTAATAAGTATTTAATAATAAGAAGCTCAAAATATTTTTTTAAGAATAAGGACAAGAGTACAATTATAATTCTCTAGTGGACTGAATTATAATTTATGGAACTAGGATTCTAATTTGGGTCAAATTAAGGTTTACTGTTTCGATAAGAAGTCTATTCCTTATTTCCTTCTTAAAGTCCTCATTATAGCTTATAAATATGCGCTATTGACACATAAGAGAAATCTCATTTTTGAGAACAAAGAGAATTTGTAGAAGAGGCGCACACCCTGATGCGAGTTCGAGCATAGAAGAATATAGTAGAAGGTTTTGAAATTTTTGGGTTACTATAAGACCGAGTTCAAATCAGAGAGATCTCACAAGTATAATTCTTTTATCATCACTGTTTAAAGTTATTTTTGCAGTGATCTGTGTGAATATCTAGGGATCCTTGCGGTTGCTTCCGAACAGATATATTATTTTTGGAACTAATTTAAAATCAATTGAATACATAAAGATATTCCTTTGTTCAATGTTTGACATGAAGGACATGGGTGAGGGTAATGTGATTCTAGAAACCAAAATTACTATAGATGCTTTGATTAGATTGTTTTATTCTAATCACACTTTATTGAGAAAGTACTTCAAAGATTTAATATCGAAATGGTATATCTGCCCATTTTAATCCTAGTGTCAAATTGTGCAAAACAAACAAGTTTATCACAGTTAGATTATTCTAGAGAAATTAGATTCTTAATATATATCATAAATTGCACTAGACCTGACATTCCTTATATAATAAGTACATTGATCAGGTACATGAATAATCCTAGTGATATGCATTGGACAACTATTATCCTGGCATTGAAAATACCATAAGAAGACCATTGAGGCTTGCACTATGAGAAATATCATATTGTACTAGAAGAGTATTAATTGGATATTGGATCCTGAGGAATCTAAGTCTGCTTAGTCATCTCATGGAAATCAAAGATACAGTCATATATATCCCGATTTGCAGTGGTTTGGAGATTAGTTGGTGAGGAAGTATAATGGCTAAAAAACTAGTTGAGTAAATTGGTTCTAGCCATCCCTCTCTATAATGTAAATCCACACATTCACAAGAGTGTTTACCTGAAAAAGGGGAAAATTGAGGCATGCGAAACATATCTTGACTCTCTCTTTCTAATGAACCAAAAAAAAAAAAAAAAAGAACAAACAGAAAATAAAAATGAGAATGTTGAACTACATGACTACATGTATATATATTTCTTATACAAAACCCCACCCCCCCAACCCCCGCTTGGTGTCGGATGATCAACACTTTAGAAAAGAGTTGCAAAATACATGAAAGATTTGCAAAAACAAAAAGAAACAAAGAAATTAGAAAGGTGGCTGATCAAGAGTGTATTGAATGGGTGTTTAAGTCGATTGATCAATCTTCGTGACCTATTACTTGTTTTTCTCAGAAATGGAATTTCGAGGGGAGTCAAGACGAATGTTTTATGGTCATGGTTGTCCCTATGGATCGCTTATCGCTTTATGCCAATGGGTTGGCCATAGTTGTACCCGTGTTACCTTCAACTCCTAAGTGAAGGAAACGAAGAAAGTCGTGAAATACATATCTTCCTTGGAGATTTGTTCAAGTCATGGCACTATTCTTCTAATCATTTTAAAAAAATCAAGTACCTTATCTTTGGAGTCGAAGTCGAAGAAGTTGAAGCTCTGAGTCTTTTTGGAGAGAATTTGAAAAGTCTTGAATTCCTTGGTGGTTGTGTTGTGACCTTTCTCTAGTCATTTGTGGTAGGAAGATGATTGAAAGAAATTTAATTTGTAGAGGGGTGGCCGACAGTGAATTTGTATGGTTGGCTGCCCTCTAACAGTTAGCTTTGTGAGATGGCAGCTGAATCTTCATTGCTTGAATCATTCTAATTAGTTTAAAATCTTCTCAGAATGAATTGACAAAATCTGGATCGGCTACTTGATGATCCATCAAAATTTATAACTGTTAGCTAGTCACTTTCCTCTGTCAGTAACTGTATACTCAGCTATTAATTTATTCAGTCAGCCAATGTACGTTCAGTCACTGTCTTGTTTTGTCGGTCAATGTATGCTATTCTCACTTTTTTAAAGTGTTTTGAGTTGTTTTCATTTTCAAACTTCAGGCGGTCTTTTGGGATTTGTCCTTGAGTTGTTTGGACCTTTGTTTTGCTAAGCTTGAGTCATGTTTTGAGTTTTGACTTCAAGTTTGAATTACTGAGATGCTTGTAGATTTTTTTGAACTTTTGTGCATGTCAACAAAATGCCCCTTCGAGGTGCATTGATGAAAGAGCTTTTTGTAACCATTGTTCCTTGAAATATGATGATTTGGAGAGGATGACTATCTTGCTCTTGTTTCTTTCTTTTCACAAACACTTCTATGTTGTGTGATCATGCTTAAAATGTGATGTGGAAATGTGTAATGGATTTAATGTCTAACATTCACGCACTTCAAGCGTTAAGAAGAATGGGAATTAATTACAGTTCATCATTAAGTTCCCTTTTGTTTACATGGGTTCTAATGCCCTGACCGCGGGGATGCAGGTTGTTTACACAAGTTTACAAAGTTTACAACCCCTCCCTTAAGTCTTAGATGTGATCTCAGTTTGGAAATTATAAGAACAATGCGCATAGAGTAGGAAAATGCGAAGAAAAGAAAGAAAAAGAGGGGGGTGACCGTGACCCACTGTCCCTGGCAGACAGTGATTGTGAGGTCACTGCTTGCCTCCGTTTTTCATGCCGTTCATGCTGGTTCTTCTTCCAAACTTTTTCTCAAGTGTTGAAACTCCCTTTTATGACATCTTGAGGTGTTGAATGACCATTGAGAAGATCGAATTCGACTATGGAATCGATTGAAAACTTTGTAATTCATCATTCATGTTTACGAACTGTCTTTTGTTCAAGTCCGAAGAGAGTATCGCACGAAGCCAAAGTTGTGTCATTCTAAACCTATGATTTTCAAGGAACAAAACGAGGCCCAAAGGGTTTGTTCACAACCTTTGTGATGGCCAAGAAATCCCCAAGAATGAGAAAAACAAAGATGATAACGTCATCCTTCGAATAGTCATTACTGCATGAACATAGTTTGTTCTTTAGTTACCCCTCCCTTCTCCTCCTTCTCTGAATTTTCTTGCTCACCTTGGTAACTGAGAAAAGGGGAGGGGAGGGTCATGAAATGCTGTTGTATCTCTTCCTTTGGATGTCTTTTGAATGCTTTTCTTCTTGAAGTTTTCTCTCTCTCTCTGTTCTCTTCCTTTTTCTTTTCAAATCTTTGCCTTTTATAGACTCCCCAGTAGTTTCTGGTAGTTCCAGAGAGTTAAGGGAGGTTGTGGGAGGTTACACTTTGAAAGGAAGTAGAAAAGAACCATCCAAAACAGGAAGAAGTGCCCTTTAGGGGGCTGCGGTCACGGATAAGGCCCAATTCCAAGTTTTTGCATTTGCGACCTGTTTTCATCTGTTTGGGGTCCAAACGAAGTCCGATCGCCACAAAACTTGGAAGGATAGCTGTTGACACTATTTTGACAATTTCATAAAAGTTTCAGCTCGTTTTGACCATCGGAAGTTGGTCAACTCCCTTGATGAGCAGGCCGTGGTCACTCCCAAGGCCCATTTTTGAACTTTTGCATTTGTGATCCGTTCTCACTTGTTTGGAGCACGAACATTGTCCGATCACCACGAAACTTGGAGGGCTACTTCTTGACACTATTTTGAGCATGTCATAGAATTTTCAACCTGCTTTGACTTTCGAAAGTTGGTCAACTCTCTAGTTGAATTTTTTATGGAAGTGGGCCCTTGTCTCAGTTGTTTGAGGCCCGAATGACTTCGGTTTGGCTCGAAACTTGGAGGAAATGGCATCAGGGATATCTTGGAGTATTCATCCAGTTTTCATGCAGTTTGGATTTGAGGAAGTAGGATTTCGAACAATGGCCTATTCATTGCATGTGTTAAGTCACTATTCACCCCACACTGTAGGTAGTCAGCTTGTTTTCTACTCGAACAACATCCAATTTTAGAAGAGTAACTTTGAGCATTCTTTGAGAATTTTCTTCGAATTTCATCAGATTTGGCCTCCTGAAAGTAAGATTTTAGCTAGTGACCTCCATAACTTGGTGTCACTCTCCTCTAAGTTGACATACAGTAAAATTCAGACCAAACAGAGTCCTTTCGACTTGAAAATTTGCATAATATCTTTTGGGTATAATTGAAGATTCACTTCCAAATTTCATCAATTTTAGATATCAGGAAGTAGGACTTTGGTTAGTGACCCCATGGCTTGGGAGGGAATTGACCCCAAGTTGACATGCTTGTAGCTTTTGGGTCAAATGATATCTGTTTATTTTGAAACTTTGTAGGGCCTCTCTTGGGCATAATTTGAGCTTCCTTTGAGAGTTTTAGCTAGTTTGATCTTTGTGAGGTGTCGCTTTGTACTGAGACCCACAGAGCACAGTATATAACCATCTAGACCGAGTTTGGATCCGAATGATGTCCAAATGTTCTAATCCTTGAAGGATAGTCTTCAAATGTACTTGAAAGTATTTCGTTGAATAGGAGATTGCTTTGAAATGTGGAGTACCAGGTCCCACAGTGATTCCTAAGAAGCTAGCAAACAGCCTTCGAAGCTTGACTTGAGCTGAGATGAGGTCCAAATGCTTTGAAAACTTTGGAATTTTATAATCTAAAGCTTGTAGTGTCTTTGCTGCATTATTTGCAATTTTTTTATGGGTCAACAAGTGCCCCCTCGAGGTGCAATGATTATAGTATAATAATCATTGTACCTTGAAATAGCCAATCTGTGGTAATGATGGATGACTTGATGAAAAGACGGTTTGTCAAGGTAGGTTGTAGGTCTAAATTTGGGATTTTGAAAATTTTGATAAAAACCATGAAGGGTTTGATAATGGAATTTTGAAAAAAACATAAGAATTCCGAATTTCTTTGCCGTATTTCACGGATATCAAAAGTAGCATCTCCGTGGGGACTGTGAGTAACACTCACAAAGGAATCCCTTAGGTATTTAGAAAATTCAGAAGTTTATGAATTTTATCTGGATTTTGGAAATGAATTTTTTTTTCTTTTGACCTATGTTTCACAGATATCTAGAGTGGCATCTCTGTGAGGATGTGGGGAACACCCACAAAAAAGAATCCCTGAGGTTTTAAGAAAATCAAAGGTTTTAGTTTAAAATGGATTTAGGTTTGGATTTTCATGGATTTTTGGTTCATTATTAAAAGTTAGAGTTTAGGTTCTAACTTGGCTTGACATGATTCAAAATGAGATGCAATTTTGAAAGAGATTGGCTTTTGGCTTCTGTAGATTTTGATCCAAAGCAATTTGAAATGACAAATTTGGCTCAAGATTGGGTTTGTCCCAGGATGAACTTAAAATTTGGATTAGGTTGGCCTTCAAGAGAACACATATTTTTGTTTAGAGCAAAATGCCTAAAGTGAGTCCACTATGTTGTGTCTTGAGACAGAACTAGAACTTTGGTTGTGAAGATTATTGCAACCACAGATTGTCACATTGTAACAACAGCTTTCATCCTTGAAAGTTGATGTTATGAAGCTTCGAGGCACCATAGATGGCTTAAAAAAGTCTAGTTTAAAGAACCAGGCCTACGAAGAGTGTATCCTTGCCAAAGTAAAGTTGAAGTAGACAACCTTAAATGACTTTGTTCAATCCCTTGAAAGTGAAATGAGTATCAGAACGAATGAAATTGACATTGATTCTGTTGTCCTAGCTTATCTAAGCTATAAAGGGCACATCCTGAGGGAGGTGACTTGAGAAGTTCTTGGATTAGATTTTATCGCTGCAGCTTCTTATATGACTCTTTTATCTTGATCAGCTTGGGTGCCCATGTATACATTGACTTTATTCTTTGTACTTAAACTTCAAATGAATATCAACGGAAAAACTTTTCTTTTCCTCCATTTTGTCATTGGTATAGGTGTTTGATTTGATTTTGTGTGGATGTTTGAAGTGGTTTTCATGGATGGTTTGTTAGGTTTGGTTTTCTCAGATTTGTATGAGGGTGTGATTTGTGATCTTTTGGATTTATAAATCGAAAATAAGGGAGTTATATAGGTGGACGTTATCTGGTACCCATGTGTGAGGCTTTCTCCAGGGTCCATGACTTGATCCTTTTGGTGTCGAAAGGGGTCAAATAAAGTGGATGTTATCCGGTGCTCATGTGTGAGGCTTTCCCTGGGATCCTTGACTTAATCCTTAGGACAAAGATTTGGTTTTGTTTTTGTTTAGATTTTGGTTATACAGGGTCTGTAAAAAGACTTGTTCTATATAACCGAAGATAGTCGTATATGATCTGCAAAAAGACTTGTTCTATACAACTAAAGATTAGCTATATGGGGTCTGCAAAAGGACTTATTCCACACAGTTGAGTTTTGCTATACAGGGTCTGCAAAAAGACTTAATCTATATAGCAGGATGTTACAAGAGGTCTTGTAAGGATGTTATCCAAGTAACGAAAGTTTGACTAGAGAGGTCAAAAGACTTGATCCTTGTAGTCATTCTATACAAATATGAGGGATTTTGGTTACGAGTCATAGGTTGTGAGGCTCGAAACCAGAGGATTTTGGTTTTGGTTATGAGTCAGAGGTTGTGAGGCTCAAAACCAAAGGATTTTGATTTTGGTTATGAGTCATAGGTTGTGAGGCTCAAAACCAAAGGATTTTGATTTTGGTTAGGAGTGAGAATGTACACTGTACATGGTTTCGGTATACCAAAGACATTCAAGTATAGTATTTCTTGAGAAGTTTTCCATTGATAAGCATCATGCATCTGTCTCCTTCGAGTGTGAGGAGTGTGTGTGCACCATTGGAGTAAACCTTATCGACAACAAAAGGTCCTACCCATTTGAATTCGAATTTGCCTTTTGACATGTCTGTGGAGAACATCGGCCTTTTGACTGCAAGGACTAAGTCTCCTTTTTTGTAAGCTCTATATTTTGACCTTCTTGTCGAAAGATCCAGTCATATGAGCTTGATATAGCTTGATGCTTTGTCAAGCAGCAAGCCTCTTTTCATCAAGGTTTTCTAGCTCTTGAGGTATGAGTTTGGTAGTCTTTTCTCCAATGTATTTGTTCATCATAGCTACCCGAAGAGAAGGAAGTTGAATTTATAAGGGTATCACAGCTTCACAGCCATAAACCAAGGAATATGGTGTGATTTGGTCAGACCACGATGCCAACTTTTTATTGTCAGAGACCATGTTCTTCGAAATTTTGCAAATAGTCTTGTTGAAAGCTTCAGCAAGTCCATTAGCTGCAGTGTTATATGCTGTGGAGGGACAGCATTGGATTTTGCATTTGTCATAGAATCTGTAGAAGTTACCTTTGTTGAACTAAGGACCATTGTCATAATGTAGACGTTTAGGTACCACACAACGACAAATGATGTGATTCTTCAAGAAGTAGAGGACTATATTTGTTTTGACATTTTGATGTCTTGGAATGTGGTGAAATTCAATTAACACAAATCTCTCCTTGATTTCATAAGCTTCGTTGAAGAAAGGAAGCATGTTTGGTGTCACGACCCGAGCCCAGAATTCGGGGGTTAGCAAAAAGCTAAACCGGTGACACATGTACTCCCGTGCACGTGCACCCAAACCCAGTCCAGATGCACGCCCACAAGGGATCTAACACGTGCGAACTAAGTGTACGCGGAAGCTGTACATATCATAGCAAGCAACAAAGGAAAATAAATAGCGGAAGCTAAAACAAATGCGGAACGGATAAGACAAAGACAAATACACTGATATAAAACCGAATACACACCAAAATCAATATATACAAAATATACAGAATACAAGTCCAAAGTCCAAATACAAATCCCCTGAAACCAAAACTCGAAATCCC
This sequence comes from Sextonia rubra, assembly GCA_037013555.1. NCBI lineage: Eukaryota > Viridiplantae > Streptophyta > Magnoliopsida > Laurales > Lauraceae > Sextonia > Sextonia rubra. The sequence continues at coordinate 13,917,253 of JASUAD010000012.1, forward strand.
AAAACAAAAAGCCACTGGAAGTATGCATGAACGCACTCGGCAGAGATGATCAGGCCCACTCTGCCAAACCGGAGGGTGCCTCTACACTCGCCCCTGCAGCCTCCTCGACCGCCGGGGAGCTGGGCAAGGTATCTGTGCCTGCAACACCACAGACAACACAAATGAATACAACGATCCAGCAAATATAAGTAACAGGGGTGTAACACTCATAGTATCAAAGTGAATATAATAAGGACAGAAGATGAAATACAGAGTTCCATGTTAGGAAACTAAGCCAATCGTGCATAGAAGTAAAACATGATATGTGAATCAAACATAGAAATACTGACTAAGTGGCTACTACGTTAACCATGTTCTCTCCAATAGAGAGCAGAGCAAAGCAGAGCAGAGGAGAACACCACTGACCGGGCCAGGGTACAAGTGGGTCTCAGGTTCCTGGGTTCCGGGGTCCCAAGACAAAGCGACACTGCAGTGAATACAGAGATACAGAGATCTAAGCCAGAGGTAACCCCGTCGGGCATCCTAGGGCTGAGGCTGAGTAGAGCCAGACTAATACCAATCAAATCAAATCCATAGAAAGGGAGATTATCCGCTTTGGACTCACCGATGACAAAGACCGGATCTTATCCTCACGTATTAGCCTCTGGGCAGAGCCACCCGGGAATACCCAAACTCAGAGATAAACAAAGCCAGCAGAGCATAGATATAAATCCAAAGCACAGCATAGATCAAAGCATAGTGCAGAACGAAGCATAGAACAGAGATACAGGACGAAAACAAAAATGACTACGGAATGCATAAACTTAGATTAACAGAACAGAGGGCAAAACTATAAACAATATGCAATGCATCTCAGATTAATACGGAGTCAAGGTTCATTACAAGCCAGTCCTAAGCTAGTTGTTCACTGTCACTAACCGTGCATGTTGATGTAGTTTTAAGTTAGTCAATACACCGTTGCCATCAAAGTGTTGCGAAAACTTTGCGTGCACCGACGTCCCTTAAACCAACACCCATGGGGAGGTGCTTAACAGTAAAACAACACTCACATGAATAAGTCACAGCCTAACAGACTATTCATGCGTTCCAAGAATCCATTTGGGCCGGTTTACATGAGTGGTCAACCCGTGTTTGAGCCCTACAAGTCTCACCATTATCCTAAGTTATGTTTCAGAATTGCCATGCCTAACGGTTTAGCCATGAGGGACCTATGGTTAAGCCGAAGACATCTTACACGCTCGTCGTAATATGCACTACGGCTTCACCTTGGTTCCATTCAAAACACAGCTAAACGGATCATCTTTCACTTCTGATCTGATGCCTTTTTCGGCTGAGCTACAGTCAGTATACGGCTTAGCCGTAGACCAATCCACGGCTTAGCCGTAGCATTCCACGGCTTAGCCGTAGCCTCACCGTAGGAGTACTGATATCAGAAAAGTTTCGACTGATCAGAGATTTAATTCACGGCTGGGGTACGGTTGGGTCACGGCTAGCTTACGGCTCAGCCGTAGGACAAATTACGGCTTAGCCGTAGCCTAGCCGTAGAACAAAACTCAAATTTCGAGTCTCTGGAAATCAAGCCGTAGAAGTTCACGGCTTAGCCGTACAATACAGAGATGGATTCGGGCTGAGTACAGAAACTGAAATTTGACACAGAAACATCCCCAAACAAGCTACAGAGGTTCCAAATTCACAAGCATTGGCTGTAAACATCAAATACACTAAAGAAGATGGAAATCAAAGCATTCAAATAGAGCACCCATGTGTGTTATAAAAGTCTGTACTTATACTTGCCTCAAATCTCTACCAAATCCACTGACTCAAGCTCCCAAAGCAACTAAAATCAAAGCAAATCAAAGAGATACACCATGCATGAGATGAAGACAAAGCAATCATAGAATGGGAGGTGCAATTGGAGAAGAAGAGAGAAGAGTTGGGAAAGAACCCACTTACCTCAAGCAATACACAAAGATGAGAGAATGGAGAAGAACCCAATCCACTAAGAGTAGCAAAACCCCAATCGAAAGAGAGAGAGAGAGAGAGAGAAGAAACCGAAGTGAAGAGGGAGAGAGAACGTGGCTCTCCTGAAATTCTCCTTGCATGCAACGTTGAAGAAGGAAATGAGCTAGGGAGAGACATCTGTAAGATGACTCACTAATATAGGTTTTGAAGTTTAAAACAAGGTCCATGGAGTTTAAGCTATTTACAGTTCAAGTCACACGAAGGTCCAACTTCTCCAATTGACTCCAAACGGATCTGACACAGTTACGGAAATTGTAGAGCTCAACGAAATACGCGTGCTGACACCAAGATGATGCAAAGATGATATGAGCAAAACAAAAGCAAAATTACGAAAAAGGGCTTAGAACTACCTATTCCAGGTCAAAGGTCACTCAACTACCTATCCAAGGCCCAAAACCAAGTCCAAAAGAATAAACAAAACAAAACACACACTAATGAGCCACTAATCCGGCTCAAAGGGGATCGGAGTGTTACATTTGGTTTCTTCACTTTATATTCGAGATTCCTTTGTTTGATTACAAGTTGCGAATCTCCATATAGTGACACCGAATTCCAAGGTTAGCTCGAGACCCATCATCAATGTCGTATACTCCATCACATTATTTGAACATGACTTGATTGATGAGAAGGAGTGAGGAACGTGGAATTTTTCTGGGTTGCAGAAAAAGATCCCAACCCTGGATACTAGATCTCTAAATTCATTTGTCTTGGAAGCTCCATCAAAGTGCATGATCCAATGTAAGTCTAGATCAATAGTGGGTTTCCATATTTGTTTAATGAAGAAGGTTGATTCATCAGGGAGATTGTCTTTGAATTAAGAATTCCCCGAAAGTGGATGTTCTACTAGGAAGTCAGCAAGAGCTTGTCCTTTCACTGCCTTTACAGCAATATATCTAATGTCATATTGGGAGAAAATAATATACCATTTGGCTGGACGATCACTCAGTCCACCAGCCTTTGTCACAAGTGCCTTCAGTGTATTGGTGTTGGAAACCAAGTACATTACATTGGAAAGAATATAGTGACATAATTTTCTCTTTATTCTTTTGAGCTGGCAATGCCCCCATATAGTGACGTATCTTCCTTCTTGTTCTTTTGAACTGGCAATGCCCCATGAGAGCGATCAAGAGCTCGAATGTAGAGGATGAAGGGTTTGCCTGGAATTGGCGCCGAAAGGATTAGTGGGTTTGTCAGACACCATTTGATACCTTGAAAGGCATCTTCACAAACTTTATCCCACACAAATTCAACTCCTTTCTTCATCAGTTTGGATAGTGCTCTACACTTCTGAGATAAGTTTGAGACCGATAAATGTAGGTAAGCCTGTCTTGCAATCTCTTGAGTTATTTAAGAGTTCTTAGAGAATGCTTCTTCAATATGGCTTTGACTTTGACTGATCTCTTTGAGGGTCAGTTCTGCATTAGTGGAGACTTCAACTAATTGGGTCAGAGACTTAGTTTTATGACTAAGTATGATATTATGACTAAGTATGATAGCCTTGATTTCTGGTCGCAAATTGGTTTTGCACATTTCGATTGTTGTCCTTTGAGATGGTTGTTTCAAACATTTATAGGATAATGCTCTCCATCTATTGATAAAGGCCTGTGCAGTTTCATTGTCTCCTTGCTTTGTACTGCTGAGCATAGCAAAGGTGACTGTCTGATCCTCCTCCTGAAAATGGAGTAAGAACTTCTCTTCTGTGATAGGCCATGTCATGAAGGAGAGTTTTGGTAAGTGCTTGTACCAATTGAAGGCAATTCCTTTCAATGTGTCGACGAATAGTTTTATTTTTAATGCATCTAACTCTGGCAGGCTTCTAAAGAGTGATTTGAAATGTACAATATGCTGATATGCTGACCCCTTCCCATGGTATGGTTGGAAAGTCGGAAGTTTATAATCTGGTGGAAATGGAACCAGATCAAATTCCGGAGGATACCTAGGTGTAATACCTTTCTTTTTCATCTTGGTCTCCACTTTTGATTTTTTCAGTATCTCTTCAATTTCTTTAAAGGTTACATGTTTTTCAGGATCTCTATGAAGACCAAGGATTGATGAATGATCACCACCAGTAAAACCTGCAGCTATCACCTTGTTTGTTAAGGACTTAAATTGAGTTGTGAGAAGGTCAATTTTAGTGGCATTCTTTATGATCATTGCTTGTTCTCTTCTGTTTGCAAAAAGAGGATTTGTTTGAGCTCCAACCGGACCACCTAGCTTATCTGTTAAGATTTTCAATTGGGCAGTTAAGTGGTCAATCATAGCTCCTTGTTGTTTGACAACATCACTGACATTGTCATTTTCATTTTTACCAGTATCTTTTTTGTCGGCATCTTTACTTCCACTAGCATCGTCATTTTCATCCTTACTAGTTCCACTCAACTCAGCCATAAACACAGTGTACTAACATGGATAAATGATGTTAATGCCTGAGGAGTGCATTGACTATCCTTTGCATGCAAGATAGTGATAGGATCATCGTCAGAATCAGTTTCGACATGACCTTCAGAAGTACTGCTTGAATGGGGGTCTGAATCAAACCCCTGTGATTGAGTTCGAATCATACTCCGAGTAATTCTTCGAATTGAACCTCAACCGACCAGGTAAGACGAGGTCAAGTCCGGTTCATCTTCTTTAATCACCCAGTTCCAAGTGATCTTGCGCTGCGATAGCTTCTGAGTTTGGTCCTTGCAGTGGGCTAAAGCTTTCTTCTTAATTTGGTTAGCCATTTGAACTGCCAAGGCTTGATCTTTAAACATAGCAACCAGTGGCTTGGAAGTGCTGGCAACTCGTTCTCAATCCATGGAGTCGGCAGTGGAAAGTGAAAGGATGTCAATAGCACCCCTCTTGTTCTTTTTTTTTTTTTTGCTCTTTCTTATGTTGGAGCGAATCATTGAAACAATCAAGATCAATCGAATTATTGATGACCAATCGCTCAGCTTGCCTTTTGTCTTTAGCGCCATGTGATAAGCCCTAGGGTGAAAATGGCGGCAATGGTGTAACAATGATGGAGGGTTGATGCCTCCTGCCAAACCTCCGTCCTTCTTTTTGAGTCAGAGGGTAAAAGGTATTCTCTTCAAGTGTCACCAAGGGTTTGTTCTTAGCCTTATTGGATTTTGGAGTGTGTGGTTGAGGTGACCACGTGCTGTTTCTTGGGATGGATGCACCCTTGTGGGCCTTCTTACGAGTCAGGAATTGTTAGAGGTCCTCTAATGTTTGCTTGGTAATGACCCACTGTTTGGGCCGAGTAGGTGATGACTTTAAGCATTGAGCAATCACTGAATGTGACTTGCCAAGTATCACCAACTTATGATTCGTGAATCGGACCTGCCTTGCCCCTAGACGAGGCTTAGTGATATGAAGCTTGCTGCCTTCTGACTTCAGCTTATGATTTAGTTTCTCCTGAACCTTGTTGAAAACTCCAAATGAATTTTGGGCGTATTTGAAAACCCATGATTTAGAAGTCTTAGTCTCCTTAATGGATTTAAGGGTCACTAATGACCCATTTGGATCAGCCGAAGTCATGGAGCCCATTGGAGTAAAGAGTCCTTGGAAGACTGAGACTCTCGACGTAAGGGCAGTAGAGTCCATTCGAGCCTTTTTCGGTGCTCTTACAGTAGGTTTGTTTTAGGTCATGGAGATTTCAAAAAGCCCCCCTTTAGCTTCATCAAAAGTGATGATTAGGGAACCCATGATATCTCTGTAAAAAATAAGCCCAATGGACTATATTAGTGGTATAACCAACATGGCTGCCTCTTAGGCCAGCAGGAATGGTTTATAGATGCCATCTAAACCAACATGTTTTGAACCGGAATGGTTAGATATAGGCAAAAATCCCATCTCATTATGCTATGTTGATTGTCCTAGCTGTCAGTATTTTGGCAGCATTTCGGGATCATAGAGTCAGGCTTAAAAGCATACTAAGTTGACTAGACCTGGCTACCGCAATTTTGGCAGCATGTCAGGGCCATCTGTGTCAGTCTTATAAGCAAGAGAGGGTTGGATCTAATCAAAGGGATAGGGCCTATAGGATTGAGCCTGCACCACTACCACAATGATCAAACAGGATCCATCAGTGCATGACGCCGGACAGTGCATAACTACAATGTTGTTGGTCTTATTCACTGATTGAATAAAACATTTATTTGGGTCAAAGCCTCTTGGACGAAATCACCACTCTCCTAAAAAATGAAAGGGTGTGATTTGGTCCGTGCACATCAAGGTGCAAGTTCCCTCCACTAAATCTTCCAATTAAATGGCAAAAGCATGCACTTCGAGGTGCCTAATGCCTTTATTTACATGATAAAAGGATGCACTTCAAGGTACAAAATTCCTTCAATAATGTTTCCAACCCATCGTAGACATTAAGGTCTTGCATGGGTGTCTTCAAAGGTCAAACAAGTCATTTTTAGCCATAAAACATGTCAGTGACTGTGACCCATGGTCACTGCTCATTTTCCAATGATTGCCGCGGTCACAGGACTTTTTATATGCTTTCCCATGGACATAGGCTTTCAGTAGCACTTTCCAACACAACAGAGCACTTTTCAGCATAACAGCAGCACTTTTCAGCATTATTCATGCATTTTTAGCCAAATTTCATCAAAAATTAGGGTAAGTAAATTCCCACAGACGGTGCCAATCTTCTGATTGCACTTAAAATGCGACATGAAAATGTGTAATGAATTCAATGTCCAACATTCACGGATTTCAAGCGTTAAGAAGAATGAGAATTAATTACAGTTCATCATTAAGTTCCCTTTTGTTTATATGGGTTCTAATGCCTTGACTACGGGGATGCAGGTTGTTTACACAAGTTTACAAAGTTTACAACCCCTCCTTCAAGTCTTAGATGTGATCTCAATTTAGAAATTACGAGAAAAATGTACATAGAATAGGAAAATGCGAAGAAAAGAAAGAAAAAGAGGGGGGTGACCGTGACCCACGGTCACTGGCAGCCAGTGACCGTGAGGTCACTGTTTGCCTCCGTTTTTTGTGCCATTCGTGCTAGTTCTTCTTCCAAACTTTTTTTCAAGTGTTGAAACTCCCTTTTATGACATATTGGGGTGTCGAATGACCATTGAGAAGATCGAATTCAACTATGGAATCGATTGAAAACTTTGTAATTCATCATTCATGTTTACGGATTGTCTTTTGTTCAAGTCCGAAGAAGGTATCGCAGGAAGCCAAAGTTGTGTCATGCTGAACCTATGGTTTTCAAGGAACAAAATGAGGCCCAAAGAGGCTTGTTCAAAACCTCTGTGATGGCCAAGAAATCCCCCCAAATGAGAAAAACAAAGATGACAACGTCATCCTTCGAATAGTGGTTACTGCATGAACATAGTTTGTTCTTTAGTTACCCCTGCCTTCTCCTCCTTCTCTGAATTTTCTTGCTCACCTTGGTAATTGAGAAAAGGGGAGGGAAGGGTCGTGAAATGCTGCTGTATCTCTTCCTTTGGATGCCTTTTGAATGCTTTTCTTCTTGAAGTTTTCTCTCTCTCTCTGTTCTCCTCCCTTTTCTTTTCAAATCTTAGCCTTTTATAGACTGCCCTACAGTTTCTAGCAGTTTCAGGGAGTTAAGGGAGATTGTGGGAGGTTACACTTTGAAAGGAAGTGGAAAAGAACCATCCAAAACCACAGGAAGTGCCCTTTGGGGGTCCGTGACAGCAGCTGCGGTCACGGACAAGGCCCAATTTTGGGTTTTTGCATTTACGACCCGTTTTCACCTGTTTAGGGCCCAAACGAAGTCCAATCGCCACAAAACTTAGAGGGATACTTTTTGACACTATTTTGACCATGTCATAAAAGTTTCAGCTCGTTTTGATCATCGTAAGTTGGTCAACTCCCTTGATGAGCAGGCCGTGGTCACTCCCAAGGCCCATTTTTGGACATTTGCATTTGTGATCCGTTCTCACTTGTTTGGAGCACAAACATTGTCCGATCATCACGAAACTTGGAGGGCTGCTTCTTGACACTATTTTGAGCATGTCATAGGATTTTCAACTTATTTTGACTTTCGAAAGTTTGTCAACTCTCCAGTTGACTTTTTTATGGAAGTGGGCCCTTATCTTAGTTGTTTAAGGCCCGAATGACTTCGGTTTGGCTCGAAACTTGGAGAAACTGGCATCAGGGATATCTTGGAGTATTCATCCAGATTTCATGCAGTTTGGATTTGAGGAAGCAGGATTTCGAATAGTGGCTTATTCATTGCATGTGTTAAGTCACATTCACCCCACACTGTAGGTAGTCAGCTTGTTTTCTACCCGAACAACATCCAATTTTGGAAGAGTAACTTTGAGCATTCTTTGAGCATTTTTTTCGAATTTCATCAGCTTTGGCCTCCTAGAAGTAAGATTTTAGCTAGTGACCTCCATAACTCGGTGTTACTGTCCTCTAAGTTGACATGCAGTAAAATTCAGACCAAACGGGGTCCTTTCGACTTGAAAATTTGCATAATATCTTCTGGGTATAATTGAAGATTCCCTTCCAAATTTCATCAATTTTAGATATCAGGAAGTAGGACTTTGGTCAGTGACCCCATGGCTTGGGGGGGAATTGACCCCAAGTTGACATGCTTGTAGCTTTTGGGTCAAATGATATTTATTTATCTTGAAACTTTGTAGGGCCTCTCTTGGGCATAATTTGAGCTTCCTTTGAGAGTTTTAGCTAGTTTGATTTTTGCGAGGTGTCGCTTTGTACTGAGACCCACAGAGCACAGTATATAACCATCTAGACCGAGTTTGGATCCGAATGATGTCCACATGCTCTGAATCCTTAAAGGATAGTCTTTAAATGTACTTGAAAGCATTTCATTAAATAAGAGATTGCTTCGACATGTGGAAGTGCCAGGTCCCACAGTGATTCTCAAGAAGCTAGCAAACAACCTTCGAAGCCTGACTTGAGCTGAGATGAGGTCCAAATGCTTTGAAAACTTTGGAATTTTATAATCCAAAGCTTATAGTGTCTTTGTTGCATTATTTGCAATTTTTTTTATGGGTCAACATTGTGGTTGAAAAGGCTAGGGAGTCTTGCTTGGAAGAATGGGAAATGGGTTGGACTATGGAGATTTTTCCTCTTATGTCCTATTTTTTGAAGGAATTGGTTATTTTTCCATGTGAGTGAGAGTTTTTCCTGAGGATTCAGGCGCTAGAGTTTGATTTGAGGGTTCATCTGGTTTTTCTGAATGGAACTTGGGTTGGTTTGTGTATCTTTGTTTTCTCTAAAAATGGTGCTTGACTGAGTCCAAGGTTCTTTTGGTAAGGATGAAGGGTTTTTTATATCGAGGGCATGGGAAAGGCTTTTATTTCCCAAGGAGAGAGATGCCTGACCATCAAAAGGTTAGATTTGGCTAGTGGATTGCTTTCTTGTGAGCTATGGATTTACCTTAAATTTCTAAAGAAGATTGATGAATTTCACTTAATTGAGGGTTTGGAGGGTCAAATGAAGTCGAAACTGATCTTGCGGTCACTTGTTTCAAAGGTACCCTAGAGGGGAACATTAAGAAAGGAGGGTTTTGGAATTTTGAATATTTGAAGAAGTTGAAAAGTGGGGGAAAAGGGAAGAAATTGCCTCTCTGCTATTGCAAGTGTTTCCCTAGGTAGTTGATTGGAAATTGTTTATAAAGGTTAGTTGAACACATGAGTCTCCTAGTTTGCAAATCTTGATATCTTGACTTGGAGATCTACTGCTAGGGTTTCCCAGAGATTCTCTCTAGTTTCCTTGCTCCTTCTTTGAGGTTTTTTCTTCAATCCATAGATCTTCATGGTTGGTATGGATTTTTCACCATTTTTTTGTGTTTTTGTTATTGCAGAGCCAATCAGTTATGCTGTTCGTTATCCTCTTATTTTTCCTTACTTGCGGCTAAGCGATTTTTCTTATTTTTTGTGTACTTTTTTGTGCCAAATTGTTTATTTTTCCTTTACATGTGTGTTTCTTTTCTTGTTGGTTGATTTTTTCCAAAAATCATCAATTTTTCTAAAGATTTTTTCAAATTTCAAAAGTGGGGTTCGCAGTCGACTATTGTCAACATTGGAAAGAGATTCTTGGTTTTCTAGGGTTTCTGGACTTGCTTTTTCTGTGACATTGCATAGTGTGCTTGATTTTAATGAAGATTAGGCTTCTTTTCAATCTTTTGTAAAATTTCACAAGTATTAAAAAGTTTTGAATTCTTGACTTTGGACTAGCTAATCGTTCTGCTGTGTTGATTTGAACTTTAGTAACAAAATGTTTTGCAATGGCCTTTGGTATTCCCTGGGTAGCCGATAGTTGTCCGTTGGACTTTTATGGAGCTGATGGTGTATGTGCCTTGAATATTTTCTCTGTCCCTTCTTGAGTAGCCGATAATACACTATGACTATTGATCTTCCATGTAGTTGATAATGCATTGTAAGGACTAGCCAAGGAACTTTCAACCCATTCTTCAATGGCCGATGGTTCTGCTTGAGTGGCTGAAAGGACCTTTTATGCCTTCTACTTGAGTGGCCGAAAGGACCTTTTATGCCTTAGGCACTTTTTCTGAACTTTTGAGCAATTAAGGGGTGAACTTTCAGTAGTCAAGAGGCTTTATGTCTTTGGCATTTTTTATCCTTTGCCTTAGATGATTAAGAGACATTCTTTGGGTAGTCAAATGGCTCCCAGGCCTTAGTTAATCCTAAAATCTCCCCTTTCATGGCCGAGAGATGACTTGTCTCTCTATCTTGCACATTTAGAACTTTTCTTAAATTCTTTTGTGGTTAGATGCTTTCTCTGATGTGTTGCATATTGCTTGTTATTTTCATAGACATGTATTTGCGGACCAAAGACCCTAAGTTGCTTCCATGAGGGTTTTTAATGAGCTTTTGCATTTCTTTCGCCTAGAAGCCTTATCTTTGGGCTTTATGCGTGCACTTACGCATTGTTGGGGCTTAGAGGTAAGTACACCATTTTTCTCAGAACTTTGTCTCCTCTTTTTAACTAAGGGGAGATGCTGTTGAATTTTTGGTAGGATTTACTAATTTAATCTTTTTTCTTCTTACACCTTTTTCTTGGTTTTGCTTCTTATAGAAATGGCAAGAAACTTGCTTCATTCTCTTCTAAGGGTAAGAACACTATTGGTTATTTCTCTTTGAACACACTTCCTTCACCATGAATTGTTGGCCGTTAGACTCGGGCTCATTCTGAAAAGATTCGGGAGAATGTGAGGCCCATGCTGTTGTGACACTATTTGAATTGAGGAATCATCTATTGAGCATTAGCAATATGCGGGTTTATGAAGGCATCCTTGCTGGTTTCGCATGGAAGGATGACCGACAGAATACTCTAAGAAAGTAAGACTCTATTTTTGGCGATTACGATGAGAATCAATATGATCAGAGTGTTGACTTCTTGATCCATTGTTATTTCAATAGGGAAGGTATAAGTGTTGAGCTTTCTACTGAGCATAACTCTAAAAGAGGTCCTTTGTTGATTAAATTAAGTGCCAACATTCCCTTAAGGCGCGACGATCTGCAATGGGGGAAGTCCCTTTCTTAGTACAAGACTAGGTATTTTTGAATAACTCCCTTTTCTATGATGAAGGGGAAGCATGGGGCTTTGAGATGTTGGCCTCCAACCATGAAACCCTTCCTGTTCAAAGTCATATCTCTCAGCTTTGTGCCGTCAGCCTGGGAGTCCTTATTAATGATGGCAGCGGTTGGATAGAGCATCATGTTCCATGAGGGTAGTTTGTTCTTTTGGACACTTGGTAGTCATGGATAGATGTGGTCCTTAGCAGATGTTGAGATTTGTTGAAAAGGATCAATGTTTATGAAGTCGTTTTGGTCACTCGGAACTAGGTTCCATAGGACCATAAAGAAGTGTATGGTGTAATTATTGAGAGCTTTTGCCTAGCCACCAACACCTTCATTACTCCTAATGGAGAATTAGGGTTTTCACTTCAAGAGATACAGAAAGTCTTTGGGTTGCCGATCTTTGGTGGTTTGTATGAGGAGATCATGCCTTATAACAAGTCTCTCCCTGTAAGAAGAGATGCACTTAGAGAGATATATTTTCAACTATTCACCTCGTATGAGATGTTGAGAGACAACAAGAATACGATGAAGATAACTATTTGGGTTGCGAATGCATATCATGAGGATGTCGATAAAATCACTCCCTTTTTCACTAAGAAGATGTATTTAGGCTACGGGAAGTTATCCCGGGGGAGAATGAGGAAGACGGCGACATTGTGACTAGATCGATTGTCCAAATTATGTTGAGCTTTCTAAAATGAGGGAGGACAATTAGGGTTTGAAGTCTCGTTGTATGTTGGCTATGTACCTTACAACATGGCTTTCAAAGGTTATTTTGTAGATGTAGGGAAGGACGTTCGGAATAGCTGTACTTTTCCTACATGCCATACGGATTTTGCCAAACGGCTTGCTCGTGCCCCAACTTTGGTTAGTTATTTGTGTGTTGAGTTGAAATTTGCACCCTTCTTGGAGTGACAAAGGAAGGCAATCAATAGAATCTTCTCTGAGCATTTATTGTATGCTTGGTTTGTCTACAATTGCACTAATTTACATGAGTTGAGTGACCGTGATAATCTCCCTTTCTATCGGTTTGTAACCAATGGTAGTGGCATCCATTTATCTATTACTGAAGCATGACATTGGTTGCTTGATCATTGTAATTTCAAGATTTGTAGAATGCTAGCTATGGTCTTGGAAGTTTAGATGACAGGGCTTGTTGGGAGTCAAGCCCCTATTGACTGCTCCAATACACTTGCTAGGGCTACTTCCCTTACACAGATGGAAAGAGAATGGTTATTTTGCTCTAGGCCTGCAAATCTTGTCTGTAGGAGTGGCAATGTCATTGAGATTAAGCCTTATGTGCCTTCCCATTTTGGGTATCAATTAGGGTTCACTCAGGGCATTATGGGGAGCTTTAGTAGCTTGAGAGGTGGTTGTGGCATGTTGTAGGATACTAAGAATGCATGGAAATTTTTTAACATTGTAGAGACTAGGGGCACCTTCCAATACCCCCACGATGAGGATGTCAAAGTAATTGTGGGTTTTGCCTAGTGGTATGTGAAGACTTATGTGATTATTTGAGAGTTTCAAAGGACCAGCCGCGTCAAAGGCATGTTTGGGAAGGTAGAGGCAAATAGGGACAAGTTCTAGAAATGGGCCTTTGAGCTTTATATTCAAAGCCAAAAACCTTTTTTGATGGAATATCATCATGATGATGACACCTAAGTTATTTTTGAATGACTGGTGATGGAATCTCCTCGCGTTGCTATTCCATTCGTTTCCTTTGCATAGGTTCTAGCTGTCGGAGGCACTTCTTTGAAGCCAACTCCTTTTAAGTTTGCTGCTTTGAAGGTTTCTAGTAAAATTGTTAAGAAGTCCTCATCCAAACAAGTGAAAGAGAAACCGACAAATCATCCAAGTAGGCCTTTAGTCAGCTCTAAAGGTCAAAGAGGAAGAAAAAGAAGGAAAGCGCATCCCATCCAAGACTCGTAAGCCTTTTAGGAAATAAGTAAGCTTGCCATTATTTTCTTTCTTGTTTTTTTAGTCATTGTTGGTTTAATTCTTATGACGACTTCTATCCTTTCTTTTGTAGAGACCAAAGCATTTGTCGTAGAAAAGGAGTCGACGGCGAGTCATGTAATGGAAGTTGTTGAGGGTTATGGTTTTTGTGTTACCATTTTTTTTCATCTTCACTTGTCTTTTCTTTCTCTCTTTTGATGTTATTTTCTATTTTCAAAATCTAGAGGGGAGGGTAAGATGTTAGTAGCTATCCATCCATGATTAGTGGAAAGGCTTCTCCCATTCCTGAAACTCCTGTGATGTTGGAGGCATCAATTGAAAAAATTATAATGAGGCCATTCATGAATCTGTTCCCATAACTTGACGTGATCACTTTTTCCTTTGTTTATTGACTACTCTTTTCCTTTTCTTTCTTAGATCTTGACATGCTTATCCTTGCTTGTTTGTAGAGCAACTAAGATTGTACAAGTGGTGAACCCTGTCATTGAGCCAAGGCCAAAACTTTCTATGGAGCATGAACAGTTACCCCCGTCGAGGAATGGAGCTACTTGAGCATAGCCGATTGTCCAGGATAAGAGCTTTTCTTGGTAGGAATCTTTGGATGTGAGGGACTTTGCAAAGGACCTCGCTGAATATCTTGAAAAGGATATTTCGAAAGAGCAATCATTACTTAAAAATCCAACCACCTATTGAGGTTGATAAAGGTGAAGTGGTTGTTGTGGTCGCCCGTATTATGTTGGACGAGGTGCCAAAGTTGAGCTTATTATGTTACAGATTAAAGGAGTCTCCCCCTCTTTTGTTGAGCCTATAACTTCAGAGGAGACTAAGTAAAAGGGCAACTGTATTATGGAGGTGGGATCTACTGGCTAGAGCCCAATGCTGTTCCTAAGGGATCTCACGAAGAAAGCTCAGGTCAAGTTCATCCTATTACAGCTCATGGTGCATGTATCTCAGTGTCTTTAGATGAATCGAGTCAGGAGTTTTTTTACACCGGGACATTAAAGATGTATAGTGTGTAGGGGGTCCAATAGTTGTAGGTAGCATCTAGCATGGAACACTCCCTCATAGTTCAAGGTGAAGGAGGTACAGGTATTACAGCCTCTATAACTTTGGGAACAAGGGGGTGATTTCCTTGAAGAGGAAGTGCTCAGTTGAAATAAGGTGCCAAGTATGGCCGCTGTTGAGACTAAAGTGAATCTTGTGGCTTGGCTAGAGTTTGTCTCCGGAGATGCCGAAAACCTTCGTCAGGTTGTTGTGGTGGGTTCAATTTGCTCCTTTAAAGGTCAACCTCCTTGCAAGAAGTATGCCACTAAGGAGGATTTAGATTTTTGTTGAGATTGCAAAAGATTCGATGCAGCTTCTAATTGACAGCCTTCCGAATGCATTATCTGTTGGAAGTAGGTGGGTCTCGTGGATAGATTTTCAAAACTTTTGATCCACTTGACACAGGGATCAAATATACATAAGACCAAAACCCAATCCAGGATGCGTTACCCTCAATCTCGTGACCATGTACAGTAAAAATTCTACCAGCACTAAACATCCAAAATAATCTACGACATGCAAGAAGTAGATCATACCTTTGGAGATCCGCAGTGCTCTAATGGATTTCTTCAACACCTCTTAGCCTTCCACGTTATGACCCCCGAATAGGATTTCTTTTCTCAAGAAAAATGGTGGAATCTTCAGGAGAAAATTCCAACTCGAAACTCCAAGGAACTAGAAGAAAGGAGAAGAGAATAACTCGTGCAACTCTTGCACGAAAGGGTTTTAGGCGTAAGGGAGGGTCTTATTGGACGTCCAAGAGATTTTATAGACTTCCAAATCTCTCCCTTGTCTAATTGAAATAGAAGTCTTACTTCCAAAGCAATTAGCGGCTTTCTCCTTTCCAAACTCTTATTTCTAGAGTCCAAGTCGGATTAGTGTTTTCCAATATCTTGGGCTAGCATGGGGACCACTAGGGATTCCTTAGAAAGCTGGCTCTAACTGGAACACCGCGACCCCACATCTCATGTGCAATCCGGGCCCACAGTTAATTGCAAATAACACCACTATATAAATGCAATTGCACTCCAGTCTTAGGAATAAATTACAATGAAGACCCTAAACTTCCCAATTACCACAAGTAGGCCCCTCTATTAATATCCGTGGATCAATTGGAATAAATCCGTCTCTTCCAATCTAAGTTCCACATCTTATTATCCTTGAGCCCCAATTAATCACAGTAATCATCAGTACCATCCAATTACTTCTTAATTGAGATGGGTGCGCACTTACTAATGACAAATCCATTAATTGGCACAAGGGGATAATAGAGATAGATTCCATCTTGATCATTCAACGTTCCCACAGTTCTACTACCATATACCCAAGACACCGAGGTGTTAACCTATAGTCGGCCTCACTCATTGGTGACTCAAAGCAAATGAATAGATAGAAACTTGAGTTCGTCAATGTCTCAGGATTGAGAGCCTATTGCTAGGGAATTATGAGAGCATACCTTATTATTGAGACGGAATTCCATAAGGTGCATCTCATGGTCCTTCAATAAATCTAATGTACCAGCACCGTGATCCAGAATCTTACATTCTGATGATCGAGACAAATCACACTATTTCATAGTGATCAAAGTGCTGCAACCTTATCAAATGAGATGCCCAGTCTCATTACTGGTTGTGAAGCTATTTAAGTATAAGATTTGTAACATATATCTCCCGCGTGTGGATCTCATCCATGCACATATATCACATCTAATATACTAATGGGACCCGGTTCAACTCATGAACCATTATGTCATATGTAGTGGTCATGTGCATGAATTAGTAAAATAACACTCATCTCATGAAAGCAAAGCATGATTTTATTGATAAATAAAGAAATTAATCAATTTATTACATCAACTGATGGATTGAGTCCACAAAATCTAACATTATCTTCTGGCAATATCAGGTTTATTGGCTCATTCCAACACTTGGTTGATCTGGTTTTTGGGATAAGAGCTAGTGTGATGGATGTACGTTGTTTGAGTGCCATCTTTGATGCCATTTTGAGGAAGTAGAGGCTTAACAAGGGCGAGCTGGAAAAGATCCATCTCAGTTTTACTAGTGGGTGGTGCTTGATAAAAAAAAAAGAGTTTTTGAACGATAACTATTAAACCTTAAGCAATTAAAAGTGGGAGATTCTCTAGAGGAGAGTTTTCTCAAGAACTCATTGTCATTTCTAAAGAAGCTAGCTGACCTCACCAAGAAGAAGTTAGCTGAACTCCGTGCAACCTATGCCAAAGAAGAAGTAGCTCATGTAGCTGTCATTAAGAAGTTGAGGGGCATCGATGATAACTTAATCATTGGGGAAGCCGAGCTAAACAATTTGGTTTAATCTATAGAAGGGATTCTTGAAATGAAGATTGATGAGGTTGCGTTTGAATCCATTGCTTGAGCTTATATGGCTCACCCGAAATCAGTAGGCTACCGCAAGGCTTCAGGACTTTTTAGAACATATTAAGCAATTCTTTATGCAATGGGTTTTTGATGTAACAAAGATTTTTTTTTATTTGAAATGAATAAATGAAGATTTTTTGTGTATGTTTCTATCTATTCCATATATATATATTTTACATGAGTTTGAATGATTTGGAATGTCTGACCAGAATGTAAATGGTTTTTGGCCGGGGTATGACTTTATCTAGGGTCTAAGACTTTTGTGTTTTGTTCTGTTGAAAGGGTTTGAATGAGTAGATGTTGATCGGTGTCTTGGTGTGTAACTTTGTTTAGGGTCTTTGACTTATTCCTTTCACGCCATCAACTGTATGAACTTCTGTCGGTGTCTTAGTGTATGACTTTTCCTAGGGTCCGTAACTTACTCCCCGCTAATCATTGTGGAGGGCTTGTATGTTTTGCTGCAAGATTTCTTGTTTGTTTTATGGATGAGGAAATCAATACCTTAAGAATAATACTACGTCAGGAATTTTCCATTGATTGGCATCATAAACCAGTCTCCTTTGATGGTGAGGACAATCTAGGTGTTGTTTAAGTAGACCTTGTCAATGATGAATGGGCCCTTCCCATTTTGACTTGAACTTTCCTTTTGACTTGCAAGTTGGAGTGAATGCTCTCTTGATTGTCACGCTCTGATCTCGGAATAAGGGATTAGAATGGGACCCCCGGGGTGTGCATACATAATCTCGTAGCAATCTGTGCTATATGACAACATACACGATCACTACAATGGAGATTCCACAAGAACGTGTGAAGAAATTCCACAAACACGTTTATTAAGTTTCAACAAATAAAGCAAAAGCCTATGAAATACACTTGTAATGATCATAAGCAATAATAGAAGAAATATCATCCATAGTGATTAAACCTAAAGTCTTTTAATTAACCATCTACAACTACACAAGATCTCAAATTAGTAAATCATAGTTATACAAAATCCAATTAACATGTCCATCAAATCTTAAGCCCAAAGCAACATAATGTAAATGGCATGTATAAGCATAAGTCCAAGTATATCTCAAATTGGACAACCCTAAAGAAAATCCCAACGACGCTCTTAGTGTGACGACTAATAGAATACGTCGTCTATGCCCCATGCAGCTACTCCCTGAGGTACCATTAAGGTTCACTCCGGGGGTGCATCATCCATTGAACTGGCATTGGGTTCTGAACTTGTTACAGCAAGGGTAGCATTGTTAACACGACGATTAAGCAAATATAGAGATATATAAGACCATCACGATATATCAAATGAATTAGAGAGCATATTGGTTAAAAGAGATAAAAAATGGTAAGCTAGGCATATTGTGCATGAAATAAGCATGAGTAATGAATCATGAACAAAATATCATAACATACTAGTTGGCATCCAGAGGCTATATTCTCTTTAAGGAGAGCGTATAACATACAGAAGGGAATATTGTTAGGGGATCAGTCTAACTTTCCAAGGAGCGCCGACCTTCTCCTTCATAAACTACTGCAACAGCGACATAAGGAATACCCAAATTGGTCCCGTCGAACCTAATAAAGGTACAAGCTAAGTGGTGCCGACTTAACATATCAAGACCGTCTTGAATCCATATCATACATACTTGTCACCAATTGTAGTGATCATCTCATATTCGTACATAATCATTAATACTTACTGTATTATATATAAAGGGTTTCGGTCTTGAGATCATATGCAATCATAAAAAGTGGAATTAAACAAGTAACTAATAATCATACAATGCATACTTGAATGAGCTAATAGAGCTCGAACCGTTAACCTTAGCTACACCCATTTTAGCTCATAGGCACACACTCAATGGAAGCTCTAACACCGATTTTGCCTCAAGGTTCGCTAAGAAGAATCGGTACATGATTAGATCATGTGGAGGGTAAGGTTGCTTAATAATATGAATGCATTTAGATTGAGTGAGTATCAAGGATGTTTACTAGCTAACCCTCTACTAGATAATTCATGATCCTGAAGGCATTCAACATGATATATTTATAAAACATCCATTGTTATAGTGTTACCAAAATATCGGTGTTACATTGACACCTCTTCTTATGTCAACATCCATGATGTGACATTGGGAAATCATACGTAGAATCGAAGGGGATGAGTGACAACTCTTTACTCTTCCTCCTTATCATTTAATCATCATTGGGCTAATTTAATTAGAGTAAAGATGCCATACCTAAAGCCCTACAAAGTCTTGAAAATCCCTATTATCCTAAGTTCACATTGTTCTTACAGCTTAGCCGTGTACAAGTTATGGCTTCATACGCATAGGTTGTTTATACACGGCTAAGCCGAGTGGCATAGGTTGTTCTTAATTTCATACGCATCATGGCTTAGCCATATTTTGGTCTATGGCTTAGCCATATGATGCCTATGACTCGGCTATAGCTTGGCCCTAGCACAATCCATGGCTTAGCAGAGGGTCAGCTGTAGAAGAAAACTGGGTTTGGTTGTTCTTGGGAAAGCCAGCAATAAATGGCTTACAGCTTGATCATGGGGTGGTTACGGGTTAGCCATTGTTCATTTAACGAGTAGGTCGTGGGTTAACTATAGTAGAAAACCAGATTTTGGGCTCTCTAGATTCTGAGCCTAGAGCATTACGACTTAGTTGCGGCTTCACTATAAGCGACAGAAATTCTGGAAACTATTCCTGAAGCTCTAGTTCAGTACAGAATTCTCAGATCTTGGTTCCAATGAGCTTCATTTTTGCTCCAAATTATCATAATAAGTCTTACAATGCCCACATATCATCAACATCACTTATTCATACTCATATTCACTTAATTCAATACATTTATATTTAATCAAGAGTGAATGAGCTGTAACTTGCAATTAGAGTGATTAATTTAAGAATTAACAAATTTAAACATGTATGTAGTAATATATACCCTAATACTTACTTTATATCAGTGCTTTACCCAAAATTAGCCTCTCCTTTGGTTTGATGATGGAGAAAGCCTCAATAGAAGCAAATCCTATTACATGCAAAGACATGCATATAGTGAATCAAGTGTAAGATGTATGCATGTTGCTCATTTGAGTCTCTTGACACTTTTGTACTCAAAGGAATGAAATGAGGTGATTCCTTACCTTAGAAAGTTGTAGTTAGGTGAGAGAAGATGAATTTTGTAGCTTTAACGGAGGAAATACTCAAGAGGTTGAAAGAGGAGGAGAATAGAGCTTAATAGGAGCACATGCAAGCTCTTAGGATCCAATTTCCAGCTGAAGTTTAGAGGGGGTTAGAGAAGAGTGAAGATGGAGGAGCTTTAGCAGGAAGAAGTAGAAGGAAATGGAGGGGAAACATTGGAAACACACCTTTAAACTTAAATTTTCTGGACTTTGCATGCAAGTCCACTGGTTTTGGGAAAATTCTAGTTTGAGTCAAATGGGCTTCAATTAGGCCACGATGAGCTCGAATTAAGTTGGGCCAAATATTAAAGATAATCCATAAGATGAAAAACACATGATGCAACTAATGTAGTGCAAACCATGTGACTCTAAATTTATAAGAAAGTCCTTAATTACTTAGGTAAAGTTTGAACCCGACCCAACTAACTATCCATGACTCAAACCCAAGGGGTTTGAGTTAAATTAGTCTAAACGAGTATTAATTAACATAAAACAAGGTTAATTATCATAAATCGAGATTAGTTTGGCTAGAACTAAGTTGCCATTTTTTAATGACCTTTCCTTTACCTTTCTATCCAAGGCCCCAACCATTTGAGCTTGATATAACTTGATACTTTGTTGGGTTGCCAGTCATTTCTCCTCAAGATTTTCTAGTTCCTTGAGTCTTAACTTTGCGTTTTCTTCTTATATGAGCTTTTCTATGAGAGCCACATGAAAGGAAGGAAGTTGTATTTCTAGGGGTACCATTGCTTCACAGCCATATACCAAGAAGTATGGTGTAGGCTCAGTGGGACCACATATGGTAGTCTGATAGGCGCATAGTGCTTCTAGAAATTTTGTGCCCCATGACCTTTTGTTGTCTTTGACCATTTTCTTTAATATTTTGAAAATTTCCTTTTTTACTGCTTCCACCAAGTCGTTTGATGCAGGGTTATAAGACATAGACGGGCAACATTGAATCCCATAGATGTCACAAAACACATAAAACTTGTCATTACTAAAGTGCGGTCCATTGTCATGGTATAACTATTTTGGTACCTCGAACCTATAGATGATGTTTGTTTTTACAAAGTTGATTAACTTACTTGCTTTTACTTAAGTTAAGGATGCTAATTCAACCCACTTGGAAAAATAATATGGAGCAGCTAAGATGAAATGATGTACCCGGTTTGATGGCGGGTGGATTTTTTCGATAATATCCATTCCTCAAGCAGCAAATGGCTAGGAAATGGAAGTCGGATGCAAGTTTTTCAAAGGCACATGAATGTAGTCTCCATGATTTAGGCATTCCCTGCAACTTTCCGTGAATTTAAAGACCATTGTCGGCCAGTAGTAGCCTAGACTTCGGATTTGATCATGTAGTTTTGGCTCTAGCAAATGTACCCTACATAGGCCTACTTGTACCTCCTTTAGAGTTTCTTTTGCCTCTTTTTGAGATAGACAACAAAGGAGTACCCCGTCATAGGATTTTTGATAAAACATTTTTTATGGCATATCGAAGTGGAACTTGAGAGCTCATCTTTGAATGCTTGCTCTGTCCTTGGGACTTTCTGGTAGGACTTCGTGCAATATATAATTGATAAAGAGTTCCTGCTAGTCTCGGAATGAATTCTCAAAAACGGAGATTCATTTTTTGATTGTTCTAAAGCATTTTGTTAGAGTTGGGGTAGCTTCCAAAGGAAGTAGAAATTTTCATTCGACAATTGCAATTTTAACTTGATCGGCTTATGGTACAGCCAGCGATGTTGCTAGACTAGCTAATGAGTCTGATTTGGAATTTTGGTATCATGGAACGTGGTTGAATTCTACCAAGGTAAATTGCCCCCTTAACTATTGAGCCTGGTTGTGGTATACCAATAGACTTGGTGTCTTTACTCATATTTTGAATTTATTTGTTTGATGACAAGTTGAGAATCCCCGTTGACTTTAAGGCTATCGATATGAGATTCCAAAGTAAGTTCCAATCTGATAATTAGAGCTGTATATTCTGCTTCATTATTGGACATCTCCTTGGTTATCAAGAAGGAGTGTGGTATATATGTATCATTGGGCTATAGAGACTACTTTGGCTCCTAATACCAGTTGACGATGCTTATTATTTCGTGAAGCCTCGTGAAAGTATATGGTCCAACAAATATCTACATCTATTTCTGTTCTGGGTTCTTTCACAAGGAATGCAAGTTCATCGGGTAGTTCCTCTTCAAATTTAAGGCCTTCCAATAGTGAGTATTCTGCTAGGAAATCAGCTAGATTTTACAAGTTCACTGAAGAAACTTCTGTTATGGATTCTTTTACAAGGAATGCAGTTCATCGGGTAGTTCCTTTTCAAACTCAAGGACTACCAATAGTAGGTGTTTCGCTAGGAAATCAACCAAGGCTTGCCCTTTTACAACTTTTGCCGGAATGTATCTGAGGTTGTATTGTGTCAACAAAATGGACTATTTCACCAGATGGTCAATTAAATCTCCAACTTTTGAGACCAGCATTTTTTAATGGTACAACATTTTTTTTATTGCATATCAAAGTGGAATTTGAGAGCTCACCTTTGAATCCTCGCTTTATTCTTAGGATTTTCTGGTAGGACTTTGTGCAATAAATAAATGATGAAAAGTTCTCACTAGTCCCAAAAGGAATTCTCAAAAGAGGAGATTCGGCTTTTGGTTGTTCTGAAGCATTCTACTAGAGTTAGAAAAGTTTTCAAAGGAGGTAGAAACTACTATTCAACGTTTGAAAGTTTAACTTGATCGCTTCCTGGTACATCCAACAATGCCGCTAGACTAGCCAGTGAGTCTTCTTTGGTGTTTTGGTATCACAGAACATGATTGAATTCCACCAAGGTAAATTGTTCCTTAGCTGTTTAGCCCAGTTGTGGTATGGCAACAAACTTGGTGTCTTTACATCATATTCTAAATTCATTTGTCTGATGACAAGTTAAGAATCCCCTAGACTCCTAGGATATCAATACTAAATTCCAAAGCGAGTTCCATTCCCATAATTAAGGCTATCTATTCTGCTTCATTGTTGAAGCACCCTTTGGTTAACGAGAAGGAGTGTAGCCTGTATGTCTTTTCTAGGTTATAAAAGACTGCTCTGGCTCCTACTGCCATTTGATGGTGCTCTTGTTTCTTGAAGCCCATCAAAGTACATGGTCCAGTGAATACTTAGATCTATTTTCATTATGGGTTATTCCACAAGGAATGTGGGTTCAATGGATAGTTCCTCCTTAAATTCAAGGCCTTCCAATAGCGTGTGTTCTGCTAGGAAAGTGGCCAAGGCTTGCCCTTTAACAACTTTTGCTGTAACATATCTGAGGTCATACTATGTTAATAAGATGGACCATTATTTCAATCGATCACTTAAATCTTCGGCTTTTGACACTTGCAGTTTCATCGAATTTACCAAGGAGATCAGGCATATTGTGTGAGATAGTAGGTAGTGCCATAACTTTTGGGCGACAAACATCAAAGGCAAGATTTTTTTCTCAATCAGGGAGTATTTGAGTTCTGCTCCCATCATCATCCGAGAAATGTAATATACAGCGATTTCTTTGCCTTTGTCATCCTCCTAAGTGAGTAATACCCCTAGTGAGTGTTCTAAGACCCTTTTTTATAAAGAATGAAAGGTTTTCCAGATACAGGGCCTACGAGGATGGGTGGGTTATTAACATACTTTTTAATATCTTGGAAGACATCATCACATTTTTTATCCAATATGAACTTGACTCCTTTCTTCATTACTCTAGAGAATTGTCAGCATCTTCCTAATAGATTTGAGATGAACCTTCTGATGTATGCCAACCCTCCCTGTAGTCCTCTGAGCTACGTCAATGTTTGTGGTGGGGCCATTCCTTTATAGCCTTAATCTTACTATGATCTCCAAAAAAGCAATTCAATGGGTTCATATAGAGTTTAAACTTTCATAACCGCTCAAACACCTTACAAAGGCCTGTTAGATGATCGGTTGCTTTCTTGTTTTTGATGGCCTAGTCGTTGACATAACATTCAACAATCTTATGCTGCATATCTTTGAAGATTTTCATCATGGCCCTCTGATTGGTGACTCTTAACTTTTTTGAGTCCGAAGGGCATGATAGTGTAACAGTAGATTCAGGCTGGTGTTCAGAAAGAGGTATACTTTTCACATTCAGGATGCATCTTTATCTAATTGTACCTTGAGAACTCATCCATGAACGATACCCTTTCGTATCTAGATGAGTTATCTATCTTGAGTTTTGGGATGGGTAGTGGGAAGTTGTCTTTTGAACATGTTTTGTTTAGGTCCCTGAAGTCGATCCAAACCCCTTATTTGACTTGATCCTTGGCCAAAGGGTTAGGAGGATGTTATTCTACTTTTTTTTTAAAGCTTCCAACTTTGTGAATCCCTCTGCGATGTTATTTTTTGGATTAAGCCACAGCTTTATCCCTTTCCAAAGGTTTATTTTTATTGTTCCTTTGACTTTTATATTGAATACAAAGTGATCCACACCCCTTGACTCCGATTACTTGTTCCTTCGCCTGAGAGCCACATTGCTTGCCGAAGAGTGCTGTTACCATCACTGTCTTCTTCTTTGTGTTGGAAAGAAGCCCAGTCATCAGGTTCATAGGCCAAGACTGTTTTTTTTTAGAATCATCTATCTTGTACCCATCTAAAGACACAACAACTTCTTTCTCGAGATTAGGGATTTCTTTAGGGATATTAGTAGAGGGAATGTAGCTGAGGCCATATATATAAGTGTTAATACGGCCTTCGCTTTTGTACTCCTCTCGGTGACTAGCAGTCATGCCATCATAGGGGACTAAGAGACCCTTTTAGTTCCCCACCCTAGATGGTTTCCTAAAATCATACCCCATCTTTTCATTATCTAATGGGACTGCCATCTATATAGGTCAAACATCGTTCATCCTTGATTTTTAATGTTTTTAATGGGATATGCAAATAAGTGGTCATTTGCTCGGGAAAAAGTATTTGAATGTGGATCGTGTTAGGCTGGTCTAATCAAGACAATTGACCCTTGAGCATTATCCATGGGGGCCTAGACTAGGCACAGATGTAAAGGTGGAAGATTATTTAAACGTCTGTCTTCTATGGATTTGCCTGTGTCTTGCTCGATTCAATGTTGGAATCATATGTAGCAGACACAGCAAACATAGAATAGCATCTTTTCAATCTCCTGATTAGATAGGTAGTGCTTTTTTCAATTTGTACAGCCATGTACAATAGTTCTTCGTATGGCTGAAATTACAAGCCCATCACAGTTCTTGGGATGTAATAGCAAAGTTCATGTTGACATAGGGTTATGCAAGTTTTTTTTTGTGATGGTAGCTTGGTGCATTGGCTAGCAAAGTGTTTCCATCTACTAATGAACCTTTAAGACGATTCCCCATTTTCGTATTTTGTTCAAAGAATATAAGTCCCAGGATGACTGACTGGCCTATCTTCACCCTTCTTGTTTCATAATCAACATCATGACTTTGTTGTGGGTTTGATGTTGGGTGTAAGAGGTTTCTTTCCACTTTTACAATGATCTTGACTTACTGATCAAGGCTTTTGATTTCATTGCTAATCATCTTAGTGTGAATGGACTTTGGAGTCCATGTCAGCACCAAGTATGATCGACCTATTTTGATAGGGGCTCTTTACACCTTGCAGTCATTCCTATCCATCTGTTGATGACGTTAAGCATCGGTTCATCGTTTCATTGTTTGGCTCTAGCTAGTTGGATAATGGAGATCGGTCCTTGAGTTTTTGTATACATCGACGTTGTCAACATGACTAGCTTTCCATGCCTTTTAGTTTAGACCATATCGGTCTGATCTTGAAAGGCATTCACTAGGATGACCAACGGCGTGTCTTTGTCATTAATCACGGTTGGCTATTCCATGAATTTGACTTCCTGGGGTTTTTTTTTTCTTATTTCTTTTGAAGAGTGTCCATTGATTCTCCCATCAGAGGTGATTTTCCTTTATTTCTTTTGGACTTTGGGTCTTCAGACTCTTCTTTGGACATAGCCACGTTTGTGAAACATACCTCATTTCCCTTGAAAAGTTGCTTTTCTACAAAGATGCGCTGGACCTTGCCACTGTCATCAATGTATTTGAGGCATTGGAGTGTGGAAGGGATGATGGTGAAGTCATGTAACCATCGCCTTCTAATCAAAATGTTGTAGCAAGCTCTAGTCCTGATGACATTCAATGTGTCTTCAGACTTATGGTCCCCCAACTGGAAGTTTATGCATATTTTTAAAATTGGATTTGGTATTTCCCTATCATATTCCTGTATTGATGTGTTTGTGCTAGGCAGCTTACTAGTTGGGATGCCCAACTTTTGTAAGGCTGTTATGGTGATGAGGTTGAGTGTTACCCTGGGATCACTTTGCACTCTTTGCATTGGTATTTCTTTTACATGTGTTGTGAAGTAGAGGGGCAGATGTGTTTAGTTTCACCTAGTAGGAAGTCATTTTTTGAAAAGAGAATCATTACCTTAGCTGCATTTTGAATGGAAAGGCATTCCTGACATCCCTTTGACTTCTTGGTCTCTTGGTCCTGATATTCTTTCTTGATCTGCTGTCCTTGTCCAACGTAAGATTGATCTTCTTGATTTAGTGCTTGTGGTTCCCATATCAAGTTATCATAGGTTTCCTTTGATATTTGTAATAGGTCAATGATGTGTAGACGTCCTGGTATGTGTTCTAAGTGTTCTACAACATCATACATGAATATGCTTGGCTGCCTTTCATTATTATTTTCAAGAACATTAACATTAGTGTCCTTTTGTATGGGGTTTACGTAAGAGACAGAAGGCTGACTATAATTAGCCTTGTAGTTCCTTCTTGACTGTGTCCAATCTTCTAGGATTGGGCTTTCTTTAATTCTTGGAGTTTTGCGAGTAGTGAAGACTTGGTCAGCCTCTGGTGGACCCATGTTTAAGGGTTGACAAGAGTGTTTTTCTTTGAACTTTGAGTCATGCCACGTATCTTCTTGATTTTGCAGCTCGTCATTGAGGTAAACTTGGTTGACTTGTTGATTAAGCCATTAGATTAGGCATGGGCCGGTGTTTCTTTGTGATGAAGTTGTTGTCCCTATCCCATGTTTGACTGGCTAGCTAACTTCTGTTGGTGCATGGAGATTGTAGTGGGAGATGGTTACCCCTTGCATTATAATATAGAAGATGTCTTCTTTGTTTAGGATTTCATTAAACAGATATTCTTCTTCCTCCAGATCATCCCATAAAAGTAGACTCCTTCTGTCTACGTTTTCGGAATCAGAGGGATAGTTGGCATAGGATATCCGATTGTAACTAGAGACTTCTAGGTCCTTTTCATCACTACTGTTGATATGGATCATGAAATTTGCCAATATGAAGAGTTCTCTAGCTTGAGTAGGGGAGGTCTCTTCTTCCAGAGTCTTCTCACTCTTTTTGTTTGTTGGAGAAGTCTGGATTTCCCGTGTCACCTTTTGGTCCTTCTTTTTTCCCTTCTCTTTTCTTTTGATGATGGCCTTTTGATCATCTCCCAGTCTTCATAGTTGACCAGGTCTAGGTTGTCTCCAAAGTCAGTCTTTACAGGGAACATTCTATTCTTATGCCGTACTTGATTTATAACCTGAAATTCTACCATTGCCAAAGGAGTAGAGAGCGCTTCTAGTTCAAATTGCTAAAAAGACACCATGTTAAGAGGCATAGGATCATACTTCTAATTTAAAGTGAAAATCTCATTTTTTTCTTGAGAACGAAACAGTCTTTCAAGAGATGTGAGACTAGTATGTGAAATGCACTGTAGCCAGGATCATTAACTTTCCCTTCTTGCTTTGGTCTCTTTTGAGAGTTCAAGTTCAACCTTCTCATTTTCCACTAAGGACTAAAAGATAATTTCGATATACTTGTTGAAGGGGTATTTTGTATTTTTCTTCTCTTTTTCTCATAATCATTCATTTGTTGGGCTCTTAGTTTTGAGCGATGTTTTAGAGGTCTAGACATTAAACACCTCTTCTTTCCTCTTCCCGCTTTTTAATGCCTTCGAAGAAATAGTATCACTTCTATTTCCTTCTTTCTTGTCCAACTCTTTTTGGTCATTTTCAATTAAGACGGCTGCCTCAATGAGCTTGGATAAGGACTTGGTTTTCAAGCCCACCATCAGTGCGGATTTCTAGCCCGAGATTATCCATGCACATTTCCACTGCCGCTTTTTGTGACAGGGTCTCCATGCATCTGTAGGAAAGCACCATCCATCTGTTGATGAAGGATTGGTTAGACTTGTCATCTTCCTATTTTGCATTGTTGGGGAGCTAAAGGTTATAGCTTGGTCTTCCTCTCGGAAATGTAGCAAGAATTCTTCTTCCAGTACAACCCATGAGTTAAGGGAATAATCAAGCAATTGCCTGTACTAATCAAAGGCAATCCCTCTGATGGTGCCACTTAATAAGCATATCTTCAAGGCGTCTATATTTGGTAGACTCCCAAGTTGGAACTTTAAGTGCACCTTATCCTATTCTAAAAGAATTACAAACAGCCTTCGCAGGGGTTTTCCTAGTTGTGGAGTTTTCCTGGTCTTCTGTGGTTTTGGGGACCAGGTTATGTATCCGGGTATAGTGGACTCCCGCCTGGCGCTCTTCTGCTGCCATGTCTTTTTTGGAGTGAATTGGGCTATTTTGGCCCCGTTTGTCTCTTTGGAGATGCGGAGATTAGAGGAATGGTTGTCTTGTTATACTGGCATTTTCCTTATGGTGAATTGCTTTTTGGGCCAGAGGTGGACTTTAAAGCGTTCCGGGCATATTTGGAGACCTAGGGTTTTGGAGCTAGATTTGCATTCTTTGGAGCATGGGTCTGGTAGGGGGTTCCATGCTGGTTGTAGATGACACGGGTCTTCGAGAGACTAAAGCCGTAACCGTGTTGGTAGTAGGCTAAGTAGGCTCAATTGGCATAGGCTGGCTATGAGTGAGGGAGAGCCTAAATGATCACTCATTTGCTTCATCGAAGATAATGATTAATGTGGCCATTGGTCTTGCGAGACAAACCAACCTAGTAAGTCTATTTAGCATTCCCGTTTTCTCTTTGTTCCAGTATGTCCTCACCTTTTGGTGCAAAGGGAATGGTGCCATAGTGGGAAAAGAATGGGCTGAGTCTAACTTCGTTCAACCGAAGTGCAAGTGCTTAAAACAACCAGTTTGAACTAGTCATGTGGACTCCGTCTATTCAAGGACTACAGCGAATCAATGCTCACCACACCACCAGGATAGACTTAGAATATCATAGCCTCTTTCCCCTTTTTTGGTCCTCATCACACATTTTGATATGAAGAGACCGGCCCTAAAATAGGAGAGGAAGGTTAGATCTGGCATGGCTTAATTGAAGCACAAGTGTTTAGCGCAACCAGTTTCAACCAACCATATGGACCTAGTCTAATCCAAGGGCTACAACGAGTAAATGCTCGCCACACCACAGGGACAGACTTTTAAGGTGGTTCATCGAACAACCACTTACGTGGGTTGCATCAAAATTGCAAAACCCAAGGGAAGATCTCTTTTGTTTTTGAGTTATTGGGAGGGTAGGTAATGCATGCATGGGTTGACTACTCTCCATGTAAAAATTTCATATATTTTTCTTAAGTGTAAATCAAATTAGAATTTTGATTACCGTTTAGTTTTTTCCCACAAACAACACCAATCTTTTTTTATCGCCCGATAAAAGGGAAAATCAAGGCATACGAAATTCATCCCGACTCTCTCTTTTTGTCAAAAGAGAAAAAGACACAAAAGGGAAAAATGAGGATGTCAACCTTTTTAGTTTCAAGTTTTTTTTTTGTGGGTTATTTTACATTCTAACCTCTCAGGTGCAGGATATTTACATGTATATATTTTTTTGTATAGCCACCATGCTTGGTCTCGGATGATCAACACTTAACAAAAGATTTATAAAATACATAAAAGATTTACATAAAAAAAAGAAAAAAAGAAATTAGAAGGGTGGCTGATCTAAAATGTGTTGAATGTGCTCCATTTTTGTGTCTAAGTCGATCGAGCAATCTTCATGACCAATCACTTGTTTTTCTTGGAGATGGAATTTCAAGGGGAGTTAAGACAAAGGTTTTATGGTCATAGCTGCCCATGGATCACTTAACACTTTATGCTAATGGGTTGGCCATTATACCCGTATTACCTTCAACTCCTAAGTGAAGGAAACAAAGAAAAGTCTTGAAAGCTTATATTCCTCAGAGAATTGCTTAAGTCAAGACACCATCCATTTGATTATTTTTAGAAGATTAGTTGCCTTGTCTTTGGAGTCGAAGCCGAAACAGTTTAAGCGTTAGAGTCTTCTTTAAAAGAATATGAAGAGTCTTGAATACCTTGGTGGCTGTGTTGCGTTTAATGCTGGTGTTGTTCTGGGCACCCAATGGTGGTATTTATAGCATCCAAGAGCCTTTTCTGGTCATTTGTGGCTGGGAGAAGCTTGAGTGAAATTTGATTTGTAGGGGGGTCGTCGACCATGCATTTGTATGGTTGGCTATCCTCTCACAATCAGCTTTATGAGGTGGCAACTGGATCTTCATCACATTAATCAACTTGAAATCTGCTCAGAATGATTTGACTAGATCTAAATCAGTTATTTGATGATTTGTCAGAATTTATAACTATTAGCCAATGAAATTCCTTCGTCGGCCACTGTATTTTCGGCTATTGATTTATTCAGTTGGCCAGTGTATATTCGGTCACTGTCTTGTTCAGTTGGCTAGTGTATACTATTCTCACTTTTTTGAAGTGTTTTGACTTATTTTATTTTCCAAACTTAAAGGGATCTTTTTGGGTTTTGTCCCTAATCTTTTTAAACATTTTTTTTACTGAGCTTGAGTCATGTTTTAAGTCTAAGCTCTGACATTGAATTGCTGAGATGCTTGTGATGACATACTAAAACGTTCGGAAGAAATCTGCAAGCAGTTCAACAAATCAAAGTTAGGTCTAGACTCAAACATACCTCAAGATTAGCAAAACAAAGCACAATTAGCTCAAGGACAAAGCTTAAAAAGACACCTTGAAGTTTGGAAAAGAAAACAAGTAAAAGAACTTCAAAAAAGTCAAAAAAATATACACTGGCCAACTGAACAATACAATGGCCAAATGTACATTGGCTGACTGAACAAGTCAATGGTTGATAGTAAGGTGGCCGACAAAGGAAAATGACTAGCCAACCATTGTAAACTCTAATAGCTCATCGAGTAGTTGATCCAAATCTGGTCAACTCATCCTAAACAGATCTCAAGCTGGTTAGTATGATTCAAGCAATGAAGATTAGGCTGCCACCTCACATGATTCTCCGTGGGAGGGTAGTCAACCATATAAATGCATAGTCAACTACCTCCTTGCAAATCAAATTTTGATCAATCTACTCCTTACCACAGATGGCTGGAGAAGACTCTAGGAGGCTATAAATACGCCCCCCTTGGGCATCCATTCCAAGAGACAAGTAGTGGCACAACACCGAACATAATAACACCATAATCAAGTACAACGAACCACCAAGGCATTCAAGACTCTTTAGATTCCCTTTGAGAAGACTTTGACGCTTTTGACTTCTTCAAGTTCTAGCTTCGACTTCAACAACAGGGTTCTTGATCTTTTGAAAATAATTAGAAAGATAGTACCTTGATTGGAGAGGATCTCCAAAGATGATACTTTTTTCGAGCCTTTCTTCTTTTTCTTCACTTAGTAGTTGAAGGAGATACAAGTACAACTATGGCTAACCTATTGGTATAATTCAATAAACGAACCATAAGGGCAACCATGATCGTAACACATTCATTTTAACTCCACTTGGAATTCTATATCCAACGAAAATGGGTGATAGTTGTTTACTAAGATTGCTTGATACACTCTGAAGTGACCCTCCTTTTATTATTTTCTTTATTTATGTAGAATGCCTCATGTATTTTGTAATTCTCTTTTTAAATGTTGATCATCCAAGACCATACGTGGGGGCTATGATAAAAAAAAAATACATGTAAGCAACCTGCACTTGGGAGGTTAGAATGCAAAAAAACCCATGAAAAGTAAATTCGGAATTGAAAATGTTGAAAAGTTCGACATTCCATTTTCTTCTATATCTTTTCTTCATTAGTCAAAATGGGAAAGTCGGGATACGTTTTGGATGCCTTGATTATTCTCCTTTTTCGGGTAAAGGGAAAAGATTGACACTGTCTATGGAAAATTATGAGCCAATTAAATTTTTGGTTTGATCAACACTTTAAAAGAATTCTCAAAGTAAAGATTTCACATGGAGAGTAGCCGACCCATGCATGGATCAGCTTCTTTCCCAAAAGCAAAGTTGAATCTTCCTTGAGGTTTGCAAATTTTGATGCAATCCATATATGATGTTAATCACCTTAAGGTTGGACCAAACATCGTGGTGAATATTGATTTGCTGTAGTCCTTGGAATGGACAAGGTCAATAGAGCTAGTTGAAATTGATTGTACTAAATGTTGCACTTCGGTTAAACTATGCTGGATCTGACCTTTCTCTCCCACTTCGGGACCAATCCTTTCACATCAAAAGATGTGAAGGGGGCTGGAAAAGATAAATAAAGATACAATATTATAAGTCTATCTAAGTGACGGGTGAACACCGATTCACTAAATTCCTTGGAATAGATAAAGTCCACATGACTAGTTCAAATTGGTTGTGCTAAATATTTGCACTTTCGTTGAACAAAGTCAGACCCAACCCTTTCTTTTCCTACTATGGGGCCACTCCTTTTGCATCAAGATACTTGGTCAGCTTGCTTTGTAGGACTAATAGTCGCCCTCATCATTATCTTCAACTAAGTAATGGAGTGCTCATTCAGGCTCTCCCTCACTCGTGCCCAGTCTACATCTAGCAAGCCACTCAATTCACCACTGGCACAACTAGGATACTGGCTACCAATACAACCCAGGTCCTGATCACTAGTTCAATTAGGGTTCCAGCTTCTTAAATACCCACACCATCTGTAGTCAGTATGGAATCATACTCAAGACCCCATGTTCCAAAGAGCACATGCTTGATGACTGAACTGTGGGTCTCCAAATACACCAAGAACCCTTTTGGAGTCCATCTCTAGCCTAAGAAATAGCTCGCCAGGAAAAGGATGCCCGTGTAGCAAGACAGCCACTCCCCTAGTCTTCGCATTTCCGAGGAGACAAGTGGGGCCAAAACGGCCCAATTCACCCCAAAGAAGACATGGGGTAGATGAGGGTCCGATAGGAATCCATATTGCCCCATATCCAGCACCTAGTCTCCTGCACCTCAGAAAACTAAAAGAGCTTTACGAATTGAATAACCCCTAGGAGGGCTTGAAGGAAACTCCTTCTATCCTCTGGCTCGAAAGGGACTAACAAAATTCTCAAAAGACTAAACCAACCTCTCATCACAAAAGACTAGCAAAACATTGAAGGAATCGGCAGAGCAAGGCAACAACCATTAAGATTCTATCACTTCCAGATGGGAAAAGGCCCGTGCAATCTAAGCTCCAATTAATTGACATGTGTATAGAATCAATAGCACCCCCTTTACAGCCAAAGTGTTCCAGAAATGGATCGTGAAAGAATCCAATCCAAACGCCGCACCCATCAATAAGGTTCGACTTGGGTCAGTACAACGGGTCACCAGAAGCATGGCCCGAAGCCAAGCCTCTCAACCACTCTTTGGCATAAATGAGACTTAAGAAGGCCACATCTAAAAAGACTACAATTTGAACAATGGTACTGATACAGGTGAAAGCATCACCACTCACAGCTTCTCCTTTGCTAAACCCCACCAATACTTAGGTAGTGTTTGGTTCGCTGGAATGAAGGTCGGAATGACCATTCCCATGTTTGGTTCGTGAAAAAGCGGCGGAATGACCATTACTTCAGGAATCACCATTCCTTTATACAAGGGAATCACCATTCCTTTGGGGGGGTAGAGGAATGGCCATTCCATTCCATTGTAATTTTCCTTTGAGTCCAAAATGCCCCTTTCATCAAACAAAACCTTAGATGTCCAATCATAAGACCCAGCCTCCTTCCTCTTCGTCTCTGACCTCTCATTCTAGGGGTATTTTGGTCAATTTTATGTAATTTTTTTAGGGGTATTTTGGTCAATTTTATGTAATTTTTATAGGAGTATTTTGGTCAATTTTATGTAATCTTTATTCCATTCCTGGCATCACTCAAACATGAACTGAGATGCCCAATCATAAGACCTAGCCTCTTTTCTCTTCGTTTCTAACCTCTCATTCCAGGGGTATTTTGGTCAATTTTATGTAATTTTTATAGGGGTATTTTGGTTAATTTTATGTAATTTTTATTTCATTCTTGACATCATTCAAGCATGACCTGAGATGTCCAATCATAAGACCTAGCCTCCTTCCTCTTCATCTCTAACCTCTCATTCCAAGGGTATTTTGGTTAATTTTATGTAATTTTTATAGGGGTATTTCGGTCAATTTTATGTAATTTTTATTTCATTCCTGGCATCATTCAAGCATACCAAACACAGGAACTAGAATGAAAATCCTATTACTGGATTGATTCCTTTGTTCAACCAAACGTTGGAATGAGAATTACCATTCCTCTGACAATGATGAAGGTGGAGAAATTGACCTCATTTGCCTTGTTAAATAGTAAGGGGAGCAGATTGATCAAATTATCACTTAGCTACATGTCTTAGTAAAAAAGACAATGGCATCAACGATGCTAGCCCTCAATGTAAATCAGCCAAAAGCATAGTCCACAGAGACGAAGATCCAGTAGATCAAATCATGGTCTAAGTCAAGGCCGTGGTTGGAAAAACACTAGAAGTGTAAACCTCAAGGGATCACTCCTCCAGTAGCAGTTAAAAAATTAACCCTGACAAGCCAGTGACCTCAACCAATGACCTACAAAGAGGTCACTGGCATGATGACCAAATCAGAAGGAGAAAACCAGTTGAAGAAAAAGGCGATGTGGCCCAAGTATCCTCTGGAGTTCGCCTAATCCCACTCCTAAAAAATTACAAACAATGTTCCAAGCTTACGCGGGGAAAGGGTCCACACATTAGCAGCTAGTGCACTTCAAGTCCTTACTCTAAAGTCTACCAAATATAAACACCTTGAAGATCCACCTAATCATTGGTACCATCAAGGGGATTGCCATTAATTGGTACAGACAATTGTCGGATTATTTCATCACCTCATAGGCTGCATTGGAAGAAAAGTTCATTCTATACTTCAAGCAGGAAAATCAAGTCGTAACCCTTAGCTTCCTCAGCAAACTAAACAAGAAGATGACGACTCTATCAAGCCTTCATTAATAGATAGAGAGCACTCTCCCATAAATGCATGGAACGCTCATCACAAAGAGCAATGATGAGAATACCCCTGAGGCACAACATACGTAATCCCATGGTAATTTGTGGGGTACCAAGACACGTATGAAACGCTTCATGGGAAAAGGTATATAATCCACGTATGAGGACTGACGTGTAACACATGCCCATTTAAAACCTTTGTGGAAGCCTCTGTATTTTATTTGTACTTAACAATATCTTGTATAGTTCATATTTTGAGATCTGGTATTAAGCATAAACTAAGTCTATTAAATTTCAATTGTAAACCAAATGTATAGAACTTAAAACAGTCTTTTAATGAAACATGAGCTCATGTATACACAAATATGTCCAAAATACAAATGACCCAAAACATGGATAAATGGTGTGACCAAATGCATAAAACATAAATATAATCTGAAGAAGTGACATGCATGTCCATAAAAAATCAGGGAACATAATAACAATATGACATAGTGGCATGATGCATAAACATAGTCTAACAGATGACATAACTTGTCATGCCCCAAAATATATCCGTGGCACTTTCCCAAACAGACAACTGTAGAGTGTTTCTAGAAGTACACATTACTATACTATACCATGAGAAGTCTCTAGAAACTCCTCTACAAGTGCTTCGGAGATAGAATTGGTACTTAGACCTATTTGTAACACGAAGGATAGCACTTTGAACACAACGGTTTAAAAAACCTAGGTGTATGTAAGGCTATCATGCTGTATCAAATGAATTTAAAGACATTAATTAAAAAAGAGCAATAACGGAAGCTAAGCATGTTGTGCATATGAATCTAGCATGAATAAGAAATTATAATTGGAGATACAATAACATACTAGTTGGCATCTAGTTGGATAGGTAGTTGGGTTTGACCAAACTAGGTAGGATTTATGGCTTATTTTGGCATTTTTCATGTCATGGATCATGCAATCATTGAACTCACCATCTAAACATTTCTTTGGGTTCGTCAAACTCATTTGACCAAGCCCAACAACTTTCTTTTTGACCCCAAAACCATGTGGAACCATTTTGACCCACGTAAGCTTATGCAGCCCATGAGTCACTTAAGCCCATTAAACCATTTACATAAAAGGGCCAGCCAGTCCTTTTTTTTTTCTCTTCACCGAGTATTTCCATTAGAGTTTGCTAAAGCACTCTTTTCTCCTTCCATTCTTCATTTTCTTGTTGGAATGCAAAAGGAGATTCCTTGCTCGTAAGTCTAGGGTGTATTATCTTTTTCCTCAAGTCCATATACACTATCTTTGAGCATTGGACTATGGGAACCATCTCTTCTACAGCTAAAATTACTCTCTTTCATCTCCTTTCTCTATCTTCTTCTTAAATCAGTTAAGGACAAGCTTGCATGTCAAAACAAAGCGCCCTACCATCTCTTCCCATCACCATTGTTATACTCTCTAACCATTGTAACTCTCATAACCATCATCCCTTTATTTCTACAAATTTTCAAATGTAAGACCTACTTTTCTTTTCAATTCTTCATCTCTAAATGAGTCAATGAGACTCTAAGTTACTAAATGCATCATAATCTCATACCCATTTCATTTTCTCTTGCTTGTAAGGTTTGATTTATGATTTAGAGATTGAGTTTTCTTCATCATTGAGCCAAGACAAGAGGGATTTCAGATCTAAGCAATGTAAAGGCAAGTATAGTTGGATATATTTACTACAAGTATATTAAATAGGTTGATTCTTAGTGAATTCTATGCTTCCTCCTCTTTTACTACTCCTCTTTCTAAATAACATATAAATGAAATGGGTATGGAATGGTTTTGGTTATATTGGGGTATGTGAAGGAAAATTTGAGATTTGGAAATGAAGAGTATTTATATTATTACATTGGTAGTATTTTAAATTAATGGACTAATTAAGGAAGGCTAAGGGAAGAAAGAATAATCAGTTTAAAACTAATTCTATTTGGAGCCCAAGTGCTCTAGTGTCGATCAATCGGGAAAGTGCCCAATCGATAGAATTAGCCTGCGAGATGGGAATCTAATCGATCGGATAGTGGTCCGATTGAATGGGTACCCCTTTTTGTGATAAAACTTATTTATTTTATTTTGAAATGGGGATCATTTAGGAACTATCCTAACCTTTCTTTAAGTCTTTAAAGAGATGCTTTAAGTCAACCTAACTCTTAGGATATTAGGTATATTCAAAAACAATGTAAGGCTTTAGAATTGGTACTTTTCACTTTGAGTAAATTGGCCCAACAGTAAATAAATTCTAAGAAGGAAGAGTGTGGAGCTATCACTCATTCCCTCTTCATTTTCCAAGTAGTTTTTGAAGCCACGTCATAGGTGTTGGCATAAGAAGTGGTGTTCACGCCTACATAATGTAGCACCAAGATTTTGTTGCATAGTGACACCGGACATCTTCTGAATACGCCGTATTGAATGATTGAGGAAACACGGATTATCTTAGCTAGGGTTGGTTAGTAAAACTCTATGTTAACCTCTTAATTCAATTGCATCCATATTGTTAAGATGAACCATGTCCTTAACATGATTAAATCACTACCCATTCTTCCTAGGTGTAACACTCCGATCCCCTTTGAGCCGGATTAGTGGCTCATTAGTGTGTTTTGTTTTGTTTTATTCTTTTGGATTTGGTTTTGGGCCTTGGATAGGTAGTTGAGTTACCTTTGACCTGGAATAGGTAGTTCTAAGCCCTTTTTCGTAATTTTGCTTTTGCTTTGCTTGCATCATATTTGCATCATCTTAGTGTCAGCACGCGTATTTCGTTGAGCTCGACAATTTTCGTAACTGTGTCAGATCCGTTTGGAGTCAATTGGGGAAGATGAACCTTCGTGTGACTTGAACTGTAATTAGCATAAACTCTCCGGACTTTGACTTAACTTCCAAACCCATATAAATGAATCATGCTCCAGATGTCCTCATTCCCTGTTATTGTCTTCAACGTGCATGCAAGAGGAGATTCCAGGAGAAACTCCCTCCTCGTTCTCTCTCCTCTTCTCTTGCTCGATTAAGCTTTGGATTCCTTGTTTTGGATTGGGTTCTTTTCTTCTCTCTCTCTGTCTGTGGTTGTAGCTTTGGTAAGTGGGTTCTCTCCCAACTCTCCCTTCTTCTTCTCCAATTGCAGCTCTTTTCCTTGTTGATGTGTCTTCATCTCATGCATGGTGTATTGCTTTGATTTGCTTTGATTTTTAGTGGATTTGGAGCTTGAGGTTGTGGATTGATAGAGCTTTGAGGCAAGTATAAGTACAGACTTTTATAACACACATGGGTGTTCTATTTGAATGCTTGATTTCCATCTTCTTTAGTGTATCTGATGTTTTACAGCCACATTTGGTGATTTGGAACCTCTGTAACTCATCTTGTGCAGTTTCTGTGTCAAATTTCAATTTCTGTACTCAACCCATTTTCGTCTCTGTATTGCACGGCTAAGCCGTGAACTTCTACGGTTTGACTTCCAGAGACTTCAGTTTTCAGTTTTGTTCTACGGCTAGGATACGGCTAAGCCGTAATTTGTCCTACGGCTGAGCCGTAAGCTAGCCGTGACCCAAACCGCACCCCAGCCGTGAATTAAACCTCTGATCAGTCGAAACTTTTCCAACACAGAACTCCTACGGTGTGGCTACGGCTAAGCCGTGGAATGCTACGGCCAAGCCGTGGATTGTACTACGGCTAAGCCGTATACTGACTGTAGCTCAGCCGAAAGAGGCATCAGATCAGAGGTGAAAAGATGACCAGTTTAGCTGTGTTTAATGGAACCAAGGGGAAGCCGTAGTGCATATTACGACGAGTGTGTAAGATGTCTTCGGCTTAACCATAGGTCCCTCATGGCTAAACCGTTAGGCATGGTAATTCTGAAATATAACTTAGGATAATGGTGAGACTTATAGGGCTCAAATACAGGTTAACCACCCATGTAACCGGCCCAATGGATTCTTTGGATCGCATGAAAAGTTTGTTCGGCTGTGACTTATTCATGTGAGCGTTGATCACTGTTAAGCACCTCCCCATGGGTGTTGGTTTAAGGGACGTCGGTGCACGCAAAGATTACGCAACACTTTGATGACAATGGTGCACTGACTAACTTAAAACTACATCAACATGCACGGTTAGTGACAGTGAACAACTAGCTTAGGACTGGCTTGTAATGAACCTTGACTCCATATTAATCTGAGATGCATTGCATATTGTTTATGGTCTTGCCCTCTGTTCTGTTAATCTATGTTATGCATTCCGCAGTCATTTTGCTTTCGTCCTGTATATCTGTTCTATGCTTCGTTCCGCACTATGCTTTGATCTATGCTGTGCTTTGGATTTATATCTATGCTCTGCTGGCTTTGTTTATCTCTGAGTTTGGGTATTCCCTGGTGGCTCTGCCCAGAGATTAACACGTGAGGATAAGATCCGGTCTTTGTCATCGGTGAGTCCAAAGCGGATAAGCTCCCTTCTTTGGATTTGATTTGATTGGTATTAGTCTGGCTCTACTCAGCCTCAGCCCTAGGATGCCCGACGGGGTTACCTCTGGCTTAGATCTCTGTATCTCTGTATAACTGCAGTGTCGCTTTGTCTTGGGACCCCGGAACCCAGGAAACCGAGACCCGCTTGTACCTTTGGCCTGGACAGCGGTGTTCTCCTCTGCTCTGCTCTGCTCTGCTCTCTATTGGAGAGAACATGGTTAACGTAGTAGCCACTTAGTTCAGTATTTCTATGCTTTGATTCACATATCATGCTTTACTTCTGCGCACGATTTGCTTAGTATACTAAGATGAAACTCTGAAATCATTATTCTGTCATTTATTCAGCTTTGATACTATGCGTGTTTCATCCCTGTTACTTGTATTTGCTGGATCGTTGTATTCATTTGTGTTGTCTGTGGTGTTGCAGGCACAGATACCTTGCCCAGCTCCCCGGCGGTCGAAGAGGCTGCAGGGGCAAGTGTAGAGGCACCCTCAGGTTTGGCAGAGTGGGCCTGATCATCTCTGCCGAGTGCGTTCATGCATACTTCCAGTGGTGTTTCGTTTTGGGATTTTGAGAGACTGTATTTGGACTTTGGACTTTGGACTTGTATTCTGTGTATTTTGTATATATGGATTTTGGTGTGTATTTGGTTTTATATCAGTGTATTTGTCCTTGTCGTTTCCGTTTTGTATTTGCTTTGGCTTCCGCTATTTTCTTTGTTGCTTGCTATGATATCTACAGCTTCCGCGTTCGTCTGTTTCGCACGTGTTAGATCCCTTGTGTGTGTGCATCTGGACTGAGTTTGGATGCACGTGCACGGGAGTACGTGTGTCACTGGTTTGGCTTGTCGCTAACCCCCGACTTCTGGGCTCGGGTCGTGACATACGTATTGTATGGTATCAGAGCATGCTAGTATAAGCATGTAGGCATCTAAGATCGCGGTGAGATAACGCTATCAACTATTTGACTCGAGGTCGAATATGTTGATTTGGGATTTGACTAACTCAGGGCATTTTATATTTGTGTGTTGTGTTTCTTTTCTTTTTCAGGATGGCATCAGGATCAGGATCTCGGGATGAAAATCAACAGGGCCATAACGGTGATAGTGGATCAGTACCCCCACACATCAGTAGTGAGGAGCGGATGATGATGATGATGCAGTCTATGCAGTCATTACAGGCA
Source organism: Sextonia rubra (assembly GCA_037013555.1). Taxonomy (NCBI): domain Eukaryota; kingdom Viridiplantae; phylum Streptophyta; class Magnoliopsida; order Laurales; family Lauraceae; genus Sextonia; species Sextonia rubra. Next base: position 13,958,370 of record JASUAD010000012.1, read on the forward strand.
CAGATGGCATCCATGGTAGATAGACAGAGTCAGGCTGCCGCAGTAGCATCACCCCGTATAGATCAGCAGGTGATTTTCCAGCCTAAGGAATCAGATCCTAATGCTCTTTTCGACAAGTTCCGTAAGCGAGGGGCGACTGAATTTCATGGGACAGAGGATGCATTACAGGCTGAGCAATGGTTGGAGCAGACTGAAGAGTTATTTGACACGATTGTGTGTAGCAACAAACAGAAGGTAGTCCTCACAGCTTCTATGCTTCGGAGTGTAGCTAAGACATGGTGGAGGAGTGTCAAGAGCTCATTCCAGACTATGCCCAGTGCCACAGTTTGGGAGACCTTCAAGCAGCAATTCCGTCGGAAGTTCATGCCTCTTCATATCCAGCGAGCCAAGGAAGTGGAATTCTTCAACCTTCAGCAGAGACAGCTGTCAGTTGCAGATTATGTACACAAGTTTACAGAGTTGTCTCATTTTGCAGAGGACATGGTGAACACTGAGCATAAGAAGGTGACTCGCTTCGTCAACGGCCTAAACCCGAGGCATAAACGCCACGTAGTTGCTTGTATGTGGCCGGCTACCTTGGATGACGCTATTGACAGGGCTTATGATGCAGAGGCCATATTTGAGGAGGAGCGAACCGAGGCTAAGAGGACGGCAGGCTTCAGTGGCAGAAGTCAGTTTCAGAAGAAGTTCAAGGGTAAACAGGGCAGTTCGAGCAGTACTCAGGTGATTTGCAGTCACTGTGGGAAGGATCACCCCACCGACAGATGTTGGAGGAAGAGTGGAGCTTGTTTTGGTTGTGGCTCCACGGACCACAGGCGGGCTCAATGCCCGAAGTTTCAGTCCTCTCCACAGACGAGACCGGCAAGACCTACAGCGCAGGGCAAATCTCAGCCAACTCGCCCAGCCCAGAAGCAGAACCGCCAGACAGCCAGAGCCTATGCTGCTACGCATGAGGGCGCGGAGGAAGCTACTGTCGTGGAAGGTAAAATTTTAATTTATGATGCTGAAGCTTTAGCCTTATTTGACTCCGGGTCTACGCGTTCGTACGTAGCACCCCATTTTGCTGTGCAGCTTCGACAGCGACCCACACCACTCCCGTACTTGTTGTTAGTATCCACTCCAGTTGGTAAGCGGGTGGAGTGCAGTGTCTTCTACCCTCAGTGTGATGTGCGGATAGCTGGTCGTCAGCTCCCGGTAGACCTCGTGTTGCTCACGACACTGGATTTTGATGTGATTCTTGGTATGGACTGTCTTGCAAGATATCATGCATGTATCAATTGCTACAGCAAGGCGATCTACTTTGATTTGGGCAGCGGATTTCGATTTGAGGGCAGCCAGACGAAGTGCCCAAAGCGTGTGATATCTGCTTGTAAGGCAGACAGGATGCTTCGTAGGGGATGTGAAGGATTTCTTGCATTCATCTCAGAGAAGAAAGATCAGCTACAGCTTAGTGAGATCCCAGTAGTCAGTGAGTTTCCGGATGTCTTTCCGGAGGATGTGCCAGAGTTGCCACCGGTTCGGGAGGTAGAATTTGCTATTGACTTGATGCCCGGTACAGCACCCATCAGTAGAGCTCCATATCGTATGGCACCTGTAGAGTTGTTGGAATTGAAGAAACAGTTGCAGGATCTATTGGATAAAGGGTTCATACGCCCAAGTGTTTCACCTTGGGGAGCTCCTGTATTGTTTGTTAAGAAGAAGGATGGCAGTTTCCGGATGTGCATTGACTACAGGCAGTTGAACAAGGTGACCATCAAGAACAAATATCCATTGCCTCGGATTGATGAATTGTTCGATCAGCTTCAGGGTGCAGCTTACTTCTCTAAGATTGACTTGAGGTCAGGATATCACCAGCTCAGGGTGAAGGATGAGGATGTTCAGAAGACAGCTTTCAGGACTCGGTATGGACACTACGAGTTCCTTGTCATGCCATTTGGTTTGACGAACGCACCCGCAGCTTTCATGGCGTTGATGAATAGGGTGTTTACTTCCTTCTTGGATCAGTTCGTTGTGGTTTTCATAGATGACATATTGGTCTATTCGAAGACTGTTGAAGAACATACAGATCATCTGCGGAGAGCATTGCAGCTGCTTAAGGATCACAAGTTGTATGCAAAGTTGTCCAAGTGTGAGTTTTGGCTCGAGCAAGTTACGTTTTTGGGTCATAAGATTTCTAGAGACGGATTGATGGTGGATCCGGCTAAGATTGAGGCAGTAGTCCATTGGCCCCGTCCTAGATCAGTGACAGAGATTCGGAGTTTTCTGGGATTGGCGGGATATTACCGCAGATTTGTGCAGAACTTTTCGAAGATTTCAGCCCCGCTGACTCAGTTGACTCGGAAGAAGGTCCCGTATGAGTGGACAGAGAAGTGTGAGCGTAGTTTCCAGATGTTGAAAGAAAAACTCACTACGGCGCCAGTGTTGACTCTCCCGGATGGTAGTGAGGGATTCGTGATTTATTCCGATGCTTCTCACGTTGGACTAGGCTGTGTACTGATGCAGAACCAGAAGGTGATTGCCTATGGATCCCGACAGCTGAAGGAACATGAGAAGAACTATGCCACACATGACTTGGAGTTAGCAGCTATTGTGTTTGCACTAAAGTTGTGGCGGCATTACTTGTACGGTGTGAAGTTCGAGGTCCATTCCGATCATCACAGTCTGCAGTACTTGTTTGATCAGCATGACTTGAATATGAGGCAGCGGAGATGGTTGGAGTTTATCAAAGACTACGACTTTCCGATCAAGTACCACCCAGGCAAGGGCAATGTAGTTGCAGATGCGCTTAGCAGGAGGACAGACAGTCTTCAGGTGTTGGCAGGATTCTATATGCTTGTGCATGATCAGCCTGTTGAGGTTCGGCTGGTAGGTGACTTGATGACATTAGCTACTACCGTCGTGTTTCAGCCTGAGGTGATTTAGCAGATCAAGGATCACCAGTTTGAGGACCCCCTCCTGGTGAAGTTCAGAGATCGGATTGCAGACCGACCGGATTTCAGCTTGGTAGATGGAGTTTTGTACTTCAAGAATAGATTGTGTGTTCCCGCTGCGAATGAGCTGAAAGATAAGTTGATGTCAGATGCGCACGATGCCCGATATGCGATGCACCCAGGGAGTACGAAGATGTACCGGAACTTGAAAGACAGATTTTGGTGGAACAATATGAAGCGGGAGATCGCAGGGTTCGTAGCTCGATGTTTGACCTGTCAGAGGGTAAAAGCTGACCATCAGCGACCTCCAGGATCATTGCATCCATTGCATACTCCGCAGTGGAAGTGGGAGCACATTACGATGGATTACGTCTCCGGTTTCCCGCCGACCAGTAGAAAGAACAATGCGATCTGGGTAATAGTGGACAGATTGACCAAGTCAGCACATTTCCTTCCGTTCAAAAAGGGGATGACATTCACAGAGATGGCTAGGAAGTTTGTTGACGAGATAGTCAGATTGCATGGCACCCCAGTATCTATTGTGTCTGATCGCGATAGTCGTTTTGTGTCTTCATTTTGGAGAGCATTTCAGGAAGCTATGGGCACGAAGTTGAGTTTTAGTACGGCATACCACCCCCAGACCGATGGACAGTCGGAGCGTACCATTCAGACGTTGGAGGATATGCTCAGAGCTAGTGTGCTGAACTTTGAGAAAGAATGGGACACGCATCTTGCATTGTGTGAGTTTGCCTACAACAATAGCTTCCACGAGAGTATTGGTATGGCACCCTATGAGGCTCTATACGGACGCAAGTGCAGGACCCCTGTGTGCTGGGAAGAAGTAGGAACAAGGAATTTCCATGGTCCGACGATCATAGCCGAGACGACAGAGAAAGTGCAGAAAGTAATAGAGAATTTGAAGATTGCACGATCCAGACAGAAGAGCTATGCGGATACTCGGAGGAGACCTTTGGCATTCCAAGTCGGAGATTGGGTATTTCTTAAAGTTTCTCCGATGAAGGGCACAGTTCGATTTGGTCAGAAGGGCAAGTTAGCTCCGAGATATGTAGGACCGTTTGAAGTCAAGAGCCGAGTTGGAGATTTAGCCTATCGGTTGACGCTTCCAGTTGAGTTCTCCGGTGTTCACGATGTTTTCCATGTGTCGATGCTCCGTAAGTATGTACCAGATCTGAGCCATGTGATTCGCTACGATGATATTCAGATTCAGCCTAATGCGACTTACGTTGAGCGTCCGCTTCGCATCGTTGGTACTCGAGAGCAGATTCTCCGTACCAGGACTATCAGATGGGTTAAAGTGTTGTGGGAGCATCACGGTCCAGATGAGGCTACTTGGGAGCTAGAGGAGCAGCTAGCACGCCAGTACCCCCATCTCTTTGCGCAGGTAGGTAGTCATTCCGAGGACGGAATGATTCCTAGTGGGGGAGGATGTAACACTCCGATCCCCTTTGAGCCGGATTAGTGGCTCATTAGTGTGTTTTGTTTTGTTTTATTCTTTTGGATTTGGTTTTGGGCCTTGGATAGGTAGTTGAGTTACCTTTGACCTGGAATAGGTAGTTCTAAGCCCTTTTTCGTAATTTTGCTTTTGCTTTGCTTGCATCATATTTGCATCATCTTAGTGTCAGCACGCGTATTTCGTTGAGCTCGACAATTTTCGTAACTGTGTCAGATCCGTTTGGAGTCAATTGGGGAAGATGAACCTTCGTGTGACTTGAACTGTAATTAGCATAAACTCTCCGGACTTTGACTTAACTTCCAAACCCATATAAATGAATCATGCTCCAGATGTCCTCATTCCCTGTTATTGTCTTCAACGTGCATGCAAGAGGAGATTCCAGGAGAAACTCCCTCCTCGTTTTCTCTCCTCTTCTCTTGCTCGATTAAGCTTTGGATTCCTTGTTTTGGATTGGGTTCTTTTCTTCTCTCTCTCTGTCTGTGGTTGTAGCTTTGGTAAGTGGGTTCTCTCCCAACTCTCCCTTCTTCTTCTCCAATTGCAGCTCTTTTCCTTGTTGATGTGTCTTCATCTCATGCATGGTGTATTACTTTGATTTGCTTTGATTTTTAGTGGATTTGGAGCTTGAGGTTGTGGATTGATAGAGCTTTGAGGCAAGTATAAGTACAGACTTTTATAACACACATGGGTGTTCTATTTGAATGCTTGATTTCCATCTTCTTTAGTGTATCTGATGTTTTACAGCCACATTTGGTGATTTGGAACCTCTGTAACTCATCTTGTGCAGTTTCTGTGTCAAATTTCAATTTCTGTACTCAACCCATTTTCGTCTCTGTATTGCACGGCTAAGCCGTGAACTTCTACGGTTTGACTTCCAGAGACTTCAGTTTTCAGTTTTGTTCTACGGCTAGGATACGGCTAAGCCGTAATTTGTCCTACGGCTGAGCCGTAAGCTAGCCGTGACCCAAACCGCACCCCAGCCGTGAATTAAACCTCTGATCAGTCGAAACTTTTCCAACACAGAACTCCTACGGTGTGGCTACGGCTAAGCCGTGGAATGCTACGGCCAAGCCGTGGATTGTACTATGGCTAAGCCGTATACTGACTGTAGCTCAGCCGAAAGAGGCATCAGATCAGAGGTGAAAAGATGACCAGTTTAGCTGTGTTTAATGGAACCAAGGGGAAGCCGTAGTGCATATTACGACGAGTGTGTAAGATGTCTTCGGCTTAACCATAGGTCCCTCATGGCTAAACCGTTAGGCATGGCAATTCTGAAATATAACTTAGGATAATGGTGAGACTTATAGGGCTCAAATACAGGTTAACCACCCATGTAACCGGCCCAATGGATTCTTTGGATCGCATGAAAAGTCTGTTCGGCTGTGACTTATTCATGTGAGCGTTGATCACTGTTAAGCACCTCCCCATGGGTGTTGGTTTAAGGGACGTCGGTGCACGCAAAGATTACGCAACACTTTGATGACAACGGTGCACTGACTAACTTAAAACTACATCAATATGCACGGTTAATGACAGTGAACAACTAGCTTAGGACTGGCTTGTAATGAACCTTGACTCCGTATTAATCTGAGATGCATTGCATATTGTTTATGGTCTTGCCCTCTGTTCTGTTAATCTATGTTATGCATTCCGCAGTCATTTTGCTTTCGTCCTGTATATCTGTTCTATGCTTCGTTCCGCACTATGCTTTGATCTATGCTGTGCTTTGGATTTATATCTATGCTCTGCTGGCTTTGTTTATCTCTGAGTTTGGGTATTCCCTGGTGGCTCTGCCCAGAGATTAACACGTGAGGATAAGATCCGGTCTTTGTCATCGGTGAGTCCAAAGCGGATAATCTCCCTTCTTTGGATTTGATTTGATTGGTATTAGTCTGGCTCTACTCAGCCTCAGCCCTAGGATGCCCGACGGGGTTACCTCTGGCTTAGATCTCTGTATCTCTGTATAACTGCAGTGTCGCTTTGTCTTGGGACCCCGGAACCCAGGAAACCGAGACCCGCTTGTACCTTTGGCCTGGACAGCGGTGTTCTCCTCTGCTCTGCTCTGCTCTGCTCTCTATTGGAGAGAACATGGTTAACGTAGTAGCCACTTAGTTCAGTATTTCTATGCTTTGATTCACATATCATGCTTTACTTCTACGCACGATTTGCTTAGTATACTAAGATGAAACTCTGAAATCATTATTCTGTCATTTATTCAGCTTTGATACTATGCGTGTTTCATCCCTGTTACTTGTATTTGCTGGATCGTTGTATTCATTTGTGTTGTCTGTGGTGTTGCAGGCACAGATACCTTGCCCAGCTCCCCGGCGGTCGAAGAGGCTGCAGGGGCAAGTGTAGAGGCACCCTCAGGTTTGGCAGAGTGGGCCTGATCATCTCTGCCGAGTGCGTTCATGCATACTTCCAGTGGTGTTTCGTTTTGGGATTTTGAGAGACTGTATTTGGACTTTGGACTTTGGACTTGTATTCTGTGTATTTTGTATATATGGATTTTGGTGTGTATTTGGTTTTATATCAGTGTATTTGTCCTTGTCGTTTCCGTTTTGTATTTGCTTTGGCTTCCGCTATTTTCTTTGTTGCTTGCTATGATATCTACAGCTTCCGCGTTCGTCTATTTCGCACGTGTTAGATCCCTTGTGTGTGTGCATCTGGACTGAGTTTGGATGCACGTGCACGGGAGTACGTGTGTCACTGGTTTGGCTTGTCGCTAACCCCCGACTTCTGGGCTCGGGTCGTGACACTAGGTAAGCCTTGAGGCAAGACTGGGTTAAAACTTCTTCTGTGTGCAAGCCCGTAAACCAATAAAGGATAACCAAGGAGAGAGGGTTCGAGCACTATTAGCTTATTACTGTATGCATTGTGCAATTACTCAGGAATTCTATTCAACTTGATTTATATGATTATGTACAATCTCAAAACTAATAATCCCTTTATGTATAGATACGAGACGATCGCTACGATTGATGATAAGTATGAATGATATGGATTCCAGTCGGTCTTGATATGTTAAGTTGACACTGCTTAGCTTGTACCCTAGGTGGTTCAACGGGACTGAGTAGGATATCCCATATGTCACTACCGCAGTAGTTATGGAGGAGTTGGTCAATGCTCCTCAGGTAGTTGGAAGGATCTCCTAGTGATTTCCCACCGTATAATAAATACTCTCCTCAGAGAGAAGATAGCCTTTTGGATGCTAACTAGTATGTTATTGTATCTCCAATTATGATTCCTTATTCATGCTAGATTCATATGCACAACATGCTTAGCTTCCGTTATTGCTATTTTTCAATTAATATATTTTTAAATTCAATTGATACAACATGATAGTCTTATGTACACCTATGTTTTATAAACCGTTGTGTTTACATTGCTATCTTTGGTGTTACAAATAGGTTAAGTACCAATTCCATCTCTTATGCACCTGTAGAGGAGTTTTAAAAGACTTCCTATGATATTGTATAATAATGTGGACTTCTGACAACACCCTACTGTTGTCTATTTAGGAGAGTGCCATGGATATGTTTTGGGGCATGACAAGTTATGCCATATGTTAGATTATGTTTATGCATCATGCCATTATGTTATATTATTATTATGTTACTTGATTTTTTATGGACATGTTTGTCGCTTATTTAGATTGTATTTAGGTTTTATCCATTTTGATTGCGATCGAAAAATGATGTGAAATGCAATGGATTCAAGTCCAACATTCACATATTTCAAATATAAAGAAGAATGGAAAAATAATTACTGTTCATCATTAAATTCCATTTGTTTACATGGGTTCAATGCTTTGACCTCTAGGATAAAGGTTGTTTATAAGTTTTTGAAAAAAATTACAACCCCCCTTTGGTCTCAGGTTTGATCTAAACTCAAAAATTACAAGGAAATACATGAAAAATGGACCAAAATTCAAAAAAAAAAAAAAAAAGAATGCAAGGAGGGAGTGACCATGGTCCACAGTCGCTAGCCCTTGCTAGTACTATGGCCCATGGTCACTGACAAACAATGGCTGAAATGGCCACTGTTGTCCCTATTTTACTCTATTTCACTTCATAGTCAGAAAATTGGATAGCCACTAGTCGCACTTCTTTTGCTTTTGATGAGAAGGTTACTCCCCTTAAATCTCAATAAACATGAGAAGTGTAAAAGAAACCGATAAAGATTGGATTAACCTTAGGTTGAGTGGTCGCATGTAGCTTTGAATACGATCACCATTGAACTTTTTATATAGTCTTTCTCAAACACAACTTCCAAGGCTAATTCACCGTTCCTCGTCTTATTCCAGTTCCGACCCGAGGTGTAATCTCCGAGTCAATTTGAATGATGCTGACCATCATTGTGAGAAGCTAGTAGACACAATGTCACCTTCCGATCATTGATGATAGTTGATGATTTTATTTTGAAATTAACTTTGCATAGAAATATTTCCTTCATTAGCTCTATATGCACTAAGAATAGTGCATTTTCAAAATCCCATAAGAATGTTTATTGGTCCCATCATAGTAAATCACCACATGAAACTTTGTTTGCCTGGATTTGTTAGGGATGCTGTCTTGTGAATGTAGAGATCTTTTGGTTGGCTTGAAATTTGATTGTGAAGAGTAAAATAATCTCCAATAGTTACAGGTAAGTCTAATGAAACCATGAGAACTGATCGAAGGTGGTTGCCATTAGACCAACATTTATTTGTTGCCTTCAATGCTTTGAAATATTGTTGCTTTCGTGTTGAAGACATGTACTATAATTTCACATGCTGTATCTTCATACATTTTGAGCTTGTTTATGCTTTCTGTTATATATATCTACTGTTATGCTGTGCTTGTGTTTGTCCATGTATTTCTTGCATCAGATACTGCAACTTTTGTGCTTTAACACAAATCAAATTACCCCCTAAAAGGTCTTAAGGTGCTCAAACACCTGTTTGGATAGAGGGCCTCAGTTCTAGGACTTAAATGTGCCTTGATATGCCAATTATTGGTCTTAGAACTGAGTACTATTTTCTCCCTTTGGCCTTTTGCTAAAGGGAGATCCTGCTGAAATTTTAGTAGAATTCCATGACTTAGCCATTTTTACTGTTATTGATTTTTCTCCTCTCCCCTTTTGTTTTTATTTTGTAGACAAAAAAGGCGAAGCACCTACAACTTCAACTTCTAGGGCATCAAAGAGCTGTTCAAAGGGCAAGACTATAAGTAGTCCTGATCCAAAAGATCAGAATGAAGTGTTTGCCTCGACTTTGAGAAATGAAAGAACCAAAGTCCTAATAATGAGGAATTAGTACATGTATTGGTCTCTGGCCGGTAACCCCAGTTGGAAGAATAATGACAAAGTGAGCTTTAATAAACCCCACTACATATTTGGGAATGCTACCAAGGAGACTATGAAATAACCAGCTGAAAGCGTACGGTAGCACTATGTAGATACGGTGGGAGGTTCTCATGAGGTGAACTCCATGTGATCTGTCAAGAGATATCTGAAGATAATAACAATGGCCCCATCCATCCCAGCAAGGAACGATCCATTTCCATGGATAAAGCATCATGCCCACTTCAAGATTGGTAAATTCATGCGCTGGCATCCATATTATTTCATGGAGATTCCAAGATTAGAAATAAAAACCATAGAACCATGTACCCTAAACCTTGCAGTGGGTACCGTTATCTCGCAACTGAGAATAGTTGGGCTTGGCATCCACACTATTGCAAAGAGGATTTAAGAGTAGTTGGAATATTTGACATTGTAAACACCACTATACAAAAAGTGCCATGTGAAAATAAGAACATATGTAGGGCTATCCTCGAATTGTTCTACCCAATAGCCGGTAGCTTCACTACTCCAAACTTGGAGTTAGGGTTTTTTCTATGGGAAGTGAAGAAAATCTTTGGTTTAGCCCATATGGTGAGCTTTATGATGAAACCATTACACCCAATGAAGAATTTGCTATCATGGATGATGAGTTTTATGCTACATCTTACCACCTCTTTGCTCTTAAAGATTCGATCCAAACAACCAACCGAAGTCAAGGCAAAGTTGCCCAATTGATAAATCAAGTAAAGACCACTACCAGTCCCTATTTTTCAAATGAGGGATACTATAACTGGAAAGAGGTTATCCCCCATGAAGACCCTAAGAAAGAGCCAACGATTATTTTTCATGAGAAGTTGGACTTCATGCTATACATTTTTGCCAAATATCTAGATTTGAAGAGGAAGTATTTGCTTGCTACATTTTTGAAGGCATGGTTATCGGATGTTTTTTTTCCAAGTACCAGGGACAACATTTGGGCCTAGTTGTATATATCTTGTGCTCAGAATGGCATTTAGACATAGTCTTGCCCTGGGCCTAGCTTTTGTCGCATATGTATTAACTAAATTGAAGTTGTCTGCCTTCATTGTTAGAGAGGGAAAAGCTTTTAATTGGTATTATGCCAAGCAGTTGTTGTACACTTGGTTCACATATCACTGCAATGGGCTTCATTCCCATGACGGTGCACTAAGGAGCATCTACATGGAGGGTGTGGTGGGTAGTAGTTGTTTGATCAACACCTACCCCATGACTAATTTATGCCAACATTTGCATAATTTCAACAATTAGGTTGCATCTCGTGCCGCTGTGCCAAACATTGAAGTTCCAACTCGCATGAGAAATGTAGTAGAACCATCGATTGATAAAGTCAGAGAAGGTGGTTGAAAGGTTGGATTATCAGACGAAGAAAATAGTTGGTTCTTCAGCTTGAGATCCACAGGTTTGGTGTATATGAAGAATTCATACATTAACATTTAACCTCATATACCTACCAGGTTTTGCAAGCAATTTGACTTCCACCAGGCCATCATAGGAGCACTTGGCTGCATTCGAGGCACTCCTGGTTCCTTGCAAAATGTTAGAAATGCTTTGGAATTCTATTAAGCACTTAGCGCTGGGACTTGTTAGTTTTTGTGGACTCAATCCATCAGTTGATGTAATAAATTGATCAATTTCTTTATTTATCAATAAAATCATGCTTTACTTTCATGAGATGAATGTTATTTTATTACTTCATGCACATGACCAATACGTATGACATAATGGTTCATGAGTTGAACCGGATCCCATTAGTATATTAGATGTGATATATGTGCATGGATGAGATCCACACGCGGGAGATATATGTTACAAATCTTATACTTAAAATAGCTTCACAACCAGTAATGAGATTGGGCATCTCATTTGATAAGGTTGCATCACTTTGATCAATATGAGATAGTGTGATTTGTCTCGATCATCAGAATGTAAGATTCTAGATCACGATGCTGGTACATTGGATGTATTGAAGGATCATGAGATGCACCTTATGGAATTCCGTCTCAATAATAAGGTATGCTCTCATAATTCCCTAGCAATAGGCTCTCAATCCTGAGACATTAACGAACTCAAGTTTCTATCTATTCATTTGCTTTGAGTCACCAATGAGTGAGGCCGATTGTAGGTTAACACCTCGGTGTCTTGGGTATGTGGTAGTAGAACTGTGGGGACATTAAATGATCAAGATGGAATCTATCTCTATTATCCCCTTGTGCCAATTAATGGATTTGTCATTAGTAAGTGCGCACCCATCTCAATTAAGAGTTAATTAGATGGTACTGATGATTACTGTGATTAATTGGGGCTCAAGGATAATAAGATGTGGAACTTAGATTGGAAGAGACGGATTTATTCCAATTGATCCATGGATATTGATAGAGGGGCCTACTTGTGGTAATTGGGAAGTTTAAGGTCTTCATTGTAATTTATTCCTAAGACTGGAGTGCAATTGCATTTATATAGTGGTGTTATTTGCAATTAACTGTGGGCCCGGATTGCACATGAGATGTGGGGTCGCGGTGTTCCAGTTGGAGCTAGCTTTCTAAGGAATCCCTAGTGGTCCCCACGCTAGCCCAAGATATTGGAAAACACTAATCCGACTTGGACTCTAGAAATAAGAGTTTGGAAAGGAGAAAGCTGCTAATTGCTTTGGAAGTAAGACTTCTATTTCAATTAGGCAAGGAAGAGATTTGAAAGTCTATAAAATCTCTCGGACGTCCAATAAGACTCTCCCTCACGCCCAAAACCCTTTCGTGCAAGAGTTGCACGAGTTTCTCTCTCCTTCTCTCTTCTAGTTCCTTAGAGTTTCGAGTTGGGATTTCTCCTGAAGATTCCACCACTCTTCTTGAGAGAAAAAATCCAATTCGGGTCACAGCGTGGAAGGCTAAGAGGTGTTGGAGAAATCCATTAGAGCACTGCCGATCTCTAAAGGTATGATCTACTTCTTGCATGTCGTAGATTATTATGGATGTTTAGTGCTGGTAGAATATTTACTGTACATGGTCACGAGATTGAGGATTATGCATCCTGGATTGGGTTTTGGTTTTATGGATAGTTGATCCCTGTGTCAAGTGGGTCAAAAGTTTTGAAAATCTATCCACGAGACCCACCTACTTCCAACAATTGGTATCAGAGCCATACCTCATCTCTAATCATGTTAGATCAGTATTCTTGTTCTAATTTTTGCATGAGATGTGAAGAGGATAGAGCAAGGGCTATGATAGGATCAGTGTTTATTGGGTTTGCTTGTGTTTGTAGTAGATACATGTTTGGAAAGTCACAAAAGGTTTTAATCATGATAGGAGGATGATAAGATGCCATTAGAAGCATAGTGAGATCATTAGAGGTGACTGGGGACAGCAGGAGCCAAATCTGAAAAGGAACCCAAATTTCTGGGCTCGACCCCCACCGGGGGCGCTGCCCCCGGACCCCCATTGTGTAAGGGATCTTGTATCGTGGTGGCAAAAAATTTGGCATCTTGTTTTTCCATTGTGGTTTGGCAACCTGGTTTTGTGAGATGTTTGTTGTATAAGATACTAACTTGCAAGTGATAATGTCCTCTCCATATGGCCCACATGTTTTTCTTTCCTTTTTAATTATTGGTTTATTTGTGGCTAAGTGTAAAGGGCATCATGGTTTCCTTGGTTTCCCGTGAAAGGGCAAGGCATGGTGAATTTCCCTATAGCCCTTTTATTTCCATGTTTAGACTACCATGTAAGTCTCATTATAGAGACATAGGAATTTATGTATTTTTAAAATTTGTAAATTCTGGAGATGTCCGAAACAAAGAAGGAAAGAGAAGCTGGACTCCTAATCAAAGAGTTTGAAGATTACCAAAAGGTGTTTTGGAGATGCCCAAAGAGTTTGAGGAATCCCAAAGTTTTGGAAAGTCTAGAAGTCCAAGAAGTCTTTTCCGCCTGGGCCATGTGGAGGAGAGGACTAGTCTTTTGTTATAGCACTTTCTATTTATGGATGAATGCTTATTTTAGAGTATTTCCATATCTGAACCAAACATAGCAAATTCCAAAATTGGTCAAATCAAATTAATTTTTGGAAAGAGTTCTAATTAGAGTTGGTGGGCCCATGAGATGGATCTATTGGTAACACTAATTTTAGAAACTAGACTTTCCTTAAAATAACTTGACTTGGAACCAATCATTGGTCTTTTCATAAGATGAATATATACCTATATTTGATGGACCCATACACCTATAAGGAAATCCTCAACTCTAAAATATTAAGTGGGAGCGGGGCATTTCTATATATATAAAAATCCCCATGGTTTTCCACCATAGGTCCATTGTAAGGAAAGTATTAGCCTCACGCCATTTTGAGAATGGCCATTTCCCACGGAGGGCTTGTATTCATCTGGATACTGGATATGGATCTCCTATGGATAGTGTTGATGAGACGGGGTGGGAGCCCACTCCCCAAGGAGGAGCTGCCCGCAACGGTTGTCATGCAATGCTAGTTGGTGGGTCACACTTGACTAAAATAATGATGTAGTATCCCCAAGGATTTGCCTCATGTATTTTAGAAACCGAAGCTAATTGGGAGTCATACATTATTTGGTATGAGATACTTAGATAGTAATGTATGAAGGGGATCATAGATAGTTAGTCTTAATCCCAATTTTGACCAACTTTGATCCGCACCAGTCTAGGAGGTATTCGCGCTCCCCAAGGAGGCATACCCCGTAGGATTGGGATTCCGATGTATTCTGAATTTTGTGGTTATGAGGATTCCCACATAAATTTGGTAGAATACTAAACCCTAATGTCATTTAAATTTATTAATTGAATATATGGTTATGTGTTACAGTATTACAAGCATGAATTCGAATACTTTCAATCCACTTGCGACCATCCTCAACCAGAATAAGTTGGTGGGATCCAACTATGTAGACTAGAAACGGAATCTGGATATTGTCCTAACAGCTTCAGGATATAAATATGTCCTTACCAAAAACCCCCTTGAAGAGCCTGCCCCAGATGCATCAAAAGCGGAAAAGGACCTTTACACCAAATGGGCCAAAGACGATGAGATGGCCCGATGTTACATTCTGGCATCCATGTCTAGTGTGCTGCAACATCAACATCAATCTTATAAGACTGCATATGATATAATATCGAACTTGAAAGAGATGTTTGCAGAACAAGGCAGACCTGCTGGGCAGGCAGCCATGAGGGTGCTCATTAACACCAAGATGGCTGAAGGTACATCAGTACAGGAACACATGTTGAAAATGATGGACTCATTAAATGAGTTAGATGTACTGGGAGCTGCGATTGATGCAGAATCGCAGATTGACATAATCCTTGAGTCACTACCAGAGTCATTCAAGAATTTCAAGGTCAATTATAATATGAATAAAATGAATCTGGCTCTAGCTGAGCTATCTAGTCAGCTGGTAGCAACTGAAGGGATTATGAAGAAGAAACCAACTGCCTTAATGACAGAAAAGTCAAATGCCAAGTCCAAGCTGAAAGGCAAAGGGCGGAAAGGCAAAAACAAATAGTTCCTAAAGGTCCTAAGGTGGAGAATGGTCCAACTGGTGGCGTGGCTAAAGCTAAGGGTTCAGGGACAAAAGGAAAGTGTTTCCATTGTGGTAAGACAGGACATTGGAAGAGGAATTGTCCAGACTATCTGTCTAAGAAAAAGACCCCAGGTATGATTGAGTCACTTATATCTGAAGTTAGTTTTGCAACTGGTACTTCAGAATCCTGGTGTGTGGATTCCGGGGCAACTAATCACATATGTAATACGTTGCAGGGGTTCAGGGAAACCAGGAGGCTAAGTGATGGAGAAATCATTGTCAACCTAGGATCTGACGCTAAGGCAGAGGCTGTTTCAGTGGGAGTCATTACTTTATGTTTTTCAAAAAATAAATTGGTTTTGTCAGAAACATTATATGTACCGTCTTTAAGGCGGAATTTAATTTCAGTTTCTAGTTTGGTGAATAAAGGTTATTCTATTACTTTTGGTACTGAAGTTGTCATAAAGAGGAATGGCACTTTCATATGTTCTGGCGAGGTAACCTATGGACTTTATCTGTTAACTCCCACGATGTATGAGATACATGATACTGAAACAATTAATAGACCATCATTAAAGAGAAAGTCACCTTCATCTAATCCAACAAAACTTTGGCACCTAAGGCTAGGTCATATAAACCTTAACAGGATTGAGAGGCTAGTGAAAGATGGTATCTTACCTTCATTGGTGGTAGAACCAATGCCTGTCTGTGAGTCCTATTTGGAAGGTAAAATGGCTAAAAGACCCTTTCCATCTAAGGGTAATAGGGCCAAAGATTTATTGGAATTAGTGCATATTGATGTCTGCGGACCCATTAATGTCAGGGCCAGAGGAGGATATGAGTACTTCATCACTTTCACAGATGATTACTCAAAATATGGTTACATATACCTTATGCACCGCAAGTCCGAAGCTTTTGAAAAGTTCAAAGAGTTTCGAGCGGAAGCGGAAAAGCAATTAGGTAAGAGTATCAAGACTCTTCGATCAGATCGAGGAGGGGAATATCTCTCTGCTGATTTTATGGGTTACTTATCAGAAAACGAGATTCTATCCCAATTGTCTGCTCCTGGTATGCCTCAACAGAATGGAGTAGCAGAAAGAATGAACCGGACTCTTTTAGATATGATTAGGTCTATGCTGAGTTTCTCAAGATTACCTATATCCTTTTGGGGATACGCTTTGGATACTGCAATGTACATACTAAACCTCGTACCATCTAAGTCTATACCTAAGACTCCCCGAGAATTGTGGTCTGGGCGAAAGCCTAGTCTACAACATTTACACATTTGGGGTTGTCCAGCACACGTGCTCAAGGTTAAGACTGATAAGTTGAAAACGAAGTCGGAAGTATGCACATTTGTAGGATATCCTAAAGGAACTAAAGGTTGGTTATTCTATAATCCCAGAGAGCAGAAAGTGCTGGTCAGCACCAATGCGGTTTTTCTGGAGGAAGATTATATGATGGACCAGAAATTTTTAGAAAAGGTGATCTTGGAAGAGATTCAAGAGCAATCAATTCCAAATCCAAGTATGACCGGAATTGAGGAAGAACTGCCCTTACCAAACCCAGTAGTTACACCAGTACCTCGTCGTAATGGGAGGATTGTCAGACCCCCTGACAGGTTCTCATTCTTGGGGGAGTCTTATGAAGCAATCCCAAAAGAGCCGGAACAAGATCCCTCTAACTATGGAAGCAATCAATGACTTAGACTCGGGACGCTGGCAAGATGCTATGAAAGCTGAGATGGAGTCTATGTGCTCAAATCAGGTCTGGGCACTTGTGGACTTGCCTGCCAATATTAAACCTATTGGGTGCAAGTGGGTCTACAAGAGAAAAAGAGGACCAGATGGAAGAGTAGAGACCTATAAAGCTAGGCTTGTTGGGAAAGGATATACTCAGAAATAGGGGATCGATTATGAGGAAACCTTCTCGCCAGTAGCCATGCTCAAATCCATCCGGATACTCTTATCCATTGCGGCTCATCTCGATTACGAGATTTGGCAAATGGATGTCAAGACGGCGTTTTTCAATGGCCATCTTGAGGAAGACATCTATATGGTGCAGCCAGACGGTTTTGTAGTTAAAAACCAGGAGCAAAAAGTTTGCAAGTTGCAGAAGTCTATTTATGGACTGAAGCAGGCATCCCGAAGCTGGAATATCCGTTTTGACCAGGCAATCAAGTCATTTGGTTTTTGTCAAAATCCGGATGAGTCATGTGTGTACATGAAAAGTGAAGGTGACAGGGTAGTTTTTCTGGTTTTATATGTCGATGACATCCTTCTCCTCAGGAAAGACATAGGAATGTTGTCAACAGTAAAAGTTTGGTTAGCCAAGACTTTTGATATGAAGGACTTGGGAGAAGCTAGCTACATCCTAGGGATCAAACTCTATCGAGACCGGAAAAATAGGATGATTGGCTTATCCCAAGCTGCATACATAGATAAGGTGCTAGTATGGTTTGCAATGCAAGACTCCAAGAAGGGTATCACACCTTTCAGGCATGGAGTGCACCTTTCCAAGGATCAGTGTCCTAAGACACCCGAGGAAAAGGAGCAGATGAGGTCGATACCATACGCTTCAGCTGTTGGTAGCCTCATGTATCCTATGTCATGTACTAGACTAAATATCTGTTATGTAGTGGGCCTAGTCAGCAGTTATCAATCTAATCCAGGACCTGAACATTGGACTGCTGTAAAATGTATTCTCAAATACTTGAGAAGGACTAGAGATTACATGTTAATTTATAGCAGTGATGAGTTGATTCCAGTCGGATACACAGATTCTGACTTTATGTCAGATAAGGATTCTAGGAAATCCACCTCTGGTTATGTATTTATGCTTGGAGGCGGAGCTATCAGCTGGAGGAGTATAAAACAAGAATGTACCGCTGATTCAACCTCGGAGGCTGAATATGTAGCAGCTTGTGAAGCAGCTAAGGAAGCAGTATGGCTTAAAAGATTCCTTTTGGAACTTGGGGTGGTACTTTTGGCACAACAGCCACTCACAGTTTACTGTGACAGCAGCGGGGCAGTCGCTCAGTCAAAGGAACCCAGAAGCCATAAAAGCCAAAAGCATGTACAGAGGAAGTATCACTTAGTCAGAGAGATTGTGCAGAGAGGTGATATTGCTATTACCAAGATAGCCTCTGCAGACAATTTGGCAAATCCCTTTACTAAGCCTTTGACCACCAAAGTCTTTGAGCAACACGTAGAAGGGATGGGCATGAGATGCAACCCTGACTAGCATTGAGCCCAAGTGGGAGATTGTTAGTTTTTGTGGACTCAATTCATCAGTTGATGTTATAAATTGATCAATTTCTTTATTTATCAATAAAATCATGCTTTACTTTCATGAGATAAATGTTATTTTATTACTTCATGCACATGACCAATACGTATGACATAATGGTTCATGAGTTGAACCGGATCCTATTAGTATATTAGATGTGATATATGTGCATGGATGAGATCCACACGCGGGAGATATATGTCACAAATCTTATACTTAAAATAGCTTCACAACCAGTAATGAGATTGGGCATCTCATTTGATAAGGTTGCAGCACTTTGATCAATATGAGATAGTGTGATTTGTCTCGATCATCAGAATGTAAGATTCTGGATCACGGTGCTGGTACATTGGATGTATTGAAAGACCATGAGATGCACCTTATGGAATTCCGTCTCAATAATAAGGTATGCTCTCACAATCCCTAGCAATAGGCTCTTAATCCTGAGACATTGACGAACTCAAGTTTCTATCTATTCATTTGCTTTGAGTCACCAATGAGTGAGGCCGACTGTAGGTTAACACATCGGTGTCTTGGGTATGTGGTAGTAGAACTGTGGGAACGTTGAATGATCAAGATGGAATCTATCTCTATTATCCCTTTGTGCCAATTAATGGATTTGTCATTAGTAAGTGCGCACCCATCTTAATTAAGAGTTAATTGAATAGTACTGATGATTACTGTGATTAATTGGGGCTCAAGGATAATAAGATGTGGAACTTAGATTAGAAGAGATAGATTTATTCCAATTGATCCACAGATATTGATAGAGGGGCCTACTTGTGGTAATTGGGAAGTTTAAGGTCTTCATTGTAATTTATTCCTAAGACTGGAGTGCAATTGCATTTATATAGTGGTGTTATTTGCAATTAACTGTGGGCCCGGATTGCACATGAGATGTGGGGTCGCGGTGTTCCAGTTGGAGCTAGCTTTCTAAGGAATCCCTAGTGGTCTCCACGCTAGCCCAAGATATTGGAAAACACTAATCCGACTTGGACTCTAGAAATAAGAGTTTGGAAAGGAGAAAGCTGCTAATTGCTTTGGAAGTAAGACTTCTATTTCAATTAGGCAAGGGAGAGATTTGAAAGTCTATAAAATCTCTTGGACGTCCAATAAGACTCTCCCTCACGCCCAAAACCCTTTCGTGCAAGAGTTGCACGAGTTTCTCTCTCCTTCTCTCTTCTAGTTCCTTGGAGTTTCAAGTTGGGATTTCTCCTGAAGATTCCACCACTCTTCTTGAGAGAAGAAATCCAATGCGGGTCACAGTGTGGAAGGCTAAGAGGTGTTGAAGAAATCCATTAGAGCACTGCCGATCTCTAAAGGTATGATCTACTTCTTGCATGTCGTAGATTATTATGGATGTTTAGTGCTGGTAGAATATTTACCGTACATGGTCACGAAATTGAGGATTATGCATCCTGGATTGGGTTTTGGTTTTATGGATAGTTGATCCCTGTGTCAAGTGGGTCAAAAGTTTTGAAAATCTATCCACAAGACCCACCTACTTCCAACAGGACTCATTTTGCCTGTCCTCGTCTTCCAAATCCTGCATACACGAGTGGCTTTACACAGTGGTATGCAAAAAGTACCACTGCTATTATAGAGACCTATACAAGCAACCCTCACGTCAAGTGGTGTATTTCATCTATTCCCAAGAAAGGAGAGAAGGTGAAGAAGGAGCGCTTCATCCCGGCCAACTTGGAAAATCAATTATATGATGGAAATGAGTAGCGAATTGGCGTAGTGGTCGGGTCTAATATCTGCCAAGCTCATCACTCTTTGAAAGGTGAAGAAGACGAGGAATACCTACCTCCTCCCAATGTGATTGCAGCAAGGATGTAGCAAGCTGTAAATGAGAATTTGTAAGAGAGGGAGAGTCTTACTGAGGCTAGGCGAGTTGGTAAATCTACACTGGATTTTGGATCTGCTTTTCGTTTTGTTATAACCAAGGTTTTGGTCGTTGAGTAGAAAAGGAAATTTAAAAAGGAGAAGGCCATCAAGTGTTTGACCACCGATGGAGACTTTGCTCACCAAAATTTGCCAAACACTACTCTTGTTATTGCATTGCCAATAAAGGCACATATTATTCCAAGTTTAGCAGAGGTAGTACAGTCGATAGAGGCAACTACCGGGTCAAGGCCACTAATTACATCATCAACAAAACCTCCAGCGGGCCTAGCTCTTCATAAGAAGTTTTGAGCAATACGTTCAAAAAGTGTAACTAGATCTCCTAGTAGCAAAAGAGCTTTTTCAAAGAAGAGGAAAGCTGAGAGCCCTAGAACTCATTGTTCTTAGAGGTTAGAAACTAGTAAATGCTTCTTTGTTTATTCATGACATTATCACTTCTCTTCTTTTTCTTTTGTTTTTTGATGTTTACACTTTGTTTTGCAGCCTCATCTGCTCAAACTTCTACTGTTGGAGGGGTCTTGCAAAAGGTCACTAAAATTGTGGAAGAATATGCCTCTGATGAAGGTGATGAGAGAGAAAGTGGTTTTGATACTCCCACTACTGAAGAACGAACTGATAATGATTTAACATTGTGTTCAATTTTGAGAGAGACATGTTTGACCAGGCAATGACCCATGAGTCTGAGAGAAAAGCTGTAGTAGATTTGCCGGCAGAGTTCATTGCATGGGGAAGTTTAGCAATGATGTGGGTGTTGCTACTACCTTTAACAAAGTAACAAGCAGCGATGCAGCCATGGAGCCAGTTTTGGAGCAAGTGAGTAATGGTAACATGCAAATTGATGCTCCTGTTACTTTTGAAAAAGATGTTGTCCCTCAGATCAGACAGCAAGAGATTCCTCCAAAAGTTTCTAAGGGACCAATTGCCAATATCTTAATAGAAGAGGAAGAGATTCCTAGTACTACTGAGGGAATTACAGCAAATCCAACTCTTAAAGGTAACTTTTGACTTGAATATTTAGAAGTTGAAAATTTTATTTTAACATCACAATTTGATGCCCCCTCCTTTTTTGTTCCTTTTTAGGTACCCAGGTGAACAAGAGCACTGCTGTTGTACCTGCCACTTTAGTGGGAAATCCTTTTAGGTCACCAATTGAAGAGCCAAAAGGGAGAGAGGGTCTCGAAGCTCCAATTGGTTTGGACAATATTTTTATCCATAGTAGATACTTCGAGGCATTTATCACCAGTAAGTTAAAAAGCGATTTACAAAGGCTCATGGAAGATATCTCTTCCTTAGACACGCAACCAAAAGTGTAAACAATGATCTAGAGTTGTCATTGGTACTTATTTTATCACCCATCTTCAGTAAGCCTGTATTAATGCCAAGTGTGATCCCTTGGTGAGTTTGGATTTAAATTCAGGATCTCATGCTAGTGAATGTCTTACAGTTGCTGATATACTAAGGACTAATGAAGTGCCAAGGACCGATGCCACTTTTAATGCTCAAATGGAGCCAAGCATCGAACTTGTTGGTGAAATGGAAAAAGAAGTTGATGCTGAGATGGTCCAAGCTAAGGAGATTAATGTGATAGAGTCGATCATCACAAAGACTAGCCCTCCTACTTAGAGGAAGTTAGTTCTTGAAGATGAAGTTGCGGATCTTATGGAAGATGATACTCCCATGATACCAGTTGCGAGCGGCTTGCTGCCAGTTACAGGAAGCGTCACACCACCCAAGGTTATGATGCCTTTAAGAGTGCATTTCAGGGCTGATCAACTGTTACCTACCAAAGTAATCAAGGATCCAACTGCACCAAAAATATTAGATGAAGCTTTTGCTGCTGAAGGTTTAGGTTCCCAGCAAACATTACTGAATGTTACAGTAACACTACATACAAATTAGGATCCTTCAACCACTTTGTCCTTGCAAGGGTCGCATGACTCACCTTTTGTTTGCAATGAAATTTTAATTGCTCATGGGGGTGAGGGTGCAAATGTTGAAAAGGGAGGAGATGACGGCTCAGGCTCCCAGACTCAGTTAAATTTGCAAGAGCGAGAGTCAGCAAGAGCGAGAGTCAAATCTTTTTATATCTAAGGAATCCAGTTTGTTTGGTAATGCTCCAAAGCCTCAATCTGTTATAAACTTTACCATGAAGATAATAATTCACAGCATCTTGGCCACGCTCTTCTAGGGAGATCTCACCCCCAACAAGATTCAAGGTGCCAAAACATTAGCTGATATGTTGGCATCTTATTGTATTGGAATAGATTTGAGTAGCCTTCACGATGCTTTTGTCATCCTTTTCAATAAGCTTGAAGAAAAGGATATCTAGGACAGAAGTGTTGATCATGCCAAAGCTTTTCAAGATGAAGTACTGAGGCATAGAATCCAACTGGCCACAAAGATCGAGGGCTCCGAAAAAGAGATACGGGTGACGAATGAAGCAAATGCCAAAAAAGCACATGAGATACCTGTGCATATGACTGAGCGTGAACATATACAACAGCAAATCACCGTGTTGTGGTAACAACTCTTTTCCTTGGAAGATAATATTGAGGACTTGAGGAAATCTATCTTAGAGGACAATCAGCACAAAGATGACCTGTTTATGCTTGTGGAGGCAAAGCAGTTGGCTTTGAATGATTTTGTTGAATCTCTAGAGAGTGAAATGCATATCAGAATGGATAAGATTGACATCAATATTACTGTACCCGCTTATGCAAGTTATAAAGGGTGCATCTTGATGGAAAGTGTTCTAAGTGCAAGGAGGTAACTGGAGAAATTCTTGGACTGATTCTCATTACTGCTGCTCTTATTTGGCTATCTTTTTTTTCTTTTTATTTTGATTAGCCTAGATGGCCTTAGACATTGATTCCATTTTTTGTACTGAACTCAAAATGAATATCAATGGAAATCTTCTTTTATGTTGCTCCATTCTGTCATTAGCATGGAATGTTTGGTTTAATTTTGTATGGATGTTTGATGTGGTTTATATGGATGGTTTGGATGTATGTATGGTTTGGATGGTTTCTTTTGGTTTGTTTTCTCAGACTTGTATAGGGTGTGACTTGCAATCTTTTGGATCTATAAATCAATAAAGAAAAGCAGTCATATAGGTGGACATTATCTAGTGCCCTTGTGTAAGGCTCTCTCTAGGGTCTATGACTTGATCCTTTTGAGTGTCGAAAAGGGTCAAATAAAGTGGACATTTATCTGGTTCCCAAGTGTGAGGCTTTCTCCGGAGTCCTTGTCTTAATCCTTAGGACAAAGATTTGATTTTTTGAATTTTGTTGGATTTTGGTTATATGGGGTCTACAAAGAGATTTATTCCATATAATAGAGGGTAGCCATATAGGGTCTATAGGAAGACTTGTTTTATATAATTGCATTTTGCTATACTTGCAAAAGGACTTGGTCTATACAGCAAGGTCATATAAGGACATTATCCAAGTAACAAAAGTTGACTAGAGGGGCCGAAGGACATTATCCTTATAGTCATTTTGTACAAGTCTGAAGGATTTTGGTTAGGAGTTAAAAGTAGTGAGATTGAAACCAAAGAGTTTTAGGAGTAAGAATATACACTATACATGGATTGGGTATGCCAATGACATTCTAGTATAGTATTTTTTTAGGGGTTTTCCATTGATAGGCATCATGGATCTGTCTCCTTCAGGTGTAAGGAGTGTGTAGGTGCTGTTAGAATAGACCTTGTCGACGATAAAAGGTCCTTCCCATTTGGATTCAAATTTGCCTTTTAACAAGTGTGTGGAGAACATAGGCCTCTTGACTACAAGGACTAAACCTCCTTTCTTATAAGCTTTGTCTTTGACCTTTTTGTCAAAAAACATAGCAATGTGAGCTTGATATAACTCGATGCTTTGCCTAGCAACAAGCCTCTTTTCATCAAGGCTTTCTAACGTTTGAAGTTTGAGCTTGACATTCATTTCTTTAGTGTATTTGTTTATCACAGCTACCCGAAAAGAAAAGAGTTGAATTTCCAAAGGTATCACAGCTTCACAACCATAAACCAAGGAATATGGTGTTGATTTTGTTAGACCTCGAATTGTAGTTCTATAAACCCACAAAGCTTTAGGAAGTTTGGTACTCCAACTCTTTTTGTTGTCAAAGACCATTTCTTCAAGGTTTTACAAATGGTCTTATTGAAAGCTTCAGTGAGTCCCTTAGTTGTAGGGTTATATGCCGTAGAAGGATACATTGGATTTCATACTTGTCATAGAATCTGTAGAATCTGTCATTGTTAAATTGAGGACCATTGTCATGATGCATACATCTAGGTACCTCAAAATGACAGATGATATGAGTCTTCAAGAAGATGAGGACCGTATCTGTTTTGACCTCCATAAAAGGCACCGCTTCTGCCTATTTGGAGAAGTAATCTGTCGCAACCAAAATGAATTGACGACCACATTCTGATGGTGAATTAATTTTCCCTACTATATCCATCCCCCAAGACTAAAATGTCCAAGAGGTGAATGTAGGATGTAGATATTCAGGTTGTTGATGGATATAATCACCATGGATTTGGCATTCAGTACATCTTTTTACAAAACTGATGGTGTCAGACACCATGGTAGGCTAGTAATAGCTTATCCTTCAAATCTGATAGTGAAGTTTTGGTCAACCTGGTGCCCACCACATAAGCCAGAATAAACTTCTTTAAGTGGTTGATTTGCTTCTTTTGGTGACAAGTAATGAAGAAGAGCTTTAACATATGATTTGCGGTAAATAGTCTTTGAAGGTAAACAGAAGTGAAATTTTAGAATTCATTTTTGAATACTAGTTCTATCTTTGGCATTTTCCGACAAGACTCTATGGAGAATGTAATCAATAAAAGGGTCTCTCCAATCTGTATATGAATTTTGGAAAGATGAAATCCAATTCTTATCACATCAAAGCAATCTACTACTACTTTATGAGTATCAAGTGGAGGTAAAAATCTTCTTTCAACTGCTTCCATTGCCATTTTATCATTTTCAGGAATTGACATTGAGGCTGCTCACCCTGCCAGTGCATCTGCTTTGACATTTTGATGCCTTGGAGTGTGGTGAAACTCAATTAGTACAAACCTTTCCTTGAGTTCATAAGCTTTGTCGAAAAAGGAAAGTCTAGTTTCTTTACATCATATTTAAGATTCATTTGTTTGATTATAAGTTGTGAATCTCCATATACTCTAGGCATATTGATGCCTGATTCCAAAGCTAGCTTGAGAACCATAATTAATGCTGTGTATTCCACCACATTGTTTGAACATAGCTTGATCAATAAGAAGGAGTGAGGGACGTAGAATCTTTCTAGGTTGTAGAAAATGAGTCCAACCCCTGAAACAAGATCTCCTAGCTTATGTGTTCTGGAAGCTCCATCAAAATACATGATCTAATGTAAGTCTGGATCAACGGTGGGTTTCCATATTTGTTCAACAAAGAAGACTGGCTTGTCAGGGAGATAGTCTCTGAATTTAGAATCTTATGAGAGTGGGTGTTCTACTAAAAAAATCAGTGAGAGCCTATCCTTTTACTACCTTTGCAGGGGTGTATCTGATGTCATATTAAGAGAGGAGAATAGACCATTTAAATAGACAATCACTCGGTGCTTCGGCTTTTGTCACCAGTGTCTTCAGTGGGTAGATGTTAAAAACCAAGTACACTACATTAGAAAGAATGTAGTGACGTAGTTTCCACAGAGTGATTAAAAGCTAGAATGTAGAGGATAAAAGGTTTTCCCTTGGAATCAAAGATGAAAGAACTCATGGGTTTGCAAGATACTGTTTGATATGTTGAAAAGAATCTTTGCAAGTTTTATTTCACATAAAGTCTACTATTTTCTTCATAAGCCTGGAGAATGCTCTGCACTTCCCAGATAAATTTGAGATGAACCTTCAGGTGAGTCTGCCTTGGAATCCCTTGAGTTCTTTGAGAGTTCTTGGAGACAACATCTCCAATATAGCTTTGACTGGATCTAGCTCAATGCCACCTTTTCAAACCATGAATCCTAGGAATTTCCCAAAGGAGACTTCAAAGAAATACTTTAAATGGTTCATTCGAAGGTCAAATTTTTGTAACCTCTTGAAGACTGTGTGAAGATTAGCTAGATGGTCTGACTTCTATTTGCTCTTGACTACGAAATTATTGACATAGCATTCCATAGACTTGTGTTGCATGTCTTTGAAAATTTTCACCATTGCCTTTTGGTATATGGCTTAGCATTCTTGAGGCCAAAGGGCATGACAGTGTAACAGTATACACCGAAAGGGGTTTTGAAGGATGTGTGCTTCTCGTCCTCTTTGTACATTTTGATTTGATTGTATCCAGAAAACCCATCCATGAATGACATCCTTTTAAATCCAAAAGTATTGTTAAACATGATTTCTGGTATAGGCAATGGGAAATCATTTTTAGGATAGCCTTTGTTTAGATCTCTAAAATCAATGCAAACTCTGATCTGCCCATTTTTTTTGGTGACTAACACTATGTTAGCCAGCTGGCTAGCCATTCCGAGTGTTGTTGCTCACGAACGAAGTGAATGACTCTGAGTTTCTAAACTTATTTTTCTATCTTGTCCGTGATTTTTGGTTTTGTCCTTTTCTGATCTTGCTTTAAGGGTTTAGCATCATCTAATATATTCAATTTGTGCAAGGAAACTTTTGGATCTAGACCTGGCATCTCTGCATAGGTCAATACACATTATAAGAAACTCACATACACATCAAGTTCTTTTCCTTTGATTTAAGAGATTACAAAGGTAGGACGAAGATTTTTTGGGGTTTTGAAATTTATTTCTTGTACTTGGTCCTCAGTTGGAGGTTCGAGAGAATGTTCTTCCACAATATTTTTGAAGCTTTCAATTCCGCTAAACCTTCTGGGGTTTCATTTGGGGGTTTAAGCCAAGACCTAATCCCTTTCCATGGATTTGGTTGTTTAGGCTCTTTAACTTTTAGATCAAGGGCTAAACATTTCTAATGAGTGTGTTGATATGGATCTACTTCTTCATTTAGTTTAGGTAGCCAATATTAAGTGATTTGTGATGCTGTGTCATCATCATCACTTGCCCCCTCAAGATGCTGAAAAGCAACTTGAGCAGCGGGATCTTGGAAGACAATAGTCTCTTGAGAGTCATCAGAGTCATACCCTTTGGTGAAGACCACAGATCTTGCTCTAGAATCTTGATTTAGATTAGGAATGTTGCTATAAGGAACATATCCCATTCAATGTCATAGTTGCTCAATTCTACATCTTTTTTGTAAATCTTCTTTCATTTCTAGAGTGAAGACATCAAAAGGGACCTAAACCCCATTTACACTCATCTAGAGGCCTGTGGGCTTCTTGAGATTATACCCATGTTCTTCATCAATTTCCAAACCATAGGGTTGTAGATGTCAAGCCTTATTCTCCCATCATTGCTGATCTTGTCAATAGGATATGAAGCAGAAGTATCTCTAGCTTGATGGAAAACTATCGAGTGATTATGTTGTTTGGATAGAGGCACGAAGAAACACGAACCTCCAAAAACAAAAATATGGGATGAAGTGGGCCGCAGCAAGAGTGAAGGATCCCAATCTGCAATAGAGTACATGGAGGTGTCTGTTTTTTCAGCATCCTCAGAATCTGATGACTCGGAATCTGAATCTTTGATGACTGAGATAACATGCACTAGGCGTGTTCGTCTAGACCTTCTACATAGATGATAGAGTGCCACTTCAAGGGATGAAACAATTTGAGACATCTCATTGAAGATTTGAAACTCCATTGTCACTATCAAGTTGCAAAGGGCCCGCTATAAGCCTATCCAGTATAAATGAATCATGCTGAGTAATGTGGAGGATTCTCGCATCGTTCAGCCAAATGAAGCCATCTATTGATGTATTTGTAAGATGATTCACCCCTGCATTATGATGTTAGCACGAGTTGACTAAAAATAATAGGAGAATCAAGCCTCATTAGTGACATTCCCCTCATAAGGGGAAGAACATCATTATGCTCTTGGTCAGAATTTGGGTTACCAACCAAGCAAATCACATTTGTTGAATACAAGAGCCTTCACTGTCTTATAACAGGTGGTTTGCCATTTCTCAGTGACATTGCTGGATTCTGAGTAGGCATTATATACATAGCTAGACTACATGTTTTATTTATATGAATAACAATGCCCATTTGCTATGTCCTTGACTATTTTATGGATATGACCAAAGGTTGATCTAACTGTTTGATTTCAGATTTAACCCTAATCACCAAAGGAGCTTTGGTATCCACAAACTTGACTACTGGCTTCTTTATAGACTCCAACTTCTTGATGGGATCAAATCTTTTGCCAAACCCTGGATAGGTTTTCTTTTCTGCTAAGATAGTGAAGGATTCTACAAGATTATCATCCACGGGAGAGCTATTTGTATCTAGTTTAGACTTTGTAGGTCTTTCCTGGTACATGGCTACATCGGTGAAATAAACCTCCTTACCTTTGAATGGCTTTTCATCTGCAAAGACTCAATGCACCTTACCCTCATCATCAACATATATGAGGCATTGATAAAGAGTAGAAGGTAGGATGTTGTAGCAAGCATGCATCTTTACCACATGCAAATTGGCCTTTGAAGTTAGATCACCCAGTAGGAATCGAATCTGAATCTAACCAATCGGATCCTGGACTTCATCATCATAGCCTTGGATTGAAGTTTTGGTTGCAAATAGCTTACTCACTAGGATGCCAAGTTCCTGAAGAGCTATAATTATGTGAGGTTCAGAGCTGATCTTAGGTCAACCTGAACTCTTTGAATAGGTATATTCTTGATGTAGGCCATGAAATAGAGTGGCCTTATGTACTTCATGTCACCTAAGAGGAGATCACCTTTGGTGAAGGAAATAGTGGCCTTGGAAACATTGTGAATGGAAATACATTCCATACATTGCTTTTGAGGCTTCTTGGGTTTTGCTTTTAGATGGCTATTTTCTATCTGATGAACTTGTGCCACATGAGTTTGATTGTTTGTATTCAAAGCCTGTAGAGCTTGTATGAAGTTATTACGAGTTTCCTCAAACATCTGCAAATGATTAAAAATATGTGTCATGTAGGTATGTACTTGAGGCGTTCAACAACATCATGCGTGAATGGCTTTGGTGGCCTTTCATTAACATTTGCATCTGAAGGAGTTACATTTACATTTGAATTACTCTGCGAAGGATTTACATTAGAAGAAGAATAAGGTCTATCATAGTTAACTCTATATTTGCGACCAGAACCAGTGCCATCATTGACTATGTTGTTTCGGTCAACTTCTAGACGAGTATGTCTTCTTATTGTATTGATCTCTTTCGGTTTAGCAAAAAGCTGGCTGACTTCTTCTAAGATTGCTTTTTTATTTACATTGTTAGAAGTGGCTTGAGATGTTTGAGCTTCATCAGAGAAGTGCTAATAACTACTAAAGCATGAGCAAATGGCATCTCTTCTTTTGAATCGGAGAGGTTATCCTAAACTTGGAAGACTTCCTGAGGTATAGCAGGAGCGCCAATGTTGAGTTCATTGTGTTTTTCTTCTAACTTAAGCGCACCATTTGCTTCGAGAACAATGGGTTGAGTGCTTAGTTCAAAGTCTAGCTTCAAAGAAATTGGCTTAACACTTGGTTTAGGAAAAGTATTTGGCATATAGGTGACTGCTTGTGAACCAGAAGATGATGCTTGTTGTTGTTGTGTTTCATTAGATTCGACCAATGGCAAAGGATTCGAATGAATTCTGTTGGTAAGGGAAAGGGAGGATCATTTCACCAATAACTTTCACTCGGTCTATACAGATTGTAAAGAGTTACTGATAGTGTGTTAAAACCATGCTTGATGTTAAGAGTACCCGTTTCAATATTGAAATTTTGTTCAAAACTCTCATCCTCATCAGAAGGGTATTCATCAGTGAAGTAGTCATCAATCCACTGATCATTCTCGAAATCAGAGTAGTCTGATCAATCTTCCTCATCATCCGAATTAGGAGGTGTGCCATCCCATGATATCCTATTACAACTAGATATCAGTGCTTCTTCCTCATCCTTTGGAATTGGAATGATGAAGTCAGCCAAAGTAAAATGAACCCTGACCGGCTTGGAAGGTTCTTCTAGAACAAATGCTTTGACTACCATTTCTTTCTTCTTTTTAGCTTCTTTTTCTTGTTTGACCAAGCGGTTCTATGTAACTCTTTGAAGGTTCTTAAGTTGCCTTTTAACTTTCCTCCTTTCTACAGGTGTAGATTTGGTTTTAACCTTCTCTTGGCCTTCATCATTTGCTAAGTCTAGGTAGACCCACATTTCTTCTGCTGAAGAGGTCTTGACTGATATCAAACGTTGTTCGTCATGTACCGCATTGACAACATAGAATTCAACCATCATTAGCTTTGGTGGAGAAGATACAGCCACAAAATTATCCAAAGGAGATCATGTTGACTAGAGTAGGATTATACTTCCAATCAAAGGTTATTACTTTATTTTTTCACATCTCATTGACTTTTTCATTTAGAATAAAGTGGTTTTTGAGAGGATGGTGGTATGCACAATAGTTTGGATCATTGACTATAAGGCCCAAACCCGAGTTAATCTCAATTTACTGTAATCAATCTTGTTTTAACTTAAATAATACATAATTAGGTTAATTTAACTCAAATCTACTTGGGTTCAGGTCAGGGATAGACAATTGGGTCGGGTTCCAATCTTACTTAGGTAGTCAAGGACCTTGTGATTTAGAGTTTTATGGTTTTGCATCATCTAGGCACCATATTAATTTCATCATATGTGTCTCATCTTGTGGGTCATTTTTCATGATTGGCCCAATCTCAATTTAAATCCATCTTAGCCCAACTAGAGTTCATTTGACTTTATATGTAAATCTCCACAACAGTTGGACTTGCATATAAATCTTGATAAATCTAATTTAAAGCCCATTTAAGAACCCATCTTAGCTCTTTCTCTACATCTCCTTCTCCTTGTTGCTGGGGCTTCTCCTTATTCTCTCCTTCTCCTTCATCAACAACTGGAATTGAAGCTTTGGAGCTGTTGCATGTTGGAGCCAAAGCTCCCATTATCTTCCCCATCATCTTCTTGCTCACCTTCCTGCTTTGGAATACACAATTCCATCTCTTCTTCCTTACCCTTTCTTCAATCTACAACAGCCTAAGGTAAGGGACAATTTCCTTCAGTTTTTTGGGTTTAATGGAGTCAAGGAGACTCAATTTGGTGATGTGCATGCATCTCATACCGATTTCACCTATTGTGCGTCTTCGCATGTTTTAGATCATCTTCAATTGAGGCTTTCTTCACCATTAAACCAAGGAGAAACTTGATTTGGAAAAGCACTAAAATTAGAGGCAAGTATAAATGCATATTTACTACATGCATGGTTTATTATGTTGATTCTTTGTGAGTTCTTCATTAATGTCAAGTTACAACTCCTCTACCCTTTAATTAAAAGATATGAATGATTTTTGAGTTAATGAGTGAAATTAAGAATATATGATGAAATGATTATTGTTAAAGAAATGTAGACTGGATCTCAAATGGATGGGGGAATAGAGGTTCAATGTAGGTATTGAAATGAAGAAAAAGAGTGCTTGCAACATAATTTCAAACCAGAATTTTAGAAAGTGCGTGTAAGCACACGCACGAGCACCTATGTAATTTTCTGATGAAAAATGGGTCAGTAGTCTTTGTCCGGTGGCAAAGAAAAAAAGCATTCGAATGCATTTGGATCGTGCACGAGTACGTGTGTAGAGAACTGATGAAAAATTTGTAAGTTGAGACTTTATTGAAACAAAGCCGGGGGTGCACAAGCGCACCTAGAGCTGTGCTCGAGCATGCCTGACTAATTTTGAAAAACCGTTTTAAAATCACTTTTGACTTTTATATAAGGCCTCAGAAAGATGAATTAAAGCCAACCTTAGCCTTAGGATTTTAAATAAATTTAAAGACCTTATAGGGCCTTAGAAGTGGAACCTTTACCTTAATTAAATTAGCCCAATGGTAATTAAATACTAAAAAGGAAGAGTGTAGAGCTGTCACTCATTTTCTCTTGATTTTTTGGTTAGTTTCTGGCATCATGTCATGGGTGTTGGCATAAGAAGTGGTGTCCATTGCCTATACAATATAACACTAAGATTTTGGTAACACATTGACACCGGAAGTTTTATGAATACACCGTATTAAATGACTAAGGACACAGATTATCTTAGCTAGGGTTAGCTAGTAAATATCCTTGTTAACCACTCAATCCAAATGCATTCATATTGTTTATATAAAATTTACCCTCAACATGATCTAATTATGTACCATTTTTCTGGTGAACCTTGAGGCAAGATAGAAGACGGAGCTTTTACTGAGCGTGAGCCCATGCGATAAGATAGGGGTAATTAAGATTAAAAAGGTTTGAGCTATATTAGCATATTTAATTATACATTGTTTGATTATTAATTTTTTTATTAAATCCTGATTTTTATGACTGAATACGATCTCAAGACTGATATACATTTCTGTATAACAATGAATCATCGCTACGTATGATAAGTGTGAAAGTATGAATTCTGACCGGTCTTAATACATTGAGTCGACACCACTTAACTGGTACCCATAGGAGGTTCAATAGGACCAAATGAAGGTATTCAATACGTTACCCACTGCAGTAGTTGTATGAAGAGTGAGTCAGTGCTCTGACGGTAACTAGATGGTTTTGGCCCGACTGCTAATAATTTCCTATTGCATGATATGCTCTCGTTCTAGAGAAAAGATAGCCATGTCGATGCCTACTAGTATGTAAATGTATTTTCATTTATGATTCGTTACTCATTTTTATTCACATGCACAACTTGCTTAGCTTCCGATTATTGCTCCCTTTTAATCAATATATTTTCTAATACAACTAATACATCATGATAGTCTTGTACACTCTTATATCTGCTTAACTGTTATGTTAACAGTGCTATCCTTGGGGTTATAAGTACATAACCTAATGCCAATCCGACAATCAACTTGCCCCCAAAGGGAACCCTAACGGTACCTTGGGGTGTAAATGAGTGGAATTTGGATGATGTCTTCTATTACTCATCCTACATAAAGCGACATGGCATTCTTTTGGGCACTATTAGTGGATAGCCATAGTTTGGCTTGTAATAGACGATGCCATCATTATTATGTTAATTTTAGGGTCACCGTTGATGGATATGTTATATTGAATTATGTTTATGTTTAAGTATCTTAATTTTCATGTGCATGTGAATAGTTAATCTACAGACTTAGGATTAATTTTATAAATGAATTGTAATTTTTATTAATGCCTATGATGAATTACAGGTGAATTCTCCATGTTTCCACTTTAATTGTGCAAAATGATTGTTACGTGTATATGGATCTTCTTGACACATACCTGTGGAATCTTCCTTGTTGTAGTTCATACATGTCTTGACATGGTACAGATTGCTACGGAATTATGTGTGCTGCACCTCGACATTCACTCTAATCCCCAATTCCTGGGTTCGAGGTGTGACATTGACCGACCTATTTGCTCAGATTTCTTTATTGGTGGAAGTTCAATCTTATTGTTATCAATCAATGATCGAAATATCACTTAAATACCTCCATCAAAGGGATATTTAACTTTCCTCCTTTTTTATATTTCTCCTTTTTTGTTTGATCAATGTTTATATTTTGAGCCTTCTTAGGAGGTTTGGAGGTTCACACATTGAAGACTTCCTATTTCTTTTTTAGTTTTAGAGTAGAAGATGAAGACAGCTTTGTTTTTTAAGAAATTGCCTTTTTTTGACTGATCTCCTTGAGGGTTAGTTCTGCATCAGTGGCCACCTCAACTAATCAGGCCAAAGACTTAGTTTTGTGACTAAGTATAATAGCCTTGATCTGCGGTCACAAATTGGTCTTGCACATTTCGATGGTTGCCCTTTAAAATGGTTGCTCTAAGCATTTGTAGGATGATGCTCTCTATCTGTTGATAAAGGACTATAAAGTTACATTATCTCCCTGCCTTGTATTGCTGAGCATAACAAAGGTGACTGTTTGATCCTCTTTTTAGAAATGGAGTAAAAACATTTCTTCTATGATGGGCTATGTTATAAAAGTGAGTTCTGATAACTGCTTGTACCAATCAAAGGTAATTCCTTTTAATGTGTCAATAAACAACTTTATTTTTAATGCATCCAACTCTAGTAAACTTCCCAGAAGTGATTTGAAATGCACATTATGTTGATAAGCTGACCCCTTCCCAAGGTATGGCTGGAAAGTTGGAAGCTTATAATCTAGTGGAAATATAACAAGATGGAACTCTGAAGGGTACTTAGGTGTGATACCCTTCTTTGTCATCCTGGTCTCCACTTTTGATTTTTTTAATATTTCTTCAACCTCCTTGAAGGTTACGTGTTTTTCAGGATCTGTATGATGACAGAATTGAAGAATGACCACCAGAGGTACCTGCAATTACCACTTTATTTGTTAAGGATTTGATTTGAGGCATGAGCAAGTCAATTTTAGTTTCATTCCTCCTGATCATTGCTTATTCTCTTCTATCAGCGAATAGAGGATTTACTTGAGCTTCAACTACACCACCTACCTTATCTGTTAAGATTTTTAATTGGATAATCAAGTGGTCAATCTTAGCTCCTTGTTATTTGACAACATCACTGACATCGTCATCTTGATTTTCACTAGCATCTTCTTTACCAGCGTCTTTACTTCCACTAGCATCGTCATTTCCATCCTTACTAGTTCCACTCCCCTCAGCCATAAACACGGTGTATTGATGGGGGTAAGATGATGTCAATGTCGGAGTTGTGGACTAACTATTTTCTATGTCCAAGATAGTGATAGGATCCTTGTAAGAGTCTATTTCAACATGACCTTCAGAAGTCCTGCTTGAATAAGTTTAAATCAAACTTTTGTGATTGAGTCCGAGCCATACTCCGAGTTACTCTCCAAGCTGAACCTGGCCCAAATATGCAAGATGAGGTAAAGTCCAAATCATCTTCTTTAATCACCCATTTTTTTAGTGATCTTGCACTGTGACGACTTTTGAGTTCAATCCCTGTAGCAAACCAAAGCTTTCTTCTTAATTTGATTAGCCAGCCTAGTTTCCAAGGTTTGATCTTTAAACCTGGTGATCAGTGGCTTCGAAATGCCAGCAACTGGTTCCCAATCCATTGGATCGGAAGTGGGAAATAAGAGCATGTCGACAGCACATCTTTTATCCTTTTTCTTCTACTCCTTCTCTTATTGGAGCGAATCTTTGAAGTGAGCGAGATCGATCTAATTGTTGATGACCAATCGCTTAGCCTTCTTATGGTATTCAGAGGCATGTAATAGATACTAAGGTAAAGATGGTAGAGTCGGCTTTCCGATAATAGAAGATAGACGTCTTCTGCCAAACCTTTGTCCCTCCTTCTTAGTTAAAGGGTAGAACGTATTTTCCTCAAGTGAGGCTAAGAGTTTGTTATCAGCCTTGTTAGATTTTGAGGTGCGCAGCTGTGGTGACCATGTGCTACATCCTGAAATGGACACATCCTTCTAGGCTTTCTTGTGGGTTAGAAATTATCGAAAGTCCTCTAACATTTGATTGTTAACGGCCCATTGCTTAGGTTGAGTGGATGATGACTTTGGGTCCTGAACAACCATTGAACATGGCTTGCCAACTGCCATTGGCTTGTGATCTGTGAATCGAACCTGCCATGCCCCCAGACGAGGCTTGATGATGTGAGGCTGTTGCCTTCTAACTACATCTTGCGTTTAGGTCCTCTTGAACCTTGGTGGAAATCCTAAACAGATTCTGAGCATATTTAGAAACCCAAGGTTTAAGAGCTTAGGTCTTCTTAATAAATATAAGGGTTACTAATGACCCATTTAAATCAGAAGAAGTTATAGAGCCTACAGGAGTAAAGAGTCTCTAGAAGACTAAGACTCTTAAGGTTGGAGTAGCAAGGTCAGTTTGAACCTGTTTTATTGTTCTTATAGATTGGTTGTTTTGAATGATGGAGATTTTGAAAAGCCTCTCTTTGGCTTCATCAAAGGTGATGAGTAAAGAACCCAAGCCCAAAGGACTCTATCAGTTTTATAACCAACATTGCTGCCTCAAGGCTAGCTGGAATGGTTTATGAATGCCTTCTAAACTAACATGCTTTCTTATTAGATAAACCAAAATGGTCAAAAATAGGTGCGAACCCAATCTCATTATGCTATGCTGACTACTCCTAGCCGTTAGAATTTCTGTAGCATTTTAGGACTATGTAGTCAAACTTAAAAGCATGCTATGCTGACTACACTTGGCT
This sequence comes from Sextonia rubra, assembly GCA_037013555.1. NCBI lineage: Eukaryota > Viridiplantae > Streptophyta > Magnoliopsida > Laurales > Lauraceae > Sextonia > Sextonia rubra. The sequence goes on from JASUAD010000012.1 coordinate 13,995,163, forward strand.
ACCAGAATTTTGGCAACATTTCAAGGCTATCTTTGTCAGACTTATAAGCAAGAGAGTATTAGATCTAATCAAAGGGATAGGGCCCACAAGATCAAGCCTACACCACTACCACAATGATCACATGGAATCTATCAGTGCAAGACTGCAAATAATGCATAACTGCATTGTCGTTGTTCTTATTACTAATTTGATATAAACATTTGTTTAGGTCTTATAAACGAACTAGTGATCATACACCCAATAACGTAAAGCCTTTTGGATTGAATCAACACTCTTCCATTGCATAAAAGGGTGTTAATTTGGTCTGTGAACTTCAAGGTGTAAGGTTCCTCTATTTAAGTGACAAAAGGATGCACTTCAAGGTGCAAAATTCCTCCATTTAAGTGGCAAAATGATGCACTTCAAGGTTCAAAATTCCTCCATGAATGCTCCCAAACCCATTATAGACATCAAAAGGCCTTGAATAGGGTGTCTTTAGAGTCAAACAATTCAAACTGGAGTCAAAACAAGTCAATGACCACAGACCTATGGTCAATGACAGTTTTACATTACCCCTTACGATCACAGAAATTTTTGCATAGTCTTCTCCAGTCATAGGCTATTTTACACAATTCCCCATGGTCACAAGTCATTTTACACAGTATCTTGCTGTCACTAGCTCACAGCAGCACATTTTAGCCCTTTTTCAGCACTTTCATGTATTTTGGCACTTTTTCATATCTTTTGGCCAAGTTTGATCACAAATTAGAGCAATCTTTCCCACAGAAGGCACCAATCTTCTAATTGCGAATGAAAGTGATGTGAAATGCAATGGATTTAAGTCTAACATTCACACATTTCAATCGTAAAAAATAACAGGAAAGTAATTACTGTTCATCATTAAATCCCCTTTATGTACATAGGCTCATGTTTCATATAAAACAATATTTTAAGGTCTATGCCTTTGGTTTATTATTGAAATTTAATAGACTTAGTTTATGCTGAATATCATATCTCAAAATATGAACTATACATGATATTGTTAAGTACAGGTAAAATACACAGGCTTCTGTAAAAGTTTTAAATGAGCACGTGTTATACGTCAATCCTCACATGTGGATTCTATACTTTTTCCTTATCACAGTTTGTATGTGTCTTAGTACTACACGGATTGCAACGGAATTACGTATGCTGCACCTCGGGAGTTGCCTTAATCATAGAATTTTGAGCCACATAAGCTTAAGTAGGTCAACATGGGCCCACATGGTTTTAGGGTCGAAAAGAAAGTTGTTGGACTTGGTCAGATTAGTTTTGATGAACCCAAAGAAATTCTTAAATGGCCAGTTCAATGAATGCATGATCCATGACATGAAAAATACCAAAATGGGCCATAAATCTTACTTAGTTTGGTCAAACCCAACTACTTATCCAACCAAGACCCAATTAAAATAAGAACAAGACAAATTAGAGTTAAAACACATTAATTAATATGAAAGCAAGTTTAATTAATATAATTACAATTAAGTCGGGTTAAGACCTTAAATGTGCATGGATAACCTCGGGCCAGAAATCTGTGCCATGATGGTGGACCTGAAAACCAAATCCCTATCCAGGCTCATTGAGGCAGCTGTCCGAGCCAAAAATGTCCACAAAGAATTGGACAAGAAATAAGGAGAAAGAAGTGATACTACCACTTCAAAGGGATCAAGGAATGGAAAAAAAAGAAAAGAAAAGGTGTTCAATGTTTAGACTTCTTAAACACCACGTAAAACTCAAAGCCCAATAAATAAATAATCACACTAAAAGGACTATGAAAAAATGAAAATGCGAAGTGCCCTTTAGATGAGAATATCAAAATTATCTTTCGGTCCATTGTCAAAAACTGGAAGATCGAACTATCTCCATCTAAGAGGCCAAACCAAAAAGGGAAAGTTGATGCTCTCAACTACTGTGCATATCACAAACTAGTCTCATATCCCTTAAAGAACTATTTCATCCACAAGGAAAATATCAATGAGATGTGGAAAACTGGGATCATGACCTTCAATAAAAAATAAGATTAGGAACCCATCAACATGATACCCTTCGAGCAATTTGAACCTGTGGCGGTTCCCGCACCTCCAGCACCAAAAATAGTGGAGTTCCAACTCAAAAATTAGATCCAGCATGAAAATAGCTGATACCTTTCAAGACCAACTTCAGATAAGAACTTTGGGTCCATCCTAAGTTGGTCAATGATGAAAACCAAGAATTGGTCAAAGGGTCATCTTCAAAATTAAAAAAGAAAGGCAAAAGGCAGCCCATGAGGTCCAAAAACCTCTAGCAATAAAAAAAGAAAAACTAAAAAGGTCCCAAAGGAAGAAGCCTTTTCCAGAGCATTTAGGAAACCCTTTATACTGGCAAACTTCGTGATTCCAATCCATGATAGTGATGAGGAAGACCCACTAGTTTCTAGTTGCAATTGGATATCTTGGACCAACTATCCCTTAGATTTCGAAAATGAAGAAAAAAAAAAGTCTACCTTCATGGAATGATACAAAGGAAGAAGAATATCTATCTAATGAAGTCCTAAATGAAGATGACATCTTTTACCTCGAGATGCCGAAAGTAAATGTGTCTAAGGTAAATGTGTCTTTCTACAACCCAACGCACCAACAGAAAATGATTGGCCAGTTAAACAAATGGTAAGGATAGAAGCTTCACCATAAAGAAGTACTGATCCCCACCTAATCAATTGACTAAGTCAATAGTTCAACCAAGTTCACCTCAATAATGAGCTTCAAACTTGAGAAAGTGTATAATGCATAGAAGGCTCGAATACCAAGGAAAAAGTGCCAGTAGCACCAAGCTTGAGGCTGGCTACTTCTTGACAACCCTCAAACTCAAAAGATACAAGAAATAAAAGGGCCAATTAGGTCCACTAGAGGCAAAAGAGGTCTTTACTACCTGAAGGACCTCAGTAGCAGAAAAAAGTCCAGTCCCAGAAGAAGGGACACGATCAGGAAGAAACTACAAGGCTAACTATGTTCAGCCTTCTGCTTCTTACGTAAACCCCACACAAAGAGGCACCAATGTAAATGTACTTGAAAGTAATAATAAAAAGCCTTCAAGCACATTTAAGTATGATGTTGTAGAACATTTGAAACACATTCTAGCACGCCTACATGTCCTTGACTTCTTGCAAATGCCAAAGGAAACCCGTGACCTGCAAGATCTCAATCAAGAAAACCAAGCTCATGTGGAGCAGGTCCACCAAATTGAGAAAGAATATCAAAGTCAAAAGATCGAGAAGAAGAAAGGATGTTATGAATGCCTTTCCATTCAAAATGCAAATAAGGCAACGATCCTGTTTTCAAAAGAAGACTTACTGCTAGGTGAAACCAAGAACACTCAGCCCCTTTACTTTATAGCACACGTGAAGGAGATACCAATGCCAAGAGTGCAAATTGATCCCGGATCAGTAGTCAACCTCATCACCATAATAGCTTTACAAGAATGGGTTTCCCAACTAGGAAGCTATCTAGCTTAAACATAACGATAGAAGGATATGATGGGCAAGTGCAAAACACAATTGTAAAAATTTGCATCAAGTTCCAATTAGGGGACCTAAAGTCCGAAGCCACATTGTATGTCATTAAGACTGGAGTCTGTTGCAGCATCTTGTTGGGAAGATGATGGCTGCATGATTACACTAACGTTCCTTCCACACTACATTAATGACTCTAGTATATCGATAACAATGGTAAGACGCACCACGTCTTTGTAGACAAGCAACTTTTCAAAGGCAAGGAGGTGCACTTCACAGATGCAACCATGTACAAAGAAGAGTCTGAAGGCTCAAAATCTAAAAGAATTAGAAGTAAAGCACCATTGATGGGAGAATTAGTAGACATTCCTCAAAAGAAATAGCAAAACAAATCTCAGGTGTTAGATTTGCGAAATAGCCAACCGTGATCAATGACATGAATAGCCCATTAGTAATCCTAGTGAAAGGCTTTCGGCATCAGACCTTCATGATTCGAACTAAAAAGGATGGCAAGTTAGTCATGGTGAGAACATCAATGCATACAAAAGCACAGGGACCAATCTCCATCACCCAATTAGCCAGAGACAAGCAAGAAAACAGTAAGCAGTGCTTGATTTCATTAATAGATGGACGGAAATGGCTAAAAGTCTTGAAGACCCCTTGTCAAAACAAGTTGCTCATACTTGCTCTTGCCATGGACTCCAAAGTCGCATTGATTCCATGATGATCGGAATGAAGATCCGAAACCTTGATCATTTAATCAAAACCATTTTAAGGGTAGAAGGAATCTTCTAAAACCGATCTTGCCAAGTTATCATATCAACTATGAGGAAAGTAGGATAAAAATAGGCCAGTCAAGTTACTCAGCTTAGAACTGAACAAAATAAGAAGAAGGGGAATTATCTCAAAGGTTCATTATTAGATGGAAAGACTTGGCTAGCCAATGAGCCGTGTTACAATAACAAAAAACTTGCATAACCCTATATCAACATGGACTTTGTTACTACATCCAAAGAACTATGACGGAAGCATAATTTCAATCATACAGGAAACTATCTCAGATGGCTACAAACATTGAAAAAAGTGCTACCCATCCAATCAAAAGGCTGAAAAGATGCTTTTCTATGTTCATTGTTTCTGTTGCATATGATTCCAACACTAAATTAGAACAAGACATAGAGAAATCTGTAGAAGAGGGACCATCAAATTAGCTTCCATTTATGCATCCATGGCCAGTGGCCCCCTATGATGGCATGACTCCTTGTCAATGGGAAGAATTCAAAAGTCAAGGCTGTATTGACACTCATATAAATGGCCTTGGCTACATTCCCTACAACAGCATTCTCGAAGAAATCCTTGACTTCGAGAAAAAGGCAGTTGCATCTCTAGATGGGTGTGAGACAAATGATTTCGAAGAGACAGTCTTGGCCATGAACCTAATGACTAAGCTTCTTTCCAACGCAATGAAGAAGATAACGATGGTGATAACACTCCTCGGCAAGTAATATGGCCCTTAGGCGAAGGAACAAGCAACCAAAGTTAAGAGGGTAGGATCATCTTGTTATAAATGTAAAAGCCAAAAAGTCAATAAATATAAATCCTTGAAAATGAATAAAGCCCTAGATCAAACTAGAAAATGACATCCCAGTGGGATTCATGGAGTTGGAAGCTTCCAAAAATAATGTGGAATAACTTCCTCTTTACCCTCCAACTGAGGATCAAGTCCAAGAAATCAATATAGGTGTTGACCCATAAAAAAAATATTACAAATGTTGCAGCAAAGACATTACAAGCAAATTCCAAACCAAGGATACATAAGCCTTGGGATTGTGAAATCAAGTCAAGTACTGCATCCAAATGTTCAGAGCCAGTGAAATCCAATCAGAAGACTTTAAATGAACTCAGGTTACAGCAGCTCAAATTTTAGAATTACTAGACTTCAGTCAGCCACTCAACTCACCAAATAGTAAATTCAAGATTTATTAGCTCAAAACTAGGGGTCACTAAATTAACTCAAGGTTTTGGATTACCAGAGTAGCTGAAACTCTCATGGAAACTCTAAGGCATGCTTAAGAATGATATTTCAAAGTTTCAAAACATTTGAACTGAATCTCAACTCAAAACCAAGTTTCAGTGCCTGTTTACCAGCTCCTTGGGGGTCACTATGGAAACTGACACTTTTATATGTCAAAGCAAGCTCAAACTCAGGAGAATGCCTTCAAGTACATTCAAAGACTATCATTCAAAGTTTTAGAGCATTTGGATATCATTTAGACCAAAACTCAGTTCAAATGGTCATCTACTAAGCTCTATGGGGTCACTATGCAAAGTGACAACTCATGAAAATCAAATTAGCTGAAACTCCTGAAGGAAGTTCAAATTATGTTCAAAGGAAGCTCTACAAAATTTTAGGTCAAATGGACATCATTTGACCCAAAGCCTTCAAACATGTCAACTTTGGGTCAGTAACCCCCGAGCCAAGGGCTCACTACCAAAGTCCTATTTCCCGATGCCCAAAATCAGTGAAAATTGGGCACAGAGTTTCAGTTATGCTCTAAATACATTTTACAAATTTTCAAGTCAAAAGGATTTCGTTTGGTCCCACTTCCAGTACATGTCAGCTCAAAAGCAAATGACCCTCAAGCCATAAAGTTCATGATAAAAAATCCTACTTCCAGGAGGCCAAAGCTGATCAAACTTGGAACGTAGATTCAAAATATATTCAAAATAAACTTTCCAAAGTTTCAAATCAATTGAATGTCATTTTGGTAGAAAACAAGCTAACTACCTACAGTGTGAGGTGAATAGTGACTTAAACATGTAATAAATGGGTCACTATCGAGATCCTACTTCCACAGATCCAAAATGCATGAAATTTGGATGGACGCTCCAAAATGCTCCTTATATCAGTCCCTCCAAGTTTCAAATTAAATTGAGGTCATTTGGGCCTCAAACAACTGAAACAAGGGCCCATTTTCATGAAAAAGTCAGTGGGGAGTTAACCAACTTCAGAAGGTCAAAACAAGTTGAAATTTCTATGGTACACTCAAAATGGTGCTAAAAATTATTCCTCTGAGTTTCATGAAGATTGGACATCATTTGAATCCCAAAGAGGTAAAAATGGGTCATATACACAAAAGTCCAAAAAACAGGCCCTCGGAATGATCGCGGATGTGGTCATTGACTTCCATCGAGCAATTCTAGCAGTTTTGGGAAGTTTCCCCCACTTATTTTTGAAGTTCAACCTCTCATAACCTCTCTTCAACTTCCTCAAACTCCCTAAAACCATCTGGATAGTTTATAAAAAGGAGTAACACTTGAAAAAGTAAAAAGACATAGAGAAAAGGCAAAGGCAGGAGAATTTCTACAAAAAGCTCCAAGTAAGGCATCTTCTAGCACTCCAACCCACTTCTTCTTCTTCTTCTCAGTTGTTCAAGGTGAAAAATGGTTCAGAGAAGGAAGGAGAGCATAGGTATTATTTAAAAGAAAGCTATGTTCAAGTATTGCAAGCCTTCGAAGGATGACATCGTTTCCTTTGTTTTTCTCACTTGGGGGGGCTTTTCTAGCCATCATAGAAGTTGTGAACAAGCCTCTTTAGGCTTCATTCTATCCCTTAAAAATCATAGGTTCAGAATGACACAACTTTGGCTTCATACAGTACCCTTTTCAGACTTGTACAAAAAATGGTCCGTAAACAACGATAATGATCAACAAAGGTTTCGATCGATTCCATAGTTGAATTTAATCCTCTTAATGGTCATTCAACACCCTAAAGATCATAAAAGCAAGTTTCAGCACTGTGGAGAAGTGATAAAAATGAAATGGTGCAATACAGAAGGTAAAATAGTAACCTTTTAGCCATTGTTTGTCAGTGACCGTGAGCCACGATCACTTGCAGAGTGTTAGTGACCATAAGCCACGATCACTCCCCCAATTTCTCTCCTTTTTTGCACTTTTTTAACATTTAGTGTATTTTCTTGTACTTTCCGAGTTTGGATCACATTTGAGACTTGATGGAGGGGTTGTAAACTTTTCAAAAACATGTAAACAACCTCCATCCCTATGGTCAGAGCATTTGAACCCATGTAAACAAAAGAAAAATCAATGATGAACTGTAGTTAATTCCCATTCTTCTTAATGCTTGAAGTGCATGAATGTCGGACTCAAATCCATTACACATTTTCGCCATCTTTTCGAGCGCGATCAAAAGATTGGCTCCATCTATGGGAATTATTATGCCCTAATTTGTAATCAAATTTGGCTAAAAATCCATGCCAAGTGCTGAAAAGTGCTGCTATTAAGCTGTAAAGTGCTGCTGTTATGTTAAAAAATGCTATTGTTATGCTAAAAAGTGCTGCTGAAAGCTTGTGACCGTGGGGAACTATGTAAAAGTGTTGTGACCACGGGAATCAAAGGAAAATGGGCAGTGACCGTGCGTCGCAGTCACTGACCTATTTTGTCGCTAAAAATGGTTTGTTTGACCTTTGAAGACACCTATGCAAGACCTTGGTGTCTACAATGGGTTTGGGAATATTAAGGAAGAAATTTTGCACCTTGAAGTGTAGCCTTTTATCATTCAAATGAAGGTATTAGGCACCGTGAATTGCATACTTTTGTCATTTAATTGGAAAATTTAGTTGTAAGAATTTACACCTTGATGTGCACAGACCAAATCACGCCCTTTTATGCTTTAGAAGAGTGGTGATTCAGTCCAAAGGGCTTTGACCAAAATAAATGTTTTATTAAATCAGTGATAAGACTAATGACATCGCAGTCATGCACTGTCCGGTGTCATGCACTAATGTATCTTATATGATCATTGTGGTAATGGTACAGGCCCGATCCTGTAGGCCCTATCCCTTTGATTAGATCCTACTTATAAGTCTAACATAGATCGTCATGAAAAGCTGCCGAAATATTGGTAGCCAAGTTTAGTCAGCTTAGCATGCTTTTAAACCTGACTATATGGTCCCGAAATGCTGCAAAAATTTTGATAACTAGGACAATCAGCATAACACAATTAGATGGGATTTATGCCTATATCTAACGATTCCGGTTCAAAACCATGTTAGTTCAGATGGCACCTATAAACTACTTTGGCTAACCCAAGAAGCAGCCATATTGGTTGTAACACTAATATAGTCCTGTGGGCTTACTTTTTGCAAAGACATCATAGGTTCCCTAATCATCACTTTTAATGAAGCTAAGGAGAGGCTCTTTAAAATCTCCATGACCCAAAACAAACCAACTAGAAGAGCACCGAAAAAGGCTCGAACGAACTCTACTGCCTCTACGTCGAGAGTCCCAGTCTTCCAAAGACTCCCTACTCCAACAGGCTCCATGACTTTGGCTGATCCAAATGGGTCATCAGTGACCTTTAAATCCATTAAGAAGACTGAGACTCCCAAATCTTGGGTTTCCAAATACGCCCAGAATCCATTTAGAGTTTTTAACAAAGTTTAGGAGGAACCAAATCAGAAACTACAGTTAGAAGGAAGCAATTTCATATCACCAAGCCTCGTTTGGGGGCAAGGCAAGTCCGGTTCACAGACCACAAATTAATGGCATTTGGCAAGTTACATCAAGTGGCTACTCAAGATTTAAAACCTTCATCTAGCCGGCCTAAACAATGGGCTGTTAACAAGCAAACAACAAGGACCTTCGGCAATTCATAACCCCTAAGAAGGCCCAAAAACAAGTGCCCACTCCCCAATGCAGTATGTGGTCACCGCAGCCACGTATTCTAAGTCCGGCAAGGCTGAGAACAAACTCTCGGCCTCACTTGAAGATAATACTTTCTATCCTCTAACTCAAAAAGAGGGACGAAGGTTTGGTAGGGGTCATCTACCCTCTATCATTATAGCACCAGCCCCGCCATCTTCACCCCAGCACCTATCACATGGCACTAAAGACAAAAAGAAAACTAAGCAATTGGTCATCAATAATTCGACCGATATCGTTCGTTTCAAGGATTTGCTCCAACAAAGAAGGAGCAAAAGAAGAAAAACAAAAGAGGTGCTATTAACATCCTTTCATTTCCCACTTCTGATCCCCTGGATTGGAAATGAGTTGCCGGTATTTCCAGGCCACCAGTCGCCAAGTTCAAAGATCAAACTTTGGCAGCCAGGATGGCCAACCAAATCAAGAAAAAAGCTTTGGCCCACTACAAGGACCAAACTTAAAAGCTATCACAGTGCAAGATCACTCAAAAATGGGTGACTAAAGAAGATGATCTAGAGTTGACCTCGTCTTGCATGGTCAGGCCAGACTCAGCTTGAAGAGTAACTCGGAGTATGGCTCGGACTCAATCACAAAGGTCTGATTCAAACTCCTATTCAAGCAGTACTTCTGAAGGTCATGTTGAAACTGATTCTAACGATGATCCTATCACTATCTTGAATGCAAAAGATAGTCAATCCACTCATCAGGCATTAACATCATCCTCTCCCTGTCAGTATATTGTATTTATGACTAAAGGGAAAGGGACTAGCAAAGATGGAAATGACGATACTAATGGAAATAAAGATGCTGACGAAGAAAATGCTAGTGAAAATGAAAATAATAATGTCAGTGATGCTGTCAAACAACAAGGAGCTATGATCAACCACTTAACTGCCCAATTGAAAATCTTAACAGATAACCTAGATGGTCCACTTGAAGCTCAAATAAATCCTCTGTTTGCCAATAGAAAAGAATAAGCAATGATCACGAAGAATGCCACTAAAATTGACCTGCCCACAGCTCAATTTAAGCCCTGACAGACAAGGTGATAGCTGCACGTTCTACTGATGGTGGTCATTCATCAATCCTTGGTCTTCATGTAGATTCTGAAAAACATGTAACCTTCAAAGAAGTTGAAGAGATACTGACAAAATCAAAAGTGGAGACTAGGATGAAAAAGAAGGGTATTACACCCAAGTATCCTCCGGAATTTGATCTCATTCCATTTCCACCAAATTATAAACTTCCAACTTTCCAACCATACCTTGGGAAGGAGTCAACATATCAGCATATTGTACATTTCAAATCACTCCTTGGAAGCCTACCAGAGTTAGATGCACTAAAAATATGGATATTCATCGGCACATTGAAAGGAGTTGCCTTCGATTGGTACAAGCAATTACCATAACTTTCCTTCATGATATGGCCAATCATAGAAGAGAACTTTTTATTCCATTTCCAGGAGGAAGATTAAATAGTCACCTTTGCTATGCTCAACAATACAAGGCAGGGAGACAATGAAACTGCACAAGCCTTTATCAATAGATGGAGAGCGTTATCCTACAAATGCTTGGAACAACCATCTCAGAGGGCAACAATTGAAATGTGCAAAACCAATTTGTGACCAGAAATTAAGGCTATCATACTTAGTCATAAAACTAAGTCTCTGGCCCGAATGGTTAAAGTTGCCACTGATGCAGAACTAACCCTCAAAGAGCTTAGTCAAAGTCAAAACTATATTAGAGATGCCTTCTCTGAGAACTGTTAAAGAACTCAAAGGATTACGAGGCAAACTTGCCTACATTGTTTAGTTCATTTCAAACTTATTTGGGAAATGCAGAGCATTATCTAGACTCATGAAGAAAGGAATTGAATTTGTATAGGATAAAGCTTGTGAAAATGCCTTTCAAGAATCAAATGGTGTCTCACAAACCCATTAGTCCTTTCAGCTCCAATTCTAGGAAAACCTTTTATCCTCTACATTTGCGTTCGTGATCACTCTCTGGGGGCATTGCCAGCTCAAAAGAACAACGAGTAAACTATGACACTATATTCTTTCCAATGTAGTATGCTTGGTTTCCAACACCAACCCACTGAAGGCACTTGTGACAAAGGCTAATGCACTGAGTGATCGTCTAGCCAAATAGTCTATTATTCTCCCTCAATATGACATTAGATGTACTCCTGCAAAGGTAGTAAAATGACAAGCTCTCATTAACTTCCTAACAGAACATCCACTCTCGGAGAATTCTAAATTCAAAGACAATCTCCTTGATGCGATAGTCTTCTTCATTGAACAAATATGGAAACCCACTATTGATCCAAACTTACATTGGATCAATAACTTTGATGGAGCCTCCAGGTCAAATGAATTTGGAGATCCAGTTTCCGGGGTTAGGATCATTTTCTGCAGCCCAGAAAGATTCCATGTTCCTCACTCCTTATCATTAACCAAGCCATGTTCAAATAAGGTGGCAGATTATACGACATTGATTATGGGTCTCGAGCTAGCCTTAGAATCCGGTATCAGTATGCTTAGAGTATATGGAGATTCGCAACTTGTAATCAAACAAATGAATTGCAAATATGAAGTGAAAAAACCAAACATGCTTCCTTTCTTCAACAAAGCTTGTAAAGTTAAGGAGAGATTCGTGTTGATCGAATGTCACCACATTCTAAGACATCAAAATGTCAAAATAGATATAGTCCTCAGCTTCTGGATGACTCATATCATCTATCGCTTTGGGGTCCCTAAACATCTACATTATGACAATGATTCTAAGTTCAATAGCGACAAATTCTGTAGATTCTATGACAAATATGGAATCTAATGTTGTCCTTTTACGACATATAACCCTACAGTTAACAGACTTGCGAAAGCTTTTTAACAAGACTACTTGTAAAATTCTGAAGAAAATGGTCTCTACCAACAAAAAGAGTTGGAGTACCAAACTTCCTAATGCATTGTGGGCTTATAGAACCATAATTTGTGGTCCAACCAAATGAATACTATATTCCTTGGTTTATAGCTGTGAAGCTGTAATACCCTTGGAAATTCAACTTCCTTCTCTTCAGTTAGCTGTGATGAACAAATACACTGAAGAAAATAATGCCATGCTCAAACTTCAAGAGTTGGAAAACCTTGATGAAAAGAGCTTGCTGCTCGACAAAGCATCGAGCTCTATTAAGCTCGTATGACTAGATCTTTCAACAAGAAGGTCAAATACAGAGCTTACAAAAAGGAGATTCAGTCCTTGCAGTTAAAAAGCCTATGTTCTCCGCACAATTGTCAAAAGGCAAGTTTGAATCTAAGTGGAAAGGCCCTTTCGTCGTCGACAAGGTCTACTCCAACGGCCCCTACGCACTCTTCACACTTGAAAGAGACAGATGCATGATGCCTATCAATGGAAAACTTCTCAAGGAATACTATACTTAAATGTCATTGGTATACTCAAACCATGTAAGTGCACCCAATTTGTGTATAGTGTACATTCTCACTCCTAAAATCCTCTGGTTTCGAGCCTTACAACCTATGACTCCTACCAAAATTAGAATCCTTTAATTTCGAGCCTCAAACCCTATTACTCTTAACCAAAATCAAAATCCTCTGTTTTAGAGCCTGTAACCTATGACTTCTAACCAAAATCTCTCAAACTTGTATAAAATGATTGTGAGGATCAAGTCTTTTGACCCCCCTAGTCAAACCTTCGTTACTTGGATAATGTCCTTACAAGACCCCTTGAAATATCCTGCTATATAGATTAAGTTTTTCTATAAACCCTGTATAGCAAAACTCAGCTGTGTGGAATAAGTCTTTTTGTAGACCTTATATAGCTATTCCTTAGTTATATAGAACAAGTCTTTTTGCAGACCCTATATGACTACCTTTGGTTATATAGAACAAGTCTTTTTACAAATCCTGTATAACAAAAATCTAAACAAAAACCAAAACCAAATCTTTGTTCTAAGGAATAAGTCAAGGATCCTGGAGAAAGCCTCATACATGGGCACTGAATAACATCCACTTTGTTTGAACCATTTCGACACCAAAAGGATCAAGTCAAGAACATCGAAGAAAGCCTCACATGGGCACCGGATAACGTCCACCTATATGACTCCCTTATTTTCAATTTATCGATCCAAAAGATCGCAAATCACGCCCTCATACAAGTTTGAGAAAACCAAACCAAACAAACCATCCATACAAACCACATAAAACATCCACACAAAATCAAACCAAACGCCTATACCAATAACAAAATGGAGGAAAAGAAAAGTTTTTCCATTGATATTCATTCAAAGTTGAAGTACAAAAAATGAAGTTAATGTATACATGGCCACCTAGGCTGATCAAGATAAAAGAGTCTTACAAGAAGCTGCGGCAATGGAATCTAGTCCAAGAACTTCTCAAGTCTCCTCCCTTAAGACACACCCTTTATAGCTTGGATAAGCTTGGACAATAACATCAATGTCAATTTCATCCAGTTTGATACTCATTTCACTTTCAAGTGATTGAACAAAGTCATTCAAGGTTGTCTGCTTCGCTTTTATTTTGGTGAGAATGCACTTTTTGCGGGCCTGGTTCTTTGAACTAGACTTCTCCAAGCCATCTATGGTGCCTTGAAGCTTCAGAGCATCATCTTTCAAGGATGAAAGCTGTTGTTTTAATATGATGATCTATGGTTGCAATGTTCTTCACAGCCAAATTTCTAGTTCTATCTCAAGACACAACATGGTGAACCCACTTTGGACATTTTACCCCAAACAAAAATGTGTGTTTTTCTGAAAGCCAACCTAATCCAAACTGTAGTTCATCCTGGGACAAACCCAATTTTGAGCCAAATCTATCATCTCAAATTGCTTTAGATCAAAATCCACAAAAGCCAAAAACCAATCTCCTTCAAAATTGCATCTCATTTTGAATCATGTCAAGCCATGTCAAAACCTAAACTTTAATTTTTTAAAATGAACTAAAAATCCATGAAAATCCAAACCCAAATCCATTTTAAACCAAACTTTTGATTTTCTTAAAACCTGAAGGATCCTTTTTTGTGGGTGTTCCCCACATCCCCACAAAGAAGCCACTCTGGATATCTGTGACAAATAGGTTAAAAGAAAATCAAATCCATAAATTTCTAATTTCTCTTAAAACCTCTAAGATTTCTTTTGTGGGCGTTCCTCACAGTCCCCATAGAGATGCCACTTTGGATATCTGTGATAAATAGGTCATGAGAAAATCAAATCCATTTCCAAAACCCAAATAAAAATTTATAAACTTCTAAATTTTCTAAATACCTAAGGGATTCTTTCGTGGGTGTTCCCATAGTCCCCAAAGATATGCTACTTTTGATATCTGTGAAAATATGGCAAAGAAATTCAAAATTCTTATGTTTTTACCAAATTTCATCATCAAACCCTTTATACTTTTTTATCAAAATTTTCAAAATCCCAAGTTTAGGCCTATAAACTATTTTGACAAACTGTATTTTCATCAAGCCATTCATCATTCCCACGGATTAGCTACTGCAAGGTACAATGATTATTACACTGTAATCATTGCACCTCGAGGGGGCACTTGTTGACCCATAAAAAAAGTATTACAAATGTTGCAGCAAAAACATTACAAGGAAATTCCAAACCAAGGATACATAAACCTTGGGATTCTGAAATGACAAGTCAAGTACTGCATCCAGATGTTCAAAGCTGGTGCAATCTAATCAGAAGACTTTAAATGAACTCAAGTTGCAGCAGCTTAAATTTTAGAGTTACTAGACTTTAGTCAGCCACTCAACTCACCAAATACTAACTCCAAGGTTCATTGGCTTAAAACCTAGGAGTCACTAAATGTACTCAAGGTTTTGGATTACCAAAGTAGCTGAAAATCTCATGGCGACTCTAAGGCATGCTTAAGAATGATGTTTCAAAGTTTCAAAATATTTAGACTTCATCTTAACTCAAAACCAAGTTTCAATGACTATTTGCCAACTCCTTAGGGGTTACTCTGGAAACTAACACTTCTACATGTCAAAGCAAGCTCAAACTTAGGGGAATATCTTCAAATACATTCAAAGACTATCCTTCAAAGTTTTGGAGCATTTAGACATCATTTGGACCCAAACTCAGTTCAAATAGTCATCTACTAAGCTCTGTGGGGTCACTGTTCAAAGTGACAACTAATGAAGACCAAATAAGTTGAAACTCCTAAAGGAAGCTCTGCAAAATTCTAAGCCAAACAGACATCATTTGATCCAAATTCTTCAAACATGTCAACTTTGGGTCACGACCCCTGAGCCAAAGGGTCACCGACCAAAGTCCTACTTCCCGATGCACAAAATAAATGAAAATTGGGCATAGAGCTTTAGTCATACACTTAATAGATTCTATAGATTTTTAAGTCAAAAGGATTTCTTGTGATCCCACTTCCACTATATGTCAGCTCAGAAGTCAATGACCCCTGAGCCATAGAGATCGTTGATAAAAAATCCTACATAGAGGTCATTGATAAAAAAAATCCTACTTCCAGGAGGCCAAAGCTAATGAAACTTGGAACAAAGATTTTAAATATGTTCAAAATAAACATTGCAAAGTTTCAAATCAATTGAATGTCGTTTGGGTAGAAAACAAGCTAACTACCTACAGTGTAAGGTGAATAGTGACTTAGAACATGTAGTAAATGGGTCACTGTTGAAATCCTACTTACACAAATCCAAAATTCATGAAATTTATATGGGCACTCCAAGATACTCCTGTTATCAGTCTCTCTAAGTTTCTAATCAAATCGAGGTCATTTGGGCCTCAAACAGCTGAAACATGGACCCATTTTCATAAAAAAAAATCAATGGGGAGTTAACCAACTTCAGAAGGTCAAAACAGGTTGAAATTTCTATGACACACTCGAAATGGTGTTAAAGAGCATACCGCCAAGTTTCGCGAAGATCGGACATCATTTGGATCCCAAACAGGTGAAAACAGGTTGCATACACAAAAGTCCAAAAAATAGGGCCTGGGAGTGACCGCAGCTGTGGTCATTGACTTCCATCGAGCAATTCTGGTGGTTTTGGGCAGTTTCCCACACTTTTTTTTGAATTTCAACCTCCCATAACCTCTCTTCAATTTCCTGAAACTCCCTAAAACCACCTGGACAGTTTATAAAAGTGAGTAACACTTGAAAAAGCAGAGAGACATAGAAAAGGCAAGAGAATTTCTGCAAAAAGCTTCAAGCAAGGCATCCTCCAACACTCCAACCCACTTCTTCTTCTTCTTCTCAATCGCTCAAGGTGAGAAATGGTTCAGAGAAGGAAGGAGAGTATAGGTATTATTTAAAAGAAAGCTATGTTCAAGTATTGGCAAGCCTTCGAAGGATGACATCATTTCCTTTGTTTTTCTCACTTGGGGGGGTTTTCTAGCCATCATAGAAGTTGTGAACAAGCCTCTTTAGGCTTCAATCTATCCCTTGAAAATCATAGGTTCAGAATGCCACAATTTTGGCTTCATACAATACCCTTTTCAGACTTAAACAAAAAATGGTCCGTAAACAACAATGATGATCAGCAAAGGTTTCGATCGATTCCACAGTTGAATTTAATCCACTTAATGGTCATTCAACACCCTAAAGATCATAAAAGTGAGTTTCAGCACTTTTGAGAACTTACAAAATGAAATGGTGCAATACTGAGGGTAAAATGATGGCCTTTTGGCCACTGTTTGTCAGTGACCATGAGCCACGGTCACTAGCAGAGTGTTAGTGACCGTGAGCCATGGTCACTGGCATAGTGTCAGTGACCATGAGCCACGGTCACTGGCACTAGGGCCAGTGACTGTGACCCATGGTCACTCCCCTAGTTTCTCCTTTTTTTTAGTCTTTTTTACACTTTTAATGTATTTTCTTGTACTTTCCAAGTTTGGATCACATCGAGACTTGGCGGAGGGGTTGTAAACTTTTCAACAACATGTAAATAACCTACATCCCCGCGGTCAGAGCATTTGAACCCATGTAAACAAAAGGAAAATTAATGACAAACTATAGTTAATTCCCATTCTTCTTAATGCTTGAAGTGCATGAATGTCGAACTCGAATCCATTACACATTTTCGCCATCTTTTCTAGTGTGATCAATAGGGACGTTGGAAAATCCTTGGCTTATCTTTGTATGTTTAAAAATAAAAGAAAAAGAGATTAAAAAATACAACTGTTTCTTAATTATGCTTGCATTTAAAAAGGAACTACCCGATGAGCCTATGTTCCTTGTGGAAGAACTTGTAATGGAAATAGATCTAGATATTCACTAGACCATGTACTTCAATGGGGCTTCAGGAAATAATATGCATCGTCAGCTTGTAGCAGGAGTCGGAATAGTCTTTTACAGCCCATAAAAGACATATATACTATTGGAAATTTATACTAAAACCATACGTTTATGTATTTGTCTTTGACTAACTTATTTTTTAGTAAAGTTTGTGTTTTCATCTTAATGAGAATTTGTATCGGCAAATGGTTTTATTGTTATTTATTATGCATGTGTGTGTTTGTTATTCTATACAGTAGATAAGTTGGTGTGTAGAGTTTAACTTACACACAAAAGACTTATTTATCGGTTCTTATAGAATATAAGTTATTATTGTTCATAATCTAGATGGAGTTAGGCACACTATTGGTATGATTGTAGCACAATGTTTTAGTAAGCTTGTCTTGGCTACGGAAAACGGTACAGTTTTGAGTCATTATACTAGTACATTTTGTGTGTATTGAATAAGATCGCTTTTGAGTTTATTGTCTTTATACTAACTATATAAAATGATTAACATATAAATAGTTATTATGAGTACTTGTACTCTTAATCCCAATGAAAATAATAGACACATACATTTAATACTTAGCATTTTGATTTACAAAAGAATGAGACCTTTTATAGGTCAATAATTTTAGTAAATTATGACTATTCCATGTGTATGGTGGATATTAGTTTATTGATGGAATCCACACCCCGTACTAGGGATTGATGATATCCCCTTGATGAAGCTAATAAATTTGGATTATGTTAAACTCGGCAGGTAGACTTTGTATCCGATATATCAAATAAGTTAAGTGTAAGGTCTCGAGGAATTACAAAGATATCGATTAAATATAAACGTCAATAATTATTTAATCAATGGATATCTAAAATCTTAACGTGGGGAAAATAATAAGCATTAGTAACAAGAAACTCAAAATATTATTTTGAGAATAAAGATAGGAGTGCAATTATAATTCTCTAGTTGACTGAATTATAATTTATGGAACTAGGATTGTAATTTGAGTCGAATTAGGGTTTTCTATTTCCATAAGAAGCTTATTCCTTATTTCATTTTTAAGGTCCCTATTGTAGACTATAAATATGCGTTATTGCTCTCTAGAAAACCTAACAAGAGAAATCTTGTTTTGAGAGCAAAGAGAATTCGCAAGAAAAGGCCCACACACCAATGCGAGTTCAAGCATAAAGGACTACAGTAACATGTCTTGAGATTTTCGGGTCACTGTAAAACTGATATCAAATCAAAGAGATCTTACAAGTATGCTTCTTGAATTATTATCATCTAAAGTTATTTTTGCAATAATCTGTACTCAATATCAAAGGATCCTGGCAGTTGCCTCCCAACAATGGTATCAGAGCTAATCTTGATACTGCATATGGATTGAACAGAACATAGTAAGATTATAGGTTACTATAAAAAACATGGATATTGCGTTTGCTGTAACTAACTCTTGTTTTGCAGTGAACTATCTAACCTTTGTTTTGCAGCTATTGATCTGGCTATTATGGTCACCATGTGTGTATATTATGTGAATAGATCCCATAAATCAATTCGTGGTTACTGTTTTACATATTTTAAAATGTTTTATGGTGATGTAATTATATTGACATAGGATGTGAACTCCGTTCATCAGGAGGCTTAGGATTCAATGTAATTTTTCACTACAATGTAATTATATCAATATAGCATAGATACCCCTGGACCCCCTTTGTGAAGCGCATGTTTTGAAAAAGTGGCAATCAAGAAAACAAAGGATCCTACTTGACCATGATAGCTAGAAGTCTTTTGCTAGTTGTCTTTCCTTTTTTTATTTTATTATTATTATTATTATTTTTTGTGCTTGGATGTCTATTATTATTATAAGTTGCTAAATATGATATTAGACCTATTTAATAATGTTTGGAATGGTGAAGTAGTAAAGATAGAGTAACCTAGACATCTTGATGACCAATTACTTCAAGATTCTAAATTGATCTTAATTAAACTATTTTACAAGAATTCTCATTATTAAATTACTAAGTGGGAGAGGGAACCTTTTAGTTCCCACTGTCTCTGTCAATGTTTTATAAGAGATGTAATTGATTTATATGTTGACCTTTGAGTCACCCTCCTCATCGGATGAGTAATTATGGAATCTCCAATTCAAACTCTCATATGGATGATTTAGGGTAATTATTAACATAGGTCATTTCTTCATCTGACGGGATCAAATACTGAATAATGGACCTTGAATTAAATGATGGTATACACTTAACTATAAATAACAGTATGCTCTACATCTAAGTCACTACTATTATTTATAGAACCAAAGTCATGGGAGCTGTTTGGTATTACTTAGAACAGTTTGTTGCCTTGAGAGTAAAACTAATAAGCTATGCTTTATCTGAACAAAATATGGTAGAAGTCCTCACATCGAGGCATACTATGCATTGGTGTTTTAGATTGTTGTCAAATTCTTTTACTAATTGGCAGAGGGAGCCATTTTCCTTTTATTTGAATCCAAAGTTCATTTCCCATCATAATTTGTTGATTATGTAATTCTCAGGATTTAAGATGGGTTATTTCAATCCACTTGCTATTATTCTCAAAGAACATAAACTCGGTATACCTAATTA
Organism: Sextonia rubra; assembly: GCA_037013555.1. NCBI lineage: Eukaryota > Viridiplantae > Streptophyta > Magnoliopsida > Laurales > Lauraceae > Sextonia > Sextonia rubra. The sequence goes on from JASUAD010000012.1 coordinate 14,015,295, forward strand.
CATTGACTAGAAAATAAACTTAGATATTGTGTTAATTGTTGAAAAGTACAAATATATGCTTACTTATGTGTGCCGAAAGAAACGTGTGGATGGTTGTACCGAGAGGTGGCCGTCCAGGTATACAAAAATGGATCAAGGCTGATGAGATGATGCGATGTTATATGTTGGCATCTATGTCAAATGTTTTTCAACATCAGCATCAGTTTTCTCCTATTACCTATGACATTACATACAATCTCAAAGGAGATCTTTGGTGATCGGGATCGGGCGGCTAGGCAAGTTGCTCTAAAAGAACTATTTAATGCTAAGATGGCTGAACATACCTCTGTGAGAGACTATGTTCTAAAAATGATGGGATCCTTAAATGAATTAGAGGTCCTTGGAGCTGAAATTGATGGGGAGACCCAGATCGATATCATTCTCTAGTCCTTGATTGATTCCTTTGAGAATTTTAGCCTAAATTACAACATGAATAAGCTCAATTTTTCTCTGGCGGAATTACTCAAAGAACTTCAGGTTGCTGAGGGCCTTCTGAAAAAGCCACCTAGTGTTCACGTTGCTAAAAAAAAAGGTTCTATTTCTAAGCCGAAAGGCAAGAAGAAATAGAAAAAGGGTTAGAATCATAATTCAGTTCCTCAAGGGGGCAACGGACCTCAGGGAGGAGTGAAAAAGCCTAAAGGTAAGTGTTTTCATTGCAAGTAAGCAAGGCATTGGAAAAGCAATGTCCAATTTGTCTTAACAAAGTGAGTAATAAAGGTCAATTTCATTTACAAGTTGCTGAATCATGTTTGGTAGTTATATCTACTGGTACTTGGTGTATAGATATGGAAGCCACTAATCATGTTTGCTATTCTTTTGCAAAGATTCGAAGAAACCAGGCAAGTAAGTGATGGGGAGATTTATTTGCTTATGGGTGATGCTATGGTAGTGGCAACAGTTGTAGTAGGATATGTTTTTCTAAGTTTTAGTAAAGATAGGACTTTAATTTTAAAATATTATTTTTATGTTCCCTCCATTAGGAGGAATTTAATTTCTATTTCCAAGTTGGTTAAGACAGATGTTCTGTTTATTTTAATAAATTTATGGTTATTAAGTTATTAAGTAGACTAAGTGTTTTATCTATTCTGGTTCATTGGTGGATGATCTTTATATTGTTTATCCTATCTCTCCTAAACTGCAACTAACTAAATCGAATAACATAATTACCCTACCATGTAAGAAAAGGAAACCTTTACAATTGAACCAAACGTATCTTTGGCATTTATGCCTAGGCCATATTAATCTAAATCGGATTTCAAGACTGGTTGCAAATGGACCATTAAATTCATTGGAAGTGGAAGTACTTCAGGTCTGCAAATCTTGTTTAAAAGAAAAAATGACCAAGTGCCCTTTTTCTGCAAAAGGCTATATAAGGCTAAAGAACCATTGGAATTAGATCATTCTGACTTATATGGACGAATGAATGTCTAGGCAAGAGGTGGCTTTGAGTATTTCATTACTTTTATTGATGACTACTCAAGGTATGGGTACATTTACTTAATGCACCGTAAGTCTAAATGCTTTGAGAAATTCCAGGAGTATAGGGCAGAAATGGAGAAGTGTCTAAGTAAGAGTATCAGGATACTACGATCTGATCGTGGTGGCAAGTACCTCTTTGGAGAGTTTAGGGATTACTTAGCACAAGAGGGGATTACATCCCAGTTGTCTGCACCAGGTACACCTCGACAAAATAGTGTAGCAGAAAGAAGGAATAGGACTCTTATGAATATGGTGAGGTCAATGATGAGTTATTCAGATTTGCCTAATTCATTCTAGAGGTATGCTCTAGAAATAGCAGCATACATTTTAAACTTAGTTCCATCTAAGTCAGTACGTACTACACTTGCAGAACTATGGATTGGCGCAAACCCAGTTTAAAGCACGTTCGAATTTTGGGTAGTCCAGCGCACGTGCTGAAAAAGAACACTAATAAGTTGGAACCAAGAATGGAAGTTTGTATATTCGTTGGATATCCTAGAGGAATAAAAGGTGCTTTGTTTTATAATCCTAAAGATTGGAAGGTCATTGTTAACACCAATGCCTGATTCTTAAAAGAGGACTATGTAATGAACCACAAACCTAAAAGTAGAGTTGTTCTAGAGGAATTGAGAGGAGAGAGACCTACCCAAGCTTTTCCATTACTAGTAGCACATGAAAAGACACTACAAGATGGAGAATTCGGTATTCTATTACCTCGTCATAGTGGGAGGATTACCGAGTCTCAAGCTGATGGTACTCCAGGTGGTCCCAGCAACATCCCGGGTGATGAACCGGATCAACATGTCGATGATGATACACCAGGATTAGTTTTAGCACAGCATGACACTACTCATACACGAACATAGGATGTGCCTCGTCATAGTGGGAGGGTTTTTTGTCATCCCGAGTTGTATATATTATTAGGAGAGTCATTGAATAGAGTTCCTAATGATCTAAATACCAAACCCTGTGACTATAATGAAGCAGTCCAAGACAAAGGTGCACAGCTATAGCAAAAAGCTATGAAATCAAAAATGGAGTTTATGTACTCTAATCAAGTCTAGGATATTGTTGAACCACTAGAGGGATTAATACCTATTGGTTATAAGTGGACCTACAAGAAGAAAAGAGGAGTGGATGGAAAGGTTGAAACCTTCAAAGCTAGGCTTGTTACGAAAGGGTTTACTCAGAAAAAAGGAATCAATTATGAGGAGACCTTATCACCCGTAGTCATGCTAAAATCCATCTAGATTCTTTTATCCATTACAGCTCATTTCGATTATGAAATTTGGCAAATGGATGTCAAGACAACTTTCCTTAATGGAAATCTTAATGAGTGTATCTATATAGTGTAACCAGATAGATTCATAGTTGAAGGCCATGAGCAAATGTTGTACACGCTTAAAAGGTCCACTTATGGACTTAAGTAGGCATCTAAATCTTGGGACATTCGTTTTGATCAAGCTATTGAATCTTATGGTTTCGAGCAAAACTCTGATGAATTATGTGTGCATAAAAGGTGCAACGACAATGTGGTGGTTTTCTTAATACTTTATGTAGATGACATCCTACTCATTGGAAATGATGTCGGGGTGTTGTCTTCAATTCAAGTATGGTCGAGCAATCAGTTCAATATGAAGGACATAGGAGAAGCCAGTCACATTCTAGGGATCAAACTCCTATGAGATCGAAAACAAAGAATGTTGGCTTATTTCAAGCAGTTTATATTGATATGATTCTTGCCCATTTTAGCATACAAGATTTCAAGAAATGATTTCTTCCTTTCAAGCATGGAATTACTTTATTCAAGGATCAGTGTCCTAAGATACCTGATGAGATAGAAAAGATTAAGGAAGTACCTTAGGCTTCGGCGATGGGAAGCCTCATGTATGCAATGCTATGCATTAGACCTAATATGTGTTTTACCATCGGCATGATTAGCAAATACCAGTCTAATCCAGGGAGAGAACATTGGACTACAGTAAAGCATATACTTAAGTACCTTAAGAGGACTAAAAATTATATGCTGATTTACCAAGCTGAGAGTTTGATACCCATTGGGTACACAAACTCAGACATCTAGTCAGATAATGATGCTAGAAAGTCGACCTCAAGATTTGTATTTACCTTAGGAGGTGGAGCCATAAGTTGAGGGTGTCCAACAATCATGTGCTGCTAACTTTACCATGGAAGGCAAATATATGGCAGCTTCTGAAGCAACCAAGGAGGCAGTTTGGCACAGAAACTTCTTAATGGATCTAGAAGTGGTACGTTTGGTAAAATCACTTATAGTCCTTTATTATGATAATACCAATCGGTTGCTAATGAAAAGGAACATAGGATACATAAGAATGGTAAGCATATCCAACATCAGTATCATCTCATACAGGAAATCGTACAGTGAGGTGATATAATTGTGACCAAGATTGCATTGGCAAACAACCTGGAAGATCCTTTTACAAATAACTTACCAACAAAGAGCTTTGATAGTCATGTGGAGGGAATGGGGTTGAAATAGATGTCAGCATGGTTTTGAGTCTAAGTAGGAGATTATTGAAAATTTATACTAAAAGCATACTTTTATGTATTTGTCTTTGACTGACTAATTTATTAGTAAAATTTGTCTTTTCTTCTTAATGAGAATTTGTATGGGCAAATGGTTTTATTGTTATTTATTATACATCTATGTGTCTTTTATTCTATAAAGCAAATAAGTTGATGTATAGAGTTTAGCTTACACATGGAAGACTTCTTTATCGGTTCTTATAAAATATAAGTTATTGTTGTTCACAATCTAGATAGAGTTGGGCATACCATTGGTACGATTGTAGCATATTGTTTTAAAAGGCTTGTCTTGGTTGCAGAAAACAATTTAGTTTTAACTCGTTATGCTAGTACACTTTGTATGTATTGAACCGGACCACTTTTGGGTTTCTTGTCTTTATACTGACTATGCAAGACGACTAACATACAAATATTTTTTATGAGTGCTTGTACTCTTAATCCCAATATAAATGATAGACACATACATTTAGTGTTTGGCATTTTGATTTACAAAGGAGTGAGACCTTTTATAGGTCAATAATCTCAGTAAATTGGATAACTATACTACGTGTATGGTGGATATTAGTTTATTAACAGAATCCACATCCCATCATAAGGATTGATGATATTATCTTTTTGATGCTTATAAGTTTTAATTATGTCAAACCCTGCATGTGGACTTTGTCTCTAACATATCAAATAAGTTAAGTGTAAGGTCTCGACGAATTACACTAATAGATGTTAGTAATTATTTAATCGATGGATATCTGAAATCTTAACATGGAGAGATTAAAAAGCATTTAATAACAAGAAGCTCGAAATATTATTTTGAGAATAAGGATGGAAATGTAATTATAATTCTCTATTGGACTAAATTGTAATTTATGAAACTAGGATTCTAATTTGGGTCAAATTAGGGTTTTCTATTTCCATTAGAAGCATATTCCTTATTTCCTTCTTAACGTCTTTATTGTAGTGTATAAATATGCTCTATTGCTCTCTTGGAAATATAACAAAAGAAATCTTTTTTTTTACGGCAAAGAGAATTCGCAAAAAGACTCTCACACCCCTGTACGAGTTCAAGCATAGAGGAATACAGTAGAAGATATTGAGATTTTGGGGATACTAAAAAATCAAGATCAAATCAGAGAGATCTGGCAAGTATGGTTCTTGAATCATCATTATTTAAAGTTATTTCTACAGTAATCTATACGCAATATCAAGGGATCCTAGCTGTTACCTCCCAATAATATTCCACACTCCTTCTCAATAACCAAGGGCTTCTCCAACAATGAAGTAGAATGTATAGCCTAATTATTAGCCTAGAACTCACTTTGGAATCCAATATCGATATCCTTGGAGTCTATGTGTATTATAAACTTATCATAAGACAAATAAATTCAGAATATGAAGTAAAGATACCAAGTCTGTTGCTATACCACCACCGGGCTCAATAATTAATGGAGCTATTCACCTTGGTAGCATTCAACCATGTTCCACGATACCAAAATGCCAAAGTACACTCATTAGCTAGTCTAGTAACATCGCTGGCTATACCAAAAAGCGATCAAGTTAAAATTGCAATTGTCGAATGGCTGTTTCTACCTCCTTTGGAAACTGCCCCCACTCCAATAGAATGCTTCAAAGTAACTGAAAGCTGAATCTCTTCTTTTAAGAATTCCTTTCAATACTAGCAGGAACTTTTTATCTATTGTATACTGCACGAAGTCCTATAAAAAAATCCCAAGGATAGAGCAAGCATTCAATGACGAGCTCTCAAATTCCACTTCGATATGCCATAAAAAATGTCATACCGAAAATCCTACGACAGGGTACTCCTTCAATGTGTAACTCAAAAGGAAACAGAAGAAACCCTCAAAGAGGTACACATAGGCTTATGTGGGGCACATTTGCCGAAGCCAAAAATACATGACCAAATCTAGAGGTTAGGCTACTACTGGCCAACAATGGTCTTTGAATCTATAAAATTCACAAAAAGGTGCAGGGATGCCAAATTCAAGGAGACTACATTCATGTATTCATGTGCCTCCAAAAAACTTGCATTTGATTTCCATTTCCTAGCCATTTAAAGCTTGAGGAATGGATATTATCGGAAAAATCCACACGCCATTGAACCAAGGACATCATTTCATCTTAGCTACCATGGATTATTTCTCAATGTAGGATGAATCAGCACCCTTAATAGAAGTAAAAGCAAGTAAGTTTATCAACTTTGTAAAAACAAACATCATCTGTAGGTTAGAGGTACCAAAATGGTTATACCATGACAACGAACCACAATTCAATAAGGAAAAGTTCTATAGGTTTTGTGACAAATATGGGATTCAATGTTACCCGTCTACAACCTATAACCCTGCAACAAACGGCTTGGTAAAAGCATTCAAAAAAATGATTTGCAAAATACTAAAGAAAATGGTCTAAGACGAAAAAGGTCATGGGCCACAAAAATTGCCCAAGCACCATGGGCCTATCGGACTACCATGCATGGTCCCACTAAGTGTACACTGTACTCCTTGGTATGTGGCTATGAAGCAATGGTACCCCTAAATATACAACTTCCTTCCTTTCATGTGGCTCTCACAAAAAAGCTCACATAAGAAGAACACGTAAAGTTAAGACTCTAAGAACTAAAGAACCTCAAGGAAAATTGACTAGCAACCCGACAAAGCATTAAGTTGCATAATTCTCAAATAGCCAGGGCCATCGATAGAAAGGTAAAGGAAAGGTCATTCAAAAAGGGTAACTTAGTTTTAACTGTAAAAAAACCAGTCACTCCAACTCACAAATTAAAAGGAATGTTCAAGTAAAAATGGAAAGGGCCATTCTTCATTGACAAGGTCTTTTCTAACGACGCCTACACTATCCTCACTATCATGACCTGAGCCCTAGAATCCATAAATTAGGGTAACCTTTGAAATGTGACACACTTACTCCCATAAAATCCCCACTTGTACCTAAGTGCAGACAAAATTCCACAAGGGATATTCACATTCAATCACGTGTAAGGTACTTAAACGGACATCTGTTCGAGTATACAACACACGGAAGCATGTCAATATCACCTATAATTTCAACTTTTCATTAAACATTTCAATAGTATCATTCCACAAATGAAACTATCCAATTCTAGCATTAAAATGGACAAATATATATATATATACATCAAGTCTACTAATAACTTGTACAACCCAACCATGATATGAACATGTATGCAAATATAAATATCAAGTATAAACATCTACAAAGGTCCTTTATAGAAAGATATAAATACTATGCACAAGGAACTAAAAGATATACATGTCTAGATCAAGTTATAAAGTAATAGTCTATGTGGATGCAATCATATATGTTAGAAGTCCCAAAAACCCAAAATACACCTCCTTAAGATAATAGTGTGTCACTCTAAGACATATGGATCAGTCAGAAAGCCTCTACTATCCACTCATCAAAGCCTAAAGGAACAACTAAGGTCCCCTCCTCTGACTCCTTTGTCTCTGCAAGACCGATATAGGAATTTGAGCCTATAACACTAATGAGATAGCTATGAATAAGACTATCCAGCAAAACATAAGCATGCTTAAAGTAATACAAGCTGTGTCTAATAAAATTTATTGACAATTGATTACAAGAGATCAATTTAAGGCTACTAGGCAATATTATGCATTTGAATAAACTTGCTTTCCGAATCAATAATGAAAACATATTCAATTTGGCTACTACATATAACTATATCCTCCCAGCATGGATCCTTAATTGTGGTACTCAGTGCCCAACAACATTTGAGACCTTTAGTTTCTGAAGTCTGAAAATCCAGATAACAACTGTAGTGGTAACACATCATACGACTCAAATTCGACTCCATCGAGTCTTATAAGGGTGAAGCTAAGTGGAGCCTGACTAGTTCTAATCAATCGTTAAATTGAATAAGATTTCAGTCTTTATCAATCAATTTTAATTTCAATTGTTCTAACTAAATTCATTTCACATCAGTATCAATTAAAAAATAGGATTATCAATCAATATACGTCATTATAGACAATGATTCAATAGCAAGTAAATCAATCAATCAATGCAACATCACTATAAACAATGATTCAATAACAAATTTAGAGAACAATAATCAAGTAAAATAATATGCAATGCAATTCAATTTATGGAATCAAGGAATTTACTAGCCAAACCTATTCTAATCACCCATAGCCTTTAAATATCCATTCCGTTGTCATTTTAGGTTATTTGATACGCTACTATCTTCGCTTGATGTTACACTGTGCATAAATGTGTGTCAGAGTCCCCTAAACCAACACCATAGTTAAGTGCTATACATCCAAGTGATAATACATGAATAATTCCCAACCAAGAATATTCATGCATAGTTATTTACCATTGGGGACATTATCAGGTTGAGGGTTCCCAAAACTGAGGACCTAATAGGTCATTTAGAGTTTTAAAGTCCTAAGGTTCATTTTCATATCACAATTAACCTCAGGGTTAATTGTGAAGTGTTTGAGGATCAATTGGGGAAATAACAGAACCCCTAGTTAATTTAGAAGTAGTCTAGAATAGACCCTTCAAAGTTGACAAGGTCCGCTCGAGCATGGCCCCAGGCTCTCTCGGGTGCCCTTGGTTTTGTTTCCAACAAATTACGACTAATGAATTTTCATCAGTCTACTCTGCACCCAAGCTCCTATACGTGCTCACACACGCTCAAGCGCATTCTCCAGAAATCCTATTTGGAATTTATGGATCATGCTTCTTCTTTCATTTTCTGTACCTGCATAAGGAACCACTAGTTCCACCATCAAAATACATTCATTCCCTATTTCTTTAACACCATTTCATTCCACTTTCATCATTCACATATACTTCAATGCATATTCAGTCTCCATTTATCAATATTAAATAAGGAATAAGCTGAAAAATCATAAAATCAAATATTCTAAGGTAGAATCAATACATTATCAGCATGCATTCAACATAAATCAGCTTATAGTTGCCTTGATTGGTGATGTTACAGCTCTACTCCAATCTTCTAATGCTCAATTACAAGGATTCCCCAATTTTCCAAATCTTAACATGAAGAAATCAAGAAAATGTTGATAATCTTGGATGCATGTTTTTCCAAAGATTCCTACTAATTCATTCAAATAAAGAACAAAAATAAATTTGGGAAGGAGACTCAACTTTAAGTTATTGTAAAGAATATAATATGTGGATTCTTTCCATTCAAACACATGGGAGGAAAGAGGACAAGATAGAGATGGTAAGAATGGCGAGTTGCATGTAATGAAGAGAACTCTACTTGACTCAATTACAAAATAATAATCTGAAATCAATTAAGGATCCTTATCTAAACTCAATTTAGAAGGAAAAAGAGATTCCCCTTCCCCAATTCGAGTAGATGAAAAGGAAAAAGAGGAGATGGGAATGAAAATGGTGTCTTGCCTCTCCACATGCAAGCTCCTTCACTTGATTTGATGAAGAAGGAAGGAAGAAATTGAAAAGGGAGAGGAAACCCCTGAACGCCTAAGAGAAAATGCCAACTGATATGGCTTCAGCTATTTTAAGTGCTGGTTTTCTAGAATTTATAAAAAAAAAAAAAGCCTGATTTCTTTCTTGTCTATTCATTTTAAGCATTTGAAAGTCAACTTGACCCAATTGATGTCAAATGAGTTTGAGCCAATACGAAGTTCGATGAGTTCGACGAGATGATTACAATGATGACAATATGAGGCATGTATGATATAAAATTACAAAATTTAGAATTACGAAGAAGCTTTTTATTGCCTAAATGGTGTCTTCATGACCTAAATTCGAACAACCCAACTCAAATAGGACTCAATAGATTAATTCTAATATAATTATACACTAAACATAAATATTTAAAATAAAACTTAATTAATTAGCTAGCAATCATGATTAATTACTTACTAATTAAGCTTAGATTGGGTTAGAGTATTACACTCACCATAAAAGGAGACCGGTGTATGATTCCAATCAATGGAAAATTCTTGAAGTAGTATTATTCTTAAGGTACCGCTTTCCTCATCCATAAAACAAGCAAGAGAACTTACAGCAAAACATGCAAGCCCTCCACAACAATTAGTGGGAAGTAAGTCATGGACCCTAGGCAAAGTCATGCACTAAGTCATAGGCAAAAGTCCATACAGTTGAACCCTCTTGATGGCGCGAAAGGAATAAGTCAAGGACCCTAGAAAAATTCATACACCAAGAAACCGGCCAATGTCTACTCATATGACCTTTTTTGGTGAAACAAAACACACAGGTCCCAGACCCTAGATAAAATCATACTCCAGCCAAAGACCATTTTACATTCTGGTCATACATACAAATCACTCAAACTCATGCAAAAAAAGAAAAAAAAATGGGATAAGTAAAAACATCCACAAAAATTCTTCATCTATTCATTTCAAAAAATCTTTGTTACATGACAAACCCACTGCATAAAGAATTGCTTGATCTATTTTGAGAAGTCTTGAAGCCTTGCGGTACCTTGCTGATTCAAACGAGCCTTATAACCCTGGGTAGCAAATTCAAAAGTAGTGCATCACTCTTCATTCCAAGAATCCCCTTTGCATATTGAACCGAATTGTTTAGCTCAACTTCCCCGGCGATTAACTTATCATTGATGCCCCTCACCTTCTCAGTTACCACTGTGTGAGCTTCTTATTCTTTGGCATAGGTCGTAAGGAGTTTAACTAACTTCTTATCGATTGGGTTAACCTATTACTTCAAAGATGATAAGGAGTTCTTAAGAAAACTCTCCTCAAGAGAATCTCCCACTCTTGATTACTTAAACTTCAATACTTATCATTCAAAAACTCTTTTCTTGTCAAACACCACCCTCTGGTAAAAATTAGATTGATCTGGGCCAACTCGCCCTTGCCAAGTCTCTATTTCCTAAAAAATGGCATCAAAGATGGTCATCAAAGGACATATATCCATCACACCAGCTCCTATTCCCAAAACCAGATCAACCAAACTTTGGAAGGAGCCAATAAACCTAATATTGCGAAAACCACCAATAAGAAGCAACATGGAATCTTTTACAATCTCAATGGAATCTAAATCATCCTTAGTGGCATACTTCTTATCAGGGGGGTTGTCCTTTAAAGGAGCGACTCAAGCCCACCACGGCAAGCTGGGAGGTTATCAGCACCTCCAAAAATGGACTCTAGTCGAGCCACAAGATTTACTCCAATCTCAACAGCAACCGCACTCGATACCGGAGTTTTGGCTGAATGCTTCCTCTTCAAGGATATCACCCCCTTGTTGCCTGAAGCTACATAGGCCAATGAATTACCAGTACGTCCTTTACCTTGAACTACAAGTGAGTGTTCAATGTTAGACGCTACCTGTTGCTGTTGGACACCCCTTCCACGGTATCCTCCTCTAATGTCCCAGTATAAAAAGACTCCTGACTCGATATGGCTAAAGACAAAGGGACACATGCACCGTGAGCTATATTAGGATCACCTTGACTTGAGCTTTCTTCGTAAGATCCCTTATGAACAGCATCTGGGTTCAAGCTTGTAGATCCCATAGCCACAATATTGTTGCCTCATAAAAGTATCCTCCAAAGTTACAGACTCAGTAATAACGTCCTCCAAAGTTACAGACTCAGCAATAACGAGGGAGACTCCTTCAGTCAGTACCATAACAGCCCCAATTGGTGGCCTCATGCAACGAAATATGGACAACCATAGCAGTCATTTCACCTTTGTCAACCTTTATAGAGGTTGGATTTTAAAGTAACAACTGCCCTTTCAAAGTATCCTTTTCAAGATATTTTCAAAGGCCATCACACTGGAAGACTCCTGTTGAGAAGTGTTGTGGCTCTGATACCAATTGTTGTGATTTTCTGACAATCACCCGTTGTGTGCATCCATGGAATCACAAGATCAACACAAAGCAAGCCACACACAAGAAGAGACACCGAGATTTACGTGGTTCACCCAAATAGGGCTACATCCACGGGCACAGGAGGACGAACATCTTCACTATAACAAGTAAAGCATACAAGAGATTCCCACACTCTCACATCATCTCTCCTACGTGGTGTGGGATCACCACGGGCAACCGCCGCCGCCGCCGCAAGATCTAGGGTTACAGACTATACATATATATAATCTCCGCTTTCTTGGCCACCAAGAAAGCCCCGGTACAATTACCAAAATACCCTTGACCTTAAACTAGCCCTTGGCTAACCCAGTGACTCATCCGGCTAAACCGGAATACAAGACATAAACCCAACAATCTCCACCTTGGCTTGAATTCCGTACAACTCGAGCTACTAGGAGATAAAACCGGCAATGTCTTCACGTACCCTGCTGAATGGCACGTCACTGCACCAGGGATGCAGTCTTCTTCAACACTTTGACATGTTGAACCAGCACATGAACTTTGAACAAAGTTCATCTCGTCAAACTCCACCTCGAACTAAAAGCTCGAAACCATTGACGAATCTAAGTGATATCTGAATCACTCACCATCCTGCCCCATCTTCAACATCACTGTGAAGATCCAATCACCACAAGCATGCAAGTAAAACAGATCGGGAATACAAGTCCAGATGACCTCACAATTGCAGAAAACCTCTGCCTCCGAGCGGTCAAAAACTCCATTTGACCTGGCCTCCGATCAACTGCTGATGCATCAGCTCCTCCTTGTTGCTTTTCCGACTTGACTCTGGCAAGATGAATAACATCACATGCGATCATGTCATCAGCAAACCCTTTGCAACTAGGCCGGCGACTCCTATTATTGGGTTTGCAATAACAACCAGGTCAAGCAGACCCGATTCTAGCCTTAATCTACATCTGTTCAGATCTTCTCCCAATTTCTGCATCAAACCATAGATCTCGTCACCACGAGCACGCTGGAAGAAACGGATCTAAAATCCGACTCAGGATGGCTCCGATAACGTAGAAACAAGTTTTTACGCTCCAATCGATCAAACCTCCTCCTTGACTATCAAACAGCCAATCAACCTCTTCCACTGCGTAGATCTGCTCGAAACGAGTCTATAGGCGCAAACGGATCTCTGATCGGACATCGGACGATCAAGATATCGCAGAAACAATTTCAGTCGTTGAAACTGGTCAAATCTGGCCTTTGACCGTTGCTGACTTCACTGCTGACGTCACTCTGCTGCACTGGGCTGAACAGCACACGGGTCAGGTCGGACCCGACCCAAACTGGCTCGGAACTAAACTGCAATATGTGCTGGGCTGGACCGTCTGCAAACAGGTCGGGTCAAACCTGACCTGACCCGGCCTGAACCTGCTGACTGGGCTGGACCTTCTGATAACGGGTCGGGTCGGACCTGACCTGACCCGGAACCAAACCGCCTCTGAACTGCTGGGCTTCTGTGCGATCGGGTCGGGTCTAACCTGACCTGACCTGACCCGTAGCCCGTTTCTGCCAATGGGCTTGCGCTTCAATCGAGTCGGGTCGAACCTGACCTGACCTGACCCGACCTTGGCCCGAACCCTTCTTCTTCTTCCTCTTTCCTCTGTCTGGTTCTGCAACAGGGATGTCCGAGTTCTTCGTCCTCGGTGACGGTCAGGTGATCAGCGGTGGCGGGCCCGGCGGCGGGGTACAGCGGCGGCAGACGGCGTCCTCTCCAGCGACAAAGAAGGCGAGAATCCCGGCGGAGATCTTGGTGGTGACTGCAACGATGGAGGCGCGCAATTTTCGGTTCCACAGCGCTGATCTGGCAGCCTCTCTTCGGTCGTTTCTCCGTCTGATCCGGGCAGAGCAGCAGCGGCGCGATTGCGTCTTTCTTCTCCGGCGATGGTGAGGCGCGAGAGAACAGCAGAAGCAACAGGCGAGATCCTCTTTCTCAGATCTGGAAAACCAAATCCTCTGTTCTTATGACGAAAACAGATCCGAACCCACTCTGCAAAACCGATTCCTCTCCTTCTCAGATCAATCTGTGCGAGAACATCGAAACTGAATTTCGAGAATTTCGGATCTGATCTCGAGAACTTCGGATCTGATCTTATCTTCTCCGATATACCCAGAGAACAAGAGCCTCTCCTCCCCAGTTCTCGTCTTCACTTTCTGCTTCTGGCAACAGCAACAGTGGCTCATAATCTCCTATTCATTCTGTGATTAGATCACAATCGCACCAATCGGCTCTGAGAGATCTGAAACAACATGTGAATCTTTTTCCTCCCATCCCAGCGAGACGGGAGAACCAATCTCATCTTCTCCTTCTTCGATTGGAAACTCTAATCCGTGGCTCAACTCCCGTGATCTCTGATTTTTCTGCAACGAGAATCGCAGAACTCCGGATCCTCAAAGAAGATCCGATCCGTTAATCTTCCATGCACAACAACCACCAAGCCACCGAGCGATCTCCACCTCGCTCAGAAACCCGAGGAACACCAACCTCGGCTTTGATACCAATTGTTGTGGCTCTGATACCAATTGTTGTGATTTTCTGACAATCACCCATTGTGCGCATCCACGGAATCACAAGATCAACACAAAGCAAGCCACACACAAGAAGAGACACCGAGATTTACGTGGTTCACCCAAAATAGGGCTACATCCACGGGCACAGGAGGACGAACATCTTCACTATAACAAGTAAAGCATACAAGAGATTCCCACACTCTCACATCATCTCTCCTACGTGGTGTGGGAGCACCACGGGCAACCGCCGCCGCCGCTGCAAGATCTAGGGTTACAGACTATACATATATATAATCTCCGCTTTCTTGGCCACCAAGAAAGCCCTGGTACAATTACCAAAATGCCCTTAACCTTAAACTAGCCCCTGGCTAACCCAGTGACTCATCCGGCTAAACCGGAATACAAGACATAAACCCAACAAGAAGAGCTCTCATCCAAGACAATCTGCTCTGCTCGAGTAGCTCCATTCAGCAAAGGAGGTGATTGTTCATGCTCCACAGAAAGTTCTGGCCTTGGCTCAATGATGGGGTCTGCCACGTATACAGCAAGCTAGGTTACTACTAGCCAACAATGGTCTTTCATGTTAAAAAATTTTCAAAAGGATACAGGGAATGCCAAATTCATAGAGACTACATTCATGTACCTCCGGAAAACTTGCACCAAACTTTAGTTTCCTGACCATTTGAGGCTTAGGGAATGGATATTATCAGAAAAATGCACCCAGCATCAATATGGGATATCATTTCATCTTAGCTGTTATAGATTATTTCTCTAAATGAGCTGAGGTAGCTTAACTAAAGTAAAAGCTAGCACAGTTATCAATTTTGTAAAAACAAACATCATTTGCAGGGTTGGGGGTACCAAGATGGTTATACCATGATAGCGAACCACAGTTCAATAATGATATGTTCTATAGGTTTTGTGACATACACAGGATTCAATGTTACCTATCCATAGCATATAACCCTACAGCAAATGGCTTGGTGGAAGCATTTAACAAGACGATTTGCAAAATACTAAAGAAAATGGTCTCAGTTAACAAAAAGTCATGGGGCACAAAAACTACGTACTCGAAGCAATATGGGCCTATCAAACTACTATACGTGGTCCAACTAAGTATATACCGTACTCCTTGGTATACAGCTGTGAAATAGTGGTAACCTTTGAAATACAACTTCCTTCCTTTCACGTGTCCTTAACAGAAAAATTCACGTAAGAGGAAAATGCAAAGTTAAGACTCCAAAAACTTAAGTGCCTCAAAAAAAACAACTGGCGGCCCAAAAAAGCATCGAGCTGCACAGAGCTCAAATGGATGAAGCCTTTGACAAAAAGGTGAAGGAAAGTTCATTCAAGAAGGGCGACTTAATTCTATCTATTAGAAGACCAATCACTTTAACTCACAAATCCAAAGGAAAATTCAAGCCAAAATGAGATGGGCCATTCGTCATTGACAAGTCTACTCCAGCTACACCTACATTGTCCTCACCATGGAAGGAGACTAATGTATGATGCCAATCAGTGGAAAATTCTTGAAGCAATATTACTCTTAAGGAACCGTGATGAGTCTTTAAAAATGCATATTTTCATACACATTTTGACCCATTTAAGGATTTATTGAGTCAAAAGAGCTTCATTTAGTGTGATCTAGTAGTTTCAAGCATTTTAAATTTATTGTAGTGCATTCCTGCATAATTTGCTTAAAATCATACTTTGTGCTTACATTCATAAAAGCTACCAATTTTGGAAATCTATTTTTGGAAAGTTTTGTGAAAATTATTTTTCTCATGAAATAAGTTGAATTTTCATCACCATTAGTTCATTCACATAAAATCATGAAAATTGGTATGCATTTTGATTGTCATTTCATGAGAGATGGGCACACAGTTATGCATTTGTGATCTTAGGTTAAAATTATCTTTTCACATAAATTCACATTTGTTTTATGGGAAATTGATGATATGGGTCCCATTATCAAAGAATTGAGGCAAAGAAGTTATTTTCAAAAGAAATTAGAGAAGAATTGAATAGAGGAAATAAATTGGAAGAAAAATGCAAAAGTTGGCTTCATGGTCCCGCGCACACATACACGTGTGGGGACACACTTGTGGAATGTTCAAAAAAGGGGTCCCACTCTCTAATTGTTAAAAGAATTCAAACTTAATGTAAGAAAAGAAGACCAAGGTGGATAGAATTCAAGGAAAGAAAGTCAAAGAAGGAGAATTCAAAAATAGGAAGTCATCCCATTTTTCTTTGGATATGATACATTAAAATGGTCATAACTCCAAATCAAGTGTCAGGTTTGGACAATCTACCTACCGTTGGAAAACTCTTTTCGAGTAGATATCCACAAGATCCAAGATTATACCATTTGAAGTTAAAACGACAAAGATATGACCTTGGGAAATTTATTATACATTTTTAGTCGAGGTTGAGATTGTCTCAACAAAGGTGGGCCCTATCTTTTGGTAAGTGTTAGCTAAAAAAGTGGATACACTTAGAATTCCAGCAAGAGAAGGAATCTTATCTCATCTCAAACTTGGAAGACTTGTTAGCAAAGAAAACAACTTCCCAATTTAAGGAGATCTTTGCTACAAAATAGGATTTATGGAGAGAAACAAGGGGCTTTAAACTCTTATAAATTAAAGGCATTGGCCTCCCATACTCGTCATTGAAGAATTGCCCACCTCCCACCTCTAGATTTCTACACTCCATCTCTCCCTCTCTTGTCTTTACATCTTAAGTCAACAAGGAGGCTTTGCCCTAAAGCCACACTACCAACCTTGAAGTGTTCAACTAGAAGGAGGAATTTTCATCCACCCTAGTATGTAATTGTTTGCTCTTAATTTTCAATCTTATGTAAAAATATTTTCATGCTAGTATAAAAGTTCATTTCTTTTCAAGTTTTCTTGTTTTAATTTTGTGGTGTTCATAATTTTAGTCTTGTTTGTAATTAGGTTAATTTTCATTCTTGTTTAAATATTGAGATAGAATTAGAATCACAACTACTAACCCATCTTAGTATCCTTTTCAATATACCTTGTCTCTTTGGATCCATAGTATGTTTGGAGGCAATACAAGATGGAGTTAAAGAGATTTAAGCAAAAAAGGATCAAAGGTTAATTCTGAAATTTATTTCTACATTGAATGAAGATTTGTTTTTCTCACTTGGAGTTGACAAACAATTTTTTGGCACCGTTGTCGTGGAGCGCTATTTAAGGTAACTTTTCTAACTTTCCCTATTTACATAGCTATGTGGGTGTGATTTAATTTTGTGTCATCTTTCTAGAAATAAGAGAACATACATGGAATGTAAACCACCCTAATTTAGAATAGAAAAATACATGGAATGCTAGAAAGGAGACATCTCTCTGATTTTTAGAACTTTCTAAAATTGGAAAAAGGTTGATGTTTTCAACTTGACATAACTTCTTTTTGGAAGAAAGTACACAAAAAGTGATCTAATCACTGTCCTTGATCTTCAAGGTGTCCAAGAAAGCCTTTGCCCCTATAGTGCATGATAGCTTGTCTATTTAGAAAACTAGTCCTTCAAACGGGTCCATCTATGACTCTACCACTTCTTAGTGGCTAACCTAGCTGAATTGGTTTCATAGGACTGGATTGGAGAACTAGAGGAAACTTTTCAGCTTTCGGGAGTTATTGATGCTTTTTGTATCATTTAAAAAAAACAAAAAAATCAAAAAGAAAAAAAAACGAAGTGATTCCAAAAATGGATTGGTGGGAATCCACAAACATGAGGGGACTTAACAATGGGCAAACCAATGGGAATGGAATCAATGTTGATGACCCACCGAAGTCCTAGCGTGCCTTGTGCGAACAAGAAAAGATTGCAAAGTTATATCAAAGAAATTGTTCAATTAGATCTTATGAATGGAAGTGGGCCAATTACTATATCATCATGAAAATGAGGATTCTGTGGAGGATCTTAATAAAATGACTAGCTCAGATAATCAACCAATAAGGTTCCCACATAATTACCAATACCCCACACAATCATTCACTCCTATGGATGTGGGAATTCAATGGCGAGCTAAATTAAAGTCAAATCAAAGGCAATACCACAATGAAATGGGTAAAATATGTAGTCCAAATTGGGATGATCAATCACTGGACAATTGGTGAACGGGCCAAATATGGATCATGTCTCTTATCCTCAAGAATTTATTCTGGACAGGTTGTATGACTATCCCTCACAAGATACATCATATGTACCCCCTTCTTCTCCCTAGTCATATGCACCTCATGATCCTTCTCCACCAAATGGTCATATGAACCATAACCCCGAAAGAATTCTTTAGAGAATACTTTAGCAGAATTCATTGAGTCCACACAAAACACCATACAATCCATTCAAGATCATACACAATGCATGGAAAGCATAATGACTTCGATTAGTCAAATATCGTTTGAAATGAGAAAAATAAATGACACCCTTGGAATTAAAGATGATCCTATATTCATCGAAGATCTTGTTGATATGGGTCACATAAACACACAGTGGATATCCAAGGGTACACATGAGAAGATGGATGATGATGTGATGCGTGAACTAATTGATGAATCACATGAGCCCATGTGCCCCACTTTTCCTTAGTATCGCCCATTCCATTTCATCAAAGAGGAATCTATGCCCTTTTACATAAATCCTTTCTATGATTCAGATTCCTCTGATGAATTTGGCATTGCGGTCTTTCACAAATTTGATGTTCCTATAATTGAGGAAACCGCAAATGAACCTAATGAGCCTCAATAAAAAGATTACAATTGGGAGGATGACCCCATTTTTCAGAATTCTGAGTCAAATAATCTAGAATCTTTGGAATCATTTACTGACTTCTTCATGAAATTTGATGACCTAACTCTTAGAGAAATTGCCCTCGCATTTACTATTAGAGAAATTGCCCTCACATTTCTTGGCCATTAATGTTATTCAGAAAAACTTATGGAATTGGAGAATAGTGGTCCCATTCAGACACCCAAGTCCAACAATTTGGAATCCGTTGAGCTCATGCCTAAACAAACTATGGAAATCAATTTAAAAGAATTTGTGGCACGCGAGGACCTAGGGTGACCCAATTGCTCATTACATGCTCTGCTATTTTTCAAAAATCCATTTTTAAAGGAGGAGGAAGAAATTTTCTTTGTGGTCCCTTCTTCACACAATGTATAAGAACATGCAGTCCTCATGTTCATTGAGCCCACTACCAACATGGTTTCATCTCTTTCTGTGCTGCTTATAAACTATGTGGAGGAAAAATTCATTTGGGATCTGGGTGGACTCATGGTTTCGAACCCAGTAGTGTAGGTTTTTTTTTTCTTTTTAGGATAGATATTTTCTTTTAAAGTAGCTTCTTATATTTTTGTTCTTGTTTTTCTGTTTTGTCTAACCTTAGACAAGGAGTAGCTCAGACACATCTTCAGGTAACTTTTTCTCTTACCCTCCTTTACATTTATGTTTCCTCATGTTACTTTTACAGTTCTGCATTGCATGCATAAACATTGAGAATGATGTTAATCTTAGGTTGGGGGTGGGAACAAGCACGCTTGTCCAATTTGAGATAAAATTTTTTTACTTTTTGTCACTTTTTAGGAAACTTTTCAATTTTTAGGACCTTTATTTTTTGTCAACAGTTATTTTTCATTTTAGAAAAAGAAAGTTTTCAAAAGAATTGAAAAGATTTGAAGTTATATAGAAATTTGGAATTTTCATACTTTTGGAAGGAAGTAAAAAAGAAAGTTTGCATTATCTAAAGGAAAAAACCTATCAAAAGATTACCAAAACTTACTTTCCACATATATACACATATACATTTTTTGACATTTTAGATAGAAAGCTTTAATGTTGTTTTTAGAATTTTTCTAGAGAATACAATGTGAACTTGAAATTTAGTTTGTAGAATATTTTTATTTCTTGGTTCATTTTTGGTGAATTGTATATATTAGAACCAAAATGAATTAATTTGGGTGAAATGAAAATTGCCACTTAGTGTTTACTTTCGATTTGAAAAAAATAAGAGAGAGAGAAAGATGAATGATGAATTATAGCCCAACGAGTGTCCGTAGAAATTTTCAAGGGATATGTGTGGAAATGCATAAGGACTAAGTTTGCTCCTTAGATCTCAACTTTTGTTATATCATATGAACTTAGAATTTTCTACATTGAAAAAAGTGAGTAAAGAGTGTCCGTAAGAGTTTGCAAGGAAGTATGCGCAGAGAAGGACAAGGACCAGATTTGCTCTCTAGATTCTAACTTTTCTTATATCATATGAACTTGGAAACCCTTGCATGTGAAAAAGATTGTGAGAGAACAGAGGCCAATCGAAGTAAACATTAAAGTGACAACCGTCTTAGTAGCTTTGAGAGGAAATTTATTTTTGCTAAATCTCAAGGGATCAGACTATTTGAAGGAAAAATTCTATTTTTGCAGCACTATTGTGGAATATTTGAAATTGGTTTTTGATGTATACAATTTTTCACCATGCACACAAGTTGGTTTGAATTTGAGAAAGTTTTTGAGAATAAAATCATGGATTGGACTTTGAAAAGTCTGAAAGTGTAATTATTCCAGATTTCGAAAATATCCAATTTAAGTGAATTTTCTTTTGGGAAATTTCTTTTCTCCCTTATTTTTGTTAAGTTTGTTTCTTTTCAACAAATAAAAAAGAATTTTGTGGGTATATTTACTGCAAACCCTCATGAGGCACAACTCGTCCACTAAGGAGAACGTAAGGGTTTAAGAACTTGCTGCATATGCTAAATGTAGTCGAGAGTACCAATGAAAATGGCATTGCATTCATGTTTACTCTTCTTACATTGCATTAGTTTTAGGTTAAATTAGGTTGGGATGGAAGTCTCATAATTTTTGCAATTTTTTGCTAAGGACTAGCAAAACGTTAGTTAGGGGGGTGTGATGAGTCTTTAAAAATGCATGTTTTTATAGACTTTTTGACCCATTTTAAAGATTTATTGAGTCCAAAAAGCTTCATTTAATGTGATCTAGTGGTTTCAAGTATTTTAAATTCATTATAGTGCATTCCTGCATAATTTGTTTAAAAATCACACTTTTTGCTTGCATTTATAAAAGCTGCTAATTTTGGAAATCTATTTTTGGAAAGTTTTGTGAAAATTCTTATTCTCATGAAATAAATTGAATTTTCAATACCATTAATTCATTCACATAAAATCATAAAAACTGGTGTGCATTTTCATTATCATTTCATGAGAGATGGGCCCACAATTATGCATTTGTGATCTTAGGTTAAAATTATCTTTTCACATGAATTCATATTTGTTTTGTAGGAAATTGATGATATGGGTCCTATTATCAAAGAATTGAGGCAAAAAAATTCTTTTCAAAAGAAATTGGATAAGAATTGAAGAGAGGAGAGAAATTGGAAGAAAAATATAAAAGTTGGCTTCATGGTCCCGCACACACATACACATGTGTGGGGACACACTTGTGAAATGTTCAAAAAAGGGTCCCACTCTTCAATTGTTACAAGAATTCAAACTTAATGTAAGAAAAAAAACCAAGGTGGATAGAATTCAAGGAAAGAAAAGTCAAAGAAGGAGAATTCAAAAATAGGAAGTCATCCCATTTTTCTTTGGATATGATACATTAAAATAGTCATAACTCTCAAATCAAGTATCAAATTTGGACAATTTGCCTACCGTTGGAAAACTCTTTTTGAGTAGATATCCGTAAGATCCAAGATTGAACCATTCAAAGTTAAAATGACAAAGATCTAACCTTGGGAAGTTTACTATACATTTTTAGTCGAGGTTGAGATTGTCTCATCAAAGGTGGGCCCTATCTTTTGGTAAGTGTTAGCTAAAAAGGTGGATATACTTAGAATTCCAGCAAGAAAAGGAATCTTATCTCATCTCAAACTTGGAAGACTTGTTGGCAAAGAAAACGACTTGCCAATTTAAGGAGATCTTTACTACAAAATAGGATCTATAGAGAGAAATAAGGGGCTCTTAACTCCTATAAATTAAAGGCATTGGCCTCCCATACTCTTCATGGAAGAATTGCCCATGTCCCACTTCTAGATTTTTACACTCCATCTCTCCCTCTCTTGTCTCTACATCGCAAGTCATCAAGGAGGCTTTGCCTTAAAGCCACACCACCAACCTTAAAGTGTTCAATTGGAAGGACGAATTTTCATGCATCCTAGTATGTAATTGTTTGCTTTTAATATTCAATCTTATGTAAAATAATTTCATGCTGGTAAAAAAGTTTCTTTCTTTTCAATTTTTCTTGTCTTTAATTTTGTGGTGATCATAATTTTAGTCTTGTTTGTAATTGGGTTAATTTTCATTCTTATTTAAATATTAGGATAGAATTGGAATCACAACTATTAACCCATCTTAGTGTCCTTTTCAACATACTTTATCTCTTTGGATACATAGTATGTTTAGGGCAATGTAAGATGGAGTTAGAGATTTGAGCGAAAAAAGATCAAATATTAATTCTGCAATTTATTTCTACATTGAATGGAGATTTGTTTTTCTCAATTGGATTAATGACCCAAGATAAAGAATAAGACCTTAAGACAACACTTCTAATCTTTTTGAGCCCAAGTTAACATAAGAAATTGAAAGAACAATATTACCACCTTTGACTTCCGTTGTTTACAACCTTTGACTTCCTGTACTTTTACATTTAATTCTTGCACCTTTTATTTAAATTTCTACACTTTTATTTTAAATTTCTGCACTTTTATTTTGGAAAATTGAATCTTCATGATTTTTGCATCTTGTTTACATTAGGAAATTTAAATTTCAGATTTACATTCATATATAATTCTTGTTTTAATTGCATTCTTAAGTTTAGAATTTGCATTCATATAAATTGTTTAGTTTTAGTAAGTTGCTTAACCTATGCTAGTTTCCAATTTTTACTTTAGTTTTTTTTATTTGGGAAAGTTTCTATTTTCTTTCACATTATTTTAAGTAGTTTCTAACATTGTTTAGTTTTTTTATTTTTAGTAAGTTTTTAATTTTAGTTTTATTTTATTGGAAGTTCTAACATGTATGTTATCTTGTAGTAACTTTGTTTTTGTTTTTGGAAGTTTGAGATTTAGGAGTTTTAGTTTTAGTAAGTGTCTTTTATTGTAATTAATTTAATTTTGGAAAGTAGGAATAATGATTGTAATTTTTAGCGTTTAGGCTAGTTTTAGATTTATATTTAGGGCAGGCACAAGTTGAAAACTTCTTTAAAAATAGTTCCATGTGGATTCAACCCCGTACTTACCGGGATATTACTACATCAGAGTTCTGCACTTGGAACTCACGATCAAACTGCTTTTCTCATCCAAAAGATAAACAAGAGTTCTTGTAACATAGAATCCAAGCCCTCCCCATCAACCAAAGAAGAATAACTCAAGGACCCTGAACAAAGTCGTACACGAAGACACCTGTCAATGTCTATTCATTTAACCCCTCTCAACCAAAACAAAATGCATAGGCCACAAATTCTGGATAATGTCACATACTCAGACCCCAGTCAAAATCCATTCTTCACGGCTTCTGTCAAACTCAAGATATGCAACACCAAACCACTTAACAAAAAGGAAAATAATGAAGACTTAAAAAAAATAAAGACTTTATTCAGAAAAATGTTCATTACATTCTCCAAAGAGGAAATTACAAAAAAATTGTTTGATCTGCCTCGAGATCTCTCGAAGATCGGCTCTCGACTGTTAGTCCAGATGAACCATGTAAGCATGAGCAACAAGTTTGGTGACGACTTTATTAATCGTCATTCCACATGCATTGTCTAAGGATTTAATCAAAGCATTCAGCCTTGCTTTGTATGCACCTAATCTACCAGCAATACCCTCCAACTTTTCAATTACAGTTATAGGGATGCATCGTCATGCGCATAGGTGGCAAGAAGATCAAATAGTCTTTTCTCAGCTTTCTTAATCTGCTTCCTCTAGAACTCCAAGGATCTTTCTAGATTACTACACTCAAGGGTATGACTTACTTCCTCTTGTTTGAGCTTTAGCATCTTTTAGTAAAGGCCTTCTTATCATGCACCTCTCTTTGGTAATAGCTCAAAGGGTCTTGACCTGCTACCTAGCCATTCTTCCATCACTTCAAAAAGTCTATAAAAAGAGGTATAGTCAAAGGCCTCACGTCAATCATGGTGGCTTTAATACTCAATGAAAAATCCGCAGCATGACAAAGAGTGTTGATTGACCTCAATGTACTAGAAGACAAGGCTTGGACGTGACCACTCAATGTAAGCCTCATGGTCTCCTTTGCCACTTTGATGGAATCCTACTCTTTCCAAGTGGTATATTTTTTAAAAGGAGGCTCAACCTCCAGAGAATGGCTCAATTCCACTGCAATGACCCTGGTCGGATTGGTAAGGCCTTCAAAAACAAACTCTAAATGAGTCACAAGACTCGCACCAACCTCAACAGCAGCCGCACTAGACACAAGAGTGTCGACAAAGTGTGATCGTGCTGAAGTGTCATATGAAATGCAACGGATTCAAGTCCAACATTCACACATTTCAAGCATTAAGAAGAATATAAAAAATAATTACAGTTCATCATTAATTTCTCTTTCTTTACATGGGTTCAAATGCTCTGACCGGGAGGACACAGGTTATTCACAAGTTTTGAAAAATTACAACCCCTTCCTCTAGTCTAAGATGTGACATAAACTTGAAAATTACAAGGAAATACATGAAAAAAGGGCATAAAATGTAAAAAAAAAAAAAAGCAGGAAGGTGGTGACCGTGGCCCACGGTCACAGACAAACAGTGGCCCAACCGACCACCGTTTGTCCTATTTTCTTCTCCATTTCACTTCTATGATGCCTTTAGAGTGCTGAAGGTAGTGTTCTTTGACTTTTGGAGTGTTTAATAACCACCAAGAGTGCTTAATTTGGCCATCAAATTGACTAGAACCTTTGGTAATCATCACTTTTTTGTTAAGGATTATTTTTATACAAATCTAGAAAAGGTGCTTTTACAAGCAAAATGAAGCGAAAGTTGTATCATTTTGAACCTATAATTTTCAAGGAATAGAATAAAGCCTAAAGTGGCTTGGTCACAACCTCCGAAATGACTTAAAACCCTCCCAAGTAAAAAAACCAAAGGAAATAGTTTTCATCCTTTTTATGTTTTATGGCCCTTGCACCCATCTTCTTTAAATAATACGCATGTTTCTTCTCCTTCTCTAAACCATCTCTCACCTTAAGTTAGTGAGAAGGAGAATAAGAAGTAGACTTAGAGTGCTTGAAGTACCTTAGATGCCTCGTGACCTTGCTAAAAACTTTAGAATCCTTGCTTCTAAACTTCCAACCTTGCTTTAACCTTTCTTCAAAGCCCAAGTGTGTCTTTTATAAGCTTCAGAGGAAGTTGAGATAGTTTCCAATAGTTGTAAGGGAGTTACACTTCAAAGTAAATTAAAATAACTCCCAGAAACTATCCAGGATCAATTCACAGAGGTCGCGGTCACGAATAAGGTCCAATTTCGGATTTTTGCATATGTGACCCGTTTTCATCAGTTTGAAGCTCAAACGATGTTCGATCTTCACGAAACTTGGAGGGTTGCTTTCTAACACTATTTTGAATGTGTCATAAAAAGTTCAACCCGTTTTGAACCTCCGAAGGTTGGCAACGCCACCCCCCCTTCTCATGAAAATGGGTTTTTATTTTAGCTGTTGAAGGCCCAAATGACTTCGGATTGATTTGAAACTCAGAAGGACTAATGCCAGGAGCATCTTGAAGTATCCATCCAAGTTTAATTTGGTTTGGACTGATGGAAGTTGTATTTTGAACAGTAACCACTTGTTGCATGTTCTAAGTCAATGTCTTCTTGCACCGCAGGCAGTTAGTTTGTTTTCTACCCGAATGATATTCAATTGATTTGGAACTTTGGAGAATTAACTTTGAACACATTTTGAGTATTTGATCCAAATTTGATCAGCTTTTTCCTCCTTGAAGTTGGATTTTTAGTCAATGACCCCCATGACTTAGGGGTCACGGACTCCTAGCTGACATGTAGTTGAAGTAGAGTTAGATGAAGTTCTCTCAGCTTCAAAAATTGCAAAATCACTTTCGAGTATGACTTAAGCTTTGTGTCTAAACTTCATCAACTTCAGTAGCCCCGGAAGCAGGACTTAGGTCAATGACCCTATGTATTGACCCAAAGTTGACATTTTTGTTGACTTTAGGCCAATGACATCCACTTGACTAGAGATTTTATAGAGTCCCTCCTGAAAATAATTTAAGCTTCCTGCATGAGTTTCAGCAGATTCTAACATGTAGAAGTGTTTGTTCCCACAATGACCCCAAGAAGCTGGAAGACAGTCACTGAAGCTTGAATTTGAACTGACATAATGTTCAAATGCTTTGAAATTTTGAAACATCATTCCTAAACATAATTTGGAGTTGCCATGTGATTTTTTAGCTACTTTGGTAACGTAGAAGCTTAAGTGTGTTCAATAACCCCTAGATTTTTGAGCCAATGAACTTTAAATTTGAAATTTGGTGAGTCAAGTGACCAAGTGAAGTCCACTAGCTCCTAGATTTTAATTGCTGTACTTTGGGCTCATTTGAAATCTTCTAAGTGAGTTGCATCAATTCTGAACTCTAGACGTAGTATTTGACTTGGCATTCCACAATCGTAGGGTTTATGTGCCCTTGGCTTGGATGTTACTTGTAATGTCTTCACTGCAGCATTTGTGATTTTTTATGGGTTAACAAGTGCCCCCTTTGAGGTGCAATGATTAAAGTATGACAATCATTATGCCTCAAAATAGCCAATCTGTGGGAATGATTAATGGCTTGATGAAATGTAGTTTGTTAAGATCGGTTGTAAGCCTAGACTTGAATTTTTTATTAAAAGCCATAAAGGGTTTGATGATAGAATTTAGTAAAAACATAAAGGTTTTGATTTTCTTTGCCCTATTTTTCACAGATGTCAAAGGTAGAATCTCTGTGGGGGACTATAGGGAATACCCAAAAAAGGAAATGCCTGAGGTATTAGAAAATTCAAAAATTTATGAATTTGATTTGGATTTTAGAATGTGGATTTGATTTTCTCTTGACCTATTTGTCACAGATATCCAAAGTGGCATCTCTGTGGGGACTATGGGGAACACCCGCTTAATGATCCCTAAGGTGTTAAGAAAAATCAATGTTTAAATTTGAAATGGATTTGGGTTTGGAATTTCTTGGACTTTGCTTTATTTTCAAAAATCCAGGTTAGATTTTGACTTAGGTTGACATGAGTCGAAATGAGACGGAATTTTGAAGGAGATTGGCTTTTATAGATTTTGATCCAAAGCAATTTGAGATGACAAATTTGGCTCAAAATTAGGTTTGACCCAAGATGAATTTGAAATTTGGATTGGATTGGCTTTCAAGAAAACACAGCTTTTTATTTCTTTTTGCAAAATACCCAAAGTAGGCTCACCATGCTATGGGAAACCATATATTTTTTGTCTTGAGTAAAACACCTGAAGTGGGTCCGCCATGTGTTGTGGGAATTTGGATGTTCACGTTTGAGAGAGTGGGCCACTAATAGTGGGTCCCACTGCTCAAAGTAATAGTGACCAAGGGTAAAAGGTTCACCGTGCGTTGAAAAGGTTTGAATCACTGCACAAGATGACTTTGGTCACCAAACCATGGAACCCCCTATTGAAACATGCTGTGTTTGTGGGAGGAAGACTGAAACAATGACCATGGGCTTAAGAGGAGGAGCTGTGTCTGTGAGTAAGAGGGAACATGTCGTGCACCCCATTGCTTCAACCGAGCTGGATTCATGGGAGAAGGTTTGTAGCCCACCCTTCAATAAACTTAAGGTGAACAAACTCTATCTGAGGAATGTAAAGGTTTGGTAGAACTTTAGGCTTCACCATCTCACCATGCGACCTATTCTGCTTAACCACTGATACAGTCTAAGTACACAGTTGGCTTTTGTAGTATGTGAAAAGTGTGGGTGGTTGAGAAATGACAGTCCACCTGATCCTTAGCATAATGTAATGTGCAAGTTAGGTCACCATGGCCTCTGTGGGAATTTTCCATTGTCCAAAAGCATGCCAGAGCGTATATCTTTTGCTTTTTGATAAGAAGGTTATTCCCCTTAAATCTCAACAAACATGAGAAGTAAAAATCTCATGGATATGATCAGTCGGTTAAAGAAACTGATGAAGATAGGATTAGCCTCCATCACATGTAGCTTTAAGTATGATCCCTAATGAGCTTTTTATGGTAACTTTCTTAACCACAACCTCCAAGGCTAATTTATCCTTCCTTATCTTTTTCGTGTCCAAGCAAGTCCGAATGATGTCGACCATCTTTGTGGGAATCAAGCCGCCAAACACTGATGAAGTATTCTACCTAAATTAGAGTGTACATTTTGAGTGAGGAGTTTGTGAGTTGATTTTGCATTTAAATTGCATTATCGGACTCCCACAAAAATGTCTAATAGTCCTATCATAGCAAGTCACCATGGGACTTTGGTTGCAAATATAACAACCAGTTAAAGTACATGTTTGAGTACTTTGCTTTTGTTTGTTGAAGATGCTGTCTTGGGAAGGTTAAGTCCTTCTGTTGGCTTTAACTTCGAGTGTGGAGAATGAAATAGTCTCTAGTAGTTGTAAGTATAATAAAACCACAGGATATGACCAAAGTTGGGTGCCATCAGGCCATCAACAGTTACTTTTTGTCTTTAATGCTTGAATTGTTATTCTCTTGTTGAAACATGCCATCCGCTTTTACATTTTTCATTTTCATACATGTTGAGTTTGTTTGCTCTTTATGATGTATGTAGTTGCTAGCATGCATTACTTGTACTATGCTGGCATTTCTCGCATTGGATGTTGCATCCCTTTGATAGAGTGCACACCAAATTGCCCACTAAAAGGTCTTAAGGTGCCTAGACATCTATTTGGACTGGGAGCCTCGATTCTGGGACTTAAGTGTGCCTTGATGCCAATTCTTAGTATCAGAACTAAGTATTATTTTCTCCTTTTAGATTTTTACTAAGGGAAGAAACTGCTAAAATTTTGGTAGAATCCCATGCCTTAGCCATTTTTTGCTATTACTGATGTCTTTCCTTTTTTTTCTTTTTTTCCTTTTCAGATAGAAAAATCAAAAAACCAGTTAGCTTAACTTCTGGTGCATCAAAGAGCCACTCTAAGGGTAGAGCTACAAGTAACCCTAATGCAAGGGACCCAAATGAACTGTTTATGCTACTTTGAAGAACCAAAAACCAAAACTTTGGCTGTGAGGAACATTGCAACAATAGATCACCACATTGCAGTAAAAGCTTTCAGCCCTAAAAGATGATACTCTAAAGCTTCGATGCACCATAGATGGCTCGGAGAAATCTAGTTCAAAGAACTAGGCCTGCAAAAAAAGTATTCTTATCAAAGTAAAAGCAAAGCAAACAACCTTGAATGACTTTATTCAATCCCTTGAGAGAGTATTAAACTGGATGAAATTGACACTGATCCTACTGTTCTAGCTTATACAGGCTATAAAGGGCACGTCCTGAAGGAAGAAATTCTGAATGCAAGGGTCTCATTGCCTCCACTTCTTATTTGACTTTTTTATCTTGATCAGCCTGGGTGGCCATGTATACACTGACTTCATTCTTTGTCATTAAATTTCAAATGTATATCAAAGGAAAAACTTTTCTTCTGCTCCATTTTGTCATTGGTATGGATGCTTGGTCTGATTTTGTGTGGGTGTTTGATGTAGTTTGTAGGATTGTTTGTTTAGTATGGTTTGTTTGGTTTGGTTTTCTCAGACTTGTATGAGGGTGCCACTTATAATCTTTTGGATCCGCAAATCAATAGTAAAGGAATCATATAGATGGACATTATCGGGTGCTCATATGTGAGGCTTTCTTTAAGGTCCATGACTTAATCCTTTTGATGTTGAAATGCATTAAACAAGGTGGATGTTATCTAATGCCTATGTGTGAGGCTTCCTTTCGGATCCTTGACTTATTCCTTAGGACAAAGACTTGGTTTTGGTTATTGTTTAGATTTTGGTTATAAAGGGCCTACAAAAGGGTTTATTCCATATAACTAAAGGTAGTCATATAGTGTCTACAAAAAGACTTATTCTATACAACTGAGGGTTAGCTACATGAGATCAAGAAAAAGACTTATTCCATATAACTGAGTTTTGCTATACAGCATCCACAAAAGAACTTGATCTATAAGCAGTATGTTACAAGAGGTCTTGTAGCGACATTATCCAAGCAATGAAAACTGACTAGAGGGATCAAAGGACTTGATCCTCGTAGTCATTTTATACAAGCCTAAGGGATATTGGTTAGGAGTCATAGGTTGTGAGGCTCAAAACCTGAGGATTTTAGGAGTGAGGATGTACACTGTGCATGATTTGGGTATGCCAATGACATTCAAATATAGTATTTCTTGAGAAGTTTTCCATCGATAAGCATCATACATCTGTCTCCTTCAAGTGTGAGAAGTGCATAGGCGCCGTTAGAGTAAACCTTATCGACCACGAGAGGTCCTTCCTATTTGGGTTCAGATTTGCCTTTTGACATGTGTGTGGAGAACATTGGCATTTTGACTGTAAGAAATAAGTCTCCTTTCTTGTAAGCTCTGTATTTGACCTTCTTATTAAAAGATCCCGCCATATGAGCTTCATAGAGCTCAATGCATTGTCGAGCAGCATGCTTCATCTCATCGAGGTTTTATAACCTTTAATCTCTTAGCTTGGCATTCTTTCCTTCATTGTATTTGTTTATCACAATTACCCAAAGAAAAGAAAGTTGAATTTCCAAGGGTATGACAGTTTTACAGCCATAGACCAAAGAATATGGTGTTGATTTGGTTAGACCACAAATTGTAGTTATGTAGTCCTACGATGCTTCGGGAAGTTTGGTACTCCAGCCCTTTTTGTTGTCAGAGACCATTTTCTTCAAAATTTTGCAAATAATCTTGTTAAAAGCTTCAGTAAGTCCATTAGCTGCAGGGTTCTATGCCATGGAGGGATAGCATTGGATTCCATATTCGCCATAGAATCTATAGAATTTGTCATTATTGAACTGAGGACCATTGTCATGATGTAGACATTTAAGTACCCTAAACCAACAAATGATATGGGTCTTCAAAAAGCTGAGGACTGTATTTATTTTGACTTCTGCAAGAGGCACTGCTTCTGCCCATTTGGAGAGGTAGTATGTCGCTACCAAAATAAATTGATGACCACGTTCTGATGGTGGATTGATTTTGCCAACGATGTATATCCCCTAAGACTCAAATGGACAAGAGGTAGATACAGAATGTAGATATTCAAGTGGTTGATAAATCTAATTGTCGTGGATTTGGCATTTATTGCATTTCTTTCCAAAATTGATGGTGTCAAACACTATGGTAGGCCTATGGTAGCCTAACCATCAAATCTTATCATGAAGCTTTGGTCCAACCTAGTGGCCCCACATAAGCTAGAATGAACTTCTTTGAGTGCTTAATTGGCTTCTTTTGGTGACAAGCGACGGAGAAAACTCCATCGTATTACTTGCAGTAGAAAGTCTTCGAAGGCTTATCAAAGTGAAATTTTAGAGCTCGCCTTTGAACACTAGATCTGTCCTTAGCATTCTCTGGCAGGACTCCATAAAGAATGTAATCAATGAAAGAATCTTTCAAGTAGTTGAATGACTTTTGGAAAGATGAGATCCAATTCTTCATCACATTAAAGCAATCTACTACTGCTTTATGGGTGTCCAATGGAGGTAGAAGCCTATTCATTTGTTTGATTACCAATTATGAATCTCCATAGACTCCAAGCATATTGATGCCTGATTATAAGGCTAGCTCAAGACCCATAATCAATGCTATGTATTATGTGACATTATTTGAACATGGCTTGATAAATGAGACGGAATGAGGTCATAAAATTTTTCTAGACTGCAGAAAATGATTCCAACCTTGGATACTAGATCTCCTAACTCATTAATTTTGGAACCCCCATCAAAATGCATTATCCAATATAAGTCTGGATCAATGGTGGATTTCCATATTTGTTCAATGACGAAAACTAGCTCCTCAGAGAGATTGTCTTTGAATTTAGAATCTTCCAAAAGCAGATGTTCTACTAGAAAATCACCAAGAGCCTATCCTTTCACCGCTTTGCAGGAGTGTATCTGATGTCATATTGAGAGAGAAAAATAGGCCATTTGACTAAATAATCCCTCAATGGACCAGCTTTTGTCACAACTGTCTTCAATGGGTTGACGTTGGAAACCAAGTACACCACATTAGAGAAGATGTAGTGACATAGTTTCTATACTGCAAACATCAATGCAAGACATTCATTTTCTACTAGATGATAATTATGTTCAACACCAACAAGCATACATGACAAATAATAAAAAGCCGCCTCTTTACCCTCATCATTCTTTTCAACTAATAATGCCCCCAAGGAGTGATCAAGATCTCAGATATAGAGGATGATGGGTTTGCCTAAAATCGAAGCAGAAAAAACTGCTAGGTTTGTGAGATACCGTTTGATATCTTGAAAGACATCTTCGTAACCTTTGTCTCACACAAATTCAACTCCTTTCTGGATGAGTCTAGAGAATGCTCTGCATTTCTCAGACAAATTTAAGATGAACCAGCGAACGTAGGCAAGTTTGCCCTATAATCACTTAAGTTCTTTGAGAGTCTTGGAGAAGGCATCTCCAATATAGCTTTAACTTTGATTGATCTCTTTGAGGGTCAATTTTGCATATGTGGCAACCTCAAGCGATCGGGTTCAAGACTTAGTTTTATGACTAAGTATGATAGCCTTGATTTTTTGTTGAAAAATTAGTGTTACACATTCCAATGGTTACCCTTTAAATGGTTTTTCCAAGCATCTATAGGATAATGCTCTCCATCTGTTGATAAAGGACTATGTAATTTCATTGTCTCCTTGCCTTGTACTACTGAGCATGACAAAGGTGAAAGTTTGATCATCCTCTTGGAAGTGGAGTAAGAACTTCTCTTCCATGATAGGCCATGTCGTGAAAGTGAGTTCTGGTAACTGTTTGTACCAATCAAAAGCAACTCTTTTCAATGTATCGATGAACGGCTTTATCTTTAGTGCCTCCAATTCTAATAAGTTTCTGATAAGTGATTTGAAATTCACAATATGCTGATTTGTCAACCCCTTCCTAAGGTATGGTTAAAAAGTCGAAAGTTTATAATCTAGTAGAAATGAAACCATATTGAATTCCAGACGATACTTGGGTTTGATAACCTTTTTTTTCATCCTGGTCTCCACTTTTGATTTTGTCAATATCTCTTCAACTTCCTTAAAGGTTACATGTTTTTCAGGATCTGTATGAAGACCCAGGATTGACGAATAATTGCCAAAGGAACTTACAACTCTCACCTTGTCCATCAGGGATTTGATTTGGGCCATGAGCAGGTCAAGTATAGTTGCATTCCTCTTAATCATTGCCTATTCCCTTCTGTCAGCAAATAAAGGATTGACTTGAGTTTCAGTCGGACCACCTAACTTATCTGCCAAGATTTTTAACTAGGTAGTCAAGTTGTCTATTTTAGCTCCTTGTTTCTTGACAATGTCACTGATGTCGTCCGCTTGATTTTCACAAGCATCTTCATCATCGGCATCTTTGCTTCCACTAGCATCATCATTCCTATCCTTGTTAATCTGACTCCCTTCAGCTATAAACACCGTGTACTGACGGGGGTAGGAGGATGTTAATGTTTAAGGTGTGGACTAACTATCTTCTGTATCTAAGATAACGATAGGATCCTTGTCAGAGTCTATACCAACATGAACTTCAGAAGTCCTACTTTAATGGGGGTTTGAGTCAGACTCTTGTGATTGAGTCCAAGCCATACTCCAAGTAATTCTTCCAGCTGAACCTAGTCCAACCATGCATGACAAGGTCAAGTCTGGATCATCTTCTTTAATCACCCATTTTTGAGTGATTTTACACTATGACAACTTTTGGGTTTGATCCCTGTAATGAGCCAAAGCTTTCTTCCTTGTTTAAATAGCTAGTCTGGCTGCCAAGGTTTGATCTTTGAACTAGCAACCAATGGCCTAGAAGTGCCAGGAACTCATTCCTAATCCATTGGATCAAAAGTGGGAAGCATGAGGATGTCGAGAGCACCTCTTTTATTCTTTTTCTTCTGCTTTTTCTTTTGTTGGAGAGAATCTTTAAAGTGAGCAAGATCAGTCGAGTCATTGAGGACCAATCGCTTAACCTTCTTTTGGTGTTCAACAGTATGTGATAGATGTTGAGGTAAAGATGGCATGGTTGGTACTATAATGATATAAGGTAGATGCCTCTTGCCGAACCTTCATCTCTCCTTCTGAGTTAGAGGGTAGAAGGTATTGTCTTTAAGTGAGGCTAAGAATTTGTTCTTAGCCTTGTTTGATTTTGAAATGCGTGGTTGCGGTGACCATGTACTGCATCTGGGAATGGATGCATGCTTCTGAGCATTCTTACGAGTTAAGTGCTACTGAAGGTCCTCTGATACTTAATTATTAACGACCCATTGGTTGGGGCCAAGTAAATGATTTTGAGCCTTGAGTAGCTATTGAACACGGCTTGCCAAATACTATTGGCTTGTGATCCTTGAACCGGACCTGTCTTGCCCCCCCAGACCAGGCTTAATGATGTGAAGGCTACTGCATCTTGATTGCATCTTGCGTTTAGGTTCCTCTTGAACATTGTTGAAAACCTCAAAAAGATTCTAGGCATATTTGGAAACCTAAGGTTTGGGAGTCTCGGTCTTCTTTTTGGACTTAGGTCATTGATGAACCACCTATTCAGATCAGAAAAAGTCATGGAGCCCATAGGAGTAAAGAGTCTCTGGAAGACTGAGACTCTTGAGGCAGGAGTAGTTGGATCAATTCAAGCCCTCTTTGAAGTTCTTATAAATTGGTTATTCTGAGTTATGGAGATTTTGAAAAGCCTCTCCTTGGCTTCATTGAATATGAGGATTAAAGAAC
Organism: Sextonia rubra; assembly: GCA_037013555.1. Lineage (NCBI taxonomy): Eukaryota > Viridiplantae > Streptophyta > Magnoliopsida > Laurales > Lauraceae > Sextonia > Sextonia rubra. The sequence goes on from JASUAD010000012.1 coordinate 14,050,819, forward strand.
CCATGTTTTTTTTTTCTGCAAAACAATAAACCCAAAGGACAGTATCCATTTTATAACCAACATAGCTACCTCTTAGGCTAGCTGAATTGGTTTATAAATGCCTTTTGAACCAACATGGTTTCTTTATTGGATAAAGTAAAATAGTCAAAAAAATGGGTATAAACCCAATCTCATTATGCTATGCTAACTGCCCTAGATGTCAGAATTTTTGCAGCATTTCGGGACTATGTAGTCAGACTTAAAAGCATACTATGCTGACTAGACCTGTCTACCAAAATTTTGGCAGCATTTCAGGGCTCTCTTTTGTTAGACTTATAAGCAAGAGGGTTGATCCAATCAAAGGGATAGGGCCCACAGGATCAAGCCTACACCATTACTGCAGTGATCATACGAGATTCATCATTGCAAGACTCCGTACAATGCATGACTACAATGTCATTATTCTTATGACTGATTTGATATAAACATATGTTTAGGTCTTATAAACGTACTAGTGATCATATAGCCAGTAACGTAAAGCTTTTGAATTGAATTAACTCTCTTCGATTTCATAAAAGGGTGTTAATTTGGTCTGTGCACTTCAAGGTGCAAGGTTCATTCATTTAAGTCGCAAAGGATGCACTTCAAGTGCAGTATTCCTCCATTTAAGTGACAAAAGGATGCACTTCGAGACGCAAAATTCCTCCATAAATGCTCCCAAACCCATCATAGACAACAAGGTCTTGAATAGGATGTCTTCAAAGTCAAACAGGCCCATCTGGAGTCAAAATAGGTCAGTGACCGCAAGCCCACAGTCGCTTCCCATTTTGCACTATACTCTGTGGTCACAGCACCTTTTACACAGCATCTTGCAGTCACAGCACAGTTTACACTGCATCCTACGGTCACAACACTTTTTACATAGCACTATACTATCACAGCACTTTTTACACAGCATTCTAAGATCACCGACTATTTTACACAGCATCTTACAATCACAGGCCTACACAGCACTTTGTCATGTATTTTAGCACTTTTTCATGTCTTTTGGCCAAGTTTGATCACAAATTAGAGCAAGAATTTGCTAAACGGCACCAATTTTTTGATCACGCACGAACCATGATGTGAAATGCAACAAATTCAAGTCCAACATTCATACACTTCAAGCATTAAGAAGAATGGGAAAAATAATTACAGCTCATCATTAATTTTCCTTTGTTTACATTGGTTCAAATGCTTTGACCGCTAGAATGCAGGTCGTTTACAAGTTTTAAAAAATTACAACCCCTCCTTCTGGTCTCAAATGTGATCTAAACTTGAAAATTACAAGGAAATACATAAAAAAGGGTAGAAAATGCGAAAGAAAGAAAGCAGGAAGGTGGTGACCGTGGCCCATAGTCACTGGCCCCTTACCAGTGACCATGGCCCACAATCACTGATAGACAGTGGCCGAAACGGCCACAATTTATCCCCGTTTCTTCTCTGTTTCGCTTTTATAATGCCTTTAGAGTGCTGGAGATTGTGTTCTTCGACTTTTGGTGTGTTGAATGACCACCAAAAGTGCTTAATTTGGCCGTCAATCGATTAAAACCTTATGCAATCATCACTTTTTGGTTATAGATTGCTTTTGTACAAATCCAAAAAGGGTGCTTTATACAAGCAAAATGAAGCCAAAGTATTGTCATTCTGAACCTATAATTTTCAAAGAATAGAATAAAACCTAAAAAAACGTTGTGACGTGCTTTGACTACCAATTCATTCGGGTCTTTTATCTAATTATTTTATTTTATAATTAATTTATTAATAATTCTCACAATTTATTCCCAAAAAATTTACCATAAATACATTCATAAATATCTAATAAAAATCCCACTTATCGAGAAATATGTGTTTTACCATTGACCCAAATTGAAAAAAAAAACCATTTATTAGGTGGGATGAGATGGGCCACATAAGCGAGCTAGGTGATCCACTCCTTGCTTTCCAACTTCATTCAAAGTAGAGGATCTGATCCCAAATAGCTCTTTTATAATTCTCTTTGAAAACAATAATAACCATTTCATCTAAATTATGAAATCAACAAAAGATCAAAATTTTCTTCCATCAACGTCGAATTTCACTCGAGTACATGTCCATAGTTATAATGGTGGACCTAAGACTTTGATATGAGGGGTAAGGACCCAAACAGATATTGGATTTTGGGAACAAACCTTAGATTTTCATGTCGGTTTTGGACGTAGATGTAGGACTTTTATATAAATCTTCAAAAAAAAGCCAACATTTTCATTATGGTTTTAAAAGCAAACTGTGTTCCCATGGGTTCAACCACCCCACATCGTTGTACTTGAGTCTTCCTCTATAGGTACTTGTTCATATCATGATCTCAGGCAGCTTCAGCTACAATTACAATCACATAGAGCAATAAACATTATAATTATCCCTATATATTAAAAGGGGGAAAAAAAGAGCCAAAACAAGTGTAGCATTGAAGGTGGCACATGAATATTGAATATCAATATAAAAAGGATCAAGATTTTTCATGAATTGATAATATTATGTGTTGGAGAAAGAAAATGATTCTTGTTTTGAGTTATGAGTTACGAATTACAACCAAAGAGTTGCAAACAAAACCCTAATCATCGTTGCATTAGAATGAATGGAGATTGAGAGAGAGAGAGAGAGAGAGATGCCTAAATGTGAGAAATTGTGTAAGGTTTATTTTTTGTTTTTTCTTTTGGTGTAATTGGTTAATTCATGGGTTGGACAAAACTCAAAGTCCAACTAGGTTGTAATTTTACCTTTTTTATATTGGACTATAGCAAGCTTCGTTAGGTCACTGGCATGAAGGTTAGTATTTGCAGAAAAATGGTTTGAGAAAAAATGGTTAAATTTCTCAAACCGAGCATTTGATTAAGGCAAGCTACCTACCATTAGAAAGCTCATTTCGAGTAGATATCTGTAAAGCCCAAGCTGAAATGACAAAGTTGCAGCTTTGAAAGTTTGCAAAAATTGTGTTGTCCATAATTACGTAACTACCATTGTGCGAAATTATGAAATTACCGTTGCTCGAAATTTTTTCTTTTTGTGCCCAGATTAGTAAGTTAAGTTCTATAATAAGTATTATTTTGAGATACATATTGTGGGTTATTTAAAGGGTTTCTCTATTAACCTTAAGGGGCAAATCTCATTATTCTAAGTAGAGAATACATATTAGAAATCTTTTTCTTCTTTAGAGCTTTTATTGGAGAGTTTGTGCTAAAATCTTATTTTAAAGAGTCTAGCCTTCTACATCTCTTATGGAAGATTATCTAATGAGTCAAGTAAGGTTTGGATCTTTTGCAAAGATAGACAAGTGGTTGTGACATGCATATCTGTATAAGAAGAATCACAGTCCTTAGGTAGCACGAGAACCAAATAAGGGCTATGAGTATACGTTCTTGCACTGCAAAATTCATAGTGCTTGATTGTTGTCCAGTTTAGACTCATGGTTTTTTTTCCAATTTGGGTTTCTATATAAAAATCGTGTCTTCTTATGGTGGTTGCTTGTTTGATTTACTTTTATTTTCCACTGCATATTGTGTGTTTGTTTGCAATATAGAAAATTACGTACTTGAAGCACCCCAAATCTTTCAAATGGAAAGGAGAAGAGCACAAGAATGCTTGTGGAAGAAAGAGTGACCAACTACACTCTCATCAGTAAAGGAGCAAGATCCAGCTGTTTAACAATCAATTACATTCAATTACAGCCAAGTCCCTTAGCTGGGCCGCATTTTATAATCTCCTTTCTCCATCCATTCGCTTTTCACATGTTCACATCGGACATCCTGCATAAAGTTAGAACGTTCTATTTCATTGGTGAGGGCATTTATGTAGTGGACTAGGGCCTTTCAAAATCAGATCCTCTAAGGCCCACTTCCATTCAAATTACACTCTTGTGGTGTATTGGCACTGAACCAAGTTAGCTCCGGCAAAAGAACAACCTATTACCCGAGTGGTAAGAGGCACCATCTCTTACATGGCCAACCATAGTTCAAATCAGGGCATTTACATTTTCCTCACCCGGAGGTTGTTCCATCTCACTCTACATTTTCTTTTCTCACCAAATGACTCTCTTACTTCACCCGAGGTCTTCTTCCCTCATCAGAGAGCTAGGGTTTCAATCCCCAAAGCTAGGTTAAAAAAAAAGTCAGCTCCAACAAAATTGGGTCCACCACCAGAGTAATCACATGTAGAAGATTTATAAGATATAATTTTTATTTTTATTTTTTATTTTGTGGGTTTCTTCTAGGAGATGAAGATTTTCTTTTTGCAGCTAGGTTTTGTTGGACTTTTAGTTTTTACAGCTCATTAGAATTTGATTTCTTTCTTTTCTCTTTTTCATTGGTTGATTAGGTTCTTTCTTTGACTACTCAATAAATTAACATACAATTTTTGTGTATTATTTTCAATCCATTAGTGGCGAAATGACTTTCAATCTGTGCCACATCCAAGAGATATATGTCATATCAGGTCGTGTGTTTAATTTGTTGGTTATGGAATTTCATTTTTTAAATTTTTGTAGGGTCATCTTTTATCCTTTAGATTTTTCCTTTTTTTTTTTGGGTCTTTCTGTTTTCTCTATGATATAAGATTTCATTTTGTTGATTTTGTTGGTTCTTAACCCACTAAAATATTGTTTTTTCTTTTCTAGGGGATAAAGTTCATTTTTTATAGGCTTTATTGGTTTTATTTAATACATAAAATTTTGATTTCTTTCATTCTTTTATTATTGTTGTTGTTGTTAATATTTGATTCTTCGGTTCTTCCTTGGGTATCTTAATCAACCAGTCAAGATACCTTTATTGAATGTTTATTTATTTATTTTTGTTTCAACTATTACTTTTTCCACAATATAGTTGCTCACAAGGAGTCCTCACCCTCCAGTTTGCTCCTGATTGTATTCGAACCTTAGGGGCCGTTTGTTAGTTTCCCATCAATGTAAAGTTAAAGCCATCTTTCATTTCAAGACACAACAACCCAAAAGAGTCAAATCAAAATACCACATTTCAAAAATATTTTTCTACCTTTTTATATAAAAAAGTTAAAAAGTTATTTCTCCATCCCACTAACTGATAAAAAATATCTACTTTTAACATAAAAAGTTAAAAAGTTACATTCTCTTTTCACTAAAAAAAATCTAATCATTGGATTGATTTAACCCCTCTTATTTTTTTATCTTTTAAAATTACCATTCACCTCACTTCACTTTACCAGTTAAATTAACAAATGGATCAGGGTTAGGTTTGTAAGTTTTCAAAAGTGTGGTAGAATATGAATATACCTTATCATTAGCTTTCAATTCCGGCACAACTCCAAGTGGGCCCTAAAAGATTGGCTTATATACCACACCATCTCACTAGACCGTTTATATATATATACATATATTCTTCTGGTAAATAGTTTGGTAGAATCTTTGTTTTTGTATTAATTAGACACAATTTTTGGGTGCATCACTCTTCCAAAGTTTATTGCTCCTTTTCACATGTGGGCTACATGTGTGGGCAACGTTTGCTTTCAGCCCTTTGGATGGCTTTGAAAAAATAAAAATAATAATAATAAAAATAATAAAAATAATAAAAACAACAACACTAAACCTATAATAAAAAAAAAGACGATTTTACATGAAAAAATCCCTTAGATGTATACTAATCACTATTATTTTCAATTTTTTAATGTGCACCGACCAGGCCATGGGCCCTAATTGTGTGTGTGAGTGTGTGTGTGTGTGTGTGTGTTTTTTTTTTTTTTTTTTGGTATGTGTGACGATAGCCCTACATATGAAAAAAAAATGCAGAGATGAAAAGAAGAAAAGAGGAGAAAAAATTTAATGTTCCTCTCTTCTTCTTTTATGCCTCCCTTTCTTCCTCTCTCTCTCTCTTCTTCTCTTCTTTCTCTTCTCTTCTTCTCTCTTTCTTTTTTCTCCTCTCTTCTTCCTTTCTTCTCTGTGTTTTTTTCTTTCTACACATACAAAAAAATAAAAAATAAAAAATTTTGCACATGATTAGGCCCCATGGACCTAATCAGTGCACATTAAAAAATTGAGACTAATAGTGATTAGTGTATATCTATGGGATTTTCCCAGTAAAATCTTCTAAAAAGAAATAAGATCCAAAAAAAAAAACATAACATAAAAATAAATTTTCATAAAAAAATCAAAAGAGGTGCCCATGCTAAATTTTGATGATACTAAATACTTAGTAAAATATTTAAAACTTATAAAAAAATCAAACAATGACATGGTTTAGTAAATAGTATATAAAACTAAACATAGCATAATTAAGTAAACCCTACATAAGACTAACCATAGAGAAATTAAAAAAAAACATAGGAACGATAATGGTCAAGATAATTTAAATAGTAAAATATTAAAAAAGGAAAAAAAATACATCCTTGCCTTTATTATTCAATAATCCAATGGTCATTCTTTGAGCAACAATGGAACCAGCATTATTTGAGATCAACTGAATATTCTCTCCCTTTATGGCATGCAATAATCTAAATCTAGTTGAATGGCTATTCTTAGAATAATTTCAAAATAATATTTTTGAAATCAATTAAGACCTAATTATTATATATGAAAGAGACTAATTTCAAATTGAAATCAGCCCCAATTGATTTTGACCATCCCTTATTATTTTGACCTAATGACCATCATTAATTCTAATACCCAATGCTCTTTTAATCTTATTTAATGTAATTCATTTCAACAAAATGACATTTATAACTCACTCCCCACCTCTCTCTGCTTCCCAAATGGCTCTTTTCAACTCTTCTTCCATTTTTAATGGCACTCAAATCTCCTCTCCATCCCCCCCCCCACCCCCAACATCTTTGCCCTCACCTAAGAGCGTCTCTCTATCTCTCTTTGTCTTGGTCCCCATTCAAGCTAGGTCTCCCTCATCATTTTTTTCTTTTACCAGTACTTACATGAGTTGCCTCACCAATTGAACAACAATGACAGAGAAGGTTTCTAACATCTCTCTTTGCCTCGAGACTAATCCAAGTAAGTTTTCACTTGTTGCTTTTGTTGTTTCATTCATTATTCTATAATTTGCATTTCAACTTAATGAGTAGTAGACTCCACTTGATGGAAAATATTGAATAGTATTTATAATGCCTCTACTAACACCTTGAAGTTTTACTAGGAATGGTTAGCTAGAGAAATTTAATATGAAAGTTTAATACAACTAACTTGACTATGAAGATAATGCAAATGAGGATGATTGGAAGCAAAGATCAATTTCAAAAGGGCATCTTTATAATGTTTTTCTTTTAAATTCTTTTCACAAGAAAATATTTAATTATGAAGACGATGCAAAGGGGGGTGATTGGAAGTAATAGTCATCAATTGTTTCATGGGGCCATTACTCCATTCAAGCCCATCCGGCCCGACGGGTTTTAGCCAGGCCCGAGCACAGTCGTCGAGCCGGCTAGCCCAGCCCGAATAGTGTTTGGGCTGGGCTTGGACATAAGGTTTAAAGCTCAGCCCGACTTGACAATCCACTAGCTAACCCAGCCCGCGAGACAGCGAGCAAGCCCGCAGGCTATTCGTGTAGTATACTAGCAATGGGTAGTTATTTGTAGTTTGTACTCATGCATTCACATAAACTTCCAGCTATTTGTACTCATGTCTATCAGTCCATATAACAAACTAGCAATAGCCAATGGGCAGTTGTTTTTACTCTGTACGCATGTATAATGCATTCATTTTAAAATGATGTTATTAAACAATTAAAAAATTTTTAAAAAAATGCCCAACCCGATGGGTGGGCTTAGGCTTGGACTTTTCAGACAAAGCCAACCCACTAAGAAAAACACCCTGCTAGGTAAAGCCTGTGGGCGGGCTTAAGTATTACTTTCACAAGCGGACCCAGCCCGACCCGATGACGACCCTTAATTGGAAGCAAGAGCAGTTTCAAAAATAAAAAAGACTTTGGGGGTTACATGAATATTTCTTGTAATTTTCTTTCTTCCTTGGACATTTGATTAGGAAGAATGGCATGTTTGGATTCTTGTCTTTTTAGTTTACATCTTTATTTTTAAAAGCTGCATGTATTTTTTGAATTTTATTTTCATGTTTTGGGGATTTAATGTTGAGATTCCACTACACTATTTGTTCTGAGAAATCTATATAACTAGTTCCTCTCCTTTTAATTTATATTTTTTCTTAGGAAAAATTCAATGCTTTTATTGGTTTTTCCTTTTTTATGTTTTCAAGGATTTAAAGACGAGATGTATTTAGAGTTTATAGTCATTTTCCTACACTTTTTATTTGTCACAAACGCAAATTAATGATCCGTGCAATGCCTATATGTGTCTTTCTCCATAGTAGATTATCATTTGATCATTACAAATTAACATTATAATTATTTTTACTTTTAGAGAATTACTAGAAATCAACACTTTATAAAAAATAAATTTTGTTTGTTCCATTTGAAACCTGTGGAAGAGACAACAACAAGAAACAAAGCATGCCCATTTAGTGTTGCACTCAATTTTTCTCTATTTTGATGATCTTTTATATTTACTTAAGCTACATTTTACATGAGTTTTTTAAAATAAATTTGGTTTATAGTTATTTTAGCTAAAATTCTCCTATATATATATATTTTCTTCAATAAAAGAGTTTGTTAGGAAAAAAGGTTTGTGGAGATTATTTTATCAATGAGAAGGCAAGTCAAGCAAATTAAAACCTAAGCCCATCCTAAAGCCAACTAGAGTCAAAGTACAAATATCAATACTTGCCCTAAATCCACTAACTTACTACCAAACTCGCAACTAACAGGAAAACTACCATATTTTTTAAAGTTTTTATATGTTTTTCATCTCAATATTATTTATAAAAAAATGTCGTGTTTCAACAAATTTTTTAAAATCTCTTATTTTATTATTTATTTAAATTTTCAATGTATGAGTTTTAAGAGAGCCTACTATTTTGTTTTCTATTACTGAGACACTAGACATGGCATTCGTCCTATCAGTGATTAAAATTTCAAGCCTATAATTTCTTTTATTTTTGACAAATATTTATATTTTAGATTTTATATAATATAAACATATGAAATTATAATCAACTTTTTTATTTACATCAGATATAAAATTAAGTGATATTTTTTTGTATCACCTAAATTGCCAGTGCTAAGCATGGGGGCGTTCTGCTAGTATACGAATGAGAAGCATTTGGAAAAACTCATAAACATCAACAGCAACAAATGAAGAAGATTTAGGGCATGTTTGG